>CM062515.1:32005467-34635467 GCA_031439585.1 Pterocarpus macrocarpus
GCTTCCCCTTGAATAGTGCCAGACAATCAGTACAGTTGCACAACTAATAATTTTAGTATAAACTAGCAAATATGTATAAACACTTATAACATCATTCAACAATTGCAAATCAAGCATTTAGTAGGTTCCAGCTTGCTCTTCCCTGCTCGCCTGAGTTTGGCATGCTCCAATTTTTATTCAATTCAACTCATTAAATTCTCATTTTTGGATATGTTATAGCCTTATATGTCTACTTTCTACTCTCTTTAGTCCCATCTCGTTTTGAATTATATAACTCTAGATATAAACATTTTATCTCAGCCTGTCCTGTTCCTAGCCAGAATGGGGTTCCTATAGAATAACATTCATTAAAAATCGAAAACTAGATGGAATCATGCGAATTTTATATCAAAATGAAGCTAACACAACAAGCTTTAAAATGAGTTAGGTTTCATGTCATTTGCCTAAGTGGATTTTGAGTTATGAGTCTCGAAACGTTACCCTACTAGGCTGTCCTATTCTAGGCCAGTTTTAACCTAAGCCAACTTCATTGAGGTTCTGGGAACAAATTACAACGAATTAAATTCTGAAATTTTTTGATGTTCTCTCATGTATTAGCTTTCAAACCTTGTTAGTTGCACTCAATTTGAGGTTGTATAGGGTGAGTTACACCCTTCTCAACCCATGCTGCCCGGATGACTACCCAGATTTCTAGGTCTAAATTTAAAAATTCATAACTAATTATATACTAATCCAATGATCTATTATGATATATGTATCGAAAGCCCTGAATGTCTAGTTTCATTTAAAAATGGTTTAATCAAATTTAAACGGTGGTAGGCGGAGCCGTACGCTCCGCCGTACGGACCACCGAGGGAAATCCTATCCTGCTTCTAGGTTTGTCTCCTCCTTTCAAGCTATTTGCCCCTAAACCCAATTTTAATCACAACACACATGCAAAATCAGTCATAAAACATCATCATCACTCTATAAAACATTCAAATCTCAGATTAAGCATGCTCCTCATACAGCCCCAAATCAGAGAAACAATATAAGAAGTAGGATTTCCTACCTTGTCTTGTGTAATCTAGGCTGATTTTGTGTCTTTGATGGTGGTGGCTTGGGATGGGACTTGAAGATGGATGAAAATGGAGTAGAAATGAGAGCAAAGAGGAGAGAAAAAGATGGTCTTCAGCAGCTGAAGGAGGGTGGCCGAAAATGGATGAGGAGAAAAGGAGAAAAGTGAAGATATTTTCAAAGTAACTTGAATTTGATTAGTGGACTTAGCCTAGGTCAAAAATCTGATTTATTCCCCATCATCCATGGCTGTCTAGGCACCACTTGGGGGGGTATTTGGCTGAATCTTGTCTGTTGATTTTAGGGCACTCATGATTTAATTTCTATTGGTCCGGTTCCGACAATTCGAAATACCAAAATCTTACCGATTTCTCTTAAATCGGCAAATCGGTCTGAAATTTTTCTATAGGGGTTTCTATGCTCCTAATCTAATTCCATCAAGTCTAATCCATCTAAATCACACTTAATTTGACTTCGAGTGCACTCATGATTTAATTTCTATTGGTCCGGTTCCGACAATTTGAAATACCGAAATCTTACCGATTTCTCTTAAATCGACAAATCGGTCTGAAATTTTTCTATAGGGGTTTCTATGCTCCTAATCTAATTCCATCAAGTCTAATCCATCTAAATCACACTTAATTTGACTTCGAGTAAATGTTTAATCAAGTTCTGATTAAACTCACTTATTTGATTAAAAACCGAATAATTCGATTATTAACGATAAATTTTTCGGTCGTTACACAAGCTACTTAGGAAATTAATAAAGGTGTAGATGTTATGCATGTTATCTATGTTTTCTAATAATGGTCTTCATTACTTGCATGTGTTTTGCGCCCACTTTGGTATTCAAAGTCTACCACTGCATATAATCTTGAACTACAATAATACACATGCATATGTTTTTGTATCTTATCTTTTATTTGTTAAACATAAAGAAAGAGGATGAGAGGTCATTCAAATTTCAAACAATGAATCAGGGGAGAAGTTATATTCATTTTGCTCAGAGTTTTCGACCAATTTTATGCTTTACAAGATGATTTGTCCTTTCCTAGAGCGGTAAGGAAACATGTACTATCCAATTGAAAATGTCTGCTATGACTACTTCTTTGGCTTCATTCATATGCCCATATCATATTGCTAAATATTGGGCTAATGCCCATATCATTTTTTGAAGGTAGTATGATATTATAATAACATATCATAATAACATATTTTGAATTAGATGAATTTGAATTGTTTCATATTCTATCTTATTGATGCTATTTATCTTTGTTGTTTCTAGTTAGTGGGATGGATGAATCACAATTACAATTGGCATCTTTCCTTCTGATGCTTATTGACCTCCATAAAACCCTTGTTTCAATGCATGGTTTGTTAAAAGCATATTGTGCTTATTTGTTAATAAGAAGGAATAAGCAAAGAAGGGTAAGTGAGGATGATCGCCAATTTATTAGGGAGATTAGTTTGAAAAGGATCATCTTTGATTCTAATTTGGCATATATAGAGAATACGCGTATGGATCAAAGAAGCTTTCATAAATTATGTGATATGTTGAGAATTGTTAGGAGGTTATCAAGTACGAAGAATATGTGTATGGAAGAGATGATTGCAATGTTTTTACATATATGTGCTCATCATGTAAAAAATAGGGTAATCAGAAGACAAGTTGTGAGGAGTGGCAAGACTATTAGTAGGCATTTCTCTGCAGTTTTGAAATCTATCCTTCTTTGCTATGAGTTGTTACTCAAGAAACTTGAGCCCATATCAAAAAATTCAACCGATTACGTATGGAAGTGGTTTAAGGTACTTTGACATTGCCTGAGAGATTTTTTATATATTTTGATAATTTTGAAAGCATTATATTAATTATATACTTTTTTTTTTGGGTTTTAGAATTGTCTAGGTGCATTAGATGGAACATATATTAGGTGCATTGTCCAAATATTGAGAAGCCGAGGTACAGAACAAGGAAAGGTGAAATAGCTATGAATGTTTTAGGAGTTTGCGGTCAAGATATGCAATTTATCTACATTTTACCTAGGTGGGAAGGGTCAGTCGCGGATGGTAGAGTGCTAAGAGATGGAATATCCAAACCAAGAGGTTTAAAAGTGCCACAAGGTAATAGTTTTAGTCACCTAGCAAACAAAAATATTAAAATTACATTGAGTTTGGGTTTATTTCTCTAATATAGTTTTATTTATGATAGGTTTTTATTACTTAAGTGATTCTGGATATACCAATGGATAACGCCGTATAGAGGTCAACGATACCATCCGAATGATTGGAGACAAAATCATCAACCTATAATAGAACAAGAGTTCTTCAATTACAAACATTCATCTGCTAGAAATGTAATCTAGAGATGTTTTGGATTTCTTAAGAACAGATGGGCTATTCTCAGAGAAAGGTCCTTTTATCATGTAAAAACACATGCAAGAGTTGTCTCTGCTTGTGCTCTACTCCATAATCATATTAAGAGAGAGATGTCTGTCGACCCATTTGAGAATGAGGTCCCAGATGTCTCTCCACTAGAAGACAATGGTGTTGTAGAAGACATGCAAGATTTTATTGATCATGTTTCAACTTCAGATGCTTGGAGTCAATTCAAGGATAATTTAGCACAAGAAATGGGGGATGAGTTCAGAGCTTGAGATTTCTTGATCTCATAATTTATGTAATTTGAACATTTCGTGGTAAGTGCACGTGTGTTTGTAGCCTTGTTTGATTCAATAATTAAGTCAAACTTCATTATTGTTAACTCATGTATAATGTAATTGGAACCTTGTTTTGGTTGTTTGAAGTTATGTAATGTTACAAAATTTTTATTTCATTATGTCAACATTATTTAGAATGAGATTTTAATTTATTTTGATTATATAGATATGAATATAGATGCTAATAAAGGTCAAAAAGGGACTCAAAGTAGAAAGAAGCATTAATGGATAGTAGAGCAAGATGCTTTGCTAGTCGATTGCATGCTTGAATTGAAGAATGATCCTTTTTGAAGTGCCGGAGAAGGTAATAATTTCAAACATGGATTCCTTACGCAACTTGAGAAGATGATGGAGGCACGATTACTTGGATGTGGCATCAAGGCTCAACCCCACATTCATTCAAGGCATAAGCTATTGAAGACACAATACAATGCTACTTATGATATGTTGTACCAATCATCGAGCTTTGGATGGGACTTGAATAGGATGTGTGTGACCTGCAAGCAAGACAACGGATCAATGGGTCAAGGTATACAAATAAGATGTTATGTTGTTTTTATAATTGTGTTGCTTAGTATATGGTTTATTATTGATTAGTCCTCCACTTTTTTGTTTTTGTTGTTACAAAGCCATCCGAATGCATCTGGTCTTCGAAATAAGCCATTTCCTCATTTTGAAAGTTTGTCAATTATATTTGGAAAAGACCGAGCAACAGGTCAGGGGGCTAAGGATCCTGCAAATGTAGTTGCTGAAATTCTTGTAGATACTATCAATCTCGATACGGATGTGGAGATTGGAAATCTTGAAGGTTTTGAGAGTGATAGCCCCGTATCTCAACCACCGACAAGTAATGCTACAAATAGGAGCAACCCTTCGACCCAAAGTCAATCCACCTTTAGAAAGAGAAAAGTTAATACTGAGGAAGCTCTCATAGGCTCTTTAATTGAGTCGATGAACAATATTGGAGCCTTCTATGAGAGTACAAGTCAAGGCATTCAAGACGTAGCAAGTTATTTCAAGAGTCTATTTGGTGGTAATGAATATCAAGAAAAGGAATATGAAGGATTACTTGCTATTGAGAATTTGGGTTTGAATGAGTCACAGATGGTTGAAGTAGGAGAGATCATTGCTTCGTCTCTCTCCACTGCAAAATTCTTCTTTTCACTGCCTATGGGTGCAAGGAAGACTTTTGTTTTGAAGAAGCTCAGTTTAAGTAGAGTCAACACTACTATTTTTTGGAGATAGACATATTTGTGAAATGACTTCATGTGGTTGGCTGATGGTTTTCTTTGGACTAGTCAAATTGTTTCTTTATTTTGAACACTCAGGAACAATTAACCTATGGTTTGTTATCTTTCATTTTCCCAATTAAGTTGTGACCATAAACTTTAATATGTCTTTTTCAAGAATTTGCTAATTAAATATACTTAGGAAGACTTGCAATATAATGGTTTCTATATTTTTTATTTACTTGTTGAACGCCATTTCATTCTTGCTTGATTAAATCGTGAAATTTTATTTATTGAGCGTCATTATATATGTAACATACAAATATTTGTTAACATTAAATACAATTTTTTTCCCCTCAGGGTCTCATATTATTATTGTTATTATTATTAGTAGTATCATTGTTATTGTAGTTATTATTGTTATTATTATTTGCATTATTTTTAATTTTTTTTTATTATTTTATTATTATTATTACTACTTTTTATTTGGAGGGTATTATGATAAAAGATATATATTATCTGATAATCTTTTTAATAAAACAAACAGGATAATGTGTATTGCCAATAAGATTACTTATACATACCAAACACTGCATTGTAATATTACCAGTAATTTAAAAAGTCGTAATATTTCTAAGTGGTAATCTTGATTACCAATAATCTTTTTAGGTAATCTAGCAAACGCCATCTTTAAGATAATAGTTATAATGAATTGAAGATTCCTCTAGGGGCCTATTGAGTGCCTTGAGTTGTGATTCGAGATTTAATCCAAAACGCATACGATGTGAAAACCACATATAAGGGGCTTGCGGATTTAAACAACAAACAGAAATGCAAAGAAAGACTGTTGACGAGGTCTTGATCAATTTATTACTTTATTTGGAATAGACCAACTGTGGGATTGAATTTTTTTTTTTCGGTTAACTAACTATGGGACTTTATTCATATCATTGCAACCGTGCTTGTCGTAGGGTGGGAGACTTATTAAACTCTACGCCATTCAACAACCTAATGCTCACTCTGACAATAACATAGATTTCAATGGAAACAAAACAGCTTATGCTCAAGGTACGGGATGAATGACTAGTTTTCCAGCTGCTCTACGTGTTTCAAGATAGGATAACGCTTCAACAGTCTGAGAAAATGGAAACGGGCTCTTGGGGTCGAATACTGGGACCACCTTGCCACTCTCCAGGTAAGGTCTCAGTTTCTGTAACATAGACCCATCAGGAGTGATCATTATGAACAAGATAGCTGGTGGAATTCCAGGAGGTACTATTGTCACAACTTTGCCACCTTCTTTGAGAGCCTTGAATGCCCTGTCAGTCTGCCCTGTATTTGTTATTTTGAGAACCAAGTGTTAGTGTTTCATAAGTTACGTGACCAACATAAAAAATTTTCCCAAAGCAATACAAAATATATGTTCAAAATCTGACCTACTGCATCATACACTACGTCAAACTTTTCAGGCAGGTCTTCAAAGTTCTCCTTTGTATAATCAATTGCCAAGTCTACTCCCAGCTTCCTCAACAGTTCCAGTTTCCCAGTGCTGGCTGTAGCTGCGACCTTAGAGGCGCCAAAAACATGTTTGGCAACCTGCATGCCCGAAATAGATATACTATGATTAACTCCCAAATTCATCAGAAAACATCACAACGAGCCAAGATTTCGTTCTATCAAATTAGAGTAGGGGGCAAGGTCAAGTTAATACCATACCTGAATAACAAGGGTTCCAACGCCGCCGCCACCTCCCAGAACAAGGATAGATTGACCAGCAGAAAGCCCAACTCTCTCAAGGGCTCCATAAGCAGTCTCGATTGCTAAAGGAAGGCTAGCAGCTTCAGCAAAGCTCAAATTAGGAGGTTTGTGAACCAAACCTTTCTCCTGTGCAGTAGTGTACTCAGCCAAAGAGCCAACGTCTTTTGCCTCAACAATACCATATACTTCATCCCCTTCTTTAAACTTCTTCACTGCAGCTCCCACTTTGACCACCACACCAGCAACATCATAGCCAGGAACAATCTTCAAGCATCGCCCACAACATTAGAAAAACTCCATTTATTAAAATTCGAAAGTACTAAATTATTCCAGAAAACTTATTATGAAAAACATAAATTTCATCATATAAACAGAGTAAAAGCAGGAGGAGGAGGAGGGATGTCTTACTGGAAAAGGAGCGTCAACATCATTGTAACGCCCTTCAATCTTAGCAGAATCTATGGGATTTATGGCTGCAGCAACAACCTTGATTAGTATCTGATCTACCTTGAGTTCAGGAATAGGCAAATTTTGACTGAATTTCAGAACATCGGTTATCTTCCCATGTTTAGAATAGGCCCAAGCTTTCATGTGAGATGGTATTGTTGGAGTAGGAGTTGAAGCAGCAGCCATGATTTTGAGGTTAGAGTGGTGAAATATGCCTAGGCTATGCGATTAAATTCTCTCTTAACTATATGGGTTTCTCAAATGAGAAATACTTTTTATAACATCGGAGATAGGTAGATATTTTAAACACACAAAGATAAAAAAAAGAAAAAAAATTAAAGTATTAAAATTTTGGATATATACAAATAATATAACCCTTCTTAAAATTATATTCTTGAGTATCTCACATGTGCCATGGTTATAGAGTTTCTCCTAACAGTAGAGTTTTAGATAGTTGAATAGTCAACGACTTATCGGGACTTTTCTTTTATTTTGGTTACAGGATTAGAACTTAAGTGATTATAACTTGGTTCTTATTATTACTTATCAAGTTAATGTATTTAAGCCGTCGAACATATTGTATATGACATCATATTGATTAGTGACTATTCAAAAATGAAAAATATTTAGAGGATTCATTTTTTATGAGATATTGTGTTAATTTATATTCTATTTGTTATTGGATAGAATATAAATTTCACTTCAATGGAATTCATATTTTATCCAATAATAAATAAAGTATAAATTGACACTATATTCACGAGAAATGAGTCCCCTGTCACTTCCCAAACTTTTATTCGATAAGTTAGGCAATAGAGATTTCGTAATTGCATCACCATACCGTCTGATATGTTTTGACAATTTGTTCGACTTTTCATTGTTTAAGAACGGGTGAAAAAAGAGTTGCAAAAAGCGTCACGGATGATGGGTTTTGGTGTATTGTTAAGCGTCACGGATGATGGATTATGGTGTGATGGATTTTGACAGATCATTATTTTTTCTTTTTCCTAGGAATAATATTACTTAAATAAACTACTATTTAAGTTGGTGACTTCAAAATTTAAGTCTCCTAAATTGCGGGTAAATTTGTCTGAGATTATATTATACTTTAAAAGTTTAATTGAGTTATATTAATAGTATAAAATAATTTTATATTATTAATTAATAAAAATATTAAAAAATAAAAAATTATAATAAATTTTTTATTATAATAAATAATTATTTATATAAATTAATATTTTTTATTATTTTTATTAATTAATAATATAAAACTATTTTACTTACTTTAATTGCAATCAACCGCTCTCGAATTTTCCAATTCATGTTTGTCAAAATTA
Organism: Pterocarpus macrocarpus; assembly: GCA_031439585.1. Classification (NCBI taxonomy): domain Eukaryota; kingdom Viridiplantae; phylum Streptophyta; class Magnoliopsida; order Fabales; family Fabaceae; genus Pterocarpus; species Pterocarpus macrocarpus. The sequence continues at coordinate 32,014,012 of CM062515.1, forward strand.
AACTGTCCGATAATTTTATTTATAGTAACGACTGATTTCAGGCATGCTTGTCTCATTCATTGGCTGATTTGGGTTTGCAGATCCTGAAAGTGCCACGTGTTGTGTGTGGCAAGTTGCTAATCGAACTTTTCTAGCGGCTCCTTTATGTGGCATATAGCATTTCAGCTTCTCGGGCTATATATTATATTATATGCTATTTATTCTTATTCAAGTAACCTCAATCCATTGAACAATTCGATAATAAATACAATCTAATTTGTTCAAACAAATTTAGTTTAAAGGAATTTTTTTTCATTTATGAATATATTAGACTCATTAAACTTTGCGTAAAACTTTTTGATTTCATAAACAAATAATTTTTCAATCCGTGTAATTTATGGAATTATTTAATAAATAGTTTAAGTTATATTATTAAATTATAAATTTAATATTGATATTATTAATATAAAAGAGTTTTACATAAATATTTAATTATATTTTATTATCCTGAAAAAAAATATTTAATTTTCACATTCATTACATCAAAAGTCTCATATATTACTAACATGTAATTGTATGAAAATATAAAATTTTTTTATCTTAATAGTACATTAAAATTAATTTCTTAAATTATTACTAATATGACATGATTAATATTTAAAGCGCTAAATATAAAAAAGCAAAACTACTATCAATAGCAAAAATACTAAACTAAATCGATTTAAATCAATCAACTTAATTGATCTCATTTCACATTATAAGTAATTAATAAGAGTAATTTTAAATATAAATCAATCAAATTTAAAATTGATATTACATTTATGTTTGATAATGTTCAATCTAGAGGTGTAATTTGAAATTAGTTTAATAATATATATAGAATAATTTGAAATCAATCTAATCAATCTACTATGCAATCTCATCAACGCGCCATCAGATTATTTAATGTATGTATTACGGGGCTTGCTATAGTGCCCGAGTAAGGGTGCTTACTTTGTTACTCTAAGATTTGAGAGGGTAGATATACTTTTTTTAAATAACACTTATGAATATTATATTTTGTTCTTTTTATTAATAAAATATTTTTTATTTTTATTATTTTAATTTCTAGAATCATATATTATTTTAGAGTTTTAATTATTTTTTAAAATTTTTATCTTATCTTATCTTTAATTTTTAATTATTTTTTAAAAAATCTTATTTAGCAAAATCTCTTCCCCTCATCTTTATATAAGACCAACTCTATCACTTGAAAGCGACTTTCTTTTTGGAATCATAATAAATCATGACAGAAGTAGAGAATAATTGTGAGTCTGTGAGAATTATTACTGGGGCTGACACTTGATTAACTTACAGTGTATTTACTGATACATCTCTTTGACCTTTTTTTTAATTGCTTTCACGCGCCTGCGCTCTGTCCCTCTCTCCCATTTATCATTCTGCATCCTTCTATTCCATACTACACTATATATTTCTTCACTGTGCAATACATATTCTTATTCAACACCATAACACCGTTAAAGCACAAACATAAAAACATAAGCGGTCACCACAGCCACCAACAATCTTAATGAAAAACAGCCATAACCACTCCCAAAGCCATCAACTTTGACTGCCCAAAACCACCTCAACTTCAGAAACTCACCACCACCTCAACCTCCGTGAATTCTGCTAGTCTTCGCTGTTCTTCACCGCACCATCAAGCCGCTGTGACGCCCCGCCATCATACCTCTGCTGCGTGGCCAACTTGGCCTGATGGATGCCTATTAATGACGCACAAAAGTTCCTCTCTAATAGAAATTCAATTCTAGTTACAGGACTTTTAGTTTCTAGTTTCTTCTTCTTTTTTTGATTTATTCTTTTTATTAGTTATTTGCTTTTTCCTTTTATATAAAAAAATAAAAAATAAAAAGTTCAACGCTACTGTTTTGGGCGTTCCTGTTTTTGAGTGCATAGTCAACCTGTGGTCCATCCCTTCGTATATATTAAAAAGGAAATAAAAATTTAAAAAATCATACAAAATAAATTGTGTTTAGTCTTTTACGCTGATTTCATTTTATTTTTTTTGCCTTTTTGTTTTGTTTGATTTTGGATTTAAATAAAAAATAAAAAGTGTGGTGGAATCTTTTGAAAAATTTTAAATCTTTTTAATCCACGTAATAATCTCTAACATTGATGTATGGCTTGACCATCTTCAAGAGTTATGGAAATTGTAAGAGTTTATTGTATATTTTATACTATCCTAAATCCTGTGCAAGAGTAGATTAAATTCTTTTTTTAATTTTTTTTTATAAAATCAACTCATCACACAATTGTTTTCTACAAGAATGACGAGGGCTTTGAATTCTTCTTCAGACCTATGATACGTAGAAGCGGGCACTTTCTGTCAAGCCCAAAATTAAATTTTCTTAATTTTTGTTTATTCTTCTATTTTATATTTCTTTTTGTAAATAATTTTTTTATTTTGTAAATAATTGTTATAAATCGTTTAAAGAGGAAAAATAAATATTATTATAATTATCAATTAATTTGCATAATAAACTCTAGGGTAACCATCATAAAATAGATGTATTATAGGTGCAGTGAAATTAGGTTTCTACCTTTTTTTATGCATAATTAGACTTCCGAACCTAATCTCATTTTTAAAGAACCAACTTTGTCAAATCAAAAAGGTTTTTCTGATTTTTTTTCTTAAATAAAAATTAGTGGCGACTCCATTGAATATGTTTTTGGTTGCCTCGTTGTGACAGTTTGGCAACTCCACTGGGGATGGTTAGAGAGTCAAGTCCATTAGAGTTAATTATGCAAATAATATTAACTAAAATAATATTTATTTTTCCCTTTTTTATTGCTTCTTTTTTTATTTTTGTAAATAATTATTTGATTTTGTTTGTAATTATTTATCATTCAAACCATAGGATAACAGACTTCTTTTTCTTATTGAACCTTAGGATATCTGATTTATTATTATTATTATTATTTGTATATATTGAACCTTAGGATAGTCGATTTTTGAATATCGTTTTGAATTTTTTTTTTTAAAGGATTGTGTGTAGTTTTAGGATTGTAAGGTTTGTGTGCTCCCTTCACACACGTTACTAATCACTTACCTCACACACTAGTTGGGCTCTATACCTGAGTCTTGGAAACCCACAGGAATAGAAGGAGCTTTGACGAGGTTATTGTAAAACTTATACTTCCCTGATAGTCGTTGACTCTCCCGTTCAGATTGTTACTAGAATTGTGAGCTACCATATTGTGACTTCTATGTCTCTGTGGCCATACTCACAAAACTAGGTCCTTATCTTTTGGATAAGGGCCATCTGGGGACCTTAACTCACAGGGGTCTAGATCCGTCCAAAGAAACCATGCACAATAGAACAGACTAGTGGACTAGCCACATTAGGGTTCTGGCCTTAGAAATATCCAACCACTAGGTCCCACCCAATTAGGACAAAAGGGAGCATCCCAGAACTAAATATGCATATGTAAATGCACATAACTAAATCATGCAAGTGCACTTGTCTTTCTTATCTCTTTCTTTAACTTGTAACTTGAACTTCTATACTTGGTCTCCTAGAAGTGGATGGCCTCTCTCACTTTTGGGTAATAACCTATTTTTCAAGACCGAACTCGTTCCTATATGTGATTGGTGGGTTTACTTTCACCGACTTTCACACCGACTTATTCCCCTTAAATTTGTTCAGGGGTTGGCCCAAGTGATCATCTTAGACAATATCGCCCTAGCCCACTGATCAATTGGATTTTTATGTACTTATTTTCTCTCATTCCTAGCTCATTGATTCTCTCTTATGCCTAATTGTTTTGAATTGGACCATTTTGTATTGTTTGGATTTTGTTTGGGTTTAAGTTAAATTTTCCAGCATTAGGTGAATTCTGACACTGTTTTGGTTTTGGGTTATATCTTGAGTTGTAGAGCTCATTTTATTGTGATTCTTGATTTGTAGAAAAGCTGAGAGATAGGCCTACAAGTTTTATGAAGAGCTCAGAAGCCAATTCTGGTGGTAAGAAGCTGAAATTGGGCCTAGAAATGAGCTGAAGTGGTGCAGCCGCGGATTCTGAGCAGGGTGTGATTTTTGGGCCATATCTCGGTCCACAGATGTCCGATTGAGCCCGTTCCAGTGGCATTTTGAAGCTGACATCCAAGGCTACAATTCTTATTCAGAGTGGAAATCCAAACGGAATCGTTTTGATAGACAAAACGGTAGAAGAACGTTACTCACGGAATTAGCTATAATGATTTCATGTTTTTAATGTAACTTTCTTTCTATAATTCGGATTTTAGCAAATAAGATGTCCAGATTCAAATGAGAGAGAGAGGATTAATGTAGTGATGACAATTTAATAAGTTTAGGCAGTTTTGATTTGGATTTTTGGCCGGTTTCAAAAGAGGGCCGAACTTGTAATTGGCGACAGATTTTGGAATAAGGAATTTTCGGTTTTGTTGGCTCTTCTTCTCCTCTCTTCACTCACGCCCCCCCCCACCTTAACAACTCGTCTTCCTCCATTCATGGAGGAGTAAGCTTTCATCTAATCCAAGGATTCAAAGGAGCATTGGCTGTCTTGAGGATTTGCGCAACCAAACTTCATCAAATCAAATCGGTTTTCTACTCCCTTTTCTTTTCTCTCATTGTGATTACTCCAATTTGGATTTGAAGGTTTTGATTCTAATTGTGGTGGTTTATGATTGATTGCTTGCTTACTTGCCTGCATATTGCTCGATTAATTAATGTGTAATGCAATTGCGTGAGTAGAATCATTTTCAGGTTTGAATTTGATGATTGATTACATTGGTGCTTGAAAATTAACATGAATTGGTTAGGTTCTAGAGGTTTCTGAATTTAATCGTTTATCTGTTAATTGAATGCATGAAGGTTTTCGTGTGCAATGTTGTATCCGAATAGAGGTTTCTTTCGGGTTGATGTCAGTCACTGATTTGATTTGAATGATTATTTTTAGAATCCGATGATAGATTAGCCACTGTCTTTCTTGGTTCTTGGATTAGATGTTCCAAATTCTGTTCATTTCTTTTATATTCATTTCAGTAGTTTAAATTCCTAAACCCCCCCATTTCCTGATCATATAACATTGTCATCGCTGGGAGACGACCCGGGTTGCACCCTTGCTACAAGTTTAGTGTAATTCGATTTTTATTGTAATTTGATTGAGCTCGGCACTCGAGTCAAATTTTGGCGCCGTTGCCGGGGATGATTGATGTTATTTGGTCGTGTTAATATGTGTTTATAGCATTGCATATTCTATTTTGATGTGTGTTTGGTTAAGTTGTTAGTTTTAATTCATAGTTAGTAGTTTGGTTTTACGATTTTTTTTGACAACTAACTCGTTTCAATTGATTTCAGGGGACTTGATTCCATAGCAAAACATCATTTTGAGAAAAACTCAATCCTTCAAGGATTGAGCCCCCCCTGGTTTTGTCAAATTCCATCGTTTAGATAGGTTTTGAGAGGTTTTTCGATCTTTTCGGTATTTTTTAGGGACATAACGGGTATTTTTGTAAAAGATTTTGTGCTCCGATTGACTTGAAAATTGGTCAGTTGAAGGAAAATGGCCTTCTGATCAAGATTAATTGCAAAGCTATTGACTTTTTATTTGTAAGCCAAATTCCTTTGTTTAGACCACTTTTTTTATTTTTTAAGATTTTTCTTTGTATTTTCTTACTCCTTGAGGGTAAAATTTTTTAGGTGTGGTGGTCCAATAATTTTTAAAAATTATTTGGTAGTGTTTTTATATTTATTTTGATTATTTTGAGTGTTTGTGTGCATGTTTTGGTGCTTTGAGCATATGCTTCTGTTTGCTGTTTTGTTAGTGCATGACTAGGTCTGATCCAACTCCTAATTTAGTTGAATTTGATCCTGAATTAGAGAGGACTCTTAGACAAATTAGAAGAGCTAAGAGGAGGTTATTTGAGGCTAGTTCTGCTAGTAATTCTGTATTTGATTCTATTCCTGATTTTGTTGAAAATTCTGATTTTTTAGGAAGCATGGCTCATAGAACCTTGAAGGAACTTGCAGCACCTGATGTCAACTATCAAGTTTTGGCCATCCAGTACCCGAATTTGGATGCAGACTTCGAGCTAAAATCAGGACTGATACATCTGCTGCCCAAGTTTCATGGCTTAGCTGGAGAAGACCCTCACAAGCACTTGAAGGAGTTCCATGTAGTGTGCTCAACCATGAAGCCACATGGAGTAGAGGAAGAACACATCAAGCTGAGGGCATTTCCTTTTTCTTTGGATGGATCTGCCAAGGATTGGTTGTACTACTTGCATCCAGGTTCCATCACGAGCTGGCAAGACATGAAGAGGATGTTCTTGGAGAAATTCTTCCCTGCCTCAAGAGCTGCGTCCATCAGAAAAGAAATTTGTGGCATAAGGCAGATTAGTGGAGAGACATTGCATGAGTATTAGGAGAGGTTCAAGAAATTGTGTGCAAGCTGTCCGCACCATCAGATTAGTGACCAGCTTCTCATTCAATATTTTTATGAATGTCTCATGCCAATGGATAGAAGTATGGTTGATGCTGCTTCTAGAGGGGCTTTGGTGGATAAAACACCTGCTGCAGCTCGTGAATTACTTGCAAACATGGCTGCCAATGCACAACAATTTGGTACCCGAGCCATAGTGTCAACAAGAGGAGTGAATGAAGTGCATACCTCTGATACAAACCAGCAGAGGATGGAGAACCGAATAGATGAGTTGACAACCTTGGTGAGGCAATTGGCACTTGGCCAAGAAATTTCAAATGTCTTCAAAGAACTAAAGAGCTATGATTTGTGGCATTTGCTCTATACCAGGACATCCAACAGATCAGTGTCCACATCTGCAAGAGAGCAATGAGACTGTTGCAGGAATTTTTCCTAGTAGGCCTTATCAACAGCAGCAATAGCAGAAGAGTTATGATCCATTCTCCAACACATACAATCCTGGCTGGAGAGATCACCCGAATTTGAGGTATGGCAACAACTTCAATCAGTTTCAACAACCTCAGTTTAAGCAAAATTCTGCTGGACCAAGCTCAGGACAATACCATCCAACAATTCAGCAAAATAAACCACAAAGTAGCAGCAGTAGCTCAGAACCAAGCTTGGCAGAATTGGTGAAGCATATGGCAACCAGTAGCATTCAATTTCAGCAACGAACAGAAGCCAGCATTCAGAATCTGCAAAAACAGATTGGTCAATTGGCTACAACAGTAAATGAGATGAAGTCTCAAGGTTCTGGCAACCTTCCTTCCCAATCCGTGAGCAACCCAAAGAATGTCAGTTCCATCACTTTAAGAAGTGGCAAGGAGCTTAAGGTTCCTAATGTTGCAGATTCTGCAGAACAACCAGAGGTGGTAGCAAAAAAATCTGATTCTGCAGAAATAAAGACAAATGGGGTAACCAAGCAAAGAGTAACAACAAGAAGCAACCCGAATGATTGTTCCACTGCCTTTCCCCAACAGAGTGACACAAAACAAGAAGCGGGCAGAAGCTGAATTGGACAAGGAGATCATGGACACATTCAGAAAAGTGGAGGTCAATATTCCACTCCTAGAAGCCATCAAACAGATTCCAAAGTATGCCAAATTTCTCAAGGATTTGTGCACTCATAGAAGGAGGCTGAAGGGAAATGAGAAGGTGAGCATGGGCAGAAATGTTTCTGCAATCATTCAGCTAAATATTCCTCCAAAATACAAGGATCCGGGGACTTTCACCATTCCATGCATCATAGGAAGTAAGCAGTTCAGTCAAGCTATGTTGGATCTTGGAGCTTCGATAAATGTCATGCCGAAATCAATTTATCAGTCTTTGTGCATTGGAGAGCTCAAGCCAACAGGAGTGGTCATCCAACTTGCCAACCAAAGCACCACTCACCCTGAGGGAGTTTTAGAAGATGTGTTGGTAAGAGTAAATGACCTTATTTTTCCCATGATTTCTATGTGCTAAATATGGAGGATGAATTGCATGCCAATCAACCAACATTAATCTTAGGTAGGCCATTTTTGAAAACTGCTAAAACTAAGATTGATGTGCATTCTGGTACATTATCCATGGAATTTGGAGATAGTAAAGTGCAATTTAATCTGTTTGATGCCATGAGATACCCACCGGAAGAGCATTCTGTTTTTCATATAGACATTATTGATTCATTGGTTGATGAAGTGCATGAGAACATGTTCGCTGAATTCTTTTGTGTTGATTGTGATTGTGATGGTAGTAATGACTTATGTGCTGTTTGTGCTATTTATGCTGAATTTGCTGCATGCTTACAAGCTGAAAATGCTGTTTCTGCTGTCTCTAAATCTGCTGAATTTGTTTTTGATGCTGTTTCTAAATCTGTTTCTGATGCTATTTCTGCTGTTTCTTCTGTTTCTAATGTTGTTTCTGCTGAATCTGTTTCTGCTGAATTTGTTTCTGCTGAATGTACTGTTTCTGCAGATTCTGATTTAATTTCTGCACATTGTGAAAATTCTACTGCTATTTCTGCTGAAAATTCTGTTTCTAAATGTGCAAATTCTCATTGTTCCTATTTTTCTGTTGTTCAAAATTTTTCTGAAAATTCTGTTCTCTTTGTCACATTATTTTCTGCATTGCAGAAAATTTTGTTTCCATCGATTTAATTTACGCTACAAGATCTGCTTTCTAGCAATTACACTCATTCACTCACAGTTGCGAAAATTTGGTTGTGCATATCTTTGTTCTGCACATTCTCGCTACTTCAATTTCGTTGCATAAATTCGCATTTACTGAAATTTCGCTCTGAAAATTCTGTTTCGCAAATTTTGTTTCTCGCTGCAAATTCTGTCTTTGCATTACGTGATTTTGAATTCTCGTACATCATTTTGACTCTGTGATTCTGCTTTTAGCTTCCATAGGATATGATGATGTCACAGTGAAATTTTTCATGATTGCAGTCTTGAACCTAAACCATCAGAAACAACTCCAAGATTAGCACCTTCTATCATAGAGCCACCTACCTTGGAATTGAAGCCATTGCCAAAAAATTTGAAGTATGCATTTCTGGCACCAAATGAGAAGCTACCAGTCATCATAGCCAAAGATCTGCAACCAGAGCAAGAAGAGAAGTTGCTGAACATCTTGAGGCAAAACATGAAGGCTATAGGCTGGACATTGGCAGACATACATGGGATTAGCCCTTCTACATGCATGCACAGAATTCAGTTAGAGGAGGGAATGAAACCAGTGAGGCAACCTCAGAGAAGGCTCAACCCGCTTATCTTGGATGTAGTGAAGAAAGAAGTGAACAAATTGCTAGCTGCAGGAATTATTTATCCAATTTCAGACAGCAAGTGGGTGAGCCCGGTGCAAGTGGTTCCCAAGAAGACTGGAATAACAGTGGTGAAGAACTCAAAGGAGGAGTTAGTGCCTACAAGAGTGCAGAATAAATTTGGAGAGTCCAGCATAGATTACCTGAATCGAACCAGGCCACTAGGAAGGACCACTTCCCATTACCCTTCATTGATCGATCTTTGGAGAGATTGGCGGTCACTACACTACTGTTTTCTTGATGGGTTTTCTGGCTATTTTCAGATCCACATTGCACCAGAAGATCAGGAGAAGACCACCTTTACATGCCCATTTGGCACATTTGCATACCGGAGGATGCCTTTTGGTTTATGCAATGCCCCAGGTACATTTCAGAGGTGCATGGTGAGTATTTTTTCTGATTTTCTAGAGAATTGTATGGAAGTCTTTATGGATGATTTTACAGTTTATGGCACTTCATTTGATGCATGCTTGGATAGCCTAGCCAGGGTATTACATAGATGTGTTGAGTCTCACCTTGTTTTGAATTATGAGAAATGTCATTTTATGGTTAGGCAAGGTGTAGTCTTAGGACATGTGATTTCTAGTAAGGGTATTGCTGTTGATACGTCTAAGATTGATGTTATTGCTTCTTTACCTTACCCCACATGCATGCGGGAAGTACGTTCTTTTCTTGGACATGCAGGTTTTTACAGGCGATTTATCCAGGACTTCAGCAAAATTGCCCTTCCACTTTCCAAGCTATTGCAGAAGGATATAGACTTCCAGTTTGATGATAACTGCAGGAGAGCTTTTGACCAGTTGAAGCGGCACCTGATTTCTGCTCCTGTTCTTCAGCCGCCGAACTGGGAATACCCGTTCGAACTCATGTGTGACGCATCGAACCTTGCAGTTGGAGCTGTTCTTTCCCAGTGGGTTGGGAAGATTCCTCATGTCATAGCATATGCTTCCCGAACCCTAGACTCTGCACAGGCTAATTACACCACCACGGAGAAGGAGCTTTTAGCCATTATTTTTGCTTTAGATAAATTCCGTGCTTATCTGTTAGGAACTAAAGTAACTATTTTTTCTGATCATGCAGCCTTGAAGTTCTTACTGAAGAAGCCGGATGCAAAGCCTAGACTCATCAGGTGGATGTTGCTGTTGCAAGAATTTGATATTGAGATCAGGGACAAAAGTGGAGCTGAGAACCTAGTCGCAGACCACTTGAGTCGCATTTCACAGACCTTGGAGCCTCTACCTATCCGTGAGACCTTCCCAGATGAGCAGCTTTTAGAGTTGCGAGGTAAGGATCCATGGTATGCTGATTTGGTTAACTATCTAGTTGCTTCTGAATTACCTGCCTACTTTAAAAAGCATCAGATAGACAAACTAAATAGTGAGGCTAAATATTATGTCTGGGATGATCCTTATTTGTGGCGCATGTGTAGTGATCAAATTATTAGGCGCTGTGTGCATGAGCTTGAGATTCCTTCTATTTTGCATTTCTGTCACACACTTGCTTGTGGTGGTCACTTTGGACCACAACGCACTGCTAGGAAGGTCTTAGATGCAGGTTTATATTGGCCCACATTGTTTCGCGATTCTTACACTTATTGTAAGAATTGTGAACAGTGTCAAAAGACAGGTACTATTTCCCGTAGGAATGAGATGCCTCAACAACCATTATTGTTTTGTGAGATATTTGATGTGTGGGGTATTGACTTTATGGGTCCATTTCCTGTCTCATTTGGTTTTGTTTATATTCTGCTGGCTATTGATTATGTCTCCAAGTAGGTGGAGGCCAAGGCCACCTAGATTGATGATTCTCATGTTGTCATAGATTTTGTTAGATCACAAATTTTTGCAGTTTGGAGTGCCTAGAGCAATCATCGCTGATCGTGGGAGCCATTTCAAGAATAGAACATGGCAACTCTGTTGAAGAAATATGGTGTCACCCACAAAGTCTCAACTCCATACCATCCGCAGACTAATGGATAGGCAGAGGTATCAAATAGGGAGTTGAAGCAGATTTTGGAGAAAACAAGCAAACCAAGAGGGAAGGATTGGAGCAAGAGGTGGAGGATGCATTATGGGCTTACCGTCAGATCGCCTATAAGACTCCTTTGGGGATGTCCCTTATAGGATTGTCTTTGGCAAGGCTTGCCACCTTCCGGTGGAAATTGAGCACAAAGCATATTGGGCAGTCAAGAACTGCAATCTTGATATGAGCCAGTCCGGACTTCATAGGAAGTTCCAACTTCAGGAGTTAGAGGAGATCCAGTTGGAAGCCTATGAGAACTCCCACATGTACAAGGAGAAGACAAAACTCATTCATGATAAGAAGTTGCTGCGGAAGGAGTTCTCCATTGGCCAGAAAGTGCTTCTCTACAATTCTCGCCTCAAGCTCTTTTCTGGTAAGCTTCGTTCTAGGTGGCTTGGTCCTTACATAGTGACTAAGATTTTTCCATATGGTACTGTGCAGATTTTGGAGCCTGGGACTGATAAAGCTTTCACAGTGAATGGCCACCGCCTAAAGCCATTTCATGAAGACACACCCTTGGAGACCATTGAGGAGGTCCGCTTGTTAGCGGCCACTTATACTTGATAGGGGATTTTCTCTTTTCTTTCCCTCACCTCATTTTACTTGGCTTGCATTTTCATTGTGTGTATTACATTGAGGACAATGTAAAGTTGAAGTGTGGGGGGAGTGGTTTCGACATAGGTTGTAGTTTGTATTGTTTGGTAATTAATCTTGCATTATAGAATTGTTTCATGATTGTTTTTACTTCATTTTTGCTTTAAAAAAAAAAAAAATTCTGCTTTGTTTCACTTTGGTTCTCCATTGTTGAATTGAAAGTTGTTGAGTTAAGGCATTAGGCTATAGGGAGGATAGAGTTCCAACATGATTTCATTTTCTATCCCCTCTTGATATGTGTGAGTTGGGTGGTTGATCTTGATTTGCAATGATTGAGTATGTTGGACTTTACCTTTGTGAGCTTTTGAGCCTTATTTTGGATGGTAACACTTCATGCCATTCTTTTCCTTCTTGTGTGTTTTCCCTCATGGATTTTGTTATTCTAGAACTTGCTTTGATTCTTCTTTGAGGCTACATTTTTCATACGCATTCATGAACATGATAGAGGCATTTCTTTCATTTTAACCAATTGGCCATATAGCCTACCTTGCATTTTGCCCCTTGTTTAGCCCCTTTGAGCCTTATTGATCATTTCTTGGTTTCTAGCACATTATAAACTTTAAGTGGAAAACCATGTTATACCCAACCTTAGGGAATAAGAAGTGCATTGGCTTCATCATTATTGTTGCATTTCAAGTGTGGGGGTTTGAAAGGATGCAAGGAAAGCGAAAAAAAAAAAAAAAAGAAAAAGGAAAAGAAAAAAAAAACTATAAAATAAAATAAAATGGGGAATATTGATAAAAGGAAAAGAAAGTTCAAAGAGAATAAGTGTGTGATGGCTTGATTTGTCTAATAACCAATGGCACTTCTATTCTCTTAGGTGTACGTTGTCATATCCTCATATTTTCCTACCCTTACCTTAGCCCCATTACAACCTTGAATAAAGTCCTCTTGATTTGTGTTTGCATATGATTGTGAGTAGTGGAGAAGTAGAAGATTAACAAGCTTATGGTAATGCATTGTCTATTGAGGTGACTTGAGTGAAACACTTTTGCCCATACACTTGAGAGTCGAGAGATTTAAACACCATCTTGTTAACCCTTTCGTGCTTGATCTATTTGCATTTTTAAGGATATTGCTTAACTTACATTTTTGAGAGATGGAGTGTTGAATGATTTGATTGTTGGAAACTCTTGATGCCTTGTATGCTCTTATGTTCCTAAGCTTGGCACTTTTGATGATTCATTGGAGAATTTGCTTGTTCATTTTGGATTATTCCATGATTTTTAGGTTGCATGTCTCTATGTCCTTAGTTAAATCTTGCATGAGGACATGCAAGAGTTAAGTGTGGGGGAATTTGATCAATTGGATTTTTATGTACTTATTTTCTCTCATTCCTAGCTCATTGATTCTCTCTTATGCCTAATTGTTTTGAATTGGACCATTTTGTATTGTTTGGATTTTGTTTGGGTTTAAGTTAAATTTTCCAGCATTAGGCGAATTCTGACACTGTTTTGGTTTTGGTTATATCTTGAGTTGTAGAGCTCATTTTATTGTGATTCTTGATTTGTAGAAAAGCTGAGAGATAGGCCTACAAGTTTTATGAAGAGCTCAGAAGCCAATTCTGGTGTTAAGAAGCTGAAATTGGGCCTAGAAGTGAACTGAAGTGGTGCAGCCGCGGATTCTGAGCAGGGTGTGATTTTTGGGCCATATCTCGGTCCACAGATGTCCGATTGAGCCCGTTCCAGTGGCATTTTGAAGCTGACATCCAAGGCTACAATTCTTATTCAGAGTGGAAATCCAAAAGGAATCGTTTTGATAGACAAAACGGTAGAAGAACGTTACTCACGGAATTAGCTATAATGATTTCATGTTTTTAATGTAACTTTCTTTCTATAATTCGGATTTTAGCAAATAAGATGTCCAGATTCAAAGGAGAGAGAGAGGATTAATGTAGTGATGACAATTTAATAAGTTTAGGCAGTTTTGATTTGGATTTTTGGCCGGTTTCAAAAGAGGGCCGAACTTGTAATTGGAGACAGATTTTGGAATAAGGAATTTTCGGTTTTGTTGGCTCTTCTTCTCCTCTCTTCACTCACGCCCCCCCCACCTTAACAACTCGTCTTCCTCCATTCATGGAGGAGTAAGCTTTCATCTAATCCAAGGATTCAAAGGAGCATTGGCTGTCTTGAGGATTTGCGCAACCAAACTTCATCAAATCAAATCGGTTTTCTACTCCCTTTTCTTTTCTCTCATTGTGATTACTCCAATTTCGGATTTGAAGGTTTTTGATTCGGAATTGTGGTGGTTTATGATTGATTGCTTGCTTACTTGCCTGCATATTGCTCGATTAATTAATGTGTAATGCAATTGCGTGAGTAGAATCATTTTCAGGTTTGAATTTGATGATTGATTACATTGGTGCTTGAAAATTAACATGAATTGGTTAGGTTCTAGAGGTTTTTGAATTTAATCGTTTATCTGTTAATTGAATGCATGAAGGTTTTCGTGTGCAATGTTGTATCCGAATAGAGGTTTCTTTCGGGTTGATGTCAGTCACTGATTTGATTTGAATGATTATTTTTAGAATCCGATGATAGATTAGCCACTGTCTTTCTTGGTTCTTGGATTAGATGTTCCAAATTCTATTCATTTCTTTTATATTCATTTCAGTAATTTAAATTCCTAAACCCCCCCCCATTTCCTGATCATATAACATTGTCATCACTGGGAGACGACCCGGGTTGCACCCTTGCTACAAGTTTAGTGTAATTCGGTTTTTATTGTAATTTGATCGAGCTCGGCACTCGAGTCACCCACTACTAGGTGGAGGCTCAATACATCTTGCAAGTTCTTATTACTTTATACATTCTTACGTATGGTCATGCATGAGGGTGCTGAATATACTTGTGCATATGCTTAATACATATATCTTTGAGCTCCAATCTTCCACATCTAGGCGTTATGTATGGCCATCCCCAGGGGCTAGTATCCCATATAATAACATTTTATTTTCAAATATTCTTGCATGCATAATGTCCTCACATATCTAAGGATTTTCATAACCTAAATTCATAGCTTCATATCTTGCTTAACATTTGGTTCATAAGTCACTAGAAATCTGCCCTCAATTTAGAAATTCACCATAAATCTATTTTAATTCATTTTAATCCCAAATTTTACTAGCATGTAGCTCTATTAGTTTTACTCAATTTTGATGTGTATAATTTAAGTTATTCAAGTTTTATTCACTACTACCTTGTTTCAAGATAGACTTGTATATCTAAAATTAGAAAATCACTAAAAATCCATCTTATATTACTTTGCTTTGAAATTATATTGGCAAATACCCATATAGACCCTCTTTCAAATGCAATAAGTTTCACTCAATTTGAGTAGGTAGAGCTTGAGTTATAAGCTCCACATTAAGTCTGCCCTATTTCAACCTAAATAAAGCATAAGGCAATATTAGGGATTTAATGGGAGTAATCCACTTAGAATCTAAATCTGAAATTTTATAGGCATGATCCTCTATATGTTAAATTTCTAACGAAGGTGGTTGTACTTAAATTGAAGTTATATAGAGTGAGTTATGCCTATTATATCAAATAGTGGTTAGGATAGAGGGTGTTAACCAATAACATATTTCTAAAAATCATAACTCCTTTATCTCAAGTCTAATGGACCTATATTTTATATGGTTGGATTCGTATTCAAGTCAGGTTTTATATAAAATTAGTTTCACTTCAAATTAAATTTTATAGGGTGAGATATACCCCTTTATAGTACACACTAATTCTAGTTTCCCCTAAAACAACTTTTTTGTTTTGTGACCATTTTGGTTTTCTAGTTTATTCTTCAACACTAATCAACTTTCACCACTCTAAAATCACTAAAATAAATTATATTTTCATCATAAAAATCTCAAAATAAGTAAAGCAACATGAATGAGATAAAACCCTAATCCTCAAAGAATCATAAGATACCAACAACCAAGTGCAAAACTAAACTCAAATCAACATTTCATGACATACCATCATATAACCACTTCAGCAACATCATCATTCAGCTATTAACCATCATCTTTCAGTGATGAACCTAGGGTTTGGGTAGAGTTTGTGAGTTAGATATTGAGAGGAAACAACTTAAGATTTGAGATACCTACCTCAAGGTTCTTGAAGCCATGTAAGCAAAGAAGCCAAGAACAACTCCTAGCCTTCCTGTTCTCTCATGGCCGTCATATATATGGAGGTGGGGAAGTTCCAGTTGATGCTTGATCATCAAATTGATAGAGGGGTTTGATAAAAAGGAAAGTGAGGATTAATTTTCATAAAAGGAGCAAGGTGTTTTGAGGCCAAAAAGGCCATCAACCATGAGCTTGAAGCTCATGGCTACGGAGGTGGTGAGAAAGAAGATGAAGAAGGTAAGACGATGGTGGTGGTAGCATGATTTTGAAAGAAAGGAGGAGAAGATGAAAGTGTTGAGTATTTGTCAAAGCAGTGGTGGCAATAAACCCACTAATTGGGGCTGGTGTGACTCATTTCTAGCCATATACTCTGGTTACTCTTCTACAAGTCTATCAAATTATTATAGGATTATTTTCCTGGATTTGTCATGCTTAAAGATAATATAGAACCCTTGAGGATTAATTCAAGGTATCCGACTATTAATTCAGATACTCTGAGTTACTCAAGTTATTAGGTACTGTGTGAGTAATCCTACATTTTTATTTAAAACAAAGTGTAGAAAAATATCAGTTATAAAGTTATTACATGTATTTTAGTTGTCTAATAGTATCATAGGGCCTACATATTCCTAGAATTGAGATTTTTCTGCTAATGTCCCTCCTGACAACCATAAATCTTTATTTACAGCTTTGCCATTATGGTTTAATAATTATAATTTTGACCTCTCTTTTACTACAGTTTACCTATATACAATTTTGCCCTTGCCTCAGGCTCAGGCTTCCTTTTTTATTGATCTACCTTCAGAATTGAGGATGTTACCTATACCTATGTGATTTCTCTTTCATACAAAATAAGTCCTACACTATTTGATTGGGCAGGGCTTAAGTTATAAGCTTCACATTGGTGCTGCCCTATGTAACCCTTTACCGCCTAGTAGAAAAATGTCACGACCCAACCCAGGCCGTGACCGGCGCATAGGGGACGAGTCCCTTAGCAAGCCTTGATCACACAATTTCTTAAAAATTTGGGTAGAGTCTTCTCTGTATTTAGGACTATTCCCCAAATATAGAGCCTCTCCCTGCACAAAGGAACACAAACACACAATCCATTGGGGATCCAGGCATTCTCAGAATGCACCTCATAGCACGCAATATAAAATTAAACTACTAAATTTACATTTATTCGTCCTAAATACATAACTTTAATTGTTTAGAAAACCAAATCCTTTTAAACAACTTTCAGTAAAACACATAATTCCAATCCTTTAGGAAATCCAACAATTTTGATAAATATAAATAAAATACAATAACAACAACAACAACAACAATCAGGACAAGGCCGGACCCTGCCTATAGTACCATGAGCTACAATAATCTAAGAATTTTTCAAACTTAAACAATTTACAAAAATATGCCCTTGAACAAAGAAGGGCTCAACCAAATTATTTCGAATTCATTAACACGGACCGAAGGATTAGATTCTACCTAAACACCTGCAACTGAAAAAGAAAAAGAAATAAGAGGGTGAGTTTATGAAACTCAGTGAGAGATAGAGTGTCCCTAACCCACATGAGACAATGTGCAACTTATAGATATTAGGATAATATGATAATATGTATAATAAAACCAAAATAGAAGTCTTATTTAAATATTATACAAATTTTCTTTTCCAAACACAAAGTCCATCTATTCCAGGATAATCAGGCAGGAATCACACTTAGGTGGCCCTTCCTTCATGTGAATCCCGTAAACAGGCACGCACCACTATTAGAGTGGCTGTGAATATCAAGCACGCACCACACTATATGTATGACTGAATAATAGGCACGCACCACTCCCTCGAGTGGCTGTGAATATCATAATCCAAGGTACACTAGGGTTAACGTCTACTGTCGTTAGCAGGCAAATCCCGGTCTAGACTTCCCAAGTCTTTCCTCATAAAACATACTTTACATGAATTCTAAAATTGTATCATTAAAGAAAGAATGAAATCTTTAACATCTTAATACTTCAAAAATTAATGCAAGTCCATAATGTTCTCTAGAAAACTTTTCGTTTAAATTCATACAAAATTATGCATAACTCATGTGAGGAGAAATTTCATACAAATCCATATACCCTTAAGTATAGCCAATCCTTTCATTCAAGTTTCATATAAAATCCTCAAAAATTTACTTTCTTTCTTTTCAAACAAGACAAAATCCAAAACTTTATTGAAAACCAATATAATAAACAGTTACCATACTTTCGGAAATCCAGTCATTGTCTCATGTGATTAAGTTGGAATATAGGCTACCAAATCAATTACTCATATATAAATATATACTAAATACATTGGAAACTAGATAGGGATAAGCTATCTACTCACAATTCACCATCTCAAAGGTGAAATTCGATCCTACGGAGCTTCGGGCTTATATAGCGGTCATCGGAGTCATCTAGCACTATAATCACAATCATATAATTGTATATTAGCTTCTAACATGGAGAATTAATCCTAATCATACTCAAACTCCCAAAATCCCAAATTATCTAACTTAGGGTTCAAGAACAACTTCAATCCAAGCATAGGTTCGAATTTCTTGAAAAAAGCAGGGAGGAAGGATGTTAGGATTTACCTTTGGTAGTGGATTTTCGAGTTCTTCCTCCTCCAAGCTCCAAGCTCATCCATGGTGGAGGTAGAGAGAGAGAGAGAGAGTGCAAAAGAGAGAGAGAATGAGACGGATTGATGATAATTTTTCAGTAAATTGAAATGTTTAATTGATGTTTATAAGTGGTTTAAGTGAAGGAAGTTGATATGGAGGTGTTACGGTGAGGTTTGGGTGAGTTTAGAGAGAGAAAGAGAGGTTTTCGGGGGAGAGGAGAGAGAAAACATCGAAGAAATGAGAGAGAGAGCGTCCCAGAACGTTACATAGGCATCCGGTAATCGATTATATCTCCTTGTAATCGATTACCTACAATCCAGAAGTTGTAATCAATTACAAGACTTTGTAATCGATTACCAAAGAACATCAAGAACATAAGAACCCATTCAGCCATGTGTAATCGATTACATGTAAAGAAAACTTAATCTTCGTATATCATCTGCCACTGGTAATCGATTACAATCCCTTTGTAATCGATTACCACAGGGAAAAATGCAGCATCAGAAAAACTCAGAATAGACTCACAGATCGGAGACATGGACATCATACACTTATTTACATTTCTTAACTTTAAGTTAAATAACTTTAAAACATAAATATAAATAAGGAAATACCCCTCATTTGGATTCAATAAAAATATCCAAAAATTCAAAATCCCTAAGATTCAGAATCCAACTTTTAGGTTTTAGTACAATTCTACGAAAACTTGCGTTTTTCTAAACTTGAGAGTTAAAATCGAAGGGTTTACCCATTTCCTAAAATTCATTAAAAATCCCTCTTCAACTCATTGATGCCCAGGGAACCATTACCGAGACTTTTAATCTTAAGAAAATATTTCAATCCTATAGCCCTCCAAGGAGGCATAGGGTTCAGACTCAATTTTTTAGGACCCGATATTGACAGATCACTGTAACTTATACTGGGGTATTACAAAGAATTCCCAAATTAACTGGGAACACCTCACAAGGAATTTAAAGCTGAAAGTTTACAACCTTATTCTCCTACTTGTTAGCTTTCTAATAAAATGGGTTGCACTAAATCTAAAGGTCTATAGGACAAGTTATGCCCATTAGATTACACACTGTTCAGGTTTATCCCTCTCAGCTCACTACCTAATTAAAAAATTCATAACTTATTTATTTTAGATCTAATCGATCTCGAATTCCATGTCTATACTCTCTTGTGAGTTAATTTCATTTAAATTTGGTTCCACCTCATTTTGAATTTCCTAACTTGAGTTATTTACTACAGATTGACTGCCATCTAGGTTTACTCAATATGACAAATTTTCTATTTTGTGTTCTTTTGATTCTTTAACTCAATATTATTCGCTAATCCAATTTTACAAGCTTTGAACCACTAGAACAAGATCATATATCATAATAAGTTGAAAACCCTGGCATCATGGAACTTTATCAACATATAGTTAAGTTCTAGGAAACCTACCTTGGTTCCAAAGCTAGAAACACCTCAAAACTTGGCTCCTTGAAACTCCAAAACTCTCCTAAACAACCAAGCACCAATAACTCCCTTTCCTTTCTCTTTGTGGCAATAGCTATTATTACCAAGGGAAGAAGGTTTTTAGCTTATTATTGGTGTTAGTGATGGTAGTGGAGCTTAGGCTTTGAGTTGTTTACCAAAAGAACAATTAGAAGAGCAAGAGTAGAGAAGGAAGAAAGCAAAAATGGAAGTAGAGAGGACAGAGAGGGCTAGCAGTTTTTTGAAGGAGGAAAGAGAAGATAAGCTCTTTTTGGTTTCTTTTTCTTTTATTTTGCCTTTACCAAGTTGATGAAGTCAATTTATTTTTTGTGGTCAAGATTTACTCTCATTTTTTTGACCATGTTGGTTAATTCTTAACCATAGAAATTGAATTTGTCATATGTTGATTAGGTTCTCTTGTATTTTAAATTCTTGCCAGATCAATTTCCTGCGTTCCACAAAATTGTTCTTAAAATTTTTACAGTACAGTTAAAATTATAGTACCGACAAAATCTTAACTATATTACACTATCACTTTTATTATTCTACGTTACCCTCTCCATTTATAAATTTAGTGTTAATTATACACATGGTTAGATCATGGTATTATATTACTACCTATCTTTTGAAAGAACTTTGCCCTCAAAATTCATTTACTACAAACCAACTAGTTCACACAACCAAACTAGTTCTAACAAATTTACCAACAGAAAAAGAGACAGGCAAGTCATAAGACAATTTGAACATAGACATTTCTAATCCTAACTACATAATTAGAAGAAACTCAAGAGCACATAGCACCTGAGTCCTACCATAGGGTTAAAACTTTACTGTTTCTTATCAAATCCTAAGGTTGAGCTACCTCCTTAACACTTAGGGTAAAGATCCTTCCTTAATTTTGTGCCTAGTAGCAGGTTGCTTGCCCTTGGCCGGACATTCTCTCTTTATATGTCATGGTTTGCCACTATTGAAGCATACATTTTGTCCAGCCCAACATGGATTATCCTTATAATCTCTTCCACACTTTGGGCATCTATGCCTTTCTAGCTGCTTCTGCAACTGCTTACTTGTACTACCACCAGGTTGGAATTGTTTCTTGGAGTGTGAGGCATCTTCAAACCCCTAGTCCTAGGAACCCAACCTCTTCTTAGTAGCATCCCTTATAGCTCTTGCAGTAGCAAGCTTCTTGTTATATTCCTCTACTAATCTACTCTTGTTCACAAGAGCAGCATAGTCTCTAATCTCCATCAGTCCTCCCAATGTCAAGATGTCTTCTCTCAGGTTGCCTTTGAATTTGATGCACTTCCAGCCTTCATCTAGATTGCATTGGTAGATAATGGAGAATTTGTAGAGTTCTTCGAACTTGGTTGTGTACTCTGGCACGCTTATACTTCCATGTTGAAGTCTCATGAACTCCAACTCTTTTGCATTCCTCATAGAAGCGGGAAAGTGCTTCTCGTAGAATGCATTCTTGAATACTTCCCAAGTGATGAGGATGTCAATGCCTTTGAGTAATTTCTTGGTACCAACCCACCAGAATTCTGCATCTGGCTTTAGCATATAGGTAGCAAAGGCCACCTTTTGCTCTTCAATATAGGCTAGCATGAAAAAGATCTTCATCACTTTGATTTATTCCTCAACTTGGTTAGGATTGAAGGTTCCTTGAAAGTTTGGTGGATTAGCTTTCCTAAATTCTGTGAACTTTAGGCATTCTAGGTCAACTTCTGTTCCTCTAGCATTCTCATCGGGATTTCCTTCAAAGTGCCTCTCTAACCTTTCCATCATGTAATTGGTTGCAGCAGCTTGTTCTATCATGGCATAAGTCATCTCGTGAAAAGTGTCCATTATATTTGCCATAACCTTTGGGGAAGGTTCGCATTGTGGCCTACCTTGCCCGTCGGAAGCCATTAGTTCTTGATCACACCAAATAAAGACATTGGGTTAATCAGGCTCAATATTAAGCTAAGTGTGGTAACAACTAATTGCATTCACAGCTACGCAGTCATGTATATCTAACTCCTATATCCTATCTAAATAGATAAGATTCATCGCATGACTATCAGTAATACTTTTAGAGTATGTAGAAGCATAGTTAGTGTAGTCCTCAAGTCCAATTAGGATGAACTACTCTAATACCAAAATATAACACCCTCCTAAGTGCAACAAAATACTTAAGTCATAATATCACACTTGGGAGTTGCTACTAATAAATTAGCAAACCATGTTTTACTACTTACTATGCTTTGGGGAAAGATATTGTACTAATTGCCCTGTCATACTAAATAAAATATAAAAGGGTGAATGGAGAAAGTAGAAACTCCACTTGAATACATAAAAACCACATCATGGTCATATTTACTAATTTACATAACCAAACTTCTAGTCTCACTTAACAACAATTCAAAATATATATAAAAGAGCTCTACTAAGAGCTTCAACAATAATATTGATTATCCAGTACTAATTACATATAATCCTATCAAGAAAAAGGGCTTCGGTGTAGCAAAATGTTCTTCGTCCCAGCATCTATCTCTTGATGTCCAGTTTTGTAGTCTTTGCTATCACTGAACCCTTCTTGTCAGGATGCTTCAATCTTAATCACATGGCCCCGAGAGGATCATTGCTATGATCAACTGAGCCGTCTAGAGATAACACGGAAACACACAGGAGTGAGAATTATAAATTCTCAGTAGGCAGTTCTAACTAACATATACAGTGTCATCATTGTCACCTCAATCACTTCCATTTATTATAAAAGGTGTGATCATACCATAATAAAAAAAAAGATTCATTTTTCAAAGTTCCAAAACTATCCTTCTACAGTAGGCTTCTTTTATTTGAGCATTTAGTCTAAGACTCATAACATTCACATAATTTACATCAGTATATAATTAGAATAGAACATAATATTGGAAATGAATGAATAAAATATTTCTCCTTATTTATGTCTCAATACTCTTGTCTCACTGTGCTTCCTTAACTTAAATACTTTCTTTGCTTTCGTAGTCTACCTTACTTTCTTAATTTTAATACTTATTGTTAACTTATTATGCCTTAAATTAGGTCAAACATCTTTCTCTGGCTTAAGAAAAGGGATCTAGTAAATCTTTTAAGTGGTATGGTTCACTCTCCTAGGTGATAACATAGCTAAGCATTATGTCTTGCCATCCTTAGGGGGTCTACTTGTATCTACACTTGAGCATTACATACCATCGTTCTCAAAAAGCAGCCTTACACATGCTTGTGCGTTATGTGTTGCTGTCCTCAAGATGCAATCTTCTTCACATGACTAGGCGTTACTCTCTGTTGTCTCTAGAATATTAACTTATGCCTGCCAAAGCGTTATGTATCGCTATCCTCAGTGGGCTAATTCCATCATACGTGATCATGTTATCCTAGCCCACTACTCGATAGAGGCCCAACAGATCACTTAATTAACTTATGAGATTCTTATGCTCATAATATATACTTTTCATGCAACTATATTTTCATATAACCTAGCATGAGTACATCTCACGCTCATACTAAACCTTCATGAAAACTATCTGTCATAAATAAACTTGATGGAATTCTGGCAGCATAACGAGAGGTCTCTAAAAATTAGAAACAGTATAATAAACAACCAGTAATCCAAAAATACAATGCCAATAGTAACATATAGTAAGATTCCAATATAAATTTGGCCATATGGAACACATCAAACTGCCCTAATTTCACAAAGTTCAAGCAAATGAGTATGTCGTATCTTATGCCCAAGAATGCACAAATTCAATACATATACTCAATCTTGCCATTAGTTTTGATCTCAAGTCCTTTGGAGTCCTTTAACTCAAGTTATAACCACATGTATTACAAGTTAGTTTATGGTACTTCAAATTTATCCATAACTTCTAAAATATGCCAAAATTTCATTTCAAGTCATTTTGATCTCAAATTTTACAGGCATTATACTCTACTAATATATTTTCAAGTCTCTTTAGTCCCACTTAGTTTTGAAGTGTATAACTTAAGTTATTTAGGTTTTCCCTACTGCTGCCATGTTATCAGACAGACTTGAGTAACCAAATGTGAAAAATCAGTAAAAATCCATCTTTCATCATTTTGCCTTAAAAATTTATAAGCTTATACCTATGTAATCCCTCTTTCATACGAAATAAGTCCCACATAATTTGATTAGGTAGAGCTTAAGGTACTTTACATTGGGGCTGCCTTGTATAACATTTCTACTACCTAGCAGAGAACTTCCCGAATTTACTGGGATCACCTCACAAGGAATTTAAATCTGAAAAATTATAAGCTTATTCTCCTACTTATTAGCTTTCTAACAAAATTGGTTGCAATTAAATTAAAGGTCTATAGGGTGATTCCTCTCAACTCATTGCCCAATTAAAAAATTCATAACTTATTCATCTTCGGTCTAATTGACCTCAAATTTTGTGAGTATATTATCCTATGAGGTAGTTTTAATTTAAAATTGGTTCCACCTCATTTTGAATTTCCTAGCTTGAGTTATTCACTACAGATTGACTATTATCCAAGTTTACTAAATATGGCACATTTTCTATTTTTGGTTCTTTTGATTCTTTAACTCAATATTATTCACTAATCCAATTTTACAAGCTTTAAACCACTAGAACAAGATCATATATCACCTTTTTTAGCCCCAGATAAGTGTAGTAAAATAAGTTGAAAACCCTAGCTCTATGGAACTTTATTAATATATAGTTAAGTTCTAGAAAAACTACCTTGGCTCCAAAGCTATAAATGTAACACCTTCCTAAGCATAATACCATGCTTAAATTATAGCATTACACTTAGGAATTGTTAATAATACATAAACAGACCTTTGTCAGACAACAACTTTTGGCCGTCTTCACATCTCAAGCAACTTCGTCCAGGATTACCATATTCAATATCTCTTGAGCTATCTGGAGATAACATGGAACATACATACAGGTGATAATTACAAATTCTCAATATGATATCCTAGATTATCACATACAGTGTCGTCATCATCGTCATCATTTCCAGCTGCTTCAATTTATTTAAGAAAAAGTGATCATGTCATATCAACTATAAATTCCATTTGGGTGAATTACACTGACCTCCCCTGAGGTTCAGTGTAATTACACCCGACACCTCTCTATTTAGATATATTACACTGGCCCCTTTATTTCTCTTAGGGGACTGAGTTCTGAGTTCCGAGTTATGAGTTACCAAGTTTCAAGCTAAACCTATCTTTTAACATGATAATTCACTTTCAAGTTCCAAGTTCTGAAATCATTCCGTGATAATTCACCCTGCTATAGGCGTAATGATCTTGGAACTTGGAACTCAGAAGTGAATTATCACGTTAAAAGACAGGTTTACCTCGAAACTTAGTAACTCAGAACTTGGCCTCCCATTAGAAATAAGGGAGATCAGTGTAATATGGCTAAATAGAGTGGTGTTGGGTGTAATTACACTGAACCTTAGGGGAGGTCAATGCAATTCACCCATTTCATTTTATAAGGTTCAAAAATATCTTTCCAAAATATGTTAATTTTATTCACACACTTAACAATTAAGAGAGTAATGCCATGATAGAAATAAGAAGAATATAACTTATACATATGCAGATGTACATCATGAGATCATGCAAGTGCATTTGTCTTTCTTGGCTTGCTTTAGCTTTCTTTAGTCTTTATTGCCCTTGGATAGTTAGATCTGGAAGTGAGCTCAACTCGTGATCATCGTCACATAGTACTGATCCGCAAGGGGACCTACATGCCTCTAAATTGGAGTAACTCAGCTGGCCAACTACCTCCAAAGTATAAGGACCCAATAGTCTTAACTCCCTTCACAGGGAGGGATCCAATAACTGCCTCTAAGTGAAGGGACTCATATGTCATCTTTTTAACTACCTTCACAATGAGGGACCCAATAAATGCTACCTTCACAAGGAGGGACCCAATAAATGCCTCCAAGTAAAGGAATCTCATCTTGTTTGTTAATATTCTTTTTAGTTCATATGCTTATATATTCATTTATGAATATGCTTGAGAGACTTACAATCATGATACATAATTCATATATTTCTGCAGAGTATTTGGCAACATAACAGCTGAAACATGAGGCTTTCCAATATACAGACAGTATAATTATAGCCAGCCAATCACAGTAATCAGAATCATCATACTAATATGCCAATATCACATCATTATGATAAGGAATTGCATAAGTAGTTCAGCCATTGGCTTCTCATGGTTTATGGAGCTTCTAAATCTTGAAGCTTTCAAATTGTCTTATTGTCCTCAAATTTGCCTGAAATTCTAAATTGCACTAAAATTTCATTTTAATCTAGAAATTTAATATGTTGAAGCACTGTTAGTCTACTTTTAAACCTCTTTGATTTCACTAAATTTTGAGATGTATAACTTGAGTTATTAGGGTTTTACTCAAGGCTGTCCTATTTCAAGACAGACTTGCACATCTAAATTTAGAAAATTACAAAAATCCATTTTTGCATCATTTTGATCCAAAATTTGTGTCATACTATACTTATTTGAACCATCTTTCTATCCCAACAAATTTCACTTTAATTGGGTAAGTAGAACTCAAGTTATGAGCTCCTTAAATGGGCTGCCTTCTTTCCATCCAAATAAATCATATGTCAATTTCAAGGAATTACTGGGAGAAATCTACTCATGATTTGATACTAAAATTTTATGGAAATGTTCTTCTATGTATTTCCTTTCTAAAAGCATTAGTTGCACTCAATTTGAGGTTATATAAGGTAAGTTACATCCATCATATCACACTCTAGTCGGTAAAGAAAGTGAAATCCAATAGCCAACTTTTAAAAATTATAACTACTTCATTTTAAGTCCAATGAACCTATAATTTAAATTGTTGTATTTCTCTTGAAGTCTAGTTTCATATAAAATTAGTTTTACATGAATTTAAGCCCTACAAGTTGAGAAATATCATTTGCTGTACGGACAATTATTACACTTTCTCTCACAGCTTCTCTATTTTTTTTTTTTCTCTTGATTCTTTGATCTATCCTTTAACCCAAACCAAGTTTTTCTATCTCGAATCACTAGAAATGAGTCATATTAGCATCATACAAGGTCAAATAAAGGATGACACAAAGAAACCCTAATAGCCCAAAAACATAGAAACAATAATATCTAAGAAATCCTACCTCAAAATCAAGTTGGTAGCTCCTTAACTTGAGTCCTTCAATGGCTCTATAGGGCTCTAAGATGATGGTAACTCCTTGATGGCTGAGGTTAAATGATTCAAGGGAAGGAGGTTTATGAGCTTATTTTAAGGTTCCTTGAGGATACACAAAGAAAGAGTGAAAGACTTGATCAAAAGGAGGCGAGATCACAAGAGTTCTTTGGGTGGATATGGAGGGGTTGAAGAAGAGAATGAAGATGGTAAAGAAAATTGGAGGATGAATACATGAGGGGATGGCTGAAATTTTAAGGCCAAAATGGGAAAAATAAACTCCTTCCTTCATAAGTTGGTGACTTGCTCCTCATTGATAGATTCCAACATGGATTCAAATTTTCTTAAGCTTCCAATTGTGTGGCCATTCTTTGGCCAACAAGAGGGGCTTGGGTGGCAAATTTCTAGCCAAATATTCTAGGTTTTTAACTTATACTGATACTATCCTACAGTATAGACTCCTATCAATTCGATTCTTACATTAAAAGATACCATTAGTAAGATGTTTTCCCTTGGCTAGCCAAACATTACTAATCTTTTCTATAAAAATTATTTTAAATTCATCTTACCCAACATTTCCTTATTATTAATTAGCTTGTAATAATGTTAATTAGTTAAATTGGGATGTTACAATAAACATCTCAAAACTTGGCTCCTTGAAGCTCCAAAACTCCCCTAAACAACCAAGCACCAATCCCTCCCTTTCCTTTCTCTATATTGTAGCAGCTACTATCACGAAGGGAGGGAGGTTTTTAGCTTATTTTTTGTGTTAGTGATGGTGGTGAAGCTTGGGCTTTAAGTGGTTTACTAAAAGAACTAGTAGAAGAGCAAGATTAGAGAAGGAAGAAAGCAAAAATGGAGATAAAGAGGAGGGAGAGGGCTGGCAGCTTTTTGAAGAGGTGAGAGAAGAAGATGAACTCTTTTTGGGTTTCTTTTTCTTTTATTTTGACTTTATCAAGCTGATGAAGTAAATTTTATTTTTTGTGGACAAGATTTACTCTCATATTTTGACCATGGTGCTTAATTCTTAACTACATAAATTGAGTTTGTCACATGTTGATTAGGTTATCTTGTATTTTATATTCCTGCCAAATCAATTTCTTGCATTCCAAGAAACTATTTTTAAAATTTTTACAGTGCAATTAAAATCTTGGTATCGATAAAATCTTAACTATATTATATTATCACTTTTATTATTCTACATTCCCCTCTCCATTTATAAATTTAGTGTTAATTATTCCTTAACAGTGTTAATTATACACATAGTTAGATCGAGGTATTACAGACACTGGGTTTCATTTTAGGCTTGCTTCCTCCACTTTTCTTGCATTGAGTGTTTGTAGACTGCCGAGATGAAGATCCATGGGAGTGAGATGTGTGGATACTGGTGCTGCTAAAACATCACCACGTGTGGGGTAGCTTGTGGGGCCATTTTTGGTGGTGATGGTCAGAAAGTTGTTGTATCTTGTGTTGTTTGAATAAATTAGTATTTGTGTTATAAGGTGTTTTGAACGCAAGGTTTGGTTATTTTTTGGATCTCTTTGCTTCGATTTTTGTTTTTAGGTGTGTGTCTTCAAAGTTTCCTAGGATGCTGTTTAGTGGGTTTTTTTATCTATTTTTTGGGGGTCTCATAAGTATTTGTGTAGGATTTCTAATGCCTTGTATTGCTCCTCTCTTTTTAGAGACTTTTTGAGCTTTTATCTAATTATATAAAAAAAAAAAAAAACTCGTGCAGGACCATTTTTCAGTCAGGATTGGCCAGATATTGCCTAGATACAATTTCTTTTTATCATTTTAAGACCACATAATAATGCCCAAAAAAATAAGCATTACAAAAATATTCCCATAAATACTATCTTATTATACTTTTATCATCCTACCTTAATTCATTGTTTTTTTTTTAGCACTTAAATTTTATTTCAAGGCTAGTTTCTCTGTGTGTGTGTGTTTTATACGTTAATATAAAACTGTAATATACCAATAGTAGATCTAGCAGAAGGGACTAGTCAAGCATTACATATGCCGAATAACTATTCAAATCCTACCTGGGAAATGTGCTTAGACTTGGTGTTTGATCATGACTAGAATAGTATCATGCTCATCATTGGTAGAAAGATACTTGCTTAAAATTGCTAAAAGCGCCAACATGTTTGTTGTTTCCACTGTAAAAGTGCCAACACATTTGACGGCTTCACCATGGAAACGCCATCAAGATTGGCACTTTTTTTTATTAAGGAAAATAGTAATTGGTACGAAGCTTTCTTCATCAAACGACACACGAAGATGAAACTGCTGTGGTATTGTCTTGTGTTTTGATGATAGTTATTTTTCTCTTTCTTGACTTTGCGTTTCAAACACACCTCTGATTGGTTGTTAGTGGTTCGTGCCACTTTTACGAAACTTTGTTTCGTAATCGGAAGCAGTGCTCTTTTATTAAAATCGCCAATGCATTTGGAGACTTACACGCGAAAATGCCAAAATCCTAAACTCTAAATGCTAAATTGTAAACCATAATGTGATGGCATTTTCACAATAAAAGCACCAAATGTGGAAGCTTTCAAACGGATTGGCATCGTCTCCTTGAAATGCTAAAAAAATGAAAAAACGCTATGCTAGATAAAAGAAGAGCACTTTGATAAATAATTTCATAACTGTGGCATATCAGTAAATAGCTTTGCTAAGAGGAGCATAAAGATTAAAACAACCCTTATTAATCTCATTTAATTGTGAAAGTAAAAGAATTATACAGTCTCCATATTCGATATGAGAGTTACTTTTCTAAGATTTAAACTAACAATCTCCTCTTAAAGAATCGACGTTGTTTCTCACTTCAACAAATCATTTTAAGTTCGAAGGTACGATTTTGTCAGCACAATGTTATGAAGCAAACTCCTTAAGCATATATTATTTCGTTAGCGACCACCACAAATCATATTAAGATAATGCCACATATAACGGGCTTTCACACAAAAACACAAATGAATACTGTCCCATTAGCAAGTTCTTGCCGCAGTTTAATTAAAATGGGCAAACCAACAAACGATGGTACACCGACAAACCATGGTACATTTATCAGACCATTGCAACCGCATCGATGAGAGATTTATTCCACTCTATACTCTCTCGAACTGAAACTAGGTAGCTTTAGGTTGTAGAGAACATTCACCAATTTATTTCTGATTCTTTGAAACAAACCTTAAGCCACCGACAGCAGCATAGATTGCAATGAAACTAAAATGCTTATGTTCATGGTATGGGATCGATGACTACTTTTCCTGTGGCTCTGTTTGTTTCCAGATAGGAAAATGCTTCAACAGTCTGAGAAAATGGAAACGGGCTTTTGGGGTCGATTATCGGCTTAACCTTGCCGCTCTCAAGGTAAGGTCTTAGTTTCTCTAAGATAGACCCATCAGAAGTGAGTATGAAAAATATAGCAGAAGGATATCCGGGTGGTGCTATTGTCACAACTTTGCCTCCTTCTTTCACAGCCTTGAATGCTGTGTCAGGTAGCCCTGTTTTTGATTTTATGGAAAACAAGTGTTAATGTTACTCCATGATACGGGTCCAACCTCATAAACTTCTCAAAGCAGAACATAGGTTCAGAAACTTACCTACTGCATCATACACCACATCAAACTTTTCAGGGATGTCTTCAAAGTTCTCCTTTGTATAATCAATAGGCAAGTCAACTCCCAATTTCCTCAAAAATTCCAGTTTCCCAGTACTAGCTGTAGCTGCTATCTTGGACGCGCCATAAACATGCTTGGCAAGCTACCTCAAAAGGGCCAAAAAAGTTACAATCACAGGGCATGAAATATCAATATGGAAGTATTAAGAGAGAGATAGCAATTATATGCTGTACAATCTTTAGAGATTTTAAGTTATTGAGTGGTGTTCATACTTAAATGAAATCAAGAAAGATAATTACACAAAAATAAAGATAAGAAAAGATAAGCAGTCACGAAGTGCTATGATTCTAATTGAATTCAAGCTGAGATAATGTAACTCCCTTAATCACAATATACAACATATTCGTCTCAACAAAAGTTACAAAGTGAAGGTGGTTTATCGTGGAATATTTTGTAGTTTCTGTTCATTTGAAGTTGACTTTACGAACCACATGAATAGAAGCACAACCATCATGACAGGGCCATCCAAATGCTTTAAAGGATGTAAATGAGTTTGCATATTGTGTTATCAAACACTGACGTTGTGGTAGATCATATTCATACCTGAATAACGTGGTTTCCAACTCCACCAGCACCTCCCAGAACAAGGATAGATTTCCCGGCAGAAAACCCGGCTCGGTCAAGGCCTTCATAAGCAGTCTCAATAGTTAAAGGAAGGCTAGCAGCCTCAGCAAAGCTCAGATTCTGTGGCTTGTGAGCCAATAGTTTCTCTTCTGCAGCAGTATACTCTGCCAAAGAACCAATGACCTTTGGATGGTCCAAAGCTTTCTCATTGATATCACCAAAAACTTCATCCCCAACCTTGAATTTTTTCACCTGACTTCCCACTTTAACCACCACACCAGCAACATCATATCCCGGAGCAGTCTTCGCACCCGCCACACAAACAAAATTAAATAGTAAAAAGTGAAAAAACAGTTATTTAGCATGTGATAAATCATCAAAAAACCTTGCAACTTCTGACAAAAGATGAGATCTTTTCCAGTTTCACTCCAAATTCTGGGTTTTACCATGACTAAGCATGAGCAAGCAAGCTAAAACTTACAAACTCATGCATGTTATGGGGTAAATTTTATGGACAATTAATCAAGTAAGAAACAGTAAAGAAAAACCATTATTTTGAAAACTCTCCGGCAAATGAAGCTAAAATTTTGAAGAAGAGGGGAATTAAGGTCTTACAGGTAAAGGGGAGTCTGTGTCCTTGAAAAGTGCAGCCATTCTCTTATAATCAATGGGGTTAAGGGATGCAGCAGCGACCTTGATGAGCACCTGGTCATCCCTTACCTCAGGTATAGGCACACTGGTATCAAACTTAAGAATATCCGCAGAGTTGCCATAGTCTGAGTAGGTCCAAGCTTTGATGTGTGTCGGTAGGGCAGCCATGCTCGTGCTGGTGAAAATAATGCAGCGTTGAGGAGTGAAGGGAAATGAAAACAAGGAACTCAAAGGAGAATTCAGATGAAGAGAGCCTCTGCGCGTATGTAACGGTGACTCGCTATGGCCTATGGTTATGGTTTGGAGCACAAGAGAAGCAAAAAGTTTTGAAGATAAAAATATTACTATATTAGTATTTATTGAGTACAATGGTGGACCTTGCTTGTATTGAACTATCGAGATACTAAAGTAGCAGTAATTGAGATTGTTGAGACAAGTACTAGATGACTCACAAAATTTTAGGTATTATGTATCTAGACATCCATTCGGCTAAAGAGAATAAAATAGTAAATAAGACGGTAGGCAAGCACTATGCGCCATTGACAAACTGACTTTAGATGTAACACCTTTGGAATTGTTGGCCATCATATCAGCTATTATACTTAGCACCACTGTACGAGGTTTATTAGATTTCAATTAAGCTCATTTGAATTAAGTTAGTTTATCATAGGATAAATTCTTCCGATGCTATTTTTTTTTTATAAAACTCGAATCTAATATTTTATTTAAGAAAAATATGTATTAAGTAATTTAAATTAACCAAGTGTTGGTATACTTACCTTCTCTTTAATAATGTGAAAATGTTATCTCAAAATAATAAAATAATAATAATAATAATATGAAAATGTGACTAATAATTAAGGCTGTGTTTGTTTCTTATATTATCGTGTTATCTAAGAGATTCCTAACTTGCAAACAAGAGATTTCCACTATGTCTAAAAACTTTACGAAAAAAAAAAAGGGAAAAAAATACTTAAGTAACAAGAGGGTCAAATTATAAATTTTGCTCAACTAAACAAAGACGCTGGCGTAAGTTCTTTTCTTCTATGGACTTGGTAATTTATTTCCATTATGCTTCTTTCGGACAGCATAGTTACATGACTCTAAGAAGCAGAGTCGGTTCACCTGCGAATCTGTGGTCCTCTATCTTTGCAAACTTCTAAATATATTCTTCTTGATTAAACTAGTAAAAACAATCTGAAAAAGACTAATATCTAGGTATATCCAGTCGACTTCTTACTAACCATATATAATGAATCTAATATTATTTTTTGGTGATGAATCTAATATTATTAAAATTAAAATTTTAATGATTGTGGAATTATTTTAAAAAAATATTTAAAGTTTAATTTGAAATTAAGCACTCTAATAGGTCAAATAATATATGATTAAAATGAATTCTTCTACAAAAATTATAGTTATTAATTCTAAGTTACTTAGTGTTAATAAATCGTAAATATAATAAATAAAATATTATCAAAATTAAAATTAATATTGAATAATATCTTATAAAATAAGCTACTTTTAATAAGAATTGAGTGACTATAAAAATTCCATGTATCGTCAATCACTTAGTGTTAATAAATTATAAATATAATATCATTAAAATTAAAATTAAGTTTGATGTTAAAAGATAATTTATATATAAGTTACTGTTTAGAGAGAATTGATTCACTATAACAATACCATGTAACACGAGACTTGCTAACGAAACTGTACATTTCATAATAATATTAGATAATTGTTGGCACCAAAAAATGATTATGGACTAGCAAATGATGAGATGTTAGGCCTAGAAGAAAAGTGGAATTCAGCTTAACAAGATGATAATTATCATCACCTGAGAGATGGTAAATAAGGCTTAGAGAAAAGGATCAGCTAAAAAGGAGAATTGGGCTGGAGCAAGAAAGTAGATCCAAATGTCAATAAAGGTAGTTGAAAAACAATAACAGTTACCACTATTGAAAGCATGGGTGCATGGAAGTTCAATCGAAGACCACTATGCGCATGAAAAGAGAAAGTGGCGAGATTTTAGAGAAGCTATAAAAGGCCCATGCACAGAGAAGAAAAGATTCAGATCAACACACATCATGTCATTTTAACTATCAGCTTTTATTTTCTACTTTTTAGTTTATTTTTAGCTTTATGTCATTTCTTTAATTTCATTATTCATCTTCAAGGTTTTGTATGAGCTCATGGTTGATTAATAGAGAAGTTCAGGTTTTTATTCAATTCTTTGTTGACCGATCTTGCTCAAAGGCTTCCTCCTGTGAACCGTCTGAGGAGTCCATTCATGTTAAGAGAGTACTCTCTTTTAGCCTAAATCATCTTAGAATAGGTAATCTTTGGGATGTTGTTTCTCGGATAAATTTCTTCTTAGAGATTTAGTCGATTGCATTTTCATCCAACATAAAATTAGCACACTCGGTGGGACCATCAGGGTCAGGTCAACGAAAGTTTCCTGTTCCGGGACTATATCATACTTGGCATATAAATTTGAGATCTAGAAAAGCAATCAACATGAGTTCAAAAAAAAAAAAAAATCCAAGTTCCACCCCAAGGCAGAAAGCAAGGAGGCAATCAGATACGTATGCGACAGCCTTGACTACACACCAAAGGGTGATTTTAGAGCAGCCAAATACAGTTGCTGCCTCTCAGCCGCCAAGGGATTCAAGTTCTACCACAAGGCAGAAAGCAGGGTGGCAATCAGCTACATATGCAGTAGCTTCAACTACACCCCAAGGGGTGATTTCAGAGCAGTCGAATATAGCTGTTACCTCCAGCCACCGAAGACTTCGACAGCCTTTCCTGATGTGACTAGCTCTATGTAGACTGGGAGCGAGGAGAGGCAGTGGTTAGTGATGTTTACATCCTTTATCTGGCAACAGATTGAAGCAAGAGTAAACGATCTAATACAGGAAGTATCCAAGCAATTGGTTGAAATAGTGAAGCCGATGGTGCAAAATGAGTTGCAGACGTTTTAGCAACAATAGAAAGGAATATGGCAAACTCATGGTCAATCAGCTGAGTCTATATATGCAAATGCACTTGAGACTAATAATGAAACAATGACCTATGCTGGGGGGCACCAAGGGCCCCAACTTGGGTAAGTATAGATAATGAAAAAGCCCCCGAATGCACCAGCAAATTTGGGATTACCAGTGAGTAATACGGGGTTAGAGAATGGTCTCAATAGCAATTGGGAACAACCTATTCACACAACGGTTGATCTAGTAGGTCAAACAAGTTGACCCCAAGGGGATAATCAAGGGAGCTCCTATAATCTGGGGCTAAACGTTCAACCGATTAATGGATGCCCCATCTAGCCTAGAGGATCGGCACAGCCAACGTATGTGCAACCGCCAAATTATTTGTCTTAGCTCATGAATATACCCCAACAGCCAATGTATCCTTTACCGCACATGCAATTGCTGCATGGAATCCCTCAAGGAGCTGAATAACGGGGCAATTAGCAGGTAGCACCTGTTTAGCCTCAACCTTGTGTTGAGCCGAGGGGGATTGCGCCTTATCTTATTGTTGCAAACATGATTACTGGGCTATGAGAAAGCATTTTGGAGTACAGCTATGACCTTTAGAAAGGCTTATTTATAGGAAACCATACCTAGATTAGGTAGATAAGGTACAATTTTCAAGAGGTTTTAAAACCCCAGATTTTACAACCTTTTCTGAGGAAGATGGCAAATTGACAATGGAATATGTCATCCGATTTATAGCTCAATGCGCTGAAGTTAGTTAGAATGATTTTGTAAGGTTAAAATTGTTTCCTGTATCCTTAAATGGGGCAACATTCACTTGGTTCTCAACATTGCCCCCAAACTCTGTACAAAGCTGGGCCGACATGGAACGATTATTCCATGATAAATTTTATAAGCCACAACCTGAAGCTTCTGTCCTTGATTTGCTAGGAATCAAATAGCATGCAAACGAGCCTGTGGTAGAGTTTGTGGAAAGATTTATAAAAGTTAAAGGGAAGTGCATCGTCGAATTTCTAGAGGCTGAATGCGCCTCCATTGCTGTGAATAATATGAACCCTCAGCTGAGAGAAAAGCTCATTGTCTCGGAATATTATGACCTGGCTCAGCTCTCTTGGAAAGCAGCTCGAGTTGAGCAATTCATAATAGAAAGAGAGTAGAGGAGGTCTAACATAGCAAGGCCTACAGGCTCCCAATTAGTGGCTGTAATCGACTGTGATTCAGCCGATGAGGAGGAAAATGAAGAAGAAGGGGCAGGATAAAGAGAAATTATGATAGCTGAATTGCTGGGAGGTAAGCTATACACCTGTCCTACTCTTACTCCTACCAAAGGAAAAAAAAAGGTCAAAACGGAGGAAAATGAGGCATTTCTGTTTGACATTGCAAAACAAATCAAATCTTTGACTTTTTAGTCAAAGATAAACAGATCAAGCTTCTAGAAGGGCATAAGCTACCTCCAACGGATCAAATTCAAAATTTAAAATATTGCAAATGCATAATTCATACTCACATTATACGAATAACTGTACAGTTTTCGGAATGTGATTCAAAAGGCCTTGAAAGGAGGAAGGTTTAGACTTGCAAATAAAAAGGGAGGTGGGATGACTATTGATACCAATCCATTTCCGTCAGCCACTGTCAATATGGTTTCCATATCTACGGAGAACAAACATACCAAGAAGGAGGCTTCATCTATCCAGCCCTTCTAATGTTATAAGCAAGTATGGAGACCAAAATCAATGGTGGTAAAGGAAAAGACCAGAACCACGAGTCATGATACATCCAGAAAGGTGGAGAGGAAAGAATGGATGCCTAAGATACATGGCAGCTCAAGGACTACGGGACAGCACAAACAACCTTGACTGAGTGTATTTCAAAGGATCAGTTCCCTCAACAGAGCAGTCAGCTGAGGGAAATGCAGTATGAACACCCTCGGCTGAATGTGTTCCAAAGAATATAATTTCCTCAACAAAGAGACCAACCAAGGAAAGGGTGGTATGAGCAGAAGCAACTCCCTCAGATCTCTGATTATCTTGTGCTTAGAGATTCCAAGCGGGCCGTGGAGGTAAATTATAGTGAAGGAAGGTCTTTGCTGAGAATCACGGTGAAAAATGATGAATCGGCTAAAGTGGCAAGGATGATTAAGCCAAAGGTTAAGTCTAACAAGGGAGAGTGGTCCATGAATAAGTATGGCAAAGGAAAGTAGTTGGAGCCACAACCTGTTCAACTGACAAGGATGTAGAAAAAGAGGATGCAAAAGAGAGGGTCCATCTGAAGAATGAAAAACACAGCGACAATGTCAGATCTAGTTAAACATGTGGGAGTAGCAAAAGTTGTTAGCCCAAAGATGGAAGTCACGAAGGAATTACAAGGGCAGATTCAGGACATGAACATTGTTCAAACGGCTGAGACATCAGCCGAGAGAATACAAAATTCCAGAAACAGAGCTATCAGAGAGTTTGATTGATCAGATTCTCAATGATGATGACCTGCTCATTTTGATTGATGATCTATACGAGGGTGTGAATTTAGCTGCTACCATAGGAGTCTTGCTTGCTGAGTTTGCTGTAAGAAAGAATCAGCCGATATGGCTAGATGATGAGATTTTGGCTGAAGAAGCTGCATGGGCCACTTTAGCCGATGAGGAAGAAACTGTAGAAACTCAGCAAGAAAGAACAGAAGGAAAGAATAACACAGAAGGAGTCATTAAGTTTGAAAGACCTCAGCTGGCAAGATATTTAAAGCCACTATACATAAGGGCTCATATTTATGGAACACCTATTAGCCGAGTATTGATTGATGGGGGTGCCATCATGAATTTTATGCCAGTACGAATTCTAAAAAGTTAGGCAAATCTCAGAAAGAGCTCAAAGAAACCAACATAAAAATGACAAACTTAACAGGGGAGAGCACAGATACTCTAGGATTCTATATTGCCGAACTGACTGTGGAAACCAAAACATCCACCACAGTATTTTTTGTCGTGGATGCCAAGCCAGGATACTCTTTGTTGTTAAGAAGAGATTAGATTAACTCAAATATGTGTGTTCTGCTTAACCTACACCAGCAACTGATGTTTTGGAATGGGGACAAAGTGGAAGTGGTGCCTGCAGACAAAAAACCATTCGTAATCGATGTTAAGGTAGTAGAGACAATGTACTACATCCTTGAATTTCAGCCAATAATATGGCCCTCGGGAATCACCCAAGATGCTATTCAAACTGTAAATTTCAACAATCAAGGGTTCAAGATCAAAATGAATGGTGAATATTCAGAGAGTCTCTAGAGTGATATGCCGAATAATGATGTCTTATCGGATGGACTCCAGGATGAATTAACTACTATAGCTACAATATGGATTAGTCCTGTGGAGTTTGCAGATCAAGATGGCAATGTTTGGTACTTGGAGGGAGAAGTGAGGGCAGATGAAGCCGAGTGTGAAACTTTGGTAACAATAATGCTAAGAGAGGTAAAGTTTGAAAGGTGGGTCAAAGCTAGGTACCTCAGGCCCCTTTACATCTCAGCTTATATAAACAAAGAGGCTATAAGTAGAGTCTTGGTTGATGGAGGAGTTATGATTAATGTAATAATACCTTATAGTACGGTTGAGAAGCTCGGGAAAAGCCATAAGGACCTTAAAAGGACTAATGTGGTCGTCACCAACTTTATTGGAGAAAAGACTCTGGCACTAGGTGTTCTTATTGCCGAGCTCACAGTAGGGTTCAAAACCACTAACACATTGTTCTTTGTAATGAATGGCAAGCCAGGGTACACTATCTTGCTAGATAGAGAGTGGATTCATGCTAGTCAATGTGTGCCTTCCATACTCCACCAGCAACTTCAATTGTGGAATAAAGACTAGGTTGAGGTAGTGAAGGTAGACCCATTCCTTTTTGCAACAAATGTGAGAATGCAAGATGCCATGCTTTATTCTTCAAAGATTGAGCCTATTTCTTGGCATGAGGATGTTGCCCTAAACTCTGTCAAGTCGATTGACCTATCATTGGATGGGTTTGAGGTTACAGTAAGGGCCAAGACATGGCCTAAATCAGAATCCGTCAAATGGATAGTCATGCAATAGTAGCAAAAGATGCCTTACAACGGCTAGCCTTGCAGTCAGCTGAAACAAGACTAGAAGACTTTTTGTTTCAACAGGAACTAGCCGAGAAGGGCAATAAGTCATAGGAAAGAAGGAAGATCAAGTAGCAGATTTGTTTATATCCCCTATCAGGAGAGAAATTCCAAGCTTTGAGACCTAAGACCCCTTAATCGAAGTTAACCTTGGAACAATCAATGAGCCGAGGATGACTAAGATTAGTGGCCTGCTTAACCAAGGTGAACGAGATCAACTAGTTCGGCTGATAACCAAGTATAAGGATTATTTTGCATGGGATTACCATGAAATGCCTGGATTGTCTAGGGAATCGGTTGAGCACCATTTGCCTATCAAAGAAGGCTTTAGGCTATTCAAGCAACCATCCAGAAAATTAATCTAGAGTTAATGCCAAAGATAAAGCAGGAAATAGAGAGATTATTAAAAGCAGGTTTTATTAAGACTGCTAGATATGTACAATGGCTGTCGAACATTGTGCCTATAATCAAGAAGAATGGCCAAGTTAGGATTTGTATACATTGTGCCTATTGTAGACATGTTAGTTGATGCCGCATCAAATAATGGAATCTTATCCTTTATAGATGGTTATTCTGGATACAATCAAATATATCTAGCTAAGAAAGATGTGCATAAAACTGCATTTCGTTGCCCATGAGCCATTGGTATTTTTGAATGGGTGGTTATGCCGTTTGGTCTCAAGAATGCCGAGGCTACCTATCAAAGGGCAATGAATCTAATATTTTATGATTTGATTGGACAATGTATGGGGGTTTATATTGATGATGTGGTCATGAAGTCAGCCAATTTCCAAAACCATTTGGCTAATCTAAAACAAACATTTCTCATAATGAGAAAGCATTCGCTAAAGATGAATCTTGTCAAATGTGCGTTTGAAGTCTTGGCTAGAAATTTCTTGGGTTTCTTTGTCCACCAAAAAGGGATTGAATTGGATAATAATAGAATGAAAGCTATATTGGAGACCAGGCTCCCGAGGAATAAGAAGGAATTACAAAGCTTGATAGGCATAATAAACTTCATGAGGAGATTTATTGTTAACTCGGCTGGCAAAATGAAGGCTTCTTTACCATTGTTAAGGCTTAAGCAAGTCGAGGAATTCATGTGGGGGAGTGACCAGCAAGATGCTTTTGAACAAATCAAGAAGTCCCTAGCAACACCTCCGGTACTAGTACCACCAGTATTTGGAAGGCCCCTCAAATTGCATATATCAGCCGCTGAGGACCCCATCGGAAGCTTGTTAGCTCAAGAATCAGAAGATGGAACCGAGCAAGCTATTTACTATTTGAGTAGGTTGTTAAATGATACCGAAACTAGGTATATTCCAATAGAAAAATTGTGTTTATCCTTATTCTATGCATGTACAAAATTGGAGTATTATTTATTGCCTAGAGAGGTATTGGTGGTCTGTAAGGTAAACATAGTAAAGCATTTACTAAATCGACCAGTCCTCCAAGGGAGATTAATGAAATGGGCTATTAAGCTAAATGCATTTACTCTAAAACATGTACTGTTGAAGGCCATGAAAGGACACGTACTAGCCGATTGATTTCTTAGCATAACATCCATGTATGGAGGTATAGAGCCCACTAGCCGAATGTCAAGGGTATGTACAAATTAGACCATAGACTCTAGTTTTTGATGGCTGAAAAAATCAAAAAGGAGTTGGTGTAGGAATGGTAATTACTAGCCCTAAGGGGTTGAATAAGAAGTTTATGTATCAGCTAAATGTCCAGTGTTCCAATAACTAAGCAGAATATGAAGCTCTCATAATTGGCTTAAAACTGCTCAAGTCTTTAGAGGTGAAGGCTGTACAGATTATGGGAGATTCACAATTAGTGATCAACCAATTACTGGGAGAGTATAGATATAACAGCCCAACATTTGAGGGATATTTGGAAGAAGCCCAAACTTTATTGGAGTATTTTGCCGATGCCTTAATATCATATGTTCCCAGGGCATCAAATGAAATAACAAATAATTTAGCACAGTATGCCTCTGGATATAAGTCCATGACACTAGATATCAATACTGTGGAAGATGGAGAAAGTTTGGTAATTGACCGTCAGCCGAGATCATCAGCCGATTGGAGGCAAGAGTTAATCCAATATTTAGCTAACCCGTTGGTTCAGGTGGATTACAAATTTAAACAAAAAGCATTAAAGTATACTGATGGTGAGTTATTCACAAGAAGTCAAGAAGGGGTATTGCTCAAGTGATTAAACAAGGATGAAGCTTTAAAAGTGATAGGGGAAGTCCATGAAGGCGTGTGTGGGGCTCACAAATCTAGCTCTAATATGAAATAACTAATCTGTCGATATGGGTACTATTGGCCAACTATCACAGCCGATTGCTTTGCATATGCTAAAGGTTGTAAGGCTTGTCAGCTCCATGGACCCATACAAAGAGTGCCAGCCGAGGAGTTACATGCCATTGTCAAACCTTGGCCATTTAGGGGTTGGGCGATGGACCTCATAGGCAAGATATATCCTCCATCTTTTAAAAGACATACTTTCATCATGGTTGTCACTAACTACCTCACAAAATGGGTGGAGGCTCAGCTGATGACGAGTGTATCACAAGCTAATGTAATAAGGTTTATTGAAATGTAAATCATACATCGGTTTGGCATTCCAGAGACTATAACGGCTGACCAAGGTACCATGTTTATAGGGGATAAGGTAAAAATGTTTATGCAAGACTATGTGATTAAACTCATTCACTCGTCATTGTATTATGCAGAAGCTAATGGTTAAGCCGAGGCAACTAATAAGGTATTAATCGACATGATTAAGAGAACCGTTGAAGATCAGCCAAAAAATTGGCACGAGGCATTGTCCACGGTTCTTTGGGCTTATAGAAATGCAAAGAATAAAGCTATAGGTTTGACTCCTTTCAGATTGACCTTTGGCCAAGATGCAGTTTTGCTTATGGAGATAAATGTTAAATCATTAAGAGTGGCAAAACAAGCTAACTTGTAGCCTGAAGAATACTCTTAGGCCATTTTCCAAGAATTGGAATCAGCTAATGATGACAGAATTATGGCCTTAGAGAGTATTAAGCTAAATAAGGAAAAGGTTGCGAAGTCGTACAACAAGAAGGTAAAGAGAAAACAATTTGCCGAGGGAGATATTGTATGGAAGGAAATATTGCCTATTGGAACCAAAGATCCTAAATTCGGCAAATGGCCTCCAAATTAGGAAGGTCTTTACATTGTTAGCTAAGTTATATATGGAGGAGCATATAGATTAATTAGCATGCAAGGAAAAGAATTAACTAAAAGCATCAATGGAAAAATTTTAAAGAAATATTATCTATCTATTTAGGAATCAATTTCCAAATGAGTAGTCAAAATTAATAGCCATAAGTCGGCTTTGTAACTCAAATTGGAAATGCACGAAATGTAAAATAACGTCCTAGGATAAATTTCAGATGGGGTAGGAGTTGCATCGGCTGATTTGCCATCCGCATCAAGTGATTCGGCTTGCTCCCTTGCTTCAGCCGAGTGCGTCATAGTAGATTTGGCAACCGTCTCTGTAGCTAATTCTTCTTCTAGAAGTGCAGTTAAAGCATCCCCCATAGCAGCTAGGATATTGTCTTGTAAATCTTCTGGTTTTAGTTCAGGAATCAGAAGAGCAGAGGTGCCGCCCACATAAGGAACAACAGCAGAACTAAGATATTGATCAGTGTCTCTGGAACAAAGCAATAAATGTGAGAGAAGAAGTTAAACCCTAAGAAGTACACACAACTAAACAGAGTTGATATGATTAGCTGAAGGAAGAGGCGACTGAGCTGCTTGGAATTTTGGGAATAGAGAAGCCCAAGAAGATTCAACCTCAACTAGACCTTTGTTGTCTACCTCTACTGCATGCTCCAATGGCTTCTACTTCTCAGCCAGAGGCACAATCTTGTGATCAAGGGCCTTAGCTTGGGAATAAAGTTGCAGTCATTGAGCATCCTCAGCCTTAATTTGAGCTTTCACAC
Organism: Pterocarpus macrocarpus; assembly: GCA_031439585.1. NCBI lineage: Eukaryota > Viridiplantae > Streptophyta > Magnoliopsida > Fabales > Fabaceae > Pterocarpus > Pterocarpus macrocarpus. The sequence continues at coordinate 32,057,452 of CM062515.1, forward strand.
TGGCTAGTTCAAGTTCCAGAACTCCTAATTCAGCTTGCAGCTTGGCAATCTTTTTGTGGATGGATCCTATTCTGTTAGTGAGTTGAGTTTGCCACTACTGGTGTTGGTCTCGGCTGGATTTTACAATGTGATATTGGGACAAGTAGGCATTCTTCTGTGTTTTGAGAGATGTCAATTTCTCTAGAGCTTTAAGTCCATCATCTCGATGGGATTTGAACCTACAGTAGTTTGACACAGCATGTCAAAAAATCAGGGCAATGTCATTACACGCCTGCCGAAGTGAAATAGGTACTTCAGCTCTTTCGAATTTGGACACCTTTAGAAGAGTGTACCAATCTAGCCTAGGCTGCGGAATCCAGAGGAAAAAGTTGTTGCAATTTTTCCTCAATGATCTCTAGATGCTGCTGGACTGGTAATGACGAAATGCTGGGAGGTTGAGTAATGGGAGCGCTGAAATACACTTCCAACTCCTCATCAGGAATAAAAGAAGGAGAGGTTGGAGGCTGCTGAGGTGAGCTGCTCGGCTCATGTGAACAAATCTCTATTGTTGGACTCCTTGGTTGGATGGTTGGCTGGTTGGCTGGTTATCAAGAAAATCAGCCTCAACTGAGATATTTGCTGATATTGTTGCGGTAACAGGAGAAAGCAGCTGGACAATAAGATCGGCCGTAGTTAGTTCACTTAGCTCAGAGGACAGAGGTTGCTCCTATACACCAGCTGAAGAAGGAGCCGAAAAAGGCTAAGGCCAAGAAACGCCTTTGGACCTCCTCTTTAAAGGCCATTCCTCTACTTCGTTTTCTTCTTTAGACTCAAGAATAATGGCTTTCCTTTTCGAAGCCTTAAGCTTAGAAGAAGGAAGAGGTGGAGAGCTTAATTCAACTCGTTTATTGCTTTTCCTTTCCTTCTGCATGTGAGCATGAGTAGGGAAGAAAATAATAACCTTGGTAAAGTATCAAGAGTAATTTACTTACTCTAAGGGGAAAAGCATCTTGTGGAGGATTTGCAGGAGGAGCTGCAACCCTCAAGGGAGTAGCCAAGACAATGTTTCTCGGGCTCTTTTGAACTGGAATTTTGTGTTTCTATTGAGAAGGGACATGAGTCTTTACATTGCCACTTTGAGATCCTGTATCACACATATTATAGAAGTAAGCCAGAAACAATGGATCAATTGAAAACACATAGGAACTGAGGTAGGTACCTTGGACAGATTTAGGCAGAGATGCACCAGCTAGCGTGGGAGCGGCTGTAGAAGTCGACCGTGAAGCCTGAGAAGATTTGTGATGGCTACCACTTATCAGCTTAGACAAATAATGATCAAGAGCAAGTAGAAACGCCCGATTGAAGACGATGGTCCACTAATTGGCGTAGGCTGGCACTATCCCGGGGTTGACTACAAAGGGCTTAAAATGGAAGTGAGTCAGTTTACTGTTGTTGGTGGACACCAATTGCTTCATCTAAAGAGGCAAAAATGCAGGCCCGGTATCATCTGAAGCTACCACAGACTGATAAGGAGCAAGAATACCTTGAATTAACCCAAATTGTTGAGCAAAGCAATTCGGATTATATGGTTCAGCTGATAATTTGTTAGCTCTGGCGTTGGGACGAACTCCAATCAACATATCTCAGCCAGTCAGAACACTGCCTCAGTAAGGAGCCACTTCAGCTAGTTCTTCCACCGAGGTAGTCAGCAAATCCACATGAACCCAAGCAGGACCATAAGAGCGATAAAAGAAGAGGCAAATCTCTAGGTATAGCCGAGGAGTCATCTTGAAAAGCTGATCAGCTAGTTGAAAGGCTGAGAAAGTGGAAACTAGTATAGTCTTGTAGCGAAGGCTATAAGTTGAGGCATCTCAAACAGGTTCCACAGTGATAGAGCACTCACGATAAAACTCTAGAAAATATTCATTTACCCATAGAAACAGGAACCAGATTGGACCAGGGATAGCCTTGTTGTCTTGGACTTTCAACTGATCTACCCACATCTTAATGCCCACATATAAAGAGGACAAGAATAATGCTTCTAAATTCACTTGCCAACTCGAGATGATAGCCAATAGATAGTAGGAGAATTCATTTACCATGGAAAGTGACTTGCTGAAGAGGAAGAACTTACAAAGCCAGAAGAAAAGGAAAGCATGATGCTCAGTTTTGCTCACACCGCCTTGAGTGCACCGATGCGTCTCCATGTACTTGCCATAAGCGGAATTTTCTTTAGACACATGGCAGCCAAGTTCATCGAAGGCTTCATCATAAAGAGATGAGATATCTTCTCCGATAATCGGTAGCCCCAACATCACAACCACATCAAATAAAGAAACGGACATGATCCCAAAGGGGAAAACAAAAGCTTTGATGGATGCATTCCAGCAGCCAAAAAGAGTAAGGAACATATCAATATTGGGGGAAAAGCTGAGCTTGGAAAGCATAATCATATCGTAAATGCCCCAAGTCTTCCATTCTTCTCCACTTTGTTCTGAGACTCTGTCAAGCCATTATAAGTATTCTGGACTTGGTTTGGGCCAGCCGCGAAGTTCTTTCGGACGTAAGGCAAGAGAAAACCAATCCTCTATAATGGGGAATTGAAATCCATTAGGGAGAATGAAGGATTCTATAATATGAATGTACGGAGGGTGTTCTGTGCAAACTGGACCAAGATATATGTGCAATGAGCTCGATCATGAGGAATCAAGAGCTCGTCTCCAGGACCTTCTTTGAAGATGAATATTCTGCTGGGCGAGACGAAGACGCCATTTGAGATGACTGCGGCTTGCTAGCAAGATTCTTGAGGGCTTGAATGGAATCCTGAACCTTGTCTAGTGATTGAGAAGAATTTGAGGATGAGCTAGTGGTGGGGCTCTTAGAGCTTGAGGAAGATGAACTCTCGACTGGAACTCAAATGGGTGAGCCACTAGGGTTTTCAGAATCAGAGTGTTCAGAAGACATTGAATAGGGTAAAGCGCAAGAAAAGATTAAGGAAAGATGGAAATTTGAGATTACTCAGAAATTTGAAAGGTTGTTAAGAAGAAAGGAAGTAGGACACTGAATCGTGAAAAGGGAGCAAACGGATATGGAGAGCAAGGAACAGTAACAGTAATAATCTTTAATACATTACCTAGTCGAATAAATAGCCTAAATCAGCCGTCTGCTAGGTAATGTATTGGGGGGCATATGTTGGCACCAAAAAATGATTATGGGCTAGCAAATGATGAGATGTTGGGCCTAGAAGAAAAATGGAATTGGGCCTAACGAGATGATAATTATCATCAGCCGAGACATGGTAAATAAGGTTTAGAGAGAAGCATTAGTTGAAAAGGAGAATTGGGTTGCAGCAAGAAAGTAGGTCCAAATGTCAATAAAGGTAGTTGGAAAACGGTAACGGTTACCACTATTGAAAGCATGGGTGCATGGAAGTTCGGCCGAAGACCACTACGCGCATGAATGGAGACAGTGGCGAGATTTTAGGAAAGCTATAAAAGGCCCATGTACAGAGAAGAAAAGATCCAGATCAACACACATCATGTCATTTTAACTATCAACTTTTATTTTCTATTTTTTAGTTTATTTTTAGCTTTATGTCATTTCTTTAGTTTCGTTGTTCATCTTCAAGGCTTTGTATGAATTCATGATTGATTAATAAAAGTTCAAGTTTCTATTCAATTCTCGTTGACCGATCTTGTTCAAATACTTCGTAGTTCGCTTGAGTGAGCCTATTCATAAGGAAAGAAAATATTCTCTTTAACCTAAATTGTCTGAGAATTGGTAATCTTTGCGATGTTATTTCTCGGATAAATTTTTTCTTAGAGATTTAGCTGATTGCATTTTCATCAAACAATAAGAAAGTAGATTATCAAGTCAAGCTAAACGCCAAATTACATATTGGACCAATTTTCAGTCAGCATTGGCCAGATACTACCTAGATAGAATTTCTTTTGTAGACTATAAAAGTATCTCCATAAATAATAAATACAACTCATTTGAATAGCTTATTAATCTTATCTAATTGTAAGCTACTAGAAATGATCTAATAGTAATGAATTTGAGTAATATGTATGAATTTAGGAGTTCAAATCTCACAATTTTTGCCATTGATGATATGCCAAAAGAAAACAAAAATCTCATCCAATTGTGAGAGGAAAAAATTATACACTCACTATATAAGAGCTATTTTCTTAAAATTTAAACTCACAACCTCCTCTTAACTCTTAAAAAGGGTAAGTTATTTATCACTTCAACAAATCTTTGTGAGTTTGAAGGTAGAATTTTGGTAGCACCATGTTATGAAGTAAACTCCTTATTTTGTCAGCCATAACCACAAATCATATTAATATAATGCCACATATAACGGGCTTTCAACCACAAAAACACAGATGAATATTGTCCCATTAGCAAGTTCTTGCAGCAGTTTAATTACAACGGGCAAACCGGCAAACTATGGTTCTTTCATCAGACCATTGCAACCATCTTGATCAGAGATTTATTCCACTCTATGCTGTCGAATAGAAACTAGGTAGCTTTAGGTTGTAGAGAACATTCACCAATTTATTTCTGATTCTTTTACACGGACCTTAAGTCATTGCAATGGAACTAAAATGCTTATGTTCATGGTATGGGATCGATGACTACTTTTCCTGTGGCTCTGCTAGTTTCCAGGTAGGAAAATGCTTCAACAGTCTGAGAAAATGGAAATGGGCTCTTGGGGTCGATTATTGGCTTAACCTTCCCACTCTCCAGGTAAGGTTTTAGTTTCTCTAAGATAGAACCATCAGAGGTGAGTATGAAAAATATAGCAGGAGGAAATCCAGGTGGTACTATTGTCACAACTTTGCCCCTTCTTTCACAGCCTTGAATGCCCTGTCAGTTTGCCCTGTTTTTTGATTTTATGAAAAAAAAAAAAAAGTGCTAAGTGTTCTATCAGAGGAGTGACACACCTCATATAAACTTCTCAAAGCAGAACATAGGTTCAGAATCTGACCTACTGCATCATACACTACATCAAACTTTTCAGGAAGGTCTTCAAAATTCTCCTTTGTATAATCAATAGGCAAATCAGCTCCCAACTTCCTCAAAAATTCCAGTTTCCCAGTGCTAGACGTAGCTGCTATTTTGGATGCGCCATAAACATGCTTGGCAAGCTTCCTCAAAAGGGCAATATAAGTTATAATCACAGGGCATGAAATATCAATGTGGAAATACTGAGAGAGAGAAAGCGATTATATGGTATACAATCTTTAGAGATTTTAAGTTATTTATTCTACAAGAAGAGTGGTGTTCATACTCTTACATGAAATCAGGAAAATAAGTTACACAAAAGAGATTGCTGATTGGTGTTCTAAAATATGGTTGCTGATTGAATTCAAAGTATGTAGCTGGGATAATGTAACTCCCTTAATCACAATATATAAATATTCGTCTCAACAAAAGAGACAAAGTGAAGAAGTTTTATTGTGTATTGTGTAATTTCTGTTCATTTTAAGTTAACTTTATGAACCACATGAATAGAACAGACAGAAAGCACAATCATCATCATGACAGGGCCAATCAAATGCTTAATTAAATGATCTAAATGAGTTTGCATATTGTTATCAAACACTGACGTTGGGGTATATCATGTTGATACCTGAATAACATGGGTTCCAACTCCACCAGCACCTCCCAGAACAAGGATAGATTTCCCGGCAGAAAACCCAGCTCGGTCAAGGCCTTCATAAGCAGTCTCAATAGTTAAAGGAAGGCTAGCAGCCTCAGCAAAGCTCAGATTCTGCGGCTTGTGAGCCAATAGTTTCTCTTCTGCAGCAGTATACTCTGCCAAAGAACCAATGACCTTTGGATGGTCCAAAGCTTTCTCATTGATATCACCAAAAACTTCATCCCCAACCTTGAATTTTTTCACCTGACTTCCCACTTTAACCACCACACCAGCAACATCATATCCCGGAGCAGTCTTCGCACACGCCACACAAACAAAATTAAATAGTAAAAGTGAAAAAACAGTTATTTAGCATGTGATAAATCATCAAAAAAACCTTGCACCTTCTGACAAAAGATGAGATCTTTTCCAGTTTCACTCCAAATTCTGGGTTTTACTATGACTAAGCATGACTAACAAGCTAAAATTTGCAGGAGAAATATTATTTGAAGTTACACATTATATAGACATAATATATGACTACGAACGTAGATCAATATCGAGATATACATGAATCAGGGTAAAAGAGTGTTATGTATATCTATGTGAAAGAGATGTTGTATTTGACCATTTGGTGTTGTGAATTTCTTTTTTTTTTTAAATTATTGATGACAAAAAATTTAGGTTGAGGGGAACGTCAGCTCCAATCCAAGGTCAGGATATGTCTCTGGAATTATTGAGTGCTGTGCTTGCAAAAGAAATTTACAGATTATTCATCCATGACGACAAACAAGTAAAGGCCAACCAGTCATCCCCTGATAACTTTGTCTTCTAAAGTTACGTACAAATAACGTAACTCTAAGTTACAAACTCATGGATGATGTGAAGGTAATTTTATGGACAATCAACCAAGCAAGAAAGGTGAAAAAGCCATTATTTTAAGTACTCTGTAGCATTGTACCCCAAAAATAAAAAATAAAAAAACCTAATTCTCTGGCAAATGAATCTAAAAATTTTGTAAAAGTGGGGAATGAAAGGTCTTACAGGCAAAGGGGAGTCTGTGTCCTTGAAAAACCCCGCCATTCTCTTATAATCAATGGGGTTAAGGGAAGCAGCAGCGACCTTGATGAGCACTTGGTCATCCTTCACCTCAGGTACAGGCACACCGTTATCAAACTTAAGGACATCTGCAGAGTTGCCATATTCTGAGTAGGTCCAAGCTTTCATGTCTGTCGGTAGGGAAGCCATGCTCGGTCTGGTTAAAAGTAAATGATGCAGCGTTGAAGAAGAGTGAAGGGAAAGGAAAAGAAGAAATAGAAGGAGGAACCAGAGAAAGAGAGAGTCTGCGCGAGTGGTACAATGAGTCGCTAAATTTGTGGCTTGGAATACATCGGAAACAGAAAGTTGTGGTTGGTAGGTAAAACCATCATTATATCAGCAATTATTGATTTATGGTGGACCTTGCTTACATTGAAGTCATCCAAGACAATCGCGACATGACGAATAAGTGAGAAACGTTTTTCTAACATAAGACGTGGTAGATGTATTAAATTTTTAATAAAAAATTTTAGATTTGAACTGTAAGAGTAGAAAATTTTGTTGTTAAGAGACTTCTATCCACTTACCTCCGTCGATTGAGACCAGATTAGTCAGTACCTGTTAATAGGACTGAATACTTGTGGTTTCATAAAAATAAAAAAATAAAAAAACAAATCAGACAATATGTTAAAATTAAAGGGCTTTAGATATAAATTATTTTAATTAGGTTGCATGTTGTATAATTCAACACTTTTGAGAGTAAATATCTTATTTAATATACTAAAAATAAATTTAAATAATAGGACTCTGAACGTTCACTTGGATAGATAAAAAAAGAGAGGAGAGAAAAGCAGAGAAGACAATGAGTAGATTATAGGAAATTTCTTTTGTTTAGGACACAAGAGGAAATGGAAGATAAAAAATTAAAGCGGTGGATCTCGCACCGAAACTTTTAATCAATAGATTGGGGGAAAAAAATATAAGAGATGTGTTTCGATCGCAAAATTGAAATCTTCCCCAAAATAAAAAAGACAACAGCCATAAAAGTTATTTAAACATAATTATTTTTTCTCATTTTTTTTCTTCAACAAACATTAATAGGAAAAAATATATTTTTCTTTACATTATTTTATTTTTTTTTTATCATTTTCCTTTTTCTATGCACCCAAACAAAGTTTGGATCGAAACAAAGCTAGTCTGTATGTAGACATCCATTTGGCCGAAGGGGAGAGGGATTAAGTGCATGTTTGGCAACCATGTAAACAGCTTCTTCTTCTCAAAAAAACTGTTTTCTAAAAATTAATTATGCTTGGGTAATTTTATAGAATAAATTATAATCTAAAATTGATAATTTTAAGCTAAAAAATAGCTTATAAGCATAAACAAATTTTTGAAGTTTATGATTATAAGCAAAAGTTAATTATTTTAGAATTATTATAGTTTTACCAAATTGACCATAAATAACAAATAGTATATAATATAAACAATTATTTCATACCTTTTTTAGTAATTTTACTATATAAAACAACTTTTTTCATACCATCCAAATAAAATAGATTAACTTAAAACCACATTTCAGTTAAAATATCTAAACATAAATTGATTTTCATATAATCGATTATATAAAATAGAGATTATATAAATAAGTGATTGTTGAAATAATTTTAATTTTATAGCTTTCCTAAACACACACTAAAGTAGTTGCTTACATATGTTTCGGAACACACCAAAAACAGTTTTTTTTTTTTAAAAAAAGCCATTTGTAAATAACATATCATATTTGGTAACAAAATAAAAATATATTACAATTAAAAATTAATATTTTTTAAAAATTTTTTATTATAAGTAGGAGCTAACTTTTTTATCAACGAGCATATGAGTTAGTTAGTAGCGGCTATCCTAACTTAATTAGAGGCGTTGGATTCAAGTATTGGATATACAACTACATTAAAATTTGAAAATGAGAGATTTGTCATTTAAGCAATCCTACCTGCCTCAAGCAATATTATCTTCACTACGAGGATACATATAGTGTGTGTTTGGAAAAGTTGTGAGATTAAAATTATTTCAACAATCACTTTTTTATATAATTGCTTATATGAAAATCAATTTATGTTTGGATATTTTAGCTGAAATATGGGTTTAAGTTAATCTATTTTATTTGGGTTGTATAAAAAAAGTTACTTTTATATAGTAAAATTACTAAAAATGTTATAAAATAATTGTTTATATTATATAATATTTGTTATTTAGGGTCAATCTGGTAAAAATATAAAAATTCTAAAATAATCAACTTTTGCTTATAATCATAAGTTCTAAAAATTTGCAAGCTCCAAAGATTTGCTTATATTTATAAGCTATTTTTCAGCTAAAAATTATCAATTTTAAATTATAATCTATTCTACAAAATTATCCAAATATAGTTAAATTTTAGAAAACAGCTTTTTTGACAAAAAAGCTGTTTGCATATGTTGCCAAATATGCACATAATTTCAACCAAAAAAATAATAATTATTGTAATATTTTTATCAAATTAACTTTAAATATCAAATATTATATAATATAAATAAATTATTTCATACTCTTCTTAATAATTTACTAAATAAAAAGAATTCTTTTTATACTTTAAAATTATTTTTAAATTAATATATTTAAATATAAATTAATTTTTATATAATTATATTTATAATTAATTATTAAAATATTTTTAATTTAACAACTTTTCCAAACACACTCAATTGTGTGTTTGTTTCCTGTATTGTGGCATAACTACCAAATTGCTAACTTGCTAACAAGAGATTTTCTCCTGTTGGCTTGGTAATTTATTTCCAATATGCTCCGTTCCAAGCAGCATAGATATTACTCCAAGAAGTGGAGTCAGATCACCTACAGTATCTCGAGTAGGGATTTGTTATTCCCCTAGTTTGGAGTAATATTACTCTTCTTCTCTAAAATTATTAGATTTAATATTAAAATAAATAAATAGATAAAAATCAATAAATAAATTTAATTTTTAAAATTAAATAAATTTATAATTTTTAAATTTATCATTTTTTCTTTTCCTCTTTTCATATTTTTTTCTATTAAATTTTGAGAGTAAATTTTTTTAATATATAATTTTATTATATAAAATTTTCAATTAAAACCATCCATTTGCTTCGCATCCCCTCTCTCTCTCTTCTTCGGCGATCGCTGCTGCCACTGGCGCCATTGAAGGCGACCCAGAATCGTGATAGTAATGATAGTCTCATCTCATCTCAATCTCAATCTTTCTCTACATTTTCTCACTACTGGTTCTTCAATCAAAGCAGACCATAGCCTCCTGAAGTGCAAGAACCACATGACTCTGAAATCTCAAATCTCAAATCAATCTGCACCAAAATAATAAATAGGACAACCCAAAAATCATATCTTTGCTTAGACACACTAAAACAAAGAAAGAAAGAAAGTAAGGTTCAAAAAAAAAAAAAAACAAGACAACCACTGTTGAAGTCTTGAATTGTTTTCCACCAAAGAAAATATCAATTGTCATAGCTCAAATTTGGTAGAACAAAATAAAAGTCGGCGTAAAGTTGCATTCCATTCTAAAATGTAGATAAAATTTGCATCTTTTTGTAAAATGCTAGAAGTCCAACATAGAGAGAGAGAAGAAATTTTGGGAATTAGGAAAAGAGGATCCTCTACTGTTTGCAAGGTTGCATTTTTTTTTTTTTTTTTTCAGAATGGATTCGTGAAAAGCAAAATTTGGATCTAGTAGATGTTGCGGGGAGGTGAGGCGCGAGGGTGGAGCAAGGGGAGTAGGGGGCAACATGCAGCGTAAAGCTGACAACAAAGAACTGCTTGATGGTAGCAACAATGGCAGAGTCCCAGGAGAGAGTAGGTGAAAGGAAATAAGGTGAGTGGCTAGAATGAAAATTAGAGATAGAAAATGGAAGGAACGAATCTTCTTATGGTAAAAATTTATATAACCTTTTTATGTGTACTTATGTGTTGTTTTTTATTATTAACTCAAAATATAGGACCAAATTTAAAATCTATAAAAGAAGTTAATTATTAATAAAAAAAATAGCATAAACAAGATTACGTGAATTTTTAACATGATAGGATCTATTTTCAAAAAATGTCAATTTAGTAATTTTAGAAATGGACTAACTTTACTCCCAAACTAAAGGAGAGTAATGTGGCCAGTCACTTTGGACAAACTTTTGTATTTTCCCAATTAGACTAGTAAAATCAATAATCATGCCCAATTGGTAGGCCTCCAATAAAGGCGAAAAAGTTCATTCCCTCCGCTATCAAGTGAATAAATTAAGGAATAAACTATCATTTTAGCCTTAAAAGATTAATGTATTGACAAATTACTTTTTAAAAAATATTTTATTACTCCATAATTTTTCAATGATCAATTGTTAACGGGCTCCGTTATTAATGCTCACAAAAGATGCTTTACAGATTAATTTTTTAATATATTAATCTTTTAAGAATTGATTTATCAATATATACTAATCATTGAAATATTACAGGTTAATAAAATATTTTCAAAGACTAATTTATCTGTATATTAATCTTTTAATGGTGAAAAAGAGTAGTTTATTTCGCAACTAAATTTCTCATAATTAGTCGCTTGGTAATTTTCATAATAGAAATTAATAATGCAATGCTGTCGATTAGCCCTGTATAAATCCTTTCTGTAATAACCTCTATCATATAAGCCGTGCTCGAATCATGAAGTTATATTAAAAGGTTGTCACTGTGTTAAGAAATCTTTAAAATATGAAAAATATAATACATGACCCTTCAACTGCTCACTTTATTACTGACTAATAGTCTCTGATACATAGATAATAAAATAATTACACTTTAAAGGAAATTGTGACTGATATAATACACAGCATTTACTTCCGACTAGTCGTTAGCTAGCTTCAATAATCTCTTGGTCTAGCTTACGCCTGATTCTTGCTCAATGAATGGCCCTGTACTCTGCCTCGCACTTGATTTCCAACTTGGGTGCTGGAATATTTACGGAAAAAGAGAAACATACAAGTAGCAGTGAGAATCTAAGGTTTTCAGTAGGTAAACTCAAACCAATCTTACAGTGCCATCATAAACATTTCAGCCGCTTCGGTTTATTATGAAAATTTGAGCACATAGAAACAAATAGTGGTTCAATTTTAAGTTGAAAACACCTTTTTCAAAGCGGGTTATATTTTAACAACCACTTGTCATATCATATAATAGACATAGAAATACGGATAGTATAATATGCTTCAACAAGGATCATAATAGCATTACGACTTAATTAGATAATTGAAGATGCACATATAGATGCTTATACTTGAATGTATGCAAGTGCACTTGACTTAATTTATCTCTTTTTTAACTTGCAACTTAACCTTGCCATTTTGTACTTGGTCCCCCGGAGGTAAATAGCCTCTCTCACAACTGGGTGATAGCCTACATTTTAGGTCCAAGCTCGTACCTATACATGAGTGATAGGTTTACTTTCCCCAACCCTCACATCGGTCTATTCCCCTTAAATCTGGTCGAGGGCTGGCCCAAGTCTTAGACAGTACCGCTCTGGCCCACGCTAGCTGGGTCTATGCCATGCCTCACATGATAGCTTAGTACATCTTTCTTGCAAGTTCTCATAAATCTTATTCTTCTTTGGACATGATTATACATGCATATGCTACATGCATTCATTAATATGTTTCATATTATATTTAAATCATTCTTGCATATATGAATCTAATGAGCATAACATATAAATGTTCATAACAGTCACATAATTCACATATTTCTGTCGAAATTTCGGCAGCATAACGGATCGAGTCCGCTTCCCCATAAATAGTGCCAAGCAACCAGTACAAATGTATAAATTTGCAATTCAATATGGACCAGCGAATATATATATAGCATCATTCATCAATTTCAATTCGAGCACCAATTGGATTTTCGGTTTATTCTCTCCTGTTCTGCCCGAGTTTGGTATACTCCACCTTTATTGCAATTCAAATCATTTGAATCTAATTTTGGAATATGTCATAGCATTATGTGTCTAGTTTCTAGCCTTTTTAGTCCCATCTTATTTTGATTTGTATAACTCAAGATATAAAAATTTTACTTTAGACTGCCCTGTTCTTAGCCAGAATTGGGTTCTTATAAGTAAAAATTCACTGAAAATAGAAACCTAGGTGAAATCATACAAAATTTATATCAAATTAAAGCTGACAGAACAAGCTTTCAAATAAAATAAGTTTCATGTCATTTGCATGAGCATGTCCTGAGCTATGAGTCTCGAAACTTGACCCTACTAGACTACCTTGTTCCAGCCCGGTTTGAACTTAAGTCAACTTCATTGATGTGCTGGGAACAAATGGCAATGAATCTGACTCTAAAATTTTTATGGGATGTTTCCTTACATGTTATCTTTCAAACAGCATTAGTTGCACTCAATTTGGAGTTGTGTAGGGTGAGTTATACCATTCTCAACTCATACTACCAAGATGAGAATCCATATTTCTAGGTCAAACTTCAAAAATTCATAACTAATTCTATGCTAATCCAATGACCTTATATTTTATATGTGTGGAAAGCCCTGAATGTCTAGTTTTATATAAAAATAGTTTCATCAAATTTAATTGGCTATAGGTGGAGTTGTACACTCCGCCATACGGACCATCGAGGGGAAAACCCTAATAGCTTCTTGAATTCTTCTTGTATTCATGTTCTTCTCTAATCAATCTATCCAATCTTCAATTGAAACTCACATATACACCTTAAACCAACTTTAATTCATCATCATCACTCAAGATAACATCAGAATCTTGCAAGAAATTGGGAAGAAAGTGCAGTCCCAATCAGCCCAATTCAAAGAAAACAAGAAAAGAAGTTGGAATTCCTACCTTGGTGGTGTGAAATCTTGGTGGAACTTGATCTTGGAGTGAAGTTGATGGTTGGAGCTTGAGTTTAGGGATGAGAGGAAGTGGAAGAAGATGAAGGAAAGTGGGAAAATGAGACTGGTAGTGGGGATAAGAAGAGAAGGAAGGGAAAGGTAGAGATTTTTGTAAGCACTTTACTTTGATTGGTGGATTCAACTTCATCATCAAATTTGGTTTAGCTTCCCTCCCTCAATGGCTGATCAAGGCGCCACATGAGGGGGTGGTTTGGCTAAATTTTGGCCCTCCATCATAGGGTTCTCATAGTATAATTTCTATTAGTCTGGTTCCAATAGTTTAAAATACCGAAATTCTACCGATTTTCTTCAAATCGGTAAAACGGTTTTAGAAAAGTCCTAGGAGGTTTCCTATGGTTCTAATCTAATTCCATTATACCTAATCATTCTAAACCACACTCAATTGGATTTAAATGAATGCTTAATCGAATCCTAATTAATCCCAATTATACGATGAAAACCGAACAACTCGGTTAGTAATGATAAAATTTTTCGAATGTTACACTCTCCACTCACTTGGCAGCTAATTGGCCCCATCCATAAGCGTAGAAGTGGCTTACTTTTCAGCCATTCAAACTAGTGTTAGTTTGAAATTCTACTGATTCGGTTCTGGTGGTTTAAAATACCGAATCTTCACCGATTTCCTTCAAATGTTGTTAAAAAAAAAATTCAATAAGACTTCTTGTATATCTATTCTACCCTAATCTCTCTAATTAATATCTAATTAACTTCTAATTATCCTCTAATTAATTTCTAATTAACCTTACCTAATCAATAAAATTGAATTACCTAATCAATAAAATCGAATAAATCGATTAATAGCGTAGATTAAACGTTTCGCAAATCCAAAGCCTTTCTGTTTTCTATTTTTCGTAGCAAATGGCATATCCGTAATTTTGAGCAAGTCCAGGGACACTCTACGTCATTTCACACCTGACTACCTCCATGGCCCAATCAGCAGAGATTTAAACTTCTACGGTTTTACCACGTGATTCTGCTTCGTTTAAAACCCCATTCTGCTAATTCTACAGATGTGGGGACATAAGGATCATTTTATAAAAAGTTCTAAGGTTATTGTGGAAATAATTCTTTGGGGTCAAAATATAATTTCTAAAAATTTTGGGCATCTCTGTAATTAACAAAAATGTATAGCGGCACTTTTATCATTTCCTAATTTTTAACATATGGCAGTGCCATATTTTCAACGGCAGTGATACACTACCCTATAATTCCAAGTGTGAGGATCGTCATGGCATAGCGCTACCTAAGGAATTTTCACACTGCCTAAGAGAAATAATTTAAAGTTTCCATTATATTTTGCTTATGAAATTAGGGATGTTACACTTTGCCCTTTAATCGTCTAAACATGTTCCCGAAAAGCCTGTAGTCTATTAATTAAACACCTTAATTCACTAGTTTGTGCTCTCGATCCTACGCTGTCCCGTCCACCAAAAATTTAAGTAGGATTTACAGAGTCATAATTTTCAAGATAGAAATTTCAAGTTCCTTCTAACTAACATCAATAGTTTATATAAATAAGATATTTTTTAATTATTCTTCTTCCACTTATTTAAACCTATTATGATTGCCTTAGCTATGATGGATTTGGCCGTGATAAAGGATCTAAAATCATTATGTTAAAGGCCAAGATGGCCCCACCCAAGAGTAGGAAAAACACAAAAGATGATGAGACTATGAACAATTCAAGGGATAAAGAAGAAGCAAGGAAGGAGTGGTCTTGATTTTGCATTCCCATATTTAGGTAATAATATATGCTAATATGGCTTGACTTTCAAGCCTTTGATTGTAAATGGACAAATAGTCCAAGTTGCTTTCGGTGCTGCCATTATAAATGAAGTTTTACAATTGTCAAATATTATAGATTTGGGCACCGAATTGTTGAAAGCATAAATTGCTTTCTTTGGAAATTTTGGCACCATGGAGCTCTATAAATTGAGCATGGCACGGAGCTTCATTTGGGGAACCACCACCAATGGTCACTCCAAGTCCATTACTCTTTGGCTATTAGAGAAGTTTCTGTTTCTCTGTGAATACTTAGCTTTGTGTATTGCGTGTATATGCCAGTAAAAAAATACTATGAGGTATTTTAGGTATATTTGGGACGTAAATTTAGGTGAAATGTGTTTATATCTCTATTAATTATTATAGATTTTGATTGAGTAGAATGTCACCATCTTTTGTCTCTCCATCATATTTCATTAGTAAAATATTTGATTGTCGTCTTTGCCCGTGGATGTAGGCTATATAAGCCAAATCACATTAAATTTTTGTGTCTTCTTTTCTTATACTTTTGTAAATTTATTTTGTATTACTTTATTTGTGCCTTATTTTGTGACAACCTCCACATTATATATATATATATATATATATATATATATATATATATATATATATAAAAGGTTACGATCAAATTCCATTAGTGTAACTTTAAGCAAAGTTATTCAAACTATACCAATAAAAAATTATTCCATGGTGTAACAATTGTTTAAATTTACACTTATATAACTTGATCCTAACCCATATATATGTAACACCAATAGGAGTTAGCTTCTTGTGAGGAGATCATTTTGAAAGGAATATGTAAAACACCCAATATTGAAGTTGATCACTAAGATTGTAGGTTATGTTTGACATATTGTCTAATAAAATTGTTAGTAATCTTGATTATTGCTTACAAAAATTGCCACTTTTTAAATTTCTGATAATGTTATAATGGATTGTTTGATATGTACAAAAAATCTAATTGGCAACTTATATTATGCTATTCAGTGTATTAAAATATTATTACTAGGTAATATATATATTTTACTGAAACACCCTGCAAACAAAATTGAATAATTATTACTAGATTTTATTTTGAGGTTATAAGAAAAAATATGCCTTATACAATTTATTTTGAAGTTACAAAAAATAAGAATAATTTTAATGGTGAATATAATACTTGGGTTCATGTATTAAAATAAAAAAAATATCAATGTACTATTAATTTTAAAAATATATTTTGTCACATGTGTTAAGAAAATATCAAAATATTAATTGAAAATATATGTATTAATTATTTTAAATATTAAGAAATTTTTTTGAGTTTTTATCATAATATTAAATTGAAGACATATATATTTACGGTTGTTTATTTTTTCAAAAATTGAATTCCTAAATAAAATTAATGTTTGGTCTTAAAAAGAAATGACTACAAATTCAACTAAGAATTCTCATATCGGGTCACGAGTGTAACACCCTTCTCAGTACAGTACTATGCTTAAGTCATAGTGCCACACCTTGGAGTTGCTACTGTTACCTGAACGGACCTTATCTAGCAGCAGCTTCAGCCTTCGGAAACTCCTGAAACTATCTGGAGACAACACGGAAATAGGAGTGAGAATTATAAATTCTCAGTAGGATTCTCTAAGTATCAATAATAATGTCATCGTTGTCATCTCCAGTTTGCTTCGGTTTATTATGAAAAAGGTGAACAGGCTATGTAGACTGTTTAATTTTACAGTTCGAAAATACAATGCCCGAAGCAAAGGTTCAGTTTTACTCATAGACTTATCATCTGGGAGAGACCATACAACACCATTTCATAAATTATAGTATGAATAATAACTGAAACATAGTTAAGCACAATAGCCTCGATACACTGGATACATAACTTCTGCACCTACCTTTTCGTGTATTTGAACTTATGCAAAAACATAAGATTTATGGGAAAAACCCATAAAAATCAATTCCTGAACGATATCACGGATAACAAGTGCAACATATTAAACTACACATAGCATTTGCACATAACTTTATCTCTACTTGAATTCATGCATATACATAATATTTGCTTTTCTTTCTTCATCTCTCTTTTCATCATAAAATCTTTATGTGCCACATTCCAGAGTATGATCGCCATGTCATGTTCCTTAGGAATGTGGGATCTTCCTTTGGTACTTATACTAGCTGGGTCATGCCATGCTTCATGTAAGTTTTGTCTCCTGTACTCACACTAGCTGGGTCAATGCCATGCCTAATGCGAGTGGGGTGCTTGCATATGCCTTAATCTTTAGTCTTTAGTCTTTACTCTTTAGCTTTTACTTGGCACACCTAGGCGTTACGTATCGCCGTCCTTAGGGTGCTTTTACTGCCCTTGGGTAGCCTGGCCTTGGAGTGAGCTCGTCAGCTTCACCCGTGACCGTCGTCACATTGACTCACCCTCAAGGGGATTCACGTGCCTCTAGTCTTGGAGGGATCTCAATCTGGTCATGTGCCTCTAATTAAAGGGATCTCATCTGACCACGTGCCTTCAATATAGAGGGATCTCATCTGACCACGTATCTCCAAGGTAGAGGGTAGCTGCCTTCACAGGGAGGGATTCAAAGTGCAACTGCCTCCAAGTGAAGGGATTCACATCTTTATCTTTTAACTGCCTTCACAAGGAAGGATTCAAAGTGCAACTGCCTCCGAGTGAAGGGATTCACATTCAATATATTCATATCTTTTCATTCTCATACATGGTCATGCATAGACGTGCTGATTGTACTCATACATATACGTCATCACTTACTTCCCTATATCATTGCACATATGATCTTTATGTACGTATTCATAACGTATAAAGGCTCGTAGCCTCTTTACCATTCTACAGGCACTCATACATATACTACATCATTTACCTTCATATACTTCATATCACGCTTATATCACTCTTGCATACAAACATTCTTAGTGTCATAGACTTCTGCCGTAAATTTGGCAGCATAACGGATAAGTTCCGTTTCCTCATGAATAGTGCCAATTTTCACGGACAAACCAGTCATAGCAACATAATCAATCTAACACATATATATCAATGTCAAACTGGCAATCCTCAACTCAAACCTTATATGTGCACTAACACTTGTAAAATTATCAATTTGACCATTCTGCCAATCATACTCAGATTACCGGATTTTGTATAATCCACCTTTAACTCTATTCAACTCATTTAAATTTGAGTTTTGGGTATATCATAGCTCTATGTGTCTACTTTCTAACCTCTTTCGTCCAACATCATTTTGATCTACACAACTTAGGATATTTAAATTTTACCTCAGCTTGTTCAGTCACTAGCCCGAATTATACTCCTGGAAGTATAAATTCACTAAAAATCGAAACTAAGCTTAAATCATACGAAATTGGTCTCATATTGAAGCTAACAGGACAACCTTTCATTGGCCACAAGTTTCATTCCATTTGCTTTAGTATAGCTCGAGTTATAAGTCCTGAAACTCGACCTTTCTGAACTGGAGACAATTGGGACCATAACAAACTTAGAATTTTATATTGGAATGTTCCCCTATGTATAAGCCTTCTGACAAAGTTAGTTTCACTCAATTTGGAGTCGTGTAGGGCGAGTTATACCCTCCTCAAGTCACCCTGCCTGGATGAAAGTCCTGGTTCCTAGGTTAACATTCAAAAATTCATATCTCTCTCACTACTAATCCAATGGCCTTATATTATGTATCTATGGAAAGCTTTGAATGTCTACTTTCATCTAAAAATAGTTTCATCAGATTTAATCGATTGTAGACGGCACCGTACACTCTGCCGTACGGACTGCCGTGGAATTCCTCAACTAGACAGCATTCCAACTTTCACTTCTCCTAGTTTTCTTCTTCTAACCTTAATTCCAACTCAATATTTCATGTTAATTCAATCATAATCCATCATAATACATCTATTAACTCATCAAATACATGAAGAAGAATACAAGATCATACAGCCATAAGGCAAATAATTCAAGAATAGAAGTAGAATCCTACCTCTTTGGAGTATGATTTGAGCTAAGTGCTGAAACTTGGAGTGTTAGAACCTTGCTAAGCTTGAAGGAGTAATGGAGTTGATTGAGAGAAGGGAAGAAGGAGGCTGGAACAAGAGGGAGAGAAGGAGGCGTAGATCAGTCAGAAATGAGGGGGAGAGACTGACTTAAATACATGGGGGTAGTTGGGATTATGAGTGTTGGTTGGTTGAAATTTTGTGATTGAAGTTCGACCATGTCTCCCACTGTTGTGGCCAAATTGTTCTCCACGTCATTCCAAAAGTGGGATATGCTTCTGTCCAACTGAAATCGGAACTCGTCTCTATTATGCTTGAAGTCGGAACTCGTGCCATTTTACTTGAGCTTGGAGCTGAAGCCGGATGTTGGAACTCATCCTTCTTGCTTGTGACTTAAGGAAATCTTGTCTGCTTTATTTCGAGACTTGGACGTAAGGTCGGAGGTCGGAAGTCTTCAAGCTTGCAATCATATAATCTCGGAACTCCCCATTCAAACTCGGGAATGCCAAATGTAATCGAAGGCTTCGAATAATCTCGAAACCGTAACTTCGTGTGCAATCGAAATCACCAAAGATCCGAACTCGGGTCCATCCCAATTGAGTTCGACTCTAAGGTTGAGCTCGTTACATTAAACTCGGAGTTCGGTACTTGTAACCATTGTGTCAAACTATTACTTCTGAGGTCGGAAATCACGTACACTATCTTGAAGCATGAGGTCTGAGGTTGGAACTCAAGTGCCTCGGTTGACCCTGGAGGCTACATCATGAGACCGAAAATCGAGAACATTTCTTTGAAACATGAAGTCGGATATCAGTAATCACGTCCGTGTTATTTGTACTTGAAGGTTAAGTCGGAAGTCGATAATTATGCTGAAAGTTGAACACGAACGCGGAAATCGGGAATAATCTCATTGGGACTTGGACATAAGTTTGGAGATCGGAAATCATGTCCCAGTATACTTTAACTCGAAGTCGGATATTGGAACTCGGAAGTCACCTATTTAGCTCGAAATTAGAATATGAAATCGGAAATCAGACACCAGAAGTCAAGACGAACTCGGGACTGGGAAATAATCCCATCTGTTTGGAATTCGAAGATGAAGTCGGAAATTGAAATTGATCAATCCTGAGGGCTAAGTCGGAACTCGGAAATCGGGATGTTACAACGAGCTATTACTTAGAGAAAAGCATGATGCAAGAAAGCTTGTATGTGATCTATTTCTAATCTTTTTTTGGGGGGGGGGGGGGATGGTTAAGCCTGAACTATGCCATCAACTATGAAAGCTATAGTCTAAACTCTCAAACTCATTAATTTGGAACCTTAAAAAATAAGTTTATCAGTAGTTTAAAAAAAATTGAACTCATAAACAAAATTAATGTATGGTCTTATTATTTATTTTTTTAAAAAGATGACTATATATAAACTAAGAATTTCTTTTTATTAAATAAGCTTAAAAATAAAATTAATGTTTGGTCTTTTTAAGAAAATTACTACATATAAACTAGAAATATTTTTGGTAAATTGAACTCAAATAAAATTAAAGTCCGGTCCTATAATTTTCTTTTTTTAAAAAAAAATGACTACACATAAACTAAGAATGAACAATATTGAAAAGAAAAAAAATAATGGATGCAACAGAAAAAGAAAAAAGAGCAACAAAGAAATTAAAAAAAAGTTATTATTTTCTTCAATAAATTAAATTAACATTTTTGATCCACCGAAAAAGATTAACATTTTAGATAACACAGTGAAAGGAGAAGGGGAGAAGGCAGGGGAGGTGGAGACGATGGAAGTAATGGAGGAGAAGATGCAGGGCAGAGAAGGATTGAGTGGGAGTTTTAGAGAGAGATAGAGACAAATAGAGTTTTAGGATTTTTTTGTAAAAAGAAAAAAAAAAGGAATGATTGTTATATAGGTGATAATCTATGTAGACAACTCCGATAAATGCTATGTACATTGCTAGTATAAATTCAAAGTGGATTGTTTTAAAAATTTGGATTGCAAGTAGCAAGCCCCAACCAAATAAGATAATATTGTGAGTCCGGATAATTTGATGTTAAATTATCAATAATTTAGATATATTATCTCATATCAAAGGCTTTCTAAACTTCTCATTCAATTTGCTTTCTTGTAATTTCTTATATATAAAAATAATTTATCTTTAGAACATTTTTTTATTGAAACTATAAGTATTCTTCTGTTTGCAGCAATCTTGTTTAAGTCGGATAGAACCTCTATAGGTAGTCAAAATTTTCCCTTTAGAGTTTTAATGGACTCACATATCTACGACTCAAACCTGACATTTCTAATTAAGTTAGAATAGCTCCTATTAATCAGTATTTTCTAATATTCTTTATTAGCCCACATAAACATAAATATGGATTTTGCAACTCAAATATATTTATTTTGGGTTTTAAAAAAAAATTATTTTTGTTTTTTGTATTCCATACATTTAAATTTCTCAGATTCTGTACCCAAAAAATTTATTTCTCAAATTAGGAAAATAAAACAAAACTTTTTTGATTAAGAATAATGATGAATCTAAATTTATATTATATCTCAATTATCAAAAATATATAAATATTAAAAAATTAATAATTAAATATAATATAAATTCGGATTCAAGGTGAGTGTGACTCTATATTATCCTTTCTGTAACGTCCAAGAAATTTTATCATTAATAACCAAGTTGTTCGATTTTCATCGAATAATTAGGATTAATCAGAATTTGATTAAGCGTTTACTAAAAACCAATTAAGTGTGATTTAGAAAGATTAAGCTTAATGGAATTAGATTAGGAACATAGGAAATCTCACAGAATTTTTCTAAAAATCGGTTTACCGATTTAAGAATTATATTAATTTTAATTAATTTGGTTTAGTTCGAATTCATGAATTTTTTTTACCAAAGCCAAGCCAAACCGAACCAATTAAATTCTGGTTGGTTCGGTTCGGGAGATTGAATTACCTATTTAATTTTTTTTTTCAATTTCAGCAAAAAAAATACAATAAAAAATAAACAAGCAACAAATTTTCATATAAGTAAATTTTAAATTCTATTCTAATATCCAACGATTAAATCATTTTAATATTATCATGAATATAATTAAAAGAAACACAAACAAATAATTTTCATTCCAATCCATTACCATCAAGGGGTATTAACATAATATTGTCCAACTTTAACATTAGTTAACACAATTAAAGAGACAAATTATCCATGCTTAAGTTCATACATCAAACAACAATACAACATAACTTGCATTACAAAATAAGTCTGTAAAGTGTGTAATGTTAATGGAAAAGAGAAATAAGTATGTAACCATGTGTAATGTAACGTGTGTTAGTGTGTTTTTAAATATATATATATATATATATATATATATATATATATATATATATATATATATATATATATGTGTGTGTGTGTGTGTGTGTGTGTGTGTGTGTGTGGGGTCGGGTTGGATTGGGTAACGGATTGTAAATCTCCTAATCCGATACCCGAACCGAATATTGATTGGTTCTAATTGGATTGGACCCGATTAACCCGATAAACCGAACCGAACCGAACCAATTTAATTGGTTCCGTTCGGATTTGTCAGACTCATTGGATTGACCTGATTCACTTACACCCCTAGTTTTGGTGGAGGAGTGATGTGGACAATGATGGTGGCTTGAGAAGGAAGGCTATGTTGCAATGATTTTGGGTTTGAGAAAGGATGAATGAAGCCAATTTAGCTATTGCTTAGGAACTCTTGATTGAGTTTCACATTTTATGGGTTTCTAATTTGAGGTCTTGAGGATTTTTTTTATGGTTTTATTGACAAGGCTTAATGTGATTGACAATGTACTCTGGACTTTTTTTTTTTTTTTAAAATAAAGTCTCATTTTGGTCTCTAAAGTTGTGTGAATACTTTAATTTACTCTCTAAAATTAAAAAATTAATGATTTAATCCCTAAAATTGCAAAATGTGATTCAACTTAGCCTTGAGGTATCATATTTCTATTTATTCCCATTCCATATTTTTGTAGTTTCTTTTGATACAGAAAGAGCAGGCGATGCCTGCTGATTTCTGAACTTCGCATGAATCCCGGATAACAATAATTTTTTTTGAATGTATTTGATTTGAAAAAAAAATGAAATACCTGTTGATCAAACATAAAAAAAAACAAAAGACTTTTTGATTTCTATGAATAGAAAACTAAAATGATAAATGATATAAGATCAAAATGACATTTCATTTTTTTACTCTTTTTTTTTCCAGTAACGTATCTTAAAAAAAAAAAGAATGGAAGCTATGGATTCTTGCACAATGCATACATGTAGGGACTAAATTGAATTATGATAGGGAATAACTAACTTGAATCACGTTTTATAATTTTAGGAATTAAATTATTAATTTCTTAATTTCAGGGACTAAATTAAATATGCATACAACTTTGGAGACTAGAACAAGGCTTCAATCCCTTTTTTTAATCTGTGGATGCATCATGTATTAACAGCAAGAAAAAAATGCACTTAATGACATGCAAATTGATGATGAAAAAACAAATGATAATAACAAGAGCAATCAAATTATGTGATAAAACAAAGATGAGCTATGGAGAAAGTCACCTATGGGAGAGCAGAAAAATTGACCCAAAAATATTGCTGCAAAATGGCACTCTTATCGCTCAAAGAATGATTTCTTGATTATTTTATTTGTTGATCATTTTGTTGATGTTTGCCAAGAGACTGACTATTTATACAATTTTTTGACACTAAATTTGATGAATTGATTTGATGTTGATTGATTGAATTATGATTTGATTGACAATAAAATTGATGAAAATTTGACTCGAATTGGCAGATAATTGATAAAATTATGATCTAATTGACACTTGATTATAGTTCGGAGATGCTGATGGATTTAATTGATTTTATTTTATTTTTCATTTTTTTTGTTTTTTTGTTTTTTGTTTTTTGGTGTTCTAAGATGAGTTGAGACTAGAGATTGAAAGATTGTGCTTCTTTTTCTTTCTTTTTTTTTTTTTTTTTTTTTTTCATTTTGAGCGAAAGAGAGTTAGGAGACATGGAAAAAAATTTGGGCTTTTTTTCTTCTTTTGATTTTCTTCTTCACTTTTTTATTTTTAAAGGATTCTAACAAAATATGGAGTTCATAGCTAATAATGGAATGTATATTATTCATAGAACAAATATATTAATTTAATATTTACATAATTAAAATTTATATTTATTTAAATTGTGATCATTATATATTTTTTATTAAAAACAATATGTCGACTGAACATATATATATTGAAATCCATACTTTATTTGAATTACGATTACTAGATACTGATTAAAGTGTCTAACTCACTATATATAAATAATATTACTCTAATAAAAATTCTAAAAATTAACAAATAAACATAAATATTAATTAAAATTAAAATTTCTTAACAAGTGGACACTTGTTAGTAAAAACAACTAATTCTTGTCCTATTTAGTGGAGTCTACTGCATGAATAAAATGATATTATAATATTTTATTATAAATTATGTCTACATTCAAAGCATTATAACCTAAGTCCTTTTTAATAGTTTTACCTATATTTTTTTAGGTATTTCTCTACTTCTAACTACTGGATTAGCTTCTAAATAATCTACTTTTCTTACTTTGACTTTTAAAAATCTTCTCCACTTCTCCACATATGCCTAAAACACCTAAGGTGGGAGTCAATGCAACAACTATTACTCATTTGACATTGTACTCAAGTCGTACTATACCTTGTTTACAAGCAATAATTTAACCTTAACACTGCCACATCTCCGATCGATGTCATAAAGATTTAATGGAGTTTTAGGTTAATTGTCAATTGATTAACACAACTCTCCTCTTTTATCCAGACTTGGCAACTATTATAACAAAATTTTCAATAAAGCACAATATAGACATAGTTAAGTGAACAATTGTTAATGATTAAAAACAATGCATAATAAAAAGGTAAAAATTTTAAAATTTCAATGTATTAAATACTTTACAAAGCTATACTTTGTCCATGTGATATTTTCTTTTCTTGAAACATTGACAAGTAGAAAGCACTTGCCAGCAAAATTTATTAATTTAATTTTTATAATAATTTAATTTTAATACACTATAAGTGCAATATAACATTCAATTATATATTAGTATATCATTAAAAGTGTTTGCCTCTTATAATAACTATATTAAAAGTCATATACATTACGATTTTTAATTAATTGACACTGTAAAACATTTTATAATGACAGTGTATTAAAATCAATATCTTTTTATAAAAGCAAAATCTTGCTATTCATTTTATCACAAAAATGTAGAAATGCCAAAAGAATTAGAAATATAACATATACAAAATTTAAAAAACAAAAAGAAAAGAAACAAAAAATAAAAACTATTCATGAAATTCATACAGACATAAACTAGTGTAATTCAATTTTCAGGAGAGATGGGGGAATTTCAAGCTATGCATTATCATGCTGAAATTTCTGGCTTGTCAAAATAGAGGTAAAATAGCAGACGAGGCCAGTGCCTCAGGTAAAACCTAGAGCCCTCGTTAGAAATGGGATAGAGTTCAATTCTGGGGCTCCCTCACCCCACCTACCGGCCCCAAAAAATGAGTAAGAAATTGTTCCCACATTAGCAACCCCAATCCAGTGTACATTATCTCTACATCGGGCACACAAAATTCGTTTTACACAAAAATTAAGCTGTTATTAAGATAAGAAACAAATATTATCCTTAAAATACATGCGAGAAATGTCAACAAACTCAAACCAAGTCCTAAGTAACCCATCTCTTGTGAAGAAAGCGTGCTACATTTCAACATGTTGTATATAATCCCTCTGTATCTACATAATATAAGACTGACACTAAAGTAAGTGAAACTTTCCCTTTCTTTACAAAGTGAATCTTCTTTCTGAAAATTTGATACAACTACATCAATCATCCCACATAACAGTTTGCACACTTCACTCATATAAAGTATTTGTATAAACTACCTGAACCTAACAAGGATAGAACCTGAGACAAGAGAGGTGAAGGCAAAGGCCATGAAAGCAACGAAGGACAAAGCCACAGACGCATTTGCCATATCCGGGAACTTATCCGCACCCCAATTGGATTCCCAGTCATAAGCTCTAGTGGCAGCCGATGATGATGCTGACATTAGAAGGTATGTCAAGATCTGCAATTGAAAACAAAGCAGTCCAGCAGCAGGTTTATTAGGAAGCCATGAAACTAGATAACATACCTTTTCAGATCATGATATATGGGGGTGAAAACCGCAGTACTGTAAGTTTATAACCAAGTGTTGCGAGTTCTATTAGAGTAAGTATAGATGGGTAGCATATAGTATAATCTCCCTTTTATTGTGTGGTCTGAATGACTCTAGTCACTCCACCAAAAATAGTTGTTCGAACTTTGAATGACGTTACAACTTAGAACCAACTTTAAGCAAAAGGCAAAATCAACAAAGGGAGAAAGAGTGTAAAAAGGCATCCAAAAAGTTGTTTCTAAGTGCAGACCCCAAAATTTCGCAGCTGCATTTCACAAACCAATTGTCCCCGATCCCAGCAAGACTCAACTACAACTATACATGTTGGTCTCTAACGCCTAAACTTTTCCCTGTGGTCCCCATGTATTATTATTATTATTCATCATAAATCAAGTACTTGTATTAGTTGCCCTGTAACAACCTCTGAAACTAAGAGAGGACAGGACAGGCTTTACCTGATCCAGTGCAAAACTGAAGAAACCGCTTAGCCTGTGCTCCACTATGTGCTTTCTGGTGATCAAGTACTTCACTAGATCACATATCTGCAACGCGGAATACACAAACCCAATCGCATTCACTGACAAGCTATACCTGCAAATTCACACACCCCACAAAAAAATTAACCAACCAATTCAGACATTATTAACAACAAAAACCATTACAGAGCCCACTACAGCCAACTGCTAGAGCACAACAATAACCAACTTTAAAAACAGAAAAGCAAAGCAATTGAAATTCACATAACAGAGCCTCTAAAAAAAATCAAAAGAACAAATTAAAAAAAAAATAGAACTTTTTTTTTTAATATCAAACACATACCTGAATTCCTTGTATTTATAGAAAGAGTCCTGAGCCCAACCTTTTTTCTTATCAGCAGCCAATACCGAGAGAGACATCAAGCAGAACACAAAAGCGGTGAACCTAAGACTCAACAGAACTTTGCTCAACATGGCAATTTTCTTGGACCTCAACATACTCGTCACATCTGGCCTCAATCTCCGATTTCCGCCGCCGCCGCCGCCGCCGCTAGCGTAGGCCTGTTTGACATCGTTGACGCCGACGAAACCCTCTTCGGCGCCGGGATCTACCCTGGTGACAACCTTCGTCTCCACCTGGAACCGGTGAGCCACCGCAACCGGCGGCGGGGAGGACCTTTCGTCTCCGATCGGAGGGACATCGTCTCTGACGGAGAAGTGGCCATCGGAAATCGAGGACTCCGGCGAAGAGACGGCCGGTGACTTCTTCGGCGGCGTCGGGGAGGAGGAGATGTGGCCGGCGGAGGAGTGGCCTTCGGAAATCGAAGATTCCGATGGAGAATGGAGCGGCGGCGGCGAAGGGGATTTGCGGGTTCGTAGGGAAGAGGAAGGAGGGGAAGGAGAGTGGAAGGTGATTGAGGAGGGTGAGGGTTCAGAGTGTGGGTTGTGGTGTTGGTTTTCGTTGTTGTTGTTGTTGTTGTTTTGGTCGGAGTCTTCTACTCCTACTGCTTCTTCGTCCTCTGAATCCTTTTCCATTCTGTTTGCTTCTTTTTCTTTTGCTTTTTCTTCTTCTGTCTCCTCTTTTTTGTTGTTGTGATGGGCTACGCTTTCTCTCTCACTCATGGTGTTTGGAAATCTCACCACTCAACGCTTGCAACTCACCACTCTAGGTTTTTCACTTTGGTGTTAGAAAACTCTGGTGATGGATGGTAGGTACTTACTCTGTCTACTTCACTATCAAACTGTTGCCCTCAAATTGTTTATCCCCATATGAATGTAGAGATATATGTATAAATCTCCTACTTGTATGTATATCACATTGACATATTTGAATTGCTTGTAGAATTAATTTTGTTTAATTGTACAAATTATTCTATATGATTTCAATGTACATTTTTTTATTTTAAGAAGTTGAAAGCACTTATTATCTAAATTAATATATTTATAAATGTCACACATGTTTATATTTAGATTTAAAAATTAATTTTTATCTACTGATAATATAAAATAATTTTACATTATTAATTAAATAAAATTACAAAAAAATAATAAATTATGATAAATAATTATTGATCATAATTTGTCACCTTTTTATAATTCGATTGATTGCATTGTAAAATAGTTTTCTTATACATATATTATCTCACATAGTTTTTAATATTTAGTTATGATGGATTTCATCTTATTGTTTAACACCTATGCTTTTTAGTTTGTACCATAAAGAGATGTAAGACTTCCATGTAAGAAAATAAATAAATAGATAAAGAGATGTAAGATGCATATTTAAAAATTAATACTTGGACTCAACTATATTGTCGTATTTATATTTGGCCCATTTATCCATAAAGTCGGACCCATCAAAAAGATTTGAGCATGAGGCTTGCTTAGTAATAAACTATTAGCTAAAATCGAATTTGGCTTGCTCACTATTCAAATTTGTGATCCTTTACTATTAGTATTTGAATGAGCTAATCGGCCTCCGACAAGCTGCCTAACAAATAGAATCTCCCCCTCCATTTTAAATATGAATATTTTCTCCAGACTTCAAGCATGCTATTCAACTATTTTCACTCAAACGGAGTGAAAAATGTACTAACTTGGGCGTCGAAATTCTTTGCAAGTCTCCTACTAAACTATGCAAAGCTCCGATTGACAAGGAATCAATTGACCTTAAGCAAATAAGTTAGAGCATTGGTGCCTACCGTAGGGCCTAGTAAAACTTACTTATCCACAATGGTTATAACTCAAAGTCATAACACTAATCCCACTCCAATGGATAACACGAACAACAACCACAACTATACTACCTCAACAATAGATCATCTCTTTCATATGATCCAACATTAAAAGATCAGAACGATGGTGACCTAACTTGAAACCCTAGCTCATGATCAAGAGGGCTCACAATAAGAGCATGAAGGTAATAGTAGGAGGGATGATGATAACACCTCCTCAACCAAGTTGCCATCAGAGACAAACAAAACTACCAACACAAGCACACGTGCAATGCATTTTAGACCCTTTTCTAAGTTCATGATGTCCATATCCTTCCTTAAAAACTTTAAACTTCCCTCAACTTTATGCCCGCATGATGGAATATGTTATCCTCATTAACGTGTTACCATATTCACTTCCATGATATTATTGAATAGTGCAATTGACCATTTTTCTCTGTTGAACTTTCCTTACCTTTTTTGAAAAATACACTCTTTTGCAATTTTCTACTCTCTTTGTAGGATCCATTCAATACTTTATTGAGCTCTCTAAGGACTTCATAAGCCACTTTTCACCGAGCATAACATATCAGAAGACCTCAATTGCTCTGAACCATATCAAACTGGGACCAAATAAATCCCACAAAGACTACCTCATTAGATTTAGTGTCGTGGCAATTTAGATAGAAAATTCTTAACCCTATAATGCAGCTTCACTCAACTATCCACAAATTGAAAGTCGGACCATATGCTGATTAAAGCTCACAATAAGCATCACCAACTTCAGAGAAAGAGCTATAGGGTATATCAATATAGAGGAAACGAGAAAAGCAAAGAAAGCATAAGCTTAATAGAGAGCTACAAGTGAACTAGTGATGAGTCCTACAAAACAAAAGGTCAAATAAGCGAAGAAACCTCAAAAATGGAGACAAAAGAGAAATAAGAAGGGGCGGCAATAAAAGATCATTCTAATGCCCAAAAGTTGAGGCTCGACAAGTATAACTCCATAACCAAAAACCAACAGAGGAATCACACTCCAGAAAGTTTATAATTCTTAGATAATTAAGCTACCCTTTATGTCAACGAGCAACAAATACCACCTAAAAGCAAAAATGAGTAAAAGTTATGACTACCATCGCACCTATGGCCACACCATCAATGAATATGTTGTGTTGAAAGACCATATTGAACAATTAATTTGATAAGGACACCTTGACCAATACATCGTGCGGGGGAGAAGAAGCAAAAGCTAAGAACGTTATCAAGACAAGAGATGAAGAAGTCGAAGCAAAAGCTAACCTAGGGAAGATGATGATAAGACCAAAAGACCTTAATCCAACCAACCCTTCATAGAAATCTGAGGAGTCATAAACTACATTGTTGGAGTTCTTTATAGGAGGGGAGAATCAAGCTCTATTAGTAAAAGACATCTCCAAGTTATCATAGTTGTAGACAAAGCAGTTCCTTCCAAATTGAGCATGTCTAGCCTGGTACTACCATTTTTTTATTTTGATTTTAAAGTTATTAACCAAAATCTACAGGATCATGTGGTGATTCCAATAATAGCCTGAAAATACATAGTAAGGAACAGACTAGTAGACTAGGGAAGCTTAATAGACATATTTTCTACTTTTGAGAAGATGTAGCTTTTAGAGTCCTCGCTTAGGCCCTATCAAGAATACCTTGTGGGATTCTTAAGGGAAAGAGTCAAAGTCCAAAGGTTTATAAAGCTTAGAACCAACCTCTTTGGGAACTGAGCCCTTCATCAAGACCATGGTGTTCGATACCTTGTCATTGGTTGCCAAACACCCTACCACATGATTCTAGGGTGATTATCATTGAACACTTTTGGAATCATTATATCTAGTCAACACTTAACATTAAAATTTCCTATCTCGATGACAAAGATTGGAGTTGTTCATGTAGACTAGAAAGAAGCTTGCCCCTATTACAATAAGTGCTTGAAGTAAAGGCCCCTCAGTAAAGAAGAGAAAAAGGTAAATGTGTCCACTTATCAGAACATGCAAATTGGCCTTGGATGAGTGACCTTGACCTTAGAAAGGATCTTAAAGATTGCCTAGATCCTAGTGAAGCATTAGAGCCAGTTCAGATCGGTTCTAAGCACGAAAGGTTACTTTCATGGGATCATCATTATCCCCACAATGAAGAAAGTACTTATAGAGTTGCTAAAAAGAAATGCCAACTTTTTTGCGTGAGCACTTGAATATATGCTCGAGATAGACGCAGAGGTCATTTGTCACAATTTGGCAATAGACCCAAAAGTCAAGCCCATTGCACAAAAGAAGAAAAAGCTCGAAGAGGAAAAGCATAAAACAGTTATTAACGAAATGAAGAAGTTGATATGTGCAAGATTTACTCGAGGAATCCAATTTACCACCTGATTGGCTATTGTAGTCATGGTCCCAAAAGCATTAAGGAAGATGGAGATGTATGTTGACTTCATCAACCTTAACAAAGCTTGCCCGAAACGATGCATACTAATTGTCGAGCATTAACAAGCTCTTGATGTAATTAAAGTCTTTTTTTAAAAAATAAAATAACTAAATTATAATAGATTTAATATAAGGATAAAGAAAAAATAAATTGTAAGTCTGTATTCCATTTCTTTCCATTATAACAAGGTTTAGAAAACCGAACCAGGTAAGGCACTAGTTCAAATATTTACCGGTTGAACTAGGGTTCAAGCAGCATATAAACAATACAAATGAAGAGTAAAATAAAATTTTAACATGACAAGTTGATGATATTAATATTGACCTAATTTTTTCAAAAGCTTGCTTACATAATTTATAGCTTATATCAACTCAATATTAGTATATCAATTATATACAAATATTATTACTTTCTAAAAAAATGCTTTTCAAAAAGTTGAAACTTATATTTTTATGATACAAGATCATTTATCTAGAGGAGTTGAACTATAGAATACTCAAGTCTCACATTCTTTAGACTACAAAGTTTTTGCTCATAACACAACTATAAATACTCATGCATCACATTGCTCTATACTTATCTCTTCTAGGCTCTTTTTAAAAGAGGATAAGATATAGTACTCTTCGATTTGGCCAATGAAAGTAGGTTTTCTATTTTTTTCAGTTTTTGAATTTCTGATCTTTTTTTATGACCTGGTTAGCCTCAAGATCGGTTCCAAGTTGGACTGATTTGACTGGCTGATCTGATCTAATTTTCTTAACCATGCAATAATTTCCAAATAATGGAGTAATAACTTTACTCCATTTCATCCTTGCATATCAAGGCAGTGGAGTCACTTATTTATTCCATTCTATTATATTTTGTTCCATTTCATTTTATTTACCATTAGCTATCCAAACACAACCTTAGTTTAATAGAGTGCTAGTCCTTTTTTTTTCGTCATCATAATTTTATTGATTAAAAATTTAGGAGTCAAGATGAGAATTTAACTTGACTTGAATGCATATAGCCCACGGATGAGTTTGAATGAGTCCCCCCTCCCCTCAAGAAAGAACAAAAAAGTCCCCCCCTAAAAAAATGATATGACTCGAGTTATGTATAGATTATTCCGACCCCAGCCCTTAATAAGTTGATGACTCAACCACCACCTTTGTGAGTTAGAGCCGGATTGACTCATGGACCACTTTGATAGCTCTGAAGATAAGAAAGTCCAGTTTGATTGAAATGGTAAAATAGGCACAAATACAGTTGTGTCATAAAGTAAATGCAACTTTGTAAATTATCTTATCCGCCAATTATTATAAATATCTTATAGACTTGCTACAATATTCTTGCCACCTTTCATGCAAGAAAGTTCGCAATTTTGATGTCACTTTCAGCCAGCTAACAAATAACCATACAAATGCTAATAGCATCTAACATGGCAACTCTATTTCTCCTAGTTTTGATTATTCTTATCAAGAACAGGCAAAGCTGTGCATAGAATATCATTTGCAAGCTCAAGCTCCTGCTCTATTATGATCAATGGTGGAACAAGCCTAACAACATTCCTTTTTCCAGCAATTAATACTAGAAAGGCCAGAATTTTGGCAATCATCTACCAAGGGTGAGGCAGAAATGTCCAATTCAATTCCTAAAATTAGCTCAACACCACGAATGTCTCTCACATGGGGGTTTCTTCCCAACTTCTGTTTTAATAAATCTTTGAAGTACATGTCTTTCTTAGATATAGCAGACAGGAAATCAGGTTTAGATATTGTCCAAAATAGTAAGAGTAGCACTATAAACAAGAAGTCCTCTTGCAAAAGTGCTTCCATGATCACCATGATCTATTGCCGACGCAACTCTATCGGTCATAAGGACAACTCCAATAGGTAGACTTCCAACAAGAGGCTTGGTAAGCGTCATCATATCTGGGAAGATGCCATAAGCCTCGTAAGCCTGAAGAAACCCTGATCAACCTAAACCACATTGAACCTACAAAATCATAGAAGATATATGCCTGTTAAGAGAAATATAATCAAATGGAACAATTACATATATGGTAAACTATAGATCTTAGAATTGAGTGGGTCTAACTCAATCCCAAAAGTTAGCTTATGGGAGGAGGGTTATCCAAATACTTATAAAGGCCATCATTGCCATATCCCCAAGTAATATGGGACTCTAATACACCCCACTCAATCCCAAAAGTTAGCTTATGGGAGGAGGGTTATCCAAATACTTATAAAGGCCATCATTGCCATATCCCCAAGCAATATGGGACTCTAATACACCCCGCCTCCATGCCCAAGACTAGACATTTGGAGTATGAAATTTACAAAACTAGACATCTATGGGTGGCCTAATAACAACATAGGATAAACATTGACACCATCTTAGAATTGAGTAAGTCTAACTCAATCCCAAAAGTTAGCTCACAGGGGGAGGATTGCCTAAGTACTTATAAAGGCTATTATTGCCATATCCAAAAGCAATGTGGAACTCTAACAATAAATTCAACACTGTTTCTGCTATTTGTTATTATTCAAGCCAACAAGAGTTTGTATGGATTTGGGTCTTCTTTCTAGCCCTCATTCTCATTCACTCTCAAATAATAGAAAAAGAAAAAATATATAAAGAAAAAAACACAACCATTTCATTCCAATTGGTTATGTCCATAATAGTGAGATATTAGGCAATTTGTTGTCAAAGCATCTTCATTCAAAAGATTTAAAAGAAAAAATATTCTTTAGTCTCTACCTTTGTTATATATGCAAATGTCTAGTCCCCCTTCTTTTTTTTCCCTAAAATTTACTAATACAAGATGCTGCATTCAGTTACCACCATACAAGTACAATTAAATATTAAGTTTAGATAATTTATACCTTATCAAATACAAGAAGCATCCTAGCCTCATCACAAGCACTTCGCGGAGATTGCAGAAATTCTTTTTGTAGCACTATATGTTCCAACTTCTCCTTAGATGGGTTCCATAAAAATTGGGACAATTTTGCCTTGCTAAATTAATTCTACTGCTGCCTGTGCATTTCCATACTTTAAGAAGGTTACCCCAGGCATAACAGGTTCAAAAGGTACTATGTACTGCACTTTACTTGTTAAAGCAAGTGCTCCCAAGATTCTCCCATGGAAGCAATTGCTAAAGGCCATGAACTCAGTAGCTGGAACTTTTCGATTATTGCATGTGTGCTTATGATATTTTCTTGCAAATTTAATGGTTGCTTCATTTGCTTTAGTTCCAAAATTTGCAAAAAGTACATGATCAGCAAAGGAATAAGCTACCAATTGTTTTGCAAGTTCTACCTGCATCATTGCCAAACTAATTATAGATACAAATAAAAGGTGTGATGCAACAATGTGCAAACACATAACACACAACTCCAAGATATGAACTCCATGTATAGATAATGGACAATTATTCAAATGAAAATTACTCATAGATAAACATTTGTATGATAATAATACAGCCATATAGAAGCAAGTAGAAAATCTTAATACGCGTTTTTTCTTTTTCTAGTTTTCCTTCTAATAAATGAAGATACAAAGAGTGAACAAGTTGAGAACCTGAAGTCTTAAATTCAACCATACACAAGAAAAATAACATTCACATAACAATTCCAAACATAAAATAAGTTCAAAATAACTCTCCCATAACTTCTAAATAGAAGTCAACTTTAGAACTTCAATAAAAACCTATTTAAGCCTTGTACTTCTTTGATGCCATCATAATTTGCTATGGTGGCTAATTTCCTCTTCAATCCACTTTGTTGTACTAGAGACCTTTCCAAAAAATGCATCAACATTCTTACCCAACAGATTAATCAACTTTAAACCTGATGAATTAAGAAGTGTTTTTCAATTGCATATTTTTCTTGTACTGTTTAATGACATATTGGATATAAGTTCATCCTTTAGGGGCCTCTAACTTTGACAACAAGTTGTCAGCTTTTCAAAGATCCTGGACAAGGGACAATTCCTTCTTCAATACAAACATTAACAACAAAGGATCTCTTGATAGATTATTCAAACTTCATTAACCTCAGCTCTTTGTCATTGAAAAAGCTACTTCACTTGTTGTAAGTCACCATCAATGTTGAAATACCCTGCTCGATCATTCTGCTGAATATTCAGCCTTTAATTCAACCAGATGCAGACCTTCAATTCATAATATGAATAAAATGATCTTCATCACATAATAACATATCCACATCAGTGTGTAACATCCCGATTTCCGAGTTCCGAATTCACCTTCAAGTTTGATCAAATCCCATTCCTGACTCCATCTTCGAATTACAGATAGATGGATCATTTCCGAGTTTCGAGTTCGTCTTGCAGAATTTCCGATTTCATGTCCTATCCGATTTTCGATTTCATCTAATTGATTTCCGACTTTATGTTCTAGTTTGGAGTTAAATAGTGGCTTTCGAGTTCCAATATCCGACTTCAAGTTAGAGTATACTAGGACATAATTTCCGATCTCCAAATTGATGTCCAGGTCTCCAATGAGGATTATTCCCGATTTTCGTTTTCGTTTTCAACTTTCAGCATAATTTCCTGCTTCCGACCTTAATCCCGACTTCCAACTTAACCTTCAAGTACAAATAACACAGACGTGATTACCGATATCCGGCTTCATGTTTCAAAGAAAATGTACAGATTTTCGGTCTCATAATGTACCCTCAAGTTTCAGCCGATGTACCCGAGTTCCGACCTCAGACTTCATGTTTCAAAATAGTGTACATGGTTTCCGACCTCAGAAGTTATAGTTTAACACAATGGTACAATTCCGAACTTTGAGTTTAATGTAACGAGTTCTGGCCTTAGAGTTGAACTCAATTAGAATGGACACAGGTTCATATCTTTGAGCTGATTTCCAAGTCATACACAAGTTCCGATATCTGAGTTTATTTCCAGAAGCTTTCCCGAGTTTGAATGGGAGTTCCGAGATTATGTGATGGTATGCTGCATGACTTCCGACATGCGACCTTGCTTCCAAGTCTTAAATAAGGATTGAAAGAGTTCCGACATCCGGTTTCAGCTTCAAGCTTAAATGAAAGGGATGCGGGTTCCGACTTTACACATGTAGAGTATGAGTTCCAACGTCATTTTTCTGAATACAGTGGAAACAAGTTCCACTTTTAGGCGACGTGGAGAGCATTTTTGAGGGCGACGTGGAGAGCAATTCTGCCACAAAAGAGGGGAAGGTTGGCTGAAATTCAGCCTTGTGTTTCTAGGCCAATCAAAGCCCTCCAAGTTAACTACCACCTCAGACTTATAAACTCACCTCTTTCTCTTCTTTAGCTCCATCTCTACGCTGCCTTCTTCCCCACTTCAGGTCTCTTTTTCTCTTCTTCACTCACCCAACTCCATCATTCCTTCCAGCTTAGCAAGGTTCCATCTATCCAAATTCAAATTCAGCAAGATCACACTCCAAAGAGGTAGGATTCTACTTCTATTCTTGAATTCCTTGCACTATGGTTGTATTAAGTTGTACTTTTCTCCATGTATTTGATGAATTATTGGATGGATTATGATTGGATTAATAGGAGATCTTGAGTTGTAATTATGGTTAGAAGGAGAAAATTAGAAGGAGTGGAGAATTAGGATGCTGTTTTAGTGAGGAATTCCACGGCAGTCCGTACGACAGAGTGTATGACGCTGCCTACAACTAGTTGAATCCGATGGAACTATTTTTAGATGAAAGTAGACGTTCAGGACTTTCCACACATGTATCATATAAGGTTATTGGATTAGTATTGAGAGAAATATGAATTTTTGAATTTGGACCTAGGAATCAGGACCTTCATCCGGTCAGGGTGACTTGATGAGGGTATAACTCACCCTATACAACTCCAAATTGAGTGAAATCAACTTTGTTAGAAAGCTTACACACAAGGGAACATCCTAATATGAAATTCTGAGTTTTTTATTGTAACATCCGAGTTCCGATTTCCGACTTCACTTCCAAGCCCATGATTTCCGACTTCATTTTGGGATATCAGTTAGAATATTATTCCCGATTTCCGAGTTTGCATAGCTGAATTCCCAACTTCATGTATTGGTACGACTTCCGATTTCGTTTAAGTTTGACTATTCCCGATTTGTGTGTTCGTGTTCAACTTTCAGCATTAATTCCGACTTCATGACCTCAGATTTTCGACTTCATCTAGTCTCAAACTCCTGATTTCCGACTTTATCTTATGATATTCTCCGATTTCCAATGTCTATGACTTCCGACTTCATGTCTTAAAGACATTATACCCGGTTTCCGATCTCATCAAATGTAAGATACCGATTTCTGGGTTTAAGTACTTGGGTTTGGAAATGTGATTGAATCACCCGAGTTCCGATCTTAAGCATCCCCATTCCGACCTCAGACCTCATGCTTCATCCGATCTCAGAAGTTATAGATTAACACAATGAGACGAGAACCGAACTCCGAGTTTAATGTAACGAGTTCCGGCCTTAGTGTTGAACTCCATTGGGATGGACACGAGTTCGGATCCTTGAGCTGATTTCCACAACACACGAGTTCCGATATCCGATCTTATTAAAGGAGTCCCGACTTTGAACTGGGAGTTCCGAGATCAGTTGATTGTCAGCTATATGTCTTCCGACCTCCGACCTTGATTCCAAGTCTCAACATAAACAAGATTTCCTCAAGTCACAAACAAGATGATTATTCCGAATTCCGACTTAACCATGCACGAATTCCGATGTCATGTTCAGATACACTGGAAGCGAGTTTCACTTCTCTGGCGACGTAGAGAGCAATTTTGACACAAAAGAAAGAGATATGGCTGAACCTTGCCCACAAAATTTCATCCAATCAAAGCCACTCATTCTAACTACCACTTCGAAGCTTTGTCTATATATATATATCCTCCTCCTGCCTCTTCAGCTCATTTCTCACGTTGCTTTCCCTTCCTCACTTCAGCTCTCTTTCCTCTTCTCAACTCTCCCACTCTATCCAAATTCTTCAAGTTTCAAAGACTTAGCTCAAGTCATACTCCAAAGACGTAGGATTCTACTTCTATTCTTGAATTCCTTGCACTATGATTGCATGAGATTGTACTCTTCTTCATGTATTTGATGAATTATTGGATGTATTATGATGGATTATGATGAATTATGATTGAATTAATAGAAGATTTTGAGTTAGAATTATGATTAGAAAGAGAAAATTAGAAGGAGAGAAGAATCAGTATGCTGTCTGGATGAAGAATTCCACGGCAGTCCGTATGGTGGAGTGTACGGCGCTGTCTACAGCCGGTTAAATCTGATGAAACCATTTTTAGATGAAAGTAGACATTTAGGGATTTCCATGGATATATCATATAAGGTTATTAAATTAGTATTGAGGGAGATATGAATTTTTGAAGTTTGACCTAGGGTTCAAGACTTTCATCCGGGCAGAGTGACTTTAGAAGGGTATAACTCACCCTATACAACTCCAAATCGAGTGAAACCAATTTTGTTAGAAAACTTACACACAGGGGAACACCCCAATATAAGATTCCGAGTTTGTTATGGTCCCAATTGTTCCCAGTGATTCGACGAAGTTGTCCTATGTCCAATCTAGGCCAAAACAAAGTAGTTCAGAAAGGTAGACTTTCAGGACTTATAACTCGAGGTATACTTAAGCAAATGGAGTGAAACTTGTGGCAAATGAAAGTTTGTCCTGTTAGCTTCAATATGAGACCGATTTCGCATGATTTGAGCTTAGTTTCGATTTTTTAGTGAATTTATACTTCCAGGAGTGTAACTCGGGCTAGTGACTGAACGAGTTGAGGTAAGATTTAAATATCTTGAGTTATATGGATCAAAATGATATGGGACCAAAGGGGTTAGAAAATAGACATATAGAGCTATGATATACCCAAATTTCAGATTTAAATGAGTTGAATAGAAATAAAGGTGGTTCATATGAAATTCGGGCAGAACCGACTAGAATGTGGCAGAATGGCCAAAGTGATAGTTTCACAAAGTGACCAAATTGAAGATTTCACAAGTATTAGGGAAACATATAAAGTTTGAGTTGAGGATGGCCAGTTTGATATTGATATATATGTGTTAAATTGATTTATGTTGCTATGACTGAACTGTCTGTGAGGGCTGGCACTATTCATGGGGAAACGGACCTGATCCGTTATG
The DNA here is from genome assembly GCA_031439585.1 of Pterocarpus macrocarpus. Classification (NCBI taxonomy): domain Eukaryota; kingdom Viridiplantae; phylum Streptophyta; class Magnoliopsida; order Fabales; family Fabaceae; genus Pterocarpus; species Pterocarpus macrocarpus. Next base: position 32,097,485 of record CM062515.1, read on the forward strand.
CTGCCGGATTTACGGCAAAAGTCTAAGAAGCTATGAATGCTTAAATGTAAGAAAGAATTAGAGTATGAATGGGTATATAGAAACCCTATATTTGAGAATGACATAAGTATAAGATGAGATATATGAAAATAAATGAAGTATATGTATGAGTACACTCAGTATGACTATGCTTGAATAAGCATGAGAATGAAAGAATGTGAATATATTGAATGTGAGTCCCTTCACTTGGAGGTAGTTACTTAAGGTCCCTCCTTGTGAAGGCAGCTTAATAAGATAAAATGTGGGTCCCTTCATTCGGAGGCAATTATTTGAAATCCCTCCCTGTGAAGGCAGTTAAATGATAAAGACATGGGTCCCTTCACTTGGAGGCAGTTGCACATTGAATCTCTCCTTGTGAAGGCAGCTAAGATTTGGGTCCCTCTATGTTGGAGGCACGTGGTCAGATGAGGTCCCTCTATATTAGAGGCACGTGGCTAGATTGAGATCCCTCCAACCTAGAGGCACATAGGTCCCCTTGTGGATGAGCCGGTGTGACGACGGTCACGGGTGAAGCTGACGAGCTCACTCCAAGGCTAGGCTACCCAAGGGCAGTAAATGCACCCTAGGGACGGCGATACGTAACGCCTAGGTGTGCCAAGTAAAAGCTAAAGATTAAAGACTAAAGATTAAAGATTAAAACTTATGCAGGTACCCCACTCACATGAGGCATGGCATCGACCCAGCTAGTGTGAGTATAGGGTACAGAACTTACATGAGGCATGGCTTAACCCAGCTAGTGTAAGTACCAAAGGAAGATCCCACATTCCTAAGGAACGTGATATGGTGATCACGCTCTGATGGGGTATGACATGGCGATCATACTCTGGAATGTGGCACGTAAAGATTTTATGATGACAAAGAAAAAGAAAGATGCAGAAAGAAAAGCAAGTTTTATGTATAGGCATAAATTTAAGTATGAGTAAAGTTAGGTGCAGATGTTATGTGTGCGTTTAATATGCCACAGTTATTACTCATGGTATTATATTTGAATGGATTTTATGGATTTTCCCCAAATGCTAAGCATATGATTAAAATAAACTTTGCTTCGGATAAGATATTTCTGAAATGTAAAATTAAACAGTTTATGCATGCATGTTCACCGTTTTCATAATAAACCGAAACAAACTGGAGATGACAACGATGACATTACATGTGTATTATAGAGAATCCTACTGAGAATTTATAATTCTCACTCCTATTTTCCGTGTTGTCTCCAGAAAGTTCCAAGAGGTATCAGAGTAGCGCAGCAGAAGTTGCTGTCAGATAAGGTCCGTTCAGGTAACCGTAACAACTCCAGGGTGTGGTACTATGACTTAAGCATAGTACTATACTTGGGAGGGTGTTACATTTATGACCCCAATTGATCCCAGTGGTTAGAGGAAGTTACTTTATGTACAAACTAAGCCAAAGTAGAGTAGTTTAGAAAGGTGGAATTTCAGGACTAATAAATCGAGTTATACTAAAGCAAATGGAATGAAACTTGTGGCAAATGAAAGGTTGTCCTGTTAGCTTCAATATGAGACCAATTTTGTATGATTTGAGCTTAGTTTCGATTTTTAGTGAATTTATACTTTCAGGAGTGTAATTCGGGCTAGTGACTGAACAGGCTGAGGCAAAACTTGAATATCTTGAGTTATATAAATCAAAATGATATGGGACTAAAGAGGTTAGAAAGTAGTCATATAGAAATATGACATAACCAAAATTCAGGTTTAAATGAGTTGAATAGAGATAAAGGTGGATTATACAAAATTCGGGCAGAACTGAATAGAATTGGCAAAATGGCCAAATTGATGGTTTCTCAAGTGTTAGTAGACATATAAGGTTTGAGTTGAGAATTGCAAGTTTTATATTAATAGATATGTTAAGTTGATTATATTGCTATGATTGGTTTATCCGTGAGAACTGACGCTATTCATGGAGAAACAGATCCAATCCGTTATGCTGCCAAATTTACGACAGAGGTCTAGGAGACTATGAGTGTTTATATTACAAGGAATTTATGTTATGAATAGCCACATAGTTATGAATATGTGTGTACAAATTTTATATGCAAGTATGACATAAGCATGATGTGAGGTATATGAAAATAAATCATGAAGCATATGTAAGAGTACATTTAGCATGACCATGTATGAGAGTGAAAAGACATGAGTAATTAGAATGTGAATCCCTTCACTTGGAGGCAGTTGCACTTTGAATTCCCCCTGTGAAGGTAGCTACCCTCTATCTTGGAGGCATGTAATCAGAATGAGATTCCTTCAAGACTAGAGGCACGTGAATCCCCTTGTGGGTGAGTCGGTGTGACAAAGGTCACAGGTGGGGCAGACAAGCTCACTCCAAGACCAGGCTACCCAAGGGCAGTAAAGGCTAAAGACTAAAGACTAAAGACAAAAGATTAAAGCATATGCAAGCACCCCACTCACATGAGGCATGGCATGACCCAGCTAGTGTAAGTACCGAATGAAGGTCCCATATTCCTAAGGAACGTGACATGGCGATCACGCTCTGACGGGGTATGACATGGCGATCATACTCTGGAATATAGCATGATGATCCCACCCTCTAAGGAATGTGACATGGGGATCGCATTCTGATGGAGCATGACATGGCGATCATACTCTGGGACGTGGCAGGAAGAACATATTCCTAAGGAATGTGACATGGCGATCACATCCCGATGGGGTATGACATGGCGATCATACTCTGGAATATGTGTAACAAATTAAGGAAGATAAAGAAAGAGAAGTAAATTTTATATATATGCATAAGTTCAAGTACAAGTGAAGTTGTGTGCAGAAGTTATGATCCCAATATATTGATGCTATGTGTCTTTTGATATGAGCAGTTATTATTTATAGTATAGTTCATAAATTGGTGTGGTATGGGTTCTTCCAGATGACAAGTCTATGTGTAAAACTGAACTTTGCTTCGGATAGTATATTTTTGAACTATAAGGAATTAAACAGTTTACATAACATGTTCACCCTTTTCATACTAAACCAAAGCAAACTGGAGATGACAACGATGATATGATGTATGATAATTAGAGAATCCTACTGAGAATTTATAATTTTCACTCCTATTTCTGTGTTGTCTCCAGATAATTTCAGAAGCCTCCGAAGATGGCTGAAGCTGCTGTCAGACAAGGTCCGCTCAGGTAACAGTAACAACTCCAGGGTGTGGTACTATGACTTAAGCATAGTACTATGCTTGGGAGGGTGTTACACAGTGCCCACAAAAAAAGGAATCTTCTTCAGCTTCTTTATTAGAGCTTAAATATGCATCACCATTTAATTGCACTCCAGCACATCTTTAAGTGGAGAGAAAACTCCAGACACCTCCACAACCATAGAAAAAAGATCAACATCTTTCTTTTTCCCATAGAATTTTGAACCTTTTTAGTTGTCACCCTCTTTTCAGTAATTGTAATATTTTCAGCATTGTCCATGTGACTAGACATTGCTGAAAATGCCAACTTTAGGCATTTTGCCATATGCATGGTGTTAGAACACCACTAGTAAAACAAGTGTATGTAAGGAGGCATTAGAGGGAGTATGGGCTGCAAGTTCATATGAACCTAACTGTAAATGATAGCGGAGGAAGCACTAGTAGAATTGGGCGGGAAAATCTGTTAGTAGTTAGTTGGAAGGGCAGTTAAGTGGTTGGAGGGGAGTCAATCAATGAAAAAAAAAAGGTTGGGAACAGAAAGGAAGGGTGTCTAGTCATTTCAGGAGCTTTGGAAAGGTGGAGGAACTCTTAAAAGTCCACTAAAATTGTATACAAGATTCTAGGGTTCTTAGACACATTGTCAAGAATCCCTATCAATAATACACTACATTTTTCTTCTACTCTTCTTCATTTTCCTTTCTAATTCTAGTGTCTAACACATGGTCATCACCATCTTTATGTGTACCCTGCAACTGTGATGCTTCACCTGACAGCATGGTTGATTCCTCACTCAAATTACAGGGGCTGAGTTATAGTTTTGTATCAACTAGACAACTACTTTCTTAACAGCTGACCTACCTGACCCTCAGATTTAAATTTTGGAATGGTTGTCAATCACCATAGTTAGGACAGTTGAGCATTAGAACCCCAAATTACACTGGTCAGGATGTTTCTTAATTGGTTTTACTCTTCTTTACAGAGATCATTGCAGGCCTTATAGCAAAAAGATCTCATTAATTGTAGAAGAAATTCTTCCTTGAACTGTCAATGAATGAATAAGGTAATATCTGCTCTCACTAAAATTTGTGTCTGATGAAAATAATTGAAAGAAAAGAGTATCAAAATCAATATCCAACAACTCCCCCCAATAATAGCATACATGCCATATTAAAACTACGAGCTACCGATGTCAATGTGATCAATTATTAATCTGATCAATAGTTGGTTGACACTAAAATCTACCACCTAAACACCTAGACAAAGCCATAACCATGTTACCCACTTCTAACTTCTACCACATGCCTGCCTTTATCACTAACAAGTATGTTGGACTCAACTAAAGATCATTGATGACTCCACAAAACCATTCTCCTTCCCTTTAGGCTTGTCATGTTATATAGTTATTAATATCATCTCACACATATCATAATATTTAAAAGTGACATAAACATTACTAGCCTAAAGCCAAAATAATTGTCAACACACATCAGATGCTAAATGAAGAGGGATACATAATTTAAACAGCTTGGTGCAAAACATGTTTCTTGGAAGACCTAGTACCCTACTTTAAACAAATCACAAAAGCAATAGTACTTGACTTTGAAATCTTCCATGACTCCCAAGCAACCTAATACAATTATAAACAGATAAATCATGGGTATGCCCAAACCTGAGGTACTGAGTACAAAATATTGCTGACATGAGTAAGGGTACTAGCTTGCTCCACAACAACTCTTAACCAATCAGCATCACAATGGCCAAGTGCATTCACAGCAATCCCAACACTCAAATCCAAATACTTTCTCCCTTCAACACCGCACATCTTGCAACCTTTCCTTCTCTCAAGCACCACTGGTGCCCTCGCATACGTCCCAACCAAGAACTTCTTTTCATCTTCAATCAACTCCTCGGTCTTCTTCCTACCACCCACTGCCATGGCATCATTCGGTGCTTCTTCAATCCCCACATTGAGAGATGCATGGAGCAACAAACTTTGTTAATGGAGCTTTAGAGGAATGTGTCTCTGTTGGGTCTCCAAATCAAACAATCAACGCTGGTTGTTGTCTTTGTTAGCGTACAAGCATTGAAATGTTGGATGGTCCAAACAAACGCGAAGGGTGCTCATTGTGTTGGTTTCAGACAAGCTGAACTACGAACCCGTAACTCTTGTCATTTGCTTCATGTTGCGGGAGATCAAGGGTAGAAGTTAGAGTTTGTTCCAGGTTGAAACATGTTTGTAGTTTCTATAAGTATATCCCATTTTGATTTTGATCCCTTTAAAATATTTGTTTTAGTTTTGGACCTTCATTTTTTCCTTTTTTTTTAGTCCCTGTCATTCCAATTTTTTTTCCTTCTAAGTACTTTAAAATATGAATTTTTCCTTACAAATATTAACAATTTTGTTTATAACCATTATGAATATTTTATAAATCTTTTTTTAGTCCTTATAAATATCATCACTTAATACTAGTTCTAAACGATAAAGACCAAAAACCTAATAATGAAAAAAAAAAAAGACCAAAACCAAAGCAAAAATTCTAAAGAAACCAAAACCAAAATAACCCATATTTATAGGAATTAAAAATATATTTAAACCGTTTATTATTTTAGAGTGATTGTAGACAGATCTGTAAGATTCTTTTGTGGGGTCTAGATTAGGACCACTTTCTTGATCAGTGATCAAAATCTAAAAAGGGTATTCAAAACCAATGATACAAAAATTGGACTAGATCGGCTGGTCTAATCAGTTGAATGAGGAATCAGCCAAGTGACTGGTCTAGGTGACTTGAAAAAATCGTTGTTTCAAAAGCTATTATTGAGCCACTCGAACAGGTAAAAAATTGATGAATTTGCCAAATTAGACCAATTTTATTGGTTCAGTGGTTTTTCCTTTTTTGTTTTTGGGGGAGAAAAAGAAAGAAAGAACAAAAGTTACTCAAAATAGAGCCCCCCACCCATGTCTTGGCTTCCATCTATAAAGAAAAAAAGAATTAAAACAAAGGCACCCTTGCCCATCCTGCCATCCTCTACCACCTGTGCCATCCACTGCCGGTTGCCACTAGTGTCATGCAGCTTCCACCAATCCCTTTTCTTTGTTGTTCACTTGTTCTTCATGTTATCTTTGGCTCTATGATTTTTTTATTTGTTTGATATTGGTGTTATGGTTGTGGTGATGTGATGCAAAGATGCCATTTTTTGGATGAAGTAGAAATGCACAAGAAGGGATAAGAACAAAAAAGAGAGGGGGAAAAGAGAGAAAGAGAATAGACAACTATTAACATTAAGGAAGTTAGGGTTTTTTTTCACCTTAGGACAAATGGGTCATAGGTCAAATTGTATCCAAGCCTATTTTAACTTCTATCCATCCATCCATTATATCCAAGACAACACGGTTCATGGCAAATGGAAAGTGCTGGCTGGCAGAAACGATGTTTTCATTTTTCCTCCTAAAGTGATCTTTGATATGTCATTCATCTATTGGATTTTCCTATCTTTCATGGCTTTGTTTCATTGGTCATACAGATGCATCTGTTCAAGTCCTTGGAGCTATTTATCAAAGAAGCCTTTCATAATCACATAGAAGAAGATTTACACCATTCATACTTATCAAGCAACGACTATTCCTTCTACTTTCCATATCTTTATAATATTCAAAATCAATTTACTCTAGCATTGGTTCATTTTCTTACTCCTTGAGACATTTCCTTTTCCCTTTTTCTCCATTATTCTTAACCCTTAACCCTTACACAATTTTTAGTTCCAGCCAACTATTATATCCTTTATTCTCTTTCCATTGACCTTCTTCTTACCTCTACAACAAGATGCTTGTGCCACCACCATGTGCTTCTTTGTTGTTTTTGTAAGGAAAGATGATTGTGTATGATGAACAATTTGGGACTTGGAAACACAAGTATGGGTATGACTATGCAAATGATGAAGACACCCTACTTATTATTAAGGCAAAGCCAAATGATGGTAACTAAATGAGAAATATCGACTACACAACTTAGGACTCGTCATATGTGAAGGCTAAGCGATTAAGGTACATTTTTTTCTTTTCTTTTCTTTTCTTTTCTTGATATAAAGGTAACATCTTTTTCTATTCCTTATCTTTCTTATTGAATGATTTTTTCTTTAAATTTTGTTTAGTTTTGTTAGGATACTACTTTTTTTAGATTATGTTGTTTCTTGCCTCAATTCATTGATTTATTGCCTTTGCTTCTTTTGTTATGGGGATCTTTCTTTTTCATCCAAAATTATTCATTTTATTTGATGAATAATAATTTGAAATAACAAATTTTTTATTAAAAATGAAAAATCTATACTTGGTTCAAAGAGTATTCTTTTGACATAACATTTCCCCTTTATTTGGCTTTTTATTGTATACACGGCAGGATCCAAGGGATTCGTTGTATTTTGCTTACACCATGGTGGTTATTTTATTTGTGTTGCCCCTTTCAATATTCTTATTGGTTTTGATTACTCTTTTTTTTTTTTTGTTCACTTCAGTTTTGACCTGTTGTAACAATGATTCTCATGCATTGTTATAATTTTCATTAATAACGGAAGAAATTTGGGTTTAGTATTTTCTTAGTCTAGTTGTGTTTATGCTCTTACTATGAACTTTTTTCATAAGCTATGCAATGCTATTTTAGTTTTTAAGTGCCAACTTTTTTGACTTTTTTTTTTTAGAGATCTTAATTATGCTTTCATGATGCCATTAAGTCTTTTTTTTAAGAAAAAAAAAATTGTGCAAGGGCTACCTTTTGTGTGATTTTGTTGTTGCTTTCAATATTTTGTTTAAGAGATTGATTATGAAGTTTTAGTACAAATTATTGGTTCTGATTTATATGTTTTTCCTTTTCTGAATGCTTGCTTATGATTATAGAAACATCATGTCTGATTCCTTTCGTGTTCACTACTTTTGCTGACCCACATGCTAAAAAAAACAAATATAACATTCACATGTAAGAACATACATCAATGGTATCAATAAAAAGATGGTTTTATGTTCATTACTTTTGGGTTTAATTTGCTTCTGCTTATCTCAGTTATGGATTTCATTTTGCCATTTTTCCTCTAGATATACCTAGAGAAATTTATGGGTGGAAAATATATCCATTTGAATTTTCTACTAATGGAATGACATATGAGGCTTATAATGGAGCCAACATGAGGCTTAGGTATGATTTCTTGAACCATGGGCTTCTCTCTTAAAGTTTTACACATGTGCTTTTGCTAATAATCTTTCTAGAATATTTATTTTGTAGATAATAAGATTGATAGCTTGAATATAATGTTGTGTGATGTTTTAATGCATTTGTAATTTCTAGGTATGTCTTGAAAGTGATATTTAATTATGATTATGCAAGAAGCATAATAGAGTACCACAATTTTATGGTAAGGTCCTATCAGTAAAATAGAATTTAGGATTTATCTTTGAGACATTAACTTCAATTCAATGTCATTAATTAGATCACCACATTTCATGGATAACAATGTGTTAAATGTAGCTGTGAAGTATACTCTACATATGAGACATCATCCTTCCTTTCTTTACATATCAAACTTACATTTGTAGTTATGATTGACTCTCCCTTTAGCTCTGTGTTTCACCTTGACTTTTGAAATTGGGGGATGTGGAAATAATCGAGTTTGGTTTTGGAATGCCATAATGATGTCCTTCTGAGCCCTTTCCTTAAGCAAATCACTTCTCCTTCTTTCCTTAGCACTAACATCTCTACTTTCAACAATGATGGCAAGTTCTAATTTTCCCTATTTTTAAATTTATTCTCTTCAAATGCATATTTCTGTTTGAGTATAATATTAGGTTGCTATGCCACAAGAAAAATTTTGTATTAAAGTAGGTAAATATTCAATACCACTAAATTATCTTTAGCTTGTTACATGGTATAAATGAATTTTAATCATTGAGTTTCATTTTCAAACTTTTGTATTGAATGGATGGAATTATACATTAATATTTATGATTGTAAAATAGGTCCATATATATATAAATTGTGTATTAAGAATTAGCCAAATTAACAATAGAAAGATGAAAGTCTTACTGGATCAAGATTGTGGTGGGAAACCATATCTCCTACAAATATCTTCATTTTTTCTACTCACTCAAGCTGAAGCAAGAATAATACTATTGTAGAGACCTAAAATCAACTCATATTTTAGATCTAAAGATTAGATAACTAACAAATGTAGACCCATTCATCAGTACGATATGGTTCATTGGTAATTAGTCAATTAATAAATTGAAGATTGACCTACTAAAGAGAACCTTTTAGAGTTTTGCAATACATAATGGCAGCAAGGTTGAATGGTACCTATTGCTCGCCATGTAGGAAAATTTACCCTTGCTTACATAAGTGCTAATACGGAGTGGACTGAGTAGAAAGAGATCCTTGGAGAACCTAGTTTTGATTATTATAAATGCAAGTTGTTGTATCTGACAACCAAAAAGTTTTTTGTTACCAATTCACTGCTCCTTTTATGTTGTCATTGTTTTAAAATTAGTTAGTTTAAGCCCTGCCTTGAAATTTTTAAATACACCACACTCATTTGTAAGTATTTGTTTACTTTTGAAAATATATCCATTTTAGTTCTTTTATCTTATTTTATCTTATTTTATTTGCAAAGCATTATAGCATACATGTGTTCCTCATATCTATATATTCTTTGTATCATCTTTCTTCTGAGTTCTAATATATTCCACTTCTGATTAAGTAAATCAACTCTTTCTTGTGCTATTTTATTCTTTATTAAAGTATAAAATTGATTTTGATCAATTGGTTCTTATTCACCAATAGTGATATTTATTTTATCAATACGTTATACACTTTATGTTGTTTTTGAATAATGTAGAAAACTAAAATGAATGTTTGAAAAATTTTATCTACTTGAAGGATCATGGATTTCCTGTTTTAGACTTGATTTGGTCTGCATATAAGCTAGGATTTGGGTTCATGCTGACATGGCTAGGTTCATTGCACATGAACTTTATCAAGAATTAATATTTATCCTAGTAGATTGCAAATAATTTGATATCTGTCTAACTTATTGTACTATGCCATGCATTGAACAATAAAAACCATTCTTTTGTTTCATTTTTCATTTCAAATCCTTTATTTGTTTTCTTAACTTTTGTTTAAGGTCACTTTGTTTTGTTCATTTCTATTTGTATATGATTAATCCGTTGTCATTTTCTTTTCATTTTCATGTGCCTTTTCTTCCCTCTCTTAAATAGCTAATATGTTTTGTGTCTCTTTGGTACTAAACCTATTTGATTTACTATATATTCAACTAGTTTCTGTTGTATTTTTATGGAGTTGTTTAATTTATTTCTTTTGTTGTTGTTATTTTCCATGTATATTAACTTAACTTTTGTTCAATCTTTTAATATATGTATATCAATTAATTTGTGGATCATTCTTTCTTTTTTAACAATATTTTCTTTCTACTTTCGACTATTTCAATATATGTTTTGAGCTAATCTGTTGTATTCTTATTGGATACTCAACCACAATGTCTTTTGTTTTAATTTTTTGCTCCATGGTTCTTCATTCATTTTTTGTTTAGTTATCGTTTTACTTTAAAGGAATCTATCGAGGCTAATATTGATATTGAAGTTGAAACTTCTTCTATGATGATGGAATCCTGGCTCAAAGGCAGTATAATTGGGAGTTTAAGTTTGTTAGAAATCAATTCTTGAACATTAATGGGTGGCTCAAAAATGTTTTGATGGTGCATGACAACAAAGCCATGGTTAAATGGGAGAAGTGGAAATTGGTTATTGGGTAAGTCCAAAATAACTAATGAGGTATAATCTGTGGATATCAAGGAGCAATTCGTGTAAATGTCTTTATATATGATGTGCTGGCTTTGAAAATGGTACCTTCTCAAGTACTAGTTTTGAAAGTGGTACTCGGTTCTATCAATTTATTTGTTTTGTTAGCTATTTGTAGTTTGGCTATAGCATATTCTACTTTTAATAGATGATTACAATGTGGGGATTGAAATCACTAATTTGCTAGAATCCTATTATATGGGGGTTAGTTTGATCGTCATTAGTAAAGTCCATGGTAAGATCAATGTTTCAAATGAAGTGTTGTATATATAGGTCTTGGTGTGTTTCAAACTTAGTTTGCATATGTGTATATTAGCTAAGGAAAAAGTCCCACATTACTTGTGAAGAGCTTCCAACAAGCATTTATATATGAAGGCGCTTAATGAGTAGATACTTTATGGTATTGAGTTAGTATTATGGACTTGAGCTTTAGTTAAATATACACATGCTCACCCTGCCCTATCCCATCCGTCCATGCACGTGTGGGCCAGCTAAGCTTTAACTACCCGTGTCAATTTTATTTCATTTTTTTATGGTGCCAAAATTCCATTTATAGTTGCGAATCTTTAATAAATCCAATGGCTCTTTTTCTAACTATTTCATAAAGCTCCAACGGCTCTTTTTCTGACTCTATATAAAGCCCTTTGCATAATTCAAACAGTACATGGAAAAATCTAATTCCCTCTTCCTTCCCTCTACGCAAAGAAGTTGCCCCATTGCTTCTGTTAAGTCTTCTGTTTTTTGCGATGAGATATCTCCCCAACATACTAGGAGTATCGTGTGGACGAGTTCTTGTAGAGAGCGACGTCTAATCCTAGAAGATTACCCGTCAACACCATTCCATTGAGCATAGCTCCGAGTAGGGGATAAATAAACCCTTAAGAGCAGTGCCTTACACGATTCATGGTAATATTGTTCCAATTCTTTTCTTGTTTTACTATTGTTATTATTTTAGTTGTTCTATTTTTTAGTTGTCACAGTAACTAAAATATTACTATCCTAGACTTTATTTTCCAACATGAAGAGCCAAGCTAAAACATGAAGATCCAAGCTAAGGTGTAATTGGAATTTGACTTAGCATGATGATTATTGATTTTAGAACCGGTGATGACTCCTCAAGTATTGTTACTAGTACACTTTTGACAGATGCAATACGATGCTTTGGTGTGGCAAATTTTGAAATTTTAACATGCATGCATTTTGGAGTGCCACTTTAATAGGCATTGCACTAGGTATTGTGTTTTTTGTTTGGGTACTAATTTTTATTATGTCAGCTTTCATGCTAGTTTTGTTTCTCTATTATTTATCTGATACAAAGAAAAAGAGTAAACAAGACAAGACTAACCAATAATCTTATACAAAGAAATGAAACTAAAATGCTGATGCTACTTCGTTTATACAAACCTTTCTTCATTTTATTGGTTTTCTTTCAATTACATTGGTCATGCTGGTTAATTATATAAACATGATCAACTTAATATGATAAAACAAAATGTCTTCTTCCTTATTCATATACTATTGGTTATTTTTATGGAGTTTGACACATTTATGGTGATACTAAATTGGTTGTGTATTATTTGAAAATAAAGTAATAAATAATTCCAAGCATGATACTTTTTGTAGCGCCTATTCATGGAAAAGCTAATGGCATAAAAGTAAATAAAAAATTTGACATTGACTTGGATATACTTGAGTACATTGGGGTATCAAGTAAGAAAACAACATAATCCTATTGGCTATACATTATACATCTCTAAAGCCAAAAATAAAAACTATAGTGTATCCTAATCCTAGCTCACATGTCTCTAGTGACTTGGAGAATCAACCTTCTTTGGAGTGTTACCTAACTATTCTTATCATGACCCATCTCGAGGCCATGACCGATGCATATGGGACAAGTCTCTTAGCAAGCCTTTATCACATAACTTCACAAAATATGGGTAGAGTAGCCTTTGTATTTAGGATAATTCCCAAACAAGGGCATTCTAGTTGCACAATTACACAATCATACTCATCTATCAGGGATCCAGGTATTCTCAAAATGCACCCCTTAACACACAACATTTTTAATTAATAAGGCATGTTCAATCATAAAGATGCACACACACACACACACAGATATATATATATATATATAATCATACAACTTATATCTAAATACAACATTCCATCTATTTACAAATCCAACCATTTTAATAAACGTGACTACAACACAAACATCATCATAATCTAGCAAGGGTCGAACTCTACCTGTGGTGCCATAAAGCTATATCATTCTAAAAGTACACTAATAACCTAAAGTTTTATAACGTCCTTATCCATGAAGGCTCACCAGAGAAATCAAAGATCAAGCCTGAGTAGCAGGAGGGTCAACTCCCAAGTCCACACCTATATCTGAAAAAGAAAGAAAAGTAACAGAGTGAGTTTGTACAACTTAGTAAAAGACGGGACATCCTTAACCTACATGAGTCAATGTGCAAAAATATTAAACAATTCTCAACAGAAAATAAAATTTAACTTCTTAAAAATTTGTAGAAACTATCTAATACAAGATAATCCATAAGGATTCACACTTAGGTGGTCGCTCCTTTGTGTGAATCCCATAATCCGTCACGTACCACATGTGTGTAGCTGTGTAAAATGATGATATAAGGTGTACTAGGGCTAATGTCTACTGCCGTTAGCAAGTAGATCCTGTCATAGATATTCCTAAATCTTTTCCTTAACTATCATGCATCTCAGTTTCAGAATCTAAAATACCAATACCAATTCCAATCTTATCAGTCATGGCAATAATGTCAACTTCAAAATAATTTTACAAAAATCAACTACAAAACTTATTGTATCAACATTTGTAATCTTTGATTGTCGGAGTTCATGATATCAATTCGAAACATCATAACAATTTCAAAACATTTACATAAATTCTCATCATACAAGTCATTGACTCATGTGTAAGATTTTTTAAAACAATACTATTAACGAAAATGCTTAAACATCCAATATTTACTAAAATTCAGTATATCAAAATAATTGAAAGAGAAAACTAGTTAAGGATGTACTATCTACTCATAGTACACCTGTTAAGTAGAAGGTTTTAATCCCTCGGAGTCACGGAGCTAAGAATGCAATCCTTAGGATAATCTACCATCATAATATGATAATTGAATCAATTATCAGTCATTAATTCAAGGGTTTAATGCTAATTACCCTTAAACCACTAAAAAAACCCCTAATTTTACTAACCTAGGGTTTTACATGGTTCTACCAAAATCCCACTAGAGGGAAAGATTCAAATTTCTATTGTAATAAGGAAAAAAATATGTTTAGAGACTTACATATTGATTGGAAGTGGAAGAAGAAAGATTCAAGTGCCTTGGTGGCGCTTACCAACTTCAAATCTTCCCTTCTTAGGTAAGTTTTTGGAGGATAGGATTAAAAATTTTGCATAAGAGATTTTTGTTATGGGAAGGATAAAGTGTGTGATTTGTAGGGATTTGAATGAGAAAATTTGAGATGAAGGTAACAGAGAGTGAAGAAATGAGTTTAGAAAAAAAGGGAAAGAGTTTGAAAGGGTAGAGAGAGAAGGAAAATGGCGAAAAAAGAGGAAGGACGCATCCCCGGACTATATATAATGACCTGGTAATCAATTACCACGAGCCCAAATCCTATAATCGATTACCATAAGTGTAATTGATTACAACAATGAAAAAAAAAAAATAGTTTGGGGCATACAAAGAGGACTGTAATCAATTACCAGCCCAAGGGTAATTGATTACACTTTCCAAAACTTAGTTCCCCTAGTTTCAAATGTCCTCTAAGACCTAGGATATCATACACACTTATCTTTGTAACTTTTCTCTCCATTAACTTTAAAACATAAATGTAAATAAGCGAATACCCCCTATTTGAACTCAATAAAAATATCAAATAAATCAAAATCCTTAAGGATTAAAATCTAATTTTTGGGTTTTAGTACAATTCTCTGAAAACTTATGTTTTTATAAACTCTTAGCTGGAAAACGGAGGGGTTACCCATCCTTTAAAATTCGTTAAAAATCGTTGTTCAACTCATTGATGCCCAAGGAACTATTTTCGGGACTTTTGATCTTATAAAAATGTTTTGATCCTATAGCCCTCCAAGGAGGCATAGGGTTCAGACTTAGACCTTTTCAGGATTCAATATCGACAGATGGGTACAACCCATACTAGGGTATTACAATTCTAAAACCACCAACAATAAAATGGGAATTGGAAATTCTTAGTAAGAGATGAATATTTCTAAAATATTTGAGAATTATGGTTGGTTCCAGCCATGTCTATTCATGGACCTTCTAGTTCAAGCTTATAGTGACTATCCCTTTTTGGTCTTGAGTTTAAAACACTTGATACATGTATAAAACAACAAAATTTACAAGTAATTAGAAGACTTACTTCAAACATATAATCACAACTCAAATAGCAATAACTTGAATGTTGAAGATCCACAAGGATAGAAAGTAACAAGGAAAGTAAGTAAAGAGGACTAATTTCGAGAACATAATACTTATCAAGTAAAAGAAAACAATCCAAGAAGGATAAATAAACATAATGAATATAATATTAGAAGAAGGGGTGATAAGACAAAAGAAGCTACAAATCAAGCAATAATGAGAATTAACACAATTGTTTAAGGAGAACAACTTCCAAATAAGCAAAGAGCACTGACTAAGACCTTAATGTCAAATTAAGATGATAGAAAAAATGAATCACAATGCAACATCATCTCAATTATAATACTATGTTTAAGTCATAATATTATACTTAGGAGTTACTACTAGAAATTTAACAGACCTTGATTCATAATCCTTCTATTTCCCACGAAAATAACATAGTATTCGTGTATATGTTACAAATATTGGCTATACAAACTAGCATATCAAATTACATGAGCAACTCTGATAAAAGTTTTCAAATATGGAAAATGGTAACCTAAAGCTAACATATATGGATATCTATCAACTATCTTCAGCAATCAACCCAGCTTTGGACTAGTTCTTCTGCTTAGTCCTCATCAAGAATTTTCTGAAATTACCTGGAGACGACACGAGAACCACATAGGCATGAGAATATTCATTCTCAGTAGGCTTCCTAAGTTAACTAATAATTTATGGCATCGTTGCCATCCTAGTTGCTTCGGTTTATTTAGAAAAAGTGATCTCATGCAAAGTGGTAAGAATTCATTCATTAAGTTCAGAAAATGTATTCTTTCGAAACAAGTTACTTTTATCAATCACTTAGTAGCTTATAAAGCAAATATTAAAATAGTAACAGATAAACTAAAGTAGATATAAGAATAGTATCAGATAACTACAACCATAATAATAAAGGTAATAGCTGTGCAGTATGCATATGTAGATGTACATGTTGAACCATGCAATTGTACTGAACTTTCTTGACTTCTATTTCCCTTTCCTTACTTAATATGCCTAGGCATTACGTATCGTCCATAGGATGTCTACTCTTATCTTTGATCGATACTTAGTCTCCTGGGAGCATTTGGTCATATAGCTCCTGAGTAATACTTTGCTTTTCAGGATCGAGTTCATTCCTATACAGGATAATCGAGTTTACTTTCCCCGACTTTCTCACTGATCTATTCCCCTTAATTTCATTTTGGGGTTAGTCCAAGTAATATGGAATCCTTACTTTCATCATAACTCTTATGTTCAAAAATGATAATGCTTAAAGAACATGAACTCATACTGCATAAAATATATAACTTACATATCATTTACCGAAAATTTGATAGCATAACGGCTTAAAATATGCTTCCCCAGAAATGCAGCAGAGACATTTCCAGCCAACCAATCAGAATTTGAGAATCAACATAATACTACACTAACATTTCAACAATACAATAAAGATCTACATCATCAAAATTTAAATCTTTAGGCATTCATGGTCTAAAAATGTGCAAGTACTTAAAATTGACATTTCCACTTCAATCTTCTAAATCTGCCCTATTTTAGAAATTGTGCAATAAATTCATCTTAACTAATTTAAATCTGAAATTTTGATATGTTATAGCATTGTTTGTCTATTTTTAATTCTTTTTCGTCCCACTAAGTTTTTGATGAGTACATTTTAAGTTATTGAAATTTTATTTAAGACTGCCCTAATATTAGGCAATTTCGGACACTTAAATGTAAAAATTTACTAAAAATCCAATCTTTAGAAATTTTGTCCAAAATTCATATCTAAATGAAGCTTACTGAATCATCTTTTATTTCTCTTGTTTCATTTCGAATGGATAAGTAGAGCTCAAGTTATGAGCTCTCAAATTGAGCTAAAAGGGTATGCCCTATTTTCCCCCAAATAGGACTTAGGGCAACTTTGAAGAATTTCTGAGAGCAATGTATTTAAGATATGAATCTAAAAGTTTTATGGCATGAACATCTATGTATTAGCTTCTTAGAAAATTGGTTGCACTCAATTTGAAGTTGTATAGGCGAGTTATACCCTTCACAACCTATACTGGTTAGGATAGAGGACAAGATTCAAGGGTTAAATTCAAAAATTCATAACTTTTTCATTTCAGGTCCAATGGGCTTATAATTTATATGGTTGCAAAGCTCTGAATGTATAGTTTCATTAAAAATATTTCATAAATTTTTTACCTCTGTAGGTTGAGACATACTGTATACAATACGGACACATCCCAGGGTTTTGATTTTCAGCAATCCTGTTTGAGTTCTTTCTTGGGTATTTGATTAATTACCTAACCCAAACCAAGAATATCCATGATAAACCAATTGAAACAATTCATAAAATCATCATAAAACATTATATTAAGGAGAGGCATAAGAACCCTAATCAGCCACATAGCATTTCGTATCAACAAAACTCAAGAAATCCTACCTAAATTCCAAGTTTGAGGTAATAAAGAGCAAGCTTTGGGCGATGGAAATTGAGTAGGATGAAGAAGTGAAGATGATGGGATAAAAGGAAGAAGAAAAATGAGAGACAGTGGTCAGGTTGTTTTGGCCGAAATGAATAAGGAGAAAATGAGAATATTTTAGGTTTTGAGTCATAATATTGAAAATGGCATATGTAACATAATTGGTGGATTTCAATACTCTTTGAATTATACTTGAGCTGCCCACTCTTTTGTGGCTAGAATGGTGCCACCAAGGGTGTATAAATGGCTAAATCATGGCCATTCAAATTAGGGTTTAACAGTGTAAATTTCTATTGATATAGTTCTTGCGTTATACAATACCGAAATTTAACCGATCTTTTTTAAATTAGCAAAACGTTGCTAATGGTCCTCATCAATTTTCTACATAACAAGTTGAAATTTTTCTAGCCCTAACATTCATAGTTCAATTCTAATTAAGTGTATCTCTCGAATGCAATGGAATAAATCAATTAATGGTGCTAATCAAATGCACCCTGCTTCGCGATGTTACAAATAAATGGAGGATGACTTCAATATTAGACTAGAACATTAGAGATAAAAGGCAAGGGCCAATTGTCATGACCCAAATCCGGGTCGTGACCGGCGCATAGGGACAAGTCCCCACGCAAGCCTTCCACCACAAAATTTTTAGGAAAAATTTGATTAAGTCCCCTTTGTATTTAGGATATTTCCCAATTACAAAAAGTTACCTTGCAAAATTAACAAACACACTATTCCATTGGAGATTCATGTATTCTCAAAATACACCCCTCAGCACACAATATAATAGTAAAATATATAATTACAATTATTCTTTAGAAAACCAAATCCTTTTAGACAACTTTAATTCAAACATCTATTTCCAATCCTTTAGAAAATCCAACAGTTTTTTATATACATAAATAAAATACAACAACAACAACAATATAATATAATTAGGTCAAGGCTGGACCTTGCCTGTAGTACCATGGAGTTATCACAATCTAAGAATTTTTCAAACTTAAACAATAACAAAATACCCTTGAATAAAGACAGGTTTATTCACAAGATTCAGAATTTGTTAACGAGCATTGAAGGATTAGATTCTACTTGAACACCTGTATCTGAGAAAGAAAAGGAAACAATAGGATGAGTTTATGAAACTCATTGAGAGATAGAGTGTCCGTAACCCACATGAGACAATATATAGTAATTTAAAATAACAATAACATATAAAGTTGAATAAAAGAAATCCTTTGCTCCCAAAAACATATTTGATATATAAATAAAAACAAGAAAAACCATTTATTCTAGGATAGTCCATCAGGAATCACACTTAGGTGGCCCTTCCTTCGTGTGACCCTATAATCCGTCACGCACAACACTATGTGTATGGCTGTGTAATATCCATCACGTACCACTCCCTTGAGTGGCTGTGTAATATCCCATCCTATGTGCACTCAAGGTTAACGCCTACTGCCGTTAGCCTACAAATCCTGGTTTAGAGTTTCCCAAGTCTTTCCTTTCCATTACACATAACATTTAATAATGATTCTCATAAAACATGCCATTACATCTTATACAAAACATAAATTCATATCCTCAAAGAAAATAAAGCTTTATCCAAATCTAAAT
Organism: Pterocarpus macrocarpus; assembly: GCA_031439585.1. Taxonomy (NCBI): domain Eukaryota; kingdom Viridiplantae; phylum Streptophyta; class Magnoliopsida; order Fabales; family Fabaceae; genus Pterocarpus; species Pterocarpus macrocarpus. The sequence goes on from CM062515.1 coordinate 32,117,107, forward strand.
ACAATTTCAATATATCAAATATCACAGTTCAAAAGAATAAAAATTCAATTGGTGAAAAGCATATTTCCAGTAATATTACATCCAGAGCATCCTTTCGAATCATAGTAACTTCCATTCTATAGAAAATCTTTAAACATCTCAAGTTATTGAAAAACACTGAGTTTCAAATGACAATAATTTCTAATGCAAGAAATCAATATAACAACAATTACTATACTTTTTGGAAATCCAGTCATTGTCTCATGTGGTAATTTTTTTTTTTTTTTTGAAATAACATACTACCAAGACCAAAATTATAAATCCAAGATATACTAACTTATTTACACATATACTAAGTACATATACTAATAAATAAGCTAGGGATAGACTATCTACTTACAGACTTAACACCAATAGTGGAATCCTAATCCTATGAACTCAGAGAGCCAAAGCCAGTCCTCCAGTAGTATCTACTATCAATAATATGGCAATTTAATTCAACATTAGTCACTTAGACTAAGGATTAACCTAAATTATTCTCAGATATGAAAATCTTCAATTTTTCTAACCTATGGTTCTCTGGAACTGACTATTGAAGAAATAATCCATAATTCATAGGAAAGGAAGAGGAAAGGATTTTAAAGATTACCTTTTAGAAAGGAAGAAGGAAGAAGAAAGCTTTTGGGAGCCTTGGTGTCACTTCCTCCAAACTTTAAGACCAAGTTGTTGATTCTTGGATGAAAACATGATTTGAGATCAAGAAAGAAATTGAGATTAGGTGAGTGGAAAGGATGTAAATTGATAGAAAGATTTGAAGGATTGGGTTAGAGAATGAAGAGGGAGGTGTTTTTAGAGAGAAGGGAAAGAGTTTGAGGGGTAGAGAGAGAAAGCAAAAGTGAAAATAAGGGGGAGGGACGAGTCTTGGCTTATATATTGACCTGTGGTAATCAATTACCACAGACCTAGAACAAAGAATTGGTAATCAATGACCTCCAGAAAAATTTTAACTTGTGGACATACAGAGAGCACTGTAATCGATTACCAACTTTAACAACTTGGTTCCCTTCTTCTGTAGTCCTTTCCCAGGTCCAGGATATTATACATACTTATTTACATTTCTCTCTTCTTTAACTTTACTTTCTATCAACTTTAAAACATAAATGTAAATAAGGGAATACCCCCCATTTGGATTCAAAAAAAAATCTAAAAATTCAAAATCCTTAAGAATTAGAATCCAACTTTGGGGTTTTAGTATAGTTTTTCAAAAAGTTGCGTTATTATAAACTTGAGGGTTGAAAACGAAGGGGTTATCCATTCCCTAAAATTCGTTAAAAATTGTCGTTTAACTCATTAATTGATAACTCCTTGTAGTGAGTTATATTTTTAGTTAATTTTTATTTAATTTAGGACGTAGTTGTTTAGTTTAGTAAATATTTTGTTTTATTTTCATTAAGTAGTTTAGATTAGGTGGTAATTTTATTTTCTATTTTTTTTTATATTTTAGATACTTATTGATGCTTTTGGTATACTTGTTATTAGGTAGAAGCATTCAAGCTGGAATTTGGAGCCATGAGAGAGCTTTTCTTGCATAAAATTAAGACCATTCAGCATTGGAAATTCAATATCTAGCTCTCCAAAAGTCGGATTATGATGATTCAAGATTCTTTGGAAAGAAGGGAAAAAGATCTTCAACTTTGTTGTTGGACATTTTTTCCAGTTCTCGAGTCTTCTAGGAGAAAAAGGCAAAACAAGATTGAAGCTTCATCTTGTTTTTGGTGCTGTCAATTCTGACCTTTTATCACTCTTTCACTTGCATCTTGAGCTCCAGAACTCCAATTGAGGTAATTCTTGTTGCGTTAGAAACTTACTCAAAGATCTACAATTGCTATTTCTACCTCCGAGGCCAAATTCCAACTATTCGAACTGCTACAGAGTTTGGAAGTGTATAAAAGAGATTAGCGCTGTCAGGCAAGCGCGCTATAGCGGGACCCCGACTGCAGAATTAGTGGGCTTGGGCTGAATTTCGAGAAGAGGGATCTTTGGACTATAAAAGGCAACACTTAAGGTCAAAAATACATCCGTAGACACTTCAAAACCCCTCCCAAGATAGAAGACTTCTTCCAAAGAGATTAAAGGCAAAGATTCAAGAATTCCAGAGCTCAAGTCCAACACGGAGAGATCCACATTATTCCAAATCTCTTGTTTCTAGCTTTAATACTTTATGGCTTTTGTTTCTTCTATCTCCTCATCTTCATACTCTTTCATTATTTTCTTTTCTTCAATTATGAACTAGTTTTCTGTTGCTAGGGCATTAATGGACCCTTTTTGTATGGCAAGTTTACTCATGGATTAATGTTAATCTTGTTTTCTATCTCTATTGTTTAGTTTTTTTTGTTTGTTCTTAATGCTTTTAATTGCTTGATCCCCAATTAATTGATTTGGAGATTTACAATAACTCGAGAGAGGGTTTGTGAATAGAGCCTCTTAATATAAACACCATGAGCTGAGCGAAAACTAGAGATAGACAAACGCGGTTCATGCAGTCAACATAGGAACCCATAGAGCTTCAACCTTTACCTAGATTAGTTTGTGCTAAGAGATTAGGCAATCAGTTTAGGATAAAGAGTATTGCTTGACCTCGAGAGAGGCTAGGAATAAATTAAGGGGAACCGACCGTGAGTCAATTAGGATAGGAACTGATTAAAAAAAATTCATAGTAAATGTGTCTGCAATAGGTGAAATTAATTAGCCCTAGCATCCATCCCATTGCATTTGTTTACCCAGTTACCATCCGTTTACATTAGTAGTTTTCTTATTTATTTTATTTTGTTTGAATTTTAATTTCTTTATCTGTGAATTCATTCCATCCAAATAGTCATCCCTTAAACAATCCAGTATTTGATCTATCCTTGTGAGAATGATACTTTTCTCATCACTTTATTACTTGTACGATCCGATATACTTGCCGGAGCCGCATCAAGTTTTTGGCACCGTTGCCGGGGATAGTATCAATATCATTCTTAGTTGACAGGATACTAGATTGGATTTTTTGTTTTTATTTTTATTTTATTTTATTTTATATTTATTTTTGTCTTGTTTATTTTTTTTATTATTTATTTTTCCTTTTATTTAATTTTTCCTTCTTTTTCTTTCGTTATTTATTTTATTTAGTTTTTGTTTTATTTTATTTTATTCCTACTTTCACTTGTTCTTGTGTTTTATTTTGTAGTTTATGCGAAGAAGCCAATCCACAGGAGATTTATTCTTTGATTCAGAGATCGAGCGTTCTTTGCGTCATTTCGAGAAGAACGAAGCGATTGAAAGAGTCTTTAAAGCTACCATGGCAGATGGAAACGAGCAAGATGATAGGGTCATGAAGGATTATTTGGCACCTACTCTTCAAGGGTGTTCATCCAGCATTATGAGGCCACCTATCCAAGCAAACAACTTTGAGCTGAAGACGTCACCCATTCAATTCGTGCAACAAAATTGCCAATTTGCTGGACTGCTTAGTGAAGACCCTAATGAGCATCTCAGCAATTTTCTGGAGATCTGTGACACCATAAAAATCAATGGTGCCACAGATGATGCTATTCGGCTGAGATTGTTTCACTTTTCATTAAGGGACAAGGCCAGAGCCTAGTTGAAGTCTCTACCCCAGAGGACACTCACTACCTGGGATATGGTGGCTAGGAAATTCTTGGAGAAGTACTTTCCTCCTGCTAAGTCTGCTAAGATGAGGAATGACATTACCTCCTTCACCCAAGCAGATGATGAATCTTTCTATGAATCATGGGAGAGGTATAAGGAGTTATTGGCCAAGTGTCCACATCACGGCATCCCAATCTGGATGCAAATCTAGACATTCTATAATGGTCTCCTTATGTCCACTCAGATCATGGTTGATGCAGCAGCTGGTGGTTCTCTGAATAATAAGACACCAGAGCAGTCTTGGGAGCTATTTGAAGTGTTGGCCAGCAACAATTACCAGAGGCCTAGTGAGAGAATCCAGAAAAGGGGAGTTTTGGAAGTTGACACTACCACTGCTCTCTTGGCCCAAATGCAAGCCCTTTCTGTCCAAAATGCTGCCATTCAGAAGCAATTGGGCTTGCTCAGCACTACTTCACCAACACATGTCATGCTTTGTGATTTTTGCCATGGGAACCATCCGAATAGAGAGTGTACTACAACTCCTTTTTCTGATGAACAGGTTAACTACATGAATGCCCAGAAGCACAACTTCTACTCCAACACCTATATTCCTGGGTAACAGTTCAATCAGCCTCCACAAGAGAAGAAGCCCAACCTAGAAGACATGTTTTAACAGTTTATGAAGGGTCACATGTCTTTTGTAGAGAAGACTGAAGCTTTTATGGAGAGGACAGAGGCTCAATTTAGAGCTCATGATGCTGCAATAAAAAACCTAGAGCATCAAGTGGGGTAAATTTCCAAGCAGTTAGCTGAAAGGCCACCGGGTTCCTTACCTCGCAATAACACTGAAAATCCAAAGGAGCATGTGAATACAATCATAGTGAGAAGTGGTAAAGAATTGGCTGAATCTGAAAGGGAAGAAGTAAGGGCAGAAGAAAAGCTTGCTGAAGATTCCAATATGGCACTGCCTGAGAAAAAAGTATATGTGGCACCTCCTGCTTATGAACCTCCAATTCCTTATCCTTAGAGAGTGAAGCAACAAAAGAAGGAACCAAAAGAGCAACAATTTCTTAAGATTCTTGATGTGCTTAAAAAGCTCCACATCAATATTCCGTTTGCTAAGGCGTTGGAGCGAATGCCAAACTATGCCAAGTTTATGAAGGAGCCACTCTCTAAGAAAAGGAAATTGGATGCTGATGAGACTGTACCACTCACTGAGGAGTGTTCGGCAATCATTCAGAGGAAACTGCCACCTAAGTTGAAGGACCCTGGGAGCTTCACTATTCCGTGCACCATCGGTGATTTGAGGATTGACAAGGCACTATGTGACCTTGGAGCAAGTATCAATCTGATGCCTTTGTCACTTGTGCATAGATTGGGTATTACTGAAGTGAAGCCTACAAGGGTATCTCTGCAGTTGGCTGATAGATCTATCAAACTTCCCTATAGTATTATTGAAGATGTTTTGGTGAAGGTGGACCGTTTCTTCGTTCCCACTGATTTTTTGATTCTTGATATAGAGGAAGATGTCAATCTCCCTCTAATTCTTGGCCGGCCATTCTTGGCCACTAGCAGAGCCTTGATTGATGTAGAAGAGGGGAAGCTAACTCTGAGATTTCAAAACAATAAAGTGAAGTTCAAAGTGTTCCAAGCAATGGACTCTACCACAAAGATAGCTCAATGCTATAAAGTGGATGTAATGGAAGCTAACTTGAGTACTTCAGTCCCCGCATCACATGCCAAATCTCCTTGGAAGCATCCATTAATGAAGAGCAAAACAAAGAAGAAAGAGAAAAGGGTGGGGGATGATGATCTTAAGCCACCTGAGAAGCCACCAGAAGCTCTCCACTTGCCATTCTAGCCTAATTCTATCTCATTGATTTTTGGGAAGAAGAACCACCATCTTGGTGACACAACACCAATGAAGAGGAGGAAGGAACCACCTTGAGTGACAAGACCATGTCCAACTTAGGGACATTAAACCAAAGTGCTTGTTGGGAGACAACCCAACTTTTCTAACCTTTCTTTGATTTTAATTTTTCTTATTTAGGATCTTTTTCATTTTTTTTATTTAGATAAAATTTTAGTTTTGATTAATTTTAATTTATTTTATTTTATTTTGTAGGTTTATTGGAGCAATTAGGAAGTGCATAAGTGAAGGAAAAAGCCACATGGGGCGTGCAGCAAAGATACATGCACTGGGGAGTAACTTTCCTTTCCTTTCCCTCTTGATTTTATTTTCATGCATTAGGGATAATGCATAATTTTAAGTTGGGGGTTGGGAAAATCCATTATTGCTTTTTCTTATTTGTTCCTGTTTCCTTTTGTTACTTTTGTTGATTAGGTTGTTAGTGTTTTTAGTTTCAATTTTATGCAAAAAACAAAAAAACAAAAATAAATTTTTAGTCCAATTTTTTTTAATTTATTTATTTATTTTTTGTTGGTCAATTGGTTGTTGTTACCTGTGCCTATGATATGAAATATTGCTCTGTTTGTTAACTCTTAAGTAACTTTGGATCCGGATTTAAGTCTTGAAAATCTTCTTGTGCTTTTACTATTGAATTGAGAAAGATTATTTTCTTGCACTTTGATAAGAGTTAGCAACTTAGGATAGGTGATCTTTATGCTTTTTATGCTTTATTTAAGTTTAGACATGCATTCTTATTCATATGAATCTCTCTTGAAATATATGTGAGTGAATCTTAGCCTTAGAAGTGATTTAGGCCATGTTTGGTAGCCATAATTGAGCCTCATTGCCCACCCTTGGTCATTGATCCTTAGTCACCCTATTTGAGCCTTAAAGCCTATTCTTGGATTGAATCACGTTATAAGCCTAAAACCCTTCCTTTCTTTCCCCTTTTTGATCCCATGGTTTACCCTCAAGCCTTAGCTTCTAAATTCATTTGAATAGGGTAATATCTCCACTACCACAACCTCATGCTTGCTAAAATCAAAAGGTGGAGTAAGAAAATATGAAAAAAAAAAGAAAAAAAAAAGAAAGAAGGAGAAAAAAGGGTGAAAGAATGAAGGAGTAATGAAAAAAAAATTGGAAATACAAGGAAAATATAATGCCAAGGTTCAACAAGAAAAGTATGATGGTTGCCAAGCAACTAAGTTGGGGGTACCCCAAGGAGAATGAATTAGAGGTGATGGTTCCTTAAATTGAGGGGATTAATTGAGCTTAAATGAATATTCCATCATACCCCTTACTTTGGCCTACCGATACAAGCTAAGAAAAGTCCTTTTGATCTTTGGCTAAGTGACATTCATGTAGAAACAGAGAGAGAGGATCATGGATAGTGTGATGTTTTTGTCTTTTCTTAAACATGGCATAAGCATAAGGTGAGTCAATTCTTTCTTGATTTTCTCTTATACACACACACTTGATCCATTCTTTTGACAATGTGATTGCACAATTAGATGGTCATGGTACTTAGATTTTGATCCTTGGTAACTTTTGAGTTAAGTTATGGAGCAGTGATGAGGAATTCCACAGGCAACAGCTTTTATCTTAACCATTTTGTCTAGTGAGTCCTTTTATTTTAAGTTTTTTTGGTTGAGTCTTTTGTTTTTCTATTTTTGAATCTTTGAGTTGAGTTTTGCTTGGGGACAAGCAAGTACTTAAGTTGGGGGTTGTGATAACTCCTTGTAGTGAGTTATATTTTTAGTTAATTTTTATTTAATTTAGGACGTAGTTGTTTAGTTTAGTTAATATTTTGTTTTATTTTCATTAAGTAGTTTAGATTAGGTGGTAATTTTATTTTCTATTCTTTTTTATATTTTAGATACTTATTGATGCTTTTGGTATACTTGTTATTAGGTAGAAGCATTTAAGTTGGAATTTGGAGCCATGAAACAGCTTTTCTTGCATAAAATTAAGACCTTTCAGCATTGAAAATTCAATATCTAGCTCTCCAAAGTCGGATTATGATGATTCAAGATTCTTTAGAAAGAAAGGAAGAAGACCTTCAACTTTGTTGTTGGACACTTTTTCCAGTTCTCAAGTCTTTTAGGAGAAAAAGGCAAAACAAGATTGAAGCTTTATCTTGTTTTTGGTGCTGTCAATTCTGACCTTTTATCACTCTTTCACTTGCATCTTGAGCTCCAGAACTCCAATTGAGGTGATTCTTTTTTGCGTTAGAAAGCTTACTCAAAGATCTACAATTGCTATTTCTACCTCCGAGGCCAAATTCCAACTATTCGAACCGCTACAGAGCTTGAAAGTGTATAAAAGAGATTAGCGCTGTCAGGCAAGCGCGCTATAGCGCATTGCCTTGCGCTATAGCTCGACTCCGACTGCAGAATTAGTGGGCTCGGGCTGAATTGCGAGAAGAGGGATCTTTGGACTATAAAAGGCAACACTTAAGGTCAAAAACACATCCGTAGACACTTCAAAACCCTTCCCAAGATATAAGACTTCTTTCAGAGAGATTGAAGGCGAAGATTCAAGGATTCCAAAGCTCAAGTTCAACACGGAGAGATCCACATTATTCCAAATCTCTTATTTTTAGCTTCAATACTTTATGGCTTTTGTTTCTTCTATCTTCTCATCTTCATACTCTTTCATTATTTTCTTTTCTTCAATTATGAACTAGTTTTCTGTTGCTAGGGCGTTAATGGACCCTTTTTGTATGGCAAGTTTACTCATGGATTAATGTTAATCTTGTTTTCTATCTCTATTGTTTAGTGTTTTTTGTTTGTTCTTAATGCTTTTAATTGCTTGATCCCCAATTAATTGATTTGGGGATTTACAATAACTCGAGAGAGGGTTTGTGAATAGAGCCTCTTAACATAAACACCGTGAGCTGAGCGAAAACTAGAGATAGACAAACGCGGTTCATGCAGTCAACATAGGAACCCATAGAGCTTCAACCTTTACCTAGATTAGTTTGTGCTAAGAGATTAGGCAATCAGTTTAGGATAAAGAGTATTGCTTGACCTCGAGAGAGGCTAGGAATAAATTAAGGGGAACCGACCGTGAGTCAATTAGGATAGGAACTGATTAACAAAAATTCATAGTAAATGTGTCTGCAATAGGTGAAATTAATTAGCCCTAGCATCCATCCCATTGCATTTGTTTACCCAATTACCATTCGTTTACATTAGTAATTTTCTTATTTATTTTATTTTGTTTGAATTTTAATTTCTTTATCCGTGAATTCATTCCATCCAAATAGTCATCCCTTAAACAATCCAGTATTTGAGCTATCCTCATGGGAATGATACTTTTCTCATCACTTTATTACTTGTACGATTCGATATACTTGCCGGAGCCGCATCATTAATACCCAAGAAACCATTATCGGAACTTTTGATCTTAAGAAAATGCCTCAATCCTATGACGCTCCAAGAAGGCATAGGGTTCAGACTCATAAATTTTCAAGTTCCAGTATTGACAAGTAACCGCAATTTATGCTGGGCTGTTACACCAATCCTCAAGCCTTCAAGACTAGATATCCCAAGCTTATAACAAAATATAAAAGAAACAATATTAAAACACAATTATAGTGATATTAAGAGCAAAGAACATGGAAAGGATGAGAAACAATTGAAAGGAAGAAGCACTAAAAATTTAGATAGCACATGACTTCCTAAAGCTTGCAAAAGTTAACTCTCATTCTCTACACTGAGTATTTCATAAAAAGGAGCATGTTAAAATTTCCATAAATTTTGTAAGTCATATCATAAGATGCATACTTTGAAGTTTTTTAATAATAAATAAATCACTTCCCTTCTTTACTGTCCTTTAATTTGTATAACAGCTCTTTAATTCATCTACGTTAAATACAACAAAACATTATTCTAACTTCTTTGGGATTTATTTGTGGATTAAATTGTTAGAGTATTTAATTTTTTCCTCTTTATTCTACAAAATTAATAACTTAGAAAATTTTAACCGCCTCTATATATTGCACTACAAAATACTTTTTAATATAAAATTTAGGAATTACTTAGTTATTGTTTTAAACATTTCATTACCCATGCGCTGCACGAACAAATACACTAGTCATATTCACTATCTTGCATATGGGCTTGGTAGTCTTTTTTGGCATTTTTGGTCTCTACACAAGTTTTTATGTACTTTTTTATGAAAGAAAACTTATATTTACTTTGACTTTATTTATATTATTTAATATATTTATTATATATAAAATATACCATATATGTATATATATATATATATATATATATATATATATATATATATATATATATATATATATATATATATAATGGAACTTGTTGTTAAACTGGTTGAATCAACAAACCTATCTATAAACTAGTGCCTTGTCCGATTCAATATCTGGTCTGGTTTTCAAAACCATGTTCAAAATCAATCCAAACTGAAAGCCAATCAAAATCAAAATAAATCAGTTTGGATTGGTTCTTATTTTATCAAAACCGATCAGTTCGGTCCGGTTTTTTGTTTTAATTTCTAAAATCAAACGAAACCAAATTAAACCAATAATATATTACACATTAATAGTTACATATATTTATGAAATATATTACATATTACATATTACTCATTCATATATATATTTATATGGATATACATGATTTTTGTTTAAATCTTTTATTATTTGCTTAAGTTGTTAATATTAAGCATTAGTATAACTTTTGATAATTAATTGAGATTTTATAATTTCATGGTTTTACAAAAAGCTGATGATTAATCTAATTTAATGAAGTTAAAAGTTATTTTTTCTATAGTTTATAAAATATTTAATAGAAAACTAAAAACTAAATCAAATCAAATCGATTTCAGTTTTTTAAACATAATCAAACTAAGCTGAACCAAATTGAAATAAAATTTATTGTTTGGATTTGTTGAATTTTTATCTCAAAATCAAACTAAACCAAACCAAACCGAGAAAATGCCTAAAATCTACACATGACGAATAGACCAAATCATGTGAAATTTTTATTCATTCCCATTTTGAAGGATGTTAATGTAGTTACACGTCAATTACAATTCATGGGGGGTAGTTATTATATTGGATAGTTACTCATTATAATTTGACATTTTCCTCAAATTTTATTGATTGACAATATAAAGTTATATTATACTGCTAGTGCATAGAAATTAAATTTATTACTAAATTACATATTAACTCTTTCCCTTCTCTTTCCACCCCACAACCATCCTATGCTCTCTCTTTAAATCTTAATTCTAATTCTTTTCCTTAGTGGCCAAGCTACACTTTACTACAGCCTTTGTCTCCAGATCAAGACATGGTTACATTATGGCTCTTTACAAAAATCTAACATTTCGATGATAAAAAGCATTTATACAAAATAAAAAAGGCATAAATAAAAAGAACAAAAAAAAAGCTAGAAATAAAAATTATTTAAAAAAAAAGAACAAGTGGCAAAAGTTAATAGTGCAGTGGTGTGTTGTTTGAATGGTATAGCATTAGGGTTGCAGTGGAAGGTGTAGTTGTTGGCCACATCATTAGGGAGAGTAGGGAAGCTGTAGGTGGCTAATAAGTAGAGGTGCAGTGTCTATGGTGACAAGAAGATGGTTGTCGGTTGTAATACCCTCCCAAGTACAGTACTATACTTAAGTCATGGTACCATACCACAGTTGTTATTCATGTTACTGAGCGGACCTTATCTAACAAAGAATCTTGGTAGTCCTCGGAACTTCTTGAACTATCTGGAGATAACACGGAAATCGGAGTGAGAATTATAAATTCTCAGTAGGATTCTCTAATTATCATACATAATGTCATCATAGTCATCTCCAGTTTGCTTCAGTTTATTTTGAAAAAGGTGAACATGCTTTACAAACTGTTTAATTTTACATTTCGAAAAATATATATATTATCCGAAGCAAAATTTATTTTACTCATGCACTTGGCATTTGGGAGAACCCATAAAAATCAATTCATGAACGATACCATGAATAATAACTGCAACATATTAAAATACACATAGCATCTGCACATGCCTTTACTTGTACTTGAACTTATGCATATACATAAAATTTGCTTCTCTTTCTTTATCTTCCTTTACTTGTTACACATATTCCAAAGTATGATCGCCATGTCATACCCCATCGGGATGTGATCGCTATGTCACATTCCTTAGGAATATGTTCTTTCTGCCACATCCCAGAATATGATCGCTATGTCATACTCCATCAGAATGTGATCGCCATGTCACATTCCTTAGGTTGTGGGATCATCATGCTATATTCCAGAGTATGATCGCCATGTCATACCCCGTTAGAGCGTGATCGCCATGTCACGTTCCTTAGGAATATAGACTCATCATCATATTTTTACATGCCACATTCCAGAGTATGATCGCCATGTCATACCCCATTAGAGTGTAATCGCCATGTCATGTTCCTTAGGAATATGGGATCTTCATTCGATACTTACACTAGCTGAGTCATGCCATGCCTCATCTAAGTTCTATCCCTTATACTCACACTAGCTAGGTCGATGCCATGCCTCATGTGAGCGGGGTGCTTGCATATGCTTTAATCTTGGTCTTTAGTCTTTAGTCTTTAGCCTTTACTGCCCTTGGGTAGCCTGGCCTTGGAGTGAGCTTGTCAGCTCCACCTGTGACTGTTGTCACACCGACTCACCCACAAGGGGATTCACGTGCCTCTAGTCTCGGAGGGATTCACATTTTATCATTTAACTGCCTTCACAGGGAGGGATCTCAATTAACTGCCTCCGAGTGAAGGGATTCATATTTAATATACTCATGTCTTCTCATTCTCATACGTGGTCATGCATAGGCATGCTAAATGTACTCATGTATATGCTTCGTCATTTACTTCCATATACGTCATAACTCATATCATACTTAAATTCATCCTTGCATTTAGAATTTCCACATACATATTTATAATTATATAGCTGTTCATATCATAAATTCCTTGTAATACAAATACTCATAGTCTCCTAGACTTTTGCCGTAAATTCAGCAGCATAACGGATCAAATCAGTTTCCCCATAAATAGTGCCAGTTCTCACGGACAAATCAATCATAGCAGTATCATAAATCTTAACATATCTATCAGGGTAAAACTTGCAATCCTCAACTCAAACCTTATATGTCCACTAACACTTATGAAACCATCAATTTGGTCATTCTGCCAATTCTTTCCAGTTCTGTCCGAATTTTGCATAATCCCCCTTTACCTCTATTCAACTCATTTAAACCTGAATTTTGGATATGTCATAGACTATATGTCTACTTTCTAACCTCTTTGGTCCCATATCATTTTGATTTATGTAACTCAAGATATTTAACTTTTGCCTCAGCCTATTCAGCCACTGGCCCGAATTACACTCTTGGAAGTATAAATTCACTAAAAATCGAAACTAAGCTCAAATCATACAAAATTGGTGCCATATCAAAGCTAACAGGACAAACTTTCATTTGCAATAAGTTTCATTCCATTTACTTTAGTATAGCTCGAGTTATAAGTCCTGAAATTTCACCTTTCTGAACTACTCTGTTTTGGCTCGGTTTAGATATTGGGTAACTTCCTCGAACCACTGGGATCAATTGGGGTCATAACAAACTCAGAATTTCATATTAAGATGTTTCCCTATGTGTAAGCTTTCTAACGAAGTTCGTTTCACTCAATTTGGAGTTGTGTAGGGCGAGTTACACCCTCCTCAAGTCACCCTGCCTGGATGAAAGTCCTAATTCCTAGGTCAAACTTCAAAAATTCATATCTCTCTCAATACTAATCCAATAACCTTATATGATACATGTATGGAAATCCCTGAATGTCTACTTTCATATAAAAATAGTTCCATCAAATTTAACCAGCTGTAGGTAGAGCCGTATACTCCGCCATCCGGACTGCCGAGGACTCTTCACCCAGACAGCATCCTAGTCCTCCATTCCTTCTAGTTTTCTCCTTCTAACTTTAATTCTAACTCTATATTTCACATTAATCCAATCAAAATCCATCATAATACATCCAATAATTCATCAAATACATGAAGAAGAATAAAACTTAATACAGCCATAGTGCAAAGAATTCAAGAACAGAATGGAATCCTACCTCTTTAAAGTGTGATTTGAGCTAAGTGTTGAAGCTTGAGTTGATTGAACCTTGCTAAGCTTGAAGGAGTGATGGAGTTGATTAAGAGAAGGGAAGAAGGAGGCTGGAACAAGGGGAAAGGGAGACGTAAATCAGACTAAAATGGAGAGGAGAGTCTGATTTAAATACATGAGAGTAGTTGGAATTGTGGTATTGATTGGTTGGAATTTTGTGGTTGAAGTTCGGCCATGTCTTCCACTTTTGTGGCTAAATTACTCTCCACGTCATCCCACAAGTGGAACTCGCTTTCATTCATCTTAAATCGGAACTCGTCTCGATTCTACTTAAAGCGGGACCTCGTTCCATTTGGAGCTGAAGCCGGATGTCGGAACTCGTCCCATCTTATTTGTGACTTGAGGAAATCTTGTCTGGTTTATTTGAGACTTGGAGGCAAGGTCGGATGTCGGAAGTCATGCAGCTTACAATCACACAATCTCGAAACTCCCATTCAAACTCGGGAACAACAACAAAAATAGAAAGCTCCTGGGAATAAGCTCGGATATCGGAACTCGTGTATGACTTGGAAATCAACTCAAAGATATGAACTCGTGTCCGTTCCAATTGAATTCAACTCTAAGGCGGGAACTCGTTACATTCAACTCGGAGGTCGGTACTTGTAACCATTGTGTCATACTGTCAACTCGGATGTCGGAAACCGTGTACACTTTATTTTGAACCATGAGGTTTTAGATCGGAACTCGAGTACATCTTGCTAGGAACTTGGAGATAAATTATGATATCGGAAGTCGGGTATGTTTTCTTTGAAACATGAAGTCAGACATTGGAATCAGATCCATGTTGTTTGGAGTCCAAGGTTAAGCTGGAAATCGGGAAATTAACACCAGATGAAGTCGGGAAATATGTAGACCAACTCGAAACTCGGAATTTATCCCATTTTACCTGAAATTCGAAGGTAAAGTAGGATGTAGGACCTCGTGCTCACCTTATTGGAAACCTGGACAGAAATTCGGGGATCAGAAATCATGTCCATTTTATTTGAACCTTGGGAGTAAAGTATGAGGTCGGAACCCATATAAATTCCGGTCGAACTTGGAGACCAACTCAGAGATCTAATCTCGCGTCCATTAACTCGTAGGTCGGGAATCGTGTCTTATTCTGGTTGTTCCATCAACAATGAAGTCGAAACTCGTATCCTATGTATTTGGAGCCTAACATTGGAAATCGGAGAATCAAGCCAGTTCATTATTAAGTCGGAAATCGAAAATTCTGGGTAAGAGGTTGGAAATCGGGACGTTACATCGGTGGTTTGTTGTAATGGTGGGGCTTTGTTTGTGTAACATCCGAAAATTTTATCGTTTTAACCATGTTCGAATTTTATCGAATAATTGAGATTAATTAGAATTCGATTAAGTATTTGTTTAAAGCCAATTAAGTATCATTTAGAGATATTAGAGTTGAGGGGATTAGATCATAAACATAGGAGACCTCGTAGGATGTTTCCAAAACCGATTTACTGATTTAAAAGAAATCGGTAAGATTTAGGTGTTTTAAACTATCAGAACCGAATAATAGAAATTATACTATAAGAACCCTAGATTGAATGGTCAAGATTCAGCCACCTAACCCTTCTAAGTGGCATAACATCAGCCCTTAAAGAGGGCAGCCACACCAAATTGAAGTAAGGAAAGAAATCCACCAATCACATTCAAACTTCCTCCAAAAGTTTCATAAAAATTTCTTCCCACTCCCTTGCAATTTTCAGCCTTATTACCAGCAGAACACCCCTTCATTTTCTTTCTTCCTCATCTCATATTCACTCCTTCTTCATCAAGCTTTCAAGTTCCAACAAGTTTCAACAACTTTCTTCAATCCAAGACTTGAATCTAACAAGTTTAACACATAGAAAAAGTGGGAATTCTAAATTTTGTTTTTACTTTCTATAGATTGTGGCTACTTAGGGTTCCTCTTTCTCTCATTATTATGATGCTATATTGGGTAGAGATGATGAATCAAGGTTGGTTTAATATGTATTTTTGAATTAGAACTAAAGATGGAGTGGAAGAATTTGAGAATAGAAAGAAGCAAGATGCTATTTAGGTGAAAACCCTACAGCGTTCATATGTTCGTCTTGTACGGACCAAAATATAGCCACCAAAACTTGTTGAATCTATTTTTATATGAAACTATACATTTAGGACTTTCCAACCATATAAAATATAAGGCCATTGGATTAGTATTGAGTGAGTTATGAATTTTTGAAATTTAATCTGAAATTCTAGGTTCTCTTCTAGGTAGTATGAGTTGCGAGGGGTACAACTCAACCTACAAAACTCTAAATTGAGTGCAACCAATTGGGTTTGAAAGCCAACATATAGAGGAACATCCCATAAAAATTTTAGAGTTAGATTTGATTTCAATTATTCCCAGTAATTCGATGAAGTTGTGTTAAGTCCAAACCAGACTAGAAAAAGGCAGTCCAAAAAGGTCAACTTACGGAGCTTATAACTCAAGCGCTACTTATGCAAATGAGATGAAACTTCTTGGGAATAAAAAATTGTCCTGTTAGCTTTAATTTGGTATAAGTTTTGTATGATTTCATCTAGTTTCCTATTTTTTGTGAATTTTTACTTCTAAGGGTGCAATTCTAGCTAGTTATAAGATAGATTGAGGTAAAATTCAAATAACTTGAGCTACATAAATAAAAATAATATGGGACAAAAAGGATTGAAACTAGACACATAGCATTATAATATATCCAAAATTGAAGTCTAAATGAATTGAAAATAAATTTTGGTGGAATTTGTAAAATCAGTCAGAATTAAGTAGAATGAGCAGAAAAACCTAATTTATGTTGGCATACTATATGATTGATACTATTGTTATAAACTTGATGCTCCATGTTGGTTGTATTGCTTGATTGATCTTTTTGGTAGCTTGGCACTATTCATAGGGAAATGGACTTGATCCGTTATGCTACCGAAATTCCAACAAAGATTTCACATACTAAACAAAATATTTAAATGTGTATGAGATATTCATGGTAGATTAGTTGTGCATGTAAATTTATGAGAATTTTAAAGGATTCCATATTACTTGGGTCATCCCCTGAATAAGATTAAAGGAAATAGATCAGTGGGAAAGTTGGAGAAAGTAAACTCGGCAATCTAGTATAGAAACGAGGTCGGTCTTGAGAAGCAAACTATTATCCAGGAGTATATGGCCAAAGACTCCCAAGGGACCAAGTGTGGAAATATACAAGTCACATGAGTGAAAGTTCCCTAAAGCTAAATGCATTTCCATCTTACATATACATGCTCTGTTTGATAAATTCTAAGTTAATTGCATATTTATCTATATATTCCTTGTGCCTATATTATTGTTTGCCTTATGGTTATTGCTCTAACTATGTTAGCATGCACGTCTGGTTATACTTTCAATTCACTAATTTAAAATTAAGTTTTGTTTTGGTTATATTTTCCATAACATGAATTAAGTAGAATATTATAGTTATGTTATATCCTTTTAAATTGAGAAAAACCGAAACAACTGGGAATGACAATGATGTCAGATTTGCGTAGAATTAGATTTCCTACTGAGAATTTCTTTAAATTCTCACCCCACTGTGTATTTCCGCGTCACTCTCAGATCATGAAGAATGCAGCGACAGGCATCCTTTTCATTGAGTTCCTCAATCTACACATCCACCTTGATCCATTTATAGACTATGTATATATATCTGATAGCTGCCAGTTTTGTTTTTATTTCTTCTTCCGCAGAGATTTTGCTGTCCTACTTACTCACCCACTGTTCTATCCTTCCGCACCCTATATTGCTATCCCACGGTACATGGCACACCCATTTCCACCTCCACCATCACCAACAGTAGTAGCAACAGCCGCTCCCATAGTACCTTCTGCTTTACCACCCTAGCAGGCCCCTTCTATGTTGTTTTTTGAGGAGAAGGATCCATCAGAGGCGACGAGCTCATTTTCCTCGTCCTCTGCACCAAGCGTGGATTATACCCTAGCAGATGCCAGTATGGCGAATGGATTTCTTTCTTCGGAATCCATTTAGGGGACGTATGTAGTACAGCAGTAGGTGATATATAGAATGGCCTTCTTTTGGCATTCTAGGCCATAGGCTTAGCATAGTGGGTGGTGCTCCTAGATGATTAGTACATGAAATATCTTGTGGGGACCGGCTAGGGTTCTATTTTGTAGAGATAGGCCAGTTTATTTTGTTTTAGTAGTCTCATTTTTATACTCTATACTGTTTATATTTCCTTGTTGCAAACTCTAAAAATGGATGTCTACATGTACATATATGATGTAGTTTCTGTTCCGCAAATTTCTTTTTTTGTTATGATGTTAAACCCATTGTTTATTCTACAGCCAAAATAAATAAACAAATAAACAGCTAACTCAGCTATAGGTAAATAACATTGGATTAATATGAAATTTTACTTAGACAACCACGCGTAATAACTTATCGGGTAATATATTATGATTTAAACATAGTATTTTGTCTAGTAAGGTGTTATATTTTTGGTATCAGAGCTAGGTTGTCCTAATATAGGCCTGAGAATTGGACTAACTATGCTTCACTTATGTTTCGTGTTTCCTAGACACTATCATGCACTAAGTCTTGTCCATCTGGATAGGATGCATGTGAGAGAATTGCCTGACCGTATGCTATCATTTACTAGCACATTAGACTTAGTATTGAGCCTGATCAACTCAATAACTCTTGTTTTGTGTGTTCAGAACTTGATGGCTTCCGGAAGGCTAGGTAAGCCACGAATGTCACCAGCTCAGGAGGAATCTTCCGAGTTTATGGACACAATGCAGGAAATGGCATACGCCATGCAAGAACAAGTAGCTGCGGCAACCCAGATGATGGACCAACTAGGTAGGCAGCCTGAGGTTGGTCATGGAGAGAATCCTAATGGTCTAGGAGTGGATCTAGAGTACCTCAAATTTGCTGAGTTCAGAAAAGCTAAGCCACCCTGCTTCAGGGGAGCCTTCAACCCTGATAAGGCTGATGAGTGGGTTGAAGCTATGGAGAAAGTCTTCTCTGTTTTGGATTGCACAAGCCACTAGAAGGTGGCCTTTGCCACCTACATGCTAGAAGCGGATGCAGAGTTCTAGTGGAATGGTGTATGACGGTTACTGGAAGAATCCCAAACAGAGATCACTTGGGATGTATTTAGAGATACATTTTATCAGAAGTATTTTCCTACCTCTATTCGAAATGTTAAGGAGCTGGAGTTTATGCACCTTCATCAAGAGAACAGTAGCATATCGGAGTATATTGCTAAATTTGAGGGGTTGTGTAAATTTTTGACAATTTATCAACGGAATCCCGATGAGGTTTGGAAATGCGTGAAGTTTGAGGGTGGATTGGGAGAAGATATTCTTACCACCATAGGACCGAAGGAGATTAGAGATTTTTCCACTTTGGTGAATAAGTGCCAATTGGTGAAGGATTGTAATAGGAAGTTAACCACTGCTAAATTAGTTGGCAGTAACTTGAAAAGAGGATTGGCATCGCAAGGCCTAAGGTTTAAATCCAACTTTCAGCAACAAAGAAAGTTTCAAACAACAGGCGATAAGGGCAAGCAACCCCAGAGGTCTTTTGGAAACCAGACTTGCAGCCAGTGTGGAAAGAATCATGGCAATCGCCCATGCTCAGTAAGTCAAAATGTCTGTTTTGGATGCGCCAAGCCAGGGCACAAGATCTATGAATGCCCGGCTAGAAACCTTCAACCAACTCCTAGGCCGCAACACGAAGGAAGAGTTTTCACAATGAATGCATAAGAAGTTAAAAAATCTGAAGATTTGATTCAGGATACATGTGAAGTGAATGGTAAGATCCTGACTATTTTATATGATTCAGGTGCTTCACACTCTTTTACTTCTCATGATTGCATGTCAACTTTGCAATTGCCCATCTCTGAATTACCCTATGAATTGTTACTTTCTACTCCTACAAATGAGCCTATTAAAACCAATCACATTTATTTGGATGTCTCCCTTCGGATAGGAGGTCAAACTTTTACAGCCAATTTAATCTGTCTTCCCTTGTCCAGACTTGACATCATTCTAGGAATGGACTGGCTCTCTGCCAACCGAGTCATACTAAATTGTTCTAATAGAGCCATTGTGTTTCCTTCTGTTTCGTCTACTAAGCCGGTAACCCTTGTAAACCTTTATCTAAGCTCCTTAGCAGTACATCACTGTGGGGATAGGAGTCAAGGGTACATTCTCCTATCAACCAATGTAGCGGAGGTTGATCAAAAATTAGATGATATTCCAATTGTTAGGGAATATCCCAATGTATTCCCTAAAGATATCCCTGAATTTCCTCCTGAGAGGGAAATTGAGTTCGCCATTGAATTAGTACCAGGAGCGGGACTGATATCTATAGCACTGTACCGAATGTCACCCCTAGAGTTGACCGAACTTAAAAAGCAGATTGAAGAACTCCTAGAAAAGAAATTTATTAGACCAAGTGCATCACTATGGGGAGTCCCATTCCTGTTAGTTAAGAAGAAAGACAAGGGCATGCGACTATGTGTGGATTATAGCCAGCTGAATAAGGTAACAGTTAAGAATAAATATTCGCTGCCGAGGATTGATGACCTCATGGATCAACTGCAAGGGGCAACTGTATTTTTCAAGATTGACTTACGGTTTAGGCATCACCAGATTTAGGTTCGAGAAGAAGATATTTCTAAGATGGCTTTTCGGACTCGCTATGGACATTATGAATACACTGTGATGTCTTTTGGATTGACGAATGCACCAGCAATATTTATGGATTATATTAATCAGATATTCTGACCATATCTAGATAAATTTGTAGTGGTATTCATTGATGATATACTTGTCTACTCGAAGACGGAGCGAGAGCATGAAGAACATTTGCGGTTGGTTCTGCAAATTTTAAGAGAGAAGAAACTCTATGCCAAGCTATCCAAATGTGAGTTTTGTATGAAAGAAGTAAAATTCCTCGGCCATGTGGTATCCCATGGAGGAATTTCTATAGACTCCAGTAAGGTAAAAGTAGTATTGAATTGCGAATGACCAATGACAGTTACAAAAGTCAGGAGTTTCCTGGGTCTGGTAGGATAGTACAGGAGATATATCAAGAACTTCTCTCAGATAGCTCTGCCCCTAACAAAGTTAACCAAGAAGAACACTTCATTTGGATGGACGCCCGAATGCGAACAAAGTTTCCAAGACTTAAAAGAAAAGTTGACAACGGCCCTAACGCTCACTCTGCCAAATCCTTATGGACTATTCGAAGTTTACTGTGATGCTTCCAAGAAGGGGTTAGGATGCATATTACTGCAGAACAAGAATGTGGTCGCGTATGCTTCCAGGCAATTAAAAACTCATGAAAGGAATTACCTAACGCATGACCTCGAGTTAGCAGCGGTAGTATTCGCTCTAAAGATATGGAGACACTATCTCTACGGAATGAAGTTTGAAGTATTTTCTGATCACAAGAGTCTAAACTACCTTTTTGATCAGAAGGAATTAAACATGAGGCAGTAAAAGTGGATGAAATTTCGTAAAGATTACGAGTTTGGGCTAAAATACCATCCTGGCAAGGCAAACATAATGGCATATGCCCTAAGTAGGAAATCTTTAACTGTAGCATGGATGATAATCAAGGAGACGGAACTTATAGAGAGTTTTTGAGACCTCAACTTGGGAATCACTATAACCTCTAATGTCATTTAGTTAAACCAAATTAAGATAACCAGTGATTTTAAAGACCAAATCTGACAGGCACGACATCGGAATATCGACTTTTAGCATACAGTACAACTAGTACAATCCGAGAAACTAGCAGGTTTTACTCAAGATACAAAAGGTGTATGGTGATATCAGGGAAGGATATGTGTGCTTCAGGAAGACAACCTTAGAAGGAGGATCTCGGAGGAAGCCCACAGGAGAGTGTTCACTATACATTTTGGCATTAACAAGATGTATCGAGACCTCAAAAAGATGTTTTGGTGGCCAGGCCTTAAGACAGATCTGGCGAGTCTTGTGAATAAATGTCTAACTGGCCAGCAAGAAAAAATAGAGCATTAGAAACCAGCTGGGACACTGCAACCCCTTGGAGATTCCGGAATAGAAATGGGAGAGCATTTCTATGGATTTTGTGATAGGCTTACCAAGGACACCCTTGGGATATGATGCTATATGGGTCATAGTGGATAGACTAACTAAGTCTACTCACTTTTTACCCACTCGAGCGAATTATCCTTTGGAGAAGTTAGCCTAATTGTATATTCGGGAAGTGCTGAGGTTATATGGCATTCCTTCAACCATTATCTCATATCGAGATCTGAGATTTACCTCACAATTTTGGATAGCATTTCAGAAAGCATTCGGTACTAGACTATGTCTAAGTACTGCATATCATCTGTAGATAGATAGTCAAACTGAACGAACTATTCAGACTTTGAAAGATATGCTGCGAGCGTATATCTTGGAGCAACACAGAAACTGGGATCGATATTTACCACTAGCCGAATTCGCATATAACAACAATTATCATGCGAGTATCGGCATGGCTTCGTATGAAGCATTATATGGACGAAAATGCCAATCTCCACTGTGTTGGTATGACTCAGGAGAGTAGAGTCTGCTAGGATTGGAACTAGTCAAGCAAACTACAAAGCAAACTAAGAAGATCTGTAGCAGGATAATTGCAGCCTAGAGCCGTCAAAAAAGCTACGCAGATGTCGGGAGGAAGCCATTAGAGTTTCAAGAAGGAGACCACATGTTTCTAAAGATCACACCCACAACCAGAGTGGGTAGAGCCATTAAAGTTAGAAAGCTAAGCCCTCGTTTCATGGGTGATAACTCTCTTTGGTGAGTTATATTTTTAGTTTTTTTATTTAATTTAGGACGTAGTTGTTTAGTTTTGTTGCTATTTTATTTTATTTTAGTTAAGTAGTTTAGATTAGGTGGTATTCTTATTTTCTATTATTTTCTTATATTTTGGATATTTATTTTGGGCTTATTTTGACTATCATTAGGTAGAAGCACTCAAGTTGGAATTTGTAGCCATAAGAGAGCTTATCTTGAATAAAATCAAGACCTTTTAGCATTGGAAATTCAATATTTAGCCCTCTAGAAGTTGGATTATGATGGTTCAAGATTCTTTGGAAAGAAGGGAAGAATATCTTCAACTTTGTTGTTGGACACCTTTTCCAGTTCTCGAGTCTTCTAGGAGAAAAAGGCGAAATAAGATTGAAGCTTTATCTTATTTCTGATGCTATCAAGTCTGACCTATCATCACTCTTTCACTTGTATCTTGAGTTGCAGAACTCCGATTGAGGTGATTCTTATTGCGTTGAAAAGATTACTCAAAGATCTACAATCGCTATTTCTATCTCCGAGGCCAAATTCCAACTATTCTGACCACTATAGAGCTTAGAAATGTGTAAAAATGGTTAGCACTGTTAGGCAGGCGCGCTATAGCGCGCTGCCGTTTGTAGCAAGTTGCTGGTTCGGGCCAAAATTCGAGAAAAGGATCCATAAACTATCAAAGGCAACACATAAGGTCAAAAAAAGATCCCTAGACACTCTCACACACTTTCCAAGATAGAAGACCTCTCCAAAGAGATTGAAGACGAAGATTCAAGGATTCCCAAGCTTAACGTCAACACGGAGAGATCCACACCTTCCGAATCTCTTGTCTCTAGCTTCAATACTTTATGGCTTTTATTTCTTCTATCTTCTCATCTTCATATTCTTTTGTTGTTTTCTTTTCTTCATTTATGAACTAAGTTTCTCTTGCTAGGGTGTTAATGGACCCTTTTTGTTTGACAATTTTACTTATGGATTAATATTAATCTTGTTTTCTATCTCTATTGCTTAGTGTTTTTGTTTGTGATTAATGCTTTTAATTACTTGATCACCAATTAATTGATTTGGGGATTTACAATAACTCGAGAGAGGGTTTGTGAATAGAGCCTCTTAACATAAACACCGTGAGCTGAGCAAAAACTAGAGATAGACAAACGCAATTGATGCAGTTATCATAGGAACCCATATAGCTTTAGCCTTTACCTAGATTAGTTTGTACTAAGAGATTAGGCAATCAATTTGGAATAAAGAGTATTGCTTGACCTCGAGAAAGGCTAGGAATAAATTAAAGGGAACTGATCATGAGTCAATTAGGATAGGAACTTATTAGCATAAATTCATCGTAAATGTGTCTACAATAGGTGAAATTAATTAGCCCTAGCATTCATTCCGTTGCATTTGTTTACCCAGTTAGCATCCGTCTACATTATTAATTTTCTTATTTATTTTATTTTGTTCGAATTTTAATTTCTTTATCTGTGAATTCATTCCATCCAAATAGTTGTCCCTTAAACTATCCGGTATTTGATCTATCCTCATGGAAACGATACTTTACTTATCACTTTATTACTTGTATGACCTGGTATACTTGTCGGGGCCGCATCAATGGGTCTTTTCCAAATCCTAAAGCGAATCGGGCTAGTTGCATATCGAGTTGCTTTGTCTTCGCATCTGTCAAACCTTCATGATGTTTTCCATGTTTCTCAACTTATAATATATCAACCTAACCCCACACTTTTCTTGGAACCTGAATCAATTCAGCTAAGGGATGATTTGACTTTTCATGTATCCCCAGTGCGGATGGTAGACAGGAGCACCAAACACCTTCAAAACAAAGTCGTACAGTTGGTAAAGGTAGCATGGGGAAATAATACTCAACGGACTATACGTGGGAATTGAAGTCAGATGTGAGAAACAAGTATCCTGAATTATTCTCAGGTACTAAATTTTGAGGACAAAAATTTTTTTTAGGAGGATAGTAATATAACGTCTGAAATTTTTTTTATCATTTTAACCAAGTTGTTCGATTTTTATCGGATAATTGAGATTAATTAGATTTCAATTAAGTATTTATATAAAGCCAATTAAGTATCATTTAGAGATATTAGAGTTGAGGGGATTAGATCAGAAACATAGGAGACCTCATAGGATTTTTTCAAAATCGATTTACTGATTTAAAGGAAATAGGTAAGATTTCGGTATTTTAAACTGTCGGAACCGAATTAATAGAAATTACACTGTGAGAACCCTAGATTGAATGGCCAACATTCAGCCACCCAACCCCTCTAAGTGGTGCAACATCAAACCTTAAAGAGGGCAACCCACACCAAATTGAAGTAAGGAAAGAAATCTACCAATCACATTCAAATTTCCTCCAAAGGTTTCATAAAAATTCCTTCCTACTCCCTTGCAATTTTCAGCCTTATTAATAGCAGAACACCCCTTCATTTTCTTTCTTGCTCATCTCATATTCGCTCCTTTTTCATCAAGCTTTCAAGTTCCAACAAGTTTCAACAACTTTCTTCAATCCAAGACTTGAATCTAGCAAGTTTAACACATAGAAAATGTAGAAGTTCTAAATTCTATTTTTGCTTTCTATAGATTGGGGTTGCTTGGGGTTCCCCTTTCTCTCATTATCCTGATGCTATATTGGGTAAAATGATGAATCAATGTTGGTTTAATATGTATGTTTGAATTAGAATCGAAGTTGCAGTCAAAGAATTTGAGAATAGAAAGAAGCAAGATGCTATTTGGGTGAAAACCCTACGGTGTCCGTACGTTCGTCTTGTACAGACCAAAATATAGCCATAAAAACTTGATGAATCTATTTTTATACAAAACTAGATATTTAGGCTTTCCAACCATATAAAATATAAGGCCATTGGATAGAATTGAGTGAGTTATAAATTTTTGAAGTTTAATATGAAATTATGGGTTATTTTCTGGGTAGTATAAGTTGCGAGGAGTTCAACTCACCCTATAAAACTCTAAATTGAGTGCAACTAATTGGATTTGAAAGCCAACATATAGGGGAACATCCCATAAAAATTTTAGAGTTAAATTTGATTTCAATTACTCCCAGTAATTCGATGAAGTTACCTTAAGTCCAAACTGGACTAGAACAGGGCAGTTCATAAAGGTCAACTTATGGAGCTTATAACTCAAGCTCTGCTTATGCAAATGAGATGAAACTTCTTGGGAATAAAAGCTTGTCCTGTTAGCTTTAATTTGGTATAAGTTTCATATGATTTCACCTAGTTTCCTATTTTTAGTGAATTTTCACTTCTAAGGGTGTAATTCTGGCTAGTTGTAGGACAAACTGAGGTAAAATTCAAATAATTTAAGCTACATAAATCAAAATGATATGGGACAAAAAGGGTTGGAAACTAGACACATAGCACTATTCAAAATTAAGGTCTAAATGAATTGAACAGAAATTTTGGTGGGATTTACAATACCGGGTAGAATTAAGTAAAATGAGCAAAATGAGCAGAAAAATCTAATTTATGTTGGCATACTATATGATTGATATTATTGTTATAAACTTGATGCTCCATGCTGGTTGTATTGCTTGATTGATCTTTCTGGTAGCCTGGCACTATTTATGGGAAAGCAGACTTGATCTGTTATACTATCAAAGTTTTGATAGAGATTTCACATACTAAACAAAATATTTAAATGTGTATGAGATATTCATGATAGATTAGTTGTGCATGTAAATTTATGAGGATTTTAAAGGATTCCATATTACTTAGGCTATCCCTTGAAAAAGATTAAGGGGAATAGATCAGTGGAAAAGTCGGGGAAAGTAAACCCGGCAATCCTGTATAGGAACGAGCTCGATCTTGAGAAGCAGACTATTACCTAGGAGTATATGGCCAAAGACTCCTAGGGGACCAAGTGTAGAAAAATACAAGTCACATGAGTGAAAGTTCCCTAAAGCTAAATGCATTTCCATCTTACATATACATGCTCTATTTGATAAATCCTAAGTTAATTGGATATTTATCTGTATATTCCTTGTGCCTATATTACTGTTTACTTTATGGTTATTGCTCTAATTATGTTAGCATGCATGTCTGGTTATACTTTCAATTCACTAATTTAAAATTAAGTTTTGTTTCGGTTATGTTTTCCATAACATGAATTAAGTAGAATATTATAGTTATGTTATATCCTTTTAAATTGAGAAAAATCGAAACAACTAGGAATTACGGCGATGTCAGATTTGCATAGAATTAGATTTCCTGCTGAGAATTTCTTTAAATTCTCACCCTACTGTGTATTCCCATGTCATTCTTAGATCATGAAGAATGCAGCGACGGGCATCCTTTTCATTGAGTTCTTCGATCTACACATCCACCTTGATCCATTTATAGACTCTGTATATATATCTGGTAGCTGCTGGTTTCATTTTTATTTTTTCTTAAGCAAAGATTTTACTGTCCCACTTACTCACCCACTATTCGATCCTTCCGCACCCTATATTGCTATCCCATTGTACATGGCACACCCATTTCCACCTCCACCAACAGCAGCAGCAGTAGCAGCCGCTCCCGTAGTACCTCCCACTTCTCCACCCCAGCAGGCCCCTTCTATTTCGTTTTCTGAGGAGGAGGATCCGTCAAAGGCAACGAGCTCATCTTCCTCATCCTTTACACCAAGCGTAGATTATACCCCAGTAGATGCCAGCATAGCGAATGGATTCCTTTCTTTGGAATCCATTTAGGGGACTTATGTAGTACAGCAGTAGGTGATGTATAGAATGACCCTCTTTTGGCATTTTGGGCCATAGACTTAGCTTAGTGGGTGTTGCTCCTAGATGATTAGTACATGAAATGTCTTGCAAGGACCAGCTTGGGTTCTATTTTGTAGAGATAGGCCAGTTTATTTTGTTTTAACAGCCTCATTTTTATACCCTGTACTATTTATATTTCCTTGTTGCAAACTCTAAAAATGGATATCTACATGTACATATATGACGTAGTTTTTGTGCTTCTGTCTTTTCTGCAGATTTCTTTTTCTATTATGACTTAAACCCATTGTTTATTCTAGGACCAAAATACATAATCAAATAAACAGCTAACTCAGCTATGGGTAAATAACATTGGATTAATATGAAATTTTACTTAGACAACCACGTATAATAACTTATCGGGTAATATATTATGACTTAAGCGTAGTATTTTGTCTGGTAAGGTGTTACAGTTTGCACGTAGGAACCTGGCAAAGCATGGCAATTGTGAAGAACTTCTCAAATATGTGGGGCGTGGTGTTCCGCTATGCCAGCAATGGTTGAGGATGACGTTTGGTGGTTGCAATGGGGATCCATAGAGAGAGCATCTTACATGTTCGAAGTTGCACTACTTGTTCTCATTCCTCTTATTCCTCTTTGTTTCTAGCTTTCTATTACATTGTTTCTTGTCATTGTGGTGGTGGTGGTGGTTAATAGTGTTGGGGTTGGCAGTGGTAGTGATGTTAGTGGGGGCTACCAATGGAGGTAACACCAATTGAGAGTGGCGGTGGTGACAGCAATGATGGTAGCTAAGAGAGAGTAGGTGAAGGAGAAGAAAGTGAATGGTTAAAGGACAAATTAAAAATTAAAAATAGGTTAATTTGGTAACTTTCTTATGATAAAATAAGGACCATGTGAAGGTCTAAAAGATGAGAGGGACCAACATATCCTTCACTTTTAAGTTAAGAAAGTGGAATGGACTAAGGCTCTTAAGGTGGTCTAACAGAGTTGCCAAGCTCAGTCAAATCAAAATCAAGTTCACTGATTTCTTGTAGTATAAGGCAAACTAAGGTTGTCTCCTACACTTCAGTGATGTCCAATCAATTAGTTAATAAAATGAGGGGGTTTTGAGCAAGTGACAAACATATTGACA
This sequence comes from Pterocarpus macrocarpus, assembly GCA_031439585.1. Taxonomy (NCBI): domain Eukaryota; kingdom Viridiplantae; phylum Streptophyta; class Magnoliopsida; order Fabales; family Fabaceae; genus Pterocarpus; species Pterocarpus macrocarpus. The sequence continues at coordinate 32,145,552 of CM062515.1, forward strand.
CAATAATTAAAGGGATTACATAGAATTTAAATTCATCAATCCAGAATCTGTCCAATCTCGGGTAAGATCTATCATAGGTCAAGAAAGATATTCATAATTCAGTGGTTGGGTGGATTGAATTAGGATCCCAAATTCAATCCTTGACTATCAATTGGATAATCATCCAAAGATTAATCAAACACTTGGCATGCATAACATGTAATCACATGATATACATTGAACCTATAGTGATTTCAACCCTTGAGTCAACCAACCTAAATCCCAAATCTGAGATTCAATCTTCTCTAAAAACGAAATGTAATTAAGATTCATTAACCAAAATCACATTAATAGCATAATAACATAATCAAAATCTCAATTAAATGACTTAGGAATTGAAAAAAAAGAAGAAGAAACTAAATTATGATTTAAAGGATGGGCTAGGGCCTCAAGATCCTAACCTAGGAGATTTTCAAGGCTTGGATTGTTCAAGAAATTTAGCCTACAATTCTAAAAGTGAAACCAAAACAGAAGAAGAAGAAAAACTAAAGAGAGAAAATAAAAGAACAGGTGTTTGATCCTAATTACACTAGCACTAAAATTGATTTTGTGTCTTTCCTTTCAGCCTCATAAAACTAACTCTAACATTATTTCCTTTGTCTTTTCTTGGCCCAACCCAATAAAGGAGTGTCTTAGCTTCCAAATGGCTTTGGTTCCATACAATTTGGACTTGAATTGAGTGAATTATGATCCAAACACTACCCAAAGGTCAACAACATCACTAACTTGACTTCAACCATCCAAATGACCCTCAAAATCATGGAATTGGCTCTTAGTGTTTTCATGACAATTATAGCCCATTGGGTTAATTATTTTACAAAACAAGTTTGACATTAATTAGACACCTAAAACTCATGATATGATCAATTTATCGAAATAGTGTAAAAGCCCAAAAATATTCAAGAAAATAATTCAAGTCAATTAAAAGACCAATTTATTCAAAATTGCTTAATTAAACATTTTGGAGGCCCAAAACACTAAAGATGAAGGTTAACTAAGATATAAGAAAAATGCTAGTTTCCATGGTCCAACCCTTCTTCTGAACTATTCAATGGTACATTGTTTGTGACTATTTCATTTAAATGGTTCAAATTAAAAGATATAGTAATTTTAATTTTAAAATTTAATAATTAAAAAATTTATTAAATAAAAATAAATTTTAAAAATTACAAAATTAACCTTTATCAATGTCTTATTATCAACTCTTTTTTATTATCATCTAAATAGCCACCACCATTCCCAAACCATTACTACCACCAAGACTGTCTCCACCATATCCAAGCTCTTCGTCGATTGAGTAATATCGCATAATTTTATCTATGTTAATTAACTTAATATTACTAAGTAATTAAATAGATTAATGAAGATTAAAGACTAAAAGCCTAATTAAAGGAATAAAAGACCTATCAAAGAAAGAAAATTAGAAAAAGCTAAGATTAAAATAGAGTAAGCTTAAAGCATGTTAATTGAGAGAACCAATCTTTTTAATTAAGTAAAAGAGGAAACTTTAAAGATTTAATAGCTAATTAAAGAGTGCATGATTAGCAAAGCTTAATTTAAAATTAAGTAAAGGGTATATGAAATATATGGAAGTCAACCTTTTAATTAGTCAAAGGAGAAAGCTTAGAAGTTTAATTAAGAAGTGAAGGATTATAGGAAAACTTAATTAAGATTAAAAACATGCTAATTGGAGGAAACCTTAAAGATTAATTAATCACTAATCACCACGAATTTAGTTAATTATGGTTAATTAAGATTTTAATTACACTAATTATGGAAATATGAGTTAATCAACAATCCTTAATTAATTAAGCTCACATAAGTAGTAAGAACACTTAATCTCATCATCAAATTCAAATTTCAAAATAAAAAAGACAAGAAGAACAAGATGATGTCACTAAAGTAAAAAGTAAGAGATAACATGCTATATGGTTAATTTTATGATATGTTTGTCTCCAAATTAGCCTAAAGTATGATTAAAAATTGTCATCCTCCCTAATGTTCCCCTATTCATAGAAAATATTGGAGAGAGCCCTAGCCCCTCTCATTTTTGCGCCACTTTCTCTCTCTCTCTTTGTAACACCTTACCAGACAAAATACTATACTTAAATTATAATATATTACCTGATAAGTTATTATGTGTGGTGAACTAAGAGTTAACTATTTACTTTAATCAATTTTAGTTTGGCAGTGAGATATACACTAAATAGTCGTTGTATCGGAAATAAAGTAATACAAACAGAATTTGCGAAATAAACAAACTGCATCATATATATATGTACATGCTTATACCTTTATTTCCAAAGTTTACAGGGTAAAAGAAATGAGGTCGCTAACACAAAATAAATCGGCTTGACAATATGAACATCCCCCCTCTACTGGTCCCCATGGGATATTTCATGTACAACTACTAACTCCTACCCGTATGCCTATGACCCAACTGCCAAAAAAGGGTCATCCTGTACATCTACTGCTGCTACGGTGAGTACTCTAGATGGATTCTGAAGAGAGGATTCCATTTGACATACCGGCGTCAGCAAGGGTATAGTCTATACTCAGGGCAGAAGATGAGGACGACGAGCTCGCTGCCTCCGACGGATCCTCCTCAGACATAGAGGCAGAGGGGATTGGTCATGGTGGTGCGATCAAGCGGAGCCATGGCCGTGTCTTCTTTGCTATGGGTGGAGGTAGAAAGGGATGAACCATGTTGATAGGGATGGCGATGTAAGGGATGGCAGGGTCAAAAAGTGGGTGCATAAGAGGCACAACAAAGTCTCTTCGGAAGAAGAAGTAAAGACAAAATTGGCATCTACCAAATATGTACACGGAATCTATGAATGGATCGAGATGGATGTGCAGCTCTAGAAACTCAATGAACAGGATGGAAGTTGTCGCATTCTCCATGATCTGAGAATGATGCGGGAGTATATAATAGGGTGAGAAATAAAGATTTCTCAGTTGGAATTCCTAAATCTATGCATATCTGTCATCACTATCATTCTCAGGTGTTTCAGATTTTTGGTTAATTAGAAGAAAATGTTACATCGCCAGGATGTCCTGCTCTCTACTCAATTAGTCATGTAAGTCATAGCCCGAAACACAACTTTGTATTGCTTAAGGAAATAAAGGAAATCAAATAGAAATTAAACAACACGATCTGTGTATTGATATAAATAAGTGACAGCTATAAAGTGAGCAATAATATGTATATAACATCCAATGGTGCAATTTAACTCAATGCTTAAAAATTGAAATTATGGATATGCATGAAGGATGATGCACTTGATCTTAACTCATATTTTTCCATACTTGGTCCCCTGGGAGTATATTGGTCATAAGACTCCTAGGTAATAGTCTACTTTTCAGGATCGAGCTCGTTCCAATACAATGTCGCTAGGTTTGCTTTCCCCGACTTCCCCACTGATCTATTCTCCTTAACTTTGCTTAGGGGCTGGCCCAAGTCACATGGAAATCATTTTTCATGCTCATAGGGTAGCATTGCTTGTCTAACACTTTGACTAATGCATGCATAACTTGTAAATTCACATTAATCGCAATTTCTGTCGAAATCTCAGCAGCATAACGGACCATGTTCGCTTCTCCATGAATAGTGCCAGACAACCAGAACTTTTTAGTCAAACAGCAAACTCAATACAAAACATCATATTCTTACCAAGAATATAATAATATTGACAAGTGCAAGACTTAGAATCTCAAGTATCAATCTATCTTGCAAGCTTTTAATTTCTATTAAGGTTCCCGAGTTCGACTTTCAAGATTTAATGGGTTCCGAGTTCTGATCTTATACAAGTTCTGACTTCCCTACATTGTGTTCGGTCTCTCGAGATTATATAATTCCCAACTTCCGGGGTTGTGTTCGATTTCCGACTTAACCCATATTTGGCTTTCTAAGACTCGAATGTTTTCCTACGTTCTGCCTTCCAACATTAACCATACCCCGTTCTCCCTAACTTCCGAGTTACGACATTAACTATGCCTGACTAGTTTCCTATATGCTCAATCCCGAGTTCAACATTAAATATATTCGATCTAGCTCTCTCTACTAAGTTCCGAGTTAAGCCTTAAGTATACCCTTCCGGGTTCATCCTCAAGTGTATCTTTCCGAGTTCAATCTTAAATATTCCCGACCTAGCCTTCTGTTTTACTAAGTCCCGACTTCAACCTTGAGTATTCCCGACCTAGTCCCTTATTTTACTAAGTTTAGAGTTCAACTTTAAGTGTACCGACCTAGCTCCCTATTTGCTAAATCCCGACTTCCGACATTAACTCGAATAGTTTGTGTCTTATCCTAGACTTATCCTACTTCTAGCCAGAATTACATCCTTATGAGGAAAAATTCACTAAAAATAGAAATCTAGGTGAAATCATGCAAAATTTATATCCATGTAAAGCTAACAGAACAAGCTTTCAAATGAATTAAGTTTCATATCATTTGAGTGAGTATAATTTGAGATATAAGCTCTGAAACTTGACCCTATTGGGTTACCCTATTCTAACGCAGATTGGACATAGGATAAGTTTCTTAACTCACTGGGAACAAACGGGACCTCATCAAATTCGAAAATTTTTATGGGATATTCTCCTATGTGTAAGCTTTCTAGAAAAGTTAGTTTCATTCAATTTGGAGTTGTATAGGGTGAGTTACACCCTTCTCAACTCATATTATTAGGATGGAAGTCCTGATTCCTAGGTTAAATTTCAAAACTTCATAACTTCCTCTTTACTAATCCAATGGCCTTATATTATATATGTATGGAAAGCCCTGAATGTCTAGTTTCATATAAAAATAGATTCATGGAGTTTAAACGGCTATAGGTGGAGCCGTACACTCCGCCGTATGGACTGCCGAGGAAAAACTCTACTAGCTTTCTTGAGTTTTCTCCCTTCTTCAAGTTATCTCATACCAATTCTATTTCCAATCATAACACACATGCAAAATCAGCCATAAAACATCATCATCACTCCACATATTATCAATAGCACAAAGTATACAAGACCCATACACAAATCCAAATCAAGGAAAATAAGAAGAGAAGTAGGATTCCTACCTTTACTAGGTATGATTCTTATTGAATTTGTGGTTGGAGTTGAAGAAATCTTGTTACAGCTTGAAGGTTTGTCGGAGAGGAAGATGATATGAGTTGAGATAAGATGAGATAATGGAGAAAACAATGAAGAAGGGTCAGCTTATATAGGACCGAAAATGTGCAAGGGTAGAAAAGGAAGAATTTAAAAACTTCTAAAGCAAGTTATATGTGATTGGTGGATTTGAGTGGGTTATGTAACTTGGTTTGGCAGCCCATTTGGAGGGCTGAGATGGTGCCACTTGCACGGGTAAGTTGGCTAAATCTTGGCTATCCATCCTAGGGTTCTCACAGTGTAATTTCTATTGATCCGGTTTCGATAGTTTAACTTACCGAAATCTTACCGATTTCTGTTAAATCGGTAAACTGGTTTTTAGAAAAAAAATCTGTGAGGTTTCCTATGTTCCTACTCCAATTCCATCAAGCCTAATCATTTTTAAATCACATTTAATTGGCTTTAAGTAAATGCTTAATCGAATTTTGATTAAACCCATTTATTCGATAAAAACTGAACAACTCGGTTATTAACGATAAAATTCTACGGACGTTACACTCTTCATCCTCTATCTCAAGACACTCACCCTCTCCAAACACCATTATAAGAGCTACATTCTTTAGCTCTTACAATCTCAAACACTCAAGCCTAGAAACCACAAAAAACCCCACTTTAATTCTCTTTTAGGCCCATGAGCTTCATAGCTTGGAGGAAAAGCTTTTGTTCTTCCATTGGTGGACTTGGAACTTGAAGAACCCTTCCCCCCTCAAATTTTCATCTTTGGTTCTTGGTAGGGATCTCTTTCTAGTCTTCTTTTCATGACAAAAGCCATGAATGCTCAAACTTGACCATAGCTAAGTTTCAAGCTTTGTCTAAAGTTTCTAGCTCCCTGAAAGTTCATAAAAATGCTTCCTTTGTGTTTCTATGTCCTCTTAGGAGTTTTTAATCGATTTATTTCTTGAGAAAGTTTGTAAAGTTTCAAACTTTGCTCACTTTTGGTCAAGAACACTCTAGCCTTAACCATGACTATAGTGTTCTTGCCTTAATGGATTCTTGTCTCTTGAAAATACTTAAAGTTGCCACCTTTTTGGATGCTTGTTTGGTTGGTTAGTTTGTTTTCATTTTAAGACCAAATCCATGTTAAAGTTGCTTGCTTTATCTAATTTGAATGGTTGTTAGAAAATGACTATGAGAAAGTAGTTTTTGAGACATGAACATGAAAAAGATTTAATCTTTACTAATTATTTCATAAGACTAAAACTTTCTAAGCTTAGATCTATGTCCCATAAGCTTTAATAAGTCTAAAATAGGAGGATCCAAGAAGCAAAACAAAATAAAAATGGAAACTTGGCAAAGTATAGGCATCGGCTACTTAAAGAAAAATATGAGGAAAAAATGAGTTAAATCTTTTAATGATTGATCTTGAATCTACATAAAACTTTAATGAAACTTGTAGCAAAGAAAATAAAAATAGAACTTGGGAAAATTTTAGGTTATAGGTTCAACCACAAGAAGAAAAAGGGGGAAGGAAATGTTTTTGGCTTAGTTAAGAACTTGATAAAACTAAGTGATTAAATAAGGTTCCAAGGAGAATAAAAATTAAAAGAAGTTTAAGGTCATGCTTGAAAGGGTCTCAACCCCATGTCTTAATTAAGGAGGGAAAGATATTTAATTAACAAAGATGTGAACTTTACGTCCCAAAATATATAATTAAATAAAGTCAATAATCTTCTTGAGGAATTAAGCTTGAAGAGTAAATTATAAGAGTTAAAAGAATATACTAAGTAAATATGCAAACATTAAGCATGAGCAAGTGAGGGAAGAATTATATTTGGATGATTTAATTAAGCTTGGAGAGTAAATATAAGAGTTCAAAGAATATGCTAAGTTAATATGCAACCCTTAAGGATAAACAAGTAAGGAATGAAGCTAAAATTTCTCTTCAAGTTTAATTAAAGACCTAAGGGCAAAATGATAATTTAAAATATTGCACCTAATCACTCAACTATATTCATAAGACTCCTGAGTGCATTTGTATGCCTTATTCCCTAACCACATGGGAAATGATGAAGTTGTTTGTTATGCCTTACCATAATTGTACTAGCATTGAGTGCTGGGATTTTTGGGGAGAAATCATCAAGGATCAAGAAGTTGCATGTGATTGACTCTTATGGATGATAATGCAAATGTTGATCTGTTTATTATAACTATATTGGGATTGAATGCTGCGACTCTTAAGGAGAAATCCACAAGAATCATGGTTTATGTGTGTGCTGGATTATTCATGAATGTCTAACTTTGTTATGAATGCTATTTATGGATGTTGTTTTGATATCTGTAAAATTTGGGTAATCTCCTGGTCTAGTCGTTATACTACTGGATTTTCAATAAATTTGTGTACATAGAAAAAATTATCACATGCTATGATGGTAACTTGTGTTAAAAAAAGAAAGACTTAAGTCCTTTAATTCTAAGGCATGAATAACATAAGACTTAACATTTAATTCCATAACCCAGAAAGACACTGAGGTGTGATTCTTCAATAAGGAAAGGTGACCTACAAAGATAAGATAATCAAGTGTGATCCTTTGGTAAGAAAATGTGGCCCACAAGACACGGGTGTGATCCTTCGGTAAGGGAAGTGACCCACCAAGATCAACTATAAGTCTAACCATGGGTGACGATGGTCACTATCAGGAATAAGCTCATCTCTTGGGAACTTCGGATCTTTATGAGGGCATGTAAAAGAAAGATAAGGCACGTGTTAAAGGAAATGAAGGTTAAAGAAAGTAAATGAATGTGCATAAGACACTCATGCATTATGTCATTTATCATGCTTCTTACTCTTGAGTGCTTATATGATGCGTTATGTTTATCGATACCCCGTGGTGTAACTATGATATGTTTTAAGTGTATGTTTAAAAGCAACCCACTTCAAAAAGGCTATGTTTTTTAACTTAATAAAAATGAACTTGATGCATGTTCACCTTTTATAAATAAACCAAAGTGGCTGAGACGATAATGATTACACTCAATTGTCTAGTTAAAGCCCAATTGAGATATGTTATGTTTCTTATCCTCACTTTCCATGTTGTCTTCAAACGGAGTTGATGGCATCCACAATAGTGCTTCCAAGTGTACCTGACTAGACATGATGAGAAGTGGTCATGCTACGATAATGATTATACTGAAAGTCTTGCTAATTAATTTGACTTATTGCGTATTTGATAAATATTATGTGTAATTGTGATTCTTGATTTATCTATGGTTATGTTATTATCTTAGAGTTGTTTATCATATTATTTCTATTTCATCATACGCTTTTTAGTAACACAACAATACGAGAAATAATGTCTATATTTATATAAGTAAGTAAACATTTAAAGGCTTAGTTTTCAAGAATAAACAATTTTATGAAAAGAAAAATTTACATATTGTTTCATATATTCCACTAATTTCATTATCAAAGAACTTCCACTAGTTAATAGTAACAACTACCAATTTCCTAAATCACTTAAGTATAGTATGGTATTGTTAGGGTGTTACAGGTAGCATTATCCTCCTCATAAACCAACTCAGCTCCGGGAAGATTGCCATCGCCACTAACCAGCTTTACACCTTTATTCTCTTATTTCCTTTTCCATCAAATATCTCTCAAATGCACAATTCATTTAGCGAGATATTTTAAATTTTGAACTCTTTTTGTAGAGTCCCATTCGAACGTTCATTAAGCAAGCAAGAAACTACAAAACATTGTTCTTAAACGCATCTTCAAAAACTAACGAGGAACTTCCAATAAAATGTACAGATCACAAAAGAGCTCTGGATATTGCTCCATACAATTGGAATTAGTCTCCGAAGATAGAAATAGCAATCATAGATCTTTTAGTTAGCTTTCCAATGCCGTAAGAACTACATCAATGGGACTTTTGTGACTCAAGATATTAGTAAAATATTGGGTAAAGGTCAAACTGAGCGAGGTAAGGATAGATTTGCACCTCAATCTTGTAACTAGATTTTCTCCAAGAATCATTTAGAGCTGGAATTCATGGTCTACAACAAAGTTGGAGATTTTCTCTTGATCTTTTCCAAAACATGTTAAATCATCTCAATCCGATCTCTGTAGAGAAAGATGCAAAATTTTCTTCTTTAGCTCTTTCCCAAAATCTTCTAGATTTAGTGGTAAAATACTTCAATAAATTGCCATTCCTCGCAAAATTGATTAAAATCAACCCTAAAACTAACAAAATCACCAACGTATTTGCCAAATCCATACTAAATACACAAAATATACAAAAGTCAAACTATTATACAAAACAAACTAAAATATCTACAATTAAAGCACAAAACTATGTCAAATTAAGTAATAAATGAGTGTAATAAAAGCACTCATCAATGTCTATAGATGAAGTTGCTTCTCCACAAAACAGAAAGTGACCCTAGTAATATCATTCTTTGAATATGACTTTAAAGGTATTGATAAAAACCTTTATAATCTTGTTGAAATTTCTTTTGTGGTTAGCAGTTGCATTGTCAAGAAAGTTTGATAGAGATCATCTACCTTTCCAAAGCTCGAACATCTTTGCTCGGTCTTAGGAGACCTCCAAGACTAGTCACAGCACAATGAGACCTTGGAACTAGTACATATCAGCTTAACCGTAAAAAATTCACCAACATTAAGTCAACACTATTGCCACAAATGAAGAAGGACTTGGTCAGGTTATTGAACAAGAATGCCCTCTTTGCATGGTTACTCGAGGATATGCCTAATATAGACCCAAATGTCACCTACCATAAACTAGCGATTGATTTAAGAGCTAAACTCATTTCCTAAAAGATGAACAAGCTAGGAGAAGAAAGACAAAAGGTTGTGGGCAAGGAAACTAAGTAGCTTGTCTGAGCAGGTTTTATTTACAATCAAGCAAGCTATAAGCTCCACCATCACTTGAGAAGATGGTAGAGAATAGATATTAATCTATCTCATCAGCAAAAGGTAGCAATGGCCCAAGGTCTGATATCAAAAAATAGAAAAGTTAGCTTACACTTTGGTCATTACAAGGATCCACCCATAATTCCAAAACCACATATATTTTTGCACCGATCATAAGGACGAATTAAAGCCCCTATAACATTTGGTTTTCAAGTCAAATTACCCTTAAATTTTGATAACAATGAAAAAAACAATATTTGGATTCTTTACGTAAAAGTAGCTTCTAATGTCAAAGGAAGTGGAGTAGGGATCACCTTGGAAGGATGCAATGGAGTAACAGTAGAGTTGTCATTATGCTTCACCTTCAAGGCCAATAACAACTAGGCCAAATATGAAACCCTAGTAACTAGTCTTAAGCTCCTTGAAGAGATAGGTGCTCGGTCACTAGCCATCAAGGGAGACTTGAACTAGTCATTGGTCAAGTGAAGAGGGAGTTCCATGCTTGAGAACCTTAATTACAAAGTACTTGCAAAAAGTCTAGACTATGATGAAGAATTTTGAAAGGTGAATTATCGACCGTATTCCTCAGGAGCAAAATGCTGAGGTTGACTTCTTGTTGAAACTAGCTAGTACAAAGAGCCCAAAAAACAACAAGTTGGTCATACAAGAGGTGATTAGCTTGCGAGTGTAACACCCTCAATTATATAAGCCATGCTCAAGTCATGGAGTTATATTAAGAGGTTGTTACTATACTAAGATGATCTTTAAAATATGAAAAATATAATACATGACCCTTTAACTGTTCACTTTATTAATGACCAATAGTCTCTGATACATAGAGAATAAAATAATTACACTTTAAAAGAAATTGTGACTGACATGGTACACAGCGTTTACATCCGACTAGTCGTTAGCTAACTTCAATAGTCTCTTGGTCTGGCTTACGCCCGATTCTTGCTCAATGAAAGGCCCTGTACTCCGCCTCGCACTTGATTTCCAACTTGGGTGCTAGAATGTTTACGGAAAAAAAAACCATACAAGTAGGCAGTGAGAACCTAAGGTTCTCAGTAGGTAAACTTGAACTATTACTCATACACTGCCGTCATAAACATTCCAGCCGTTTCGGTTTCTTATGAAAATATGAGCACATATAAACAAATAGCAGTTCAATTTTAAGTTGAAAACACCTTTCTCGAAGCGGGTTATATTTTAACAACCACTTGCCATATCATATGGCCGATATAGAAATATGGATAGTATAATATGCTTCAACAAGGATCATAATAGCATTATGACTTAACTAGATAATTAAAGATGCACATCTAGATGCTTATACTTGAATGTATGTAAGTGCACTTAACTTAATTTACCTCTTCTTTAACTTGCAACTTAACCTTGCCATTCTGTACTTGGTCCCCCGGAGGTAAATGGCCTCTCTCACCCCTGGGTGATAGCCTACTTTTTAGGTCTGAGCTCGTACCTATACATGAGTGACGGATTTACTTTCTCCGACCCTCACACCGGTCTATTCCCCTTAAATCTAGTCAAGGGCTGGCCCAAGCCTTAGACAGTACTGCTCTGACCCACGCTAGCTAGGTCTATGCCATGCCTCATGTGGTAGCTTGGTACGTCTTTCTTGCAAGTTCTCATAAATCTTATTCTTCTTTGGACATGATTATACATGCATATGCTACATGCATTCATTTATATACTTCATATTATACTTAAATCATTCTTGTATATATGAATCTAATGAGCATAACATATAAATGTTCATAACATTCACATAATTCACATATTTCTGCCGGAATTTCGGCAGTATAATGGATCGAGTCCACTTCCCCATGAATAGTGCCAGGCAACTAGTACAAATGTACAAACTTGCAATTCAATATGGACCAGCAAATATATACATATATATATATATATATATATATATATATATATATATATACATATATATATATATAGCATCATTCATCAATTTCAATTCAAGCACCAATTGGGTTTTCGATTTTTTCTCTCCTGTTCTGCCCGAGTTTGGTATACTCTACCCTTATTGCAATTCAACTCATTTGAATCTAATTTTTGGATATGTCATAGCATTATGTGTCTAGTTTCTAACCCTTTTAGTCCCATCTCATTTTGATTTGTATAACTCAAGATATAAAAATTTTACCTCAGACTACCCTGTTCTTAGCCAGAATTGGGTTCTTATAAGTAAAAATTCACTAAAAATAGAAACCTAGGTGAAATCATACAAAATTTATATCAAATTAAAGTTAACAGAACAAGATTTCAAATGAAATAAGTTTCATGTCATTTGCATGAGCATGTCCTGAGTTATGAGTCCCGAAACTTGACCCTACTGGACTACCCTTTTCTAGCCCGGTTTGAACTTAAGTCAACTTCATTGATGTGCTGGGGACAAATGGCAATGAATCTGACTCTGAAATTTTTGTGGGATGTTTCTTTACATGTTAACTTTCAAAAAGCGTTAGTTTCACTCAATTTGGAGTTGTGTAGGGTGAGTTATACCCTTCTCAACTCATACTGCTTAGATGAGAATCTAGATTTCTAGGTCAAACTTCAAAAATTCATAACTAATTCTATACTAATCCAATGGCCTTATATTTCATATGTATGGAAAGCCCTGAATATCTAGTTTCATATAAAAAATAGTTTTATCAAATTTAATCGGCTATAGATGGAGCCGTACACTCCGCCATACAGACCATCGAGGGGAAAACTCTACCAGCTTCTTGGATTTTTCTTGAATTCATGTTTTCCTTAAATCTATCCATCCAATCTTCAATTCAAACTCACATATATACCTTAAACCAACTTAATTCATCATCTCCACCCATCACAACATCAGAATCATGGATGAATAAGGTACTCTAGGCAGCCCCAATTTAAATAAAAGAAGGAAAAAGTTGAGATTCCTATCTTGGTGGTGTGATATCTTGATGGAACTTAATCTTGGAGTGAAGTTGATAGTTGGGGCTTGAGCTTGGGGATGAGAGCAAGTGGAAGAAGATGAAGGAAAGTGGGAAAATGAGGGCTGATCTGCACCTCTTATGGGGAGGCCGAAAATATAAGGGGGGAAGGAAGAAAAAAAATGAAAACTTATAAAGGAAGTTAGCTTTTGATTGGTAGACTTCAATCCTCATTCAAATTTGGCTTGGCTTCCCTCTTTTATGGTTGATTGAGGCGCCACTTGTAGTGATATCTTGGCTAAATCTTGGCCCTCTATCATAGGGTTCTCATAGTATAATTTCTATTGGTCCGGTTCCAATAGTTTAAAATACTGAAATTCTACCGATTTTGTTCAAATCGGTAAAACAGTTTTATAAAAGTGCTATGAGATTTCCTATGATTCCAATATAATTCCATCAAGTCTAATCTTTCTAGATCATATTTAATTGGCTTTAAGTGAATGCTTAATCGAATCCTAATAAATCCCAATTATTCGATAAAAATTGAACAACTAGGCGAAAAACGATAAAAATCCGGTAGAGGTGAGGCCAAGTTTCTCCATTATCTTGAGCAACACTTGGCACCACTCATATGTGGTAAGGGTGGTTGAATTTCAGCCACTTAAATGAGGGTTCCCAATAGAAAATTCTACTGGTTCGGTTTCGGCGGTTTCAAATGCCGAATCTTCGCCGATTTTCTTCAAATCGACAAAACTTTACTAAATGACTCTGAGAGAATTTTTATATCTCTATTCTAATTGTTAAGCCTAATCCCTCTAATTAATATCTAATTAACTCCTAATTAATCTAATTAACTCCTAATTAACCTTACTTAGTCAATAAGATCGAATAGATCGATTAATAGTGTAGATTAAATGTTTCGCAAATTCATAGCCTTTCTATTTTCCATAGCTAATAGCATATCTGTAATTTTAAGCAAGTCCAAGGGCACCCCATATCATTTCACACCAGACTGCCTCCATGGCTCAATCGATAGAGATTTAAACTTCTACGATTTTACCACGTGATTCTGCTTCGTTTAAAACCCCATTCTGCTAATTCTACCGATGTGGGGGACATAAAGGTCATTTTACAAAAAATTATAGAGTTATTGTGGAAATATTCACTTGGGATTAAAGTACAATTTCTAAAACTTTTGGGCAAAATTGTAATTAAGAAAAGTTGATATGAGCACTTTTGTTATTTCCTAATTTTTAACATATGGCAGTGCCATATTTTTAATGGTAGTGCCATATTTTTAATGGTAGTGTTATACTATCCTATATTTCTGAGTGTGAGGATTTTTGGGGTATACCACTGCCTGAGAGATTTCCATATTGCCTAAGAAAAATAATTCAAAATTTTTATTATACTCCATTTAAGAAAATGAGGGATGTTACAGCGAGCATCGAAGAATGGGATATTTAACATATAGGCCGACAAGAGTATCTGAGTAGTTGGCAACCTCCTATTAGGCACTACTCGCTTGAAGGTAAACGTCCACAAGATGAAAAGGAAGCCAAAGAGGTCGGGAGAGTAGCGAGCTTTTACATTGTCATTATACGAGACTTCTACCAAGAAGGATATTCCTTGCCACTCATGAAATGTGTAGAGAAGCAACAAGTGTAACATAATTAGTTATTTTTTGTTAGACTAAAAGGATTAAGTGTAACAAAATCTTAACTTAATGATTAATTTGATTAAAATTTGCATGATTAAAGAAATAAATTAATGACATTTTATATTATTGTAAGGTTGAGTTAGTATTAAAATTCTTTAAATGACTAAGATAAAAAATTTTAGAGAACAAATGTGATAATGGTGATATATTTGAAAGAAAAGAGAGAAAATCTTTTATAAGTTTTTGAAGCAAGATATTTTTATTTTTGAGATGCATTCATTATTTCTCATATCAATTTTATGAGTTCTAACTCTTTCTCTCTTTCATAGTTAGTTTTTTTAAAAAATAATTTAAATATAATTTAAGGGTACAGGAGTGTGACCTATAGAACTTATGTGAGAAATAATAAATAAATAAAAAAAAATTATCCTGACTTAATAATATATAATAAAATTTAATTTAAATATATTGATAATATAAAATAATTTTATATTATTAATTAATAGAAATAATAAAAAATATTTACTTATATAAATAATTATTTATTATAATAAGAGATTCATCATAATTTTTTATTTTTTTTATTTTTATTAGTTGATAATATAAAATTATTATCAATTAAACTCTATATAATATATTAAAAAAAAATTCAGGTGCATAGTATATTTTTCATACTCTCTCACCTCCGCTTTCAAATTGCTCTTTTTGTCTAATTTTTTTTTAATATTTCCTTTTTTGTGTTTGTGTTTCCATTTATCATTCATTACCATAAATTCCTCGCACACTCCGATTCTCAAGCCCAGGACATCCATTGAGATAACCCGAGAGATAGAATCGCTAAATGCACAATCCCAAAGGGTCGCCCTCCTGATCGGCAGAAAATAGAAAGCGGTGGAAAATTGAGAGAAAGAAAAGCGACAAGACAAAATTTCAAACCCAAAACAAACGCCAAACGGAGGAACTGAGACAGAGAGAAACCACATAGAAAGCCACAAATAGAAACACAAAGCACACAACACACACACACACACACAGAAATTGACAAGAAAAAAATATTTTTCAAACCGAACCCAACCAAAGAGAAATTCGGACAGAAAAACAAACACTGGCAAGGAGGAAGAGAATCGAGTGAGTGAGTTCGCGAGCGAGCGAGAGTTTTTCCCTTATGCAATGCATCAGAAGAAATCAGAGGTCCAGATCGGAAAAGAAAGCGTTGGCGTCTCTTCCGATTTTAATCCAACACCGCCACTCCGACACCCATCTTCAATTCACCAAAAGCACCATCAACAACAACACCACCACCAAAGCTATCAAATCTTCCCTCAAGGCCCTCAATTAAACACCAAACGCCAAGAAACAAGAGCACCGCCACCACCACCACCCCAATCATCAACATCATCAGCACCATACAAGAGACCCGTATTGACCCAAACCCCTTCCTCCCTCTCCAAATCCCCAACCCTCCACAATTTCCCAACATCCCCGCCGTCTCCTTTCAAGCCCCACAACGCCGCCTTCTTCTCGGTGACCATCGCAGCCCGGAGCGCCGCCTTCCGCGTAATCCGCCGCCTTAAGCACCTTCGCTGCTTCCGCCTCCGCCGTCTGCGGCTCCGCCTCCGCGCCGTCCTCCTCCTCTCCCTGCCCCTCTTCTACTTCCTTGTCTCCCACCCAACCCACTCCTTCCTCCTCGACTTCCTCTCGGCCTTCGCCTTCTCAGCCGCGCTTCTCCTCTCCCTCAACCTCGCCCTGCCGCGGCTCCCCTCCATCCGCCTCCTCCTCGCCCGCTCCCTCCCCATCGGCCTCAAGCCCCCTTCCTCCCTCTGCCGCCCGCGGCCGCCCCTCCCTGTCTTCTGGACCATCGGCTCCCGCCACAAGCCCGACAGGAAGGCCGCCTCCTCCGCCGCCGCCGCCTCCGGCTGCTGGGTCCAGGTGTACGGCAACGGGGACGTATACGAGGGGGAGTTCCACAAGGGGAAGTGCTGTGGGAGCGGTGTGTATTACTACAGCATGAGTGGGCGGTATGAGGGGGACTGGGTTGATGGGAAGTATGATGGGCATGGGGTGGAGACTTGGGCGAGGGGCAGCCGGTACCGTGGGCAGTACCGGCAGGGGCTCAGGCATGGGTTTGGGGTGTACAGGTTCTACACTGGGGATGTGTATGCTGGAGAGTGGTCTAACGGGCAGAGTCATGGGTGTGGGGTTCACACTTGTGAGGATGGGAGTAGGTATGTTGGGGAGTTCAAGTGGGGCGTTAAGCATGGCCTTGGACACTACCATTTCAGGTGAGTTTGTTCAAATTCTTTGGTTTATCTGGGATGTTTAGAGTTGCATTTATATTTTGGTGAATTTGATGATGTCTTGTGTGGTTGTTTTTAAGTTAGTATCTTGGGTGTGAATTGGGTAACTGGGTAGTTGAGTGTGTGTGTCTGTGTATAGGTTTGCAGTTTTGTATTACATGATCAATCTTTGGTGTTTTGCCATCAAGAATGATCAAATTCTAAAGAATTCAATATCTTTGTGGTTGTTTTAACATGGCTGTTGAATTGTTTGGTACTGGAGCTTCTGCTATTGGGTTTTGATAACTCTGGGTGGTTGAGTGTGTGCATAGGTTTGCTTTTCGGTGTTGCATCACCTTTATCTAGCATTTTGCAATCTAGAATGATCAAATTCTTTAGAACTTGATGTTTTAGTGGTTGTCTTCACTTGCTTGTTGAATTGTTTGGTATTGGAGCTTCTGCTATATGGGTTTGAACTGGGTAACTGGTTGATTGAGTTTGTGCACATGTTCTCCTTTTGGTGTTGCTTCTTTAGCGTTTTACCATCAAGAATGATGATATTGCAGTGACATGCCTGTTTTGTTTGTTGCACATAGAGTTGGGGTACATGAACGTCATTCTTTTTGTGCGTTTTATACAGTTTCAAGTGTTTTATAGTGGGTGGAACATGCAAAACGTCTTCAATTTGTCCCATTTGTGAATTCAGTTTTGTTAAACTACCCTTGCAGGATTTTGAAAATAGTCTGGTTGGCCTTTCTGTTTACCTGTTAGTGACAAGTGTCGAGCAGAATTGTTTTTACACTAAAATGAAACCATTGTTCTGAGGATGTTCATTTCTATCACATCTGTAGCCTTTTTTGTAAAGGAAAGAAGTAAGAAATTCATTTAATTAGACAAATCAGATCTATTCAATTCGAACCTGTAGATTGTGGATGCTATTTATGTCAAGTATAAGAGATAAATATAACTTCTAAAATGGAGAAAACAATGTTTGAAAACTTAAGATATAAATCAAAGACTTGTGTTTGATCTATTTTCTGTGTTTTTGTAATTAGAAGGATTTATCCTCATTTTCTGTACTCTCTTCACAAGAAAAAGAGGTATGGGTTTTGTTTTAGACTTTACAACTATTTTGTTCCCCTAGAAGCTTGAATCTGAAAACGTCTTTTCATTAGTAGAACTGTAAAAGCAACATGTGACCTATTCTAAAAGGACAACAAATTTTAACTTCTTGTGATTACTTATCCAGATCAATCTGGGATTGGTTTGTGATTATGCTGTCAACAAAGCTTTTATGCACCCTCCGGGTGTTTTTAGCTAGATAAATACTTATCTGGTTCCAATTTTAGTAAATCTTTGTGCCTTTTTCCTGGTTTAGTCTGATTGAAAAAATATAGCAAAAAAGCTAGAAGAATATATGCTGTCTGATGAGTGCACCTTGGTACATATACGTTGAAAATCTACAAAGAGTGTGTTTGGAATAGGAAAAAAATTGGACATGATTTGATTTGTAAATCAAATCATGTGTTTGGGATTAAAAAAATAAGAAATGAATTGATTTCCCAAATCCCATGGAATTCCAATCTTTCACTTTTGAAATCCTGTGATTTTTTATAGGATTTGCTTGGAAATGAATTGATTTTAAGTTTAGATATTTTTAAAAACTATTTTGTCCCTCTGAAATTTTACAAAGGCGTAGACTATGCATTCCAAGTACTGCATAATTATCAGCTTTCCCATTCTTGAACCCAAGAAATGATATCTCATATCAGGGCATTCTTAAGTCAGTAACTACTGCTCTGCATGAATGATGTGTTGTTTTTCTGTTCAGAATCATATGTCAACAGTGTTATAGTGCTGTTGAACACTTGAACATGATAACTGGTCATAATGGTAGTTATAGTGTACCTGTTGTTTCGATCCTTTCTCTGTACAAAGACATATGAGAGTCTATATTATATTTGAAAAACTCAAATTTGGTGTGGATAGGCATTTGTGTATCTGGTGTAGAATTTTATAGTGATTACAACACTAGTTTGTAAAATTACCATAATTGCAAGATAGAGAAGGGGAAAAAAACACAAATAGCCTTTTTCCAGTTTCTGTTAAACAGTAACATTTATCTCTCTGATGGTGAATCGGCAGGGGATTAAAAGAGAGTTGTTTAGTTTGTTTTAATACTCCCAAACTAATTTATACCACATGGCAAATTGCCCAGCTGAAATTCCTTTTTTGAGGATGCAGGAGAAATGAGTTTTTGGATGTATGTAGTAATATAGTACAACTTAAATAATAGGAAGAGAGGAAGAGAAAGGGGGGGGGGGCGGGGGAGAGAGAGGGAGGGAGAGGGAAAGGGGAGAGATGATATAATAAGGTTAAAGATGTAAAATGATAAAACCAAATCAAATCAATTTTTATTTTAATAAATTCCAAGCATAATAATTGATTTCTAAATCATTCAAATTTCATTTTTTACAATTTATTCCACACATGATATTTGATTTACAAATCAATTCAATTCAATTCAAGTCAAATCATTTGCAATTTTGTTCTATTCCAAACACACTGTAAGATATGAACTCCTTTTTTACCCTGCAAAACTGACTAGTTAGTATCGGCGAGCTGGATCCTGGGCATGCAACAGTTGGTGCTTAGGCATGCAACAGTTGGTGCTTAATCATGTTATGCAAGAATGGATCCTTCTGGTTTCTCTCAAATTTAGGTTGCCTTCTTATGAGGAAGGACCATTAGGACCTCATTCTTAATTGAATTATGTATGGAATTGTCTGCCAGCTTACTCTTTTCTCACCATGAAAAATTTATACAGTATATTTTTGTTGGAACTAATTACTTCTGTTAAATTAGAAATGGGGATACATATGCTGGTGAATACTTTGCGGACAAGATGCACGGGTTTGGGGTATACCGTTTTGCAAATAGCCATCGTTATGAAGGAGCCTGGCATGAGGGCAGAAGGCAAGGACTTGGAATGTATACATTTAGAAATGGTGAAACCCAATCTGGTCACTGGCAAAATGGAGTCCTTGACATTCCAAGCACGCAGAACACCACTTATCCAGTTTCTCCTGTTGGTGTCTATCATTCCAAAGTACTCAATGTGGTGCAGGTACATTCTTGTTTATGATTTATTTACCCTAGTGCTTGTTAAATGTTCTTCCACCAGCATTATGAGCTTTAAATTTTCATTATTAATTTTGGTGTTTCTTTGTTAAAATAATAGGAAGCAAGACGAGCAGCAGAGAAAGCGTATGATGTTGCCAAGGTAGATGAAAGGGTGAACAGAGCAGTAGCAGCCGCTAATAGAGCAGCCAACGCAGCTAGAGTAGCTGCTGTCAAGGCTGTGCAAAAGCAAATGCATCATGCTAACAATGAGAGCTTCCCTATTCCTGTTGTGTAAGACTATCAACTGCTGCTTTTATATTAGTAAAGAAGCCTGAGATTGTAGGAGAGGGTGGTGGCTACCCTAGTTTATACAGCTTCATGCCCATTGCGATCATCTCTTTGGCGTTACACTTTCTTTCATCTAAATTTTGAATTTTTGATTATTTGCTCCAAGAACCTTACCACCAGGTAGCTGGTTTAGAGCAAGCAGGTTTGTCATCTATCAGCTACTGGTTTTGTATAGAGAGGGAGGAAGGGTGATGGCGTCCATATGGTAAAACTATTTTATGAATCTATATATATATATATATATATATATATTTTTTTTTCCTTTTCATTTTGTCCCCTTTTACTACATTTTTGTATATTTATGTAGATGTAAATGCTGGTATGTAGGTGAAACCTCAAACCAGCTACTGTTGTATTGTGGCTTGGTTAAATAAGGAGAGGAATATATATAATAAAATGTTCTTTTTCCCCAAATTGAAGTTGCTTGTTTTAGCTGACTCAGGAGTCAGGATGTAAATTTCATTAACTGGTAAACAGTGTTTACCATAAGTTGATAGCAATCGTAAAAAGTTATACGTCACAGATAAGTAGTTACAATTTTTTATGAACAACTTTCTACTGATTTGATATGGGAATAATGTTAGTTATTTTCTTTTTGGGTTATCTTGAAGTAGATTTTCTTGTGATTTAACTGCGTAGGACTAAGTTTGGTTCGAGCCGAGGGGAAAAGAGGAAGGAATTTTGAAGGGAGTAAAATTTCATTGAAAAAATTTGGTGTTCTGTAGGATATTTTAAGGGAGTAATGATTTCCCTTTATTCGGGATCAAATTTTACCACATGTGCAGCCAGAGTAATTTGTCGTACCTGAAAGTCTTCATAATGTCTAATCACTCCTCGACGATCCTCTGCCTCTGACTCTCTCGGGTGCATCGCACAATTTATCGGAGAATAATAGTCGCTGGATTTGGAGTGGCTCCACTGTTACTGTTTTCGGCATATTGCTTGCAAGGTTTTACTCTATTTCTATTCATCCCTTCTTTCGGTGAAGCCAACCTGAACCGTTGAGGCACTTCGTCGTTGGATTTTGTTGCTCGATCTATCGCCAAGTAGCTGTCAAATTTGGGATTTGTCAATGCAAGAACACTGAGAAATCTGCTACTTGAGAGTGCTAAAGATCTCCTGGAAGCCTTGTTCATAATGTTGCCATAGAGGAGGCGATGTCGTGGGTAAATAGATTTTCGCAATGAGAACGTAAGAATTCCGAATGCGGAGTGGTTTGTGAGGCTGAAATAGGAGTTTTGGAATTGGTCGTGCAGCAGTGAAAGGTGAGAAATGTGGGAATGCACCATTTTCTTTAGTCATCCAATTCAATTTAGTCCTCTAAATTGTACCAAGCCTCTTTAATTTCTATTCCAGACAAAGTTCTAAGAGTCTGACCAGCCAAATATTAGATCTGATCGATCGGTTTTTAGGCTAGGAGTAGGCTGTTTCTCAACGTAAGAGTATTGAAGTTAGGCTCGGAACATGTCCCTCCTTGCCAGTCTCTAGGGAATTTATAAGGATTGGCTGAGGGCTCTAAACAGTCATCTAAATGACCCGACCAGACAATAAAAGCGTCAACCAACATTCAAGGGAAGAAGTGGTTACAACCAGAGTAAGGAAAGATTCTAGGCCTGTAGGTCGATCAGCCCCAAAAGAGTACAATCGGAATAAAAGAAATCCAGGCTTGTAGGCCAATTGGCCTAAAAGAGTATATATGGTTCATAAGACCCCTCAGCTCATAAGTCAATAGAGTTGGCCTATTGATCTAGAAGTTAATGACTTTTGATTATTTGGATCTGTCTGCAACTTTTATTGTTACTTTGCTTATAATAGCTGAACATTTTTTGTGACATGAAGAAACCCTTTGGAATGTGGTTAGGATTTGTTGGTTTATTATAGTCTACCAAGTGGTCAATAATTTAAGAAGAGATCAACAACTCTAGCAGTCCGAGAAAGCGTCCAAAAATGTTGGTCTGAAGTCCTTTGTCAGAAATCTAACAAGGAATCCTTTCTATAACCCTTGAGAGGTTTTTTAATTGAGCGGTAATGGTGTAATCAATTGAGATGTCCAACGTGGTAGTTTTTCCGTTTGGTGGCTTCTCCAGTACCTTTTTAATATTGTACATTTTGTGCCTTTTCTTAGTGTAGCAAATATGAAGTTGACAAGTGGTGCAGTGCATGGTGCTCCTCTTGTCTAGCTGATGCATTCTAGACAAAGCTTCCCACCCCTCCATTTCACCACAACGCCACCCGCACCATCGTGCCACAGCCCTTGCCCCCTTCCACCATCAGCAAAGCACTACAGCCACCACCGATGCCTGCATCAACCACCTGGCCGCCGTGATGGACCACCACCACCACATTTTCCCCCTCAGTTGTGAGTTCTACCACACCATGCTCTACCATGGTTGAACTTATACTCAGCCTCGACGTTCGTCTCCTCACAAAATCCGGCATCGACCTCAACTATTGCAACAATGTCGGTGGTCTCATGATGTTGCACATAGCAGCGAGATACGTACAACCCGAGATCTCGGTGCGGATCCCAACATGGAGGACGATCAGGGACAGATGCTGATGGAGTTAGGAGCTTTCGGCGATGGGGGTTTTCTGGCTGGCAGCAAGGGGTGGTTCAGGAGCTTCCAGTTGGGGCAGATTTTCGGGAGAAAGAAGAAGACTGTTTCTAGAAGGGTGTGTGTGGGTTGCAGACCTGGTTCAAGGGGGTGTCGAAGATTGGAAGAGGAGGCTAAGCTTGCGACGGCAAAGTACAGTCCGGCAATGACATTGGTTGAAGACGATGGTTAGACGGTGGAGAGTGACCGGAAATGGAGAAGAAATATTTGGAGAAGGTGATACAGTAGTTTTTTATTAGTTTTAAGACTATCACTAGAATACACCAACAAGATAAAAGTGTACCATGCATCACACCACTTGTCATCATCAGATTTACTACATTCAAAAGATGCACAAAATGTACAATATTAAAGAGGTACCAGAGAAGTGGCCTTTCCGTTTATGAAATGTCATGACTAATTATTTATTTCTGATCAAAAAATTGCCACTTGTTTAGCAATTTCAACAAGCAACTTGAAGATATTTGTACAAGTGTACTAGAATTAGAAATGGTATTTCCACCACCTACAGGTTAGTAACATGCATATGTGAATATAGCCTGCTCAAATGGATTTGATAACTCGTGCAGATGATTATCTTATGGACATCACATATAGGTGTATACCTTATAGGCATTATGTATGGGAATAATTGTGAATGTAATGCACATGTTATGATACATGGTCATATATGATGGAAACATACTCATTTTTCCATTTGTTCTGAACTTCTTCTTCTTCTTCTTCTTCTTCTTCTTCTCTCTCTCTCTTTCTCGCGTCGCACGTTTGTGGATTCATACAGAATTTTGCTTTCTTTCATCTGCTCGGAATTTTTCTTTCTTCATATCACATGACATATTATAGTAACTACGTATGTATTCTTGACGCATCAACAGGCTTAAATGAATTCCTTGTCACATACATCTTTGAGTGAACCTGACCTAGGTTTTCAAATAAAAATGATAGGTGGCCCATACGAATGGATCCCTTGCCCAAGAACTTTCCCAGTGGGAGCGTTCTTTTGATTTTAAATATTTTTTATTGGGAAATCCTTCATATGTGTTTGAGTTGTGTACTTGTTGAAAATTTGATTGAAAGTGTCAAACACTTAGTGAACGTCACAAAAGTATCAAACATAAGAGCATTATTCTATGTGGTAACAATAATCATATAATATCTTATCATGGTGAACCTGACTAAAACTTATAATAACTATTCTTTATGTCATATTTGTGTGTGTATATCGCACAATAGGTAGGTGTCATATATAATGTTTTTAGAGTTGAAATTTCTTTTCTGTTCTTTTTTGATCGGAATTTCTTTCATGTTGTGTTATTTAGATATACATCTTTCTTTATTTTGTATAAGTTTGTTAAGATGCAACATCTTGCAAGGAGCCTTTGATGGGGAATGATCAATCGACACCTCTATAGGTAGATCTTCTTGAATAGGAGCTTCCGATTGGAATAATGAGTCAACACCCTTAATGGGTGGATCTCCTAGTATGGGAGCTTCTGATCAGAAATAATTGGTCAACATCTTGTATAGGTGGATCTCCTCGAATAGAAGCTTCCAACCGAGAATAATTAGTCAACACTTCGTATGGGTGGATTTCCTCGAACAGGAACTTCCAGAAATAATCAACACCCTATATGAGTGCCCTCAATTATCAGGCCGTACAACCTGAAAAATGTTAGTCGACTAATAAGTGAAAATGTTAACTTAAAAAGACGTGTCATCCAAATAAATAATATCAATAAATAACTAATGATGAATAATTATAACGGTCATGGTTCCTCCAAATGTGTATTCTTTTCTTATAAATTTATATTAATATGAACAAAGGAGTGGATCCCTCAAATATATGTGTACGTGTTTGATGGTAATAAAAATTTCAAAATTTACTACTTGATTGACAAATTATTCCACCTATTATTGTAAAGGCCAACGTCCATGCATAGTTAATAATTAGCTAATAAAGATGACTAGTTATTTTTGCACGCTTATGCCGGAAATGAAAAATCCCTGATAATAACCGTTTGACTAAAAATAAGACCAAGTCGAATAGAACTATTAATTTTCTTTGAATAGGGCGTGATAAAGGATAATTGGTATAATTAAAATACCAAAGATGTAATAATATAACATTTTTTTTCTTGACTATTGTAAAAGCTAACTCCATACATGGCTAATAATTAATAGGCATTAGTATAAAATGTTCACATGCTTGCATAATACCTACAGTAATAGGGACTAAATTGAATTGCATAATACTTTGGAAATGAAAAATGATGAAGAAAGGTTTGGAAGTCTTCGTGTCACCTTCTCCAAACTTCAAGACTCGCCAATGGTGTTGTTGGAGATAGGAAAAAGAGTAAGGACTAAACGGTGAAATTAATGTTATGTGACTGTGAGGAATATAATTTGATGAGCTTTTGAGGGAAAGATTGAAGGATGAGTTAAAGAATGAAGAGGAAGGTGTTTTAGAGAGAAAGGAGAGAATTTGAGGGGCATAGAGAGTGTGGTTTCGCGCAAATGAGGGGTGAGACATATCCATAGGCCTTATATAACCTCGTGGTAATCAACTACACAGACTGATACTCAATTACCACGAGCCCAGATTGTTGTAATCGATTACCACTCCATGTAATCAATTACAACTAGGAAAAACTTAGCCTGTGGGGCATACAGAGAGGCTTGTAATCGATTATAAACTCTAGGTAATCAATTACCAACTCCAGAAACTTGGTTCCCTCCTTCTAAAGTCCCTTCCTAAGTCTAGAATATTGCACATACTTAGTTAATGTCTTTTTTAATTTTTCTCTCTATTAACTTTAAAACATAAATGTAAATAAGAGAATACCTCCCATTTGGATTCAATAAAAATATCAAGCAAATCAAAATCCTTAAGGATCAAACCAACTTTTGGGTTTTAGTACAATTTTCTAAAAATCTGCTTTTTTATAAACTTTTGGGTTAAAAACGAAGGGGTTACACATTCTCTAAAATTCATTAAAAATCATTTTTTAACTCATTGATATCCAGGGAACCATTACCAGGACTTTTAATCTTATGAAAATGTCTCAATCCTATAACCCTCCAAGAAGGCATAAGATTCGACTTAGAATTTTCAAGATCCAATATTGATAGAGAACCACAACTCAAGCTGAGGTATTACAAGTAAACACTCGCTTCAATATCAATGTGCATTAGGATGATGATTTTTTCATCATAGAGAAGTGTTAGTTTGGTTTATAGTGATATTGATGATTTTGTTGACTTTGAGGAGAGTGGGGAAATGGCCAAATGGGGTTTCCTTGGTTTCATGTTTTAGGTTCTCCTTTTATAGACATGAGACTGTTCTCTGGAGTTCTTTTTTTTTTTAATTAAAAATGGAAGCTTTTGTGGTGGGTTTTGCAGATCCATGTTCATTTTTGCTAGTTTTGTAGTAGTATAAAATTTGAGTTCTTGTTTATCTATTTGATAAGAATCCTTTTGTTCTTGCCTACAAATTAGTAAATTATAATACATATTAACAAGTAGAATGTCACATTTTGAAAGATAGGTCTTGAGAATTTTCTTTTATACTTCTAATTAGCATATATCTTCTCTTTTTCTATTTTCTTTAATCTCAAAAATCTATTTTCTAATTATTTTGATGGATTTGTGTTGCTATCCCTATGAGTATTCTCACGATTGGAAAACATTTGCATTTCATATTAATGTTCATTGCATTGTTGTACTTATTTCATCTATTTTAACACATGAAAATTAAAATTGCATCATTTTGTATTTTAATATTGATTCTTTGAAGTTTTCAGGACCACAAACTAAGCAAGTTTCTAAAGATTGGTTTTGTTGTCTTATGGGGATATCTTTTTCATGTCCCTTTGCCAAGCACAATGATGTAGAAGATAGCTTAGATTCTATGAATGTAAAATCAATCAACTTTGGCAATGATGAAATCAAAACTCTAGTAAGATCGGTCAGTAGTTTCAATGACAAAAATTAAGAACCCACCATTCACCCTTCAAAATTGTTGTATTTAGGGTTGGGATCTATTTAAAATGTTAATTTCAATGGTGGGGATGTGTTAGTTGAACTCTTTGTGCTTCTTCTATTTTTATGTTGAGAATGTCATGGGTGTTGCATGACTTGCCTCCTTCTATGGTTGAACTAGGTCGTGTAACTTCGCTCACCCTTTTTTCCAATTTTAGTGATTGTTGGAATTATTTGTGATGGATAAGTCGATTTAGTGATGTTTAGTAGGAACACTATAATCAACCTCTTTTTTTGCTTTGTTTTTCATATAATTGGATTATATAACAATGATTACTTTTGTTTAACTGTACACTTTTTTCTTCTAAAAAAAAAAAATTCAATTATGTAGTAGTGATTTTTGACTACCCTTAGCTGTTAGTAGTGATTTATGACTAGTGTGGAATGCAATTTTATTGGTACTTTGGGGTGGAGTGCCATTTTGGCAAATTTAAAGGGTAGTTTGTGTTAACTACCCAAAAAAATGCTAAATATAAAAAATAATAAAAGCTAATAGCATATATCAAGAACAATAAAATTAGAAACATATTCTATGAAATAAATTCATCAAATGCATCATAGAATTAAGAAAAAAAAATCATAGTCAAAAACAAATATAGCATAATCAAAGCATCGAAGGCTTAATGTCAAGTCTCATAAGTCATAACATTGGGGTACTAGAAACTAGAAAGTAGAATCCAAATCACAAAAAAATACAAGTCAACACAAACTAAGACAAAGACAAACTAAAGTCAAC
The DNA here is from genome assembly GCA_031439585.1 of Pterocarpus macrocarpus. NCBI lineage: Eukaryota > Viridiplantae > Streptophyta > Magnoliopsida > Fabales > Fabaceae > Pterocarpus > Pterocarpus macrocarpus. The sequence continues at coordinate 32,173,356 of CM062515.1, forward strand.
TAATCTAGTCCTCAACCTTATCCCAATGTAATCATCATTGTCATTGTTTTCAACTAAGGCGTATTCCTCCGCTTCTTCCCTTCTGATTTTGAATCATCAAAATCGATTTCTTCTTCTTCTGATTCCTCTAGGTCTTTAAACTCTAGTTCTTCTGCAACCACCACCACCTCGGGTCCTTTCTTGGAAACTCTACTAGTTGCTACACCACTTGACGGTTCCTTTCATCTTTTACTTGCTATGTAGTATATGTTCTACACTTCAACCCCTAATGCCCTATACACAGTTTGCCAATTCAAAGTAGCATCATCCCCAAATACTAACTCATCACTAACATCATCATCACCATCATCATCATCATCATCATCCACCTTTTCAACTAACCACTCATTACATTCATCAATGTCATTGAGTGAGATACGGTCAACCTCATCTCTAAGATTATATCTCTACTTGAGCACTTAGTTATATTTCACATAAACCAAGTCTGCAACTTTCATGGTCAACCTTGTTTCTCTTCTTAGAATGAATCTGTAACATCAACATAATCTAAACGTTAATGGTTGTTATTATAAGTATAACAAAGTACCAAAATGATTGAAAAATGCTAATTACATGCTCAAAAAAACTTTAGTTACATTCGCATTTCGAAACACTACATGTCAAACACAAAATCCTGATAGCTAGCTGCTGCAAATTTGGAGCTATTGCAAATCACTCAAAGTTTAAAATTAAAAGAAATTTGAAAACTAGAAGTTGCATTCTTCTCACCATGTGCAAAGGTTTTCCTTTGTGATTTTCCAGAGTTATTTCGTAAAGATCACCAACACTCTTATAAATTGGTAGCTCAATTAATATTTTTTTTGTTGCACTTCCCAACTTGGCACCATTCTCTTAATACATTCTGTAATATCTCGAGTAATAGCATATATAATCAATACTATTAAATAATTAATTATTAGATAAATTATAAATATGAAAGAGGATAATAGAGTAATGTTAAATATAGGGTAATGTGGTTATAAATTTTCTCGGTAATAAAATAATAATATTTTACCCAGGTGGAGATAATTTTATGAGCAGTTTACCCGGTAGGGATTTACATTACAAAATAGTTTAATTATTAGGAGGTTACATCTATTATATGTGGAGAGGAACGGGCCACATAGCCAAAAGTGGTCAGAAATGATGTGGACCACATATAAAGTAAGACACTATTTACTTTGTTAAATAAAAATTAGATGATGATCATCTAAACCCTAAAAATCCTCTTCATGTTCTCTCTCCTCTTTTCAAAAAGCTAAAACCTCTCTCCCTCCATCCTTCCCCTCCATTGTTGATCTTTAACCTACCCAAAATCTTGTATTTCACTTCCTTTTACTTATATTGTCCAACCCTTTCTCTTATTTACCACCAAGAAACTTACATACAAGCCAAAAATTCCCTCCCTTTGGACTATATATTTTCAACCATACAAGAAAAGAAGGGAGCTCATTGGTGGTTGTTTGATTGGAGAGTTTAAAGCATCAAGGAGTTGAGTTTGATGATGTTTGCTAGCTTAGAGACAAGGTAAACTCTTATAACTTGTTGTATCATATGGTTTCTTGAGAACTAGGGTTTTCTTGACTTATTTTGTTCTACTTATTTTGGGAGGTTGATATGATGCTAATAGAACTTGTTCTAATGACCTAAGGTTGGTGAAACTTGGTTGGTGTTGAGAAATAAGCTAGGGAACCAAAACAACTCTAAAACAGAAAAATTGCTTGCTAAGAACAACATGAATTGTGCTTGATTTGTAGATAATATCTAAAGCTAGGAAATTCTAATTGAAGTGAAACGAATTTTAAATGAAAATACACTCATAGAAAAGTATACCCACTAAATTTGAGGTCCATTGGGCTTTGGATGAAAAAGTTATCAATTTTCAAAGTAGGTTGTTAACTAAAAACCATAGTCTTGACCAGTACATGTTATAATGGGCATAACACACCCTATATAACTTCAATTTAAATGCAACCACTTTTATTAGAAAACTAAAAATAAGGGAATAAGCTAGTAAAGTTTCAACTTCAGATTTTAGTGAGTTGCTCCAAGTATATCCATGAAGTTGCCATATGTTGTGTATGGGTTAAAACAGGACAGCCCTAATATAGAGTTCATAACTCAAGCTCTATCTGAAAAGTTGAGTGAAACTTGATGGGTTTGAAAGAGGGTTCTTATAGATATCTTCCAAAAAAATTTTGGGGCAAAGGAAAGTAAGATGGATTTTTAGGTGTACAAGTCTGTCACAAAAATAGGCAGTAGTGAGTAAAACTTTAATAACTTAAGCTATATATATCAAAATTAAGTGAAACTAAATAGGTTGGAAAGTATACTAATAGTGATACATTTCAGTAAAATTTGACAGTACAATGAATTAAAACAGAATTTTGGTGTAATTTGAAATATCTGGATAGATTTAAGGAAACTGAATCAAACTTGTGAGTTAAGTGGCTTAGGGGCTTCTAAACTATATAGGGGTCTAATTTGAATGAGAAATTATGCAAGTGTGTGTTAGGTTGACACCATATCGATGTAGTAGCTATGATGTAGCCATGCATTGGAATTTATAAGCTTGAGACTTCTGTGCCCTTTATGATGATAATTATGCTTGAATTCTTGTTGGTGTTATGTTAAAATTGTTATTTCTGTAACTGGTTAGCTGGTATTTCTATTGTAAATTTTGGGAATCTTTATATTACAGCCATCATGCCACCGAGTTACCGGTAAAAGTATGTTGAAGATAAGCTATGCGGCATAATCATAAGCACATCAAGCATTCTCATGCATAACTACGAATGAAAAGTGCATATGAATACATGAGGTCATAAGATGACTATAATTTCATATTAGTTACGCTAACCTCGGAATAAATTAAGGGAAATAGATCGATGCGGGGTTTGGAGAAAGTAAATCCAGCAATCACATAAAGGAATGAGCTCGGTCCTTGAAAGCGGACTATCACCCAGGAGTTAGAAAGGCCAAATACTCTTAGGGGACCAAGTATACATCCTCATGATACAAGTTAAAGAAAGAACGTGGAAGACAAGTGCACTTGCATAATCATTTTATTCGCATTTGCATATGCATAAATTCTATTCTTTTGCTAATCTGTTATCACTACTATGAAATTGCCCATTTATTTATCAAGTATATGAATAAAATAAACCTACTTTAGATAAAGAGTTTTCAAAAACCTATCAACTGAAATCTTTATACTATTATAGGTTACAAATGCTTTTTGAAACAAACGGAAGCAACTGAGGGTGATAACGACGTTCGTGCATGTGATAGTCTAGGAGACCCTACTAAGAATTTTAAATTCTTATCCCTATTATGTGTATATCCATGTCACTCTGTTTCGCACAAAAATAGTTTGCTAGCCGAATGGGTTGAGAGTCAAGGCGTGTCAGGAAATTATTCCAAGATGACCAAGAGGCTCAACTAGTGCAAAACACAACTGATTTCCATGATCAGATGATTAGTACCAAGAGTGGCACTCTGTCTTTTAGCAAATGGGTTCCCGAACTACTCCAAAGAGCATTTCATAGGCAGATCAGCAAATTCAGTCACCAAAAGGATATTGGCGAATATCTGAAGACTAATGAAATGGATTAAAACTTAAACAGGCTGAAAGTAAATGAAATGCTATAAACGAAATGCGGTAAAGAAATGCTTTAAAGTGTTGAAAAGCAAAGGCAAGGAACGTAATGTTCATAAAACATAAAGATAGATGTAAAAGAAACTTGTGTTTGATCTATTTGTTTAGGGATGGATTTACAAATTGTGCTCAAGGCTATTTATACACGTACAAAACTTAATAGTTATCCTAAGTCATCTATTAACCACGTTCTCATACAAACATGGCCAGCAAACTACATCCTGGTGCGTCCTGGTAACCGCCTCGTAACCGTCTTCCATGTCTTCCTTAAGGGCACACTTCTTAGTGTAGTAGTAACTGCTTAAAGCGCTCTTTACCTTTCACTATCTCCCCACTTTCTGAACTAGAAACCGCCTTCCTCAGCTGCTCCTACTTTCCAAGGAGCAATCACGGACTTGGTCAAACTCCTACTCTCAGCTGCTAAAGCACGTTCTTTCTCCAACCAAAGCCCAGAACTGATATGGATTACTAGTTGTCAATAAGGCCCAAAGCCTAATAGGAAATTCATGCCCTTGGCTAACGACTACCGTCAACTGTCAGCCAATGGCTATAGATTGATAGCTAAATCAGCCATCGACTATCGGTTGGAACTCATATCAGCTGTCAAGCCTCAAAATATGTGAATAAGAGTTTCTATAGGCAACTATACCTAGTTAGAATCCTAATCACAAAAGGCAAGGCAAATCAGCTGAGGCAAAATAGACAAATAGCCAAAATAATATCGAAACGGCCTTTTTTAGGCCCAAAACGGCCTCAACTAGGCCAGCCCCAGTTGCCATGTCAGCATTCTTGCTTGAGCTTTCCATAGATATGCAATAATGGCTATTCTGACACCCAGATCTCATCCAGCAGCCAATTGAAGTTTGGCAAAGCATTTTGGCCTATTTCAATTAATTTAAGCAGAGCAACACATTCCTTGTCAACCGTCAGGCATCGTTCATTCTTCGGCTAACTACTCTTCGGCTATTGGCTGAATCTGACTGAATATTGCCTCTTCCGGCTATTTCTGCTCGGCTGATACCCATCCTCGGCTAGCCGCAATTTTTTGGTGCCAACAAACTCTCAGATGACGATGATGGCAGTAGTAGTGTTTTTCATCAAGGTCCCTGAGTAGCAATGACATTATGACCATGCCTTGGATGTAACGTTCGAAAATTCTTAAAATATTTAATTTACGCTATTAATCGATCTATTCACTTTTATTGAATCTGTAAAATTAATTAGAGGTTAATTAAAGATTAATTGAGAGTTAATTAGAAGTTAATTATAGATATTAGGATTAAGAAAAATTAAAATAGACATGCAGAAAATCTTACAAAGTTATTAGCAATGTTTAGTTCGTTTGAAGGGAAATCGGTAAAGATTTGGTATTTTATACTGCTAGAGCCGAATTAGTAGAATTTTATACTAAAAACCCTAATTTGAGTGGCTGAATTACCCATGTGAGTGGCGCCATTTGTAGCCCACAAAGGGGGGAGATTTGGTTAAATTTTAAGCACTCAAGACAACCACCAATTAAGAGCCAAGCTCCTAACTACCAAGCATTATAAATTTCAACAATACCCACTCACTCCCCTCATTTTGGGATGCCACTTTTCTACCCAGGTCTCTCCTCTTTTCTTCTTCTACTTCACTTCATCTTTCTCCCAACTCCATGCTCCAACCACTTCCTCTACCAAGAGCTTGAATCTAGTCACACTACACATCAACTCTAAGGTAGGATTCATGGTTTTCTTCTCCTAGTTATGAATTAGTGACTAATTGAGATGTTTATTTCATTTATTCAATTGCTATTATATTGTGTTTATATGAGTTTTTGTGGCTGAATTAACATGTACAAGTTGGGTTTTGGTTGGGAAGTTGAAAGAAAAACCAAAAAAGTAGCAAAATAGATTCTGCCCCAAATTGAAAACCCTTGACTGTCCATACTGCGAAGTGTACGGCTTTGCCCACAGATACTAGAATTTGGTGAAACCAATTTTATATGAAACTAGATATTTAGATCTTTCCAACCATGTAAATTATAAGGCCATTAGATTGGTATTCAGTGAGATTTGAATTTTTGAAGTTAACCTTAGATTCTTCCCTCTAGTTCTGACTAGACTGGGTTGTGCAGGGCATAACTCACCCTATACAACTTCAAATTGAGTGTCACTAATTTTTTTAGAAAGCTAACATATAGATGTTTATGCCATAAAAATTTCAGATTCAAATCTTAAGTAGTTTGCTCTCAATAATTCACCAAAGTTGCCTTATGTCCTAACTAGGCTGTAATAAGGTAGCCCAATTTAACCAACTTTGAGAGCTTATAACTTGAGCTCTGGCCACTCAAATGAAACAAAAATTCCTGGAAATTAAATCTAGCTAATGATATAAGATTCAAGCAAATCGAATAAGATTTCTATTTTTGACGATTTTTCACATTTCAGACCCTAATTCTATCTAACACTAGGGCACATCTAGGTTAAACTTGAGTAAGAAAAATCCAATGATTTATGAATCAACTATTCGAATTCAATCTATTAATTGGACAGATTGTTCATTGAAAAAATAAAAAAATAAAAGATCTGAATGCTAAAAGAAAAACAATCATAAAGAAAATAAAAAAAAACAACAAAAGAAAAGAAAAAGGGAGTTTTTACTTCAGAGATAAATATTAGTTTGAACAAAGCAAATTATTATGCTAAAAAATTAAAATTAAAAAAAAAAATATTTGGCAGATATTACAAAAAAAGAAATCCTCTATTAAGCCATAAATCACAAAATACTCTATTAGACTATAAATCGCAGCATTCTTTTTTTAAATCTATCATGGAAAGGGTATACCTAGATATCTTTCTATGTATCATTTATATTCCTAGGGTTGATGTACAACTTTTTCTTGATTCAAGGAAAAAAATAAAAAACTCACTCTATACTTATCAAAACTTAATGAGACCAAAAGGGTTAAAAATCAGACACATAATATTTCAACATATTAAAAATTCAGATTCAAATAAGCTAAATGGGAATTTTGCCCTAAATTACAAAATCAAGCAAAATTGAATAGTGTAGACAAAATTGTCAAATTGAAGGGTTAGCTACCTTAACTTATGTATAAGTTGCAATTAAGACTTGAATGTTGCAAATAGATGATAATGCTAAAAGGTTAAGGTTTTATGTTAGCTCTGCTGCTATGACAAATTGTCTATTTTAAACTGGCACTATTTATGGGAAAGCGGATCTCATCCGTTATACTACTGAAATTCCAGTAAAAATTATGCATATAATATGATACACATGTGGAAATATATGACATTCTAGTTAATTCAATCATGATTCTATAATTCATAAGAGCTATAGGGATTCCATATTATTTGGCCAGCCCCGAAATAAAGTTAAGGTAAATAGATCGGTGGGAAAGTTGGGGAAAATAAACCCGGCAATCCTGTATAGTAATGAACTTGGTCCTAAGAAGCAGACTATTACCCAATAGTTATATGGCCAAAAACTCCCAAAGGACCAAGGATGGAAACTCACAAAGTATGAACTTAAGTAGTGATTAAAGTGAAGTGCATTATGTTTCAATAAAGTCTCATCTCTGATGCCGTATATAGTTTACATAATCAATTTGGTTTACTTGTATCATGATATCTCTTATGCTTGTTTATTATTTTATTACACTATGAATATTTTGTATGATAATTATTCTACCTCTTAGATGAGTTTCTTTATGTCTCTTACCTCTTTGAAGTAAAATAAAACTTTGCTTCGGGCTATGTATTTCTAACCCAACTAAATGAGAATATAAGATCTGTTATTCACCTTTTCATAATTAAATAAAAATCGAAGCAACTGGGAATGAACGCGATGTCAATGTAGAGTAGTTATATGAATCCTACTGAGAATTTTACAAATTCTCACCCTACTATGTGAATCCACGACATTCTCAGACTATGGACATGGCAGCGATGGCCATCCTCTTCATCAAGTTCTTTGAGCTGTAGATCCACCTCAACCCGATGGTAGACTTTGTGTATATCACTGGTAACTACCATTTCCATTTGTATTTCTTTTTTCATAGAGACTTCATTATTCCTCTTTCTTACCCTCTGCTCAACCCCGCTGCACCCTTCATAGCCATCCCGTTATACATGGCACATCTTGCTCCACTTCCAGTAGCACCGGCAGCTCCACCACCTACCTCACTACCTCAAGTAGTTCCCTCTCTTTTCCGCTGATGATGATGACCCCTCAGAGGCGACAGACTCATCTTCTGGCTCATCCACCGGACCTGGTGACGGGTATGCCCTAACAGAGCCTAGTATGGCTAACAGGTTCCTGTCCTCGGACTCCGGCTAGAGACACCATCCACCTAGCTAACTATAGTGTACAGGGTGGCCCCTTTTTCGTACTTTTATAACCTCGGGCCATAGACTTAGTTTCTTTTGTGTTTCTCAAAGAGAGATGATAGACGAAATGTCCTTTCAGGACCATACAGCGATACACATCATGAACATGGGCCGGTTTATTTTGTGTGACGATCCAAATTTCTATACCCCCTACTTTTATATGTACATGTACTTATGAACCTTTGTTTAGATGTATGTAAACATGTCAGAGATGTTATGTTTTTTTTTTTCTTTCTTCCGCCAACGTATTTAATTCTCTTTATTACGCAATGCTCATATGACATATGTATACTGCGTTGCATATTAATGCCAAGTCAGTAACCCGTGTTTAAATTTAAAATTCACTCGACCCAATCATATATACTAAAGTTAAATAAAATAAGAGTTATTTGCATGTGACAAACTACCGGATAGAATATTATGACTTAAGCATAATATTACATTTGGTTGGGTGTTACACTAGACTCCCTGTACCTAACGAGCAGCTTGCATTGCCGATTGTATATTTTTTTACCAACGATCATTTGAAGTTTCGGTTTTGAGTCCTTTCTTTGATCCTAAGGCGCCTTTTGATGGGGTTCCCTTATTCATGGTGCATCTAGCATTTGCCCCACCTTAGCCTTCAACCCCAGCATCCACGGAGTTTGACCCTTCTAAGGTGAGCTCCTTATCTCCCTTAGCTTCTTTTGGAGGTACTGGCCATCTATTCGGTGGTCCCGAAGCTACGAACATCATGGAGAATGGCTTCCATACCCCCGAGTTGGGTTAGGGGAGTATGCAGGACCTTTTGGGAGGCAGTTCAATTATTATAAGGTTTAGCTAACTTTCCTTGTATAGGTGTTCATCTTTTGAAATTGTATGTTATATGGGCCGTAGACATAGATGTAGGTTTTCTTTTGCTCTCATGTATTTGATACATGTCGCTACGTGGACCTTTTTGAATTCTAATTACTTTGATGTGGGTTGAGCATAGGATCCAGATGAAGATCACACATCTAATGTACTCAGAAACTTGTACTAGAAATACATGGGCTATGTAAATATTGAACTAGATATTATGCAAATTATTTGCTACAGTTACGTTTAGTACATTTATGGTTTCCCACTTTATCACTTCGTTTACATTTTACTCTTTGTATACACAAGTCTATATATGTAAAGTGCCGTGAAAAATTTTATTACACGTATGCCTTTATTAGAGCAAACATAAACGAGACTTGAAATGAAAGACAACTAAACTAAGAAATAAGACCTCCGCACGTGGCAAACTTTAGCTATGGTATTATGACTTAAACATAACACTATAGTTAGAAGCGTGTTACATATTCATACAACCCATTTGTTTCTTTCAAATCAAACTCCAATGTAGGGTTGTCATAGAAGAACTCCAAGTTCGAAAAATGACTACCTGCATGTAATAGGTGATGAAGCTGGCAATTCCATCTTTTATCAATGGTTGCAAATAGCAATTTGTATTTATTTTCATTGTTTTTGAAGGACTTCATAATGGATTATTTTTTCTTGTCAGTTGCCTCATAAATATAACCCAAATTGGCTTTTTTTCACTATCAACAAGTAAGAGGAACCATAACTTTAATGTTGTATTTCATATGATTCCAAAAAGAAGGTAGAATTGTAGTTTTGTTGCTTCCTTTCCCTTAGCCTCCTTAGACAACTTGTTCTCTGTCCATTCATCAAAGGCAAATATTTTTCTTATTTTCTCTTGATGAAGCCTTTCCAATGGTAGAAAGGAAGTAGCAAATCGTGTGGCCGCTTGCCTTATCAATTTCTTCTTGTTTGTGAAGTGTCTTAACAAACTCAAGGTGCTAGAGTGGCTATAAATGAAGCCAACAAGATAAACTTCTCTTTTAATTGTCTTCTTTATCAATAGAAGTTTTCGAATGTCTTCTAGTATCAAATCCAAGCAATGGGTTGCACAAGGAGACAATTATGCGAGAGACATCAACCTTTAGAGTTTAGCATGGGGGAACATGTGTTTCTACATTTTTTCTCCTATGAAAGGCATTTTGAGATTTCGTAGGAAAGGTAAACTAAGCTCGAGATTCATTGGATATTTGAGATTTTGGAAAAAGTATGGCAGGTAGTTTATCGCTTTACCTTCCCACTTGACTTTTGAAAAGTTCATCTAGTTTTTCATATTTTAATGCTTCGAAAATAGGTTCATGATCTTTGTCTCATTATCCAATATTATTTGGTCAAGCTTGATGAAAATCTAAACTATAGTATGCAACCTATGGAAATAATGGATAGATGAGTGAAGCATTTACAATCTAAAGATGCTGCTTCCATCAAGGACATTTGGTAGGTACCATCTAATAAAGAAACCAACTAGGAAACAAAAGCAATTATGCAAGAGAAATATCCACACCTTTTTGGTTCAAGGTTAGTAAATATCTTAAAATTCGAGAACGATTTTTTTTTAATAAAAAAGGAGTTATTGTAGCACACAAATATAGGGAGGAAAAAAATGTGAGTGAATTTTTGTAATTTTAGTAGGCTATGTGAAAAAAGAAAAAGAAAAAGAAAAAGAAAACCTACAATTTTAAAATCAAGACCACCTCCTCCCCCTCATCTATCCATCGACCACCTCTATTCCCTTTCCTTCCTCAATCCTTTTTCTTCTTTTTGCTTCCATCCTAAAAGCTCCATTTTTTCCCCTCATCTTTGTCTTGAAATCTTGACATCCATTAGCTTCTAAAGGTTAAGGTATTCACAAGGTTAGTGAGTTCTAAAAATGGTGGATGAGTAATTTTTGCAACTTTGAGTAGAAATCTAAGGAGTTAAGAGCTCGAGCACTAGCAAATTACAATGGATAAGCTAAACCATTTTTTTTTTTTTTTTACTTTTATCCAAATTCTTAGGGACCCTAAGTCTTGCAATTTGGGATTTCATCTAATAGCTTTACTAATTGTTAATCTATTTTCAAATAAGTTGTCAAAAGTTATTTATTCATAGAAGATGTGTTTTAAATTTAAGAGATCTAATGGATAACTTTAATCTTTTTGAAGTCGACAACAAGTCAAGAGTTAAGAGCAAGTTCCAGAAGGAAGTTTGAGTCCTTGATGTTAATTCTTGACATGGGTATTCATTTAAATTATCTAAGCTAGTAAAAAAATATTTGTTTCTAGTCTGAATCCTTGGACACTGTGTTTGTTACTCCTCCTAAAGCCATCTGGGAGTAGCTAGGTTGATTCTTCATAGGTATGAATGGATAAATTACTTAGTGGCATTGTTTTAAAATTTATTTTTATGAAACAAAGTTGTTAAAGCTAATGATTTTATTTTACTTTTTTTTTATTTGTTTATTTTATATTTTTCTTTCATGCAATGACAATTGAATTATAACTGGAATTGTGTTTAGCTTTATTTGGTATTGTTAAAAAAAATTATTTTATTTTATTTCAGATTATTTTGCTTGTGCTAATATGATGTATGAGAGTTATTGAGTTTAAGAACTGAATATTATTGAGGTTGATGTATTGAGTGTGACATGAGTGTCGCCTTTACACAAATTAATTAACCAGAGTTACACAAAATGTAGTAAAGGGTGCAATTAGGATTAATTAACTAATTTTGCTTAATTTTGACTTAGATTCTAATATGGGCACATTTAATTAAAATTATTTGGCCTTTTGGAATTATTTTCAGCTTTGAATCATATTGTTTTGTATTCTTAATCATTGATTTTTCTCTTTTATAACATTTGATGGTATTTTGAAAGTGCAATATTAAGAAGAAGCCAAATTAAGTAAGAAAACTAAGTCACGCTCCATTCTGATGTTGCTACAGTGATATGTCATTACTGGAGCAAAATAAATTGCATTGAGCTAATTTCGATGGCATTGGAAGCATAGGACAAAAGTTTACAACTTTTATGATGACATCAAAACCCAATTTACTCATTCAAAGGGAGAAAAAATCAATGCAAGATGAATTTAGTATATTACTAGAGATAACTCTCGTGCATTGCACTAGTTTGTTAATTTTTTTTAAATTATTTTTAATATAAACACTTTTGAAAGAAATATGTAATAGTGAGTAAAAAGTAGATATAAATATTTAATTATTCTACATAATATTTTTAGTATATAAATATTTAATTATTCTACATAATATTTAGCATATGTATATATTTCTTATCTTTCTCAATTATAAGAATAAAAACGTTCAACTCCCTTAGTAAGGTCACTTTAAACAATTGTAATACCTTTATAGATTATTTTCTAATAAATTGATAATCAATCATTACAAATTTAACTAATAGAATATATTCTAGATATACATTCTACACGAAACATAGGTTTTTTAATTTTATTATGGAAACAGTAAATTTAAAATGCTATAATATGTGATTAAGAACAAAAATACAGGATTGTGGAATAATAACACAAGTTTCTCCTTACACTAAATAGTGTTTATGTTTTATTAAATTTTTAACTGAATTCTACGTGCTTTAGGGCAAAACCTGAGGCCAACATTTCTACTCCTTCAATGACGAAATTTGACACAGCATGCACAAGGAAAGATATGTTTGAGCTCCCCCACCGTGACACAAGAAATAATCATTTACAAAAGGCTGCAAAAGACTGCAAAAGCCACATGAAAGAGCAAGTGACAAAGCATGTACATAGAGGCCACGTGAAAATGCATGTTCAGGCATGCATGAACAGTAATAGACATAGAGCATTTCGACCCCTTGTGAGGCGAAATGCAAGTAACATAAACAGTGCACACATGGCTTAGAATAGGAACCGAGTGTCCTTTTGCAGACCGGATTTCAACGTGGCTGGGGCGAAATGTGTAATACAAGCTCGGTAAAAGAATCTCTATTTCATTGACACATTGGTCATACTTTTCTACATGTGATATGGCGAAATTTGTAATATATGCCGATGAAGAATCTTGACTACTATTTATATGTTGAAGCTAGCTAAGAGCTGTTGAATTTTATAACGGTAATATTGGCTTTCAGCTAGCTTCAGTTTTATATATATGCCCCCTTCACCGAAGCTTATTCAAGTTATCATAGATTGTGTCTCCATTATTGTTATTTTTCGTTTCTCCATTGTTATTATTCTTTCTTTTTTTTTATTTTTGTTGCTCCCCTTCTTGCTCTGCTTCCTTTGAAATTAGAGTGAATTAATATAAGTGAGAGAAAAGTATGGATAACAATGCAAGTGTTACTGTTGTTACACATTTTAATGGTTCTGTTATTAAAAATACAGAGGAGGGTGTGATATTGATGTCTGACGAGCCGCTTATCATCTTCATTCATCAAGGCATAAATACTAGCACTAAATGCTGTCCTTTGTCAAGGCATAAATATCGGCACTCTAAAGAGAGGGTTAGAATTAAGTATCGATGTCCGATCTCAAATTTCAATGACAAATATAGTTTCGATCAGTTACGATAAGTAGTGACAGAGAGATGCAAATAATGTTTAGGACGTATAGGTAGTATCTACAATATATTACTACCATTGAACTGTACATCGATTTTGAAGAAATTTTTGCTAAAGTTAGTCAAGCAAGTTTTCATTACAATGAAAATGTTCAAAGTGCTTATCCTGCCAGACGACACGAAGACACTATCCCCAGTTCATATCAAGTGAGTCATATAATAGTTTATTAAATTTTTTTATTTCAAAGTTAGTCATGTAAATAATTTCTTTATTATGGTGCAATTTATTTATTAATTATGTAGTAATCTCATTAATAGTTTTGTGGAATTACTTTTTTATCTTGATCAATATAATATCTATATTATTTTAGTTAATACTTTTTAATAATTTTTGTTCTTGTACCATGTTGCTCAAACCGGTACTAGTTCTTATCCGGCTAGACAACATGACCATAGCACTATTCCTAATTCATATCCAATGAATCATGTGATATTTTATTAAGTTTTTTATTTCAAAATTATTTACGCAGGCAATTTCTTTGTTATAGTGGAATTTATTTAGTAGTTGGTTTTTATTTTATAAGTTTGTATTATTCTGATTAATATTTTTTCTTGAATTGAATTAAATTTTTATTCCATTACTTAGTTGAATTAAATTCTTGACTTGAATTAATAGTTTTATCCTTAAGATTTTATTCTATAAGCTTGGGTTATTTTAGTTAATACTTTTCAATAATTTTTGTTTCAGTATCATATTGCACAAACTAGTACTAGTTCTTATCCAACTAGACATTATGACTACAACACTGCTCCCAGTTCATATTCAGTAATTCATATGATACATTATTAAAAAACCTTAATTAATACTTTGCTTATATATGTCTAATTAGCTTATTTAACACAATTGACCAGATTTTGTTTTGTACGGTATTCGAGGATGGAGCGTGAATTTAATCATCACTATGGATAGATGCAATAACATGGTGAGGTATATACTAGTTGGCTTGAAGAAATTCCACAAGAGAAGTGGGTTCAAGCTTTTGATGGTGGGCATAGTTATGGGCATATGACCACGAACCTAGTAGAGTGTGTCAATTCCATGTTAAAGGGTGCTCGTAATCTTTCCATTGTGGCCTTGGTTCGAGCAACATACTTTCGGTTGACTAAGTTTTTTGCAATCAAAGTTTGGGAGGCACATGCTCGAAAAGATGCAAGATTTGTTTTCTCGAAAGCCCACATAACACGGTTGCGAGAAATCCAGCAAACAACCCGTAATGTGCGTGTCACATAGTTTTCAAGCAGAATCAAGGTTTCCATGTTCAAGATGAATGGGGATGAATTTAGTGCTAATTTGATTTGAAGGTATTGTGACTGCAGCGGTTTTCAAACTGATCAATACCCATATTGTAACACCCTACTAATTTGATGTTATGCTTAAGTCATAGCATGAAATTAGGTAGATTGTGTTACCGTATTAACACTCTGTTTACCTTTCCTGATTTATTCTTCTTTAAACAGTCATCATCATACTATTATATTTTTTTTTTTGATCGGAACGAAACGGCGCGCTGCTATACTAAAAGCGAAACGAATTTAACTAAATATCACCAAAGACAAGAATAGTACATTAACATTTCTGTGTATGTGCAAATATATATATATATATATATATGTCAGAAGCCTCTGATTCAGTTTATGTACAAAGTTTCGAAGTAAAATAAATAAGCGGGCTGGATATCAAAAAGACCATGATGCTCGTATCAGGCAAAACATCCTATGGTCCTCGCGGACATTTCGTAACCTACTGCTAACCCTACAGTCAAGTCTATGATCCAGAGCTACGTTCTATCCAAAAGGGGGTCATACTATACAACATCTCCTACTGCTAAGCTACTCGGTCAGATAGTCGTTAGCCATGTCAGGCTCTGCCGGTGAGTAGTCTGCGCTAGGTCCCGAGAAGGAAGAGGGTGACGAGCCGGTGGCCTCTGAGGGGTCGCTCTCTGAACTCAATAGGATATCAGGGACTGCCTGCGGTGGTGACTCGAGGCGTGGTCGTGAGTCTTTGCCTGGGCTGCGGGTGCAGGAGGAGCAGGAGGTGGGTGCGCCATGTGCAGCGGGACGGCGATGTAAGGACTAGTAGGGTCGAAGATAGGATGATGTAAAGGAACATCAAAGTTCTTGTTGCTGAAGAGGTAGAGACGGAAGTTACACGAGCCGGCTATATACAGTGAATCCAACTCTGGGTCGTGGTGAAGCTGTAAAGCGGGAATCTCAATGAAGAAGGTCGTGGTGGAGTCCATCGCCAGTATCTGAGAATGGTGCGGAAGATACAAAACAGGGTGAGAATTTCAAGAAATTCTCAGTAGGGTTCGGGTATACTGGTTAACTAACATCACATACATTCTCAGTGGCCTCGGTTTTTACTTAATTATAAAAACATGTGTTCAAACTGAGATATCCATTTTAATGAGTTCAAGAAAATATCTGGTCCGAGGCAAGGTTCAATTTTACTTTAGACGGCACAAGAAATAAAATAGATTACTAATAATGGTATGTAGAAGGATAAACAGAATAGATAAATAAACAGCAGTAAATAAATATAGTAGACAACTGTAACATCTTGACATAACTATTTCATGCATTTATGCATTCATATAATCATGCAAACTCATACTTGAACTTTCCTTTTTAAACTTTTCATTTCCTTTCATCATTTTTCCATCTCTTGGTCCCCTGGGAGTTCTTGGCCATTTAAACTCCTGGGTAATAGTTTGCTTCTTAGGATCGAGCTCGTTCCTATACAGGAATGCCGGGTTTACTTTCCCCGACCTTCCCACTGATCTATTCCCCTTAACTTCTTATCCGGGGCTGTCCCAAGTAGTATGGAACTTTCATAGTGGCATAACCCTTTTTATAACTTTCATAACTTTCTTAAGAATGCACATGCATTAACATGAAATTCATAACTTGTGCATGGGTTCTACCGAAATTTCGGCAGCATAACGGAACGTGTCCGCTTCCCCATGAATAGTGCCAACCAACCAATACATTTACACAATTTGCAATTTCAGTATAGAGCAGCAACTATGCACATACATTCATAGATTCATTCATTAGTTTCAATGAAGCATCAATAGGGCTTTAGACATCAGTCTGCCTCATTCTGCCTGGTTATAGTATATCCCAACTTTATTTCAATTTAACTCCTTTAAACCTGATTTTTGGATATGTTTTAGCCTTATGTGTCTAGTTTCTAACCTTTTTGGTCCCATCTAATTTTGAAATCTATAGCTCAAGATATTCAGATTTTATCCCAGCATGCCCAATGGCTAGCCAGAATCAAGCAACTAAAAGTAAAAATCTACTAAAAATTGAAAACTGACTCAAATTACACGAAATCAAACTCATATTAAAGCTAATAGGGTAAAGTTTCCATTTCATTTGGATTATTAGGGCTCGAGTTATAAGCCCCGAGTTCTGACATTCCTAAGCTGCCCTGTTCTGGCCCGGTTTGGACATAGGACAACTTTCTTGGATCATTGGAAGCAACTAAGACCTTATCTAATTCTGAAATTTTTATGGAATATTCTCCTATGTGTAAGATTTCTAAAAAAGTTGGTTTCATTCATTTTCAAGTAGTATAGGTCGAGTTCTACCCTAAAGAACCTAGTCTGCCCGGAGCCAGAGTCAAAACCCTAGATCGAAGTTCAAAAATTCATAACTCTCTCAATTCTACTCCAAAAGCCTTATATGATATATCTATGGAAAGCCCTGGATGTCTAGTTTCATTTAAAATTGGTTCCATCAAATTTGATCGGCTGTAGGCGGAGCCGTACACTCCGCCGTACGGACTGCCGAGGGGTTTTGGGTTCTCCTGCTCTCCATCTCTTCCTATTTTCATTCTTTCTTGGTTCAAATTCGGTTTCAACCAAACAAACAGCCCAAAACCAATCACATATCATCATAATCATCCATTTAACACATCAAGAGTCATGAAAATAACCCAAACTCAGCCAGCCCATGCCACAGATTTGGTGCAATTATTAAACTCCTACCTTTGTTCCAAGTGATTGTGCTGGATTTTTGAAGGCTTGAATTGTCTTGATGTTTGGTTGAAGTTGTGTATGTGAAGGAAGGAAGATGAGAGCTGAATGAGAGGAGAAAAAGTGGAGCAAGAGAGGTCAGAATATGTGATAAAAGGAGCTGAAATTCTGATCACATGGTGGTGTGTAGGTGGCTTCCTTCTTGCAATTTGATTGGTCTAAAATGTTTGGCTGAAATTCAGCCAGCCTTCTTCACTTTCTATGGCCTTTTTTGCGCCATTTAGAGGGCTTAAGTGGCTGAGTTCTCAGCCACTTAAAGTAGGGTTAATGGGTTGAAATTATATTGGTCCGGTTCCAACAGTTTAAAATACCGTAATGTTACCGATTTCCTTTAAATCGGTAAATCGGTTTTCAATAAAATTTTTATGAAATATCCTATACTCTAACTCAATTCTCTCTTATCTAGACTCAAGTAATTGCTAATCAATTGAGTCTAAATAACTGTTTAACCGAATCTTAATTACTCTCAATTATTCGATAAAACCGAATAATTAGACGAAAAACGGTGGATGTTACACATACCGTTACATAATTGCATGTTATGCCAATCAAAATATTGATTGGCAAGTGTATGTCGATAGTATTTATAGCATGGAAAAGGTTTGTAAAGTGTACGATAGGGAGTTTTGGGTCATGGGGAATCGAAGTACGTGGCCACCATATAATGGTCTAGTGATTCGTCCAAACCCTTAATTAAAGTGCAATGTGAAAGGTCGGCTAAGATCAACCCATTTCTAAACGAAATGGATATGCGTAAGATGCGAGGACCAAAATGGTGTAGTCTATGCCGTGGCGAAGGACATTGCCACAAACAATGTCTACTTAGACCTAATTAGTACTAAGTAGTAAATTGTTCTTGTTTATATATTTTTGTTAATGTAATTTGGACTTCTAGTAATTTTAAGTGCTTAACAATTTTATAGTAAACGGCATTTATTTTAGGAAGATAGCGATTTAAACTGTTAAGAGGTTATTATAACTATTTTAGGAAGCTACTAATTTATTTTAATAAATTATGACTATTTTTATAATCAATTTTGTTAGTATATAGTATTAATCAATTTAAATTAAATTGGATAAGAATGGTGTTGAAAATTATAATTGAAATTTGATCTAATACAATCTAATCAAATCCACTATAATAAACTTTAATCTTATTTAATATATATATATATAGTTTATAATCTTTTGGTGTAACATATTATAATAAAGCAGCTATAATAAATTAATCTTTTTATTTATAAATTCATAGAAATATGTGCTAAATTTATAAGAAAAATAATTTATGGATATATTGTGAGCGCCTTTTAACACAAAATTGATGCATTCCACTAGGTTCGTGGTCATATGCTCAAAATCTCTAAGCCTATGCATGGAGGAATCTTGCACGGAAAGATGTGGGAATCTTGACCAGTTGCAAGTGCAGGTGTTTTTTTCACATCCACCTCTGCCGAAAGCTCAATTGAAGGAATCATAACTAGTTGGACTCTTTATTATATAAATGGCTCTATGTATTTGTGGGACGCAAAGTTAAAAATTTTTAGAGTGTAGTGTTCTTATGCTGTTGGAGTGCGGAATAGAGGAGAGAATGTGTTTTTTTCATTTTGTTGTAGTAAGAGGTCTCAAATTTATTATGTTTTTTCATTTGATCTATTTTTAAAATAAAAAAGCATACAAAAATAAAAAAGGCCAAAACACCTTCAAGCAACATTTTTTGTGGCCAAAAATAGCACCAACTGGCTTCGCCATTGCCATCCTAATAGACTCATTTGGGGCTTTTCGAAAAGGTATAATAATAGAAAATCGGAGCCCCAAGTCAAAAGTTATGTCCATTTAATTATAGCAGTCTTTTTTTATAAATTTATCTAATTTATTACTATTAAGATTTGAGATTAGACACCTATATCTAATTTTCACTCTCACCACTCTCTTCGGAGTGCTAGTATTTATGTCTTTAGAAAGTACAAAAATGATAAGTGACTCATTTGACACAATATTTAACCCCGCCTATTCCTACACAGAGTATGATGAAATCTCTAACAAAATTTTTTGCTCTCAGGTTTCACCCCATTATAGGTAGAATTATACAATTGTACATGAAGGGGGCAAAACTTTTGCAATTTCTATGTGTCAAATTTTGCCCCAGGGTAAGTAGGAATTGTGCAATGCAATTCTAGTCACTGTGGTGAAATGTCTTACATTATCCCATATTCTTGTAAAAAATTTCAAAACACAATATTTCAGTTATATTGTTACACTGTTACCATATTTAAATAACGGAGCCCGAAACATAAGATGTCAATTTTCTTATTCTACAATAATTTAATTGATTTTGAATAAAATATTTTATAAGTATATGATTTGTAAACAAATCTAGCTTAAGACTTTTCAAAAGATATAGTTTGAATTAAGTGAAGGAATCATCTTGGTTTTTTTTTTTTTTTTGGGTATTAAGCAAAGAAATCTATCTTATAACTACCTTACTTAGGATATATCAGGATATAAAAATTATAATTGAAAAATGGATCATTAATTTTCATGTGGTGCTTAATTTTTATTCTACTATTTTTTATTGTAAAATAAGAATAAAGTAAGAATATTTAATTAAGTTAAAAATAGAATATTTAGAATATATAATTAAAAATGACAAAATATATACTAAAATAAAATCTAAATAAAAAGATTTATCAATTATATTTAAAATATAAAATAAAATAATAAAAATACTATATTAATAAAATTTACACTTTAATTAAATATAAATTATTTAATACAAAAATACAATAAATTTTTTATCATTAGCATTATATTCTTTAAACTTTTTATAGATGTAATGTTTGTTGTGTCTAAGAAATTTATTTTAGTATAGGTTATCAAATAATTTATTTTAAATTTTATAATTAAATGTCATTATTGTTTAAGAATTTGAGTGGTCAAACATTTTTCACTACTGTAAATACATGTTAATTATAACTGCATATTGTAATGAATGCAAGGTTGCAGAAAGCTAGCTAGCGTTGTAATGTCAAAATCGAATACTGCAACGCCCAATGTTGTATTTTTTTTTTTTTAATTAATGTAGTCTCTTGCGGGTTTATAGTCCTCAGCATTTAAAGTTAGTATAAATAAAACTTTTATAAACATAATTATAGGATTTTTGGAGATAGAGCCGCTAGCAAGGAAAGCTAGCAGGTGAGAGCATTGTCCACCTTAGAAGAATCCTACCATCTATGGTTTTTTCTTTCCATCTTGTGTTTCATTTCTTAGTCATGTGTAACTAATTATTTTGTTTAAGGTGTAAATGAAACTCAAATCAAGTGATAATGAGTATTCCTTTGTGTTGGGATTTGTTTATATAGTTTTATAATTTCATAATTGTGTTAGGCGTGATGTTTACATGTATCTAATTGTTTATTTAAGTACATTTTGTTAATTCTTCTCATTGAATTTATTAATAAGTTGAGATTGATATTTGTTTTACATGTCTAATTCTTGCAATCTTAATTCAATTGTATGATTATGCAATTGTATTCTTGGTGTTTGTGACTCAAGAGCTGAATAATTTATACTTAGCTAAATGATTTGTGTCATAAATTGAATATGTCATATTAATTACATTAAATTGATTATGTCATCAATTTGAATGCAATTCAACTTCTTTTACTTGTGAGCTAGAGCTTGTGGCCTAGCCATGCCATAAAATACTCAATTTGATATTTTATTGTTATGAGATTGGTGGTGGATTTGAAATCCAAACTCACTCCATGATCGTTTTGGCTCAAATTTAAATTGCATATTTAAAATACTTCTTAGTTTTAATTTTTATTTTATTCCAATATTTCCTTTTTTTAAGTTAGTTTAAGTAAAAATTAAAAAAATAATTTAAGTAGATAATAGATTTTTATTAATCAATTCGCTCTTTATTATTATGACACACTTACTCTTGCTTTTTACTATACTAATCTTGTATATTTGTAACTAAGGTAACCTTTAGAACTACAATTTTCTATTACCGTGAAAAATGACAAATTTTTTGAAATTTCTAATATCTTGGTTCTAGATTTAACTTTGATTATAGCATGCAAACTAACCAAAATCAAGAATTAAATTGGGTGTGAGGAATACCTGAGCTGATTGAGGAAAGATGATCAATTCACAGCCTTGCTCCTAGTTCTTCGGATCTGAAACAAAGAAAGAGAAGAGAGAAAGGCCAAGGAGGCCATAGAGAGAGAGGAACTCCTCTTATTCCAGCAATGGCCAAAACATGCACTTTGTCTCAATGAAGCATCAGACACCTGTTTTTAGCTACTTAGGAGAAGGGGCATTTTTCTTGTGTTAATAAAATGATAAGTTAAGCCTATCCATTATAATAAAGTTAATACACAAGAAAATAGAACAATACCCACTACTTGAGTGGTGCTTAGGTCCAATGCACCCAATAGACCCAATAATAACAGTAATTACAATATTTTGGAATTAAACAAGTGGCCTTAATCAATTTTCACATCTAATTAATCTGGGATTAAAATTAAACACAATTTTGATTTATGCAAGTTCACAAATAATTCAATACTCTCTCACTTGGACGACATAAATCAAATCAATACAAAATGGTACCTAGAATAATTCATAATATGTGGCTACAATATGATGTCAAAATTGTGCCAACATTCTTAACCAAATGATCCAAAATGGGATCACAAGCACTCAACAATACAGAAAATTATACTCGGAGTATTGATATCATAGACATAAGACCCTCATTTCCCCGTGACCCAACAAAAGGTGGCATATGGGTAAATGGGAATGTACAACAAAAAATGGCATGCCAATACATTACAAAAGTGCAATTCCTAACAAATGGCCTTAGCATCCACCCCAGATACTATATGAAATCTAGTAAAGCTCATCACAACACAACAATATGAGACGGGTTTGAAATATCTCCAAATGTGCCACATCAACATAAGTGCACACAATAATATATGGCAACATAAGCATTCACCCAAGATGCTCTCTAAGATTCAACAAAATATCTCATCATAATAATATGAGGCAAGATCTAAAGTGCCTCCACAAAATGCCGTTATATGAATTATATTAAAAATCATGCTGCATAAACTTAAATAGCCTTGACAATAGCAGCAACAAAAACAATAATAGTAATAGTAGCAACAACAACAACAGTATGCAGAATGAACACCCATTGAGCTAAGGAACCAAAAGAACTTTAGTGTGTATATATATTATGTATATTGATACGGGTTCACATAATCAACAACCAAACTCATTGACTAACCTTAGTTAAAGGAGGAATAACAAATTCCACAGAAATATACTCAACATGATTTTAAAGTGAATCTTCTCTCTATTAAATATATGTATGCATCAAAATTTCTTTGAGCCTTTTCCACTCTAAGAGAAGATACCATGGAAGAGTTTCAGAATAAAGGGGTAGAGGTTTAGAGATACTCTCCACAATAACAAAATTCTCAACAATACGTCACATGTAGCCTCAAAACAATCTATATACTTTGCCCTAGGGTTAAAGTAGATGGGAGTGTCTATTTTTCATATTTTTTAAGCGACAGCTCCTCTTACCAGTTTAGGGTAGAGCCTAATGTAGGCTTATGGTTGTTTGGGCGATCACCATAATTAAAATTCAAACAAATTATCATCTCAAGGTGATTTGACCTTTGATGCCTTTACAAATATCTAATAACTTATTTTGTAGCCTACAAATAAAAAAAAAAAAGCTACATTGGGTTTTGCTCAAGTATCTCCTAAGTACAGCAACAATATCAAAATTAACATTAAAGTGCACACATAAAACTTGAGCAAATATATGACTGTCAATGATAGAAGCACGCAATAGTTTTGGATGACACTAGGTATTACAGAGTCTTTCACTTTTTAGCATGGGTGTAACATAAGGCTTATAACATTTCAAAATAGCTTTTTTTGAGATTGCTCCCACTTTTCCAAAGAACTAATAGTGGGTTGAAAATCAGAGGTACCAATGCTTGGTTCAAGCCATACATGGACTTTCTCAATTCACATACTATGCATTCCTTACCAACTTTAACAAAATTATTATATTGGTCCATGTGTGCATCCTCATACAAATTATCACTTAATGAAATTATCTTAATATCCATTTTATGGATCTCTAAGACAAAATAAACTATAAGTGTCATTACAATTTGAAAGGGTCTTTAGCAAAAATAGGAGACCCTATATAGCCTATGCTTTCCTTTTGATTGCATCATCTAATCAACAGTCTTGGCTTTAGATCTTTATGTCTCTCCTCTGGCATTAAATTTGGTCTTAAACGTTCCCTCACAGCCAATAGCTCTCTCATAGAAATCAATTTAGCTTTCAATATGCCCGGGTTCCTCTTCAAATGGATCAAATTCAATAATTTTAATGGTATCACCAAGAAAATAGAACCTAAAGTCTCTAGAGCTAAATCAATATCTAAAAGAAAACACTAACTAATTTATGATTAAGATTCAAAATATAATGAAGTTAGAGTTTTATGCATTAAACTCATTGAATTCGTTATCAATATATTCTAGAGGTTTCTCTAAACTTTTAGCCTTAAGGGTACTATTCTTAATGAGTTTGTCTTATAGTATATCTCATGGTCATAATTTAAACATCATCAAAATGGTCCACCTAACATAATATGCCCTATTGGTAATGAAAGAATTATCTGCAGGATTTGGTGGCTTATCCTCTTTTGGAGCAATATCAATATCAGAAAGTAGCAAGAAACGAATTTCTAGAGTCAACCCAGTCCTCATAATTTGTCCCTTTCAGATTTATTAAAGAATTTATACTCATAAATAAAGCTAACAAAATTTATTTACTTATGGGATATAACACCTTACTAGCTAATTATTAATTTACCAAATTTATTTATTTTGATTGCTTATTCTAATTATTTAACGAATAACTATGTAGAGTGTGTTACCAACTTGTTTCTTTTCTCATTAACATATGGGAATTTTGCAAGTCAATTTCATTTTTCTTAATGGATGTTAAGGTTACTGAATCCATTGATTTAGTCGTTTCTATTAATTAGATGAGCATTATACCAATCCTTTAATAAATCCTTTGACTGATCTAACTAGGGGTAATTATATACATGCTATTTATTATAAACCATCCATATGCTCGAAACATTAAGCCAACTAAGACATACATATATAGCTCTATGGTCTTGCCCACTAATACACCTTCAAAACTATTCTAAGAGGAACACAGTAACATCCAAGTGAACTTGATCCTTGTTATCTCGCCATATACGTAGTAACACCAAAAAAATGGGTGAAATACTAGTCTCAATAGGGGTGGTATTTTAGCGATTTGCCAAACACCCAAAATCTCTAGGTTTTCAACAAGTAAATTATATAAGAAATTCAGATAGTTAACAGCTCAAACAGTAACCAAATAGCATAGTCATTACAACAATATCCAGTAAGTAGTTCATAATGCAATTAATCAAATGATCATGCATGCAGATAATAAAAAGAACTTATGCCAAATGCAAGGGTGCATAGGTGCCCATGATACACTTTTCTTTTGCTTTCTTTGTCTCTTTACTTCCGCTTAACTCTGCTAAGAGGGAACTAGGTTGCCAATAGTACTCCTCCACCATGATCTGTGAGAGCTCTCTACCAGGCACCTCCTGATCCAAATCCAACCCCAAGGTCCTTGCCTCGATACCACTACGGCCAATGTGACGCTTTCCTCGGTATCACATGATCATCCTCCGCAAGCTAGAGAACTATTTTTATAACATTTTTAGTATACAAACACATCATACCATGATCATAGTTTTATCGTTCTTATGTGCATGCAAAATTCTCTTTTCTTTAATAGAACCTAAGGGCACCCCAGCACACATACACACATGGAACTTCTTCTTCTTTTAATACTAATCCAAGAATAATTATTCATTAAATTTCTCAACTGCTAAAATTTTGTTATGAATAATTTACAAAATCAATTAACCCCTTTTTTGTCCTAGTACAACCAAACGCACACCCATACACATGTATTCTTCAAACTTTTTCTTCAATATCAAGATTCAAAGATCAAGTCACATATTTATTAACTCAAGAGACTTTTAAATAAAATAACCTTCATCGTATAAATAAGTAAGAGTAACAAAATTTCCAGCCCCAAAACCTCATAGCCAAAAGTCATATTTTAAGCATAACAAGAGTTCGTTTATGCTTAACAACTTATAAAACTTACCCTACACTAAAACTAAACATCTAAGATTCATTGAACAATTAATAAATTAATTAAATCATGAGGGAAAACCTAGTTTTACAGCCTCTAAGCAATATGGTCGAAAATCAGATTCTTGGAAACATAATAAGACACTACTTACTCTAAGCTTCACGGATCAAAGTAAATAACCTTTAAACACTGACAAATCAAGGATTTTGCAAACTAATGACAAGTAATTAGTAATAATCATGCAAGCCAACCACTATATTTATCAAACAAAACTCAAGTTAAAGCAAGTTAATCAACCATAAAATCAAAAGATAGCCATGGGGTTTTGAGAAGTGAGAGCCCCTATGTGTAGAGATGATGAAAGGATGAAGATGATGAGCTTGGTCGGCGATGATGAAGCTGATGATAGTGGCAGCGGTGGCTCTTCCAATAAGCAAGAAGTCAAGTCCTAAGAACACACTTAGACGCACCATGTATTTTACTCATAACATTTTCTCCTTGATGATGGAGAAGAAGTAAAAGAAGCTCTCCTTCGCCCTCTTTGTGTTTGGCCACTCTACAAGGGGAAAGGAAGAAGATGAAGTAACATCTCTCAAAATCTCTCTCTATACCATGGTTTTGAAGGAAAAAAATGGGTGAGCACTTCTTATTTTTCCTTTACCGTCTACGGTGCTCAAGGCTTAAGGGGGAATGAGTTGTTTACTTCCTATGGTGCTCTAATCATCAAATGGTGTTAGTAGAATTTTTACTCTTTATTTTTGTTCTCTAATATTTCCTTCACGATGTAATTCTCACCTTTTCTCCGTAGAAAAGTTCCTGTCACACCCTCTATTTATTTGATTTGTTTTAATGTGCAGTTCTACTAATGCTCTACTCCTTATATAGTTGCTAGAAGTTATTCTTTATTGAAAAGCAATTTAATTTTATTGACTTAGGTGCCATGCTTGCACCATAAAGCCACAATATTCTTCTTATCTATTGCTCTTCTTTCATATTTTTTTTCTACCTATTGCTATGCTTTTTTCTTCATAGAGGACTTAATATCTTGGTCTTCACATCATTGATGTGAAGTTGTTTTCTTTTCTTTTCTTTTTCAATAGATGGTATTATAGGTATGTTATTTTTCCCAGTTCCTAGTTCAACGTGTTAACGTGAGAGTTCACTTCTTACTTGTCCAAGTTTATGAGTTTCGAGTTTCGAGTAAGAGAGAAAGTTCAGTTCTTATTTGTCCAAGTTTCCGAGTTATGAGTTCTGAGGAGAGACAGAGTTCACTTCTTTCTTGTCCAAGTTTTTAAGTTCCGAGTTCCGAGAGAGTTCACTTCTTCCTTGTCCAAGTTTTCGAGTTCCGAGTTCGAGAGACTTGGATGCACCATCACATCTTACTCTTTAGATTACAAGGTGTGTGGTGCATTATAGCCTTCACCAGTATTCTTTCATAAAATCTAGTATATTATTTATAGCATAATGTATTTTGAAGTTATCACTACTAATTTATAGTCTTACTTTAGAAAGTTAAATGTCTAAGATTCGATTATTGCGCCAATTTTAAACTAATTACTGTCACCAAATCATTTCAAACGTATTTACTAAAATATTCAAATAAAAGCAATTGAGTCAAAGTAACTCTAAATAAAGTATTTTATGAAAATGGGATGTTACATGGGAGATTTTGTCAAGCATATCAACATACATAAAATTCAAAATATACAAAATTTAACCACAATGGGGTTGCCTCACACAATTGTAATCTACCGAACGGTCCCAAATTACAATGGATGAGTAAACTCCCACAACACAAACATTAAAATCATATCGCTAAAGCTAGTATTGAAAGGATATTGAAAACTCTAAGGATATAATTATCAACTCATTAAAAATTAAGTCAATAAGTCAAACCAAAGGCAAATACACAATCCTTAATGCAAGATTAGTAACAATAGCATTTTACCATAACTAATACCACGAAGGCAAGCTCACAATCATGAAAGTGCCCAAAAATAATTCCAAAATATCTTAGATAGCATCTCTCAAAGTAATATTGCGCAAGAAAACACATGATTACAAATTTTGTAATGTCTCAAATTAATATTTATACGAATAAAGTACCAAAATTTATTTCAATATTCAAAAATACTTCAACTCTGAGAGTGCATAAATTATGACATGCCCAGATATGTCATAATTATCCACAAAATTTTTCAGATTAAAAATTGGAGAGTATTACTTGTTTCTAATTAATTTAGATATGGAAAAATTCATGATAAATACTTATAGTGCCCAAAAAATTAAACAAAATTCACCAATAATTCTAATTTAATTAATTATTGAATCTTGCAAAATTTGGTGCATTTTGAGCCAAATTCATATGGCCCAACATCATCATTTTCTTCACATAGCTAAGTCGACTAGCGACCCAATGGGTTTTCATCATTGCAGCTCTATTCGAGCTTTGGCTTCATGACCAAAAAAAAAAAAAAAAGAGCTTTGGTTTCGAGTCCTTTGAGTGTGATTCCCAGATCAAAAAAGAAGCTTCATGCGAACAAGACCCATCAAAGAACTCATGGATTCAGGCTTCAAAAGGATCCAAAATGAGAGAAGTAGACCCACGAATAACACCTCGAGCTCGCTATGATTTCTAAGCCGACACTCAACCAAAATTCATGTCATTGGTTGCTATAAATTCATAGTGGTAAGAGCAACAATAACCCCAAAGAAATTTGAAGTGATTTGGCCAACATAATAGATCTGGGTTTGGAGTGAATAGGGTTTGGGTTCTTCAGTTTTTCTTTTATTTCTCTCTCATTTCTCCATGAAAATCCATGATCTTTAGCTCTTTAGATTTGCAATAAAGATCTCAACAATAGCCCTAAATAAATTGAGTGAAGTTTGGCCTTGCATGTGTTTTGGGGTTTCCATGAGCACCGTTAGGGTTCTTGGATTCAAACTCAAAATCCTTTCTCAAATGGTAACAGTTTCGTGCTATGTACATGTTAATGTACTCACCTTAGCCCAAGAACAAAAGCACTCAAGAAATTTTGGATTTAATTGGCCGAAAATAAAAAAAATCCCAAATTTAGGTTGTCTTGGTTCATGTATGTTAGGTTTTATCTTTCATTCACCTAATTTCTCATCAAAAATAGGTTTCGCAACCATAATTAGATATTAATCTAGCTCTAATACCAAATTTTGAAATTTCTAATCCCTTATATTTAGATTTAACTTTGATGATAGCTTGCAAACTAAGCCAAATCAAGAAGTAAATTGGGTTTAAAGAATACTTGAATTGAGGAAAGATGATTGATTCACGGCCTTGTTCTCCATTCTTCATATTTGAAATAAAGAGGAGAAGAGAGAGACAGACTAAGGAGGCTAGAAGGAGAGAGAAGCTCTTCCTAATCAAGTAATAGCCATAGCCAAAATGTGGATTATGTTTCAATGGGGTAATATGCATCTATTTATAGCTAGTTACGAGAAAGGGCCTCTCCCTTGTGTTAGTAAAATGATAGGTTAAGTGTACTCATTATAGCAAAGCCCATACACAAGGAAATAGAACAATACCCACCAACTGAGTAGTACTTAGGCCCAATGGATCTAAGAGACCCAATAACAATAGCAATTATAATATTTTGGGCTTAAACAATCGGCTCTAATTAATTTTGACATCTAATTAATCTAGAATCAAAATTAAACAGGATTTTAATTTATGCAAGTCCACAAAAATAATCCAACAAAATTAAATTATATTTTGCGACATATTTGTTTATGGTTTAATTTATATACACTGATAATATAAAACTTTTTATATTATCATCTACTCATATACTGCCATATAAATAAATATATATGACCCTCATCCTACTATTTCAAAAATTATGCAAAGAAGATAATATGATTAAATGATAATATAAAATAATTTTATATTATCTGTACATATAAATTAAATCCATTTGTTTAAGTAAATTATTTTAATCCGTCTTGCATTATGGCCAAGCTGGGTACGAAGGACAGCCTTGCGTTGAGAACTCTACCGAATGAGGTGCTGAGTTTTTTATCTGATGATAGCATGGGTATCATTTATGTAAGGGTGTAATTGTCCGTATGATCTTGTTTTTTTTTTTTTTTGTTTTTTTGATGAATTGTGTTTTATTTTTTCATACTTTACCAAAAAAAAAAAAAAAATATCGTCCTGCATAATGCACGAGTTATGATGAAATGGGATAAATCGTCCTGCGTAGTGCACAAGTTATGATGAAACTGGATAAATTGACTTGTTAAATTATTTCATATTATTTTATTTATCTTTTGTTAGCAAGTTAAATGAATTAACCTGCATATTTTTTCTAAATTTTTTTTTTTAACTGAATTGGCCCAATCAACGTGGCTAGATGGATTAACTACTTAATTAGGTGACTTAGATTCAAGGGTTAAAAATGAAAAAAATTTTAATTAAAAGATCTAAAATCTCTTTTAAAAATTTTACAAATTAAATCAAGTTAGTTGAATTTCTAATAATAAGAGTAGATGAGCGCGATGGTTTTCATCCAAAATTGAATTGGCCCATAATTTGCTACCTGAACACAAAATAAATTGACAATTATATTTCATTTCTTTTTTCTGTACTAACTTTACCCCTTTTTTTTTCCCCGATACTCCTTATTCCATCTTTTAAAATTAGTCGACTCGCCCCCTCCTTATTTATTTATTTATTTTGTCCTGGAGGTTGAGTATCTGAGGAGGGAGACTCGGTGGTTCGAGAATCGAAGCCTTAATGTGATTTGTCGACGCCTCGCCTTTATTTTCAAAGCTATTGCATGACACGGCGGGCGCGTTGAGACGGGATCTACCCTGTCTAA
Organism: Pterocarpus macrocarpus; assembly: GCA_031439585.1. Classification (NCBI taxonomy): domain Eukaryota; kingdom Viridiplantae; phylum Streptophyta; class Magnoliopsida; order Fabales; family Fabaceae; genus Pterocarpus; species Pterocarpus macrocarpus. The sequence goes on from CM062515.1 coordinate 32,204,074, forward strand.
TTTCCAGGATTTATATATATTAATAATTCAAAATTAAGTTGTAAACTCTAATCGGCTAATCCAATCAGACTATCAGCGACTAGCAATATTATTATTTCTAAAATTAAGGTAACTATGTACAACTGTAGAAATATTCTAGAATCAGTATGTGACGTTTAACAGGGCAACAGAAAGGTCAGAGATCATTTTTGCCAATCCAAATGAAAATCAGAAAAATAAAGCGCGTCCCGACACTCACCTAATCATAACGCAGATCCTCAGGAAAACAGCGTCAACAACAAAGACACGCGCTTTCCCTCTTCCTCCGCCTCTTCACTCCTCCAAACTCCCACAGCTCTCCTGTAACGCCGCCTTCCTTCTCCATCCACAGCAACCCAAAAACCAAAAAGCTCCCGCGAAATCCCAATTCTACCCCTAAGCTTTGGCCCAATTCACCCATCCACCCCAGCAACCAACGGCAGCCATGTACGGCAACATGCTCGTCAACTGCTCTAACTGCCGGACCCCTCTGCAGCTGCCAGCTGGCGCCGCATCCATCCGCTGCGCGCTGTGCCACGCCGTTACTCACATCGCCGACCCACGCGCCCTCCCACACCAGCCGCCGTCGCCTACCCACGCGCCGCCGCCTCCGCCGCACGCTGTCCCCTCCCCCTACAACCACGCGCCGCCCGGCCCACCGCCGAACCCGCATGGCCGCAAGAGGGCGGTGATCGTCGGCATCTCGTACAAGTACTCGCGGCACGAGCTTAAGGGGTGCATCAACGACGCCAAGTGCATGCGCTACCTTCTCATCAACAAGTTCAACTTCCCTGAATCTTCCATCATCATGCTCACCGGTATGTCCTGTGATCTTGTCTTCGTCGGTGCGCTTTTCGGTAGAGATAAATTGTTGCAGGATGTGGGGAATTGGGATTTTTTCTCTCTCTTGTGATTGCGTCTTTCTCAATAATATAGGTTTTACTTATTTCTGGTTAATTTCGTTTGGATTAATTAGTTCATTCTGTATGTAATGTGTAGGTGTTTTATTATTATTATTATTATTGCGATTGCAATTTTCTCAATCAATTCAATTTTATTAGAGGAATTCTTATGGTTAATGGATTTCAGAGTCAACACATTTTTCTTGTTAATTTCGTTTGAGTTATTAATTCGTTCTGTTGAAATCATTCTGAGTGTTTTAGTATTTTATAACGTACATTTCTTCATTGGACCGTAGATTGCTGTAGATTGCTGTAATTGAGTAAAGATGGGTTTGTTAAGAATGAGGACTGAGCAAATGCTACTTGCATTGAACACCTCCTATGCACTTGTTTCCTATTCGTAACTCTTGCTATATTCTGTTAATAATCTCTAAAAGAACACCAACACGTTCTAAGGTGTTAGGGTAATTTACACCTTAAAAGAAGTATATGAATAGATTTATTCTCTTAAGTTTGTTTTTCTCTTATTGTTTTTCATTTTCACCAGTTAGCATTGCATCAAATTGGTGCTAGCATGACCGTTCTAGTCCCAAACAAATAAATTTAAATTTAATGCAATTGATAAAATTCTTACGGTCCCAATCCTACTCCATTAAAATCTCTCTTTCCTTGTCCACTACACACTCAACTTTAGCTGGTTGAAGCTTTGTATTAGGTTCAATATGTGTGTCACCAGCTTGACATCTTACCAGTTATATTCCTTTCAGCAAATCAATAATGTATTTTCATTGGTTAATGAACCTGCTTCTTTGGATTTAGCAAATTCTTTCCCAAGAAAATATTTCAAAGGACTCAGCTATTTAATTTCAAATGCATCAGAAAGTATTTTCTTCAATCTTATGAGCTCAGCATGATCATCACATGTCTGAGTTAATATCATCGACATACTGCAATTGCACCATTCAGTGAGTGTTTAGAAAATAGGGCTTGATTACTTTGATCTGTCTGACTTTGATTGTAATCCAGACCTTTAACTGCCCCAAAGCATTCAGACCATGCTCTTAAACACTTCTTTCAAAGTCAGAAGACTCATAAACACTTCTTTAATTTGCAGACTTTGTTTTTGTCAAGTTTTCCTTCAAAGCCTGGAGGAAAACTTATAAACACCTCTTCCGAATCCTCATCTATTATGTCTAATTGATGTAAAGGCCAGTTGAAGGTTACATAAAGAGACAATAGGAATTCGATTGAATTGATTTTAGCCACTACAGAAAAAGTCTCCTGATAATCAATTTCATAGGTTTGTATGAACTTTTTTGCCACCAGGCTTGCCTTATTTCTCACTGATCTTCCATCTACCTTTCCTTTGACAGTAAAAACCCATTTACAGCCTCCTGTCTTCTTATCTTTTGGCAAATCAACAATTTCCCAAGTCTTGTTCCTTTTACTGCATATGCATTCATCTCTTACACAAATACTGATTTCTAATATTCTAGTATGGGTCATCTAGTGTTTCTCTAATGTTTCTCGGGACAAACATATTAGTAATTCTAGAGGTGAAAGCCATATAATTATTAATGGGAGTTTTGTTGGACACATTTAAAAATAGGATTGCTAGTGCAAGTTCTAACACCTTTCGAAAGAGCTATAGGAAGGTCAATATCAAATGGATCTTTATTACCTGGAACATTTAAAGATTCATTGGCCGGAGAGTCTGATTGCTCTTGTGCTGGGATGATAGTTTGAACTGTTATTTGCGTCCTCCTCCGAGAATAAACCAGTAGCTCCATATTTGATTCTGGTATTTCTTGCCCTATTTGAGAAGTATCTAAGTATGGCACATCTTTATTATTCTCAATATCCTCAGCATTTGTGTCAGCAGGAGATATAGAATGCGGTAGTAGGAATAGGATCAGCCAAAAAATTGTCTTCATTAGTCCTTATCTCCCCCTGAAGAGAATTATTGTCAAAGAAGGGTTGGTTTTCCAAAAAAGAAACATCTATACCAACATGAAGTCTTTTTGTAGTAGGACTGAAACATTTATATCCATTTTGATTTGGAGCAGACCAATGAAAATACACTATTCTGCTTGGGGATCAAGATGTTTGGCACATGCACAAAAACGGGTACAACAAAAATTTTTATGGGCAAATCAGCATACATTCTAGATGTAGGATACAGAGATTTGAAGTTGTCTAAAGGTGTGATAAAATTTAATACCCACATAGGCATCCTATTCACAAAATACGATGCAATTAGAATAGCTTCTCCCCGCTGATATTTTGGAATGGTCATAGTGAACATAATGATGCGAGCTACTTAAAATAAATGTTCATTTTTCCTTTCTATAAGGTCATTCTGTCAGGGTGTATTATGACATGTAGATTGATACTAAATCCCATTTTAAGTGAAAAAATCTCCTAAGCATGTATAAGAATATCCAATTCTATCAATTGTTTGGAGGATTATTATTTTTGTTCCAAACTGATTCGCAACCATGTTATCAGAAGTTTTAGACATGGTAGTCACATCATATTTGTCATGCATGAAATATATCCAACACAACCATGTATGATCATCAATTAAACTTACAAACCATTTTTTTGAGATTGAGTTGTGATTTTTGAGGGGCCCCAAACATCACTATGAATTAAACAAAAAGTTCTAGATGCACGGTAAGGTTTGGAACTATAAGAAATGCAATGACTTTTCTCAAGAGCACTACTGTCACAATAAGGTTGGAAACAACTGTTTATGATATTTGAAGCTAGGATGCCCCCCTAGTCTAAGATGCCAAAGCATAGGGTGCTTTTTTTTTTTTTTAAATACAAGAAAAGCACCTTTCTTGACAAAAAAGGGTTATGAAATTTGTGTAGCCTGCTTGGATACACTTATCAAAAAAGCAGAATAAGAAAATACTCGGTTTCTACTTTTTTAAGAAGCAAATAGAGAGATGCTTTTACTTCTATATCTGCCCTTGCATTTTATCTTGAAAGTACTTTTTTTTTTTTTTTTAATAAGCTTATCCAAATGCACTGTTATCTTTTCTTGAACAGATTCTAATTTCGAAACTAATGCCACTAAATCCTTGAGCTATTTTATTCCCAATAAAGGTCATCTATCATACGCACCCATTATCTGCCCCCCACTGATTCTTCCACAAAATTCAAAAGGGTCAATTTCTAGTCTAGCTGAAAACTTGAAAATTTGCTCTTATTCCACCATCTTCTTGTGATGGTTGGCATCTTCAGCTGACTTCCATGCATACTTATTAAACAAATCGAGAGCTTGCCATAATAGTTTCAGAGTGTTGAAATATTTCGTGACACTTTATCCTCCTTGTTGAATTTCACTAATCTTTAACCATCCTAAACTTTATGCCTTTTGCAAATAGGCATCTTGAACTTTAATTTGTCCTAATTTATCCTTAAAGTTTAACTACTGATGTAATATATCCTTCTATTAAACATTCATTAAAATGGTGAGCTGATCATAACCATTCATCTTTTTCAAATCATAACACAAATTTACCTTTTATTGGCCAAATATGAAAGTGTTATGATTTAAAAAAGATGAATGGTTATAATCAATTCACTGTTAATTTTAATGGATCTTTGATAGAAGGATCTATTACAACAATAGTAAAATTTTACGGATGAATTAGGACAAAGTTAAAGTTTAGGGTGCCTATTTGCAAAAGGCATAAAGTTTAGGGTGGTTAAATTCACTTTTCCCTTTGATTCATAGAGTGGGATTTATTATCCAGATTAGAGTACATCTAATTGACATTATCCCAAAGTTCTCTAGTTGTGGGATGGCACACGTAGCTGTAGCCTATATCTTCATCCGTGGAATTCACTGGCCAAGTCATGACTATTGAATTCTCAGGATCACAAATAGAATATCGGGTATTAGTTGCTGGCGCCTTTGGTTCACCTATCAAGCAACCCATCTTCCCTCTCACACAAATGTTCATACTAACGGATTGAGACCAGCACAAATGATTTGCATCATTTAGGCAAATTGTATTTATTTGAATTGAGTGAGAGTCACAAAAGGACACTTAGGTTCAACACTATGACTCATTGGAATTGAAGGAGTGGGTGAAGTAATCTTGACATGGTTTCAGGGAGGGGGTGAAGAGGGGAAATTAGAACTGGCAGAGGTTTCCCTCTCCCAGCTCTGATATCAACTTGAAAAAAATTCTCATATCATGATTAAATCAGAAAGGTACAAAAACCATCTTGTATACAAGGCAAACAGCTAGTTAGTGTACAACAGGGAACAGAAATAAGATCAAATCCTTAAAAACTAGGAAATAAACTGATAGGAACCACAAATAGGAACCAGAAAATAGAAGAAACTGAATGTATTATTAATACCCTCAAGATGAACCAGTGTGGATCATTTGATGAAGAAGAAGAAGATACAAAGCTAACATGAAATTGAAAAGAAAATCCTGAGCACTATAGCAGCTCAGTCTCTCCAAAATGCCTAGTCCAATTCTTGCCTAGCCCTCTCCACTTCCCCCTTGCACGCATATAACAATATTCCCCACTCCAAATTCCACAAAATCCTCTTTCCCTCTAAGAAGACTGCTGACTCAGCACTTAGTTACACAACAGTGTGTCCCTCATTCTCTCTCATCTATTTTTAGTAATTACAACTAGGGCCCAATCCATTGATTGGGCGGTATCTAACAATACTGCCCCCCTAAAAGATTCACCTTGTCCTCAAGGTGATGGTGTAGGAAGGCAACACAATACTGCTGAAGAAAGACTTCCTCCTCGGTCCCAAATCATGAAATAGATGAGGGAGTTATGCTTGTAGTGTGGCAAGTAATGCTTGTAGCGGCAATGCCCACCTGGGTGATATGTTCCAATTCTTCTTGTACTGTCCATTAAGTAATTGATACCAGCAGCAGCACCATGTCTCAACACCCCATTGCCACAAATTGAAAATCCTCACTATCCTGAATCTCTGACATTAACTCCCATGAATTCTCAATTTTGGGAAGGTTCTGCCATTTGATGAATAACTCCCTTCTATTACGGTTTGCTTGAATTGTCATACAGCTTTGAGTACCAGTGCACCACTTTGCAGTAATAGATAGGTAGCCAATTAGATTGTTGGGAAATACCATCTTTATCAGATCAACTGTAGTAGCATCCCTGCAAGAAGGGTCACAACATGCAACTGTGGTAACCTCTTGATTGTCAACACTCCCCCCCCCCCCTCTCTCTCTCTCTCTCAAAGTGAGGGTGCTGGGTTGGGTCTTGTATCCAGCTGAAAATTCCTTCACTAGGATCCCATCAGTTAAAACCCAATGACTCGGAGTCCCTTTTCCTAACTACAATAGTGGTGCTGTAAACTTGCAGAATCTTCAACCCCTGTGGTGCAAAGGAAGGTGGAGTTAACATGCCCCTGGCAAGCTCCCAGATGTCTTGTATTGCTTGCCCCTTGGCATCTCTATTTTCTTGCTTAACAGGGACCAAATGCAGCAGATATGTAAGCTCTTTAATGGAAATAGTCAATGGAGAATGGTCCAAAACTCCATCACTTAGGAACCCCACTTGCTTCAATAAAATCTCTATGTTATCGCCGGTCAAAACCCAAACCTTGATTCCAGCATGAGCAAGCTTTTCCATGCATCTATGACCCCAACTTTGGAGCTCCCCTACTACAGCAGTAGCTCCCAAAGAGATTAGGTCCCTCTCAATTTTATTTGTTACTTCCTCAATTAGTTTTTCCTGATCTGTAGTAACTGAACTTTGTTCTCCATAAATTTTTCCAGCAGTCCCCTTGTATCTTCCCTAATCAAATCCACAATAGGGCAGTGCTCGGCTTCTTATACCTTCACCGGCATATTTATGCAGTTTCCATCGTTTGCTCTTCAAACTCCCTCCCGTACAAGACAGGTCTTCTAAACATGACATTGCTGGCACCTCGACTTAGTAACAAAATTCTCCCTTCAACTTTCATCATATTGTATTCTAAAATATTGACCAGCTGATACATTCCTGAGAGTACTGCCTACATACCTTCAAGCCTCATCTCGAGCACTTCCCGATGATAGTTGTCTCCAATAGAGAGTCTCACTTTACATGGAGCGGCCTTTAACCTTTTGGGGACTTCCAAACTATATTTGTCGAGGAGGGTTTCCCAGCACTAACAATTACTGCACACTTTCTGGAGCCACAATCGATGTGTGGCAATCTTGAAGCAAGCAATTTCACCCCATTGTTAAAGGCCCACTTTATGTCTTCCACCCAATTTTCTTCTCTCTCCCAATTGAGCTCAATGTTGAGCCCATTGATTCCCAACTCTACTTCCTCATTAAGCTTGTATTTTCGCATTTCCGGATATAAATTTCTGGGCCAAAATTGACCTAGTTTGGGCCAATAACCCATTAGGTCTAATTTGAGACCCGATTCCTGAGTTCTTCTTGCTGCTGCCCATTCCCCCCCCCCTTCTTTCAAGTAGCTGTTGTAGGAAACTGGTTCAACGACCGTCATCTCCACTTTTGCTGCCATGGTTACTGCGGTCTAGGAGTCCGGCGGCTTCGGCGGTGTAGGTCGACCTCCCCGTCCCTCACTCCTTCCTCTAGTGTCTTGGTTGAAGACATCCCAACACCGGCTGCTACGCGGGTATGTGAGCCCAATGATTTTGGTGGCTGTGGTCGCGTGACTGGGCTTCTCGAAACTCGGATGTTTGTGGCTATCATCTTCGTCAACAGCTCCATTGCCGCCATCAATGCGTCCTCGCGATCTGGTGGCTTTGGCGATAGCTGTGCTTCGTTTGCTGTTTTTGGGATCCCGAGCTTCGCAGCAGTTACTAGCCATTCTTCCTTCCGTTGGAAGATTGTCGGACTTCGTCGCACAATGCCCGTTTCAGTCTCATCCTCCATCGAATCCAACGTCACCACCATCATAGCTTTTCTTGTTGATTCGGTCGCTCCTCTGTCCTTTCTGACTGATCGCTTGACCTTGCTTATCGCGGACTCCTCCTTCGTTACTTCAGAATCCACCTCCTTGTCAACCTTCTTTGATGGTTCCTCCTTGTTCACGATCACCATCTCTGTCTCGAAATCTAGTGGCTTTCATGGTGGTCAACCATAGCCAAGGAGTTCTTCTCTCCTTTCCCTCCTTGTGCAATCTTCTCTGTTGTGCGATGATTCCCACATTCAAGCTCTCCTGGTTTTATGGCCACCCCTGTTGACAGTTGCTCTTCTTTGTCCTCCGTCATGAGGCCGTTAATGCCCGCTATTCTGAGAGGAGTCGGGCGGCCTAGTCCCCCAAGAGAATCCTTCTTTGTGCCTTGAAGATCTATCCTCAGAATAAGGAGGAGAATATCGCTTCTTCGTTCTCCTGATTCCCCCATCCCAACAATCCTCCATCTCAATCCTTCGACGCTCTCTCCGTGGTGGAGATTGCCCTCTGGTTCGAGTATGGCGTCGTCCTCTCAATGGCCGCTCGACCTCATTCATCTTCCTCTCCAGATTCTTTATCTTAGCTTCCATGGCAGCTTCAACAGTAGGCCTCCACAGCCCCAAAGAACGAGGATTTGATGACAATTGATGGGAACCACAAATAGGAACCAGAAAATAGAAAAAAATTGTATGTATTATTAACACCCTCAAGATAAACTAGTGTGGATCATTTGATGAAGAGGAAGAAGATATACAGTTAGCATGAAATTGAAAAGAAAATCCTGAGCACTATAGCAGCTCAGTCTCTTCCAAATGCCTAGTCCAATTCTTGCCTAGCCTTCTCCACACTCCCCTTGCACATATATAGCAGTATTCCCAACTCCAAGTCCCACAAAATCCTCTTTCCCTCTAAGACTGCAGACCCAGCAGTTAGTTACGCAATAGTGTGTCCCTCATTCTCTCTCATCTCACATTTTTAGTAATTACAACTAAGGCCCAATCCATTGATTGGCCCGGTATATAACAATAAACTAACTTACTGCACTAACTTAAAAACCTAATAAAACAGGCTGCACTAACTTAGGAAACTAATAATACAGGATAGTTACAGAATATGTGTTAATCAGTTGAGATATTTTGAAATAATTCAAAATATCCAATCCATTCAACGTAGATGATGTACTTTTGTCATAACTTTGGAGTTATGTGTAATTTACCATTGACAGTATCTGATCTAAAATCTACACACACACACACACACACACACACAAAAACTAAGCAACAGTTGTGCCCTTGAGATTTAGGGCCAAATCTTGTTACTTATTACGAGTTAACTTGCATCCATGTAAGCTGTTTAATTGAATGAGCTAAGCTTTGCCAATTCATTTATGAGCAATTGTCAAGCGGTTTTTGTCATTTACACTTTTATCAATTAAGTCACTCTTGCTTATTTTTCTGTTTCTCTAATACAATTTTAAGTAGCTGGCTTCATTCATTTTCACATACTACCGGAAGTTTTCACCTCCCTTTTGCATTTTCTATCAACTAAAATAAAATGTGGAGATTATAATAGGCAAAAGATATTTCTGGAAGTTATAGTAATACATTGTGGATTTCATTCTCTGTGCATCCTATAGGTCAATGAACGGAAATGTGCGCAAAGCAATTTTGACACACAACTTGTTGAAAAGAGTGTTTGAGATAATTATTGTGTGCTAGGATGCACATTATCTCTTATTTATAGTGTGATTCTGTGATCACAATTGGTCAAGGAGCTAATTCAAAGCTAAATGGATAGCAAACTTGCTCCCTAATCACTAGCTAATATTCCACAAATACAGTTGACTAAGTCCCCTAATAGAGATAATTTTGTTTTGGACAAACCCATATGCAAATCCAAAGCTCTGATTTAGCTTCAAATTAGCTGCTTGATTAAATGACTAATTCAAAATAATAAAATGCATCAGTTTTTTGGGTGTGGTGAAAGTATGGTCGGAAAGTTGCAGGATGTGCAAGTAAGTGGCCATGAAGCTGCTGGAAACAATGAGACAACCACTAGAAACTACAGCAGTGTGAAAACGTAGGACAATGAACAAGTATACATTTTGGGAATGCTACTGCTCTGATTCCAACTTGGAACAGATATTGTTTGAGAAATTATGTGGCTAAGCTACTATCAACGTTCTGTTATTTCATGGAACTTTCACTTTTTTATAATCCAAATAATAGGGAATTTTCTTAGTGGGAGTCCCTTTGGGGGCTCCTTGACGTGGTTCATTTGTTTTCTCATCCTATTCAAGGACAGAGGAATTTGGTTCCTAAATCCTTCTAATTTTCATGTAAATCCTTTTTACAGTTCCTCACTCACTCTTTTGAATAGGGATACTTTTCTTCTTGATAAACCTTTGTGGAAACCTAAGGCTTCCTCTAAGGTCAAGTCTTCTTATTCATATTGTGATTGCAATCAATCAAGCAGCAAGCCAGCTGCTCACTTGCAGCCTAATTACTTCCCAACAATCAGCAACCATCATAAACACGATTGAATAAATATAGCATTCTAACATAACTCATGAATATATTGAAGTTCATTCTCGTGTTAGTAATGTATATTAAGAATTAACGTGCAATGCATATTTATGATCAAGTCTCAGCAATTCACAGACTTCATTTTTCCCATGCTACTTTTTTAATTAATTATTAATTATTGTTTATAAAGCTTATATACTGTTACATCATTTGAATATCAAAATGCAGAAGAAGAAGATCCTCATGGTCCAAAATTTCCTATTAAACACAACATTAGGATGGCAATGTATTGGCTTGTACAAGGATGTCAACCAGGAGACTCACTGGTTTTTCATTATTCTGGTCATGGGTCACAACAAAGGAACTATAGTGGTGATGAAGCTGATGGATATGATGAAACTCTATGTCCCCTTGACTTTGAGACACAGGGAATGATTGTAGATGATGAGATCAATGCAGCGATTGTTAGACCTCTTCCTCCTGGGGTTAGGCTGCATGCACTAGTTGATGCCTGCCACAGTGGCACTGTTCTAGATTTGCCATTTCTTTGCAGAATGAACAGGTTACCTTCTCTAGATAGTAGATAGCCTATTTTTACTTTCTAATCACATGGTTTAATTGTTATAAATTGACTATGGCATTATGATGTTTGTCAAAAAATTCTTAATTTTCCGGTAAGACTTTCTAATGGTGTGTTTGTGAGTAGAGGTTTTGAAGGGGAAGGAAAGGAAGGGAAGAGTTTGAAGAGTAAAAATGGACTTATAATTACTCTTTAAACCCTTCCTTTCCTTCCCTTTCCCTCCAAAACTATAACTCACAAACATACCCTAAAGGAAAACACCTTCTGCTAACAACTAGGGTGAGTTCAAGTATTCAATAATTGTGCCAGTAATTGATCAATAACCAAATTTTTAATGGATGGTAGCATTTTCATTTTGTTTGTTATCAGTTCATCCTTTCATTTTTGAATATCAATATCAAGTTCATTTATGTCTAATTTGGCCTGTGAGGTCTTGTAAGTTTTACTATTTTTTCCTCTAATAAGAAAATGCTAGATGAATGGAAGAGGAGCAGCTTGATATCTATTTGCTAGAGCAAAGGAGACATGCAAAATTACGCAAATAATAGAGAAATTAAACTCATGGGTCACACTAAAACTATAGGAAATAGTAACTGAGGCAGATTAGGGTAAGAGATTGTTAGGTACCGGGATTATAAAGTGGTCCTTAGCAGTAATTGCTAAGTATTAAGTATGTGAGATGAGAGAGAATGAGGGGCTCAGTCTTGTGTAACTAGTCAGCAGGAGATAGTGGGGGAGGGAGATACCATGTGATTCTGTTATAAGGGGAAGGAAGAAATGAGATGCAAGGCAGAAATTGGATTCGAAGGCCATTGGCTTTGGGAGAGTGCTGGTTCTCTCGAATACTTAGTGTATCATTTATCTTCTTGTTCATATTTCTACACTCATACTAGTATCACATTGATATCAGCTTGGGTTCCATTAACATACCAGAATTTCTACTTCTCTTGGCTCTATAATGACCAGGTTCCTATCAACTGGATGTTAGGACCCAATTGCAAGGTATGGGACTTGAATCCCACATCGGAAGTATGGGATTCCGATAGGGGGTTTATAAGGCCTTGGGCTCTCCCATCACAATAGTTAGCTTTTGTGATGTGGTTTTCCCAAGGTTCTTATCGATTGGTATTAGAGCCTTCCACCATGTCTCTCAACTGCAATTGAGCGACGCGGGTAGGGACGAGGGCATTGCAGTTTTCGCCCGGGACTAGTCAAAAGGGCTAGTGCATAGCGAGCCTGCGTGGCCGCTAGGGCTGCGGAGCGTGGTGGGATGTTAGGCTTTTGTGATGTGGCTCTTCCAAGGTTCTTATTAGAGATCAATATTGGAACCAATTTTATTTTATGTTAGGGAGGTCAACCACGGAGGCTATGTTGCTATTGCATGGTTGGATGAAAAGATACAAAATAACCTGCACTCAATCTTCCTTGATCTAGGAAAAACTATGATAGGGTGCTGCTAGAAGTAAGGGAAAAGCTCCAGAGAATAAAAAAAGGTTAATATCACATCTATTTGAGTAATAAAGAATATGTGTGATGATGGGATAACAATTAACGGGTTAACTCAGTCATCCAACAAAAAAAAAAAAAATTCCTATAACAATTGGTCAGCTCCTAGTGTTGACTTTTGAATTTGAAAACTCCCAAAGCCAATGCCTAAGTTCTTTCTTTTGGTAAATGATGCAATTTTAGTTGAGTCTAGAAGAGTATATGATAGCATTTTTTTAGGTCGGCTGCTCTATGCTTCTATCTGGAATTAACAACTATGAAATCACATATAAGATTCTAGCTGGGTGAAAGAAATTGAGATATGCTTTAGGCATACTTTGTGATCAGTAATGCCTATGGCTATCAAACTCAAAAGGGAAATTGTACTGGGCTGATGTAAAACTAGCAAAGCTCCATGTAAGTATAGCACATATCAGAATGGTGAGGAGGACGGTTGGATATACCATTAGGAGATAAGAGTAGGAAATATTGTATGCCAGGGAAAGTTGGTGTCACTTATCAAGGAAAAGATGACAAAAACTCGCGTAATGTGGTTTTGTTAAATGAGAAGAAAATAAACAGACAAGATTTGATACTAATGGTGTCTGTTGATCTATGTAGCTGACTCTACCAATTAGAAAAAGTGATTGTTTTTTTATCCTTCTTTATCCTTCTTTCCTTTACTTGCATTTGTTCCCTCAGAAATTGGAGTCTCTCTGGAAGGAGAGTTTGGATGAAGGAAACTAGGATATATATTTGCATTTGTTTGATATATTTATTTTGTAGTGCTTTTTAAATATAGCTTTTTTGCTTACTTTATGATTGAATATATGCAGTACTCTTCTTTTCCGTATAATATCTGTGGTTCTCTGATACCTAGTATTCACTTCTATCGTCTTTGTAATAGGAGTGGACAATATATATGGGAGGACCATCGCCCTAGGTCAGGTATATGGAAAGGATCTAGTGGTGGAGAAGTTATCTCCTTTAGTGGATGCGATGATGACCAAACTTCTGCTGATACATCTGTAAGTCTCAGATAATTTAAATTGATACCTATCTGAGACTGTTTCAATTATACCTGAGGTCACTTGTCTGAGAGTATGATCACTATCACCGTAAACAGGCACTATCAAAGATTACATCAACTGGGGCCATGACGTATTGCTTCATCCAAGCCATAGAGCGAGGTCATGGGGCTACATATGGCAGCATTCTTAATGCAATGCGCACTGCCATCAGAAATGCTGGCGATGATGGTGGCATTGCAGGTGGCGGTGTCGTAACATCTCTTCTCTCCATGCTTTTGTCCGGAGGTAGTGTAGGTATTGGTGGACTGAGACAGGTACATATACTTACTTGGGTAACTTAATTTGAAATTAGGCAAAAAGAGGTTTTTCGTCTTTTATCTTGTTTTTTCAATGTGATCTCTTATCTTCATTTTTTATTTTTTCAAATTGATCCCTTGTGTTATAAATTATCTATCAATTTGTCCCGTCACTTTTCCATCACATAACTAACGAATAATGTTGACATGGCACCAATGATGGTGATGTGGCATGCGGATGGATGTGATGTGAATTGTGTCACATCAGCATTTTTTGTTAGTCATGTGATGGAAAAATTATTAAAGACCAAATTGGCATACGATTTATAATATTAGGGACCAAATTAAAAAAATAAAAATAAAGATAAAAATAAAGGATGAAAAAGCTTATTTACCTTCGAATTATGTTGGAACTTTATAAAGAATGCTCGATGATCTGGATCCATTAGTTCTCATATGCTACCTAAAACAGTTCTTTAAAAGTTAGTGTCTATTGAGAGTTTCTGATAGTTGAACTAACTTCTGCTATTTATTGTTTTTCCTTGCCCTTCCCTTTTATTTCAACAGGAGCCACAGTTAACAGCTTGTGAACCGTTCGATGTGTATACAAAACCTTTCTATTTATGATATTCAGTGTTCTCTATACAGCAATTTTTCTTTTTTCCCTTGCCGTTGCCCTTGTATATGAGTATATTGATTATAATGACAAAGTAGTGTATTATAACGAAGTGCGTGGGGTTCCTTTTTTTAAGGAAATAAGTGACGATGTGTTTGATTGAATTTACGTTTACCCTTGAGAATGTGGTCTCGATTTTAAGCTTATTGTTGGGTTGCTGCAAACCTTGGATTAATGTGCTAATTCGTCTCAGCTCATGAGTAAATTTTGTCGCCCTCTTGATTTAAAATCCACATAACCGGTGAGCATCTTAGACGTGGTAAAATTATAGTTAGGAGAAATTAATATTAAGAATGATTAATTAGGGTTATAAAAGGAGATTAATTAATTATATTGAAATTAATAAAAAATGAATCAATAGAAATTATTTAATTAGAAAGATTAAGTAATTTTAGTAAATACATGATAATACTTTCAATTGATAGATGTATAATTAAACTATTCTCTAACTTTCAAGTTAACTTTTCTTTTTGAATAATACATTTCTGTTTGCCTTTTCTTTTTAAACTAAATATTCTGTAACTTTTATATTCATTTTTTAGCTACTTATATTACATAGATGACCACTAAATAAAAAAAAATTAACCACTAAAAACTTTTGCATAAGTATGAAATTGACTTTATTTACGTAGCTAGTTATTCAGTAGTAACAAATGATCTCTTAATAAAAATAAGTACTTAGAAGTCCATGGCTAACTTTATGTATAAAATAGAATTTTTTTTTTGTGTGCATATAAAATAGAATGTTATTTTGACTGTTAATCACTCAATGTTAACAATGACTATTTATATAAACCAATCGTCAATAACAAATTTCTATTTAATTTTCATAGCTAGCTCTGTTTATTTATTTGTTACACTTTTATTTATTTATTTTTTTTAAGAAAAATAGATTAAGCTTTTTGTAAGTTTCTATATTCATTTGTTAGCCACTCCATATGAACAAATGATCACTCCACAATAATAATAAAAAAAAAACCATTCAAAAATGGTTTACTTAGTTCATGTTTAAAATAGATTTTATTTACGCAATTAACTATTCGACAATAACAAAGTGCGCACACTAAGTATTAACCATTGAAAAATAAAAAATAAAGAAAAGGATGAGCAGTAGATACTAGATAGACGATGGCAAGCTATGGCTAAACATCTGTGAACAGTGGTTAAACGGTTGTGAGTAGTTGAACAATTATGAACAATGTTGAACGATTGTGAGCAGTAATCAAATGGCTGCGAGCAGTGACTAAATGATAGCGAGAAAAAATTGGATGGTGGCAAGATGATTACTATATAATGGTTGCCTTTTAAGTTTACCACAAATGGCTTTCTAACTGTCAGTGCTCTAACACTTTAAAAGAGTAAGACTACAACGTAAATGAAAGGAAAAAAAAAAAAAAAGACAAAATTAAAACAATATTCTTATATATTCTACTTGTTAATTAAAATTAGTCTGTTCTTCTACTTAAAAAGTTTTTATTAAGTCTTTTTTAATATTTTTAATATAATTAATTCTCCTCTTTAAATAATCTTCATTAATGAACCTTAATATTAATTTTAACTTATAGATACCTCTATGACATCAAATTTATTAAGTGAAAAGCATAACCATTGATTTCAAAGTGATTCTCTCATTTATTATAAAATATTATACATTTGAATATGATGTAATTGCTTATAGTGTTTGCAACAACAAACAATTGATTTGATTTTTCAATAATTTTTTTTTTTTTGTATAGGAAGTTACAAAATATTAATTGATTTGAGGGTGAAATCATTTTGATTGGTGTGCATTTAGCAATTTACTAAAATTTGGTTGGGTATAATAAGTGATCTTAGTTTTAATGATTGAAATTGCTAATTTTATTTTGAGTAGCTTACCTATTGTATAATTTCTTAAATTAAGTAATAAAGTAAACACTTGCATTCTAGAATCATTAGGAGCAAATGAGTTTTTTTTGGTGCGTTAGGAACAACTATGTTGATTTTTATAACTGTGCGGACAATTTATTTAATGGTAATATTTAAAAGTGAATGTTCACATTATTTCCTAAAGTTATACAGGTGAATTACTTTAATCCCTAAAATTTAGCAATAAATTTTTAGTCCTTGAAGTTGAAAATTGTACATCATGTTAGTCCCTATCCCGATTCCATTAGTGTTCCATTACGTTTTCAATGATATATCATATTAAGTGACATGATGATATCACACGTGGCTTTTGAGATGGAATCGATAAAGAATATGTTCAAATTAGTCCTTGAGGTTTATGAAGATACGTCAAAAATGTTAAAGTCTCTAAATTTCTCCTCTTTCCATTATAAATCCTAAATCCCCAATTAAATCCACTAATTCCTCTTCCATTTTTGCACCCTACCCTATTTCAACTGTTTTCAAATTGAAACTCACTTAAATACTCTTCAATCTTTATTATTATAATTTTTTATCTTTAAAAAAATACAAGTTTATGCATGAGTAAATATGGTAGTTTTAATTTTGCCTATCAAAGTTGGAAAAGTATAAACTTAACGAATATTGTAATTCTGGAGCCTTGTAGGTTTGCTTTTCAATGTTATATAGTGTGTTTATGCATTAGCTTTACACTTTTTCACTAACCATTATTCAAAATACATCTACACTCAAAAGTTGAAATATGCGCTCCAGCAATAATAAGCAAATTCCTTCAACTAAACTTGCAAAATTCTCAAGAAATTTCAGTGAGTGGATCCAATCATGGGGAAATATTGTTATGGCAATATATAAAATGCAAGCATCTAATGTGCAAGTTGTAACATCCTACCAATTTAATGTTATGCTTAAGTTATAGCATGAAATTAAGTAGATTGTGTTACCGTATGGATATTCTGTTTACTGTTTATTTATCATATCACATCTTTTTTTTTTTTTTTTTATAAACAGGCGAAACAGTGCGCTGTATATAACGAACGTGATCAGTATTGTAGAACGTAATAAAATTTAATAAAAAGCACTACAGAAAGGAATAAAGACAGGTAGTATATCATCAGTCATATACATACGTATGTAAGTTGGAAGCCAATGCTTCAATTTATATATAGGTTCAAAAGCGGGTGAAATAAAGAAACGGCAAAACTCCTATTGCTAAAAAGGTAGAGACGGAAATGGCAGGAGCCAGCTATGTACAATGAGTCCACTATGAGATCATGGTGGAGCTGCAGGTCCGGAATCTCAAGAAACAGAGTGGCTGTCGAGTCCATCACCAGGGTCTGAGAATGATGCGAAAACACAAGGCGATATGAGAATTTAAAAATATTCTCAGTAGGATTCGAATACAGTATTCAACTGACGTCACATTCATTCTTAATTGCTTCGGTTTTTCTTCAATTATAAAAACATGGAATCAAATCGAACTATCCACATTTAATAAGTTTAAGAAAATATTTGGTCCGAGACAAGGTTTAATTTTATTTAAGACAGCATAAGAAACAAAATAAACTACTAAATAGAGATACATGGAATAATGAGTAGAATAAACGAACATACAGCAATAAGTAAACATCACAGTTAGACTGTAAGCAACTTATAATGACTATTCAATGCAACCATACAAAAACTCATTCTTAAACTTATCTTCATAAACTTTTCCAGTACTTGATCCCCTAGGAGTTTTTGGCCATTTTGACTCGTGGATAATAATCTGCTTTTCAGGATCAAGCTCGTTCCTATACAGGAATGCCAGGTTTACTTTCCCCGACCTTTCCACCGATCTATTCCCCTTAACTTTATTCTGGGGCTGGCCCAAGTATTATGGAACTTTCATCATAACATAACCTTTATGTTCATCATAACATAACCTTTATGAACTCCTTGCAAATCTACATGGATTTGAATGTATATTATAACTCATGCATAGGCTTTTCCGAAATTTCGGCAGCATAACAGAACGTGTCTGCTTCCCCATGAATAGTGTCAGTACTTAGAAAACCAATTTTTCAGAGATATCATAACATTTTATTCACAATTCAATCATCAATTTCATAGGAACAATTGTTGCATTTAGAACACGGTTACTATCTCAGCACATTCATTCAACCCGGTCTTTGTAAATCAGACCATAATTTCTATTTAACTCATATGGATCTAAACTTTGGATATGTTAGAGTGTTATGTGTCTATTTTCTAACCTTTTTAGTCCCATCTAATTTTGATAAGTATAGCTCAAGTTATTTAAGTTTTATCCCGGCCTGCCCTGAAACTAGCCAGAATTACACACTTAAAAGTAAAAATCCACTAAAAATCGAAAACTAGTTCAAATCATACTAAATTGGTATATTAAAGTTAACAGGACAAGATTTCATTTACAACAAGTTCCATTTCATTTTCTTTAGTAGAGCTTGAGTTATAAGCCCCGAAATTTGACTTTCTTAAACTGCCATATTTTGGCCCGGTTTGGACATAGGGCAATTTTCTCGAGCCACTGGAAGCATACAAGACCTTATCTAACTTTGAAATTTTTAGGGAATATTCTTCTATGTGTAAGCTTTCTAGAAAAGTTGGTTTCATTCAATTTCAAGTTATACAGGGCAAGTTTTGCCCTAAGCAATCCAGTCTGCCCAGAATCAAACTCAAAACCCTAGGTTGAATTTTCAAAATTTATATTTCTCTCAATACTAATCCAATGGCCTTATATTATATATGTATGGAAAGTCCTGAATGTCTAGTTTCATATAAAAATAGTTTCATCAAATTTAAAAGGCGATACGTGGAGCCGTACACTCTGCCAAACAGACTACCGAGGGATTTTGGTCTTCCAGCTCCTCCCTGCACTCTACTTTCACTCCTTTCTACTTCTAGATCGATTTAATATAAAAAACAGCCAGCAAATCAGCCAAAGATCATCATATTCATTCAATCATCATATTAGGAAGTGTGAAAATAAAGTCCCAAATTAGCCACCCATAACCAAAGTAACAAGAACAAAGTTGAATCTCTACCTCCTTATATGTGATTTTGCTAGATTTTGGAGTTTGGATTGATGGAACCTTATGAAGCTTGAAGGTTTGATGGAATTGGTTGAGAGGAGAAGAGAAGAAGAAGGCTGAAATCAGAGGAGAGGGAGGCGCAAGTTAGCATGGGATGAAAGGAAAAAATCTGATTTAAACATAAAGAGGGTAGTTGGAAATTTGCAATTTGATTGGTTGAGAACTTGAGGCTAAATTTCAGCCAACTCTCTTCATTTTTGTGGCCTTTGTGGCACCACCCTTAGAAGCTTAAATGGCTGAGTATTTAGCCTTTGAGTCATAGGGTTTTGGGTATATAATTCTATTGGCTCGGTTCTGACAGTTTAAAATATCGTAATCTTACCGATTTCCTTTAAATCGGTAAATTGGTTTAAGAAAATTTCTATGAAATCTTATATATTTCTAACCTAATTCCCTCATATCTAAACTCAATTAATTGCTAATCAATTGATCCTAAATAAATATTTAGTCAAATTTTAATTAACTTCAATTATTTAATAAAAACCCGAACAATTAGGCGAAAAACGATAAAAATTCCGATGGATATTACACAAGTTGCTTTTACAACCTCAGCCTTTCTCTATTCATAACTTAATAGTGAAAAATAGGCCTTCAAATGGTTTTTTTGTGAGCTAAGAGGGAGGTAAGAGTGAAATACTAGGGTACATAAAGGATCGCAAATTAACCATGTATTTGGATAAGTTTGTACATTTACAACATCAAAATCAAAACTATCATATTCACTTACGCATAAACTTATATTTTTTCAAAGATAAAAAATTTATAATAATGAAGATCAATAAAGAATATTTAGGTGAGTTTTTATTTGAATACAATTGAAATTGGATAGAATGTGAAAATAGGAAAAGAATTACTGGATTTAGGGACAGAAGATTAGGGATTTAGGATTTTTGAAGGGGAAGACGAGAAATATGGGGATTTGGACTTTTTTTGAGATATTTTTAGAAACTTCAGGAACTAATTGGCCAAGTATGACTAAAATGATAACATAATGAAGAAATTGAACTTGAAAAATATGTAGGATCTCTAGTTAACTTAGGTGATTCTAGTGATTATTTTTTAAGGGACATTCATGCCCCATTCCTAATTCTCCTAGCCTATAAAAAAATATCACTTGGAGAGGGGTCACTTCTTCCTTGTCCCCAAGTTCTGAGTTCCCAACTTAAGGGAGAGGGTCACAAGTTGAACTCCAATTCTGTCCTATTTTGCTCTAAAATTTATATCTAATTAATTTGGGTTTGGATGACCAAGATTTTTGGTTTATATACTCTACTATTCTTATACTAATAGGGAAAAATAACCTTAACCTCATAAGATTTCCCAATTAGTGCAATTTTTTTCTAAACATTTCCATTGTTTTTGTTTTAGACTCTCATTTTGGGCAGCCAACTTGTATAAATTCCTAAAAATTCATTCTTGGTTAGATTTCCACTAAATTTTTACTAAAGGTAGCCCTATGTGTTAACTTTCACTTAAATCTAATGTCTATAGCTCTGGAAATAATTCTCATGGCACAAGGTGCTTAGGGTAGTGGCTCAATCATCGGCCTTTGACATATAGTTACCTCAAAGCTTCTAAACCCAATCTTATGAACTCCTCTCACCCCAACTCTTCCTTAAAGGCCTCAAGAGACTTATTTGAGCTTAACTAAACATTTATTTCTGTTCTTATGTGTAACGACCGAAAAATTTATCGTTAACAACTGAATTATTCGTTTTTTAATCAAATAAGTGAGTTTAATCAGAACTTAATTAAACATTTACTCGAAGTCAAATTAAGTGTGATTTAGATGGATTAGACTTGATGGAATTAGATTAGGAGCATAGAAACTCCTACAGAAAAATTTCAAACCGATTTGCCGATTTAAGAGAAATCGGTAAGATTTCGGTATTTCAAACTGTCGAAACCGGATCAGTAGAATTTTTCTATGAGTGCCCTAAAATCAATGGACGAGATTCAGCCAAACACTCCCCCAAGTGGCGCCTAGACAGCCATGGATGAAGGGGAATAGACCAGATTTTATGACCACTTTAGGTCCACCAATCAAGATCAAGCCAACTTCCAAATATCTCACTTCCTTCTCTCTTTTTCCATCAGCAAAATTTCAACCCCTTCATCAGCTGAAGCTCCCTTTTTTCTCTTCTCCTTGCTCTCTTTTCTACTCCATTCTCATCCATCTTCAAGCCTTATCCCAAGCCACCACCATCCAAGAACACAAAATCAGCCTAAACTACTCAAGACAAGGTAGGAAATCCTACTTCTTCTCTTATTCTCTCTGATTTGGGGCTGTATGAGAAGCATACTTAATCTGAGATTTGGTTGTTTTATAGAGTGATGATGATGTTTTATGACTGATTTTGCATATGTATTGTGATTAAAATTGAAATTGAGGGCAAATAGCTTGAAGAAGGCAATCAAATCTAGAAGCTGTTAGGATTTTCCCTCGGCGGTCCGTACGGCGGAGTGTACGGCTCTGCCTCCTACTGTTTAAATTGGATGAAACCATTTTTAAATGAAACTAGACATCTAAGGCTTTCCATACATACATCATAATAGGCCATTGGATTAGTATAGAATTAGTTATGAATTTTTGAAGTTAGACCTAGAAATCTGGGTTCTCATCCGGGCAGCATGGGTTGAGAAGGGTATATCTCACCCTATACAACCTCAAATTGAATGCAACCAAATATTTTTGAAAGCTAACATATGAGAGAACATCCCATAAAAATTTTATAATTTAATTCGTTGTCATTTGTTCCCAGCACATCAATGAAGTTGGCTTAGGTTAAAACTGGCCTAGAACAAGACAGCCCAATAGGGTAATGTTTCGAGACTCATAACTCAAAATCTACTTAAGAAAATGACATGAAAATTAATTCATTTTAACGCTTGTTGTGTTAGCTTCATTTTGATATAAAATTTGCATGATTTCATTTAGTTTTCGATTTTTAGTGGATTTTCTCCTATAGGAACCCAATTCTGGCTAAGAACAGGACATGCTGAAATAAAATGTTTATACCTAAAGTTATACAACTCAAAATGAGATGGGACCAAAAGGGTTAGAATCTAGACATATGAGACTATAACATATCCAAAAATTTGATTTAAATGAGTTGAACTAAATGAGAAATGAGGCACACCAAATTTGGGCAGAACAGAGGGGGTTAAATTGAAACTCCATTAATGTTTAAATCCAAATTGTTGATTGAGATTATGAATGTACATGTATAATTGAGATTGTTAATTGATGTTATGAATGTACATGTTTAATTGTTGCTCTATACTGAAATTGTAAGTGTATAAATGTACTGGTTGTCTGGCACTATTCACGGGGAAGCGGACTCGATCCGTTATGCTGCCGGAATTTCGGTAAGAAGTTCATATGTTATGAAATTTATGACAACTTGAGTACATCATATGAAAAGAGACAAGTTAGATGTGCATTCATTTCATGACATTATAAAGAATTCCACATCACTTGGGCTAGCCCCGGAATAAATTAAGGGGATTAGATCAGTGGGAATGTCAGGGAAAGCAAACCCGGCCATCCTGTATAGGAATGAGCTCGGCCTGAAAAGCGGACTATTACCCAGGAGTATATGGCCAATGACTCCCAAGGGACCAAGGATGGAAATACGTTATAAAAGGCGAAAGCCTCCAGGAATAAGATGCATATTCTCATTGCACATACATATGTACAGTGTAATACTTTTCTATTGATTGTTCTAGATCTCTGTTTATTATTCATAACATGCTATTGTTTCGCTGTGATTACTGTTTGAGTAAATTAGTATATCTGTTAATTAAAATTGAACTTGTTTTGGTGTATGCTTTACAAATGAGTATTTAAGTTAAATATTATCATTTTACCGTACTATTTGAAAATCTTGCATGACTGAAACAACTGGGAATGACAGCGATGACAAATGTATAGAAGTTAGGATTTTCTACTGAGAAATATTCATTTCTCACCACATTATATATTCCGCGTCATTCTCAGACTATGGAGCACGCAGCAACAGGAGTTCTCTTCATTGAGTTCCGCGAGCTTCACATACACCTTGACCCATTTCTAGACTCTGTATATATATCTGGCAGGTGCCAGTTTCATTTATATTTCTTCTTTCAGAGAGACTTCGCAGTACCCCTGATGCACCCACTGTTTGATCCAGCTGTCCCATACATTGCCATTCCACTTCATATGGCCCATCCATTCCCACCTCCCCCGCAGCACCAGCAGCAGCCCCCGCTCCTATGGCTCCTCCTGCTTCACCACCACATCCGATGCTTTCCGTCTCGACACCAGAGGAGGACCCATCGGAGGCAGCAAGTTCCTCCTCATCCTCTGCTCCTAGCACGGGCCACCCTCCTGCAGATGCACCCATGGTGAATGGGTTTCTTTCTTCGGATTCTGGTTAGACAGTGGGCGTACCGTAGTGGTAGTAGATGTATAGAATGACCCTCTTTTGGCAGCCTAGGTCATGGGTAGATGGATAGATATTAGGAGATGTACATGAAATGTCCCATGGGGACCACTTGGGGTGCTGTTCATAGATACTGGCCGTTTCATTTTGTATTAGCGGCCTCATTTTGACACCTTGTACTTTTTGCCAAACTTTAAAATCAGATATCTATGTACATGTCTATGATGCCATTTGCAGTTATTCTGTTCTTATTGTATTTTTATTTATGTTAAGTTATTTACAGTTTATCGATTGATTAGTATTTATTCCGCCATCACGTAGAAAAATTTGTTATGAGATCAAGTATTCTTATGCGAGAAATTAATACTAATACAGAAAGAGAAATTTAATCAGTATTACCCGTAATCTCTTATCAGATAAATTATTATGACTTAAGCATAGTACTTTGTCTGGTAAGGTGTTACATTATGAAGGTAGAAACACATGCACATAGAAGCATCAACAACAAAATATAAAATCAAACTTAAATCAACATTTCAAGGCATACCATCACATAATCACATAATCAACACCATAATCCAACCAACCAACATAATATTTCGGTTGGAAGCCTAGGTTTTGGGTAGGATATAGGGCACAAAAGATTAAAGAAAAATATCTTATGACTTAAGCTACCAACCTCAAGGTTCTTTGAGCTATGGAAGTAAAGAAGCCGAGAACAACTCCTAACTTTCCTCTTCTCTTATGGCTGCAAATCTCAAGGGCTGGAAAGGCTCTATAAGTAACTTGGATCTATTAATCTTTTGAGGGGTTTTGAAAAAGAAAATATGAGAATTAATTTTCATAAAAGAAGCAAGATGTTTTGAGGCCAAGAAGGCCTTCAACCATGAGCTTGAAGTTTATGGCTATGGTGATTGTGAGGAAGAAGATGAAGAAAATGATGATGGTGGCTGTGTGAGGGTGGTGGCATAAAAATGAAGGAGAGATGGAGAGGATGAGATATTTGTAGAAGGAGTGATAGTGATAAATCCACCAATTGGGGCCGATGTGGCTCTCCCACGTCCACTCGTTTACCCAATGTAAAGTGTAGCTCATTTCTAGCCACATACTATGGTTACTCTCATGACATGCATATCTAATCTCTATAGGATTATTTCTCTGGATTTGTCATGCCCAAAAATTATATGGAACCATTGAAGATTAATTCAAGGTATCCAATGATTAATTCAAATACCCTAAGTTACCTGAGATATTTATGTATTATGTGAGTAATCCCATATTTTTATTCAAAATCATATGTATAAAATATCAATTATAAAGTTATTACATGTATTCTAATTATCTGCTAGAGTCATGGAGCCTACATCTTCTAGGAATCAAGATTTTTCTTATAATGTCTTTCCTAACAACCGAATAACTTTATTTACAACTTTGCCATTATAATCTAATGATTACAATGTCACCCCTTCTTTTGCTACAGTTCACCTATGTATGGTTTTGCCCTTGCCTTGAGTGCGAGCTTTCTTCTATACTAGTCTACCCTCAGAGTTGGGATAGTACAACTTGCATTGTAGTGTATTGGGTGGTTGGATTGCATTACTTATTGAATAGGTATGTATATTGTGCAATTTTTGTAACTTTATGTTTTCTAAAAAATTAGAGACTTAAATTTTCTAGGATAGAGTTGTAGGCTAGAAGAAAGAGGATGGAATTGCAAGACTGGGGGAAGACCTAGAGTTCCTTTCTATTATTTGAAATGTGTGCTGTCGTATTGTGTGCCTACATGACATAAAGTAAGTGGATGCACTCTAAAATTGTTTTTAGGATTGACTAATTGATTTGCATGACAGTATGTGGTTGCTATTTTTGTTTGATTGATGAATTAATTTTTGTGGAGGCTCCTAATTTAAGGTGAGACTCTGCCCAATTTTTTTTTATCGTTTATAACGTTGTTTGAATTAAATAATTGTTGTAATGAAATAAGTAGAGCCTCTTTATTAGAGTTTGCCTAGATTTTTTTTGATTGTTAAGAGTGTTATATAAATTAAATAATTGTTATAATGTAATAATTGGAGGCTCCTATCTTAAAGGGAGACTTTGTCCAAAATTTTTTGATAGTGTAGATTGCTTTGGAATAAAAAAGTGTTTTTATAAAAATAAGTAGAGACTCCTAATTTGAAGGGAGACTTTACCCAATTTTTTAATTTATATATGATTGTTATGCTCTATAGGTGTTCTATATTGTTGAAAAACAATGTTTGCTCAAAAATCGAGCATGAATGTATAAAAAATTGCACCTAGGTCGAAGGGGATTAAACCACAATTTTATGTGGGGGTTGATGAATTTCTAACAGCTTGTGGTCAAACAAAGCAATTTATACGTGAATGGACAGTTAGGTGTCCCTATGTTAAATGTAAATATAGGAGATTTTTAGATATTGAATCCATTAAATATCAATTATACACGGATGGCTTTAAGCCTAATTACTGGGTTTGGACTAAACATGAGGAAGTCCTTACACCGGAGAATCAATTCGATATGGGTTATGTTGAAAGTAGTTCCAATGGAGTCCATGTAGGTAACGAAGAAGGTGGTAACATGACTTGGGAGGATAACCTTAGTTGTTATCAGGGAATGATTTTTGATATTGTTGGCCATGAGTTTGGAATATATTTTGAATCTTTAGAAGAGGTTTCTAATCTAGATGCTAAGAGATTTTATAGTCTGTTAACGGCAGTGAATAGGCCTTTATGGGAAGGGTGTGTGAATTCGCAGCTGTCTTTGGCAGTAAGAATATTGAATAATAAGTCAGAAACAAGAGTTCTTTTGTTTAGTGGGCTTCATTAATTAGTGAGATTAGTCAATAACTAGAATCTATCCCAAAGGAAAAGACTTTTACCAAACAAAAATGTTAGTTTCTAGACTTAGGTTGAATAAAGTAAAGATTGAGTATTGTTTGAAATATTGCATGCTCTATTACAAAGATGATGCTATCCTGATTCATTGTAAATTCCATGAAGAGCCTAGGTTTAAGCCCAAGAAAAAGGGAAGTGTGGCATACAAGGATGTTTTACATAAGAGAATGCATTATCTGACCCTAATCCCTAGACTTAAAAGGTTGTATGCATCAATGAGTTCAACATCTTACATGTGGTGGCACTTTGAGAACCGAAAAAGTGATGGTGTAATGACACATTCTTTTAATGGTGAAGCTTGGCAACATTTTGATTGAACATATCCTAATTTTGCATATAATCCCTGCAATATTACGTTAGGGCTTTGTGCTGATAGTTTTACTCTTAACAATCAATTTAGTAAATCATATTCTTGTTGGTCTGAGGTTATTACTCTTTACAACTTCCACTTGAAATATGCAGGAAAAATCCTTATTTGTTCTTAACTTATATAATCCCCTATCCTAATAATTTGAATGCCAAGATTGATGTCTATCTCCAACCTTTAGTTGTCAAATTGAATAAGTTATGGTGTGATGGTGTTTTCACTTATGACATCTCAACCAAGCAGAATTTTATGCTAAAGGCAGTATTGATGTGGACCATAATGATTTTTCAGCTTACGAGATATTATCTAGATGAATGACACAAGGGAAATTGGCATGTCTGATGTATAAGAAGGATAAAAAAGCATTCACTTCGAAGTATAGTGGAAAGAATTCTTAGTTTGACTGTCATAGAAGGTTTTTATATATGGATCATACTATATAGTAGGTGTAGATTTAGAAAGAATATTGTAGAGAAGGAGAAGGCTCTAGTTAGACTTACTTCAGCAAATTTGGAAAAGGGTTAGGTGACTTCCAAAGATTAGAGAAGTTGGAAAATCCATTAAATTGCCCAGCTATCGGGTAGAATACAATTGGACTAAACAAAGTTTATTCTGGGAACTATCCTATTAAAAGAATCACTTAGCTCATCATTGTTTAGATATGACATATGTTGAGAAGAATGAATTTGATAATATTATGCATACTATGATGAATAATGACTAAACTAAAGACAATGAGAAAGTAAAAATGGATTTAGAGGAGTACAGTAGATGCCCTGAGTTAAATTTATAACCCTTAAGAGATGGTCGTGTTACCAAGTGGCCTCAAGAACTTAAGAGGGGGGTGAATTAAGTTCTAAAGTTTATCCTAATTCTTTTCTCAAAAGTCTCTTTCCTTTTAAATCTTATTAAAAATTAGGTGATTAAGTGATTAACTATTTGAAATTTAATGCAAGTTTCAAATTACTTCAACAATAAACAGTATGAATTTAACTTGCAATTAAGTAAAAAGATAAGGGTAGAGAAGAGCAAACTCAGATTTATCCTGGTTCGATCACCCTTTGTGGCCTACGTCCAGTCCCCAAGCAATCAACTTAGGATTTCTCACTATGTCAAATTCTTTAAGGTTTTAAAACCTTTACAACACTTGAGAATTCACACTTTTGGGATCCCTCACCCTAGTGTTTGAGTTTCTCAAAATCAAAGAGGGATGCCTTAACCTTTTCTTTCTTGAGGGATGCTCACCCTCTTACAATTTGAAGCAAATTAATGGAAATTAATCATTCTCTAAAAGAGAAAATGATACAACTTGAAGCACTATGAAGCTTTTCAATAGTAACTCTCTTTGGCCACAAAAACTGAGTTAGAAATCAAGGAATTGAAAAAGTTGATTAAGAGTTTTTAATCCTTGAGTATTATACTTTAAAATGTGTTACGAATGGCTATTTATAGGCTTCAGATTTCGTTCTAGCCGTTTGAGACAAGTAGCCAACGAACATGACTTTTCAGAACTCGCCGTTTTTGCAGTTAGGGCTCGTGGTAATCGATTACAGGATTTTGGTAATCAATTACCATTGCAAAATAACTAATTTCTAGGCAAGTCTTTGAATATGGTAATCGATTACACTTTGTGGTAATCGATTACGAATGAACCTAGAATGGTAATCGATTACAGTATGATGGTAATCGATTACAGCTTTGAAAAATGCGGTTGTAACGACTTTTTGAAAATTCTAACGAATGTAATCGATTGAAAACATTGTGTAATCGATTATACCTTACTAAAACATGCATTTGCTTAATTTAAAAACATATTTTCCATAGACTATCTTTAAGACAAATTATTTAGAAACTTATAATATTTTTTAAAAAAAAAAAATCAATATCCAACTTGGTAGCTTGTTAAAATTTTTGAAAACACTAATTATAAAGTTTGAAAAAGTTTGGCCATGAGAATTATTAATAGATAAGCTTTTTAACAAAAAGAACCTATGGCATAAGAATTTATACCAACTATGCTTGAACCCGTTTGTCTTCAAGGATCTTCATGCTCTTTGATTGCAGCCGTTTATCACCCTTTTGGCATCATCAAAACCTACAGTATAAGCATATATATTCTTCTCCTTTTTGAGGATGACAAACTTCTTATGTGAGGATACAATAATAAATATAGATATGACAAAGATATGACAAAGTAAAAATAAACTCCCCCTAAGAGTATACACTAAAGATATAGTTAAGGAATAAGATACGCAATCAAATATAAACTCCCCCTAAACACCGAAATATGTGCATAACATAACTACACCAAATATATGCATAATATAACACACCTCACCAATATCCAATTCTCCCCCTTTTGGCATAATAAAAAAGACCAGAAACATAAATGAAAACAAACATAAGGAGCAAAGGTTCAAAACAAAAGTGCATAGTCAGACGAAAAACAAAAACAACATAGTGAAGTGCAGCCAATCATGAACTAAGTCCCATCAGAGTCGCCATTATCCTCAATATCATCAGTCGCAGTAGCATCAGAGTCATTGGAAGTATCAGAATCATCCGAGTCACCAGGCTAAAGTATAGTGCGACCAGTAGGAGGGAGTAAATCATAGGGGTCAGTAGTATCACGACTACCTAAGGTTTCACGATCCTCAGAAGCTGCAGGAAAGGGACGATGAGATGCATGAGAAGTCGGAGTAAAGTGAGCCGAAGAAGGAGGCGGTGGAGAAGCAAAGCCAGAAAGGATAAAATGCTGACGTAGGGCATGAAGATCACTCTCCACACTATCCATCCGAGTCGCATAACCAACTAAGGTAGTCTCAAAGTGGTCCATACGAGTCTCAAGGCGATCAAAGCGCTCTTCAACATAGGTACGAAGACCTCGGAACTCCTCAAGCATTATCACCATATAATTTGAGGGAGGTGGAGGAATAGATGTAGAAGCGAAAGCGGAAGCAGGACCAGAAGCAGAGGGAGGAAGAGGGACATTGCCTGTAGGCCTATTAGGAATGTACCATTGGCCAGCATAGTTCTTGAAGCCCATTTTGGTTAGTGTCCCTTCATTAATGGGATAATGAGGAGTCTCGTCTAAAGTGATCTCACCACTGAGAGGTATGCGAAAATGCTGAAGAAAATGAGTAATGGGCATCTCATAAGGTAAAGCACACCTAGCCTTCTTCTTAACCTTTAACATGTGCTGAATGATATAGTATCCCCAGTTTATTGGACGCTCAGTAGTCATAGCCCACATAACCAGAACATCATCAGAAGATATCTGAGCATAATTACCAGCTCTAGGAATCAAGACATGCACAAGGATATAATGAAGAATACAGTCTTCTAAGGAGAGCCTCCCCACTAAAGTTCTCTTATTAGTTATGTCACCTTCTCCTATGAACTGTGCTAAGGCCAAGTCATGATTATAATCCTCCTTCCAAACATCAGGAGCAGTGCCCTTCCTAGGTAAAGTTTCTCCATCAAAAGACAGACCAGTGAATTGATAAAACAGTCCTCAATCAATGACTATCTGGACATGCTTCACTTCAGAAAATAAGCAGGCATCCTTATACTTCAAATTTGAATAGAAAACTTTAAACAATTTAGGATACACCTTGTCTTTCATAGTAAGGAACTTAACCAACTCCCATCTATTCAGAAGAGCGACACTCCTAAATTGGTTTGATTGAAGAAGTCAGAATCAAAATACCTTGCAGTGACAAGTTCACGAGTCTGGAAATGAGTAATGTAGGAGTCCATTTGTTTTCTGGATGAGAAGAATCGCGACAAATCCACAGAAGGAAGAGAGGAAGTAGTAGTTTCGGCATTCTTGGTAGAGGCCTTCCTCTTCCTAAGAGCCCTAGATGACTCAACCATGGAATTGTGGATTTCTGGGATAGAGAGTGTATGGGTTTTGTGGAGAGGAAGAAAAGAAGCAGTTTGGTGAAGAAACGGAGAGATTTGATGCAGAAACGAGGGAGTAATGTTCGAGAGAAGGGAGAGCTTCGATAATGACATTTTGGGAGAGAGAGAGAGAGAGAGCACGAAGAGAGAGAAGTTGCAGTTTGAAATAAGGAGAAAGAATGCGGACGCGGAGGCTTTAGTCCCATCTCGTAATCGATTACCAAACTGGGGTAATCGATTACCAGTTGCCCAAATTTAGTAATCGATTAAAAACAAACATATAATCGATTACTATAGTGTTATTTTCCCAGCACCAGTAATCGATTACAAAATATTGTAATTGATTACACTAAATTAAATTTGAACTCGGGGGTAACAGAGACGGATGTAATCGATTACTTGGCTTCTCGTAATCGATTATCAAACCTTAAACTGCAGAGAAATTCAGGGTCTTTCAGATTATTAGCCCTGAGGAACTTAACAAATGATAGAGTTCCTGCAAAATAATTTTAGTGAAATCTCTAATGCTCAAGTTAGTGATTTGAAAAGAAATTAAATTTAAAGAAAATGTAATAAAGAAAAACTATATATGTGAAGAAGCAATTATACCTAATTCTCTTCTAATATTGAAAAAACTTTCCCTAGGTAAAGGTTTAGTAAATATGTCTGCTAGTTGTTTACTTGTCTCAATAAATTCTAAGATGCAATCACCTTTTTGCACATGATCTCGGAGAAAATGATGTCTAATTTCAATGTGTTTGGTTCTAGAGTGCAAAATAGGATTTTTAGATAGATTTATAACACTTGTGTTATCACATCTTATAGGTCAAGGTGTAATCCATAGTCTGAAAGTTGTTGCTTCATCCAAAGAATTTGAGCACAACAACTTCCAGCTGCCATGTATTCCGCCTCTGCAGTAGACAATGCCACACTATTTTGTTTCTTGCTATGCCAAGAGACTAAAGCACTACAAATTAATTGACATGTTCCACTGGTGCTTTTCCTATCCATTTTACAGCCAGCAAAATCTGAATCAGAGTAACCAATTAGACTGCATGAGGTTCCCTTGGGATACCATAAACCTATATTCACTGTTCCAATAAGATATCTCATAATTCTTTTTACTGCAGTTAAATGAGATTCTTTAGGATTAGATTGATATCTAGCACACATACATACATTGAACATTATATCAGGTCTACTAGCAGTAAGATAAAGGAGAGAGCCAATCATACCTCTATATTTTGTTACTTCTACAGGCTTGCCTTCATCATCCTTATCTAAGTAACAGGAAGTGCTCATAGGAGTAGTAATTTCCTTTGCATTATCCATTCCAAACCTTTTGAGCAATTCCTTGCAATATTTTGATTGATTTATGAATATTCCGTCCTTTGCTTGCTTAATTTGGAGTCCAAGAAAGTAATTAAGTTGTCCCATCATGGACATATCAAATTCATTCTGCATTATCTTAGAAAATTCTTGACATAAAGAATCATTAGTAGAACCAAAGATAATATCATCCACATATATTTGTACTAATAGAATATCATGCTCCTTATTTTTAATAAATAGTGTAGTGTCAACTTTTCCTCTTGAAAAACCATTTTCTACGAGATATTTACTCAATCTATCATACCAAGCTCTAGGAGCTTGTTTTAGCCCATAAAGAGCCTTTTTCAATTTGAAAACATGATTGGGTAAGTCAAAACTTTCAAAACCAGGAGGTTGATCGTCTTGTATATAACCATTTAGAAATGCACTTTTTACATCCATTTGATAAAGTTTGAAATCCATGATAGATGCAAATGCTAGTAACATTCTATTCTAATCTGGCTATAGGAGCATATGTTTCTTCATAATCTATTCCTTTTTCTTGATTATATCCTTTAGCTACTAATCTAGCTTTATTCCTTATGATGACACTATTTTCATCAAGTTTGTTCCTAAAAACCCATTTGGTGCCTATGATAGGATGATCACTAGGTCTTGGCACAAGTTCCCAAACTTGATTTCTTTCAAATTGATTTAATTCTTCTTGCATGGCTAAAATCCAATGTTCATCAATAATGGCTTCTTCTATATTTTTAGGTTCAATTTGAGAGACAAATGCCATGTGATTACATGTATTTCTAAGAGAGTTTCGAATTGTTACCCCTTTTGAGATGTCACCTATAATATTGTCAAGTGAATGGTGTTTAGAAGTCCTCCACTCTTTTGGGAGATCATTTGTCCTTGTTTGCTCTTGTGGTGGAGTTTCTTTCTCACTTTCTTCCTCTTTCTTTTGCTCCTTTTCTTTTTCACTGATGTGAGAGTTTTCCAAAGCTTCTACAACATCATCAATAATATCCTTTCTTGGACCAAATAGGTTAGTCTCATCAAAAGCAACATGAATAGACTCTTCTATAGTCATAGTTCGCTTATTATAGATTCTATAAGCTTTACTATGCAATGAGTATCCAAGAAATATTCCTTCATCAGCTTTAGCATCAAATTTACCTAAGTTATCCTTTCCATTATTTAAAACAAAACATTTACAACCAAAAACATGAAGATGGGATATATTTGGTTTCCTTCCTTTGTATAGTTCATAGGGGGTCTTCTTTAAAATAGGTCTTATTAGAGCTCTATTCATTATATAACAAGCGGTACTAACCGCATCTGCCCAAAAATACTTAGGAAGATTTAATTCATTTAGCATAGTTCTTGCCATTTCTTCTAAAGAACGATTTTTTCTTTCAACTACTCCATTTTGTTGTGGAGTTCTTGGTGCAGAAAAATTTTGTTCAATGCCCATCACAAAAGATTTCAAAAGACTCATTTTCAAATTCCCTTCCATGATCACTTCTTATTGATGCAATGTTAAGATTTTTCTCATTTTGAATAAACTTAGCAAGTTTTCTAAATGTTCGAAATGCTTCACTTTTATGAGATAGAAATAATATCCATGTAAATCTAGAATAATCATCCACAATTACCAAAGCATAGTAATTTCCTCCAAAACTCATAGTTCTAGAAGGGCCAAAGAGATCCATGTGTAATAATTGCAAGGGTCTTGAGGTTGAAACAATATTCTTTAATTTAAAAGATACCCTTACTTGTTTACCTTTTTGACAAGCATCACAAAGCTTGTCTTTTTCAAATCTAAGTTTTGGTAGTCCAATTACTAACTCTTTCTTAACTAGCCTATTTAAGTGATCCATGTGAATGTGTGCAATTCTTTTATGCCATAACCATGAATCATCTTCCTTACTCATGAGATATTGAATATTATTTAACGGAATATTATCTAGGCTAATCATATATATGTTGTCTACTATGTGCCCAACCAACTTAACCTTTTTATCACTAATTCCTTCTATAATGCAACAGTTTGAATCAAAGATGACTCTATTTCCTTTATCACATAATTGGCTAATGCTAAGTAAATTATGCTTAAGGCCATCAACAAATAAGACATTTTCTATAGAAGTAGAAGGAGTGTTACCAATTTTACCAACTCCAAGTATTTTTCCTTTATTGTTGTCTCCATAGGTCACATGTCCATGCTTCTTAGGAGTTATTTGTGAAAACTTTGATACATCTCCTGTCATGTGCTTGGAGCATCCACTATCAAAGTACCAATTTGAGCTCATGATCTTTAAGCATACCTACATCACAAGTTTAAATTTTTGGATTTAGGTACCCAAATTTTCTTGGGTCCTTGATTGTCAGATTTGGGCAATATTCCCTTTGGAACCCATATCATTTTTACACTTGCATGTCCATTCTTTCTAACATAACATGTTGAAGCACTATGCCCTTTCTTACCACAATAAAAACATGTTATGAAAGGAGAGCTAGAGGTAGATGATAATGAAAAGAAGTTTTTATAATACTTTTGTTGTTCCTTTGGATTATAGCCTAATCCAGCTTTATCAAACATACATCTTTGTTTTCCCAATAATATGTCTAGGTTATTTCTACCAAATGTGAACTTAGCAAGCACATTTTTCAGATCAATAATTTCTTTTTCAAAATTCTTACAAGATGAACATGAAATTGATGTAGTTGTATTTTCATATCATAGACATTTAGAGCAAGTGGATTTTGTAACAATTAATCCAAGTGTTTCATTTTCAATTTTTAGTTCCCTAATTTTTTGTTCAGCCTAGTAATCTCTTCTTCCAAAGATGAAATTATTTTCTTAGAGGAAGCAACAATTTTAGTAAGTCTTAAAGACTCTTCATGCAAATCATTAAAAGCATCTTGTAATTCATCAAATGAAGGAGAAAGATCAGTATTAGAAGTTGTTACCTCTTCATCACTTTCGCCATCTATAGCCATGAGACTAAGGTTAGCAACTTCATTCTCGGAGTCACTAGATGATTCAGTGTCATTTTCCTCCCAAGTTATATATGCTTTCTTGCCTTTCTTTTCTTTGTTTGATTTCTTCCCTAGTTTATCTAATTTCTTCAAATAGATTGGACACTCCATCTTTATACGGCCAGGTTGACCACATTCATAACATTTTGGAATGGATGAATTATCTTCACCTTTGTTGATATTCTTTTTTGGGGTAAAGTGGACTTTTCTTTGTTTTCCTTTCTTTCTAAGGAACCTCCCAAATTTCTTCACAAGGAGACTAAAGTTTTCATCATCTGCTTCTACTTCTTCCAAATTGTCTTTTTCATCTTCATCACTTCTTTCATGAGTGGAAGAGGT
Organism: Pterocarpus macrocarpus; assembly: GCA_031439585.1. Lineage (NCBI taxonomy): Eukaryota > Viridiplantae > Streptophyta > Magnoliopsida > Fabales > Fabaceae > Pterocarpus > Pterocarpus macrocarpus. The sequence continues at coordinate 32,239,846 of CM062515.1, forward strand.
GGCTTTTAAGGCTAATCCTTTCTTCCTTTTGTCACTTTCCTCATGTTGATTAAGCCTGTTGAGTTCCAACTCATGCTCTTGAAGTTTTCCAAAGAGGGTAGCAAGAGTCATTGTAGCCAAGTTCCTTGATTCTGATATTGCTGTTACTTTTGGTTGCCATTGGCTGTTCAAGCATCTTAAAACTTTGTTAATTAAATCTTCATTTGGAAATGTCTTTCCCAATGAAGCAAGATGATTAACAATATGTGTGAATCTCTTTTGCATATCTTGAATGCTTTCATTTTGATTCATTCTAAATAATTCATATTCGTGTGTTAGAGTGTTAATCCTAGCCCTTTTAACTTCACTAGTTCCTTCATGAGTAACTTGTAAGGTATCCCACATTTCTTGGGCTATTTTACAATTAGACACACGAAAGAATTCATCATGTCCTAAAGCAGAAGTAATGATATTCTTTGCTTTCAAATTATATTGAACCTTCTTTTTATCCTCATCAGTCTATTCATTTCTAGTCTTTTCAACTATTTTCCTTTCAACCAGTTTTGTTGGAACAAAAGACCCTTTCTCCACCGCATCCTAAACATCTAAGTCTATGGCTTCAATAAAGATTCTCATACGGGTTTTCCAATATGAATATCCATCTCCATTAAAAACAGGTGGCCTATTTATGGAGGTACCTTCTGACAAAAAAGAGTTTGATGAGGCCATTACTCTTGAAGCGGTTAAGCCTTTACAAGAACCAGGCTCTGATACCACTTGTTACCAAGTGGCCTTAAGAACTTAAGAGGGGGGTGAATTAAGTTTTAAAGTTTATCCTAATTCTTTTCTCAAAAATCTCTTTCCTTTTAAATCTTATTAGAAAATAGGTGATTAAGTGATTAACTATTTGAAATTTAATGCAAGTTTCAAATTACTTCAACAATAAACAGTATGAATTTAACTTGCAATTAAGTAAAAAAATAAGGGTAGAGAAGAGCAAACTCAGATTTATTCTGGTTCGATCACCCTTTGTGGCCTACGTCCAGTCCCCAAGCAATCAACTCAGGATTTCTCACTATGTCAAATTCTTTAAGGTTTTAAAACCTTTACAACACTTGAGAACTTACACTTTTGGGATCCCTCACCCTAGTGTTTGAGTTTCTCAAAATCAAAGAGGGATACCTCACCCTTTTCTTTCTTGAGGGATGGCTTACCCTCTTACAATTTGAAGCAGATTAATGGAAATTAATCACTCTCTAAAAGAGAAAATGATGCAACTTGAAGCACTATAAAGCTTTTCAATAGTAACTCTCTTTGGCCACAAAAACTGAGTTAGAAATCAAGGAATTGAAAAAGTTGATTAAGAGTTTTTAATCGTTGAGTATTGTACTTTAAAATGTGTTAAGAATGGCTATTTATAGGCTTCAGATTTCGTTCTAGCCGTTTGAGACAAGCAGCCAACGAACATGACTTTTCAGAACTAGCCGTTTTTGCAGTTAGGGCTCGTGGTAATCGATTACAGGATTTTGGTAATAGATTACCATTGCAAAATAACTAATTTCTAGGCAAGTCTTTGAATATGGTAATCGATTACACTTTGTGGTAATCGATTACGAATGAACCCAGAATGGTAATCGATTACAGTATGATGGTAATCGATTACAGCTTTGAAAAACGTGGTTGTAACGACTTTTTGAAAATTCTAACAAACGTAATCGATTGAAAACATTGTGTAATCGATTATACCTTACTAAAACATGCATTTGCTTAATTTAAAAACATATTTTCCATAGACTATCTTTAAGACAAATTATTTAGAAACTTATAATATGTTTTCAAATCAATATTTTGAAAACACTAATTATAAAGTTTGAAAAAGTTTGGCCATGAGAATTATTAATAGAAAAGCTTTTTAGCAAAAAGAACCTATGGCATAAGAATTTATACCAACTATGCTTGAACCCATTTGTCTTCAAGGATCTTCATGCTCTTTGATTGCAGCCGTTTATCACCCTTTTGGCATCATCAAAACCTACAGTATAAGCATATACAGGTCATTGATCTAAGCCTAAGGCTAGTTATACATTGACCTCTGTGTAGAGGCAAGATGTGTGTAGGTGAGTGCAAGAGTTAAAAATGCCTGATAGTTATTCCTCAAACTTGGATAGGTGTATGAATGTTGCACAAGGGAAGTTTTTTAGCATGAAAAGCCATGGCTATCATGTATTTATGGAGTGTTTTGTTGCCTATTGCATTGAGAGAACTACCTAATCATATTTGAAGGCCGTTAATTGTGTTGAGTGAGAATTTCAGAGACTTGTGTTCACCTATTCTTAGGGTTGATGATCTTTTAGTGATTGAGAAGAACATTGCCATTATTCTGTGTAAATTTGAAAGGATCTTTTCTCTTGGATTTTTTTGACTCTGTGTAGCACTTGCCTATACACTTAGCATATGAAGCATGGGTGTATGGGTTAGTTCAATATAAGTGGATGTACCTATTCGAGTAGGGAATAAGTGGTTTCAAAAGAACAGTAAAGAATAGGGTTAAAGTAGAGGGATCAATATATCAGGCATATATCTGGAAAGAGATGTCTAACTTTTGCTTCTATTATTTTGAGTCATATATCCAATATAGGAGAACTAGAGTTAATCAGAATGATGACGATGGTGAAAGTTCAATCGAACAAACCTTGTTTAGTATTCAACCAACCTGGTCATGCTGCTAGACGATGTAAAGACCAATGATTGTCGGGGAGTGAATAGAATTTTGTACATTTACATATATTGCTAAATTGTGATGAAGTAAAGTCATTTAGAAGGTAACTAATAAACTATTTTATTGTTTTATTTTTGTTCTCTATTTCCCCAAATTCTGTATATTGGTAAAATATGACAAAGTGTTTTCTTTTGTACGTTGTTCAATGCTTACAGATATTTTGAGCAACTATATGGTCAACAGTCCTTTGAACAATTTCCTGAATAGTTCAAATTATTTGTATATGACACAATGATTATACTTTACTATTTGTGTTTCTTTTTTTGTATTGTTATGCGATTGATATTCGAATCTTTGTACTTAAGTGCATGATTAGAGGAATGGTGTAACCAATCCTCACTTGTACAATTTAGCTTAGGATCCAAAAATCAAAGCTATGAGTTGGCCAATATACCACGTTAATGGTTACAAGTTTCACATAACTGAATGGAGAAAGGGGAAAAAACTGACAACACTAGGGCTTGTGTTAGGAGAGATATTAGAGATGGATAACATGACTAGCATGGAGTGGTTTATGAAGTACTTGAGTTAGAGTACATTGGTGAGTCTTTTAAAAGGGTTGTGCTATTCAATTGTGAATGGTATGATCCAACATATCTCGGGAAAACAGGTAAACACAACCATTACAAAATAATTGAGATTAACCATACCAAAGGATATGGAAAATTTGATCCATTTATTATTACCTAAAATACAAGACAAGTATATTACTTCCCATACATTGGAAAGTGCAAATCTAACTGGAAGGTGGTAATAAAATGTAAATCATGGGGTCGGTAGAGGCTGAAGAAGTATCTAAACAAGTTTATCAAACTGATGATCCAAGTCTTTCTAGGGTTGTTATTAATATTGAGATCCCCTCCAATCTATCTTCTGTCTCAAGGGAAGTTGACATAATTGAACTCCCAAGGTAATATTCAATGAATGAGTCTGATGAGAGAGGGCAACACTGAGGATGAGGAAGAGGAATTCACGATGATGTTGAAACCAAGAGTGATGAAGATAATCCACAACTTTCATATTAATGAAGTGTCAAGTGTATTGTGTCTTTATTTAGTTAATATATATCTTTTGTTTTTACATCTGTGCATATCTATTTTGAGGTTATAGTGTAATTATTTGCATTTATAGTTTTATTGACTTATACACATGTTATACAGATCATTTTTGGTAGAGCGAGACTCTTCTAGATGAGTAGGGGTAGACCAAAGAAGTATGGTCTACTAACTCGCACTCATGCTCTGCCCACCGCCTCCCTTGTACCTGCTTCCACTACTCCCACCATACTACTACTTCCACCTCCCAAATGCTACTACCTCCACCCCCTTGTCATCTTCTATATATTCACGAGTTTGTCATGATACCCAATCCTAGGTATGTGGAGCTTGGGTCTCAGCCATCATTCCCTCCTCACCCTTCTCCACTTCCACCTCTAGGATATTAGGCCCGCACCTCACCTTCCATACCTAGTTCCACTTCCTTCCCTACCCCTTAGCCAGCCTGACTCCTAAAGTGCACAAGCCTTATCATCTAACCCGTTGGACTACCGAAAACATCCTTTGAGCATTAAAGGCATAATAAGACTCACTGGAGTTCAAGGTGAAGCAGATCAAGGCCTAGGGGAGGGGGAGCAGAAGATCGGCCCAAGGTGGCTCGCTACATACTAGAGGCTATATTGACTTCGAGAGCACCTAACTTAAGATGGTAAATATTAACCTTTACACTCATTTAGCTATTTAATTTTTGTATTAAATATTATATAATTATGTGAAAATTGTTTGAAATGTAGGAGAAGACGATGAGCATGCCTACTCAAGGAGAGCTGTTCCAGGGAGACCCACACCTGGAAGCATGACATGTCCCAATAGGTTAATACTCGATTCGAGGCCACATATGTAAGTACTTAATTTTAGTTTTCAATACTTTTATTTTATTATATTTTTTATTATTTAAATATAATTTAATTTGCTTTGTTTTCTTCAATTGTAGGATGAGTTTACCCAACAACTGATTGAGGCTTGATCATAACAAACCTAGCAAGATGATGGGAGCATTATTGACTGCCCACTTGTCAATTACAACGAGATATGGACCCATACAGTTGGCAGTCGCTATGAGGGTCAGATATATGGTATGTGGACTACCTATAACAAGTCATATTCTCCAACCTTTATGTCTGGAGCAGAGCTTGCTAGGTCTTATGTAGAGGATATTTGGGATTGGGTGCATGCACTTAATGAATTAGTGTAGAAGCAGCACGAGGAGGCAGATAGAAGGTATATGGAGCTACACAAGCGACACGAGAAGGAGAAGGAGGAATGGTGGCAGCAGATGTAATCCATAGAGTAAAGGGTGATGTCCATGTACATCTACTTCTAGCAGATGCAGAGTAATGGTTCATCATCGAGTACACAGCCGCCATTATCTTCACGTCCACATCCACCTCTTTCGCACGACCACAAAGACTTTGAGGGCATTTTGAATACTAATGACGATCATTATTTGTAGTTTTTAGGATTTTTTTTTCTTTTTTATAATTTTATATTGATCGTTTATATTTTTATTTTTGAACTTGTTATAACATTTGTTACAAATTATATTTATATTTCTTGCACTTTATTATTTATATTTTTAATTCTATAGATTTGTGAATAATTAAAATAATAATTTGAAATATTTAACTACTAATTTCAAGTCTTAATAATATAATCCAAATTTTTAAAAGAATAATAATTTGTTATTACTAACAGAATACCCGTCAGGAATATTTTAAATTTTAAATTATTCTTTTCTAATTATCAACGAAATTTCTATTAGTAATTATGAAGAAGATTAAATTTGTAATACTCCAGTATGAGTTGCAGTGATCTGTCGATATCGGGTCCTGAAAATTCTGAATCTGAATTTTATGCCTCCGTGGAAGGCTATAGGACTTAGGCATTTTCTTAAGATCAAAAGTCCCAATAATGATTCCCTGGGCATCAATAAGTTGAAGAGGGAATTTTAATGAATTTTAAGGAACGGGTATACCCTTCGATTTCAACCCACTGGTTTATAAAAATATGAGTTTTCGGATATTTGTGTAACATCCCAATTTTCTTGAGCTAAATTATTCCATTTTACCTCCACAACGAGTTCCGAGTTACGAGTTCATTAGTTTTTATGATTTCCGACTTTATCCTCGAATTCCACATGAAATGGAACAATTTTCGATTTCCGAGTTTGTTATGGCACCAATTGATCCCAATGGTTCGAGGAAGTTACTATATGTCCAATCCAGACCAAAACAGGATAGTGCAGAAAGGTCGACTTTCAGGACTTATAACTCGAGGTATACTTAAGCAAATGGAGTGAAACTGGTGGCAAATGAAAGGTTGTCTTGTTAGCTTCAATATGAGACCAATTTTGTATGATTTAAACTTAGTTTCGATTTTTAGTGAATTTATACTTCCAGGAGTGTAATTCGGGCTAGTGACTGAATAGGCTGAGGCAAAAGTTGAATATCTTGAGTTATATAAATCAAAATGATATGGGACCAAAGAGGTTTGAAAGTAGACATATAGAGCTATGACATATCCAAAATTCAGGTTTAAATGAGTTGAATAGAGATAAAGGTGGATTATACAAGATTCGGGCAGAACCGCATAGACTTGGCAGAATGGCCGAAGTGATAGTTTCACAAGAGTTGGTGAGCATATAAGGTTTGAGCTGAGGATTGCCAGTTCTATATTGATGTATATATATATATATATGTGTGTGTGTGTGTGTGTGTGTTACATTGATTATATTGCTATGATTGAATTGTCTGTGAGAACTGGCACTATTCATGGGGAGGACTAATCGATTATCTTTGCCGATTTTTGCGTAAGAATGTTTACATGTAAGGATGAATTTTAGGCATGATATGAGTTATGAGAGCTTTTGCTATGAGAGGTTATACCTTGAATATATTACATTCACATGATATGTTCATGTATGCCATGCATGCAAGCATAATTAGAATATGATATGAGAAATAAGACATGAGGCACATTCATGTATGCACAAAATATCTGTACGCATGATAAGATATGGAAAGGAAAGATGATAAGAACTTTCAAGAGGGACGTACTAAGCTACCACGCCAGGCATGGTATAGACCTAGCTAGCGTGGGCCAGAGCGGTACTGTCTAAGACTTGGGCCAGCCCTCGACCAGATTAGTGGGAATAGACCGGTGTGAGGGTCGGGGAAAGTAAACCCGTCACTCATGTATAGGTACGAACTCGGACCTGAAAAGCAGGCTATTGCCCAGGGGTGAGAAAGGCCATTCACCTCCGGGGGACTAAGCACAGAAAAGTAAGATCAAGTTGCAAGCTAAAGAAAGATATGAAATAAGTCAAGTGCACTTGCATACATTCAAGCATAAGCATCTATAAGCGCATCCTTGGTTATCTCATTAAGTCATATTATTATTATCATGATTCTGGTTGAAGTATATCATACTAATCATATTTCTATGTCTGTAATATAATATGGTAAGTGATGGTTAAAACATAACCCGCTTCGAGAAATGTATTTTCAACTTAAAATTGAGCCACCATTTGTTTATATATGCTCATATTTTCATAATAAATCGAAGCGGCTGGAATGTTTATGATGACATCATATGTTTTGTTCAAATTTACCTACTGAGAACCCTAGGTTCTCACTACCTGCTTGTATGTTCTTCTTTTCCGTAAACATTCCAGTACCTAAGTTGGACATCCAGTGCAAGACGGAATGCAAGGCCGCTCATTGAGCACGACTCAGGCGCTAGCCAGATCAAGAGACCATCGAAGCTAGCTAATGATTAGTCGGAAGTACACACTGTTTACTCTGTTGGTCATAATTTGCTTTTAAAGTGTAATTATTTTATTCTCTATGTATTAGAGTTTAGTAGTTAGTAATAAAGTGGACAATAAAAGGGTCATGTATTGTATTTTCCCTATTTTAAAGAATTTTTCAGCACTGTAACAACCTTTTCATGTAATTCCATGACTCGAGCATGGCTTATATGATAGAAGGTGTTATAATTTGAACTAAAACCTAAAAGTTGGATTCTAAATCTTAAGGATTTTGAATTTTTAGATATTTTTATTGAATCCAAATGGGGGGTATTTCCTTATTTACATTTATGTTTTAAATTTATTAACTTAAAGTTAAGAAATGTAAATAAGTGTATGATATCCATGTCTCCAAGCTGTGAGTCTGTTCGATTACTAGGGACCATGATATGAAGATCAAGTTTTTCTTTAAGTAATCGATTACGTAATCGATTACATAAGACTGAATGGGTTCCTAAGGTTCCACACGGTCTCTGGTAATCGATTACAAAGGCTTGTAATTGATTACCAATTCCGGGTGCCAGGTAATCGATTACAAATGATTGTAATCGATTACTAGGCGTCTACATAAACACCTGCGATGCTCTCTCTTTCATTTTCTCGACGTTTTCTCTCTCCTCTCCCCCGAACTCATCTTTCTCTCCTCCAAAACTCACCCAAACTTCATTCTAATCCTTCCCTATCAACTTCTTTTATTTAAACCACTCATAAACACCGATTAAACACTTCAATCTACCTCAAATCATCCTTAGATTTGCCCCTTCTCTCTCTACTCCTCCATTGTTGAGCATGGAGCTTGGGGGAGAAGAAATCGCGAAACCCACCCCCACCTTCATCCTCATTTGCTTCCTAAAGGTAATTCTTAACACTTTTTCCTTTTCTTTTCCTAAGATTTCTGAATCTAGCATAATTGGGGGTGTTCCTCATGAACCCTAGGTTGGAGAATTGGGAATTTTGGAGTCTAAGGGTATTTGGTGATAATCCTTTGTATTAGTAACTAATATTCGATTAATTTATCGTATTTGTGATGTTAGATGACTCCAATGTCCGCTCTATAAGCCCCAGAGCTCTGTAGGATCGAATTCCACCTTGGGGCTGGTGAACTGTGAGTAGATAGTTTATCCCTATCTTAGTTTCCAATATATTTTGTATATGTATATATATATATGTGTGTGTGTGTGTGTGCAAATGATTTGGTAGCCTAGTTATTCCAACTTAATCACATGAGACAATGATTTGAATTCTGAAAGAGTATGGTAACTGTTTATTATATTGGTTTTCTACAAAGTTTTGGATTTTGTTTTGTTTGAAAGGAAAGAAAGTAAATTCTTGAGAATCTTATATGAAACTAGAATGAAAGGTTTAGACATACTTAAGGATATATGGTTTTATATGAAAGGTTTTCTGGATAAAGCTATTAAAGGTTTCATCTTTCTTTAATGATATAATTTTAGATTTCATGTAAGGTATGTTTTATGAGAATTCATGTTGAATGTTATGTATAATGGAAGAGAAGGACTTGGAAAAGTCTAGACCAAGATCTATAGGCTAACGGCAATGGGTGTTAGCCCTGGGTGTATCTAGGATGAGGTATTACACAGCCACTCAAGGGAGTGGTGCATGACAGATATTACACAGCCACACACATAGTGTGGTGCATGATGGATATTGCACGGCCACAGAGAAAGGTGGTGCGTGACGGATTACAAGGCCACACGAAGGAATGGCCACCTAAGTGTGATTCCTGACGGATTATCCTGAAATAGATGATCTCCTTAGTTTTCGGAAAGGAAAATTTGGATAATGTTTTACTGAGATTTCTAATTGGTTTTAATTATATATACATATATAATTGTATTATCTTAATATGCATAAACTTGCACATTGTCTCATGTAGGTTAGGGATATTCTATTTCTTACTGAGTTTCATAAACTCACTCTGTTATTTCCTTTTCTTTTTCAGTTGTAGGTGTTCAATTGATCTGAGCATTTGACCCTCAGTAAAGTATTTCTGTAATCTTGGTGAGCCCTTTTCTATTCAAGGGCCATTTTTGTAAATTGTTTAAGTTTGGAAAATTCTTAGATTGTTGTAGCTCCATGGTACTATAGGCAGGATCCGGCCTTGTCCTGATTGCTGTTATTGGTGTTGGTGTTGTTGTATTTATTTATGTATATCAAGATTGTTGGATTTCTAATGGATTTGGTTTTTTCTAAAGAATTAAAGTTATGTATTTTGAATGAGTAATTGTAATTTTGTATTTTACTTTTATACTGCATGCTATGGGGTGTATTTTGAGAATACTTGGATCCCCAATGGATTGTGTGTTTGTGTTTCTTGGTGCAGGAAGAGGCTCTGTATTTGGAGAATAGTCCTGAATACAGAGGAGACTCTGCCTAAATTTTTAAGAAAATTCTATGGTAGAAGGCTTGCGTAGGAACTTGTCCCTATGCGCCGGTCATGGCTCGGGTTGGGTCATAACAAAATTATTATTTCTTTATCTACCAACGGATATTCCATTGATAATTTAGTTAAATTCAAAATTATAAATTTAAATTACCAACGGTAAATCTATCAGTAATTATAAACATTTTTTTGGTGTAAATCTATCACTAATGGTATCTAACGAATATATTACCAACTTTTTTTTAAAATTATAATGACAAAATTCTCCCTCAATATAATTAAAAAAATTACTAATGGATCGGTGTTTCTGTTGGTAAAAATATAATTTATTATTACCGATAGAGTTGGTAATTCCTTCGATAAAATACTTACCAACAAAATTTAATATTTTTTCTGTTGAAAAATCGTTCGATAAATAGTGCATTTCTAATAATGTAAGGAGCAACAAAGGAGCTTGAGAAAAAAAGAGAAGGCCAAGCAACAAGAACCAAGAAGGAGGATGAGAGTTAAATGATTTGTAAACATAACAAAATAGAATTGTAGCTCAAATGAACAGTATAATATTTCTGTAAACTGACCAGTGATATTTGTCAATAAAATTCTATTTTGGTTTTGCAAATTTTAGAAATCTCGTATCATGGTTATTAACTGATGATGGAACTCTACTTTAAACAGCTCTTATTCCAAAAAGGATAAAGACACAATCTATTATGAAAGTATTTAAGCAATACGAGTTCGTAAACTAATTGACAAGATAACAAAATTGCTCCATTATATTTGAAATGAATCTCTATTGCAATGCCGTCTCATGGGAAAGGTGTTGGATTTCTGTCAGCACTTGTAAAAATTTGATTAAAACTTGATTGCTCTGCCTTGTCATGATTTTTTTTTTTTTTTTTGGGTCTGAAATTTTCAAACAAGAAACTAACTTCAGCAAATTGACAAACAATAAAATTCTAACCTAATTCTAGTTGATGACATTATGAGGTTCAAACCTGTTTCATATCAAAATCTGTCAAAATATGCTAGGGCCTTGGCATGCCTTAACAAATGTTGCACTTAGGGATGCAGTTGGCACACCCACAAGAGGATTTTCCTTGCTAGTTTGCACTTAGGAGGATGTAAAGATCAAAACTTGATTGCTCAGCCTTGTCAAAATAATCTGCCTGTATTTGAAAAATTCAAACAACAAAAAATTTCATAATCAAGATTATGAAAAATAAAGTATTCACATGATATTTGTCCATTATCTTTTGAGGTTCAAACCTAATCCATATCAAAATTTGAAGGAATAAGACTAGGGCCTTGGCATGACTTAAAAAATGATGCACTCGAGGCAGATGTTGGCATGGTCACAATAGGATTTGTCTTGCTAGTTTGCATCTGTGAGAGCCACTTTTCCTTACATTTCTTTCTACACAAACTTTTTGGCCGACCTTGACACGAGAAACACCATCTTTCTTTTTTATTCCCTTTGCTTGAGATGCATTTTGTTTTTCAACTAGAGTTGATATCTTCCCACCAATTATAATCCAGTCTACATGTTAATTTTCAAGGGAGTTTGAGCTTCTCAAAGAAACACCATTATTTGGTGTAAAACAACTTTCAGTCAATATCTTATCAATATCAACACTCAATTCAACTAACTTTCTAGCAAAAAATGCCAAGGCAACTTCAAATTCAATGATTATTTGCTACTTCAACTGCATGCCGAAATAGATCTTTAGAATCTTTTGATCCAGTCAACTTGGGGTCTTCTTTGATTATTCAACCTTTGCTGTCTAGAATACAACATGTTTGAGCATGCGCAGTCCACCTCTTGAGGATTTAGTTCGGAGGAATTACAATTTTATTCCAAAGATTAAGGGCTTTAATCGCATATGACTGCATAGGATTCCAATGAATTCAAATTTCTGACAACTACATGAAATTATTTCCTCTTCTAAATTAAAAGTAACTTTGTGTTCTCATCTGCTTCCAATCATATGAACTTTTACTCTAACAATGATCAACTTCGACAAATATTTACAAGAAGGTGACAAAATTTCTCATATTCCCCCTTAACTTGGTAAAACATTATTGGTGTGTAGACATCTCTTGTAGATGTTAGCAAAAGGGTATCCACATCCAATGATGGCAATCAATGATTTCGATGATTCTGTCATAGTTGGACTCTAGCTCCTTATATCCTATGTCCTCCAATAAATTGTCAAAGTTTTTGAAAAACTGTAGCACGTTAAAAGTTGACTTCATATAACCTTGTCGATGGCCATTAAAACTTTGGTGATGTTTACAATGCTTCACTCAATAAATTGGATATTGACGTACCAGTTTTTTTGCCGGTGTATCATCGGTTATAATGTTTTGACAATGTGTAAAGACAAAATAACCCAACATCTAAACACGTAGCTACCACTTGCATTTAAAATTCAGAACATGCCCAGAAAATATCACATCAACAATATCTTATATCTGACAATCAATAATTACAAATTTTTATTTATTTTAATAATATAATATTAATCTTTTATTAATGTTACTACATCAAATTAAAATTAGCTACAAAAATTAATTTTACGCTTTAAGTAATTACTTACAAATTACAAAATTACAAACTAGTTATTACCAGTTATTAATTAATTACTTTTTGTTAACTCCACATTCATTGTTATTAATTATTATCCACCAACAGTTCTCATTTTTATTTTTATAAAATATACATATATGACTATATTTGGTCACAGTATATATACTAATTACAGTGTATATATACAGTAAAGTTTATAATGGAATGGATATAGATTTTACATATACAATATAGATAGTTAAACTTATAATATGAAAATAAGATAACTATTAATTTAATATTTATAGATTACTATTCAACATTTAGTTGAAATTTTGATAATTATTAATTATTACTTTTTAACAGCAAATGTTATTATACATATTACATTCATATATTATATAATACATCATATCATATAGAATAAGTTATATATAATCATTTATTATATTATTTAATATAATTTACACTAATTTATATATTGTATCTTACATATAACATATATGTTTAATTAATCTGCAAATCTTTATAGTTTGAATCAATTTTTAATTAGATCTTTATAGTTTAAAAATTTTTAATCAGGTCTCTATATCACATAAATTTTCATAATTAAATCCTTGAAGCAATTAATCATTACAAAACTTTCAATTAAATTGAATAAATTTTTATATTTGACCTCATAAAATTGGGTAAGAAACTATTAAACTACATGAAATTTAAAAAAAAAATTATAATATTAGGTTACTTCAAAGACTTAATTACAAAAATTTATCCAATGTAAAAACTTAATTAAATACTTTTAAACTATAAAAACTTAACTAAAAATTTGATTAAATTATAGGGACCTACTAATTAATTAAAACTAACATATACTATATAATTTTTTTATGACACATATTTATATAGTTATACATTCAAATTCAATTTTTTCATTTGATATATAACTAATACATTTCACACACACACACACACACACACACACACACATATATATATATATATAAACTTTTTTCCCTGTTTATAACGAAACACTAATTTTACCATCACCTGTTTCCAACTTCCATTTTATTATGGTTTTTTCCATCATAACATAAAGCTGTTTTTATTTTATTAAAAATGGTTTAGGGTTTAGGGTAGCTTCACCTACGATTTATTGAAATGCCTTATATATTAATTAAAATCTTATACAATTATACTATCCTACGTAATTTTAAAGTTCGATTTGGTAGTATTTTTCGAGGAAGTTCAGCTTGTGAAAAATAGAAAGTAATTTATTCTGTTTAGTAAATAAAAAGACTATGATGCTTTTGTTTCTAACTTTTAAAAGTCAAGAATGTTCTTGAGAACACCTCATATAATACTTTTTAGGATTAAGTTATGCTCTCTAAAATTTAAAAGATTAATATATTCTTACTCTTTTTAATAACAATAAAACTAAAAATTACTCTTTTTAATATTTATGTTCATTATAGTTATTTTAGATTTTAATAACAACTTTATAATATATTCACTGAATACTGCTCTTGTGGCTTCTTCTTACTTAAAGGGTCCATTTGGTTTAATTTTTGGGAGAAGGTCTTTTAAAAAAAATCTTTTAAAAGAAAGGCTTTTAGAAAAATTACTTTTAAAAGAATAATTTTTGTTTGGTTTGAATATGTCAAAAGTAAGTGTAGAAAAATGAGTTTTATTTGGATAGAATAAAGTAAAATTACTTTTGATTATTGATATGAGAGTAATAATAAAATTCCTTTTCAAAATGTCTTTTTCTAGAATAAAAAATAACCTCAAGGATACTTCTCCTAAAAGATTATTTGGAATTTTAAAAGGCCTTCTAAAAAAATGCCTTTACATACCAAACATATTAATTACTGTGTATTTTCATTTTCATTTTAATAAAAGGTCTTCTGGCCTCCCAGAAATGTAACCAAACAGGCACAAAGTAACTTTATATTATTTCATCAAATAATGCTATTATAATTTTTTAAGAATAATTTTTAAAGAATCCAAAGAGCTGAGCAATTCTAAAAAGTCACGACATTACCAAACCAAACCTAAATCAAATACATTAAATTTATTTTACATTTACAGTGAAATTAATTAACTCAACTCATTATATTATATTTTTAGTAAAATAAATCAACTCATTATATGCGCGCGCGTGTGTGTGAGAGAGAGAGAGAGAGCACTTTTGTGGACTTTTCAGCGACATCTATACAGTACAACAAAAATATTGTGCCGCAAATGCTTCCATAGAATCGGCTTCATATTTGTGGACAAGGAGTTTATCCATTTAAGTCATTTTAAATATTGCCTTTTTTATTTATTAAATAATTTACTAGTTCACCGCCTGTATATGCATAGTCTTGTACTATTTGATACTATGTAAGAATTGCCTCATCCAATCTCAACCATTATCTTTTTTTATTCATATCTGAATGGTTTGAAAAAACTAGTACACCAGAGTACCAAGATTAGGCCTGGATCATTGTAAACGTCACCTAAAACTTTCACTTAGCTTTGTTGTTGTAGCCCCTACTGAAAGTAAGTGACACCCATACACCACTGCCCATTCATTTATTCTGCCAAAGATTATTCTTATCAAGCAATAATTCCTAAGCATTTAGAAAGTCATTCTCATACTCATGGCCATAAATGCAATTTTTTAACTCTGCAGCAAAACTATTTGATTGCTTCAAAGCATGATTCACATTGTTCAAGGCGTTTTGAAATAAATGCCACAACCATAAGCGATGATGTGATTTAGAATGAACTTTTGAAATAGCTTTCGCAATTGCTGCATCTAATAAAAATTGTTTTTGTATTCTTCTCGTTCACAGCCTTGAGAAAAGTTCTAAATAACCATTCGAAGGAATCAGCCGTTTCATCATGCAATAAAGCAACATCGAATATCACAGTTTCTTGATGGTGGTAAAATCCAAGAAAAGGTGCAAATGGCTTAAGGTTCTTGTTAGTACCATAAGTGGTATCAAAACACAACACATTGCCAAAATAAACATAACCTGCCGCCATCGATTCCGTTTACAATGGTCCAATAAGAAATCTACACATTGATGATCCAGTGAATTGTAGCCACACAGATATTAATAATATACAAGTAACGGTCTAACTACATGTTTAACAAAAATATTTTTGTTAAACTGAACTCATAAATAAAATTAAACTTTGATATTAAAAAATTGAAATCATAAATAACTAAAATATTTTTAAAAACAGAATTTTTAAAAAATTTAACTTATAAATAAACACAATATCTTAGTAAACAGAATATTGTAATTCTTTATAAAAGTGACTGCACATTTAAGGACAAATTATATTGCAAAAAAATAATAACGAATGAAATAAAAAATAACAATAGAGAAATTAAATTACATAGAATTAAAATTTTAAATAACTCTACTTTGACTAGTGCTTTACTAAAAGGAAGAAGGAATAACTACTAATGTGTATTAAAAAGTGTACATGCAAGATAGAGACCTGATATGAGATTTTCCGTTGAGGTGGGTGGGGGGTTGTGTTGAGGCGGAGGGATTGAGGGAGCAAACATGCATCTTCCTTACAGTGCCCACGACAGGACAAAACTCAAGCCCGCCTCCGCCCGATGTCTCGTCCACCCTGACTCTAGTCTTTCTCCTATTCGCTGCCTCTTTCTCCTCCACTCTCATTCAAGTGTTTCTCCTATTTGATACCATTATTCAACAAACCAACTGAAATCACAGGACATTGCAATAGCATGCCATTTTTTACATCGGCTAACATTCTCAATTTACAGACTACTATTTATCATGCATAACACAAACAAGGCTCTATTTTACAATAAAATACCACCGTAAAAAGATCAAATAATTCCTTGATTCAAGCTACTATTGCCACAGATTTTGCACAAATAGGATTTCCTAAAGCAGAAATACACAGGACATTGCCCTACATATTTCTTCTACCAGCAAAACAAAACACACCAATCCATGTATAGAGACGCTAGAACATTATACCAATCCAAAATTTTGGGTGAAGCAATAACTTTCGAAAAGCTTTGCCCCATAGTGCTTGGATGCTTCCGGCAAGTTTCAGACGAAGCGCACCGACATCGAACATTCACCAGAGCAAAGGTAAAGGTCCTGACTTCTCCACGATTGTTCTTACTCTGTCAATTATTTTTCTCATTTGGATAAAATTGTCTTTGTAAAGCTCTTTACAATAATTTATTCACCCTGTAGCACTAACGGTGAAACGCACACAACAGGTCAACCTTGTAATATGGCCTCAAGCTTTGTCTAATTTCGTCTTTCCACAATTTATGGCCGGGGGGCCGCCGGCTATTTTCTGGATCATCAGTGTCCAGATTTTCGTTTGAATCATTTTAAATGCTACCTTTCGCATCTGCCCAAAATATATTAGTAATCTGGTCATCAACATCGAGCTGAACGTCAAAAAAGCAAGATGAATTCTCAGCTTTTCTTGACTCAAAAATAATGAAGCAATGTCTATGCCCCCCTTCTTCCATCTCCTTCATTCTTTTCGAATTCAAGTGATTACTAACATCTTTAAGAGTACACCCCACATTTTCTTTCCCACCAACTTGTCGACTGATAAATTCAAAGATTAATTTTTGTCGTATTCCAGAATGACTTGCTAATTCAATTTCAGCAGCTTAAGCAGTAGAAATCTTCCGTTGCGATGGTAATTTATGCTTGCTGCAAGCTCATATGATTGTGTTGCCCTTCAAAATATGTAACTGCAAATTTCCCAGTAGGTTGGCAAACAATGACCATTTGAGCCAAACATCCACTTCTAATGTCTTTATGAACTTTTTTTCCCTTCAAAATTAGTTTGCTTCTCGAAGCCTTCTTTGAAGCAACAATATTTTCGAGATAAAACAATCTTGTTATCTACCTTGCTCTTGTTTACCCATTCTTTTTTGACATTAAAACCAATAAAGCCAGCATATATGTTGTAATACCTATGTGCATGTTCTTCCGTCTCAAATTCCATCCCAATATATGGAGTTAAATCTGCCTCAGTAACTTCATGTTCCAAATCATCATTACAAGAAGAGTTTACGTTTACCGTCATATTTTGGCCTGAAGAGCACTACCATCCATAATTATCTAATAAAGAGAAAAAAAAAAAAAGAAAGAGCGAGAGAGAATTACATAAATTTTTTATATGAAAGAACAATACTTTGCATTTCCAAATGATGAGGGCAACAATTAACTAATGAAGAGGTAAAAAAAAGAGTAAACAGGAAAAAAATAATTAGCAATTAGTTGGTTCAACAAATGAAATTTTAGCACAAGTTAGCAAGATACACGAATTGCAGTGGGCTTCACAAAAAAATTAAGTTCATATAACAAAATATTTATTAGGACATGTTATCGAACATGTGAATTGCATTAATTAACAAAGAGTCAAAGACCATACAAGCCTGACATTTAACTACGGTGCACGCCACATAATGAAGCTCACCAAAAATCGAGCATCAAATAACCAAAAGTTTAATTTTTTTTTTCTTATCAATTTGTTTATGCCCCTCAAACCAGTATTTATTTATTTATTTTTTTGCCACAACTCGCTCATGAATGCCCGGCATAAATCAAAAAAAGACATAGGGGATGATGAAGTACCTGTAATCGCATGTGTTTATGTGTTTGGGGTGATGGTGAAACTCCTTGTACACTCCCTAAATGAACGGCTGCAAACGTGCCCAATTTCAATTTGCTGAAACTAGAAAAACCGTGCAATGGCATGGGCTTCGTGAGAGAAGGAGTGCTTTGGTATTTAGGGGAAGAGAGCGAAGTCAGAGGAAGAAATAAGAAAGAGTTCCCATAAACTAGCGGTGGGTCAACAAAAGATATCCATGTGTCACTATGTCATTGGAGAACTAGACAAAATATACGTAAGGAACTTGACCTAAGTTTAATCATTTTTAATAACTGTTTAGGTTATTAGAAAGATACGAATATAGCAAAGCTCTTATTTACGTAATCTTTAAATTTTAATAGTTGTAAAATATAATTTATATGTTGAATTACTTTCAAAAATAATTTAGGGTAATTAGCAATCACACCCTTTAAGATTTTAAAATATAGCATTAAATCTCAAACTTATATAAATATTGCACTCCACCCCCAAATAAGTGGCTTTTAACATGGAGACACTATGTTTGGATCCATGATGAATTCATTCAATATTAACTCTTAAATTTCATTTACAACATCAATAGTTGAGATTACATTTCAAATTTTATCATATTAATTATTCTTATTCCACAATTTTATTATCCCTATTTCTTCGCCACCAATCCACCACTAACCTTGTTTATAGCAACACGACCTCACTGCCTCACACCTTAGCAAGGATGATGATGTTGTCCCCTGACCCTCCTACACCACTTCCTTCTCCATTCCCGCCCCTCCCAACAACTACCGCCAAATATTCCTCCTCCCGTCACTGTAACCCCACTTCTCAGCCACCTTTTACTAAGGGCTAAGCAATCATGTCAAAGAAGAGCGATGATAGTTCAAATCAATTGAAGAGGACAAAGCTACAATTTAAGCACCCCCTTCCATCAAAATATGATAATTACTTATTTACTATTCTCAACTCAAAGTTTCTTTCTATATTTTATTTTTGTAATTAGATTTTCTATGAAAATTTGAAATGAGTATCATTCCTATGGGAGTTGTGTGAAACAGTAATAAGCTAAATGTTGCTTAATGCTTAGTATTATGGCATTGTCATCTCATGTAAGACCCTATATCTTTACTTCACAACCCCATGATAAGCCACCCCACCCTTCTATCAAGCATGTAATTTGATAATTTTTTAAAAAAAGGACTAAAGGGGGCTAAGAAGGTACGGAAGAAGCCGATGGCAATGCAAAACAAGGGAAAATAAAATTCAGGAGTGAGCAAAATTAAGCTGCAAAAATTTGGAATACAATCTTAGCCCTCAGTGAACAGTGCCCAAGAAGGTTAAGTCATGATAAAAGGGGGAATATTTGGCGGTCGGTATCACAGGGGTGGCACGGAGAAGGAAGTTGCATAGGAGGGTGAGAGGGCAACATCATCGTGATAGTTGAGTTGTGAGGCAGTGGTGTCGTGTTGCAACAAATGAGGCTAGTGGTCTACTGGTGGTGTGTGTGATGGTGCAAAAATAGGGATAATAAAATTATGGAATAAAAATAATTAAGATGTAAAAATTTGAAATGCAATCTCAAGCGTTGATGTTTTTAAGTAAAATCTAAAAGTTAATATTGAATGGATCTATCATAGAGCCAAACATTGTGTCCCCATGTTAAAAGCTACTTACTTAGGGTGGAGTGCAATATTCTCACAAATTTTGGGTGAAATATAATATTTATATAAATTTGGGGTTTAGTGTTGTGTTTTAAAACTTTGAGAGATGTGATTGCTAGTTGCCCTAAAATTTAATGTCTTACATGAAAAAGAGAAAACCAAAAATAGGTTAAAAGTCTCAATGACAAACAACTACGCTACAATATAACTTTTTCATTGGTATTTAAAAAAAAAAAACCACCATTATGTTAAAAGTTGATATCTTATAAATAATATCTATAAAATTTAATACTAATTGAAAATTACTTAATATATTTTTTATATATACATCTAGATCAACTTAATACCCATATTTAAAATGTATAAGAAAAAAATCATTTAATCACATTTTTATTGATATTTAGTTTTTTCAAAATTTGTTCTAAGCCATTAGCAGTGCTCTAGTAATGAGAGATTGAGAGAGTATATATGAAATCAAGGATTTAAATCTCATTGCCATTTGTGTATATTAAAAAAAGTATTGAATTCTTCCCCCCTCCCCCCAAAAAGATTGGCTTGTCAACACCAAGAAGTAATGAATTCTCTTTCTTTTCGGATAGCCCTAAAAGTTGAAGGAATATTAGAATGCCAAATAGGCATCTATTACAAATTCACCCAATCTAAGAGTGCAATAACCATTTGAGAAATGTCTAATACAAAAGTCATTGAATGGATAAATCCAACATAATAGATAATTATAATTCAATAGTTACATGAATAAAAATTAGATTTTATACAAAATTATTAAGTAATATTATTATATCATGTCTACCAACATGATGCTCTAACATCTTAAACAGAGATCTTAAGCTCGAGAGCTAAGAATGGTGCAAAAAAAAAAAAAAAAAAAAACTTCACTAAAAGACCCCACACTTTTTAGAGATTTCTATCCGATCAAGCCAAATTAGTCGAACTCTTAATAATAAAGCCCAAATACCGATGGTTCCATCAAGAAAAACAAAATTCAAGTCTTACACCAATATAACTCAATAAAATATAAGTCTTTCTTCTTGATCTAACTATTAAATTATAACCATCAATCACATTGATTAGTTGTAGTAATTTCTTAAAATAAATAAATAAATATCAATAGAAATATTTCATTTTTATAAATAAAAAAAATTTGTTATATTAATTTTAATGCAAATAAAAAGTATATTAAATAATTTTTAATTAATTAGCATTTTTCAAAGACGATTTAAAATATGTTTATAGTAATTTGGCAAGTGAGCTTTGACAAAAATAGCTTTAATCAAATTATTCAACATAAAATTACTTATGTTTAACTTAAACTACTACAAATTAATCCCTCCCTAAATATAATCGCTATTGCGCATATGACACATTAATATTACCTACTCTAATAGTCAATTTGCTAAAAAGAATAGTAAATCTACTTAAAAATAATCATCCTGAATTTGTGAATATCTTTCATATTTCTAAAACTATGTACCATTATGCTTGACTACATGTCCCATTTACAAAACGTTCTTTGACTAAACTAGGAAAACTTTGACGCCTAAACATTGACAGGATGCAGCTCAATATGCCAGTGGACTTTCATGGATAGTTGAATGATACAAGAGTGAGTTGAAAAAGTAAACCCCTTTAGACAGACACTATATAACAGCCTAAAATTTCTGCCGCTTAATTGAACCTGTTATAATTGCAATGATGTCATAGAAATAATATTTTGACAGAAATCCCACATACAAAACTCTCCTCCCCAACTACCCGCATAAAGAACATCATTTCTGCAAATTTGAGTATCCTAAAAACACTAGACATAAATAATTTTTCCCCTCTATTAAAAAAGGATATTATGAGCATTCCTATCTAAATAAATTTCTCTAACTTCCTTGATTTAACAGGTTCCGGTGGCCGGAAATTCTCCAACCGCAAGTTGGAGCTTGCCCGGATCTCACTTAAAACAGCATCCCCCTTCTCCATTTTTATGACCTCCAAGGTGCTTCCAAGAACATCAGCCGCAAGTCCAATTTCTAAGAGCCTCCCTCGTTCCTCTCCACCATCATATACTAACCGCCCAATCTCTTTCAAAGAGACTACATGCTCTGTTATAGCCTTGGCAAAAATGCGGCCAAGAAACTCTGGTGCTTTAGGGGCATCGTTAACCGCATCTTCCAAAGTACTGAGAACAGATTCAAACCTAGCCAAGACAAGAAGGAATAAGTAACAAATTTTTTCACAATACGGAATTTCACTACACGTCATCATACTATCAGATAAACCTCACCCTTTGATGAGCTGGGCTTGACTCAAGGTGCCATCCTGAGACTTCACGAGGTTCACTAGTAGTTGGGCCAAAAGATCTCTCTCCATGTCCTTTCTCTCGAAAGAGTCTGTGACCCAGATAGAGACCATGGAAGCATGAAAGCTTGGAGAGTTCAAATCTCTGACACACAAAACAACTTCCTTCTCATCTCTAGCACTGAATTGAACAAATTACAGTCAGATATTTATGTGACAAAATAACTGAACACAAATCTATCATTGTAACACTACAGAAATTAGACAAAAGTTTCTGTACGGCATACATATAGGAAGTTTAATTTGGCTCCTGTAATAATATTTAAAAAGCTTAACATTGAATGCTTATCATAAAAACATCTATCCAACATCTATAGGAATTTGCACCAAATAAGAAAAGTCTAAATTCATTAAAGCAGCAGCATCTTCATAGCAAGAAGCACAGTTCAGTCCTCTATTAAATAAAAGTAGGGAGAAAATCAGACAAGTTCGCACCATGGTTTGCCTATTTTCACTTTGAACCCTGTGGATTGAAAATAGTCGTTTCACTATATTTGTTTTATATCAATGATTACCATGAGACTTTTTCTTTCCAATTTTTCACTAAATATCATGTAAATGACAGGGAATACAGAACCAAACTCTTTCACCTCTGATTTTTTCCCAAATCAGATGAATCCCAAATTCCCAATCTCCCATTAAGTCATTTGCTGGGCTGGACTCAATGTCCCAACCTAAAAATGTTTGGCGTGGTCTGATTTATAAGCAATTCATCTCACCTAAAAGTAATTAAGCAAGGGAATTCAATATCTTCAAATGCCCTGTTTTCTTAAACCAGCAGGACCCGCAGGCCCGGAAGGTCCAAAAAAAGACACTACTTGAGGAATTTGGCCATAAGACAGAAGATAAGGGGGTAAATCAACTAAGACAGGTTTAAGAAGTCACAATGAGAAGACATAACAAGACAATCAGGACAGAACTAAAATTAAAAACAAACAAAAATTTGCACAAAGACACATAATTTTTGCTGGTATTATACCAATTTTGACAATCAACTCCCTCCAAAGTATCAGATGCCTGTAACCGACTAGAAAGATAGCAAATTAGACACATCAAATCAACCATAATCAGAAACTGCCGGGATCCCATGACAAGCCATTACACATCAGGAGACAAAAATTACACAGTATGCACTAGTCACTATAACAATCAATTATTTGATACATGGTGGTTGTGAAATCATTCAAACACCATGTTACACCCCACTGAACCTGTAAAACTTTAAAAGGAAACCTCAGTGCAAAAGCTATCAACCTCAGGATGTAGGCTGTAAGACCCACCAACATATTTCTTTACATTACAACATCGAGAAAGAACACCTTATCTCCCATTATTTCTTTCCGTTAAATAAACCAGCTTTCCACATCCATGTCAGGTCCTATTTCTCTCAACTAGAATACATTATTCACGAGTTGCAACATTTACTACAAAAACTACCGTATACGCACAACCCATGTATGAAATGTTATCAAATCTCAACTAACCCACTTGTACTTGTTCATTTATATAACTATTAAAAATCGTTATATAAACATAACATGTATATTAAATACATATTTCGTTCTCATTTACTAACATTAGAACTTATGGTATAATTTCTGCACGAGCCTGTATTTTATATCCAAGAAGCAAGAACATCATTTTCATTGTGCATAATTAATTCCAAATTCACTGTTCTAACACTTTCATGACAAGTATTAAGATATGCCTTGAAAACCATACATACAACGAAAAAAATAGAATGCTTGATGCAGACTTTACACATAAAGAGTTTCAACAGGTTCAGCACACTGATGATTATACTTAAAGAAATGATAACTTGTAAATTATTAATCATGCTATTCAGCAGAAGCACAATTCATCATAAGCTGAAACAAAGGGGAAAGAAACACCACGAGCAGAAAGCAGTACCTATAATACTCTCTTATTGCTGCCATGGACATCTCCTGCAATCGTTCTTCTGGCCAAACCCTCTCCAAAGAACTGTTCTGGGAGGCTGTTGTCCCTTGCACTCGAGCAGGAGGTGAACTTACAACAGGTCTGTCAAGATTCCTATCTGCATTTCTCAAGTCCCTGTTACCATAATTGATATTACGCTCTTGAGCACTTGATTGATCATAAGCAGTTGGAGCAGCAAATCTATCTGGAATATATCTTGGTGTGAGGTCCTCCCTAGAATTGTATGGTGAGGACTCTGATAAATTACTATAACCATTAAGACCAGTCGAACTTGAAACTGCAGTTGAACCTCTTATGGACATTCCTCTAGCTAGACCACCTTGGGGTCCCAAGGTTATTGAATCATCACCTAAAGGTCTTTGAGGCAACGGAACTGATACGGTCCTAGCCTCATAAGATTGCCTATCATCCATGCGAACATCCTGCGGACCATATCCACGAATTTGAGTAGGCAGTCCACGTATTCCACCCATCTGAGCATTAGGAGAAGGTAACATAGATGACCCTCTTGGACCAAAATCCATAGGGCTCCTTCTAGTAGGATTGTTGACCGGACCACGACCCAGCCTGCCAGCTTGGGCCTGCCGCTCTTGGGATGCATCTCTATGCACCTCCTCAATCTTCTTTGGACCTTCAACTTTCCTCCTTTGTTGCCATTTATTCTTTCTCAAATCAATGGCATCTTTTAACATGAACCTCACCCTTGACGATAAATTCATGTTGTTTGATAATAATCTCATCCTTTCAAAATATACATCTATATGCTCCTTGGCTTTGGGATGGTCAATCATCTCCCCAATCGTACTCATCAGCTTGCACAAAGCTTCAATATCTTCTTCATCGGGATCCTGATGCTGACCCAATAACTTCCTGATGCACTCATGCATTATCCTCTCTGTCAACATTTTCTTCTTATACAGTTCTCCTATCAATCTGATATTACCCAACATGCGTCTTCTTGCCTTGGTTCTTTTCTCTTCCCTTTCTTCATCAGACTGCTTGACCTCACCTTCATCAGCCTTGTTGGCTTCTTCTTGCTCTCTTTCACCCCTCTCAAATTCTTCCTGGCACTTGTTCAATAATAGCCTCTTAAAAGTTATCTTCTCATTGTCTTCACTAAAATCAGGCAACTCAGCTGCCAGATGCAAACAGAAATTGGCGTACATTTCACAGAAGGTAGGCTCCATCAAAGCCTTTTCAAATATTTGTGAGATGACACCAGTGAGAGTTACCGCATTATCAATATTAACTGCTTTTACCTGCTCAAAAAGCTTCTCAAAATTCTGAGGGGTTAACTTATTTAATATAGCTTTCAACTGCCTCTGCTTTACCTCTTCCACATCTGCCACTTTACCCACCTCATACTTCTTCTCAGCTTTGTGCATCATCTGCAAAGGACTTTGAGGAGAAGGGGAAGGAGAAGGAATTAAACCCCTTTGCTGGAAGCTAGCAGCACGCTGCCACCTTTCACTGTCAGCATTGTTTCTTGGCATTCCCCCCTGATTTCCCATGGATTGCATTGGCCCAGAAAGAATCCCTCCAACATATTGCATAGGTGCACGAGGATTTCTTAAGACACCAAAGTTGCCTCCTTGACCTGGGCGAAATCCTGCATTACCTCCAATACCATCCAGACGCATACCAGAATGAAAAGCACTAGAAACTTTACTCCATTTGTCTTCCTCAATTACACCACTCCCACGACGATCCATGCGAGACATCCCACTAGGCCTATCAATAATCCTTCCAGGAGAAGGATGTGAATCAGGTGAACTATTAATATTAGCACTCATCAGAGCCTCTTCTATGTCTGCTGTGATTTCAAATCCTTCAGGAAGATCAGTGCATTGCTTTGCAAACTTCAAAAGGAAATCTCGAGAGTACTTTTTGACTGCTACTACATTTCCATCGGTAACCTGTTCAGTTTGATCTGAAACTTCTAGTTTTGGTGTAGACATGTCAGCAGCATCCTCCCAATCATCAAGTTCAGCTTTACTCTGTCCACATTGCTCACTTGCTATAGCATCTGGCTGAGCAGCATCAGTAGACAACTGCTCCAAGCTTCCAGAAGTAGAAACACTTTCTGTTTTCTCTGAACTTACAACAGCCTCTTTCTTATCCTCAGGTCCCTTATATGCATTATAAAGATCAGATGTCGACCCAGCAGCATCTGCTTTCTGAAGAAACTCTCTTCTTTTCTTTTTCCCCTTAGTTGTAGTTTTCACCTTATTTGGCTCTAAAATTGGTCTATCCTTGGTACCTGATGCTGGAAGAGAAACTGCACCACTGACAGCATTCTCAAAACTATCTTTGCAATGTTTTGAATTTGTTTCTGGAATATCAGCAGACTGCTGATCTAATGTGCCAGAACTTGCAGAAACAGCTTCATTACTAACTGCAATATCATCTCTATTCAACGGGACGTCTCTAGAACCCAATGCAGTAGAAGTAGATGTGCCTAAATTATCACCCATCCTGTCACATTCTGCAGTAAAGCTTGTAGAATTATCCTGTTTCTGTTCACGTTCTTGAAGAGACGAAATTTCAGTTTTATCACCCATTTCTGAAACATTCTGCTTTAACAGTTTATCCTGTTGTGAAAATTCATCTAGCTCATCATTCTTATTCAAACCATCCACAGCTTGAGCAACAGGTCCTTCAGCTGAAACACATGCAGAAACTTGCATACAACCATTGCTCTTCACTTCAACAGTATAAGGCATGCTCCCAGTGGGAGCTGATGATGTGTCAGAGGCTGCTGCTGGGATATCTTCACTGGTAATTGCTGCAGAATGGTCTGTTTTAGTTCCTACAGTTTCAGAAACTCCACCATCATATATAACACACTCAACAGCTTGGGAAGGCACATTAGCCACAGTAGGAGATTGTACAGCAACCTGCAAGGTAAAAAAAATCACAATACTAGAAGCAAACCAAGATCCAACTAGTAAAAAGATATCTTAACAACAAATTATTTTAAGTACCTGATGTTGTAATTGGCCTTTCTTCTGTACCTTCTGATTATCCTTCAGAGAATTTGACTTACTAAGAGATTCCTTCCTTTGTTCTTCATTATTAGACACAACTGAAACAGAATCCTCAATCACAGCAGGTGAAGGCAGCAAGGGAGCAGCTGTAGTCTCCTCAGCAGATGCAGCAGATAGTTTTGGCAATGAGCTCAAAACTGAAGAATCACTGGATAACTTAGACTGTTGCAAAGGGACTTCAGAACAAGCTTCAGAACCTTTTTGTGGCAAAGAGCTAACATCACCATATGCTGAAGATCTAGGAGATTCACTCTTTTGGTCCCCAGAAATATTGAAATTGGCAACTGATGAGTCCCCAATACCAGACCTACCACTAGGCTTAATAGACACAGAAGTTGTTCCAGATGTAGATGATGAGATTGCATTATGCACATCACGGGAAGATTCCTGATTAGGTGCTTCAACAATGCCAGGGATATGAATGCCAACTTTATTAACAGGTACAGAACTATGAGCTGATGAATTCATGAAACTGACATTTTGTGAACCATGGCTCACTGCATAATTAAATCTTGGTGGCTGAGAATTTGGAGTTATCTGACTATTTGTTAATGGAAGAGAACTAGGAGGTGGATAAAAGAGAGAACTGGCACTGTAGGAACTGGATGGATAGTAATTAATAGGATGAGAAGCTGGAAATGACTGGACAGGTTGAGATTGAGAAGGCACACCAGAATGAGACCTAACACCAGATGACGCACCATCTGAATATGCATCTGCCCTTTT
The DNA here is from genome assembly GCA_031439585.1 of Pterocarpus macrocarpus. Lineage (NCBI taxonomy): Eukaryota > Viridiplantae > Streptophyta > Magnoliopsida > Fabales > Fabaceae > Pterocarpus > Pterocarpus macrocarpus. Next base: position 32,267,852 of record CM062515.1, read on the forward strand.
ATCAAGCCTAAGCTCTTCATGGGTCTCGGGATGAGTTATCTTGACAGGAGTAGTTCTTCGAGGACCAGCAAATTTTCCTCCTTGCTGCGGGGAATATTGCGGGTTGATGCCAATACCCATGCTACCTAATTGATGGGGCAGCTGAGGGCCCATTTGAGGAGTAAAACTCATGTTTTGGCTTTGATGCATGATTCCTTGAGGATGCATATGATGAGGTTGAAGACCTGGTACAAAAACCTGTTGTTGCACTGGTGGAGCATTTCCAATCGGTAAGGGCATCGGTATAGACATCTGAAGAGATGCCGTTGACATACCCTGAGATTGAATCTGTGGTGTAGGACCACCAAACTGTACAGATGCCTGGGGCTGATGATATGGCAATGCCATTGAAATTCCAGTTAAAGGAAAAGTGGAAGGCTTCTGCATCTGGCTTGCTGGGGGCAAAGCTGAAACCTGGGTATCTTTTCTTACCTTAGTCGGGGTATGAGTCTCCCCAGCGCTAGATTGGTCAGCAACAACTGTATCCTTCCTCACTGGTTGCTGCTTTGGAAGAGGAGGTGTTGGTACTGAAGGGACGGGTCTAAAAGAATCATGACGAGCCTGAAAGTTATGAAATTAGACACCAAACAAATACTTGAATTAGTATAAAAACAAGTAAAGTCCACAATCTCAACTTCAGCTACAGATCCTCTTTCCTTCTGAAGGATTAGATGCTGGCAGTAAATCTGTAGTGTTGCACAAATAACAAGGAGATTGAGAGAAGGAAACAATAAACTGCATACCTGATCACGCTTCTGCTCATCCAAATTGGGTGGAGCTGAGCTTGTACGAGCAGGAATCTGCATATTATAATAGAACATCGTCAACTCCCCCTAAAATTCCATCATCAACTCCCCCTAAGATCAGGCTTTAACGTAATACACAAATAACATTTAGATGTACATTAAGCAATTAGAAGTTAAGCAACTTACTGCCATTCCATTCATAAAACCAGGACTAATAGATCCAAATTGGAAAGGGAATGCCTTGGATGCATCTCCTGGGGCAGAAAACAATATTCAAATCACTCTCACGAGTCACAAATAATACATAAGAAAACAACATTTCACAACATGTCACATTACTATGATCCCAAACAACAATTCAGAAATAATAAGACATATTCTATATTTAGACATAAAAGCCTATAAGAATACATACCCTTAGCAGGGGTTGTAGAAGCAGCTGGATCAGAACTCAAGGTGGAAGGTTGAGAAGTAGGAGCCTTTGGAATAACTCTGGTGCTCCTCTGAGCAGTTGGTGATTCAGATGACTTGACAGTTGCATTGGTAACTGGGGCATCAGAGCCTCCTATTATACAACAAAGATTAAGGATGTCCGTAAAAGACAATCATATTTTACCAAACACTCAGTCGCGAATACAAAACTTGCACGCTCTTCCATTATAAAATGGAACGCAAATAATTCTACTGAATAACATAAACACACACTGAAAAAACCAATTTACTGAAGAACCATTTTTTAAAAAAAAAATGAGGAGAAAATCTTGCTCAAACTTACCATGAAATTGCGGCTGTACATGGCTACCATTTGGTATGGTCCGGGTTGCATACGCACTATTAGACTCAGTTGAATTCACGGGGGTAGGGTTTACCCTAGATTGCCCACCTTGTGCATTATTAGACTTCTTGTTAAAACTAACACAAACAACAGTCGTAATCAATAATCAGAAAAAAGTTAAAAAAAAGTATCCCCCTTATACTACTTTTTGATAAAAGTAGAATTTAATTACGACAAAGGGAAAAGAAAAACAAGGAGATAGAAGGGCAAGAAATCATTCAATTAACACAACAAACAAAAGAAAAATCCAATGAAGCCAAGCTTTCCAATCTCTCAATGTAACTGACAGAAAAAATCCCCTTAAAAAGGTCATTTGCTTTGCACAAACTAGAAGTCAAATGCCTAATCCTATCCGACAATACTTGCTTGTCCCAAAATCTATTGTTAAAAATGCGAGAATTACACTCCAACCAAATACACCAAAAGTGGCACAAACTGCACCCTGCCACAGAGATTTGGTTTTCTTCATTTTCTTCAAACCAGCAATTAATGATCCAGAACTTGATCCAAGGTTCTAAGACATGCCCAATACTCCCGAAGATACCAAACAAAGTTATTCATAAAAAAGTCAGCCATAAAAAAAAAAAAAATATGTTGAACTGATTATGAGCTCGCACCACACATGACACACACAAGAGAACATAGCGTTATGTAGCCTAAAAACCTGAGTATACCACTTATAATGGTTTTAAAAAAATAATAATAAATAAATAAATAAATGAATCATATAACCCAGGTCACATAACAAACCTAGTTTCCCAATCTACACCACCTCTCACTGGAAACATCACAATTCAACACAAAATACTAAAAGGTCGAAAAAAAAGAATCAAAATCCCATATACCCTCTATCCATCATAAACCAAAAAAATAAAAAAGAAGAAACAGAAAAATACGCAAATTTGCAAACCCTAACTCACCTCCGGCTAGAGGATAGTGACGGAGAAGGCGCGGCCCCGCCACCGCTGCCGCCCTTGCCGTATGCACCGCCGGAGGAACCTCGCTGCTGATTGAAGCTGGCGGATCGCCCGGATTTTCGGCAAACAGCGTCGCTCTTGTCGGATTTTGATTGATTGAAGGACATATATCCCAACCCTTAATTCCTCAAAAACAGAGTTTTAGAAAAGAAAATGAAAGAAGAAAATAAAGAAAGGGGAAGAAAAGGAGGGGATTTTCCTTCCTCAATTTTCCCTGCAACCAAACAAGCAGATCCACAACATCATCATCATCATCATCATCACCACACACAAACCCATATCAAACTCAAACTCATTAATCAACATCAACCCATATGCCCAATTCCAACGAAGAATAATGGGTAGAAAGAAAATAATAAAAAAAATTAAAATCAGTTGGAACAAGAGAGTGAAGCACCTGGAAAGTGTGCAGTGCGTGCAGAGCTAGGGTTTTCTTTTTTTTTTTTTTTTATGTGGTGGTTATTGCAGTAGTGTGAGACGAACGCAAGCTATGATGGATAGAAGGGGAAAACAGAGGGGAAAGGGGGAGAGAGAAAGGGAAGCCCAATGGGATGAAACTCATGAAAGGTAGGAGAGAGAAAACGTGTAGAGAGAGGAAGCGTGCGTGGTAACAAAAACGTAAACAAAATCAAACTGAGGAGCGAAGGAAGCTTAAGAGGGATGGTCAAAAGAAGAGGGCAGGTATTTTAGGAGATCACTACTTCAATGCCTCGCGCTTTTTGAGAGATACCCTCTCCTCTATTTGTCATTCTTATTCTTATTAGAGGTTAATTGACATTTGATATGCACTTTTAATATAATATTATAATCAATATTATTATATAAAGAAAGGTAATTTTTTTTAGGATAATAAATATAAAAATTATTTATTTTTATTTATATAACAGTATATAATTAGATATTAATATAAAAATATTATATTAATAATATATATTAATTAAATTATTATTATTATTATTATTATTATATTCAAATTCTTTACTCTACTTTTTTTTTTCAAATAAAATTGCATATTGAAAATTGGAAAACCTTTTTCTTTTTCTTATTTTTTGGCCCAATGTTTGATTGGGTTTAAGAGAAATCATCAACACCGATAGATGTATATAGAGTTTAGGGTTTGGCAAAGGGAAATTGAAATTTAAATCAATTATAAAATATTGGATCACTTGAGTTCGATTTGATTTTCCAAATCGAACCAATTCAATGTAACATTAATAAACTAAAGCCAATTATTCGAGTTATGCATTTTTTTAAGCATGTAATAGCGTGAAAAATTGTATAAAATAAAAACAAAAAAGGGTGAGAAATCAACAATTTAGCATGCATCAAAATCTACAATAATCCATCATGAATCAACTTGAATATTTGGCTCTGCAGATTCAATGTTATAAAAGGAAGAAAAGCCTAAATAATAAACTTGGCTTTAATGAAAGCAAACCCAAAAATAAGAAGATATAAAATAATAGGGAATAGGCAGCAAAACAAGAAAATGAATAGTAAAAATACCAAATTTGAGCTTGAGCATCAAATCTAAGTGGCATTTGACAGAAATTATAGGGCTTGTTTGAAAATGTTTTTATTTTTTAGTTTTCTAAAACTGTTTTAAAAAATAAGTTTAAGATCAATTTTAAAAAACAAAAGAACAAAAAAATCTGTTTGATAATTTTATTCTCAAAACAATTTTTTAATAATAAAAAACAAAAAATCTATTTGAATAATTATTTTTAAAAACAAGTTTTTAAAGCAACAAAACAAAAAACTTGTTTGACAAATATTTTTTAAAAGTAGCAAACAAATATAGCATTGATGTATTATTATAAGAGTATCTCTAATATTAGACCCATTTTAGATCTCAATTTTGACTCCATTTTTTGCCACATTAGTACTATCTAATGATATTTCACAAAAGTTGAGATTTTTCTAAAATTGGGACTATTTTCTTCAATAAAAAATATCAATTTTGATCACAACTTTAGTAATTTATCAAAACTTGTTATTTCTATGAATTCATATTTTCCTTAACACGTAAATATCTAATTTTAATTCGTCAAGGATCTCCCAGTAACCAATTTTAGCCAAAGCAAATGCTTTTTTTGATACATAGATAAATAACTAAACCCACCAATGATAGTGAGGAGTAGAGTTTACAGCCTGGATCAAAACAAGAAAAGTAACTTAGCTTATTACATCAATACTGACACCATGAGACAAAAACACCAAACTAAACGTGACTAAGCATGTACGCTAATCAGCATTTGGGAAGAAGCTAGCCAGATCATTCTCATTCAATTCATCTTAGGACCTACAGATTGAAATTGCATTGAATACAAATTGAGAACTAAACCCCTTTCAACCAAATTCATAATTGCATCATGAATCACACGTCCTTAGTCATCTCTGTTGTTGAATGCATCTATAGATTTGGGTGGCATATTTAATAGCAGGGGACCTTGTGAGACAACAACGAGAGCATTGTGCTATGTAATGTGTTCGGTCCATTAATTGATAGATATATAAGTCCAAATGACTGATATACTGTACTTGCTGTTATTTGGCCTTGCACTTGAAATATCATGCCAACATTTGGACTCATGAATTGCTCAAGGACTGAGACCATAGTTAGACCATGCCAAATAGCAGCACAAACCTCAACCAATATTAGTAACTAGACAGTACCTCTAGTTATTGACAAGTAGAGCTTGATGTAGAACAATAAAACACATGATAGCATGTCAAAAATATCAAATTATATCATGAACTCTAGAAGAAAGATCCACTCCTTAAAGAATATAGATATTGAAAACTCATAGCATAAGCAAGAATTAATCCACTAAACACAACAATATAGCATGCCAACAATGTTAGTCCGATAATTTAAACTTTCAACTAAATCTGTCAGACTTGGAAAGTTGTAAAACAATCATAGTTCTAAAACCAACTTATTCTAGCAACCAACATCAACATCATGATCAATCATCAATGACATAGAAACAACATCAACAACTCATACATCCCCATCAGAGTTGAGAACATAAAGTAGTCACTTTTTGGGACACAAACAGCAAACAACATCACACTCAGAATATCACAAAAACACACCAAAAATCACCCCTGTAGCTCCAACCAAACTCAAAACAATACACAAATTTTATAAGATAACTCGAGGTCTCCAATCCAAAATAGAATCCAAAATGTCTCCTAAATCAAAACAATAGCAGGATAGCAAACCAAAACCAAATTTCATCAAAATAAAATTAAAAAAATATATAAAATGTATAAGTCGCCATTCGTTGCTCAAATCATTGTTTTCATGCTCGCACTGTTGGGCACGTTTGAGGAATGGCTGGCATCGGGATCCCCAATTTCCACGCTAGTTGCACGATCTCCATAGCTGTTTCCTCATGGCGTCACTCTTTGTTAGTTTTGGTGTTGCGCCACCGCCATTGCAAGGTTATTCGTTGTTGTGCATGCCCAAGCCAATGCAGAAAGATGGGTGGCTTTCGCTTATACCCTTCCATTACGAGAGAGAAGACCAGCCACCACCACGGAAAGACCACCAGAGACAGAAAGACAGAGCACAACGCGAAAAGAGAGATTGCGACACAAAGGAAGAAAGGGAAGGGGGATTTGCAGAGAGGAGCACAGTAGTGGTGCGGACGAAGAAGAAAACGGCACAAAGGAAGAAAAGGAAAGGGGATTTACAGGTTTGAGCACAGTGGAAGGCAAAAGAAAAGGAAAAAAGGAAAAGAAGAAGAAGCAAGAAAGAGGAGAAGAATGGAAAAAAAAAAAAAAACTGATTGTGAAACCAATAAAACAAGGTATTTACAAGTATGCCACCGCCCATTTTATGTTTTTAAGAACAAGAACTCAAAAACATGTCTAAGCTATTTTCAATTTTCTGTTTTTAAAACACAAACAATTTTTTGTTTTTTAAAACTAATGTGTAGAAATAGCCACCCAAACAAGTTTTTTTGTTTTTTTGTTTTAAAAAATCAAAAACTGTTTTTGAAAACAGTTATCAAACAAGGCCATAGTCTCACACAGTTGCAACTCGATCTCACAGTCACAACTCAATCTCCTAATTACAACTTGACATCACATATTGAAAGTCATGTTGTTGTTTGTCACATAACATTCGACAACTCAATGTGTTGGTTGAATGGTGTGGATGAGATGACTATATACTACAGGAGGTGGCCATAGCTTGAAGGGCAAGGACCAACGAGGAGAGATTTTATCTAGGTATGAAGAGTACAAAGGGCAAATGATAAATAACTAAGCCTTTTGGTTTTGGAAGCAAAACAATGTTGCTTTATATCAAGCCATCAAGTTTGTTCATTGGCTACAATTCTTAAGCCTATTACATGAATTAACTATTGATCAATTTCATAAGGTTTGACTTGAACTAAATGATGTGAACCAACCCCAAAAATTTTAAGGGCAAAATGCAGTTTACCCCCTGCATTTTAGCGAATGTACACTTTGTCCCCTATATTTTGAAAATGTGCATCTCGACTACCTATTTTCTGAAATGTGGAATTTCATCCTTCTATCAACTTCTCCATGAAAAGGCTCTATAAGTGATCACGTGCACATCACACGGCCCTTTTATTAACAAAATTACCCTTCTTTTAAACTCATTCATTTCTTCTCACTCCTGACCTCTACTCTTCCGCTTTTCTAACCCTAACTCAAATCCCCTATTCGCAATATTCTCAAGTTATAGCTGTTACCCAACCCCTACATAGGGGAGAATTTGCAAAAATGAAAAGTGGCGGATTTGTTGGGAGCAACAACCCTTCAAATATTACAAGTAACACCCATTTTTGTGGTTGCGGTCTTCCTTCTCCACTTCGGATCTCGTGGATAGAGTTGAACCTAGGTAGGAGATTTTTTGGGTGTGCAAACTTTGGGTCTAGAAGAGAATAATGCAATTTCTTTGCTTGATTTGACCCACCTATGGCACAAAGATCAACCAAGATTATCAATGCATTATTAAGGCAGAAGAAAGAGCTAAAAGAAGAAATTGAAGCAAAGAATATTGAGTTGTTGGCACTACAGGAACAATTGGAAGCTTAGAGGGCAGAAATAAAGGTGTTAGGTGAGAAGATGGAACCACAAAAGAATCAAGTGAAGAACTTACGTACGATGATGACTTTCATATTAGTGATTTTGTTTGGAAAAATGTTCGAATGGCTGTAAATTGATATCAGTCAATTGTCATGGTTGAAAATGTATTAGAGTAGCTTGCATTGTATTTAAAATGTTGAGACAATGCTGTTAAGTACCATGTAACTTCAGTTCTTCTTGTTTTGTTGTGTTTTCATTTTAAAGGCTTTGGTCGCAGTGGCTATGTAATGAAGTTGCAAACTTTGGTGTTGTTTTCATTTTCATTGTTTATTTATTTATTTATTTATTTTGGTGATAATTTCATAGAAAACGATCAATGGATAGAATTGAGGAGTTAAAATGAGCTACCGTTGGAGATTTGTTGCCACACTAATGACCATTTGTTCTTTTTTGTATTTAGTTTAGTTGATAAAGATACTAGTGTTTATCAATAAGCATGATAAAGTAGCATTATATTGGTCTTTATAAGGATAGCCTTGGGAATTTGTAGGAAAGAATCTCCTATTGATGTTCTTTATTAGAGCAAAAAAATGGTCACTGTCATATCATATCAAACAATTGAACATTAACTTGCTGAAATAGGTTGCCAATATCATATAAATTCAGTTTGATTACACTTAGAAAAGCCAGGCCAATTTGTTCAAAATATGGCTATGTACAAACAAAACAAACAAAATATCATTGTACTTTAACCTCCTAGCCTCCCAAATATACAGCCCCCAAAAAAAACAAAAAGGAATAAGACAACATCAATGACATCAGCTCCCATAACAGTTCACAAACACACTGAAAATTGTCATTGTGTTGATCTCTAATGCATGCTCATCAGTGTAGCTTGTATGGCTGTCATCTTCAATCTTTTTCCAGGTAATTGAGTGAGTGAAATTGGAAACTCTTGTGCAGTAGAAGTAGCATTGTCAGATGCCTTCATACTCCGTGTTGAAGGTCTATTTATGCTAGCCACAGCACCTGAACAAGAACCATAATAAAACATGCCAAAAAGAGTTCATGACTAAACTGCATAGTTATAAAAATCAAGGTATCAGATTGCACACTAATTTAAGTTTAGGGGGCAAATCACACATGATTCATATGTTTGAGAGGGAAAATTGCACATGACTCATAAACTAAGGGGGTAAAGTGCATTACAAATTACAACTAATCTTGCCAAACAATTGAAGATTACAATCACATAAGAGATTGAATTGTCCCTCCAATGAGTCAATGTAAAAAAAAATTCAACAACACAATTATATAAGACAAATGAACAAGAAAAGAAAAATTCATTATGTAAAGAAAAGAACAGAAAAGAAAAGAAATTAATTAAGAAAAGGAATTGGTCCCAAGTATAAGTGTTAATTGCAAACAAGAATGAGACCAATTGGAGTAGCAAGTGGACCACAAGTTGGTGAAGCATGTTGAATCCAATGGGGACCACCAATAGGTTCACCACCAATTGTCCTTGCCAAATAAATCAGCCACCACATTAGTTCCTATAATCTATAAAATTATAATTTTTTTAAAATAATAAAATTATAAAATATGCATATAATCTCTAAAATTATCCTTTTTTTTAGCTCAGAATAAGCCATAACTAGAAGCTAAGTTTTTGTTCTTGTGAATTATCCTTCTTTGAGCAATTTGAGCACTTGAAGTAGAACCTCTAGCAGCTACATTTAAAGCAAATCCACCAGCTACGGGTGTATTAGCAGATGGTATATTGGCAGTAGATGGTACATTGGCAGCGCAACCGACAGATGGTACATTAGGAGTAGAACCACCAACAGTGGGTGCAGTTGGAAAACCAACAGCTTGTGGTGGTGGTGGTGCTTTGGGAGTAGAACCAACAGATGGTGCATTAGAGTCAGGACCACCAACACTTATTCGTTCACCACTAACAAATCTTGCCAAGCAAATGAATAACCATATTAGGTACTAAACCAAGCACAACAAAAATCAAGTGGAATTAGAAAGCAAAAGAGAAATGAAACAACTAGAAGCATTCTGTTTGTTTTTGCGAATTCGTCTATTCGGGTTTAATGTCCTTTTGCATCCCCGAGAATTGTGACCCTATTCATGGCAATTTGAACATCTTATAGTATCACAAGTTCTTCTAAGCTTGTTTGCATCTCATGGTTCATCAGCTCCCCTTTTCCTTGCTTTTTTTGGCCTTCCAACTTGAACTCTAGCAGTAGGTGGCAATATAGGGTCAAAATCTGTTTGAGGCCACTCATCAGCCGAAGGCACACGATTAATCATAACCTGATATGTTGACAAAAATGTCTCTTTCATGTAGTAATAGCTAACATAATTCTCTAGTGCCTCCCTTTGTGCATACATGGCACTAACCACGTGTGCACATGGGATACCAATTACATCCCAGATTTTGCAAGAGCATGTTCGAGCAACCAAATCTACCACCTTTTTACTGCCTGAAAATGTATCAACCTCACACTTGCCAGCTCCATTCATGTGAGCAATGCACAACACAACATCTTGTTTTGCTTTCTCTAATTTGGCTTTAATTCTTGGGCATATAACTCCATTATATTTCATCATGCCGTCTTTTTTAACAGCAAACCTCTTCATCAACATTCTCTTGATTGTCTCCATCATAGTTATTATAGGTTTATCTCTGGCAATTAATATTGCAGAATTAAGTGATTCTGCAATATTATTTTGCAGAGCACCACATTTAGCAACTGGGGAAAACTTGTGTCTTGACCAGGTTGTAGGATCCCTTTCCTCTAATCATGTTGCTGCCCCTTCATTTATCTTCCTCATCTCATCAATGTGGAACTTGAATTTTGTTGGAGTAGCAGCCTTTGCAGAATTCCACAGCATATCCTTCAATGTCTATCCTTTGTAAATTAGTTTGCAATTTGCATAAAAGTATCGAACACAGAATCTATGTTCAACACCTAACTCCTTAAGAACCTCTGTCAGGCCTTGAAAGACATTTTAGAATATACAAAATCAGACTTAATCAAATAATATTTAAACAAAGTAAATGCATGTAAATATATATACCTTTTGCTTGTCAAACATGAACACCCATCTATGCTCTGCAATTGATCCAATGTCATCAATCAATAACTAAAGAAACCAATTCCAACTATCCTTTGTCTCTGCCTCCACTGCAACATATGCAACCGGAAAGATGTTGTCATTTCCATTTCTTGCTACAGCAACCAATAGTTAGCCTCCACAACCAGCCTTCAAAAAATAACCATCTAGATGGATCAAGGGCCTACAGTACTTTAGACCTTTTTTTGCTGCATCCAAACATGCATATAATCTTTGAAATTTATGCTCATCAACTTGTGACTTCATAGTTGATCCAGGGTTATACAAGCGAACTGTAGCACAATAATTCCATAACAAGCCATATTGAGCTGCATGGCTTCCTTCAAGCTTTTGCAATGCCATTTTGTTAGCCCTATACACTTGGAACCTTGATACAAAGATCTTATTTTCCCTTGCAACTTGGTTGATAAAAGGCTCATTTTCCCAATGGCCTTTATGATCTCTAATGTGATCTTGGTAATTTTTGGCCAGCCACCTTGAATTTGCCTTGCTATTATGATTACTCCACCCGCAATTATTGTGGTCAATATTGTACCAAGTCTTTATTTGAAAGCAATTTTCTGGTCCAGTTTTGCTTGCATGCAGCCTCTAGCCACAATTCCTCTTGCAGTGGACTGTAATCCTTTGCCGTTCATTCCTCAAATAGGCAAAATCAATTCCATTTTCAATTGCATATTGCTTCAATGCCTCCTTAAATACTTTGTAACTCGCAAACTTTATTCCCACCTTCAATTTGATCTTCTTTTTCATGTCAGTAAATTGGTTGAACTTAGGAAATTTCTTTCTTCCTCCTGTGATAAACATTTTAAAAAACAAAAATAAGGTATTACTTGGAACTCCTTCAACAAACAAAATTTTTAAAAAACAAATTTCAAATATAAAATAGATTAAATTTACCTTCTTCGTCATCAGAAGCATTTGGGGTCAATAAATTGTCACTGTCACCATAATCAAACTCACATTTGCTATCCCATGGTGGACCAATATCAACACCTTCAACAGTGTTACTGGACATTCCTTTACCACCCCCCCACTGCTATTATGCCCAGTTCCATGGATAGGAACCTCAAACATACCCGTGCCATTGTCTTCAAAAAATAAGTCAGCATCATCATCATCATCACTATCTTCAAATTGACTGTCTTCTAAGTCATCATCACCATCATCAGTGGTACTCTATTTTTCTTTCGTAGTCTTCTTCCTATCTCCTTTTCCATTCCCATTTCTTGAACCTTTTGCTTTTGCCTCCCCCTTTCTTTGCTCACTAGCTTCTTCTACTCCTCCATCAATCACAGCATTACTAATTCCCTTGTCTCCATTACTCATTGAATGTATTGCATATATTTACAATACAACATCCTTTTTATCTTTCATTGCTTCAATGATATCTATCACATCTTTATCAACCAACAACTCCTTTGTATTCTCAAAAGGATCATCCCTAAGCTTATACAAAAACCTTTCAAGTTCACTAAATCCTTTACATTTTACATGCAAACAAAGATGGGTGACAGATAAGTAATCAACATCAAATCCCTTCAACTCATCACAAGCATGCCCCACATAACCTTTTGACGGTGTATATTCTAACACCCCTCCATAATATATGAAACAATCAATAATTAACATTTCTGCAATTAAAATAACAAAATATAACACCATTCATATCTCCATCATATTCTACACATGCTATGAGTAATGGCAAGAGAAACAAGTATAATACACACACAACTAAGTCATACGCACATGCATGTCATATCCTTCAATTATGCTATTATATTGTATCATATTATTAACTCAACTTGTAACGTTCAAGAAATTTTATCATTAATAACCGAGTTGTTCGATTTTCATCGAATAATTGGGATTAATCAGAATTTGATTAAGCGTTCACTTAAAGCCAATTAAGTGTGATTTAGAAGGATTAGGCTTGATGGAATTAGATTAGGAACATAGGAAACCTCACAGAATTTTTCTAAAAATCGGTTTACCGATTTAAGAGAAATCGGTAAGATTTCGGTATTTTAAACTGTCGGAACCGAATCAATAGAACTTACACTATGATTACCTTAGGATGAATGGCTAGGATTTAGCCAAAATACACCCATAGGTGGCGCCACTTTCAGTCAAAGATGGCAGCCCAAAACCAAGTTGAATTGACCAACACAAATCCACTAATCACATTCAACTTGCTTTAGAAGTTTTCTTTCTTTTCCTTTTCTGCCCTTGCAATTTCGGGCCTTATGTATGCTGACCCCTCTTCATTCTTTTCTCCTTCATCTCATCTCATCTCAACTCATATCATCTTCATCTCCCATAAACCTTCAAGCCACAACAAGATTTCTTCAACGCAAGCCACAAATTTAACAAGAATCACACCTAGACAAAGTAGGAATCCAACTTCTCATCATGTTTTCCTTGATTTGGGGCTATATGGGGATCTTGTTTTCCTCTTGATTCTGATGTGATTTAGTGTGATGATGTTGGATCATGATTAATTTTGCATGTATGTTGTGATTGGAATTGGAATTAGTATGAAAGAGCTTGAAGAATAGAGAAAATTCAAGTAGCTGTTAGGGTTTTTCCTCGGTGATTCATACGATGAAGTGTACGACTCCGCCTACAGCCATTTAGATTTGATGAAACCATTTTTATATGAAACTAGACATTTAGGGCTTTCCATACATATAAAGTATAAGGCCATTGGATTAGTATAGCGTTAGTTATGAATTTTTGAAGTTTGACTTAGAAATTTGGATTCTTATCTGGGTAGTATGAGTTGAGAAAGGTGTAACTCACCCTACAGAACTCCAAATTGAGTGAACCTAAAGTTATTTGAAAGCTAACATAAAAGGAAACATCCCACAAAAATTTCAAGGTCAGATTCATTGCCATTTGTTCCCAGCACATCAATGAAGTTGACTTAAGTTCAAATCGGGCTAAAATAGGGTAATCCAGTAAGGTTACGTTACGGGGCTTATATCTCAAAATATACTTATGTAAATGACATGCAACTTATTTCATTTGAAAACTTGTTCTATTAGCTTTAATTTGATATAAAATTCATATGATTTCACCTAGATTTCCATTTTTAGTGAATTTTCTCTTATAAGGGTACAGTTCTGACTTAGAACAGGGTAGTCTGGGTAAAATATTAATAATTTGAGTTATACAAATCAAAATGAGATGGGACCAAAAGGTTTGGAAACTAGACACATAAGGCATGACATATCCAAAATTTAGATTTAAATGACTTGAATTGAACTAAGGGTGGATTATACCAAAATCGGGCAGGATAGGAGAGAATAGACTAAAAACCCTATTGATGCTTGGATTGAACTTGATGAATGATGCTATGAATATGTATAATTGCGGATCCATGTTGAATTGCAAGTTTGAATAATTGTACTAGTTGTCTGGCACTATTCATGGGGAAGCGGACTTGATCCGTTATGCTGTCGAATTTCTAGCAGAAATTAGTGATAGTTTTAAAAGTTGGTGCGTTAATATTGTTATACGACATGTATAAATACTAGATCAAGTTGAGTTAATATCGGAACTCGGAACTTAGCAAACAAAGAACTAGATCGGGTATACTTAATGTTGAACTCGAAACTTAGTAAATAGGAAACTAGACCGGCTATGGTTAATGTCGAAACTTGAAATTTAGGAAACACATTCATAAAAGTCTTGGAAGACCAATTATGACTTAATGTTGGAGATAGGAATCACACAGCACATATGATACTTTAAAATCAAGAGTCAAGGGCAAGAATATAAAACTAAAATATTTAAACTCGGAAGTCGAGGATCTTCAACATAAACTTGAAAGTTGGTACCAAAACATGAAACTTTATACCCGAATCTCGAAAGTTGAGAACTAGGACACTTTAAAAGTCTTATACACGTAATTCCAAAACTCGCTATCTCATTAAACATATAATATCGAAACTTGGTCCAAGAATCGATCTCGGAGATCGATTCTAGGCATAACCTCAGAAGTCGGGAATCAAAACATTAACCTCATATACATAACCCCGAAAGTTGAAACTTATATAATCTCGGAACTCGGACCCAATTCAATCTTGGAAGTCGGTCCTGAGCTCAAACTCGGAAACTTCAATAAAAGTTAAAAGCTTGCAAGCTAGATTAAAACTTAAGATTTTAAACTTACACCTAACTACTTAAGCTTTGCTCATAAGACTTTGTTGTGTGTGACAACTAATGAAGATATGATGATGAGTCCATATTCCGAAGGAGCATGACATGGCGATCGCGCTATGATGGGGTATGACATGACAATCATACTCTGGAATGTGGCAAAATGATCCCACCCCCTAAGGAATGTGACATGGTGATCACACCCTGATGGAGTATGACATGATGATCATACTCTGGGATGTGACAAGATAGGAGTATGACATGGTGATCACACCCCAAGTTAGTATGACATGGCGATCGTACTCTGGAATATGTATGACAAGTAAAGGAAGACAAAGAAAGAAAAGAAAATTACGTATATATACATAAATTCAAGTACAAGTAAAGGGAGATGCAGATTTCAAGCTTCCAGTATATTGGTGTTATTATATTTTAATACGTTGTAGTTATTATTCATAGTATGATTCGTGACATTATTGTGTATTGGCTCTCACAAATGACAAGTGTATGAATAAAATGGACTCTACTTCAAACAATATGTTTTCGAACTATAAAATTTAACAATTTATATGACATGTCCACCTTTTTCATAATAAATCGAAGCAGCTGGAGATAATAATGATGACATGGCATGAAATTTCTTAGTGAATCCTACTGAGAATTTAAAATTCTCACTCCTATTTCCGTGTTATCTCCAGATAGTTCAAGAAGTTTCAAAGACGATCAAGTTCTTTGTCGGATAAGGTCCGCTTCAGAATAAGAACAACTCTAGGGGGTGATATTATGACTTAAGCATAGTACTGTATAGAGGAGGACGTTACATAACTTCTTGAAGATCTATAAACAAAGTAAATGCTTGCAAAGATACATAAGAACAGCACAACTAAATAAAATTAAAAATGAAATTGTACTTTGTTTTTTAAGGTTCACACAATAAAACCTCTCTGAACTACAATGCATTACAAAAAGCAAGTTGGGACCACAATGTCCCAAGTACCTACAACGACTAAACTATACTTTATTTTAATTGGAATCATAATGTCCTAACACCCAAACCCCACCACATTGAAAAGAAAAAACAAACAAACAATGCAATCCACTAAGGGGACCACAAACTATTATCCTAATCCACAAATTCCATTCCTAATCTTAGAAATGGACCACCTAAGTAATACCAAAACCACTCAACCCACTATTTCAAACCTTAAACTCCAAAAATAGGAAACATTTCACATAAACCAAGCCATACCAACATTCATAAATACGGGACCAAGTTCATTAAAAAGAAGCAAAAACACTTTCATAAATACCTGCAGCGACTCGTGTAGTGACCTCTGCCCTCACTCTTCTTGCCAACCAAAGTCGTTCAAATTCGAGGAAGCCTTTACCTAACAAGACTCGCAATGACATGAATAGGACATAACGTACATGGGAACTTGTTCGGGTTCGATTGTGCGGGTGTCCTTTCTTTTCTGGGGTTCTTCGATTGGAAGGGGTTTGATTGGGGGCTTCTTCGTTTAGGGGATTCCTCGATTGAGGGGGTTCGATTGGGGTTGTTTAGTTGGGGGGTTCTGTGATAGGAGTTCTTCGAATGGGTTCCTTCCATTGGGGTTCTTCATGTTTAGGTTCTTTGTTAGAACTAGATTAGGATTAAAAGAAGAAGGGTAATTTTGTCAATAAAAGGGCCGTGTGACATGCACGTGATCACTAATGGAGCCTTTTCACAACGAAGTTGATAGAAGGATGAAATTGCATATTTTAGAAAATACAAATAGTCGAGATGCACATTTTCAAAATGTAAGGGGCAAAGTGTGCATTCACTAAAATGCAGGGGGTAAACTGCATTTTGCCCAAATTTTAAACTAAGTTAGATTAGGTCATTGGATCGATATGGACCCATGTCAAATTGTACACACTAAACAAGGTAAAGATTCCCTTGTTAGCCTCAAGTAATTAGAAAAGATAAGATTATTTAAAAGACTTTTAAAATAATGGATGCATTAGGATAGTTTTTTTTTAAAAAATAATAATAAAATTCTAAGATAATACTCAAAAGTACTTTTAAAAAAAATGTAATTTTATCAAATGTAACTCCTACATGCTTTTCAAAAGAGCAAAAAATCGATAATTTTTTTATTTTGCACTTTTTATAAACTTATCCAAACAATTTATATAAATTTTAAAAGATTAAAAATAGGACAAATAAACAAACCCAATAACTTCTTTTTGAAAAGTTTAGTAACATTAATTAGTTCGATAAGGATGAATAGTTATTAGACTATTTTAATATTACAAATTTATTATTTGATCACAAAATTGTGATGATATTTGAAGATCAAATAGATATTTGAAAAATCATTCCAATATCAAATAAAAGCTTAATTTTTTTTTTTTAACTATTCTTTATTTCAAGAGCACTCTTAAATCTTAAGCATTAGTCAATTTAAAAATCTCAAACTAGGCATTCACTTTGATATTATCTCTAAAAAAGGAAATACACCATAGCCTTGTTTTTTTTTTTTTCTTTCAAAGTTATAGCTTGAGGGAAAAAAATGTTATAATCTGATATATAAATAATGATATTGGGCATATTTGTTATAGCATAGATTGAAAAGCATATGATAGGACAATCTTTTAAAAGGTGGAACTCAGTCCATATTGCAACGTCATAACTTTTGATACTAGAGCTGTAATTTTTCTATCTTATACTCTAACTTTTATGGCAAGTTCTATAGTGGTCCACGTTGAGTTTGTGAGTTTGATGGTTCCAAGGGCCATTGTAAAAGCCAAAGAGAGATGGAAGACTAGTTTGCAAAAAGTTTAAACTAGCTTAACAGTTTGTAACCTCAGTTAGTGAATTTATTACTTTTGTTAAAATTTTGTTAATCAAATTAGTTAAGGTTCCTATTTGTTAACATTGGAAAAAAAAAAAGGACAATGAGTGGTGATCTAAGCTTGAACCCCCCACCACCAGCTCCCTATCCCGATGACACCGCCTCCGCCCTTCACTTCATCGCTAAAGCCACCAAACCCACGTCCCCCACTGAGACCAACCTTGTTGTAACCTACGAATCCTTCTTTTGGGGGCTCCTTGACTTGGTTCATTTGTTTTCTCACCCTATTCAAGGGTCGAGGAACTTGGTACCTAAATCCTTGTAAGTAATTTTCATGTAAATCATTTTTAAAGTTCCTCACTCATTCTTTGAATAAGGATACTTTTCTTCTTAATAAACCTTTGTGAAATCTAAGGCTCCCTCTAAGGTCAAGTCTTCTTATTTATCTTGTGATTACAATCAATCCAGTAGCAAACCAATTGCAACTTGCTACCTAATCACTTCCTAACAATCAGCAACCATCATAAATATGATTGAATAAATATAACAAAATTTTGTAGTTTATTCTCATGTTAGTAATATATATTTAGAATTGACATGCAATGCATATTTAGACTAAGTCTTAGCAATTCACAAACTTCATTTTCCCCTGCTACTTTTTTAATTAATCATTATTTATAAAGCTTATATACTGTTACATTATTTGAATATCAAAATGCAGATGAAGAAGATCCTCATGATCCAAAATTTCCTATTAAACACAATATTAGGATGGCAAATTATTGGCTTGTACAAGGATATCAACTGTGAACCTCATTGGTTTTTCATTATTCTAGTCATAGGTCATAGCAAAGGAGCTATAGTGGTTATGATGTTGATAGATATAATGAAACTCTGTCTCCCCTTGACTTTGAAACATACGGAATAATTGTAGATTATGAGATCAATGCAATGATTGTTAGACCTCTTCCTCCTAGGGTTAGGTTGCATGCACTAATTGATACCTGCCACAGTGGTACTATTCTAGATTTGCCATTTCTTTGCAGAATGAACAGGTTACCTTCTCTAGATAGTAAATAGCCTATTTTCAATTTCTAATGGCATGGTTCAATTGTTATGAATTGACTATGGCACTATGACATATGCTAAAAGATTCATAATTTTCCAATAACAGTTTCTTTAAAGAACAACTTTTGCTAAAAACTAGAGTGAGTTCAAGTCTTCAATAATTGTGCTAGTGATTGATCAATAAACAAAATTTTAATAGATGATAGCATTTTCATTTTGTTGTAATCAATTCATCCTTTCATTTTTGAATTTCAATATCAAGTTTATTTATGTCTAATTTGGCCAATGAGGTCTTGTAAGTCTTACTATTTTTTTCTCTAATAAGAAATTGAGGTTTAAGAAAATGCTAAATGAATGGAATTTTGGAAGAAGAGCGCCTTGAAATCTATTTGCTAGAACAGAGGAGACATGCAGAATTATGCAAACTATAGAGAAATTAAACCCGTGAGTCACATTAAGAAACTATAGGAAATAGTGACTAAGAGCATATTAGGGTAAGAGATCTATATATATCAGAACCAATTTTTTTTATGTCAATGAGGTCAACCATGGAGGCTATGTTGCTATTTCGAGATTGGATGGAAAGATACGAAATGACCTTCACTCGATCTTACTTGATCTAGAAAAACCGATGATGGGGCGCTCTGAGAAGTAAAGGAAAAGGACTAGAGGGAAAAAAAAGGATTAATACCACATCTATTTGAGTAATAAAGAATATATGTGATGATGGGATAACAATTAATGTTTTAACTCAGTCATCCAACAAAAAAAAATTTCTTATATGTACATAGGGTTGATTAAGTCTATACTTTTTGAATTTGAAAACTCCCAAAGCCAATGCCTCACTTCTTGCTTTTAGTAAATGATGCAATCCTGGTTGAGTCTAGAAGAGTATATGCGTAATACCCTATTAAAATAAAATGCCCATCTACAATAAAATGTTGTTAATAGGGAACTTAAATTTCACATCAGTTTGAGTCTTTGAGGTGTTTACCTTAAATTATACAGTGATAAAGGAATTGAAACTTACTGAATGAAGTTTTTTTTTTTAAGAAATTAATGTGAAAAAAAAGAAGAATAAAAGGAAAAAAGAAGAATAAAAGGAAAAAAGAAGAAGAAGAAGCTTAGACCACCTAACACCTTAAGTGGTATGACCAACCCTAAACCCTTCCCTTTTCTATGGTATTCTCTTCCTCTTTCTCGATCTCATCTCTTTTTCCTCTCTAATTCTTTTTTCTTTCCCCTATTCACCACCTCCATCAACCATGGGTCACCACAACTGCCGCAACTTCCTCGCCCACTACCCCATCGTTCGCGTTTTGTAACATCCTTAACTCTGACGGTGGACTAGTATAGAAAGAAGCTCGAACTCGAGGTAAGGGCAAAATAGTAAATAGGTGAACCATAGCAAAAGAGAGGGCGAACTTGTAATTATTAAATCACAATGGCAAAATTGTAAATAAAGGTTTATGGGTGTCAGGAGAGGCAGTAGCGGAAAAATCCCAGTTCCAAGAATATGTGGATCCCATGACACTAGTAGATAACTAATATACATGTAATAACTTTATAACTGATATTTTCTACACATGAATTTAAATAAAAGTGTTGGATTACTCACATACATAAATAATATCTGAGGTAACTCAGAGTACTCGAATTAATAGTTGAGTATGTAACATCCACCGGATTTTATCGTTTTTCGCCTAGTTGTTTGGTTTTTATTGAACAATTGAGGTTCATTGAAATTTGACTAAATATTTATTTAAGGTCAATTAATTAGCAATTAATTGAGATTAGATGTAAGAGAATTAGATTAGAAGCATAGAAGATTTCATAGAAACTCTCCTAAATCGATTTACCAATTTGAAGGAAATCGGTAAGATTTCGGTATTTTAAACTGTTAGGACCGAATCAATAGAATTGCATACCCAAATTCTATTATTTCATGGTTGAATACTCAGCCACTTAATCACTCTTCAATGGCACCACATGCATCACAAATGGGTGGAGAGACTTGGCTAAATTACTACCACTTATTCAAGAGCCAATCAACATGTAGCAAGCCAACCACTTTATTAAAGCTTGATCAGATTTTTTTCTCCTTCTCCACAAGCAAAATTTGCCCTTCCCTTTCCCTTCTAGCCTCCTTCATCTCTTCTCCTTTCAACCTACTTCATCAAACCTTCAAGCTTTGATAAGGTTCTACCCATCTAAACCTAAATCTAACAAGATTACATACAAAGGAGGTAGAGATTCAACTTTGTTCTTCTTGTCTTCTTGGTTATGGGTGGCTATTTAGGGCTTTCATTTTCTCATTTCCTAATGTGGTGTTTGGATGTATATTATGATTATTGGCTGGTTTGATGGCTGTTTTTGTGTTTAAATCGAATAAGAAGTAAAAAGGGATAAGAATAGGAAGAAGTGAGGGGCTGGGTGATCAAAATCCCACGGCAGTTCGTACAGCAGAGTGTACGGATCTACCGACAGTCGTTTAAATATGATGAAACTATTTTTAGATGAAACTAGACATCTAGGGGATTTCCAACCATATAAAGTATAGGGCCATTGGATTAGTATTGAGGGAGATATGAATTTTGGAAGTTTGACCTAGGTTTTTGAGTTTGATTCTAGGCAGACGAGGCTGTTCAAGGCAAAACTTGCCCTATACAACTTGGAATTGAATGCAACTAACTTTTTTAGAAAGCTTACACATAGGAGAACATTCCATAAAAATTTTAGAGTTAGATACAATCTCGTTTGCTACCAGTGATTCGAGGAAGTTGCCCTAAGTCCAAACTAGGCTAAATCAGGGCAACTCATAAAGGTCAAATTTTGGAGCTTATAACTCAAGCTATACTAGAGCAAATGAAATGGGACTTGTGGCAAATGAAAGCTTGTCCTGTTAGCTTTAATATGATACAAATTTCATATGATTTCAACTAGTTTTTGATTTTTAGTGGATTTTTACCTTTAAGTGTATAATTCTGGTTAGCTATAGGGCAGGCTAAGATAGAACTTAAATAACTTGAACTACATTTATTAAAATTAGATGGGACTAAAGAGGTTAGAAAATAGACAGATAACACTTCAACATATCGAAAATTTAGGTCTAAATGAGTTAAAATGAATTTATGGCCTAAGTTACACAAATCGAGTAGAATCAAAAGGAAGTGGCAGAAAACTAATTCAAGATCAAGGTTATGAAAGTTTGTTTGATTATTGGAGCATCTATACCTTGTATTGATTTTTCTGTATGAATGACTATCTGGTTAACTGGTACTATTCATGAAAAAGCGGACTTGATCCGTTATGCTGCCAAATTTTCGGCAGAATTTTATGAAATTATGATAGTTTTTGTTATGAAAATTTATGATACGAACATGAAATTCTATATGCAAGAATGTTGGAAGGTAAGTGCACTAGAATGCATATAAACATTGTATGATGATATGATCATGATTATGTTTATGAAAGTTTGCATATTTGCATGCAAATAAAGAAAATATATGATTATGAAAAGTTGGATTCCTTTACCTGGAGGCAATTATTTGAATCCCTCCTTGTGAAGGCAGTTAAAGCTATGAGATCCCTCTACCTTGGAGGCACGTGGCCAAAATGAGATCCTTCCAAGAATAGAGGTATGTGGATCCCCTTGTAGGTTAGTTTTGTGTGATGATGGTCATGGGTTGAGCTCACTCTTAGGTCAGGCTACCTAAGGGCAGTAAAGATGAAATACAAAGATATATGCATGCAGACACCATAGGGATGGTGATACGTAAACGCTTAGGCGTGTTAAGTAAAGGAAGAAAAGAAAGTATAAGTGCATTCACATGAATTCAGATGAGCCATCGTACATGCACAATCTGCTATTGTTATTATTATGAAATCACTCATAATCTGCTATGTTTATGCTTTAATGCTTACTCTGTTTATCAAGTGTATGACTAAAATGAACCCCGCTTTGGACAATATGGTTTCAAACTATAAAACTGAAAGTATTTATATAGTATGTTCACCTTTTTATAATAAATTGAAGCAGTTGGAGATATTAACGATGACACAGCATATGGTAGCTTAATGGATCCTACTAAGAATTTATAATTCTCACTCCTATGTTTATTTCTGTGTTATCTGCAGATAGTTCAGAAGTTCTGAAGAAGGTCCTCCGAGACGAAGTTGACTAGTAAGATTGAAGGTGGCCGAAGGTTGCTACCAGACAAGGTCCAATTAAGTGATAGTAACAACTCCTAGGTGAGGTATTATGACTTAAGCATAGTACCATACTTAGGAGGATGTTACAGAATACCTTGAATTAATTCTCAAGTGTCCCATATTATCTTTCGGCATGACAAATCTAGAGAAATAATCCTATAGAGATTAGATAGACATGTCATGAGAATAGCCATAGTAAGTGGCTAGAAATGAGCCATGCCCTATGTTAGGTAAACGAGTGAACGTCAGAATGCGGCACAGAGCCAATTTGGTGGATTATTCACTACTACTTTCTTTTACAAATATCTTCTAAAAATATCTCCTACAAATATCTCAACAATTTCATCCTTTCCTCCATCTTCACGCCACCAATACACACACACACACACACACACACACACACACACACACAGAGTATCCTTATCATTTCTTTCATTTTCTTCCTCACCACCACTATAGTCATGAGCTTCAAGCTCATGGTTAATGGCCTTCTTACCCACAAAACACCTTGTTCCTTTTATGAAAATTAATCCTCACCTTTTTTACCAAACCCTTCTATTAATTTGATAATCAAGCAGAGCTTCCACACCTCCATATATGTCGCAGCCATGAAAGAAAAGGAAGGCTAGGAGTTGTTCTTGGCTTCTTTACTTCGATGGCTCTAAGAACCTTTAGGTGGGTAGCTTAAATCCTAGGTTATTTCTCTCTATTTCTAGCATCACTAATTCTGCCTAAGCCCTTGGTTCCTCACTCAAATTTGATGTTGGTTGACTGAATTTTAGTGATGATGATGAGATTATGCCTTGAAATGGTGATTTGAGCTTGATTTTATACTTGGTGGCTTGTGATTTTGTGTGCTTGTGTTCGGCTATGTATAGTCAGGATGAAGATGTGCTTGTCTTGGCTTTTGTGAGTTATGTAGCTTGTTAAATGAGGGTTAACTTGATGATGATGGTAGAAAACTCAAGAACATAACTCAAGACAACATCTAAAATCACTAAGTAGCTAGGAAAGTCAAGCCTTAGTTAAATCAAATTAAAACTTTGTATGAACTAGAATAAATGTTTAGTTAATCCTAAATAAGTCTTTTAAGGACCTTGAGGAGGAATTGAAGTGAGGGAAGTCCATAGGAATTGAATTAAAGAACTTGAAATAACTAGATGCCAAAAAGGAAAACAAATGAGAGCCTAAAACTAACAATGGAGGTGTTTAGTAACAAAATTGCACTAACTCTTATGAGGTTCAGGCCATTTTTTCCTGTTGGTATAAGAAGAGTAAAGTATGTAAACCAAAAATCTCGACCATCCAAGCTCAAATGAATTAGATATGGAATTTAGAACAAAACAGGACAAAGGACTACGTTAACCCAAGAATCCTCTCTCTAGCTCAGAACCCGGAAACCTGGGGAAATAGGGAGGAAGTGAACCCTATCTCTTAGGATCAAAATCTGAAACCTTCTTCATCAAGATCGTAACCTGAAACCTTAGGTAACTAATAGAAGCTAGAACTTGGAACCTTGGGTAACCTATAAGATCATAACCAAGAACCTTAAGTAAATAGTAAGGTTGAAACTTGGAACCTTGAGGAACTAGGAACCCTCTTCCCTAAGATCGGAACTGGAAACCTCGGGTAGTTAGGCAGGAGTGGACCCTCTCCCTCCATATCAGAACTCAGAGCCAGGGTAGCCGTAGGAGTGAACCTTCTTCCTCAAGATCGAGACACAGAACTTGGGGGTAAGGGAGAAATGACCCCTTTCTTTCAAAATTGGAACCCGAAAATTGGGGGAATAAGTGAACCCTTTTTCCTAACTTGGAACCTAAAACTTGAGGGTAAGAGGAAAATGTGGACCCTTTTCTTTAAGCTCGAAACCCAGAGGTTTGGGGACCAGGAGTAGACTCAAAACTCATAACTCGTGCTTGTGAGATATAGTGCCCAGAATTAAAGGTAAACTAGAATAGTTTTAGTTAAATGGGGCCTGACTTGAGTTACCCTTAAGCAAATCACTTGGAACCAAGAGAATTTAGTAAAAGGTATGATAAAGAATGTTCTTATAAAATATGAGTTAGATGATGAAAAATGGATACTTGAATATTATTATGTGCTTGCTTACTATTATTGTGCAGAATACTAATCCCTTGGGGACGGCAATATGTATCGCTCAGGGGTGACGGCTAAAAGAACCACACTAGGGATAGCGATATATAACGGCGTCCTCAGGCATGACTGTGTATAAGAATATATAAAGTAATATGAACTTGCAAGACATGTTAAGCTTCCATCTAGTAGTAGGCTAGGGCAATATCCTCAAAGATGATCACTTGAGCTAGGCCCTGAATAGATTTAAGGGGAATAAGATGGTGTGAGAGTCGAGGAAATCAAAACTAGCAATCATATATAGGAACGAGCTCGGTCTTAAAAAGTTGACTATTAACCAGAAGTGGGAGAGGCCATTCACTTCCAAGGGACCAAGTACAGAAGTTCAAGTTGCAAGTTAAAGGAAAGACAAGAAAGACAAGTGCACTTGCATGATCTAGTTATGTGCATCTGCATATGCATATTCCATTATTTCAATATGCTGCATAATTACTATTATTGAGGATGGAAATTTTACTGTTACTGCTCTCGTACCTATTTTGGAATATGCTAAGTGATTGTTAGAAGTAATCTGCTTCAAGAAATATGATTTCAAACTTAAAATTGAACCTATGCCCATGTGTAATTCACTTTTTCACAATAAACTGAAGCAGCTGGAATACTTACAATAGCACTTTATGTGTTTAGTGGATTGAGTATACCTACTGAGAATTTCAAATTCTCCCTATCTGTTTGTATGTCTTCATAAATATTCCAATATTAAGAATATGCTTCAAGTCTGCAATAGGATTTTGGGACTTCTACGAAGGGATGCGGACTTGAGTCCAGTACCTAGAGTTCCAACTTAAGTGTCAAAGTGGGCAGTTGACATAACGAGGTGAAGAATGCATAATGAGATATGGTATGGGCATAATAGTAGTTAAGTTTTTAACAAACTGTATTTTAAATCATATATTTAGCATATAATTTAGATTATAACCCTATTTATTCAGGAAATATTATACTGTAAGGACTAGATACTATGTTCTCTTACTTGAAAGTCTCCACAGCACTCAAAACAACATCTATATATAACCCCATGGCTTGAATATGGTGTATATGTTTAGAGGGTGTTACACGTTTCCCTTCTTTGATGCCATCACCACCACGAATTCTCTCTCTGGTCTTCTTTCTTCTTCGCCCTCTCTCCCTTTCACATTGTCTTGCCCTCCCTTTCAGTTCACACACACACACTCTCTCTCTCTATGGTGTCTCCTTCTTCGTTGCGGGTGCTTTCTCTCCACTGCACCTCTCTTAGCCTTTGATAAGTTTTGTTAGTCATTGATATTCCTATTGGTTCCAAGCT
The DNA here is from genome assembly GCA_031439585.1 of Pterocarpus macrocarpus. NCBI lineage: Eukaryota > Viridiplantae > Streptophyta > Magnoliopsida > Fabales > Fabaceae > Pterocarpus > Pterocarpus macrocarpus. The sequence goes on from CM062515.1 coordinate 32,294,380, forward strand.
ATACCTTTGTTAATTATTAGAGTGGTATTTGGCTATAACAAGGATAAAGAAGGAGAAGGATAAGATATCAAGCTCTTTCGAGGATTGTTCTTAATAGTAGTTAAGTTTTACACTTAGTCTTGTGCTATGGTTTGGTTCTTGCAAACATTAAGGTGACCTTATTATGCAATTGTTTTACTTTTTGGTCAAAGTGAATAACTTATTCGATCATGGAATGTTCGTAACTGATTTTGTTATTGGGACTGTTGTAGGCTTAATTTGTTTTGGTTTGGACCATTACTAACACCAACATGGAATCTCTTTGTTAGTTTTCCCTTTGCATTTTGTGCTATGATACTAAATCTCATTTTTGATATAAATTGAAGGACAATGTATCCTATTAAGGTCTTAGTGTTGTCATATTTGGACAGGATATAAATTATCATATTGAATATTGACATCATTTTAGACTATGTCATTTTTGCATATTAGTTTGTTGCTCATAAGAACTATTATATACTTGTTCTTGAAATAATGTTTTGCATGTATTTTTCATCATATTTGATTCATTGCACTTAAATTGGGTAAATAATTTGAAGATATTGGATGGATGCTTGATATTTCTTATTAGCTCAAAAGTCAATTGTAACCTTAATTTGAAAATCGTTTATTTCCCATGTTACAATGTAAATATATGAATTCATTCCTCATGGTCTTGTTTTATAATTTCCATGTCACGGACATCATATCTGTTGGTTGAAACTTGATATGATCCTTATAGGCTTGTACCCAAATCTATTCTAAATAGATACCTAATGAACATGATATTAAAAGTGATTCCAGATTCTTGAAATTTTTGGAGAATACGAACATAATTGTAAAGAAAGAACATATGAATTTGCATGACTTTTGATAGTTTTAAGAAGGTCAATCCACCAAGCAATTTATTGCCTTATTTTTTTTTCCTATAGTTTATGCCACCATAATAATGCCCTTTTGTTATATGCCTTTTAATATTAATCATAATGCTCTTGAATTCCCTTTCATTATAATATTTTTCTTGGACTATAATGGTAATTTCTCTCTAAACTGCTTAAAAAAAATGCTTCAACTAGTTTGATGGTGCAGCATGAAAGAACATTCATTTATGCCAATACTGGTGCATTGGTTGAAGAATTTACTAGACAACTTCATCCTTATTAAAACCAAAATATTACATTTCCAATGAAGAAGCTATCTGAGACTAAAGGAGATTTTGTTGGACATTCTTTGTTGTTCTATGAATGTACAATACTCCTATGGCGTATGTGATCCAAACAAACAACATCTTGTTGGATTTTAAAATAATTTGAGAACTTATTGCTATATAATTAGCCAATTGCAAATAGTGCTAAGTTTTATTTAAATTTTCTATGTATTTCGATACGCTCAATTAATTGTGTATATTTGTTTTAATTATGGGGAAAACCAACTCGAATAATTTCATTGAATATTTAGAAGGATTTCTTAAAACAAATTATATATATATATTTTAAAAAAACAAATGAAAGGACAAGCTAGATGATCAATTGTTTGGGTTACTAAACTGAGCTATTGAGTAAATTATGTTTTGGATTTTTAAATTTGTTGAGTATCTTCGCTCTTTGGAAACTCTATTTGACATTTGCTACTTTAGATCTTTATTGATATTTTGTAGGAGGAATCTCAGACAAACAGCAACTAGCGATTGTTGATGCTAACCTCGGTGCACTGTGGTTTGAACTTAGTTAGCATGGGTGTTGCGTACTTGATGTGTGTGTAAGGCCAACACACACGATCGACTTAGTCAAGTCGAAAGGGTAACCCTTTATTTGGAAGGATTGCTAAATTAGAAGCCTCCTTGCTACAGCATTTGAGTTTGGTAAATATGCTTTTGGTTTAATATTTATATTGAAAAGTTTGTTATTAGTTTTAGCAATCTCATGCATAATCTTGCTTTATCTTAAGATCTTATCCTCATATGTTATAGTTTGATTGTCCCTCATTAAGTTGGTTGGATTTACCTATTCTTCTTTACATGTTTCAAATCTTAGTGTAGCACTTGACTCCTTTCCGCCAGCTCTATAGTATATGACTTCTTTGGACACACCCTCTGTACATTAGGGCCTCCTAACACCTTTTTGTTTGAATTTTGGGATGTATATATTATTTAGAGTTGCTCTACAATCCACAGGCAGGATCTTGTGACTTGCTGATTTTTGGGATAATTGTATATACATTTTGTAACTTTGGAGTTTACGTTCTCCATTGTGTATATTATGTGAACAAAGGATGTATGTATTTGAATATGTGTGTGTATATGCTATAACCATAAGAATGGATGCATGATTTATGTGTATATATTTTAGATTGTGAAAACAAATATTTGGTATATGATTTGCTTGCGAGTGCTCTGAGAGCCTCAAAACTATGAACTTTAATTAGTTGTCTGGGACAGGTCTCTTTAATAAGGGGAAACAAGAAAAACAAGGGAAACTCCATTCATTTTCATAAAAATCATATGTAATAGGCCTGCTGGAGGTTTGCTACCTCTAAGTGCCGGTCACAACTCTAGGATGGATCATGACAAAGGTGGTATCGGAACCTGGTTAGTGAAGCAAATGTCTTTTAGTAGGATTGCAATTATGTAAATAGTGGTCTACCCATTTCGAGAAAATGCAATGCTACTAGAGGCTTTAAAAAACTTCTCTTTGTTTATCTTTGGCTTTCCTTGAAATCTACATTCTTGTTACCTCTATTCATAATCTAAAATGTTTTCGTTTTTGAATAGGTGGAGATGCCACCTAAAGTGCAACCTCAGAGACAGCGGGCTAAGGAAAATGAGCCTTAGGCAGTAGATTAAATAGGGCTTCATCCTCTATGCTTAGGAGAAAGGGCAGAGGCAAAGTTAGAGACAGAGGCCAACGTAGAAGTCATGATAGAGCAGCCAGACAAACTATACAGCCAGCCCTTGAAAGGGACATGGCTGAAGTGGGGGCTGGAATGCATAGAGTGCAACAAGTTGTTGAAATTCTAATGGGGAACATTGCTAATAGGGGAACTTAAAATTTCACATGAATAAAATGCCTATTGTAATATCCACCGAAATTCTTTTATCGTTTTCTGTTCAATTGTTCGGCTTTTATCGAATAATTGAGATTAATTAAAATTCGGTTAAATAATTATTTAGGATCAATTGATTAGCAATTAATTAAGATTAGGTACAAGTTAATTAGGTTAGAAATATAGAAGATTTCATAAGATTTTTCACGAAACTGATTTATCGATTTAAAGAAAATCGATAAGATTACGGTATTTTAAACTGTCGGAACCGAACTAATAGAATTGCAAGCTTAAAACCCTAGGACCTAAGGCTGATTACTCAGCCACATTATCACCCAAAAGTGGCGCAAAAGTGGCCACAAAGACAAGGAAGGCTGGCTGAATTTCAGCCATACAAGTTCAACCAATCAAATTTCAAGAAAAACCACTCAAAGTAATCAGAATTTTTCCACCCTTTAACACCCATTCAGATCTCTTCTTGCGCCACTTTTCTCCTCTTCTTTCAGCTCTCTTTCTCTTTTCTTCACACACATAACTCCAGCCAACAACAAGCTCTACTCATCCAAGCCCTCAAAAATCCAGCAAAATCACCTAGAACAAAGGTAGGAGTTCTATTCTTGCATCAATTCTGTGGTCTTGGCTGGTTGAGCTTGGATTATTTTCATGATCTTTGAGGTGTTAAATGAATGATTATGATGATAAGTGATTGGTTTTGGGCTATTGGTTTGGTTAAAACCAGATTGGAATCAAGAAAGAGTGAAAATAGGAAGAGCTGATGGGTGGGAGAACCAAAAACCCTCGGCAGTCCGTACGGCGGAGTGTACGGCTCCGCCTACAGCCGATTAAATTTGATGAAACTAATTTTAAATGAAACTAGACATCTAGGGATTTCCACACATATATCATATACAGCTTTTGGATTAGTATTGAGAGAGATATGATTTTTTGAATTTCGACCTAGGGTTTTGACTCTGATTCTGGGCAGACTGGGTTGTTCAGGGTAGAACACGCCCTATACTTCTTGAAAATGAGTGAAACCAACTTTTTTAGAAATCTTACACATAGGAGAATGTCCCATAAAAATTTCAGAACTAGATGAGGTCCTGTTTGCTCCCAGTGATCCAAGAAAGTTGCCCTATGTCCAAATCGGGCCAGAACAGGGCAGTTTAGAAAGGTCAGAATTCGGGGCTTATAACTCGAGCCCTCCTAAGTCAATTGGAATAGAACTTTTTGTAAATGAAACTTTACCCTGTTATCTTTAATATGAGTCCAATTTCGTATCATTTGAGTTAGTTTTCGATTTTTAGTGGATTTTTACTTTTAGGTGTCTGATTCTGGCTAACCACTGGGCAGGCTAAGGTAAAATCTAAATATCTTAAGCTATAAATATCAAAATTAGATGGGACCAAAGAGGTTAGAAAATAGACACATAACACTTTAACATACCAAATTTGAGGTTCAAATGAGTTAAATAAAATTTATGGTTTGAATTATAAAAACCGGGTTGGTTGACTATGCTGAGGCAGAAACTCTGCCTTAATGAATTTAATGTTGTTATGAGTTCAATATTGGAATATGTATGTAATGTTGTGATCCTTGTGATAAATTGATGTTCTGGTATGCTGGCACTATTCATGGGGAGGCGGACACATTCCGTTATGCTGCCGAAATTTCGGTGGAATCCATGTATAAGTTATGAATTGCATATTAGTGCATGTGCATTTTCAAGTGAGCTAGGAAAGTTATGATAAGAATTATGTTACTATGAAAGTTCTATGCTACTTGGGCCAGCCCCCGGATAAGAAGTTAAGGGGAATAGATCGGTGGGAAGGTCGGGGAAAGTAAACCCGGCATTCCTGTATAGGAACGAGCTCGATTCTGACAAGCAGACTATTACCCAAGAGTCTAAATGGCCAAGAACTCCCAGGAGACCAAGAGATGGAAAATGATGAAAAGTAATGGAAAGACTTATGAAGGAAAGTTCATGGTTAAGTTTGCATGATTACATGAATGCATGGTTACATGAAATAATTATGTCAAGATGGATGCAGTGTCTATTAAGTTTATTTACTGCTGTTTATTTATTTATTCTGTTTACTATTCTGTGAAACCTTATTAGTAAATTTGTCTGTTTCTTGTGCCTTCTAAAGTAAAACTGGACCTTGCCTAGGACCAGACATTTCCTTAAACTCAATAAAATGGATAACTAGTTTGAACACATGTTTTTATAATTAAATAAAACCCGAGGCAACTGAGAATGAATGTGACGTCAGATGAACGCTATACACGAACTCTACTGAGGATTTTCTTAAATTCTCACCCCGTGTTATATTTCCGCACCATTCTCAGACGCTGGTGAAGGGCTCAACGACCACTCTTTTCCTTGAGATCCTAGTCCTGCAGCTTCACCGTGACTCCAAGTTGGACTCGTTGAACACAGCCTGCTCCTGCTAGTCCGCCTCTGCCTTTTAGCAATAGGAATTTTGCTGTTTCTTTGTTTCCTCTATTTTTAATATATATTTATATATATAGACTGAAGCGTTGGCTTCCGACATACATATGTACATATAGAGCTGATAATATGTCACTTATCCGTATCTTTTCTGTTATATTATATCAAACTTTATTACATTTTATAATGCTATTTACGTTTATTACATAACAGTGCGCCGTTTCGTCTGTTTTGTGATGTGATACTAATCACAAAATTTAAGTAGAATGTTAACACAGTAACACAGACTAACTAATTTCATGCTATGACTTAAGCATAACATTAAATTAGTAGGGTGTTACACCTATCTAAAATACTTTGTTTAAAATACCTATCTAGAAGAGTATATGCGTAATATCCTATTTAAAATAAAATGTCTATTTAAAACAAAACATTACTAATGGGGAACTTAAAATTTCACATGAGCTTGAGTCTTTGGGGTATTTACCTTAAATTATATGGTGATAAAGGAATTGAAACTAATTGAATGAAGTTTTTTTTGTTTAGAAGTATATGTGGAAAAAAAAAAGAAAAGAAGGAAAAAAGAAGAAGAAGAAGCTTAGACTAGCCAACAACTTATATGGTGTGATTTGTAACATCCTGATTAAACCATGTCTATAATTAATAATAATGAGGATTAATTAATACTAAATTTATCAATAGAATAAGGGAGTGTAGAATAATAAAAATATTGTCATAGGTTAAAAAGATTTGTCGGTAATAAAATTTTAATCGCATTGTAAAAATTTTAAGAATAGTTTTAGGGGACATAAGAAATTTATCCGGTAGGAATTTAAAATACAAGAGAATTTAGTTACCATGAGGCAAATAAATTCAAATGGCCACAAATTGACCACCAAGGTCAATTCATGACCACTAGTTTAGTGAGAAAGTCAATTATCACTTATTGGAAAATTGGTTTTATAAAATCAAAGTAAAAAAAGAAAAGATGAGTACTTTGGCTCATCATCTTCTCTCTCCTCTCACTCTCAAAAACTTGCCACTCTCCCCTTCCTAATCCTCCTCCATTTGTAAAACTTCAACCTCTCAAAACCTTGTGTTCTTGCACCACCTTGAGCCACCACCCTAAACAACATCCACCACCATCAACAACACCTGAACTAAGCTTAAAATTTCCTCCTACTCACCATCTAAGTTTTAGCCATTGAAGGGTTTTCTAAGGAGCTTAAGTTGTTCAAGTCATTAGAGAGCACTTGGGAGCCTAGGAAGATCATCTTCAAGTGTTGATAGCTTTGGAAATGAGGTAGGAGCCCTAGACACTTGTGTTATGTTGAGTTGTGTCATGAAGCTAGGGTTTTATGCTCTTTGCTTTCTATGCTTATTGGTGGTTGAATATGATGTTATGTAGTCTTGTTTAGATGATTTAGAGCTTGTGAAGTTGGATTAGTGAGTAGGATTGAATTAGAGAAGCAAAGGATGAAATAGAAATTTTGTCTTAAGGGGTAAAACTAAACAGTCTTGGATCCGTGACATATAACTCAAGCTAGAAAATTCAAAATGAGGTAGAACCAATTTTGTGTGATATCTAACTCATAGAAGAGTATGGCAACAAAATTCGAGATCAATTGGACTTAGAATGAGTGAGTTATGAATTTTTCTAGTTCGATGTGAATTGGGGGAAAAAACATAAGCAGTAGGTGTTCTAACAAGCATATCTCACCCTATACGCCTTCAATTTGAGTGTAACAAAATTTTTTAGAAAGCTAATAGATAGGAGAACAATCTTGTAAATTTTTAGACCCAAATTCCCAATGAGTTGTTCCTAGTAAATCTATGAATTTACCCTATGCTCTATTAGAGTCAATGTAGGGTAGCCCTAATATAGAGCTTATAACTTAAGCTTTACTCAGTCAAATGGAGTGAGACTTATTTTGTTTGAAAGAGGGTTCATATAAGTATATGTAGGTAAAATTTTGGAATAAAATATTGAAGGATGAATATTTATTAATTTTACACTTTTAGGTGCTCAAGGTTGTCCTAGAACAGGACAACTGTAGGGAAAACTTGAAAAACTTGAGTTATATGCCTCAACATTGGGTGAGACCATTTGAAAATAGAGTAGTAGAGCATCATTTCTGTAAAATTTGAGATCAAAATGAGATAGATTGACATTTTGGTACATTTTTAAAGTTCTGGACAGAAATGAGCAATTACACCTAACTTGTTATATAAGTGGTTACAATTCCAACTAGAGGTCTCAAAATGGCTTGGGGCCAAATCTAATTGGAAAGTCTTATATGGTGCATTGATTTTGTATGATCTTGACCTATAAACTATGCAATAGTTATTTGTTTGAACTCTATGAGATTGCGGCAGCTTTGTGAACAAAATGATCACTCACTCTTATCTTGAAATCTTGTTATATGTGTCATTGGAATTGTATGTTTGGATTTGCTAGCTTGGTTATTGGCTATGTGCAATTTTAGGACATTCCAGAATTCAGCAATCATACTACTAAATTTTCTGTAGGAATACTTTAACGTGAGGTCATAAAGCATGAATATAAGTGCACTAAGCAGCATCATATGAGCTATGCACATAAAATCAATATATGAGAATATAGTTATGTGAAAATTATATAATATGAAAATGAGAATTTTGTAAGTTAATTAAGTGATGTGTCGGGCCTCCACCAAGTAGTAGGTTAGGATGATACAATTATAAGTGATGAAAATTGCCTACTAAGGATGACAATATGTAACATTCAGGTAAGCGTAAGTTATTATTTTAGGGACGGCGAAGTATAATGCTAGGCATGTATAAGTCTGCATCTGAGGATGGCAATACATAATACTCAAGTGCAGATACATGTAGGCACCCTAGAGACAGCGAGACATAACGCTTAGGTGTGTTAAGCAAAGAAGGTTAAAGATAGGCACCCTAGGGATGGCGAGATGTAGCATTTAAGTGTGCTAAGCAAAAAGGGTTAAAAGACAAGTAAAAAGAACAAGGACATGCAAGTCAAGCAATATTACTTCATTCTCATAAATGTCTTTACCTTAATTTTAAACTAGGATAAGTAGGGCTTATTAATTGTTAAGTTATTTGGATTAGATGCTAGATAAAAGAAACCCACTTGACAAGATCATATTTTCAAACTTTTAAAAGGATGTTTGTTTGTCATTGTATGCTCACCTTTTTATGATAAACCAAAGTGGTTGAGACAATAACGATGACACTGCTACTGTTAGCCTAGGACTATCTACTGAGAAAATTATATTTCTCACCCTTGTGTATTCCTGTGTCATCTCCAGATAATGTGGGTGACCCTTGAAGGCAAGTTACTGGGACTTCTTGACCAAGACTAACTCGTCAATGAAAGGTCGAAGTCAAGCATATGTATTATAGTACCAAATGACTAATATCATAGTTGAAGCTCTTAGTGGAGCTCTTCTATTTTTTTGACAAGTTGTTAAGACTAAAAGTTTGATGTGTATGATAATACACGTGACTATGATGGGGATTTTAGTATATTTCAAGCAAAGTTTCCACTTTCTTCAATTCGCTTATTATGTTTTATTCAATATGATGAATAAATTTTACGCTAATCTTCCAAGAATGCAATAAGTAAATAAATAAGGTGTGCTAATGAATTGTTAGCAACTCCTAAGTGCGATGACATAACTTGAGCATGGTAGTGCATTTAGGAGGGTGTTACATTTTTGTATTAGAGTAGCTCATCCTAATCGGACCTAAGGATTGGACTGACTATGCTTCTAGCGTACTCTGGAATTCTTAGTCAAGATCATGAGATGAATCTTATCTATTTAGATAGGATATAAGAAATAGATATGCATGATTGGTTGCCTGTGAATGTAATCAATTGCTGTCACACTTTGCTCAATATTGAGCCTGATTAACTCAATGCCTTTGTTTTGTGTGATAAGGAACTAATGGCTTCCGGTGGGTGAGGTAGGTTATGATGCGAACCTACCCCAAAGGATGTAGCAGATATAATGGCTTATGTTATGAGGGAACAAGCTGCTGCAGCTAATTGTATAATGGAAAGGTTCGAGAGGCATGCTGAAGGAAATCCTGATAGGAATGCTAGAGGCGCAGAGGTTGACCTAGAATACTTAAAGTTCGCTGAATTCAAGAAAGCCAATCCACCACTTTTTCGACCAACTTTTAACCCGGATAAGGCTAAAGAATAGATCAAGGCAATAGAGAAAATCTTCTGCATGTTGGCTTGTACTGAGCAATAGAAGGTTACTATATGTTGAACACAGATGCAGAATTCTAGTGGGTTGGCACTAAGAGACTATTGGAGAATGCACAAACCATCATGATTTGGGATGTATTCAAAAACACATTCTACCAAAAGCATTTCCCTGCTTCTATCAAGAATACCAAGGAATTGAAATTCATGAAATTCCAACAAGGGAATATGAGTGTGTCCAAGTATACTACCAAGCTCGAGGAGTTGTGCAAATTCTCCACCGTTTATTAGCACAACCCTTACGAGGTCTGGAATTGATCAAGTACAGGGAAGGCCTAAGGGAGGAAATCTTGGCTTTAGTCAAGCCATTGGAAATCAGGGATTATGCTACCCTCATAAACAAAAGTAAGCTAGCGGAAACTTACAACAAGAAACTTGCTACTACAAAAGCTACAAAGGATGCTGCTTAAAAGAGACAAGCTTCCCCAAACCAAAGATTTGAGGATGCCTTATTCCCAAGAGACAATTCCAATCGACAAAATACCCATATTGGTCCTTAACGAAAATTTCAGGGGACAACTTAGTCCCTCAAAATTTGAAAATCCATAAGTAGTCCCTTACCATTAAAAAAAAAGGGACATATTAGTCCCTCGGTATAGAATTCGTATAGGTTTTTTGGCAATACGGATCTGGACGGAAGGACTAATCTATCCCCCTTTTTTGAATGGTAAGGGATTACTTGTGGACTTTTAAATCTTGAGGGACTAATTTGTCCTCTGAAATTTTTGTCAAGGACTAAAATTGGTATTTTATTATTCTAATCTGGTGTTGGTATATGTGAATAGTTGTAGAAGCAACTAATGAGGCATAGATGCCCAAACTGTCGAAGAGATCATGGAGATAAGCCCTGTTAGGCTGGACAGAATGTATGCTTTAATTATGGTAAACCAGGACATATGAAGAGAAAATGTCCGACCAAGGGTGAGCAACCTGCCGCTAGGCCACAATACCAAGGAAGGGTCTTTATCCTAAGTGCTGACCTAATAGAAGGTAATGAAATTTTACCCAAACCAAAGGACTCAAAATTAGTTTGGTTCTGAGCTTGTTTATGCACAGTAAATTTTGTGGGCAAAATTCTTTAAAAGGTGGGTAGTATTGTAATGTCCCGATTTAACTAAGGTGGGTAATATTGTAATGTCCCGATTTAACTGTGTCTATAATTAACACTAATGAGGATTAATTAAATTTATAAATAGGATAAGAGAGTGTAGAATAATAAAAATAATGTCATAGGTTAAAAAAAAAAGATTTGTTAGTAATAGAATTTTAACTGCATTGTAAAAATTTTAAGAATAGTTTTTTGGGACACAAGAAATTCATCTGCTAGAAATTTAAAATACAAAAGATTTTAGTCACCATAAGGCAGATAAATTCAAGTGGCCAAAAATTGACCACCGAGGTCAATTCATGACCACTAGTTTAGTGAGAAAGTTAATTATCACTTTTGGAAAATTGGTTTTATAAAATCAAAGGAAAAAAAAAGAAAAGATGAGTACTTTAACTCATCATCTTCTCTCTCCTCTAACTGTCAAAAACTCACCACTCTTTCCTTCATAACCCTCTTCCATTTTTAAAACTTCAACCTCTCAAAAGCTTGTGTTCTTCTTACACCACCTTAAGCCACCATCCTAAACAACCTCCACCACCATCAATAACACCTAAACAAAGCTTAAAATTTCCTCCTCCCTACCATCTAAGTTCCAACCATTGAAGGAATTTCTAAGGAGTTTAAGTTGTTCAAGTTGTTAGAGAGCACTTGGGAGCATAGGAAGATCATTTTCAAGTGGTGATAGCTTTGGAAATAAGGTAGGAGCCTGAGACACTTATATTGAGTTATGTCATGAAGTTGGGGTTTTATGCACTTTACTTTCTGTTCTTATTGGTGGTTGAATATGATGTTATATATGTAGTCTTGTTTAGGTGATTTAGAGCTTGTGAAGTTGGATTAGTGAGTGATATTGAATTAGAGAAGCAAGGGAGCATGAAATAGAAACTTTATCTTAGGGGCAAAATTGGACAGGCCTAGATCTACGACATATAACTCAAGCTAGAAAATTGAAAATAAGGTGGAACCAATTTTGTGTGATATCTGACTCCTAGGAGAGTATGCTACAAAATTTGAGGCCAATTGGAGTTAGGATGAGTAAGTTATGAATTTTTGAATTTGGTTGTAAGTTGGGGAGAGCAAACCTAAGTATTAGGTGTTCTAATGGGCATAACTTGCTCTATAAACCTTCAATTTGAGTTCAACCAATTTTTTTTAAAAAGTTAACATATAGGAGAACAAACTTATAAATTTTTAGACCCAAACTCCTAGTGAGTTATTCTTAGTAATTCCACGAATTTGGCACATGCTCTGTGAGAGTTAATACAGGGCAGCCCTAATGTAAAGGTTATAACTTAAGCTTTGCTCAATCAAATGGAGTGAGACTTCATTTGTTTGAAAGAGGGTTCATATAAGTATATGCAAGTAAAATTTTGGATTAAATAAATGAAGGATGAATTTTTAGTAATTTTTCACTTTTAGGTGTTCAAGTCTATCTCAAAACAGGACAATTGTAGGGAAAACTTGAAAAACTTGAGTTATACGCCGCAAAATTGGATGGGACCATCTCAAAATAGACTAGAAGAGCACCACTTCTGTAAAATTTGAGATCAAAATGAGACAGATTGACATTTTGGTGCATTTTTGAAGTTCTGGGCAGAAATGAGCAATTACACCTAACTTGTTACATAAGTGGTCATAATTCCAACTAGAGGTCTCACAAGGAATTAAGGCCCAGTATGATGCATTGATTTTATATGATCTTGATTTATAAAATACGCAATAGCTATTTATTTGAACTTTGTGAGATTACAACAGCTTTGTGAACTATAACATCCTGATTTAGTCATATTTATAATTAATATTAATAGAGATCAATTAATAATAAACCTATAAAGTAGAGGTGAGAATGTAGGATAACACAAATAGTAGAAGAGTACGATTAGAATTTCTGTGGAGATAAAATTGATTTGGCAGGAGGATACGATACAAGAGAGTTTAGTTATCAAGAGATCACACCTGTTATATATGGTCTAAAGTGGGCCACACAATTAAAAGTTTTTAGTGGAATGTGGGCCACATACTCTTGGTGAGTCACTTAGGTGAATTACCTTTACTTTTTGTTAAATATCTCCCCAAAACCCTAATTTTTCATCATTTCTTTTCTCCTTCTCAACCTATCAAACTGCCAGCCTTCTCCCTCCTCTCTACCTCTATTTTTACTTTCTTCCTTCATTAGTCTTGTTCTTTTACTTGTTCTTTTAGTAAACTACTCAAAGTCTAACTCCACCACCCTCACTAATACCAAAAATAAGCTAAAAATCTTCCTCCTTTGGTGATAATGGCTACTACCATATAGGGAAAAAAAATATTGTTGTTGGTGTTTTGGTTGATTCAAGAGAGTTTGGAGCCCAAAGAGCAAGTCTTGAAGAATTTATAAGCTTGGAAGTGAGGTAGATTCTAAAACCACTTTATATGTGATTATATGGTTAGATGAGTTAAGGTTTTATTCTTTGTGTTTTTCATAAATCTTGGTTGATGATGATATACTTTTGGCTTATATTAATGAGTTAAAACTAGTGAAACTGTAACACCCCCTAAACACATATGCCATGCTCGAGTCATGGGGTTATATCTGGAGGTTACTATGGGTGCTATGAAAGACTTTTAAATAACAAAATATAATTTATGGCCTTTAAAACTTCATACTTCTTTATTGAATAATGATTTATAAATCTCAAATATTTGATACATATAAAATAAAAGAATTTCAATTTAAAAGAAACTTAACTTATATTATATACAAGTATCAGCCTGCGATCATCACTTCGTGGTTATCGACGGCCCACTTTAGCCTCCCAGACTAGGCTCAAGTTTAGGTCCTGTGTCTTGTAAGTATCTCGAGACATTTGCTGCGGACTTGAAGCCTAGTCTATATACTAGAATGTTTACGGAAAACATACAAACAAGTAGTTAGAATCTAAGATTTTCAGTAGATATACTCAATTTACTATGCACATAGAGTGTCATCATAAACATTCTAGCTGCTTTGGTTTCTTGTGAAAACGTTGACAAATATACATAGGCACTAGTTAAATTTTAAGTTTGAAAACATCTTTCCTAAAGCAGGTTACTTTTAACAATCACTTCACTTAGCATGTTTCTGGATGAGCATTATGGTGGTAACAATATAACATTGCATCATAATAAGATACTTAAATATGCATATGCATATGCTAATACACATACTTGACTTATGCAAGTGCACTTGACTTTCTTATCTATTTCTTTAGCTTGCAACTTGAATATTTGTATTTAGTCCCTTGGAGGTGAATGGCTTCTCTTACCTTTGGATAATAGCCTACTTTTGAGGATCGAGCTTATTCCTATACATGATTGTTGGGTGTACTTTCGCAACTCTTACACATGCATATTCCCCTTAAATCTATTTAACGGCTAGCCCAAGTGATAATCAGTATTGCTCTGGCCCACTACTAGGTGGAGGCTCGATACGTCTTTTTGCAAGTCCTTCTTACCTTTTTCCGCCCTTGTACATAGTCATGCATGAATATGCTATATACACTTATGTACATGTTTGATATTGCACTTCATTTACATTTTTGCATGGATGATTTCCATGCACATAATACATAAATACTCATAGCTTCATATACTTTTGCCAAAAATTTAGCAGCATGACAACTAAAATATAGCGGGTCCCAAAATAAATAGTATATCCAATCAACCAGCCAGTCATAGCAATCATAATCATCATAGACAATATACCAATATAACATTACTTTGGTATGGAATTGCACAACTATTTATGCCATTAAATATTTCATAACTTACGGAACCCTTAAATCAATACACTATCACATTATTCCACTTCCCTTAAATCTGCCCGGTATTTCTAAATTGCATCAAAATTCCTTTTTAATTGATTTTAATCTACAAATTTAATAGTTAGTCTACTTTTAAACCTCTTTGCTTTCACTAAATTTTGAAGTGTATAACTTAATTTATTAGGGTTTTACTCATGGTTGTCCTATTTCAAGATAAACTTGTACACCTAAACTTAGAAAATCATTAAAAATCCATTTTTGATCATTTTGATTCAAAATTTATACCAACATTTAATATTTGGACCCTTTTCAATCCGAACAAGTTTCACTCTAATTAGATAAGTAGAGCTCAAGTTATGTGCTCCTTAAGTAAGCTATCCTATCTCCACTAGAACAGAGTATAGGTCAACTTTAAGAAATTATTGGGACAAATCTACTCACGATCTGATTCTGAAATTTTATGAACATGATCCTCTATATGTTATCTTTCTAACAAAATTGGTTGTACTCAATTTGAAATTGTATAAGGTGAGTTATGTCCCTTACATCACACTTTGGTCAGGATAGAGAGTGAAATCTAATGTAACCTATTTCTAAAAATCATAACTATTTCATTTCAAGTCCAATGGACCTATAATGTATACGGTTGGATTGATCTTGAAATATAGTTTCATTAAAAAATAGTTTTATTCAAATTTAAGTTCTGTAGATTGAGAAATACTAATCATCATATGGACAGTCATTAGGGTTCTTCCAACTGCTTTCTCTATTTTGTGTTTTTCTTGATCTGTTGATCTATTCCTCAACCTAAATCAAGTTTTTCTATCTCAAATCACTAGAAAAGAGTCATAATTACCATCATACCTGAACAATTCAAGGATGGTACAAGGAAATCGTAATAGCCATAAGACCCTAGAAGACCACGAAGCTAAGGATTTGAGCTACCTATCGCAAGATTTTTGAAGGCATGGAAGCAAGAGAGCCAATAACAACTCCTGGCCTTCTTCTTCCCTCATGGCAGCAACCTATATGGAGATGAAGAGACTCTACTTGACGCTTGATTATCAAATTGATAGAGGAGTTTTGTAGAGGAGGTGAGGATTGATTTTCATAAAAGGAGCAAGGTGTTTTGAGCCCAAGAAGTCCATCAATTAAGAGCTTGAAGCTCCTGGCTATGGAGATCTTGAAAGAGAAAATGGAGGATGAAGGAATTGGAAGGGTGATCGAAATTTTGGGGGCAAAAAAGGAAGAAGTGTTGGCTTGCTTATTAAGTTGGTGGCCTAATTCTCAATGGTGGATATGAAAGAAAATTCAAATTCACTTAAGCTTAAATTTTGGGTGGCTCTTGTTTGTCCACCTAGAGTGTCGGTGTGGCTAATTTCTAGCCATTCATCCTAGGGCTTTTAACTGACATTTATGCTTGCCTGTAGTATGGACTTCTACCAATTCGATTCTTATATTATGAGACACCATTAATAGACAATCTTTTTTGGTTAGCAAAACATATTTGTCTTTCTACAAAGAAGATTTGAAATCCTATTACCTTAAAATTAACATTTCCTTATTATCTACTTGTACATCTATAATGTATCTAAAAGATTTTATTTGACAGTGCTAGTTATATGCAATGAAATTCGAGATGTTACAGAAACTCAAGTTAATAAAAGAAACAAGTTAGAAATTCAAAGATGTTCACAAACAGAAAATAAGACAACTAGGATAACCTTGGGCAGTGTTGGTTTCGAGGAGCATATCTAGAGCTAGTGATCTTCAATTGAAGTGAAACGAATTTTAGATGAAACCTAACTCATGGAGAGTATAGCCACATCATTTGAGGTCCATTGGACTTATTGTGAGTAAGTTATGAATTTTGCAATACGCTATAGGCAGTGTGACTTAGTTTTGAGCAAGGTGTGTTCTAATGGACATAGCTTGCTCTACAGAACTTCAAATTTAGTGAAATCAAGTTTGTTAGATAGCTAACATATAGAGGAATAAGCTTATAAAGTTTCAAATTTAAACTCCTAAAGGATTGATCCCAATAATACCATGAATTTACCCCATGCTCCATGAGTACCAAAATAAGACAACCCCAGTGTAGAGCTTATAACTTAAGCTCTAATTAGCTAATTGGAGTGGGACTTGTTTGAAAGAGAGTTTAAGTGAGTATAAGGATGTAAAATTTTAAGGCAATATGATAAGGAATGGAATTTTTAGTTATTTTCTAACTTTAGATGTACAAGTTTGTTTTGAAACAGAGCATCCATGACTTATACACAGAGTTCCGAGTTCAGATGGAGCGATAATGAGGTTTAGAATGCTCACCCTGGAGGAGTGACTGCTATTCACTCTCAACTATTGTGATAAGGTTTTAGGGTCTGGGATCGAAGGTCTAGGATCGAGGGTTTCAGGTCTGAGATGTAGATTCTGCCTTACCTTGAGTAAGAACGCCTGTATGTTTTGAGTTTTGAGTCCCTAGCTCAGACCTAAGTTGACTTATCCAAGTTTTCCAAGTTACAAGTTAATAGGGTACCACCTCCTTGCCCTCTAGTTTCTAACCTCCGAGTTGAACACACACTACTCCCTGGTCCATAGTTTCCAAGTTAGAGTCAAGGGTCACTTACTCCTCTTCCACAAGTTCCGAGTTATGCTTTTCTAACTTGGCCTTAAATTGACTTCCCATGATTCCAGGTTCTGAGCTCTAACCTAGAACCTGAATTGACTTTCCTAGTTTCAGAGCTCCAAGTTCAAGCTTAGCCCTAAATTGACTTAACCCATGTTACTGGGTTTTGGGTTTTGAGTTTGAACCCAGAATGACTTAAAATCAAATTTTGGTAAATATTTTAAATTCGAGACAAGATCCTAGGTATTATGTGATTTATGTTTCCTATTGAGTTATTTTGAGATTTGAAGTATGGGAGCCTAATGTACATGTTAACATGCCTATATTCTCTCAATAAAGGAATACATATGAGCATTACATGTTGAATGTGTAACACCATCTATCATGTAAGCATGCTCGAGTCATGAGTTATATTAAGAGGTTGTTACTGTGCTAGGAGATCTTCAAAATATACAAAGTATAATATATGACCCTTTAACTGCACACTATATTATTGAATAATGGTTCATAAATTTCGTCATTTCTGATACATATAGAATAAAATAATTACAATTTAAGAAAAAGTTTTATAGCTAACATTATACATAGAAACTACTTCCATACTACAACTGTCGCCCTCATTGACTTTAGCCAGTCTCCATAGTCTCCCAGGCCAACTTATGCCTGAGTCTTGCACGATGAATTCCCCAGGATTTTTGCCTTGTTATTAAATTTTAGCCTTAGCACTAGAATGTTTATGGAAAAAAAAAACTTACAAGCAGGCAGTGAGAACCTAAGGTTCTTAGTAGGTAAACTCGAACTATTACTCATACAGTGCCATCATAAACATTCCAGCTGCTTCGGTTTCTTATGAAAATGTGAGCACATATACACAAGCAGTGGTTCAATTTTAAGTAGAAAACATCTTTCTCGAAGCGGGTTATATTTTAATAACTACTTGGCATATTATATGGCAGACATAGAAATAAGAATAGTGTAACATACTTCAATAAAAATCATAATAATATTATGACATAATGAGAAAATTAAAAATGCATATGTAGATGCTTGTACTTGACTTAATTCATCTCTTTCTTTAACTTGCAACTTGATCTTGCTCTTCTGTACTTGGTCCCCCGGAGGTGAATGGATTCTCTTACCCCTAGGTAATAGCCTGCTTTTCAGATTCGAGCTCGTACGTATACATGAGTAACAGGTTTACTTTCCCCGACCTTCACATCGGTCTATTCCCCTTAAATCTGGTCGAGGGCTGGCCCAAATCTTAGACAGTATCGCTCTGGCTTACGCTAGCTGGGTCTATGCCATGCCTCACATCGTAGCTTGGTACGTCCCTCTTGCAAGTCCTTATAATCGTTTACTACCTCTTGGATATACTTATGCACAAGAATGCTCTATGCGTTCATGCATATATCTCATATCATTCCTCAATCCTATTTGCATGCATGATTTTCATAGACGTGGCATTCATATGAACACATGTATTGTTAAGTCCTCATAAACTCCTGCCGAAAATTTGGCAGCCGGCAGCATAATGGATCGAGTCTGCTTTTCCATGAATAGTGCCAAACTACCAGAAGGATCAATCAAGCAATAAATCCAACATAGAGCATCAAGTTTTATAACAATAATATCAATCATATAATATGTCAACATAAATACATAACTTAGGTTTTTTGCTCATTCTACTCAATTCTGCCCGATTTTGTAAAATTCACCATAATTTCTATTCAATTCAGTTGGACCTAAATTTTGAATATGTTATAGTGCTATGTGTCTAGTTTCCAACCCTTTTCATCCCATCTCATTTTGATTTATGTAGCTCAAGTTATTCAAGGATTACTTTTATCTGCCCTACAACTAGCCAAAATTACACTCTTAGAAGTAAAAATTCACTAAAAATACTAAACTAAGTGAAATCATATGAAACTTATGCCAAATTAAAGCTAACAGGACAAGCTTTTATTTGAAATAAGTTGCATCTCATTTACATAAGTATAGCTTGAGTTATAAGCCCATAAGTTGACCCTTCTAGACTGTCCTATTTAGTCCGGTTTGGACTCAAGGCAAGTTCATCGAATTACTGGAAATAATTGGGATCAAATCAAACTCTGAAATTTTTATGAATGCTTCCTTTTATGTTGGCTTTCAAATCCAATTAGTTGCACTCAATTTAGAGTTTTTTAGGGTGAGTTACACCCCTCAAAACCCATACTACCCAGAAGAGAACCTAGAATTTCAGATTAAATTTCAAAAATCCATAACTAATTCTATACTAATCCAATGACCTTATATTTTATATGGTTGGAAAGCCCCAAATGTCTAGTTTCACATAAAAATAGTTTCATTGAATTTAAATGGCTGTAGGCTGATCCACCATACAGACTACTGTAAGGTCTCCCAGCTTATCCTATTCTGGTTGTTCTCCTTCATGGATTTTCATACAAGTTTCAACCAAAACCCAAGAGTTTCATTCCAAACCAGTCATGAATCATCATATGTATGTGATATATCATCTAATAAAGGGTGGAATCCCAACCCTCATCAGCCACACACAAGAGAAATATGGGAATTATCGAACCCTACCTTCAATTTTTGATGCAAGACTAACTAGTTTTGAGCTCCTCTTGATGGGGAAGTGATGGAAGCTTGAAGATGAATAAAGTGAAATGAAGGAAGCAATGGTGGAGAAGAAGCAGCTGAATGGGCAGCACGAAAATGAGGGGATAAGGAAGGAAAAGACTCACCCAAAAGCTAGATGAAGTGCTTGGCAAGTTTCATTCTTATTGGCTGAAATTTTTGTGGCTGAATTGCAACCAACTCCACTCATTTTGGGGCTGATTTGCACCACCAATTGAGTGGTTATGTGGCTGTGTATTTAGCCATTAAACATAGGGTTTAGGGTGTGCAGTTATATTGATTCGATTCTGGCAGTTTTAAATACCGAAATCTTACTGATTTTCTTTAAATCGGTAAATCGGTTTTGGAAAAATTCTATAAAGTTTCCTATACTTTCAATCTAATTCCCTCATATCTAATTTCTCTAAATGATACTTAATTGGCTCTAAGTAAATATTTAATCAAATGTTAATTAATCTTAAATAGTTGATAAAACCGAACAACTTGCTAAAAAAAAATGATAGAATATTTTCGGACGTTATACTAAATAATTTCTCATAGTATTTTACATAATAATATAAATTTTCTTTAGCTCTAGTATTTATAATTCATCCCTAATTACTCTTATTTTTTTGATAAATTGATTAGTAGCACAAATCAATTGCACCATTTCTTTGAAATGTTATATTTTCACTTTTTCATAAATCCTTTAACATTTTCTGTTTGGTTTTCGTAACTAATGGCATTTTCGTAAATTTGAGCAAGTCTAGGGTCACCCTATGTCATTTCACACTTGACTACTCTCGTGGTTCAAACGGTCGAGAGTTAAACTTCTACTGTTTCACCCCGTGATTTTGCTCCACTTAAAGCTCTATTCTGCTAACTCTACAGATGAAAGGATATAAATGTCATTTCCTAAAAAGATCTAGGGTCCTTATGGAAATATGCTTGTGGGGTCAAAGTGAAATTTTTTAAAAGTCCTAGGCAACCTTACAAATAACTAAAGTTCACAGGGGTATCTTTTTAGTTTTCTAATTTTTAACATATGACAGTGCCATATTCTCAATGGCAATATTATGCTACCCTATAGTTTTACGTGTAAGGATTGTCAGGGCATATCACTGTCTGAGAAATTCTCTCACTGCCTAAGGGAAATAATTCAAGATTTCTATTATTCTTTATTTAAGAAAGTGGGGATGTTACAGAATGCATATGAGCATTTCATGTTGATATGACTATATTCTCTTAAAGAAATGCATATGACCGTATGAATTAAGAAAGTATGTGAACAAATAAAATGAGATCCTTTCACTTTGAGGCAGTTATGAAATCCTTCCATTTGAAGGCAGTTATAATAAAATTATGAGATACTTCTACTTTGGAGACAATTGGCCAAATAAGATCCCTCTAATTTAGAGGCATGTGGGTCCCCTTGTTGATTAGTACTGTGTAACAACAATCACGAGATGAGCTTATTTCCTAGATTTGGCTATCCAATGGCAGTAAAGTTTAACGTCACACGCTAAGCAAGGAATCTAATGAGAAAATGCATCAAGTCATGCACTCATGAGCATGTAGCATATTTGCCTTTATTTGATAGGTTAATTTTCAGAACAACGCATATCTGTTAGCTATAGGAGTATTGCCATGCTAAAAGAAGGTGTATGAGTTAAAATTAATCTATTTCGGAAGGATATGTTTTCAAAACTTAATAAATGAACTTCTATCACTATGTATGAGATCACATTTTCTTAATAAACTAAAGCAACTGAGACGGTGACGATGACATGAATTGTCAACTAGCTTAGGAAGCTTATCAAGGAACATTACTTTATTCTTATAAGCATCTCTACCTTAATTTTGAACCAGGATAAGTAGGGCTTGTTAATTGTTAATTGTTAAGTTATTTGGATTAGATGCTTGATAAAAGAAACCCACTTAGGAAGATCATGTTTTCAAACTTTTAAAATGAAGCTTGTTTTTCTTTGTATGCTTGCCTTTTCATAATAAACTGAAGTGGGTGGGGCAATAACGATGCCACTATTGTTGTTAGCTGCCTCGGACTACCTACTGAGAAAATTATATTTCTTACCCCTGTGTATTCCTGTGTGTAACATCCCCAGTTCTGAGGGTAGACAAATATAGAAGGAAGCCCGGACCAAATGCAAAGGCAAAATAGTAAATAGGTGAACTGTAGCAGAAGTAAGGGTGAAATTATAATTATTAGATTACATTGGCAAAATTAATTAAGGGTTTACAGTTGTCGGGAGGGACATTAGCATAAAAATCCCGATTCCGGGAATATGTGGGTCCCACGACATTAGTAGATAACTAGAATACATGTAAAAACTTTATAAATGATATTTTATACATATGGTTTTAAATAGAAGTATGAGATAACTCACACAGTATATAATATCTCAGGCAACTCAGAGTACCCAAATTAATAGCTGGATACCTTGAATTAATCCTCAAGGGTCCTATATTGTCTTTGGGCATAACAAATCTAGGGAAATAATCCTACAGAGACTAGATAGATATGTCATGAGAGTAGCTAAATTATGTGGGCATAGATGAGCTATACCCTACATTGGGTAAATGTGTAGATGTGAGAATGCTACGTAGTCCGAATTGGTGGATTATTCACCACTACTCTTTTTACAAGTACCTTCTACAAATATTTGCTACAAATATCTCAATAATCTTATCCTTTCCTCCTCTCCTTCATCTTCATGCCAACAACACACACATACACACACACACACATACACACATACACATACTATCCTCATCATCTTTTTTATCTTCTTTCTCACCACCACTATAGCCATGAGCTTCAAGCTCATGGTTGATGGCCTTCTTGGCCTCAAAGCATCTTATTCCTTTTATGAAAATTAATCCTCACCTTCCTTTCTATAACAGCCTAATAATACCATACTATGCTTAAGTCATTTTATGGCATCACTAGTTGTTACTCTTAACTAGTGGTAGTTCTTATCATTGAAATTAGCATAATATACGAAAATAGCATGTAATTTTTTTTTTGTAAAACCTTTATGCTTGAAAACTGAGCCTTTAAGCACTTACTTACTCGTATACAAATGAACGTTGTTCTTTATATCATTGAGTTACTAATAAGACATATGATAAAATTGAAACAACATCACACAATACCATAAGCCAAGAATGTAATCATAGATACTCAAGAGTCATCATTACACTTAATAAATATCACATATGTAATAGGTCAAATTAAGTAGCATAACTTCCTATATGCTCTTAATTGCACATAAACTGCCCAACTGGAGCTCTTAAGAAAATGAAAATACTATGCGACTATCTCGATCCTCCTTAGCTAAGTGAAGAAACATGGTAGCTCCTCGTCTTATCCAGTCAAGTACTGTTAGAAGTGCTACCATGGATGCCATCAGCTCCATCTGAAGATGACACGGGAAGGTAGGAGTGAGAAATACAAGATTTCTCAATAGGATCGCGACCAGACAAACATTGTGTCATCGTTATTGTCCTAGCCACTTCGGGTTTAATTATAAAAACAATGGACAGATATAAGTTCAATTTTAATGGTTTTGAAAACTTAATCCCCAAAGCGGGTTACTTTTAGACTTAACATTATAACTACATCATTATAACTAACATACATACTGAAACATAGAATAAACATTCATAATGCAAATGGACAATATAAATACATGCAAAGTTGTAACGTCCGAAAAATTTTATCATTTTTAACCGAGTTGTTCGATTTTATCAAACAATTGTGATTAATTAGAATTCGATTAAGTATTTACTCAAAGTCAATTAAGTATCATTTAGAGAGATTAGATTTAAGAAAATTAGATTAGAAACATAAGAGACCACATAGGATTTTTCCAAAACCATTTTACCGATTTAAAAGAAATCGGTAAGATTTCGGTATTCTAAACTGTCAGAACCAAACCAATAGAAATTATACTGTGTAAACCCTATATCAAATGGCACAAATTCAGCCACTTCCCCCTTGAAGAGTGGTGCCACTTGCATGCCAACTTTGTGGAGAGTTGTGGCTCATTTTCAACCATTCAACCATCAACCAATCATATTGTTTGCTTTTTCCAACAACACAAAAAATCCCCTCCTTCTCCCTTAAGGATTTCTGCTTTAGGTGTGCAAACCAGCCCCCACTTTGTTTCATTTATCTTCATCTTCTTCATCCTCCTTCATCTCATCTCACCCATAGGTTTAAGCTCCAATCACGTATTTCACTCCAAGATCAAGATCCAACCCTATTCTACTCCTTTAAGGTAGGAACTTCATCCTTTCTCTTATTTTTCTCTGATTTGGAGCTGCCTAGGGCTCCACTTTCTCCCTTTGTTTTGATGTTATATTGGTTGGAGATGATGGGTTATGTGTGGTTTAAGATGTATGATTGAGCTAGGATTAAAGATTAGATTGATTGATTTAAGGAAATCATGAGTTCAAGATGTTGTTAGGGTTTTTCCTTGGCGGTCCATACGGCGGAGTGTATGGCTCTGTCCACAGCTATTTAAATTTGATGGATCCATTTTTATATAAAACTAGAAATTCAGGGCTTTCCATACATATAAATTATAAGGTTATTGGATTAGTATTGAGTGAGTTATGAATTTTTGAAGTTGACCTAGAAATCTGGATTTTCTACTAGGCAGTCCATATTAAGAGGGATGTAACTCATCCCGTACACCTTCAAATTAAATGAAATTAGTCTTTTTTGAAAGCTAACATGTAGTAGAACATCCCATAAAAATTTTAGAATTTTCTCTGCTCCCAATCATGTCCGGTAATTCAATGAAATTGCCTTAAGTCTAAACCAGACTTATACAGGGCAGTCCAGAATGGTCATTTTTCGAAACTTATATCTCAAGCTTTGCTTATGTAAATGAGATGAAACTTGTGGCAGATGAGAGCTTGTCCTATTATCGTTAATTTGATATAGTTTCGCGTGGTTTCACTCATATTTCAATTTTTGGTGAATTTTTACTCTTAAGGGTGCATTTCTGGCTAGTGATAGAATAGGCCGAGGTAGAATTTATTTATCTTGAGCTATACACATCAAAATGAGATGGGACAAAAAGAGTTGGAAACTAGACAGCCAACTCTATAACATATCCAAAATGTAGTCCTAAAAGAATTAAAATAGAATTTTGGTGGATTTTACAATTTTAGGGAGAAAGCTCTTTTTCTATATTACTGTATGATATTGTTATATTCTTGGTATGAATATGATATTCTATATTGGATTTGTTGTTTAATTGAATTGTCAGGTTGTCCGACACTATTCATTGGGAAGCGGAGGTGATCTGTTATACTGCCGAAATTTCGACAGAGATTGCAATTAATATAAAATTATAATTTATCCATGTATTGTTCAAAGTAAAGTAGATAAGCAATGCTGCCATTTATAAGAATGAGAAAGGATTCCATGTGACTTGGGCCAGCCCCTGAACAAAGTTAAGGAGAATAGATCAGTGGGGAAGTCAAGGAAAGTAAACTCGGTGACCCTATATAGGAACGAACTCGATCCTGAGAAGCAGACTATTACCCAGGAGTTTTATGGCTAATAGACTCCCAGGGGACCAAGTATGGAAAAATATGAGTTAAAGTCAAGTGCATCATCATTTCTGCATATCCATAGTTTTTGTTACCATGCTTTGAGTTAATTGCACTATTTTTTACTATGCAATTAATTGCACTATTATCTGCTATATATGTACTTTTGTTTACTTTACAGCTACCATTTAATTATGTCAAAATATATGTCTTGTTGCTTATTTCTCTGTTTAATTTTTCTTATTTCCTTAAGTAAAACTAAACTGTGTTTCGGGCTATGATTTCTCTAACTAATTGAGTAGAATATCCTGTTGATGTAACATTTTCTTTTAATTAACCAAAACCCGAAACAACTGAGAATAATAGCGACATTAGATTAGTGGAGAGATGAATTCCTACTGAGAAATTTTTATTTTTCACCCTACTGTATGTTTCCGCATCATTCTCAGATCTTGGAGAATGCAGCAACAGGAGTCCTATTCATTGAGTTCCTGGACTTGCATTTCCATTTAGATCCCATGCTAGACTTTGTATATATTGCTGGTAGCTGTCGTTTTCGTTTTTACTTCTTCTTCGGTAGAGACTTCGCAGTTCCACTTTCTTATCCTATTTTTGACCCTACTGCGCCCTACATCGCCATCCCCATGTATGTGGCACATCCTTTTCCACTTCCACCAGTAGTAGCAGTAGCAGCAGCCGCAGCTCCAGTGTCACCTCCAGCATCACCACCACAGCAGGCTCCTCCTTTTCACTCTCTGAGGAGGAGGATCCATCAGAGGCTTCCGTTTCATTCTCTTCATCCTCTACACCAGGTAGCGGCTATGCCCCGGTAGACGCTGGCATGGCCAATGGATTCTTCTCATCGGAATCCATTTAGGGGATGTCTGTAGCTGACAGTATGTGATGTACAAAGTAGCCCCCTTTTGGCATTTTTGGGCTATAGGTTCAGTTTAGCGGGCGATGCCCACAGATAGTTAGCATGTGAAATGGCCCTTGGGGATCAGTCAGGGTTACACTTTGTAGCATTAGACCGAGTGTTTTCGTCTTAGTGGCCTCATTACTATACCCTGTACTTTGGATGCTCTGTTTTGAAAAACTCATGTATATATTTATATATATGACAGAGTTTCTATATTTCAGTTTATTCCACAGATTTTCTTTTGTTTTGACGCGAAATTTACTGTTTATCATATGTCTACCTTGAATAAACAAATAAACAGCTAATTTCCTTACAAGTAAATAACATTGGGTTAACACGAAATAACTTAGACACTTACGCGTGATATCTTGCTAGGTAATATATCGAGACTTAAGCATAGTATATTGTTTGGTAAGGTGTTACATTTTTGGTATCAGAGCAGTTTGTCCTAGCTGAGGCCTGAGGATTGGACTGACTATGCTTCACGTATGCTTGTGTCCCTTAGATATCATCATGCATGTAGTCTTGTTTGTCTGGATGAGATATAGGAATGCATGCAAAGGACATTGCCTGACCATATGCTGTTATTTTCTAGCACACTAGACTTAGTATTGAACCTGATCACCTCAATAACTCTTGTTTTGTGTGTTCAAAATTTGATGGCTTCTGGAAGGTGAGGTAGGCCGTGAACTTCCCCAGCCCAGGAGGAATCTACCGAGTTCCTAGACACAATACGAGAAATGGCACACGCTATGCACGAGCAGGCAGCTGTGACAACTCAAATGATGGGCCAACTAGGAAGGCAGCCACAGGTAGGTCTTGGAGGGAATCATAATGGCCCTAGGGTAGATATAGAGTACCTTAAATTTGCTGAGTTCAAGAAGGCCAACCCACCTAGCTTCAGGGGAGCCTTTAACCCTAACAAGGCTGATGAGTGGATCAAGGCTATGGAGAAAGTTTTCTTCGTCTTAGATTGCACAGACCGTCAGAAGGTTGCTTTTGCCACATACACGCTAGAAGCAAATGTAGAGTTCTGGTGGAATGGTGCACGATGATTGCTGGAAGGATCCCAAATGGAAATCACTTGGGATATATTTAGAGATGCATTCTACCAGAAGTATTTTCCTACCTCTGTCCGCAATGCTAAAGAGTTGGAGTTTATGTACCTCCGTCAAGGGAACAGTAGCATATCGGAATACATTGCTAAATTTGAGGAGTTGTGCAAATTTTCCACCATTTATCAATGGAACCCTAATGAAGTGTGGAAATGCGTGAAATTCGAAGGTGGGCTGCAAGAAGACATTCTTACCACCATAGGGCCAATGGAGATCAGAGATTTCCCTACTTTGGTGAACAACTGCCGCTTGGTGGAGAATTGTAACAAGAAGTTGGTTGCTACTAGGTCAACCGATAGTAACTTTAACAAGGGATTGGCTCTGCAAGGCCCAAGGTTCAAGCCTAACTTTTAGTAGTAGAGAAAATTTCAACCTGCGAGCAATAAAGGCAAGCAACCCCAGATGCCTTTTGGAAACCAGACCTGCAGCTAGTGTGACAAGAATCATGGCAACTGCCCATGCCTGGTAGGTCAGAACGTCTATTTTGGATGTGGTAAGCTAGGCCACAAGATCTATGAATGCCCAACCAAGAACCCTCAGCTGACTTCTAGACTGTAATGCCAGGGAAGAGTTTTCACTATGGATGCATAAGAAGTTGACAAGTCAGAAGATTTGATTCAGGATACATGTGAAGTGAATGGTAAGACCTTAACTGTTTTATACAATTCAGGTGCTTCACACTCTTTCATTTCTCATGATTGCATATCAGTCTTGTAATTACCTATTTCTGAATTACCCTCCGACTTGCTTTCTACTCCTACAAGTCAGCCCGTTAAGACCAATCATAGTTGTATGAATGTCTCCTTTCAAATAAGAGGTCGGACTTTTTCAGCCAATTTAATTTGTCTTCCCTTGTTCGGCCTTGACATCATTTTGGGTATGGATTGGCTCTCTGCCAATCGAGCCATGTTAAACTGCTCTAACAAAGCCGTTGTGTTTCCTTCTGTATCATCCTCTGAACCAATAACCCTTATAAACTTTTATCTAAGCTCTATAACAGTACGCTACCATGAGGATAGGGGTCAAGGGTACATCTTCTTATTAACTAATGTAACGGAGGTTGATCAGAAGTTAGATAATATTCCAGTTGTTAGGGAATACCCTGATATGTTCCCTGAGGATATCCCTGATTTTCCTCCCTAGAGGGAAATTGAGTTCGCCATTGAATTGGTACCAGGAGCAAGACCAATATCTATAGCGCCATACCGAATGTCACCTTTGGAGTTGACCGAACTTAAAAAGCAGATTAAAGAACTCCTAGAAAAGAAATTTATTAGGCCAAGTACATCACTATAGGGAGCTCCAGTCCTGTTAGTTAAGAAGAAATATGGGGGCATGCGACTTTGTGTGGACTATAGGCAGCTGAATAAGGTAATGATCAAGAATAAATATCCATTGCCAAGGATTAATGACCTTATGGATCAACTGCAAGGGGCTACCGTATTCTCCAAAATTGACTTATGGTCGGGATATCACTAGATTTGGGTTCGAGAAGTAGATATTCCTAAGACGGCATTTCAGACTCGTTATGGACATTACGAATACACTATAATGTCTTTCGGGTTGATGAATGCACCAGCAATATTCATGGATTACATGAATCGGATATTCTGACCATATCTTGACAAATTGTGGTAGTGTTTATTGATGATATACTTGTCTACTCGAAGATGAAGCAGGAACATGTCGAGCATTTGCGGCCGGTTCTACAAATTTTAAGAGAGAAGAAACTCTATGCCAAGCTATCCAAATGTGAATTTTGGATGAAAAAAGTAAAATTCCTTGGCCATATGGTATTCCATGGGGGAATTTTTGTGGATCCCAATAAGGTGGAAGCAGTATTAAACTGGGAACGGCCAACTATGGTTATAGAGATCAGGAATTTCCTGGGTCTGGCAGGATACTATAGGAGATTTGTCAAGTACTTTTCTCAGATAGCTTTGCCCCTAACAAAGTTAACCAGGAAGAATGCCCCATTCGAATGGACACCTGAGTGCAAGCAGAGTTTACAAGAATTAAAAAAAAAGTTGACTAAAGCCCCAGTACTTACTTTACCGAATCCTCATGGGCTGTTTGAAGTTTACTGTGACGCTTCTAAGAAAAGATTAGGGTGCGTGTTAATGCAAAACAGAAATGTCATCGTGTATGCTTCCAGGCAATTGAAAGCTCATGAAAGGAATTACCCAACGCATGACCTCGAGTTAGCGGCGGTAGTGTTTGCCTCGAAGTTATGGAGACACCACTTCTATGGAGTGAAGTTTGAAGTGTTTTCTGATCACAAAAGCTTGAAATACCTTTTTAATCAGAAGGAATTAAATATGAGGCAACGAAGGTGGATAGAGTTTCTTAAAGATTATGAGTTTGAGCTGAAATACCATCCTGGCAAAGCGAATGTAGTGGCAGATGCCCTAAGCAGAAAGTCCTTAACCGTGGCATGGATGATGATCAAGGAGACGGAACTTATAGAGAATTTTCAAGACCTCAACTTGGGAGTCTTTATAACTTTAAATGCCATTCAGTTAAACCAAATCAAGATAACCAACGATTTTAAAGGCCAAATCCGACAAGCACAGCAACAAGATAACAACTTTCAGCATACAGTGCAACTAGCGCAATCTGGAAAACTAGCAGGTTTTGCTCGAGATACAGAAGGCACCTGGCGATACCAAGGAAGAATATGTGTACCTGAGATGGACAGCCTTAGGAAGAGGATCCTAGAGGAAGCCCATAAGAGTGAGTTCACTATATATCATGACATTAACAAGATGTACCAAGATCTAAAGAAGATATTTTGGTAGCCAGGCCTTAAGAAAGATGTGGCAAGTTTCGTGAGCAAATGTCTGACCTGTCAGAAGGTGAAGATAGAGCATCAGAAACCGGCAGGGACACTGAAACCCTTGGAAATTCTGGAGTGGAAATGGGAAAGCATCTCCATAGATTTCATAATGGGGTTGCCAAGAACACCTTCTAGATATGATGCTATATGGGTGATAGTGGATAGACTGACAAAGTTTGCTTACTTTTGTACCCATTCGAGCAAACTATCC
This sequence comes from Pterocarpus macrocarpus, assembly GCA_031439585.1. NCBI lineage: Eukaryota > Viridiplantae > Streptophyta > Magnoliopsida > Fabales > Fabaceae > Pterocarpus > Pterocarpus macrocarpus. The sequence continues at coordinate 32,324,967 of CM062515.1, forward strand.
TTTGGAGAAGTTAGCTCAGTTATATGTTCAGGAGGTGGTGAGGTTACATGGCATTCCCTCAACTATCATCTCAAATCGAGGTCTAAGGTTCACCTCATGATTTTGAGGAGCACTCCAGAAGGCGTTAAGTACTAGGCTCTGTCTAAGTACTGCATATCATCTGCAAATGGATGGTCAAACAGAACGAACTATTCAGACCTTGGAAGATATTTTGCGAGCGTATATTCTGGAACAGCGTGGAAGTTGGATCGATACTTACCTTTAGCTGAGTTTGTATACAACAACAGTTACCATGCTAGGATCGACATGGCTCCGTATAAGGCTTTATATGGACGAAAGTGTCAATCTCTCTTGTGTTAGTATGAATCAGGAGAATAGAGTCTGTTAGGACCGGAACTGGTTAGACAAACTAGGGAGTAGGTTAAGAAGATCCGTAGTAAGATACTCGCAGCTCAGAGCCGTCAGAAAAGCTATGCAGACGTTCGAAGAAAACCGTTGGAGTTTCAAGAGGGGGACCATGTATTCCTAAAGATTACACCCATAATTGGAGTAGGTAGAGCCATTAAAGTTAAGAAGCTAAGCCCTTGCTTCATAGGTCCCTTTCAAATTTTGATATGAGTCAGACCCGTTGCATATCGAGTTGCTTTACCTCCACACCTATCCAATCTTCATGATGTCTTTCATGTGTCCTAACTCAGAAAGTATCAACCTAACCCCACACATTTCTTGGAACCTGAGTTAATTCAACTGAAAGATGACTTAACATTTCATGTACCCCCAGCACGGATAGTGGACAGGGGCATCAAACACCTTCGGAACAAAAGCCGTACAGTTAGTGATGGTGGCATGGGGGAGCGAAGACTCAACGGACTGCACGTGGGAATTAGAGACTAATATAAGGAGAGAGTATCTTGAATTATTCTCAGGTACTAAAGTTTGAGGACAAAATTTTTTTTAGGAGGGTAGTAATGTAATGTCTAAAAAATTTTATCATTTTTAACCGAGTTGTTCAGTTTTATCAAACAATTGTGATTAATTAGAATTCGATTAAGTATTTATTCAAAGTCAATTAAGTATCATTTAGAGAGATTAGATTTAAGGAAATTAGATTAGAAACAAAAAAAATCTCATAGGATTTTTCCAAAATCATTTTACTGATTTAAAAGAAATAAGTAAGATTTCGGTATTCTAAACTGTCAAAACTAAACCAATAGAAATTACACTGTGTAAACCCTAGATCAAATGGCACAAATTCAGCCACTTCCCCCTTGAAGAGTGGCATCACTTGCATGCCAACTTTGTGGAGAGTTGTGGCTCATTTTCAACCATTCAACCATCAATCAATTATATTGTTTGCTTTTTCCAACAACACAAAAAATCCCCTTTTTCTTGCTTAAGGATTTCTACCTTAAGTGTGCAGACCAGCCCCCCGTTTGTTTCATTTTTCTTCATCATTTTCATCCTCTGCACCAAGTAGCGGCTATGCCCCAGCAGATGCTGGCATGGGGAATGGATTCCTCTTATCGAAATCCATTTAGGGGATGTCTATAGCTGACAGTATGTGATGTACATAGTGGCCCCCTTTTGGCATTTTTGGGCCATAGGTTCAGCTTAGTAGGCAATGCCCACAGATAGTTAGCACATGAAATATCTCGTGGGGACTAGTTAGGGGTTACACTTTGTAGCGTTAGGCCGAGTCTTTTCGTCTTAGTGGCCTCATTACTATACCTTGTACTTTGGATGCTTTATTTTGAAAAACTCATTTATATATTTATATATATGACAGAGTTTTTGTATTTCAGTTTATTCCACAAATTTTCTTTTGTTTTGACGCGAAATTTACTGTTTATCATACATCTACCTTGAATAAACAAATAAACGGCTAATTTCCTTACAAGTAAATAACATTGGGTTAATATGAAATAACTTAGACACTTACGCGTGATATCTTGCTGGGTAATATATCGAGACTTAAGCATAGTTTATTGTCCAATGAGGTGTTACAAAAGACATGCATCATCATAGACTTAACCATGGTTATTCTTTGACTTTACTTTCGTTTTTAGCACGTGCTTAACATTCTTTACTTTTCCTTTAAAATAGACTACTTTTGGATATGAGCTCATTCCGTGACCGTCGCCACGCAGTACTAACTAAATCAGACTAAGCCGATATTGGTTACCTCTAAGTTGGAGGGTCCTTTATGTCACCCTTGCCTCCCTCAAAGAGGTTTCTTGAGTCTTGTGGATCACCATCTCTCACTTCCCTGAAGTGATCGAGGGGTCATATCCCATTATTTCTTTTCTTATCATTATACTTTACATGCATAATACTTCTTTGACCAGACACATGCAATGATATGATTAAGTCCATAATTTTGACGGAAATCTGGCAGCATAACGGATATACCGGAGCTTTCCCAAATGCAATCATAAAACTTTCAATCAATAGTTTATCATATCACAAGAATCAATCAATCATAAGACAAAGCTCAATCAAACTCATCATTTATCATGCCGAATGGCATCACATATTCATACCTTAAAGGGGTTTATAGTTGTGTTATTCTTTGTGAATAATATTATGAATCATCACATGATTTCCCATGGTTACCCATAAGAGAATCACATAGTTAAGATATATATATGTGGTCTTTTAGTTGCTTAGTTCTCATATAAAATTATTCTTTGCTTTAGTTCATATCTTATGGAACACTTGTTCAAATTAATTAAGTTAAATAATTGTTTCCTTTCCTTGAGATAGTACACTTAGTGATTCCTAGGTTCATGATATGCTCAGAGGCCCTAATCATACTTTTGTTCCCAAGGAGTTCGAGATCCCTCTAATCCTTGGGTCATGACAACGCATAACCACATCATGAACCTAACAACACCGTATTCACTAAACACCAATGGTGATTTTTAACTTAACTAAGTTACAAAGTTTCAAGCTTTTATCGCTAACATAACAAGATCTTACCTTAAGTATTATAAAAGCTATCATTCTTTATAAAGTAGTCATAAAGTTTTACTCTTTGTGAAAGTAAGTGCCTTTAAAATTCAGCTTTTATCTTAAAGATTAGTTCTTCATGAAATAATGATACAAGTTATTAGCTTGTTAACTAAAAAGTCTTGTTCTTCATGAAAGTTGACTCTTTTAATTATTCTAAGACCATTAAGGTCTCAACTTTATGATTTAAAGTTATCTCTAAATTAAAAAGGTTCCTACTTTATGAACTAATGACATAAAACATTAGCTTTAGAGTTATAAAAGTCTTGATCTTTATAAAAGTTAACACTTTTATAACTCAAAAATGCTATTTTTGCTTAAAGCTTGGAACTTTACTAATATATTCATATCAAGATTCCACCTTCACAAGACTTAGTGTGCAAGCTTATAACTTTATGACTTAAAGTCACCTTCTTGGTTAAAGTTTAAAACTTTATGGAAGGATTTACATCCAAGAATCAATCTTTACAACATCAAGTGACAAAATACCATTTTTATAACTCAAAGAGGCTTAATATTCCAAAAAGCTTAGACTTTTACATGTAGTCTTGACCTCAAAACAAAACAAAATAAGACCTTTATGAAGACACCAAACTTGCGCCACTTGTTATGCATCAAGAAGCAAACTTTTTAAAGCTTTAAGCTTTTAGGAGGTTCATAGTCTTATCAAATCATGAAAAGCATATAAAGATGAAATTTTTCTAATCATAAACTCATCATAAGAAAAAAAAAATAACTTTAAGCAAAATACCACCAAGAATATCAAGAGCATACAAGAATAATAACATGAACATATTTTACCAAAAATAGAAACACCAAGAACATATTTTGCCAAAAAAGGAAACTTTTGCTCATGAAGAGCATGAAAGATTTTTCTCAAGTTTTCACTTAAAGATCTTAGTCATGAAAAGAACCAAGCTTCAAGCTTTCTTGAATAAACAAAATAAAAGAGTGAAGATCACTACCTAAAATTGAAAATGGCATCCTTGAAGGAGAAGAAAAAGATGAAGAAGACTTCTCCTATGATGATGGTGGTGGCGGTTTTGAGAGGATGAAGATGGAAGCTCTTAAGTTCTCTTGAAAATGAGTCTTGTAGTGTTTAGATCTCTTTTCCAAAGACCAAAAGATGTGATCTTTGAAGGGCTTAGTGAGGAAGGTTTGGTTATGGAGGTGGAGAATGATGAAAAAGATGAAGAAGAAGAAGAGGAAATGTAGAGAGAGGTTGGAGAGTTTGAGGACTTTAGAGAGAGAATGAGAAGTTGAAAATGAAGTGACTATGTGTGTGTGTGCATGAAGTGGCCATAAGCTTCTTTGTCTTAGGGAGGGGGAGATATATTTCTTTTGTTGTAATGAAGGGAACAAAATGGTTAATTAAGGGGTTTACTTTAGACAAGACTTAATACTTTTCTTACATAAAGCAATATTATCTCTTACTTTTTAACTTTGGTGATCTCATCAATGCTTTATTGTCTAGTTGACTAAATTTGAATTTAAGCATGTGATTAAGTGCTCTTGCAACTTAATTAACATGATTAAGCAAGGATTAGTGATTAACACACAAGAATATGATTAACAAAAATTAATCTTGTGATTAAGCTTACTTAACCTTAATTAAACTTGATTAAGCTAATTAAAAGCGGTTAGTGTTTAATTAAGCTATAAAGGCTTTGACTTGCTTAATTAGAGATTATCTAACCTTGATTAAGCATTCTCTTGACTTTTCTCATTTGGGTTAACTCATGAATTCTTCATTAACCCCTTAATTAAGCCTCTGTCTCATAATTTCTCATTAAGTGCCTAATTACTCAGAGTTATTGAGGTAATTTAGCACGACACGAAATTGAGAATGTTACACCTTCTATCAAACCCCTCTATCAATTTGATGATCAAGCATCAAGTAGAGTTTCCCCACCACCATACATGTTGCGGCCATGAAAGGAGAGGAAGGCTAGGAGTTGTTCTTGGCTTTTTTGCTTCCATGGCTCCAAGAACCTTGAGGTAGGTAGCTCAAATCCTAGGTTTATTTCCTCCAAATCCTTGCACTTATGTCACGTCCAAACCCTAGGTACCTCACTTAATTTGATGATCGTTGGTTGGATTATAATGTTGATGAAGTTGGCTATGTGATCATTATGCTTAGAGATATTAATTTGAGTTTGATTTTGCACTTGGATGTTGATGATTATGTGTGTATGGATTTGGTATTATGTGACTAGCATGAGAGAGGTATAGGGTTCAGCCTTATGAGTTATTAAATTGGTTAAATGAGATTTTAATTAAAAATGGTGGTAGAAAGCTCAAGAAGCTAACATAAGATAACCTCTAGGATCACTAAATAACTAGAAAAGCCAAGCCTTAGTTAAATTAAGTTAATACTTTATATGAATTGAAATAAATATTTAGTAAATCTTAAATAAGTCTCTTGAGGTCCTTGAAAAAGAATTTGAGTAAAGGGAGTCCATAGGAATTGGGGGAAATAGCTTTAAAAAAACTGGACACCTAAAGGAAGACAAAATAAGAATTCTAAGCTAGGATAGTGGAGATCTTTAGCAAAAATTGCACTAACTAAGTAATCTTATAAGGTTAAGGCCATTTTTCCTTATTAGTATAAGAAGAGTAAAGCATGTAAACCAACAATCTCGACGATCTAAGCTTAAATGAATTAGATATGAATTTTAGAATAAAACAGGGGAGAAACCAAGTTCGACTTGTGACCCTCTTCATTTATCTCAAAACTTGGAACGCGAGGGACGATGGAGAAATAGACCCTTTTTATTAAACTTGAAACCCAGAGACTTGGGAAAAGAAGGGAACCCTTCTCTTAAGATCAAAACCTTGGGTAGTCAGCAAGGTTGGAACCCGGAACCTCAATTAGCCAGGAAGATAGGAATCTGGAACCTCGAGTAGCCAGGGAGATCGAAGCTTGGAACCTCCGGTACCCAGGAAAGAGTTCCCTAAAATCGAAACACAGAACTTGGGAGACAAACGAAAAATGAACCCTTTCTCTCAAACCCAAAACTTAGAAATTCAAGGAATAAGTGAACCCTTAGGAAACCGAAACTTGGGGGAACAAGGAAGACGTGGACCCTTTTTCTTAAGCTTGGAACTTGGAAGTTAGGGGACCAGAAGTTAACCCAAAACTCGGGAGTTGTGCTTACGAGATATGGTGCCTAGATTTAAAGGTAAACCAAGACATAACTTGAGTTACACCTAGGTAAATCACATGAGACCAAGAGGGTTAAACAAAGAACATGATAAACAATGACTTTATGAAACATAAGCGCTAGGTAATGAGACACTACCCAAAAACAAGGTAAAAAATGGTGGATTTTTTTTACAAATTATGGCGATTTTAACCACTATTTTTTACATTAATGGCGATTTCAAAAACCGCCATAATTGGTTCCACCATTCAATAAATTATGATGGTTCACTAAAAACAACAACAATTTACACATAATATAAAACGGCGGTTTTGGTTAGATAATTATGCCAGTTTGGAACTGCCACAATTTGCTTTGCAATTTAAAAATAATAGGCTATTCTGGCAGTTAAAAACCTCCAATTTTTGCTGAAATTGGTGATTATGGCGGTTAAAACCGTCGCAATTTGGATTGCAACTGGAAAAAAAATAGCTTCACAAATCCTATTTCACTCAACCTATGATGACATTTAATTGAATTAGAGAAGAAATTACATAAGGGAAACTACAAATCATGAGCATTGTGCTATTAATTCTCCACGAAAAAGAAGTAGGTAATAATTCTGGACAAGTCAAAGTATATGTGAAAACAAGGTTCATATACAGAAACACAACAATGTTATGCTAACTAGAAAAAAAAAATTCTAAGGAAAGAAATACATATAATTTATGACAAAGCACAAACCTTCAAGAAATACATACAAAACAATTATAAATATCATACTATCAATCACTATAATTAACTTTTCTTGCTCTCGTGAAATTGTGTTGTCAAGCTTGAACAATTAGTAGCCAATTTTGAAGGTTGCTAGGGACCAAAACCTCTGCCTCTCAATACTCCTCTTGGAGATGAGACATCTCCTTTCTTTTCTTCCTTCCAAGTCCAAAATTTGCAACTCTAGAATGACAAAATAAAGAAGGAAGTTATGAGCAGAAAGATGATTGAATAGCACGATAAGTCTATTTAGGAGGAATTTGCAGTAGCAGAACCCTTAGAAAGAAACTCTGTTAATTAAAGCTTCATAGAACTTTGATAGCGAGACAATACAGATCAAAAGTTGAAACTACCAACAAACCATTAGCAAATATAAAAGTTCAATGGTAGCAAAACTAAATATTTATGAATAAAATTTAGATCTAAAAAATTTTAAATTAATCTTATTTATGAAAAGATATTCAAATCATTTTCTGAATTCAGCTGTGCAAACATCCTAGCAAGAACAGTTATCTAGCAACATGTAATGTGCACAAAGACTAGTCTAAAACGTATACTGATTTTATAATGGTATAACAAATGAACAATTTTCTTTTAAGCATTGACAACTAATTATGAAGTAAATTTCGAAGATGGAACTTCCAAAAGGCTAAAACTAAAAGAACTAACACTTCTTTCACAAAAGTCGCAGACATATCTTAAGAATCTGAAACATAGAAATCGCCATACTAGAGCATTAGGATACGCACCAGCCATAAGAAGCCTTTTACAATGGTGATGTGGTTTATCCAAGTTGCATTGTAAATAGGGGTAAGATCAAATGCATTCCTCAAATTGATATGCCGTCATTCTTCCTCAACAGTGCCAAGGCCAACTCTGCATCAATCAAAAGATACTTCTCTCACAACATGCCACATGTCTACAATGATACAATAATGTGAGATAACTTTCATCTTGCAAAAGAAAATATTATCAATAATGCCTTCTAAAATAGTTTGAAGTATTAAATTATATCATGAATTTGAATGACGTGCTCTACTATTATACTCTCCAGATTTAGATAGTTTGTCAAAGTAACAATTGGCTGTTTGTGAGTCTATATGAAGTGGATTAAGTAACAAAGCAAGTTTTGTAATTTCTACTCAACTATAACATGTAAATTGGCTATTCAAAAGTGATAAAAATAAAAAAAAGGGGGCAGTTGAATCTAGAAGCATATAAAATTTTTTCTTATTTAGAGTTTGGATACACATGGCAATGCCATAACAAACGCAAAAGTTTTAATTTTTCTGCGTGCTATGGCCAAAAGAAAAAATACGAGCTTTTCTTTTTATTTAAATTTATAAAATGCTTATTAAATTTATGTGTTACTATATTATTAAAATTTTTAATAATTTTACGACACATATCAAATGATTATGAGGTTATATAAGATTATATTAAATATACTTCTTCCTAAGCTCTCAAAATATCTTTATGCGATATATAATGATATGACATTGCCTAGGCGCATATATATAGATTAAGGATGCATAATTGCATACATCATCGAGTAGCATATATGGAAATATAGTTAGGATTAAATATCTCGTTGTTTCTTGCCTTCCCACATGGTGTTGGTGTCTGACAAGTAGTAGGTGTGGAGTAAGGAAGCACTATGAAAATAAAACTTTCTTTTTATTTCTTGAAACACTACACTTGAGTACACCACACTCAAATTTCTTTCACTGATCACCTCACTTACTTAGGTGCACACTAGAGACTCTATGTGCTCATACACACTAGTATCTCACTTGAGCTTCACTTTCTGCCCACACACTCTTATAACGTCACTTCACACTTGCACTCAAAACACTCAATTGTGCACCTTATTTACGCTTACACACTCCAAGCACTCACTCTTTGACACACTCACTTGACTCTACCACTCTACACACAATATCACAAGCTCTCGCTTGTATTTATAGGTGATTCAAGTCGGTGGCATAACCGACTAACAGCAGCTAGAATTTTCTAGCTCAATTAATAGTTTTTTAACACTAGCTTTACACAATTCTAGATATTTCTTTTTCCTTCTTAGTTATAGAGAAGTCTAATAGTTTCTGATTCTTTTCAATACCACTGCAAGAAATTTCCAAAATGTCAGTAATTGCTTTTATAGAAATTTCCAAAGCTTGTGCTGATCTTCATTAGGCATAATACATTACAACATACAGGATGTAAAAGTACAAGCAACTACACAGAAAATATTAACAAAGCACATACATATATATATATATATATATATATATATATATATATATATGTAAGTAAAACTTGCCAATTTTGCAAATCTATAAATCGGACTGCACTACTTGGTCAGGACTAGCACAGACTGTTCCCCGATTGATCATTTTTTGAAATAATTATACTATCATAGATGACAAAAGATTATTTGAGGTTCAATTAGCAAGGACAATAGTAAGCTATGAGATCAGAAACTAAATTAATTGTAGGTATAATAACATGTACGAATGACTCGAGTAAATAGTCTATGAGATTAGAAACTTTACCACATATAATACACACCTTTATTAAGATATCAGTTTTCAGGTTCAGACGGTCTCCTCCAAACCTACAAATTGTTAAATATTTATTGTTACAAAAGTTGTAACATGAATCTTCTACAAAATTAAAGAAAGAAAAAAAAACATAGGAGAATTTTGTTAAGCACAAAAAAATCTATAGCAAAAAAAAAAAAAAATGAAAATTACTTGATCTTTAATACTGAAAATTATACATCGATCCATGTTACTATCAACCAGAAAGAGAAGAGTCTGCACTTTCTTCCAAATGAACCATTTAATTTATTAGGAAAACTAAAGGAGAAGGAGCAAAGATGGCCCAGAATTCTTCCAATAGCACCACACTGTGACCAAGCCTATAAAAAGGAAGCATATAGAGAAGTTAAGAGTGAACAATTAACGAATGCTTCAAAAAGCACTTAGCCTCTAGCTACTGTAACAAGACTAATGAAAATTCCACTCCTTGATATTTGTCCCTTCACTGTCTAATAATTCTATGGGTCCAATTACTATATTAGAAACTCTTACAAACAAATGCTATATACTCACAAAAAAAATGATAATTATTTGATGAATAATCAATCATCAATCACACCTATCAAATTCATGTTTTAGATTTCCTAATTAAGGAGTTCTTGTTGAACCTAAGGCAAAATGATTAGATGAAAAAGGAAAAGAAGTTCTAGTTCATTAAATTGATGATGAAAGCCAAGCAGTCGAATAGGTTGTGTCAAGTTGTACCACTCCAAATGTAACATACCTAAAATGCCGAAGATGCTGGACCATGTGTAAAACTCGTGCAAGAAATAGTCTTGTTCATCCCATAGAAGACGCAAAATAAATTTAAAATAAAAAACTAGCAATAAGGAAGATAACGAGCATCAAGCGAGACATCATTAAAATTTAAGCACTATAACAATACAAGATAGGATAAAATCCACACTAATATAACATCTCAGTGTATGATAAAAGTCTCATAGTCATGATTCATTTTGAAAGAAAGAAGCATCGCCCTCATTGTAATAGCAATATATTTGTTCAATTAACTCTCAAGTCACTCTGTTTATGGGCATCTTGATGTACATAACTTTTTAACTAAAAGAAAGAAGGAACAGAACATTTTACCATTTGGTTTTGTTCTAAGGAGATAAGCTCTTGGTAAAAGGAAGTGTTACTTTTCAAAGACATTTTATATCTTTTCTAAATCCAAAAAGCTAAGATAAATGGGAGAGACAATTTTAACCTTTGTGCACTTTCCAATTAAAACATCATTCTAGATTACAAGGGGATAACCTATAGAAACGCATTCTGCTCATGTCTTGTCCATCACAGTTGATACATTTAATGCAGTGATCAAGTTGAAAACTAGAGAACAAGTTTTTAAAACTTCCTGCTATAGCCTACGAGCAGCAAACGAAACAATATCTTCATCAAGACTTATGCAATTTTCCTTTGATTCTAGAGAGGTATGAATAAAGAAATAAATGACAACAAAAGGATCCAACCCAAAATGATGTATAAATGAGTATATACAAGAAGATTAAGGCATATGCCAAACCTTAAGAATCACAAAAAGTGTTGATAGCTCAACAGCACGCAGCTCCCTTAACTCTTGACATTGTGAAATGGCTCACCTCACATATACAACAGCAGAAACTATTCGCAAACATTGTGCACAACTCCACATAATCCTACCCACCTTTCTTCTCCCAAAACCCTTGAGATGAGTTGTGAAGCTCCTCCAACTATTATGGCCAAACCCATGGCTCAGAAAAGATGTAATCCATCTAGTTTGTTTACCTTAGTCCATCATACATAATTAACCCTAGCCTCCAAGAACTAGGGAAATGATTTCGATTTTTTAATTTTAATAGTCCTTGAGAAATGTTTTTCCTCTTACTTCCACTCTTTATATCAGCTTTGTCCTCATAATCAAAATAGTAGGAGACTACAAAGAAAGGAAAAACATGAAATTGATACACAAATTTTGCATCAGTCAGTGAGACATTTTATCGAACAATATCTTTGTGTACCTCTAACTCATACATTACTCACTCGTTTTCATGTAATCCTTTGTCTTTGACTGAAAACAGCCAAGTAAGTTAAAAAGCAAAAACCTAATGTTAGACCATTGAATCAAATTGAAATGAACAAAATCCTGAAAAAACTAAAATCAAGGCACATTGAACTCTTGAATGGAAATTTCAATACAAAAATCATACCAACACCGATACCTGCAGCTGCACCTATTAGAAATTTTGAAATAATGACTCAATAGAGATTCAAAACTTTAGCAACGAACCATCATCACTTCCTTCGTCGTCACAACCCCCTACATCATCTACCACCATGAAGACAACTATGCCTCAAAGCACCATCTCAACAATGCCACCACATTTAACCATGCCTCAGTGAAGAGATCAAAACACTTTTGAGAGAGACCCTAGAGAGAGAGAGAGAGGGGGAGCTGAGGAGTGAGAAAGAGAGAACTGAGAAAATTGAAAGTGACAGAGAGACATAAGAATTTGATAAATAAATATCAATGAGAAATGTGAACGAAGCCAGATTTGGTGGTAGGAAAGTCTTAAGTGAGAATGAAGTTAGTTAACTCAATAGCTAGAATGGTCATTGTCGCTTCCCATGCCATCCCAACGTCTTGCACTAGCGCTCTCCTTGGCGACGAAGATGCTGCTGCTGCCAAAGAATAGTGAAGTGGCGATGAGTTCAGAGGCCAAAAGGTTAGGGTTGGGGATTGAAAAATAAAGAGGCATGTTGCTGTTAAGAGTGTTAGCTCTTTTTATTTCTTGTGTTTCTATTATTAAAAAGCCAATGGCCAGTGGCCACTCTAAAATGCCACAATTTTACTAAAGATGCCATTTTATTCCATTAGAATTTAGCGCTTGTAAAATTGCCCTATTGTGAGTTGAAACAGGGTGGTTTCTTTAAAATGCCATAATATAACCAGCGCATTATACAATTTTTTCTTTTTGTAGTGAGAGATGAATTCATGGTAAATTTCTAACGTGGAAGTAAATGTCTGGTGGTTTATAACCCAAGTATTAAGTAAGACATAAAACTATGAGTAAGGTTACGACAATTAATGCAAGGTTTACTTTAAGGAAAATGTTGAGTTAGAAATGAATGATTGAATATTATCATATGTTTACTTATTGTTATTATACAGAATACTGATGTAATGCCTGGGTCAAGAGTCACACGAATTGTGACACTTTGTTCTGTCGAACCCTGTGAAAGCTCTAAGTTTGGACTCTATGCCCCCTTGGAGGCTTATAGGATTGGGACATTTTCATGAGATCAAAAGTCCCAGTAATTATTCCTTAGATATCAAAGAATTGAAGAGCGATTTTTAATGAATTTTTGCAAGTTATTAACCCTTTTGTTTTCAAGCTTAAAGTTTAAGGAAATTCAAGTTTTCAGAAGTTTGTACTAAAATCCAAAAGTTGGATTTTGATTGTTAAGGAGTTTGATTTTTCCAATATTTTTATTGGATTCAAATGGGGGATATTCTCTTATTTACATTTATGTTTTAAAGTTAATGGAAGAAATGTAAATAAGTATATGTTGATGTTTGAGAAGTGTTTGGAAGAGAAAGGAAAAAAAAAGCGGATCACGCTAGGAGCCCAAGGCCAGCCTAAGCTGGTCAGGTCTTCAAGTGATGCAGTTTCAGGTGGGCGGGCGGCCAGGCCGCGGTGCCCAGACGCCCGCTGGACGTAATTAAAAGAAGAAGCTCGAAGCTTCTCTCTCATTCTTCACCAATCTCTCTCTCTCTCTCTTCCTTCCTCTCTCATCCTTCTTCTTCCCTCATGGATTCCATCAATCCTTCACCCATTTTACTCAATCTATCACCAAAATCCATCATTTCCTCATCATTATCCAAGCTTTGGAGGTTGACTCTCTCTTTGGAGCTCTTTCTCTCATCTTCTAGTGAGAGAAAGTGATGGTGGGAGAAGACCCACCATTCTCCTCACGCTCCACCACCTTCCTCCGCTCTCTCAGGTAATTCTTGAGCTCAACCCTCTTTATTAGACCATAGATTAGTTAGTTTTTTCATGAATTCCATGTTTAAGGTTATGAAGGAAGGGTTAAGGTTCTAGAAATTAGGGGTTTTTGCCTTATGGAGCTCATCCTAGTAAATTCTTAGAATAGTTATGTTGTGGAAGCCTAATAGTTATATTTGTCATGTTAGACGCTCTCCAGAATCTCTTGGCGGCGCTAAGGCATCGCAGAGTTTGAGCTTCTTCCTTTCCAAGCATAAGCTGTGAGTGGATAACATATTTATAGCTAGTTTGTTTTAAGTATATGTATAATTTATAGTTGTTTTAAGTATATCCATGATTTCATAAATGTTATGTTTGTGGTTTAAGTTATTAAAGATCAAAGAAATTGAAATAGCATTTTAACGATGACCTTAGTGAGTTCTTGAAAGATAAAAGATATTACTCTTTTCTATATATATATATATGATTATGTATGTTTGTGGGACAAGCACCTTAAAAGTAAATTTTGATACTTGAACAGTTTGCTAGAGAAAGATAAGGTTTCAAGTTATTAGATGTTAGCTATATAAAGGCTTGAAGTTGATATGATGTTTAGAAATTATAGATTTCTCTTAAGTAAGCTTAATATTGATTTCTATGAATCATTTTCACATTGATGTTTGTTTTTTTTAAAAAAAAGCTTGATATGTTGAGAACTATGAAATGTTAATGTTTTAAAAGCTTAAGCAATGTATTTAGAATCCAGACTTGATGTTCGGAGTAAAGTTATTAAGGAATTTTAATGATAACAAATTAGAAATGAGCAAAGGTTTTCAAGGGGGAGGGAACTATAGCAGAACTGTTTGCTAATGGTAGCAGCATTAGCCTTGGTGCACCTTGAGTAACCCAGCTAGCAGGGCAATTGCTAGCCCGGCATGTTTGGCCGACATGTCCGGAATAGATAGACACGCATAGGCGTGAAGTTATCATTTATTGCTGGAGTTAAGCCATAGGACCACCTAGTCAGGCAGCTATTTCTGAAATAGGATCCTCCCTTAAGCTTTATTATGATTTATTTTAGCTAGATTTAAAAGTATTATGCCTATATATATGTGTATAATGAAGTTATTATCCAGTCGAATTAAAAAGGCGATTTAATGAATTTTATAGGTTTACTGAAAATCTTATGGTATTTGATATACATAGACGAAGTATTTCCAATAGCAAATGTGGTACGAGGTTTTTAAGAGACTTATAAAGTTATTGTTTTGCAAATGTTGTGCATCGGCTTGTCCCACCCTTGTTATAGATATATTATCCTTCACTGAGTCGTATGACTCACTCCTTCTTCTTTTTCATGTTTTTAGATAGGTGCAAGATTGCGCTCAAGTTTCCATAGCTAATTAGAAGTTTCAGCATCTAAGTTTAATTGTAAAATCTCTAGAAGTGCTCTATTAACCTACAGGCAGGGTCCTCCCTGTGTTGGGTCTTATGTTGTTATATGTAAATTATTGAGTTGTAATTAGTTTAATCTCAATGATTATGTATTTAAGCTTCTTGACTAGTTATGTAAACATATTTTTTATAAGTGATTATGATTTAAATTCTCATTGTGTGTGCCGTGTGTAACACCCTACTAATTTAATGTTATGCTTAAGTCATAGCATGAAATTAGGTAGTCTGTGTTACTGTGTTAACACTCTACTTAAATTTCATGATTAGTATCACAAAACAGTCGAAACGGTACGCTGTCATATAATAGACATGAATAGCTTTATAAAACGCAACAAGGTTTAATATAACATAACAGAAAAGATACGAATAAGTGATATGTTATCAATCAGATACGTACATATCTTTGATCGAAGCCAACGCTTCAGTCTATACATATATATATATATATATATATATATATATTCACAGCAGATGGAATAAAAGAACAGCAAAATTCCTATTGCTAAAAAAAAAACAGAGATAGAACTAGCAGGAGCGGGCTATGCGCAACGAGTCCAACTCGGAGTCATGGTGAAGCTGCAAATCTGGGATCTCAATGAAGATGATGGCCGTGGAGTCCACTGCAAGCGTCTGAGAATGATGCGGGAAATATAGAACGAGGTGAGAATTTAAAGAAATTCTCAATAGGGTTTGCGTATAGTGGTTTTTTGACGTCACATACATTCTCAGTTGCCTCGGTTTTTATTTAATAATAAAAACATGTGTTCCAACTGAAATATCCATTTTAATGAGTTCAAGAAAGTGTCTGGTCTGAGGCAAGGTTCAGTTTTACTTTAGACGGCACAAGAAACAAAATAGATTACTAATAATGATACATAGAATGATAAACAGAATAAAGAAATAAACAGCAGTAAACAAACATAATAGACAACTGTAAACATCTTGACATAACTATTCCATGTATTCATGCATTCATGTAATCATGCAGACTCATTCTTGAACCTTCCTTCATAAACTTTCTCATTTCTTTTCATCATTTTTCCATCTTTTGGTCCCCTGGGAGTTCTTGGTCATTTAGACTCCTGGGTAATAGTCTGCTTTTCAGGATCGAGCTCATTCCTATACAAGAATGCCGGGTTTACTTTCCCCGACCTTTCCACCGATCTATTCCCCTTAACTTCTTATCCGAGGCTGGCCCAAGTAGCATGGAACTTTCATAGTAACATAATTCTTATCATAACTTTCATAGCCTTTCTTGAAATTGCATATGCATCAACATGTAATTCATAACTTATACATGAATTCTACCGAGATTTCGGTAGCATAACGGAACGTGTCCGCTTCCCCATGAATAGTGTCAGTACATCAGAACATCAATTTATTAATAAGGTCACAACATTACACACATATTTCAATATGGAACTCATAATAACATTAAACTCATCAAGGCAGAGTTTCTGCCTCAGCATAGTCAACCAACCCGATTTTTATAATTCAAGCCATAATTTCTATTTAATTCATTTGGACCTCAAATTTGGGTATGTTAAATTGTTATGTGTCTAGTTTCTAACCTCTTTAGTCCTATCTAATTTCGATATCTATAGCTCAAGATATTTAGAGTTTATCCTGCCTGCTTGATGGCTGGCTAGAATCAGACACCTAAAAGTAAAAATCCACTAAAAATCGAAAACTGACTCAAATTATACGAAATTGGACTCATATTAAAGCTAACAGGGGAAAGTTTCATTTGCAAAAGTTCCATTCCATTTCACATAGTAGGGTTCAAGTTATAAGCCCCGAATTCTGACCTTCCTAAATTGCCTTGCTCTGGCTCAGTTTGGACATAAGGCAAATTTCTTGGATCACTGGGAGCAAACGGTACCTTATCTAATTCTGAAATTTTTATGGGACATTCTTCTATGTGTAAGCTTTCTATCAAAGTTAGTTTCACTCATTTTCAAGTAGTATAGGGCGAGTTTTATCCTGAACAATCTAGTCTACCCAGAACCAGAGTCAAAACCCTAGGTTGAAATTGAAAAAATCATATCTCTCTCAATACTAATCCAAAAGCCTTATATGATATATGTATGGAAAGCCCTAGATGTCTAGTTTCATATAAAAATAGTTTCATCAAATTTAATCGGCTGTAGATGGAGCCGTACACTCCACTGTACGGACTGCTGAGGGGTTTTGGTTCTCCAGCCCCTCAGCTCTTCTTATTTCTATTCTTTCTTGCTTCCAATTCGGTTTTAACCAAACAAACAGCCCAAAACCAGTCACATATCATCATAATCATTCATATAACACATCAAAGATTGTGAAATCCAACCTCTGCCAGCCAAGACCATAGAATTGATGCAAGAATCAAACCTCTACCTTTGTTATAAGTGATTTTGCTTGATTTTTGAGGCTTGGATGAACAAAGCTTGATTAGGCTTGATGCTTGGCTGGAATTATGTGAGTGAAAAAGAGAAGAAGAGAGCTAGGGCAGAGGAGGAGAAGGCGCAGTCTGAATAAGTGAGAAAGAGAAGGAAAAATCTGATTGAAGGAGTATATGTAGGTGGCTTCTTGGCTTGTGATTGGCTAATCTTGTATGGCTGAAATTCAGCCAAGCTTCTTCATGTTTTGGTGGCCTTTGTTACGCCACTTTTAGGTGATAAGTAGCTGAGTTATCAGCCACTCAAAATAGGGTTTAAAGCTTGTAATTCCATAGGTTTGGTTCCGACAGTTTAAAATACCGTAAACTTACCGATTTCCTTTGAATCGGTAAATCAGTTTCGTGAAAATTCTTATGAAATCTTCTATATTTCTAACCTAATTAACTTGTACCTAATCTCAATTAATTGCTAATCAATTGATCCTAAATAATTATTTAACCGAATTTTAATTAATTTGAATTATTCGATAAAAATCGAACAATTGAACGGAAAATGATAAAAGAATTTCGGTGGATGTTACACTGTGGGGTGCATTCGGAGAATGCCTGGATCCCCAATGAGTTTGCATGTTTATGTGTTTTATGCAGGGCGAGGATCCTTATTTGGGAATAGTCCTAAATACAAAGGAGACTCTGCCCGATTTTCTAGTCGAATAAAGTCTAAAGTAGGCTAGCTAGGGACATGTCCCTATGCGCCGGTCACGACTTAGGTTAGATCATGACAAAGATGGTATCAGAGCATTAGGTTTCCTTGTGGTTAATGGAGCAAGTGTCCTCTAGTAAGATCACAATTGTGCAAATGGAAACGCGCCCATTTTCATAGATTGTGATGTTATCAGAGGCCTATAGGAATGATATTCTTGTCCTTTGTCTCTTAGTTATCCTAGATATTTCCCCCAAGTTGTGCACGTTGATCATGTGATAATCCAAGAGTTTTGCTCTTATTTCATTTGTAATAAGATGTTAGAAGTGAGTAGATGTCTGCTATGACCCATGATGTAGTTTGATGAGTTAAAAGAGCAATTTCCTTTCTATTCTCTTTGATGTCACATAATAACTTTCCAAAGTTTAATGATCTTGCGTGATCTTGAGTTGTCGATCATGATTTTCATGTAGAGTTTGGAAAATGTGCTTGAAGGTATTAAGGTTTGAGTCCTAATACCTAAGGATGTGAAATTATTTTGATTGCTTGCAAGCATGTTAGATTGTCTAAAGAGTTTAGTATAATGGGATTTAAGTTACTTTGAAGTATCTAAGCATGATCCAAAGGATGATCATGACAGATAGGAGTTATATTTTCAAGAAGGGAATAGATAAGGTCTAAGGGAGTTGAGCATAAGATTTATGTGCTAGAACTTTAGCTAAGAGGAGTTCAAGGAAGGCAAGATTTCTTAGAAAGTTCTATATGGATGCCATGGATGCTTAAATGGATTTCTTATGGTACCTAACTAGATGAGGTTGAAGGCGAGTTAATAAGAATTTGTTAATGATGGTAAGTGCTATGAATGCATCCCAATAAAGTTTATGGATATACGAAATCTTGTGCTATGTATGAACATAAGATATAGATAGATGCTATGGTATGAACAACTTGGTGAAATTAAGAGGGTTCCCTATGTGGAAGGCCATGATTCCTAATATAGAATTTGGGCATATTACTCTGAGCATGTAGTTTAAGATCATGCCATGTGGCGTTAAGAGACAAAAAAAAAAAAAAAGAGGGGGGGAAGTGCTTGAAGGATCTATTGATCCTTGCATGTGATTTCCCCTGTCAAGGGAGGAAGTAGTACATATAGAATAACTAAAGATTAAGGCTTAATGTCAAAATAAGAACTTGTGGTTAGGATATTCTATATGGAATGTTCCCCTACGTGGTATAAGCTATTTCTCAGAGTAAAGTTTTGCAATTGAGACTTTTCAATCAATGTTGAGAAGTAAAGAACATGTATGGAAGATACAAGAAGTTGGTTTACTTTAGTAATATTGGGAGTTAGTGCAAAGTTCTTATCACCATACATGGTTATGGATGACGATCCCTTGATAAAGGGACAGTTCTTGACAGGAAGGAAGTGGAAATTGGATATACCAGCAAGAAAGAAGGTGCAAATATGGTTTCAATATAGTCTAAAGGAAATATTGCAGACATAATAGATAAGTTAGATATATTTTACCCGTTCTCTGGAACAGCATGGCTCTAACAAGGTCCAAAGGAAAAGTAAATTAAGTTCTTAAAGAAAGTAATCATGGTCAGGTTGATGTAATCCCAAAATCATAGTAGTAAAGAAGAAAGAAAAAGAAAAGAAGGTGTGGCTATGGGTGGATTGAGATGATGTCAAGGAAAGACAATGGAGTAACATTAGGTTTAATGGCTAAGTTGGACTATTTCTGCGGGGGGGCATAGCAATGGTTCCTCCAAGGTTAAGCCAATGAGTGATATTAAGAAAAACAAGGGAACTGAATTCAAAGGGATAAGCCTACAAGTGACTGAAATCATTAAGGAAGCAACTCCTAGGATCTAAATCTAGAGATTGAAGGGATAAGAAAGTTTAATGTAAGGGGCATAAGAGGATTCAAAAACCATGTTAAGAGTATTTAGAATTCCAATAGATGGCCTTTAGGCCATGGCAAGTGAAATAGATGGAAGTGGTAAAATAGTAAAGGAGAAGTGTTCCAAGGAATTCTTAACTAATAGAGGTGCTTCAGTACAGTAATGGAGTAAGTACAAAGTGAAATTTGTATGTTGCCATTTTGTAATGAGGTGCCCCGGGAAAGAAGTATTTAAGGCATTAATTACTGAGAGAAGAAGAAGATGAAGAAGGAAGTTAAAATTTTTTGTTTGAAATTCGTGGACCGAATTTCTTAAGGGAAGAAGAATGTAATGCCCGGGTCAAGAGTCACATGAATTGTGACACTTTGCTCTGTCGGATCCTGTGAAAGCTCTAAGTTTGGACCCTATGCCTCCTTGGAGGGCTATAGAATTGGGACATTTTTATGGGATCAAAAGTCCCAATAATTATTCCTTAGATATCAAAGAATTGAAGAGCGATTTTTAACGAATTTTTGGAAGTTATTAACCCTTTCGTTTTCAAGCTTAAAGTTTAAGGAAATTCAAGTTTTCAGAAGTTTGTACTGAAATCCAAAAGTTGGATTTTGATTGTTAAGGAGTTTGATTTTTCCAATATTTTTATTAGATTTAAATGAGGGATATTCTCTTATATACATTTATGTTTTAAAGTTAATGGAGCATTAACTTAAAATTAAGAAATGTAAATAAGTATATGTTGATGTTTGAGAAGTGTTTGGAAGAGAAAGAAAAAAAAAAAAGCAGAGACTGGGCGCCTAGGCGCCCAAGTCCAGCGCCTGGAGAAGTGATGCAGTTTCAGGTTGGTGGGCGCCCATGCGGCCGCTGGATGTAATTAAAAGAAGAAGCTCGAAGCTTCTCTCTCATTCTTCACCAATCTCTCTCTCTCTTCCTTCCTCCCTCATCCTTCTTCTTCCCTCATGGATTCCATCAATCCTTCACCCATTTTACTCAATCTATCACCAAAATCCATCATTTCCTCATCATTATCCAAGCTTTGGAGGTTGATTCTCTCTTTGGAGCTCTCTCTCTCATCTTCTAGTAAGAGAAAGTGATGGTGGGAGAAGACCCACCACTCTCCTCACGCTCCGCCACCTTCCTCTACTCTCTAAGGTAATTCTTGAGCTCAACCCTCTTTATTAGACCATAGATTAGCTAATTTTTTCATGAATTCCATGTTTAAGGTTATGAAGGAAGGGTTAGGGTTCTAGAAATTAGGGGTTTTTGCCGTATGGAGCTCATCCTAGCAAATTCTTAGAATAGTTATGTTGTGGAAGCCTAATAGTTATATTTGTCATGTTAGACGCTCTCCAGAATCTCTTGGCGGCTCTAAGGCATTGCAGAGTTTGAGCTTCTTCCTTTCCAAGCATAGGCTATGAGTGGATAACATATTTATAGCTAGTTTGTTTTAAGTATATGTATAATTTATAGTTTGTTTTAAGTATATCCATGATTTCATAAATGTTATATTTGTGGTTTAAGTTATTAAAGATCAAAGAAATTGAAATAGCATTTTAACTGTAACACCTTACCAGACAAGTACTATGCTTAAGTCATAATAGATTATCTGATAAGTGATTACGTGTAATATTGGTTAAATTCTATTTTCTGTATTAGTATTAATTATTCGCATAAGAATACTTAATCGCATAACAAAATTTTCTGCATGACGACGGGATAAATACTATTTACCCAGTATACTGTAAATAACATAACATAAATAAAAATACAATAAGGACATAACTACTGCAAAAGACATCATAAACATATACATAGATATCTAATTTTAAAGTTGTCAAAATGATACAAGGTGACAAAATGAAGCCACTAATACAAAATGAAACGGCCAGTTTCTATGAACAGCACCCTAGGTGGTCCCCATGGGACATTTCATGTACATCTCCTAACATCTACCCATCCACCCATGACCCAAACTGCCAAAAGAGGGTCATTCTGTACATCAGAACATCAATTTATCATAAAGGTCACAACATTACACACATATTTCAATATTGAACTCATAATAACATTAAACTCATCAAGGCAGAGTTTCTACCTCAGCATAGTCAACCAACCCGATTTTTATAATTCAAGCCATAATTTCTATTTAACTCATTTGGACCTCAATTTTCGGTATGTTAAAGTGATATGTGTCTATTTTCTAACCTCTTTAGTCCCATCTAATTTCGATATCTATAGCTCAAGATATTTAGGTTTTATCTTGGCCTATCCAGTGACTGGCCAGAATCAGACACCTAAAAGTAAAAATCCACTAAAATTCGAAAATTGACTCAAATTATACGAAATTAGACTCATATTGAAACTAATAGGGTAAAGATTCATTTAAAAAAAGTTCCATTCCATTTCACTTAGTAGGGCTCAAGTTATAAGCCCCGAATTCTAACCTTCCTAAACTGCCCTGTTCTGGCCTGGTTTGGACATAGGGCAAATTTCTTGGATCACTGGGAGCAAATGGGACCTTATATAATTCTGAAATTTTTATGGGATATTCTGCTATGTGTAAGCTTTCTAACAAAGTTAGTTTCACTCATTTTCAAGTAGTATAAGGAGAGTTCTACCCTGAACAACCTAGTTTGCTCAGTACCAGAGTCAAAACCCTAGGTTGAAATTCAAAAATTCATATCTATCTCAATACTAATCTGAAAGCCTTATATGATATATGTATGGAAAGCCCTGGATGTCTAGTTTTATATAAAAATGGTTTTATCGAATTTAGTCGGCGGTAGTCGGAGCCATACACTCCTCCATATGGACTACCGGGGGTTTTTGGTTCTCCAGCCCCTCAGCTCTTCCTATTTTCATTCTTTCTTACTTCCAACTCTGTTTTAACCAAACAAACAGCCAAAAACCAGCCATATATCATCATAATCATTCATTTAACACATGAAAGATTGTGAAAATAATCCAACCTCAGCCAGCCAAGACCATAGAATTGATGCAAGAATTAAACCTCTACCTTTGTTATAAGTGATTTTGCTTGATTTTTGAGGGCTTGGATGAGCAAAGTTTGATTAGGGTTGATGGTTGGCTGAAGTTATGTGAGTGATGAAGAGAAGAAGAGGGCTGAATGAGAGGAGAAAGTGGCGCAAGAAAAGGGGTCTGAATGGGTGATAAAGGGAGGAAAAATCTAATTACATGAGTGGTAGTAATTGGCCTTCTTTGGCATTTGATTGGTTGATCCTTGCATGGCTGAAATTCAGCCAAGCCTCTCCATGAATTGTGGCCAAAGTGGCGCCACTCTCTTGCATTAAGTGGCTGAGTTATCAGCCACTCAAGGTAGGGTAAAAGAATTGGAATTCTGTTAGTTCGGTTTCGACAGTTTAAAATACCGTAATCTTACCGATTTCCTTTAAATCGGTAAATCGGTTTTCAATAAAATTTTGTGAAATCTCCTATACTTCTAACTTAGCTTCCTCATATCTAAACTCAAGTAATTGCTAATCAATTAATTCTAAATAATTATTTAACCGAATTCTATTTATTCTCAATTATTCGATAAAACCGAATAATTAGGCGAAAAATGATAAGAATTTTGGTGGATGTTACATGAACGATGACCTTAGTGAATTCTTGAAAGATAAAAGATATTACTCTTTTCTATATATATATATGATTATGTATGTGTGTGGGATAAGCACCTTAAAAGTGAATTTTGATACTTGAACAGTTTGCTAGAGAAAGATATGGTTTCAAGTTATTAGATGTTAGCTATATAAAGGCTTGAAGTTGATATGATGTTTAGAAATTATAGATTTCTCTGAAGTAAGCTTAATATTGATTTCTACGAATCATTTTCACATTGATGTTTGTTTTTTTAAAAAAAAAGCTTGATATGTTGAGAACTATGAAATATTAATGTTTTAAAAGCTTAAGCAATGTATTTAGAATCCGGACTTGATGTCCGGCGTAAAGTTATTAAGGAATTTTAATGATAACAAATTAGAAATGAGCAAAGGTTTTCAAAGGGGAGGGAACTATAGCAGAACTGTTTGCTAATGGCAGTAGCATTAGCCTTGGTGCACTTTGAGTAACCCAGCTAGCAGGGTGATTCTAGCCCAGCATATTTGGCCGACATATCCGGAATATATAGACACGCATAGGCGTGAAGTTATCATTTACTGCTGGAGTTAGGCCACATGGCCACCCAGTTAGGCAGCTATTTCTGAAATAGGATCCTCCCTTAAGTTTTATTATGATTTATTTCAGCTAGATGTAAAAGTATTATGCCTATATATATGTTTATAATGAAGTTATTATTCAGTCGAATTAAAAAGGCGATTTAATGAATTTTATAGGTTTACTGAAAATCTTATGGTATTTGATATACATAGACGAAGTATTTCCAATAACAAATGTGGTATGAGGTTTTTAAGAAACTTATAAAGTTATTGTTTTGCAAATGTTGTGCATCGGCTTGTCCTAGCCTTGTTATAGATATATTATCCTTCACTGAGTTGTATGACTCACTCCTTCTTCCTTTTCATATTTTTAGACAGGTGCAAGATTGCGCTCAAGTTTCCATAACTAATTAGAAGTTTCAGCATCTAAGTTTAATTGTAAAATCTCTAGAAGTGCTCCATTAACCTACAGGTAGGGTCCTCCCTGTGTTGGGTCTTATGTTGTTATATGTAAATTATTTTGAGTTGTAATTAGTTTAATCTCAATGATTATGTATTTAAGCTTCTTGACTAGTTATGTAAACATATTTTTTATAAGTGATTATGATTTAAATTCTCATTGTGTGTGCTGTGGGATGCATTCGGAGAATGCCTGGATCCTCAATGAGTTTGCATGTTTATGTGTTTTATGCAGAGCGAGGATCCTTATTTGGGAATAGTCCTAAATACAAAGAAAACTCTGCTCGATTTTCTAGTAGAATAAAGTCTAAAGTAGGCTTGCTAGGGACATGTCCTTATGCGCCGGTCACGACTTTGGTTAGGTCATGACAACTGATCCTCTCGGGACAATGATATGTAACACCTAGGGGTGACGGCTAAAAGAATCACACTAGGGACAGTGATACATAATGCCTAGATGTGGAAGGATTAGAACACAGATGTATGAAGTATGTGCATTAGTATATATAGCATCCTCATGCATGACCATGTATAAGAATGTAAAAGGTAACAAGAACTTGCAAAAAGACGTATCAAGCCTCCACCTAGTAATGGGTTAAGGCAATATCATAAAAAATTATCACTTGGGCTAGCTTCTGAATAGATTTATGAGGAATAAGTCGATGTGAGAGTCGGGGAAAGTAAACCCGGTAACACTACTAGAAAATTGTCTGGTTGCGACCGAAAATTCAGTTGTAAAATGGACAAAATCGATCGTAAATGTAATTTGCGACCGATTTTATGACCTGTAACATCCTCAATTTCTTTTCGTGCTAAATTACCTCAATAACCCTGAGTAATTAGGCACTTAATGAGAAATTATGAGATTAAGGCTTAATTAAGGGGTTAACGAAGAGTTTATGAGTTAACTCGGATGAGAAAAGTTAAGAGAATGCTTAATCGAGATTAGATAATCTCTAATTAAGCAAGTTAGAGCCTTTATAGCTTAATTAAATACTAATCGCCCTTAATTAGCTTAATTGAGTTTAATTAAGGTTACTTAAGCTTAATCACAATATTAATTTTTGTTAATTATATTCTTGTGTGTTAATCACTAATCCTTACTTAATCATCTTATTCAAGTTGCAAGAATACTCAATCACATGATTAAATTCAAATTTAGTCAACTAGATAATAAAGTAAAGAGTGTGTTACTAAAGCATAAAGCATTAAACAAGAGTGCTTTATGCAAGAATTAGTACTTAATTTGTTCTCCCATCATCTAATTTGTCCCCGTAAACCTTAATTAACACAAAATTAAGAAAAATCTCCCTTCTTCCCCTTGAATAGTGGATGCCACACACACACACACACACACACTCACATTTTCATTTTCACTCATCTCATTCTCTCTCTTCAAACCAACTCCTCTCATTTCTCTCTAAAACTTTCTTCTTCTACTTCATGTTCTTCTTCTTTTCTTCACTACTACCACCCAAAACCTCTTACTTAACCCTTCAAGGACTTCATCTTTGGATCTTTGGAGATAAGATCTAAACACTACAACCTCTATTTTCACAAGATCTCAAGAGCTTCCACTTCCACCAAGCCAAATAGTCACTATCTTCAAGGAAAGGAACCACCATCATCATCTTCTTCTTCTTTTGTTGTAGTGCCATTTCTAAGAAAGGTAGTGATCTTCATCTTTTTATTTTGTTTTACTCAAGAAAGCTTGAAGCTTGGTTCTTCTCATGGCCAAGATCTTTGAGTGAAAACTAGAGAACATCTTTCATGCTCTTCATGAGCAAAAGTTTCTATTTTTAGTTAAATATGTTCTTATTCTTCTTCAAGTGTTCTTGATGTTTCTACTTTTGGAAAAATATGTTCCTATTCTTATTCTTGAATGTTCTTGATATTCTTGGTGGTATTTTGCTTAAAGTTGTTCTTTTTCTTATGATGAGTTTATGATTAGAAAAGTTTCATCTTTACATGCTTTTCATGGTTTGATAAGACTATGAATATCCTAAAAGCTTAAAGCTTTAAAAAGTTTGCTCCTTGATGCATAAAAAGTGGCACAAGTTTGGTGCCTTCATAAAAGCCTTATTTTTCACAAAGAATAACACAGTTATAACCTCTTTAGGGTATGAATGTATGATGCCATTCGGCATGATGAATGACAAGTTTGATTGAGTTTTGTCTCATGATTGAATGATAAGTGTGATAATATGATGTAGATATGATGAACTGCTGGTTGAAAGTTCATGATTGACATTTTGGGAAAGCTCCGGCCTAGCTGTTATGCTGCCAGATTTTCGTCAAAATTATAGACTTAGTCATATCATGGCATGTGCCTAGTCAAAGAAGTATTATGCATGTAAAGTATAATGATAAGAAAAGAATTAATGGGACATGACCCTTCAATCACTTCGATAAGGGAAGTGAGAGACGGTGATCCATAAAGACTCAAGGAACCTTTATAAGGGAAGCGAAAGTGACATAGAGGACCCTCTAACTTAGAGGTGACTAATATCGGCTTAGTCTGATTTGGTTTAGTACTACGTGATGACGGTCACGGAATGAGCTCATATCCAAAGGCAGTCTATTTCAAAGGAAAGTAAAAAATGTTAAGCATGTGCTAAAAATGAAAATAAAGTCAAGTATACCCATGATTAAGTCTATGATGATGCATGTCTGTGCATGTATTTATACTGTCCATTTGCATTATGAATGTTTATTCTATGCTTTAGTATGTATGTTTAGTTATGATGATGTAGTTATGATGTTAAGTTTAAAAGTAACCCACTTCAGGGTTTAAGTTTTCAAAACCATTAAAATTGAACTTATATCTGTCCACTATTTTTATAATTAAACTTGAAGTGGCTGGGACGATGACGATGACACAATGTTTGTCTAGTCTTGATCCTACTGAGAAATTTAATATTTCTCACTCCTACGTTTCTATGTCATCTTTAGAGGATGCCAGTGTCGGGCATGGTGGTGATTTTCATTGAGTTTCCAGTGATGCATTGGCACTTCAACCCGGTGCTGAATGCATTTGTGATGACTGCTCAGGCAGCGATGCGAGTCTACATGTTCCATAGCCACCAATTCTGTGCACCTTTGATGAGTTCATTTTTTCGCCCTCATAAGCAGTTTGAGGACATCACCATGGATGACGTCCGCCGCCTTTTCATCCTCCGAGGTACCCGACGGATAAGAACTTCGACTCTGACACTCGGCTGACGCCGACTGCTTCCATAAAGACGGATCCTTCTGAGTCATCATACCCGACTTATTCCGTGGGATCCTGCCAGTCAGAGCCGTCTCAGTCTTCAGTGATTCGCCTATCTTCTGACTCTTCAGCTTCGTCTGCTGGCCCAGCTCCACCCTCGGTTCACAGTCATGGGTTCATTAACACCCGTGCCATGCCTCATGGACGTGGCCATGCTCGAGGTGGAGGATGTGGTGATGTTACTCCTGGTGGATTCGGTAACGATTTCCTCCCGCCAGATGAGTGAGGTGTTGGTTACATGCGAAGCTGAGCATGAGGATAGCCCCTTTTGGTTATAGCTAGGGTTACTATTTTCTTTTGGCATGTATGGGTAGATGTGATTTCCTATGTATTTCCTTTACTGATGTATTTGTTAGGTTTCTTTTGTAAGGCTAACAGTAGATATGGGACCCTTTATATCACTATGTATGACTCTTAGTATTATTATATCAACTATGGATGACTATGGAATGAATGTTATATTTATCTAAGATTGTGGTTATTCTTATTGTTTTTATTCATGTTACTTGCATAATATGTATGAGATAGCGATGTTTATAATACACGTTCACAATGCGCTCATGGCTCTCGATTTTCAAAACAGTTTACTCGTTATTGTTTAAAAAAAAAAAATTTATCCCTATTTTTAGGTAAAGTAATTTCAAAAAGGTAATGTTAGTTCCGCGAGCAAAAGTAACAACTAGTAATTCCACAATTTGACTTAAGCATAGAATGGAACTATCAGGGTGTTACACAATTGATTTTGTCAGTCGCATTTGGGCAAGTTGCAAAATAATTTGCGATTAATTTTTTCGGTCACAAACCGATTTTGGGGACCATGAGCCAGTTAAAGTGTTGGTCGTTTGTTGACTTTTTTGCGACCGATTTTTCAGTTGCAAATTTTGTGACCAAAAAATTGATAGCAAAATTTAAGAATTACGACTAAAAAATTGATCGCAAAATTTAATATTTGCAATCGAAAAATTAGTTGCAAAATCAGAATTTTGAGACTGATTTTTCGGTCACAAATTTGAGACCGAAAAATCAGTAGCAAAATCAGAATTTGCAACTAATTTTTTGGTCGTAAATGGTGCGTACGGTTTTCGTTTATTGATAATATATTCGGTCGCTAAATCGATCGTAAATTATTTCGATTGCAAATTTTGATTTGTGCAAACAAAGGAAGCATAATGTTATGGTTATCATATTTTATACACCTGGATTCAACCAACAGCCCAAAAAAGCACATACAACAATCCATAAGTTAAGAAGTTAAGATTACATATAATTAAGTACTAATATCTAATACTATAACATCCCAAAGCATAAAAATTCAGTATCTAAAGTTTAGAAAATAAATATACTTAGTAGCATATGATCCAAACAACAGTCAACAAGAAATAGATGACAAGAGTTCATTCAGAGTCTTCTTCTTCGTCACTTGATCCCTCATCTTCAGCTTGGTCTGCAATGGTGGGCTGCAAATCAGAAGGTTGGAAGTTCATCGGCTACATCATCTGCTGCACAAGTTGATTGGTGGCCTGAAGCTGGTTCTCATTACTCTCCAATCTAGCTAGAAGTGCACTATTCTCCTCTGCCATTTTCTTTAGTAGTGCTTCATGCTCTGTTCTTTGTACCCACGCATCGGATTGTGAACCAAAACCATGATAATATGACCTTCCATTGATCATAATAGACTCTAAACCAAGGCCATAAATTCTTCCTTTTTTTACTCTAGCAATTTCACACCACACATCTAACTCACTAGGTTGAGGAGTTCCATCTTCAGAGGCCTTTTGGGTTGCCTCATCCATGGCACGTATAAATTTATCCTACCAATTACAATATTATGTCAATTAACACCATAACTTCTATTCACGGGCACTTATAACATATAAGTAGAAGTTACACTATAATTTAACATAATTCAAAATAATAACTATATTCTAAATATATAATTTAACATAATTTAAAGCTATAACTATATTCAAACATACAAACTAGACATTCAGTAAATGTTAACTACTTACATCTACATGGTCTGATCTCCTATCTATCCATGTTTTATCCTTATGCATGTGTGTGTGGCAAAATAACTCTGATGAAGTAGGAGCTCTGGCATACAATCTTGTCTGTGGATAAAACAACAATAGCTTAAGTTAGGAATAATATAGAAATAGTTTGAATAGTAATATATTAGTAGAAATAGCTTGCAAGTAATGTTAAGAGTTTTAGAACTTGACCAAATTGGCTCTATGTTGTGAAATAGTAATAGAGCCACCAGTATTAAGTGAACCACCAAATCCTGATGTGTCAGAAGAGTGATTCAATTTTGCTTGTCTACTCTTCTTTTTGAAGCTTTCATCCTCCCACTACACACGAAGTGCATCCCATACATTGTCTCCAAGAAAATTTGGTCTATTCATGGAGGAACGGGCTCTTTGAAGCATATTCTTTAGTAGTGCAGCTCTCCGACTTTCAAAATTCTTCTTGGCCCAACCAAAATCAGGAGGATTGACATCAAACTTCCTCTATCATAATCAATAGAAACGTTAAATAAAATAATAAAGTATATAGATAAAATCACACATTATACCAAAATAGTTGAAACTTACCATAAATTCAGAAAATAACATCTCTCAGACTGTAGGTGGTATTTATTTCCAAGAAAGCCATGGTTCAACATAATGACTTTTAATAACGCCAGTAATCCCACGAGTCACGGTGCTTGAGGGCAAAAATCTATAAGAATTATAATTTATTGGTTATATCAAATCAAATATGACGAAATAATTTAAAAACATTTTCTTCGTATACCCAACTCCATCAAGATGCAAAACCTTTTTCTTACTACTTGTCAGTTGTTGGAGGAATCATATGAGTTACTTGATCCAGGTGTAAGCTCAACATTATTTTCAATGGTAGCTGAGTTTACACCTACAACTGATGCTGGGGGAGTGAGGTGTGTAATGCCCGAAAAACCTTATCGTTAATAACCGAGTTGTTCGGTTTTTATCGAATGAGTGAGTTTAATCGGAATTCGATTAAGCATTCACCTAGAGCCAATTAAGTGTGATTTAGAAGTGATTAAGCTTGATGGAATTAGATTAAGAACATAGGAAACCTCACAAAATTTTTCTAAAACCGGTTTGCCGATTTAAGAGAAATCGGTAAGGTTTCGGTAAGTTAAACTGTCGAAACCGGATCAATAGAAATTTTTCTATAAGTGCCCTAGGATCAATGGCTAGGATTTAGCCAACCCACTTCCTCATGTGGCACCTTGATCAGCCATTGAGGGAGGGAAGCTAAACAAAATTCTATGATGGAGTTAAATCCACCAATCAAAGAGAAGGTGCTTCCAAAAGATCTCCACCTTTTCTTTCCTTTCTTCTTATCAATTTCGGCCACCTCCTTGCTGAAGCTCTCTTCATTTTTCTTCTCTTCACTCTCATCTCCACTCCATTTCCATCCTTCCTTCAAGTCTCAACACAAGTTGTTCACATCAAAGCCACTAAATCAACCCAAAGTTCAACTAGACAAGGTAGGGGATCCTACTTCTCTTCTTTTTTTGTTTTCTTTGATTTGGGACTGCATGGTGGTCATGTATAACTTGAGATATTGATGTTATGTAGAGTGGTGATGATGGTTTATTACTAGTTTCACATATATATTGTGATTAAAATTGGAATTGATAATAAATAGCTTGAAGAATAGAGAACAAAATAAGAAGCTATTAGGTTTTTCCTCGACAGTCCGTACGGCAGAGTGTACGGATCTGCCTACAGTCGATCAAAGTGGATGAATCTATTTTTATATGAAACTAGACATTCAGGGCTTTTCATACATATATAATATAAGGCCATTGAATTAGTAAAGAGGAAGTTATGAATTTTTGATGTTTAACCTAGAAATTAGGACTTCCACCCGAACAGTATGAGTTGAGAAGGGTGTAACTCACTCTACAACTCCAAATTAAGTGAAACCAACTTTGTTAGAAAGCTAACACATAGGAGAATATCCCATAAAAATTTTCGAATTTGATAAGGTCCTGTTTGTTCCCAGTAAGTCGAGAAAGTTGCCCTATGTCCAATCCAGGTTAGAATAGGGTAGTCCAGTAGGGTCAAGTTCCAAAGCCTATAACTCAAATTATACTCATCCAAATGATATAAAACTTAATCCATTTGAAAGCTTGTCCTATTAGCTTTACATGGATATAAATTTTGCATGATTTCACCCATATTTCTATTTTTAGTGAATTTTCCCTCGTAAGAGTGCAATTCTGGCTAGAAGTAGGACAAGCCTAGGATGAGACACAAATAGTTTAAGTCAATGTCAGAAGTCGGGATTTAGTGAATAGGAAGCTAGGTCGGTACCTTTAGAACCGAACTCTAAACTTAGTAAATAAGGGACTAGGTCGGGAATATTTGAAGTCAAAGTCGGGATTTAGTAAACAGAAAGCTAGGTCGGTATACTTAGAATCGAACTCTAAACTTAGCAAATAAGGGACTAGGTCGGGAATATTTGAAGTCGAAGTTGAGACTCAGTAAAATAGAAAACTAGGTCGGGAGTATGTAAGGATGAACCCAGAAGAGTATACTTAAGGTTGAACTTGGAGGGGTTTACCTAATGATTGAACTCGGACTTAGTGAATAGGAATCCATATCAGGTATGTTTTAAGGCTGTACTCGAAACTTAATAGAAAGAGCTAGATCGGGTACATTTGATGTTGAACTCGGAATTCAGTAGATAAGAAGCTCGGGATTTAGGAAACATACTTAGCATAGTCTCAGAAGACCAATGATGGGGTAAGGTCAGAAGTCGCACAACCCCGGAAGATGGGAGTGATGTAACAACCTCAGGATACCGAACATAATGGAGGGAAGTTGGAACCTATATAAGATCGGAACTCGAAACCCATAAATATTGAAAGTCGAACTCAGGAAATTGTAATAGAAGTTAAAGGCTTGCAAGTTGGATTGATACTTGAGATTCTAAATCTTGCACTTATCAATATTGTTATATTCTTGATATGAATATGATGTTTTGTATTGAGTTTACTATTTGATTAAAATGTCCTGGTTATCTGGCACTATTCACGGGGAGCGGACATGATCCGTTATGCTACTGAGATTTCAGCAGAAAATGCAATTCAAGTGAATTTATAACTTATGCATGCATTGGTTAAAGTGTTAAACAAACAATGCTACTTTATAAGTATGAGGAAGGATTTCCATGTGACTTGGGCCAGCCCCTGAACAAAGTTAAGGGGAATAGATCAGTGGGGAAATCGGGGAAAGCAAACCCGACGACCCTGTATAGGAACGAGCTCGATCCTGAAAAGTGGATTATTACCCAGGAGTCTTATGGCCAATATACTCCCAGGGGACCAAGTATGGAAAAATATGAGTTAAGATCAAGTGCATCATTTTTCATGCATATCCATAATTTCAGTTTTTTAAACATTGAGTTAAATTGCACCATTGGATGTTATATATATATATTATTGCTCACTTTATAGCGGTCACTTATTTATGTTAATACACAGATCAGGTTGTTTAATTTCTTTTATTTCCTTAAGTAAAATAAGGTTGTGTTTCGGATTATGATTTACATGACTAATTGAGTAAAGAGTAGTACATCTTGGTGATATAACATTTTCTCCTAATTAACCAAACGTCCGAAACACCTGAGAATGATAGTGATGTCAGATATGCATAGATTTAGGAATTCCTACTGAGAAATCTTTATTTCTCACCCTATTATATACCCCTGCATCATTCTCAGATCATGGAGAACGCGGCAACCTGCATCCTGTTCATTGAGTTTCCAGAGCTCCACATCTATCTTGATTCATTCCTGGATTCCGTGTACATAACTAGTAGATGCCAGTTTCATCTTTACTTTTTTTTTTTCCAGAGAGACTTTGCTGTACCTCTTATGCACCTGCTGTTTGATCATGCCGTCCCTTACATCGCCATCCCTATCCACATGGCTCATCCCTTTCCACCTCCACCCGCAGCAGCAGCACCAGCCATGGCTCCACTAGTCGTACCACTGCAGCCGATCCCCTTTGCCTCTATGTCTGAGGAGGATCCATCGGAGGCAGCGAGCTCGTCGTCCTCATCTTCTGCCCCGAGTGTAGACTATATCCCTGCTGACGCCGGTATGGCGAATGGATTCCTCTCTTCGGAATCCATCTAGAGCACCCGTCGTAGCAGCAGTAGATGTACAGGATGACCCTCTTTTGGCAGTTGGGTCATAGGCATACGGGCAAGAGCTAGTAGTTGTGCATGTAATGTCCCATGGGGACCAATAGTGGGGGGGAAGGTTCATATTGTCAGGCCGATTTATTTTGTGTTAGCGGCCTCATTTCTTTTACCCTGTACTGTATTGTATTTCTTTTGATAACCTTGAAAACAAAGGTATAAGCATGTACATATTTATATGATGCAGTTTGTTTATTTTGCAATTTTGTTTGAGTTACTTATTCTCGATACAACAACTGTTTAGTGTATATCTCACTGCCAAACCAAAATTGATTAAAGTAAATAGTTAACTCTTAGTTCACCACACGTAATAACTTATCAGGTAATATATTATGACTTAAGCATAGTATTTTGTCTGGTAAGGTGTTACAAGGTGTGGTGATGATGAAGAACCACCCGCCGGAGAGGATGAGGTAGCTACAGGAGATGTGGAAATATTTTGCGCAGTTTGAGCATGAGGCCGCATTATTGGAAGTTTTTCTGGCTGCTTAGAACTCGAGCCTTTTCCTTTACCTTTACCTTTACCTTTACTTTTGTCAGACATCTACAACAAAAATACAAAATTAGTAATAAAAAATTAATGTGACAAGTGAAAGTAATGTAAATATTATACTTTTTATAACAAGTAAATTAAAAAACACTAATCACCATCATCACTATCATCATTATCCTCATCATCTTCCTCAAGTAATGTCTCCAATTGAGCATCATCATCATCATTTTCAGAATCAATGGCAAAATCAAATTCTTCCTCCTCATCATGATCTAGATTTCCTTCTATATCTTCAGCTTCTTCCTCGTCTTGATCATGTCGTACATTAACCTTTACTTCATCAAATGCACCTTTTTCATCTCTGAATGGTTCAAGATGGTCATCAAGATTACATACAAATCCAACAAAATTTGACACATCTTGATATGCAAGCTCTAATGTATATCAATCATCAACCATGCCCCTTGGTTTTGTTTTGATAACAACCTACCAATCTCTTTTTTCTTTAATTTTTTCTGGATATAGAACAAATAGACTTGAATGGCATTCACCACAAATATGAATGGATCATATTTAGAATACCGTCTTGTGTGGTGAACCTCCACAATACCATATTCTTTGTGAATCTTCACACCCCGATTAAGAACGACATCAAACCATTCACAGTTGAATAACACTATTTGTTTTGATGGTTCTCTAGGGTATTCTAATTGCACTATATTTTTTATAATCCCATAATAATAATTCTCCTCATTTCCATGATTATTACCCTTAACACAAACTCCACAGTTTATACTTTTTCTGCCTATGCTCCATTCTTCTGTGTGGAACTTATAACCATTAACAAAATAGGCAGGCCAACTAGTAACCTTTCTCTTCGGACCCCATGCTAAATGATGCAAATTTTGGTTTGTCGCCAAATTGTTTCTATCATGAACCTAACAATGACAATAATCATCTTAGATTAGTATTTGTAACGACTAAGTGCGTGCATAGAAACACTTTCAAAAGAAAACTGATATTCAAAAAACTTACGTAATTTCAAAACCAAATGGGAAATTTAGATGTTATTCTACTATCAATATTGGCACAATTGATGTTTGGGACAATTGCCTCCATATATTGTACAAAATATCAACAATACATGAAAAAAGATTATAAAAATACCAGAGAGTAAGAGGAAACATAACCTAGTAATGAAATTTGATGACATACCTAATATATGGTTGAACTTCTTCGTAATTAAGTAGAACGTGTAAGTGTGTTGCAGCCAATTCTTTATCATTCAAGTACCGACTCTTGCAAGATCCAGCTTCTCTACCTCTAAACCTGAATATTGACAAATTTGGTTGGATTGTTTCATGTAACCCCCCATCATCATTATGACTGACCTTATTTCTCATCGTTTGCACGTGAGACTCAAAATAATGTGAGCAAAAAGCAAAAGCAAATTGGTTTCCACACTTGAACAAATTTGGTTGAAGAATTTGCTCAACTCAGCTATTGGCTTCCACACTTAATCTAGAAGTGCTGCAAAAGCAATCGGTAGCAAGCGCTCCATAAACATATGACAATCATGAGATTTTATCCCAAAGAGCTTCCTTTCTCTCATATTCACACATCCAAGCAAATTGGAAGCATATCCATCGGGCATTTTTAGTTCACCAACACATTTACAGATTGCCCTTTTCTAGTCCATAGACAAAGTGTACTTTGCTTTCAACTTGAGATACTTTCCATCAGACAATTGATGCAATTCTAGTTCTTGTCACCGACAATACTCTTTCAGTTCCATTCTTGCCTTAACATTGTCTTTAGTTTTATCCTTGATGTCCATCATTGTATTGAAGACATTATCAAAGACATTTTTCTCTATGTGCATTACATTAAGATTTTGTCTTATCAAATTGGTTTTCCAATACGGTAACTCCCAGAATATGATTTCTTTTGTCCAATTATGAGAATCACCAAAGCCAGGACATGTACAAGATCCGAGCTCAATGACTTTTGGAAGATTAGAAACTTCTTCCCATACATCATCTCCAGACAATCTAACTGGAGGTTGAGATCTCGCAACTCTATTTTTTAAAAATGCATCCTTATTCCTTCGATATGGATGATCCAAAGATAAGAATTGACGATGTGAATCAAACCAAGAACATTTGCCACCATATTTCAAACTAAAAGCCTTCGATTGGCTCATGCAACATGGACATGCCAACCTCCCTGCTGTGCTCCAACCGGACAACATTGCATATGCAGGAAAGTCATTGATAGTCCATATTAATGCAGCTCTCATAATAAAGTTTTGTTTTTTCGAAATGTCATATGTAAGGACACCTTCATTCCACAACAACTTCAACTTATCCATCAAAGGTTGCAAATACACATCTATTTTACCTTTTGGATTATGTGGACCAGGAATTATCAATGTCAGGAACATGTAAGGAGTGGTCATGCATAGTTCGAGTGGAAGATTGTAAGGAGTTATCATAGCTGGCCAGCAGGAATAGTGTAACATCCCTACTTTCATAAACAGAACGTGATGAAAACCTTGAATTATTTCCCTTAGACAGTGTGAGAATTTCTTAGGCAGCATTATGCCATAACGATCTTCACCCTCAGAATTATAGGGCAGTGTAACACTGCCATTGAAAATAAGGCATTGCCATATGTTCAAAATTAGGAAATAACAAAAGTGCCCCTGTACACTTTTATCAATTACAATGATGCCCAGAATTTTTAGAAATTATATTTTGACCCCAAAGACTTATTCCTACAATAACCCTAGAACTCTTCATGAAATGACCTTTATATCCTCACATCTGTAGAATTAGCAGAATGGGATTTTAAACAGAGCAAAATCACGTGGTGAAACCGTAGAAGTTTAAATCTCTACCGATTGAGCCATGGAGGCAGTCTGGTGTGAAATAATGTGGGGTGTCCCTGGACTTGCTCAAAATTATGGAAATACCATTAGTTACAGAAAACAGAAAACAAAAAGGCTCCGAATTTGCGAAAATGTCAAATTTACGCCGTTAATCTATTTATTTAGTTTCAATAGTTATGTAAGGACAAGTAGAAGTTAATTAAATATTAATTAGGAGTTACTTAGATATTAATCAAAGAGATTAGGATTAGGGAAAGATTAAAATGGACATGTAGCAAATTTTAAGTTACCAGTAATATATTGCCAAATTGAAGGAAATCAGCAATAATTCAGTGTTTTATACTACTAGAACCAAACCAGTAGAATTTTCTACTGAAAACTCTCACTTAAGTGGCTGAAATTCAGCCACCCCTACCACATATGAGTGGCGCCAAGTGTTGCTTAAGGTAGTGGAGAAACTTGTCCTCACCTCTGCCACCAAGTCTCCACCAATCACATCCACTCTTGGGTGAGATATTTTCTCTCTTATCCCCCCTCAATTTTGGCCTCCTCTCTCTCTCTTTCAGACTTACTTTCTTCTTCTTCTCACCATCTTCTTCCATTTTCAACATCCATCAAGCTTCTTACACCCAAATCTTTCACTAAAACTCAACACTAGCTTGTGGTGGCACCAAAATCAAGGTAGGAATCTTAACTTTCTCCTTCTTTTCTTTGAATTGGGGCTGCCTAGGGTCCCTTGTTCATCCATGATTTTGATATTGTGATGGGTGAGGATGATGAATTAAGGCTAGTTTAAGGTGTATATGTGAGTTTGAATTGAAGATTGGATGGATCGGTTCAAGGAAAACATGAATCCAAGAAGAATTCAAGAAGCTGTTAGGGTTTTTCGCTCAATAGTCCGTATGGCAGAGTGTACGGCTTTGCCTACAATCATTTAAATTTGATGAATCCATTTTTATATGAAACTAGACATTCAGGGCTTTCCATACATATAAAATATAAGGCCATTGGATTAGTATAGAGTTAGTTATGAATTTTTTATATTTGACCTAAAAATCTGGATTCTCATCTGGGCAATATGAGTTGAGAATGGTGTAACTCACCTTACACAACTCTAAATTGAGTAAAATGAATGCTGTTTGAAAACTAACATATAAGGTAACATCCCATAAAAATTTCAGAGCCAGATTCATTGCCAATTATTCCCAACACATCAATGAATTTACCTTAAGCTCAAACGAGGCTGGAATAGGGTAGTCCAGTAGGGTCAAGTTGCGGGGCTTATATCTCAAAATATACTTATGCAAATGATATGAAACATCTTTCATTTGAAAGCTTGTTCTGTTAGCTTTAAATTGATATAAATTTTGTATGATTTCATCTAGATTTCTATTTTTAGTGAATTTTCACTTAAGGGTGCATTTCTGGCTAAGTACAAGGCAGTCTAAGGTAAAATACTAATAACTTGAGTTATATAAATCAAAATGAGATGGGACTAAAAGGGTTATGATATATCCAAAATTTAGGTTTAAATAAGTTGAATAGGAATAAAGGTGGATTTTAGAAAATTCAGGCAAAAGAGGGTAGAGTGAGCAGAAAACCCTGTTGATATTTCTATTGATTTTGACATACTATATGATTAATAATGTTGCTATAACTTGCTGTTTTACATTGAATTGCATACTTAATTGATTGTATTGGTAGCCTGGCACTATTCATGGGGAAGCGAACTCGATCCGTTAAGCTGCCAAATTTTTGGCAGGAGTTTATGAGAACTTATGCTATGGGTGATTGTGCTTTGAATATATTTACATTTACATGTCATGTTCATGTACATCATGCATGCAAGCATAATTAGAATATGATATGAGAAGTAAGGTGTGAGACATATCCATGAATGCGCAAAGCATTCGCATGCGTGATAAGATGTGGAAAGGAAAAGATAATAAGAACTTGCAAGAGGGACGTACTAAGCTACCACGTGAGGCATGGCATAGGCCCAACTAGCGTGGGTCAGAGCAGTACTGTCTAAGACTTGGGCCAGCCCTTGACCAGATTTAATGAGAATAGACCAGTGTGAGAGTCGGGGAAAGTAAACCCGTCACTCATGTGTAGGTACGATCTCAGACCTGAAAAACAGACTATTACCCAGGGGTGAAAGAGGCCATTCACCTCCGGAGGACCAAGTACAGAAGAGCAAGATCAAGTTGCAAGTTAAAGAAAGAAACGAATTAAGTCAAGTGCACTTGCATATAGTCAAGTATAAGCATCTATCTGTGCATCTTCAATTATCTCGTTATGTCATAATAGTATTATGATTCTTGTTGAAGCATGTTACACTATTCGTGTTTCTACGTCTGTTATATAATATGACAAGTGGTTATTAAAATATAACCCACTTCGAGAAAGATGTTTTCAACTTAAAATTGAACCACTAGTTATACATATGTGCTCATATTTTCATAAGAAACCAAAGCGGCTATGATGACACTGTATGTGTAATGGTTCGAGGTTACCTACTGAGAACCTTAGGTTCTCACTGCTTGCTTGTATGTTTTCCTTTTCCGTAAACATTCCAACACCTAAGTTGGAAATCAAGTGCAAGGTGGAGTACTGGGACATTCACTGAGCAAGACTCGAGCGCAAACCAAACTAAGAGATTATTGAAGCTAGCTAGCGACTAGTCGAAAGCAAGTTCTGTGTAGTATGTTAGTCCCAATTTCTTCTAAATTGTAATTATTTTATTCTCTATGTATCAGAGATAATGAAATTTATGAACTGTTATTTAGTAATAAAGTGTGCAGTTAAAGGGCCATGTATTATATTTTCCACAAGTGACAACCTTTTAATATAACTCCATGACTTGAGCATGGCTTGTATGGTAGAGGTTGTTACAAATAAGGTGTTGCAGATTAGCTATATGCTGTGAAACCATCAGCGCATAAGCCTAATCTAACATTTCGTGGTTCAATAGCAATATCTGGATAAGTATTGTCAAAATGTTTCCAAGCTTCTGCATCTGATGGGTGGCACAATACTCCATGTTCTCGCCTATTTTCATAGTGCCATCTTATATGTGGAGCAGAACTCATTGAAGTATACAACCTCTTGAGTCTGGGAATAAGGGGTAAGTAATGCATTCTCTTCACAAGTACTTCTTTATATTTATTCTTACCAACCTTCTTTAATTTATAAAGTGCTGCACCACAAAATGTGTGCATTTTTTTAAAGTCTTGTATTCTTCCACGTAAAACAACATACAACCATTCATACAACAATCAATTTTTTTGGCAGTAAGGCCAAGTTTAGAAACTATTTTCTTTGCCCTATAATAATCTTCAGGGACAACATTATTTGGAGGGAGTGTTTCTCTCATTAGTTCAACTGTTTGATTGAAAGATCGTTGAGGAATGTTTCCTTTCGACTTGATTGTCAATAATCTAACAGCAATCGACAATTTAGTGTGGTCAACACATCCTAACCATAATGGCTTCTATGCTGCATCCAACAATTCATAGAAATTTTTTGCATTTGGATTCAGAGGCTCTTCAAGCTCTTGATTATTATAGATTCCAAAGTCTGGACCAATAGTATCATACACCATAGCCTGAAATCTATTTAAGTGTTCATTGTTTCTACTTTCTAAAGTACTTGAACTACTAGCTTGATTGACAAACCCCCTAGGCAAAGTGGGATCATTTTCTCCATGGCATGTCCAATACCAATAATCAGCAACAAATCCTTTTTTGTAAAGATGAACTCTAACATCATCAGGCATGATGTAGTTCATATTCTTACACTTAGAACATGGGCATCTAATTTTCCCCTTTGCCAAATGCGCTTGTTGGCATGCAAAAGTAACAAATTCTTCTACCCCATTTAAAAATTCACTAGTATAATCCTTTTGACCTGGTATAAGCCTACTATACATCCAACTATGAAACTGACGTACGTCCATATTCTGCACCATCATTATCAAATAATAGCTCAACATTATTTTATTTGCCTAAATTGAAAAAATTGAGGGATAAACAACTTTAAAAGGTAAAAACAAATAAAACAAATCCATAACAAAAACCATCGACAAAATATAACAATTTAACAAATTTAGAATATTTTTCTAAACCATCAACTAAATTAACAAAAGCAAAGACTCTTAATCAACCAATAATATCAACAAACAATCTAACCAGCAAAGACTCTTCATAATCGTTTTGCCAATTTGAAGGAAATCGGTAGAATTTCGGTATTTTAAACTGTCGGAACTGAATCAATAGGATTATGTGATGAAAACCCTAGGATAAGTGGCTAAAATTCAGCCACCATTCTTTAGCTGCCCAAAGAGTGGAGAAACTTGGCTCATTCACCACCACCAAAGCCTCCATCAATCACAAGCCACAAAACCTAACTAACCATGTTTTAAAACATCAAAATCTCTCCTAACTCCCCTCATTTTCGTGCTCCCTCCATCAGCTGCCCATTCTTCTTTATCTCTTCTCCAATTCCACTCCTTCTTCCTCCCATCTCCAAGCTCTACCTACTCCCTCCACCAAAAACTCAAATCTAACTAGTTTCTACATCAATTTGAGGTAGGATTCAACTTTTGTTCTTGATTTCTATGGATTGTGGCTGTTTGAAATTCTACTTTGCTTCATTCATTTGGTGATATATTGGATGTATTTGATGGTTTTATGGTTGAATGATCATGAAATCTTGAGTTGGAATTGAAGTTAGAAGGAGAAAACTAGAAGAAGTGGAGAATCAGGATGCTATCTAGGTGAGAAACCCTACGGCAGTCTGTACGACGGAGTGTACGGCTCCGCCTATAGCCATTTGAATATAATGAAATAATTTTTATATGAAACTAGACATCTAGGGCTTTCCAACCATATAAATTATAAGGCCATTGGATTAGTATTGCGTGAGATATGAATTTTTTAAATTTACCCTAGAATTCTAACCCCGATTCTGAGCAGACTAGAATTCGAGGGGCATAACTTGCCCTATAC
Source organism: Pterocarpus macrocarpus (assembly GCA_031439585.1). Taxonomy (NCBI): domain Eukaryota; kingdom Viridiplantae; phylum Streptophyta; class Magnoliopsida; order Fabales; family Fabaceae; genus Pterocarpus; species Pterocarpus macrocarpus. Next base: position 32,367,434 of record CM062515.1, read on the forward strand.
TCCTTCAAATTGAGTGAAACTAATTTTATTAGAAATATAAGACATAGATAAAAGTCCCATAAAAATTTCAGAGTTAGATTCGATCACAATTGCTCCCAGTAGTTCAAGGAATTCACCCTAAGTTCAAATTGGGGTAAAATAGAGCAGTCCAGAGGGGTCAAATTTTGGAGTTTATAAATCAAGCTCTACTCAAGAAAATGAAATGGGACTTCTTGTAAATGAAATATTGTTCTATTAGCTTTAACATGATATAAATTTCGTATGATTTCAACTAGTTTTCGATTTTTAGTGAATTTTTACTTTTAAGTGTATAATTTTAGCCAGCTACAGGGCAGGCTAAGATAGAACTGAAATAACTTGAGCTACATTTATCAAAATTAGGTTGGATCAAAGAGGTTAGAAAATAGACACATAACACCTCAACATATCCAAAATTCAAGTCTAAATGAGTTAAAATGAATTTATGGCCTAACTTACAAAAACTGGGTAGAATCAAAAGGAAGTGGCAGAAAACTAATTCAAGATCAAGGTTATGAAACTTTGTTTGATTATTGGAGCATCTATACCTTGCATTGATTTTTCTGTATGAGTGACTATCTAGTTGACTGGTACTATTCATGGGGAATTGGACTTGATCCGTCATACTGCCGAATTTTTGGCAGAAGCATATGAAGTTATGATAGCTTGTGTTATGAAGATTTAAGTTATGAATACGAAATTCTAAAAGCAAGAGTGTTCAAAAGTAAGTGCACTATAATGCATATAAATATTGCATGATAATATGATCATGATTCCTTTTATGAAAGACGGCATCTTTGCATGCAAAGGAAGAGATATATAAAGATGTGAAGATGAATCCCTTCACTCAAAGGCAGTTATTTGGATCCATCCCTGTGAAGATAGTTAAATGATATGATGAAGGTCCCATATTTCTAAGGAGTGTGACATGGCGATCACACCCTGATGAGGTATGAAATGGCAATCATACTCTGGAATATGGCATGATAAGCATATCCTAAGGAGTGTGACATGGCGGTCGTACTCTGGAATATGACATGATGAGCACATCCTAAGAAATGTGACATGGTAATCTTACTTTGGAATGTGCATGACAAGTAAAGGAAATTAAGAAAAACTGTACTATGAGGGCGACGATACGTAATGCCTAGGTGTGTCAAGAAAGAGAGTTATAGAAAAAGTAAAGGAAGGTTAAATAAGTGCCTTTGTGTGTGTGTATATATATATATATATATGTATATATATATATATATATATATATATATATATATATGTATATATTCCGATATTCTTGTTATGCTAAAATTTGCTATATTTGTGAGTGTTGTGACTGCCATGCTAATTATGAAATAGGAATTGATATTGAACAAAATGAACTATACTTCGGATAATATATTTTCGAACTATAAAACTAAACAGTCTAAATAACATGCTCACCTTTTTCATAATAAACCAAAGCAGCTAGAGATAATAATGATGACACGGTATGAAATTTCTTAGTGAATCCTATTAAGAATTTAAAATTCTCACTCCTGTTTTCGTGTTATCTCCAGATAGTTCGAGAAGATTCAAAGACAGCTAAAGTTGTTATCAAATAAGGTTCGCTCATGTAACAGTAACAACTCCAGAGTGTGGTACTATGACTTAAGCATAGTACTGTACAGAGGAGGACGTTACAAGTTCAATCTTATAATTCATTTATTGAAGTTCTCATTCAGGTATTAATGTAATAGCATAAGACTTAACCAGTTCCCAAGACACAAGTGGACCCTCAAACTATCTTAAAGCATTTAAAGTTAATATGTTATAAGTATGACATAAGGTAGTATACATTGTCCTTTTTTGATTTCTACCAGGAAAGTGGCAACAATATATAACTATTGGAACAACTTTAATCAATTTAAGATCAGAAACAAATCAACCCAATCAACTTACAATACCTAAACTTTCATTTACATAAAAAAATAAATAGATCTAAAAATTTTAAAAAATTAGAACAACTACATACTCTTACTCTCACTTAACAATATAAATAAATCCAGTGTCAACTAAAATAAGTACACATTAATAATAATAATCTCTCTTAATCAACCAACCAACCAATAATGTACCAAAATCAATCACAAAAATCTCAACTAATTTAACAACACAAACAATCAAATAATGTAAGTTAAAAAACTAAATAAAACAAACAATGGAGGAGGCTGATGGCGGCAGCGAGTTCCCACCTCCGACAGACAGTAGTGGCATCCACTTGGCGTCCTTTGCAGCGGAGTGCAGCGGCCTCCTCTTTGGCGTGTTGGCAAGCTTTACCGGCAGTGGTGTTGGCTGGTTTCGACATGGTGGCCTTGGGGTGGAGGAGGGTTTAAAGTACAGAAATTTGGGAAAGTAAGAATGGGGAAGATGAAGTCTGATGGTTGTTTTTTAGTTTAAAAGGTCGCAAAATTTACAACTAATTTAAGTGTGCATGTTAAATTTGCGACTGATTTCAGTCATAAAAGTTTTTTTTGCAACCGATAAATCAGTTGCAAACATAAAGTTATTCTCTATTATATTTGTGACCGATTTTTCAGTCGCAAATTTCAATAATTCATTAACCTAGATGTTTGAGATTTGTGACTAAATTTTCGGTCGCAAATATCAATAACTCTTCCATGTTTAATTGTTATAATTTGCGATCGATTTTTTGGTCGCAAAATTAATGTCTTTATTTGTTCAATTTGCGACCAACTTTTCAGTCACAAAATTCATTATTTGCGACTGAATTTTCGATCGTAAAACTCAATAATTTTTCTACTTCAATATGTTAAATTTTGCGACCAATTTTTCAGTCGCAAAGCTAATGTCTTCACTAACTATTGTTTAAGAAATTTGCAACTGAATTTTCTATCACAAATATTAATAATTCTTCCATGTTTATTTGTTAAAATTTGCGACCGATTTTTTGGTCGCAAAATTGATGTCTTTATGTGTTCAATTTGTGACCGATTTTTTAGTCGCAAAATTCATTACTTGCAACTAAAAATTGGTGTCTTTATCTGTTCAATTTGCGATCGATTTTTTAGCCGCAAAATTCATTACTTGCGACTAAATTTTCGGTCGCAAAACTCAATAATTCTTCCAGTTCAATTTGTTAAATTTTGAGACCGATTTTTCGGTCGCAAAGCTAATGTCTTCACTAACTATTGTTTGAGAAATTTGCGACTGAAAAGATTTTTCAGTTGCAAATTTTATTATTTGCAACTAAATTTTAAATCGCAAAATTCAATAATTCTTCAATGTTCATAGGTCTAATTTTGTGACCGATTTTTCAGTCGTAAAATTAATGAATTCTTTCACTTTTGTTTGTTCATTTTGCAACTAATTTTTCAGTCGCAAATTTCTTCTTTTGCGATCGAATTTTCAGTTGCAAAATTTAATACATCTTTTTAGCATTGTTGTTTGATTTGCAACCGATTTTTCAGTCGCAAATGTTGTTTGATTTGCGACCGATTTTTCAGTCGCAAATTGCAATATTTGCGACTGATTTTGGAATTGAAATTTTTTCATAAGTTTTTTGTTGACTTTTACAAATCGGTCACAAAATCGGTCACAAATATTCAATTGCGACTGATTTTGCGACTGAAATAGAATTGTCTTGTTTTCTTATTCCTTTTTGATATTGGTCGCAAATTCTATCACAAATGCTATAATTTGCGACCAATTTTGCAACTGATTTTATAGTCCATGTTTTACCTTTTTCTGTCCTAAATTGGTCGGAAATTTTAGTTTTTACGACTGAAAAAATTCAGTGGCAAATTTCGTCGCCATACCGATAGTTTCTTGTAGTGTAATCACGTATAGTAACAAGCTCGGTCTTGAAAAGTAGGCTATTACCCAAAAATGAGATTGGTCATCCACTTCCAGGGCATCAAGTAAAATGTGCAAGATGCAAGTTAAAGGAAAGATAAGAAAGACAAGTGCATTTGCATGATCCAGTTATGTGCATTTGCATATGTATATTCTAATATCTTATTATGCTATATAGCTATTATGATTAAGATTGGAAATTATCCTATTATTACTATTATATCTACCTTAAAGGGTGCCAAGTGATTGCTAAAAGTAACCCACTTCGAGAAATATGTTTTCAAACTTAAAAATTGAATCGGTGCCTATATTTACTTGTCCATGTTTTCATAATAAATCGAAGCGATTGGAATACTTACGATGACACTGTATGTGTTTAATGGATTGGGTGTACCTATTGAGAATTTCAAATTCTGACCACTTATTTGTATGTCTCCATAAATATTTCAGTACAAAGGATACACTTTAAGTCTGCAACAGGATTTTGGACTCCTACGAACTGCGGGATGCAGGATTGAGTCCAGCACCTAATGCGAAGGATGTAGAATAAGACATATTCTGTGTATGATAGTAATTATGTTTCGAATAAATTTGTATTTTAAATTATACCTCTTTCCAACACTTTTGATTGCAAATCGCTATTTAGTAGCGAAGTGTGATATTCTATAAGCCATATATTATGCTTTCTTATTTGAAGGTTTCCATAGCAACCGTAACAACCTCTAGATATGGTTCCATGACTTGAGCATGACATATTTATTTGGAGGATGTTACACCGTATTGTTCCCAGATAGTGCAGTTGACTCATGAAAGCAAGTTCCTAGGAGTTTTTGACCAAGACCAACTAGTTGGCAAATGGTCAAAGTCAAGCATATGTATTACAATACCAAATGACTGATATCATAGTTGAAACTCTCAGTGAAGCTCTTTTATATTTTTGACATGTTGTTAAGACTAAAAGTTTGGTATGTATGATAATGCATGTGACTATGATAGGGATTTTAGTATATTTCAAGTAAAGTTCCTACTTTCTTCAATTCACTTGTTATGTTTTATTCAATACGACGAATAAATTTTATGCTAATCATCCAAGAATGCAATAAGTAAATAAATAAGGTTTGCTAATGAATTGGTAGTAACTCCCAAGTGCGACAATATGACTTAAGCATGGTGTTGTGTTTAGGAGGGTGTTACATGATCCACCCTAAACCCTTCCTTTTTCTTTTCTTGTTCTTCCTTCTACGATATTCTCTTCCTCTCACTGTCTCTCATCCCTTTCTCTCTCGATCTTATCTCTTCTTCTTCTCTGTTTCTTTTTCCTTTCCCTTGTTCACCGCCACCACTACAAGTTCCTCCCCAACCACCCTACCATTTGTGTTTCCCTTTTCTTTACCTCCATCATCATCGTGGATTCTCCTTTTGGTCTTGTTTCCTCTTTGCCCCTTCTCCCTCTTGCACTGTCTCGCCCTCCCTCTCAGTTCAGTCTTTTTTTCCACAGGTCTCTCTCTCTCTCTCTCCACCATGTTTGCCTTTTCTCCACCACACCTCTTTTAGCCTTTGGTAAGTTTTGCTAGTCATTGATATTCATATTGCTTCCTGGCTAAGCCTTTGTCAATTATCAAAGTTGTATTGGGCTATAACAAGGATAAAGAAGGAAAATGATAAGATATCAAGCTCTTTCAAGTACTGTTCTTAACTATGGTTAGGTTTTGCACTTAGTCTTGTGCTATGGTGTGGTTCTTACAGACATCAAAGTGACCCTATTATGTAACTATTTTCCTTTTTGGTCAAAGTGAATAGCCTGTTTGATCATGAAATTTCCGTAATTGATCTTATTATTAGGATTGTTGTAGGGTTAGTTTGTTTTGGTTTGTTTGGATCATTAATGACACCAACATGGAATCTCTTCATTGGTCTTCCTTTAGCATGCCATGGTATGGATCTAAATCTCAGTTTTCATATAAATTGAAGGGTAATAATATCCTATTAAGGTCTTAGCTGTATCATATTTGGATTCAATATAAATTATCATAGAGTATTGACATCATTTTAGACTATGTGATTTTTGCATATTAGTTTGTTGCTCAAAGAACTGTTATATACTTCTACTTGAATTAATGTTTTGCATGTCTTTTTCATCATATTTGATTCATTGCACTTAAATGGTGTAAATAATTTGAAGATATTGGATGGATGCTTGATATTTCTTGTTAGCTCAAAAGTCAATTATAACCTTAATTTAAAAATCGTTCATTTCCCATGTTACAATGTAAATCTATGAATACACTTATCATGGTCTTGTTTTATAATTTCCATGTCACAACCATCATATCTCTTGGTTGATACTTGATATGATCCTTGTAGGCTTGTACCCAAACCCATTCTACATAGATACCCAATAAATAGGATTTTAAGAGTTATTCTAGATTCTTATAATTTTTGGAGAATGCGAACATAATTGTAGAGAAAGAACATATGAATTTGCTATAACTTTCTGATAGTTTCAAGAAGCCCAATCCACCAAGCAATTTACTGCCTCATATATTTTTTTCTGTAGTTTATGCCACCTTAATAGTGCCCTTTTGTTATATGCTTTTTAATATTAATCATAATTCTCTTGAATTCCCTTTGAGTATAATATTTTTCTTGGACCGTAATGGCCATTGTTCTCTAAACCGCATTGAAAAAATGGTTCAACTAGTTTGATGGTCCAGAGTTAAAGAACTTTCATTTGTGTCGATACTGTGCATTAGAGAATCGACTAGACAACTTTATCCTTATAAAAACCATAATATTACATTTTCAATAAAGGAGCTATTTGAGATTAAAAGAGTTTCTGCTAGATGTTCTTTATCGTTCTATGAGTGGATAATACTCCTATGGCAAATGTAATCTAGACCAACAACATCTTGTTGGATTTTAAAATAATTTGAGAATTTATTGCTATATAATTAGTCAATTGTGAATAGTGTTAAGTTTTATTTAAGTTTCCTATATATTTTGATATGCTCAGTTGATTATTATATTTATTTTAATTTTGGGGAAAACTGACTCGAATGATTTTATTGATCATCCGGAAGGATTTTTGAAAACAAATTATGGATTTTTTTTTTTTTAAAAAAGGTAACAAGACAAGCTCGATGAGCAATTGTTTGGATTACTAAACTGAGTTGTTGAGTAAATTCTATTTTGGGTTTTTGAACTTTGTTGAGTACCTTTGCTCTTTGGAAACTTCATTTGACATTCGCTACTTTAGATCTTTATTGATATTTTGTGGGAGGAATCTCAAACAAACAGTAGCTAGAGGTCTCAGTGCACCGTGGTTTGAACCTAACTAGAAGGAATGTTGCTAGCTTGGTGTGTGTGTGTGTGTGTGAGTTTAACACACACAACCAACTTAGTCAAATCAGAAGGGAGTAACCCCTTGTTTGGAAGGATTACTAAATCAGGAGTCTCCTTGCATCAATATTTGAGTTTGGGAAACATGCTTTTGGTTTGATATTTATATTGAAAATTTTGTTTTTAATTTTAGCAATCTTATTGATTATATCTTTGGAGCATGTCCACATATGTTATAGTTTCATTGCCCTTCACTAAGTCAATTGGACTCACCCACTCTTCTTTACATATTTTAGACCTCTGTGTAGCACCCGACTCTACTCTGCCAGCTCCATAGTGTGTGGCTTCTTTGGACATGTCTTTGGACGTGAAGGCCTCTTAACACCTTTTGCTAGTATTTTGGGATGTATATAGTCTTTCGAGCTGCTCCATGAGCCACAGTCAAGATTTGTGACCTATTGATTTTTGGGAAAATTGTATATACATTCTGTAACTCTGAAGTTTATGTCTTCCATTGTGTATATTATGTGAACAAAGGATGTACGTATTTGAATATGTGCATGTATATGTTGTAACCATGAGAATGGATGCATGATATGTATATGAATTTTAAATTGTGACAACAAATTTTTGATGTATGATTTGCTTAAGAGTGCTTTGAGTAACATTTCAATAATACCATACTACACTTAAGTCGTATTACAATAATTATTAATTTTTATTTTTTACTTTGCGGAAACATAACTCATTTGTAAAATACTTTATGATGAAAATAAGGGTGAATTTTTTTTTTTTTTTGGATCTACTACTAAAATAGCTTTTGGAAAATGTGAGCCATAAACGCATAATATTTGATACGAAATCAATGCATCTCATACATAAATACTCGTATCGCAGTAGATAAATACGAGCATATGTTCGTAAGGTCATAATATCATCATTATACATCGTTGTCATCCCAGCCACTTCGGGTTTTCTTATAAGAAGGTGAGCATACATAAGTTTAATTTTAAATAAGTTTAAAATCCTTCATGCCTGAAGTGGATTGCTTTTATTTATTCTTTAATAAGCATACCATAATAAACAATGGAATCATAAGGTGTACATAAGCATACATAAGATATTCATAACAATGGATATAGAAGAAACATTGATGCATGAACATTTTATGCCATTCCATTGACTTTGATATTTCTTTGACTTTAGCTTACTTTGACTTTGACCTTGGCCTTTATTTGACTTTACTTTACTTTGACTTTAATTAGACATTAGCATATGTTTTACCTTTCATTACTTTTAGCATGTGCCTTATCTTTCTTTTACATGCCCTTATAAAAAACTAAAGTTCCCAAGAGATAAGCTTAATCCTAATAGTGACCGTCATCACTTGTGGTCAAACTTAAATCTGGTGATCTAGAGGGGATCTTGGTGGTTCCCCTTCCCTTACCAAAGGATTGCACTCGTGTCTTATGGGTTACCTTCCTTTACTAAAGGATCACTCCCAATTATCTTATTTTTGTAGAACATCTTTCCTTATTGAAGGATAACACCCAAGTACCTTTCTTCATCATGGAATTTAGTATTAAGTTTTACGTCATAAGTGCCCTAGATTAAAGGACTTAAGCCTTTCTTATCTTAACACAAGTTACCCTCATACATTTGACAAATATTTGTAAGTCCACATATTCGGTGAAAATCTGGTGGCATAACGGCTAGTCGAGGAGATTCCCCAAAATTGCAAACATGCACATAACATAGCATTCGTATCATAATTAAACATTCATAAATAATCCATCACATGCATAGATCATGATTCTTGTGCATTTCTCCTCAAGAATCCTAGCACTCAATCCTAGTACAGTTATAATAGATAAATCAACATTTGCTTCGTCATCCATAAGAGTCATTCCTTGCAACTTCTTAATTCTAGAGGATTACTCCTCAAGAATCCTAGCATACTACCAATATAGTTATAATAAGGCACATCAAACAATTTCATCATTTCCCACATGATTTGGGAATGAGGCACACCAATGCACTTAAGAGTCTTATGAGCATAGGTGCAATCTTTTAAATTACCATTTTACCCTTAAGTTTTGAATTAATCTTGAAGAGAGATTTTAACTCCTTTTCTTTGCTTGCTCATCCTTAAAGTTTGTATTTTTAACTCTTCTAATTTCTCTTCAAGCTTAATTCCTCAAGAAGGTATGTAACTTGAATTGACTAGATATTTTAGGGCTTAAAGTTCACATCTTCATTAGTTAAATATTTTTCATCTCTTGATTTGTTTTTGGTTGAAACCAGGGTATCTACCGCTGGAAGTAGTGACTAATCCCCTCATTGCGGGAAATCTCCCAAGAGGCAAACGACTGGCCATGAAATGCGTTCCATTCCCATAGGCGTGGATCGAACCCCCCACCTCATGGTTAAGGGACAAGGTGAGTTCTCTTAATTGAGGTATGGCCAAAAACCCTTTTAAATATGGCCTTAAGCTTCTTTTAATTTTTATTCTTCTTGGAACCTTGATTAATCACTTAGTTTTATCAAGCTTTATTCTTAACTTAGCTAAAAACATTTCCTTTCCATTTTTCCTTCTTAATGGTAGAATTTGTGACCTAAAATTTGCCTAAGTTCTAATTTTTGTGTTCTTTGCTACAAGTTTTATTAAAGTTTTATGTAGAGTCAAGATCAACCATTAAAAGTTTCAACTCATTTTTCTTTCATATTTTTCCATAAATGGTCGAATCATTCATCAAGCCAAGTTCCCATTTTTAGTTTGTTTTACTTCTTGAGTCCTCCTATTTTAGACTTAGTGGAACATAGATCTAAGCTTAGAAAGTTTTAGTCTTGTGAAATATTTAATAAAGTTTCAATCTTTTTCATGTTCATGTTTTAGAAACTACTTTCTCATGGTCATATGTCCAACAACCATTCAAACAAGATAAAGGAAGCAACTTTAACATGGATTTGGTCATAAGAATGAAAAACAAACCATCCAACCAAACAAACATCCAGAAAGGTAGCAGCTTTAAGCATTTTCAAGAGATAAGAACAAGGAATAAGCCAAGAACACCATAGTCATGGTTAAGGCTAAAGTGTTCTTGACTAAAAGTGAGTAAAGTCTAAAACTTTACACACTTTCTCAAGAAATAAATCGATTAAAAACTCTTAAGAGGAATTAGAAGCACAAAGGAAGTATTTTTATCAAATTTCATGAAGCTAGAAACTTTAGACAAAGCTTGAAACTCAAACAAGCTCGAGCATTCATGGCTTTTGTCATATTAAAAAAAAAAAAGACTAGAGAGAGATTCCTACTAACTCAAGTGATGATGAAGTGCAAGAAAGGTTGAATCTTGAGACAAAAATCTTCCTCAAAGCATCAAGGAAGCTAAGGTTTTGGCAAGTAGAAAGGCAAGGCCTTTGTTGCTTCGATGCTTTGAGAGAGTGTGTATTTGTGTTTGTAAGAGCTAAAAGGTGTAACCCTTACGAGGTTAGTGAATGGTGAAAATGGAGGTTTCTTGAACTTGAGAGGAAAGGAAGAAGAAGATAATGAAGAAGAGAGAGTTTTGGTTTCTTGGAGAAGAGAGAGTTGAGAGGAAACTTGGAGAGGAAGGAGTGCTATTTTTCAAAATGAGAATGAGTGAAAGAGGAGGTTGTGCCTATTGGGTGTTAAAGGGGTTTGGGATGAGATATTTTCATTTTGTGTTTTAATTAGGGAGACAAAATGATTATTAGTGTCAGGAGATTAGAAGATTAGGTTGCTTTGTCCCAAATTACTTTAAATAATATCTTGTACTTTTCTTACATAAAGTACTTTGTCCCTTTATTTTTTGCTTTTGATGATGTTATATGTACTTAGTTGTCAAGTTAACTTTTAATTTGAATTTAATGATGAGATTAAGTGTTCTTGCTACTTATGTGACTTAATTAATTAAGGGTTAGGGATTAACTCATGTTTCCATAATTAGCAAAATTAAAATCTTAATTATGCTTAGTTAACCTTAATTAAGTGAATTCTTGGTAATTAATGCTTAATTAGTCTCTTTGAGGTTTGGTTTCCTTGATTAGCAAGTTTTTTAATTCTAACTAGGCATTCTATTAATCTTTCTTTTCTTTTTACCCTTTTTAACTCTTAATTAAGCCTTTATTTCTTAATTTTTTATTAAGTGTCTAATTAGGGTTACTGAAGTAACTAGAACAAGGGAAATTGTGGATGTTACACTCTGAGAGCCTCAAAACTGTGAACTCTGATTGGTTGTCTTGGACAGGTCTGGCTAATAAGGGGAAGCTAGAAAAATAAGGGAAACTCCATCCGTTTTCATAAAAATTAGACATAATAGGCTTGCTGGAGGTTCCCTACCTCCAAGCACCAGTTACGACTCTGAGGTGGGTTGTGACAATATGATAGCATTTTTTAGGCTGACTGCTTTACATTGCTATTTGGAATTAACAACTATGACATCACATATAAGATTCTAGCTAGGTGAATGAAATTGAGATATGCTTTAAGCATACTTTGTGATTAGTAGTGCCTATGGCTATCAAACTCAAGGGAAATTCTACTGGGCTAATGTAAAACTTGCAAAGCTCCCTGTAAGTATAACACATATGAGAATAGTGAGGAGGATGGGTGGATATACTATAACATCCCCACTTTTTTAAATAAAGAATAATAGAAATATTGAATTATTTCCTTTATACAGTGTGAGAATTTCTCAAGCAGTGCTACATCCTGACAATCCTTACACTTAAATTATAGGGTAGCGTAACACTGCCATTGAGAATATGGCGCTGCCATATGTTAAAAATTAGAAAACTACAAAGATACCCCTATGAATTTTTGTTAGTTGTAGTGTTGCTTAGGACTTTTAAAAAATTTCACTTTGACCCCACAAACATATTTCCAAAAGGACCCTAAATCCTTTTAGAAAATAATATCTATGTCCTTTTATCTCTAGAGTTAACAGAATAGAGCTTTAAGCGAAGCAGAATCACGTGGTAAAATTGTAGATGTTTAAGTCTCGACCGGTTGAGCCACGGGAATAGTCAAGTGTGAAATGACATGGGGTGCCCCTAAACTTGCTCAAATTTACAAAAATGTCATTAGTTATGAAAACCAAACAGAAAATGCTAAAGGATTTATGAAAAAGCAAAAATATAATAGTTCAAAGAAATGGTGCGATTGATTTGCGCTGTTAATCAATTTATTAGAAAAATAAGAGTAATTAGGGATGAATTATAAATACTAGAGCTAAAGGAAATTTAGATTGTTATGTAAAATACTATGAGAAATTATTTAGTATAACGTCCGAAAACATTCTATCATTTTTTTTAGCAAGTTGTTCGATTTTATCAACTACTTGAGATTAATTAGTATTCAATTGAATATTTACTTAGAGCCAATTAAGTATCATTTAGAGAAATTAGATATGAGGAAATTAGATTAAAAGCATAGGAAACTTCATAGGATTTTTCCAAAACCGATTTACCAATTTAAAGGAAATCGGTAAGATTTCGGTATTTAAAACTGCAAAAATCGAATCAATATAATTGTACTCCATAAACCCTATGTTTAATGGCAAAATACAAAGCCATATAACCACTCAATTGGTGGTGCAAATCAACCCCAAAATGAGCGGAGTTGACTGCAATTCAACCACAAAAATTTCAGCCAATAAGAATGAAACTTGCCAAACACTTCATCTAGATTTTGGGTGAGTCTATTCCTTCCTTATCCCTTCATTTTCGTGCTGCCCGTTCAGCTGCTTCTTCTCCACCATTTCTTCCTTCATTTCACTTTTTCGTAAATCCTTTAATATTTTCTGTTTGGTTTCCATAACTAATGGCATTTTCATAATTATGGGCAAGTCTAGAGGCATCCCACATCATTTCACATGTGGATACCTCCGTGGCCCAATTGGTCAAGAATTGGGTTTCTATGTTTCCGCTACGTGGTTCTGCTTCGTTTAAAACCTTATTCTGCTAATTCTATTAATCTAGGGACCTAAATGTCATTTTCTAAAAAGTTTAGGGGTAATTATGGGAAAAAAATCTTTAGGGGTCAACCTATAATTACTAAAAGTTCTGGGCAAGGCTGTAATTACCAAAAGTTTATATAGGGGCGTTTTTTCTCATTTCTTAATTAGATATATATCTTTAATGAAACAAAATAATTCAATCAACAGTGCTAATTAGAAGTACCATTTCTTCGGGATGTTAAACCTATCAACTGTCATCCATGGAATTAGATGAATAATTTGGTGTTTTCTCCTTGTGCAGCTGGACAGGAAAGGTTTGGAACACTTACTAGTTCGTATTATAAAGGAGCTCAAGGAAAAATTATGGGTATGTTCCTTGACTTTTTTCTTTGTCTAGTTATATAATTCCTCCCTGCTATCCCATGATTAAGATGTAGACTTTTTTTTATTTTTATTTTTTCTTTGAACTCTCTTGTTGAGCTGTTAACCAGGCAACCTGACAATGTGTATAGCTCATGCCTAGATCTATTTTATTCCTTTCAATTTTATTCCTTTCAATTTTATTTTATTTTATTTTTATTATTATCATTTTTTGGGTAAAAGTATAGCAAACAGTTATTGAAACAGAATACTGTGTTGAAATGTGTGGTGTCACTGCTTCTCTTATGTTAACCTCTTGCATATGTATGTCATTAAACTCTAACTTTTGTTATTCTTTGTGAGGCCCTGATTTATCAAATGATTGGTTAACAGATGAACAAGTTTATGTGAAATCATTCAAATTGCATGAAACATGAGTAAGAGGATTTGGGATATTAAATTGTATGTTAGGGAAATGTTAGAATTGGAGTATCTAGCAAAATTTGTTTATTCCAATTAAACGGTGACTATTAAGCATCCTTCTCTTTATGGCTGATCTAAAGCTAAATATGCATGTTTGGTAGATTTGGTATTTAATATCTAAATTTTGTTTAGGATTGACTTGTAGTTGATTTATCTATGCTCGCTAGTTCTTCAAACACTGGGCTAAACAATAATTCAAGCAACATTTATATATTGGTTTTGAGGTGTAACTTGTAAAGTATAGAAAAACAGGTAAAAATCTTAAGAATACTGTTGTATCTGTATACACTATTTTTCAGAAGTACCTATTATTTTAGATCCTATTTTTATAAATGTTGCACTTGATTTGTTATTTTAGTGTGTAATGCAGAGTATATTTTTTTGCAGAGTATATATTATTTCTTTTTCCAGTCGAAGGTTTAATGCCTCTTTGATCGCAGCCTATCCCTTGCACAAAGTCTTGGCCGCAGGAAAACGTAACTCGTTATCTTCTATCCTTCACTTTCTTTTATAATGTATCTGCAGTTAGTGAAATGTAGGTATAATAAACTGTTTTCTTTGAAGTATATCCATCCCATTGAACAATACATCTTATTTTTACTTTAAACTCTAATATTCAAATTTTATGGATAAGAAATAATTTTATCAAAAGTATTGTTTTCCCATGTGCACAAAGTTATTAAAACAAGAGAAAAGAGGAGCACAATAATTACACCCCGTTTTTCGTTTGTAAATAGCTGAGAATTCGAGAGAGATTGGCTTTCCCTCTTCTTACTCCAATAATAACACAGGATCAATTAATTTTTATAACTCAAATTCATATTCTAAAGAATGTTTTACTATTTCAAGTGTTTTATTATTTAGGTAATTGTAGTCAAACTTTCTCCTCCATTAATAGCTATTGTGGCATCTGCAGGGTCCGTTCTCCTCTCTACTTTGGGCAAGTTGAAGCTGAATTCTAAAGATTGGCAAAGGTAAGCAATCCTATTTTTGTATGTCCATTTTGATTTAATTCCTACACTAGTTTTAGTTAATATTGTAAAGTACACTTTGTGCACTATGTGGGGGGATTTAGATAGCTTTTAATTAAGCAGATCATGACCTGGAACTGCTCTTACCACCAGGATTTGTGTCAATAATATTGCTAAAAATAGTGATGCATTGTTGCCACTTGGGTTGTGGGTTTTTTGGGCTTAATAAGATATTTGATTAGATTGGAAGGACATTTGTAATAAGGGTGGCTTGTGTGAGCACATTGTTCATGATGTTTATCTTGATGCAAAATCGTGGTGATCTAAAAACAATGTTTATACTAGTTTAAAAGATTTAAAAATGACATTAAAATTAATATTTTTATGTTATCCATGAAATAAATAATCTGGATTTTATTAATGGAGACATGTGAGATATAGATATTGGTATCAAATTGGACAAGACCATAATCTCTCATACTTACTTATCTTTCCTATGTTTGACAAAGGATAAATCTTTTAGAAGGTTATCAACACTTCTAGGCCCATTTCGACTCATCTTAGCTTTCCACGAGGGCATGAATGAGATTGTATTTTAGTTACATGAAACCAATAAATAAGATGAGAAGGGAAGAGTTGAAGTACAAAATTCGGTGTATTCTATTAGCGTTCTACTACTTTGTTTTACTAGAATGTAGTTTTTTTAGCATATTTTAATCATGCTCTTTCTCATTGTAGTTGTTGTAAGAAAGGCAGCTAGAAAATACACTTCATTTCAACCATTGATCTTATCTTGGTCATCCCTACTAGTGATTCAAAATTTAGCGTTGATCAACTCAAGCTGCTGACTCAGGTTTTGTCACTATCTCTTCATCATTATTATTTATTATCCTTTATTGTTTTCATCTTTTGCTTTTAATTGCTAAGAGTAGTTTTGTGTATTATTAAACTTAATATTATATTATTTGTTGCCTCAAATGTATTAATTATTTGATTTAAATTTCAAAATAGATTCAACCAATTATGATTGATAAGAGTTGGATTGAGAAACCAATTAGATCAAAAGAGTGCATGAATGGGGTAGTTGAATTTTTGGACTTTGCCTTTTCAAAAGCATCTATAAATGGGAAGATTTTGTGTCCTTGCATTAGATGTGGTTTTCATCATATGGGGAGTAGAGTTGAAGTTTCTAGCCATTTACTTCAAAAGGGTTTTCCTAGAAAGTATACGTCCTGGTACATGCATGGGGAAAATCATGTTCAATCCAATGTAGAATCGATAGCCCAAATACAAGAAGAATCAATTAGACAATATCCAATGCAGGATATGTTAAATGATGCTTTTGGTATCTTAGATAATCAAGAAACTCAAGATCCTGGTCCATCTAATCTACCTAATTATGACTCTGCTAGGGGTACAGAAGATGTAACTAATGAGGAGCTGGAAAAAATTAGAGAGTTGTTAAGGGATGGGAAGAACTCTATCATGGTTGTAAGAAATATAGCAAATTGTCATTCCTAGTTCGTTTGTATCATATAAAAGTCTTATGTAGTGCAACTGATAAAACATTTTCAATGATCATTGACCTTTTGAATGATGCTTTTCCCCATGCTAAACTACCAACTTCTTTTTATGAGGCCAAAAAGATGATTAAGTGCTTAGGTCTGAGTTATGAGAAAATTCACACTTGCCCAAATAATTGCATGTTGTATTGGGGAAGTGATGAGGATAAGGGGAAAGATAAATGCACAATGTGCAATGCATCTCGGTATAAAGTAAATGAAAATAATAGCAGTGTGGGAAATGTAATGAATGGCCAAAAGAAAAAGAAACCAAAACCAGCAAAAGTGTTGAGGTACTTCCCACTTATACATAGGTTGCGAAGGTTATACATGTGCTCTAAAACTGCAAAGCTCCTGCAATGGCATGCCATGGGGCCTAACCCAGATGGTTTATTATAGTAAAGCATGGAAGGAATTTGATTCATTGTATTCAGAATTTGCTTCAGAGCCTCGTAATATACGACTTGCTTTAGCTACAGATGGTTTTAATCCATTTGGAACTCTAAGTTCCAATTATAGCATTTGGCCTGTGATGCTATATATTTACAACTATCCTCCATGGTTTGTATGAAGCAAACTTCTCTTATCATGTCCGTGATAATTCCTGGTCCTAAGATGCCTGGAAATAATATTGACGTATATTTGCAGCCCCTTATTAAAGAGCTAAAGGAATTATGGGAAGGTGTTGATGTTTATGATTCCTTTGCTAATGAAATGTTCCACATGTGTGCTGCATTGTTTTGTACTATTAGTGACTTTCCAGGTCTTGACAACTTGTCTGGTTGGAACACACATACTTTGCTTGCTTGTCCATCATGTAATTTTGAAATAGAGTCTAAAAGGTTGAAGTTTGGTAGGAAAAATTGTTTTATGGGGCATCATTGATATCTACCACTTGATCATAAATATAGGCACAACAAGCAGTCCTTTGATGGCTCTACGGAGTTTAGACCTACCCCTGTTCGACTATCAGGTTCAACTATCTTAAGTCAAATTGAGGACAGTTGAAAAAGGTCCTATGATGAGATTACAAGTGAAGTTGGCCCACAACAGTGGAAAAAGAAGAGTATCTTTTGGGATTTACCTTATTGGGAGCATAATCTTATTCGTCATTGCCTTGACATGATGCATATAGAAAAAAATGTTTGTGATAATGTATTGTTCACAGTGCTTGATGACAAAAGTAAAACTAAAGACAATTTACAAGCTCGTGAAGACTTACAAGTAATGGGAATTAGAGAAAAGCTTCATCCATATCCCAATTCTTCTAAGTTTCCTCCATCGTGCTTTAGAATGAGAAACCCAGAGAAAGATATCTTCCTTAAAGTTCTTAAAACTGTGGCTTTTCTGGATAGTTACTCATCAAATATTTCTAGATGTGTTGATCTTAAGAAACGGAAGATCTCTGGTCTAAAGAGCCATGATTCACATATTCTTATGGAGCATCTTTTGCCAATTGCCTTTAGAAGATCTCTTCCTAAAGAAGTTACTTCAGTGTTGATTGAGTTATGCAACTACTTCAGAGAAATCTTTAGCAAAGTTTTAGATGTTAATCACTTAGAGAAACTTCAACATTGAATTGCTTTGACCCTTTGTCATATGGAAATGATATTTCCTCCATCATTTTTTACTATTATGGTTCATCTGGTTATTCATCTAGGAGAAGAGGCATTGATTGCTGGTCCGGTGCATTATAGATGGATGTATCCTATTGAAAGGTATATCCTTGTTTTATTTAGTCTGTTATATATTTTATGAATTTTATTATTATGTGATTCATTTTGTATCATTGTTAGGACCTTTGGACATTTAAAATCACATGTTCGTAATAAGGCTGCACCAGAAGGTTTTATAGCTGAAGGATACATTATGGAGGAATGTCTAACCTTTTATTCTAGATATTTAGAGGATGGTGACATTGAAACAAGGTTTAATCGACCAAGGCGCAATGATGATGACAATGAACACAATGCTAGTAGTAAATCTAGTGTTTTGTCAAATATTTTTCCAGCACAAGGGAAGCCAATTGGGGCTATCAAGATTCTTTCCTTGCCACCATCAGAGAAAATATAGGCTCATCGTTATGTGTTGACTAATTGTTAACTAGTTGATGCGTTTCGCGAGTAAGTTATATAGGCATTTTAGTTAATTCTCTTATTATCATCCTTATAATTAGTATAGGTAAATTGGTAAGTTCTTTGTTCAAAAAATGTAGAATTGAGGTCACCAGGAAGCATAGTGGCAAATAAAACTTCTCCAAAGCTGTGGAAGAATATATACACAAACATTTCCATGAGTGGTTTAGAGAATATGTAAGATATCTATATTATATAATATTATATTCCACTTAATTTTTTCCCTCTAAACATTGTGACTTAGATCTTTTAGTCCTAATATGTTCCATAAAATAATAGGTTGCAAGAGAGGATGATTCGGATATTACTCCAGAAATTGAGTGGCTTGCACAAGGGCCAAATGATATTGCAAGGAGACTTGATGGTTATAACATTCATGGATTTAAGTTTCGCACTGAGAGGAAAGAGCAAGGATTGAGAACACAAAATACTGGTGTTGTTATGTCTGCTATTACTAAAAAATTTTCAAGTGGTAGGAATCCTATTGAAAGATCAAGTGATGATACCTACTATGGTAAAGTGGTTGACATTATAGAGCTAAATTACTATGGCAAGTTGAGGGTTGTGTTATTCAAATGTTTTTGGGTAGACATTGCACTTAACAAGGGAATCAAGATAGATTAATTTGGGATAACAAGTGTAAACTTTTCCCACTTGATTCGTACTGGTGCACATGAAACAGATGAGCCATTCATCCTTGCAATTGATGCTAGAATGATATATTATATTGATGATCCAGTTGATCAAGGTTGGTGTTGTGTTTGTCATATGAAGCCTAGAGACATATATGACATGGGAGATGTCAATGCAGTGGATTTAGAAGAGCCATCAATGGAGGACATACCATTCTACAAGCAACATTTAGAGAATATTGAAGAGTTTCAATTAGTGGGGTTTGGTGCTAATGAACAAGAACAAGATGAACAAAATTTTAATGCAGATAATGATAGTTGTAGTGATGGAGATGATGCAAGAACGTTATATTAGTTTGATCTTTTTGTCTTCTATTTGTGTTTAAATGGTAGCTCGTGTTTCTTAAATCAATTTAAATTGAGAACTTATGTATTCTTTTGTATTCATCTAATTAATCAAATAGAATATGTCTTGATTCCATATTTTAGTTTCTTTTGTGAATTTATTTTGTAGGTGTTTGGTTCAACATGAGGCATAAAGGAAAGAATTCAGGACAAGCAATGTTAGCAAAGCTAGGAGGACATACAAGTGACAATAATATTGACACTTCTGAAGATTTGCCTCATCAAACAAGTCACAACCAAGTTGAGGCCAATCCTTCTGATATGAATATGTCAACACCATCTAGTGGTGATAGCTTAGGTTCTTCCTCATGCTCAAATGGAAGTTACTCACAAGAGAAAGAGGAGCCGTTACTTGTCAAAGTTAGAGGTAAGAGTAAAATGTCATTAATTTTAGTATCTTATTATGTTGGTTATAACATTAGAAAATATATGTTTACTTTGTGTGGTTGTGTACATGATGGTAGACACTTCTACTAGAGAAATTACAACTCGAAAAATACAACCAACTCAAGTTTGGAATTTGGCAAAAACTAAGAAAGTTATTGTGGAACTCAATGGTGATGGAGAAGGCAATGATAATGGTTCAAATTTGCTTGTGAGATTTCTTGGTCAAGTGGCTCATAGATTAGCAATTTGTTCTATATCAGTTGAAAGATGGGATCTAATGCCAATAAATAATACAAAAAAACAATGGGAACTTATTGAGGTAAGTATCTAAATTTCTTATAATTTTAATTATTTTTATATATTTTTTATCATCAAAGAATGATTTTTGTATATATAATACTTATAGGATAATTTTGAGTTTGATTATGCTGCTGGCATCAAATGGGCAATGAGTACTTTAGGTGAAAGATGGAAAGCCTACAAATACAGGTTGTGGTGTCAGCATTTCTATCCTAATAAAAGTAAAGAAGAAATTCTTGCTAATCCTCCATCAGGTATTAATTGTGTTGGGTGGACAGCTTTTGTTCATCATTATAAAGATGCTAAAATGAAGGTAATCACTTATTTTGGGAAATTGTTTTATTTTGTTCATATCTTATAAAACTTGATATATAATGAATACTTCAAAAATTGCAGGAACGACATTTGCAAAGCACAAAAAATCGTGAAAAGCTTAAGGTTTCACATGTTGGTGGAACTAAAAGCAATGCAAGAAGAGCTCATCAAATGGTAAGTTGCTTTGTGTTGACTTTTTGGTCTAAGTAAATTTCTTGTCATGTCAAATTAAGTGTGGCGCTTGTGATAGTTATATTAATTTTTAGATTTTATTAACAATGTTAGGAGCAAAAATTAGGAAGACCTGTTTGTTGTAGTGAGGTTATTTTGTCAACTTTGCTGAAAAAAGATGGAAATTATGTGAATGAAGAAGTACAAATTTTGGCTGTAAGTAAATTATATATATATATATATATATATATATATATATATATATATTTATTTATTTATTTATTTATTTATTAATTTTAGATTGATCCAATTCTATCTCATTCTCATTCTCATTTGTTTATATAGGAGAAAATATCAGAGCACTTACCTCAAGATCAAGAATGTGCTGCAACTGAAGGTGTTCCATCAAAAGTACTAGCTCATCCCAATGATGCAATTGGAAAAGTTTTTGGTGCTGAGCATTCATGTCGTGTGTGTGGTTTTGGCAATGGTGCTTGTCCTTCTAGAGTTTTTGGAAAATCCAAAGGCAATGTTGGTTTTGTGAATTTTGATGGCTCTAGTAATGTCTCCCAACAACATGTTGACGACTTGGAAAAGCATGTAGAAACTTTTGAAGAGAAGCTGAGTGGATATGAAGAAACCAAGGAGCAACTTGCACAAACTCAGAATCAATTGGCAACACTTCACAAATTTTTACTAGAGAAATATGGTAGTGAATTGCCTACTTTCAACCAAGATGTGCCACCCTCTTAGTCATGTTTGCTTCAGAGTATTTTACAACTAATGTTATGTTTGTTTTAGAGTATTTTAGAACTAATGTTAGGTTAATCTTATGTACTTAGTCTTATTTGTTTTAGAGTATTTTAGAACTAATGTTAGGTTAATATTATGTATTTTGTTTTATTTCTAGGAGTTATGAAAACTTATGACTATTAATTGTTTATGTTTTTCTTTTGTCAAGTGATTAATATATATATATGAGAATTTGATTTTAGAAAGTATTTTATTTTATTAAGATCTCTCGGTATATTAAATTCAATAGGTATCTCAATTAATAATTGGTACAAGAAGAAATATAAAAATACTAATGCCAAAAAAAAGAGAAAAAATTAAGCCAAAAATTAGCCACGGTTAAAATCTAGCAAAAATGAAAAAAAATATTTTGTTTAATATTTATAGTTAGCCACAGTTAAACTGTAGCAATATGTTAAAATTTAGCCACAGTTTAATTGTGGTTACATTAAAATTTTCTTTTTATATGTAAAGCTATTAGTTTTGGTAGAAATCGTGGCTAATTAACATTAAAACCATGTCTAACTATTTGTTCCCACCGTTGTAGAAACTGTGGCTAAAATAAAAAAGAAAAAAAGTGGCAAAAATGCTTGCAATGCCATTGTTAGCCACGATGTTAGCAACCGTGGCTAAATTCTTTTGCCACGATTTTGGCTTTATTTAGCCACAGTTTTAACCACGGCTAAACTCCATGTGTCCTGTTGTGATATATAGCTTTTTGCTTATTTTATTATTGAATATATGCAGTAGTCTTCTTTTCCGTAGAATGTATGTGGTTCTCTCTGATACTTGGTATTCACTATTTCTACCTTCTTTGTAATAAGAATGGATAATACATATGGGAGGACCATCGCTCTAGGTCGGGTATATGGAAAGGATCTAGTGGTGGAGAAGTTTTCTCCTTTAGTGGATGCGATGATGACCAAACTTTTGTCAATACATTTGCAAGTCTCTCAAAATTTAAATTGACATGTCTGAAACAGGTTTCAATTATACCCGAGATCACCCGTCTGAGAATATGATCACTATCACCGTAAACAGGCATTATGAAAGATTACATCAACTAGAGCCATAACGTAATGCTTCATACAAGCCGTAGAGCGTGGTCATGGGGCTACATATGGCAGCATTATGCGCACTGCCGTCAGAAATGCTGGCAATGATGATGGTAGTGTCGTAACATCTCTTCTCTCCATGCTTTTGACCGGAGGTAGTGTCGGTATTGGTGGACTGAGACAGGTAAGTATACTTACTTGGGTAGCTTAATTTGAAAAGTAGTCTAATTATATTTCAAATTAGACAAAAAGGGCTTGTTCAATTTTTATCTTTACTTGTTTTTTCAATGTGATTTCTTATCTTTAATTTGTTTTTTTAATTTGATCTTTTATGTTATAAATTATCTATCCATTTGTCCCAAGTCACTTTTCCATCACATAACTAATCAATCATGATGATATGGCACAAATGATAGTGGCATACACATAGATGTGATGTGAATTGTATCATGTCATTATTTTTTGTTAGTTGTGTGACAGAAAAATAACTAACAACTAGATTGGTAGACGATTTATAATATAAGAAACCAAATTAAAAAAATAAAAATAAAAATAAGGATTGAAAAAAGATAAAAATAAAGGATGAAAATCTTATTTTGCCTTCAAATTATGTTGGAACTGTTTTCCTTGGTAAAGGATGCTCGATCATTTGGATTCATTAGTTATCATATGCCGCCTAAAACTGTTCTTTAGAAGTTAGTGTCTATTGATAGGTTCTGATAGTAGAACTGACTTCTGCTATTTATTTTTTCTCCTTGCCCTTCCCTTTTGTTTCAACAAGAGCGGCAGTTAACAGCTTACAAACCGTTCAATGTGTATACAACTACCTTTCTATTTATGATATTCAATGTTCTCTATTCAACAATTTTTCTTTTTTCCCCTGGCATTGCCCTTGTATATGAATATATTGATTATAATGACAAATTAATGTATTATAACGAAGTACGTAGGGTTCCTTTTTTTTTTTTTTTTTCTTTTTGAAATGGGTGAGGCTGTGTAACCTGTGTTTGATTGAATTTACGTTTTCCCTTGAGAATGTCGTCCCGATTTTAAGCTTATTGTTGGGGGGCTGCAAACCATGGATTATGCTAATTCGTCTCAGCTCATGAGTACATTTTGTCGCCTTCTTAATTTGAAATCCACATCACCAGGAAGCATCTTAGACGTGGTTAAATTATAGTTAGAAAAAATTA
Source organism: Pterocarpus macrocarpus (assembly GCA_031439585.1). Classification (NCBI taxonomy): domain Eukaryota; kingdom Viridiplantae; phylum Streptophyta; class Magnoliopsida; order Fabales; family Fabaceae; genus Pterocarpus; species Pterocarpus macrocarpus. The sequence goes on from CM062515.1 coordinate 32,391,379, forward strand.
ATATTAAGAATGATTAGTTAGGGTTATTTAAGGAGAATGATTAATTATATTAAAACCATTAAAAATGACTTAATAGAAATTATTTAATAAGAAAGATCAAATAATTTTAGTAAGTACATAATAATACCTTCAATTGATAGATGTATTGTTATGCTATTCTCTAATTTTCATGGTTAACTTTTCTTTTTGAATAATACACTTCTCTTTTCATTTTTTCTTTTTAAAAAAAAAATAAATATTTTGTAACTTTTATATTCATTTGGCACCTACTTATATTTTATAGATGACCACTTAATAAAAAGAAGAGTTTAATTGATATGTACTGATAGTATAAAACTTTTACACTGTCATCCAATCGTATGTTGGTGTTTGAAAGACTTTTAAAGTAGTGGGTAGTTATGTGAAACACTTTTATTGATATGGCAGTACATGATTAGATATCATGTAAAATTTTTTTATACTGACAATTCATATCAATTAAATCATAAAAAAAAATTAACAACTAAAACCTTGTTGCCTAATTATGAAATTGACTTTATTTACGTTGCTAGTTGTTCAATAGTAACAAATGATTTCTTAAAAAAATAATTACTTAAAAGTGTAAGAATTGTGTCCCATATATATTGATTTAATAACTATAAGAATATTTAAATCTTTTGGCTAATCTATTGAAGAGTTATCTTTATTAATAGTCATACTCATTAATATAAATAAATGACTATTAGAATATAAAGACATGACCAAAGGAGATGTTTGATAGAGATACCCTATCATATCTATATATACAAGATGTGGTCCTCTCTCTACTAGAATATAGAAGTCCTTTGTCTCTATCACTATTATACTATTAAGGCAAGGGTTAAGAGAGAGAAATTAATATCATCTATATTCTACTCATCTAAAGGATTATTCCTTTCATTTAAGTTCATGGAGAATGGTACACACTTTTATCTAAACTATATGAAAAATAAAATTCTAGATCTTGAAATTAATATATTTATGATAATTTATTTATGCATAGATAAATTATTACTTATATGTAGAATCAGAGCTTAGGTTTAAGAACTCATGTTTTTACTTTGAAGATGAATATTGGTGAATGTTTGGTTCATTCTATGCTCTATGTTGATCTATTTTTATCAATTCATATGTTTACTGCTATTCATCGCTTTGTTGCAAAATTTATGATTCTACATAAAAAGTGGTTGTTTTCTCAGTTTATGTGAACCCCTAAAGTATGAAATTAAGAATTTTCAGTATGAACCCTAATTATAAAATTAGGATTTGTTTTTTCAATTACGATATTACCGCTGCATTATGTAAGTTGCGATAAATTGTAAACGTGATTTCATGGAAACGTTGTGTGAATCATTGAAAGCAATATATCATGCAGTGTTATTATGGATCAAGTGATAAGGAATCGCTTGATTGCAAGGCATTATAGGGAAAGGAATTCATGGATAAACTATTGAAGCTTTTCTTTGTGAATTTGATGTGCCAGTTTAATGGTTTTTGTCTTTTATGACTTATCATGTTTTTTTTTTTTTTTTATTGAAATGACTTATCATGTTTTGACACTTTTAAAACCATTTTTCATGACATATAAAGTTTTGCAGTTTTGTAAAAAAAGGCAGGTGTTTTGTCTTAAATGCATTGCATAAAAAATGGTGCATGATGCACCTGTACCATGCATCTGCTTTTACCCACATTAAAAAAACATGGTTAAGTAACACAAGAAATGTGGCTAAATCACACAGCTCCCTCTCTTCTTTCTCTGCCTCCGCTATCTCTTCTTCGTCTTCGCCGTTTAATCCGCCATCAACGTCGACGATCTCACCTTGCCAAAACAACTCATCGCCGACTCAAAGGGACTAGACAAGCTTGACTCGGGTGAGTTGAGGAGGAACAACTCATCGTTTGAGACAAGCTTCCATACACCCTCGAGTGAAAACGGTGCCAGTGCTGAAGAAGGAGGTTGTCCTTTTTCGACTATGTCTAGCCGCCGTCTCCTCATCGGCCAAGGGGAGTGATTCGGTCGGCTGAGGTCTATTTCCTCCATTTTGGCTCGCCCAATTCATGCTCTAAAATCAAAGTTCCTGAAAGGGGTGCTGGATGATATCACCAATGGTGAAGCGGCAGTGCTGAATGATGTCTGCGACAGCAAAGTGTGGTGGCTCCTTGGTGACGAGGATGATGGGGTGTGGTGGTCACGAAATGGTGTTGGTCCGGATCTGATGACCCGTGATGGGTCCAATGAAGGGAAGGTCTGGTGGGTGGTCTAGTGCTACGGATTTTGTAAAAGGGGAGCTGGGTGGGTTCCAACACTGGGATAGGGAATACGGTGTGGATTCAATCCACACCCTCCATCTCCTAATAAACAGTGTAGATAAGCTTAGGAATATGGTGCACCATTTTTCTTTTAAATGGTGCATCAAGCACCTTACTTGACTAGGTGCATGGCATAACGACCCAAGTTTTGAATGGCTGGAAAGTCTTTAATGTGAGTCTGTTTCCATTAATATTTTGAATTTAGAAAAAAAAAAAAAAACGTTAAATGCATTACAGTTTTAGAACCGTTTTTCTATTTTGATGAAACGACATGACCATTATTTTAAATACAGATGAAATAACGGTTTTGAAACCCGTTCTTGAGAGAACATAGCAAAGGATCAAATGGTTTTCCTTTAAGCCATTCTAGCGACACTAATCTTTGGTGAATATTTGAAATCACATCATGGCTATTCGGTTTTTGACAAAAACCAGATCGATATTAATGCCACTGTACGATGAGTTGTTTTCATTTATTTATTCATTCATTTGTGAATATGAATAAATAAATTAAAGCTATAAAATTTGAATATATTAGTATGTGTTTGGGCTATTTTCGATTACTGAGTTAGTGTGGTAGGCATGCCAAACTTTGAAATTAGCTAGTCAAAGCCCTCAATTCCAAAAGCGAAACGATTATTATAAAATGGGAAATCTACCCCTTATATATGGGTTCCCGAGTTACTCAAAAAAAGCATTTCGCTAAGATCAACTGAAAGTAAATCTAAAACCGAGTGTAGAAAGTAGGTATAACACGATCGGCAAAACTTTAACTTCCAACCAATTACAATGAGAAACCCTATTAAGCTCCAACGGAGAATCCTTATGGAAAGCTTAATGAGCTGAAATAGTACAAGTGGATAAAACTCAAAACTAAAGGGCTAGAAAGATTTAATAAAAGACTAAAACTAAAGTGCATTAAAAAACTTAAAAGCAAAGACAAAGGTACAATAAAGTAAAGTAAAATGAAAGAGTTCTTGATCTAAGGTGCGAATTATTTGCAATGGCTAAGTCTTCTTCCAAAATTGCCCTTGAGTAACCATCAAGGTTGTGTGTTTGGTCCCTCGAATAGCTACTCCTCAAAGCCGTTTTGTGGGGAGGCTACTATGTGCCTACATGATTTGTGTTTGTATCCCAAGCACTAGACTTAGAAGCCTTTCTTCAAGAATCCTCTTGGGCTCTTTTAGATCCACCATCTTGTAGTTTAGATTTGTTTCTCGCCCTAGCTAACCAATCATCTGAACTTGTTCTTGGCTAATCCATGTTTGCGTTATGGCTTAGCCAATGATCTCCTCGACCATGTTAGCTTATGGCTCGACTATTTGTAACATCCACCGGAATTTTCTTATCATTTTTTGCCTAATTATTCGGTTTTTATCAAATAGTTGAATTTAATAAAAATTTGACTAAATATTTATTTAGGATCAATTGATTAGCAATTAATTGAGTTTAGATATGAGGGAATTATGTTAGAAGTATAGAAGATTTCATAAAAATTTTCTTAAACCAATTTACCGATTTAAAGGAAATCAGCAAGATTACGGTATTTTAAACTGTCGAAACCGAATCAATAGAATTATGTGCCCAAATTCTATTGTGTTAGGGCTGATTACTCAGCTACTTGCTCATCACTTGGTGGTGCCACAAAGGCCACAAGAAAAGGATAACATGGTTGAACCTTACCCACAAAAATTCAACCAATCAAAACCCACTTAGCCAACTACCTCATTAAGCTTTATTAACACATTCTTCCCCTTTTTCATTCAGCTGATTTGTGCCACCTTCTCCCCTTGCTTTAGCCTTCTTCTTCTCTTCTTCACTCACCCAACTCTATCAAACCTTCAAGCACAACAAGGTTTTATCAATCCAAACTCCAAAATCTAGCAAAATCACATACAAAGAGGTAGAGGTTTAATATTGTTCTTGCTATTCTGGTTGTGGGTGGCTGATGGTGGCTTTATTTTCTCAATCCTTGATATGATGATTGAATGAATATGAAGATATTTGGTTGGTTTGTTGGCTGTTGTTGATGTTAAAATCAGTTAGGAAGTAAGAAAAGGTGAAAGGAGGAAGATGTGAGAAGCTGGAAACCCAAAATCCCTCGGCAGTCCGTACGACAGAGTGCACGGCTCCACCTACCGCTGTTTAAAAACCATTTTTATATGAAACTAGACATTCAGAGCTTTCCATACATACATTATATAAGGCCATTGGATTAGTATTGAGAGAGATATGAATTTTGGAAGTTTGACCTAGGTTTTTGAGTTTGATTCTAGGCTGACTAGGTTGTTCAGGGCAAAACTTGCCCTATATTATTTGGAATTGAATGAAACTAACTTTTTCAAAAATTTTACACATAGAAGAATATCCCATAAAAATTTCAGAGTTAGATAAGGTCCCGTTTGCTCCTAGTGGTTCGAGAAACTGCCCTATGTCCAAACCGGGCCAAAACAAGGTAGTTCAGAAAGGTCAAATTTCAGAGCTTATAACTCGAGCCCTACTAAGGAAAATGGAATAGAACTTTTTGCAAATGAAAGATTTTCCTGTTAACTTTAATATGACACCAATTTTGTATGATTTGAACTAGTTTTCGATTTTTAGTGGATTTTTAATTTTAAGTGTATAATTCTGGCTAGCTACAGGGTAGGCCGGGATAAAACTTAAATAATTTGAGCTATATTTATCAAAATTAGATGGGGCCAAAGAGGTTAGAAAATAGACATATAACACTTTAACATATCCAAAATTCAGGCCTAGATGAGTTCAATAGAAATGTTATGATCCATTATCCATGAACCCTAATTTCTGATGTATCTTGGTTGTAATTCAATCAAGGAGAAATAAAATCACAAAAGATGGAAGAGACAAGGAATGGAAACAGATTGGAGGGCGCCACAATCACGGATGATTGAGGTTGAAGGGTGATCGCCACAAGAGCAATTGGAAACTCTTGATAAGACCTAGGGTTCCAAGCAAGAACCAAAGAGACACTTTTCACTAAAAGTATTCTGATTTCAATTTGCCAAAAAGTCTCCTCAAAAGGTGTTTACAAGGTTTATAAAAGAAACTATGTTTAGCAAATGTCAATGCAACACTTAGCCCAATATTAAGAATGAGTAAAAGACTAAATAGCTGTAATAAGTGATGGGCTATATGAAATTATAAGCCCAATTACATTATTACTAACTTAAAATTAAATGCTCAAAGATATAACTGCTTGTTCACCTAACGTGAAATTGACTATTTGGCCTTCATCTTCTTGAATGCTTTGCCTCAAACAAACTTGAAATCATTTGGCTACCAAAGCTTCCTTTGGCTCTCTTTGATTTGATCTAGTCATTATCCACCAAGTCCTTCCAAAGGATCTCCTGCCTTAGCTTTTCGTGAGTCTCCGCTTATCTTCCTTGATCACATCATCCTCCTTCTTCAAGAGAATTGCCTCGAATTTAGCTCCTCATTACCTACATCAAATAAGGACAAGTCAAGAACATTAAAAGTAGCACTTATCCCATACTCGCTGTGTAAGTCGATCTTGTAGGCATTGTCGCTATTCTTTCCAGACTTGGAAGGGTCCATCACCCCCAGGTTGGAGTTTGGATTTCCTTTGAGATGGAAACCTCTCCTTTCTCATGTGTACCCAAACCCACCACCGGTTCAAATACAACCTTCTTTTCTCGCCATTATTGGCTTGCTTTGCATAACTCTCCATTTTCTTCTCAATTTGGGCTTTACTTGCTCATGCACTTCTTTGCTAAAGTCACTCTTAGCTTGCGATCTTTATGCTTAAAAACAAAAATGTTAGGCATAGGCAAGAAATCAAGAGGAGTCAAGGGGTTAAATCCATACACTATCTCAAAAGGAGAACAATTAGTAGTGCTATGGATAGCCCTATTATATGCAAACTCTACATGCGGCAAACACTCTTCCCATGACTTAATATTTTTCTTTATAATGACCTAAGGAGAGTAGAAAGAGTCCTATTAATCACCTCCGCTTTGCCCATCAATTTGGGGTGACAAGTAGCTGAGAATAGTACCAATTTAGTACCTCCCCATAGTGTCCTCCAAAGTGACTTAGAACTTGGTGTCCCTATCACTCACAATGCTCTTAGGTAATCCATGAAGCCTCACTACCTCTTTGAAAACAAGTCACCACGTGACAAGCATCATCCACCTTCTTGCATGGTATGAAATGAGCCATCTTGGAGAACCTATCCACCACCACAAAAATGGAATCCTAGCCATTCTTTGTCCAGGCGCCCTAAACAAAGTCCATAGATAAATCAATCCAAGGAAAATCGTGAATTGGCAAAGGAGATAGGAGTCCATGAGGCATTACCTTTGACTTAGACTTCTTACAAACAATACATCTTTCACAAAATTTATGCACATCATGTTTCATGTGTGGCCAATAAAAGTGTTCATGCAAAGATGTTCAAAGTCTTTGGACCCCAAATGCCCCATTAAACCCCTTCATGTGCCTCTCTCACAAGCAACTCTCTAATGGAACATTTAGGCACACATAACCTTTTCTCTTTAAACAAATAATCCTTATGCCTAAAGTACCCATTTTGGACAAGATGCACACAATTCTTATAAATTTGAGAAAAGTTTGGATCATGCTATACAATTCCTTTATATGCTCAAACCAATGAATTTAGTTTCAAGAGTAGAGAATAGAGCATACCTTCTTGAAAGCTATCAAAGAACTACATTAGCCTCACTCTTCTTATGCTTGATGACATAGGAAATTGCTCAAGGAACACATCCCACTTGGCATGCCTCTTATTCAGCTTACCTTGTCCTTTTAAATACTTCAAGGACTCATGGTCACTATGAATCACAAATTCCTTGGGTAAAAGGTAATGCTGCCATGTTTGTAATGCCCTTACTAATGCATACAACTTTATCATATGTGGGATAGTTAAGAGCAAAGACCATTTAATTTTTCACTAAAATAAGCATGGGTGCCCATCTTGCATCAAAATAGCCCCTATTCTGCACACCAGATGCATCACATTCAATCTCAAAAGATTTTGCAAAATTAGGCAATGCAAGTATAGGTGCATGAGTTAATTTATCTTTGAGGGCAGCAAAGCTGCTCTTGTTTTTCACCCCATTTAAATCCCACATGCCTTTAATTGCTTCATTCAAAGGTGCCTAATGTACTAAAAATCTTTAACAAACCTCCTATAGAAACTAGCTAAACCATGAAAGCTTCTTACCTCACTAACATTCTTAGGAGTTGGCCACTCTTGAATAGCTTTCACCTTCTCTTGATCAACCTCGCACTCTTTTGTGAGCTAACAACAAAACCAAGAAAAACCACATGATCTGCATAAAAAGTACATTTTTCCATGTTGGCATACAATTCTCATGCCTGAGCTTCCAAAACACTCCTCAAAATGCACATGATGATCATCATAGGATTTGCTATAAATCAAAATGTCATCAAAATAAACCTACAACAAACTTTGCTAGGAATTCCGTAGCACATGATTCATCAATCTCATGAAGGTACTATGAGCATTTGTTAATCCAAAGGGCATGACCAACCATTCATACAATCCATATTTGGTTTTGAAAGCGCTTTTCCATTCATCCCTTCTAATCCTAATCATGATATCCACTTTTAAGATCAATTTTAGAAAACACAGTGCACCATGCAATTCATCCAACAAATCATCTAATCTAGGAATGGGATGTCTATACTTTACCGTGATGTTATTAATGGCTCTACAATCAAGTACATCCTCCAAGTTCCATCTTTCTTAGGCACTAGGATGAACTCGCACACCTTATCTTAAGCTTTCTTGCACTCCACCCTCTTTGCATCGTCTTCAACTTGCTTTTGAATCTCCTTCTGCCTCTTTGAGGATTACTCCTATAGCTGGCCTATTAGGCAATGAAGCTCTGGAATTAGATCAATTTGATGTTCTATGCCTCGAGAGGGGTAGACCGTGAGGCACCTCCTTGGGAAAGACATCTCCAAATTCCTCGAACAAAGAAGAAACTTCACAAGGAAGAGAGTTAGTAGCACCTCGCTTTCATTTAGTTTACTTTCTTTACTCAAAAGTAAAAGCATTGGCTTTCTCATGAGCATAGCCTTTTTCACCTCTTTTTCTTTAATAAAACAGATTTTGCAATTTTCCTCTATTTTTCCACTCTCTTTTCCTTTTCTTTTCACTCCCTTTTTCCTTTTTCTTTCACTCTCTTTTTCTTTTCTTTCCTGTTTTGTTTTATCTCTCATTTTGGATTGATCCTCACCAACCTCTCTTGGAGACAAAGGGGCAAGAATAGTCTTGCGCTCTTTATGTACAAATGAAAACTTATTTGTGAACCCATCATGAAGAGCCTTCTTATCATATTGCCAAGGCCTACCAAGAAGTAAATGGCAAGCCTCCATAGGCACCACATCACACAAAACTGCATCATCATACTTCCCTATGGAGAATTCCACTTCCACTTGCTTACTTACAATCATTTCACCATCCTCACTAAGCCATTGAAGCTTATTGGAGGGCGCCACAATCACGGATGATTGATAAGCCAAGGGTGATCGCCACAAGAGCAATTGGAAACTCTTGATAAGACCTAGGGTTCCAAGCAAGAACCAAAGAGACACTTTTCACTAAAAGTATTCTGATTTCAATTTGCCAAAAAGTCTCCTCAAAAGGTGTTTACAAGGTTTATAAAAGAAACTATGTTTAGCAAATGGGCTGCAACACTTAGCCCAATATTAAGAATGAGTAAAAGACTAAATAGCTAAAAATAAGATGGCTATATAAGGAAATTATAAGCCCAATTACATTATTACTAACTTAAAATTAACAAGCCCAAAGATATAACTAAGCTTGTTCAGCCAATGCAGAATGCAATGGACTATTGTTGGGTCTTCATCTTCTTGAATGGGCTTTGCCTCAAACAAACTTGAAATCATTTGGCCCAAAGCTTCCTTGGCTCTCTTTGATTTGGATCTAGTCATTGGTCCACCAAGTCCTTCCAAAGGATCTCCTCCTTGCCTTAGCTTTCGTGAGTCTGCTTTATTTTCCTTGATCACATCAAGAAATTTTGGCTTGATTTACAAAAACTGGGTTGAATGAGTGTGCTGAAGTAGCAATCCTGTCTTAAATGCAACTAATGCTCCTATGAATTTGATGTTGAATTATGAATGAAATGTTATGACTTCTCTGAGAAATTGGTGTTCTGAGTATTGGCACTATTTATGGGAAAGCGGACACGTTCCATTATGCTGCCAAAATTTCAGTAAAGTCTATGTATGAGCTATAATATACATTCAGATACATGTGCATTTTCAAAAAAGTCATAAAGGTTATGTTATGATGAACCTAAAGATTATGTTATGATGAAAGTTCCATGATACTTGGGTTAGCCCTAGATTAAGGTTAAAGGAAATAGATTGGTGGGGAGGTCGGGGAAAGTAAACTCGGCATTCCTGTATAGGAACGAGCTCAATCCTGAAAAGCAGACTATTACCCAGGAGTCTAAATGGCCAAGAACTCCCAGGGGACCAAGTAATGGAAAAGTTTATGAAGATAAGTACAAGAATGAGTTTTGCATGATCACATTGAATAGTCATTACAAGTTGTTTACAGTTTGCCTGTTATGTTTACTTACTGCTGTATGTTCATTTATTATACTCATTATTCTGTGTATCATTATTAGTAGTTTATTCTATTTCTTATGCTGTCTTAAGTAAAACTGAACCTTGTCTCGGACCAGACGTTTTCTTAAACTTATTAGATATGGATAGTTCAGTTTGATCCCATGCTTTTATAACTAAATAAAAATCGAGGCAACTAAGAATGAATGTGACGCTAGTTAAATACCATACGCGAACCCTACTGAGAATTTCCTTAAATTCTCACCTCGCTTTGTATTTCCGCATCATTCTCAGACGCTGGTGTAGACTCGACGGCCACCCTTTTATTGAGATTCTAGACCTGCAGCTCCACCATGATCCCATAGTGGACTCATTGTACATAGCCAGTTCTTGCCATTTTCATCTTTACCTTTTTAGTAATAGGAATTTTTTCGTTCCTTTATTTCACCTCGCTTTTGACCCTGCTGGTCCATACTTTTGCGATCCCGTTGCATGTGGCACACCCACCTCCAGTACCTCCAGCACCTGCAGCTCCTGCTGACCCTACACCAGAGTCACCCCCACAGGTGGTTCCAGACATTTCGCTCAGCTCTGAGAGTGACCCTTCTGAGGCCACCAGCTTGTCATCCTCCTTGGGTCCTCGTGTAGACTACTCTCTGGCTGGGCCTGGTATGGCCAACGGCTATCTGACTGAGTAGGTTCCAGTCAAAAATGATATTATACAGCATGGCTCTCTTTTGGCAGTGTTCAGCATTAGGTCATAGGCTTAGTCGCATGTATATCAGTTAGTTTGAAATGTCCTCTGAGGACCCCGTAGGATCATTTTGACATGACACAGGCCTTATGTCTTTTTGGTACACCGATCCCACTTATGTATCATGTTTTGAATCTGTACATAAATTGAAGCGTTGGCTTCCAACCTATATATGCACGTATACAGTTGATGTTATATTACTTATTCCTATCTTTTGTGGTGTTTTGTTAAACTTTGTCACGTTCATTATATACAGTGCGCCATTTCTTCTGTTCAAAAAAAAAAAAGAGATGTGTTATGATAAATGAAAAGTAAGCAGACTATCAATACGGTAACACAATCTACTTAATTTTGTGCTATGACTTAAGCATAACATTAAATTGGTAGGGTGTTACACTATTGCTAGGGGCAAAGTCAAAATTACTCTCGGCTAAGTTTTATTCTTGGCCAAGGGCACTTATCAATTGTTAGGTGCCAACATATTACCCCTTGCATTAGGCTAACTGATTGTTTATGCGGAGGTTAGTCTGATACAATGACTCAATTTTAACCACCTACCTTTTTTAAACAGTCGTTAGCTACATACTCATTGTAAATAAGCTACAATAATGGCTATATAGTTATCAAAATGGCAATTATAAAAGTAGCTAGTTAGCATCTCTTATTTTACTTTCACCTTATGAGCTTCTACCACTTTCTAAATTACCTACCGCTAAACATTCTCCCATGCTCATTATGTCTTCAACCTCTTCTGATTCTGCAAACCCTAACTTCTCTAACGAACCTTCAACATGCAAATCTTCTTTTTCCTTTTCTTCTTCCATCAAGCTTTCTTTAGAAAAAGGGATGGCTTCTTCTTCCAAACTTTCCAACCTTCTACTCTCAGAATATTTGATGAAGAAAACCGACGATTTATCCTCAACCCCACTCTTTTCGACCTGAACCAAAGTTCAATCAAGGCTGTTCCTTTATTTCCCCATTTGTGTATGAACTGCCATTGGTCGTCCCATGGTTCCACATCCACAATTGTCCCTCCGAGCTCTTTGCTTAGTCGAGCCCCTCAAACTCATACATTCAATGGCTCGATAGGGTGGTCTTCGAGAAAAGGGTAGAGTAGAAGAAGATAAGGATCTATGACATGATCCTTCTTTTAAAGAAGGAGATCCTTCTTAACTTTGGGTTACTGTATGGCTTCTTGAGCTTCTGGAATACAACTGTGAATGCCTTTGTCCTACTATTTAGTATGATGAGCCATATATTACACGATGTGGCAGCTATTGTCGACTTACCAATGGACGAAGATGAAGTGCCTTACCTCCATGACGTCATTTGAAAGGACTTGGGTTTCCAAGTCAATAAGAAGAAAAACGCCTACTCCAACTTCAATAAAGGAAGCGGCCTCATGGGTGATCTCGAGCATAAGGCATTCCTTCTCTTATGGATATACCAACTCATTGTCTACACCAGAGTAAATGTGGTGGGTGAGTTCGCACTCTACATGCTGCTATTCTTAATCAAAGCTACCTTAACATCGGAGCACTCTTCCTATCTCTGCTTTATACGGACATTTTCACCATCATGTCCTGGATAAAGAATGGGAAGTCAACCAAATCTGTATTCGGGCCATTTTGTTTTCTACAACTCTAGATTCAATAGTACTTTCCAGAGTTCTTTGGCGAAGTTGCCTTACCCTACGCAATCTAATCGACAATATATAGTGATTTCTACACATAGTGCCCCTTTTTGTCTTTTTCAGCATACTAGGACCAAGGATGTAGGCTAGCATGGATGAAGTAAAGGCTCCTCTCAGTTGGTGATTCACCATGTCACCCTCTAATGGAGAAATATCTTGATAGCTCATGATATCCTCAATAAAGTGAAGCCAAGGTCAAGGTACAATCATACCTCTTCCAAGCCTTACAATCCTCAATGTTTGGCTGGGTAATTTGGCTTGGTATAAGGGATTCCTCTTCCGTATGAGTTGTTTGCCAAGTTTAATGAACAGGCCAATCTCTTGGCCAATAAGTTAGCCGATTAGGAGTAAGTAGTAACGAGAGGATCAACAACTTCTATTTTAAGAAGTTCAGGATAGCTCCTTTGGCTACACTAGAATTGCCTCATAGTAGGAGGTGATGTTCAAGAAATTGCTGGGTCGCCACCCTAACAATCTCCTATTAAAGCTCAAATAAGTAGGCATTTCTGCCGCCCTTTGGCATCAACCACTCTCCACTATCATAGAGGTAACTAGCACCTCTGCCCTACTAAGGCAGGCATTGCTAAAGAAGCCTCGGCTTCAAAGAGTAAATATTCTTCTCCTTTTGCCTTTCCTTATGCCTCTTTCTTGAATGTTCACTCATTACTTCTATTATATTGCAGAAACCTCTAAAAAGTCCAAGGGTACAAAGGCTAGTAAGCCTGCTATTCAAGAAGGTAGTGCTCTCAAGCCGCGAAGGAGTCCTCGGCAACCAATATCTCCTTAGCCCATCAATGTGGCTTCTTTGGAGGCTATCACTCCTTCGGCTAGGGATCTTCTAACCACGAAACTAGCTGACACGATAAACCATTTTAACTGGCTTTGTTAAACTTCATCTATGTGCCATCACCCTTTTTCTTACTTGAGTTTTATTTTTCTTTCAGCTAAAGAAATGCAAATCAAAGGCAAAAACCTCTTCACCCTAGCCAATTAGGTCAAAGAAGGCCAGAGCCCATTCTCCACAATGAAGGGTTATAATTCTCCCTTTCGAGGATAAAGAGAAAGAAATAGGGCTAGAAGCTTCTAAACCCTAATCGATTCTCTAAGATCCCATACCAGTAGTACCTATAACTTAGCTGATCTATGTTGTTATAGAAAAGGAGGAAGATATAGCAGTGCTTGTAGAGGAGCTGGACATATACTTTTTCTCCCTCTCAGCTAACTCAGCTTTTTCTACTATCTCTGAGCCCTTGGAGGTAGTACATGAGCACCTTAGTGGAACTTTTTCCACAAACTTTGTGGTATCTGCTTAACTGTAGAAGTCTTTTATAAGGGTTACCAAATCAGTAGATGTTTCAGTAGCTCTTCAGGTCAAAGAGGCTTGTCAACAACTAGCTATCAAGCTAGAGACCTTGGCCTTTAAATATAAAGTATATAAAGAATTCAGGTCTTCTAGTATCCAAGGCCTAAATCAATTGTCTAACTTACAAGCACAGAAAGAAAGCCTTGGGAGCCAGTTCCAGATTGTAGACCTCGGCTAGAAAGCAAAGCAACAATGACAGCAAGTCGTACAAGGCCATATTATTGAAATCCACGCGGAGATTGCTGGATTACAGTTAGAACTCAACCAACTCCAGCTGAAGCTTTCCACAATCGCAAACAATCTCAAGGCCAATTCCAAAAGGAAGTTTCAATTATATAATTAGGGAAATCCATACTCTAGAAGAGAGGGAACTAATCCTATAGCATGAGGTAGAGAATGGTGTACAAGGCTTAACTGAGGTAGAACTGTTGTGGGGAGAATGTAGGGAACTATTGGCCTCAGTTGAGAAGAAAGCTATTGATGCTGTAGTAGCCCTCGTGGTTACAAACATCATAATTGCCTCTATCTCTTTTGAACAAGCCCTTATAGAAGCCCCCAGTCTTGAATTGGCTACCATTTTACCTGAGCCTGCCCTTGTGCAACCACAAGTTACACCAGCCAACTGGAACGAGCAACCCATAGATGCTCACCCTGAGGAGCCTCCCTAGCCTTAAGAAGGTACTGCAGCTGGGACTTAACTTGCCAATCCATCTACTAATCTTGAGCAGTAGTTTAGGTTTTCTTTCCCTTTTTTTTTTCTTCTTGTACTTTAGCTACTCAACTAGCTTGTGGCTAAGGTGACAAGTTTTCTTTAATGTTAACTACTTTCCACATGATTGGGTTGATATTTCTTTAAATATTTTTTGTTCACACTTCTTGCCAACTCTTCTCCCTTTAGAGTAAAGAGCTTATCTGCACCACCATAAATAACTTGAGTAATAATAAAAGGTCCTTCCTAATTAAATGACCACTTGCCAAATTTAGCAGTTCTAGTCCCAATAAGTAATATAATTTTCCATACTAGATGAACTTTGGCAAAGCGTTTTAACCTGATCTTTTTATTATACAATTTTGACACTTTTGGTTTTATTATCCTAGATGTTCTCCAAGGCCATCAATCTATCCTCATCGGTTGTTTCTATCTCCTGGAACATTGCCTATGAATATTTCTTTAGTTGTAGCTCGTATTGTTTTGCCACTTTGAGCGATCTCATGGCTAATTTCAAAGGTAATATGGCATCCTGCCTATATTTTAACTGGTAAGGAGTTAAACCAATGGCATTGTTTTTGGAATTCTTATAGGGCCATAGGACCTCGGCTAAAACTTCATGCCATCTCCTCGGTTTATCCTCCATAGCCCTTTTGATCATGTCTATTAATATTTTGTTAGTAACCTCTACTTTTCCTCTATGAACATAGTATCCTGATCCGTAGTTATAGTTTCAGGGCCTCCAAACCGATATATAATTTGAGTCTTAATGAATCTAACCACATTAGCTTGGGTCACAATTACTAGTGGTTAAGCCTCCACCCATTGAGTAAAATAATCAATGGCCACCATGATGAAAATATGATGCTTAGAAGATGGACGATGAATCTTGACAATTAATTCCATAGCCTAACCCCTAAACAAATAGGGTTTTATAATTGCATGTGATTCCTCGGCTGGCACATTTTGGAGCCTTAGTCCAAGAATCAAAGCTTGATATTTAGCTTGATTATTGGAGCATTATAAGTCCAATGAATACATGTATTTGCTTTCCACCCTATTTGGGTTAGTAATCATAATTCTGGCCCTTGCCCCCTTTTGGTGTTTGGATCCGTCAAATGCCAGCACCTAGGATTCTAGCTAAGCATACCCTTAGCGATTATGCATTGGATCTCGAATATCTACGCAAGGATGTTCAGCCAAAAAATCGGCTAAAGGCTGGCCTTTGATAGCCCTTAAAAGAACATATTTCAAGGGAAAAATATTAAGCTTTATAGTCCATTTTATAAGTCTTCCTTATAAAACTAGCCGATTTAGCAAGTACTTAACAATATCAATCTTACACATTGCTAAGACTTCCCTTGGCAATAGATAATACTCTAGCTTGGTACATGCATGGAACAAAGACAAGCACAATTTCTCAATTAGCATGTACCTTGTCTCAGCATCATTGAGTAAACGACTCAAATAATACATTGGTCTCTCATTGTTGTCTTCAATATCTTGAGCTAACAGGCTGTCAATGGAATCATCAGTGGCCAATATGTATAGTTTTAAGGGCTTATCGAAAGCTGGAGGTGCAAATACTAGAGGATTCACAAGGCTTTCTTTGATTTAGTCAAAGGCATTTTGTTGCTCCTCACCTCAAACAAAATTTTTGGCTGATTTCAACCTCAATGCAAGCAAGAAAGCTCTCATTTTTCTAGCTGAGTTTGTTATAAACCTCCTCAAAAAGTTAACTTTGCTAACCAGGCTTTGTAATTCTTTCTTTTTTCTAGGAGGTCTTACTTCCAACACAGCCTTCGCCTTATTTTTGTCTACCTCTATTCCTTGGTTGTGTACTAAGAAGTCTAGGAAGTTGCTAGCTAAAACTCCAAAAGAACACTTTGCCAAATTCATTTTTAAGGAATGTTGTTGATTCTCATGAAATATTGCTCCACATCGGCCAAGTGTTACGGGAAGTCAACAGACTTGACTACAACAACATAAATATAAACTTCTATATTTTTGCCAATTGAATCATAGAATATTATATTCATTGCCCTTTAATAAGTTACCCCTGCATTCTTTAACCAAAATGGCGTGACAACCCATTCAAAGATCCTAATGGATCCCGGACAACAAAATACTATTTTATGAATATCTTCTTCGGCTAAATAAATATGATTATAGCTTGAATATCCATCCGTAAAAGTTAATATTCCATTATTAGCTGCTATATCAACTGGCATATCGGCTATAAGCATTACATACTTATCTTTGCATACAGCTAAATTCAGATTCCTAAAATCTATACAAATCCTAATTTGGCCATTTTTCTCAATTATAGGGACTATGTTTAACAGCCAATTAACATATCTAGTTGTCCTAATAAACTTTGCTTTCAATAATCTTTCAATCTCTCCTTTAAATTTCAACAAAAGCTCTGGTTAAACCTCTTTGCTGGCTACTTGTGTGGTTTGTACCCTTCTTTAATAGATAGCCGATGCTCTACTAGCTCTCATGATAACCCGGGCATCTCATGGTAATCCCAAGCAAAACAGTCTTCGTATTTTTTGATAAGTTGGACTAGTTGATCTCAGCTCTCCTTTGGTAGTAGACTACTAACCTTTGTCATTCTAGGCTCTTCTTCTGTTCTCAAATTTACTTCTACCAAAAGGTCTTGGGCCTCAAAATCTAGCTTCTTTTCTTCTGTGATTTCCTCATTCTTCACAGCTTGCTCTTCATCATTTACTTCCTCAACTTAGTCTTTTTTTAACTAACTGCATTTCCAGAATCCTTTCTTGAATTTTGGATTCAGCAAAATAACACATTAGCCATTGCAAGACCTCTTGCAAGGTCTGCTCTTCAGGTTCCTTCATTGTACATCTTTGTAGGCTGTGGATCGACCTCCATTGTTACTTCAAACCCATCCAATGATAAGTCGAAGGATTTGATAAAATTCAATGCGATATCCTCAAGCTAAAAATAGGCTCTATCTTTAAGGAATAGAGCATAGCATCCTGCACTCTCATATCGGTTGTGAAAGGGAAAGGATCATCCTCTACCACTTCGACCTAGTCACCATTCCAGAACTGCAATTGCTAGTGAAAGGTAGATAATACACATTAATTGGCACACATCCATTCTCTGCTGAGCAAGACTATGTACTCTGGCTTAGCATTTACCATAAAGAACACAATGTTAGTTGTCGTAGATTCCATTGTCAGTTCGACAATAAGGAATCTGAATGCTAGAGTACTTCTTTTAGTGCAATTTGACATAGTCATGTTAGTTTCCTGAAGATTTTTGTAACTTTTTGTAACATCCTTAATTTTTTGTCGTGCTAAATTACCTCAATAACCCTGAGTACTTAGGCACTTAATGAGAAATTATGAGATTAAGGCTTAATTAAGGGGTTAACGAAGAGTTTATGAGTTAACTTGGACGAGAAAAGTCAAGAGAATGCTTAATCGAGCTTAGATAATCTCTAATTAAGCAAGTCAGAGCCTTTATAGCTTAATTAAGTGCTAATCACCCTTAATTAGCTTAATCAAATTTAATTAAGGTTAATTAAGCTATATCGCAAGATTAATTTTTGTTAATTATGTTCTTGTGTGTTAATCACTAATCCTTGCTTAATCATCTTAATTAAGTTACAAGGGCACTTAATCACATGATTAAATTCAAATTTAGTCAACTAGACAATAAAGTAAAGAGTGATGTTATTAAAGCATAAAGCATAAGATAAGGTTGCTTTTTGTAAGAGATTGTACATGCTTTGTTCCCCCATCATCCAATTTGTCTCCCTAAACCTTAATTAACATAAAATAACACAAAAATATCTCTCTCCACCCACTTGAAACCCACAACCACTATTTACTCATGCACACACTTTCACTTTTCATTTTCACACTTTTATTCTCTCTCTAAGTTTCCTACTCCTCCAACTTCTCTCTAAAATTCTCTCTTCTTCTTCTTCATCTTCTTCGTCCATTCTCCACCTCCATAACTAAACCTCTCACTTAGCCCTTCAAAGACCACATCTTTTGGTCTTTGAAGAAGAGATTTAAACACTACAACCTCTATTTTCACAAGATCTCAAGAGCTTCTACTTCCACCAAGCCAAACCGCCACCATCATCATCTTCTTTTCCTTCTCTTGTTGTAGCGTCATTTTCAAGTAGAGGTAGTGATCTTCATCTTTTTATTTTGTTTACTCAAGAAAGCTTGAAGCTTGGTTCTTCCATGACCAAGATCTTTAAGTGAAAACTTGAGAACATCTTTCATGCTCTTCATGAGCAAAAGTTTCTATTTTTAGTTAAATGTATTCTTGTTCTTCTTCAAGTGTTCTTGAAGTTTCTACTTTCAGAAAAATATGTTCTTGCTCTTTTTCAAGTGTTCTTGAAGTTTCTACTTTTGGAAAAATATGTTCATATTCTTATTATTGAATGTTCTTGATGTTCTTAGTGGTATTTTGCTTACAGTTGTTCTTTTTCTTATGATGAGTTCATGATTAGAAAAAGTTTCATCTTTACATGCTTTTGATGATTTGATAAGACTATGAACATCCTAAAAGCTTAAAGCTTTAAAAAGTTTGCTTCTTGATGCATAAAAAGTGATGTAAGTTTAGTGCCTTCATAAAAGCCTTATTTTGTTTTGTTTTGAAGACAAGACTACATGTAAAAGTTTAAGCTTTTTGGCATATTAAGCCTTTTTGAGCTACAAAAATGGTATTTTGTCACTTTATGTTGTAAAGATTGATTCTTGGATGTAAATCCTTTCATAAAGTTTTAAACTTTAATTAAGAAGGTGACTTTAAGTCATAAAGTTATAAGCTTGCACACTAAGTCCTATAAAGGTGGAATCTTGATATGAATATATTAGTAAAGTTCCAAGCTTTAAGCAAAAATAGCATTTTTGAGTCATAAAGGTGTTAACTTTTATAAAGATCAAGACTTTATAACTTTAAAGCTAATGTCTTATATCACTAGTTGAAAAAGTAGGAATCTTTTTAATTTAGAGACAACTTTAAATCATAAAGTTGAGACCTTGATGGTCTTAGAGTAAATAAAAGTGTTAACTTTCATAAAGAATAAAACTTTATGACTACTTTATAAAGAATGATAACTTTTATAATACTTAAGGTAAGATCTTGTTATGTTAGTGAGAAAAGCTTGAAACTTTGTAAGTTGCTTAAGTTAAAAACAACCCTTGGTGTTTAGTGAACATGGTGTTGTTGGGTTCATGATGTGGTTATGCGTTGTCATGACCCAAGGATTAGAGGGATCTCGAACTCCTTGGAAACAGAAGTATGATTAGGGCTTTTGAGCATACCATGAATTTAGGAATCACTAAGTGAACTATCTCAAGGAAAGGAAATAATCACTTAACTTAATTAATTTGAACAAGTGTTCCATAAGATATGAACTCAAGTAAAGACTAATTTCATATGAGAACTAAGCAACTAAAAGACCACGTACATATATCTTAACTATGTGATTCTCTCATGGGTAACCATGGGAAATCATGTGATGATTCATAAGATTTTGTCACAAAGAATAACACAACTATAAACTCCTTTATGATGCTATTCGGCATGATGAACGACAAGTTTGATTGAGCTTTGTCCCATGATTGAATGATGAGTGTGATGATATGATGTAGATATGATGAACTGTTGGTTGAAAGTTTATGATTGGCATTTTGGGGAAGCTCCGGTCAAGCTATTATGCTACAAGATTTCCATCAAAATTATGGACTTAGTCATATCATTGCATGTGTCTGGTCAAAGAAGTATTATGCTTGCAAAGTATAATGATAAGAGAAGAATTAATGAGACATGACCCTTCAATCACTTCGATAAGGGAAATGAGAGACGGTGATCTATAAAGACTCAAGAAACCTATATGAGGGAGGTAAGGGTGACATGGAAGACCCTCCAACTTAGGGGTAACCAATATCGGCTTAATCTGATTTGATTTAGTATTGCGTGACGATGCTCATGGAATGAGCTCATGTCCAAAAATAGTCTATTTCAAAGGAAAGTAAAGAATGTTAAGCATGTGCTAAAAATGAAAGTGAGGTCAAGTATAACCATGGTTAAGTCTATGATGATGTATACCTGTGCATGTATTTATACTATCCACTTGCATTATGAATGTTTATTCTATGCTTTAGTATATATGTTTAGTTATGATGATGTAGTTATGATGTTAAGTTTAAAAGCAACCCGTTTTGGGGTTTAAGTTTTCAAAATCATTCAAATTGAACTTATATCTGTCCACTATTTTTATAATTAAACCCAAAGTGGCTGGGACAATGATGATAACACAGTGTTTGTTTAGTCGCGATCCTACCGAGAAATTTAGTATTTCTTACTCCTATGTTTCTATATCGTCTTCAGAGGATGCCGGCATCGGGCACGGTGGTGATTTTCATTGAGTTCCCAGTGATGTGTTGGCACTTTAACTCGGTGCTGAATGCATTTGTCTTGACTGCTCAGGCAGCGATGCGGATCTACATGTTCCATAGCCGCCAGTTCTATGCACCTGTGATGAGTCCGTTTTTTCGCCCTCACGAGCCATTTGAGGACATTACCATGAATGACGTTCGCCCACCTTTTCATCCTCCAAGGTACCTGACGGATGAGGACTTTGATTCTGACACTCGATTGACATCAACTGCTTCTAGTGAGACAGATCCTTATGAGTTATCATACCCGACTTGTTTCGTGGAATCTTACCATTTAGAGCCATCTCAACCTTCGGTGATTTGCCTATATTCTGACTCTTCGGCTTCGTCTGCTAGCCCAGCTCCACCCCCGGTTTGCGGTCGTGGATTCGTTTGCACCTAGGCCGTGCCTCGTGGGCATGGCCATGCTTGAGGTGGAGGACATGGTGATGTTACTCTCGGTGGATTCGAGAACAATTTCCTCCCGCCAGATGAGTGAGGTGTTGGTTACATGTGGTTACATGTAGAGCTGAGCATGAGGATAGCCCCTTTTGGTTGTAACTAGGATTATTATTTTCCTTTAGCATATATGGGTAGATGTGATTTCCTATATATTTCCTTTACTGATATATTTGTTAGGTTTCTTTTATAGGGTCGACAGTAGATATCGGACCCCTTATATCACTATGTATGACTCTTAGTATTATTATATCAACTATGGATGGCTATGGAATGAATGTTATATTTATCTAGGATTGTGGCTCTTCTTATTGTTTCTATTCATGTTACTTATATAATATGTATGAGATAGCAACATTTGTAATACATGTTCACGATGCACTCATGGCTCTCGATTTTCAAAACAGTCTACTCGTTATTGTTCAAAAAAAATTTACCCTTATTTTCAGGTAAAGTAATTTCAAAAAGCTAATGTTAATTCCGCGAGCAAAAGTAACAACTAATAATTCCACAATATGACTTAAGTATAGAATGGAACTATTAGGGTGTTACACTTTTGCCCAGCCTTTTGACTGTACTATATGGCATTACATTCAGCATAGCATCTCCACCAATCAAAACTCTATTGATAGGCTTTCCATTTACGTGAGCTTTGATGTAAAGAGACCTGAGGTGTCCAACTTTAGTCCATTTCTTAAATTTTATCTCTATTGGCTCTATTGGGACCAAAGCACCATACTCAACTTCCTCTACCATCATATCCCCTTCCAAGTACTAAAACTCAATAGCTTGATCAGCAAACTCTAGAGGAATGATTCCAACAGTAGTTACCATGGTTGGGTCATCCTAAAGTTCATCTAGGAGATCATCATTGTTCAATAGAAGATCATCTAGCAAATTTTCTAAGTATTCATATTCTCAGATGAATTCTATGGATTCAATAAGCAAAGCCTCAACATCTAACTCCTTTGTCAGCTCAATAACCATTTTGTCCAAATCTTTGGACAACTCAGTAACTTGTTCCAACTTTAGAGTTGTAATTGGAGACTTAACCTGCTCTCCTTTAACCTCCTTAGATAGCTCTAGCATAGCCATTATCCTTTTTATCTTTTCTTTGGTCTTTCTTCGTTGTAGCCTCTTTATTTGAGTCCTAGTCAATAGTGGTTTTGATTCTTCTTTCATTTTTTGTTTCACTGGCACTTGATTCACCACTCTTTTTTCTATTTTGACCTCCCCTTTTGGCTTGATCATTTTCATCGCCTTAAGTTGCTCACTATTTAATACTATGATTTTGAGGTAAGGAGTTCCTTTCTCAAAATTAAACTCTACTGCATGCTTAGTGTTCTTTGGCAAAGGATGATCAATAACTTTGGGTACTGCAACTTGCTCAAGGTCTTTGTCTTTTCTGGTATCACCTTTCTTAACTAACTTAGAGTCATTGGATTTCTTCTTTGGTTGACTATGATACCCAATACTCCCTTGGAACTGACTAGGATACTACCCTCTAGTCTCTTATGCTTTGACAGGTTTTGGCTTCTGCACAACCTTTCAAAAGGTCCTACTTCATCCTTCTCTTTAAGCTTCTTCTCCCATTTGGGGATCTTATTCTTCTTCTGCTCTTTTTGAGTAATAAACACTGACACCATGTTCATGGACAAGCCAAATAGATTGGTATCCATAGTCATGTCTCCCTTCTTGGCCAATTTGAGCCTTCCTTTTTTCTTTCAATTCCTTTTGAATGGAATTTTTTAAGACAGTGCAATTGTTAACCGTGTGCGTCCAAAAGTGGTACAATACTTCTTCCATTTTATCTCATCGACTAGAGGAATTTTATGGACCTCTGGAAGCTTAGAGCATGTTTGGCATGTCTCTTTTCTATTTTCATTTTCAATAAAAATAGAAAACTGACTTAGAAATGTGTTTGGTTCAAATTTTTTAAAAATATTTTATGAAAATATTTCCTAAAATCCTCACAATTTTGGAAACA
This sequence comes from Pterocarpus macrocarpus, assembly GCA_031439585.1. Classification (NCBI taxonomy): domain Eukaryota; kingdom Viridiplantae; phylum Streptophyta; class Magnoliopsida; order Fabales; family Fabaceae; genus Pterocarpus; species Pterocarpus macrocarpus. The sequence continues at coordinate 32,414,726 of CM062515.1, forward strand.
TCATTTTGAATGTTTTCAGCATTTTCATGAAAATGCTTTCAAAAGTTGAAAACGGTTTCTTCCAAAATGCGATGGCATATCTATAATAATAATGACATTGATTCTACTTCTTTTTGATGTACCTACTGCCAACTTTCAACAGTAAAGCAAGCTGCCCCTTTGCTCCTACTGTGCGCTCCTGCTTTCATCCCTACCCTTTATCACCGTCACCTCCGTTGCTGCCACTTCCATCACTACTATTGTCTTTATTTTCCATTGCTGCTCCATGGGTTTGGTTTGCTCTTGCTTTCCCTTTTATCTGTCCCTATTTGTGTGTTTGCTCTTGCTATCTCTTATTTTTCTGGTGTCTGTTTGCTTGTGTAACACCCTAATAAACCCATACTACGCTTAAGTCGTATTACGGCGTTTTATTAGTGTTACTTATGCTCGTGGAAAACTAAACTTTGCTTGAAATTAAGTTACGCGGAAAATACGATAAGATTTTTCTTTGAAATACGCTGCCGCTTGCAGCGTTTTGAAAAGTAAAGCCTTGAACGAGAAGCTAGACAGAGTAAGGGTGTGTCGTATAAAATACGTACTCCAATATCATAAAACCAGAGAAAGATAAATGAATAGTAATTCACAAGTACATTGCATTATATAGCAAAGTCATTACATCGATATGGGTTCATAATATATATACATACATATATATCAACATTACATCAAAGGAGGCTCATGGTCGGGCCATGGTCCAAATACTAGATACTAAGTACAAATTTAAATGACAATGCTCAGCTCAAAAGAAATATGCGAAGGTGCAGAGTGATGGTCGCTACAAGTCCCAAAACAGCTTCGTCTTGCATCCCACGTCACATGTCCGCTCACAGTGTTGGGGATCCATGCTCCACTCCACCGGATGCGTCCTCGAGATCTGGTGACGATACGGAAGAATAACGAGGGTGAGAAATGGAATTTCTCAGTAGGACTCGAACCCGACACGAAAGTGTCATCGTCATCGTCCCAGCCACTTCGGTTTTATTAATGAAAATAGTAGGCATGCATACGGTTCAATTCTTGCATTTTTCGAAATCATGAACATCCGAAGCGGATTCAATTTTAACATACTCTCTAATCATTTATATCATAACATACATGGGCATAAGTATAATCATATAAAAATGCATGACTGTGCTATAAGTTTTTCTTAACTTCTTCCCTTGCTAGGGTTTTGGACCGAAATCCCTTTTTCTTTTCTTAGCTTGACTTTATCTTTTCACCCACTAAACATAAGTGGTAATGAGCTCATACCGTGGCCGTCGCCACCATAGAATTTCAATACTTACACTAGCTGGGTCATGCCATGCCTCATGTAAGACCTATCCCCTATACTCACACTAGCTGGGTCATGCCATGCCTCATGTGAGTCGTGGGTGAGGGGAGCTTAAATTAGGTCACCTTCCCTTTTGAAGGATCATACCCTTAGTTCATCTTTTTCTTATTAAAGCTTATGATGCAAAGTTGTTCTGATTCTTTTCCACATTTAGGCGTTACGTATCGCCGTCCCCAAATGTGGTTCCTTTATCAATCACCTCTGGGCGTTACGTATCGCCGTCCCCAGGGTGTTCATATTTATTAGTCTTTTCATGTTTATCATTAAGCATCATATTATCAATATATCATATTCATATCATCATGATTTATCATAATATCGTCATCATATCATTATCATCCTTATCATCATCATAACACTATCATAATCATCATCATATCACATCATCATCATCATGATCATCATCATATCATATCATAATCATCATCATCATATCATATCATCATCATTACTCATCATCATCATAGCATCATGCTTGCACATAAACATAGGCATATTCTCAAGCAAAGTTTTATGAGCTTAGCTTAGTAAATTGGGTGCAAGCTTTTAATTGAGATTGCCTCTTGTGTAAACTTCTTTTATTAGGCTTAGTGCCAATTTTGTCTAATGTCCTTTTTGATACTTTTAAAGTTGAATTATGAGGGTTCTCTAATGCTTAATGTAAGGGTATTAATGTCTTAAAGCTTATTTCTCCTTATTCTTCAACTTTTACCATAACCGGTTTTACTTTTACAGTGGGGCAGTAATTTCAAAAATTCACCATAATTTCATCTTTTACTCTTTTATTTCGAATTTTGGTATGCTTATACTTCTCTGAGTCTATTTTTAAACAAAAGAAGCCCCACTTAAAAATTCATTTTGTAGCTTGAGTTATGCATATTTTATTCTGACTGTTCAGTTTCTAAGTTCACTCCCGGTACAGTGGATTGTTACTTCTCATTATAATTACTCAGAAGGAATTTGAGAAAACTGTTTTATGGGTTTGTTCCTCTATGTCTTAGCTTTCATTAAAACTTGGTCTCACTCAAAAATCATTTTTGTAGCTCGAGTTATGCACATTTTAGTGTAGACTGCCCAGACAGAAACCAATCCGAGAACAGTCCACTTTGAAAAATCATATCTCACTCATCTTAACTCCGAATCTTATGTATTTTATATGTATGGAAAGCTCTCTGAGTCTATTTTCATATAACATTAGTTTCGTTCCATTCTGAGTTTTGTAACAATAAATATACCGCACGCTTTACAGACGGCCAGAATTCCAGATTCACTAGTTTTTAAGTTTTTCACTTCAAGCTTATGGAGAAATTGTTATATCACCTCAAATCACCATTTTTATGTTTTACCTCATCATTATCTTCAATATTTTAGTTATCAAATCAGTACCTTAAAACAAAATAAAGCAAGATACATAACAAGCCATCATACCACAAACTTTCATTTCAAAATAACACTTTCAACAAGATAAGAAAACTCATAGGGCAAGGAATGGTCATGAGACCTTGAAGCAAGTCCTAAAACCACCTAGCTATGAAGAGCTTAGGAGTTCTAGAGCTTGAAAAACATAGAAGAAGGAAGGGTTAGAATCACTACCACAAGGATTCTCTTGAAGGCTTGAAGAATGAGAATGGTTGGAGATGGCCTTCTTCCTCCTTGAGCTTGATAATGGGGCTAAGTGAGTGTTTGCTTTGCTTCCTCAAGAACCAAAGAGGGAGGTCCTTGAAGGGCTTGTGATGGTGATGAAAGGAAAGAGAGTTGGATGAGGTGAGAAAGAGAGAAGAGGAACAAGAAAGGTTGGAAGAACAAAAGAGCTAGAATGAAGTTTAGAGAGAGGTGGGAGCTTTGTGGCTTAGTGAGAGAATGAAAACTTGCAAATGAGGAGATGGAGGGGGCTAGTTGGCGCAAGAAATGGGGTGAGGGGGCTGATTGCCTTGCTTCTCCAACAAGCAAGAGTGAGTAGGTGAGTTTTACTTCTTTTTCAAGCAAAAGGGCTAGGAACCTTGGGGTAAAAGGGTGTGTTGTGTTTCCTTTGAGTCTTGGCAATTGGGTAAAGACTATGTAGTGTTTTTGTCAAGTGGTTAAAAGCATGAGCTCTCTTAGGATTGGGCATTGAATGGCTAAGATCACACCAAGTGTCATGATCTTGGTGAAGAAGAGTACAACTCTTGTCATGACTTAAGGAAGCTCCTAATATGGACTCTTGATCTAGTGGTGTATGATGAGAAAGTAATTGAATGGTTGGATGTGGCTCTTGCTTTGACCAAACTTTCAAACAATAAATAAAGGGAAGTTTCTACATCTTTATAATTGTTGTAATTATCTAAATTTTAATTAATTCAATTGGTTTAGATTACTCATTAGCACATTTTAGCTAAGAAGGATTTTCCTCATTAATTTTGTAAGAAGATGTGAAGGTTAATGTGATTAAGTTTTGAGACTTATATGCTCTTAGTTAATTAGATTAGATCACCTTGATTTTATGTTCTAAATCATGGATTAATAAGGATTGGGCAATTAGGTTTTTAATTATAACTTTTAATGCATTATGTTTCAATTATTGACTTTTACTTATCTTGTTGACTTGCCTTTAATTTACTAAGCTCTTGCTCTCGAGATTAATCGATTAATTCTCAATTAATCGTTAACCTCTCTAATTAGCTAGGATCACTGAACTAATTAGTTTAGACAAAAATTGGGGATGTTACAGCTTGTGTTGTCTCTATAAATTCGGGTGGGGCTAGTGTCTTTTGCCTAACAGATTAACTTATGGTTAGTCATGCAGAGTTTGAGAGCTAATTAGTAAGCCTTCAGCTTTGATGTTCAATAACATCTTCAATTCTGGAAGGAAAAAAATTGATGCTATTTGTAGGAATGAATTAAGTTTCTATGATACAAGTTTCAGGAGAAAAAAATGGGATTTTGGTTAGATTTCTCTGAATTATGATCAAGGTGATAAGTTTAACTGCCAACAAACTATTGAATTCATGCTCAAGGGTTGTCCCTTAATATCTGGAGCTTAGCTATGTGGTTTTGTTAATATAATTGCATATTTTAGTGATAATTAAACCTTAATCCATGTCATACGATTTCACAATATTTGATTCATAAAACACATGGAGAGATTTCTTTCTTCTGCACTTTCTAATAATCATACATTCTAAGGAGTAAGGATCTAAGAATTTTTCATCTTATGTAGTCTTAAGATAGGGTATTGCTTGTCATGAGAAGTTAGTAATTAAAGGTTTTGACCCTTTGCACCAATCCTAAATATATCCTTATCACTTTGTATTAATTACGAATTGGGATGAGAATGTCATACTCATTGACATATGCAGTACAATAGTTTTAGATGGTGTAATTGACTATTGGGATGTACTAACTTTTTCTCAAGTAATTAAGTCTTTATTTGCAGGGTTGATTTAGGTAGTATAAGTGGCTATTGTGCTCATCATGCTTATTGCACTGTGATGATCTCTATATAGTATAGCAATAAATCCTTCAGCAAAAGGTGAAAAGAAAATAATGGTCTTAGAAAATTTGTAGCTATGTTATGTAACATGTTGGCTTTACAGTTTATACACTGAGGTGTTGTTTACTTTTCATCTTTAAATACTGAACCATAAAAAATCTGTAATTTGAAAATCATAGTTACATCATGTTTACTTTTTATTTTTAAATAGTATGTCATTTATATTATCATGGAGTTTGAAAATCATAGCATTATATAACCATGAGCAGAAGAAGAGAATTGCCATTGTTAGTGTTTCCTTTATCGTTCTTGTGGCCATGGTAGCTGTAGTGGCCGTTGGTATAACCCGAGGAGGAGGAACCAAAGGCCAAGAAGAGGATGTTGATGGCCAAATCTTAGGCTCTCAAAAGAATGTTGAGGTGCTTTTCCAACCAAAAGAATACAAAGAAACATGTGCGAAGAGCCTCTCAAAAGCATCCAACAAAACAACAGACGTCAAAGAGCTCATAAAAGTCGCAATCATTGCCACATCCGAAAAGCTCTTGAAGCAAATACACAACTCCACACTCTACCATGAGTTGGCCAAGGACGACATGACAAGACAAGTCATGGACGTATGTAAGGAAGTATTGGATTATGCAATAGATGACAAACACAAATATGTTAAGACATTGGACAAGCTTGATCTAAGCAAGTTAAGTGAATATGTATATGACCTCAAGGTGTGGATTGCAAGCACCATATCCCACCAACAAACATGCTTGGATGGCTTTGAGAAGAAAACCACAAAGGATGGTGAAACCATGGCCAAGGAGTTGAAAACATCATTGGAGCTAAGTAGCAATGCCTTGGACATCATCAATGGTGTCTCAAATTTCCTCAATAGTCTTGACTTGAGCTTAATAGCTAACAGTCATAGTAGGAGGCTTCTCTTAGAGGAAGAATCATCATCACATGAGGATCGTTTTCCTTCGTGGGTGAATGAAGGGCAGAGAAGGCTTTTTTACGCTGCAGGACCTGGAAATATTGTGCTTAATGTGGTTATGGCTAAAGATGGGAGTTACTTGATTAATATTTAGTTATGCTTTGTTTTGTAGTTAAGATAGGCAGAGCATGATCGGTCTATAGATTGGGCATTTCATGTGTCAATTTAGGATGAAATAATACATGCTGTAGAATTGTATTTATATTTATCGCAAGAAAAATGCTAGGATTTTATAAATGAGTGTGTTACTCATGGAACGAAAACCACAGAGCATGAATTCTTGTTCTTGGTCTGCAGAACCATGTAATTGCTTAACCGTAATATATGTTTCTTCGATTTGAGATTAGTTAATGATAGTAAAAGAAAAGATTGATTACAATTGTATATTTGATAATAATGTTGCAAAATAAATGAAGTTATTTCCATTTGGAATGAACAAATTTTCTTTGAAAAATATTAAACAATAAGAATTTTATTACCATAATTATATAACATTATTTTAACCTTTGAATGGATAATCAATTTTTTCTCATTTGACTTTGCTAATCACTTTGTATGAATTTGAATAAAGTATGACTTTCGTGATAGAGGACGATCATGAGGTAAATAGGAATTATTCAATTATAGACACTCTTTATCAAGGAATGTTAATGAAAGGCATTTTGGTGTTTTAAAAACAAGGTTCCCAATTCAAAAAATGATGCCAAATTACCCTATTAAAAGACAAAGGCAAATTTACATTGCTTGTTGCACCATACATAGTTTTATTAGAATGCAACATGGCACAAATAGATTATTTGGTGATTACTCTAGAGAAAACATAATTATGGATGGACAAAGTGTAAGGGTAAATCAAGAAGGTGTTGATATTAATGCTACTAAAGCAATTCAAATGGCACAAGTTAGGAAGACAATTGCCGATCAAATATGGGATAATTATCATAGATGATTGATGACTATCAGTTTTTGTACTTTGTTGTAGAGTGATATCTTTTTCTTTTTCTATTTTTATATTTTTAGCTTGTTGATAAGTTGAAGTATAACAAAGTCTATAATTATAGTAGATAGTACTAGTTATTTTGTTCAATTATATCTCTTTTTAGAATAATTATAATTTACTAACAAATTAAATATATTTCAAATATATTTTGTCATTACAATTTCTGTAGTTTAAGTTTTAGTAGATGAACAAAATGTACAAATCAAAATATATAACTTATTATTTAATAATAAATATAATTTTATTATCTCAAATTTGATTTTAAAAATACATTTTGAAAACAAACAAATCAAACATATTTTTATTGTTTTCACTTTTTTAAAACAAAATCTACTTTTGTAAACCACACGCATTTCCTAAATTCAGAAAATTTGAAAATAAAAATCCTTTTCAGAAAATGAAAACAAGAAATATTTTCACAAACTAAACGCACCCTTAATTTGTTTATCTTTCACAAGGCAATCAAAATTTTGGTCTACCTTGGAAATATCAAATAGATATGACTCCTTCTCAAGCTTAGCCATCTCTTTACCTTTGGAAGGTGTAACATCCGCAGCGGGTTCTGAGTTCCGACTTCACCTTCAAGTTCCATGATTTCCGACTTCATCCTCAAATTCCACATAAAATGGGATAATTTCCGACTTCCGAGTTCATCTTTGAATTCCAGCATAAATCACGACTTCTGACTTCATCTGGCATAATTTCCCGACTTCCAATTTAGCCTTCAAGTCCAAACAACATGGACGTGAGTCCTGATGTCCGACTTTTATGTCTCAAAGAACACGGACCCGATTTCCGATCTCATGATTTATTTCCAAGTTTCAAGCAAGATGTACACGAGTTCCGATCTCATTTTAAAATAGTGTACATGATTTTCGACCTTTGAATTGATAGTTTAACATAATGGTACAATTACCAACCTTCGAGTTTAATGTAACGAGGTCCGACCTTAGGGTTGAATTCAACTAGAATGGACATGAGTTCAGATCTTTAAGTTGATTTCCAAGCTGTACACGATTTTCGATCTGCGAGTTTATTCCTAGGAGCTTTCCATCTGTTGGTGTTCCTGAGTTTGAATTGGGAGTTCCGAGATTATGTGATTGTGTGCTGTATGATTTCTGATATCCGACTTTGCTTCCAAGTTTCGATTAAACCAGACAATATTTCCGATATCCGATTTCATCTCCAAGTGTCAAATAAATGGCACGAGTTCCGACTTTAAGTAGAATCGAGACGAGTTTCGATTTCATATAGAATTCAAGCAAGTTCCACTTTTGGGATGACGTGGAGAGCAATTTAGCCACAAAAGCGGGAGACATGGCCAAACTTCAATTACAAAATTTTAACCAATCAACACTCACAATTCCAACTACCCTCATGTATTTAAGTCAGACTCTCCTTCTCATTTTTGGCTGATTTACGCCTCCCTCTCCCTCTTGTTCCAGCCTTGTTCTTCTCTTCTCCTAACCAACTCCATCACTCCTTCAAGCTTAACAAGGTTCTATCAAATTCAAGTTTCAACACCTAGCAAAATCACACTCCAAAGAGGTAGGATTCCATTTCTGTTCTTGAATTCTTTGCACTATGGCTGTATGAAATTCTATTTTTCTTCATGTATTTGATGATATATTGGATGTATGTGATGGATTATGGTTGGATTAATATGAAATCTTGAGTTGGAATTAGAGTTAGAAGAAGAAAACTAGGAGAAGTGGAGGATTGGGATGCTGCCTAAGTACGGAATCCCACGGCAGTCCGGATGGCAGAGTATACGGCTCCGCCAATAGCCAGTTAAATCTGATGAAACTATTTTTATATGAAAGTAGACATTCAAGGATTTCCATACATATATAATATGAGGTCATTGGATTAGTATTGAGAGAGATATGAATTTTCGAAGTTTGACCTAGGAATCAGGGCTTTCATCCGGGCAGAGTGACTTGAGAAGGGTGTAACTCACCCTACACAACTCCAAATTGAGTGAAACCAACTTTGTTAGATAGCTTACACATAGGGGAACATTGTTTTTTATGATCCCAATAGTTCGAGGAAGTTGCCCTATGTCCAAACTAGGCCAAAATAGGGTAATTTAGGAAGGTCAGATTTCAAGATGCATAACTCGAGCTATACTAAAGAAAATGAAATGGAACTTATTACAAATGAAAGCTTGTCCTATTAGCTTTGATATGACACTAATTTCGTATGATTTGGGTTTGATTTCGATTTTTAGTGAATTTTTACTTCCAAGAGTATAATTCGGACCAGTGACCGAATAGGCTGAGGCAAAATTTAAATATCTTGAGCTACACATATCAAAATGAGATGGGACCAAAAGGGTTGGAAACTAGACACATAGAGCTATGACATATCCAAAATTTAGGGTTAAATGAGTTGAATATAAGTAAAGGTGGATTATACAAAATTCGGACAGAACTGAATAGACTTAGCAGAAATGACCAAATTGATGATTTCACAAGTATTAGTGAACATATAAGGCTTGAGTTGATGGTTGCAAGTTTTATATTGATAGATATGTTTGATTGATTATACTGCTATGACTAATTTGTCCATGAGAACTGGCATTATTCATGGGGAAACGGATCTGATCCGTTATGCTGCCGAATTTACGGCAAAAGTCTATGAAACTAAGAATGTTTATATTACAAGAAATTTATGAATATGTATGTAGAAATTCTATATGCAAGAATGATATAAATATGATATGAGGTGTATGTAAAGAAATGATGAAGCACATGTATGAGTGTATTCAACATGTCTATGCTTGATTATGCATGAGAATGAAAAGACATAAGTATATTAAATGTGAATCCCTTCATTTGGAGGCAGTTGCACATTAAATCCCTCCTTGTAAAGGTAGTTAAATACGATAAAATGTGAATCCCTTCACTTGGAGGCAGTTGCACATTTAATCCCTCCCTATGAAGGCAGTTAAAAGGCAGTTAAAAGATAAAGATGTGGGTCCTTTCACTTGGTGGCAGTTGCACTTTGAATCCCTCCCTGTGAAGGCAGCTAAAACTATGAGATCCCTTCACTTGGAGGCAGTTGCACTTTGAATCCCTCCCTGTGAAGGCAGCTATCCTCTACCTTGGAGGCACATGGTCAAATGAGATCCCTCAATTTTGAGACATGTGACTAGAAGAGATCATTTCAATTAGAGGCACGTGACCAAAATGAGATCCCTCCAGGACTAGAGGCACGTGAATCCCCTTGTGGGTTAGTCAGTGTGACGATGGTCACGAGTTGAGCTGACGAGCTCACTCCTAGATCAGACTACCCAAAGGCAGTAAAGATTAAAGACTAAAGACTAAAAGATTAAAACATATGCAAGCACCCACTCACATGAGGCATGGCATTGACCCAGCTAGTGTGAGTATAGGGGATAGGACTTACATGAGGCATGGCGTGACCCAGCTAGTGTAAGTACCGAATAAAGGTCCCATATTCCTAAGGAATGTGACATGGCGATCGCATCCCGATGGGGTATGACATGGCAATCATACTCTGGAATATGGCATGATAAGCAGAAGATAAAGAAAGAAAAATAAATTTTATGTATCTGCATAAAATTCAAATATAAGTAAAGGCATGTGCAGATGTTATGACTCCAGAGTATTGATGCTATTATATTTTATTATGTTTCAGTTATTATTCATAATATAATTCATGAATTGATTTTGTATGGGCTCTCCCAAATGCCAAGTGTATGAATAAAATAAACTTTGCTTCGGATAATATATTTTCGAACTATAAAATTAAACAGCTTGTATAACGTGATCACCTTTTTCATAATAAACCGAAGCAACTGGAGATGACAACAATGACATTATGTGTGATACTTAAGGAATCCAACTGAGAATTCAAAATTCTCACTCCTATTTTCGTGTTATCTCCAGATAGTTCAAGAAGTTCCAAGGACAGCTGAAGTTGCTGTCAGATAAGGTCTGCTCAGGTAACAGTAACAACTCGAGGGTGTGGTACTATGACTTAAGCATAGTACTGTACTTGGGAGGATGTTACAAAAGGAGTGAAGGCAGGACAAGTATAAGGTTTGCAATGTACAAATTCAACTATCATTATATCTACTTATCCTCTCCTCCCAAGTGTCCTCTTCAACTGAATCATATTCAATAACAGAGATATGTTACGACCCTCTAAGTCTAGCACAACTAGATCTCCTTTGTTCTTTCTCTACAATGCACTGCTCCCCTTTATAAGCCCGAGATGTTAATTGTGCCAAGTCTGAATATTCTATAGCTACCAATCTTTTCCTCAGTTAAGGGTGCATATGGTTCACAGCAGCCATAGCGCATTTAGATTTGAGCAATTGCACACTGCACTAGCTCCGCACTCTCCTAAATCTCTCAAGGAATTCGGCCAATTGCTCATTTGGCAATTATTTGAGACTTATCAACTTGGCAATAGATACTTCAGCTGGGACTTATAGAAACGATCATGGAAAAGTCTTTCCATGTTGGCCCAACCTTGAATTGAATTTGGAGTTAGATTAATATTAGGAGAAAGAAGCCCTAGTGAGAAATAAGGGAAAGAGTTGAAATTTGTAGTACTCACTCAGATTAGCCTTACTACACTAAGGCATAAAACGATTAATATGCTCCATGGTAGACTTCCCATCTTCACTCGTAAAGGTAGAAAAATCTGGAGTTTTATAGCCTTTTAGTAGAGGAATCCTATCAACCTAGTCAGTCCTATGAACTGGCTTGTCTAGGACACCAAAATGTCACCTGATAGCTTCGACAATCATGTTAGGATCCATCCAAAGCTGGCAATTTGCCCGTGAGTCTCCCTATATCGGAGATAGAACCTCTTGCCTATAAGCATTTTGATTTCGAAGTGCTTACATGTTATAATTCTGATGTAGAGGAAAGTAAGTGCTAGGTTAAGGATATGCAGTCTGATTTTGTGTGAATGAAGTATGAGGTTGTGAGTAGATGTTTTGATTTCAATAATTATATGTTGGTCCTCCTATAGTAGTTATGAGCAGTTGTTGGGCAAATGGCATATTAGGGTTGTTAGCTGCCCCGGCATATATGGCAGGACCATATTGTAACCATTATGCGTAACCGTATCCACACTTCCTTTAGCTCCAAAACTGCCCACTACAAATGGATCGTGGGTTGTATTCCATATATTGCCATTTGGACTAGTGGATATTACTGGTAATCCAATGCTTCCTAGAATATTGGATGGCCAATGCATGATGCTCACCTGTCCGATTGCCAGCTCGATGGTTAGCAAATTGCCCCCTTAGCTAATTAGCTGAGGCATTTCCATTGGCCACATATTCCCAGGGTACAGACAATGTAGAATTATCCTTCATATTAATCTGTTATTGAGCCACGTGGATTTCATTATGAACCATGGGCCTAACAATATCAACTAATTACTTGGATAATTCCAGCATTATATCATTTAGTCCCATATCAATTTGTTCATGTATGAAGGACATGATCATAACAATCAATTATCCCTTTCTTCCCTGGGTGATGGGGAATTGCTTGATGAAAAAGCAATCGAATTAACCACAAGCTGGGTGAAACATCCCCATATAATATAATAGGAAATAATAAAAACGTCATTGGGCAAACTTTTGTTACTCACAACCTTGCCCCTGAACTTTTTAGAAAATGATATTTAGGTCCCTATATCAATAGGATTAGTAGAATAAGGTTTTAAACAAAGCAGAATCACGTAGCGAAAACTTAGAAACCTAAACCTCGGCTAATTGAGCCATGGAGGTATCCATATATGAAATGACATGGGATGCCCCTAGGCTTACCCATAATTATGAAAATGCCATTAGCCATGAAAAATAGAAAACAGAAAGGCCCTCAATTTGCAAAACGTTTAATTTACACCTATAATCGATTAATTCGATTTTAGTGGATAAGTAAAGTTAATTAGAAATTAATTAGAGATTAATTAGGATTTAATTAAGTGTTAATTATAAGGATTAAGTTTAGAGAAGATTAAAATAGATATATAGGAATTCTTACAAAACTATTCAATAATGATTTGCCGGTTTGAAGGAAATCGATAGAGATTCGGTATTTTAAACTGTCAGAGCCGAATCGATAGAATTATGTACCAAAAACCGTAACATGAGTGGCTAAGATTTAGCCATTCCTTTCCCCCATGCAAGGTACCAATTTGCTACCAATTAGTAGGGAAAAGTGGCCAAACACTTACCACATAAACACCAACCAATCAAAACACAAGCTTCCAACTACCAATGCTTCACAAAACCTTATTTATTCCTTCTAACTTCCTCATTTTCATGCTCCCTCTTCAGCTGGTCATTTCTCACTCTTTCTTCTCCAATTTTCACTTCATCTTCCTCAAAACTCCAAGCCTCATCCACTTCCTCCACCAAGAGCTCAACTCTAGCTAGTTTCTACATCAATTTGAGGTAGGATTCTTCAATTTCTTCTATTATTGGTGCTATTGTGGCTGACTAGAATTCCTATTCTTTCCATTAGATTGATGATATATGATGTTTATATGAATTCTTATGGCTGGATTAATGTATAAATGTTGAGTTTGGATGAGAACTTGGGTGAGAATTCAAGAAGGGATGCAAGACAGAAGCTGAAACCTTGAAAAACCTTACAGCATCTGTACTGGTGGAGGGCATGGCTCCACCTACAACCATCAAAACTTGATGAAGCTATTTTTATGTGAAAGTAGACATCTAGGGCTTTCCAACCATATAAATTATAAGGCCATTGGATTAGTATTGAGGGAGATATGAATTTTTGAAATTTGACCTAGAAATCTGGATTCTCATCTGGGTAGTATGGTTTTGAGAAGGGTGTAACTCACCCTACACAACTCTAAATTGAGTGAAACTAACGTTGTTTGAAAGCTAACATATGAGGGAACATCCCATAAAAATATCAGAGTCAGATTCATTGCCAATTATTCCCAGCACATCAATGAATTTACCTTAAGTCCAACCTGGGCTAGAATAGGGTAGTCTAGTAGGGTCAAGTTTTGGGGCTTATATCTTGAATTATACTCATTCAAATAATATGCAACTTATTTCATTTGAAAGCTGGCTTTTGTTAGCTTTATGGTGATATAAATTTTGTATAATTTCACCCAGATTTCTATTTTTGGTGAATTTTCTCTTGTAAGAGTGCAATTCTAGCTAGAGACATGTATAAATACTAGATCAAGTTTAGTTAATATCAGAACTCAGAACTTAGCAAACAGAGAGCTAGATCGGGTATACTTAATGTTGAAGTCAGAACTCAGTGAATAGGAAACTAGTCTGGTATAGTTAATGTCGGAACTCGAAAATTAGTGAAGACCGGGTATGGTTAATGTCGGAACTTGGGACTTAGGAAACATTCATTAGAGTTGGAAGACCAATTATGGATTAAAACTGAAAATCGGAATGACAAGCACATAAAACACTTTAAAATCGAAAGTCATGGACAAGAATATAAAACCTAAAATACTTAAACCCGGAAGTCGAGGACCTTCAACGTAAACTTGGAAGTTGGTACCAGAATATGAAACCTTATATCCGAATCCCAGATGTCGGGAACCAAAGCAATACATAATCCCGGAAGTCAGGAACCAAAGCATTACATAATCCCGGAAGTCAGGAACCAAAGCATTATATAACCACGGAAGTCGGGAACCAAAACACTACAAAGTTGGAACTTATACAATCTCGGAACTCGGACAAATTCAATATTGGAAGTCGGTCATAAGCTCAAGCTTGAGAACATCAATAAAAGTTAAAAGCTTGTAAGATAGATTAAGACTTAAGATTTTAAAACTTGCATCTAATCACCTAAGCCTTACTCATAAGACTTTGTTGTGTATGACAGCTATTGAAGATGTGATGCTCTATATTGGGTTTGCTGTTTGATTAAAATTTCCTGATTATCTAGCACTATTCATGGGGAAGCAGACACGCCCTATTATGCTGCCGAATTTTCGGCATAAAATATGAACATGAAATTCTATATGCAAGGATATATGAAAGTAAATGATGAAATATTTGTATGAGTGCATTCAACATGTGTATGCATGATTATGTATGGGAACAAAAGGACATGAACATATTAAACGTGGATCCCTTCACTTGGAGGCAGTTAATTAGGTCCCTCCCTGTGAAGGCAGTGAAAAGATATAATAAAGGTTCCATATTCCTAAGGAATGTG
This sequence comes from Pterocarpus macrocarpus, assembly GCA_031439585.1. Lineage (NCBI taxonomy): Eukaryota > Viridiplantae > Streptophyta > Magnoliopsida > Fabales > Fabaceae > Pterocarpus > Pterocarpus macrocarpus. Next base: position 32,429,768 of record CM062515.1, read on the forward strand.
ACATGGCGATCACGCTTTGATGGGGTATGACATGGCGATCATACTTTAGAATGTGGCATATAAAGATTCTATGATAAAAGATATGATGATGAGTCCATATTCCTACGGAACGTGACATGGCAATCACGCTTTGATGGGGTATGACATGGCGATCATACTCTGGAATATGGCATATAAAGATTCTATGATGAAAGATATGATGATGAGTCCATATTCCTAAGGAACATGACATGGCGATCACGCTCTGATGGGGTATGACATGGCAATCATACTCTGGAATGTGGCATAATGATCCCACACCCTAAGGAATGTGACCTGGCGATCACATCCCGATGGAGCATTACATGACGATCATACTCTAGGACATGGCAGGAAGAACATGTTCCTAAAGAGTGTGACATGGTGATCACACCCCGAGGGAGTATGATATGGCGATTGTACTCCAGAATATGTGTAACAAGTAAAGAAAGATAAAGGAAGAAAAGAAAAATTATGCATATCTGCATAAATTCAAGTACGAGTAAAGGTGTGCGCAGATTTTATGTTTTCAGTATAATGGTGCTATTGTATTTTAATACAGTTCAGTTATTATTTATAGTATAATTCATGAATTGACTTTGTATTGGCTCACCCAAATGACAAGTGTATGAATAAAACAAACCTTGCTTCGGATAGTATGTTTTTGAACTATAAAATTAAACAGTTTGTATAACATGATCACTTTTTTTATAATAAATCGAAGCAATTGGAGATGAAAATGATGACATTATGTATAATAGTTAAAGAATCCTACTGAGAATTTTAAATTCTTACTCCTATTTCCGTGTTATCTCCAGATAATTCGAGAAGTTGCAAAGACGGCTAAAGTTGCTGTCAGTTAAGATCCGCTCAGGTAACAGTAACAACTCCTGAGTGCGGTACTCTGACTTAAGCATAGTACTGTAGTTCAGGAGGATGTTACACTGGGCCACGGTATCCTGCATTGACTGCAAACCTATCCCCCTTGGAGAGGTACAAGGGGTTGTTGATGTGGTCATCGATGGACCTCCAGCTTTCTAGTTATTCTATTTTGATGGTTATGGACTTGGCATAATTGTCTTTCTTGATCTTAGGATTATACACCAAGTATAATCTAATCCGAGTTTTGAATATTTAGATTGATCTATTGGTAAAGTCCCACTAGGCATGCCAAAAATATGTTTAGCCTATTTTCAATTACTGTGTTAGTGTGCTAGGCATGCTAGATTAAAGCCCCCAATTCCAAGAGTTAAATAATTACTCTAAGGAGGGAAATTTGCCCCTTAGATATGGGTTACCAAGTTGCTCAAAGAAAGAGCTTAGCTAAGATCAACCAAAAGTAAATCCAAAACCAAGAGTAGAATGTAGTATAATGCAATTGGCAGAATTTTTATTAAACTTCCAACCAATTACAATGAGAAACCCTCTTTAGCTCCAATGCAGAATCCTTATGGAAAGCTTAATGGGATTAAATGGTACAAGTGGATAAAACTCGAAACTAAAGGGCTAGAAAGACTTAATAAAAGGCTGAAACTAAAGTGTATGAAAAAACTTAAAAGGAAAGATAAAGGTACAAGTTAAGTCAAGTAAAATGAAAGAGTTCTTAATCTGAGATATGGATCCTTTGAAATGGCTAAGTCTTCCTTTATTTATAGGCAAGACCTCTTCCAAAATTACCCTTGAATAACTGCCAAGGCTGCATGTTTGGTCCCTTGGATTGCTGCTATAACACCTTCCTAAATATAATACTAAGCTTAAGTCATAATGTTATACTTAGGAGTCTGCTACTAGCACTAGTTTATTTTTATTATAATTTTGATAATTAGTCATAGCATGGATCTTCATAAAACTACGGGCTAATCCGTTTGCTGATGAATGTAATGATTGTGCATCGTTAAATTTGTAACATAGAGTGTGGCACATTGGAAACTAAGGAAAAATAAAGCACGAAAATAAAATTTCCAATAGATATTTATAGAATGTAACACCTTAATAGTCCCACACTATGCTCAAGTCATATTATGGGATTACTAGTTGTTACTTTTGCTCACGGAACTAAGGTTACCATTTGAAAAATACTTTATAGTGAAAATAGGGGTAATTTTTTTTTTTTTGAACAACAACAAATAAACTGCTTTGAAAATCAAGAGCCATGAGCGCATCGTGAACGTATAATATAAATATCGCTATCTCATACATATGGTGCGAATAAAATAAATAGAAGCGACAAGAATAACAATAACTTATATAAACATAACATTCATTCCATAGTCATCATAGTAAAGATAATAACCCCAAGAGTCATACATAAATAGTCATGGGTCCGACATCTACTGTCGGCCCTACAAAATAAACCTAATTGAATAAAAGAAAAGAAAAATACATCTGAAATCTCATCCAGCCATTCATGCCCAAGCAAATGACAACCCCAAAATCACCACCCAAAAAGGGCTATCCTCGTGATCGGCTCTGAGTGTACTATCCCAGTCATCCATCCAACAGAAGGTATCCGTTCCTAAAACCACTAGCAGTATCATCTCCACGTCCTCTTCCTTGTGAATGAAGTAGAAGAATCGGAAAATAGGCAAATAACTGAAGGCTAAGACGGCTCCAAACGGTAGGATCTCAGGGAATAAGTCGTGTATAATGACTCTGTAGGATCTGTCTCTATCGAAGTAGTTGGCATCAACCGAGTGTCAGAGTTGGAATCGCAGTCCGTCGAGTACCTTAGAGGATGAAAAGGCAGATAGACGTCATCTATGGTAATGTCCTCGAATGGCTCATAAGGGTGGAAAAATAGACTCATCACAGGTGCATGGAACTGGAGGCTATGGAACAAGTAGACTTACATCGCTACTTGAGTAGTCAGCATAGATGAATTTAGCATCGGGCCAAAGTGCCAATGCATCACTGGGAACTCAACAAAGATAACCACCATGCCCGACGCCGGCATCCTCTAAAGACGACACGAAAATGTAGGAGTGAGAAATACTAGATTTCTCAGTAGGATCACGACTAGACAAACATTGTGTCATCGTCATCATCCTAGCCACTTCGAGTTTAATTATGAAAACAGTGGGCATATATAGGTTCAATTTTAATGATTTTGAAAACTTAAGTCCCGAAGCGGGTTGTTTTTAAACTTAGCATCATAACCATAACATCATAAGTAAACATACATGGGAAAGCATAGATCAAACATTCATAATGCATATGGACAATATAAATACATGCATTGACATGCAACCTCATAGACTTAACCATGGTTTTACTTTAACTTTACTTTCATTCTTAGCACGTGCTTAACTTTCTTTACTTTTCCTTTGAAGTAGACTACTTTTGGACATGAGTTCATTCTGTGACCATCGTCATGTAGTACTAACCAAATCAGACTAAGCCGATATTGGTTATCTCTAAGTTGGAGAGTCCTCCATGTCACCCTTGCCTTCCCTATAGAGGTTCTTTAAGTCTTTGTAGGTCATCGTCTCTCACTTCCCTGAAGTGATCGAAGGGTCATATCCTATTCTTTCTTTTCTTATCACTATACTTTACATGTATAGTACTTCTCTGACAAGATACATACAATGAAATGCCTAAGTCCATAATTTTGATGGAAATTTGGCAGCATGACGGGTAAACCGGAGCTTTTCCAAAATGTCAATCATAAAACTTTCAACCAATAGTCCATATTATATCATCACACTAATCATCCAATCATGAGACATAGCTCAATTAAACTTGTCATTCATCATACCTAACGGCATCATACATTCATACCCTGAAGGAGTTTATAGTTATGATATTCTTTGTGAGACGTTTTATGAGTCATCATATGATTTTCTGTGGTTACCTATGAGAGAATCACATAGTTAAAATGAATGTATGTGAAATCTTTTATTTACTTAGTCCTTATAGGAATATACTTTTTACTTGGGTACTGTATTATGGAACACTTGTTCAAATTAACTAAGTTAGGTGATTGTTTACTTTCCTTGAGATAGTGCACTTAGTGATTCCCAGGTTTATGGCATGCTCAGAGGCCCTGATCATACTTCTGTTCCCAATGAGTTCGAGATCCCTCTGGGTCATGACAACACATAACCACACTCATGAACCTAACAACACCATGTTCACTAATCACCAAGGGTGATTTTTAACTTGTACATATTGCAAGTTTCAAGCTTTTATTATTAACATGACAAGATCTTACATTAAATATTATAAAAGTTATCATTCTTTATAAAGAGGTTATAAAGTTTTCTTCTTTAAGAAAGTAAGTGCCTTTCAAATTAAGCTCTTGTCTTAAAGATTAAATCTTTATGAAATAATGATACAAGATACTAGCTTTTGAACTAAAAAGTCTTGTTTTTTATGAAAGTTGGCACTTTTGATTATTCGAAGACCATCAAGGTCTCAACTTTAGAATTTAAAGTTGTCTTAAAGTCTAAAAGATTCCTACTTTATGAACTAATGATATAAAATATTAGCTTAAAGTTAGAAAGTCTAGTTCTTTATAAAAGTTAACACTTTTATGACTCAAAAGTGACATTTTTGCTTAAAGTTTAAAACTTCACTCAATATATTCATCTTAAGGTTCAACCTTTACAAGACTAAAGTGCAAGCTTATAACTTTATGATTTACAGTTACCTGCTTGATTAAAGTTTAAAACTTTATGAAAGGATTTGCATCCAAGAATCAATCTTTAAATTAAAAAGTGACAAGATATCATTTCTATAACTTAAAAAGGCTTCATTTTCCAAAAAGTTTAGACTTTTACATATATTCTTGTCTTCAAAACAAGACAAAATAAAACTTTAAGGATGCACAAAACTTGCGCCACTTTTTAAGGTTGCAAGTAACAAACTTTTTGAAATTTCATGCATCAAAAATGTGTTTAGTCTTGTCAAATCAAAAGAAAATGATAAAGGTGACAACTTTTTCAATTATAAGCATCATCATAAGAAGATAGACAACTTCCAACGCAAACACCACCAAAAACACCAAGATCTCATGCATCAAGAAAGGAAAATGAAAACTTTAAAGCAGTCAAAGGAAAGAACTTTTCAAAAAAATCAAAAACACTCATGAACAATGTAACACCCTACTAATTTAATGTTATGCTTAAGTTATAGCATTCAATTAAGTAGACTGTGTTACGGTGTTAATGTTCTGCTTAAATTTTGTGATTTGTATTACAAACAATAAGTTACAATGCTATATAATAGATATGAATAGCATTATACAACGTAATACAATTTAATATAACACAACAGAAAAGATATGAATAAGTGGCATATTACCAACTGTATATGTACATATGTAGGCTGGAAGCCAATGCTTCAATCTATACATATATATATTAGAAGCAGATGAAGTAAAGATACAGCAAAATGCCTATTGCTAGAAAGCAGAGACGGAACTAGCAGGAGCCGATCAAGGCCCAACGAGACCAACATGGAAACCTGGTGAAGCTACAGGACCGGGATCTCAATAAAAGGAGTGGTCGTTGAGCCACTCGCCAGTGCCTGAGAATGCTGCGGAAAATATAAGACGGGTGAGAATTTCAAGAAATTCTCGCAGGGTTGGTGCATAGTGATTGTCTAACGTCACATACATTCTCAGTTGCCTCGGGTTTTATTTAATTATAAAAACATGTGTTCAGACTGAAATATCCATTTTAATGAGTTCAATAAAATATCTGGTCCGAGGCAAGGTTCAATTTTAGTTTAGACGGCACAAGAAATAAAATAGGTTACTAACAATGGCATGTAGAAGGATAAACAGAATGACTAAGTAAACAGCAGTGAATAAATATAGTAGACGGCTGTAACATCTTGACATAACTATTTCATGCAGTTATGCATTCATGTAATCATGCAACTCATACTTGAACTTTCCTTCTTAAACTTTTCATTTCCTTTCATCATTTTTCCATCTCTTGGTCCCCTGGGAGTTCTTGGCCATTTAGACTCCTGGGTAATAGTCTGCTTATCAGGATCGAGCTCGTTCCTATACAGGAAGTGCCGGGTTTACTTTCCCCGACATTCCCACCGATCTATTCCCCTTAACTTCTTATCCGGGGCTGGCCCAAGTAGCATGGAACTTTCTTAATAACATGATTCTTAATACACTTTCATAACATTTCTTGAAATGCACATGTAAGATCATGGAATTCATAACTTGTGCATGGATTCTACCGAAATTTTGGCGGCATAACGGAACGTGTCCGCTTCCCCGTGAATAGTGCCAGCCAACCAGTACATCATTTTATCACAAAGAACACAATATCACATTTATACTTCAACATTAAACTCATATTAATATCAAATTAATCAAAGCAGAATTCCTGCCAAAGATGTTCAACCAACCCGGTTTTGATAATTCAAACCATAATTTCTATTTAACTCATTTGGACCTCAAATTTAAGATGTTAAAGTGTTATGTGTCTACTTTCTAACCTTTTTGGTCCCATCTAATTTTGGTTTCTCTAACTCAAGATATCTAGATTTTATCCCGGCATGCCCAGTGGCTTGCCAGAATCAGGCAACTAAAAGTAAAAATCCACTAAAAATCGAAAACTGACTCAAATCATACGAAATTGGTCTCTTATTAAAGCTAACAGAACAAAGTTTCATTTGCAACAAGTTCCATTTCATTTGGCTTAGTAGGGCTCGAGTTATAAGCCTCGCATTCTGACCCTTCTAAACTGCCCTGTTCTAGCCCGGTGTGGACATAGGGAAAATTGCTTGGGGCACTGGGAGTAATTGGGACCTTATCTAATTATGAAATTTTTATGGGACATTATACTATGTGTAAGCTCTCTAAAAAAGTTGGTTGCACTCATTTTCAAGTAGTATGGGTCGAGTTCTATCCTAAACAAGCTAGTCTGCCCAGATTCAGAGTCAGAACCCTAGATTGAAATTCAAAAATTCATAACTCTGTCATTTCTAACCCAAAAGCCTTATATGATATATCTATGGAAAGCCCTAGATGTCTAGTTTCATCTAAAAATGGTTTCATCCAACTTGATCGGTTGTAGGAGGAGCCGTACACTCCGCCGTACGGACTGCCGAGGGTTTTGATTCTCTAACCCATCAGCTATTTCTATTTTCATGGTTTCTTGCTTCCACTTCGGTTTTAATCAATCAAACAGCCCAAAACCAATCATATATCATCATAAACATTCATTTAACACATCAAATAGGATGAGAATAATTCCAGCCCAGCCAGCCAAGTGCATGGATTTGATGCAAGAAATCAGAATTCCTACCTTTGATCCAAGTGTTTTTGCTAGAATTTGAAGGTTTGGATGAGCAGGCTTGAAGTGGCTTGTTGTTGGCTGAAGTTGTGAGTGTAAAGAAGAGAGAAAGAGAGCTGAAAGGAGGCAGAAAAGTGGCGTGAATGAGGGTCTGATTTGGTGATAAAGGCAGCAGAAAATCTGACCACTTGATGGTGTATAGGTGGCTTCCTTCTTGCATCTTGATTGGTCCAAAAGGCTTGGCTGAAATTCAGCCAAGCTTGCCTCCTTTCTTGTGGCCAAGGTGGCGCCAACTTGAGGGATTAAGTGGCTGAGTTATCAGCCACTCAAGGTAGGGTTGATGAGTTAAAATTGTATTGGCTCGGTTCCGACAGTTTAAAATACCGTAAAGTTACCGATTTCCTTTAAATCGGTAAATCGGTTTTCAATAAAATGTTTATGAAATCTCCTATATTCTAACTTAGTTCTATCTTATCTAAACTCAAGTGATTGTTAATCAATTGAGTCTAAATAATTGCTTGATCGAATTTTAGTTATTCTCAATTATTCGATAAAACCGAATAATTAGACGAAAAACGGTGGATGTTACAAACAAGAGCATGAACATATTTTACCAAAAATAGAAACTTTTGCTCATGAAGAACATGAAAGATTTTCTCAAGCTTTCACTTAAAGATCTTGGTCATAAGAGGAACCAATCTTCAAGCTTTCTTGGGTAAAAAAAAATAAAAGAATGAAGATCACTACCTAGGGTGAAGATGGTGTGATCTTGGAGGTGAAAAAGAAGAAGATGGTGGCTCCTTAAGGTGGTGAAGGTGGCAGCTTTGGAGGGAGGAAGGAGAAGCTCTTGAGTTCTCTTGAAAATGAAGTTTGTAATGTTTAGATCTTGTCTCCAAAGACCAAAAGATGTGGTTTTTGAAGGGCTTAGTGAGAGTTTTTGGTTATGGTGGGTGTAGAGAAAGGAAGAAGAAGATGAAGAAAAAGAAGAGAGAATGTAGAGAGGATTGGAGGATTTGAGTTTAAAAGAGAGAATAGAATGATACAAAATGAAAATGAGAGTATGTATGTGTGTGTTTGTGTGTGTGTGTGTGTGTGTGTGTGTGTGTGTGTGTGTGTGTGTGTGTTGTTGTAGCTGTAACATACATGAGGGTGGGGGGAGATATTTTTGTGTTAATTAAGGTTTAGAGAGACAAATTGGATGATAGGGGAACAAATCAAGTACTTACTCTTACATAAAGCACTCTTGTCTAATGCTTTATGCTTTAGTGACATCACCTTTGCTTTATTGTCTAGTTGACTAAATTTGAATTTAATCATGTTATTAAGTACTCTTGCAACTTAATCAACATGATTAAGCAATTATTAGTGATTCACATAGAAGAATATGATTAACAAAAATTAATCTTGCGATTAATCTTAATTATCCTTAATTAAACTCGATTAAGCCAATTAAAGGTAATTAGTGCTTAATTAAGCGATTCAGGCTTTGACTTGCTTAATTAGAGATTATCTAATCTCGATTAAGCATTCTCTTGACTCTTCTTATTAGAGTTAAATCATAACCACTTCGTTAATCCCTTAATTAATCATTAATCTCATAATTTCTCATTAAGTGCCTAGTTACTCAGGGTTACTGAGGTAATTTAGCACGATAAGAAATTGAGGATGTTACATGTAACACCCTAATAAACCCATACTACGCTTAAGTCGTATTACAGTATTTTATTAGTTGTTACTTATATTCGTGGAAAACTAAACTTCACTTTTTAAATTAAGTTACGTGGAAAATACGATAAATTTTTTTTTTTTGAAATACATCGTCGCTTTGTAGCATTTTGATAAGTAAAGCCTTGAGCGAGAAGATAAATATAAATGAGCGTGTCACACGAGAGTCTGAAACACAATGTCATAAATTATAAGAAAGGTAAATAAATTGTAATTCACAAATACATTACATTACATAGCTAATTATTACATACTTATGTATAAACATTACATCAAGGGAGGCTCATGGACATGCCATAACCCAAATACTAGATATTAAATACAAACTTAAATTGACATAGTTCGTTACAAAAAGGAATGTATGAAGGTGTAGAGCTACAACAACTACAAGTCCAAATCAACATTGTCTGACATTTCTCGTCATATGTCCGCTCACAGTGTGAGGGTTCTATACTCCACTCCATCGGATGTGCCATTGGATTCTGGTGACAATACGGAAAAATAACTAGAGTAAGAAATAAAATTTCTCAATAGGACTCAAACCCGACACTAAAGTGTCATCGTCATCGTCCCAGCCACTTCGGTTTTATAAATGAAAATAGTAAGCATTCATAAGGTCCAATTCTTAGGTTTTCGAAAACATAAATATCCGAAGCTAATTCAATTTTAAGTACGTATTCTCATTATAATAACAACATCATGGTATACATAAAACCTTATATGACAATTCGTAACATGCATGAACATCTTGAGAGTTTCATTCTTTACTTGGGTCGGACCAAAGTCCCTTTCTTTTCTTAACTTGACTTTCTCTTAAGTCTTTTTCTTTTCACCCACTAAATATAAGTGGTAATGAGTTCATACCGTGGCCATCGCCACCATAACTTTTCGGTATTTACACTAGTTGAGTCATGCCATGCCTCATGTAAGGCTTATCCACTATACTCAAATTAGCTGGGTTGATGTCATGCCTCATGCGAGTCATGGGTGAGGGGAGCTTCTTATTATGGGTCACCATTCCTTTTGAAAAATTACACCGTTAGTTCAATCTCTTCTTATTAAGGCTTATGATGCAAAATTATTCTAAGTCCACAATTTCTGCCGAATTTCAGCCGCATAACAGTTGAACCGAAGCTTCCCAAAATTTTGCCAAATAGAGGAATCTAATATCACATATCATTAAGCATCATATCATCATCATATCAGCCTCATATCATTATCATATCAGTCTCATATCATCATCATATCATTGTCATCATATTGACACATAGAGGCATACATAACATGCAAAGTCTTATGGGCTTAGCTCAGTAAACTTGGGTATAAGCTTTTAATTGATTTGCTTCTTGTGTTAATTCTTTTATTAGGCATAAGGCCAATTTCATCTATTATTCTTTTTGCAGCTTTTAAGTTGACTTATGAAGGTTTCGAATATCTTAATGTGATAGTCTTAAAGCTTATTTTTCGTTAACCTTTAAACTTAACCATAACCAGATTTACCTTTATAGTGGGGCAGTAATTTTAGAAATTCACCATAATTTCATCTTTTACTTTTTTGTTTTGAATTTTGATATGATTATACTTCTCTGAGTCTATTTTTAAACAAAATAAACGCTACTGAAAAATTCATTTTGTAACTTGAGATATGTAGGTTTTATTTTGACTGTTCAGCTTTTAAGTTTATTTTCAATATAGTGAATTTTAAACTTTACTAGGAGTTCCTGACAAGGAATCTAAAAAAAACTGTTTTATGGGGATGTTTCTCTATATCTTAGCTTTCTAAAAAACTTGGTCCCACTCAAAAATGTTCTGTATAACTTGAGTTATTAAGATTTTATTACATATTGCCCGAACAGAAACACATCTGGGGACAGTATACTTTGAAAATTCATATCTCTCTCGTTTTAAAGCCAAATTTCACGTATTTTATATGTATAAAAAGCTCTATGAGTTTATTTTCATTTAAAATTATTTTTGTTTTATTCAGAGTTATATTGAAAGAGTTATTAGTCATGCCATACAGACTATATAAATTTTCTAACTTCAACAATTTTGGTTTCACTGAGTTTTCTTGTAAAAACATTAAGTCTTTTCCTCAAGTGATCACTTTTCTCTTCCAAACCATTTTTATACTTTGAGATCTCAATATTAACTCAATGTTTTAAATTCTAAAAATTTGGTTCAACAACAATATACATACCAACCAAAAATTTCGTGCCAAAGAGAAAGACACAACACATGAAAACTCATCATATCAACAAGCATGGCCATGAGGCCTTCGAATAAGTCCTTGAACTGCCAAGCTATGGAGAGCTTAGGAGTTCAAGGGCTTAAAGAACACATAAAAGAAAAGGGTTAGAGTCACTACCTCAAGAGTTTCTTGGAGAGCTTGAAGGGAAGATAAGTGTTGGAAGTGGCCTACCTCCTCTTGAGCTTGCAAATGAGGCTAAACGAGTGTTTGTTTTGCTCTACCAAAGACCAAAGAATGTGATCCTTGATAAGTTAGTGAGGGTGGTGATAGAAGATGAGGGTGATGGTGGTGGAAAAGTGACAAGAATAAGAAGGAGAGTAGGAAGAACAAGGAGACGTGGAGAGAAGTGAGAGCTTTTGTGTTTAAGAGAGAGAATGGCAACTTGCAAAATGAGAGAGTGAATGAGGGGGTTGATTGATGTCTCACATCAAGGCCAAGAAGTAGGTGAGTTTTGTTTCTTTTACAAGCAAAAAGGCTAGGAACCTCGGGGTAAAATGGTTGGTTGTGTTTTCTTTGAGTCTTGGTGCATGCTATGGACCATTTTGTGTTTTCTCAAGTGGTTAAAGGCAAAGACCCCTCTTGGGATCGGCTTAATTGAATAAAATCACTCCATGTGGCATAATCCTAATAGAGGAAAGTACTTCTCTTGTCTTGACTAACGAGATACTGCTACCATAGACCCTTGATCTAAGAATGCATGAGGAGAAGGCAAATGGATGGTTGGATTTGCCCTTGTCTTGGCTAAAATTTCTATGCAACCATTAGGATGAAATTTTGAATTTTCAAAGCTATTAGAATTACCCAAATTGTCAATTAATTTGATTAGTTTAATTGTTCTTTAACCGATTTCGGTTAATTACACTTTTAAGACCTTTTTCCTCTAAAAGAATTGATCTTATGAATTATGTAATAAGGGTGTAAGAATTAATCTATCTCAATTGATTAAGGTAGAACAATTGTCTTGTACTTAATTAATAAGATTGGATTAGCTTAACTATATTTCTAAGTTAAGAATTAATAAGGTTCGAATAATTAGGTTTTAATTAAAACATTTAATGTGTTATAATTCAATTATTGACTTGACTCAATTTACTAAGCTCTTGCACATCGAGATTAGCCGATTAGTCCTCAGTTAATTGTTAACCTCTCTAATTAGTCAGGATCACTGAGCTAATTAGCTTAGATAGAATTGGGGATGTTACATTACACAGAACATTCATAAATAATATACAAATCTCATGTAACCATCATCAGTTCTGAGTACAAAATAGAGAGCCATCAAAACATATACTTGGCCTATGACACTAATCCAGACTCTATATTAGTTCTTGCAGGGACCACAAGTAGTCATCAGGGTACATGAGAACAAAAAGACAATTGGAACTACATCTGCAGCCCAAGGTCATACAAAAAGATACAAAAAAAGGGGCCACTTTATACAGCTAGTACTACAATCCTAAAGGTCTATCAAACTCCCCTAAACAGACGCTGTAGAAAAACAACCCACTTTCCACCAAGCCTGTAGAACCGGAGTGACTAGGTGGATTATCATCGCTTCTAGGAGCATAGAAAGAGGAAGGGGCTAGAGTTCCCACCTCTAGGGAATCACTTTTCGAAGGAGCTGGAAAAGAAGGCTAAGATGGTACAGCAAGTAGATGAGCCTCATATAGTAGGGTCTCGTCAGGCAAAGCCTCAGGGTTGAAATCAAACTCTAGACAGAAGTAGTAAAAACATCCTAGAGGAATATGTACAAATGCACATAAAAAGCCACCAATAGAAGTATGAAGTCCAAGGCAAGGTCATAATACCATTACCACTTAGGTGCCTCGGTCAGAAATTCCATCGCTGCCATCACTATCGTCTGAGAATGACAATGACATGGAAGGGTGAGAATATGAAAATTCTCAATAGGATTTCCTAGATTATCATGCAGTGACATCTCAATCATTCTTAGCTGCTCTGGTTTATTTTAGAAAAATATGAACAATATAAATGATAGAGCATATATTTCGATTTTATAGTTTGAAACCATATTGAAGCAAAGTTCATTTTATTTATACACTTAGTAAACAAAGAAAGGATCTGATCATAAATATAGCAAGTTGCAAGACAATTGAATAATATGCATAGATGAATACAAATGACTTCTTGATGCAAGTGCACTTGACTTTTCTTTTCTTAACTTTCATCATAATCTTTTCTTATACTTAGTTCCCTGGGAGTATTTTGGCCATATAACTCCTAGGTAATAGTTTGCTTTTCAGGATTGAGCTCATTCCTATACATGAGTGTCGAATTTACTTTCCTCGATCCTTACACCTGTTTATTACCTTTAATTCATTCCGGGGATGGCCCAAGTAATATGGAATCATAATTACATCTTGGATCATATATTCATGAATGACCGTGCTTGAAGAACTTATAATCATGATGCATGATTCATATAGTTTTGCCAAAAATTCGACAGCATAACATCTGAAATAGAAGATTTCCTAATATACAGACAATAAAATTCTGGCCAACCAGTCACTATAAATAAAACCATCATATCTATATATCAATACCACATCAATATGATGAAGAATTGCATCAACAATTAAATCATTGGCCCTTCATGGCTTATGGGGCATTTAACCTTTGAAGTTATCAAGTCACCTTAAGTTCTTCAATTCTGCTTTGTTCTTATAATTTGCACTAAAATTTCATTTTTATTCATTTTAATCTGAAATTTAATATGTTGTAGCCCTATTAGTCTATTTTTGAATCTTCTTAGTCCTACTAAGTTTTAAAGTGTATAAGTGAAGTTATTAAAATTTTACTCAAAGTTACCCTATTTCAAAACAAACTTGCACGCCTAAATTTAGAAAATCACTAAAATTTCATCTTTTATCATTTTTATCCGAGTTTTATACCAATGTGTAGTTAATTGGATTATATTTCAATCACAGCAAGTTCATCGTAATTAGATAAGTAGAGCTCAATTAATGAGCTCCTCAAGTGGGTGTTGTTTCAACCTAAACAGAGCATGGGTCAACTTTAGGGAATTCTTAGGAGCAATGTATTTATGATTTAAGTCTAAAATTTTTATGGCATGGTTCTCTATGTCTTAGCTTCCTGAAAAAATTAGTTTCACTCAATTTAAAATTATATAAGGCGAGTTATGCCCTTCAAAACACATGCTAACAAAGCAGTCAATGAATTTCAATAATTTACTTCTAAAAATCATAACTCTCTCATTTCAAGTCCAATGGATTTATAATTCATATGGTTGGATTTCTCTTAAAGTCCAGTGTAATCTAAAATTGGCTCCACTCAAATTTGAGACCTATGGGATGAGAAACACCTTTGCTATATGGACGGCCCTTTAGGGTTTCTCTTATAGCAACTTTGTTTGTGTTTTCTCTTGATCATGTGATCCAATCTCCAACCAAAACCAAGGTTTTTTATCTTAATTTTCCAGAAACAAGTCATATTATCATCAAACAATATCATATGAAGGATGACACAAGAAACCCTAGCAGTTACATAAACCCTAGAAATACATTAATAAAAGAAATCCTACTTTTAAACATAACTTATAGTTTCTAATTTGAGTTTTCTTGGTGGTTCTCCTCCACTAAAGCTCCAAGGTGATGAAGACTCCTCTTTTTCTCCTTGGTGGCTGAAGCTAAATGATCCAAAGGAAGGAAGTTTATGAGATTATCTTAAGTTTTCTTGAGACAACACAAAGAAAGGGTGATGATGAAGATCAAAAGGAGTCAAGATCACTTAGGGTTTTGGGTGGAGATGGAGAGGATGAAGAAGAAAAGGAAGTTGATGAAGAAAATAGAGAGTGAGTGGAGGAGGTTGATGGCCAAATTTTGGAGGGACAAGGGTGGAAAATTATGCTTCTTAGCTTATAAGTTATAAAAACTTATGGCTTAATATGATTAGTGGATTCAAAAGAAATTTTTATTTTTATTGAATCTCCTAATTGTGTGGCCATAATTTGGCCAACAAGAATAGGTTGGGTGGCTAGTTTCTAGCCACATATTTTAGGGTTTTTAACTAAACTTATGTCATCCTATAGTATAGATCACTACCAATTCGATTCTTGTGTTACAAGAAACGGCAAATAAACCAATTTTCTTTAAACAAGCAAAACATTGCTATTGCTATTCATAAAATTTTTCTACAAAGGAATTTGAATTTATCTTACCCTAATAAATACATTTTGATATTGGCTACTCGTATATCTATAATACATCGAAATAAATCATTTAACAATTGTTCGGAAGAGGGTTACCTGACAAGAAGTCCGAACTAGAATTGGGACCCCAGGTTGCTCCAATCTGATTGATAGGTTGTTGAAGTTGGGATTCCACGGCGGTGGGGTATACCTACAAGGACTCCGACGCTCAAGTCAGTAAGTGCAAAAGGTTATATGATAGGGTAGAAAAGTATATGAGTTTAATAATTGGACTCCTATTTATATAGGTAGGTAGTTGAGAAGATAGGGGGTTGGTTCCATTATAATAGAGGATAACTCGGGACGTCCAACAGCTAGAGGTTAGTGGATGGGTCCAGGTTCATTGGCAACATGCAAGATGAGTACCACTCTGCCATAATAGGGAACTTTGTTGTACATAATTTCGATTCGGGCCTTAGCTCGCATGGGGGCCTGTAATGGTCAATCTGACCTTGTATTGGGCTTGTTCTTGGGCTAAGTTGGGCCTACTATTTCTAGTCCAGAACAGTTCCTCCAACTTGTTAGCTGAGGTAACTTCATCGGGTGCCGATTTCTTCGTTTTCTCCGACTTTACAGTCCATGCCCTGAGGAGTAGGTGAGCCCTTTTTCGATTGATTTGACGTTTACTTGTGGAAATATCCCATATCCTCATAAGGTGGTGACGTCCTTTCGCCATGTAAGTCGTGTCCCGTTACCCCGAACGGATGTGTGGTGCTATAACGCCTTGATTTAAGCGCCTTCATCATTTGAGTTAGGGTTTATTTTTCACTTTTGCCCCCAACTCCTTCACACAAAAAGTCATGTCATGCCCCTAGTGATGTTTGGTATGCATGGTAAAGGGGCATTTTCATCCCTATAAATGCCTGCTCTCTTTTTCTTTCCTTTATTTCCTTGCTTATCTAAAAATTTTTGCAGTGAGAGAGGGAAAAGTAGTTCGCTTCGCAACTGGGCATTCTACCACATTTGAGCGTTCATCCTTTGTAACAGGTATGCCTTTTCTTCCATTCCCTATTTTTAGTCTTTTATAGTGTATGTCTTTTGGAATGAAATATGGCTATGGTGGTGGTTTAGGTCCCTTCCATAATTCGTTCGCATTTTTTCCATTACTTGGGGGTGGTTCTAGCCCCTATTTTTCTATATCTTGTTGTTTCTGCCGTCCACCGGCGACCTCACATGTAATAGGAAACCACCATGGGGAACCTGTCTTTTCATTTTCCATTTTATTTGGAAGTTTCCTGCTTAGGTTTTTCCCAAATATGTGATATAGGGGTGATTTCCTTTGTAGGTTATTCGAGATCTCGAGATGGCCAAAAAACAGAGTTCTTACATTTCCTTTCGAGATCAATTTCATTTATCAGTGGGTCAATCCCGAGGTCCTTGGGACCCCGTCAGCCGTGACTTCTGAGTTCCTAACGCATTTTAGGGAGGAGCATCTAATCTCGCCGGAGGGCAAGTACGAGGAGGAGTACTGTCTAGAGGTACCTGAGCCAAGCGAGAGAGTCAGTGACCTCAATCTTGAAAAGGGCCAAAGTGGATGTAGATGTACAATGTCCTCATTGCCAAGTTAGGAGTCCGAATTCTGTTTCTCCACTTTCAAGTGGCAATTTTGAATCGTGTTGAGGTTGCTCCTTCCTAATTACAATCAAATAGTTGGGCAATGATTCATGGGTTCGAGATTATCCATGAATATCTCAGAGTGGCGCCATCCCCAGAAGTGTTCTTTTTCTTATTTACTCTAACCCAGCCTACTGGAAGTGGTTTGACCTCGGGATGGCTTTCCTTCCGAGCTCATGTCAATCGGAAGGTGTTCCTTTCCTTCAAGGAATCGTTTCACAATTTGAAGCCTATGTACTTTAAAGTCTTTGAGATTCTAGGTTCGATTCCCTTTTGGGAGACTTTGGAGGGTGAGCTCCTGTTTAACGTCTTCTAGTGCAAGCACTTTGGTGCACCTCGGGTAAACGAAAGTTCCCTTAAGCCCAAGGAGAAGGCTGTTGTTTACTTCTTTCTTTAGAGCTTTGGAAAAAACCATTTAACCTTGAAGAATATAGTTGGTGTAGAGTCTGAGAAAGCTAGGCGGTATTTTGGTTCTTATATTTTTACTTTATTTTACTTTTCCTCCCCCTTTTATTATATATATATATATATTATATATATATATATATATATGCTTATCATTAACTTCCATTTTTTAGATGATATGGCTCCGAAATCTGCCCTTGCCGAGTTCCATCCAGAATCTTGAAGAGGCCCAGATCAGTGGGATCTAGAGAACTAGTATTTACTTTTGCTCCGGACGAAGCAGCTCCTAGGATCCAACCTTTGAAGAATCACAAATCGAAGAAAGTGGCCAAAGAAAAAACTGTCATCGTCGATCCCGAGGATCCTCCGGCGTCGAAATATAAGTCAAAATTCCATGTGATGGAGAGGTATTTTCCTTATCCTGAAATTATGGATAAGGAACCGATGGTCCCTGCCCTCCTCAAGTGCCTACAAGGGGATGACGAGAATCTGGCCAACAAATTTCAATGGGCTCGTCGCGCTATGGTGTAGTCGGCGACCTTACTCAGATTCTCAGAGCTAGTAATTACTTCCATTGTCCGAGCTCTAAGGGAGGTTAAAGTCTTGAAGGAGAAACTCTCCCTTCTTCAAGACGAGAAGTTGGCTTTGGAGAAGGCTAAGCAGGTTAAGATCAACGAGCTGAGGGAGGGGCTATAATGAATGGACAATTAGCTGAAGGATTCTTGAGCTTGGATATTGGAACTTAAGAGGGGTTGCGTTGACTTTTCCAAGGCTGCTACCAAAGCAGAGGATGAAGTGGCACGAGTAGAGCAGTTGTGGGCAAAGTCGGCTGAAGAGATAAAAGAGAATCTTCTGGAACAATGCCAAGTTATTTGCCCTAACGCTAATTTCGGCGATGTCAGGTTAGATAAAATTGTAATTGATGATCATATTGAGGTAGCTCTGGATGAAGATGATGAAGGCACCAAGGATCTACAAGCCGATATGGCGAATCCAGCATTGGACCCTTGACATGTCTACGTTGTTGTTTTATATATAATTTTGATTTGCCCTATCATGGGCATTTTTTCTGCATGTTTTCCTGGTTTCCAAGTTCTTGTAATGAATTTCCTTGTTTTACCGGATTTATTAAAAATTCTATTACCAGTAAATGCGCCTTTTGTTTTTTACCTAAGTTAAATAACTTGAAGGGAATATTAGCAGCATATTATTGTCTTACTGAACTAGATATTATCCGAGTTGGATTCTTTAACACTTTAGTACTTTGAATGGATTTTCCTTAAAGGCTAGGACTTGAGGATTCTTTTCTTTCGCTTAAGTTAGCTTTAAAGGCATGTCAAACCTGAGGTCTAATGCTAGATTTTGCGGCATATGTCCAACTTTTAGTTATTTGGGACTTTGCACGCATGTATCTGAGTTGTTGGACTAGGAGTTGTTTTTCTCGACTAAAGGGTGATCAATCCCTTAGGAGGATTAAAGCGAAGTATGAGCTTAAAATGCGAATAATAAAACAACGTAAAATGATCAATATAATAATAATAATAACGAAGAAACGTAACAAAATAATAATCAAGGTTGAATCGTAATGAAAAACATAAAACATAAGGGTAAAAACCGAGAAGAAGTTTGTGAATACTGCTCGAGCCATGGAGTTCCACCTCGTTAAAACCTCCTCAGGAAAACCCAGTGGAACAAAACTCGGGATAGGAAAAAGTGTATGGCCACTTCGTGTGGTTTACACTAAATGAAAAATTTCCGGAGGTTGGAGAAGTTCCATGACCTCGGAATTTCTGAGCCCGATAATGTGGAGAGCTTGTATGCTCCTTTTCCCAAGACAACAAAGGTTATGTATGAGCCATCCTAGTTCGCCGCTAATTTCCCATGGCCCAAGGGAAGCTTCTTGAAGTTAGCACGTTGGAGCACCAGGTCACCTTTGTCAAACTTTCGGGGTATCACCTCGGCGTTGTATCTTTGGGTGATCCAATGTTTTAGCACCTTCTCCCGTAAATGAACCATTTATCTTGCTTCGATAGATAGGTCAGATTCTTCCCGAAGTGCTTACTAGTTTGTAGGTCAGAACATGATACGTGGGCTAAGTTCTTCAACTTCGACCAGTATCATTGCGTTCACCCCATAGGTTAACTTGAAGGGAGTTTCTCCTGTCGTCGAATACGGGGTGATTTGGTAAGACCATAGATCGCTCCTGAGCTCATCTGCCCATGCCCCCTTACTTCGCCAAGTCTTTTCTTCAACCCTTGGAGTATGACCCTGGTGGCAGCTTCTACTTGACCGTTGGCTTGCGGGTGCTCAGCAGAAGTAAAGTGATGCTTGACCTTGTAGTTGGCGAGGAATTCTCGAAACTTTTGATAGATAAACTGGGTTCTGTTGTCGGTAACCACAGAGTCGGGCATTCCGAAACGAGTGAAGATGTTCCTCCATGCGAATTTTGGAGCTTGTGCAGTAGTAATAGTGGAGAGTGGTTCTGCCTCTATCCACTTGGTGAAGTAGTCGATTGCCACTATTAAATACTTCACTTGTCCCAAGGCGAAAAAAGACTTACGAGGTCGATTCCCTATTTGTTGAAAGGCCACGGGGACATGATCGAGGTTAGTTCCTCGGCAGGGGCAAGATGGAATTTGGCATGTTTTTCGCAGCTAGAGCATTTTCTTGCATACTTAATCGAGTCTTTGATCATTATCGGCCAATAGTAACCAGCTCATAAACCTTTAATAGAAGTGATTTTCTCTGGAGGTGGTGGCCATAAGAACCTTCGTGGACTTCGTCAAGAATAGTGGGAAACTAATCTGGTCCCACACACTTTAGTAATGGTTGGGATAGTCCCCTTCTGACTAGTTGTTCGTTGATGATGGTGTAATAAGAGGCTTCTCTAGTTAGCCTCTTTGCCTCCACGGGGTGTAACATCCTCCCAAGTACAGTACTATGCTTAAGTCATAATGCCTCACCTAGAAGTAGTTACTGTCACTCAATCGGACCTTGTCTGGTAACAACCTTCGGACACCTTCGCCTCGGAAGGCCCTCTTTAGAAACTTCTGAACTATCTAGAGATAACACGGAAAAAAAGTGAGAATTTTTAAATTCTCAGTACGATTCATTTAATTACCATATGCTGTGTCGTCGTTATTATCTCCAGCTACTTCGGCTTATTATGAAAAAGGTGAACATGTTATACAAACTGCTTAATTTTATGGTTTGAAAACATATTGTCCGAAGCAGAGTTCATTTTATTCACGCACTTGGGTTACATTGACAATATCCCATATCTAGAATAAACATCACTACATAAATAGATATAACAGGTTCAGTATCAATAAAACATGGTATATAATAATGGTGAGCATTCATAAGGTTCAGTTTCTTAGGTTTTCGAAAACATGATTATCCGATACGGATTCGAATTTCACATATCCCCTGATCATTTATATTATAATGAGCATAGGTACAATTACAGTTACATAACACATGTATGGCTGTGCTATAGACTTCTCTTAACTTGTCGCCATCATAACCTCTCGGTACTTACACTAGTTGGGTCATGCCATGCCTCATGTAAGCCCTACCCCTATACTCACACTAGCTGGGTCATGCCATGCCTCATGTGGGCGAAGGTTACTTGTCACACATATTCCAGAGTACGATCGCCATGTCATACTCCATTGGGGTGTGATCACCATGTCACACTCCTTAGGAATATATTCATCCTGCCACGTCCCAGAGTATGATCGCCATGTCACATTCCTTAGGGTGTGGAATCGTCATGCCACATTCCAAAGTAAGATCGCCATGTCATACCCTATAGAGCGTGATCGCCATGTCACGTTCCTTCGGAATATGGACTCATCATCATATCTTTTATCATAAAATCATAAATACGTAGGCTTCGTATCTTATTTTCAAGTAATAATACTTGCTTAGTATTTTCTACACATAACCACATTTACACACCAACCTTTAGAACTATCACTACTTTATGCTGGATATTCGGCAGCATAACGGATCGAGTCCACTTTCCCGTGAACAATGCCAGTATTCAGCATATCAACTTAACAAAGAAATCACATCATTCCATTCATAATGCAATATATTTCATTCATGTTTCAATCATCAAACTCAATGCACAAGTATTGCAATTAAAACAGGTTTTCTGTTTCACTACTTGCATTCAACCCAATTTTTGTAAATCTTGCCATAATCTCTATTTAACTCTTCTGGACATCAATTTTGGATATGTTAAATTGTTATGTGTCTATTTTCTAACCTCTTTGGTCCCATCTAATTTTGATAAGTATAACTCAACTTATTTAGGTTTTATCCCGGCTTGCCCAGCAGCTAGCCAAAATTGCACACTTAAAAGTAAAAATCCACTAAAAATCGAAAATTGATTCAAATCATAAGAAATTGGGCTCATATTAAAGCTAACAGGACAATATTTCATTTACAAAAAAGTTCCATTTCATTTGACTTAGTAGGGCTCGAGTTATAAGCCCCAAAATCTGACCTCTCTGAATTACCCTATTTTGGCCTGGTTTGGACATAGAGCAACTTTCTTGAATAACTGGGAACAAACGGGACCTTATTTGATTCTGAAATTTTTATGAAAAATTCTTCTATGTGTTAGCTTTTTAAAAAAGTTAGTTTCACTCAATTCCAAGTAGTATAGGTTGAGTTCTACCCTAAAAAATCTAGTCTGCCCAGAATCAAAGTCAAAAACCTAGGTTGAACTTCAAAAATTCATATCTCACTCAATACTAATCCAATGGCCTTATATAATATATGTATGGAAAGCCCTAGATGTCTAGTTTCATTTAAAATTTCTTTCATCAAATTTAATCGTCTATAGATGGAGCCGTACACTCCGCCGTACAGACTGTCGAGGGTTTTTGGTTCTCCAACCCCTTAGCTATTCCTAATTTCATCCTTTCTTGCTTCTAATTCGAATTTAACCTCACAAACAGCCAATAAACCAGCCATATATCATCATAATCATTCAATCAATACATCAAGAAATGAGAAGAATAAGCCCCAATCAGCCACCCATAACCAAAAGAACAAGAACAAAGTGGAATCTCTACCTTTATTTTGATGTAACAACTAGCTAGTCTTGAGTTCTAGTGAAGGATATGGATGCAAGAAGCTTGAGGGAGGCTGAAAGTGGAAGAAGGAGATGAAGAGGATGAAGAAAAGAGGAGAGGAAGGCTGCTGGAAGAGGGAGCGAAAATTCTACTGAAGGAAGAGGTTATAAAAGTGTTGGTGTGGTAGTTGGAATCTTATAATTTGATTGGTTGCAGTTTTTATGGCTCATCTTCAGCCATGCTTCCTTCCCTTTTGTGGCTGTCTTGCACCACTTTGGTGGGTTAAGTGGTTGAGTTTTCAGCCACTTAAATTAGGGTTGATGAGTTAAAATTTTATTGGTTTGGTTCCGACAGTTTAAAATACCGAAATCTTACCGATTTCCTTTAAATCGGTAAAACGGTTTTGAAGAATTTTGTGAGGTTTTTATAAGTTTCTATCTTAGTCCTAGTTTCTCTAATTTAACCTCTAATCAACTTCTAATTAACCTCTAATTAACATTTTAATTAACTCTACAACCTCAATAAAATTGAGTAAATCGATTAATAGTATACATTAAACGTTTTGCAAATTTTAGGGCCTTCTGTTTCTGTTTTTCAAGGCTAATGGCATTTTCATAATTATGGGTAAGTCTAGGGGCATCCCATGTCATTTCACATATGGATACCTTCGCGGCTCAATCGGCCGAGGTTTAGGTTTCTACGTTTTCGCTATGTGATTCTGCTTCGTTTAAAACCTTATTCTGCTAATTCTATTGACATAGGGACCTAAATGTCATTTTCTAAAAAGTTTAGGGGCAAAGTGGTGAATAACAAAAGTTTGTTGTTATTACTTCCTATTACGTTATATGGGGATGTTACACGGGGTCTTCTGGTCGAGTTTTGTTACTCAAGTATTGGACGACTAAGGTCATCAAGATCGAAGCCTCGTCGATGGACAAGGTCGAAAGGGATTCCGTTATTGAAGGGAACTTCAATGTCTCTTGGATCAAGCTTTGGTTGTTCTCTCCAGGTTTCGTGCTTGATAATTTGGAGAAGACGTCAGCCCCAACATTCTCCTCTATAGGCACATGTCGAAAATCAGTTTCCGAGAACTCCTTTGTCAACTCTCTAACTTTTAGGAGATACTTTTGGAGCAACGTGTCCTTAGCTTGATACATCCCATTTACTTGGGAGGTCACGATTTGGGAGTCACTACATATCGAAAGTCGAGTTACTCCGATGCCCTTCGCTAACTTTAAGCCAGCTATAAAGGCTTCCTACTCGACCTGGTTATTTGAAACCAGGAAGTCAAACTTTACGGAAAGCTTGATGATTATTTCGCCCTCTTTTTCGAGTATCATTTTGGCTCCACTTCCCTTGGAGTTGGAGGCTCCGTCAACATGTAGTGTCCATCCCAGATCTTAGGAATCCTCATTGTCCACCATTTCAGCTAAGAAATCTGCCAATGCTTGAGCTTTAATGGCTGTCCTTAGTTGATACTGGATGTCGAATTTCGAGAGTTCTACAGACCACGAAACCATCCTACCTGCCAAGTCTGGTTTTTAGAGGATTTGCCAGATTAGCTTATCAGTCTGGACGATGATCATATGAGATTGTAAGTACTGGTGGACCCTTCATGCTACTACGACCACGACCAAGGCGCCTTTCTCAATCTTCCAATGTCGACTCTTGGGGCCTTGGAGCACTTTACTAACGAAGTACACAGGGTGCTATTGTCGCGAATCTTTCCTGACCAATGCCTCAATTATGGCCACATTGCTCACAGAGAGGTACAAAAATAGGTGCTTCCCGGCTCCTAACTTACTCCGTAGCAGGGGGCAACCAAGGTACTTTTTGAACTCGTCAAATGCGATTTCACACTCCGGCATCCATTCAAAGGTATTCTCCTTTTTTAAAAGAGAGAAAAAAGGAATGGCTTTCTGAGTAAACGCAGCCATGAATCTCGAGAGGGAGGCAATTCTTCCGATGAGATGTGGTACATCTTTTATTGTTATTAGGTTTTTCATTTCAATGATAGCTCGACACTTGTTAGAATTTGCTTCGATTCCCCGATGTGTGAGTATGAATCCCAGGAATTTTCCTGCTTCCATAGCGAATGCGCATTTATGTGGGTTCAATCTCATGTTGTGTTGTTGGAGGTGACCGAATACTACTTCGAGGTTAGGAAGAACACTTTCTTCCTTCTTGGTCTTGACCAACATGTCGTCGATGTAGACCTCCATCAAACTTTCTATGAGCTCCGCGAATACTTTGCTCATTAGCCTTTGGTATATGGCTCCCACATTCTTCAACTCAAACAGCATAACCTTATAACAATAGTTAACCATTGGAGTTATGAATGATGTCTTCTCTTCATCGAGGTGGTGCAACGGGATCTGGTTATACCCCGAGTAGGTGTCCATAAAAGTGAGGAATCAGAAGCCGAAGGCCGTATCTACTAACCGATCTATGCTTGGCAACGGGTAGGGATCCTTTGGGCAAGCTTTGTTCAAGTCAATGTAATTGATGCACATATGCCATTTCCCATTCGATTTTTTGACCATGACGACATTAGATAACTAGGTCGGGTATACTATCTTGCATATAAACCCGACGTCTAGGAGGCTTTGGACTTGTTCCTAAACCACGAGGGCTCTTTCTGGGCTCATTCTTCTTCTTTTCTAAGCTACAGGTCTGGCTCCGAGGAAAATGGAGAGCCAGTGGGACATGAACTCTAGGTCTATTTCGAGCATGTCTGCTACAATCTAAGCGAATAAATTTGCATTGGACTTCAGGAAGATAATTAGATCTTGTTTCAACAAGTTCAGGAGATCCTTGTTGATCTGAGTTGTTTGTCTAGGTTTGTTACCGATTTGAACTTCTTCCAATTCTCTGTCTGGCTCAGGACCTCCTCCTTCGACTTTCCTTATGTCCAAATCTACCATCATGACTTTTGAGGAATTGGGAGGTCAGAAGCTGTCATGAGCCACCTTCTTCCCTCGTCTTTGGATCTCGAGGCCAGCATTTTAGCATCGTCGAGCCGTGACTTAATGTGCTTTTACTATGCAATTTTTCCTTTGTCGGTGAAAAACCTCATGGTTAAGGACACCGTTGTGATAGTGGCCCTTATCTTGTTTAACATCGGCCTTCCGAGTATAATATTGTAGGTTGAGGGATTGTCGACAACTAAGAAATCGACTTTAAACGTCCGAGTTTTAGGCTGGGATCCCAGGGTTACGTGAAGGGTGACAAACCCCTCAGGGTGCACCTTTTCCCCGAAAAAATCGATTAACTCCTCTTTGTGTGTTTAGAGGTCAGTGTTCTTAAGTCTGAGCTTATCAAAAGCGTCTTGGAATATAATATCTATTGAGCTCCCTTGATCGATGAACACCCTTTTTACTTCAGTGTTGACCATTACGGTAGAGATCACCACGGGGTCGTCATGTCCGATAATCACACCTTCCAAGTCCAAACTGGAGAAGATTATCTCTGGTGTAGGCAATAATGTTGACACTGGCTTCTTTATCTTTCTTGAGGACACATTGAGGACCTCTTGTAGGTTCTTTTTTCGGGCCGATTTCATCGTTCTGCCTCCCTTGAAGCCTCCGACAATGACATTGATAGTCCTGGTAATTGGTTCTTCCTCGTCATTGTCTTGATTCCTTTCTAGTTCCGAGGTTCTTTGGCTCCTCGGATTCCGCCTTTCTTCGTCCACCTGATCAGACGCTCGTCTTCTTCGTGGACTTCTTTGGGAAGCCATGTACTTGGCCACTCTGCCTTCCCTTATGAGCTACTCTACCGCATCTCAGAGATCGTAACAATCGCCCGTTCTGTGGTTGAAGCCGTTATGGCATTCGCAAAACAAGGACTTATTTGTGTTGGCCTTCACTTTGAGAATTTTTGGATTGGGAAACCTTTCGACCTGACCAACTTCTTGAAACAATTCGGAGAGGGATACGTTAAGGGGGGTATGATCATTGTATTTACCAGCCTTAGAATGTATGTCCTATATATCCTTCCTTTGGCGCTCATCTTGACCACCGAATTTCTTGTCAGATTGGTGCCTCCCTAAGTTGGATGTGGCTTTCTCGATTTTTTCGAGGAAAATATATTTCTCAGCTCTTATCTGTATTCCTCAGAGGATCACAATGGCCTCTTTGACAATGAGGTTTTAAAAGGGCCAGGTCATAATCCGTTTAGCAATGTAAGAATCACCGCTTGAGTCTGTAATTCTTCAACGAGCAAAGTTTAGGTGTTATACCGCTCAAGGAAATCTTGGAGCGACTTGCTTTGCTACTGATGTAATCCGAGAAGGCTAGAAATCGACTTTGGTTTAAACTTCTTAGTAGTGAAGTGAGCCAAGAATAGTGAGGAAAGGTCAGAAAACCGGTTGATCAACTTAGGCGGAAAAGAGTTGAACCACTTAAGCGCTGCTTTCTTCAAAGTAATTGGGAATGCTTGACACTTAAAGGGGTCCGAGACTCAAGCTAGCGCCATCCTTGACTTGAAAGCATCCATGTGCTCTTAGGGATCAGTGCTTCCGTCGTAGGGCTTCATGTTAGACGAGGGCTGGGTTCCCATGACGTAGTCGGAGAATGGCATGTCGTCACCTTCCTTGGGGTCCTTGTAACGCTCTAAGCCACATCTCAAATGCCGATCCACATACCCGAGGAGAGGTCAAGATTCAGAGTGTTCCGGGTGGTGTTGGGCAGGTTCCACCCGAGATTCTCTACGATTATAAATAATACTCCATCGTTGTGAGTTTCCCTAGTGTTGGAGTTCGGTGCTGCGGCTACGTTCTCTTGGACTTCATCCTTCATCGTGTTCTGGGCTCTTCCAATGCCGCCAATGCCGTTCACGGCATCATCTTCGATCGGCATCTTTCATGCGGTCTAAGTTTTACTTTAACTTCTGAATGTGGGTGGCTTATTCCTACATCAGGGTCACCATTTCAGCGAGCGGGTCAGGGTTGGCCTAAAGGCGGAGCTCCACCCTAGAGGCTACCAAGTTTCCCTCAGTCAGGATGAGAGAGTGGTGAGCCATCGAATTCTGCTCGAGATGATGGTTTCCGGCATCCGTAGCTGAATCGAAAATCTGTATGACCATCTATCAGTGGTGGTTGATTGTTTGCGGGGCCGTGTGCCACCGCATTTTCATGGCTTGGGTGAGATGAACGATGAGAAGCAACGCTTGGGTTCCCACAGACGGTGCCAATGTTTGGAAGAGGGTTACCTTACTGGAAGTCCGAACTACAAATGGGACCCAAAGCTGCTCTTATCTGCTTGATAGGCTATTGAAGTTGGGATTCCACAACTATGGAGGGTATTTGGAAGGACTCCGATACTCAAGTCAGTGAGTGCAAAAGGTTACATGATAGGGTAGAAAAAGTACATGAGTTCAATAACTAAACTCCTATTTATATAGGTAGGTAGTTGAGAAGATAGGGGGTTGGTTCCGTAATAATAGGGGATAACTCGGGATGTCCAATAGCTAAAGGTTAGTGCATAGGTCCGAGTTCATTGGCAACACGCGAGGTGAGTACCACTCCACCATAATAAGGAACTCTATTGTACGTAATTCAATTTGGCCTTAGCTCACATGGGGCCCGAACTGTGTATCAGATAATGGTCAATCCAACCTTGTATTGGGCTTTATTGTTGGGCTGAGTTGGGCTTATTATTTCTAGTCCGGAAAACAGTGTTAGTCAGACGCACTGTTCTTTTGTTCTTCAGGATGTTACAACTGCTACTTAAAGCCTTGTTGTGGGGAGGATGTCACGTGTCTACATGATCTGTGTTTGCATCCCAAGCACTGAACTTAGAAGTCTTTCTCCAAGAATCCTCTTGGGCTCTTTCAAACCCACCATCTTGTAATTCACATTTATTTCTCACCCTAGTTAACCAATCATTTGAACTTGTTCTCGGCTGATCCATGTTTGCATTATGACCTAGCCAATGATCTCCTAGAATTGTGTCTCATATATATTGGTTTAATAACTAAGAATATTTAAATCTTTTAGCTAATCTATTGAAGAGTCATCTTTATTAATAATCATACCCACTAATGTAAATAAATGACTATTAGAATGTAAAGACATGATTAAAGGAGGTGTTTGATAGAGATATCCTATCATGTCTATATATATATATATATATAGGATTTGGTTCTCTCTCTTTTAGAGTATATATAGAAGTACTTTGTTTCCATTACTATTGTACTATTAAGGAAGGGGTTAATACGGAGAAATCATCATCCTCCATATTCTACCCATCTAAAGGATTGTTCCTTTCATTAAGTCCATAGAGAACGATACACACTCTTATTTAAATTATGTGAAAAATATGAAGTTCTAGATCTTAAAATTGATGTATTTATAATAATTTATTTATGAATTGATAAATTTTTGCTTACAAAAAGTCCATGGCCAACTTTATGTATAAAATAAATGTTATTTATATTGTTAACCACTCAATGTTAAACAAATTTCTTTTTAATTTTCATAGCTAGCTTTTTTTATTTTTATGTTACACTTTTCTCTTTTTTTTTAGAAAAAGAAGAAGAAAAGATTAAGCTCTTTATAACTTTTTATAGCCACTCCATATGAATGAATGATCACTCCATAAACAGAAATAACCATTCAAAAATGGTTTACTAACTTCATGTATAAAATAGATTTCATTTATGCTATTAAAGTGATAACAAATGATCTCTAAACCAAAATAAACCATCGATCAAAATTTATTAACTTCATATATATATATATATATTATTTACCTTATTAAGTATTAACCATTGAAAAAAAAAAAAAAGAAGCAATAGATAGACAATGGCAAGTTATGGATGAAAATTTGTGAATAGTAATTAAACGGTTGTGAGTAGTTGTTGAACAATTGTGAATAGTATTAAAAGATTGTGAGCACTGATCAAATGGTTGCGAGCAATGACTAAATGATAGCGAGCAAAAAATTGGATGGTGGCAAGATGATTACTATACAATGGTTGCCTTTTAAGACTACCACAAAGAGGCTTTCCAACTATCAGTGCTCTAACACTTTACAAGAGCAAGACTACAAAGTAAATTAAAAAAAAAAAAAAATAGAGAAAACGAAAGAAATATTCCTAAGATTTTATTATCTATTTGTTAATGAAAATTAGTCTGTGCTGCTCCTTAAAATGTTTTTATTAAGTCTTTTTTAATATCTTTCATATAATTAATTCTTCTCTTTAAATAATCTTTGTTAGTAAACCTTATTATTAATTTTAACTTATAGATATCTCTGTGACATCAAATTTATTAAGTGAAAAGTGTAACCATTGATTTCAAACTGATTGTCTCATTTATTATAAAATATTATACATTTGAATATGATGTAATTACTTATAGTGTTTGCAACAACAAACAATTGATTTGATTTTCCAACAATATTTTGTATAGGAAGTTGTAAAATATGAATTGATTTGAGTGTGAATTCATTTTGATTGGTGTGCATTTAGCAATTTACTAAAATTTGGTTGGGTATAATGAATGATCTTAGTTTTAATGATTGAAATTGATAATTTTATTTTTAGTAGCTTAAATAATTTTTTAAATTAAGTAATCACTTGCATTCTCGAATCATTAGGAAAAACTAAGTTCTTTTGGTATGTAAGGAACAACTAAGTTTACTTTTATAACTATGCGGATAATTTATTTAATGGCAATATTTAAAATTTGAGTAAATATTCACTTTAGTATTTGAAATTACACACGTGAATTATTTTGGTTCTTGAAATTTAGAAATAAACTTTTTAGTTTTTGAAGCTAGAAATTGGGGTCACATTAGTCCCTAACTCCATTTCCATTAGTGGTCCATTACATTTTCATTGATGTGCTACATTAAATGACACGATGACATCTCATGTGGCCTTTGAGTTGAATCGATGAAGAATAGATTTTAATTAATTCTTGAAGTTTCTGAAAATATGTAAAAAAGGTCCAAATCTCCAAATTTCTTCTTTTTCCCATTATAAACCCTAAATCCTTAATCAAATCCACCAATTCCTTTTCCATTTTTGCACCCTACCCTATTTCAGCTATACTTTTAATTTTGCTTGTCGAAGTTGCAAAAGTATAAACTTATACAATGTTGTAGTTCTGGAACCTTATCGGTTTTTTCAATGTTGTATAGTGTGCTTATGCTTCAACTTTACAGTTTTTCACTGACCATTCTTCAAAATACATTAGCATTCAAATTTTAAAAACAAGTTGAGACATGCACTCTAGCAATAAGTAGCAAATTACTTAACCTAATATTGTTGAAATCCTTAATATGGAAGAACTCCTATGGACTGCACAGGTAGGCAAATCTTTGGTAGCTACTCAAATTTCAGTTATAGATTCAACCAAATTGCAAGTTATTTAAGAGTAATATGTGTTTTAGTGCACGTTTGGGAATCAGCAAAAAAAGCTGTTTTCCCAAAAAAAAACTATTTTGTAGAAAAAAATCTTGTTTGGGTAAGTTTTGTTGAATTAGATATTAATCAAATTCAAAAAATTAAAGCTGTTTTGAGGGGGAAAAAAATAAAAGCTGAATTTTGGACATTATTGCAAAAAAACTTTTTGTATAGTATACATAATATTATATTTTTATCAAATTGATCCTAAATATCAAATAATATATAATATAAATAATCATTTCATACCCTTTTTAGTAATTTTATTCCACAAAAGTAAATTTTTTTCATACAAACCAAATAAAATAGATTATCTTAAAATCACTTCTCAACTAAAATATCCAAGCATAAATTGATTATCATATAATCGATTATATTAAAAAGTAATTATTAAAATAATTTTAATCTTACAACTTTCCTAAACACATACTTAATCATTTCAATGACAAATACTGTTGAACGCTAAATACTTTTATGAGATTCTTCCAATCTGGACACTAGTTCATTGATTTGATAATATAATTTGTGAATCTCAATTGTTCCCAATCGATTAAGCCTTCTTGACAAATCACATGAATCTAACGAGGTTGGATAGTAGAGGGGTGCTGGATTTTATACCACGAAGCCATCTCTGACTTTGGTTTTGGTTTGCTCCTCCTATTGAACCCTGTTCATGCCATTGCAAGGTTGGGAACTTGGGAGGGTACAGGGCTCTTGAATAGGCAAAAGAAAAGAGAGGGAGAGGGAGAGAGAGAGAGAGAGAGAAAGGATAGATTTATAAATTGATAAATTTATTTAATTTTTAAATTAAATGTTATTTATCTTATCTATCAAATCTGATCCATTCATTTATTTTAATGTTAAATCTAATGGTATTGAAGAGGTGGAGCATCGTTACTCCATAACATAAGGTGGAGTAGGAAATCCTTCACCAAAACTTTGATACCTAAATATTGAAGGTGAGTGATACCTTGGTCCCCAAAGGTTTGGGATTTATGTTAATCCCATATAAAAATATTGAATTATTTTTGTTTACAGCCATTGGATCATGTTTACTTTAGATCGAATGGCTATTATTAAAAACATGTTTAGTAGCATAGAAATTTGTTGAAAAAGGTTGGAACTGTGAAGATTTGCTAATAAATCCCTTGGTTTTAGATTGCTGGAGGTGGGGAATGTCATCTATCACAAGAACTTCCTCGTTCACCTTCATCTTCATCAGCGTTCTGTACATGGGTGGTGACATGAGTGATGCGATCTCCAAGTTTTCCACCGAAGCGAACGGCGAGAGCAATAATCGACTCGGGGACCGAAGCTGCTGCTCCCTAAACTATTATTGTTGTACTAATGCGGCTTCATGGACTTATACTTGCTAGAGCCGAAGCCATCACCGGCGGTCATGGCCTTCCCGGAGTCTTTCGTAGTCGTTCAATTTCTAAGGCGCCATTGAAGAGTGAAGCGAGAGCAAGTTAGAGATTTGATTTTTGATTTGATTGAAGCAAGTGAAGTGGCTGGGTGCTTTTATGAATTAATTGTGTTCTTCTATTTCTTTGGTTTCCCCAGAAGTATTAAGGTTAGCCTTGCCCCCAAAACTGAGCGTATGAAATCCATAGATGATGAAGAACAACTAGGGGATTCCCTTTTTTTGATTCAAAGGGGAATCCCATCTTAAATGAACAAAAAAGTGTGACTAGATATTCAAGAACAAGAGATGTGACTATTCCCTCCTGTGTCACCAATCAGGTGGCCACAAAGATCTAAAAGAGCATAATGGTTGTTGCTTGCCCTGGTTTGAACTGCAAGGGTATCTTGGAGCTTGATGCTTGCTGGCCTATGCTTCCAAACGAACTCCTTGAATTACCCACAAAGTGAAAAGCCTCTATCTGCAAATGGAATATGAAGACACCCCTTTTGCAATAATTTTATGGGGGTTATTTTAAAATTTTTAGCTTGGGACTAATAACTCCCAAACGTTCGTGGACCAAGTTATCACTCACCAACATTGATACGTTGCAGATGAATGTACCAGTATACTTTCGTGGATAGTCGAATGATACACGAGTGAGTGTTGAAAAAGTAAACCCCTTAAGACGGACATAATATAACAGCCTAAAATTTCTGCTGCTTAATTGAACCTTTTATAATTGCAGTGATGTCACAAATAATATTTTGACAGAAATCCCATATATGAAACTCTCCCACCACCCTCGTGGAGAACATCATTTCTGCAAATTTGAGTATCCTAAAAACACTACACGTAAATAATTTTGCCCGTCGATTCAAAAAGGATATTATGAGCATCTCTATCTAAATAAATTCCTCTAACTTCCTTGATTTAACAGGTTCCGGTGGCCGGAAAGTCTCCAACCGCAAGTTGGAGCTTGCCCGGATCTCACTTAAAACAGCATCCCCCTTCTCCATTTTTATGAACTCCAAGGTGCTTCCAAGAACATCAGCCGCAAGTCCAATTTCTAAGAGGCTTCCGGGTTCCTCTCCACCATCATATATTAACCCCCCAATCTCTTTCAAAGAGACTACATGCTCTGTTATAGCTTTCGAAAAAATGCGGCCAAGAAACTCTGGTGCTTTAGGGGCATCGTTAACCGCATCTTCCAAAATACTGAGAACAGATTCAAACCTAGCCAAGACGAAAGGGAATAAATGACAAATCTATTCACAATAACAGAATTTCACCACTAGTCATCATACCATCAAATAAACCTCACCCTTTGATGAGCTGGGCTTGATTCAAGGTGCCATCCTGAGACTTCACGAGGTTCACTAGTAGTTGGGCCAAAAGATCTCTCTCCGTGTCCTTTCTCTCGAAAGAGTCTGTGACCCAGATAGAGACCATGGAAGCATGAAAGCTTGGAGAGTTCAAATCTCTGACACACAAAACAACTTCCTTCTCATCTCTAGCACTGAATTGAACAACTTACAGTCAGATATTTACGTGACAAAGTAACTGAAAATAAATCTATCACTGTAACACTACAGAAATTAGACAAACAAGTTTCTGTATGGCATACATATAGGAAGTTTAATTGGGTTCCTGTAATAATATTTAAAAGCTTAACATTGAATCTTTGTCATGAAAACATCTCTCCAACATCTATAGGAATTTGCACCAAAAAAAGGAAGTCTAAATTCATTGAAGCAGCAGCATCTTCTTAACAACAAGCACAGTTCAGTCCTCAATATAAATAGAAGTAGGGAGAAAATCGGACAACATGGTTTGCCCATTTTCACTTTGAACCCTGTGGATTGAAAATAGTCGTTTCACTCCTTAAGTTTGTTTTATACATAACAATGATTACCGAGACTTTTTCTTTCCAAATTTTCACTAAATATCATGTAAATGGCAGGGAATACAGAACCAAACTCTTTCACATCTGATTTTTCCCAAATCAGATGAATCCCAAATTCCCATTTAGTCATTTTCCGGACTGGACTCAATGTCTCAACTTCAAAATGTTTGGCGTGGTCTGACTAATAAGCAATTCATCTCATCAAAAAGTAATGAAGCAAGGAAATTTAATATTTTCAAGTGCCCTTTTTTTCTTAAACCACCAAGACCAACAGGCCCACTGAATGTCCAAAAAAAGACCCTACAAGACAATCAGATGACACAACTAGCATTGAAAACATACAAAAAATTACAGACACATAATTTTTGCAGGAATTATACCAATTTTGACAATCAACTCCCTTCAAAGTATCAGATGCCAGTAACCGACTAGAAAAATAGTAAATTAGACCCATCAAATCAGGCATAATCAGACACTGCTGGGGATCCCACAAGAAGACATCACACATCAGGAGAGCAGAAGACAAAAATTACACAGCATGCACTAATCTTGTAATAATCAATTATTTGATGGATACATGGTGCTTGTGAAATCATTCAAACACCATGTTATACCCCACTGAACCTGTAAAACTTTAAAAGAAAACATCAATGCAAAAGCTATGAACCTCTGATCTAGGCTGTAAGACCCACCAACATATTTCTTTACCTTAAAACATCCAGAAAGAACACCTTATCTCCCATTATTTCTTTCCTTTAAACAAACCAGCTTTCCCCATCCATGTCAGGTCCTATTTCTCTAAACTAGAATACATTACTCGCAAGTTACAACGTTTACTACAAAAACTACCTTGTACACACAACTCATGTATAGAATGTTATCAAATCTCAACTAACCCACTTGTACTTGTTCATTTATATAACTATTAAAAATCTTTATATAAACAGAACATGTATATTAAATACATATTTCGTTCTCATTTACTGACATTAGAACTTATGGCTTAATTTCTGCACTAGCCTGTATTTTATATCCAAGAAGCAAGAACATCATTTTCGATGGGTATAATTAATATCAAATTCGCCATTCTAACAATTTCGCTACAAGTATTATGATACGCCTTGAAAACCATACATTAAAAAAAAAAAATTGCTTGACACAGAATTTGCTCAGAGAATTTTGACAGGTTCAGCATATTGATGTTTATACTTCTTAAAGAAATGATAACTTGTAAAATATTAATCATGCTATTCAGCAAAAGCACAATTGGTCACAAGCAGATACGAAGGCGAAAGAAACACCACAAGGAGAAAGCAGTACCTATAATACTCTCGTATTGCTGCCATGGACATGTCCCGCAATCGTTCTTCCGGCCAAACTCTCCCTGAAGAAGTGTTCTGGGAGGCTGTTGTCCCTTGCACTCGAGCAGGAGGTGAACTTACAACAGGTCTGTCAAGATTCCTATCTGCAATTCTCAAGTCCCTGTTACCATAACTGATATTATGCTCTTGAGCACTTGATTGATCATAAGCAGTTGGACCAGCAAATCTATCTGGAACAAATCTTGGTGTGAGGTCCTCCCTAGAACTGTATGGTGAGGACTCCAATAAATTACTATAACCATTAAGACCAGTTGAACTTGAAACTGCAGTTGAACCTCTTATGGACATTACTCTAGCTAGACCACCCTGGGGTCCCAAGGTTATTGAATCATCACCTAAAGGTCTTTGAGGCAACGGAACTGACAGAGTCCTAGCCTCATAAGACTGCTTATCATCCATGCGAACATCCTGCGGACCAGATCCACGAATTTGAGTCGGCAGCCCACGTATTCCACCCATCTGTGCATTAGGAGAAGGTAACATAGATGACCCTCTTGGACCAAAATCCATAGGGTTCCTTCTAGCTGGATTGTTGACCGGACCACGACCCAGCCTACCAGCTTGGGCCTGCCGCTCCTGGGATGCATCTCTATGTACCTCCTCAATCTTCTTTGGACCTTCAACTTTCCTCCTTTGTTGCCATTTATTCTTTCTCAAATCAATAGCATCTTTCAACATGAACCTCACCCTTGAAGATAAATTCATGTTGTTTGATAATAATCTCATCCTTTCAAAATATACATCTATATGCTCCTTGGCTTTGGGATGGTCAATCATCTCCCCGATTGTACTCATCAGCTTGCACAAAGCTTCAATATCTTCTTCATCGGGATCCTGATGCTGACCCAATAACTTCCTGATGCACGCATGCATTATCCTCTCTGTCAACATTTTCTTCTTATACAGTTCTCCTATCAATCTGATATTACCCAACATGCGTCTTCTTGCCTTGGTTCTTTTCTCTTCCCTTTCTTCATCAGACTGCTTGACCTCACCTTCATCAGCCTTGTTAGCTTCTTCTTGCTCTCTTTCACCCCTCTCAAATTCTTCCTGGCACTTGTTCAATAGTAATCTCTTAAAAGTTATCTTTTCATTGTCTTCACTAAAATCTGGCAACTCAGCTGCCAGATGCAAACAGAAATTGGCGTACATTTCACAGAAGGTAGGCTCCATCAAAGCCTTTTCAAATATTTGTGAGATGACACCAGTGAGAGTTACCGCATTGTCAATATTAACTGCTTTTACCTGCTCAAAAAGCTTCTCAAAATTCTGAGGGGTTAACTTATTTAATATAGCTTTCAACTGCCTCTGCTTCGCCTCTTCCACATCTGCCACTTTACCCACCTCGTACTTCTTCTCAGCTTTATGCATCATCCGCAGAGGACTTTGAGGAGAAGGGGAAGGAGAAGGAATTAAACCCCTCTGCTGGAAGCTAGCAGCACGCTGCCACCTTTCGCTGTCAGCATTGTTTCTTGGCATCACCCCCAGATTTCCCATGGATTGCATTGGCCCAGAAAGAATCCCTCCAG
Source organism: Pterocarpus macrocarpus (assembly GCA_031439585.1). Lineage (NCBI taxonomy): Eukaryota > Viridiplantae > Streptophyta > Magnoliopsida > Fabales > Fabaceae > Pterocarpus > Pterocarpus macrocarpus. The sequence continues at coordinate 32,466,989 of CM062515.1, forward strand.
CATATTGCATAGGTGTGCGAGGATTCCTTAAGACACCAAAGTTGCCTCCTTGACCTGGGCGAAATCCTGCATTACCTCCAATACCATCCAGACGCATACCAGAATGGAAAGCACTGGAAACTTTACTCCATTTGTCTTCCTCGATAACATTACTCCCACGACGATCCATCCGAGACATCCCACTAGGCCTATCAATAATCCTTCCAGAAGAAGGATGTGAATCACGTGAACTATTAGCCTCAGCTATGTCTGCTGTGATTTCAAATCCTTCAGGAAGATTGGTGCATTGCTCTGCAAACGTCAAAAGGAAATCTCGAGAGTACTTTTTCACTGTAACTACATTTCCATCAGTAACCTGTTCAGTTTGATCTGAAACTTCCAGTTTTGGCGTAGAGATGTCAGCAGCATCCTCCCAATCATCAAGTTCAGCTTTACTCTGTCCACATGGCTCACTTGCTATAGCATCTGGCTGAGCAGCATCAGTGGACAACTGCTCCAAACTTCCAGAAGTAGAAACACATTCTGTTTTCTCTGAACTAACAACAGCGTCTTTCTTTTCCTCAGGTCCCTTGTATGCATTATAAAGATCAGATGTCGACCCAGCAGCATCTGCTTTCTGAAGAAACTCTCTTCTTTTCTTTTTCCCCTTAGGTGTAGTTTTCACCTTATTTGGCTCTAAAATTGGTCTGTCCTTGGTACCTGATGCTGGAAGAGAAACTGCACCACTGCCAGCATTCTCAAAACTATCTTTGCAATGTTTAGAAGTTGTTTCTGGAATATCAGCAGACTGCTGATCTAATGTGCCAGAACTTGTGGAAACAGCTTCGTTACTAACTGCAGTATCATCTTTATTCAACGAGACATCTCTAGAACCCAATGCAGCAGACGTAGACATGCCTAAATTATCACTCATCCTGTCACAATCTGCAGTACAGCTTGTAGATTCATCCTGTTTCTGTTCACATCCTTGAAGAGATGATATTTCGGTTTTATCACCCATTTCGGAAACATTCTGCTTGAACAGTTTATCCTGTTGTGAAAATTCATCTAGCTCATCACTCTTATTCAAACCATCCACAGCTTGAACAACAGGTCCTTCAGCTGAAACACAAGCAGAAACTTGTGTAGAACCATAGCTCTTCACTTCAACAGCATAAGGCATGCTCCCACTGGGAGCTGATGATGTGTCAAAGGCTGCTGGTGGGATATCTTCACTGGTTATTGCTGCAGAATGGTTTGTTTTAGTCCTTACAGTTTCAGAAACTCCACTATCATATATACCACACTCAACAGCCTGGGAAGGCACAATAGCCGCAGTAGGAGATTGTGCAGCAACCTGTAAGGTAAAAAAATCACAATAGTAGAAGCAAACCAAGATCCAGCTAGGAAAAAGATATCTTAACAGCAAATATTTTAAGCACCTGATGTTGTAATTGGCCTTTCTTCTGTACCTTCTGATTATCCTTCACAGAATTTGACCTACTAAGAGATTCCTTCCTTTGTTCTTCATTATTAGACACAACTAAAACAGAATCCTCACTCACAGCAGGTGAAGGCAGCAAGGGAGCAGCTGTAATCTCCTCAGCAGATGCAGCAGATTGTTTTGGCAATAAGCTCAAAACTGAAGAATCACTGCATAACTCAGACTGTTGCAAAGGGACTTCAGAACAAGTTTCAGAACCTTTTTGTGGCAAAGAGGAGCTAGCATCACCAGATGCAACTGAGGATCTAGGAGATTCACTCTTTTGGGCCCCATAAATATTGGAATTGGCAACTGATGAGTCCACAACACCAGACCCAACACTAGGCTTAATAGACACAGAAGTTGTTCCCGATGGAGATGATGAGATTGCATTATGCACATCATGGGAAGATTCTGGATTAGGTGGTTCAACAATGCCAGGGATATGAGCACCAACTTGATTAACGGGTACAGAGCTATGAGATGATGAATTCACAAAACTGACATTTTGTGAACCATGGCTCACTGCATAATTAAATCTTGGTGGCTGAGAATTTGGAGTTATCTGACTACTTGTTAATGGAAGAGAACTAGGAGGTGGATAAAAGAGAGAACTGGCACTGTAGGAACTGGATGGATAGTAATTAATAGGATGAGAAGCTGAAAATGGCTGTACAGGTTGAGATTGAGAAGGCACACTAGAATGAGACCTAGCACCATATGACCCACCATCTGAATATGCATCTGCCCTTTTATCAAGCCTAAGCTCTTCATGGGTCTCAGGATGAGTTATCTTGACAGGCGTAGTTTTACGAGGACCAGCAAATTTTCCTCCTTGCTGTGACGAATATTGCGGGTTGATGCCAATACCCATGCTACCTAATTGATGGGGCAGCTGAGGGCCCATTTGAGGAGTAAAACTCATGTTTTGGCTTTGATGCATGATTCCTTGAGGATGCATATGATGAGGTTGAAGACCTGGAACAAAAACCTGTTGCTGCACTGGTGGAGCATTTCCAATCGGTAAAGGCATTGGCATAGGCATCTGAAGAGATGATGTTGACATACCCTGAGATTGAATCTGTGGATTGGGACCACCAAACTGTACAGATGCCTGGGGCTGATGATATGGCATTGCCATTGAAATTCCAGTTAAAGGAAAACTAGAAGGCTTCTGCATCTGGCTTGCTGCGGGCAAAGCTGACACCTGGGTATCTTTTTTTGCCTTAGTTGGGGTATGAGTCTCTGCAGCGCTAGATTGGTCGGTAACAACTGTATCCTTCCTCACTGGCTGCTGCTTTGGAACAGGAGGTGTCGGTACTGAAGGTACAGGTCTAAACGAATCATGACGAGCCTGAAAGTTATGAAATTAGACACCAAACAAATACTTGAATTAGTATGAAAACAAGTAAAGCCCACAATGTCAACTTCAACTAGACTGAGTACATAAACATAGATGCACTCCTTTGTTAGATTCCATTTCTGAAACTAACAATTCCTAATGAACAGAAGTCACCAATCAGATCCTCTTTCCTTCTGAAGGATTAGACACTGAGAGTAAGTCTATATCTACATTGTTGCACAAATAACAAGGAGATCAAGAGAAGGAAATAATAAACTGCATACCTGATCACGCTTCTGCTCATCCAAATTGGGTGGAGCTGAGCTTGTACGAGCAGGAATCTGCATATTATAATAGACCATTATCAACTCCCCCTAAAATTCCATCAGCAGCTTCCCCTAAGACCAAGGCTTTAACGTGATATACAAATAATGTTTAGATGTACATTAAGCAATTAGAAGATAAGAAACTTACTGCCATTCCATTCATAAAACCAGGACTAATAGATCCAAATTGGAAAGGGAATGCCTTGGATGCATCTCCTGGGGCAGAAAACAATATTCAAATCACTCTCACGAGTCACAAATAATACCTAAGAAAACAATATTTCACAACACGCCACATTACTATGGCCCGAAACAACAACTCAGAAATAATAAGACCTACTTTATATTTAGAACATAAAAACCTAGAAGAATAACATACCCTTAGCAGGGGTTGTAGAAGCAGCTGGATCAGAACTCAAGGCGGAAGGTTGAGAAGTAGGAGCCTTTGGAACAACTCTGGTGCTCCTCTGAGCAGTTGATGATTCAGATGACTTGACAGTTGCATTGGTAACTGGTGCATCAGATCCTCCTATTATACAACAAAGATGAATGATGTCCATGAAAGACAATCACATTTTACCAAACACTCAGTCGTGTATACAAAACTTGCCAGCTCTTCCATTATAAATGGAATGCAAATAATTCTACTGAATAGCATACCCACACCACAAAAACCAATTTACAGAAGAACCATTTTCTTTTTTAAAAAAGAAAAAAGGAGAAAATCTTGCTCAAACTTACCATGAAATTGCAGCTGTACCTGGCTACCATTCGGTATGGTTCGGGTGGCATAAGCAGTATTAGACTCAGTTGAATTCACAGGGGTAGGGTTTACCCTAGATTGCCCACCTTGTGCATTATTAGACTTCTTGTTAAAACTAACACAAGCAACAGTCATAATCAATAATTAAAAAAGAAAAAAAGAAAAAAAGTATCCCACTTATAATATTTTTTGATAAGAAGAATTTAATGAAGATGAAGGGAGAGGAAATACAAAGAGATAGAAGGACAAGAGATCATTCAACAAATTCACAAGAACAAACAAAAGAAAAATTCAATGAAGCCAAGCTTTCCAACCTCTCAATGTATCTGACAGATAAATCCCTCTAAAAAGGTCATTTGCTTTGCACAAACTAGAAGTAAAATGCCTAATCTTATCCCGCAATACTTGCTTGTCCCAAAATCTATTGTTAAAAATGCAAGAATTACACTCCAACCAAATACACCAAACAGTGGCACATACAGCACCCTGCCACACAGATTTGGCTTCCTTCCTTTTCTTGAAACTAGCAACTAATGATCCGGAACTTGATCCAAGGTTCTAAGATCTGCCCAACACTCCCAAAGATACCAAACAAAGTTTTTCACAAAAAAGTCGGCCATAGAATAATGCCCAATATATATATATATATATATATATATATATATATATATATATATGTTGAACTGATTCTAAGCTCGCACCACACATAACACACATAAGAGAACATAGCGTTACGTAGCCTAAAAACCTGAGCATACCACTTATAATGGTTTTTAAAAAAAAAATAAAAAAATAAATCATATAACCCAGGTCACATAACAAACCTAGTTTCCCAATCTACACCACCTCTCACTGGAAACATCACCATTCAACACTAAATAATAAAAGGTCGGAAAAAACAAAATAAAAATCCTATATACCCTCTATCCATCATTACCCAAAAAAATAAAGAAGAAGAAAATAAAAAACACGCAAATTTGCAAACCCTAACTCACCTCCGGCTAGAGGATAGTGGCGGAGAAGGCGCGGCCCCGCCACCGCTGCCGCCCCTGCCGTATGCACCGCCGGAAGAACCTCGCTGCTGATTGAAGCTGGCGGATCGCCCGGATCTTCGGTACACAGTGTCGCTCTTGTCGGATTTTGATTGATTGAAGGACATATATCCCAACCCTTAATTCCTCAAAAACAGAGTTAGTGAAAGGAGAAAATAAAGAAAGGGGAAAAAAGGGCGGGATTTTCCTTCGTCAATTTTCCCTGCAACCAAACAAGCAGATCCACAACATCATCATCGCCACACACAAACCCATATCAAACTCAAACTCATTATCAACATCAACCCATATGCCCAATTCCAACGAAGAATAATGGGTGGGAAGAAAATAACAAAAAAAAAAAATCAGTTGGAATAAGAGAGTGAAGCACCTGAAGAGTGTGCAGTGCGTGTAAAGCTAGGGTTTTTTTATGGGGTGGTTATTGCAGTAGTGAGATGAACGCAAGCGATGGATAGAAGGGAAATCAGAGGGGAAAGGGAGAGAGAGAGCAAGAGAAAGACTGGGATGATCAATTTTTGCTTTATATCAGGCCATCAAGTTTGTTCATCAGGTAAAATTTTTAAGCCTGTTACATGAGTTAACTATTGATCAATTTCATTGGATTTGACTTGAACTAACTTAGAGTGTGGTTGGTTAATTTTTTTAACCCAAAAAAAAAAGTGATTTTTTTATATAAAAAATCACTGATATAAAAATTATTTATTTCCACTTTTATGAAAAGTGATTTTTTTTAGTAGTTAAAAAATTATATTTTACCTAAAAAAAATTAAAGTACTCTTAATAATATAAATTATAACACCTTAATAATTTTACATTATACTTGAGTCATATTATGTCTGATAATTAGTTATTACTTATATTTACGAAAAATTTATAATCTTTTGGAAAATATGATATACAGAAAATAGGTAAATTTCTTTTTTTTTTTTAAGTATGTCATAAATTTTGATGAAACAATATTTAAGCCTCGCGTGTGAATAGAGAAGTCAGGTAAGCATAGCACATGAAAATTCATATTGTAAATAATAAATAAAATACGATGACAAAATATAAAACATTAATATCACATAAGTTTCATATTTCCGATCCACATGATTAAGTTCATAAAACTCGAGAATTGCATAGAAAATAACTCGTGGCTGAGCCATGATTTAATTACCAAATACCAACACATTATAGCCGAGTTCAAGCAAAATAAAAATACATGAGGATGCAAGGCTACAAAAATCTACGTGCCCTAGTACCGTACCAAATCCTAGCATCAGTCTCCTGCAACACACCCTCGGTTCTACAGACGTCGCAATCTAGAGATGCGACTTCCCCTAGCTCCTTGCCTTCAGGGGACGTATAGCGTACAGATCTTGAGAGGATGTCAGCTAATAACCTCAATACGGCGAGCACGGTGGTTGGGCCCAGCCTCGTGTGGGGTGCGGTTGGCTGCCGAAGATCGTTCTTCGGACGGATCCTCCTTGGAAGATGGGTCGGCACCCGGATGATAATCTGGTTGTGGCGGCGAGGCGGTTGCGACCCTAGGAGTAGTCGTAGAGCTCAACTCTATCACTGGAACGACTGGCCGTGGTTCGATCGAGGTTAGCCTTGAGGACATGGGCTCCATCTGAAAATCTGACAGCGGCTCCAGCGGAAAGTCTCACGGGCCCAATGGTTGACCTATTAGTGCTCCAAGGAAATCTTTAGGGGCAGGTGGTACGATTGTAGGGACAATTGGTGCTGCTTCTTCATGTACACAACCCAAGCGAATGTATGTCCACATGACCGTGGTAGTCGTGGCCATGATCGTGTTTGTGGTCTCATCATGTTCCCACTCGTGCTCAGGTGGATCCATGGTCCACTCCATTGAGTACGCCATCAGAATCTGGTGACGATACAGAAGGACAAACTAGAGTGAGAAATTATATTTCTTAGTAAAACTCCCACTCAACTCCACACAAGGGTATCATTGTTATCGTTCCAGCCACTTTGGATTTTGTTAAGAAACTCAGTAAGTATGCATATGGTTCACTTATTAAGTTTTCGAAAGCATTATTATTCGAAGTGAATTCACTTTTAACATACACTCTAATCATGGGAGTTATATCATAATATGCATGGGAACAAGTATAATTAAATATAACATGCATGGATGTGTTATAAGCTTCTTTTAACATCTTCCTTTCAAGGGTTTGAACCGAAATCTCTTTCTTTTCTCAACTTGGCTTTATCTTAAGTCTTTTAGTATTACCCTCTAAGCTTTGAGTGGTAATGAGCTCATATCATGGCAGTCGCCACATTAAATTCCTGATATCTACACTAGCTGGGTCCTTTGTCATACCTCATATAAGCCCTTAGGGAAAGAGCGATCTTTGTGTGAGTCACCTTCCCTTTTGAAGGATCATATCCTTAATGCTATATTTTCTTAATTAGTACTTATAAAGCATGAAATTATGCTAAGTCCATAAATTTTGTGAAAATCCGGCAGCATAATGCTTAGGCTGGAGGTTCCCCAAAATTTTGCTAGACAAAGAAATCTAGTCATAAGACATCATCATACATTACTCAATATCATATGCATCATATTCATCATTAACATATTCATCATAACCATCATCTTCATCATCATCATATCATCATACTTGCACCTAGATATAAAGCCCGTTTGGATTGGCTTTTTCCAAGAAAAAGATACTTATTTTTTTAAAAAAAAGTACTTCTACAAATTTTTATAGGTATTTGGATGTCACTTTTAAAAAAAGTGTTTCAATTAAAAAAAGTTATTTTACCACGTTTTTTAAAAGATTCCTAGCTTTTAAAAAAGGCAAAAACAGAAGTAATTTTTAATAAAATTATTTTTCAAAAGTATCCTTTATCTTTAATTAAAATTATAATACACATCCTTTCTTTCTTATCCGTTATCAAACTTTACTTTTTTTCCTTTTTTTGAATTTTTTTTTGTAATTTGGCCATAAAAAAGTACTTTTTATTCTTTTGTATCTAAACAGATTTATAAGTAATTTTAATATTTAAAAGTACTTCTCATATGTCTATCTAAATATAAAATAACTTTTTCTAAAAATTGAAGCTCTACTAAAAAAAAGTTTAGAAAAAAAATTAGTTTTTTAAAAGCTCATCCAAACAGATTCATAGATAGATCACAAACAAAGTTTGATGAGCTTAGCTTAATAAATTAGGTGCAATCTTTTAATTAAATTGTTATGTTTACTCGATTCTTTTAATATTCAGGGGCAAGTTTCTTTATTATTCTATTTAAATCTTTTAAGTTGAAATATAAAGTTCCAATGTCTTAAGTTGATGGTTTTAGGGTCTTCAAATTTATTTTTCATTATCCCTTAAAATTAGCCTTAAATAGAATTCATATTTTACTATAAGGTAGTAATTAATAAATTCACCAAATTTTCATCTTTTATGATTTTAGCTTGAATTTTTGTAGGATTATGCTTCTCTGAACCATCTTTTAAACAAAATAAGTCCCACTCAAAAATTCCAAGTATGGCTTGGGTTATGCATTAAACAACATCACTGCCTAGTTTTACAGTTTACCTGGGCAATAGTAATTTCTCAAGTCCACTAATAATTCCACAAACTGAATATGGCCGAACTGTTTTATAGGGTTATCCTACTATGTCTTAGCTTTCTAACAAACTTAGTATCATTCAAAAATGTTTTGTATAGCTCGAGTTATACCCATTTTAGTGTAGGTTGTCCAGACAGATACACTACTGGATATAGGCTACTTTAAAAATTCATATCTTACTCATTTTAAATCCAATGCTCACATATTTTATATCTATAGAAAGCTCTGTGAATTTATTTTTATTTAAAATCAATTTTGTTACATTTCGAGTTATATAGCATGAGTTATCATTTTCACAATCCAGACTGCCAGATTTGCTAGCATAACCATAATTCTTTTCTTGACTAGTTTGTAGAAATATTGAAGTTTCTCATCAAATGACCATTTTTATCTTTTACTTTTACCATCAAATTTAAGATTTCAACAATGAATCAGCATTTAGAGTAGAATTAAGGTATGATACATAAAAATTCTCAAACAACATAGTCACCTTTTTAGGAAAACATTTTAACACAAGAAAGAAAACTCATAGATACAAGATATGGTCATGAGACCATTGAAGCAAGTCTTAAAATCAACTAGCTATAAAAAGTTTAGGAGTTTTAGTACTTGAAAACACATGAAGAAGAAGGGTTAGAGTCACTACCACAAGAAGCTTTTTGAAGTGTTGGAGAGTAGAAAGGTTGGAGATGGCCTCCCTCCTTTGGAGCTTGGAAATGGGGCTAGTTGTGTGTTTGTTTTGATTCTTCAAAGACCAAAGAAGGTGGTCCTTGAAGGGCTTGCGAAGATGGTGGGGTAAAGTAAGGTTGATTGGAGTAGGAAAGCAAGAAGAACAAGAAGAAGAATAGGAAGAACAAAGAGAGGTTTAGAGAGAGGTTAGAGCTTTTGGTGTTTTAGTGAGATAGTGGAAGTTGCATAATGAGAATGGGAGGGGGCTGATTGGCATCCTACTCAAGGGCATGGGCTGATGGCTTTGTTGCTTCTTTCACTTGGGAGGAGGCTTGGTGACCAAGGGGTGAAAGAGTGGGTGTTTTACTCTTAAGTCTTGATGCAAAGCTTAAACCCCTTTATGTTTTCTCAAGTGGTTAATGGCTATCTTCTTGCCATTAGTGGGTTGATCCACTTTGATGGTTAATGCCAAATCAAGTGTGATCCATGTGTAGGATTATCCCACTTTTGGTTAATCAATCTTTAAGTTAATTAGCCACATTAGGCTTTGATCTAATGGTGAAAGATTAAGAGGCAAATGGATGGTGGATGATGAGCTTGCCTTGGCTGAATTTTTCAAGCATGATTAAGGGATAATTTTGAAATTTTCCTTGTTATTAGAATAATATAAGTGTTAATCAATTAGATTATTTTAATTACTCATTAAACAATTTTAATTAATTACACTTTTAAGACTATTGTTTTTCTAAAAGAATGATTCTCACTAATTATATTTTTAGTGTATGAGGATTTATTTATCATATTTGATTAAGGTAGAAATTTGTCGTGTGCTTTATTAACAAGATTAGATTACCTTTAAAATATTTTTAATCATGGATTAACAAGATTTGGATGATTAGACTTTAATTAAAACATTTAGTGTGTTATTATTCAATTGTTGACTTTTCTTCATTGATCATTGACTTTTATTTGACTTGTAGACTTATTGATTTGTTTCTAATCTACTAAGCTCTTACTCTTGAGATTAGCCAATTAATCCTCAATTAATCACTAACCCTTCAAATTAGTCAATGGCACTGAGCTAATTAGCTTAAACAAAATTGAGGATGTTACATGAACCGACCCAAAAATTTTAAATTAAGAATATGTTTAATTAAGCTTATTTTCATTTTAAAAAAGTGATTTTTATAACTTTTATTGAAACTATCTATTTTAGCTTTTGCTTAAAATGAACCTAATAATTTCCTTTTCAAAAAGTTTAGTAATATTAAATTAGTTCGGTAAGGATAAAATAAACTATTTTAATATTAAAATTTTATTATTTGATCACCAAATTATAATTGTAATACCCTAATAATGCCATACTATGCTTAAGTCATTTTATGGGATCATTAGTTGTTACTCTTAACTAGCGGAAGTTCTTATCTTTGAAATTAGCGTAATATACGAAAATAGCAAAAAAAATTTTCTTGTAAAACCTTTATGCTTAAAAACTGAGCTTTTAAGCGCTTATTTACTCATATACATATGAACGTTGGTCTTCATATCGCTGAGTTACTAATAAGATATACGACAAAATGGAAACAACATAACACAAAACATTAAACCAAGAAAGTAGTCATAGATAATCAAGGTTATCATTACACTTAATAAGTATCACATATGTAATAGGTCAAATTAAGCAGCATAACTTCCTACATGCTCTTAATTACACATAAATTGCCCAACTAGGGCTCTTAAGAAAATAAAAATACTATGCTACTATCTCGATCCTCCTTAACTAGGTGAAGAAACATGGCATCTCCTCGTCTTATCCAGTCAGATACCGTCAGAAGTGCTACCATGGATGCCATCAGCTCCATCTGAAGATGACACGGAAACGTAGGAGTAACAAATACAAAATTTCACAGTAGGATTGTGATTAGACAAACATGGTGTCATCGTCATCGTCCCAGCCACTTCAGGTTTGATTATAAAAATAGTGGACAAATATAGATTCAATTTTAACAATTTTCGAAGATATAAATCCCGAAGCAGATTGCTTTTGCGTTTATCATCATATTCATAGCATCATACATAGGCATACCTACTAACACATGGGATAAACATTCATAATACGCATGAGAAATATAGAAACATGCATGACTATGCAACTCATCAACTTGACCATGGTTCTACTTTGACTTTACTTTTATTTTTAACACGTGCTTAACATTCTTTACTTTCCTTTAAAATAGACTACTTTTGGACATGAGCTCATTTCGTGATCGTCGTCATGCAGTACTAACCAAATCAAACTAAGTCGATATTGGTTACCTCTAAGTTGGAGGGTCCTCCATATCACCCTTACCTCCCCCATAGAGGTTCCTTGTGGATCACCGTCTCTCACTTCCCAGAAGTGATCGAAAGGTCATGTCCCATTATTCTTTTCTTATCATTATACCTTACATGCGTAATACTGCTTTGACTAGATACCTACAATGATATGACTAAGTATATAATTTTGATGGTAATCGGGCAGCATAACGGCTAAACTGGAGCTCTCCCCAAAATGCTAATCACAAGCTTTTAACCAACAGTTTATCACATCACAATAATCAATCAATCATGAGACAAAGCTTAATCAAACTCATCATTCATCATGCCGAATGGCATCACACATTCATACTCTAAAGGGGGTTTATAGTTGTTATTCTTCGTGAAGAATATTATGAATCATCACATGATTTCTCATGGTTACCCATGAGAGAATCACATAGTTAAGATGTACGTATGCGGTCTTTTAGTTACTTAGCTCTCATATGAAATTATTCCTTACTTTAGTTCATGTCTTGTAGAACACTTATTCAAATTAATTAAGTTAGGTGGTTGTTTCCTTTCCTTGAGACTACGTACTTAGTGATTCCTAGGTTCATGGTATGCTCAGAGGCCCTAATCATACTTTTGTTCCCAAGGAGTTCGAGATCCCTCTAATCCTTGGGTCATGACAACGCATAACCACATCATGAACCCAAAAACACCATGTTCACTAATCACCAAGGCTGATTTTTAACTTAACCAAGTTACAAAGTTTCAAGCTTTTATTACTAACATAACAAGATCTTACCTTAAGTATTATAAAAGTTATCATTCTTTATAAAGTAGTCATAAAGTTTTATTCTTTATGAAAGTAAGTGCCTTTAAGATTAAGCTCTTATCTTAAAGATTAGATCTTCATGAAATAATGATACAAGTTACTAACTTTTTAACTAAAAAGTCTTGTTCTTTATAAAAGTTAACTTTTTTAATTATTCTAAAACCATCAAGGTCTCAACTTTATGATTTAAAGTTGTCTCTACATTAAAAAGGTTCCTATTTTATCAACTAGTGATATAAGACATTAGTTCTAAAGTTATAAAGTCTTGATCTTTATAAAAGTTAGCATTTCTGGCATCCAAAAGTAACCTTTTTGATTTCAAGTTTCAAATTTTATGAAAGGGTTTGCTTTCAAGGATCAATCTCTAAAACATAGAGTGATAAGATATTATTTTTTAACTCAAAAAGGCTTATTATTCTAAAAAACTTAGACTTTTACATGTAGTCTTGTCTTCAAAACAAAACAAAATAAGACTTTTATGAAGGCACTAAACTTGCGCCACTTTTTATGCTTCAAGAAGCAAACTTTTTAAATATTTAAGCTTTTAGGATGTTCATAGTTTTATCAAATCATGAAAAGTATGTAAAGATGAAACTTTTCTAATCATAAATTTATCATATGAAAAAGAACAACTTTAGGCAAGATACCACCAAGAATATCAAGAACCTTCAAGAATAAGAACATGAACATATTTTTCCAAAAGTAGAAATATCAAGAACACTTAAGAACAATAAGAACGTATTTTTTCAAAAGTAGAAACATCTCAAGAATACTTGAAGAACAGCAAGAACATATTTTTCTAAAAGTAGAAATCTGAAGAATATTTGAAGAACAACAAGAATATATTTTTCCAAAAGTAGAAACATCATATTTTTCCAAAAGTAGAAACATCAAGAACACTTGAAGAATAACAAGAACATATTTTTCCAAAAGTAGAAACATCTCAAGACACTTGAAGAACAACAAGAACATATTTTGCCAAAAATGGAAACTTTTGCTCATGAAGAGCACGAAGGATCTTCTTAAGTTTTCACTTAAAGATCTTGGTCATTGAAAGAACCAAGCTTCAAGCTTTCTTGAGCAAACAAAATAAAAAGATGAAGATCACTACCTTTCTTAGAAATGGTGCAAAAATTAGAGAAGAAGAAGAAGATGATGGTGGTTCTTTTCCTTGAAGATGGTGGCGGTTTGGTTTGGTGGAAGGAGAAGCTCTTGAGATCTTGTGAAAATAGAGGTTGTAGTGTTTAGATCTTATCTCCAAAGACCCAAAGATGAGGTCCTTGAAGGGTTAAGTGAGAAGTTTTGGGTGGTGGTGGTGGAGAAAGGAAAAAGAAGATAAGAGAGTTTAGAAAAAAACAAGAGGATTTGGTTTGAAGAGAGAAAATGAGATGAGTGAAATGAAAATGGAAGATGGTGGGAAAGGAAGAAAGTGGCATCCTTATCATAAAAGGGAAGGAGGGAGATATTTTCTTAATTTTGTGTTAACTAGTGATTAAGGAGACAAAGTGGATGATGGGGGAACAAAGCATGGTCAAACTTTTACATAAAGCACTCTTGTCTAATGCTTTATACTTTTATGACATCATCTTTTACTTTATTGTCTAGTTGACTAAATTTGAATTTAATCATGTGATTAAGTGCTCTTGTAACTTAATTAACATGATTAAGCAAGGATTAGTGATTAACATACAAGAACATGATTAACAAAAATTAATATTGCGATTAAGCTTAATTAACCTTAATTAAACTCAATTAAGCTAATTAAGGGCGATTAGTGCTTAATTAAGCTATAAAGGCTCTGACTTACTTAATTAGATATCATTTAATCTCGATTAAGCATTCTCTTGACTTTTCTCATCCGAGTTAACTCATAAACTCTTCATTAACCCCTTAATTAACCCTTAATCTCATAATTTCTCATTAAGTGACTAATTACTCAGGGTTACTAAGGTAATTTAGCACGTCACGAAATTGCGGATGTTACATTTCTCCTCACCTTTAAAAAGAATTTTGCCCTAAAAATTCGTTACCTGTAAACAATTCTAGATACTCGTTCTTCATCTCAAACTCTAGCTCCCACGTATACTCTTCCATGTTTCCTCTACCCCAAGCCACCTTGACCAAGGGTATCGTCTTATTCCTCTGCTGTTTTACCCCACGATCCACGATTCGAGACGACGACAGATAGAAGGTTAGGCCCTCCTTTAACTGTACACTTTCAGGTTCAAGTAGATGACTAGGATCGAAATGGTATTTTCTCAGCTAAGACACATGAAAGACATCATGAAAGTTTAACAAATTTGGAGGTAAGGCCATTTGGTAAGCAACTGACCCGAGACATTTTAGAATTTGAAAGGGGCCAAGAAAACGAGGGCTTAACTTCCCGACCTTCATAGCTCTACCTATACCGGTCGTAGGAGTGATTTTCAGGAACACATGTTCTCCTTCTTGGAACTCTAGAGGCTTTCTCTTCTTATCCGCATAGCTCTTTTGACGGCTCTGGGCCGTAAGGATTTTGTCCCTAATCCTTCTGATTTGTTTCGTGGTAAGCCTCACAAGATCAAGACCTAGTAGGCTTTGCTCACCTAGTTCAAACCAACACAGGAGAGATGGACACTTCCTTCCATACAAAGCTTCATAGGGTGCCATACCAATAATTGCTTGATGACTATTATTATAGGCAAACTCAATCAAAGGTAGATATCTATCCCAACTTCCTCGATTATCCGACACACAAGCTCTCAACATGTCCTCTAAAGTTTGGATAGTCCTCTCTGACTGTCCATCCGTCTAGGAGTGATAAGCTATACTTAGGCAAAGCCTCATCCCAAATGCCTTTTGCAAGGCTCCCTAGAATCTAGAGGTAAACCTCGAGTCCCTATCCGAGATTATAGTTAAAGGCACACCATGCAATCTTACTATCTCTTGAACATAAAGCTGGGCTAGTTTTTCTAAAGGATAAGTAGCTCAAATAGGCAAAAAGGGAGCAGACTTGGTAATCTATCAACAATCACCCATATCGCATCAAAACCAGCTTACATTTTGGGTAAATGCATCACGAAGTCCATAGAGATGCTTTCTTATTTCCATTCTGGGATCTCCAATGGTTACAACATACCAGAGGACTTTTGGTATTCAATCTTCACCTTTTAGCAGATTAAACACTTGCTTACCAATTCCGCAATATCCCTCTTCAATCCCGGCCACCAAAACATGTTCCTAACATCTTGGTACATCTTTGTCACACCAGGGTGTATGGTGAAATGGCTCTTGTGAGCCTCCTCCAAAATCCTTCTTCGGAGGTCACCACTTGCGGGCACATAGACTCTTCCTTCAAATCTCCACAGTCCATCTGTACCTCGAGCAAAACCCTTTAACTTTCCTTCTTCCACCAACGCTAGGGTTCCCAGGAAATCCTCTTCCTCACTTTGGGCTTGAGCAATTTGACTCTTGAAATCGCTCGTCATCCTAAGCTGATTCAATCTTAAACTATGAGGGGTTAACAGCACTCCAGGGTTAAGGTCTCTAAAACTCCTTACCAACTCATCCTCCTTGACCATCATCCATGACGCATGTAAAGACTTCCTACTTAGAGCATCGGCCACTACATTGGCCTTCCCAAGATGATAGTTCAACCCAAACTCATAATCTTTTAGAAACTCCATCCATCTCCTTTGCCTCATATTCAGCTCCTTCTCATTAAAAAGACACTTCAAACTTTTATGATCAAAAAATACTTCAAACTTCACACCATACAGATAATGTCTCCATATCTTCAGGGCAAACACTATAGCCGCTAACTCCAAGTCATGGGTTGGGTAATTTACTTTGTGAAGCTGCAACTGCCTAGAGGCATATGCCACTACGTTCTGGTTCTGCATCAAGACATAACCTAAACCTCTCCTAGAGGCATCACAATAAACCTCAAATGGTCCACTTGGGTCAGGCAAAACTAATACTGGGGTTGAGGTTAACTTTCTTTTTAGCTCTTGAAAGCTTTTCTCACAATCCATGGTCCACACATAAGGGGCATCCTTCCTTGTTAACTTGGTTAAGGGCAAGGACATCGAGGAAAATCCCTTAATTAAACCTACAGTAGTAATCGACTAAAACCAAGAAACTCTTTATCTCAGTTACTGAGGTTGGTATCTCCCAATTCATTATAGCCTCAATTTTACTTGGATCCACAGCGATTCCTCCTTGTGACACCACATGTCCTATGAACTTTACTTTCTCCATCCAGAATTCACACTTAGATAACTTAGCATAAAGCTTTTTTCCCCTCAAGATTCCTAACACAACTCTCAAATGCTCTTCGTGTTCCTCCTTTGTTCTCGAATAGATGAGAATATCATCTATGAAAGCAACTACAAACTTATCCAAGTAAGGTCTAAAGATTTTGTTCATATAATGCATGAAAATAGTAGGGGCATTAATCAATCCAAATGATATCATCGTAAACTCATAATGCCCATACCTTGTCCTAAAAGCTGTCTTGGGTATATCCTCCTCTTTCACCCTTATCTGATGATGTTCGGATCTCATATCAATCTTAGAGAAAATAGCTACACCTCGCAGTTGGTCCATGAGGTCATCTATCCTAGGCAAAGGGTATTTGTTTTTAACATTCACCTTGTTCAACTGCCTATAGTCCACACATAGCCCCATGCTCCTATCTTTTTTTTTCACAAACAACACCGGGGGTCCCCAAGGTGAGGCACTAGGTCTTACAAACTTCTTTTCCAACAATTCTTCCAATTGTCCCTTCAACTCCGACAACTCCAGTGGGGACATCCTATATGGTGCTATAGAGATTGGTCTCGTTCCCGGTACCAACTCTATAGAAAACTCGATTTCCTTTTCTAGGGAAAATTTGGGTATGTCGTCAGGAAACACATCTGAGTATTCCCTAACCACGAAGATCTCTTCCAATACCTGCTCGAGTTCCACTTCACTTGCCATAAGGAGAACATATCCCTAATTACCAAACTCACTACTCCCTATCTTAACAGAATTCAAAAATAAACTAACAGGTTCAACAGGCTTAACTGGTATAGGAGGAAGAACAATAGATTTCTCAAAACAATTTATCATAGCATGGTTAACAAAGAGCCAATCCATGCCTAGAATAAAATCCAAACCAGACAAAGGCAAACAAATCAAATTTGCTATGAAAGACCTACTATCAATTTGCAACTGATAATACAAACAACAACAACAAGTCTTAACTGGTTTCCCAGCAGGAGTAGAAACAATCAACATGTAAGGCAATTCAGATAGACAATCCTAATCTATCTACACTATCATGAGAAATAAAGGAGTGTGTAACTCCAAAATCATATAGTATAGTTAAGATTCTACCATTAACTTCGCACTTATCTTGGATCAGATTGTTGGACTGAGTAGCCTCCTCAGCATTAAGGGCAAAGACCTTTTCCTTGGTGTTGGGGCTTGTTGGCAGGGGGCAACAGCTTGATAGCACAATCCCTAGCCATATGTCCAGGATTTCCACATTGGAAACAAACATTTTGTTCAACTAAGCAAGGTCGGCCTCCATGATTCTTGCCACACTTAGGGCACCTAGGAGTCACCATTTGCTTTGGTAACTGACCACCCGTGCCCCTTCCAAACTGCGGTTGTCTCTTGCAGTACGGGTTGTACCTAGTCCCTTGGTATTGAGAAACTGTCCTTCTTCTAGAAGCGTTTTTCTTTGGATTGGTGCACTTGCCGTAGAGTGCAGCCTTGAACACCTCCTAAGTAATGGGGGTCTGGGAATCCTCGATCATCCTTCTAGCATTGGCCTACCAAGCTTCAGCATTAGCCTCCAGCATATAGGTAGCAAATGTTACTTTCTGCAGCCCCGTGCAACCTAACAAAGAAAATGTCCCTTCCAGTGCCTCGATCCATCCCTCAACTTCCTTAGAGTTGAAGTCTCCTTGGAAAGCTGGTGGGTTGGTCTTCATAAACTTAATGAACTTCAAGTATTCTAGGTCAACCTCAATTCCTGCTATTCCTCCTAAGACTCGATTAGTTACAGCAATCTGTCCCTTTGCAGCTGAGACCAATGTAGGAGAAACATTTGTCACATCTGCCATACCTAAGGTGGCAGACTCGCCTCGCAACCTATTATGCTCATCGGAAGTCATCGGTTCCTGGACACACAAACAAAGATACTGAGTTGATCAGGCTCAATACTGAGCTAAGTGTGGCATTAGCTAACCACATTTACAACCAGACAGTCATGCCTACCTAATTTCTATATCGTACCCCTGTGGTAAGATCCATGGCATGATTTCTAACACATGACAGAGTATGCTTAGAAACATAGTTAGTCCATCCCCAGGCTCTACAAGGACAAACTGCTCTAATACCAAAATGTAATACCCTAATAATACTATACTATGCTTAAGTCATTTTATAGGATCATTAGTTGTTACTCTTAACTAGCGGAAGTTCTTATCTTTGAAATTAGCATAATATATGAAAATAGCATATAATTTTTTTCTTGTAAAACCTTTATGCTTAAAAACTGAGCCTTTAAGCGCTTACTTACTCATATACATATGAATGTTGTTCTTCATATCGCTGAGTTACTAATAAGATATATGACAAAATGGAAACAACATAACACAATACATTAAATCAAGAAAGTAGTCATAGATAATCAAGGTTGTCATTACACTTAATAAGTATCACATATGTAATAGGTCAAATTAAGCAGCATGACTTCCTACATGCTCTTAATTACACATAAATTGCCCAACTAGGGCTCTTAAGAAAATAAAAATACTATGCTACTATCTCGATCCTCCTTAACTAGGTGAAGAAACATGGCATCTCCTCGTCTTATCCAGTCAGATACCGTCAGAAGTGCTACCATGGATGCCATCAGCTCTATCTGAAGACGACACGGAAACGTAGGAGTAAGAAATACAAGATTTCTTAGTAGGATTGTGACTAGACAAACATGATGTCATTGTCATCGTCCCAGACACTTTGGGTTTGATTCTAAAAATAGTGGACAGATATAGGTTCAATTTTAACAATTTCCGAAGATATAAATCCCAAAGTGGATTGCTTTTGCGTTTATCATCATATTCATAACATCATACATAGGCATACCTACTAACGTATGGGATAAACATTTATAATATGCATGAGAAATATAGAAACATGCATGACTATGCAATTCATCAACTTGACCATGGTTCTACTTTGACTTTACTTTCATTTTTAGCACGTGCTTAACATTCTTTACTTTCTTTTAAAATAGACTGCTTAACATTCTTAACATTCTTTAATTTCTCAAGTTTTCACTTAAAGATCTTGGCATGTAAAGAACCAAGCTTCAAGCTTTCTTGAGCAAACAAAATAAAAAGATGAACATTACTACTTTTCTTAGAAATGGCGCAAAAACTAGAGAAGAAGAATAAGATGATGGTGGTTCCTTTCCTTGAAGATGGTGGCGATTTGGCTTGGTGGAAGGAGAAGCTCTTGAGATCTTGTGAAAATGGAGGTTGTAGTATTTAGATCTTGTCTCCAAAGACCCAAAGATGAGGTCCTTTAAGGGCTAAGTGAGAGGTTTTGGGTGGTGGTGGTGGAGAAAGGAAGAAGAAGATGAAGAAGAAGATGAGAGAGTTTGGAGAGAAGTGGGAGAATTTGGTTTGAAGAGAAAGAATAAGATGAGTGAAAATGAAAATAGATGATGGTGGGAGAGGGAGAAAGTGGTGTCCTCATCATAAAGGGAAGGAGGGAGATATTTCCTTAATTTTGTGTTAATTAGTGATGAAGGAGACAAAGTGGATGATGGGGGAACAAAGCATCGTCAAACTCTTACATAAAGCACTCTTGTCTAATGCTTTATACTTTTATGACATCATCTTTTACTTTATTGTCTAGTTGACTAAATCTGAATTTAATCATGTGATTAAGTGCTCTTGTAACTTAATTAACATGATTAAGCAATGATTAGTTATTAACACACAAGAACATGATTAACAAGAATTAATATTGCAATTAAGCTTAATTAATCTTAATTAAATTCAATTAAGCTAATTAAGGGCGATTAGTGCTTAATTAAGCTATACAGGCTCTGACTAGCTTAATTAGAGATCATCTAATCTCGATTAAGCATTCTCATAACTTTTCTCATCCGAGTTAATTCATAAACTCTTCATTAACCCCTTAATTAAGCCTTAATCTTATAATTTTTCATTAAATGACTAATTACTCAAGGTTACTGAGATAATTTAGCACGTCACGAAATTGAGGATATTACAATAATGATATTTGAATATCAAATAGATAGTTAAAAAATCATACAAATATCAAACAAAAGCTTGCTTTTTTTTCTTTTTCTTAAAAGTATTATTTATTTCAAGAGCATTATTAAATATTAAGTATTTGTCAATTTTAAAATCTCAAACTAGGCATTCACTTTGATATTATCTCCAAAAAAGGTAATACACTACAACGATTTTTTCTTTAAGGTATAGCTTGAGGGGCAAAAAAGTTATAGCCAGATATATAAATACTAACATTGGGAATATTTGTTAAAATGTAGATTGAAAAGTATATGATAAGACAAAATCTTTTAAAAGGCATGTGGTAGAACTCGATCCATATTGTAGTGTTGTAACTTTTAAAATCATAGCTATAATTTTTCTATCTTATATTATAATCTTTATGGCGAGTTTTATAGTGGTCTACGTTGAGTTTGTGAGTTTGATGGACTTCGATCCATTGTATAAGCCAAGAGAGATGGAGGACTAGTTTGCAAGAGGTTTAAACTGGCTTAATAGTTTTTAATGTAACATTGGAAAAATCTTGTCGTTTTAATCGATTTGTTCGATTTTAATGAATAAGTGAGATCAATTAGAAATCGATTAAATATTTAATTAGAGGTCAATTAAAGGCTAATTAAAAATTAATTAGACATTAATTAGAGGGATTAAACTTGGGGAAATTAGAATAGACATATTAGGAATCTCAACAAAATTGCTAGAAAAAGATTGCCGGTTCAAAGGAAATCGGTAGAATTTCAGTATTTTAAATTGCTAAAACTGAATTAACAAAACTATATCAACACAACTCTAATTAGAGAAGCTACAACGTCAACCCACAAAAATCCCCAAAGTGGCATCCCAAGGGCCACATAAAAGAGTAAGACTTGGCTAAATTTCCAGCCAATAGAATTTGAACCAATGAGGGTTAAGTTTCCTAATTACCCCTTGATTTTTTTTCAAGCTATTTTCCTTTCTAACACACACCCAATTTCGTCCTCCCCTCCTCTCAAGTGGTCCCTCTTCATTTTTTCTTCATCCTCCTTCTACATCACCTTACCTCCTTTCCATTTTCAAGCTTAAAACCACCATCACCACTAACAACAACCTTCATCTAGTCAAGTTACTTATCCATCTAGAGGTAGGATTTCATGAACTTTTCTTGAGTTTTGTTGATGTTGGGACTTATTAATATTCTTATTCCTCTCCTTGCTATGATGATATATGTTGGTTATATGATTGGTTATGGCTGATGCAACGAAGACACTTTTGGTTAGGGGTGAAGAATTAAGAAAATCTCAACAAAGAGACGAACAAAATTGGCTAGGATGAAAAATCCTACAGCGGTCTGTACGGCGGAGTGTACGGCTCCACCTACAACTATTTAAATTTGATGAATCTATTTTTATATGAAACTAGACATTCAGGGCTTTCCATATGTAACACCCTAATAAACCCATACTACGCTTAAGTCGTATTACGGCGTTTTATTAGTTGTTACTTATGTTCGTGGAAAACTAATCTTTGCTTGAAATTAAGTTAAGCAGAAAATACGATAAGATTTTTCTTTGAAATACGTCGTCGCTTTGCAACGTTTTGAAAAGTAAAGCCTTGAACGAGAAGCTAGACAGAGAAAGAGCGTGTCGCATAAAATACGTACTCCAATATCATAAAACAAGAGAAAGGTAAATGAATAGTAATTCACAAATACATTGCATTATGTAGCAAAATCATTATATCGATATGGGTTCATAATATATAGACATACATATATATCAGCATTACATCAAAAGAGGCTCATGGTCGGGCCATGATCCAAATATTAGATACAAACTAAAATCGACATCGTTCGTCACAAAAGAGATGAATGTAGATGCAGAGCTACGGCGATGACAAGTCCACATCAGCAATGTCTGACATCCCACGTCACACGTCTGCTCACAATGTCGGGGATCCATGCTCTGCTCCACCGGATGCGCCATCGAGATCTGGTGACGATACGGGAGAGAAACTAGGGTGAGAAATGGAATTTCTCAGTAGGACTCGAACCCGACACAAAAGTGTCATCGTCATCGTCCCAGCCACTTCGGTTTTATTAATGAAAATAGTGAGCATTCATAAGGTTCCATTCTTAGGTTTTCGAAAACATGAATATCCGAAGCAGATTCAATTTTAACATACTCTTGAATCATTTATATCGTAACATACATGGGCACAAGTATAATCATATAAAACATGCATGTTCATGCTATAAGATTCTCTTAACTTCTTCCCTTCCAGGGCTTGGACCGAAGTCCCTTTCTTTTCTTTACTTGACCTTAATCTTATGTCTATTTTTTTTCTTTTTCTTTTCACCCACTAAACATAAGTGGTAATGACCTCATACCGTGGCCGTCGCCACCATAGAATTTCGGTACTTACACTAGCTGGGTCATGCCATGCCTCATGTGAGTCGTGGGTGAGGGGAGCTTACTTTGGGTCACCTTCCCTTTTGAAGGATCACACCCTTAGTTTACTTTCTCTTCTTATTAAAGCTTATGATGCAAAATTATTCTAATTCTTTTCCACATTTAGGCGTTACGTATCGCCGTCCCCAAATGTGGTTTCTTTATGAATCACCTCTAGGCGTTACGTATCGCCGTCCCTAGGGTGTTCATATTTATTAATTCTTTCATGTGTATCATTGAGCATCTTATCATCAACATACCATATTCATATCATCATCATTCATTATAATATCGTCATCATATTATTATTATCCTCATCATCATCCTAACACTATCATAATCATCATGTCACTATCATAATCATCATATCATATCATCATTACCATTATCATACCATCATCATCATGATCATCATCATATCATATCATCATCACCATGGTCATCATCATATCATATCATCATCAACATGTCATTGTCATCATATTGACAAATAGAGGCATACATATCACACAAAGTCTTATGAGCTTAGCTTAGTAAACTTGGGTACAAGTTTTTAATTGATCTGCTTCTTGCATAAATTCTTTTATTGGGCATAGGGCCAACTTCATCCATTATCCTTTTTTGAAACTTTTAAGTTGAATTATGAGGGTCTTCCAATACTTAGTGTAATGGTCTTAATGTCTTAAAGCTTATTTCTCATTATCCTTTAAAACTTACCATAACCAGTTTTACTTTTACAGTGGGGCGGTAACTTCAAAAATTCCCCATAATTTCATATTTTACTCTTTTGTTTCGAATTTTGGTGTGATTATACTTGTCTGAGTCTATTTTTAAACAAAAGAAACCCCACTTAAAAATTCATTTTGTAGCTTGAGTTATGCACATTTTATTCTAATTGTTTAGGATTGAAAGTTCACCTCAGGTCAGTGGTTTGTCCACTTCACTGCGAGTTCCTCACATGGAATCTAACAAAACTGTTTTATGGGAGTGTTCATCTATGTCTTAGCTTTCTAAAAAACTTGGTCCCACTCAAAAATGTTATGTATAACTTGAGTTATACACGTTTTATTACCCACTGCCCGGACAGAAACCCATCCAGGAACAGTAAACTTTGAAAATTCATATCTCTCTCGTTTTAAGGCCAAATCTCACATATTTTATATGTATGAAAAGCTCTTTGAGTCTATTTTCACAGAAAATTAGTTTCGTTCCATTTTGAGTTTTGTGGAGTGAGTTATACCATACGCTTTACAGACTGCCAGAATTCCAGATTAACTAGTTTTTAAGTTTTACATATCAATCTTGTGGAAATGTTGCTATATCACTTCAAATCACCATTTTTATGTTTTATCTCATCATCATACTCAAAGTTTTAGTCATCAAATCAGTATTTTAAACCAAGATAAAGCAACATACATAAAACCATCATGCCACATATTCTCACTTCAAGGCAACATTTTTCAACAAGATAAGAAAGCTCATAGAGCAAGAAATGGTCATGAGACCTTGGAGCAAGTCCTAAAACCACCTAGCTATGAAGAGCTTAGGAGTTCTAGAGCTTGAAAAATACATGAAAAAGAGAGGGTTAGAGTCACTACCAAATGAGTCTCTTGAGGAGTAGAAAGAGTTGATGGGTTGGAGATGATCTTCCTCCTCCTTGAGCTTGATGATGGGGCTAAGTGAGTGTTTGTTTTGCTTCTTCAAGAACCAAAGAGGGTGGTCCTTGAAGGGCTTGTGAGTATGGTGAAAGGAAAGAAAGTTGGAGGGGGTGTGAAAGTGGGAAGAAGAACAAGAGGAATTGGAAGAGTAGAAGGGCTAGAATGAGTCTTAGAGAGAAGTGAGAGGTTAGGCTTGTAGTGAGAGAGTGAAAATCACAAATGAAAGAGTGGGGGGGGCTGTTTGGGGCGCAAAAATGGGGAAAAGTGGGCTGATTGCTTTGCTTCTCCAACAAGCAAGAGAGAGTAGGTAAGTCTTACTTCTTTTTCAAGCAAAAGGGCTAGGAACCTTGGGGTAAAAGGGTGAGTTGTGTTTCCTTTGAGTCTTGGCACTTGGGTAAAGGCTTGTAGTGTTTCTTTTCAAGTGGTTAAAAGCATGATCTATCCTAGGATTGGCATTGGATGATTGTGATCACTCCAAGTGTCACAATCTTGATGGAGGAGAATAGATCTTTTGTCTTGACTTAGGGAATCTACTAACATGGGCTCTTGATCTAAGGGTGCATGATGAGAAGACAAATGGATGGTTGGATTTTGCTCTTGCCCTTGGCCAAAATTTGGTGTATCAATTAGGAGAAATTATTAAATGTTCAAAGCCATTAGAATTACCTAAGTTGTTAATCAATTCGATTAGTTAAATTGCTCTTTAACCAATTTCGGTTAATTACAGCTTTAAGACGTTTTTCCTCTTAAAAGAATTGATCTTATGAATTATGTAATTAGGGTTTAGAATTAATTTATCTCAAATGGGTAGGGTAGAACAATTGTCTTATACTTAATTAATAAGATTGGATTAGCTTAATTATATCTCTAAGTTATGAACTAATGAAGTTCGAATAATTAGGTTTTAATTAAACCATTTAGTGCATTATGATTCAATTATTGACTTGACTCAATTCACTAAGCTCTTGCTCATCGAGGTTAGCCGATTAGTCCTCAGTTAATCGTTAACCTTTCTAATTAGCCAGGATCACTGAGCTAATTAGCGTAGACAAAAATTGGGGATGTTACACAATACATATATAATATAAGGCCATTGGATTAGTATTGAGAGAGATATGAATTTTGAAAATTTGACCTAGGTTTTTGAGTTTGATTCTGGGCAGACTAGGTTGTTTAGGGCAAAACTTGCCCTATACAACTTGGAATTGAATGAAACTAACTTTGTTAGAAAGTTTACACATATTAGAATATCCCATAAAAATTTCAGGGTAAGATAATGTCCCATTTGCTCCCAGTGGTTTGAGGAAGTTGCCCTATATCCAAACCGAGCCAAAATAGGGCAGTTTAGAAAGGTCAAATTTCGGGGCTTATAACTCAAGCTCTACTAATGCAAATGAAATGGGACTTCTTGCAAATGAAAGCTTGTCCTATTAGCTTTAATATGATATAAATTTTGATATGATTTGAACTAATTTTTTATTTTTAGTGGATTTTTACTTTTAAGTATGTAATTCTGGCTAGTTATAGGGCAGGTCGAGATAGAACTTAAATATCTTGAGCTACATTTATCAAAATTAGATGGGACTGAAGGGGTTAAAAAATAGACACACCACACTCCAACATATCCAAAATTTAGGTCCAAATGAGTTAAATGGAAATTATGGCTTATTTTACAAAAATCGGGTTAAGTGAAAGTGCTAAGACAGCAACTATACCTTAAATGCAACTAATGTTCCTATGAAATTGATGTTGAATTGTGAATGAAGTGTTGAGAATTTTCTGTAAAAATTGGTTGTCTAAGTATTGGCACTATTCATAGGGAAGCGGACACGTTCTGTTATGCTGCCAAATTTTTGGTAGAATTGTAAGGAGGTTATGAATATTTATATGTTAAGAATTTGTATGCGTAAATCATGTATGCAAGGATATATGAAAGTAAATGATGAAACATATATATGAGTGCATTCAACATGTCTATGCATGATTATGTATGGGAATGAAAGGACATGAACATATTATATGTGGATCCCTTCACCTAGAGGTAGTTATGAGATCCTTCCTTGTAAAGGCAGTTAAATAAGATAAGATTGGGTCCCTTCACTTGGAGGCAGTTAATTGGGTCCCTCCCTGTAAAGGCAGTTAAAAGATATGATGAAGGTCCCATATTCCTAAGGAGTGTGACATGGTGATCACACCTCGATGGGGTATGACATGGCGATCCTACTCTGGAATATGGCATGATGAGCACATCCTGAGGAGTGTGACATGGCGATCACGCTCTGATGGGGTATGACATGGTGATCATATTCTGGTATGTGATAAACTATGAGATCCCTTTACCTTGGAGGCACGTGATCAGATAAGAACCCTCTACATTGAAGGCAAGTGGTCAGTTGAGATCCCTCTATTCTTGAGGTACGTGACTAGGATAGATCCCTTCAATTTAGAGGCATGTGACCAAAATGAGATCCCTTCAAGACTAGAGGCACGTGGGTCCCCTTGCGGCTCAGTACTGTGTTATGACGGTCATGAGTTGAGCTCACTCCTAGATCAGACTACCCAAGGGCAGTAAAGACTAAAGATTAAAACATATGCAAGCACCCTGGGAACGACGATACGTAACAGCTAGGCGTGCCAAGAAAAGAAAGCAAAGAAA
Source organism: Pterocarpus macrocarpus (assembly GCA_031439585.1). NCBI lineage: Eukaryota > Viridiplantae > Streptophyta > Magnoliopsida > Fabales > Fabaceae > Pterocarpus > Pterocarpus macrocarpus. The sequence continues at coordinate 32,494,371 of CM062515.1, forward strand.
GTTAAAGAAAAACACCAGTGCATTTGCATGAATTCAAGTATGAGTATTTATATAATTATATCCCATGTTTTATTGAAGTGGAGACTATTCTATCTACTTATGCTGTGATTATTATTCTAAATATGAAATATTGCTAATGTGACTCAAGTGTGTGAATGAAACTTCGGACAATATATTTTCAAACTATAAAACTGAACAATTTATTTGGCATAATCACCTTCTTCATAATAAACCGAAGCAGCTGGAGATAATAACAATGACACAGCATATGGTAGTTTAATGAATCCTACTGAGAATTTATAATTCTCACTCCTATGTTTATTTCCGTACTATCTCCAGATAGTTCAGAAGTTCCGAAGAAGGTCCTCCAAGGCGGAGTTGACTAGTAAGATTGAAGGTGGCCGAAGGTTGCTACCAAACAAGGTCCGATTAAGTGATAGTAACAACTCCTAGGTGAGGTATTATGACTTAAGCATAGTACCACACTTGGGAGGGTGTTACATTTAACCTCTGTTAGAGTGTATTTAGATGAACTATTCTTAGAGGGTAATATAATTTTTGACCTCTTGTTAGTTTTGTTTAAACTTGTTAATCAACTTAGTTAGAGTGCCTATTTGTTAACATTGTTTGGAAAAAGGGCAATGAGTGATGATCTAAGTTTGAACCCTCCTACCACCGCCTTCCCGTCCTAACAGCACCATATTCGCCCTTCACTCTGTTGCTGTAGCCACCAAACGTGTGTCCCCCTTGGAGACCAACCCCATCATAACCCATGAATCCTTCCTCTAGTCCACCCTTAACCATCGCAAGCACATCATGAAATCATGAAGGGAATGCATAAGGCCCTTTTCGCTACTGCGTCTTGGCATTCTAAAATAAAAAAGGAAAAAGAAAAGAAATCTCAAGCAATAATACCAAAGGAAGCAATTTAATATTGAATTTGGTGAAACCCAAACAACAATCTGAGACAAGATAAAATAAATACCTGAGCTCTAAACATTTTTGTTTTTCTTATTGGATTTTGATGCATGCTTGCTATGAAAAATCCAAAAGCATAGCAAACTCAAAATAATACACAAACAAGAAAGAGCTTAGTGTGGCAACTTATCAATGGCAAAGACCATCTGTACCATGGACACTGATGGCAGCAATGACCACACTTTCCTTGCAAGGACCAACAACGACAAGGGCCAACAACGACAAGGGCATCCTCATCCTCGTTGCCGACAACCTTTCCGACAATGGCAAGGCAACACTGTGGGTTGAAAAGTACAAGCCTCTCAATGATGTTGCCGCTCACCGTAACATTGTCGACAGCAGTAAGGCGCTCACTCTTCCCTCTCCCACCACTTAGCCATACTCCAAACCACACACCCACATTAGCATTCATTGTAGTAGTAGATGAATTCTTCAAACGAATTCCTACGCTGCACAAGATCTTTTTACCCTTTCAAAACATAGTTTTTTTTTTGGTACATTCAAAATAGAGTTTTCTTTGCAAAAATAATATTCTCTTTAATTATTTTGCTAATCATTTGGTTTAACATACATTAATCTGTGAGTTTAATTTTACAATTAAATTAAGGTGATTGCTCTGGTGCCTTTTATATTGGGAGGCACATATGCCATTTTTACATGGCCTAGTGTTGTTTTGCCACATGTAATCACTTAACCTACATCAGATATCCCAGATTAGTAAGTGTTAAAATTACATAAACACCCTTTACTGATTCTAATGTTTACTAATAGTGGTTCACTCTTTTTACTATTAGTCAAATTAACTTTTACTAATAGTAATTAACTCTAAAAATTGATCTCCTTTTTTTTCTTATTTTCACTTTTCATCAAAAACTAATTAGCAAAAATACTTCCAAGAACCTGGAACTCCATGGGAAGAACACCAACCTTGAATAGGAACCACTAGTCTACCTAGAGAAAGCATCAATTTAGAATCAAAGACCACAAATATCAACCCCAAATCAAAAGTCTTCCAAATCCCAAATCCAAAATTGCGAAGCTAGGAGCCCCCAAATTGCGCACTCAATCTTCAACCCCAAATCGTGATAGTGTTCTAAATGAAGACCACAGCATCAGCCCCTAATCCAAATTGCGAAGCCATTAGCCCCCAATCTCTCCTATTCACAAAGTGTAACATCCCCACTTTCGTAAACAGAATGTAATGGAAACTTTGAATTTTCCTTAGGTAGTGTGAGAATTTCTCAGGTAGCACTATGTCATGTCGATCCTCACACTAGGAATTATAGGGTAGTGTAACACTGCCGTTGAAAATATGGCACTACCATATGTTAAAAATTAGGAAATGACAAAAGTGACCCTGTCAACTTTTGTTAATTGCAGTGATGCCCAAAATTTTTAGAAATTATATTTTGACCCCAAAGACTTATTCCCACAATAACCCTAGAACTTTTCATGAAATGACCTTCATGTCCACATATCTGTAGAATTAGCAGAATGAGATTTTAAACAGAGCATAATTACGTTGTGAAACCGTAGAAGTTTAAATCTCGGCCGATTGGACCATGGAGGCAGTCTGGTGTGAAATGACGTGGGGTATCCCTAGACTTGCTCAAAATTACGGAAATGTCATTAGATGTGGGAAATAGAAAATAGAAAAGCTCCGAATTTGCAAACACGTTTATTTCACATTAATAAGCAACTTATTCGATCTTATTAACTAAGTAAGGTTAATTAGAAGTTAATTAAATGTTAATTAGGAGTTAATTAGAGGGATTAGGCTTAGGAACAATTAGAATAGAGATATAGAAATTCTCTTAGAGTCATTTAGTAAAGTTTTGTCGATTTGAAGAAAATCGGCGAAGATTCGGTATTTTAAACCGCCAAAATCGAACCAGTAGAATTTTTTATCGGAAACCCTCACTTAAGTGGCTGAAATTCAGCTACCCCTATCACATATGAGTGGCGCCAAGTGTTGCTCAAGATAGTGGAGAAACTTGGCCTCACCTCCACCGGATTTTTATCGTTTTACGCCTAGTTGTTCGATTTTTATCAAATAATTGAGGTTAATGAAATCCGACTAAATATTTATTTAGGGTTAATTAACTAGCAAATAATTGAGATTAGATGGGAGAGAATTAGATTAGAAGCATAGAAGATTTCATAGAAATTTTTCTAAACCGATTTACCGATTTAAAGGAAATCGGTAAGATTTCGGTATTTTAAACTGTCAGAACTGAATCAATAGGATTATGCAGCCAAAATCCTATGACTCAATGGCTGAATATTTAGCCACTTATTCATTCATTGGTGGCACAAGAAAGGCCACAAAATGAAGAGAGTTGGCTGAAATTTAGCCACTAACTCTCAACCAAGTAAAATCTAAGTTGCTAACTACTTCCTTGATGCCTTAATGACCTATTCCTTTCCGTTTCCCTTCAACAAAAAATACACCCCATCCTCTCCCCTTCCAGCCTCATTCATCTTTTCTCTCTTTAATCTACTCCATCAACCTTCAAGTTTTGACAAGATTCCACCCACCTAGACTCCAAAATCTAGCAAGATCACATACAAGGAGGTAGGAATCTCAACTTTCTCCTTCTTTTTTTTGAATTAGGGCTGCTTAGGGTCCTTTGTTCATCCATGATTCTGATGTTGTGATGGATAGGGATGATGATGTAAGGTTGGTTTAAGGTGTATATGTGAGTTTGAATTGAAGATTGGATGGATTAATTTAAGGAAAACATGAATCCAAAAAGAATTCAAGAAGTTGTTAGGGTTTTCCCCTCAGCGGTCCGTATGGCGGAGTGTACTACTCCGCCTACAGCCATTTAAATTTGATGAATCCATTTTTATATGAAACTAGACATTTAGGGATTTTCATACATATAAAATATAAGGCCATTGGATTAGTATAGAATTAGTTATGAATTTTTGAAATTTGACCTAGAAATCTGGATTCTCATCTCGGCAGTATGAGTTGAGAAAGGTGTAACTCACCCTACACAACTCTAAATTGAGTGCAACCAAACGCTGTTTGAAATCTAACATGTAAGGAAACATCCCATAAAAATTTCAGAGTCAGATTCATTGCCATTTGTTCCTAGCACATCAATGAAATTGACTTAAGTTCAAACCGGGCTGGAACAGGGTAGTCCAGTAGGGTCAAGTTACGGGGCTTATATCTCAAAATATACTCATGTAAATGATATGAAACTTATTTCATTTGAAAGCTTGTTCTATTAGCTTTAAATTGATATAAATTTTGATTTCACCCACATTTCTATTTTTAGTGAATTTTTACTTCTAAGGGTGCATTTCTGGCTAAGTACAGGGCAGTTTGAGGTAAAATACTAATAACTTGAGTTACACAAATCAAAATGAAATGAGACTAAAAGAGTTGGAAACTAGACATATAGAGCTATGACATATCCAAAATTCAAGTTCAAATGAGTTGAATAGAATTAAAGGTGGATTTTACAATATACAGGCAGAAGAGGGTAGAGGCAGTAGAAAACTTTGTTGATATTTCTATTGATTTTGACATACCATATGATTAATAATGTTGCTGTAACTTGCTATTTTACGTTGAATTGCATACTTAATTGATTGTATTGGTAGCTTGGCACTATCCACGAAGAAGCAGACTCGATCTGTTATGCTGCCGAATTTTCGGTAGGAGTTTATGAGAACTTATGCTATGAGTGATTATACTTTGGATATATTTACATTTACATGTCATGTTCATGTATGTCACACATACAAGCATAATTAGAATATTATATGAGAAATAAGAATATGATATGAGAAATAAGGTGTGAGACACATCCATGAATGCACAAAGCATCCGCATGCATGATAAGATGTGGAAAGGAAAAAGATAATAAGAACTTGCAAGAGGGATGTATTAAGCCACTATGTGAGGCCTAGCATAGACCCAACTAGCGTGCACCAGAGCGGTACTATCTAAGACTTGGGCCAGCCATCGACCAGATTTAATGGGAATAGACCGGTGTGAGGGTCGAGGAAAGTAAACCCATCACTCATGTATAGGTTCGAGCTTAGACCTGAAAAGTAGGCTATTACCCAGGGGTGAGAGAGGCCATTCACCTCCGAGGGACCAAGTACAGAAGAGTAAGATCAAGTTGCAAGTTAAAGAAAGACACGAATTAAGTCAAGTGCACTTGCATACAATCAAGTATGAGCATCTATATGTGCATCTTCAATTATCTCGTTAAGTCATAATGCTATTATGATTCTTGTTGAAGCATATTATAGTATTCGTATTTCTATGTCTGTCATATGATATGGCAAGTGGTTGTTAAAATATAACTCGTTTTGAGAAAGGTGTTTTCAACTTAAAATTGAACCACTATTTGTTTATATGTGCTCATATTTTCATAATAAATCGAAGCGGCTGGAATGTTTATGATGACACTGTAAGAGTGATGGTTTGAATTTACCTATTGAGAACCTTAGGTTCTCACTGCCTACTTGTATGCTTTTCTTTTTCGTAAACATTCCAGCATCCAAGTTGGAAATCAAGTGTGAGGCGGAGTACAGTGTAACATCCTACCAACTTAATATTATGCTTAAGTCATAGCATAAAATTGGATAGGTTGTGTTACCGTGTTGATACTCCGATTACTAATTACTTGTCATGTCTCTCTCTTTTTTTTTTTTTTTTAAATAGGAGAAACGACGCGCGGTATATAACGAACGTAATAAAGTTTAATAAATCACAACAGAAAGGATAAGAATAAGTAATACATCCTTAACTGTATACATGCATATATAGGTCAGAAGCCAACGCTTCAGCTTATATATGTTTCAAAAGCAGAGTAAAACAAAGGAACAACAAAGTTCCTATTGTTAAAAGTAGAGACAGAATTGGCAAGAGCTAGCTATGTACAGAGAGTCCACTATGGGATCATGGTGGAACTGCAGGTCTGGAATCTCAGTAGAAAGAATGGCCGTCGAGTCCATCACTAGCGTTTGAGAATGATGCGGAAATGCAAAACGAGGTGAGAATTTAAAGAAATTCTCAGTAGGGTTCGCGTATGGTATCTAACTGACGTCACATTCATTCTTAGTTGCCTCTATTTTTATTTAATTATAAAAACATGGGTTCAAACTGAACTATCCATATTTAATAAGTTTAAAAAAACGTCTGGTCCGAGGCAAGGTTCAGTTTTACTTAAGACAGCATAAGAAACAGAACAAACTATTAAGTAGTGACACTCAGAATAATGAGCAGAATAAATGAACATACAGTAATAGATAAATATAACAGCCAATCTGTAAGCATCATATAATGACTATTCAATGCAAATGGCATATAATGACTATTTAATGCAATCACACAAAATCTCATTCTTGAACTTATCTTTATAAACTTTTCCATTACTTGGTCCCTTAGGAGTTCTTGGCCATTTTAGACTCTTGGTAATAGTCTATTTTTTAGGATCGAGCTCATTCCTATACAGGAATGGCGGGTTTACTTTCCCCAACCTTCCCACCGATCTATTTCCCTTAACTTTAATCCGGGGCTGGCCCAAGTATCATGGAACTTTCATCATAACATAATCTTTATGTTCATCATAACATAACCTTTATGACTTTCTTGAAAATGCATATGCATCTGAATGTAGAATATAACTCATGCATAGACTTTACCGAAATTTCGGCAACATAATGGAACGTATCCGCTTTCCCATAAATAGTGTCAATACTCAGAATACCCATTTTCAAAGAAATCATAACACTTTAGTCATATCTCAAACATTAAACTCATGGCACAAATTCTGAAATCAAAATATGGTTGCTATCTCAATACTTGCATTCAACCTGGTTCTTGTAAATCAAGCCATAATTTCTATTTAACTCATCTAGACCTCAATTTTGGATATGTTAAAATGTTATGTGTCTATTTTCTAACCCCTTTAGTGCCACCTAATTTTGATAAGTATAGCTCAAGTTATTTAGATTTCATCCCGGCCTGCCCTGTAGCTGGCCAGAATTACACACTTGGAAGTAAAAATCCACTAAAAATCGAAAACTAGCTCAAATCAAATGAAATTGGTCTCATATTAAAGTTACTAGGACAACCTTTCATTTGCAAATATTTCCATTCATTTGCCTTAGTAGGGCTCGAGTTATAAGCCCCGAAATTTGACCTTCCTGCATTGCCCTGTTTTGGCCCGGTTTGGACATAGGGCAACTTCTTCAAAATACTGAGAGAAAATGGGACTGTACCAAACTCGGAAATTTCTTATGGATGTTCTCGCATGTGTAAGATTTCTAACAAAGTTAGTTTCACTCAATTTGGAGTTTTATAGGTTGAGTTACACCCTTCTCAACTCATACTGCCTAGGTGAAGGTTCTGAGTTCTAAGTCAAACTTCAAAAATTCATATCTCTCTCAATATTAATCCAATGGCCTTATATTATATATGTATGGAAAGCCCTAAATGTCTAGTTTCATATAAAAATAGTCTCATTGGATTTAATCTGCTACAGGCGGAGCCATACACTCCGTCGTACGGACTACCGAGATAGTTTAGGCTTCCAGCCCCTCACATCTTCCTATTCTCACCCTTTCCTACTCCTTAATCAAATTTAAACACAAAAATAGCCAAAGATCATCATATTTATTAATTAATCACATCAGGAAGTGAGAAGATAGAATCAAAATCAGTCACCCACAATCAGAATATCAAGAACAAAATTGAACCTCTATTTCTTTGGAGTGTGATGTTGCTAAGTGTTGAGCTAAGTGTTGAAGTTTGAATTAATAGAGCCTTGTTAAGCTCTTAGGAGTGATAGAGTTGGTTGAGAGGAGAAGAGAAGAAGGAGGTTGAAATCAGAAGAGAGAGTGGCGTAATCAGTATGGAAAGAAGAGAGAAAAATTTGATTTAAGCATTAAAGAGGTAGTTGGCTTTGTGAGTTTTGATTGGTTGAAATTTTGTGAGTGAAGTTCAGCCATGTCTCCCTCTTTTGTGGCTAAATTATTCTCCACGTTGCCTAAAAGTGGAACTTGCCTCCATTCTATCAGAAATCGGAACTCGTCTCTATTCTGTGTAAAGTCGAAACTCGCGTCCATTTTATTTGAACTTGAAGCTTAAGTCGGATGTCGAAACTCGTGCCCATCTTATTTGAGACTTGGAAATAAATTCGGAGATCGGAAATCATGTCCATTTAATTTGAAGCTTGGGAATAAAGTAGGAGATCAGAACTCGTGGGAATTTTGGTCGAACTTGGAGACCAACTCAGAGGTCTGATCTCGCGTCCATTTCTAGTTGAGATCAACTCAGAGGTCGGAATTCGTATCCATTCTAAATCAAACCGAAGGTCAGAACTCGTGTCTTATTCTGGTTGAACAATCAACCATGAGGTCGAAACTCGTATCCTATTTATTTCAAGCATAAGATCGGAAATCGAAAATCATAGCCATTTCATTTGAGACTTGGAGATGAAGTCGGAGGTCAGAAATTTGAACATTTCACTGGGATTGGAGATGAGGTCGGAGGTTGGAAATTGGGGGACGTTACATAGACTCGGGCATAAACCAGACCAAGAGACTTTTAAAGCTAGCTAAGGACTAGTCGGAAGCAAATGCTATGTATTATGTTAGTCACAAATTCTTTTAAATCGTAATTATTTTGTTTTCTATGTATCAGAGATGATGAAATTTATGAACTATCATTCAGTAATAAAGTGTGCAGTTAAAGGGCCATATATTATATTTTCCACATTTTAAAGTTTTCTTAGCATGGTGACAACCTTTTAATATAACCCCATGACTCGAGCATGGCTTATACGATAAAGGTTATTACCCAAAGTTATTAGCGTGAAATCGCAAAAGAAGTAAGGTCTCCTTTCTCCCCTATTTTGTGTCAATTGTTCTCCCAATTCACGAACCCATTATCGTGTCCATCTCCTAATTAGTGGATGGGTGTTTTGATTACATTCAGTGATATTTCTCAAGTATAATTGTATAAATTAATCTAGACTCCATCTACCTAAGTAAGTCCAGTAGGCCATGTTACATCAGTTTGTGTTAGAATATTGTGGGGATCCTAGTGCATTGTTGATAAATATTTTCTTGCCCTTTCTACTCGTCAATTGGGATTTATTTCCTCTTCGACCTTCCTATATACTATAGTTGATATGTGCAAAACTTTTTTTGAAACTTCAAATATTTTCCAAATATGCCAAATTTTCATGTTATTTTTAAATATTGGATGCCTCTCTTTTTTAGGACTATATATATAGTTGGTAGTGACTTGCATATTGCAATGTGATATTGTGTTTGATTATGGTTCTTTGCATATAGGATCAAGGTTTTGATGTTGATGTGCTTCTCATTGATGCTGATCAGACCTTTCATTCAATCAAGGTCCCTTCTTTTTTTTAATCTTTGGTATTGAATATGGTGGGGAATGTTTAATTCTTTATAATGGTTTCTTTGAATGTATTGATAGGAGAATCAATATAAGAACTTCAACCTACTCTTTTTTTTTTTTGAAAAAAAAAACCTCTTTTCCTCCATCATGGCTTGCATCAATTATCGTCGCCGCAATTGTAATTTGAACTTTCACATCACATGAGCAATACAATTTCATGTCCTATGTTATTGGCAAGCTCTAAGCTAAAGTAATGGAAGATGACGCTATAGTTCTGATGATCTGGAGTCTAGTACCTGTGCTATTGGTAATGTCTTTTGCAGAAATGTGTTCAATTTTATTTTCTCTTTAATAATATTTTTTGCATTGAAAGTAGAATTTTAGAATCCCTAAAAATTTTGTTGTTAGCACAAATTGATATGCTTCTGATTTTATGCAATTCTTTCATCATTGGAAGTGGTAGGAAATTATTAAGTTTGATATATAGATTTGAATTTCTAAAGCCTAGATTTTTTTTAAAATAGTTTTGAGCTCCAACTTCATATCAATCAATTAAATAGCCAAATATGAAATGAGTTCATTGATTCTTGGTCATTTTCTATGTAGATTTAGTAACAACATTTTATGGTAAAAAGTTTGGCATTTTCTAACATGTGGGTCCATTCACTATTAGTGCTAATTTCATGCATTGACTATGAATCAAAAATAAATTCAATATGCGATTCCATGGTTTAGCCCGTTTATGTTAACACTTCCAAACCACCTTAAGCATAATAGGATTATTGATTTATTTAGACAAACTTTCTATTTATATTGATTTTCTGCATAAAGTATAATCCTAATTCAGTTTATTTATGGTATATTACTATGTTTCTTATATGAAATTTGATATATACTAGGTTTTCTCAGTGTTGCATCAAGCTATCTCAATTTTAGAATCATGATCACATACATTGCTCGGACCTATGTATGTCCTCGACCTTGATTTGTAATTTTATTGTAGCTTTGTATTTTTGTGATACTAATTTGCTTTTCTTTAACTATTGGTTTTATATTAATTACAACTTTCTTAATTCTTTATGAAGGAGGGAAAGTGTTTTGTTCACTGATTAATAAAACTAATGATATTTAGTGGTTGATTAAAAGAAAATCCAGTTTCAGTACTTGCTCATATTCTAGATGGAAGAATGAAAGTTTTATTTTATATATTTTGTTGACCATATGAATCCATCTATTCACTTCTTGTATTCAAAATGGTAGCACTTCCTTCACAATGATTAGTTGTGGTGGTGTTTTAGTTGAGATTTGAGTAAGGATCACTCTATATCATAGGTTCTTTTTGCAAGTGTAGATATAATAACTCACTCCGTCACTGTTTAATTCCTGTAGTTTTTGTGCAGCATTCTCGTTGTTTGAGGCTTGGTGAAAGAAGGGTGCACCTATCTCTCAATTTCGTAAAGGTTGTCTAAACCCATCTAAAGGCATGAATCTATTTGAGGGCGAAGTCCATAAATCTCTCAGGTTTGTTTTTTTCTTGTACTCATCTTGTTAACTCAATCTTCCTTATATTTGTTAAACTGTGAGTAGACATAGTTTGATGTTGAGCCGTGTTTCAATGTTCTCAAACCTCTAAATTAGTTTAGATTTGCATGCATAATTATTTGTTAACATGATATTCTACCAGTGATTTTAGTGAAAATTTGTTATTCAATTTACAGGGTTTTTAGGATATGTCTGTTCATGTGTTATTCAATTTGTTATTTAAAAGTGAAGATTCAAATGTTATTGTTGGTGACTTTGAGGAATTGAGTTTTGATTTTGAGGCTAGTTTGCATGAAAATGTGGGGGAAAAGCAAAATGATGTAAATGCTGATAAGGATGAACAAAACACATACAATGCAGATGAGTCTAATAGAAGGATAATGGAACTAACTACTAAAGACATTTGGGGATTAGAGTTTGATAGTGAGGCTCAAGCGATTAAGTTTTATCTCAAATATGCTTGATGCCATGGTTTTGTGATGAGAAGGTATAATGTAGGTTGTGATTTGAAGGGAAATGTCAATACGTGTCAATTAGTGTGCAATAGAAAGGTTTTGAGGGACAAGAAGCACTTGGAAAGGTTAGACAAAGTTAGAGATCATAAGCCTATTACCCGAACTAATTGTCAAGCTAGGATTCATGTACATGTAGATTATAAAACCCGTGAATGGAAAGTCATTGCCTTAAGGCGTCCTACAACCATGAGCCAATCCCACCTAGGTTTATTCACTTAATTCCGACTTATCGTCATGTACATGTAGATTATAAAACCCGTGAATGGAAAGTCATTGCCTTAAGGCGTCCCACAACCATGAGCCAACCCCACCTAGGTTTATTCACTTAATTCTGACTTATTGTGGTATGAATTATGCAAACAAAGCCCAAGTCAATAGTTTGCAGTCATTTGGTGTTAGAACATGCCACATAATGGGTTATATGTTGGCTCAAAAAAGTGGATATGCTAAAGTAGGTTTCACGAAGAAGGACCTATATAACCACATTGATAGGAGTAGGCATGCTAAGATAAAAGATGGTGATGCATATGGTGCTATGAGTTACTTAATAGCTAAGGCAGACCAAGACCCACTTCTAAAGGGCAAGTATACAATGATAGATGACTGGAAATTGTTAAACTTGTTTTGGGCTGATGGAGCAAGTATAATCAATTATGAATATTTTGGAAATGTTATTGCATTTGATTCCACATAAAAGAAGAAAAAGTATAACAGGCCTTTAGTTATATTTTCAAGATCTAATCACTATGGACACATGTAACACCCTCTCAAGCACAATACTATGCTTAAGTTATAGTATCATACTTAGGAGTTGTTACTTATAAATAAATAGACCTTGTCTGATAACAACTCTTGGTCATCCTCCAATCTCGATCAACTTTGTCCAAGATGACCATCTTCAATATCTCCTAAGCTATCTGGAGATGACATAGGAACATATATAGGGGTGAGAATTATATATTCTCTGTAAAACATCCTAGACTACTGCACATAGTGTCGTGTCATCATCCCCAGTTGCTTCGATTTATTATAAAATGGCGATCATGCCATAACAACTATAAATTTCATTTTATAAGGTTCAAAAATATCCTTCTAAAATAGATTTATTTTATTCACATACTTGACAATTAAGAGAGCAATTTTATAATAGAAATAAAAAGAAAATAACTTATGCATATGCAGATGCATATCATGTAATCATGTAAGTGCACCTGTCTTTCTTGACTTTCTTTAGCTTTCTTTAATCTTTACTGCCCTTAGATAGCCTGATCTGGGAGTGAGCTCAACTTGTGACTGTTGCCACATAGTACTAACCTACAAAGGGATCCATGTGTCTCTACATTAGAGGGATCTCATAATTTTAACTGTCTTCATAGAGAGGGATCCAATAACTACCTCCAAGTGAAAGGATCTTATTTTATTTATTCACATATGATCTAAATTCACATGTACAAACATATCATATGCTCATATATTCATATATGAATAAACTCGATATGCTTATGATTATATTACATAATTCATATACTTTGTCGAAAATCCGACAGTATGATAGCTGTAATAGGAAAGTTTCCCAAAATAAATAACAGAAAAAAAATAGCCAGCCAGTCATAGAAAATAATGATCTTAACACAATGTCAATAATAACTCAAACATAATCATCATCATAGATAATACTCCAACATAACATCATTCTATTATGTAATTGCATAAATACGCACTCAATTTAGGATCCACATGGTTTTGAGACTCTCAAACTACTTGATTCACAATTTGATTCACCTTTCTTAAGATCTGTAATGAATTTATAATTCCATCAAAATTCTATTTTAAGGCCAAATTTTATTGGAATATAGCTCTATTAGTCTATTTTTAAACCTCTTTGGTTTCACTAAATTTTGAGGTGTATAATTTAAGTTATTAAAGTTTTACTCAAGATTGTCTTGTTTTAGGACAGACTTGCATATAAAAAATTAGAAAATTACTAAAAATTCATCGTTTATCATTTTTATTTAAAATTTATATCAAAATGTACTTATTTGGACCCTCTTTCAATCCCAAGAAGTTTCACTTTAATTGGGTAGATAGAGCTTGAGTTATGAGCTCCTCTAGTGAATTGTCCTGTTTCCACCCAAATAGAGCATAGGTCAACTTCAAGGAATTACAAGACATAATGTACTCATGATCTGATTTTGAAATTTTATGGGCATGATTTCCTATGTGTTAACTTCCTTACAATATTGGTTTTACTCAATTTGAAATTATATAGAGCGAATTATACTCCTTATATCACACTCTGGTTAGGATAGAAAATATAATCCAATAGCCTACTTCCAAAATCATAACTATTTCATTTCAAGTCCAATGGACCTAGAATTTATATGGTTGGATTGCTCTTGAAGTCTAGTTTCATCCAAAATTAGTTTCACTTGAATTTGAGCCCTATAGATTGAGAAATACCATTTGCTATATGGACGACTCCTAAGGTTTTTATTCAATAGCTTTTCTACTTTGGGTCTATCTTCGTTTTCTAATATCTTCTTCAACCTAAACCAAGTTTCTCTACTTTGAACCACAAGAAAAGTGCTTTTTTAGCATCATAGAAGAACAAATCAAGAATGATAGAAGAAAATCCTAACATCCGTAAAACCCTAAAAGACTACAAATCTAGGAAATCCTACCTCAAAATTAAGATGTGTAACTCCTCAACTTGAAGCTTTGATATCTCTATTTCCCTCAAACCTTAAGATAGTTGTAAATCCCTTCTTACTACTCAAGAGGCTGAGGTTAAAAGATTAGGTGAAGAAGGATTTGGGCTGGTCTTATGGCTCTTTGATAATACATAAAGAAAATACTGGAAGATTTGGGCAAGAGGGAGCAAGGTGCAGGAGTTTTGGGTGTGTATGAGTAGGTTGGAGAAGAAAATGAGAGTAGAGAATGAAGGGGTGGCTACACAAAAATGAAAGGAAAAAGGAGAGAAAATGATGATGATAATGAGTTTTCTTTTCTTTTAAGTCACCTTGCTTGATGGATGATCCTCATTGGTAGCTATGAAAGGAAATTTAAATTTCCTTGAGCTTGAAATTTGGGTGGTCTCCATGTGGCCACCAAGAGGGTTAGGGTGGCTAGTTTCTAGCCACACATCCTAGGATTTTTTAACTAATATTTATGTTATCTTGCCATATAGGTTCATACCAGATTAGTTCTTGTATTACAAGGCTCTGATAGTAAGACAATTTCTTCGGTTAGCAAAACATTTCAAATTTTTCTACAAAGAAGATTTGAATTCACATTATCCTATAATTAGCATTTCCTTATTGTTTATTTGTATATCTATAATGTATCTAAAAATTTAATTATTCGCAGTGCTGGTTATACGCACTATGATTCGAAATGTTACACCATATAATTAGCATTTTCATATTACCTACTTGTATATCTATAATGTATCTAAAAATTTAATTATTTAACAGTGCTGGTTATATGCACTGTTTTTGGGATGTTACACTACACAGCAATTTTTGGGTGTGCTTTGGTGTCTCATGAAAAGGTTTAAACTTATAAGTGGGTTTTGTGTAACATCCTAAAGCACAGTGCATCTGGTTAGCACTGTTAACTAATTTATTCCATTGCATTAGAGAAATAAAGAGTAATTAGGATTGAAATATAAATTTTAGGGTTAGGAGAATTTTAAATTTTGCTATGAAGAAAATTTATGAAAACCATTAACAATATTTTGCTAATTTAAGAAAAATCAGTTTAATTTCTGTGTTATTTAGTGCAAGAACTAAATCAGTAGAAATTTATATTGTAGGACTACAAGAATACCAATTAAAAACCTTGAAAGAGTGGCCACAATTCAACCATCCACACCTCTTTTGTCGGCGCCATACTAGCCACACAAAGGGGAAGCTTAATCAAAATTCAGCATCATTGAAATCCACCAATCACCACCTATGACTCATCTTCCTTCTTATGACTCGAGACACAAATCAATTCCCATTTTCTCCTCACAAAATTTGATCCCCAACTTCAGAACACTCTCCCTTATTTTCTTCCTCAACTTTATTTCTGCATCTTCACCTCTTTGTCCTACTCATACACCTTCCCCCAAACTTGCTTTCTTATTAGCTCCAACTTGAAATCGAGGTAAGATTCTTCAATTTTATTGGATATTGAGGTTTATGTGGCTGATTAGGGTTTCTTTCTTCCTCTTTATTATGATGATATATGATGATTATATGACTTGTTTCGATTGAATTAACATGGAAACTCTCGATTTGAGTTGGAAAATTGATCAAAAACTCAATGCAGAACTTAAACAAAGTTGCTAAAAATTGAAACCCTAGGGACTGTCCATACCATGAATAGTATATTTTGACCTATAGAGGTCAAAATTTAATGAAATTATTTTTAAATGAAACTAGACATCCAAAACTTTCCAACTATATAAATTATAAGCCCATTGGACTTGAAATGATAGAGTTATGAATTTTTTAAATAGCTTCTTGAATCCTACCCATTATTTTGACCAATATGGGTGTGAAAGACATAATTCACCTTATATAACTTCAAATTGAGTGAAACTAATTTTTTTAGGTAGCTAACATGTACATAATTATGCTATAAAAATTTCAGATTCATATCTTAAGTACACTACTCCCAGAAATTTTGTAAAATTACCCTATGCCTTGCTCAAGTTGAGACAGTGTAACATCCACCGAATTTTTATCATTTTTCGCCTATTTGTTCTGTTTTTATCCAATAATTGAGGTTAATGAAATCCAACTAAATATTTATTTAGAGTTAATTAACTAGCAAATAATTGAGATTAGATGAAAAAGAATTAGATTAGAAGCATAGAAGATTTCATAGAAACTTTCTTAAACTGATTTACCGATTTAAAGGAAATCGGTAAGATTTCGGTATTTTAAACTGTCAGAACCGAATCAATAGAATTATATACCCAAATTCTATTATGTCAAGGCTGAATACTCAGGCACTTAACTCTTTATGGGTGGCGCAACAAAGGCCACAAAGAGAGGGAGGTATGGCTGAAAATTGGCCACAAAATTTCAGCCAATAACAACACACTTAGCCAATCACTCATTAAGTGTTTGAATCAGATTTTTCTCTCCTTATTCAAGGTAGATTGCGCCCTCTCCCTCCTCTTCTAGCCTCCTTCATCTCTTCTCACTTCAATCTACTCCATCAACCTTCAAGTTTTGACAAGATTCCATCCACCTAAACTCCAAAATCTAGTAAGATCATATATAGGGAGGTAGGAATCCAACTTCTCTTCTTGTTTTCCTTGATTTAGGGCTGTGTGGGGATCTTGTTTTTCTCATGATGCTGATATGATTTGGAGTGATGATGATGGGTTATGGTTAATTTTGCATGTATGTTGTAATTAGGATTGGAAATGGTATGAAAGAACTTAAAGAATAAAGAGAATTCAAGAAGCTATTAGGCTTTTCACCCAGTAGTCCGTATGGCAGAGTGTACGGCTCTGCTTACAGCCATTTAAATTTGATGAATCCATTTTTATATGAAACTATATATTCAAGGCTTTCCATGCATATAAAATATAAGGCCATTGGATTAGTATAGAATTAGTTATGAATTTTCTAAGTTTGACCTAGAATCCTGGATTCCGATCTGGGCAGTGTGAGTTGAGAGGGGTGTAACTGACCCTACACAACTCTAAATTGAGTGGAACTAGCTATTTGAAAGCTAACATATAAGGGAATATCCCATAAAAATTTCAGAGTCAAATTCATTGCCAATTATTCCTAGCACATCAATGAATTTACCTTAAGTTCAAATTTTGGAACAGGGTAGTCCAATATGGTCAAGTTACGGGGCTTATATCTCAAAATATACTCATGAAAATGACATGAAACTTATTTCATTTGAAAGCTTGTTCTATTAAATTTAAATTGATATAAATTTCATATGATTTCACACATAATTCTATTTTTAGTGAATTTTCACTTATAAGGGTGCATTTCTGCCTAAGTACAGGCAGTTTGAGGTAAAATACTAATAACTTGAGTTATACAAATCAAAATGAGATGGGATGAAAAGGGTTGGAAACTACACACATAGAGCTATGACCTATCCAAAATTTAGGTTTAAATGAGTTGAATTGGACTAAAGGTGGATTATACAAAATTCAGGCAGAATAGGATGAAGTAAGCAGAAAACTCTATTGATGTTGTATTGAATTTGATGAATGAGATTGTGAATATATAATTGTTGTTCCATATTGATTTGCATGTTTGAATGATTTTACTGGTAGACTGGCACTATTCATGGAGAAGCGGACAAGTTCCGTTATGCTGCCAAAATTTCGGTAAAGCCTATATATGAGTTATAAGATACATTCAGATACATGTGCATTTTTCAAGAAATTCATAAAGGTTATGTTATGATAAAAGTTTCATAATACTTGGGCCAGCCTTGAATTAAAGTTAAGGGGAATAGATTGGTGGGAAGGTCGGGGAAAGTAAACCCGACATTCTTATATAGGAACGAGCTCGATCTTGAAAAGCAAACTATTACCTAGGAGTTGAATGGCCAAGAACTCCCAGGGGACCAAGTAATAGAAAAGTTTATGATGCTAAGTTTAAGAATCTGTTTTTGCATAGTCGCATTGCATATTCATTGTAAGTTGTTTATAGATTGACTATTATGTTTACTTGCTACCATCTGTTTATTTACTCTGTTCATTACTCTGTATATTGCTATTTAGCAGTTTATTCTGTTTCTTCTGCTGTCTTAAGTAAAATTAAACCTTGCATCGGATCAGATATTTTCTTAAACTTATTAAATGTGGGTAGTTCACTTTGATGCCATTTTTTTTTTATAATTAAACAAAAATTGAGGCAACTAAGAATGAATGCAACATCAGTTTAATACAGTACTCGAATCCTACAGTGCCTATAGTCATCTTCTTCTTAGGAGTGAAATTGCATTTCAGTAGTATCTAATTCACGTAAGAAAAGAGAATCAATCTGCATGCTTAACAGCCTTCCTTGTCTGAATCCCTTTGTAAATGTAAAAAAAAGGGGGCTCCCTCATGGTCTTTGGGGCTATGAGCAAGAACCACATGCCTTAAAGAAAGTATACCCAAAAGCACTTTCTTTGGAATGGGTTAATCAATTAGCAAGTTGCTGACATTGAAGAGATTCAAGTCGATGCTTCAATTGGCAAATTCGAGTCCTATGTTCTCCCAATATAGTGGAGTTCCAATGCTTTATTTTTTCTCGAAAAGCCATCCGCTTAGATCGAACAATAAACATTTGGGATCCTGAAAACTACTGCCACCACGCCTTAGAGACAATATAGGCACATTGATCATGGAGTCACCATCGACTCTCCAATTGGAAATCAAGCTGAACTCGCTTAGCAGTTTGAGCCGTCTTTCAGATAAGAGGGCAGTGATCTAACCCAGGATCATGGAAAACATGCGCTTGAGGGAACAAAAGGTGCCACTCAGCTGTTGCTAGCATACGATCAAGCCGAATGCGAACATTTGCTTCCCCAGGTCTGACATTACACCAGAAGGAGTTCCTTTGAAGCCTAGATCAAGAAAGCAACAATCATTTAGGAATTGTTTGAAACTCTTGGTCTGGTAAAAAGTGACTGTCCTTAGACCATCTTTCTAAGCACTGGAAGCAAAGAGGTTTCAATCACCAACAGCCAGCCAGGGAAGTTGTAATGAGAACCCTAACTGAGTAATCAGTTCCAAGACTCTTCTTCTTTTACCCTGAATTTGATCCCCATGGACACAAGTAAGATGCCATTCATAAGACCGACCCCGAAGACGAGTTGACCACCAAATCAAAAAAGTATATTGATTTACTCTACAATTCCAGAGAGCTAAACCACTTGACCGACCAACCAGGTCTACATAAACCTTATTTTCCGAAACGATTCCTCTATCTCTCCAGTTTCTATTGAAAATTCAAAGTGATTTTCCTGTTTTTGGCAAATTGGATGTTCAGATGCTTATTGGGTTCCACTGTTGGTTTATCTGGAAAAGTCGGTGTGCTTTGTTGTTTGAGAATGTGAACCAGGACCCTCTTGCTATTGCCCACGGAGCTATGAGAAGTTATACTGAATCTTTGGAAGCCCTAGAGTTGCATTCTTTAATCGCCTGACCCTCCAAGACTTGAATCAGGAGGAGCTTTTATATACTATACTACATTTTGCCTTGCACTTGGTCTTTTTCTTTATTGCCTTCGCCTGTACAACTACATTTATTAAGGGCTTGTTTTGTCAAGCATTCAATCTCCTCCTCGCTTACCTTTCTGGGTCACAACAAAGAGTTCTTTACTTTATGTTGATGTCATACCCTAGGGTTCCTTCCTTCACTTGTTACTAGCAGCTTTTCCTTTACACCTGAGAACAACCTATTCTTTTTCACAGCAAACCATGAAGAGTCGAAAGAGTTCACCGCAGAAAGCATAGCCGGAAGCACTAAAACAACTACCAAAGAGCTAGCTTTAGCTACCAAGAGCTCGGAGTCAACAATAGGAACCACATCATCATCCAAATGAAGAAAGGAAGCTAATAAGTTAGTTTATCTTGCTTTTCTCGTCTTGAATCGCCTGGTGTTTTTGGTTTCTTTGCCTGGGTAAAAGCTTAACATCACCCTTTCGACAAGAGAGTCAATATCGCTTATTCCATTCCATCAACAGCTAACTCGATGGAAAGAAATAAGGAATTTCCTTTTTGCCTGGTATTGAATCAATGGCTAATGCTATGTCCGGACCACCTTTCGCTTAGTTGTCCTTTCTACTATCACTTCCTTTAACAGTTCCGGAACATTTATAGTAAAGTATACTATAATGTCGGCAATTTGATCTATGACACTTGTACCCCCCGCTTGCTAAAAAGCTATAGTCAACTTTCACTTCACTCGAAAAAGGAATTGAACCGTCTTGCTCTTGTGAACACTGATCATAAGTGGCAAAAGCCGCCGGAATCCTAATTTATTGTCTATAAGCTCTCCTCGCTACTGTGAAAATTGCAAATGTCTTTTTATACACTAGCGCAAATGATTACCCCTAAGGCACCGATGGACCAACGCCTTCGTCTATCACTCGAATTTCTAGTAGTAGTGCCAGATCAAGCAGAGAGCACTTTCAAGGAACGAAGTCCATTTAGTAAGACGTTCGAAAGAGGTATCCTACTCAACACAATTAGTCACTTAATAGGGCTTCTCGCATTGGTCCGCGGCAAAGAAAGAGCAAACTAGGCAGAAACTGGATATGCTATTAAACACGCGGGACCTCCCAGGGTTTCTATTCCTATTCCATAATAAGCCCTACCCACTAATATAGTACTAGGATCAGGGTTCGTGTTCGTGTTCAAGAATGGGCTGCTAAAGCCTTTTATTTGCCTTTCATGATGATGAATGAATAGTCTTCTCCCTCTAATCATGATCATGGCTTGCTTACCAGGACTTGACTTTTCCCTTAGATAGAAGTAGCCTCGTCTCGTGGTGCCGGTATCGACCATCGCACGAGCAGAGTGGCCATCTCATTCAGCACTATCTCAACATACATAAGCCCAGCAAACGTAGGCTTCTCATGGGTGATCGTGTTTCGCAACTATAACGGATTCATCCTAAGGGTTCTTCCCTCTTGTCCTCGGCAACTAGCAAGTTTCTCCTTCATCGGACAATCTCGTACCTGAGGAGGACTCTTACAAATGAAAGAGCTAGAGTCCACCTTAGAAGGCCTTCTTTGCTGTCCATCTGTGTGAAAGGCATTCTTCAATTTCTGGCCCGATTTCTTCTTGTCAATTTCAACCCCTCTTTTGTACACTAAGAACTTGAGGAAGTTTCCTGCTGTTATGCCAAATGCACATTTTTACGGGTTCATCTTCAAGTCGTGTTCTCGCGCTCAAACACTATCTTGAGATCAGACAAATAACCCAAAACAAGGAAAGACATTACAACTACATCGTCAATATACACCACCTCTACGATGTTGACAATAAAGTAATGGAAGATGAGGTTCATTGCTCGCTGGTAGGTAACTATAGCGTTATTCAGACTGAAGGGCATCGCCTGCCAACAGAATAGTCCGTCCATCCAACAGCACTCGGACAACAGAACGCCTCGTCCTCTTTGGAGATGAAAAGAAGGTTATACCCTAAGTGACCGTCCATGAATGACAGAATTTATTGCCCATAAGCTCTGTCCACTAATAGATCAGCGATTGGCATTGGGTTCTTGTCTTTTGGTGAGGCAACATTGAGATTCCAAAAATGCATTCTTCCTCCCAGCCTTTGCTCTGGGCTTTTTGTTGGGGAAAAAATATGATAGATAAGGGGATCTAATGCAAACCTTGATGCCTAACGAGCGATAAAGGTAAGGTAAGGGACAGAACCAATGCTGTGTGGAAAGATGCAATGAGGAAACCTTTGCACGCCTCCATTACCTTTTGGGAGGCCTACGCCCCATATAAACTGTCTACCCGAGACTGTCCCTTGGCCCGTAGGTCCTGGCAAAAGGTTAGAATTCTAGCTCTTCTAGAGTGATATCTCACTGATGGCTCGGGCCCCCCCAGAAGGAGGCCTTCTTCGCCCTTCACCTAAGCTATGCAGGAAAAGCCGAAAGCCAATCCCAGGGAACAGTGAAGCTTTATAGGGTCTTTTTGTCTAGGTGGAGGTAGTCCGTATCTTCACAGACATGTCTATTTTACCGAGCCTCTCTCCTAGACAGTGCCCAGATCATTACGCCTTTCGTGTGGGTCGGAACTTACCTGACAAGGAATTTCGCTACCTTAGGACCGTTATAGTTACGGCCGCCGTTCACCGAGGCTTCGGTCGCCGGCTCCCCTGTCATCAGATGACCAACTTCCTTGACCTTCCGGTACTGGGAAGGCGTTAGCCCCCATACATGGTCTTACGACTTTGCGGAGACCTATGTTTTTGGTAAACAGTTGCCCGGGCCTGGTCACTGCGACCTCCTTTGTAAGGAGGCACCCCTTCTCTGGAAGTTACGGGGTTATTTTGCCGAGTTCCTTAGAGAGAGTTGTCACCTACCCACCGATGTCGATTTCGGGTACAGGTACCCTTTTGTTGAAGGTCATTTGAGCTTTTCCTGGGAGTATGGCATGGGTTACTTCAGCGCCGTAGCGCCTGGTACTCAAACATTGGCTCGAGGCATTTTCTCTACCCCTTCTTACCCTAAAAAAGCAGGGACACCTTGCGTCCTTGAACCGATAACCATCTTTTGGCTAACCTAGCCTCCTCCGTCCCTCAGGACCAATAAGGGGTAGTACAGGAATATTCATTTGTTGTCTATCGACTACGCCTTTCGGCCTGATCTTAGGCCCTGACTCACCCTCCGTGGACGAACCTTGTGTAGGAACCCTTAGGTTTTTGAGGCATTGGATTCTCACCAACGTTTGCGTTACTCAAGCCGACATTCTCACTTCCGCTTTGTCCACCACTGCTCGTGCGAGTCCTTTCCTCTAAGGCAGAACGCTCCCCTACCTATTCATTTTTACATCCCACAACTTCAGTAGATCGCTTAGCCCTGTTCATCTTCGGCGCAAGAGTGCTCAATCAGTGAGCTATTATGCACTCTTTCAAGGGTGGCTACTTCTAGGCAAACCTCCTGGCTGTCTCTGCACCCTTACCTCCTTTATCACTGAGCGGTCATTTAGGGGCCTTAGTTGGTGATCTGGGCTGTTTCCCTCTCGACAATGAAGCTTATTCCCCATCGTCTCACTGGCCGACCTTGACCCTTGTTATTTTGAGGTTATATCTAGTATTCAGAGTTTGCCTCGATTTGGTACCGCTCTCATGGCCCGCACCGAAACAGTGCTTTACCCCTAGATGTCCAGTCAACTGCTGCGCCTTAACGTGTTTTGGGGAGAACTAGCTAACTCTGGGTTCAAGTGGCATTTCACCCCTAACCACAACTCATCTGCTGATTCTTATACATCAGTCGGTTCGGACCTCCACTTAGTTTCACCCAAGCTTCATCCTAGTCATAGATAGATCACCTAGGTTCGGGTCCATAAGTAGTGACAATTGCCCTATGAAGACTCGCTTTCGCTACAGCTCCAGTGGTTTTCCTTAACCAAGCCACTGCCTATGAGTCGCCGGCTCATTCTTCAACAGGCACGTAGTTAGAGCCCCGGGCTAGGCCTCCTCCCATTGCTTGGCAGCTTACGGTTTCATATTCTATTTCACTCCCCGATGGGGGTTCTTTTCACCCTTCCCTCACGGTATTACTGCACTATCGGTCATCCAGGAATATTTAGCCTTGCAAGGTGGTCCTTGCTGATTCACACGGGATTCCACGTGCCCCATGCTACTCGGGTCAGAGCATAAGCTAGTGATGCTTTCGGCTACTGGACTTTTGCCATCTAGGGTGCAGCACTCCACCGCTTCACCTAGCAGCACAACGCTTGTACAGCTCTCCTACAACCCCATTTTCATGGTTTAGGCTGCTCCCATTTCGCTCGCCGCTACTACGGCAATCACTTTTGCTTTCTTTTCCTCTGGCTACTAAGATGTTTCAGTTTGCTAGGTTGTCTCTTGCCTGCTTGTGGATTCAGCAGCAGTTCGAAAGGTTGACCTATTCGGGAATCTCCGGATCTACACTTATTTTCTATTCCCCAAGCATTTCGTCGCTTACTACGCCCTTCCTTGTCTATGGGTGCCTAGGTATCCACCATAAGCCTTTCCTCGTTTATACCTCACCCTTAACTTGAAGGCTATGCCATCCTAAGGTGTTGCTAGATGGAAGGATCTTATCAACGTCCATAAATGATAAATCATAACATAGATCAAATTGCCGAATAAAAAAAATTGGGTGCTATTATATAGCTTTGTATCGGCTAAGTTCACAAGTTGGAGATAAGCGGACTCGAACCACTGACGACTACCATAGGGTAAACCACTGCCTCTCAGGCCCCTACTGATTCTACCATAGAGGCCAACGATAGGCAATAATTCCCCCCGGAACACAGCTTACAACTTTCATCATACTGTGATCTCCAAAGAGCAACTCTTCTCAAAATCTCAAAAGGTACTGAGTTAGAATTCCATTCTAACTAAGGATTCTTGTGATTCCGGAGGATCCAGCTATAGGAGAACCAGGAACGAAGAGCTTTCCCCTCCTTTCTGCCCGACTCTTTGGTCTTAAGAATGGTGGTTTTAAGAATGAGTGATTGCCCTTCTCCAACCCTTACTATCTAACCTGAGAGCAGATAGCTAATGTGTTCCGCTTTTTGAACAGGGTTCTATGGTCGGTCCGTGACCCCTGGAGGCCAAAGGCGTCCTTAGGGTGATCTTGTAGTTCCTATGGGGTCGAGACGATTGGGTCGGTCCATGGATTTTCTTTCCTTTTGCCGCATTTCGCTCAAAGGATTGAAAGGAGATAGTGCATCAAGCTGTTCACAAGGGCTAACTTGATCTTCTTCCCTAAGATCCCAGATGAGGAAACCCTAGGAGAGTCGTCGACTCTAACTACCATCCATGTACGATCCATACTAGATCTGACCAGCTACCCATCCTACCTCCTCTACATTCTTGACAGCCCATCTTTATTTCAGTAGAGTCTTTCAGTGGCGTGTTTTGTTCTTCTTTCCCATTACTTAGAAAAAGTGAGCCACTGGTTCAGGTACAAGAAACTATCATTACCACCTGGATCATTAGACATCCAACCCGTAATTGCAATAACCCAATTGCAAGAGCGAAGCTTTACCAACTGAGCTATATCCCCCCGACCCAAGTGGAGCATGCATGAAGGAGTTAGTCTTCTATTCTTTTCCTTGGCGCAGTTGGGCCATCCTGGACTTGAACCAAAGACCTCGCCCGTTAAGTAAATCATTGCACCTATGGTCCAACCAATTAGGTGAGAATCAATAGATTCCTTTTCGGGAGTGATTCATCCTTCTCGAACGCAGCATACAACTATCCGTTGTACTGTGCTCTCCAAGTGTGCTTGTTCCCCCTTCTTCTTTACCATGGCAAATCTTTGTGAAATAACTCCGATAAGAAGAAAAAAGAAGGCGTTAAGAGACCCTTATGGGCCCACCCTAGACACTCTAAGATCCTTTTTCAAACCTGCTCCCATTTTGAGTCAAGAGATAGATAAATAGACGCATGCCATTGCACTGATCGGGGGCGTTCATAGTGACTGAGGGGGTCAAAGACCAAGAAGTGAGTTATTTATCAGCTAAGCATTCTATTCTTTTTACGACTAGATCCAATCTCCTGGTCCTTGCGAAAAGGAAAAAGAATTTCACATTCTTCCTTTCGAGAAGGGAGGATTAGGAAAATCCTATTTATTGCAATTTTCTCCAGATCCTCAGGAAAAGCATGAAAAAAGGTTTTCCGAAGCTTTGGAAAGTTACACAGTGGAATGCTTATTGCCAGATGGATAAGGATTACAATTAGCTACAAGTCTTGGTGGCAGGTTCATAGCTCCTACTCAAATGAGAACAGTAGAGAAGCCTCCAACCCAAAACAGCTTACTCCCATCCTTGGTGGCCTGCAACTCCTATTTGAATAAATGCCATTCTTGCTCCGCCTTCGCATGCTGCTTTTCACAAGGGAACTCCTACAATAAGAACTCTAGGAATTTACAAACCTCAGTTCAGGGCATTCAAACTATCCCTGCTCCCTCCATAAAAAAGAGGACTCTGAGGTCTGGTACGTAGTCTTCTCCATAACTACAGAAAGGGTGTAGGCTAGGTTAAGGGTACCACTTAGACTAGCAACCCTCAGGCCTCTCATTGACCCACATGCATTGTTAAGGACGACTCATAGTCCCAAAAGTATGAGGATTTGATTGAGGTACAATTAGCATATCTGCATCAGCAAGACCCGTGGAGCTGGGGGGTCAAAGACTTTTTTTCCATCCCTAAGGCTAACGTGGTTCTTTTCAACATGGTATACCTCCATCTCCGAAAGGAACTCTCTCTTTTGATTGAGAAAGAACTTTAGCAGTTGCTTTTTCTTTAGTAGCCTTATTCCGTACGGCAACCAAACCATCTTTTATTGCACCCTAAAGACTTTACGAAAGGTTTGAAATGGAAAGCCCCAAAACATTACCTTAGAATAAGGGATTTCTCTCGTTACTGAAGGAAAGACCTCATTGATTGCTCCGATGATTGTGACCTTCGAACCTTGGTGCCGGTGGAACATCCACGTTAGCTTCTGTTGCAGAAGATCGCGTGTTTGTTAGAACTCTCTCCTTGTCTAAAAGTATTTAGAATGCTTGTTAGCTATCACAAAGAGGGAAATGTTGATTCAATCCATCATACAATGCGAGGTTAAAGTCCTAAAAGCAGCATCTAGTCCAGTCCCTTCACTCCAATATTAGTTCCTCACCTCTTGGGAAAGCCTGCAATATCTTTTAATCCACGACTAAGAAAAAAGAGGAGAATTCGAGTAGAACTTTTTTGTTTTGAATCCTTCTCATAAGAAAATCCCCGACCCTAGGGGCCTTTCATGCCTTCTATCATGTCTTACGAGAAAGTACGACTTTCTTTCCATAGAGGCCTGTCCTTTTTGGAATTCTTTGTGTAAGGCTCCTATTACTAAGCGCTTTTCTAATATAAACTAATATAAATAGAATATCTTTAACCAAACAGTCTTACTTAAGGCCTTCCATCCTGGGTTATTGTTGGAGTACCCTAATGTTATGCCTTATATTTACTACAGGGTAGGTGCTTTTTCTTTTTTCATTCCTATTCTTGCTAGTCCTATTCATATTGAATGAGAGTGCTGCAAAGAAAGCGAAAGTATATCCTCACCGGGGAATCTTAGCCTTAGCTTTACAATCTTCTTGTTAGGCCCCACTATAGATATCTCTTTATTAGCCTGGAGATTGACTATCCCTCTCAGGTCAGATCAAGAAAAGAAATCTCGAGAGGAGTTGAAAGCCACTCGACTGTAAGGAGAGGAAAGCCATCAAAAGAAAGTCCAATTTCCACTAGGCGAAAAGAAAAAGCAACTAAAACAGCGGGGATGGCAGAAAGAAGGACTGAAACTCGAGACCTTTCCCCTACATCGAAGGTAGCTGGCCGAGATGTAACAGAACTACCACTAGCTGATATGGAACTAGCACTAGCTGACGAAGAACTCACAAGAGAGCTCTCAAGGTATTACACTAGGATTGAGACTATAAATTTCTTACTCACTGGTAAAGGGGCACTGGGCTTATATAAAGATTACCTTGTAACTAGCCTACCATGAAAGACTTAGTACATCCTAGAAAAAATGGATCCCTAGCTTGAAATGAAGACTCCTGCTTTTCAAAGTGGCTTTCCAAAACTGAAAAACTCATTAGTTCGCTGACAGAAAGAATGAAACAGGGGAGGAGCCCCCCCTAAAAAAAAAAGAGTAGAAATAGATCTCTAACAGGCTTTCTTTCCTTCCTGCTTTTCTCTAAGCAGTAGCTCGTGACCCGATGTGAGAAAAAAGAAGATTTACTGCATGAACTATTCAGAATGGGAATCCTACATCTCCGGAACAGAAATCCTCCAAAGCAGCTAGATTTTATTCTACCTGGCTTGAACTGAAAGGGGGACTTCGCTAGTTTCTCAATTTAAAAGGCAGAAGTAGGGGCTACTTCCTTCCTTAGGAGCACCCCCTCAAAGAAGGGTGAGTGCCTTATGAAACCACCATAATCCATTGGTTTTTCTTCCCACTTCAAATTTTGTTTTATCTTCGCGGGAACATCGTTGGGAGCTAGATACCTAGTTCTCACAGGGAGGAGTTTTTTTCTTTAAGCGAGAAGAGACTGCAATTTCATAAGCAAAGAATGCTACCTTTTCTGATAGATGAGATTAGCATCTGCCGAGCTATTGGCTTTTCTTAGAAAGATCTCCTCTCTTCCCAAGCGGATTAACTAAAGCTTTTTGCTATCGAGTAGTCTTAGAGGGATAACTGGCTAGGGAAGGCGAAGCTAAAAAGCAAGGTAGAGGAAGTCCTTTAATTCCATCTGCAGTAGGTCGAGTCAGCCCTTTTCGGAAGCTGAAAATCGTATGTGAACGAAATAGGATGTGATTTTTGAAAGAAGTAGCTGCTCTCTTCACTGCATCCCCGAATCCGACCGCCAATAAGATAAGAGTGATCAGAATTCTCTGCGAAAGGGGTCCCATTAGCAGCGCTGGGATGCGACACACCCTTGCAGGTTGTTTAAAAAGGCACCGATTCACGTGCTTTAGCTATTGCCATGCTCCATGATGAAAGAAGCATCGGCTTAAGCACAGTAATGAATAGAATACCCAAAACAAAACGCCTTTGGTTACCAGAAGCCGTACCAACTTGAACCTTTTCCTTGGACTACGTTTACTCAAAATCCGCCAGCCCGCTAATGAAAAGATTATTATCCAGCTCCGGAAATAAGAAAAAAAGGACGAAGGAAGAATCTTGGATTCAAGTAGCCTAAACTAAATGGCTACTATTGGCAACAGCAAAACTACTCTACCTATCACATCGGACATGAAGAGTCGTCCCGTTCCTTCCATTTAGAAAGGGAATACAAGCATTACAGGGAGTTTTAGAATAGGACTCTTCCCAACTCAAGTCAAGCAAAGCGTAGTGAGGAATTAGAACTACTAGAGAAAGGCTAAAATAAGTACTTCTCAGGACTTATTATTCTTCATGTATTGTATATTTATATTTATTGCGCATAAACTGATAACTGATAAGATCTATCCTGGGATAAATCCCGAATTCTCTAAGGGAAGGGGCGGGCTATTCTGTATTTCTTTTCTAAATTCTTAATGCTTTTTGGTTCAATTTCTTGCATACTAACTTAGATTCATTTGTCTTGAGTGCTACTCTAGATTGATCCCTGTTTACCCACGCCTGAGGAGCGGTTAGGATTAGGAATATATGTAATCATTCGAGAATGTTGAACACACCCGTAGCTGCCCATTCTGGGTGTTAGGGGGAACCCTGCTATTTAGAGCGAAAGTCCTATCTCAAAAAACTAACTATTCTCTGAAGCAAGTCTTAGTTATCACTCTATAGAATGTAGCCTCTACGGCAAGCAAAGCGATCAGGGAAAATTGTTATGCTGACGGATGATGGGGATGTCGAGCCAACTGCCCCGACTGATAAACTTCTTTTTTGAGGTTCCAAATTAACGGGTTCGAGAACTTAGACCATAGCTTTCGCGGTCGACGGCATAGTACCGGCTTAACCTAAAAGGGATTTTCTCTGGTAGCACAACTAGATCCCGAGCAAGTACTAGTTTTTACTTTATATAGCAGCAAAGAGTTCACATTTGGTCAGTCTTTTCGAGAACTTTTACTATTAGGAAGATATTGGGATCCCTCAACTCTTTCTCTTTCATGTTTAACCCCCATGACATTCTAGACTACAGTCTTCATGAGACGGTCGTAGTGATGGAATCTTTACTCGCCCTTTGGGCATTCCTCCTAGTAGCTTTGGTCGGACCACCTTCAGCAGGTTTTGATTTGCCTTTTTGCCCTTCTGTCCTCCCCCTTGATTCATGGATAGAGCAACCATTTTATCCTTTCACTCTTCATTTTCTTTCACCAAAACTGTGCCCTTCTCACACTTATGGAATGAACTTCCTATGAGATTTCTCTGGACTTATCATGCAAATTATCTAATGCATCTTATACCCTGGAAGAAGCCTTAGTCAATATACCATAAGGTGTTTCCTTTCCAACCTGGTTCATGGGCTAGGTGCCCTTAGCTCCTTGCAATAATTCTTCACCCAGTTTGTCCACTTCATGAGTATCTTCCTCTGTCTGTAGAGAAGCAAATTGATTAGAAGCTAAAGGACAGCCTATAG
This sequence comes from Pterocarpus macrocarpus, assembly GCA_031439585.1. Lineage (NCBI taxonomy): Eukaryota > Viridiplantae > Streptophyta > Magnoliopsida > Fabales > Fabaceae > Pterocarpus > Pterocarpus macrocarpus. The sequence goes on from CM062515.1 coordinate 32,524,621, forward strand.
TTTCCAACGAAGACTGGACTGCAGTATCTTGCTTGATCTGGGTCATTCCTATAAGTGGCTTTTATTGATTTCTTGCCGCTACTAGAATGACTGGGTTCTTCTAATGTTTGGCTTTCTTCACATCTAACATCAGTGTAGAGTTTGGTGTTCCCCTTTGGCTTGTTTTAATTTAAAAAGTTTTTTCAGTAAATCATTTCTGCAAACACCTTCTGCTCGGGCTTTCAAGGATGGTTAATGAGAAACATCTCTATCAATGTGAGGGTTACCATAGGAGAAGGGACTGACTGTTGCTTCCTCCGCTACAACTAGTGGTTAGGGATTATGAAAAGGAAGGGGGATGAGCCGGGCTAATCAGTCCTTGTCCGCTTGCTCCACAAACATGTTCGTTCAGAGAGATTGAACAAAGAGATGGCAGATATTACGGACGTTTTTCCTCTACCAAACCAAGCTGATAAAGAAGGTTGGATCGGAATCAACCAGAGATTGGTACTGCAAGATGAAGTCAAAGTTGCTGATCTCTTTTTCTTGTATTCTCTTCTTAAGGAAAGAAACCTCCCACACCACATCATCTACTGTCTCATATCCATCGGGATGAGTGTTGCGTCTTCTTCCCCTCTAAGGTCTATTGCTTTACTAGCTGGATTCTATTCTCGTAAACTGATGACTTAGAATCTTATTTAGAATATGCCGATACCTAAGCGATCTATTCAATCCCATTTGACCTTGCCCAATAAAGACTTCCCATTGCCGTATAGTAAGATTAAGCGGAAAAACCACCTACTCTACCCCTCCACCCGAATAACTTTTGATCTTCTACCCAACGACTCAGATGGAGGATCAAAAGAAGCGAAATCCCACTCAAACAAAAAGGCCTGGATCTTTTGCGTGCGCTCGACTGCAAGTATTTTGGGGACCTTTGGGCTAACGAGAGCTCTTCGAGTTCGCCTTCTATGCCTAGTGGCTTTGGCCTTGAATCTAGCCCGAACTGAGGATGTTGGAGTATCTCTCTCTTCCTTTCCGACCAACTACTACCTGGTTCTATCAAACCATACTATTTCACTCCTGGAATTCCTTGATAGAGAACTTAAGTTCTATACCTAGGGCTAGCTACTAGCTCAGACTCCGGCTTTTGAGTGTGGCCAAGTGGTAAGTCCTTTCTTTTCTGTCTAAGAATATGTCTTATCTTCTGAGGTGGCATGAGACAATCAGGGAGTTCTAGGTGGCTTTAGTCTTTTGAATGTTCCTGAGGTAGATCGAGTCTCTGGTAGTTCTAGGTGGCTAGAGACCAGCGCTAACAGTCCTAGAAAGAGCAGTCCTATTTCTAAAGTACACGAACATCTTTGACATGAGGATGCTTTCAATCTTTCTTCATGAAAGCCAGACAGTGGAGATAGAGTCCAAGCGCACTATAACATTGCAGGGAAAGAAAGAAAATATCTTCCTTTTATAAAGTACTAAATCAAAGAAAGACATGAATTGCCCGAAGGCCAGGTTATTTATTCCCATAGGCACAAAGACCGATCCCGACCGTCCCTTATTATTTTACACGTTTATGCCTAGAAATGCTGCTTGAATTCTTGCTTGTCTTATGAGCCATTGACTTATGGAAGACATGGGGCACAAACGAGAGCATGGTTAATTAAGTAGGCTATGGAGCATGAGCCATATTAGTGCTAGAAAGACTTCCTTTTTCGATATGGTTTGATAGTAGGAGAGAAGTAGTACCCATATGGAGTATGGCCTAACCAGCGGAGTACTGTACTAAAATTTCTGTCCTACCATCCCAAACCCTTTGTGGTTAGACCCCTTTCTATCCACAACTGAGAAATATCACAACCGGCCGAACGCGCCCCTAGAACCAATCCCAGCCGAAGCATTCACCCCTAGGATCATGATGCTAATGCCAAGTTCTCAGGATATGGCTAGACCCTAAATTCGAATAAAAACTTACCACTTGGCTGCGATGGAGCTTTGTAGTTATAGAGCTATAGTACCTCTATGCCCTTGCCTTTGAGTTCCCCAAGGTAGTTCATCTACGGACCAGTAATAGCCCCTACCTGTTAGCAACTATGGAGCTAATGAACCTTGGCCTTTGCCTTTCTTTCTTATCTCCCTGCCTGTATCCTATCCTTAGAGCTCCCCGTTGCATTGATTATAGGCCTTTTCTTTGCCCTTTGGGAGAGGTAAGGTATAGAGCTTGAATCCCGCAGCTGACTTCTTATTCTCCATTGGGCATCCTCATGGCATCTACTTCTTTAAATAAAAGAAAGAAAGCTTTTGCCACTCTTTCCTTGGCTTTCTTTCGTGTACGTGTGCTTGTCTACCCTTTAATAGAAAGAAGCAATTTCTCTGTTCAAAATCAAGCTACAGGCTATCTTTGATGGCGGTAGAATAGCTAGAAAGAGGTGCCCAGGTGCTGTTAACAAGCTCATGAATTCATTTTCAAGCGAACCCCATGCCTTATGGTTTTAGAGTCCGTTTGAGTATAAGCCATTATAATGGTTATATATACTTTAGAAAAGGGCTATCTCTCTCTAGCTTTCCTTTCTTGCTTGTATTCCTACCTACTTGCTTTCTAGCCCCGATGCCAATGCCCTTTCTGTTCTCGAGTCTTTGCAATCTTCTACCATTCCTCGAGTACTAGCACTTTGAAATGACTGTCTTTGAGTCCGATTGAGAAATAGCGGATTTGAGTACCGGGAAGAAAGTATGAGTAAGGTCCGGTTCTGGTTGAGTAACTCAGGATAGAGGGAGTCCTTAATTTCTAAAGTATGAATAAATAGTAGAAATGTAGCTGCCTTTTAGGTATTGAACCTCTGGCCGGGAAGCGTGAACGATAACATGAGTCTTTAAGGAAAGACTTACCCCGTGGGCTGTCCATTCTTTCTTTCGGGTATTCACTCAAAAAGAATATTATTGAAAAAGGCTATTTGACTTAGGACTCCTTTACTAAGCTTAAGAAATTCTCATCTCGCTTTATGTTTTCGCGTTATTCTCAGGCTCTGGCGATGGACACGACGGCCGTACTATTCATTGAGATTCCTGACATGTAGCTCCACTATGACCCCATGTTTGACTCACTATACATAGTTGGTTCCTGCCACTTTCAACTCTATCTTTTTAGTAATAGGAATTTCGTTGTTCCTTTATTTCACCCTGTGTTTGACCCTGCCACTCTGTGTTTCGCGGTCTCATTGCATGCAACACATCCTGCTCCACCTGCAGCACCCGCAACTCCTGCCGACCCTCCACCAGCGTCACCTTCGCAGGTGGTTCTAGATATTCCGCTCAATCCTAAGAGCGATTTGTCTGAGGTTACCGGCTCATCATCCTCCTCTTCGGGACCTAGCGCTGACTACTCCCCGACCGAGCCTGGTATGGCCAACTGCTACATGACTGAGTAGGCTTTAGCCGCCGGCTACATTGTACAGTACGGCCCTTTTTTTTTGACAATGTATTTCATTGGGCCACAGACTTAGCCATATGCAGCTAGTTTGAAACGTCCTCTGAGAACCTTGTAGGACTATTTTCACTGACACGGACCTTATGTCTCTTGGTACACTGGCCCTATTTATGTATCCTCTTTTGAACCTGTATATCAATTGAAGCGTTGGCTTCCGACATATATAAATAAATAAATAAATAAATATATATATATATATATATATATATATATATATATATTGACTAAATATACCTCAAAGGTAGATCATAAATGTAAATGTAAGAAGCTAGGCTATATATAGTAAACATGATCAGCATCACAGAACGTAACAAAATTTAATAAAAAGCACAACAGAGAAGATAAAGATAAGTATTATATCATTAGCTATATACATACATATATATATATATATATATATATGAGAAAAAGATAATATAATATAATGAATACAGCTATAAAAGGAATACTAACACGGTAACGCAATATACTCAATTTCATGCTATGACTTAAGTATAACATTGAATTGGTAGGGTGTGACAGATAGGGCATCACAGAATAGTCTATTTTAGGAGCCCATAACTTGATATCTACTTACCCATTCAAAATTAAACTTTGGTGAATGAAAGATGATTCGATTAGCTATATCTAGATATAAATTTCGGATAAAATCGATGAAGATTGGATTTTTGCCAAATTTTTACATTTAAGTGCCCAAGTCTGTCGAATAATAGGGCAGCCTTGACTTAAATTTTAATAACTCAAGTTATATACCTCAAATCAAGGTGGGACTAAAGAGATTCAAAAGGGAACTGAAAATACCATAATCCATTAAATTTTTAGATCAAAATAAGGTAAAATGGAATTTTATTGGAATTTAGAAATTTAAGATAGACTTGAAGTACCCCAATTAACTTAGCAGCTTAAGGGTTTAGAAGTTTCTTCATCTATGTGTAAATAATGAGTGAATTATTATGCCCTTTTTCTTATGATAAGGATATGAATTTGATATTATGATATGATAATGCTTATAATTGTGATTGGCTAGTTGTTTTCTTGTGTTGTTTATTTTGGGAAGCTCCATATTATAGCTATTATGCTGCTAGATTTCCGATAAAAGATATGTAAGTTACATATTTTATGCACTATGATTTCATGTTCTTCAAGCATTATCATTTATGAACATAAGAATTATGATGAAAGTAACAATTTCATATTATTTGTGTAACACCCTAATAAACCCATACTACGCTTAAGTCGTATTACGGCGTTTTATTAGTTGTTACTTATGCTCGTGGAAAACTAAACTTCGCTTGAAATTAAATTACGCGGAAAATATGGTAAGATTTTTTTTTTTTTTTTGAAATACGCTGTCGCTTTGCAGCGTTTTGAAAAAATAAAGCCTTGAGCAAGAAGATAGACAAAGAAAGAGCGTGTCGCATAAGATACATAACATAATATCATAAAACAAGAGAAAAATAAATAAATAGTTATTCACCAATACATTGCATTAAATAACTAGCCATTACATTCATATGGGTTCATAATATATAGATATACATACATATACATCAGTATTACATCAAAGGAGGCTCATGGTCGGGCCATGATCCAAATACTAGATACTAAGTACAAATTTAAATGACAAGCCCAACTCAAAAAGAAATATGCGAAGGTGCAGAACGATGGTTGCTACAAGCCCCAAAACAGCTGCATCTTGCATCCTACGTCACACGTCCGCTCACAGTGTAGGGGATCCACGCTCCACTCCACCGGATGTGCCATCGAGATCTGGTGACGATACGGAAGAATAACTAGGGTGAGAAATGGAATTTCTCAGTAGGACTCGAACCCGACACGAAAGTGTCATCGCCATCGTCCCAGCCACTTCGGTTTTATTAATGAAAACAGTGAGCATTCATAAGGTTTAGTTCTTAGGTTTTTGAAAACATGAATATCCGAAGTGGATTCAATTTTAACATACTCTCTAATCATTTATATCATAACGTACATGGGTATAAATATAATCATATAAAACATGCATGTTCATGCTATAAGATTCTCTTAACTTCTTCCCTTTCTAGGGTTTGGACCGAAGTCCCTCTTCTTGTCTTATCTCGACTTTATCTTAAGTCTTATCTTTTCACCCACTAAACATAAGTGGTAATGAGCTCATACCGTGGCCGTCGCCATCATAGAATTTCAGTACTTACACTAACTGGGTCATGCCATGCCTCATGTAAGCCCTATCCCCTATACTCACACTAGCTGGGTCATGTCATGCCTCATGTGAGTCGTGGGTGAGGGGAGCTTACTCCGGGTCACCTTCCCTTTTAAAGGATCACGCCCTTAGTTTACTTTCTCTTCTTATTAGGGTTTATAATGCAAAATTATTCTGATTCTTTTCCACATTTAGGCGTTACGTATCGCCGTCCTCAAATGTGGTTCCTTTATCAATCACCTCCGAAATACATGATCGCCGTCCCTGCGCTGTTCATATTTATTAATCCTTTCATGTATATCGTTAAGCATCATATTATCAACATATCATATTCATATCATCATGATTCATTATAATATCGTCATCATATCATTATCATCCTTATCATCATCGTAACACTATCATAATCCTCATGTCACTATCATAATCATCACATCATATCATCTTCACCATCATCATCATGATCATCATCATATCATATCATCATCATCATGTCATTGTCATCATATTAACACATAGAGGCATACATATCACACAAAGTCTTATGAGCTTAGCTTAGTAAACTTGGGTACAAGCTTTTAATTGATTTGCTTCTTGTATAAATTTTTTTATTAGGCATAGGGCCAATTTCATCCAGTATCCTTTTTGAAACTTTTAAGTTGAATTATGAAGGTTTTTCCAATACTTAATGTAGAGGTATTAATGTTTTAGAGCTTATTTCTCCTTATTCTTTAACTTTTACTATAACCAGTTTTTACTTTTATAGTGGGGCAATAACTTTGAAAATTCACCATAATTTCATCTTTAACTCTTTTATTTCTAATTTTTGTGTGTATATACTTCTCAGAGTCTATTTTTAAACAAAATAACCCCCACTTAAAAATTCATTTTGTAGCTTGAGTTATGCACATTTTATTCTGACTGTTCAGAATTGAAAGTTCACCTCGGGTCAGTGGCTTGTCCACTTCACTGCGAGTTCCTCACATGGAATCTGACAAAACTGTTTTATGGAGGTGTTCCTATATGCCTTAGCTTTCTAACAAACTTGGTCCCACTCAAAAATCTTATGTATAACTTGAGTTATGCACATTTTATTACATACTGCCCGAACAGAAACTCATCTGGGGACAGCAGAATTTGAAAAATCATATCTCCCTCATTTTAAGTCCAAATTTCACGAATTTTATATGTGTGGAAAGCTCTTTGAGTCTAATTTCGCAGAAAATTAGTTTCATTTCATTTGGAGTTATATTAAAGGAGTTATCAGTCATGCCATATAGACTGCCAGAATTTTCCAGCTTCCACGGTTTTGATTTCAATGAGTTTTCTTGTAAAAACATTAAAGCTTTTCCTCAAGTGACCACTTTTCTCTTCCAAACCACTTTTATACTTTGAGATCTTCGTATTAACTCAATGTTTTAACTTCTAAAAATTTGGTTCAATAGCAATAGACATACCAACCGAAAATCTCATGTCAAAGAGAAGGATACAACACATAAAACTCATCATATCAACAAGCATGGCCATGAGGCCTTGGAAACAAGGCCTAGAACCACCTAGCTATGGAGAGCTTAGGAGTTAAAAGGCTTGAAGATCACATAAAAGAAGAAGGTTAGAGTCACTACCAAATGAGTTTCTCTTGGAAGCTTGAAAAATGAAGTGGTTGGAGATGGCCTCCTTCCTCTTGAGCTAGCAAATGGGGTTAAATGAGTGTTTGTTTTGCTCTACCAAAGACCAAAGAATGTGATCCTTGATAAGTTAGTGAGGGTGATGGTGGTCGAAAAGTGATGACTTAGAGTAGGAAAAACAAGAAGAACATGAAGAAGAGTAGGAAGAACAAAGAAAGGTTTAGAGAGAGGTGAGAGCTTGGTGTGTCTTGAGAGAGAAATGAAAAATGGAATGAGGAGAGAGAGGGGGCTGAAGTGGCACAAAAATGAGGGAAAGGAGTGAGGTGACTTTGCTTCTTACAACAAGCAAGAGAGTGGAAAAACCTTGGGGCAAAAGAGGGAGTTATGTTTCCTTTGAGTCTTGGCACTTGGGTAAAGACTTGTAGTGTTTCTTTTCAAGTGGTAAAAGCATGATCTATCCTAGGATTGGCATTGGATGGTTGTAATCACTCCAAGTGTCACAATCTTGATGGAGGAGAATAGATCTTTTGTCTTGACTCAAGGAATCTACTAACATGGACTCTTGATCTAGTGGTGTATGATGATAAAGCAAATAATATGGCTCTTGCTTTGACCAAACTTTCAAACAATAATTAAAGGGAAGTTTCTAAATTTTTACAATTGTTATAATTATCTAAATGCTAATTAATTCAATTGGTTTAAATTACACATTAGCACATTTTAATTGAGAAGGATTTTCCTAATTAATTATGTAAAGAAGAGGTGAGGGTTAATCTTCATGTAATTAAGATGTGATACTTATATGCTCTTAGTTAATTAGGTTAGATCACCCTGAGTTTTGTGTTCTAAATCATGGATTAATAAGGATTGGGCAATTAGGCTTTTAATTGTAACTTTTAATGCATTATGTTTCAATTATTGACTTGACTCAATTCACTAAGCTCTTGCTCATCGAGATTAGCCAATTAATTCTTAATTAATCGCTAACCCCTCTAATTAGCCGGAGACACCGAGCTAATTAGCTTAGATAAAATTGGAAATGTTACAATTTGGGCTAGCCCAAAATGAATTAAGGGGAATAGGTTAGTGGAAGAGCCAGGGAAAGTAAACCCGGCAATCTTGTATAGGAGCGAGCTTGATTTTGAGAAGCAGACTATTATGATGGAGTTATATGGCCTAAAACTCCTAGGAGACCAAGTTTGAAAAATAATGATGCAAGCTAAGAAAAGAGAAACGCCAAGTGCATATGCATTATTAAGTTCTCGTTGCCTTTCTTTATACATATTATATGACTAACTATGGACTTAGTCTGATTATGATTTATTCTTTGTGACAATTGTTTATGATCATTTTGTGTATTCTTACTTTGATTGTCAATTTTACTGTGTAAAGAATGAAATTTGCTTCGGGTGCCACATTTTCAATACTTGTAAAATTGGAGATTTTATCTTATTGATCACCCTTTTTTCATAGTTAGAATAAATTAAAGCAATTGAAAATGATTGCGATGTCAGTATGTGTTAGTTAGAGAATTTTCTAAACTCTTATCCTGTTATTTGTCTGTGTCATTCTCAGACGACGGTGATGGAAGCCATAGTTCTTTTCGCTGAGATGTCGGAGTGGCAATGACATTATGATCATGCTTTAAATTCTCTGTATCTGACTGGTACTTGTCAAGTTCATATGTACATATTTTTCCATTGGGCTTTTGCTGCACCCCCTTTCAACTCTCTCTTCGACCTAACTACTCCATTTTTAGGAGTCCCTTTATACATGGCTCACCCTGACCTTGTAGCCCTACACCAAGCTCAGCCATCCATAGTACCACCTCATCCTGTATAGCCAGAGTCCTCTAAGAGCGACCCGTTAGAGATGATGGATTCCTCTTCTTCATCATCAGCCCTTGATGATGGCTACGCACCAACTAACCCCGGATTCGCAAACCTCATGCCGAACGGATTCCCCTCTTCAAGATCCACTTAGTAGAGTTATTCAGCCCTGGAGACCGTAGTTGTGTATACAGTGACCTTCTTTTGGTGTCTTTTATGTGACCTTGAGCCATAGGTACAATTTCTTTTTGGTTCTTTCATGTATTCTTACTAGTTTGACATGTCCCATTAAGGACCCCAACTGAGATAATGCTCACAGACCTGGACCAAGTATGTGTTTTGACAGTCCTATTTGATGTACTTAGTACTTATATATATATATATATATATATATATATGTATATATATATATATATATATATATATATATATATGAATGCACGAGATCATGTACATATACTTTATGAGATGCATGGTATGTAATTATCGAGAGTTTTACTTCGTACGCTTTATAAATTCCCTTTATGACGTACCCTGTGCCATATGAAATTTTATAAATAAATGTATGTTGTGTAATTAAAAAGAAAACCAATAAACCTCATTTTATTAAACTTAAATTCGCCAACTGAGTATAAAAAGTTAAAATAAAAGAAAGCTAGTCACTGTAATAAACTACTAATTATAATATTATGACTTAAGCATAATATTATATTTGGTATAATGTTACATTTTGCAAACATTTTTGGAGACTATGTCAAACAAGCATCCAGTAGCAATGGTGATTGATAGGGATGGTGCAATGAGGGAGGCTATCAAAGAAGTCTTTCCAAATGTATCACATCGTCTTTGTGCATGGCATCTCCACCGAAATGCATTTGAAAACGTAAAAAACCCAAATGGTGTTGAGGACTTCAAGGAACTAATTTATGGGAATTTTACGCTAGATGAATTTGAGGATCAATGGAAGGAGGTAACGATGAAACATGGTCTTTCAAGTAACAAATGGGTTACGAAGACATACGAGAACAAGACAATGTGGGCTAGTGCTTATCTACTTGATAAGTTCTTTGGTGGGATAAGAATTGCATCACAATGTGAAGGAATTAATTCCTCTGTAAAGTCATATACTCGAAAGAAGTGCAGCCTGATTGATTTTATGCATAATTTTCAGTGTGCTTTGAGGGAATATCGAAATAATGAGCTTATTACTAATTTTAATTGCATATAATCCGATCCTGTGTTGACTACGTGTCTTCGTGAGATTAAGACTCATGCTGCCAAAGTGTTACAAAGGATATTTTCAAGGAGATTGAAAGTGAGATAGAGGACGTAGGAGCATTAAATGTCATTAAACGTGAGAAAAGTGGAGACATTATTTTGTTTAAAATGAATAGATTTTGTAGACCGAAAAGTAAATACCAAGTCAGGTATGATAAAAGCAAGGGTGAGTTTATGTGTGATTGTCGGTTGATCGAGACACATGGAATTCCATGTTCCCATATTTTTTGTGTCATGAAACATGATCATTATGACTGCATTCCAGTAGTCTTATTAGAAAAAGATATTGAAAAGATGCAAAGTTGAATTATAGATGCTCAATTCCAATTGAGGAGACTGATAAAGAAAAAGTGGCTATGCTCTGCTTTGGTGCATTGGTTTCAGCTTGTAATAGGCTTTGTCATATAGCATCATAGCATGTAGAAGATTTTACTGAGATCAAAAATGAAATATTCAAGCTCATAGCTAAGTTAGAAATGCGACATGATGATTGTTGGAAACAACCATCTATGGCAAAGGTGGTTGACGATCCAACTATTGTCAAGACTAATGGTGCCCCATGCAAGAAAAAATATGGTCGAAAGAGGAGACTGTGTAACACCCTCCTAGGCACAGTACCATGCTTAAGTCATAGTACTACACCTACGAGTTGTTACTATTACATAGCGGACCTTGCCTGACAGCAAACTCTGGCTGTCTTCAATCATCCTAGTTAACTCCATTTAGGATGACTATCTTCAATAATTCTTGAACTATTTCGAGATAACATGGGAGCATATATAGGGGTGAGAATTATAAATTCTCAGTACGATTCCCTAGACTACCACATATAGTGTTATCATCATTATCTCCAACTGTTTTAGTTTATTATGAAAAAGTGATCATGCTATATAATTATAGATTTCATTTTTAAATACATTTCCAAAGTAGGTTAATTTTATTCACATACTTGACAATTAGAAAAGCAGTTTCATAACAGAAATAAACAAAATATTACTTATGCATATACACATGCACATGTCTTTCTTGGCCTTCTTTAACTTTCTTTACTTAACACACTTAGGCGTTACGTATTGCCATCCCTAGGGTGTTTGCATGCGTATGTCTTTAATCTTTATACTATCCTTGGGTAGACTGATTTACGAGCAAGCTTAACTCGTGATCGTCATTACACAATACTGATCTGCAAAGGGATCCACTTGCTTCTAAATTGGAGAGATCTCATTTGGCCAACTGCCTCCAAAGTAGAAGGATCTCATAGTTTTAACTGTTTACATAGGGAGGGATCCAATAACTACTTCCAAGTGAAAGAATCTATATCTTACTTCATAGAGAGGGACTCAAATAACTGCCTTCAAGTGAAGTGATCTCATCTTGTCTGTTATATTCTTTCATGGCTCATTTGCTCATATTCTCATGTATGAATATGTTGCTTATGCACTTGCCTGAGATCTTACTTTCAATATTCATGCTTGCATGATGTTCATATACACAATATATAAACATCCATAACTTTCACGTATTTCTACCGAAAATTTGGCAGCATAATGGTTGAATATAAACCTCCCTAAAAATGCAACAAAGCAAATTTTAACCAGTGAGTCCTATCAATAGAGACAACATAATCATATATCAGATTCCAATAGTTTAATAGGGAGTTCACACAAGTAAACTAAATAGATTTGCAAGTAATAATTCAAGAGCTTGCCATCTTTGGAAGTTGGTCATTCTGCCCCATGTCTCTATTCTACTCGATATTTTAGATTATGCCATAAATTCATCTTAAATTGTTTAAACCTGCAATTTTAATACGTTCTAGCACTATGTGTCTATTTTTAGTTCTCTTTAGTACCACTTAGTTTTGATGAGCACATATTAAGTTATTGAGTTTTTACTCTAAGCTACTCTAATGAAGAGCAGATTCAAATGTAAAAATTCACCAAAATTCCAATTCTTACTCATTTTATTCGAAATTTATGTCTAAATGAAGCTCATTGAACCATCTTTTATTTCGCACAAGTTTTATATTGAATGAGTAAGTATAGCCTAAGTTATGGGCTCTCAATTCGGCTGAAAGGAATTGTCATATTTCCCATGTACAGGATTTTATGTCAAGTTTAAGGAATTATTGGGAGCAACCCATAATAGATCTAACTCTGAAATTTTTATAGCTTGATACCCTATGTGTTAGCTTCCTAATAAAATTAGTTTAATTTAATTTGAAGTTATAGGGCAAGTTATACTCTTCACAACCCATATTGGTCAAAATAGTGGACAAGATTCAAGGGTTTATTTCAAAAATTTATAACTCCTTCATTTCAAAATCTAATGGGCTTATAATTTATATGGTTGGAAAGCTCTAAATATCTAGTTTCATCTGAAAATAGTCTCATCCAATTTTTACCACTAAGTAAAAATGCACTGTACACAGTATAGATACATCCTAGGGATTTTGAGTTTCAACAAGTCTATTTGAGTTTTCTTTGAGTTTTTAATCAATTTTTCAACTCAAACCAAGAATTTCCATGTTAAATCAATTGAAATAAGTTATATAATCATCACATAACATCATATTAAAGAGGAACCAATAAATCCCTAACCAACCACATAAATCTTAAGATCAAACAAAATCAAGAATCCTACCTCAAATCTTGAGTTGAAGCCAAAAAGAAGCAAGTTTGGGTAAAGGTATGGAAGTGGGGTGAAGAAATGAGGATGAAGAGATGAAGAAGAAGAAGAAGAAGAAAATGGGAGAGAGAGTGGACTTTTGTAGGGAGGACAAAAATGAGAGGAGAAAATAGGAAAATTATGGTTGTTGGGTCATAGATATTGAAAATTACTTGAAAGTTTTGATTGGTGGAACTCAATGGCCATTTGAATTTGGTTTGGCTGCCCATTTGGATAGCCTAGATTGTGCCATCAAGGTATGAGTTTGGCTCAATTTCAGCTGTCTAAATTAAGGTTTAATAATGTAAATTTCTACTAATCTAGTTCCTCGTCATACAATATCGAAATCTTTATCAATTTCCCTTAAATTCTCAAAACATTACCTCTTGCCTCCTTAAAGTTTCCACATAACAAACTAAATTCTTTTCATTTCTAATGTTTATATTTCAATTCTAATTGCTCTTATTTCTTCAATGGAACGGTAGAAATCAATTAACAACATTAATCAATCACACCATTTCTTTGGAATGTTACAGACGATGATCCAATTGTAAGAAGAGTGGACATACCGTTCAGAGATGTCCAGAAGTCCTGAGTTGGGGTAGTTCAGCTGCTGTGGATGACTTCAAGTTCAGATTTTGAGATAAAGGAAACTGAATTTGCTGAATCAATGGTACTGCGCAAATTTAGTAATCGATGCATTATTCTTACAATAGTTTGTTGTGTTATGAAACGGTTTATGTTTTTTTTTTTTTTCCAACTGTAGAATCACGAGGTCCCAATTGGCAATGATACGTACAATACTGGAATAATAGGGACAAAAGTTGACAACAGCAAACTATGCAGTAAAGTGAATAAGGTATAATTATCAGCATAACAATTGCGAGTCATACTAGATGAATATTTAATATGTATGTATTTTGTAGAATGTTAATACTAAAAGACATGCTTCAACAAAAAGGTTGCCTAAAGAAGGCATTTATCCAACTCAGTCTTTCGTAAAGGGCAAAGTAAGAATTACAGTTTTTGTGTATACTACTTGATTTTTTCTTTTAATTTTTTGGTGGTATTTCGTTTTTCATGGTATAATACGACAATTTTTCATGTGTTTGCCAGTGTGCAAAAGTGATGTAATCAGGTACAATTCAAATGATGCGAATGTTACACAAGTGAAAAATGGTCTTGGGGATTTGTCTGTCCGAACTTATATGATGCATCTTGGAAGCAAACAGTCAAGGAATGGCAGCATTCCCACAATAGCTAGGACTACCTGTTTTTCCCCCATTTCCCACCTTGTCCTCCATGTGGTGGTGTGCCTTTGTACCCACCTTGTCATCCATACTACTTTGGAGCAAATAGCGGAAGCCCATGGCCTGGAATTAGTGATGATGCTTCAAATACAAAGAGATAGTTTGATGTAAGTTACTACAACCACCTCCGTGAATTTTATATCAAAAAGTGGTGGTTTTGTTGAGTGCCTACAACTCACAATTTTTTGTCATATATGCGGATACTAGGGTTTTTTAAAATAAACAGAAGCTCAAAGAACATGCGTTCATACACTACGAAAAAAACCAGCACACCAGTTTGCACAGAAAGTAGCAGCTACTAACTTGATATTTGTTGATGTGTTTACAAATTTTTTATTCTTCCCCAAAGGGATGATAAACTGTTGACTTTCGATTAAAATTATGCAAAAATACTTTATTATTTTGTTAATGAAGTTACTTCACATGGTATGAATGTTCGTATTGGCTTGATCGATCAAATTGTGTAGAAGCAAATGGCTGCCATGAGCAGGAGTAATTTTACTTTCATTTTGGGCCTCACCTGATTTTGGTATCAAAATCTTAGTTTCACTTCGTTTGGCCTAAAGCAATTGAAAATTGTTGTTTTTTTCTTTAAAAAAAAAAAAAGAAAAAGATGCAGCACCCCATGTGGGTGATGGCTGTGGCAATGAGAATGAAGAGAAATGCCTTCTTTAAACTGACTGGAAGATAGCCCAATTTTTGGCCCCTTTTTTGGGGGGTCAATAAACAAAACCAAACTGAAGCTGTTAAATTTTTAGTTGGGCCTAAACTTAATTATTATTTATTTTATATTGAGTATGGTGTGGTTAAATCTTTGGTTGGTTTTTTAGCATGATTTAAAAAAATACATTTTTGTGTCTATTTGGCCCTAATGGGTCTCACAAGCCGAAAAGAGGTGATGTTGTTGGAACGCAAAAAAATGATATTTGAATATAGTGTATCTCGTATTTCGGATTAATATACCATCCATTTACTATTGGATGGGTGTGTGGCCTCCACTTAGACTAAATCCCATACTTATCTAATGGTAGATAGGTGGTATATCTACCCGAAGTACAAGGTGACCTATGTACAAATAATACAATTCTAATAATAATAATAATAATAATAATAATAAAAGAGATGAGGTTGCAAACTGGACTAGTGAGTACCGAGTATACGAGCAAGAATGATGAATATGTAATGATTTGACATAGTTAAAGCAAGTTTTGGGAATCTGAATTCCAATCCCAAAACATCGAACACACGTACCCACAAACGATTTTTCGATGTCCGTTTATCAAATAGAATGGATTAAACTAAGAGTGATACTATGAGGCTAATGTAGTGCATAGAAATATGTTGGGTTTATTAAATTTATTAGGTTATTTAAATTATTTAATTTATTAATTTTCTATTATAAATATTTTTTTATTGAAAGAAGAAATAATATAGTAATGATGTAATGTTATTTAAAGAAAACTATTGAATTTATTAAAATGGTTAAATCTATTAAATTTATTCAAAATTTTGAAAATTATTAAATTTATTAAACTAGTATTTTGAACCCATACAATGCATGGGATAAAAATAAAGCTTCATTACCTTTCATTTTTGTTTATCTAAAGTGTAATTTATTTTATAAAAAAATTTTATTCTAGGTTTTTTAAGTGTGGATATAATAACTGAACAAAGATCCATTCCATTCCCCTCGATTTTATTTATGAAACTTATTTCATTTTCCTCTCCTACTTTTATTTAGTCAACTAATAATGATTTATTAAAACTAATATGAAAAAATGCATTTTAATCATAAAATCTAAAATTTTATTTAGAATATATTCTTACATTGCATGGGCTTGAGTTTTGTGTAATCCATATAATATGGTTTAATGCAATAATAGATTGTTAAGAATTTATTATACTAATATAAATATAATAAAGAATTAAAGAAACATAATTATATATAATCGCTTTATATAATAACTCATTATTAAAAGTATAATTTATTTTATAAAAATATGTACTTTAAATTTTTATGTGAAGATTGTACAACTAAAAATATAATAAAATTATTTTTTTTTGTCCTTCCTTTTTTTTTTCCAATCTTCTATCAGATATAGTTATATTATTAGGTGTCACTAAAATACTCACATTTTTAACTCACAATAGATTTCATTTATTTTTTTAATTGAAATTAAAATTAATTCTTAATAGCTAAGGTCCAATCTTGTGCATGAATGGCTTTGCATTGGCAGAGGAAATATTGAAAATAAAAAAAAGTACCTAATAAATGTATGTGTGAAACATCAGCATATAAAAAAAAAGGTTGTAATAAATGCGGAGTATAAATATTTTTTTTTTTGTACATGAGCATAAATATAGATAATAGAAGAAAATCATTTTAATAATTAACATAAGAATTTCAAACTTTCCAGAAAATGGTTCTCTTTTATTTTCCATTATCAATAAGGAAAATTCTATTTTTAAAATTGATTATATTAAATTCTTATAACAAATAAATTTAATTTTAATCAATTCTTATTTTTAATAAAGTCTAATTTTAATAAATTTTGTATTGAATTGAATTTGAAAACACAATTGTAAATAAAAAAGGTATTTCTAGTTATTAAATTTATTGAAAAAAATAAAATTTTAATTTACTAATAAACCAAAATACCTCCAAATACTTGTATTAGACAAAATACGTATATTTCACCTTTGGTCAAGAACCAAATGCAATTATCCTAAGGAATTGAACCTCAAGGACAAATCCAAAAAAAGGTATAAAGCAGGGGCTGAAAGTAATTGGGCTATAACCATGCACCTTATCCTGAACTATTGAACTTTAACCCCTAATCCTTTTGGTCATGAAAGAATGCAGTTATCCTAAGGCGTTGAACCTGAACCTTTACAGGAAACAAAAGTAACTGGTCTATAACCCTACACCTTACCCCAAACTATTGAACTTCAACCCCTAGTCCTTTGGTCATGAACCGAATGTAGTTATCTTAACGTATTGAACCTAACTTGATAGAAATCTTATCGATTTGGTCTATAACCCTACATCTTACCCCAAACTACTGAACTTTAGCCCCTAATCTTTTAGTCATGAGCTGAATGCAGTTAGTCTAATGCATTGAATAAGAACCTTGACCTAAACCTTATTGATTTGGTTTGTAGCCCTACACCTTACCTCAAACTATTGATCATCAAACTTACAAAGAACCCTAATCCTTTGGTCATGAACCTAATACATTACACTAAACCGTTGTTCATATTTGTCCTAGTATGTGATTTAAAATTTTAATTTTAAATCATTGTTAATAAATTTTAATAAATTTAATAATTTCACTATAGTATAACTTTTCAATAAATGAAAAAAAAAATTATCAATAATTTTGCTATAGTATAAATTTTTAAATTTAATAATTTAAAAATTTTAGTTGATATAACAATGAAAAAAAATTAGAACTTTTCAATAATTTTTAAAAATTTTAATTTAATACCATATTCTATTGTATTTATTTGTTTAACGGTTAACATGAATTTTGATTATTAAAAAATTTTGAATAAATTTATTAAATTTCAACATTTTAATAAATTTAATAATTACCTTTAAATAACATAACATTTTTACCATTTATTTTTTTCCTTTATCAGTAAAAAAAAATATTTTTAATGGAACATTAATAAGTTAAACAAATTTAATAAACATAACATAGTTTCAGGCAATACATTAACGCATCTTATCGCTCTTTGTTTGCTTCGTTGGCTGTTTACAATGATTTATACTCCTAAAAAAGTCTGATATTGACGTAATCATTACAATATTAGTAAAATATGAAATTTTTTTAATAATATTTGGTAAATTATTTTTTAATCTTACTTTGACATGTAATTGTCAATTTGTTTGTTTAATTTGAATTAGATACTATATCTGATTTGGTATTAAATAGCAATTTATTGACCTCGTTTATAGGGTAGGGTTATATGCTTGTTATATTGAGGATATGCAAACCGACATCATACACGAATAAGCCATAAATGATATCGTCTTAGGGTGCATTTGATTCATATTTTAAAAAAAAAAAATTTAAAATTTAAATTTTATATATAATAGAAAAAATTAAAAATTAATTTTTTTTTTAAAAACTACTCTTTTCAATTTTTCTAAAAAACTAAAATTTAATTTTTTTAGAATCTAATTATTTTCAATCATTTATTCAAATATATGAAAATTAATTTTTTTAATTAAAAAAATGATTTTTTTCTAAAAAAAAACACAAACAAACACACCCTTACAACGGTGCTTTTCAATGTATATTCGTCAAATAAGAATCTCAGACTCGTGTTTTTTTCTTAGCCCTAAGAGAGTCGTTCCATCTCTCAATCCAAATCGATCCTGATAGCCAAATTAGAGACATTTCGCCTCCATCACTGATTTCGAAGCCATAATCATGTTAAAAATTAATTTCTTTTGCCTTTCTATACTATCACCTACTAGATTCATGGACCATCATAGGTTATATAACACATAATCCTCATTCTCAAATAATTTCTTACTTAGTCATTCAATCTTGTGTAAATGGCTGGTAGGGGCAGAACAAAAACTGCAGTGAAGAGAGCACGAGTTGAGATGCAACTGGAACCCTCACATTTGGACAAGGTCGAAGACGGTGCAAACTGTGCACCTAATGCTGAAACCCCAATGCCAGAAACTAATTCGAAAATGAAGATTAGCACACCTGCAGAGGCTATTGAAATATCATCAAGTTTAATGATGTCTAGATTTAGGGATTATTGCGTTATGCTATGCATCTATTTGTGGAGTACTGATAAGTTGACTTGAACCTCAACCAACTCAAATGGAAAAACATTGCAGTCACCAAGAAAGCACCAGAAAAGGAGGTATTAAGGATGATGCATGCTCACATAATATTGGTTGTGAAGTACCAACCATGAAAGGGTAGGTAAACCCAAACAAAGGGAATTTTTATTCTAGTATAAGTTTTTCTAATTTTATTTTAACTAAAATATGTTTTTTTTTTTCTGTCAGTAGGTTATGCTAGACAGAGTTGATGCTCTAAACTGTTCATTCAAAGAGATGAAGGAAGTTGTCAACAATTTAACAAAGTTTATTACACCCCGACCACCTAAAGTACTAGACTTCAATTCACATATGCTCCTTATTTTCAATGCAATGAACCACATTTTTTATCCACCACCATTTGGAATGCCATTGCAACTAACCACTTTTCCTAGTCCAGTGATTTCTACTCTAACAAATCACGGTAATAATTGTAACACCCTTCTAGTTAATTACTAATTTAATCCTTTCTAATAATGATTAATAACTAAGTTAGCATGTATCACATGTCTCAATATAAAATTTAATCTAATTATTATTTACTTTTTATTACTGTTCTTGTCAACTAAGTAATTATCGCTATCTAAACCGGCTTTTTAAGTACGCATACTAGTCGGAAGCGAAACACCATATACTGAACAACCTCATTATGCATAACATAACAATAAGTCTAGTAGTCTACATGCCATTCCCCGAATGGAGTCAAATATATAGCAATCCAAAAGTAAAGTCTAAAGCCTAGGATGTCAAATATATATATAGTCATCCAACAAAATAAAGGCTACTTCGCTTGATCTATACACAAATCAATGGACAATAGAGAGATCTATTTATCCATTAAGCGAAGACAAAACTAATAACATGTAGAAAAAAAACTACATCATGTGACGAGATAGAATCAAAGACGAATATCCTGTAGCACAAGGACCGTATGCCCCATGAGTGGGTCAACCACAAAGGTCACCTCCACCTCTAGTATGATCATAATGTGAGTCATCTGAAGGCACCAAGAAAATACATAATGAGAATCAAATCTTAGTAGGGGCGGTGCTTCCAGCAATCTATTAGCCACCAAAAAACTCCCAGGTTTGTACATGCAGATTAAAAATGACAAACATCATACAATTATAGCACATAAATATAGTAGATAAACAAATAGACAATAAATCAATGGACAATAATTAAGTAAATGGATGATAAATAAATGGATGAACAATTAATCAATAAATAAAGAAATGGCATGCCCAGTAAATATGAGATAAAATAATATGCAATCGGAATAGTAAGATGAGAAATGAGGATGCTATGCATGATGCATTTTCTTCCTTTGCTGGTCTTTCCGCTTATCTTTTCTTATCCTTTTCCTATTCATTGCTCAGTTGGAGGGAAGCTGGTGGCCTCATTTCATCTTCTGCCATGATCTATCGAAAGCTTTCTACCAGGGCATCCCCTGATCCCAAATCAGAAACCATAAACATTGGCCGCATGTTCAAGCTAAACCATCCACTCCAAATAGAGCGGTGAATGTCCTATCAATCCACTACGAGGTGAAGCCAAGACATTCACTATACTTTCATAAAACTTTATTCATTCATGCATGATTCACACATTCACCATGCTATGCCCTTGAATCTTTATTAGATATCATGCATTTTACATATATGCTCATGCATCAATACTTTATGTCTCACAGATCACATGAAAGTTGGTTCACGTGTATTTTTGATACACACATGATTGTGAATGTAAATTTATGATGCACATACAAGCCCATAAAATAAACAAGGCATTGAGGAGTAGCAAATTGGTTTAACTTCCATGAGAAATTTGGGCCAAGTTTTATGACTCACTTAAATTCCTTTTATTCATCACCAATTTGGGCCATTATTATTTCATACATTTATGTTAGTTTACTCTAGAATTATTTTCCATGGGCTTAAAAACACTTTTATGGGCCAAACTAAATAAAATATCTCTAAAATTAAAAAAAAAAAATTGCCAGTTGGTTCTTTCGGATGTTAAGAGTATTCTATAAAATTTTTCGGTCAATTTCTTAAGAATTGTTATGGTAATAAAATCTTACAACCAAGATAGGTCAGATTCCCTTTTTCAGCTAGGCAGTTTCAATTTCAAAAATTTATTTAATATAGTTAAATATCTCTAAAAGTCCCAAAAAAATTCTCAGTCATATTTTCAGATATTATTTACATGTTGTAAAAATTTGAAGTCAAAATTCATAGAATTACTATATTCACAAAAATGGTAAATTTTGGTGTTTTCAAAAGTACATCCTGTGTTCCAGGACCACGAATTTTAAAAATAGTAAACCTCCACTAAAAATTATGAAAATTTACAACCAATCTCATCAATATGTTGTCTTGAACATATAAAATTTTTAGATCAAAATAAAAAGAATTACTATGAGGGAAAAATCACATAATCATAGTAGTCCAGAGAAACATATTAAGTTCCAGCAGCATACCACATCAAAAGATCAAGGAATAAGCATCTAAACACCATCAAACACACACAAACCAAGATATTCATGCATAAACATACTTAGAGGCAAAATATAGGAAATCAAACAAGCAAGAGCAAGAAGCACATCAACCTAAAATCCTACCCTTAGCAAAGATAATTTTGCCTCACCATGAGACTACCCTCAAATAACCTTTTATAAACTTACAAACTATCACTCCTCCTTACCACAAATCTCCCCACTAAATTTACATAATTTTACACTCTCAAATATGACACAAAACAAAACAAGCTCCAGCTAGAGCCACAAGAAAAAGGAGTTGAGCCAAAATTAATCAAAATCAATATCAACAAGATAAAGGATTAGAATCAATCAAAACTTATAAGGTCCTTGGGAGAGTTAAAAAAAGAAAACCCTCTACCTTGAAGGATGATGAAACTTGAAAATGGTGTGAGGATGGTGATGATGATGAACTCAAAGCTTGAAGGAAAACAAGAAGGTGGAACTAACCAAAACCACTCAAGTGTATAGCTCACAATGTGTCCTTCTTCTTAAAGATGAAGAAGAAGGATTAGGTAGACACTTACACATACAAACACACTTGCTTTCTCTCCTTCTCCTTCCTGTCATTGTGTGTTGTTTCTTCTGGGAGAGTGAGAGCTTTGCTCTTAACACACACAATCACACAATCACTAACACACACATCTAACTACTATACTATTCATTTGTACTTTTTAATTATTTTCTTCCAATCTTGCTCACCAAGTTTAAACTTGGTTTGGACAAGTGCCCAAGATCAAGGGTTGGGAAATTTTCTGATTTTGTATCTCTACTATTTTAATTAGCCATTTTTCTTAAAATTCTATGTATTTTACTTGTGATAATTAAGCTAGATTTAGTTATTTAAAACGCCCTAACTTTTAATTGCTCACAAAATTATATTTGGTCCTTCTAATTATTCTAAGCATGCATCTAAATTTTTAGTATTTTTCTCAATCATTTTGACTATTTTTAAATTATTTTTCTTAATCCTACAATTTACTAATTAACACCCAAAATCATAAAAATTCAAACAAGCTCTAAAAATTCTAATTTTTATTCCATACACTATTATAACCCTAATTAACCTTCAAAAAAATTTTCATAATTTTTCAGAAATTATTTCTAATTTTTTCCTAATTATTATAAAGTTTTGGGTACAAATAATCCAATTAATAATTGCTTAATTACCTAGAAAAATTTGAATAAATTTCCTAGTGTCTATTAACCTTAATTAGGGTTAAACTGGCAAGAAAATTATTAATATAAATTTTCTATAATTATATTGAAATTTTGATTCTTTATATTAATATTAAAGCACTATTAAATTCATATCCAAGCATAATTAATCAAAGTATTTAGCTAATGACTATAGAGGATGTTATAGTAATTGCCATGGTAAACCACCAATGGTATTTATGTATGATAATGTAATTAACACATGGGTAATAAAGGCTCCTCATAATCAGCCTAAATTTGATAGTAGAAAGAAGCCACTTGCCCAATTGCAACTGAGACCAACAACAAAGGGTGCTTATGGTAGGAAGCTATTTACCCCAACAAAACAAACAAACTGCAATACCAACAACACCTAGACCGCTTATAGCTAAAGGCTACCCTTCTGGATCTTACATTAATTTCGGTTCGCCAATGTCACAAGCAAAAATTTCCAACAAGAAGGGAGCTGACATGCCTTTTGGAAGTGCTTTCTTAAATTATCAATTACAACATGCCTCATATCAATCAATTATGTTGACAAAGCTAATTTTTTGTTTCATTTTAGTGGCCGCTAATGGTGTTCAAACCTTTTCCAGAGATGGTCTTGGATGATAATTGTAACATCCACGTTTTTCTTAACATATCATAATAGATACTTTGAATTAATTCCCTTAGGCAGTATAAGAATTTTTTAGGTAATGCTCTACCATGACAATCCTCACACTTAGAATTAGAGGGTAGTATAACACTGCCATCGAAATTACGACACTGCCGTGTACTAAAAATTAGGAAATTATGAAAATGTCCTTATAGTATAAACTTTTGTTATTTATAGAATTGCTCCAAGATTTTTGGTAATTATACTTAGATCTTAGATGTTATTTCTAGTTTGACCCTAAAACTTTTAAAAAATGATATGTAGGTCCCTATATCAATATAATTAGTAAAATAGGAGTTTACGCAGAGTAGAGTAACATAGCGGAACCGTAGAAACCTAAATCTCAGCTAATTGAGCCACATAGGTATCTAAGTGTGAAATGGCATGAGATGCCCCTAGACTTGCTCAAAATTATGAAAATGCCATTAGTTATACAAAATAAAAAATACAACAAAAACTTCAACAGAAAATGAATAGAAAATACTATAGAACTTATGGAAGGTCAAAAAACTACTTGAAAGATCTCAAAAAATTCTAGAAAAATTATAAATACATTTTTAACAAAATTTTGAAGATAAATACCAATTTTTTTAGCAAAATTGAGCAATAGTTACATAATTACATAAAAATAATCTCACCAGGGTGCAAAACGAGCCCCAAAAATCCTATAAGACCATTTTAACTTGCAATACGACGAAGAATCAGTGGAGTTCCAGGCCTGGGCTTGATGGACCACATGTATGGGCCTCTGAATGGGCCTTAGTAGTTGTTGAATTGGGTTGTACAATTTTTGAAACAATTATGGGTTTAATTACATAAAAAAGGCCATAGTTACTTCATAAAACCTAAAATAATTAAATAAAAATTAATAAACCCTAACCTTAACCCTAAGGACAACCCTAGAACGCCCCTAACCAACCCTAAACCCCCTTGGTTCAGTTCTAACCATATTAGAACAGAATTGGTTAAATCCTAACCAAATGTCATTATCAAGTCAACATTAACATTTATTAACTTTTACTAAATCTTTTAACTTTTGACTTAATCTTTCACTAAGCTAATCTTGTCCCCTAAACCAGCTGAAGGTGGTGCAGCTGCACATGGTTTGTAGCAGAAATTTTATTATTTAATTTATATATACTTAATTATGTTAATTAACTCAAAAATGGGCTTAATTAAGGTAAAAATTCACTAAAAATACTAAAAATTGTAGAAAAATTCTGAAAAATTCAAAGATATCTTATAGCACATAATTAAACATGGATTTGATGATATATTAAATAAATTCAATTGTTTGCTAATTATTTTGTTAATTAAAGCTTAAATTATCTAATGTAGATTTGAGAAAAACTACTTATTATGCACTAATTAAGCCTTAAACCACGTTAATCTTTTCTCAAACCTTAATCAACATATAAGATGAGTATTATGGTGTATCTAAATCAGGTTTAATTGGTGGTTAAATAAATTAATCGTTGGTGGTATGATTAACTAACTAAACTACCTAAATTAAGCCAAAACTAATCATATGATTAACACTAACTAAACCAGCCCTTTCTCTATAAAAAAACCCTCATGAACTGACCTCACCACACTTTAGACATAGCAAGCATTAGCCCCAAATAGCTCCTTCAATCACAGCACTTCTCTTCCTCTTCTACTTCCAATTTCTCTCAAAAACCTTACCAAAACTCCATTAAAACACCTCGAAGTTCTCATCCTTTCCAACCACCCTTAAGCACCATCAATCCTCACTCTTAATGCTCACATTCAAGCCTTCAAAGAGGAGCAAAAACTTGAGCTAAGGTACTACTTAGCCTAGGTGCAGTTCGAGTTTCAACCTCATACTTCAAACTTTTATGATCAAAATACACCTCAAACCTTACTCCATATAGATCATGCCTCCACATTTTCAGGGCAGACACTATGGTTGCCAACTTCAAGTCATGGGTTGGGTAGTTCACTTCATGAGGCTTTAGCTGCCTAAAGATATAGGCCACCACATTTTGGTTTTGTCTCTAGATATAACCTAAACCTCTCCCAGAGGCATCACAATAAACCTCAAATGGTCCATTTGGGTCAAGTAATACTAACTTTGGGGTTGAGGTCAACTTTTTCTTTAACTCCTGGAAACTTTTCTCACACTCAATAGTCCAAACAAAAATGGCATTCTTCTTCGTCAACTTGGTTAAGGGTAGGGATATCTAGGAAAATCCTTTCATAAATAACTTGTCAAACCCACGAAACTCCTTATCACTATTTTGGTGGTCAGCCTTTTCCAATTCATCACTACCTTAATCTTACTAGGATCCGCCATAATTCCTTCTTGTGGCACCACATGCCCTAATAAGTTTACTTCTTCAATCTAAAACTCACACTTCGATAGTTTGCTATAAAGCTTCTTTTTGCTCAAAATTTCCAACACAACCCTCAAACGCTCTTTGTGCTCCTTCTTTGTTCTCGAATAGATGAGAATATCATCTATCAAAATAACTACAAACTTGTCCAGGTATATTCTAAAGATTCTATTCATTTAATTGATGAAAACCATTGAGTTATTTGTTAACCCAAAAACATCATTGTGAACTCATAGTACCCATACCTTGTCCTAAAGGTTGTCTTAGGTATATCCTACTTCTTCATCCTTATCTCATGATATCTGACTCTTAGATCAATCTTGAGAACACAGCTACTTCACACAGTTGGTCTTTGAAGTCATCTATATTAGGTAAGGGGTATTTGCTCTTAACTGCCACTTTGTTTAACTGCTTATAATCCACACATAACCTCATAATTCCATCTTTCTTTTTTTTTTTTTTTCAAACGACACCGAGGCTCCCTATGGTGAGGCTGTAACACCCTAATAAACCCATACTACGCTTAAGTCGTATTACGGTATTTTATTAGTTGTTACTTATGCTCGTGGGAAACTAAACTAAACTTTGCTTGAAATTAAATTACGCGGAAAATACGGTAAAATTTTTTTTCTTTTTCTTTGAAATACGTCGTCACTTTTGGAAAGTAAAGCCTTGCGCGAGAAGATAGAAATAAACGAGCGTATCGCAAAGATTTCAGTATAAATTGAAGGAACAAGGGATAAATTAAAATACCATGCATTCAAATTACTACAACAACCACATAAATATAATTAGTCTCATAATATCCAACGAATACATAAAAAGGGAACTCATGGTCATCCCATAGCCCCAAAATCAAAGGTACATAAGTCTGATACAAAATGAAATACAATAGATAAGGAGCACTAATGAAATAGGCCCACGTAGACATATGCTGGCTTCTCTGCCCCTTCCACGCCCTTCAATCGAATGGACTCAGGTCCTCAAGTGCCTGGTTCCCCTCGCTCCTCGGCCCCGGGGAACGTGAGGAGTGCGGATGATACGGGGGTGTCGACTGATCACCTCCACGCTACGAATACGATGGCCAGGCATATAGCTGGCGACTGAAGAACGTGCCTCGGAGGGATCCTCCTCGGACTCGGCAGGGCGATACTCGGGGAGCGGTGGCGAAGCGGCTGCTGCCCTGGGAGTAGCTGTCGAACTCACTTCGATCACCGGGACCTTTGGCAGTGGCACGGGCTCGGCTACGGGTAGGCCAGGAGACATTGGCTCCATCTTGATCTCCGGCAATGGCTCAGGCGGGAAGTCCCAAGGACCCAGCGGCGGTCCAAGGTGCACCGATGATACGTCTACAGGGGCAAGCGGAATCTCTGGCTCCTCCTGCTCAAAAACTCGACCCGGGTAGAAATACGTGCGGACTATTATGGTGGTCGTGGCCATAATAGCGTGGGCGTCCTCATCATAGGCCCACTCATGGTGGGGAGGCTCCATGCTCCATGCCACGGGGCGTGCCATGAGTATCTGGTGATGAGACGGAAAAACAACTAGGGTGAGAAATAAGATTTCTCAGTAGGACTCGACCCTAACACGTAAGTGTCATCGTCACGTCCCAACCACTTCGGTTTTATAAATAAAAACAGTGAGCATGCATTCAATTCAATTCTTAAATTTTCGAAATCATGAGTATCCGAAGCGGATTCAATTTTTAACATATCTTCTAATCATTTGTATCATAATAATCATAAGCACAAGTGTAATCGTATAAAACATGCATGTCCAAGCTAGAAGATTCTTTTAACTTCTTCCCTTTTTAGGGTTTTGGACCGAAGTCCCTTTTCTTTTCTTAACTTGACTTTATCTTTTCACCCACTAAACATAAGTGGTAATGAGCTCATACCGTGGCCGTCGCCACCATAGAATTTCAGTATTTACACTAGCTGGGTCATGCCATGCCTCATGTAAGACCTATCCCCTATACTCACACTAGCGGGGTCATGCCATGCCTCATGTGAGTCGTGGGTGATGGGAGCTTAAATTAGGTTACCTTCCCTTTTGAAGGATCACTTACTTGACTTAAATTTCTTCTTATTTAAGCATTATGATGCAAAATATTTCTAAGTCCATAATTTTTACAAAATTTCGGCAGCATATCGGCTAGACCAAAGCTTCCCAAAATTTTGCCAAACAGAGAAACCAATATCATAGTATCATCAAGCATCATATCATATCATCATCATAACATCATCATATCATATCACCATAGCATCATGCTTGCACATAAACATAGGCATATTCTCAAGCAACATTTTATGAGCTTAGCTTAATAAATTTGGTGCAAGCTTTTAATTGAGGTTGTCTCTTGTGTAAACTTCTTTTATTGGGCATGATGCCAATTTTGTCTAATGTCCTTTTTCATACTTTTTAAGTTGAATTATGAGGGTTCTCTAATGCTTAATGTAAGGGTATTAATGTCTTAAAGTTTATTTCTCCTTACTCTTTAACTTTTACCCTAACCAGTTTTACTTTTACAGTGGGGCAGTAACTTTGAAAATTCACCATAATTTCATCTTTTACTCTTTTATTTTGAATTTTGTGTGGATATACTTCTCTGAGTCTATTTTTAAACAAAACAAACCCCACTTAAAAATTAATTTTGTAGCTTGAGTTATGCACATTTTATTCTGACTGTTCTGGATTGAAAGTTCATCTCGGGTCAGTGGCTTGTCCACTTCATTGGGAGTTCCTCACATGGAATCTGACAAAACTGTTTTATGGGAGTGTTCCTCTATGTCTTAGCTTTCTAACAAACTTGGTCTCACTCAAAAATGTTATGTATAACTTGAGTTATGCATGTTTTATTACCTACTGCCCGGACAGAAACCCATCCAGGGACAGCAAACTTTGAAAAATCATATCTCTCTCGTTTTAAGGCCAAATCTCACATATTTTATATGTATGAAAAGCTCTTTGAGTCTACTTTCATAGAAAATTAGTTTCGTTACATTTTGAGTTTTGTAACAATAAATATATCGCATGCTTTACATACTACCAGAATTCCAGATTTACTAGTTTTTAAGTTTTTCACTTCAAGCTTATGGAGAAATTGTTATATCACTTCAAATCACCATTTTCATGTTTTAACTCATCATCATACTCAAAGTTTTAGTCACCAAATCAATATTTTTAATCAAACTCAAGCAAGATACATAAATCCATCATGCCACATATTCTCACTTTAAAACAACACTTTCAACAAGACAAGAAAACTCATAAGGCAAGGAATGGTCATGAGACCTTGAAGCAAGTCCTAAAACCACCTAGCTATAAAGAGCTTAGGAGATTCTAGAGCTTGAAAAATACATGAGAAAGAAGAGTTAGAATCACTACCCAAAGTGTTTCTCTTGGAAGTTTGAAAAATGAAGTGGTTGGAGATGACCTCCTTCTCCTTGAGCTTGATATGGGGGCTAGGTGAGTGTTTGTTTTGTTTCTCCAAGAACCAAAGAGGGTGGTCCTTGAAGGGCTTGTGAGAATGGTAAATGGAGATGAGTAGGAAGTAGTATGAGGGTTGGAAGAACACAATGAAGCTTGGAAGAAGAAGAGAGTATGAGACTTGGAGAGAGGAGAGAGGAGAGAGGAGAGAGCTTTGTGTTTCTTTGAGAGAGGAAATGAAAAATGGAATGAGGAGAGAGGGGGCTGATGGGTGGCGCAAAATGAGAGAGGGAGTGAGGTGACTTTGCTTCTTACAACAAGCAAGTGAGTAGGAAAAACCTTGGGGCAAAAGGGAGTGTTGTGTTTCCTTTGAGTCTTGGCACTTGGGTAAAGGCTTGTAGTGTTTTTGTCAAGTGGTTAAAAGCATGAGCTCTCTTAGGATTTGGCATTGGATAGCTAGGATCACACCAAGTGTCATTATCTTGATGAAGGAGAGTACAACTCTTGTCATGACTTAAGGGATCTACTAATATGGACTCTTGATCTTGTGGTGTATGATGAGAAAGTAAATGGATGGTTGGATATGGCTCTTGCTTTGACCAAACTTTCAAACCATAATTAAAGGGAAGTTTCTACATCTTTATAATTGTTGTAATTATCTAAATGTTCATTAATTCACTTGGTTTAAATTACTCATTAGCACATTTTAATTAAAAAGGATTTTCCTCATTAATTTTGTAAGATGTGAAGGTAAATGTGATTAAGTTTTGAAACTTATATGCTCTTAGTTAATTAGATTAGATCACCTTGATTTTATGTTCTAAATCATGGATTAATAAGGATTGGGCAATTAGGTTTTTAATTGTAACTTTTAATGCATTAAATCTCAATTGTCGACTTGCCTTTAATTTACTAAGCTCTTGCTCTCGAGATTAATCGATTAATTCTCAATTAATCGTTAACCCCTCTAATTAGCCGGGAACACCGAGCTAATTAACTTGGGTGAAAATGGGGACGTTACAGAGGCACTAGGTCTCACAAGCTTCTTCTCTGACAACTCTTCCAACTGGCTCTTCAACTTTGCTAACTCTATTAAAGATATTCTATAGGGTGCTATAGAGATTGGTCTCGTTCCTGGTACCAAATCTATAAAGAACTCTATTTCCCTTTCCAAGGGAAACTCGGGTATATCGTCAAGGAAAACATCTAGGTATTCTCTAACTATTGGGATCTTATCTATCAATCTGTTCAAATTCCATATCACTTGCCATAAGGAGAATAGATCCCTAGTTATCAATCTCACTTCTATACAATTTAAGAATAAACAAATAGATTCAATAGGCTTAACAGGCATAGGGGGATGCATGATAGACTTTTTAAGAACAATTTATCATAGCATAATTGGCCGAAAGGTAGTCCATGTTTAGAATCAAATCCAACCTAGACAAAGTCAACTATGAAAGACCTACCATCAATTTGAAAATGACATTTCGAGCAACATTAGTAAGTCCTAGTTGGTTTCCTAGTGGACGTAGAAACTATCAACATATAAGATAGCTCAGACAAAGGTAATTCCAAACTACATATGTAGTCTTGCGAAATAAAGGAATGCATAGCACCAGAATCATACAGTACAGTTAAGGTCCTACTATTAACTTTGCACTTATCTTATATCAAGTCGTTGGATTGAGTGGCCTCATCAGTAGTCAGGGTTAAATCCTTCCCTGGATGTTGTGGCTTTCCGATAGGTGATAAGTTTATGTTAATGTAGTACTTTGCCATATGCACGAGCTATTAACAATGGAAACAAATGTAATCTCTCGAGTAACAGTGTGTATAGCTAACACTATTGAGTAATTAATTTTTAGATGTATTATAGATATACAAGAAGGTAATAAGGAAATGTTAATTATAGGGTAATGTGATTTCTAATCTTCTCTATAGAAAAATAATGATATTTCGCTAGTTGGAGAAATTGTTTTACTAGCAGTGTCTTGTAATACAAGAAATTGATCTGGTAGGAATCTGTAATACAAGAAAACATAAATATCTCCTGAAAAATCCTAGAATGTTTGGCTAGAGATTAGCCACACTGGTCATCTTGGTGGAGAAAAGATGACCACTCAAAATGCACTTAAAAAGATTTAAGTTCTATTTCAAATCCACTCCAATAAGAAGCATCCACCAAGCAAGATGACTAAACAAAGAAGAAGACTCATCATTTTATCTCATTTCCTCCCCATTTTGGCAACCTATCCATCTCTCTTTTTGCTTCCATTTTTCACCTTTAACTTACTCAAACTCCCTCAAACTCTTGTGTCTTGCTCAAACTTCCAACCCTTTCACTTGTTTATGATCAAGAAGTCTTCATACAAACCAAAAACTCCTTCCTTCAAGCCATAAATTCAACCAAGCAAAGAGCAAGGAAGGGCTTTATGATCACCTTGAGGCTTTGGAGAGACAAGAAAATCAAAAGATTTAAGTTAGAGAGTCTCAAGCATTGGATTTAAGGTAAGCTCCTAGAAATTGTTTGTATTCTAGGGTTTCTTGTAGTTAGCATTTTTCTTGAATCATTTTGATATGTTTACTTAGTTAACCTAGAATAGGGGAGAAAGCAAACCGTAGTTCTTCTATGATTTGGCGCTAACAACTTTGCGAATAGGAGAGATTGGGGGCTAATGGCTTCGTGAATTGGATTGGGGGCTAATGTTGTGGTCTTCATTTGGTACACTGTCGCGATTTGGGGTTGAAGAATGAGTGCACAATTTGGGGGGCTACTGGCTTCACGATTTTGGATTTGGAATTTGGAAGACTTCATGATTTGGGGTTGATGTTTGTGGTCTTTAATTCTAAATTGACGCCTTCTCTTGGTAGACTAGTGGTTCTTGCTCAAGGTTGGTGTTCTTCTCATGGAGTTTAGGGTTCTTGGAAGTATTTTTGCTAATAGTTTTTGATGAAAAGTGAAAATAAGAAAAAAATGAGATTAATTTTCAAAGTTAATTACTATTAGTAAAACTTAATTTGACTAACAATCAAAGGAGTGAACCACTGCTAGTAAATGTTAGAATCAGTAAAAGGTGTTTTATGTAATTTTAACACTTACTAATTTGGGGTATCTGATGTGGATTAAGTGATTACATGGGGCAAACCAACACCGAGCCATGTAAGAAGGGCACATGTACCCTCCCAATATAAAAGGCACAAGAGCAATCACCTTGCTTTAAAATCTACACAGTATGCTTTTTGTTTCCAAATTAAATGTTCTTTCAACTCCCATGGAAATGTTAACTAACTCGACCTATTCTAAAACAATTGTGCAGTGTAATTGCACATTGCAATAAATACTATAGTACAGTGAATTTTACATGTATATATATTGATGTATTCTTATTCCTTTATAATTGTTTAAATTTTTTCAATGTTTTTAATAAATATTCAATTGTTGTGTTTTTTTTTGGTTAGTGTACGATACTTAGAAATTAGGTTTTGAAAAATGTAAAATTTTAAATAATTTTGAATAAGACATTAGAGGTATAATTTTAATAGTTTTACTTTTTAAAATTTCTATTTCATAACCTTTCATTTGTTACAAAATGAGTAATTAATAATTTATCATTTAACATAAATATTAACAGTCATGAATATTATAATTAAGTAGTAATTGTTGTAAAAATAATAATAGAGAGAATAAAAATTGAGAGAAAAAAAAGAGAATTCTATTATTGATACTCTAAAAAGCATATCATATATAGAGCATCAAAAAGGTTGTTTATAGCAAAAGAACAATAAATATAATATAAGATAAAATAATAGATTTTATCAAATCAAATCATAACCGAATCAGGATAAAAATAAAGATATCTGCATTCTAATAATATTTCATAACAATATTGAATATTAACAATTTTCATTTAAAGGAAATGGAAATGGGAAGGGGGTGTGAGGGAGGGGAGTTATGGGAAAAGAGAAAAGAGGGAATGAGTAGGGTGCTGGTGTGGTTTTTATAGAGTAAAAGTGATCAAAGGAAAGAATGCAAAATTCAATAATAAGTTGACATGACAATATTATAGGACATCTAAGATGTCAATCTCCCGATGGATCACAACTCAAGTATGAGATTTAATATATTATAATATAAATAGATTATTACTCATAAACAATGAGATTACCTTGTCCTGTATTGCGTTCACCGTAACTAATAAGCGTAACACCTAAAGTTGTTTATTTATTCTTGAGAGATTTTTAAATTCTTATAACTCATCCACAAGAGCAATCTCTATCTCTTTGTTGAGTATTAATTTGTTCTTGTTTTAGAGAGAATGGAAGAGTGTGTGCAGCATTTTGGGAATCTTTTTCAGTCTAAAGTTCTCTATTTCGAGTTGAGATAGACTGAGGTTTGGTGATGTTATGTAACAAACAAACTATAAAACATTTTAAGTAGAAATTAAGTGGAGGAAGATTTGTCGAAGAGTCGTGTTATATGAAAATATAAATCGAAGACTTATTCCCTAACCCATCGTCAAATTGCTATCAAAATGAGTGATTTTTTTGTTTTGAATTTTTTTTTTTTATCATTCTCCACAAGTCTAAGGATTTATGTCCTCGCAATGTCCTACAAGAATAAGTGGAAATACACTTTCTTTTTGTCGAAATCTTTATAAAATAAACTTAGACTCACAATGAACTTTGGGGATTGAATATAGACTGCAAATTGTGACCAAATCAGGATAAATGCAATGCATTTCTCTTTTCTCTTGTATCTTCTGACTTTTTACATTAATCGTGTTCAATTTATTGCAAGAATTGTCTTGCTAATTTCTGAATATTTTATTATTGAACTTTAAAGCAACAATCCCCCCACCGTCCCGGCTTTGGCTCGAGTGTTGATGATAACACCATCAAACAAAAAGCCGACAAGCCATATAAACAATTTAATTATTGATATTTTTTAAAATAGCCCTTGTATGCATTTAAAATACATTTGGTGAGCATCTTTTGCAGCTTGGTAAAGATTAAAAAGGAATATATTCGTTAATTCTTAATTACGCCATTTGAAACTTGAAGAGAGAGGGATCCAAAGAACTAACACTCAAAGCAATGATGGCATCTCCCCTTTGGAATCCACTAAGCTTTCCCTTTCCCTATAAATTTCCAGGCGGTTACTTTTCCAGCAAATGTATCCACATACATAGCCCACTTACGGGTGCTTCCCTTTGGCTCTCCGAAAACTTGTTCCTTCTGGCGAAGCGCCACCAAACCTGTAAGTTTCTTTCGCTTGTCAAATTCCTTGCTCTTCATTAATCTACTGCACTACTGCATGTCTTTGTTGAGCGTTGGGGGATATTTGGAGTGTGTACTTCACCAAAATATCAAATAGAGAATGGTTTGAAATCCTATGAGAGTTAAAGAATTTATAGTGAAACTTTTCTATGTGCATAAGATGTTGGATTTGGAATTGAGTGAAACTGACAAAAATAAACTAGTTTATGTGACTTCTTCTTCTGCATAAGTTACGGACCTGAATTTTTTCTTATTTATTATTATTATTTATTTTATCTTGATCAATTGAAAGAAGAGAGAAGCAAAGACAGTGTGCTTATTAGTTATATAGCTTTTAAGAAGATCTTTTTTTATCTTTCTGTTCCTTACTCGATGAAATTTCTTAAGAACAACGGGGGAAAGAAATTATCATATCTTTTTATTTGTTCTTTCTATTCTCTTCATTGATTTCTTTTGGAGTTTAATTTTGATATACTATTATTGTAAATGAGTTTTACATTACCATCCAATCATATGCTATTATATGCAAGATTTTTGAGATAGTGAACGTGAGAGTCAAATATTTTTACTCAGGAATGTTACACGCAGAAGAAGGGGAACAATACATACGTAGCTCTTGCATTATTACTGAAGAGTTTAATATTTCATTGATAGCTTCTTATTCCCATTCATTTAATTGGGGGCTGAGTTCCTGCTAGATATAGTAGTCAAAGAAAACCTTTCTTAGAATTTATTATTCCATTTGAAAACATTTTGGGCAGATGTTACATTTGCATCATTGACGCGCTGTTTTTTTTTTTTTTTTTATTGTTACTCTGCAGATTTAAAATTGAAATTATCTAGTTTGATTATTTATCATTGTTAAAATTTTGTTATGTCGAAAGCAGGACAATTTATTTTGTGTGGCTAGTGACACTTATGATTAATCTTAATTCTTACACATGATCCAGCCCATATCCTTTTGCTGAATTCGCTTGTCTTTCTTTGTCCCTCATTCCAAGGAGTGTCAGTCTTACCTTTCGCTTTTTTCTGACATCTTTGCCCAGTAAAATGGGAGCCGTGATTTGTTGTGTAAGGAAGCCAAACAAGGAAAAGAGCCTGGAAAGAAAGCTTGAAAGGAAAATAGTTGAAATGAAGAGATATAAATTTGGAAAATCCAGATTGAAATCTATTGATAGTGTAGTTATGCTGTTCCCTATGTTTAGGGAGAAACTGAAAACATTAAGAGGAATGTTTGACCAGTATGGTAAGTTCCAACAACTACCTTAACTTTCTTTTCTTTATCAGTGACGACTTTTAATTCTGCGATACAAAACTAACCTACTTTATGTTGTGTCTTTCACAGATGAGGACTCTAATGGATCTATAGAGCTCAATGAACTAAAAAAGTTCTTACGACATCTGCAACTTAATCTTCCAGAGGAGGAGATTGAGAATCTTTTTCGTTACTGTGATATTGACGGAAGCAAGGGCTTTCAGTTTAATGAATTTATCGTTCTTGTATGCCTTATCCATCTACTACAAGAGCACCCATCCTCTGATGATGTAATTGTCAGAAACTCATTATGCTTTCTTGATCTTGAAATTGATATATTTGCTTAATCTGCACAATGTATAATGATGTCATTTTTGTCTCAGTCATCAAAGGCAGAGTTAGCACAGCTTGGAGAAGTATTTAATACTATAGTTGAAGTCTTTCTGTTTTTTGATAAGAATGGTGACGGGAAGCTTAACAAGAAGGACATGGTCAAGACACTAAATGAGACTTACCCTTTGGAAAGATCCCCAGCACACATCACTGAAAACCGATTCAGTATTATTTACTTCCCTTCAATGCTTCTTTTAGAATTATGTTCTGTGTTTCATTTTTCTTTTCCCCATTGTTGTTTTATTACCTGCTTTGACTTCCCTTTCTGGTTTTCTCTTCCTTGCAGGAGAAATGGACTGGGACAAGAATGGGCAGGTCACTTTCAGGGAGTTCCTCTTTGGTTTCATCAAATGGGTTGGGATTGATGCTGAAGAATAGATGCATCTTATAAGAAAAGATATCCTGCAAGGAGGGCTGCTTGAATTTCGATCGTGTTGAATGCGTATTAGTGTGAATTTTCTCATTTTCTTAAATTTGTGTTGGATAATTTTACAGAATTTGATTGTGGCATTGGAAAATTAAAAAAAAAAAATGATGTGAATAGAGATACATAGTCTGAGTCCTGCTTCATCACAAATATACACTGATGCATCTAAGTTCTGCTATACACAAACTACCATAGATAATAAGCTGACGAAATAGATAAAACATGGGGAGACAAAGAAGAAAAAACTCACTCTATTTTACAAAATTTCAGTTCCTGTTACACCATTGTTTTTAGCAAATTCTTACTGTATTCCTAGAGCTTGGATTCTCCTAATCAGTGACAAAGAAATAGCATTTCTTTCTCTCCATTCTTCCCTGCTCTCCTTGTTTTGTCCAATGAGTAATTTGTCATTGCCATCAAGGATGCTTACTATTTGCCTCATGCTTGGTCTTAATTGTGGGTTACAACGGGTGCATGCAATTCCTAGTCTTACCAATCTCATCAGTTCTTTGATATTGTACTCTCCACTGAGTCTTATATCTGCTAATTCCTTCAATGGTCTTTTTCGCATCTCAAATTCATGGACCTTCTTCACCAATAGCACCTCTGGCTGCCGGAAGTCGACTGCCATCTGTCCACTGACAACTTCAAGCACCACCACTCCAAAACTGTAGACATCAGCTGCTGGGGTTGCTTCACCAGATTCCATATATTCTGGTGACAAGTAGCCGAAAATCCCGCGAACTGATTTGCTAGTGTCAGTGATTGTGTGATGACCATGTGCATTCCTTGACAAAAACTCAGCTAGAGCAAAACAACCGAGTCTTGGGTTCATATCTGGTTCAAGAATGACAGCTGAAGACGTAATGTTTCTGTGAATTACTTGTTCATCCCATTCCTCATGTAGATAGAGAACTGCCGAGGCAAGTGCTTTCACTATGTTGTGCCTGTGATGCCACTGGAGGACAGAATACCCAATTCTACCATTGTTATGATGGAGAAGCAGTTGACTCAGAATTCTACTCGGTGAGTAATCATAAATAACAAGCATCTCTCCTTGCTCAGTGCACCATCCACGAAGTTGCACCAAATTCCTATGGCGAAGCCTTCCTAGATTCCGGAGTTCATTGGAGAATCTATCACGCAATGCAGGGCATGTCTTCATCCCCAGGCGTTTCACTAAAACATGGCAACTGTCATCAAGGATGCCATGATAAGCAGTTCCAAAGTCTAGCTCTGCCACCCGTCTTGAATCTGCAAAATTATTTGTAGCTGAAACAATCTCCTTGTATGATATTTCCCTTGGAGTTTCCACCACAGGAAATGGTGGCTGGTGATGTATGCTCTTGGAAGAGATGATCTCACTGTTTTTGTGTTCAGCAGTGACATATACCGTTTCCCCCGCAGCTGTGACATAGTTGGATGAATTATAGTTATTGATTATGCTAGCATTCTCTGTAGCAAAGCTAGTGCCACTTGTGCTGCTGCGACTAGTCTCAGATGCGGAAGACAGAGAGATGTATAGAGGGTGGGAGTGAAATGAAGGGAGAGCTGGCAATTTGCATGAGATGTCAGAAAGTGCTTCCACAACCCATTTCATGCTCGGGCGCAATTGTGGGTCATGGAGTGTGCAGAGAAGACCTATGTGAATGAGGTGCTGCATCTCAGAAAGCTTGTAGGAACCATCTGGTAGCCGTGTGTCCCCTGCCTCCAGAAGCTTCCCTTCATCAGAGAGCCTTCTGATCCAGTCAAGCAAAATGATTTGATCGTCTGGGTACGTGAGATCCATTGCTCTCCTTCCAGACACCACTTCTAGCACAACTATCCCAAAGCTGAAGACATCAGATTTGGAGGTGACATTGCTTAGTTTCTGCAAGCTTTCAGGGGGCAGATACCCAATTGTGCCTCCAATTCTTGATGTATCTCCCAACCGGAAATGGTCAATTCTAGTTGATGGTTTCCTAGTCTTATACTCAAGCTCATGTTCCAGCCACCTTGCCATGCCAAAGTCACCCAATCGAGCATTGAAATGGGAGTCAAGCATCACATTGCTGGTTTTGACATCCCTGTGAATGATTTGAGTTTCTAGTTGTTCATGGAGATAATACAGTGCAGCTGCCAGACCTTTGACAATTTTTCCTCTCAAACCCCAATCAAGAGGCTCAGCCTTTGAGTTCTCAGGCCTGCGGAAGAGTATGCGGTCGAGGCTGCTGTTAGGCATGTAGTCATAAACAAGGTGCAACTGATCTTCATGAACACACCAGCCCCTCAGCCTGACAAGGTTCTTGTGGCGAAGATCCGCCACAGCTGTTAACTCTGCCGCAAAACTCTTCTCAAATTGCTTCCCTTTCCCTGCTAAGCAGCATTTCACAGCAACAATAGTTCCATCACTTGGCAAAACAGCCTTGTACACTTTGCCAAACCCTCCACTCCCAAGAACTTCATCTTCGCTGAAACCGTTGGACCCTATGAAAAGCTCTGCATAGCTGAAAATCCTCGGGTTGTACCTGCCAATCTTGACAGAAAATTGCACCCCATCCATGTCATGAAACACGCCACCAGAGCTCTTTTCTTTCTGCACTCCATGTTGGCAAATTGTCCACCACTCTGACCCATATAACTTGCTCAAAGAATCACGAAGCAAAGAAAGTATTTGTCTCCCACAAGAAGCCCTATGAGGCTTTTTGGGCTTAACTTGTTTCTTTGTAGATTGAAAGGCTTTTTGGGCACCCATTTCAGGTTGCTCCATTTCACCAAAATTTGATGGTAAAACATTGAAGAGGTGATTGAGCTGCATGGCTGTAATTTTGGAGTTTGCTTTGTGGGAAAGCAAGCTATTTGGACATGGTTACATGGATATGGCAATGGTGCTGAAGATATAAAAGAGGTTCCTTTGGTATTTGATTACGACGGCATTGTTCTTTTCTCATTGTGGTGGGTGGTATTTTTCAACGCGTTTAGTTTGCACTGGTTGAATTGAATGTAACTATCCGCCAAGTTGGAACCTACCTCAAAGATGATGCTAAGATACCTATCGGCACCTCTCTTTTTTGTTTTTTTTATTCATCAGAGAAACTTAAATTGTTTATCGAACTTTGACATTAATATGAAACAACAAAGTAGGTGCCCCGTGACGAACGTCAAAAAATAATTAAAAGAAAAAACAGAAGAAAAATCATAAAAATGAAAAAGACTAATCTACCTTGTAGATGTATTTACATGGATGCCATTGTCTGTCCTTGTTGCGTGTCACTGTCTTAATTTTCATTTATATGAACATAGGTGATAAAGTTGAATTATATAACTCAGTTCATTTTTAATTCAATCATATTTATGTATGTCTTTTTTCTAATGAAATCACGATCTATTACTTTTCGGCCTATTTGAACTTAGGTATTTAAATTCTTAATTTAATAAAAAACTTTTTATAATATTATTCAATTATAAATTTATATGCAGCCTATTTAAGTTACAGTATATCAATTCTTAAAGTCAAAGTAATTTCTTTTATAATATTATTCAATTACAAATTTATATACAGACTATTTTAAGTTACAGCCAAGTCTATATTGAAAGTTCTTTCAAGATAACAGGCTTAAAAGGCATGCATTCAAATCAAAACATATTAGTTTTTAATCTATTTATATCTATAATATTGTAAATGAGGATGTCTAATTTTTATGTCTACGTTTTGTTTTCTCAAAATTATGATTAATGGGCCTTTTTGATCAAACTTTGCGGTTATATAATATACTCTTACCGATTTTTGCTTAACTAATAAGATTTAATTGAATGGCAGAACATAAGTACATATTAAATAAATAATAATTAAATCATTTTCGTGTAGAAGTTAGTGTGTATTTTAAGTAACGTGCAAACGCATTTTCATATGAAAGAAATATGTTTCAGCGCAGGTATTTGGCTTAAGGACAAAAGTTGTACTTTATTAACAAAATCAATTTCTTCAAAACAGACAAAAATTGTGCAATTGTTAGGTTGAATTTAGGTGAAATCCTCAAATCAGTGAGAAACATTCCCAAGAGAATGAGCCGAATCACAACAGGCCCGCACCAACCAGCATTTGAAAATCGGAACATATAGTACCCCGAACTGCAGTTAATGTAACCTAATTTGATAACAACCATTACCAGCTATGTGTATTTTTAACAGCTCAACACAACCATGCATGAAGAAAATGAAGAGCAATTACGTAACCAGGCTCGAATCTAATTATTGGACTCAGGCAACGAAGAAATTGAAATCAAATCGATAACCTGACTCACATATGCTTACCCTCAAACTTACATGGGTATAGTTATTAGTTAGGTGTAATGAAGGGAGTTCCCCCCTTCCCTTTACGCTTTTGCTATTTGTTTGTAGAAATCGACACCCTTAATTACAGATGAAGTTAAAAAAATCAACCAGAAACCTATAAGAGCAGGAAGAAATGGCTCTCTAATAATTTTCTTTCTCACGTTATCTGATGATTTAGTGTTTTTGTACTAAAGCTACTATTCTCAAAAATGGAGTTTATTTTGTAATGCTTCGACACTTTCTACGGAGTTTCTGGCCAAAAGGATCGGAACAATCTACTAGATCTGCTTCCTCTAGTGACTATCCTTGTCAGCATCGAGATCTTCATGATGGTCTGGTGCAGTCTCCGTTGACCATATTTGTTCCTAGTCCATATTTACCATAGGGCCAAAAATGATGGGGACTGAGAGCAACGAGACATTGGAAAGAGTTGATGGAGTGGATTTGGATCCTCTAAAGTGAGAGAAGTTGTAAAGTGAGAAAATGAAGGATCATTCCCCATTACATCATTTTAATGGGATTCACATAAAATAAAAGTTATTGATCTAATAGTGAATGATTCTTCATTTTTTCACTTTACAACTTCCCTCACTTTAGAGGATTCAAATCTCGATGGAGCAATGTGGGCGATTCGAGTGGAGGCTAGGTTTGGCTGCAAGGAAAGGGATGATGGCTCTGTTGACGAGAGATAGTGTCACTTTGGGCAAACGAAGTCACATTAAGCATAAGTGGGCTGCAATGATTAGGTCATGTTAGGAAACCCTAGCAAAACCTAATTCGACTAGCTTTCTACTAGTGTAGAAATATGATAATACTGTGTTTGGGAGCTCATTGCATGTTGCTAGAATTGATTGTATGGCGTAACAATCGATTTTGATCATGTTGGATGATGTTTGATTGTTAAATTCCAGAATCAATTATTGTCTCTAAAATTGATTATGGGAGAAGAAAATTTTTTTTATTTTATATCAAAATTACTTTTAGAGGAATTACCAAACATAAATTATTTTATCTCAAAATCAATTCTAATTAAATCAATTCCAATAAAGTCAATTTTATCTGAAATCAATTCTATAAAAGTAAAATCAAACACGCATTAAATCATTTTGTGACATCAACATTTTCTATTAATTCTATGGAAAAAATGTGACTAGAAATCATACTAATACAATTTGTAACATATAGAACTAAATTGTAAAAAAATTAAAGATATGAGACAAAAAAATCATTTTACCATAAGTATTATATATGTGTCTTCTGGCATGTTGTGAGACCTAGACCTTGGCTAGAGAATGTTGGCGTAAAATCGTAAAAGCGGTTGCAAGAAAAAGTGAATATTGATATCCAACCACTCTTTTGCATCATGCAATTTCTTTGCTCGATGGATAAAAGACGACGAAGTTCGTGTATAATTTTCACAATTAATGTAACAGTTTTCAAACTCAACAGTTGTAATGTCCTTTTAGTCGAAAATATTTTATTAAAGAACATTGTAGGAAAGTCAAGGGAATTCAATTCAATAGTAGAGAGTGAAAAGCTGTTTCTCTTCTTTTTAATTTTGTTGCCATAATTCACCGGGAATTCAGGTGTTATATTTTAGAAATTTTAGTTAATAAAAATTTCACAAGTGGACAAGCACATAAAAAGAGGTAGAGAGAAGCAGAAAAAGACAGAGAGAGGTGATTTAGTTCCCTACTAATACATTAAAATCTCTAAAAAATAGCACTCAAATCTCTAATGGTATTATAGCAGAGAAAAATAAAAAGGAAAAAGAGACTAAATTCCTCTAACTTTTCGCTTCCATTATTAAACTGAATTCCCCTAATTATCCTATGTTATTGTCTAGGAAAATGTCTTCAACAAAAAAGGAAAAAAAGAAGCATAACACTTTTGAGTATTCAACACTTCTATACCAATCGTGAAAACCGTAAAATCTTCCTAAAAAGCATAGTAAAAAATGAGGATGTCTTCACTATTTACATTGCATTATTTTTTTCAATATACAGATGAGAAAATTTTCAATTTGGATTCAATATGGAATTCACTTAATTTCTAATTCACCACATATATTTTTAATATATCATTTTAGTGCTTATATTTATTAATATTTTGGTATGTGCACATGCATCTATTATATATAATCAAATAGATTATTTGTAATAATCACATAACAATTCCTAATTATAATTTAAAAAAATTATTTTTGTCCAAAATTTTTACTCATTTCATCTTTTCCTAAAAACTTTTCTCTCTTATCTATTATCTATGATTAAATGAACTCTCCTAATCACAATTAAATAAAAATTATTTCTGCCTAAAATTTTCATTCTCTTCCTATCTTTTTAGAAATTTT
Organism: Pterocarpus macrocarpus; assembly: GCA_031439585.1. Lineage (NCBI taxonomy): Eukaryota > Viridiplantae > Streptophyta > Magnoliopsida > Fabales > Fabaceae > Pterocarpus > Pterocarpus macrocarpus. The sequence goes on from CM062515.1 coordinate 32,568,047, forward strand.
CCTCTTTCCTCTATTATATATAACTAAATGAACTATTTTTAAGTACTATATGACAACTCTTAGCTACAATTAAATAAAAATTATTCATGCCTAAAATTTTCATTCTCTTTTTAGAAACCTTTCTTTCTTCATCTGCCCTCAATGCTCCTAGTGATCCCTCATCTTCTCCTCCTCCATTGCTGCCCGCTCCCTTCGCTTATCCTATGCCGCATGCTAGAGCCATTGGAGGTCTTCACTTAGCCTCATCTCTCAAATCATAATCGCTGCCCATCCTCTGTTGTGACGTGGTGCCTCTCGTTTGTCTTGGTGAGAGGAGATGGCTCTTTTGGTGTTGTTGTTGCTGTTTTTAGCATTAGTTGTTATTCAAAAAAATCTTTTTCTATCATTTTAATTTGTGCATTAAAAGCCTAAAGTCTCTCACATCAAAATTCTTCTTTTGCTCTATACATAATGCAACTACTTTTCAATCATCTTGAACAAACTATTTAATAACTCATTTAATTGTGAAGTTGCTATCAAGAGACCATAATATGTTTCAATGCAAAAGGTTTATTTTGGTTTTTTAATAAACTATAATAAGAAAATAATAGAAAATATCAAATAAAAAATAAGCAAATAAAAAAAAAACCCGTGAAATCACATACATAAATACTGATTTCTCTATAAAAGGGATATCTGTTTCAGCGCAGGTGTTGGACTTAAGGACAAACGTTTTACTTTGCTTTATCAATAATATCAATTCCTATAAATTCTTTTTTTTTTTTTTTTAAATTGAGTCTAATTTCCTCTAGAATCTATAACTGACAAAATTGTTTAACTGTGGGTTGGAATTTTGGCCAACTCCGCAAATCAGTGAAACCCCGCACAAATCAAAAAGCATTTGACTATTGGAACCCAAACTAGTGGTATAGTTAATGTACTGTCATTTTATCGGATAAGTATGCTTCTATAAAAGGGGTATCTGTTCCACCGCAGGTGTTGGGCTTAAGGACAAACGTTTTACTTTATTAATGGTGTCAATTTCCTACTACTTTTTTTCAAAAACAATTGGACCTAATTTCCTCTAAAGCCTAAACTGACAAAATTGTGTTAACTGTAAGTTGGAATTTAGGCCAACTCCGCAAATCAGTGAAACCCCACACAAAGCAACAAGCAATTGAATATTGGAACCCAAACTACCACAGGTACAGTTAATGGAATGTAATCTTATCTTATTGGATGAAAATCGCAATCAGCTAGGCGTATTAGCGCCTTACCTGGTTCAAATCCAATTTTTGGTCCCAAAGACAGCGCGCTCAGCAAAGAAATTGAAATCAAATAAAATAACCTTACCTCATTCACGTATAATTAGGGTTGGAAGTAAGTCAAATTAAACCGTGAGTTATTTCTAACTCAATTCATTAATAACTCAATAAGTTGGGTTCATAAAAAGTAGATCCTCTCATGCGAGTCATGTGTTAATTTTTTTGTGGGTCTTATACTTAGCCCTATATTTTTTATTAATAATAAAAATCAACACATAATTAATTTATGTGAAATTTTTACAGGAGATGATCTATTTTCAAGCTTAGGAACTCGAGTCAAACTTGAACTCTATTATATTTTATTTAACAGCTCGTGAGTTAGATCGATATGTATATTTGCATATGTATTTACCTTTATAATCATATTTTACTATTAATTTATTGGACATATACTATAACATATTGTTATTATTATTGAGATTATATTTTTATGATTTAATTTCCTAACTTATTAACCCTAAAAGCCTTGATTTGTATATAACTCAAACTATCTCATCAAGGCACGCAACTTGTGAGCTAGCTCTCGTTGGATAAGCTAATGGCGAACTAAACTCGAGCTAAAAAATTAGGCTCGCTTCTTATTGAGCTCAAGCTTATTGTTATCAAACCGAGCCTGAATTTTAACAACTTTAGTTCAATTTGACTTACTTCCATCCCTACTTATGATTTCACAAAAAGTTACATACTTATATGTTTTTCTTATTTTTAATAAAATGTATATTAATTTTAACACAATATTAATATAAAGTATTTTACAATGTTAATCAATCGTATATTCTCGTATACATGACTTTCAAAATCTAAACTAATTTAATATTATATATAAAAGGAAAATCTTAAATTGACTTTGCCAAGTGAAAATTGGCTACTTGGCTTTGCTATTTGAAAAATATTTTTGACATTTGTGACTTCATAAGTAAATCTTCCTTGTCATGATTTAAAAATAGGTTTAAATTAGTTTTTTTTTCCTTATATTTTAATCGCATTTATTTTAGTTCTTACATTTTTAATTTACTCATTTTTATCCTTTAATGTATTAATTATATCTAATATATTATGGCCTTAAGTAATTTTTATTCAAATGATTTTCTTAAATAATAATAACATGTCAATTGACAAGTGATATCATCATTTTAGATGAAAAATAACAATTTATAACATTTAAGTGTAGATAGTTCCCACCATGACAAAATAAACGGCAGACTGTACAAAAAAATAAGGTGGAGATCCACACTCACTAGAAAAACACATAAATTCTTGTTTTCCCAGCCATACGCAAAATCGGTATATACCCAATAGCGAGAACACAAATATCCTAGTTTTCAACGTGACAATATGTTTCTATTGTAGGTGCAGTATTAGAATACTTTTGATAGTTGTCATTTGCATTGTTTAGCCGCGATGAATTAAGGCAGCGGTGTTGCATTTTTTTTTTTTTCAAATTCTTTAAGAATTTGTCATGAATGATGCCATTAAAAGAATTGTCATACATTAAACAATCAAATAAAGAATTAAGGGGGTAATGACAAACCTTAACGAGTATTTGCTGCAGAAGTTCAACTTTAAAGAATTAATGACACGGTAGAAGTTCCAAAACGTACCAATGGAAGGAGGCACACACAACTCTTCTACATAATAACATTTACATAACTTCATCAAGCTTGAATCTAATCTAAAGATTCAAAACAAACACACTTGTATCTATTGTTTCTTCTTGCTATAGCCGTTTTGCTATTCTTGCTTCATGAATATTGTCACACTACTTCGAAATACAAATCCGATTTAGTGACCGATTTATTGGTCGCTAGCACTTCAACAGGCCACCAAACAAAATTGGTTATATTTCTTTTCAAATCAATTGCTAATTTTAGCAACTGATTTTTCGGTCACTAAAATATTTAGCAACCAGCGTTTTAGCAATCAAAAATTTAGTTACTAAATTGGTCGCTATCTTGTTTAATGATCGATTTTCTTCATTTAGCGACCGAAAAATTGATCGCTATTGACTTTCGGTCGCTATTGACCGATTTTCTTGTAGTGTGAGGATTACAGGTATGTGGAATCAACAAGAGTTGGTTAATTTGGGCAGCGTTTCACTTATATACTATCGTGACTTGAGTTTGATTCTTAAGTTCTCTAGTTAATGGATCACCTATAAGTATCTTTGTAAGTATTAATTGAGCTTAGAGGCAATGATGTGGTCCTAAATTGTGGCAAGTCTACCCTCAACCTAAACTTTTCAAATAAAAAGAAAATACAAGTATGGTGGATTAAAGTTTGTCATGGTGAAAATTAGTCGTCTTTTATTTTAAATGTTGAAAATTGTAACTTTTCATCTAAGATGATGACATCACTTGTCAAGTTACATATCATCATCTTTTAACAAATATTTTTTTTAATAAAATTCACTTACCGATAACATTATATATAATTAATAAATTAAGGGAACAAAATAATTAAATTCTTTATCCATACTTCCGATTAATTATTTATAAATTTGATTTCCTAAATTGCCCTAAACTAAACACTTTTTGTTTAGTTAAAGTCAAACTTTAATTAAGCATGTTAATCTTTGTTCATTTACATTTTAAGTTATTAATTATTTCATATTTTTTATATAATAATTGAAACTATTAAAATTATTCAAATTTTTTATTAATTGTATTTCTCATTTACAACACTTAGTTAAAATAAAACCATAAGAAATCTACTAAAGGTGAATTTGTTTAAATTTCTGAAAAATATATTTTTATGATGTAGTTTTTTATATTATTTCAAAATTTATTCATTTCAATTTGTGAAAAAATCACTAAAACATTTTTTATTTTTTTATAAAAAAAATTTAACTAACTTAAAATTGTTATACATGCCTTTTAATTATAAAGTATTTCTTCTTTAAAAAAAGCTCAAACAAATGCCCCTAATTGTTACTGTTTAAAGCATCACTAATAGAATAATATGTTAAATTAATCATTTAATTTTTTAAAATATAAAATATATTATATTAATCCTCTTCAGTTATTTTTCACGAAATATATTATACAATTATATTTCAAAAAATAAAAGAATATTTCTTAAAAGTCATTTTTTATTATTTCAACTTATATAACTTGTGTTGCTTCTAATTATCTGTACTAAAATATTTTGAAATATATTTATGCTAGAATAGAATATTTCTCTAATATATATACTAAAGATTATGCTCACAATAAAAATTTTATTGTTAGTTGTTAAGTTTTAGAAGATTACAATATCATTTGTGGTTAAATAGTACAATATCAAAAGGAAATATGTCAAGATAAGAACTTAACTCCAAGTCTAAACAATTTTTATCATTAGGATAATAAGTTCTATTAAGCTTTAGTTTGTAGTAATTTATAACTAGTAGGTTATCTTGTGAAGAAAATATAAAATAATAATAATAAATAAAAAATAAAAAATAAAAAAGAACACAGGAATACAAGAGAATTTTGGCGAATAAAAATAGTTGGTGATAATAATATGATATTAAAAATGTAAATAGAAAAATTAATAGTAATATAACTAATAAACAAAAATGTTTATTTTAGGACAATTTAGAAAATCAAACTTATAAGTAATTAATAGGTAGTGTAGATAGGCAATAAAGAGTGCTAATAACTCCACCTTTTCAATTTAATCATTTTATTCCCTTAATTTATTAATTATATCTAATGTTATCCTTAAGTGAATTTAATAAAAAAAATTTGTTAAATGATGATGATATGTAAATTGACAAGTGAAGTCATCATCTTGGATAAAAAATTACAATTTTCAGCACTTAAAATAATAAAAACAAAGGTCTTGTTTGATAACTGCTTTTAAAAATAGTTTTTGATTTTTAAAAACCAAAAAAACAAAAAAACATGTTTGAAAGATTTTTTTTTTCATATTAGTTTTAAAAAACAAAAAACTAATTGTGATTTTTTAAAATAGAACTTGAAGAACATCTTTGAGATGTTTTGTTTTTAAAAACACTCATTTGTGCGGCTACATATTTGTAATTTTATGGTTTTATTATTCTTCACCTACACTACCATCCTTTTTCCCTTTCTTCTTCTTCTCCCTCTGCTTCTTCTTCTCCTCCTTTTTCCCATTCATTTTCTTCCTCTAGTAGATCGCGTTCACCACCGCCCACCGTCGTCCTCACCACCACCACTACCCCCATTCATGTCGTGTTGTCCTTCCCTCTGTCACCACGTGGCACATTCTCTCTCTCTCTCTCTCTCTCTCTCTCTCTCTCTCTCAGCGTGGCGTGATCTGTCTCTGTTTCTCTCTATTGCCATCGCCGTCATGATATGTTTCTGTCTCCCTCTCTCTGTGACAAACTTTAATCCACCATACTTGTATTTTCTTTTTATTTGAAAAATTCAGGTTGAGGGTAGGTGTCATGACCTCTACCCGGATGTGATCGGCACGTAGGGAATCCTCATTCTCTAATAAGCCTAACACATAAATTTTTTTGAAAAATGGATGGAGTTTTCTCTGAAATTATAACATTTCAATATAATCAGAACTTGTCAATTCTTAACCAGACATTCCATCACAATTCACAACATATTATATGCTGATTAAGCCTCGTGGCTATGCATACTCCAAATTCATCGTATCAAGTTGTACACCAAGTAATCAAGTTAGAAAGGTTACATAAGTATAGTCCCCTGTACAAAACTAACTAGAATGAGAAGGAGCAAATTATGACCCTAACACATGTCAGGATCCTACTTGTGTTTCAGGGAGCTCTACACGAAATATAAGCCATACTTGGCTATATAAGCTTTCCAAAAGAACAAACAGGCCCCTTTTTTAGTGGGCTCACCAAAAAGAACTGACAAAAATTTCGTGAAGCAGGAGGAGCAGCACTCATTTTTACAATTGGATTTGAAATAGAGAAAGAAACCACAGAGTGATTTATACAACTCAGTGAGGAATAATATGCTTATAGTTAGCATGAGACAAGTTTTCCAAGTTCAAACCATAGTTAGAACCATGCATATAACATACATTCTTACAAGGTAAAAGACAAGAACATAGTTGTAGTATCGTAGTAAAGCTTGAGGGAGGATTCCATTCTAGAAATAATTTCTTGACTAGGCGGCCCTAACAACCTGACCTCAACATGCAAAAGTCTTTCAGACATGTTAGCCACACATGCTAGGCTAGCAACTACCTTGCTAGCTAGGCATTCTAAGATGCACCAAGACTAACGCGTACTACCATTAGCGTGCAGTTTTTGTCGCAATTTCCTCCCTTTCTAAAACCTTTAATTCCCTTCTAAAATCATTTGCTATCATAATATCTCTTTATCATAAATCATATGCATTCTCGTCCATAATGTTGAGAACATAATGAGAATTTAAAGGAAGTTCCATAAATTCAACAAACAAAAGAAAATATAATTATTAAGTCTTGTCTCATGCCCATAATGCTTAACATCAATATAATATAAGTTACATACTAATAAACATGAGTTTTAAACATAAATACTTGAAGCAATTTTTACTAAATCTAGAAAAATTAATTTAAGCAATTCTTCAAGGCAAGTAGCAATACAAACATATAGATATATACAAATTGACTTAAAAGTTAACCATAAGCACATTATTCACTCACAATTAAGTCCCTAAGGTGGGAACTCAATTGGGTGGTGCCTCCAAACCAATGGGTAGATCCCTGGAAGTGTCCGAAGCTACAAAAGACACCAATCTAACATTAATATGCTTTTAGAAACTAAATTTAGTTCAAACCAACTCCTATACTCAAAATCCCTAATCTTATGATTTCTAGCCCCTTCCTTAACATCATGACTTTTGTGCCTTACCATAAGATTATGTGAAATATATGCATGATGTGCACTTTATCTGTGGCTATGATTATGGTGTTTGCATATAGTGATGAATATTTGCACACAATGATGATTACTTGTGAAAGCTCTAAAAGAATACACTTATTTGTGCACTACATGAGGTTATATGCTTATATGAAGCCATGTAGTGAATAATATGCTTTATGTAATGCTCGAAATGAAATATGTGTAGCATTGGCCTAATTTGATATTTTTATGGCTTAATATAATTTATGCGCACTTTATGATGGAATATGTGAATATGATTATGTGCATTATGGTGATATATGCACAGTTTGATAGCTTGTGACAAGGAAATGTCATATGTGCACTTTATGATGTGATTATGTGGCTAATAGCCCGGATGTGCACCATATAATGAGAATATGTGAAATTGTGATGGCCTAAAGCTATATGATTACCATATGACTCAAAGAAGAAATTTATAATACTATATGAGCTATGCCCTATACATGTGATTAATTATTCTATGGCTGCTAAATGAGATATATGGAGAGATAAATGAATGTATTGGCCCCACTTCGGAGTGGACAAGTGATAACATTCATAAGGCGATGTATTGGCCCCACCTTGGAGTGGATAAGTGGTGCATTTATCCAAGGTGACATGTTGATCCCTACATCGTAGTGGATAAGGGATATGTTCATCATCTGGCAGTGATAATAGTAATACATTGGCCCCACCATGGAGTGACAAGCGGTGCATTTGCCATGATAATATCTTGGCCCCACCTAAGTGGATAAGTAGGACATCTGTCTGGCAATATCTTGGTCCCACTTGGGAGTGGATAAGTGGGACATTTTCCTAGTGACATCTTGGCCCCATCTTAGAGTAAATTGGTGGGATGATCATTGATTTGATTAGAGGACAACCTAGAAATAAGAGCTCTTATAGATTCGAATATTTATTGATGTGAGACCCTACAGTGACATTCATAATGGGGACAACAATATATAACGCCCAATTGTGACAGAGTTTATGATAATGATCTAGCTATCAGAATGGAGCAAAAGGCCACAAAATGAGAATATGATAGTATACTTGCTAAATTAATTTATGATTATGATATTGCATATGGTATTATGGTGCTATTTTATCTTCATTGATTTACTATTGAAATATGTGCTAATAGCTTACTTAATATGTTATTGCTGTTGTTATATAGTTGGGAATGATAATTTATTATGATATGATGCAATATTATTGTTTAGAGTCTTATTATCTCACATTTTTTCTGCTAAATGTTCTATGAGTTATGAGTTTAAGTGTGTAGTATCTTGCTTGCATTCCCGTTTTCTTCATTAGGGATTTTTGGTAGTTACGGAACTCCGCTAGAAACACCACCCTACTGGGAGACTTCTCTCAATCTATTTTTCTTGGTGTTTCTAGATAGTGCACGTTGACGCGATTGTAGAAATAAAAATACCTTCAGAGTTGGTTGTTAGATTGAGATGTATTAAATAAAGTCACTAATATTTAGAATATAATCAGAATACTATGATGTTCATGTATTTGGAGTACATCATGTACTCCCTATCATGTTTCAATAACTATGATGATAATATATGTTTTTTGTATAATGTAATTGTCTTATCTATGGATTATGTCTACTAGTATGCTGTAGAAATACTTTCTCCATATAAAAGTAAAATAAGTTACTGTAATCGGCCAAAAAAAAATTTATCCTCAGAAAATTAAGGAAGAAATATTAGCAATATTCTGCTAATTAATTATTACTAGAGAAAATTAAAAGGTAGGATAATAGTTAGCTAGTAGCGTGTTATATTATATACATATGGCTATAAAGCCATATACCTTTGGTTTTCTATATGGTTTCAATGCATTACATAATTATTTTACTTTTAATTATTTCTATTATATTTATTAAATTATTCTCATACTAGAGGGAGAGCGGTATGACATGATAATATAAATGAAGCTAATTATTCCAATATTTATGACTGATTTATTTTAGACTATAACTTTTAACGAGGTAGCATAGTACAACCTTCAAAAACACCTTGTACCAAAGTAAACCCCCTTTATTTTACATCAATTTTCACACTTTCAAATTATGAAACAAATATAACAGATACTACTAAGTCATAATTTTTTGTACGACCTCTTTATTTCAATCTGTGAACTATAATTGTACCAAAAAAAAGAAAAATTCTGTCAACTGCAGCTTTGAAAAAGTGAATAATAATAATAAGAGAATTGATAAAGGCAGGCATAAATAGTGAACGCATATGCGACGTATACTAAAAAGTAAAAAAAATGATAAAAATGTTTATATGATGGATCCCATATAATCATTACTACTTTTATTCAAATTTTTTTTTTCAAAAACTTACTAGCGTGAACATTGCACACGCTGATAAGTTTTGTAAGAAAAAAAAAACCTTACCAGCGTGTTTTGTAAAAAAAAAAAAATTACCAATATGAACAGTACACACGCTGGTAAGTTTTGTGTAATATATACAAAACTTACTAGCGAATGCACTGTTCACGTTAGTAAGTTTTGTGTTACAAAAAAAACACCTTACCAGCTATTACACAAAACTTACCAGCGTGTGCATTGTTCATGATGGTAAGTTTTGTGAAAAAAAAAAAAAAAAACTTACTAGCGTTTTTCAACAATATGTTGGTAAGTTTTGCATATATATATACAAAATATAAAACTTACTAGCGTCTTGAACAATACACTGGTAAGTTTTCCATTTTGAACTTACCAGCATCTTGAACAATATGCTGGTAAGTTTTATATATAAAATGCAAAACCTACCAGCATATTGTTGAAAAAGACTGACAAATTTTTGGATTAAAAAAAAAAAACTGAACAAAAGTAACAATGATTATGTGGGACTTATTATCCGAGCATTTTTGTCGTTTTGCTCATTTTTTTCGTATACGTCCTGTATTGCATCGCAAAACATACATCCCCAAAATATTTTTCTAATAATAATACAATGCAACCTTCATAAAAAGGTATACCAAAATAGACCTTTTCAATGGGTGGGGCTTTTGGTACTCATTTTTTCCCTCCCTATCTATGAAGCACAAATGGTGTGTCTGCATATTCAACATGACATAAGTGAGACACCAACACATGTTGGACACCAACACTACATGTGTCCAACTCGCAGTCTTACGTGTCCTAATTAAAATATATTTATTTTGTGGCTTGCGCACGCGTCGGAAACAACTGGATATGGCTTAGACACTGCTCGGACACCTTTGAACACGGCTCAGATACAGTCAAAACAGGACCTAGTACTTTTTTTCCAATTATTTGATGGACCAAAAAAGAATTCAAAGGTCCAAAAATCTAAGTTTATTTAGGATTTTTTTTAAAATATCAATAGCAGTAATACCCCATATTTTTTGAAAGAGATATAGGAAGTATATATGATATAAATTAAGAACACTATATTTTTTTGGGAGGGGTTAAGAAAATAATAAAAATTGATAGTTTGACATTTATAAATATATAAAATATTATAATATGATATTATGAATTATGAATATTTCTTATATATATATATATATATAATGTCGTGTCGTTGTCATGTAATTTTATGAATTTGATGTGTCTCTGTATCCGTGTTTGTGCTTCTTAGCTCCCTATTAATAGTATATAACTTTAACTTCATAAATTACCCTTATCTACATGGATTAATTTTATTAAAATTAAATTTTAATTAGTATGTAACTACTTGTCTATTCACACTCATTTAATATCAAATTATCAATTACTCTCACATTTATTTTTTAAAAAACTCTTCCCTCTACTCCATCGCATCACTCATTCCTCATCTCAATCACATTAGATTTTTCTCTCTATCATATAGAGTCCTTAATTTATTCATATTTTTATAATTATTCAAAATTCTCAAAAGAATTATATGCAAATATTTATGATAATAGTCATATAAAAACATAAATTTTAAGTAAATTTTTTTCATCAAAATATCTCAAAAAAATTAACATCATTAATAAAAATATGTAATACTACCTATAATACTATTATATTTTTTAATTCTTATTGGAAGGAAAGTTTTCGAAAAGCATAATAGTTGCAATCAATAAGAAAGTGGATAATTTTTTTTTATTTCTTTAACTTAAGAAGAAAATAAATTACAACGAATTATGCATACGTACCAACATGATAACCTATTCTTAATCTTTGTGAAGGCTTATTGGAATAAATTAATATAAGATAAAAATATAATAGCTTTTGACATGTACTTGCTTTTTTTTTTTTTCGTCATGAGACTTGTTATTATAAACAATATTACATACTTTTTATTAATTATTGGATATTAATTTTTTATTGATATATTTTGATGTTAAGCGTTTATCTAGAGCCTATATTTTTACATGACTTTTGTCATAAATATTTGCATATTATTTTTTAAAATTTTTTTGAATAAATATAGAAAATGAATAAATTAATGGAATAGAGAAAAAAGTTATGCAAAGGAATAGAAAGTAAAATTTTATGAAAAATAAAAATAAGAGTAATTGATATTAAATAGGAATGTAAATAGAAAAATAATAATATGCTTAATTAAAATTTAATTTTAATAATATTAGTTCATTTAAATAAAGGTAGTTTAGAAAATTTAAGGTATAAAATAAGAATGGAGAATGTGAATAGATAAAATGGAGTGCCAATAACCACATCCTCTTTTTGCACTTTAAGATTATGAGAAATGCTATCTTTTTTTTTTCCTCTCTTTTTTTTTTGTCTTATCTTATAAATTACTTACACAATTTTATTCTAAAAATGGTGTTTAAGTAAAACCATCTCAAAGTAGCGATCCCTGAATTTGAACCCTTAACATTGTAAGTGAAATTTGTGTAGAATCATAATCCACTTCCGATGTGACCAACAATTTTCGATAAATGCCATCCATTTATGCACCATAAATTTCTTTGTACAAAATCACAACCTTAATTTTAAACATAACTAGAGAAAGCATCTAATGAAAAGTCACAAGATTGGGCAATCTTAGATCACTTTTCCTATAGGTTGGGGTATTCTAGATTGAAAGCCAGGGAATAGTCAACAATATTGGAAAAAGATTTGGATATATTGTTGGCCGATGTATAATATTTCATATATTGTCAACTAATCATATATCATTATAATGTAACTTTTAAAGTAATTATTGTAAAAATAATATATCAATACATAATTAAATAACTGTAATTTACTAATAATATATTAACATTAAATCATATTAAAAAACAACAGAAGCATCATAATATATAAAAATTTGGAAAAAAAAAGAACTAATAGAGGGACACACAAATAGTGAACGTACACGCAATACATACTGAAAAATGAAAAAATGACAAAAATACTTGCATGATGGATTCTATATAATTATTGCTACTTTTGTTCAAATTTTTTTTTTCAAAAATTTACTAGCGTGAGCAATGCATACGCTGGCAAGTTTTATGTAATATACACAAAACTTACCATCGTGTGCACTGTTCACGCTGGTAAGTTTTGCATAAAACAAAAAACTTACCAGCATTTTTCAACGCATTTTTCAACAATACGCTGATAAATTTTGTATAAACGCTAGTAAGTTTTACATAAAAAAAGTTTAAACAAAAATAACAATGATTATATAGAATTCATTATCCAAGCATTTTTATCATTTTACTCACTTTTTTCGCAAACATCTTATATTACGTCCCAAAAGATGCGTTCTCCAAATATTTTTCTTGAAAAAACGTACATTATTCTAGGTATTCAAAATCTAAGGTAAATAAGAGAATATAACATGAATTGACGAGAGTGTAGATTAAATGAACTATATATTGAAATAAAACTCGAACATATCAATTGATAATAAAACAACAAAGTAGAACAAACTGCATCAGAAAAAATCTAATAACAAAAATATGTTAACAACCATAACCTTTTCCTACTAAATGAAGTCAGTTTGATACTATAAAACAAATTAACACTAAGAATGAAGCTACAATCATCCACCAATATTACCTAAAGAAAACCAAGTTTCTAAATATTGCAGAGTCCTAGCGAATTTGCTGTACACAAAGGAAACAAAATGTAATCAATCAAGTACTTAACAGGGATATTTTGCTTCTATAGACATCCTTCGTTGGTCGTCCCATGACTAACTCGAACCTTGCACTTCACAATAATCAACTATATCCTTCAACCTTGCCACTTCAACACGCTCACCTGTAATATCCGCTACGCTCTTAGAGGAGTGCTTGTTGGCCATGAATTTGTCTTCACTTTTGCTTACCAAATTAGGCTGCTCTTGTTTAATCATAACCAGTCTCCTATTTTTGTTTAATTCTTTCAACTCATCTCAAATTTGCTACTGTCTTTACTTCTTGGCTCTGTTCTTTATTTGTCCGTTATAGTGTCAAGAACAGGAAGACCCAAAAAAAAAAGGAATAAAACAAAAATAACAGAAGACACAATGAATACTCATGGTTAATTTTACACATCAATGATCACACTGAAGATCGTGGTCTGTATGTACATCACAGCTTCAGACAACAACTTCAAATATTAGTAAATATGAAAATTACATTCTGGTCCAGCCAACCCCTAGTAGCAAGCACCTACAGTGTAGTACAAGGCAAGGTAGACATTCAGCTAGCAGCCACGCTTATCGTACCCACGAAACAGAATCAATTTCATCTCTTGCAGCTTTATATAGTTCAAGCCTTTGGGCACATTGTTGTCTCCTCTCCATCAGTGCAGGATCTTCATCTAACATCTGTGATAGTTGTTTACCCTAACAATAATAGCAAGTAAAATCTTATCGAGGATATGTTGGAAATTGAAAAGCAGTGCACAAAGACATCCAACATGGTGGATTAGGATATAAACACATTTCGTGGTCACATCAAACTCTTCACTGGAACTAGAGGAGGATGAGTTCATCAAGATGTACACTGGAGTGACATCAATAATTATCTGTCTTTCTAGATCGGATCATTTTGCAGAATGATCCAACTTTGTAATTGTGGAATTATATACCCCTCTCTCTCTCTCTCCCCCTCTCTCTCAAAACTGAGGTTATACCTTGATAGATAAATTACTGCACTAAACTACAAGTATATGCATGCTTAAAGCAATTTATAAACAAATATACATAACATTTTCCCCCTAACATATCTACAATAACATTTGTCATCTAAGCTCATCATAGGCCTAACGGCTGACATGCCCCACTCTCTTAACGTTACATCCCAAGCAAAATTGAGGTTTCAGTTTACATGCTTAACAAAACTAAAATAAAATATCAATTGAATATAGCACCATAATAAATTATATTGATGGTTCATTTGTATGTTTTTTGCCGGCTGTCTCAGATTATTACATTAAAAAAATACACACCTGTTTATAATTTTTGTATTTGTAGCAATTAGCATTGGACTCCAACAGAAACAGCTAGGACTGACTTTCAACAATTGATATGTGGAAAGCACAACTATTGATGTAAATAAAATGATTAATCAATATTTGTCATACTTTCTTGTTTCTAATAATAAAATTTACACACAATTAACCCCTAAGTCATGACTCTGGAGGTAACTTAATCATATGAACATAAATGCAAAGCAGACAAATACTTATTATCTTTGCATGGTACAACTAGTAAGGCTAACAGTAGAAAAGATAATTGCATGTAAATTGTAAAACTAATTGTCTCTGAGAGTATTCCACCACCCCAAAGATGTATAAAACTTTAGTTGATTAGTTTGTTACCAAAAACAGGTGGATGTTAACCTAAATCAAATATCATCAATGACAAAGATATTCTTAAGGTTTTGAGAATCAATCTGGGTTAGCTTAAGCTGCTGAGATGTAACAATCCATTATGGGGGAAAAATAAAAAAGGTGTCCTCTCTAATGTATCTTGGTCAACAACTATCATAATCTACATGGCCAGATGAGTATAGGTTTCATACTAATTTTTGAATAATAATCTTAATATGAAAAAGATAAAGTGATTAACACTCAGAGAAAGTGCGAGCAAGAGAGTAAGTACCTCTTTCTTCCCTATTTGAGTGTAGAAGTGGTTTAGCAACGACTGTTTTGCTTGTCGAACCTGACAATAAACCACAGCCTTTGGAATAGTGTTCCTAAGTGTGTCAGACACCAATCCTATATATGACGAGACATTTGATCCAATTCTCCTGAAATGCCCCTCTGCGTATCGATCAGTGTTTGAGGCAGCAGGATTTCCAGCTTTTTCCACTTCCTGAGGAAGCCTCCGGAAAAACTCCACTGTGAGATAAGAAGATTCCATATCTACAAGCCGAATAGTTGTTTTCTTACCCTCTTCACGGAACCTTTCTAAAGCCTCATTTGCAGCTGCAGCTAGTTCAGCTTGAAAAGTTGGGAAGCGCTTTAGTTCCTGCTCATATGCATATTAGTATCCTCATACACTATCGTAGCACTTTGTGAACTAGGTAACCATAAAATAGACTTCCTGAATTTTACCTGAGTTTCAGCTATTGATTTCCTCACAAGCTCTTTTAAAACAAAGTGAACCTACATAAAAACCAAGAATCATCAACTTAATCAACTTAACCCTTTTACTGTTAGATGAAAAATAATAACCAGATAGTACATCCCGACTGCTTACTGCATCTACTGAAGCCTCAGCTGGGCCTCTAAAGTAATTGAGAGCCCCATCAATCAAGCGCCGGTAACCTTGCTCTGGGGCAATTAAATGAGGCTGATAACCATCAGCCTCTGACACCACTTTCCTCACATTCTGAAGCGAAAGATGCCGGTCAAATGGAAGCTTGCGTAAAGCAGCCGGAAGCTGATTATCAAAGACATTGTATATCCTATCTCCTCCAGGCCGCCTAAGAATATAAAAGAAAAAAAATATATTATGTAAACAAAGAGACATTCAAATAGTTCATAGGTAACAATAAACTGACATCCAAAAAATTATTTCATTTCAAACTGGTCCCGTTTTTTCATCATATGTGGCAGGCAAACCACATGAAAAAGGTCCCTTTTGCTGAAAGCACATTTGCATTCAGCATACATTCACAATAAAAGGACTGTTAAACATTTTCAGGTGGTAAATTAAATTTACTCATCACGCTAAATTTTCAGTAATTTTCCAAGAATAAGCTCAAGACAGCAAAACCAAGGAATTATGTACTTCTCTTTTTTTTTTTTTTTAATAAAAGACTTGCAGAGTCCAATTCATTATAGATCAATGTTAAAGAACGAAAATTAGGGGGGAAAAACTGGAAAAAATATTTCTAGTTGGGAAAAACAAACTACTTGAGCGGGTAATTAAGTCAATAAGTTGTGACACATCAATTACTCTTGGAATATTCTTAATCAGTTGAATGGCTAAATGTCATTAAGCTGGAAACATTTTTATGAAGATTTCTGTGTCATGTGGAGTTATAGTCAAAGATCTGAAATCTGCATGCACTGCACTGGAGGTTTGTCACAGCAATCTTTGGACTGAGTCACAAGGTGAAGTATCACAGACCCAGAGATTTAATATCTGTTTGCAATCTATCTGCCAACTACATAGCTATCTGCTTCACAAGGTTTATCTTCTTCTGGGGTTTTGTACACGGCAGTGATACTGGACAATACTGTCTTTGACTCTGTTGTTGTCAGTTGATGTTATGCCTTTCTTGTTGGATTGGTGAGAACCTGTTCCCGGGCAATGAGTGTATGTTTTTGTCTGGGTGGGATTTGATTTTAGGAAAAAATGTACATCTCAGAATGTATGATTTTCTGTGATTTCATTCACTTCTTATTTTGAATTGGTGGTATCTTGGTTGCTTCACTAGGCTAGGGTTATGTGAGTCTAGCTTTGTTTTGCTCTGTCGTAGGAGTTGTGCATTCAACATTTTGGGCAATAGTGGGCAGCTTTTGTTTGTGCTTCTGAGTGGTATCATACCCAAGCTGTGGAGTGGGAAAATGTCAAGGTGGATCAAAAAAATTGAGTGCTGTGTTAAGAACAGCCATGAAAATGATTGAGGAGTGTGATGTGAGCCAAAGACAAAGCTTAGAGTGACAAAATAACATGGTTTTACAAGTTTTGGGAGCTGAAACAATCCCAATCCTAGCAAGAAACTCATTTTGCGGGGATCGTGGTGGTAGCACGTGTAAGATCATAGTTCCTAAGAATGGTAGAACACAATACCACCAATGGCATGTTCAAAACAATTTACTGGTTTGGGGCTTTTTCGCTATGCTGACCAACTACCCCTCATTTTATTTATTTTTTGGCCAACTCAACAGAAGACACAACTAGAAGTGGAGCAGTAAAGAGCGCACGCTACAATTGCACCTTTAGCACAAAATATTAACAAGAAAAAGTTGTAGCATAGAGAAGGCGCAGTTACAACTTACTCTTTTCTCCACATGCACTAACAACAAGACACTAAAAGACATGTCAATCACAAGGGGAAGACGTCTGGCTAACTGCAACTTACTCCTTTCGAATGATTGTGCCACATGTCATCATCTAATGGAAGAAGCAATTTGAACTTGAGCTTTAAAACAGGTGACGCCAAATGTCAACACTTAGTAACAGGAGCAATTTTAATTTTCTTCTTCTATCATATGATGACACATGGTGCAATCTAA
The DNA here is from genome assembly GCA_031439585.1 of Pterocarpus macrocarpus. Taxonomy (NCBI): domain Eukaryota; kingdom Viridiplantae; phylum Streptophyta; class Magnoliopsida; order Fabales; family Fabaceae; genus Pterocarpus; species Pterocarpus macrocarpus. Next base: position 32,585,874 of record CM062515.1, read on the forward strand.
TAAAACGAGCAACTTCAAGTTGCTCCTTTCCCTTTATATTCCCTCCACTTCCCCACCTTATTTCCTAATTCTTACTATCGCAGAAACTAAACTTCTATCTTATTTTAAGGTTAGTTTGTTTTTAGAATTTTCTTATTAATTTTCTTCTACACATTAGGGTGTAAAAAACAAATCTTATTAATTATCTTAATTAATTATCATATTAACTAACCGAACAACTGATATCCTTATTGATTATTTCAATGAATTGTTTATATTATGCTCATCTTTTTAAATTTCTCTTTTGGAAAGGAGCAAGTTGAAGTTTCATTTTACCATTATTTCTCCATTTTGCTCTTCGGTATCCCAAAACCCTAAAGTAAGTTAGCATTTCATCTCTTATTTTTTTAAAATATATCAGAGTTAGTTCATTCAATTTATTTTTTCATAAATTCTCTAAACTTAGTTTTATATTATGCTTCTGCTGTTTTGTATACATTCTCTTAACCTCTTTTGTTGGGTTAGTAGGAAACAACAAAAATGTTATTTGTCCACATGATTTAGTCACCTCTTTGGACATTTGGGAATCAATGTGTAAATAACTGGGAATTTTGATTACATTTTTGGTGAATGTAGTAAATGTGATAAGATAATTGATAATGTATGAGAAATCCTCTCAACCTGATTCACCACTTACATAATTAAAAACCACAATAATTAACATAATTTTGCATATTTTCTTGCAGAAAAATACATCACTTACATAACTAAAATCCCCAAATGTCAAAAAGAGTCCACAATCACTGTACAAATAATATTACTCAGGAAATAATGTGGGGAAGTGGAGGGGAAGTTGGGGACCAGGAGAGAATATAAAGGGGAGCAAGTAGCAACTTGTTGCTCCTTTTACCAGATTATGTCACATGTCATTTAGTGGAACGTGTAAATTGAGGTTGCTACTTTCACCAGATGAGGGCATGACGCAGTGCCTGGTGAAAGACACAACTTTAAGATACTTCTTCCACCGAAGGATGACACAATTTGGTGAAAAGAGCAAGTTGCAGTTGCGCCTTTCCTATGCTGCAACTTTTTTTATTTTAACTTTTTGTAATGAAAGGCTGCAACTTGCAATTTTTATTGCATCACATGCAGTTGCGCCTTCCGTTGAGTTGGAAAAAATATGGGATCTTTGACTAGCATAGAATGGCACAAACAAACACAAACTGGTAAATTGTTTCAAAGCAACCCCATTTCGAAAGTATGTTTCAAAAATTGCACCAATTTGGTCAAAAAGCCCCAACTGTAACATCCCCTGCCAAAGCAATAACTACAATTACATTAATGAGAAAGGAATTAGAATTAAGAAGGTTTATAAGTTTAATTGGGCCATAAGAAGGTGGGGATGTAATGAGGATTATGAATAGGCTGAATACCTTGATTTAAAGATGGGGCATTAGAAATGGGGATTAAGTTAGAAAAAACCCAAATGATTAAATTAAGGAACAGTAGTTTAGAAATGGGATAAATATAGCAATTAGGCCTAAGATAAATCATTAGTTAAGAATATTAACTTAACTCAATTAAGCCTAAGATAGATAAATTGGACCTTGGAATACCAAGTAAGGCCTAGGTTAGATAAATTGGCGTTATGTTATACTCAATGGGCCAAAAATACGAAACAAATTGAGCTTAAATCCATAACCAGTTGTTCATTGTGTGCGGAGCAATCTGGTCACGTAGAGAGGTAAGAAGCAGTCCATGGTAGCACGGAGCAGTACTTAAGCAGAATTTAAGGCCATGATCTATGGTATTTGCAAAGGAATTGGGTTGCAAAGGATGATTAAAGAACTTAGAATCCCTTCAAACTATTATTTCAAAGCTCTATGTGATAACATCGCTACTATTTAGCATTGCTAAGAACTCAGTTCATCATGACAAAACTAAGCATGTAAAAATTAACCATCATTTCATAAAAGAAAAAAATTGACAATGACAGTGATTAGTTTTGAGCACACACCCTTGCGATTCCAAACATTTTAACTATGCTATGAACTATCTCTCCCTAAAACTTTACCTGTTATGTAGAGACATATAAATGGTTTTTACATCTAACAAACTAAAGCTCTTTCAAAGCCTACTTATGAGAACCTAAGATCCAATCTGGGCATAATAGCTAATAAGGAAATGTTGACCTCAAAATAAAGGTTGATCTGAGAGTTTATTCTAGGAGATAGATTGGAGCTTGATTGATGGCTAATTGATTGACACTATTGTAATATCCCTCCAGCTTTTATTCCAGTTTCCGTAGTAGGCTTCACACATTATGCTCCATCCTACAGCTGTTTTGCATTGTCTCTCTTTCTTAGTCTCTAACTAATTCTCTTCCAAACGCTCATTCTCTCTCTAATTTTCAAAATAAAAAGGAATAGAAACAATTGTTATGATCATATGATTGTTTACTCTCAAAGAAGTTTGAAAGAAGAATTGAAAAACTCAGCAACAGAGTAATATTCAAAAGATATTGATCACATTTTCTCCTTATCTCCCATACAAACATAGCATAAAAGTGAAACATAATATAAGATATTTACCCTCCATCTAAATGCTCCTTGAATATCCGTTCAAATGCTCGGCAAAGTTCTAGGATGGTGTATAGTTGAGCCTGAAACAAAAACCAAGGTTCAACAAATATTCAAAAGGATATCCCAGAACGAATTCCACTCTCCAAAGAATCATCACAAGGACAAACCACTCACCCCAGCATCAAGAGCAATAGGTCTCCCAAGATGATCCATCTCCGATTCAAGTTCCTCAATGCTTTTGTTTATCAAAGATGTTATACTAGGTATCCTTGCCCTAATTACTGATTCCAAGTGCTACAAAATAAGCCCACATGATTAAAATGACATGTTATCACATGAAAGGCAGAAAAGAACATCTTCCAAAAGGCGAACCTGTGAAAGCAGTTTTGCAAGGTATTCTGAACCCATTTTATTGGCCAAGTGCCCATAATCAGGACTGGTCGCAAAATACTCACGCTCCTTGCGCCTAGCAACAATCATATCAACATTTTTATTGATATCTGCTTGGGATCGATTTACTATACCAACCCAAGGATGTTGCAGATGATAAGATCTTCCTTCAAGAACCTTGAGGGAATAAAAGTAGGTAAGAAGACAAACCAATTATATAATTTTTACAGGTATACTTCAAACTTTAAAAACATTAAAGGGACATGCATCAACTCAAAGAAGAGAAATAAAGAGTACATCCAACGCATTAGTTCCTTTGTCCATCAAATCCAGCTTTGTCAACACCCCAAATGTCCTTTCACCTAGGTAGGTCACAGAAAAAGATTTCAGTGCAAGACTATGACAAAAGCAACAGAAATAATTGGGCATTCCTACAAGCAGTCAAGAAATACCTGTGGGATCAACTTCTCTGGCAAGTTTAATAGCATCAGAAGTTGCTATGTCTTGGTTGGCTGGAGAAATTGCTAGTATGATACAATTAGGCTGTCAAAAGCATAAAGCATGAGTAAACAGTCAAGAGCATAAAACAAAAGTAATTTATTTTAAAAATGCTCCAACAAGCAAATAAAAAGATAACAAATCATCACCAATAGAAACATGGAGAAAGGAACGTTAACATGTGTGTGTGTGTGTGTGTGTGTGTGTGTGTGTGTGTGTGTGTGAGAGAGAGAGAGAGAGAGAGAGAGAGAGAGAGCTTATAATGATAATGATATGCCCACACAATAAATACTAAAAAAAATATGTAATAAGTGAAATTATGATCTATCATCCAATTAAATTATGCAATCAGAATTCAGAAGAGTGAGAAGAAATTAAGACAAAAGTGGCATGCTTATCCAATCTAATCTAACAGTCAGTACAAAGAAGGGAGGGCAATGGGCATACTTTTGAAGCAATACATTTGGAGCATCACAACATCATGAACTACCTCATTCCACATCTTATGAGCTAAAACAAATGATAAAGTTTAGAAAAGATTATCATTACCATTCAATTAAGTCACAGTAAATAGCTTAATCATGTTTACACCCATAAGTCTTGCTTACATGATCACTTGACAAATAAATTCAGATCCATCAGCATATCTAACCATTGAAGATGCTTAGATCAAAAGTTCAGTATTTCAGTTGGGCTATAAAAGCACAAGCAAACACACAACGATATGTCTAATATATATATTCAATGCATGTGGTAATTACTTTTCACCTTCTCAACATAAGATCGAACCATAGTTTCAATTTCTTGAACAACACTCTCGGGCTGTCCCTCTAAAAATGTTAGACACAGTTGTTAATGAGTACAAAATTAAAAGTATCATTCTTTCCAAGGAATATAATTGCAATTGAACACAAAGCATACCTACAGCAACTTTGGTCAAACCCGGTAAATCGATCAAAGTTAAGTTGACAACTGTTCAAAAAACAAAAACAGTAAAAGCTAAGACGTTTAGTTTGGAAACACAAGAATTATAACAGCTATAAAAGTTGAAATCACACTAAGCTACTAGTCTCATTTTGTGACATATAATAATAATAATAATAATAATAATAATAAAAGTTCGAAAGAATAGAAAGACAATACACCTACTCAACCAATCACAAAAATACTAATAAACTGAAAAATGAAATCTAAAATTTCCTATTGATTGACAGGTGCTAACCATATAACCTGAAGTATCTCAAATTCATAGAAACTTTCACCAGTATAGTCAGGAATAATTGTGACAAGAAATAATACGCAAACCAACCTAGGTGCTAATCCTGCTCAACAAAACAGGAGGTAGACAGCTGGTGAAGTAGTTTTCAGCTTCCTTAGTCAGAATAAGTAGAACAGGAGGTAAACGGGAAACAGGCAGACAAGCAAACGTGTATTACAATTTTTTGGCACTGTGATACTTGGAATTTCATAGGTAATGGGATATATGGAGGCCAGTAGCACCTTTTTCCACTGTCTAGTTAGAATAACCATACTATTTATCAATTTGGTTGGGATGACACACCAGAAATTAATGCTACAAGTTCTAATCAATGGTATTCTTCTTTCCTTACCTTGGTTTGAGGCTAGAAAATAGGTCCTCTGGTTTTTGGAGAAATCTATGGATTGAATATATTTCCAAGAAGCCATCTTTCTTTAATTTAAGAGTAAAAATTAGAGTCGTTTGCCAACCTCCAAGAACACGTACGTAACTGTGACATTGCCATTTTTAAATTGCTATGCATTTAGTAGTTAGTTGAAGTTCGTAAAACCAGTTCTTATTTGATTACTTGTTAAGTCCATACAAGTTCAAAAGAAACCCAATAAAAATTTGGTTTTAAAATAACCATTTTTTATTGTTACCAAATGTTGAAATTACAAAGTTCAAGGAGAAAAGGCAGAAAAGGGAAAAAGACTGAACAACATCATAGAAGATTGATATTTTGATGTGTTACAACAATACACTAACCTAATGATCCTATTTATATAGTAATGAGGTCATGCAGCTGTACTATTTGTACAATAAAACCTAACATTCTAGCATCAAACAATATTTGATATTGAAATTGTTCAAAAACAAACTTTGAACAAATAAAATATATTTTGAAAGTAGTTCAAGTTTATATTATATAATTACTTTTAATTTACACAACAAACCATCTAGCTTAAAAGATCTCAGAAAAAGCAAGAGACAATAGCCACTAAAGCACACCATTAGGAGAATAGATGCTAAGATGAATTGGAATAGGAGATATCTGTTTTGTCTTCCCTGTCACTCTATCAGTTTCATCCTGAATTTCCTGGCGGACCAAGGCTGCAAAAGCAAAAACAGATTGTTTAAAAGAATTAGTTGACATCATTAATATCTTATGCAACAGGAAAATGCAATATCATACAAAGTTCTCCAACCAGCAAAACTAAGGGTCTATTTGTAGGAAGTGTCACAATAATCTCATTATAAATTGCTAGTCATGAGTCCATCGAAATTTGACATAAGGGCTATATTCAGAAATTATATTGGCTTGAAATCTGTAAATCTTAAAATTTGTTGAACATTTCGAAATTGAATCTCCATTACCAGAGAGATACACGAGGACAGCTCTACTATTATCATTTTTTTTTTCAAAAAACAAAAAAGAGAGAATAGCAACAGGCATGTAATAAGAACCAAAAGAAATGTGGGGATTGGTTAAACCAAGTTTGCTATCATGAACAAAACCGGCCACTCCCAAATTTATATAACACAAGCACAAAAGATGGTAACAAGCATTCAGGTTTGTATATGAGCAACCAGAAAACAGACGAGTGGGTTAGTTAGTATTATACAAAAATCAGTGAACTTTCTCCTTGGCAGGTGAAGAAACTCGGCATACTCCTGTGCCCCACTTTCCATCTTATGAAGCTGCAACACCAATGGACGCCTTGTCACAATCCCTGCAATTCATTCACACCAGGAAAAAAAAAAGAGTCAAATCATACTTAATATATTATTAATTATTAATTATCAAATAAAAAAAGGTAAAAGATAACAACAAAAGAGAAAAGAAAAGAAAAGACTAAGACCAACCTGATCCTCTAGGCAGAAAGTCACGGCCAACAATGCTCTCCAAAACTGAAGACTTACCCGAACTCTGTTCAGAACAAAAATAACAAAAACAAAAACAAAACGAAACATCAAAAATTTCAGAACAAAAACAAACCAAAAAGAAAACCCATTGACAAGAAATGCTCTCCAAAACTGGAGACTATCTCAAATCCAGCTCAAATTAAAAATAAAAAATAAAAAAAGAAAAAGAAGAAAGCGGAAGTTCAGAACCGCACCACCAAGTGAGTGCAAATAACAACAGAAAACAAGGGAAATTTTTTTTTTCCAATATTCGAATTTTTTTCTCCACAACAAATTTTAACAATTCAGACCCACACCCAGCTAAAAAACACAAAACAAGAATGCCTATGGCCAAAATTTCTCTACAAAACCAAATACTTTCTCAAACTCACCTCAAATTTCAAAAACACCAAAAAAAAAAAAAAAAACAAAGAAAGAAAGGAAGAAAAACGACAGAAAATTCAGACCCACAGCAAGAAAAAACATGAACGCATAAATTCGGTTTTCGATCCCCACAGCAAAATTCGAGAGCGTTGAGACTGAAATGGAAGAAGAGACGAACCTGGCCGCCGACAACAGCAACAGTAGGAAGAGCTTCCCAGAGAGAAGAGAAGGCGTTGTTGTCAGCACCTCCATAGTCACCTAGCACAGTGCAAGCCCGCTGGATTCTGTTCACCAGCCCAATCAAGCTCTCCATGGTCGTCATCTTCTTAAAACAAAACCCTAGATTCTCGGGAACCTGATTAAACCGACGACGTATAACGCGAACGCTAAAACCAGAGCAACAAAACGCGACGCGAGTTCTACAGAGAGCAACAGAGTATGAGAGAGAGGAATATCACTGCGTCTATTGAATTTGAGTAAAGGTCGTGCTTAGTCGCTGCCCGAAAGACCAGAGTCGTGAATATAGTGGGCAAGCTGCGGACCGCTTCTGTCTTTTTCATCATTTTAACGAAAGTGGCGTATTTTAAATTTTGAAAATTTTGAAATTTTGAAGTGGGGCCCAATTGTCTGTTTGGTGTGGTCCACGTTATTTTGCCGATTCCGAACGTTTAAACGAGAGAGCTTTTTTGAGCAAAAAGGGTTTTTTTTGTTTTTGGTTACGGGTACTCTTAAGCTATAAGAATCTCTTTTTATTGGTGGACGCGGTTTGTGAGTTTTTATTCTAAATTTAAAGTCTTACTTTTTAAATTTAAAATTTTATTAATAAAATTATTTAATATTTTATATCAGCCCCAAATAACAGTTGCTTCACGTTTATCATTTTTCCTTAATAGCACCTGCAAAAATAATTCTATCAAACTAACATCAAAATATCCCAAATAAAAAAAAGAAGAACATCCATACTATTTTGATCATTCCCTAAGCAAAAAAATATTTTCTTCTTTCTTAATTAGAATTTCTCTTTGTCAATTTCACTCACACTCTACTTTATTATTTGCACTTTCCATTGTTCACCAAATATTTCGCTCACACTTACAACTGCTGCAACTTGTACCTCTCACCCCACTTGTCAAACTCATACCTTAGCTGAGGCTTTTGGTAGTGTCGCCGCTCCACCGCATTAGCACCACATCGCCACCACACCGCCCTCTCCTTCTCTACCACCCATGGTGACTCAACAGCAAGACTGTTGCACCACCACCATGTCGCCCACTCTAGCAATGCCACTCTCTCCCCAATCACTCTCTGCTCTCAACTATTGTACTCCCTATCTATTTGTTATATTTTATACTAAAGTTGTTAAAGAAAAAAAAATTATATATATGGGTTTTCTATCTTGGCTGTGGTCGTAGAATATGAATGTATTATATTGTGTATTTTGTGCTGGTTGTCATCTATGTTGTTTATCAATTTTAAGCAAAAAATAAAAAAAAAAATTGCTTTTGGGAAATGAGCATGATTCCCAAACATGCACCTATTTCATCTTTGATTGCTGTATTCTCAAGGCTAATTTACTCTCTTTGGTTTTTAAACGGTTCTACCATTTTAACTGGTTTTGTTGCTACTAGTGCTAGGGCATGCTCATTATTTGTTATATTAAACAATAATATTGTCCAATTGCTATTACATCCCTTTGTTTTAATGGTTTTATCATTTCTGTTTTCATATTTTATTTTTGCAATTTCGTTTACACCCTTATTTATCAAATACACAAAAATAATTCTGTCAAAGCAGAATAAAAACATCACAAACACAAAAAAGCATAAACACACATATTATTTCGATCATTCCCTAAACAAAAAACATTTTCTTCTTTCTTGCTCCGTTGTTTGTCTTTATAATAAATCAACGTTTGCATATTTGCATTTTGATCTCCTCACGCAGCACGCAAACCCCGTTGTTGAACTTCAATTGATCCATGAAATTCAACATACTTAGGGTTTGATGAGCGGTGCTTACTTGACAAAGAGGAGTCCTTTGAACTCTTGATTTTATCTTTGTGTACCTTTTTTTTTGTATTAAGCATTTGTGTATTTTTAAAGTCATGTTTGATGTGATTTATGTTGTATGTGGTGTTGGTAGGTTTTGTATTACTGGACTATCAAGTGATATTGTTGTTTCCATTGAGGGAATCACTTTCTGTAACATCCACCGTTTTTTGCCTAATTATTCGGTTTTATCAAATAATTGAGAATAATCAAGATTCGGTTAAACAATTAATTAGACTCAATTGATTAGCAATTACTTGAGTTTAGATAAGAGAGAATTAAGTTAGAGTATAGGAGATTTCATAAAATTTTATTGAAAACCGATTTACCGATTTAAAGGAAATCGGTAAAATTACGGTATTTTAAACTGTCGGAACCGAACCAATAGAATTTCAACCCATTAACCCTACTTTAAGTGGCTGAGAAAGCCCTCAAAATGGCGCAAAGAAGGCCATAGAAAGTGAAGAAGGCTGGCTGAATTTCAGCCAAGCATTTTGAGCCAATCAAATTCAAGCAAAAACCACTCAAAGCAATTAGATTTTCAGCTACTTTTATCACATATTCTGACCACCCTTTACGCCACTTTTCTCTCCTCTCATTCAGCCCTCTTTCTCTCTTCTTCACACACAAGAACTCCAGCCAACACCAGGCCAATTTAAGCCTTGCTCATCCAAGCTTCAAAAATCTAGCACAATCACTTGGAACAAAGGTAGTAGTTTAATAATTGCATCAAATCTGTGGTATTGGCTGGCTGAGTTTGGATTTTTTTTTTCATGATTCTTGATGTGTCAAATGGATGATTATGATGATATATGATTGGTTTTGGGCTGTTGGTTTGGCTAAAATCGAATTTGAAGCAAGAAAGAATAGAAATAAGAAGAGCTGAGGGGCTGGAGAACCAAAACCCCTCGGCAGTCCATACGGTGAAGTGTACGGATCCCCATACAACCAATCAAATTGGATGAAACCATTTTTATATGAAACTAAACATCTAGGGCTTTCCATGGATATATCATATAAGGCATTTGGATTAGAATTGAGAGAGTTATGAATTTTTGAACTTCGACCTAGGGTTTTGACTCTGGCTTCGGGCAGATTAGGTTGTTTAGGGTAGAACTCGACCTACACTACTTGAAAATGAATGAAACTAACTTTTTTAGAAAGCTTACACATAGGAGAATATCCCATAAAAATTTTAGAATTAGATAAGGTCCCAGTTGCTCCCAGTGATCCAAGAAAGTTGCCCTATGTCCAAATTGGGCCAGAACAAGGCAGTTTAGGAAGGTTAGAATTCGGGGCTTATAACTCGAGCCCTACTAAGCCAAATGAAATGGAACTTTTTGCAAATGAAACTTTACCCTGTTAGCTTTAATATGAGTCCAATTTCGTGTAATTTGAGTTATTTTTAGATTTTTAACAAATTTTTACTTTTAGTTGCCTAATTCTGGCTAGCCATTGGGCAGGCTGGGATAAAACCTGAATATTTTGAGCTATAGATATCAAAATTAGATGGGACTAAAAGGGTTAGAAACTAGATACATAAGGCTACAACATATCCAAAAATCAGGTTTAAAGGAGTTAAATTGAAATAAAGGTGGGATATACCATAACCGGGCACAATGAGGTAGAATCAGCTAAAAGCCCTATTGAAACTTGTTGAAACTAATGAATGAATTTATGAATGTATGTGCATAATTGCTGCTCTATACTGAAATTGCAAATTGTGTAAATGTATTGGTTGGCTGGCACTATTCATGGGGAAGCGAACACGTTCCGTTATGCTGCCGAAATTCGGTAGAACCCATGCACAAGTTATGAGTTGCATGTTAATGCATGTGCATTTCAAGAAAGCTAAGAAGGTTATGAAAAAAGAATTATATTACTATGAAAGTTCCATGCTACTTGAGCCAACCCCGGATAAGAAGTTAAGAGGAATAGAACGGTGGGAACGTCAGGGAAAGTAAACCCAGCAATTCCTGTATAGGAACGAGCTCGATCCTGAGAAGCAGGCTATTACCCAGGAGTCTAAATGGCCAAGAACTCCCAAGGGACCAAGAGATGGAAAATGATGAAAAGTAATGAAAAAGGCATATGACGAAAGGTTTATGATGAAGTCTGCATGATCACATGACTGCATGGCTACATGGAATAATTATGTCAAAGTGTTTACAGTTGTCTATTATGCCTGCTTGCAGCTATTTATTTATTTACTCTGTTTATTATTCTATGCATTATTATTAGCAATCTATTTTGTTTCTTGTGCCGTCTAAAGTAAAAATGAACCTTGCCTCGGACCAGATATTTTCTCGAACTCATTAAAATGCATATTTCAGTTTGAAAACATGTTTTTATAATGAAATAAAACACGAGGCAACTGAGAATGTATATGATGTCAGTCAACCAGTATGCCCGAACCCTACTGAGAATTTCTTGAAATTCTCACCCCGTTTTGTATCTTCCGCATCATTCTCAGACACTGTCGATGGACTCCACCGCTACCCTCTTCATTGAGATTCCAGCTTTGCAGCTTCACCACGACCCAGAGTTGGATTCCCTATATATAGCCGACTCGTGTAACTTCCGTCTCTACCTCTTCAGCAACAGGAACTTTGATGTTCCTTTACATCATCCCATTTTCGACCTTGCTAGTCCTTACATCGTCGTCCCGCTGCACATGGCGCACCTACCTCCTACTCCTCCTGCACCCGCAGCCCAGGCAAAGACTCACGACCCCGCCTGAGTCACCACCACAAGCAGTCCCTGATATCCCATTGAGTTCAGAGAGTGACCCCTCAGAGGCCACCGGCTCGTCACCCTCTTCCTCCTCGGGACCCAGCGCAGACTACTCACCGGCCGAGCCTAGCATGGCTAATGGCTATCTGACAGAGTAGCTTAGCAGTAGGAGATGTTGTACAGTATGACCCTCTTTTGGACAGCACGTAGCTCTGGGTCATAGACTTGACTGTAGGGTTAGCAGTAGGTTATGAAATGTCCTCTGAGGACCCTAGGATGTTTTGCCTGATACGGGCATCATTGTCTTTCTGATATCCAGCCCGCTTATGTATTTTACTTTGAAACTTTGTACATAAACTGAAGCAGAGGCTTCTGATATATATATACATATATTTGCACGTATATATAGTAACGCTATTGTACTATTCTTGTCTTTGGTGATATTTTGTTAAATACGTTTCGCTTTTAGTATAGCAGCGTGCCGTTTCGTTTTGTTCAAAATAATAATAATAATAATAATAATAATATGATGATGACTGTTTAAAGAAGAATAAATCAGGAAAGGTAAGCAGAGTGTTAACACGGTAATACAAACTACCTAATTTCATGTTATGACTTAAGCATAACATTAAATTAGTAGGGTGTTACACTTTCCACCTTCATAAGGTATATTTATGCCTTCCTTTCAGAATTGTTGTCTTCCCTCTACCAGTGTATCATAGACATATGAAATAGCTGTTGGTCCTTTTTTGTTTCTACATTTTCCTAATGTTGCTTTGTGGTTTTCTTTGAAGCCTATTGGTTAAGTGTAGGGGTATTCATTACCGAACCAACCAAAATTTATCGCAAAATCGAATTGAAAAAACCAAAAACCGATTTAAAACTAAAAATTTTGGTTTCTTTTTTTCCGAAAAAATCATTCGGTTTGGTTCAATTTTTAGTTCTAGAAATTGAAAACCAATTAACTGAATCGAATCACATGTATGTTTTATATAATATATGTATATATATCATATGTTTCCATATTTACCCTTACTTATATAATGTGTTCTAAAAAATACCCTCTGTTCTTATTGTCACCCACTCATCACAATCACTCACATCACACGGTCGCTCACTCTCACTCACTTATCACAATTTGCAATCACACTCTCAACTTACGTAAAGTCTCACTCTTACCCTCACTCTCTCAGCCACTTTCTCACTCACCTCACTTCAAAGTTGAAATCCTAAAATACATTTAGATTCACTTCATCCTTTATTCCTTCATTCCCTCACACTGACCAGTGACCACTCTCAAGCTCTCATCGCCGACTCGTCGACCAATCCACAACCACTGCACATGCTGCCCTTCAGTCCCCCTCACATTGGCGTCCTTTAGATACAACCTTCCCCTTCATGTCGTGCCGTTAGTCATTACGTCATCAATGTCGTGTGCTGATCCGTTATTGGCTCACTACTGCATCTTCTTCCTCGTGTGCCTTCGTGAGTCCACCGTGAAGATGTCTAAGATTTTTTTTTCTTTCTAATTTTTTTATTTAAATTTTGCTTTCTATTTGTCTGACGTCTTCTTTGTTCATTTTTGTTTTCTATTTTTTTTTGTTATTTAAATTTTAAACATTGATTTGTTTAAGAGTGTGTGTATGTGACATTGATTTGAGCTAAACATTGATTTGTATTTTAGTTTTCAATTTTAGTTTTTTTATTTGAGCTAATATTTTTTAACTTTGATTTGAGTTAGTTGTTAATTAACAACTCATAAGGGGTGTGTGTATGTGACATTCTATTTTGGTTTCTTTATGTGTGACTAATTAGCATCAGACAGTTTATTATGTGGAAAGAGCTTCAATTAATCAGTTTGCGGGGTGTGTGTGAGAGAGATTCTATTTTGATCTGTTTATGTGTGACTAATTAATTGGTATTTGGCTATTTTTTATATGGAAGAACCTTTAATTAATTAGCTTATGTTATCTATCATTTATAGGCAAAAAACACTCAAAATAATGAAGGAAACACAACTGGAAATGCAGAATCCATCCAATTTTCAATAGAAACTAGTGCAGCACAAGCTAAAGCCCAAGTTCCCAAGCGTGATAAGAAGAAGATGAAGGTTATAGAAACTCCAGCTATTGATGAAGACTATGATGATTTGGATCCAGGTAAGAGATAACCCTATAGACCTAAATCTTAGGAACATTTTACTAGGGATCCTTATTCTAAGGGAACAAATCCTAGGGCTAATGTAATTGGTGTGGGGCAAGTTATGCATGCGATTCTCATAGAAATGGTATAACTAATATGAGATATTATTTGTTGAATCAATATAAGAAATTTCCTAAGAAACTTGACCCTAATCAATGTATACTTAGTCTTCAACAACTAAAAAAGGAGGAGGAGAAAAGAATTGGTAGTGCATTTGTTGCTGTATCTTTTGACGTAGATGCATGTAGAAATGCCCTTGCTAGGATGATCATTGTGCATGAATTACCATTCAAATTTGTTGAAGGTGAGGGATTTCAATATTTTATGAGTGTTGTGCAACCTAAATTGTCTATCCCAGGAAGGATTATAGTTGCTAGGGATTGTTAGAATCTTTACATGAATGAGAAAATAAGCTGAAAGCTATTTTTGGTCAATCAAATCAAAGCGTTTGTTTTACTATTGATTGCTAGAGCTTTATGCAAAATTTGAATTATCTTTGTCTCATTGCACATTTTATTAATAATGATTGAAAATTGCAAAAAAGAATTATCAATTTTTGTCTTATCAAGAATCATAAGGGGGAACAATTGGTAGAAAGATTGAAAGATGCATTTTAGGATGGGGGATATCTAGAGTATTCACTATCACTATTGATAATGCTAGCTCCAATGATCTTGCTATTTCTTACTTAAAATGTAGAATGGAGGATTGGAATTCACATCCACTAAAAGGAGAGCATTTGCATGTTAGGAGTTGTGCACATATTTTAAACTTTGTCGTTAATGATGATTTGAAAGAAATGCATGAATCTATTAGTAAGATCAGGAATGCTATTAGATTTGTGCATGCTTCACCTAGTCGCAAGGATAGATTTAGAAATGTAATAAAAGAGGCTAGGATACAAGAGAAATGTACTGTGCAACTAGATGTTCCTACTAGATGGAACTCCACTTATACTATGCTTGAGAGTGCTTTAAAGTTTCAAAAGGAATTTAAGAGGGCAGGGGAGAGAGATGCAAAATATGCCTTGATGTAAGGTGATATTCCTAGGAAGGATGATTGGGACAATGCAAAAGTGTTTGTGAGATTTTTGAAGATTTGTCATGATGTTACAAAGAAAGTATCAGGTTCATTGTTTATGACTTCTTCCCAAGATTTTTATGAGTTTTGCTTGATATTGAACACATTCAGGACACGAGCTGGAAGTTTAGATCCATTGCTTGGGGGCATGGTTGAGAGAATGAAAGCCAAGCATGATAAGTATTGGGGTAACATTAAAAATATCAACATGATGATTTTTATTGCTATGGTTCTTGATCCTCGGTACAAGCTTACATTTGTAAAGTGGAGCTTTGAGAAGCTTTGTGAAAAGAAGGATGTTGAATTTTTGAGTGGAAGAGTGAAAGAGACCTTCAACAAGATGTTTGATAACTATAAGCTCTTCAATGGTGCTAGTCAATCTCAAATAATGGCCCAATCATCATGTGAGATGGATGCAACAAATTTGGCATCTACAAAAAATTCCTTTTTTGCTTTGGAATTTGAGAAAGACATGCATCTTAGTGAGAATATGAACAAGAATGAGGTGGATTTGTATCTCATAGAGGCTTTAGAGAAGACAACTCATAATTTTGATATCTTGAATTGGTGGAAGGTAAATTCTACCAAATATTCTACACTTGGCCAAATAGCTAGGGATGTGTTAGTCGTGCCTGTGTCTACAATAGCTTCAAAATCCGCTTTTTAGTACTGGGGAAGGGTACTTAACAATTATAGAAGTTCTCTAACTCCAAAGACAGTTGAAGCTTTAATTTATACACAGAATTGGTTCTGCTCTTCACCATTGTTAACTGATTTTGAGGAGCTTATTGATGATTTTGAGAAGTTGAAATTAGGTATGCAAATTATCTTTTCTTTTATCTATTATAATTTGTTAATATGTGTCCTTATCTAATATATAATTATATATTGATGAGTACTAATTAACTATTAATTTGTTGTGCAGAACTTGCACCAACCCCGCAGCCTAATGATGATGACTCTAATGCTAAATTTGATTAATCAATAATCATGGTGGCTGGTTTGATTTCATTTGTTGGCTGATTTGAGTTATAAAATGTCTCTTAGTGGCTTATTTGATTTGACACTTATGTGGCTGATTTGTTATAAATTCTAGTTCATTTTATCTTTCTGGTGCTGGAATTGGAAATTTGGTTGTAATTTGTAAACTTGTTTATTTTAGATTTGAATTGGTATTTCAGTTGGTACTTGGTACACTTGTTAAACCATGCTTGGTGGATTTAATTATGTTGGATTGATTACTTGGTGGTATTTCTGTTGGACTTGTTAATTTTTATTTTTGCTGGATTTAATTCTGTTAGATTGATTACTTGGTGGTATGTTGGTACCTTTTTGGCTTTTGAGGTTTCTATTGTTGTACACTTGTAGATTGAAGTTGGTTTGATTATTATAATGTGGGGTTGATTATTGTTGGATTGATTATTTATAATTGGTAGGCTAGACTAGTTCCATTATTGGATTATTTATAATTCTGCTATCAATTTGTAGTTTTTTTAAAATGTGAACAAGGTTAAAACAGGGAACCAAAAACTGGCCGAACCAAATCTAATTTCAATTTGGTTCGGTTCAGTTTGTCCACAAAATAGGGAATCGATCTATTGGTATTTTTCATCAACGGATTGGTTCGATTCAGTTGGTTTTTTGTCCAAAATCGAACACGAACACCCCTAGTTAAGTGTAGACTAAGCATCCCCCTTTAAACAAAGGATTTAGATTAGACTTGCTAGAGGTATAACCTGTTGCAAAGATCACATCTTTCATAATGACTTAATGCTGTAGCTGGTAGTTTACTTTTGTTCATTTTGGATGAGTTTTGTACATTACTGATGATACTTCCTCTCATTTTATTCTTTCTATTTGTATTGCTTGCTTTGTTAGCTTTCGACTTGCTGGTTCCAAACTCCCCCAAAGCAATTTCTCCACTATTTTATCATTGTCAATGTCTTGGCCTTTCTTTACGTGAATAAATTTTGTGCTTGCTTAAGTTTAAATTATTTTTTTCATTTTATCACTTGTTATATTTCTATCTTATGTAGATTTGAAAGTTAAATAGAGGAAGACAATAAGTTTGGCTTTAAGGATGAAAGTGACTAGTCTATTGAATCAAACTACAAATATAGGTGTGAAAGAGATAAAAATGATAAAGTAAATGAAGGAAATGATAATCTTGTTACCGAGAGGAAAACTTGGATTCCAACATTGGCAATCTTACCTATGACCAAAGTATGAATATGAATTTTGAATATGAGGATAAGGTAGAGAAATTCTATAGAAATTTGGGTAAATTATTGGGCTTTGGGATAAGATGTGATGAAGTAAAGCATGATAGCAAAGGGAAAACAATTTGGTGACAGTGGGTTTGTAACCATGAAGGATTTCATGCAAAAAAAAACTTTGATAGGGTGGATCAACAGCAAGAAGAAAGAGCAACAACACGTACTGGTTGCAAGGCAAAGTTTCGAGCTCAATTGGATAGAGAAAGTAGTATGTGGCATGTTTCTCGATATGATGGAAATCATAATTATGTGCTAATGGGTTCAAAATACAGCCACCTTATTCCTTCATATAGACAGATGACAGATTCAGATAAGGCACAAGCATCTACCTTGCACTATCATGGAATGAAGCCTTTTAAAATTACGTCATACATTACTAACCAAGCAAGTGGTTATGAGAATGTGACATTTACTAGAAGGGATTTGTACAATCATTTTGATACGGATCAAAAGCCCAAGTTATGGATGGAGATGGTGTTGCAGCTCTTAGTTACTTATATGCAAAAAGTGATTGTGGTCCTATGTTTCATTTGAATTACACCCTTGATCTTGAATGAAGATTAGCAAATTTGTTTTGGACAGATGGGACTACTCGAATGTACTACCAATATTTCTCTGATGTTTTACCTTTTGATAGCATCTACAGGAAAAATGTTTATAATAAGCCTTTAGTAATCTTTTTCTGGTTGAAATCATCATGGTGAGGTTGTTATCTTTGGTGCTAGATTGCTTATTAATGAGATTGAAGAGACATACAAATGGGTGGTTAAATCTCTAACAAGAGCAATGGTAAACAAACATCCTGTTGCAGTGGTTACTGATGGTGACAAGGCAATGTGAAAGCCATAAAAGAATTGTTGCCTCAAGCATGTCATAGGTTACGTGCTTATCATTTACAACAAAATGCAAAGAAACATGTGCATAAAAAGGAATTTCTTTCAGCTTTCGTAGATTGCATGCATGGGAAATTTGAAATTGACAAGTTTGAAAGAATGTGGGTAGATATGGTTAATGATTTTAAACTCGAAAAGAAATAATGGATTAGGAAGCTATACAAAAAAAAGAAGTGGGCAAATGTATACCTTCATAGAACCTTTTTTGCTAGAATTAATACAACATCACAATATGAAGGTATTAATAGCTTCATAAAAGATTATGTGTCTTCATGCCACAATTTAGTTGAGTTCCTTCGCCACTTTGATCAAGCCATGCAACACTACCGAAACAATTAATTTAATGCTGATTTTGAATCAAAATATTTAGACCAATGTTGAAGTTAGCTCTTGAATGCATAGAGAATAGTGCTATTAAAATATTCACTCTTAGTAAATTCGAGGAATTTCACAAGCATTTTGTGAAATTTGGTGCATGTATTGTTAATGAGAGGATGGAATAAAATAGGATTAAAATGTGGGAATTGACAAGTTTTCGAAAACATAAAAAGTCTTGGGAGGGGTCACTTAACACAAGTTCTTTTATATTTAAATGCTCATGTTGCCGGTTTGAATCATGTGGCATTCCATGTTACTATATTATTTGCATCATGAAGGAACAATATTTCAAAGAAGTACCAAAAAGCTTGATACTTGATAAGTGGACCAAGCATGCCAAGAGAATAGGTCTTTTATTCGACATTGGGAAGAAGAGCTTAACACAAAACAGATAGAGATGTTGCACCGAGGAACTATATCATCAAGATATAATTGGTTGCCCTTCCTAGCTAGAAAGTCAAGGGATGATTTTAATGATGTATTTGAAATTGTTGATAACAACATACATCGTCTTGAATCAAAAGGTGCTTCCAAGTTCTTAGGTGGTTAGTCATGTCCTACATTTAATGTAAAGGATCAAACATATATGGGTATCAAGGGCTACCATGTACAATCAAGCACTAGGAAAAGAAAGTTATATTAGTCAAAGTGTAACAGGCCTAGCCATAATAAATCAACTTGTAGCCAACAAAGTGACGGTCATGCTTCAAAATGCACTGAAACACACAAATCATCCTCAGATTCTAATCAAATGGTAAAGGTTAATGAAAATCAATTTTTGATCTCATATATAATTATAATGGCTTAGTATAGTTTATTTTCATTTAATATTTCCTACTTTTTGTCATTTTGGTTTTATTGTAGGATGATATTGGTTCACCATAGCTAGTTGATGCCATGGTGTAAAAGGTATTTTTGATGCATTGTCATTGTTAGGCCATCAATGCACAAGATAACATTGTTGTTTAACATTGTTACTAGTATGAGTAGCACATTATTTTTTAACCATGTTACTAATATTATTAATATAAGTAGCATCGATCTTATGTTAGCTATATTCGAAAGTCAACAAAAAGCTATGTAACGCTTTGTTTATTGCTTATTTTTCTTTTAAATCTCTTTTAAGGATTTAGAAGGCCCCTGAATTAAGAGACAGAGTGTCTAATACCTTGGAAAGGGTGTATCAAAGTTAAGTCTCATCCATTGTACCATGTAGGACAATAGGTTGTTGTGTTGATTGATCTATTAGTGGCTCACCCAGTTTTTTCTTGCACACGCAAGCTGTTAACAATGGTAACAAAATTATTGCTCCTACCTTGTGTAATGCCCGGGTCAAGAGTCACACGAATTGTGATACTTTGTTCTGTCGGACCCTGTGAAAGTTCTAAGTTTGGATCCTATGTCCCCTTGGAGAGCTATAAGATTGGGACATTTTCATGGGATCAAAAGTCCCGGTAATTGTTCCTTAGATATCAAAGAATTGAAGAACGAATTTTAACGAATTTTTGGAAGTTATTAACTCTTTCATTTTCAAGCTTGAAGTTTAAGAAAATATAAGTTTTCGGAAGTTTGTACTAAAATCCAAAAGTTGGATTTTGATTCTTAAGGAGTTTAATTTTTTCTAATATTTTTATTGGATTCAAATGGGGGATATTCTCTTATTTACATTTATGTTTTAAAGTTAATGGAGAATAAAATAAATGAGGACATTAACTTAAAATTAAGAAATGTAAATAAGTATATGATGATGTTTGAGAAGTGTTTGGAAGAGGAAAAAAAAAAAAAAAGAGCAGGGATTGGGCGCCTAGGCGCCCAAGGCCAGCCTTGACGCTAAAGTCTTTGCAGATATGATTCACCAGTGGGCGAGCGCCCAGCGGCGTGTCACAAGGCGCTGTGCTCACTGGCATAATTAAAAGAAGAAGCTCGAAGCTTCTCTCTCATTCTTCACCCACCTCTCTCTCTCTTCCTTCTTCTCTCATCCTTCTTCTTCCCTCATGGTTTCCATCAATTCTTCACCCATTTTTACTCAATCTATCATCAAATCCATTCCTTCCTCATCATTATCCAAGCTTTGGAGGTTGATTCTTTCTATGGAGCTCTCTTCTCATCTTCTAGTGAGAGAAAGTGGTGGTGGGAGAAGACCCACCACTCTCCTCACGCTCCACCACCTTCCTCCGCTCTCTAAGGTAATTCTTGAGCTCAACCCTCCTTATTAGACCATAGATTAGCTAGTTTTTCCATGAATTCCATGTTTAAGGCTATGAAGGGGGGGTTAGGGTTCTAGAAATTTGGGGGTTTTGCCCTTTGGGGCTAATCCTAGTATATTGTTGTAATAGTTAAGTTGTGGGAGTCTAACATATGTATTTGTCATGCTAGATACTTTCCGGGATCTCTTGGTGGCTCTAAGACTTTGTAGAGTTTGGGCTCCCTTCTTTCCAAACTTGATAAGTGAGTGGATAACATATTTATAGCTAGTTTGTTTTAAGTATATGTATGATTTATAATTTGTTTTAAGTATATCCATAGTTTCATAAATGTTATGTTTGTGGTTTAAGTTATTAAAGATCAAAGAAATTAAAATAACATTTTAACGATGACCTTAGTGAATTCTTGAAAGATAAAAGATATTACTCTTGTCTATATATATATATATGATTATGTATGTGTGTGGGACAAGCACCTTAAAGGTGAATTTCAATACTTGAACAGTTTGATAGAGAAAGATATGGTTTCAAGTCATTAAATGTTAGCTATATAAAGGCTTGGAGTTGATATGATATTTAGAAAATTATGGATTTCTATGAAGTAAGCTTAATATTGATTTCTATGAATCATTTTCACATTGATGTTGTTTTCTTTGTAAAAGCTTGATATGTTGAGAACTACGAAATGTTAATATTTTAAAAGCTTAAGCAATGTATTTAGAATCCAGACTTGATGTCTAGAATAAAGTTATTAAGGAATTTTAATGATAACAAATTAATGATGAGCTAAGGTTTTCAAGGGGGAGGGAACTATAGCAGAACTGTTTGCTAATGGCAGCAGCATTAGCCTTGGTGCACCTCGAGTAACCCAGCTGGTAGGGTGATTGCTAGCCCGGCATGTTTGGCCGACATGTCCGGAATATGTAGACACGCATAGGCATGAAGTTATCATTTACTGCTGGAGTTAGGCCACAGGGCCACCCAGTCAGGCAGCTATTTCTGAAATAGAATCCTCCCTTAAGCTTTATTATAATTTATTTCAGCTAGATTTAAAAGTATTATGCCTATATATATATGTTTGTAATGAAGTTATTATCCAGTCGAATTAAAAAGGCGATTTAATGAATTATATAGGTTTACTGAAAATCTTACGGTATTTGATATACATAGACGAAGTATTTCAATAGCAAATATGGTACGAGATTTTTAAGAAACTTTTAAAGTCATTGTTTTGCAAATGTTGCACTTTGGCTTGTCCCACCCTTGTTATAGATATATTATCCTTCACTGAGTCGTATGATTCACTCTTTCTTCCTTTCCATGTTTTTAGACAGGTGCAAGATTGTGTTCAAGCTTCCACAGCTAATTAGAAGTTTCAGCATCTAAGTTTAATTGTAAAGTCTCTAGAAGTGCTCCACTAACCTACAGGCAGGGTCCTCCCTGTGTTGGTCTTAATTTGTTATATGTATTAGTATAAATCTCAATGATTATGTATATAAGCTTCTTGAATAGTTGTGTAAACATATTTTTATAAGTGATTATGATTTAAATTCTCATTTTGTGTGCTGTGGGGTGCATTCGGAGAATGCCTGGATCCCCAATGAGTTTGCATGTTTATGTGTTTTATGCAGGACGAGGATCCTTATTTGGGAATAGTCTGAAATACAAAGGAGACTCTGCCCGATTTTCTATTAGAATAAAGTCTAAAGTAGGCTTGCTAGGGACATGTCCCTATGCACCGGTCACGACTTAGGTTAGGTCGTGACACCTTGATTGGCAAGGTTGATTAAATTAATCTTTTAAACTAGTGATGTTTTGCAGTAGGAAAAAGTAGGACTTACCATGGTCACTAGAAGTTGTCTAAGGAGTAATGTCCTGTGAAAAACTCCACTTTTTCTTTCTCTCGTCTCTTTGTACATAGATCCTACAAGGGGTTTGAGATATAGATGGAGTGCTAATTATTTATTAGGGGAGGTGGCATAGAGCTTGAATAGAAAAATAGATTATTTGAAGTCATTATTCTAGTGCACATATTCCTTACATAGAATCATGTAATTTTAAAAGCTGCACATTTTCTAAAGAATCTGTTGCTATGGCTAGTGTTGGGCCAAAATTAACTTTCTAATTTTTGGATCAATTTGCAACCAGTTGAGATTCTTTCCAATAAAACAAGTATAACTTCACCCAATGAAGATTATGCAACAAGGGTAGCCTTTTTAGCCTCACGAGCAGTAAAGAGCCCAAGGTAAAATATCCAACCTATTGTTATTTATAAATTATGATAGTTATTGGTGTTTCTTTAACCATCGAACTTGTAATAATCATTTAGTTGAAATTTTTGTTAACCAATATTTTTAATATGCTAAGGTTAACCTCTATATGATTGTTCTCTGAAGTATGAAGGTTCCCAAAATATTTGGTGGTAATTGACAAAGTTTGGCTAAAGCTTACGTGTCAAAAGAACAAGTCTATTGTCTAGTGGTGCTTGCAACTTGCCACTTGCCACTTGTGCTATTTTGAGCTTGCGTATATTACACATTGACTATAATGCAACAAATGATGACTTATGTTTTGGCAGAGTATAGATGTTTGTTATTGACTGAATATATTAGCATTTCCATTAAATGAATATAGATTTTTTTTTTTTAATATTTAGTAGTTAACATGCTAAGTGATCATCGAATGTGACTCTTACAGTCTTTATATTTATTTTTAACCATGAACACAATTATGAGATGAGTGTTTCTCATTTGCATGTTGTTGCATTGACCATTCATATGTCAATATTGTTGATTTTCATAGGGAGCAAGAGAGCAGTAATAGAAGTAATGCTGCCAAGCCCCCACGAGGGACAACGTATCCTTTGTGCTTGATAATAACCAGATAGACTCCATTTATTGGCACAGATTTTCACTTACAACTTAGGCAAAATTCAAATATTTGCACCAGAATATGGAGAGTGAGAGAGTACATAGAGGTATAGGCCTCTTAGCTCTCTAGTCCCATGACAAAGCGAGAATTTTGGTTTTGAGTTGAATTGAACTAAGATTCTCATGAGACTCCATGTTTATATGATCTTTTATTACGTAATTGTAAACAAACTGTTGGCAAGATTTGATGCAGACATTCAGCACCAAATATCAATAATATCCATGTTAGTATGAATAAAATATAGTTCAATTGTATAATATTACATTGTTTCAATTAAAATTAATATTTTTAAAATTGGATCAAATCACTAATTGGCTAAATGGTGAAGCTATTATGATATCAGTTTAAATATGTTTATTTAATTAAAATTTATTCATGATTTGATTATACCTTTAATTTGCCGAATCAAATAAGTCGTAAATTGAAACTCTTAACTAATTAAATCTCTTGCTTTCTTTTAGAAACATCAAGTAAAAATAGCATGTGTTAGTATATAATTGTATATATTATTGCACTAAAAATAAACTTTCATTAAATTAAATTTGAAATATTGTAGAATTATTCTTTCTTGCCAATCTTGCACTCACCTAAGTACTATACCAAACTATCTTTGAATGAGTTAATGGACTAGGAACTCCTTGACTCCTGTTGTTGCAACTATTTTCCTAATTTTACTATAAGAATGGGTTATGGATATGCTAAGTTTCTTAAGAAAATCGATATTAGAACACTAGTTCTAGATAAATTTGAAAAACAGAGAGAAAGTGGAGCACAATGCAAATTGGACGAAATGGTTGTCGTTTAAAACTGGTATTTTCCTCTTTCATAATTTTAACTTGAGGATATTTTAGAGATAAGATAATTTGGACGCTAAATGGTAGTTGTAAGATGGAATCCTATTTATAATATGTATAGACTATTATTATTATTATTATTATTATTATTATTATTATTAATGAAAATAATAAAAAGTTGTTATTTTAAAGCATCCTCTAAATAATAATAAATAATATTATTATTTTTAGTAGTAGTAATAATAATGATAATAATAAAAATAATCTTTTGCCACATAGGTAGTAATCACGATTGACTATGTAATATCCCAATATGAGTTGCAGTGATCAGTCGATATTGGATCCTGAAAAATTCTGAGTCTAAACCCTATGCCTCCTTGGAAGGTTATAGGATTGAAACATTTTCTTAAGATTAAAAATTCTGATAATGGTTTCTTGGATATTAACGAGTTAAAGGGCGATTTTTAATGAATTTTAGGGTGTAACACCCTAATAATACCATACTATGCTTAAGTTATTTTATGGTATCACTAATTATTACTCTTAACTAGCAGAAGTTCTTATCTTAAAATTAGCATAATATACGAAAATAGCATGTAATTTTTTTTTGTAAAACTTTTATGCTTGAAAACTGAGCCTTTAAGCGCTTACTTACTCATATACATATGAATGTTGTTCTTCATATCGCTGAGTTACTAATAAGACATAAGACAAAATGCAAACAGCATAACACAATATCTTGAGCCAAGAATATAATCTAGATAATCAAGAGTCATCATTACATTTAATAATTATCACATATATAATCGGTCAAATTAAGTAGCATGACTTTCCACATGCTCTTAACTACACATAGACTGCCCAATTAGGGCTCTTAAGAAAGTGAAAATGCTATGCTACTATCTCGATCCTCCTTAGCTAGGTGAAGAAACATGGAAGTTCTTCGTCTCATCCAGTCAGGCACCATCGGAAGTGCTGCCGAGTGTAACACCCTACTAATTTAATGTTATGCTTAAGTCATAGTATTCAATTAAGTAGACTGTGTTACTGTATTAATATTCTGCTTAAATTTCGTGAGTTGTATCATAAAACAGCCGAAACGGTGTGCTGTCATGTAATAGGTGTAAATAGCATTATATAATGAAATAGAGTTTAATATTACATAACACAAAAATACGAACACATGGTATATTATCAATTGTATGCGTACATATGTAGGTCAGAAGCCAACGCTTTAGTTTATACATATATATATATATATATATATATTAACAGCATATGAACTACATGAACAGCAAAATTCCTATTGCTAAAAAAAAATGAAGGCAGAATTAGTAGGAGCAGGCTATGTGCAACGAGTCCAAATCGGAGTCATAGTGAAGCTGCAAGTCTGGGATCTCAATACAAGGAATGGCCGTTGAGTCCTTCGCCAGCATCTGAGAATGATGCGGAAAATATAGAACGAGGTGAGAATTTAAGGAAATTCTCAGTAGGGTCCACGTGTGGTGTTTGACTGACGTCACAATCATTCTCAGTTGCCTCGGGTTTTATTTAATTATAAAAATATGTGTTCAAACTAAACTACCCATTTTAATGAGTTTAATAAAACATCTCAGTCAGAAGCGAGGTTGATTTACTTTAGATAGCATAAAAAAACAGAATAGGCTACTAACAGTAAAACATAGGATAATGAGCATAGCAAATAAACATACAGTAGTACGTAAATATAACAGACAAACTGTAAACATCCTGAAATAATCATGCCATGTAATCATGCGTTCATGTAATTATGCAAACTTATACTTGAACTTTCCTTCATAAACTTTTCATTTCCTTTCATCATTTTTCCATCTCTTGGTCCCCTGGGAGTTCTTGGCCATTCAGACTCCTGGGTAATAGTGTGCTTCTCAGGATCGAGCTCGTTCCTATACAGGAAGTGCCGGGTTTACTTTCCCCGACGTTCCCACCGATCTATTCCCCTTAACTTCTTATCCGGGGCTGGTCCAAGTAGCATGGAACTTTCATAGTGGCATAACCCTTTTCATAACTTTCATAACTTTCTTAAGGATGCACATGCATTAACATAGAATTCATAACTTGTGCATGGGTCCTACCGTAATTTCAGTAGCATAACGGAACATGTCCACTTCCCCATGAATAGTGCCAGCCAACCAATACAATTGCACAATTTGCAATTTCAATATAGAGCAGCAATTATACACATATATTCATAAATTCATTCATAGCTTCAACAAGCTTCAATAGGACTTTTAACTGATTTTGCCTATTTCTGCCAGGTTATGGTATAGCCCACCTTTATTTCAATTTAACTCCTTTAAACCTGATTTTTGGATATGTTGTAGCCTTATATGTCTAGTTTCTAACCTTTTTGGTCCCATCTAATTTTGATATCTATAGCTCAAGATATTCAGATTTTATCCCCGCATGCCCAGTGGCTTGCCAGAATCAGGCAACTAAAAGTAAAAGTCTACTAAAAATCGAAAACTGACTCAAATCATACGAAATTGGACTCAAATTAAAGCTAACAGGGTAAAGTTTCATTTACAAAAAGTTCCATTTCATTTGGCCTAGTAGGGCTCAAGTTATAAGCCTCGAATTCTGACCTTCCTAAACTGCCCTGTTCTGGCTCGGTTTGGACATAGGGCAACTTTCTTGGATCACTGGGAGCAGCTGGGACCTTATCAAATTCTGAAATTTTTATGGGACATTCTCCTATATGTAAGCTTTCTAAAAAATTTAGTTTCATTCATTTTCAAGTAGTATAGGTCGAGTTCTATCTTGAATAAGCTAGTCTGCCCAGATTCAGAGTCAGAACCCTAGGTTGAAATTCAAAAATTCATAACTCCCTCAATACTAATCCAAAAGCCTTATATGATATATCTATGGAAAGCCCTAGATGTCTAGTTTCATTTAAAATTTCATCAAATTTGATCGGCTGTAGGCGGAGCCGTACACTCCGCCGTACGGACTGCCGAGGGTTTTTGATTCTCTAACCCATCAGCTCTTTCTATTTTCATGGTTTCTTGCTTCCACTTCGGTTTGAATCAAACCAACAGCCCAAAACCAATCACACATCATCATAAACATTCATTTAATACATCAAGGAAGGTGAAAATAATTCAAGCCCAGCCAGCCAAGTCCATGGATTTGGTGCAAGAATCAAAACTCCTACCTTTGATCCAAGTGTTTGTGCTGGATTCTTGAAGTTTGGATGAACAAGGCTGGAGTTTGCTTCAGTTTTTGGGGTGTGAGGAAGAGAGAAAGAGAGCTGAATGAGAGGAGAGAAAGTGGCGTAGAAGTGTAGGTCAGAATATGTGATAATGGGGCTGAAAAATCTGATGACATAAAGGTGCTTAGTTGGCTTTTTCTTTGGCATTTGATTGGTTGGCTTTGCATGGCTGAAATTCAGCCAAGCTTGCCTCCTTTCTTGTGGCCAAAGTGGCGCCAACTTGAGGGATTAAGTGGCTGAGTTATCAGCCACTCAAAGTAGGGTTGATGGGTTGAAATTCTACTGGTCCGGTTCCGACAGTTTAAAATACCGTAAACTTACCGATTTCCTTTAAATCGGTAAATCGGTTTTCAATAAAAAGTTTATGAAATCTCCTATATTCTAACTTAATTCTCTCTTATCTAAACTCAAGTTATTGCTAATTAATTGAGTCTAACTAATTGTTTAACCGAATCTTGATTAATCTCAATTATTCGATAAAAACCGAACAATTGAACGGAAAAACGATAAAAGGATTTCGGAGGATGTTACACCGAGGATGCCATCAGCTCTGTCTGAAGACGACACGGAAACGTAGGAGTGAGAAATATAAGATTTCTCAGTAGGACTCGACTAGACCATTAATGTGTCATCGTCATCGTCCCAGCCACTTTGGGTTTAATTATGAAAACAATGGGCATGCATAAACTCCATTTTTACAAGATTTGAAAACATAGGTTCCCGAAGCGGGTTTCTTGTAATCTTTCTCATATAACATAATATAAAGAAATTGGAAGCTGCAATATAAGAGATATACATGTAAGAGCGTAGTATAAATATTCATGACCATACAAATGAGAGAATGAAGATGCATGCACATTTATGTAACTTCTTAAACTAGACTAGAGTCTTTCTTTAACTTTACTTTTATTTTAGCAAGTGCTTAACATTCTTTACTTTCCTTTGAAATAGACTGCTTTTGGACATAAGCTCATTCCGTGACCATCGTCATGCAGTACTAAACCAAATCAGACTAAGCCGATATTGGTTACCTTTAAGTTGGAGGGTCCTCTATGTCACCCTTGCCTCCCTCATAGAGGTTCATTGTGGATTACCGTCTTTCACTTCCTAAAAGTAATCGAGGGGTCATATCCCATGGTTTCTTTTCTTATCATTATACTTTACATGCATAGTACTTCTTTGACTAGACACATGCAATGATATGACTAAGTCCATAATTTTGATGGAAATCCAACAGTATAACGGCTAGACCGGAGCTTCCCCCAAAATGGAAATCATAAGCTTTTAACCAACAGTTTATCATATCACAATAATCAATCAATCATGAGACAAAACTCAATCAAACTCATTAATCATCATGCCGAATGGCATCATACATTCTTACCCTCAAGGGGGTTCATAGTTGTGTTATTCTTTGTGAAGAATATTATGAATCATCATATGATTTCTCGTGGTTACCCATAAGAGAATAACATAGTTAAGATGTATGTATGTGGTCTTTTAGTTACTTAGTTCTCATATGAAATTATTCTTTACTTGAGTTCATGTCTTATGGAACACTTGTTCAAATTAATTAAGTTCAATGATTGTTTCCTTTCCTTGAGATAGTGCACCTAGTGATTCCTAAGTTCATGGCATACTCAGAGGCCTTAATTATACTTTTGTTCCCAAGGAGTTCGAGATTCCTCTAATCCTTGGGTCATGACAACGCATAACTATATCATGAACCCAACAACACTATGTTCACTAATCACCAAGGGCGATTTTTAAGTTAACCAATTTACTAAGTTTGAGGCTTTTATCACTAATATAACAAGATCTTACCTTAAGTATTATAAAAGTTAGCATTTTTATAAAATAGTCATAAAGTTTTATTCTTTATAAAAGTAAGTGCCTTTAAAATTAAGCTTTTATCTTAAAGATTAGATCTTCATGAAATAATGATACAAGTTGCTAGCTTTTTAACTAAAAAATCTTGTTCTTTATGAAAGTTGACTCTTTTAATTATTCCAAGATTATCAAGGTCTCAACTTTATGATCTAAAGTTGTCTCTAAATTAAAAAGATTCCTACTTTATCAACTAGTGATATAAGACATTAACTTTAAAGTTATAAAGTTTTGGTCTTTTTAAAAGTTAGCATTTCTATGATCCAAAAGTGACTTTTTTGATTTCAAGTTTCAAACTTTATGAAAGGATTTGCTTCCAAGGATCAATCTTTGAAACATAAAGTGACAGGACGTCATTTTTCTAACTCAAAAAGGCTTATTACTCCAAAAAGCTTAGACTTTTACATGTACTATTATCTTCAAAACAAAACAAAATAAGACTTTTATGAAGGCATTAAACTTGCGCCACTTTTTATGCTTCAAGAAGCAAACTTTTTAAAGTTTAAAGCTTTAGGATGTTCATAGTCTTATGAAATCATGAAAAACATAAAAAGGTGAAGCTTTTATAATCATCAACTCATCATAAGAAAAGGAACAACTTTAAACAAGATACCATCAAGAACACTCAATAATAAGAACATATTTTTCCAAAAGTAGAAACATCAAGAAAGCTTGAAGAACATCAAGAACATATTTTGCCAAAAAAGAAAACATCAAGAACACTTGAAGAACAACAAGAACATATTTTTTCAAAAGTAGAAACATCAAGAACACTTGAAGAACAATAAGAACATATTTTGTCAAAAAAGGAAACATCAAGAACACTTGAAGAATAACAAGAATTAAGAACACTTGAAGAACAACAAGAACATATTTTTTCCCAAAGTAGAAACATCAAAAATACTTGAAGAACAACAAGAACATATTTTGCCAAAAATGGAAACTTTTGCTCATGAAGAGCATGGAGGATCTTCTCAAGTTTTCACTTAAAGATCTTGGTTATGAAAAGAACCAAGCTTCAAGCTTTCTTGAGTAAACAAAACAAAAAGATGAAGATCACTACCTTTTCTTGAAGATGGTGTAAAAACAAGAGAAGAGGAAGAAGAAGATGATGGCTCCTCTTGATGATGATGGTGGCGAATTTTGCAAGAAGGAAGGAGAAGCTCTTGAGATCTTGTGAAAATGGAGGCTGTAATGTTTAGATCTTGTCTCCAAAGACCCAAAGATGAGGTCCTTGAAGGGCTAAGTGAGAGGTTTTGGTGGTGGTGGTAGAGAAAGGAATAAGAAAATGAAGAAGAAGATGAAAGAGTTTTAGAGAGAAGTGAGAGGACATGAAGGTTAGAGAGAGAATAGGAAGACACGAAATAAAAATGTGAGAGAGTGTGTATGTGTGTGTGTGTGTGTGTTGTGGCGTCAACTACATCAAGGGAGGGAAGGAGATATTTTACTTAATTTTGTGTTATCTTGTGATTAAGGGGATAAAGTGGATGATGGGGGGACAAAGACAAAGTCAACTCTTACATAAAGCACTCTTGTCTAATGCTTTATGCTTTAATGACATCACTTTTTACTTTATTGTCTAGTTGACTAAATTTGAATTTAATCATGCGATTAAGTGCTCATGCAACTTAATTAAGATGATAAAGTAAGGATTAGCAATTAACACACAAGAACATGATTAACAAAAATTAATATTGCGATTTAGCTTAATTAACCTTAATTAAACTCGATTAAGCTAACTAAGGGCGATTAGTGCTTAATTAAGCTATAAAAGCTCTGACTTGCTTAATTAGAGATTATCTAATCTCAATTAAGTCCGAGTTAACTCATAAACTTTTCGTTAACCCCTTAATTAAGCCTTAATCTCATAATTTCTCATTAAGCGCCTAATTACTCAAAGTTACTGAGATAATTTAGCACGACAAGAAATTGAGGATGTTACATAGGGAACGGATATCCTCTTTATTTTCAACCCTCAAGTTTATTAAAAATGTGACTCTTTAGAGAATTGATCTAAAACCCAAAAGTTGGATTCTGATTCCTAAGGATTTTGAGTTTTTGGATATTTTTATTGAATCCAAATGGGGGATATTTCCTTATTTACATTTATGTTTAACTTAAAGATAAGAAATGTAAATAAGTGTATGATACCCATGTCCCTAAGCTATGAGTCTGTTCTGAGTCTGTCTTGTTGAAGTGTTTTTCATAATTGCAATCGATTACAATTGTCCAAAATGGGTTTCCAACCACTCTGGTAATCGATTACACATGATTGTAATCGATTACAAGTAATTGGGTCTGAGGTAATCGATTACATAGAATTGTAATCGATTACCAGACTCCTATATAGCGACTGGATGCATTCTCACTCTTCATTTTCGACGTCCTACTCTCTCTCTAGCCCGAAAATGTCTCTCTTTCTCTCTCTCTTTCTAAACTCACTTCGATACCTCTATATCAAATCTTTTCACCAAACCCACTTCAAAACACCAATTAAACACTTCAATCTACCTAAACTCATCCTCCATCCGTCTCTCTCTTTCTCTCTCTCTAACTCTACCATGGATGAGCTTAGAGCTTGGAAGAGGACAAATCGCAAAACCTGCCACCATTCTCACTCCTATTGGCTTCCCAAAGGTAAATCCTAACATCTTTCCTCTTTCCTTTTCTGAGAAATTCGAATCTCTACTTAGGTTCAAGTTGCTCTTGAACCCTAGGTTTGGATTTTGGGAGAATTCTTGAGTTTAGGGGTAGACAGTGTAATCTCTCATGATACGTAGCTAATGTGTAGTTATATTGTTATGATTATGGTGCTAGATGATTCCGATGACCGCTATATGATCCCTGGAGCTATGTAGGATCGAATTCCACCTTTGGGCTAGTGAATTGTGAGTAGATATTTTATCCCTATTGTAATTTCCAATATATATATATATATATATATATATATATATATATATGTGTGTGTGTGTGTGTGTGTGTGTGTGTGTGTGTGTGTGTGTGTGTGTGCAAATTGATTTGGGATATCCTAGAATTTCAATTTAAACTTGGTAGCCTATTTATTCGAACTTGATCACGAGGCAATGCTTTGACTTCCGAAAAAATATAGTAAATGTTTATTATATTGGTTTTCTATGAAGTTTTGGGAATTGTTTTGTTTGAAAGGAAACAAAGTAAATTCTTGAAGATTTTATATGAAACTTCAATGAAAGGTTTTCTGGAGAAGGTTATGGACTTTTATTAAATTTTGAAGTATTAAAATGTTAAAGGTCTCATTTTTCTTTAATGTTATGTATAATGGAAAAGAAAGACTTGGGAAAGTCTAAGCCAAGATCTGTAGGCTAACGGTAGTGGGCATTAGCCTTGGGTGCACCTAGGATGAGGTATTACACAGCCACTCAAGGGAGTGGTGCGTGACAGATATTACACAGCCACACACATAGTGTGGTGCGTGACGGATATTGCATGGCTACAGAGAAAGGTGGTGCGTGATGGATTACAGGGTCACACGAAGAAATGACCACCAAAGTGTGATTCCTGATGGATTATCCTGGAATAGATGGCCTCTATGTTTTTGGAAAAGAAAATTTGGATAATATCTGACTAAGATTTCTATTTGGTTTTATTATATATATAATTGTATTATTTTAAAAATCTATAAGTTTGCATATTGTCTCATGTGGGTTAGAGACACTCTATCTCTCACTGAGTTTCATAAACTCACTTTATTGTTTCCTTTTCTTTTTCAATTGCAAGTGTTCAATTGATCTGAGCATTTGTCCCTCAGTAGAGTATTTCTGTAATCTTGGTGAGCCCTTCTCTATTCAAGGGAATTTTTGTAAATTATTTAAGTGTGAAAAATTCTTAGATTATTGTAGTTCCATGGTCTTACAGGCAGGGTTCAGCCTTATCCTGATTGTTGTTATTATTGTTGTTGTATTTTATTTATGTTTATCAAAATTGTTGGATTTCCTAAAGGATTGGAATTATGTGTTTGACTTAAAGTTGTTTAAAAATGATTTGGTTTTCTAAAGAATTAAAGTTATGTATGTTCGATGAATAATTATAATTATATATTTCATTGTTAGACTGTGTGCTGTGGGGTGCATTCGGAGAATGCTGGATCCCCAATGAATTGTGTGTTTGTGTTTCTGTTGTGCAAGGAGAGGATTTGTATTTGGGGAATAGTCTTGAATACAGAGGAGGTTTTGCCCAATTTTTTTAGAAAATTCGCTTAGTGTAGACTTGCTAGGTGGCTTGTTCCCTATGCGTCGGTCACAGCTCGAGTTGGGTCATGACAAAGACTACTCGTATTTGGGGAATAGTCTTGAATACAGAGGAGGCTTTACCCAATTTTTTTAGAAAATTCGCTTAGTGTAGACTTGCTAGGTGGCTTGTTCCCTATGCGCCGGTCACAGCTCGAGTTGGGTCATGACAAAGACTACTCCTTGAGGGCAATATGGATTGCCACTTTAGAAGCAATATACTTTACATAGACAACCCACTTTGTCAAGTAATGTGTAATACCAAATTAAACAAGGCAATGTGGTGGACCTAGATAAAGCGCAAGATTGGCAAGAAATGTTAACAAGGGGTCTCCTTTTTCTTTTTTTCTTTTTTTTTTATAGTTAAGTAACAAGTTATTTTACTTAAGTGAAAATTAGCCTTTTTTTTAATGGATAAGTAACAAGATATTTTAGCTAAGTGAGAATTAGCAATTATGTCAAAAACATAATTAGGGTGGAGTGTTATTTTTGCACAACTTTGGAGTTAGGTATTATATAAAAAAAATATATAAAATCAACACCAAATAGTGAATAACAAGAAATAAGCAACACAATTGCAACACTAAGAATGAAACCATGTTGTCGTTAAATCAACACCAAATATCTAACTTCATAATCAAAATAAAGAAAATAAAATCTATATTTATTCTAGCATAAGAAAATTAATACCAATGACTACTGCACCATACATTAAGTCATATTGGACACAATTTAAATGTTATCACAATGTAGCTCACATTGTTGAGCTTTTTTTTTTTTTTTTTCCTTTGACAAATTCTTTTGCAAAACGAATAACATCTTTTCTAGCTAGGTTATAATTCTTAAGCACCAAGTCTAATGCTAACTGCATGCGTGCTTTGACATCAACTGGCTACAAGACAAAAAGTGTATATATATTGTGTCAAAGTCAAAGAAAATAGAATTTATAGCTTATTTTAATCCTATTAGTATACTTACATCTATCTGAAAAGATATTCTATTCTAAGTTTTGAATAAATTTACTATCTAGCAACCTAAACACCATAATGCATCAATATCCATAAGAAATATTAGCACTCATATAAAAAAAAAAATAGTTATTTGAATTTTTTATGATGGAGTATTTCTTACGAATTTTCTTATTGTGGAAGGTTATGGGGATAAACTATACGAAATTCACCAGATCTGTGTAACACTTCACCAATTTTAGGCAATTCTCTCTCCAAATTGTCATAGATTAATTTCTCATCAATCATGTGCTTGAGGGAAATAGCCTGTATTGAGCATAGAAATCAAATCAAATTAAGAATATAGTGGTTATGTCTAGTTTTTCTATATGTCTTGTAAATATATTTGGATAATCAATGTAACACCCTTGGTGTATTTTCAAATTTTTCTGTGTTAAATCGTGTTTGATCGATGCGTTTAATCCATTTATGTTGATCTTGGGTGTTGGATATCTTTTGGAATCAAGGAACCATGTTTTGGGATGTTGTAATCGATTACCGTGAGGTTAGTAATCGATTACGGGGCTCTCTGTATGTCCTTGGGTTAAAAATTTTCACGTTGTAATCGATTACCAAATATGGTAATCGACACGGTCCCAACCGTGTGTCGATTACCAGCCTTTGGTAATCGTTTACCAGTTCATCGTGGTAATCGATTACCAGCCCGTGGTAATCGATTACCACCGGCCAATATATATATACGGAGACGCATCCTACACCCTCATTTTTCGTTTTTCTTCTCTCTCTAACCCCAAACTCTCTCCTTTCTCTCTAGAATTCCTCTTCCCACCATCCTTTACATCTACCAACTTCATTCCATCATTTTCCCAACTAAATCAACCACAAAAACACCATACTCATTCCATTAAACACAATCAACCATCTATACCAATTTCTCCTCCTTCTTCATTTTTGTTTGAGTGGATTGAAGTGGGGAGCACATCTGTATCATTCTTCTTCTCATCCCAATTCTAGAAGTAAGTCTTATACATTGTTCTTTCCTTCTTCCAAGCAATTCCAATTCCCTTTATCTTTAGTTGAATTCTTGGAACCCTAGGATCTTAAGACTAGAGAATTTATGATATGGAGAGTGTTAATGATCCAAAATTGATGCTAGTGTTATGTTGTAATGTTAGATATTTCCAAGGACTTCCCTCCAACCTTGTGGATCCGGAGATTTAAAATTTTTCCGTGCTTGGTGATCTGTGAGTAGATAGCATGCTTTCGAGTATATTCTGTTTTAAACTTATAATTGTTCATTTACTTTATGAAAGGTTACTCATGAGTCAATGACGAATAGAATTGTGATATGATATGAGATTCATGATTTATGAATATGAAAGAGAAGAAAAGTCTGTGACTGGATCTGGTTGCTAACGCCAGTAGACGTTAGCCTTGGTGCACCTTGGACTATGATATTGCATGGCCACCCAAAGGGGTGGTGCGTGACGGATATTTCACGGCCATACACATAGTGTGGTGTGTGCCTGTATTTCACGGCCTCTCTAAAAAGGGGGTGTGTGCCTGATTTCGGGATTCACACAAAAGAACGGCCACCTAAGTGTGAATCCTGCCTGTTTATCCTGTTAGATATTTCCGCCGTTTTCTTCCTTTGAATGAAATTGTTTTAATCTTATATATACATATATACATTGACTCATGAGGCTCGAAAGTATCCTATCTCTCACTGAGTCCTCAAACTCACCCCTTGGTTGTTACATTCTTTTCAGATACAGGTTCAGACTTGGGAGCCGACCCTTCTGCTCAGCATTATTAGGATCCTTTCGGGGTGAGCCCTATTTAGTAAGGGCCTTGGTTTGTACTTCATTTTGTTGTAAATTCATAGTTGTAGCTCCATAGTACTACAGGCAGGGTCCGACCCTTGCTAGTATGTTATGTCTAGAGATTGTTTAAACTAAGTGGATTGACTATTGTATATTAATTTGATGAATGGATTATGTTGGATTTGATTATAAATTGGACTGGATATGTAAATGTGGTTTGGATGATTGACTCTGATTATATATATGTTGCGTGCTGAGGGGTGCATTTTGAGAATGCCTGGATCCCCGATGAAAATTTGTGTGATTGTTGAATTGCAGGATAAGTACTCATATTTGGGAAATATCCTAAATATAGAGAAAACTCTGCCCAAAATTTTGTGAGAATTTTGATGTGTGAGGCTTGCTAGGGAGCGTGCTCTCTAAGCGCCGGTCACGACCTAGGTTGGGTCGTGACAATCAATGTACCACTTGTCGAATTTGTTGCTCTCTTGATACTATCCTATTTGGTTCTTGCATTGAATGCAAACATATCAACTGGTAATTCACTAAGTTCACACACAATAAGTACCAATGTTTGTTGCTGTCATTAATTGGTATATAAATTTGCAATATGTTAATTTTTATTTTTCATATTTTTGATGAAATATTAAATTAGAAAGCAACACTTAGTGAACATTAAAAATGAATTTTATTACCTTCAGCAACTTCTCAACACTAGACATATATAAGCTTTTATGACTTGAAATAATCTCCGTTGGCTTGTATGTCCAACTAAGTGTTTGTTGCTAAAAAAAATAAAGAAAATAATTTAAGTGTACAAATGAAAACAAAGGGAAAAGAAAAAGAACTCTTGCATGTCATTAATAATTTAGCTTCACTTACTGAAACTTAAGGAGGCAAAAACCATATATTTTTGGCCTACTAGACAGGCTCTTTCCTCATTTGTGCACATGCATGCAGCCACGGTCAATACCTACAACAACATATATTAGTAACATTGTTTACCTAACCCCAAAAATAAATAAAACACTTATATCAAAATCTATCAACTCTCCAGGAATAATTGTGTCAAGTGATTTTCTATAACCATTCAAAGCAGTATGTTTTACTATTTCCTCTCTACATATAGACAATGACAAAACGAAACACATGTCAATGTGCAAGTAATTAGAATTAAATAAATAAATTCTTGGATTTTAAATAAACGAACAAGTAAATATATCTACTCTAGGCAACCATCCACATTATATAATCAATGGCATAATGACAACCCTTACGAGGTTAAGGTAAATTTTAATGAAAAAAATTGGCAACAAATTGTCTCAATATTGTTAGCATTTATGTACCGGTATCTTTAATGAATGAAATATTTTGGTTTCATGTTGAGGTGAAGACCCAAAATCTTCATCAATACCAAAGGCCTTGGAATCAAATAGCTTCCTTCCAACATAAGGTTGTTCAACCACCTACACATTTAAATGCGATTTATTACTAGAACTAAAGATTAAAATTTTTGTAGAAAAATTATGAATAACATATTATTTGTCACTCACATCAATACTATCAAGTTTGATGTCATCACTTGGTGCAGAAGATAAAGAATCCTTCGAAACTAAGGTTACCAAATGTAACAAGACATCTTTGATTTTGGCAACAATATTATTCTATGAATACACTATGTTTTGCAATGTCTGGATCTCTCGCCAAACAGTTGACTGGATCTCTTGCCTAGCAGCTGAAATGTGTGAATCCATGTATTGCATTGGGCTATGATACATAGGATCTAAGGATAGATTAGCATCTTCAACTTTGAGATAATGTGGCTGAACTTTGTTAACAAAGAGGCTCTTGCTAATAGATTCAAAATTCAAAAAAAGAAAAAATAACATAAATAGAATAATATAATATGGTTGAATGAAAAATAAATTATTCAACAAATAAGGATTGACATCTTATTCTAACTATTCTAGATATTTGACAATAAAGGTTAATTCTATATTAAAGGAAAATTCTATGATTGGCAAATTCTTTAAGAGACCTCCTCTACTATGGGTTTGGATCATCATAAAGTTTGAAGCTATTATTTTGTGGTGTAAGACTTGACTTTGATACATTTTTGGATTTTGTATTAATTATTGGTATTTTCATTTCATCATTGATGGTTGCCACTATTTTCTGGCTATGGTAAGGGGTTAAGCAAGGAATGAATAAGGAATATTATTTGTGACTAATGATTGAATATGTCAAAATAGATTTTAGCAAAATAATGATATATTATAACATGGATGATGAAATACATTATAAATAGTCATGCAAATTATCACCTAGAAGATCCTATACATATGTCAAGAATGACCTTCGAAGTCTCTTGCATGATATTTGTATTCTCCTGCTTCCTATACACATCTCTTTTTCCAAAAAGGCTCTTAGTTCTCTTTGAATGTTCACTATGAAGAATTAAATATATAAGCAAATTTTCTATTTTTGATATAAACAAAGAAAATTATAAGATAAAATAACATCTCACTTATTGTAGTTAATTCCAGATTCACGATCATTCATTGGAAGTTTGGAAAACCTTAGTTTTCTTGTTTTGCTTTCACTAAGCTGCAAAAATGAGAGATAGAAACCAACAAGAATAATCTTTAAAGTCTCTCCCACATTCCATTTAATTTTAATTTAAACAAGAAGTGTGTTGCATCATAATGCTAATATTAAGAGATTTTATTACTTAATTTTCTCATTTCAATAACATTCAAAAACTAAGAAGCAAATATTTAGTAACTTGAAACTAACTTTTAAATGCAAAATTCGTGGGGTAAAAGATGGAAGCAAGTCTGGAGATAACTATTGAATTCTAAAATGCATTGGATAATGGGTTTAAGTATCAGATGAGATATTAATCTAACCCATTAAGGATACTTTAACTTTAATGCATGTATAAAATGAAATTTGAATTTGCAACAATTGCATTCTTTCTTTCTTTCTTTTTTTTAATGAGAAGTTAGTCCTTTTATCTTTAGGAAAGAGATCTTAAACTTGTTGTATTGTTAATTTTATTATTATTTTTAATAAGATAAAATAAATTAGCAACGAATTTAGGCCTTTCAGCCTAAAGTTGTCAAAATGGGATGGCCCAGTCCATTCAAGCCAGTCCACTTTGGGTCGAGTCATTTTCAAGTTGTGCTTGATCAAGTTAAGATGGTTTCTAATTGAATCATAAACTTTCACTCACTTGCAAATAACTACCACTGCTATTGAATCTTCTAATTAAATCCTCATATTATAATAGTTCCCACAATTATTAGATCGAATGTACAATTTTATTAAGTTGAATTACAAAGCGTGATTAATGAATCAATGACAATATCTATGAGTGTCATGTGTTAAAATCTTTGCTTTTCTAATATATGTTACTCAAAAATCATATTAACATATTCAAAAAAAGTTGAAACAAGTTCTAACAATAGACTTAGAATAATCATATATTTTTCTTTCATACCAAATAAATATAGGTCATCGCATTAAAATGTATAGGGTAAAGTACACATGACCTTTAGTGTAAAAGTAATAATTTTATGCTCTATCTTTAATTTTCGAGGCTTGACAAAAATTATCTTCTTTTGACTAAGGAGAAGTGGCTTTATCAATTTGCTAGGGTTTATAATTTATTGAGTTATAAGATAAAGCATCTATAATAATTAAAATTATGTTTTTTTTTTAATATCTAAGTAGTTGGGTAAAGTGGTAAGGGAAAGCCCACAAATCAGAGAGATCTAAATGAATGGGCTAAGTGAAAAATCATAGAAGCTGGTTGAACACTATATCTTAAAATTTCACTACTCATACTTGAAATTTCATCACAAGTCGCATCATTTGAATGTTATTATAAGACATATGAAGAAAAAGATAAAAGAGTTGATTTCCAAAAATACTCCTTACAGTTAAGTCAAACAAACCAAAAAGGGTGGAAGCATCGTGGTAGAGGCATATTACAGTCTCAGGGAGGATCTCGATTCAATTCCTAGAGGAAACCCTAGTTGAGATAACAAGCTCAACTATACTAGAAGGAAATTAGTCTCCTTCCCTAATAATAAGAAAGGGATACCCTTGAAGGGAAAAAAAAAAGGCGAATAATATTTCTCTTTAATTTGAAGTTCTCACAACCATGTATATGTTGTTTTGATATAGAGTAAATTATGCTATAAAACAAAGAAGCAACAAAACAACATAGTACTAAAACTTAAGGCTCTTGTCTCGGTAAGCTTGGTCCGATCACTCTCTCTTTCCCCCATATACCTTATTCTTGAAGGGTACCAGACTCTTGACATAATGTGATTGCACCTATCTTCAATTACTTGTTGCTCACATTACCTTCACTACTCGTTTGACACACTTGATAGGATAAAGCTTGATAGTAAAATGCCTGATAAAATTTTAATATCATATAATGTTTGGTATATCATGAAGTAAGATATTGTCTTATAGAAGATATTACAAGAAAAAGAATATTATAATAAAATATAATTATGCATACAATTATAATTATGTATAGTTGATTGATAGTATAAAATTTTTATACTAACAATATATTAATTTGACTTATAGTTTTTATATTATATTATATTATATATAAAGGGCATTCCCTTTAATAACTATATTTGGTCTGTACTCATAACATTGACATTTGCTTTGTTCATTGCCATATGTTATGTGAGGAATTTATTGCTTACTTGTTTTAATAGGTCTCCAAAGTTGCCAATAGTATATGTCATTTAAGGAAAAAGGATGTGGTACATTTATTTTCATCAACTCACAAATCTACGAAAGATAAAAATATCTAATTTAGGTTTTATTTATATAGCAAGACAAAACAAGTGAGTTATAAAGAAAAACAAATGTAAAAGATGTGAGAAGGTGATAAAACATATATGTTAGAATTAATAGTCAATTAGTCACATATTTTTAACATATAATATATTATTGATTATGGCTATCTTAGAGTTACATGTTATTATCTAATAAAATGTTAACCTATTAAATAATTTAAAAATAAAATATTTTAAGAGTTTAATTGCTATATAATAATAGTGTAAAATAATTTATACTGTCATCTAATAAGAATATAAGAAACTACCATATTATTGGGTAGTTGCATGAATTTGAATTAAATTCATATAACATGACACATTTTTGTATTGTTATTCAATAATAGTATAAAATTATTTTATACTGTTAACAAATATAAATTAAACTCTATTTTTAAAATAAAATCAATTAAAAAATTTAAAATATTTAAAAAATAAATTCTCAAGATTAAAAATCACAAAAGTTAAGTTATCATGAGTTAATAATATTGAATTTTAGTGTAATTAAATTCCAAAATAAAAGATTAATATTGTTATATGCAACATATTGTTAACAAATTTTTTTTTAACTATTACGAATTATATAGATATAGATATATAGATGATATTATTGTAATTAAATAATTAAATTAAATACTAGAGGTGCAAATTCTTTTAATACCTTCGTATCAAATGATCAATATTAAAATATCAATAAAATTATGTTAATTAATAAATAAATTAATAATAAAATTAAACTAAATTATGGTTGATGATAATTCTATATTGCATATAAAAGATATTTTCTCTCTATTCGTTATATTAATTTTTTCTTTTAAGTCCATAAATGTATATTTTAAACTACCTATAAAAGAAAATATTTAAAAAGAATAAATATGTGCAGATAGCTTAACCCACTTAATGTAATTCTTATTATTAAAATCTAACCATAACAAGAATTTCAAGACTTTGACACATCAATCCATATCAACAAATGAAAAAAAGATTTCAATGCATCACTAATTAGCTAAAGCTTATAATTAAGATGACAAAATAAAGCCTAAAGATCTGACCCATCTCACTATCTCATACTATTACTGGCATTGCATCCTTGACTCTATTTTTTGGATAGTTTAACCCATTTTCACCATTTTTTTTATTCCTTGTTCTCTATCT
The DNA here is from genome assembly GCA_031439585.1 of Pterocarpus macrocarpus. NCBI lineage: Eukaryota > Viridiplantae > Streptophyta > Magnoliopsida > Fabales > Fabaceae > Pterocarpus > Pterocarpus macrocarpus. Next base: position 32,628,604 of record CM062515.1, read on the forward strand.
AGACCCTACAACTTTGCACTCTTTCCCCAACAGTAATTGCTTCTATTACTCTTTGATTATCAGATATTGAATTGAGGACATGTGGGTTAAGTCCTGCTTGAGGTCATGGCTTAATTTTTCTTTCTTCTCTATATTTGAATTAAAAAATAATAAAACCCAAGTTCAACCAATCAAGTACATTTTCCACAACCCACCTCCACTTTAGATTTTTTTTTTTTTGGTTTTCATTATTTACACCCACATTGCCTAGTTATTGTGTGAAGTGTGTTTGGTTTTTGTTGTTATCTGGTCACAAGTCCCTATTGTTGTTCCTAATCCCCATCTTTATTTATAAGTTGTGTTGCATTCAATTCCCAAACCTATGGCAAGGAGAGGAAGAACTCCAATAACTAACAACAGCAGAAAGAGATAAAAGAAGGATGCAAATGCAGAGTTGGAAGCTCGAGCAGTGACTAAGAGTGACAGCAGCCCTTCCTTTATGTCTTCTAAAGGCTAGGAATTTGCCTATAGTGGTTGAAATATCTTCAAGGTAGGTTGGAGTCTCCTCAACGAAAAAATACTTTGCTATTTCTTTTTCTTAAAATAATGAACATGTTGATTTATTATACTGACTTGAAACTATATGTTAAACTCTATTTTTTTGGCATTACTAATATTTTTACACTTGTCCTCTTAATACCAATCAACAAGAAAGCATGAAATCCTCTCAAGAAAAAGATGAAAAACACTCTGCTATGTCAAAGTCAAAAGTTGTCTCCACTAAAAATAAGGTACTATTTGTCATACTAGATTTATTAATTATTGGTTTGTTAATTTATATTAACATTCACAATTATACTAAACATCCATATCATATAGGTTGGGTTGGAGAAGCATTGTAACACCCTAATAATCCCATACCACACTTAGGTCGTATTATATCTTATTATCAACTATTACTTATACTTGGGAAAAACTTAAACTATTTTAGAAAATATATTATGTGGAAAGCAAGGTAAATTGTTTTTGTTGAAATACGTTGTTGCTTTTGGAGCGTTTAAAAACTTGAGCCTCAAGTGTGAAAGAAACGTCATGAAAGTGTTGTGCATAAGAGCCCCAACGTAAAGCAATAAAGCATAAAGGCAATAAAAAGAACATTCAACACATAACAAAGCTTGAGATTACCATTCCACATAATATAAAACATAGCGTCATGAGTTACACATATAAGGGCTCATGGCTATGCCATGACCTACATAATACACATAACTAATATAACAAGAGTTTCAAAGTAGCACTGAAAACATAACATGAAATACATGGAGAGGCAAAACTAAAACATATTATTGGCCTATCACAATCATAATCCCTAGTAATCCACATCCACTAACACATCCTTTAGCCCTACGAGTGTCGTGATTCCCTAACTCCTCGCCCTTGGGGAACAAAGGGTGTACGAATGATGCAAGGGTGCCTATTGTGCACTTCTACGCAAGGAGCATTGCTAGACTTGGCAACATGTGGGGTATGGCTCGTAGCAGTGGACAACTCCTCGAAGAATGTTGAGGTGATGCCCGAGTGGTACTTGGGGTATCGAAGGGAGCCATCCATCTTCATCGGAGTAGCCATGGAGCTCAACTTTATGACTGAAACAGCTGGTAGAGGCAGAATCTCGATCGATGGTAGCCTAGAAGACATGAGCTCTATCTCGATGTCAGGTAATGGCGACAAAGGCAAGTCCTAAGGTGCTAGTGGCGGTGCAGGGTTGCCTCAGGGATGATCGCAGGGACTGGTGAAATGTCCAACTCTACTACTCCATGCATATGACCAAGGTGGAAATAGGTATGGATAACCACGGTGGTCGTTGCCACGATTGCATCCGCGTCGGCATCGTAGAACCACTCGTATTCAGGCAGATCCATGATCCACTCGACTACGTATGCCATCAGAGTCTAGTGACAATATGGAAAAATGAAGGTGAGAAATAGTATTTCTTATTAGTAGGACTCTAACTCAATACGAAAGTATCTTCGTTATCGTCCCAGCCACTTCAGGTTTACCAAAAAGAATTAGTGAGCATGCATATAGTTCAATTATTAGGTTTTTGAAAAATGTAATTAATCGAAGTGGGTTCCTATTTTTAGACATACGTTCTTATAATGACAAATACATTAGCATAGGCATAGCGAGGAAATATCGATTGATGCATCATGCATAGACATATTATAATTTTCTTTCTTTTCTTGAGTTAGACCTAAGCCCTTTTCTTTCATTAAACTTGACTTTATCATAAATCTTTTATTTACGGCCCTCTTAACTTGAATGGTAATAAGCTCATACCATGGCCATCACCACCATAAAATCCGGAACCTTTATGAGAGAGGGGGAAGTAGGTTTACTTTTCCTTACTGAAGGATCACACTCTTAGTTCTATCTTTTCTTGATTAATGCATATAATGCTAAAAACTATGCTAAGTCCATGATCTTTATGGAAATTCGGTAGCATAATGCTAGACCAAAGCTTCCCCAAAATTTGCCAAATAGAGAATTTCAAAAATTTGCCAAATAGAGAATTTCAATCATCAATCATCATTATGCATCTCACAACATTACATTCATTATAATCATCATCATCGTCATCATCATAGTTGCGTATAGAGACATATATCACAAACAAAGTCTTATGAGCTTAGCTTAGTAGATTAGGTGTAATTTTTAGTTAGAGTTTCATCTTATTAAATTTCCTTTATCATCTTTGGAGGCAAGTTTCTTCTACTTTTCTTTTTAAATCTTTTAAGTTGAAGTATGAAATTTCACTGTTTTAAATTGAGGGTTTTTAGGGTCTTCAAGTTTGTTTTTCACTTGGCTTTGGAGTTAGCCTTAACTGAATTTATGTTTTCACTATGGGGCAGTAATTTAGTAAATTCACCATAATTTTGCCTTTTACTATTTTGGCTTAATTTTTGCAAAATTATACTCTTCTAAGCCCTTTTTTAAACAAAACAAACCCCACCCAAAATTTCAAAGTCTAACTTGAGTTATGCACTAAACAATATTACTATTCAGCTTTTAAGTTTACCTAGATAGTAGTAACTTGTTGAATTTACTGGGAGCTCTGCAAATGGAATCTACCAGAGATATTTTAAGCGGCTATTCTTTTATGTCTTAGATTTCTTACAAAATTTGGTTCTACTCAAAAATGTTTTATATAATTTCAGTTATAAAGATTTTAGTACACATTGTCCAGACAAAAACTCTACTAGGTACAGCCCATTTACAAAATTCATAACTTCCTCATTTTAAATCCAATGTTTGTATCTTTTATATATATGAAAACCTTTGTGAGTCTATTTTAATATAAAATTGGTTGCATTACATTTTGAGTTTTAGAGATTAAATTATTACCTTCGCCATACAAACTGTTTAGAATTCCAGCATATCAAAATTTCATTTTCTTAGCTTGTTTATGGGAAGCATTAGGATTCATCCTAAAGTGACCATTTTTATCTTCATTTTACTTTCATGCTTTGAGGTTTTAAGGATAAAATAGTGTTTGGAGTTTAAATGGAGTTTGGTTCATAAAAGCACTTGTACAAACTAAATATATTTCAAGAGAATACTTTAACACCAAGAATAACTTCATATAGAAAGATTATGGTCATAGAACCACCTAGTTATAAGAAGCTTAGGAGTTCTAGTGCTTGAAACATACAAAAAAATGAGTTAGAATCACTATCACTTGATGAGTGTTGTTGAAGGTTGAATGGAAGAGGAAATGGAAGTACTCCTTGCTATGGAAACCACCGAACACCATGAGAGAGCCAAGGTCTTTGAGCTTTTTTTTTTTTTTTTGTCTAGAGCTTGGTTGAGGCTTAGAGTGTTTGAATGTATTCTTCAAAGACCAAAGAGAGTGGTCCTTGAAGGGCTTATGAGAATGGTGGTGGGAAATGAGGTTCATTGTATAGGAAAGGAAAAAAGAACAAGAAGAACAAGGAGAAGGTAGCATAGGATTTAGAGAGAGGTGAGAGCTTTGATCTTTAGTGAAAGAGTGAAAGTTGCAAATGAGAGTGTGGAGGGAGGCTTGGCCATAACATACAAGGCCAAATGGGCTGCGTGCATTTTGCTTCTTACGTCAAGGATTAAGCTTAGTAACCTTTGGATAGATGGGGTGTTGTTCCACCTTAGAGTCTTGAGTGCAAGACTTAAACCTCTGTGTTTTCTAAGTTGGTTAATGGCTAAATCCATGCCATTAGTGGGTTGATATACTTTGGTGGTTTATGCCAAAACTAGTTTGATCCATGTGTAGGATCATTCCACTTTTGGTTAATCAATCTTTAAGTTAATTAACTATATTAAGCGTTGATCTTATGGTGTAAGATTTAGAAGCAAATAAATGGTGGATGATGGGTTGGAGATGGCCAAATTTTGGTCTTGAGCAATAGGGGAGAGTTTTGAATTTTCTTTATTATTAGAATTATCTAGGTGTTAATAAATTAGATTAGTTTAATTGCTCTTTAAATAATTTTGGTTTAATGCACTTTTAAGACTTTTTTCCCCTAAAAGGAATGATTCTTCCTAATATGTACTTAGTGTGTAAGGATTAATTTACCATATTTGATTAAAGTTGCACATTTGTCAAGTGCTTGATTAATAAGATTATATCACCTTAATTATGTTCTTAGTCATGAATTAGTAAGATTAGAATGATTAAATCATTTAGTGTGTCATTGTTCAATTGTTGACTTTTTTTGTTGATCATTGACTTTGGTTGACTTGTTGACTTCTCCCTAATTACTAAACTTTTGCTCTTAATATTAGTTGATTAATCCTTGACTAATCACTAATCTCTCTAATTAGTCAGTAACACTAAGCTAATTAGCTTAGGTAGAATTGGGGATGTTACAAGAATGACCAATTAAATACATTAGTTGAAGAGTTGAAACGGATTGTGCATGCTTTTTCAGCATTTATTGTCACCCAAACTCCTAATGTCATGATGCTAGTTAGCTCCATTTCACAAACTTTCATAAACGGCAGTGTAGTTGGGGAAAAGACTCCGACAATAGTCTCCTTAGATGACTTGAAAAAACTTGCACCCAATTTGGAGAATACCATGAACCGAGTAGGAGTTGGTAGGAGATATTGATTACCTCAAATGCAAAGCTTTGTAATGGAGAGACATTTGCATTGAAAAATTTGCTTCCTAAAGGCCTAGTTGATCAAGATGTAAGTTCTCATCTTGATTGATAGTATAGTCATAATTGATTATTAATTTTTGTTTAGATCTTGAAAGTTTTCTAATTTGTTTTCATTATGTAGGTGTTGAATTTGCTTGCTTGTATGATGACATATGAAGATAGATCTTGGACAAGATATTCAAGCATTTGGTTTTTACCAACTACATTTTTGGTAATAAATATTATTCCTATATATTCAATAACTTTAATATCTAAAGCTATTTATTAACATGAGATGAAATTTGCAGCAATTTGCCTTGAGTTGGATTAAGCCTCCAGCTACTCTAATGTAATATTACAAAAAAAAATAAATTCATGGGCAAAGTTGACTATGTAACTAAGGTAAATGATTATTAATTACAAATTCTTATTTCTATCATTATTTTTATTATTATTAAAAAATCTAATTTATAGCTTTATTATTTTTCTATAAATTTTTGTGCCTATCAATGAAGACAATACACATTGGCATTTGTTAGTCATTGACGTCACCCAATGTCAACTTATTCTTTTGGACTCAAAACCTTCTCCAACAAAACATGTTTCCAGAAAGAAAAGTATTAATTTTTTGGCAATTTGAATTGTACCCCTTAGTTCTATGTGATCATAATTAATATGTATTTAGGTATTTCATATTGACATATGTAATTTATCTATTTGTATCATGCAGGCACTATATATGAAGAAATGTTGCAGCATGATAGTTTTTACGACTTCTATACAAGAAAAAAGCCTTTGAGTTCAAAATACAAGATAGTTGAGCCTGAAGAAATTGATGAACAAAAAGATAGCTCGTATGTTATTTATTTATTTATTTGTTGAATACTTTCAAAACAACAATAGAATTAACACAAGTTTACAATTTTAGGAATGATTATGGAGTTTGGGTTGCAACTTACATGAGAGAATGCGACACAATTTCCTTAATTAACACAAAATTAAGCCAAATATCTCCACCACATGAAGGCCACAGCCTATACACACACACATCTACACTCATTTCATTTTACAAACTCATACTCTCTGTCTTACATTCTCTCCTTCAAGAGCACTCTTTCTTTTCTTATTCTTTTTCTCCTTCTTCTTTTTCCTTTCTCCACCAATACCATAGCCAAACCTTCTTACTAGCTCTTCAAAGATCACACTATTTGGTCTTCGAAGACAAGATTTAAACACTCCAACCTCCATTTGCTCAAGAAGAACACCAAAGCTCTCACCATTTTCCTCTTGTAGCCGCGGTCACCACCACCACTTTGGAGAAGTCATCTTCATCTTCTTTTCTCCTTCAAGAATGCGCTACTCATACCCCAGGTGGTGATCCTTTATGTAACATCCGAAAGATTTTGCCGTTTTAATCGATTTGTTCAGTTTTAATGAATCGTGAAATTAATTAGAAATCAATCCGATATTTAATCGAAAGCCAATTAAAGGCTAATTAGAAATTAGTTAGATATTAATTAAAAAGATTGGAGTTGAATTAATTAGAATAAACATATAGAAAGCTTCACAAAGATTTTTCCAAACCATGTTACCAATTTGAAAGAAATCAGTAGAGATTCGGTATTTTAAACTATCATAATCTAATCAATATAATTACACACCCTAAACCCTATATTTAATGGCTGAATACACAACCACATAACCACTCAATTGGTGGTGCAAAACAGCCCCAAAATGAATGGAGTTGGCTGCATTTCAGCCACAAAAATTTCAGCCAATAAGAATTAAGCTTGCCAACCACTTCATTTAGCTTTTGGGCGAGTCTTTTCCTTTCTTTTTCCTAGCAGAAGTTTGGCCCTCTCTTCTTCTTTCCCAGGCTCCCTCACCTTGTTTCTCTTCAATACATCTAATCTCATCTTGTCTTGAAGCTTTGATCATTCTACCCCTTCAAGATTCCTTTTTACTAGTTACTCTACTAAATCAAGGTAGGGTTCACCCTTTGTTCTTGATTTCTTTGGGTAGTGGCTGTTTAGAATTCTACTTTGCTTCAATTACTTGATGATATATTGGATGTATTTGATGGGTTATGGTTGATTTAACATGAGTCTTGAGTTAGAATTGAAGTTGGAATGGGAGAATTAGGAAAATAGAGAGAAGCAGAATGCTGTATGGGTAAGAAGCTCATGGCATCTATACATTCATCTTGTACGGATCAAAATCTAGTCATCAAAACCTAATGAATCTATTTTTATGTGAAACTAGACATTTAAGGCTTTCCATACATATGAATTTTAAGGCCATTGGATTAGTATTAAGGGAGATATGAATTTTGGAAATTTACCTTAGGTTTCTGAGTTTAATTCTAGGTAGGGGAGGTTACTTAGGGCAAAACTTGACCTCGACAACTTGGAATAGAGTGAAACAAAATTTTTTAGAAAGGTAAGACATAGAAGAACATGATATAAAAATTTCATGGTCAAATTCATTTTTTGTAATTCCCAGTAAATTATTGAAATTGCCCTTTATTTTGTTGGGACAGAGGCAAGGTAATCCAAGTCTATCAACTTTATGAGCTCATAACTTGAGCTCTCCTTAGTAAAATAAAGTGAAGCTTTTTGGATATGAAAATTTGATTAATAAGATTTAAATTAAAATAGTTTTGATAGGAATCCAATCAGATTTCTATTTTTGGTATATTTTTACTTTTGAGTTTGTAATTCTAACTAGTTACAGGGTAGTCCGAGCTAAATTTCCAATAACTTGAGCTACATGAATCAAAATGAGATGGGACCAAAAGGGTTGGAAACTAGACAAATAGTACTTCAATATATCAAGTTTGAGGTACAAAGGACATAAATAGAAATTATGGCTTAATTTCAAAAATCAGGCAGAAGTGAATAACATGAGCAGGAAAGTATACTTAGGTGAAAGTGTTATGTCTTTGTTAATGTTATTGAATGATATTGATAAATGAATGTGCTATTGCGGGTTTTCTGGATTTTTGGCTATCTGAGTACTAGCACTATTCATGGGGAAGCAGACACGATCCGTCATACTGCCAAAATTTTGGCAAAGGATTACGCATGATTGTGAAATACACTTGACACATGTGCATACTTGCATGAAACTTATAAGAGTTATGTTAAGAGAAAGGTTCCATAATACTTGGGTTAGCCTTGAATTAAAGTTAAGGGGAATAGATCAGTGGGAATGTTGGGGAGAGTAAACCTAACATTCCTGTATAGGAATGAGCTCGGTTCTAAAAAGTAGACTATTACCCAGGAATCGTATGGTCAAGAAGTCTCAGGGGACCAAGTGTGGAAAAGAATAAGTCATATGAGTTAAAGGATCACTAAAGCTAAGTGCATTTCATTTTCATTTATTCTTCTATATAATTTTGTTCATTAGTTCCGAGTTAAATGAATTGTTACCTGTATATCTCTTGTGCTCATATTCTTGTTTATACTATGGGTAGTGCCCAAATTAGGAATGTGTTTCTATTTTCAGCTCTTGTTATTTTAAGTAAAACTAAGTTTTGCTTCGGTTATGTTTTTCTTTATAGTAATCAATTAGAATATCATGGCTATATTATATTTTTTTTTCTTCTTTAAATGAAAACCAAAGCAACTGAGATTGAATGCAATGTCAGTATCATACAACACACAAATCCTATTGAGAATTTCTTCAAATTCTCACCTTGTTTTATATTTTTGCGTCAATCTTAGACTTTAGTGATGGAGGCGACGGTAGTACTTTTCCTTGAGATCCCTGATATGCAGCTGCATTACGATCCGATGTTCGACTCGCTGTTCATAGTTGGCTCTTTCTATTTCTGTCTTTACCTTTTTAGTCATAGAAACTTTGTGATTCCTCTATTTCACCCTGCGTTTGATCCTGTTGTTCCATATTTTGCCATCCTTCTGCATGTAGCATACCTTGCACCTCCTCCACCACTAGCAGCACCTACAGCCCAAGCAACCCCTTCACCAACTTCACCTCCACAAGTGGTCCCAGACATCCCACTCAGCCCTACGAGCCACCCATCCGAGGCTTCCGATTCACCCTCCTCTTTTTCTGGACCTGATGCAGACTACATCCCAGCCGAGTCTGATATGGCCAACGGCTACTTAATGGAGTAGACTCCAACCAGCAGACTACGTTGTATAGTACGGTCATCTTTTGGCGGTGTATAGCATTTGGGCCATAGGCTTAGTCATATGTATGTAGTTAGTTAGATCCACTAGTTTGAAATGTCCTCTGAAGACCCTGCAGTATTGCATTTCACTGACACGACCCATATGTCTTTTTGGTGTACACTGGCCCAGCATATGTATCCATCTTTTGGACCTTTACAAAAACTGAAGCTTTAGCTTCCGATACATATATATAGCGGATGTTACACTACTTTACCTCATCTTCTCTATTATATTATTTATTCATTTCTAATGTTCTGCGATGCTGATCATGTTTATTATATACAAAGCATCACGTCTTTTGTTTATATACTCTCTGTGCCCTAAGGTATACTTCGTCAAGGTAAAAATAAACGGAATACTAACACGGTAATGCAACTACTAAATTACATGCTATGACTTAAACATAACATTAAATTAGTAGGGTGTTACACTTTACCTTTTCTTTTTGTTGTTCAAGAAAGCTTGAAGCTTTGGCTCTCACCATGGCCAAGAGCTTCAAGTGCAATATTGAGAAAAATCTCTTCATCTTGTTGAAGAAAGTTACTTCTTGAATCTTGTTCATGAGGATTTTATGTTGTTTGCTAAAAAGCTCATTTCTTCATGCCCTAAAAAGTTTTCATTTTTAAAAGCGATCTATGTGTTCTTTGGAGTTGTTGGAAGGAAATGTGCTTTCTTGAAGACGTTCAAAATTGTTCTTTTGATATAATATGTTCGTGATAGAAAAGGTTCTTTTTTTCCATTCCAAACATGATTTTTATGTGACCAAAAATATTTTATAGAATAAATATTTAAAAAATTTGCTTCTTATAGCCTAAAAGTGGTGCCTAAAAGATACACTCTCTTAAAGGTTCATTTTATTTTTCTTGAAGACAAGATAATGAGTAAAAATCTAAACTTTCTTAAAGTATGAAGCTTTTTAGTTATAAAGGTGAAAGTTTAAACTTTATTTTTGTAAAGATTAAGTCTTGAAGACGAAATGTTGAGTAAAGTTTCAAACTTTCTTCAAGAGTGAAACTTTTTAATCGTAAAAGCTTCTTAGCCTAAAGTATCATGCCGGAGATCATCATTGGCCGAAGTTGATAGTGAGACAAAGATAATAAGAAGGAGGAAAGGGAAGAAAAAGCACAAGCCAATCTGTCACAAGAAGTTCCTTGATATTCAAGATCTTATCAAGCAAAGGATGTTACAGGATGAGGGAAAGAGAAAGTGGGTGCATATGTAAAATTGAAAAAAAGTTTGCAAATGTTATAATTTTAGCAAGTTATTTATTTTACCAATCTAGTGAGTTATCAATTTATTTTTTAAATTTTTATTAATTTAATATTATAAATAAACCAATTACTACATGACATATGTGAAGGGTACTGGTACCCATATAAAGTTAAGGGTACCAAAGGCAACACTAGTAAAAAGTAATTTTTTTTAAACTAAAAAAACAAATTTTTGTAATTTTAGATAATTTTTTTAAAAATAATCAAATTATTAAAAAAAATATTTTTTCAACTTTTTCATAAAAGCTGAAAAGAGTAGTTTATGAAAAAAAAATTCAATTTTTATCTTTTTCAATTATATATAAAATTTAAGTTAATAATAACATGAAGTTAGGAGTATTAAAGAGACATGGGAGATGATGTATGGAGAAGGAAGGCTAACACTAGAGACTTTAAAGAGCAGTATCACACTATTTTTGTGGACTATCTTCCGGCAACAATATCTTGAGAATGGCTTTACCATGTATTCAGTTCATTTGGAGATGTTTCTAACATCTATTTATCAAGGAAAATAAGGAAGTCAAGTCAAACACCCTTTACTTTCATGATATTTTTGCACAAAGAAGACGCCCTAAAAGCTATCCAAGAGGCGTGTCATCTGATTCTTGGTGATCATAGAATTTATGTATTAGAAGAAAAATACAAAAGATCAGGGTCTAAGCTTGTAAGAAGGGTCGTTAAGGATAGGGGTAAAGGGGCTAGCATGGAATGGCTGCATCAGATGAAGACAAGAGAGCGAGTTTTTTTGGAGATTCAGATGCTAACCAATATTAAAAAGAGTTGCCTTTGAATAAAATAAGAGGCACACTTTAAGCATGACAATGACAGTGTATTAGTTTTTCATGTTGAAGTGTGTAACATCCCAAATTTTTGGGTATATCTAGTGCCGTTGAATAATTAAAATTTTAGATATATTATAGAGTATAAGTAGTCAAATTTCGGAATGTAATTATTAGAGTTAGATGAATATGAAATTCTTTGAAGAAAAATTTTATAAACAATTAGTTAGATTTTACTAGTTTAAAGGAAATCGATTTGTTTAACGACATCTTGTGAATTAAGAATCGAGTTAACAGGAATTTATACTATAAGATAACATGAATACTAGTCTAAAAGCCTAGATCCTATGGCTAGAAACTTGCCACTCACCCCTCTCATTGGCAAAATCATAGCCATCTATTCCACCAACCACCCTTCTTGTCGGCTAAATCGTAACCATTTATCCCATCAACCACAATTCTTTTTCTAATCTAGTCACCAAGGCATAAAATTTTCCTTCATTATCCCAAGTAAGGTTCAGCCACCTCCATCCAAAATATACCCTCCATTTGTGTCATCAACTCATTCCTCTTCATCATACCTTCTATACTTACCTAAGCCTCTACACACAATCTTGCTATTTTTCTCTTTAAATTTTCATTTTTCTTTCATATTCAATTAGGAAACCTCAACATAATCTCATCATCTCCCTCTCTTTAGATTATCTGGCTTCAGCTAAAGAATCTCATTATCATCAATCTTGGAGTTTAATTAAGGAAAAGTTATCAAAGAAGCTCAAACTAGAAGCCATAAGTGGCGTTTAGGTAGGATTCAACTTATCTCACTTGTTGTTGTGATGTGGAGGCTGATGAGAAATTTTGTTTTACTCTCTTTTGTGGTGATGTATTATGTTTATATAATCTTTGATGGCTGATTTAGCATGTGTTTATTGGGTTTGGATTGAAACTTGAATGAAAAACAAAAGAAGTAGCAAAATAGAATTCGACTCAAGTGAAAACCCTACAGTGTCCACACTTGTGAAGTGTACGGCTTCGCACACATCCATTAGAATTTAGAGCTTTCAAACCATATAAATTATAAGGCCATTGAATTAGTATTGAGTGAGATATGATTTTTTGAAGTTTACCTGACTAGGGTGGATTGTACAGGGCATAACTTGCCCTATATAACTTCAATTTAAGTGAGACCAATTTTTTTAGAAAGTTAACACATAAGGTAACATGCTATTGAAATTTCAGAACCAAATTCATTTGCTATTTTCCCCAGTAAATTGCCAAAGTTTCCCTATGTCCTGATTGGATAGAGACAAGGCAAGCCAATTCCACCAACTTTGGGAGCTTATAACTTGAGCTTTGCTTATTCAAATGAAATGAAACTTGTTGGAATTGAAAACTAGTTCAATCATATTTAAAATGATATAGGTTTTGTATAAATCTAATTAGATTTCTACTTTTAATGAATTTTTACTTTTTAGTGTGTAATTCTGCTTGGCTACAGAGTAGACATAGTTTAATCTTCAATAACTTGAGTTATACATATAAAGACCTTACGGAATCAAGGAGGTTAAAAACTAGACAAATAATATTTTAACATATCCAAATTTCAGATCTAAATAAGTTAAGCAAAAATTATGGCAAAAATTACAAAACTGGGCAGAATTGACTGGAGTTAGCAGAATTACCAATTTGAAGAATTTTACACCTTAGTACATGTATGAACTTAACTCAAGTTTGAATGTTATAGAATTTATATCAATATTGAAAGATTGACATACTATGTTGGTTCTACTATTGTGACTGATTGTCTGGTTAAATGACACTATTCACGGGGAAACGGATTTGATTCGTTATGCTATCGAAATTCTGGCAGAAATTATGCCCAAAATATGATATACTTGTTAATGCATATGACATTCAAGCCAGTTTAATCTTGATCATGAAATTCATAAGAGTTATAAAGGATTCCATATTACTTGGGCCAACCCTGGAATAAAGTTAAGAGGAATAGATCGGTGGAAGAGTCAGGGAAAGTAAACCCGGCAATCCTGTATAGGAATGAGCTCGGTCCTGATAAGCAGACTATTACCCAGGAGCTATATGGCCAAATGCTCCCAGGGGACCAAGTATGGATGAGGATAAAAGTAAACATCTTATGGACGGCGACACGTAACGCCTAGGTGTGTTAAGTTAAGCAAAAGAAAGAAAGATTTAAGGAATTCCAATGTATTAACATGATTTAAAATTGTTCATCTTCGTGTATCTCTATCTGCTACATAGCCATTATTATTGTTGATTTTACCTATTGCTGCTTCATATTTACTCTCTTTTTATTTAATAAGTGTGTGAATAAAATGAACTCTACTTTTGGCAATATATTTTCGAACTGTTAAATTTGGAGGATCACATAATCTATTCACATTTTTCATAATAAACCGAAGTAGCTAGAGATAATAATGATAACACGGTCTGTAGTACTTTAAGGAATTCTACTGAGAATTTTAAATTCTCACTCCTATGGTTTTTTTTTCCGTATTATATCTAGATAGTTCAAGGAAGATCGAAGATGGCCGGGGTTGCTGTCAAATAAGGTTTACTCATGTAACAGTAACAACTCCTGAGTATAGTACTTTGACTTAAGCATAGTGCCATACAAGGGAGAGTGTTACAAAGTGTGTGTGGAAAATCTGGAATGGCTTCAAACAAGCATTATTGGTGAGTCCTTTCAGTAATTAGACTTAGAGTTTCTCTTTAAAAAGGCATCTAAGGTGTGGTCTCATGTTAGTTCTGTTAGGGAGATTAGGTCTTTGCTACTTTGATCACATTTGAATTCGTAAAAGTTATGAGGATAGCAATGTCAATAGAAAGGGATAAGCTACTAAATCTTTTTTTTTTTTTCCAAATTTTAGTCCTTGGTCAGAGAGTGAGTGGTGCTACTCTAGGAGAGTTTGGTTAGAATCTTATGGGCTACCCCCCAAGCTTAGTCTGTTTCTAATATTAAAAAAATTGCAAAAAATTGGGGTTTCTATGATCTATCTTGATGAGCTTATAGAGAACATGGCTTCCTTTAGTGTAGCAAGGGTTCTAATTGATACATGCTATAGGTTTTCATCTGAGGCTGGGTCTTTTTGTCTCTAGGTGAGAAAGTGTGTGATGTCTACATAAGGGAGGTGGGTGGTGCAATATCTGTTAACTTTGGCTTTCTGTCTTCGAGCGCTAAGCCTAAGGCTGCCATAAGGAGAGTTTTACTGTCGTGGTCCAAGGTGGTGTGGAAGAGGACGGCTGATGGTAAGGAGTTTAATAGCCATCCAGTGAAGGTAGCCCAAGCGTCAGTTTGTATAAGAGATTTTAATAGGGTTTTTGAAAAAAGGAATGAGGTGTTGGAAAAAGGAGAAAGTAGTAACATTATTCATAATTGTAATATAGTGGAGGCTCCCAAGGTGCATGCTAGTGTACATGACCCGCCCTTTAAGGAGAATGATTACAATGGGAACACCTCCTTTATGAGTGGGGATTGCAATACCCCTTGCATTTATGATGATACAAATTCTAAGGATATCTTAGCTTAAGAGAAAAGAAAGGCTTTGTTAACTTTGGGCTAGGATCATCATGGGCTGGATGAGGAGGTATCAAAGGATCATGAGTTATTTAAAGAGCTTAAGGAAACTGATAAGCCTAGCCCAATGCAGTACTATCTGGCTTTCCCTCCTAGCTTCGATCCTTTTAATTGTCCTGATAATGGAGATAAAGCCCACTTAGAAAAGGTGGTTCCTGAATCTCCTTTGCATGAAGACGAGGATTTCATAGCTATGCATCTAGTTTCAATCCTAACGAGGTTGACCCTATGCGAAGAAGCTTTGGGAATAGCTAACGGTGGAGTGCATTTGAGGAAGACCAAGTGATACAGAGGTTATCAGGGAAAAAAGAGAGCCAAAAAAGTGAAAAAGAATTCAAGGCTTAGAAGGAAAAAGCATTCTGATTTCAAACTAGTTGTGGAGGTTAATGATAAGTTTGTGAATGATGGCCAATCCTCACAAGTTGACAAAGCTCAAAAAATATGGGAGTTACAAAAATTACTTGGACTATGCACAAAGAATGGAGAAGAAGTTGTTGCAATTCTTGTTGAATCGGGAAGGAATAAAAATGGTGATCTCAGGCAAAAGAGGAAAAATAAAAGCAAAGCAAGAGGCAAAAAGTATAACAAACAGTCTAGATAAGAGTATGTATTGATCCCTTGTTGGACAAGTGGGCATGGAGTGGATCCCTTTGAAATATTTTAGGTGTTTAGTTTTGGTGCTTCACAGGCTGGGTTTGTTCTGAAGTCGTGGTGTATGTTGGACATTTTTTTTGGGTTAGCTTTGGTTCTATTTTAGGTGTTTTAGTTTTGTTTTTTGCTAGTGTGTTTCTTAGTTTTGGAGGGTGTAGCTATTTTGGATTTGGGTTTATTCTTCTTGGTTGCTTGTTGTAACCTTATTTTGCTCTTCTTATGAGGGTTGAGCCTTCTACACCTATCAAAAACAAATAAAAGATTTAAGTTTTATAATCATTTTTTTCAAAAGCCGAAACAAATGTACATTGATTTTGGGATGCTAGAATTGATTTTGGATAGTTTTCAATTTGTTTGGTTTCTTATTACACCTCCACCAAAATCAATTCTTACTTCAAAATTAATTTTTGATAGAAGTGAAAATTTGTTACTTTTCAATTCCACTAGAATCGATATTTGGGCATTTCTTTGTAAATTATATATCTAAAAGTAGTTTTGATCAACATGATTCACTTCTCAGATCAATTTATTAAACACAAATCACTTTATCTCAAAATCAATTATCATTAAATCAATTTTAACAAAATCAATTATATCCAGAATCAATTCCATAAAAGTAGAACCAAACACGCTAGTAGAAAACTACTGTGAAATTGTGCCTCGGGAGATTTAATTGTATACTGATATACAACATGTTTAGTTTAATTTTTGGGAGAATTATTTGGATTGATAGGAACTTACATATTTATCAATCCACATGTTTTATTTTTAATGCAATTGTGAAATAAATTTTTATTTATTTTTTGTGAAAAATAAACTAAAATTAAGAGAGAATAAAAATGTGTTGGTGGTGTAGGTTTAAAGTGTACATAGTGAAAGTTGATCAATTAATGGTTTTTTTATATAATTTAATCCATTTCTCATTTATATTTAATTGATTATGCATTGATATTAGTTAAATATATTTATAGAAATCAAAATTTATTTCAATCTAATTTGGAGAGACCAAAAGGTAGTTACTAAAGAGAATCTCCTTTATATATATATATATATATATATATATATATATATAGAACTAGTGGATTGATAGGCATTTACATGACTATCAATCCACATTTTTTATTTATTTTTGTAAAAAATAAATTAAAATTAAGAGAGAATAAGCGTTTATTTGGAAGTGTTTTTGTTTTTATGTTTTCTAAAAAAGTAAGTTTGAAGTCAATTTTTAAAAATAAAAGAACAAAAAATTTTGTTTGGTAACTTTGTTCTTAAAACAATTTTTTAATAGTAAAAAAACAAAAAATTTGTTTGGATAGTCATTTTTAAAAATAAGTTTTAAACTTAATAAAACAAAGAAAATTTGTTTGGGTAAAATAACAAGTAAATGTAACATAGATACCTTATTATAAGTAATATAATTTAATATAATATTAAATATGTGTAACACTCAACCAAATACAATACTATACTTAAGTCATAATGTTATACTCGGTAGTTTGTCACGTAATACTAATTTTCATATAATTTATCATTAGACCTTTACTCCGGTGAGCTTAATTCAAAATAGGCGTAGGTTACCATTTCTGTTTTAATTACATAGTACTTACTTTGTTAGTCAAATTGCATATCGTACCGATGCGTCGCAATATGTATATAGGAATATAAATGGTACAGACAGAAATTAAATTTTGCCGTAAAGCATATACATATATAAACATCGTCTCATGTATCCATATGTATAAGTATTGAGTACATCAAGTTGGACTGTAAAACAAAATAACTCGGTTCATATCTATGAAAATCGACTCTATATGTTCCTTGAAAGGACATTTCAATTAGTGGGAATACATGAGAAAACAAAAGAAACTGTGTCTATGGCCCAAGGTCATGAAAGATGCCAAAAGAGAGCCACTCTATACAACTACAGCTTAGACGGATATCTCTCCTAACCAAACTTTGAATAGAGGAATCTGTTCAGTATAACATCTGCCGATCTGGGGTCGGCGGGTGCGAGACCATCACTAGGTGCTGATGAGGAGGAAGAGGAAGAATCCATCCACTCTGATGGATTGCTGTTTAAATGTATAGGCTGGGGTGGTGCGGCAAGTGGCTGTGCCTGGTAAGGTGGAACTAGGATGGGGTGAGCAATATACAAGGGTACTCCCAAGAATGGAGTCAATGGGTCAAAGAAAAGGCTAAGAAGGGGTAAAGCAAAAGCTCATAAGAAAAATACACATAGGCAAAATCGAGAGCTAGCAGTCAGGTATAGTGAGCCTAGTGCATGATAATAATGCCATTGCCACTTTGGCACCTCAGCGAAGAAGATGATCGCTGTAACATCCCGATTTTTGAGTTCTGACTTAGCCCTCAGGATTGATCAATTTCAATTACCGACTTTATCTTCCAATTCCAGACAGATGGGATTATTTCCCAGTCCCGAGTTCGTCTTGACTTCTGGTGTCCGATTTTCGACTTCATCTTATTTTGATCATTCATGATTTCCGACTTCATATTCTAGTTTCGAGTTAAATGGGTGACTTCCGAGTTCTAATATCCGACTTCGAGTTAAAGTATACTGGGACATGATTTCCGATCTCCAAACTTATGTCCAGGTCTCAATGAGATTATTCCCGATTTCCAAGTTCATCTCCACCTTTCCGCATAATTTCCTATTTCCGATCTTAACCTTCCGACTTCATCTAGATTGTTTTCCACGACTTCCGAGTTTAACCTTCAAGTCCGAACAACATGGAGTGATTCCTGATTTCCGACTTCATGTTTCAAGGAAATATATCCGGTTTCCGATCTCGTCAAGTACACTGTATATAAAATACCGACTTCCGGGTTTAAGAACTTGGGTTTGATAATGTGATTTCGAATTCCCGAGTTCCGACCTTAAGCATCCTCATCCCGACTTCGGACTTGACCCAAGTTGATGCTTTAAAACAATGATACAAGTGCCAACGTCCGATTTTGATGTAACGAGTTACGATATCCGATCTTATTCCCCGGAGCTTTCCATCTCTGCTGGCGTTCCCGAGTTTGAATGGGGAGTTCCGAGATTATATGATTGCAAGCTTGAAGACTTCCGACCTCCGACCTTACGTCCAAGTCTCGAAATAAAGCAGACAAGATTTCCTTAAGTCACAAGCAAGAAGGACGAGTTCCGACATCCGGCTTCAGCTCCAAGCTCAAGTTAAATGGCACGAGTTCCGATCTCAAGCATGTTGGAGTCGAGTTCCGAGATCAGATAGAGTGGAAGCGAGTCCCACTTTTGAAACGACGTGGAGAACAATTTGGCTACAACAGTGGGAGACATGGCCGAACTTCAATCACAAAATTTCAACCAATCAACACTCATAATCCCAACTACCCCCATGTATTTAAGTTAGTCTCTCCCCCTCATTTCTGACTGATCTATGCCTCCTTCTCTCCCTCTTGTTCCAGCCTCCTTCTTCCCTTCTCTCAATCAACTCCATTACTCCTTCAAGCTTAGCAAGGTTCTAACACTCCAAGTTTCAGCACTTAGCTCAAATCATACTCCAAAGATGTAGGATTCTACTTCTATTCTTGAATTATTTGCCCTATGGCTGTATGATCTTGTATTCTTCTTCATGTATTTGATGAGTTAATAGATGTATTATGATGGATTATGATTGAATTAACATGAAACATTGAGTTGGAATTAAGGTTAGAAGAAGAAAACTAGGAGAAGTGAAAGTTGGAATGCTGTCTAGTTGAGGAATTCCACGGTAGTCCGTACGGCGGAGTGTACAGCGCCGTATACAATCAGTTAAATTTGATGAAACTATTTTTAGATGAAAGTAGACATTCAGAGCTTTCCATAGATACATAATATAAGGCCATTGGATTAGTAGTGAAAGAGATATGAATTTTTGAATGTTAACCTAGGAACCAGGACTTTCATCCGGGCAGGGTGACTTGAGGAGGGTATAACTCGCCCTATGCGACTCCAAATTGAGTGAAACCAACTTTGTCAGAAAGCTTACACATAGGGGAACATTCCAATATGAAATTCCGAGTTTTTTATGGTCCCAATTGTCCCCAGTGATTTAAGGAAGTTATCCTATGTCCAAACCGAGCCAAAATAGAGTAGCTCAGAAAGGTCGAGTTTCAGGACTTATAACTCGAGCTATACTAAAGCAAATGTAATGAAACTTATGGCAAATGAAAGGTTGTCCTATTAGCTTCAATATGAGACCAATTTCGTATGATGTGAGCTTAGTTTCGATTTTTAGTGAATTTATACTTCCAGGAGTGTAATTCGGGCTAGTGACTGAATAAGCTGAGGTAAAATTTAAATATCCTGAGTTGTGTAGATCAAAATGATATGGGACGAAAGAGGTTAGAAAGTAGACACATAGAGCTATGATATACCCAAAACTCAGATTTAAATGAGTTGAATAGAGATAAAGGTGGATTATACAAAATCCGGGCAGAACGGAGTATGATTGGTAGAATGGTCAAATTGATAATTTTACAAGTGTTAGTACACATATAAGGTTTGAGTTGAGGATTGCCAGTTTGACATTGATATATATGTATTAGATTGATTATGTTGCTATGACTGGTTTGTCTGTGAGAACTGGCACTATTCATGAGGAAATGGAACTGATCCGTTATGCTGCCAAATTTACGGCAGAAGTCTATGACACTAGGAATGTTTATATGCAAGAATGATATAAGCGTGATATGAGGTATATGAAGGTAAATGATGTAGTATATGTATAGTGCCGGTAGAATGGTAAAGAGGCTACGAGCCTTTATACGTTATGAATACGTACATAAAGATCATATGTGCAATGATATATGGAAGTAAGTGATGAAGTATATGTAATGTCCGATTTCCGACTTCCGATCCCATTTAATGTTGAAAATTCCGATTTCCGAGTTTGTCTTATAAATTCCGACTTCCGATCTCGTTTAATATTGAAATTTCCGAATTCCGAGTTTGTCTTTAACTTTCAAATAAATTCCTACTTCCGACATTAGTATTAGTTTTGATTTCCGATTTCGTTTCCAAGGATTAAAAAAGGGATTGATTGTATTTTCCGATATCTGACTTTATGCTCGAGTAGGGACGAACATGATATCCGAGTTCCGACCTTAGTTGATTCAAGATGGACACGAATACGACTTCCGAGTTTATCTGAATTGGATTCCGAGTTCATTCAAGAATTTTCACGAGTTCCGATATCAAGCTTATTACTAGAAGCTTTTCATTTCTCAATTTCCCGAGTTCCGATATCAAGTTAGAATGCCGAGATCCTATGATTTCCGACTTCCGGGTTCGAGTGTTTTGGTTTCACATTTTGGCCCCTGACCTTCGATTTAAAGGTGATTGTACCTTACGAATTCCGAGTTCGGACTTAACCATGCACGAATTTCGACTTTAAGAAGTACACGATTTCCTATGTCAAGTTCAGATACGCTGGAAGCGAGTTTCACTTCTCTGGTGACGTGGAGAACAATTTTAACACAAAAGAGGGAGACATGGTTGAACCTTGCCCATAAAATTTCATCCAATCAAAGCCACTCATTCTAACTACCACTTCCAAGCTTTGTCTATATATATGTATCCTCCTCCTGCCTCTTCAGCTCATTTTTTTGTTACGTTGCTTCTCTTTATCACCTCAGCTCCCTTTCCTCTTCTCAACTCTCCCACTTTATCCAGCCTTCAAGTTCAGCCCAGCTCTAATATTCAAACTCAAAGTAAGAGGTAGAGGTTTTTAATTCTTGTCTTGGTTTTTCTGATTTTGAATGATTATTGGTAGTTTAATTCTTCAATCCTGATATATTGACTGAGTGATCATGATGAATTATTGCTGATCTATTGGCTGTTTGAGAGATTAAAATTGAGTTGGAAACCAGAGAGAATGATGATATGAGGAAGTTGAGAGGCTGGAAAACTCAAAAACCCTCGGCAGTCCGTACGGCGGAGTGTACGGCTCCACCTCCCGCCGTTTAAACTCAATGAAACCATTTTTATGTAAAACTAGACATCTAGGGCTTTCTACACATATATCATATAAGACCATTGGAGCAATATTGAGAGAGATATGAATTTTTGAAGTCTGACCTAGGCATCAGGACATCCACCCGGGCAGTATGGGTTGAAAAGGGTGTAACTCACCCTATACAACTCCAAATTGAGTTAAACTAATTTTGTTGGAAAGCTTACACATAGGAGAACATCCTACCCAGAAATTCCGAGTTTGTTACCATCCTATTTGTTCCCAGTAATTTGAAGAAGTTAACCTATGTCCAAACCGGGCCAAAATAGAGCAGATCAGGAAGGTTAAGTTTCGGGGCTTATAACTCGAGCCCTACTAAGTCAAATGGAATGGGACTTTTTGCAAATGAAAGATGGTTCTATCAGCTTTAATATGAGACCAATTTCATATCATTTGAGCCAGTTTTCGATTTTTAGTAGATTTTTACTTTTGAGTGGACAATTCTGGCTAGCTACTGGGCAGGCCGGGATAAAACCTGAATAACTTGAGCTATAGATATCAAAATTAGATAAGACCAAAAAGGTTAGAAACTAGACATATAAGGGTACAACATATCCGAAAATCAGGATTAAAGGAGTTACATTGAAATAAAGGTGGGCTAGACCATAACCGGGCAGAAATAGGCAGAATCAGTTAAAAGTTCTATTGAAGCTTGTTGAAGCTATGAATGAATTTATGAATGTATGTGCATAATTGCTGCTCTATATTGAAATTGCAAATTGTGTAACTATATTGGTTGGCTGGCACTATTCATGGGGAAGCGGACACGTTCCGTTATGCCGCCAAAATTGCGGTAGAGTATATGAACAAGTTATGATATATATATATATATAAATGCATGTGCATTTTCAAGCAAGCCATGAAAGTTATGTTATGAGGAACCCAAAGAATATGTTATGATGAAAGTTCCATGATACTTGGGCCAGCCCCGGATAAAAAGTTAAAGGGAATAGATCGGTGGGGACGTCGGGGAAAGTAAACTCGGCCATCCCTGTATAGGAACGAGCTCGATCCTGATAAGCAGACTATTACCCAGGAGTCTAAAATGGCCAAGAACTCCCAGGGGACCAAGTGATGGAAAATGATGAAAGTAATGGAAAAGTTTATGAGTAATGAAGAAAGTACTCGAGTAAAGGAAAGTTTAAGAGCAAGTTCTGCATGATTGCATTAAGTACATGACTACATGTTATTTACATTTATCATGTTTTACTTACAGCATATATTCATTTATTCTGCCAATTATACTGTGTATCATTGTTAGTAGTTTAACTCATTCCTTATCTTTGGCTAAAGTAAAAAGCGGACCTGCCTCGGACCAGACATTTTCTCAACCTTGTCAATTATGAATAGTTAAGTTTAATCTCATGATTTTATAATTAAATAAAACCCGAGGCAGCTGAGAATGAATGCGACGTCAGTTAAACGTCATGCACGACCCTACTGAGAATTTTCTTAAATTCTCACCTCGCTTTGCATTTCCGCCTCATTCTCAGACGTGGATGATGGACGCGACAGCTACCCTCTTCGTTGAGGTGCCCGACTTGCAGATTCACCATGACCCGGCAGTAGGCTCATTGTACATAGCCGGCTCTTGCCAGTTCCGTCTTTATCTTTTTAGTGATAGGAACTTTGCCGTCCCTTTGCACCATCTAGCTTTTGATCCTGCCACCCCTTACTTTGCGGTTCCACTACATGTGGCACACCCTCCGCCAGCACCCCCTGCACCTGTAGTACCTGTAGCTCACGCCGATCCTGCGCCAGATTCACCTCTGCAGGTAGTACCCGACATCCCACTCAGCTCCGAGAGCGACCCGTTAGAGGCCATCGGCTCATCATCCTCCTTCTCCTCTGGACCCAGTATGGACTACTCACCAGCCGGGCCAGGTATGGCCAACGACTACCTGACTGAGTAGATCGGTAGTAGGCGATTGTATAGTATGACCCTCTTTTGGCAGCATGCAGCCTTGGGTCATAGACCTAGTGGTAGGTTTTTTTTTGAAATGTCCTTTGAGGACCATATAGGATCAGGTTGACTTACATAGGCCTTATGTCTTTTAGTACACAGCCCTCCTCATTTTGATACATTGTATATAAACTAAAGCAGAGGCTTCTATTATGTACATAAATATATACATAAATATATATATATAAGCACGTATTCAGTAATGTTATTGTACTATTCTCATCTTTACGATATTCAGTTGAATTCGTTTCACTTTTTAGCATAGCATAGCATTAACACAGTAACACAATCTACTTAATTTTATGCTATGACTTAAGCATAACATTAAATTAGTAGGGTGTTACAGTATATGTATGAGTACATTCAGCACGTCTATGCATGACCATGTATGAGAATGAAAAGATATGAATATATTGAATCTAAATCCCTTCATTTGGAGGCAGTTGCATTTTGAATCCCTCCCTGTGAAGGCAGCTACCCTCTACCTTGGAGGCACGTGGTCAGATGAGATCTCTCTATATTGAAGGCACGTGGTCAGGTGAGATCCCTCAATTTTGAGGCACGTGACCAGAAGAGATCCCTTCAATTAGAGGCACGTGACCAGAATGAGATCCCTCCAAGACTAGAGGCACGTGGGTCCTCTTGCCGGTGAGTCAGTGTGACGACGGTCATGGGTGAAGCTGACGAGCTTACTCCAAGGCCAGGCTACCTAAGGGCAGTAAAAGCACCCTAGGGATGGCGATACGTAATGCTTAGGTGTGCCAAGTAAAAGCTAAAGAGTAAAGACTAAAGACTAAAGATTAAGGCATATGCAAGCACCCCACTCGCATGAGGCATAGCATCAACCCAGCTAGTGTGAGTACAGGGGACAGAACTTACATGAGGCATGGCATGACCCAGCTAGTATAAGTACCAAAGGAAGATCCCACATTCCTAAGGAACATGACATGGCGATCATACTCTAGAATATGACACGTAAAGATTTTATGATGAAAAGAGAGATGAAGAAAGAAAAGCAAATATTATGTATATGCATGAATTCAAGTAGAGATAAAGTTATGTGCAAATGCTATGTGTAGTTTAATATGTTGCACTTGTTATCCACGATATCGTTCAGGAATTGATTTTTCCCATAAATCTTATGTTTTTGCATAAGTTCAAATACACGAAAAGGTAGGTGCAGAAGTTATGTATCCAGTGTATTGAGGCTATTGTGCTTTACTATGTTTCAGTTATTATTCATACTATAATTTATGAATTAGTGTTGTATGGGCTTTCCCAGATGACAAGTCTATGAGTAAAACTGAATCTTTGCTTCGGACATTGTATTTTCGAACTGTAAAATTAAACAGTCTACATAGCCTGTTCACCTTTTTTATAATAAATCGAAGCAAACTAGAGATAACAACGATGACATTATTATTGATACTTAGAGAATCCTATTGAGAATTTATAATTCTTACTCCTATTTTCATGTTGTCTCCAGATAGTTTCAGAAGTTTCCGAAGACGGCTGAAATTACTGTCAGATAAGGTCCGTTCAGGTAACAGTAGCAACTCCAAGGTGTGGCATTATGACTTAAGTATAGTACTGTACTGAGGAGGGTGTTACAATCGCCGTTATCAATGTCATCTGAGAATGACACAGACATACAATAGGATGAGAATTTAGAAAATTTTCAGTAGAACTCCCTAACTATCACACACTGACATCGTAATCATTCTTAATTGCTTGGTTGATTTAATTATGAAAAGGTGTGATCAATGGAGCATGAGTTCCCATTTATAAATATTAAAAACGTGACATCTGAAGCAAGTTCTGTTTTACTTATAAAATTAATAAACAGAGTAAGGATACAAATAATAGGAAAGATGAATATCATAGCAAATAAATCATAATTCAGGCTAAAACTTGAATTTAAATCACAAGTTATGTATAAGAGAATGTAACTATAATGCAATGTATATGTACTTGGCTTTTCTTCGATCTTGACTTGTATCATAATTTTCCATACTTGATCCTCTCAGAGTTTTAGGCCATATAACTCCTGGGTAATAGTTTACTTCTCAAGATCGAGCTCGTTCCTATACAAGATAGCCGTGTTTACTTTCCCTGACTTTTCCACCTATATATATATATATATATATATATATATATATATATATATATATATATATATATATATATATATATATATCCTGCCAAAAATTCGGCAGCATAACAGTTGGATATAAGCTTCCCCAAAAATGCAGCAGAGCAATTTCAACCAGTCAGTGCAAACAATACAAGCATCATAATCATATATCATCATCTTAATAGCTTAAGTTTGCATAAATAAACTTAATAAATTTGCAGTTCATAGTTCAAGAGCTTTCATCATCTTGAAGTTGGCTATTCACCTCCATATCCTTGAATATGCCTTGTTTTGTAAATTGTACCATAATTTCATTTTAACTTATCTAAGTATGAAATTTTAATATGTTGTGGCATTGCTTATCTAATTTTTAGTTTTCTTTGGTCCTACTAAGTTTTGATGTGTGTACATTGAGTTATTGAGTTTTTACTTAAGACTACCTTGATGAAAGGCAGATTTGGGCATTTAAATGTAAAAATTCACTAAAATTCCAATCCCTATCAACTTTATCCGAAATTTATATTTAAATGAAGTTGACTTAACCATCTTTCATTTTCGACAAGTTTTATTTGAAATGGGTAAGTACAGCCCAAGTTATCAGTCTCAAAGTGGGCTAAAGGGAACTGCCTTGTTATACCTGGATAGCACCTTAGGTCAGGTTTAAAGAATTTCTAGGTGTAGCATAGTTTAGATCTGACTTTGAAATTTTTATAGCACATTGCCTTATATGTTAGCTTCTTAAAAAAACTGTTGCACTCGATTAAGGTGTATAGGGTGGGACATGCCCTTAACAACCCATACTATTCAGAACACAAGATAGGATCCAAGAGGTTACTTCAAAAATTCATAACCTTCCCATTTTGGGTCTAATGAGCTTATAATTTATACAGTTGGAAAGCTTTGAATGTCTAGTTTCATTAAAAATGGTTCCATTGAATTTAGATGTCTGTTAGCCAAACCGTGTCGTTTGTGGTGTGGACAGATCCCAAGGTTCAATTTTTAGCATTCTAGTTTAAGTCCTTACTTGAGTTTTTGATTGATTCACCAACCCAAACCAATAATCCCCATGTTCAATCAATTAAAACAAGTCATATAATCATTATACAACATCAGAATAAGGAGAAAACACAAAACCTTAATCAACCACATAACCTTAAATCAAGAAGAACTCAAGAATCCTACCTAATTTCCAAGTTTGAGTTAACAAAGAACAAGTCTTGGATGAAGAAGATTGAGTAGGATGAAGAAGTGGAGATGATGGAATGAGATGAAGAAGAAAATGAGGGAGAGAGGTGTACTATTAGGGGGCGAAATTATAAAGATAGAGTAAGGATTATGAGGGTTTTGAGTCATAAGAGTGAAAATGACTCTTATGTCTTGATTGGTGGATGTTTTCCTTGATTCAATTTTTGTTTAGCTTCCCCTTTTGTGGCTATTTGGGGCGCCACCTTTAGGAGGCGAGTGGCTGAATTCTAGCCACTCAATTTAGGGTCTTAACAGTGTAAATTTCTACTGACTTAGTTCTTCTGATATACAACGCAGAATTTAAATTGATTCTTTTTAAATTAGCAAAACAATGCTAATGATTCTCTTAAATTTTCTACATAACAACTCCAAATCTTGTAACCCTAACCTCTATAATTCAACCCTAATTACTCTTATTTCTCTAATGCAACCAAATAAATTAGTTAACGATGCAAATCAGATGCATTGCACTTCAGGATGTTAAAGTTTGTATGTAATATTTTCATAAATTATGTGCTAATATTTTTTTTGGTACATAAATTCTATCCTAATAGAATTGTTACAGGCCAAAACTTTTTTAAAAATGAAAATTGAAGATAATGGATGAGGAAATCCACCCATCAAATTGAAAATAATCTTAAAAGACAATCTGTCACATGGGTAGCCACTTGCTTCCCTATCCATCCTTTGACAAATGCCCTCAACCCTCAAGCAACTTTGCAATTAAGGACTATGAGATAAAGAAAAATAGGATTGTTGACCCTTTATTTATGGTGAAACAAGAACCAAGAATATCAAGAACAAACTCATAGTAAATGTGAGAGCCCAAGGAGTAAATTACCTCACTAATTTTATTCCACCAAAATATGATTTGACTTTAGGTCAATGCGTCTATTTATAACATAAAAGGGGAACTAATAGAAAGGGAAACTAGCCGATTGGTGTAACAAAGGAAAATAGTGACATTAACTTAAAACAAAGCCCTAAATTGCTACTCCTAATTAGGTTCAAAATACAAATAATAACATTAAAGCCCAAAATTATATTAAATTGCTAAAGTCCAATTAATAGCCCAAAACACTAATAGTAATAATAATAACACGAATGGAGCCCAAATAACATAAGATTGATCCTAATCAACCTAAATCTTCAATTGTCGTCAAATTCAACTATGTTGGATCCTGTTTCAAAGCCTGCTTGGTATCTATGGTTAATTCCTTCATGAAAGCCTATTCAATTAGTCATTGCATCCTTATAGCACGAGCAATTGGATCTCTTGAATTCTGGTCTCCATCAAAAGTTATTATAATCTACTTGTAAAAATTGTGTATTTTCCTTCACTAATATTTATTAAGTCCTTCTCAATAATTTTAATATAATCGATTCTTATTCTTAGTTAATCTTTCTTAATGGTCCTTAATATCAAGTTTCTCTATAAGTATTGTATCAAAATCAATCTCCAAATAAATAAAATTAGGTTAAAAAAGGTAATTAAGGAACAACTTGAGCAAAAGCGGGAAAAAAAAGACAATAAACGGACTTCTAGTAGAAATCTTAGTAGGAGAAAAAAATTGAAGAGTTATTTCTTCAGTAATTTTTTTAATAGTGCATAAAATTTCCTCAAATAATTGATTAAGAAGATGAAAAAGAGGGAAAAAATATTTTCTTAGGTTCAAACAAAAACAAATACTACGTTTAAAGTGAAATTAGTTTCTTCAATTGAAAAAAAAATAATAAGCCAATGTTTTAAAGCCACTTTTACTTTGATCTCCTTTATTTGTTTGTTTGCCTTTTTCTTAATTTTTTTTAAAGTGAAAAAAATAGGAATGTTAGTTGAAAGGAGAGGGATAGAGACAGAGAGAACTTTAACCCATTTGTCCAAAAAAATCTTAAGTCCACTTACTTCTCATCGTCATTCCTTTCTTTGTGATGTTTGGTTGACGTATAAGGATAAGTCTATAGTGAGGACTGTAAGTTTGGGATGTAACATCCTCCCGAAATATAGTACTATGCTTAAGTCATAGTACCACACTCAAGACTTGTTACTATTACCTGGGCGGACCTCTTTTGATAGTAACTTTAGCCGTCTTCGAAACTTCTCGAGCTATCTGGAGATAACATGGAAATAGGAGTGAGAATTTTAAATTCTCAATAGGATTCGTTAAGAAATTTCACACCGTGTCATCGTTATTATCTCTAGTTGCTTTAGTTTATTATAAAAAAATGTGAACATATTATATGAACTGTTCCGTTTTATAGTTTGAAAACATATGGTCCGAAGCAGAGTTCATTTTATTTCACGCACTTGAGTTACATTGGCAATATTTCATATTTAGAATAATAATCACTGCACAAGTAGATATAACAGTCTCAGCATCAATAAAACATGGGATATAATTATGCAAATACTTATATTTGAATTCATGCAAATGCACTGGTGTTTTTCTTTAACTTTCTTTGCTTTCTTTTCTTGGCACATCTAGGCATTACATATCGTCGTCCCTAAGGTGTTTGCATACATATGTCCTTGCCTTTTGTGTTTGCTGCCCTTGGGTAGCCTGATCTAGGAGTGAGCTCAACTTGTGACCATCGTCACACAGTACTTACCCGCAAGGGGACCCATATGCCTCTAGGTCAGAGGGACTCAGTTGGCCAACTGCCTCCAACATAGAGGGACTCAAAAGTTTTAGTTGCCTTCACAGGGAAGGACCCAATGTGCAATTGCCATCGAGTGAAGGGACCCACATCTTTATCTTTTAACTGCCTTCACCTGGAGGGACCTAAATAACTGCCTCCAAGTGAAGGGATCTCATAAATTCTTCCTTTGTTCATATGCAAATATGCATGCTCTCATAAGAATAATTCATGATCATATCACCATAACATATTCATAATTGTATAGCTGTTCATATCATAAATTTCTCGTAAAATAAACACTCATAGTTTCGTAGACTTCTGCCAAAAATTGGGCAGCATAACAGATGACTCTGCTTCCCCATGAATAGTGCCAATACTCAGGAAAACAATTTTTTAGAGAAATCATAACACTCCATTCACAATTCAAACATCAAATTCATGGGCACAATTGTTGCATTTAAAACATGGTTGCTGTCTCAACACTTTCGTTCAACCCGATTTTTGTAAATCAGGCCACAATTTCTATTTAACTCATCTAGACTTAAATTTTGAATATGTTAGAGTGTTATGTGTCTATTTTCTAACCTCTTTGGTCCCATCTAATTTTGATAAATGTAGCTCAAGTTATTTAAGTTTTATCTCGGCCTGCCCTGTAGCTGGCTAGAATTACACACTTAAAAGTAAAAATCCAATAAACTTCGAAAACCAGTTCAAATTATACAAAATTGGTATCATATTAAAGCTAACAGGACAAGCTTTCATTTGAAATAAGTTCCATTTCATTTGCATTAGTAGAGCTTGAGTTATAAGCCCCGAAATTTGACCTTTCTGAACTGCCCTATTTTGGCCTGATTTGGACATAGGGCAACTTCCTCGAACCATTGGGATCAAATGGGACCATATCTAACTCTAAAATTTTTATGGAATATTCTCCTAGGTGTAAAATTTCTAAAAAAGTTAGTTTCATTCAATTCCAAGTCTTATAGGGCAAGTTTTGCCCTGAACAACCTAGTTTGCCCAGAATCAAACTCAAAAACTTAGGTCAGATTTCCAAAATTCATATCTCTTTTAATACTAATCTAATGGCCTTATATTATATATATATATATATATATATATAGATATATATATATATATATATATATATATATATATATATATATATATCGAAACCCCTGAATGTCTAGTTTCACATAAAAATAGTTTCATCAAATTTAAACGACTGTAGGCTGAGCCGTACACTCTACCGTATGGACTGCCGAGGGATTTTGGTCTTCCAACCCTTCACTTCTTTCTATTCTCATCCTTTTCTACTTCTTAATCGGTTCTAAACACAAAACAGCCATCAAACCAGCTAATAATCATCATATATATCCAACACCACATCAAGGAATGAGAAAACAAAAACCCCAATCAGCACACCTAAGAAAACAAGAACAAAGTTGAATCTCTACCTCCTTTGTATGTGATCTTGCCAGATTTTGGAGTTTGGATTGATGGAATCTTGTCAAAGCTTGAAGGTTTGATGGAGTTGGTTGAAAGGAAAAGAGAAGAAGAAGGCTGAAACAAGGAGAGAGGGAGGCGCAATTAGCTAAAAGGAAAAGGAAAGGAATATGTTATTAAGGCTTAATTAGGTAGTTGGAATTGTGAGTTTTGATTGGATGATACTTTATGGCTAATTTTTAAGCCATGTCTCCCTCTCTTTGTGGCCTTTGTTGCTCCATCCTTAAAAGGTTAAGTGGTTGAATATTCAGTCTTTAATTAATAGGGCTTTGGGTATATAATCCTATTGATTCGGCTCTGACAGTTTAAAATACCGAAATCTCACCGATTTCCCTTAAATCGGTAAATCAGTTTAGGAAAATTTTTATGAAATCTTCTATACTTCTAATCTAATTCTTTCTCATCTAATCTCAATTACTTGCTAGTTAATTAACCCTAATTAAATATGTAGTTGGATTTTAATTAACCTCAATTATTCGATAAAAATCGAACAACTAGGCGAAAAATGATAAAAATCCGGTGGATCTTACATGGGACATTTGAACCAATCAATAGCACCTATCCACCACAAGTTCTCTTCGTACTTCATTGCCCCATGGAACGTGCAGACCCCTTTGGTGGATCCTACTACAAATTCTCCAGCTTCCTTTGCACCCACTTCACTTTCCACCCCTACTTTCTCCACAGCCACATGGTACCAACACCACCCGCGGCCACCACCACCACTTCTATTGTTCACCGCCATACTAGCTTTAGGTCTAGGTGCACCCCAACCTCAATCATCAACTTGCACCTAACAGAGCTCATGTCTATTATGGCCGGCTGCACCACTGCCCCGGCTTCTCTTTGTCATCGTTGTCATCAACGTTACTACTGCCTTCCCCATCCTCGTCATTGATGATGTAGTTGTGATCAAAATTGGACTCGCTAATACTGGTGGCAGTAAAGTGGATGAGCACGAGGAAGTGACTGCCAAAGGGAGGGGTTGGCGGGGTTAGGGGAGGTGGCAACAAAGTTTTCGAGAGGAAGAGTTGATTTGTCTAAAAATGAAAAGGAATAAAATGGAAAATGTAACTTTTTATAATATTAAAGGATAATTAATAATCACACCCCTTGAGATTTCAAGATATAGCATTAAACCCCTAACTTCTATAAATATTGTACTCTATCCCAAACTTGTGTAAATATTGCACTCTACCCTAAGTAGGTGGCTTTTAACATGGGAATACAATGTTTGGGTCTATGACAGACTCATTCAATATTAACTCTTAAATTTCATTAAAAAACATCGATGGTTAGGATTATATTTCAAGCTTTTGCATCTTAATTATTCTTATTCAACAATTTCACACTCCCTATTTTTGTATCACCACACATAGCACCAATCCATCACCAGTTTCCTTCGTGACAACATGATCCTGCTACCTTATAACTCAGCTACAGTGATGACGTTGCCCTTTTACCTTCTTATGGCAGTTCTTTCTCCGTGCTGCCCTCATGATAATCGCATTCAAACATTCCTTCTCCCATCACTAGATTGTGTAAGTATTAATTGAGCTTGGAGGCAATGCCTTATGGGA
This sequence comes from Pterocarpus macrocarpus, assembly GCA_031439585.1. Classification (NCBI taxonomy): domain Eukaryota; kingdom Viridiplantae; phylum Streptophyta; class Magnoliopsida; order Fabales; family Fabaceae; genus Pterocarpus; species Pterocarpus macrocarpus. The sequence goes on from CM062515.1 coordinate 32,661,367, forward strand.
AGCCTATTATAATATTTGAGTAAAGAATTACATAAATTGCGAATTTTAGATCCTTTGGAGTGCAAGGGAGGGCATGCTTCGATGCAATACCTTTCGCTCAAGCGTGCTATCGAGCAGAATAGAGGGAGTTACAAGCCACAGGCCATGCTCAGGCGCAACATCTTATACTTGAGCATGCTAGGCCATGGTTGAGCGTAGTGGGTCATGCTCGAGCATCCTGCCATCTAGAGATGAGGGGGATTTTTGGGCCTTGACTACGCTCGAGCGCAGCAAGCCACGATCGAGTGTAGTGAAGGCAGTGAAAAAATTAAAAAAAGGGGGGCTTCACCCTAAAATAGGGAAAACCTTTCCCATTTCTTCTCCTTCTTGCGTCTCTTTAGGTTTCTTTCCACCCCTGAGAATTCGTTACTCCTCTATTTTTTCTCTTGTAGATTCTCACCAAATTCATCATTTCCCTCTATTAACATTGTTTTTTCCTTCAAATATATCTTTTTTCCTCTTGAAGTGAGAGGAAATGAAGATTAAGTTAGACTCACCACTCACCTCTTACTCCAATCTTTTCTCCAACATTTTGAGGTGAATTCTTATCATCTTCCCTTACCATGGATTAGTTATCTCTTCCATGGATTTAAAGTTTAAGATATTGAGGACAGGGTTAGAAATCATAAGATTAGGGATTTTCAGTATAGGAGTTGGTTTGAACTAAATTTATTTCTAAAAGCATATTAATGTTAGATTGGTGTCTTTTGTAGCTTCGGACACTTCCAGAGATCTACCCATTGGTTCGAAGGCACCACCCAATTAAGTTTCCATCTTAGAGCCTTAACTGTGAGTGAATAATGTGCTTATGATTAACTTTTATGTCAATTTGTATATATCTATATGTTTTTATTGCTACTTGCCTTGAAGAATTGCTTAAATTAATTTTCCCAAATTTAGTAAAAATTGCTTCACATATTTATGTTTAAAACTCATGTTTATTAGTTTGTAACTTATATTATATTGATGTTAAGCATTATGAGTATGAGACACAACTTAATAGCTATATTTTCTTTCATTTGTTGAATTTATGGAACTTCCTTTAAATTCTCATTATGTTCTTAATGCTATGGATGGAAATACATACGATTTATAATAAAGAGATATTATGATATGAAATTATTTTAAAAGGGAATTAAATGTTTCAAAAGCAGAGGAAATTGTGACAGAAATTGCTTGCTAACGGCAGTACACATTAGCCTTGGTGCACTTCAAAAAGCCTAGCTAGCAAGGTGTTGCAAGCCTGGCATGTGTGGCCAGCATGTCCAGAAGACTTATGCATGCCAAGGTTAGGTTGTTGAGGCCACTCAGTCGTGGGATCGATTAGCTACTGCTAGGGTTAAGTTGTTAGAGCCGTCCAGTCAAGGAATTATTTCTACAATGGAATCCTTCCTTAAGCTTTACTATGATACTACAACTATGTTATTGTCTTTTACCTTGTAAGTATGTATGTTATATCCATGGTTTTAACTATGGTTTGAACCTGGAAAACTTGTCTCATGCTAACTATTAGCATATTATTCCTCATTGAGTTATATAACTCGCTCTGTGGTTTCTTTCTCTATTTCAGATCTAGTTGTAAAAATAAGTGTTGCTCCTACTGCTTCGTAGAATTCTCGTCAGTTCCTTTTAGTGAGCCCATTAAAAAAAGGGTTTGTTTATTCTTTTGGGAAGCTTGTATAGCCAAGTATGGCTAATATTTCATGTATAGCTCCATAAAAACAAGCAGGATCCTAACATGTGTTACAGGTCATAATTTGCTCCTTGTCGTTCTAGTTAGTTTTGTATAGGGGATTATACTTGTGTAACCTTTCTAACTTGATTACTTGGTGTACAACTTGATATGATGAATCTGGAGTATGCATAGCCACTAGGCTTAATCAGCATATATGTTGTCAATTGTGATGGAGTGTCTAGTTAAGAATTAACATGTTCTGATTATTTTGAAATTTTTCTAATTTTAGAGGAAACTTCATCCATTTTTCAGAAAAAAAAAAATTGTGCCAGGCTTACTAGGGAATGAGGATTCCTTACACGTCGGTCACAGGCGGGTGGGGGTCGTGACAAAAGTGGTATCAGAGCCTAGGTTTTCCTGTGGTTCATCGAGCAAGTGTACTTACGTAGAGTCAAGATTGTGTAAATGGAAGCTGACCCATTTTTACAAGACGTGAAGCTACTAAAGGCTTATAGGAAGTGAACTTCTACATTTTTGTCTTAAATATTTCTATCCTAGTTGTTCTATATCCTGACTGTCTGCGCACTCGTGTTACGGTGCCATGAATCAAGAAGCCTTGGACGCTGAATTAGACCGAGCCTCCTTCCTAGTGCCTAGAGGGAGGGGCTATTGTTGGTCGAGGGGCAGAGGTCGTGATAGGATGGGGCCAGGCGAGCAGAAGAACCTAAACTTGCCCCTGGTGATAGTATTGCCTGAAGTGGTAGCAAAAATCCGTGGGATGCACCAGGTTATTGAAAACTTGGTGGGGATGATGGCAAATCAAAGACGGGTTAAAGGATAACCCCAAGTAACTGCTACAACACCCGTTGTCCCTAAGCGGGTGCAGCTCCATCCTCCTGTAGGAAGAGATCTCACAGTTCAAGACTTTCTTAAGTTGGACCCTCCACTTTTATGGGAAATCTCCTGTTATAAGACCCTCAGCTATTCCTAGACAAGACTCTCAAGATTCTCTATGTTCTAAAGTGTTCTACCATGAAGGCAGTTGAATTAGCAGCTTACAAATTTGATGGGTTGGTAGAACAATGGTTTGAGACCTTGTGAATGGGAAGATTAGCCGCTTTATCTCCTATCGCCAAGGAAGAGTTCTCTGAGGCTTTTACAGCTAGATTTCCCTCCACTAGTAGAAGGGCCAACCTTGCTGCAGACTTTGAGAAGTTAAGGCAAACACCCGAGATATCTGTTACAGAGTATGATATGGAGTTTACTCGACTTTCTTTCACAACTTGTGGCCCTAGAGACCTTGAGGGCTGAGAGATTGATTCAAGGGTTGGTAGATCCTTTATTCACTACCTACCCCAAATTGGCAAGGTGACATATGTTGAAGTAGTGAATGCCACTTTACTAATTGAATCCGGCAAAATGGAGCGAAGAGCCTCTAGAGAAGTAGCTAAGAAGCCAAAGGCCTGGGGTTCCTTTTCCGACGATTCTAGTTTTATAGGAGGTTATGGCCCCCAGAGCAAACGATGTGTCTATTTGGGAAGGGCCACGACATCAAGGCCAAACGTAATGAATGTTCCTACCATAGTACTTCAATCTAGCAGTACTTCCTAGCAAGCTACACAGGGACCCAAACACTCAAGTCAAATCTGACAGCCTTATCAAAATTGTGGGAAAGCACATTCAGAAGCATGTTGTAAAGGGACAAGAGCATACTTTGTTTGTGGTTAGGTGGGTCATTTCAAAAAGGATTGCCTTCAGTTGTCAAAGGGATCTAGCCGAGGTTCAGTCCAGCTAGTTGTTCCATCCACTTCCTTTTATGCACTGCCCCAGGGTGCTACCTTGGGAGTAATTGGTAGAGGAATCGGTGGCACGAACACAAGAGGTATAGGAGTCAGTTGAGCAAGGAGAGAATAGCCACGACTCTATGCCCTGACACATCAAGATGCCCAAGCATTGCAATAGTAATAAGTATTATTCAAGTATGATCTATGGATGCTCATATATTATTTGATCGGGGTCCACGCATTTGTACATGTCCCCATACTTTGCTTCTTGATTCAGTGAGCCTCCTACAAGGTTAGATAGTTTGTTTTAGGTTGGTACCCCTATGGGACAATCACTCTTAGTTCAAGAAGCATTCAGATCTTGTGTAGTTAATATATATGGTATTGATATGCTAGTGAATTTGATGCTTTTGGAAATAATTGATTTTGATGTTATCTTAGGCATGGATTGGCTAGCTTCATGTCATGCCATAGTAGACTATCATTTAAAAGAGGTCAACTGAGGCTGAAGCGCCCGGCTTGGAACAAGTCCCTATGATTAGGGAGTTCCAAGATGTATTTATGGAAGAATTACCTAGAATGCCTCCAGATAGGGAAATTGAGTTTAGAATGAATGTATTCTTGAACATCCAATCTATTTCCATACCCTCACCGTATGGTACTAGCTAAATTGAAGGAGTTGAAGAAGCAGTTGTAGGACTTATTAGATAAGGGTTTTATTCGCCTAAGTACTTCCCCGTGGGGTGCTCCTGTATTGTTTGTAAAAAAAAGGGTAGGTCTTCGAGGTCGTGTGTGGATTATAGGCAGCTTAACAAGGTGACTACATGTAATAAATATCCTTTACCTCGTATCGATGACTTGTTCGACCAACTTCAAGGAGACTTTTGCTTTTTCAAGATTGACTTTTGATCTGGATATCATCAGTTAAAGGGTACGGAAGCAGATATTTCGAAGACTACATTCCATACCCGCTATGGACATTACGAATTCCTAGTAATGTCCTTTTGGTTAACTAATGCCCTAACTACTTTTATGGATCTGATGAACCGCATCTTTAAGCATTTTGTGGACCACTTTGTGATCATTTTTATTAATGATATTTTGGTGTATTCTAAGAGCTAGGAGAAGCATGAGTAACATTGCGAATTGTTTTTCAAACTCTAAGAGATCACCAGTTATATGCCAAATTTTCTAAATATGAGTTCTGGCTAGACAAGGTAGCCTTCCTAGGGCATATAGTGTCTAATGATGGAATTATGGTGGACCAAAGAAAGTGGAAGCCATACAATAGTGGCCAAGGTCTACAATTATTACAGAGGTTCAAAGTTTCTTGGGTTCAGCTAGCTATTATCATTGCTTCGTTAAGGATTTCTCCAAAATAGCAGCTCCATTGACCTAGTTAACACAAAAGAATGTGAAGTTTCAATGGTCCTATGCTTGTGAAAAAAGCTTTCAGAAACTCAAAACTTGCCGGACTATTGTTCCCTGTAACATCCCAAAGAGCAGTACATCTGACTAACACTATTAAATGATTTATTTCAATGCATTATAGAATTAAGAGTAGTCAATATTAAAATGTGAACATTAAGGTTAGAAAATTCAAGTTTTGTTGTAGAAGGAATTTTATGAAGACAAGTAGTATTTGTTGGAAGAGATGACACAAGAAAGAGGGGTTGAATCGTGTCTTAACTAAAAATTTTGAACCTGAAAACTTTTCAAAACAACTTTCTCAAGTCTAAGTCTTGAAATGTGGAAGCAATGTGGTTAGAAATAATACATGTATATTTTATGCAAGAATGTATTTGAATGATTTAAAGGATGCATAGATTAGAGAATTGAATAAAGATAGCAAGTAGAGAGAGAGAGAGAGAGATAGAATGATCACACAATATGATTTATCCTGGTTCAGCCAAACCAACGCCTGCGTCCAGTCCCCAACTCTTTGTTGAGATTTTTATACCATGAGTGTTCTTTTTCTAAGCCTCTCCAAGCTTTTATAGTTGAGTAGTCTTTTTTAGCCTCTCCAAGCTTTTACAATTGAGTAGTTTTACCCTAGCCTCTCCAAGCTTTACAACAAAGTAGTATTTATCCTAGCCTCTCCAAGCTCACTCTGACCACTATCGGGTCTAGTTACAAGAGATGTGATAAAAGGTTTTGTGTTTACACTCACACTAAAAACTCTTTACAGAATATTGATCAAATACATACAATATGTGTGACTTCTATAAATTCTCAAATAGAGAATGTTATCTATTACACATCAACAGAGAAGATTTAAAAATAGAAGTTACAATAAGTAACTTTCTAGAGGATTTAAAAGTTAATAAGGTTCAAGATTAAAAGTGTTGCAGCTTCAAAAATATTTTAACAGCATATTTTTCTCTTTTTCTTCGTATTCTAGCTTTTTATAGACTTCTAGATGTTACCATTGGGGCTTGTAGATCTTGAGCCTTGTGCTACCTTGATCCACGGGTTTATGATTGGAAAGAGAAGATACAGATTTCTTTTTCAACAAGTTGTTATGACACCGAAGAGGAAGAATAGTCGTTGAAGTATTCACGAACTTTTCAGACTTGTCAGCGCTTCTTTTGCAACTTGTCAATTCATATTTGACTTTTTGAATTTCTCAATGAAGCATATGGAAAAAGCTTTCAAGGTGAGATACTTTGTGATATGTCACATTTCTAGATCAAGTCAACCCTTTGAATAAGGTGTGATATTTCTCGTGACATGTTTTTCCTTTCTGGTGCTATGTCATCATCCTTCTGAACTTTCTATCTCATTCCTGAATGTGTAAACATATGGGACATAAAGCAGTTGTTCCAATATAATCATATTCAAGTGAAGTACCATGGAATTTGATGCTTTGTTTGGTACAATAATCATTTAACTTCAAAGTAGATGATTTTACTCATCGAAAATTACATTTAGCTAAAACAAATTGTTTACTGTCCAAGAAATTTACTTAAAAATTAATTGATATTCATCAAAACCTTAAAGCTTGACACATCTAAAGTTATAAGACTGTTTCAGTTGGGCATTAGAGCTTACAATATTGTCTTGTTAGTTTGAGGAAGAATCAGTTTAATTGTGGTGTCTTGTAATGCAAGAAATGAATTGGTAGAAATCTATACTGTAAGATGATATGAGTAACAGTCAAAAACCCTAGAATATGTGGCCAAAAACTAGCCACTTGCACTACTCATGTTGGCCAAATGATGGCCACACAATTAGGAGAGTTAATAAAAATTGAACCAAAGTTGGAATCCACCAATGAGCTTCAAGTCATCAACTTATGAAGCAAGAAGCATTTGTTTTCCCCCTTATGTCCCCACAAAATTTTGGCCACTCTTTTCCTTCTCATCCTCCATTTTTCTTCTTCAACTTCACTTTCTTCATCATTCTTTCCACCTTCACCCAAAACCCTAGGTGATCTTACCTCTTTTTTCTCAAAAAATTCCACTCTTTTTTTGTGATTCCTTAAGAAAAACTTAAGATCATAAACCTCACTCCTTTGGATCATTTAGCTTCAGCCACCAAGGAGAAAAAGAGGATTCACCATCTATTTGGAGCCCTAGAAGAGAGAAACCACCAAGAAAACTCAAGTTTTGAAGCTACAAGTGATATTTAGAGGTAGGATTTCTTGAATTGTTTATCTCTAGGGTTTCATGGGCTTATTAGGGTTTCTTATGTTATCCTTTATTCATGCTTATATGATGATGATATAACTCATTTCTAGTGATTTAGGGTAGAGAAACTTGGATTAGGTTGAAGAATAGACCAAAGAACCACTAAAAACACAAAATAGGAAAATTATTGGAGAAGAACCCTAGTGGCTATCTATATAGCAAATGGTGTTTTTCAAATAGTAGGGCTCAAATTCAAGTGAAACTATTTTTACATGAAACTAGACTACTAGAGCTTTCCAACCATATAAATTATAGGTCTATTGGGCTTGAAATGATAGAATTATGAATTTTAGAAGTAGCCTGTTAAATTCCACTCATTATCCTGACCAGTATGTGTTATGAGGGGCATAACTCGCCCTATATAATTTTAAATTGAGTGAAACCAATTTTGTTAGAAAGCTAATACATAAAGGAGCATGCCAATAAAATTTCAAAGTTAGAGCATGAGTGCTTTACTCACAAAAATTCATGAAAGCTAACCTGTGCTTTTATTCAGGGTGAAATAGGGTAGCCCACTTGAGGAGTTCTGTTTACCCAATTAGAGTGAAACTTATAGGAAATGAAAGATGGTCCAAATAGCTTTATTTAGGTATAAATTTTGAGATTTTTAGTGAATTTCTAAAGTTAGGTGCCCAAGTCTATCCAGAAATAGGGCAGCCTTGAGTAAAACTTAATTAACCCAAGTTATACACCTCAACTTGAGGTGGAACTAAAGAGGTTCAAAAGAAAACTAATAAGGCCATAATCTATTAAATTTTCATGTTAAGATGAATTAAAATAGAATTTTAGTGGAATTTAGAAAATCAAGACAAAATTGAGGAAGTCAAGATAACTTGCCAGTTTCAAGGTTTAAAAGTTTTCTAAACTACGATGAATGAATGGTGCAATTTCTTATCGTATTGATGTGAATTGAATATATTGATATTATGATCCTTATTATTATGATTGGCTAGCTGATTATGTGCACTATTCATTTGGGAAGCCTTATGTTTCAGTTGTTATGCTACCGAATTTTCGGCAAAAATTATATAAGTTATGTATTATGATTTCAAGTCATTCAGGCATATTCATTCATGAATACATGAGCATATGACATGTACATGTAAATGTGAACTCAAGCAGTATGTGAGAGTAAGATAAGAATCCCTTCACATGGAGGCAATTATGAGATCCCTCAACGTGAAGGCAGTTATATGAAAGCTATGAGATCTCTCTACTTTGAAGGCAGTTGGCCAAAATAAGATCCCTCCAAATTAGAGACATGTACGTCCCCTTGTATGTTAGTATTGTGTGAAGATAGTCACGAGTTGACTTCACTCCATGATTAGGCTGCCCAAGGGCAGTAAAGATTAAAGGCATATGAAAGTAAGAAAGAAAGTAAGAAGGTGCATCAAGTTGCATAGGCATGCAGCATGTTTATTTGTATTTAATAATTTGATTTGTTAGAAAATGCAGTCTTAGTAGTTGTATACTTATTGCCATGTTATTTCTAAGTGTATGAGTTAAAATTAATCTGCTTCGGAAGAATACGTTTTCTAAACTTAATAAATGAATCGTTAGCCCTAGGTATGAGATCACATTTTCTAAATAAACTTAAGTAGCTGGAATGGCAATGATGACATGGATTGCCAAGTAGTCTAAGAATCCTACTGAGAATGTAAAATTCTTATCCCTATATGTATTTCCATATCAGTTCCAGACAGATCAGAAGATCTTGAAGAGGACCAACCTAGCAGGAGGTGGCCAAGTCTGCACTAGTTGCTGATGTTAATTGACATATGTATATTTGTTTATATGTTTATATATATATATATATATATATATATATATATATATATATATATATATATATATATATGTCAAAGATTTGATGTGTATTGTCATAGTGGAAACTCTTAGTAGAATTATTCATGTAAATTGCAAAGTTGTCATGTATACCAATATTTGTGCAATGTAAAAGAATATTGCGCTTTATGCGTAGAAAATGAAGTGAATAATAAATCAAGGTTCGTTTACTTAACTGTAGCAACTCCTAATATGATGTTATGACTTAAGCATAATGTTGTATTTGGGAAGGTCTTACACTCCTGTTCTTGTCTTGCCTTCAAGTTTGGGTGGATTCTATGTATATTGCGATAGCTTAAAAGTAGGCCTTGGGTGTGTTCTAATGCAGTATGGCCGAGTAATTGCTTAAGCTTCTAAACAACTCAAGAAGCATGAGCAGAATTAGCTTACCCATGATTTGGAGATAGTAGTGGTTATTTTTGCCTTGAAAATATGGCGGCATTACTTATATGGTGAGACATGTGAAATCTACATTGATCATAAAAGCTTCAAATACAACCTCCAACAGAAAGATTTGAATTTAAGGCAGTGGAGATGAGTAGCATTACTAAAAGACTGACTGCACCATATTGTACCACCCAAGCAAGGCAAATATCGTAGCTGACACTGAGTAGGAAGTCAATGAGCAATTTGGCCCACATAACTCCTAGTAAGAGGCCTTTAATAGAAAAGGTTCACAAGTTAGAGGTGGAAGGTGTGCAATTTGAGTTGAGCAAGTTTGGAGTACTTGTGGCTTGTATAAGAGTTCGATTATCTTTAGCAAAACAGATTAAGGAAGCTTAGGACAAAGATCCAAAGATGAAGAAGCTAATGGAAAATATGCAGAGTGGCAAGATCTCTATCTGCATCTTAGACCAGGAAGGTGCCTTAAGATATGGCAATCATTTGTGTATGCCAAACTTGAGGAAGTTGAAGAGACTTATCCTTGAGGAAGCTCATAACTTCAAGTATACCATTCATCGGAGTTCAGCTAACATGTACCAAGATTTGAAGCAGCTGTATTGGTGGGAGGCATGAAGAAAGATGTTGGTAATTTTGTGTCTTGTTGTTTAATATGTCAACAAGTTAAGGCAGAACACCAAAGACTAGCTAGTCTCCACCAACAAATAGAGATACCTGAATGGAAATAGGAAAGAATTACCGTGGATTTTGTTATTGAGTTGCCACAAACTTCTCAAGGATTCGACTCCATCTGGATGATTATCGATTGATTGACTAAATCTATCCATTTTCTTCTAGTAAAGACCACTTACAATGTGGCCCAACATGCACAAATGTACATTGATGAAATAGTTAGACTGCATGGGGCACCCGTATCCATTATATCAGATCAGGGGCCTCAATTCACATCCTACTTCTAGAAAGCCTTTCAAGAGGCTTTAGGGACACGCTTGGATCTCAGCACTGCTTTCCACCCTCAGATAGATCGATAGTCTAAGAAACTATCCAAATCTTAGAAGACATGTTAAGAGCTTGTGCTCTCAATTTTGGCGGAAATTGGAGCTGCTTCGTGCCTCTAGTTGAATTCTCCTATAATAATAGCTATCAATCTAGTATCTAGGTGATGCCTTTTGAGGCCTTGTATGGGAGGCATTGTCGATCTGTAATTGGCTGGTTTGAAATAGGTGAAGCCAAACTTTTGGGACCAGATCTAGGGCAAGATTCCTTGGAAAAATTTCGCATGATAAGAGAAAGGCTTTTAACCGTTCAAAGCAGGCAGAAAGCATATGTTGACAATTGGATATAAGAATTAGAGTTTTCAGTTGGAGACCATGTGTTCCTACGTGTCTTGCCGATGAAGGGTGTTATAAGATTTGGGAAGAAAGGAAAACTCAGTCCACGCTATATTGGTCCCTTTGAAATTCTAGAACATATCAGTGTAGTGGCTTATCAGCTAGCTTGACCTCCTGATTTGTCTATGATCCACCCAGTCTTCCACGTATCTATGTTACGAAAATATATGCATGATCCCTCCCATGTCCTTACACCTCAAACAGTCCAATTAGATCAAAACTTATGCTATGAAGAAGAGCTAATAGCCATAGTGGATCGACAGATAGAAAAGCTATGTTCGAAACAAATAGCCTCGGTGAAGTTCATTTGGTGAGACCATACTATTGAAGAAGCCTCATGGAAAGCAGAAGAAGCTATGCAAGCTAAATACCCCTAACTATTTAAAGCTTGAAGTAAGGAAATTTTCTTAAATTTGCGGACCAAATTTCTTAAGGGGAAGGATGTAATATCCAAGTCGAGAATTACATAAATTGCAAATTTTAGATCCTTTGGAGTGCAAGGGAGGCACGCTCAAGGGCAATACCTTATGCTCAAGCATGCTATTAAACAAAGCCAATGGAGTTATTTGCCATAGGCTACACTTGAGCCAGTAGGCTTGGATTATGCTCAAGTGCAGCAAGCCACGCTTGAGCGTAGCGAATACAATGGAAAAATTAGAAAGGGGGCTCCACCCAAAAACAGGGAAAAGCCTTCCCATTTCTTCTCCCTTTTGCCTCTCTTTAGGTTTCTTGCCACCCCTAAGAACTCCATTGCTCCTCTATCACTTCCTTCTATGATACGAAACTTGGAAACGGATCACCTTGAAATTCAGTTTTAGAGAAGGATATTGATGCCACACTCAAGAAAGATGAGAAAGTGAGTGATAAGTCATGAAGGTTTTGATTGCCACAACTTGCTTTGATAAGATCATATTTAGTTCTTTGCCCAAGAACTCAAGGGAAGCTCTCACAATAGAGAAAACTCATATTTCATTCAAATTCAAGATGTTTTAACAATACAAGAGTTCTTCTATTTATAGGCTTAGTGGAGGGCTGAAATATTGAACTTCTACTACACTTCCCACCAAGCATTTAATATCCACTAAGACCCACTAAGCACTAATTCTGCACCACTATCATGCATTCATGCATGTGACATTTATTTTCCACTAGTGCAGCCATAAGAGTCACTAATCCTAATAATAACTTAATAACTCTCAAAAGACATTAAAAACCCACAAAAGACATCAGAAATCCACTTCAGAAAAATCCCCCAAAAGTACATACAAAAATACAAAGAAAATAATAAAAACTGGACTTATTTATTTTCCACTAAGGTCCAAGATTCTTAAACCACTAAATTGGACACTTGTAGCCCATGAATGCGTCTTTGATCATGCAGATTTGAGCCTTCACAATTAAGTCTTCATGTTGGCTCAATTTTACTTTCAAGTTGAAGGAATGTGATCCATTTAGTTGTTGCCTCCATTGTGTATTGATCCTCTTTTTCCTTAAGCTCCATTATTAAGCCTTCCAAAGCTTGCTTCATTCTCTTAGTCTTGGACCTTGTCATGGGTCCTCCAATTCCCTTCAATGCCTCTTCCTCCTTGGTTTTGTCTTGTAAGCTTTTAACCCCTCCTTGGCTCACATCACTCTAGATTCTCACCAAATTCATCATTTCCCTCCATTAACATTATCTTCTCCTTCAAATATATCTCTTTCTTCTCTTAAAGTGAGAGGAAGTGAAGATTGAGGTAGGCTCGCCACTCTCCTCTTGCTCTAATCTCTTCTCCAACATTTTGAGGTGAGTTCTTGAGCCTATCATCTTCCCCAACCATGGATTAGTTATCTCTTCCATGGATTTAAAGTTTAAGACTTTTAAGTATATAAACACTTTACTAAACATTAAAGCATGCATTTTTCATATAAACTATGCAAATTGCACATAAGCCAAACTCTTTGAGATTCTAACATATTCAAATCAAGATTTAGAGCATAGACTTCATATATTATGAATAAAGATGCAAACGCAAATCGACCAAGAATATAAAACCAAGCGAAAGTAATAAACTTTTGATTTTAGAGGAAACCAATAGTTTCATAATCGTACTGTAGAAAACTACTCCAAGCAATGAATTAACTAGTCACATGCAATTTCTAATGGGCCCTTAATTAAATCTCTTTATTTAATGTTTATTAATATGATTAAGTCTTAGTAAGTCCACTGGTCCAAAGTCCATGATCATATTTCCATGCATAGGTCCTCCAAGCATAAGGGAAGACCTTAAAGATCTCAAATAAGTCCGTATTAGTCACATAGACTCATCATAGTTCTAATATAGTCTATAAATAATCCATAAGCATGGATAGTAAATTCTAATAGTCCATAACTTCATAAGCAACAGTAATAGTCCATTTTATTAAATCTTTAGAGTCTTTGATGGATTATCAAGTCTTAAGAGTCCTAAAAGAAATAAACACATGAACTAAGCTATCTTAAACATTCTTAGAGGTTTGGAAACACATAGACAAAAGTTTGAAAATCTTTGTAAAGAATCATTAAATATTTAGTAAGAAAAACCTTCAAAGAGTCCTTTTTTATAAAAGCTTTTGGGTAAATCCTTCAAAAACCACTTAAAAATATCAAAACCATAATCATCAATTTTGTAGAAACTTGATTAAGATTCACTTAGACATTTTATCAAATTTTGGTGTGCAAACCCATAGTTTTTCATCGCTGGCAATCTTCTCCTTCACAAAACATCACCAAAATCATGGATTTTCGAGCTCTTAAGCATTACAAGCAAGGGAATACTTATACATATTAGAGCTGTCAAAGTGGGTCAACCTGGGTGAGCCAGGTTGGCCCACCATGGGTCACGAGCCGGGACTAGCTATACGGGCTGGCTCACTTTTCTGGTGAGCCATAAAAATATCAACCCGGCTTAACCCACCCGAGCTAGTGGGTTAAACGGGTTGGCTCACCAAAAGAAATAAAAAAAAAATCTTAAAATTAATTTACAAATGCCAAAAAAAGGTTAAGAAAATAAAATGGATTGTATATGCACTGGTATCAGAAACTTTGGCTTGCAAAAATCAAAAGAAATTATGCAAACAAGGGGAACAACATACAGAATTCAACATAATAAGCAAAGGTTCATCAAGGTAGTAACAACTAATAACCTATAATCCTATCAGGTAGTGGATAAGATTGGTCAAACATAATAATTAAGCAACCACACAAAGTATTATATACTATACATTATAGAGTATAATTATTACTTATTAGTGTTACCGATCACTTCTTACTAGTACTAATCTTTTTTTAAAAAAAAAAAACTAAAAAAAAAGGGGGCCAACCCACTTCCAACGTGACCCAAACACACTGAACCCACGGGTTATACGGGTTGGGTCAAATTGACCCACTTTTATATGAGTTGAAATTTTGCTGGCTCAATCGAGCCGGGTCAGCTCACGAGTTGCGGCTCACTTTGACAGCTTTATACATGTAGATCAAGCACTTAAATTTCATCATAATACAACCCAAAACTTCTCAAAACATGGCTTAAAGCCTGCTGCCCTACATATGATCAGGTTCAAGTTTTTGAGCTAGTTTTAGTTATTTTACTTTCAAATATTAAAATCAAGCACATAAAGCTTTACCACATAAAAATACATTATCTAATATATCAAACCAAACTTTAACAACATAAAATAGATAAGAAAAGATGAGCTTAAAATCTATCCAAAATAGGATAGTTTATACAATCACCTCTTATCACATAGTTTTAATTCCTTGAGCGTGAAAGATTAGCAAACAAGCCCATACACTAAAAGTATGTGTTCTTGGACATCAATACAACATTTTTACATCTTCAAAAACAATTGAAAACATGTTGGGACATATGAAGCAAAACAGGATAGCGCATACATCTTCTTCAAAAAATAGAGTTTTTGAGTTATAAACCTAATCCTTTGAAGTTTCTATCAAACAAAAGAATTATGTTTAAGACTTCAAACCTCATCATCTAGCCTTTAAACCCATGAGAACCAAAGTCACAATCGAGACCCTTTATAGGCATAGCCATACACGTGGGGTTTGGTGTGGTTCCTCAAAGTTTTAGGCTTAATTGATAAAAAGCTCAAAGCATCAAGTCTTAAACAAGCAAGAACACTTTGATGCCACAATAGAAACTCTCAAAATGACAAAAAAAAAAAAAAACCTGCAGCCCCTACACAAAGCTGTGAGCTTCATAGGGCTCAAAGAAAGGATTTTTGGAACAAAATAATTCAAAGACCACCAAAACTCAATCCTACACATAACAAGCTTTCAAACAAGCATAGGTACCACCATTAAAACTTCAAAAACACATAGGCTCCTCGCTGCCCTTACATGGTCGTGAGTTTTTTCAAAAAAAAAAACATGGAGATTTATTTCATAAAAGCTGTAAAGAACAAGTATACGAACATGTGAACTCATGAATTAATCAAAGCTTCAGAAGCCCAAAAGAATCCATCAAATCCCAAACCCTTTATGAACTTCAAGAAGCTTTCAAAGACAATAATAATTCTAAAAATAATGAAGAAATAGCTCAAAAAAAAAAAAAAACAAATCACATAAAACTCACGCATGAAGCTTATAAGTGAAAAAGAACAACCCTACATGTTCAAGGCTTGAAACTTGAAATTGCAATGGTTGGACAGAGTTTCTTCAAGCTTTTTAGCCTTTGTTGTGAGGTTCAAACTCGTGTTAGAGAAGTGGAGGATGATGGTCTTTGATGGTGATGGAAGAAGGTAAGAGTTTGATGATGTTTCTTGGAGGTTTAGAAGCAAGATGTGGAGATAAGAGGAGGAGGAGTCTCAGCTAGTTTGGGGCAGTTTGAGCTGAGTTTTAAAGTGTGTAATTTAGGGGGTATCCTATTTATAGACAAACGGGTTAGGGTTCAACAGGTATTACATTTGATTAGTTTTTATCCTAACTAGTTAGTTAATTTAGCTAATTATCAAGATTTTAATTAATTAACTTAGAAGCTTTATAAACATTATTTAGAGACTTATGAGAATGATAATCACATGATTCTTGAAGGATTAAGAGACCTTGGTATGACACTAATTAGTATGAATTTGCCACTTCAATTTTGACTAGTTTAGCTTAATCTTACTTATTTTAGTTAATTAACCACTAATTGCTCTAATTCTCCTCATCATTAATTAAAACACTATTTGTTTAGATATAGTTAGGGGTTGCAAGGCCAAGTTAAGTGGTTTGTCCTTTTATTACATTTTTCATGTATTTTACATAATTTCTTACTTATTTTAATTTAATAATTAGCTTTGATTTGGTTTATTATTTAGATGCTTCATGAAATTAATTAATACTCATCAACCCTATATGATGAGTTGCATGGCTAGGTTAGTCTTAGAGGGGTTGAATTGTTTTTGACTCTTTAGTATGGTAAGACATAATCTTTGAAAATTCAAAGTTTACCTTAAACTTACTTAATTAGATTAAACTTCTTAATTAATAAAATATTACTGTTCATCATATGGCTTAATTGAGTATGAGGCCATGATAATGTTATGGTGATTAATGAGTGATTAGTGAGATTAATTAAGATTTAGTTAATTATTTTGAAGATTATGAAGTTAATTAGGTGATTTGTACTTAATTAAATCCAAAGTAACTAATTAAGCCCATTATATTTTCAACTACTATTCATGGCCCAAAGAGCCTTAAAGGAGGAACTTAAAGGAATATTTGAGTGAGCATTTTATTCGTAAACTACATTTTATTTACTAGTAGTAAAACAAACATAGATATTTGAGTGAGCATTAAATTAGTTTAGGGTATATTACTATACTTAATTAGTAACTTAGCTTACTATACTAGGATATGTTAAATAACGATGTTATATTCATGCTATACTTGATTGGCAGTGGCATTATGACCCTGCTTTGGACTCTTTATATTTGACGGCAACCTCTCGTGTACGTCTATTTATATTTTTCAAGCGTTCTTTTGCTGCATCTATTCTAAGCCCGTTCTTTGACCCTGAGGCTCCTTTAGACAGGATTTCATTGTACATGGTTCACCCCAATCGCCACACCACCCCACCCCTCACCACCAGCTTCTCTAGAGATTGATCTTTTAGAGGCGAGTGCCTCCACCACCTCCTCCTCTCTTGCTCCTAGTGGTGGTGAGCATCCACCTGGTGACCCCGAGATTGCAGACATCATGGACAAAGGCGGAATTGGGAACGGGAAGGAAGCTGACCAGAGGCAACTTCCGGCAATGGCAAGGCAGCAACAATGATTTAAAGGCAAGTTGAGGGACGAGAGAGGAGAGGATAACGACACTTAGGGTTTGATTGGGGATCTGAATATCAATTTAGGTATCAGATAATGTTATATATAAGCAAAATTGAATAATAATAATAATAATAAGGGGTTTGGGTCTATGGGTCAGGTAATAGATTAATTGGTTTCTACTCGAACAAACCTAATTACCTGACCCAATCCGAATTTATGTGTTTTGGTCGAGTTGGGTTGGTTGAGTTTGCAAGTCTACTCGAATTTGTGAATACCTCTACTTTTCGAAGGAACACTTCAATAGTTGAAGTCTTTCTAAATATAAATGCATTTATATTTGAATTCTTGTTAATTTTTTTTAAAAAATTAACACATTTATATATTTTTTAATATAACTTTTTTTAATTGATCGTAATTTGTTTTTTAATTTTTAGATAAATGCATCTAATGTGAAATTATTCCAGTTACAACGCATGTAAAATTTTCTTTATTATGTTTTTTATTTTATTAGTAGTATATATAATAGACGGATTGGATTCCATTTGCTGCCAACGCAAAATTAGTTGAAGCGTCTAGGTGCTTCAACCCTTTGATCATATGTCTCGAGTTTAGATGCTAAAAATAGAAAAAAAATTTTACTATAAGACCTAAAGCCCTCTTTAAAATTTCTATCGATCAAGTCGAATTAGTCAAGTTTATGTAATCGGCCTATGAATCATACAACTTCAACCAAAAGAAATAAAAATAAAAAATTGCATCTATCTAGCTATCGAAACATAGCTAGTTTGCCACCACCGCAGTACACTGCAGCTCTTCCTCTCAGGGCCGTCGTGGTCGACAGTCACGACCCTCACCCGTGGTGCTTCCATCTCAAGCCATCGTCCTTCCCTTTACTGTTGCGTCTCCATCTCTCTTGCTCTGTTTTCTGCTCACCCTCCCACATTTGCCGTTGCCTCATTCTCCTCCGTATCCCAAGTCACACCATTAGTAAGCCAAGAAGTGACCCATCAAAGAGATGAAAGCCCCTTCCACTCTCTTCCTCAGGGCCCACATTCCTTGCGCCAATTTACTCCTCACTGGTTCCAAAGGTTCCTCATCCTTCCCCTTACTACGTCATTCTCACTTTTCTCATTTGCAAAATCTTATCTTATTCATAGACTAAACGTTCCAACACCCAAAGGGGTGGTTTTTTAAGTTTTTGTTCCCGGGCTGTATTGTTTTACCTAGTTTCTGTGGTTCTTTGTGATTGGTAAGTTTTTTCTCTTTAATTTGTTTATGTTAATTGAATGATACTATGTTGGAAACTTGAATCTATAATGTCCCCTCCCCCCTTCTCTCTCTCTCTCTCTCTCTCTCTCTCTCTCCCCTCTTTTTTTCTCTTTTTTCTTAGTGTCTTGCATGCTCTAGCTTTTGATATCCATTTGGTCAATAGCTCTGTTTTTATACTCTACTTTTTATGAAGTTTTAGAGTAGTCTTTGGAGTTGCTTATAATTGGGTACATAATGCAGGATCATCCCATGCAAAAAGGCATCCCATCTTGTGCTTCTGTAAGAGCGTCCAAACTAATTCATATGAAATTGCTAATGGAAGCTACCTTCTCACTGTACAGCAGACAAAAGAAAAGAATATAATGGTATGTATTACTTCCATAATTGTCATTTGTCTAGTAGGCTATCATTAAAATTATTAAAATTGAGTGGATGTAATTCAACTCAAAAGTTAGCTCAAGGGGAAGGATTAGGAAAGCTATTATAAAGGGTACATTGGCCATATGCTTTGTTGATGTGAGACTTAGCACCTCCTAGGCATTTGGAGCTTGAAGTTTGCAAGATTTGACATTTGCAGATGGCTCAACATTAAGCATATGATAGGCTTTGATACCGTATTAAAATTGAGTGAACCTAACTAAAAAGAAGTAAAAGATATATACAGATTTAAACTTAAACAGAAATATTTCTATCATCTCTAAAGACATTGGTTCTTAGCAGAGGAGGTAATGACATTTGCGAAATCAAACATCAAAGTCTACTTATGTAGCTGAGGTCTATGCAACTCATTTAGGAAATTGGGTGATTATGGTAGAAGTGGTGCATGAAACAACCAGAAATGTCTAGGTCAATGTTTTTTATCTGGATATAGTTTGCCCTGCAAGAAGTGAACATGTCTAGTGCTTAAGATGCCCCATGATTAGGTCCTTTATGGAGAGATGGCGCAGGATTTTGTATTTTGGTTGAGTAGCTAATAATGGACATCAGCTGAGTCCCTGGAGAGAAAAGGGTGGTTGCACAAATTGGGCATTTCTGGACTAATCTTATTAGTAAAGATTGCTGTAGCTTCTATGTTTTTAATGTTTTTAAAGATGTTACCTCTGGTCCATGGTCTCTGGTTCAAATCAATGGAAGCAATTTTTTAAATGACAAGTTGAACTCAATTCTCACCCAAAGTCAAATAACATGGAAAATAATAGTTGTGAATCTTGTGATCTAGATTAGTAACTTAATTAGATTTTCAGCAAAAAGTGTCTATAAACAATTTTGTCATGGTTGGTTTATATAGTTTTTATTAGTCATATCAATTTTCTGTTCATCTGTTACTTTTGGTATTTTTTCCTTGGTGGGTGCCAATTGGCAGGTACCTTCATTTTCTAGGATGCTGCATTTTCACTGTTTCTGTTTATACTTCTGCTTCGGCTTATTTATGTTTTTATCTGTCTTTCTCTATTTATCTTTCTACCTACCTATCTATATCTCTATCCATCTTTCTTTCTGTAAAATGTAACTTCTATCGATCCAATTATTGACCATTATAACATGTATTTATATATATTCTCCAACTGAAAATTGTCATGTTGTTATTAGTTTTTTTTTTTTTTTTTGTAAATAAAAGTTATTAACTTTTCATTTAACCTTGACATTTTTTTTTATTTATATCTAAATATCCAATTTTCCTATTCCTTCTTATGAGTGTTATTATGGCATTTTGGGGAAAAAAAAGACATTTACTAATGTTACCGTGTAATTGTTCAAACTGTAGGAAAAACAATCTAGAAAAATTGAATCTATTGGAGCATTTCAAAAGTTGCCAATTGTGATGCCATCTGTGACATTCTTGGGTCAGCACTAAGAAAGGCAAAGAAGATTTCTCCAACAAAAGGTTCTTGACTGCAGTAGTGTTCTTCAGTTACATGTTAAACCCTTTCCTTGACATGAACTTTTAGTTTGCCCAAACTGTAGGAATTGCAAGCATTGCAAAACAAGAGAAAAACAAGGGTGCAAAGCAACTTGATGCATTAATGAAAGTATGTTCTTAACTTCCACATATTTCATGCTTTGAGCTATAATGCTTCTATTTTCTATTCTATATAAAGTGATGTGGAAAAAGTTAATGTTATAGTTATTGGGTAGGAACTTGCTGTTCCCTTGAGGACGTATTTGGTGAACTTTCCTGACAAAGCATATCTTCATCCTTTTGAAAGGTCTCTTATTGAGTTGACTCTTGGAGATGGATACTATGAAAAGGTATATTAGGAGAATTGCATTGCAGCACCAAACCTGTATTTTTAGACTTCCATTGGCATGTTCCCTTAATCATCACAGGATACATATATAGTATATGATTATCATTCCCATTCTAAAATGGATGGAAGAGTAAATATTTTCAGTCAATGGCTTTATTGTTATAATCCTTTTATGTTAGACATTTTCTAAGTGTGGAGTTACAATTGTTTAACAGGTGCTAGGCAAGGTAGATGCGTTAAGGAAGACTGGAAGAGGGTAGTCTCTGTTGGAAAGGAACATGCTTCACTTTGTGCAAAGGTTTATTTAGTAATTTACATCATTGTTTTAACCTATTTCTTGGCTGGGTAATTCTGTAGTTGTCATGTGGCTTGAAAGTATCTATTTGCACTCAACTTTTGTGAAGCTTTAGCAGGCAAAAGTAGGAGTCCTTTATGCTAGATCTTGACGCCAATTGCAATTTGTTCTTGTCATAGGCATAAAATCCTCGTCTTCACGTGTATATGATGTTTATGATGTTTGAATTCTTTTTTTTTTTTCCTGAAGAAAAGATTTTCGATATGATTTTATGCTCTCAGATCAGGCGGAATCTAAGCATTGCCTTTTTTTTTTTTTTTATGATCATGTCATCCTATTATTTTTATGAAATTGGGGGACAAGAACCCCATCTGTCCACCCCCGGTTTCAAGTGAAACTCTGCTTTTGTTTTTTTTTTTTTCTGCCTTTTAAATCTTTTTTGTGAAATTCCCTGTTTACCCTCAGTTAAACTATTAAATTTTCTATTTTGTCCTCATTTAAACTGATGAAGTTTCTGTTTTGCCATCCCTTGAACTCACCTTCTTCAACCTACTGACCAATTTTTTTGGGGTTTGTAGCAGCTCTTTCATGCTCCTGAAATAGAGCAACCTATGCACTTTCTTACACAAATCTATTTCATAAAGAGAGCTAAGATGTCTTAGCATTCTGACCTCACATAGGCTGTTATGTTTCCCACATGTTTGACAGTTCTCTGTCCTCACAAAGGTTGCTGTACTTTGCACTTTCTTGCTCTGTTTCACCATGTATCAAGCTTTTCCAGACAAGCTCATCTATGTTTTTCTGCTTCCTTAGCCTCTTGTAACCATGTCATCAGCACTATTATGGACTTTTTGTTATTAGTTATGTGTTATTAATGATGATTGTTCCTTTTATGCTGTTACTTCAGAGTATTAATGATGAATATATCTCAAGTTTTGAGTTGTTTTTTGAGTTTTGAATACTTATTATGTGTATTAGAAATTATTTATGTCGTCTCTACTATCTCTGATGTAGTAGCCATCCCGGTATTTACTATACCAATATAGCGGTTTTGGGATTGACTATTGCGTACCACTATCCAGGATTGACAACTTTTAATTCAATCAGATTGAGAGTTCTGATATATTGCTTTATGTAACCATCATATTACTTTGGTGATTTCTTTTGCCAATTGCCCTCCTTTGCTTTCTTAACATGATTGATATCATTTCATCATCTAACAGTCTTCATCAAAGCGAGAAGCAGAGGAAAGACTGAATGAGGTAAGTTGCAAATCTTATGTGGAATATCTGTTTCCTAATTTTTCTGAAGATTGCTTAATATCCCAAGATGTTATGTAGGGTCTTAAGAAAATTGAAGAGATTTTTGCTAGAGAATGGAAAGTTGTTGATGATTTGATAGGCATAGCCAAGGTATTCTGCATTTCAGCATTATATATAAGCACGCTCATATTGGAAATGGTATATATTGAGAGTATTAGAATGTTTAGTATACTAGCGTAGTCTACTCTAGTTGTATTGTTATACCGCGCAGTCTACTCTAGTTGTATTGTTATACCGCAGAGCTGTAGTATGATAGAGCTGCTGCTCATAGCTGAGTCAGTGACTGTTAGAGGCTGTTATAGGAAGTTAGGAAGTTATAACTGCGCTCACAGTAGTTACACTGTGATGTGATAGCCTCTACCATTATCCTCATGTGTATATACTCTGTAAACAACAGATTAGATCATAATATCAAAATGTCATTCAGATCTCTGAAACTGAAAGTATTCTCTCATTTCTCTTCTCTCATTTCTCTTTCTTGAACCTCTTTGTGCTCTTAACAATTATAATCAACCAACAACCAAGCCTTTTTTCACTAGATGAGGTTAGCTATATGAATCAACCGACACTATAGTGTCTTATCGTATACTATGTTTATAGATAAACTGTTTACATGTACGTCTTTCTTGATGGTTTTGCCTATAGTTTTACTTGCCTAATTTGTGTGATAGTTGTACTTTCCTTAATGGGCCTTCTGAGGGTCCAGATTCATTGTATAGTCTAACCAAGTCATGTATGTATAGTAATTAGGAAACCATATTAAATATGCTAACTCTATATATTTAGTTTCCGTTGTGTAGTTGAAACACATGGAATTCAGCATGTACTTCTCTTTCTCTTTCTCTCTCCAGCTTATCCAAGCTTATTATCATTCATTCGAATAAATGACTAAGTAAATGACCACGATGTGGTACAGTAATGGACCCATTGTGCTAGATAATCTATTATAACAAATAACATCTTTGGAGGCCATGTAAACATAATGTTTCAGAATAAGGACTTCTGTTTGAGAATGTTAAAGAATAAGTGTGATAGCTGCATGCTTTTTATATTACTTGTGTGAATATACTGATCTGTGTTCACACTTCCGGTGGCCTGTGAAGCTTAACTTTCCCTTTAGGTTTTTCAATAATTTTCCATCTGAGCATAATTCATATCATCTAGCTGATAGCTGATAAATGTTACAGACTCTGAGGGCAATGCCTGTAATTAATTTGGAAACACCAACGCTGTGCCTTGTTGGAGCTCCTAATGTAAGCAAATCTTCTTTGGTCCATGTACTCTCTACTGGCAAGCCTGAGGTATGCAGCTGAATGTTTTAAAAGTTCTTTATTCCAGTCCTTCTTAGGTACAGTATACTTCGGGGCTTTGAAAAAGCTGAGCTTGAGTTGAATTATTGATCTTGCTAAGAAATTTGTCATGAACCAACTCTCAAAAGCTTAACTTGTTAGGTGAAGGCATATGATGGCTTTATACCTATTCATAGTTAGTTGAATCAATAAATAAACTATCCCTCTTCAAGAACTTATCTTTTATATTTTGCTCTGGGCTCTTAATTAAGTTCTTTTATCAAAAACTTTGCTATGGGCTTCAGCAAAACTACTTTGTTGCTGAAGATTTAAATATTCCACCAGCCATATAATCTTTTTCTCATCCTTTCTTCTTTCTTTTCTACCTAATATTTCAGGTTTGTAATTATCCATTTACAACAAGAGGAATACTTTTGGGTCATATTGTTTTAAACTACCAAAAGTTTCAGGTTATCAATTTTGTTTGAGTTGTTATTTGCTTTTTTCTTTGTTAACTACATATCACGTAGTTGTAATTGCATACCTGACATGACTGTAGGTAACAGATACTCCAGGCCTGCTGAAGAGACATGATGGTAATTAAAATTTCCTTTGATTTTGCCAATTTTTAAGTAGTATTGCTGAATGTTATTTCTCCAAGGTTCTCTTACCAAAAGATTCGCTATGATACACGGATGCTGGTATGAGTATTTGGTATGAAACGAGTACGGTATAGGGATACAACATCTTTTAAAAAATTAGGATAGGGGTACAATAGGGTATGGCATATCAAATATATATAATTTTACAAAATCTAATGAAAATATACTAAATTAAATATGAAATTGTTGTAAATAATTATAAAATATATCTGTTAAAGAATGCAAAGTATTAAATATGTAAATTATTTAAAAAACTCAAAATAAGAAATAAAGAGTGCCATCATAAAAGAAAACTCCATTTTTTTATTATATGAAGTGTCAACGTATAAAATCACAATCCAGTTTTAAAATTTATTGAATGAAAAGCTGATGCCCATTACTCAAATTAAAAAACAAAATTAAGATATTATAATAATATTCAATATTCACAGAGAAGTTGCCAAACAATGTGCGAGAAAGACATGACTTGCAAACCAAGGAACCCCATTTAGAGTGAGTCAGAGAAAGTAGAGAGAGAAGGGTGGAGAGCAATGTAGTGGTGCCGCCTGAGGAACCGGATCAACACTCCCCTCTCTAGATTTGAGGTTTACTTCATCACCCACTTTGGAATTCTGGTTTATCTGATTCAGCTTGTTCGGTGGCTTTCAAGGCCTTTTTCACCCATTTCTTTCTGGGTTGCCCTGCATCTCTGCACATCACTGTTTTGGAGCGTATGGTGTGCGCTCCCATTTCCGGTGCATACTGGACATTCTACCTTAATTCTTAGTTTATTTAGCTCCTTCTGAGATTATGCAGTGGTACTTATTTGGTAGCTCTTTGGGTGCCAAGCTGGTGGCTCCAAAGATCTCTAGAAGGTTTGATTGATTGAAATGTGTCTACTTTTCTTTAGGAAGTCAAGTCGCTCTTATCTAGGCAGTTTATATTTTTACTTGAATAAGGATTCTGGTTGTAATTTCAGACAGAATATAAAAAATTATGGGTATCTTATGGTTTAGGGATGTTGGTAGCTGGAAGGATCACTTGCTTTTCTGGGAATATTGGCCAGAAATGAAGGGGATTTGCTCTCAGTAATTTGTTGTTATACTGGATAAATTACTGGAGTGCTTTCTTTTTTTTTTTTTTCCTCGTGTGACATTTTACTTTGCATAAGATAATCAAGACTAAAAATGGCTTGAGGGAAAAGGAGGGAATGTCTTGCTAGTGTGCTACTCTATTTGGACAAAGTGCATGGCATAATAATTATTTGGGTTGGTACTACTCCTTTTTTTGAGGCTTTTACTTGGCTTTTTTGCCTATTCTCCTTGCATGATGCCTCTGTTTGTCAATTTTTTTTCTCAGGATAACCTCTCTTGGAACTCCCATCCATTTACTCATAAATTTGCATGATAGAGAGGTTATTGAGTTAGAGTCCCTTATTTCATTACTTGATTCTATTCATTTTTCTGATTTTCTTGACTCAAGAACATGGACTCTTGATTCCTCTAGAGTCAAGGTAAGCTTTTGTTTTGATTACTGTTATTAACAACAGTAAAACAAATGACATGCTTCAAAAGCGCAAACCTCTCACTGCTTTGTCTCAAAATATGTGGATTATGTATGGTTTGAATTCCAAATCGGGGGCTCACTATTTTTGGTTTACCCTATGCTGAGGTCTCTTTGGAATAGGCTTTTTGGTATCTTTGGAGAGTTGTGGGTTTGCCCTATGGATTTACGTCATTTTCTCCTCACTAAGTTCAGAGGTTGTCTCTTGTAAAGACACAGATCTTGTGGTAGTCCTTGATTTATGTGGTGCTCCAGTGTGTCTGGATGGAAAGGAATGCTAGAATTTTTGATGATTCCTCTTGGACTTTATAATTTATTTGGGATAGGATTACTCTTTTGGCTTCCCTTTGTTCATGTTCTGTTTCATGTTTTTATGGTTTTTCATTATCCAACATACAAAGGAATTGGCATGTGTCATTGTTATAATAAATTGATTTCTTGTTATTTCTAATAAATTGCCGTTGATTTCTTGTTATTATAATGTAGTTTTAATGTCTCCTTTTCCTCCATTTTTATAATATTTTGTTTTTTATTTTTTGGTTAGAGGACAGGAATAATTTGGAAAAGTTGACTCTTGCTGTCCTTTCACATCTTCCAACAGCAGTTTTATATGTTCATGACCTTTGGGGAGTGTGGCACCTCACCTTCTGATCAGGTGCGCTTTTTATGACAATTAAGTTATTAGAATAACTTAAAACAAGCATAAAATTGATTTTTCTATAACTGGCTACGAAGTAGTATTGGATTATGTACTTGTATGTGCTTGCTCAGACTTGTGGCTCCTTTTGAATAAGATGTCAGTGAAAGGCTTTCATTTTGTAGTTGAAATTTTTGTATTTCAAAATTCAATTCTAGGATTATTTAATACTGAGGGGCAGATTTGTTTTTGAACTCCTCGTCTGATTTGGCTTGAGATTTTCCATCGCTTTGAAGTACCCTCCATTAATTATCTAGTAGTTTATTTCTTAACCCTTCAAGTTTAAATATAAATAAACAAGTGGTGTAGGAGAAATCAGCCATAAACTTCCTGTGTTATATATTGATAAACTAGGAGTGAGAAATTGAGGTCGCGTGTTGAGTTTCTGACAAATGTTAGATGATAAGGATATTGAGATTGACAAATTGAAGTTTATCCTTATTTTTAAATGCTTATCACTGAAAAATACAAATTCCCACTGTTGAGACCAATGGGCTTCCCGTTTTTTGTCTGTTTGTTCTTTGTCTATTAATTGCTACTTTGTTCCATTCTTGCTTATTGGGGGTGTTCATGGTTTGGTTTGGATAAATTTTGAGGCAAATACTGAACCAATCCAAACAATTAGAATTATTTCGGTTTTGATTAGATTGGTGATTCCATTTAGAAAACCGAACCAAGCTAATGCGATTTAAATGGGTTGGATTGTTTCAGTTAACTCAGTATTGGACTATTTTTTAAAAAATGTAAAAATTGTAAATTATTTAATGAAGGATACGAGACTATTCTGTACTTTAATAGACTAGACACTAGAGAGAAGGACCAAAATTATACGTTTATACTTTTATTGTAGAATTTGGATGGTTGAGGTAAAAGAAGCATTCAAGAGACTTTAAAAACAGATGCTACACTTGAGAAAAATGAGACTGAGTGTAAATTTACTTGAGAGAAACCCCTCAGTCCATGAGTATAGGCTGAATACGTAATTTCATAATCAAATCCCTTATATTTAGGGATTGTCTAACTAATTGACAGCAATTAGTATCCTACATCCTATCCTATTTATATAACATATCAACCTTATTTACTGCCTTATTTATTGCCTAATTAATTATATTTACATTAGAATCAACGCTCACCCTCAAGTTGGTGCATATGTGTCATATGCATCCAGCTTGTTATATATGCTGTCCCTGAAGAGATTTGGTGAAGATATATGTCAGTTGATCATTAGAGTTCACAAATATAGTGATCTCTCTAGGGAGAACCTTTTCGTGAATAAAGTAACAATCAATATCGATATATTTGATCTGTACATGAAAGACTAGATTGGATGCAATGTGCAATGCGGCCTGATTATCACAAATGAGTTTCATGGGGCCAATTTTGCAAAACTTTAATTTTTTTGGTAGCATGGATTTAATGGCTTTCTTTAGAGTTTGGAAACTTTGAATTGGTGACTTGCTCCAGAATTAGGAGTTTGGTCTTGTTATTTTCAGAATTAGAAGTTTGGTTTTCCTATTTTTGATATGACTCAAATATTGTAAACTAATCATGTGTGTAACACCACAAACTGTGTACTAAATTGCCGGCTTATGGTTTTGTATGTGTAATTGTGTATTGCAGTTTTGTGGGGAAACTTTACAGTCCCATTAGGGTAATTGTGGAGCAACAGACATTCATTTGTAGATTAATCAGACATACAACGCAGAAAGACAAATAAAGTTCCTTGGTTTCAACTTTTGGCTGTTATTTTCCTTTATGATGGGGTATAAATAATCTGAAACAATTATAATATTTTAAAAGTTGTTTGATAAGGCATTCAGTTGATGATGGATGGTTATGCAGTTTTCAATATACAAAGAAATCAGAGAAAGGTCTACTGGACATTTGTGGTTTGATGTTGTATCAAAATTTGATCTGTTGAAGTCATCTCCTGTGGTCTATGCAACAGAATAGCCTTATCCCACAGAACATGAGCTGGAGAAGTACCGGAACTCCGGTCCTGATGGAGCTATTAATGTATGTGTCAAAACACAAGAAGGACTACATGAGGTGAGGAAAATCTGTTCTAAACTTTCATATTTTCACTGGAATCTTTAATAATTTGGGTGTATGTAAGAATAAAGCCATGGCAGTGACTTGCAAGTAATTTTTTGTTGATGGATTTCAGTAGTTGCACAAGGACCTTGTTGATGCTGGCTTATGGAACACTATGTTCCCCAAAGGTCAACTTGTGAAACAAGAAAACATTGTCGTGAAAAGAAAAAGGGTAGGGATAACTGGAGAGTTGCGTAAGTAGAAATTGGGCACTCAACTTGTAGAGAGTATTGCTTCTTATTTTTTGTGAAGAAATTAATATTTGAAGTTTAATTGAAAATGGGCCAAAAAACATGCCATTTTCATACTAACAAACTAAATCATCATGAATTGATGTTCACAAGAATAATATTGATAATACTTTCCACAAGCAATATTTGGAAAGACAATAGAATAATTTATTTATTGTCTCAGTTCCTGCCTGTTGATTTTTTCAATTCTACTTCCCAATAGTGACATAGGCTTCCTTATTATTTTCTTCCTTGACATACTATGATAGATGTGCGGAGTGTTTACTCAAATTAGCCCTCGAAAGACTTGAATATAGAATAGAGTTATTTGTGGTGAATTGCTTGAGGAAAAATCTTGTAAACCTAATTAAATAAGGAATCATAAATTAGAGAGAAAGTTGAGGCTGCCCCTATTGTGGAAAAAATGGTAGTATCTCATCTTAGGTGATTTGGCCACATGTGGAGATGGCCTAGGAGCCTATAAAAGTCCTAGTAAGGAGAATAGATGAGATGGATGATAGTTCAATAGCCAGAGGTATAAGAAGATCTAAAAGGATCATATGTGAAATTATTAAAAGAGATTTAGATTTTAATAGTTTGAATATAAACATGATTTATGATGGGACATTATAGTGTCATTTGATCTATGTAGCTGACCCTACTTAGTCGGATAAAGCTTAGATGTTTTAGGAGCTGGTTGAAATATATTACTTGTCCTATGTATTTGCATAATGGTAAAAAAATTTCGTGCGACCAAAGATATTAACTACTAAGGTTTATTACTTTTACTGTGTAGCTGAAGCAAAGAGTGCATGAGCTACTTAATTTGCAAATGGCCAAGATCAAAGATACAAGGAACAACCAAGAGAAGTGAAAGGTGCTACTCAAAGGATACATCAAATTTGTGAAGAAACTTCCTGGTCGAAATAGGGAAGTTGAAGTCTTCATATGCCTGTATATCTTTGTAAAATGAGTTAGGCATGATCTATGCCGAGCCTCCAAACATGAAAACAAGCAAAAGCTTCACCACAGGCTCCATTACTGCCTACTAGCAATTAGGCACCAGAGAGAGTAAATTGAAAGGTGACTAGTTGAGCTGAATCTTCCAGAAGTGTTTGGTTACCTTGGCTTGTTTGAGATTTTTCTTGTTCCAACCATTTTGGAGAAACAAGAAAAGCTTGTCCTTAGCCTTCAAACTTTCCAGTCCATGTGGCCACGGTGTGTAATCTTTGTTGTCGTCGGTTGTAACAGTGATGTATCTCAAATCTATTGTCAGAAGTAATGATCAATTGGTCTAGCAAAGGCATCATTCATTCTTGTTTGTGTTACGCCTTGCCAATGTTACCCAAAAAAAAAAAAAAACAAAAAAAAGAAAAAGAGAGTAAAATTTCATTTTTGTCCCCTGAAGATGTATATGACATTTAGTTTTGCAAAGAAAGTAGATATAAATATGGCCTAAGGAAAAAAAGAAAAAAAAAAGGCATAAATTCATCCATCTATGTAAGAAGGAAAAAAAGAAAAAAAAAGGCATAAATTCATCCATGTATGTAAGAACAAAGATTTTATTTTATTTTATTTTATTTTGGTGTAAGTATGAACGAAGAGATTGAAAGACTAAATTGATTTCATTTTGTATAATTAAGGGACAAAATTGACGTCAACTATCTATAATCGAGGAACTAAAAGTTTTTACAGGTTCGAGACTAAATTAATGTTATTTCATTTTTATGACAAATAGTTTAGTTTTTATTATTAACGAATTAAAATTGATGTTACTTGATTTTTGAGTTGTTAAATTAACGGTGTGTCTGGTACGAGATAAAAATGAAGATAAAATTTTTATGGAATCCATAAAATTTTTATTTCATACTAAACACAAGTAAGAGTGTTCAAAACTTATCCAAATCAAACTAAAATTGAAATAAATCAGTTTTAATTGGTTCTTATTTTATAAAAACTGATCGTTCGGTTCGGTTTCCGATTTTAGTTTCTAAAATCGAACCGAACCAAACCGAACCGATCATATCTTATATATTAATAATTATATATGTATATGAGATATATTATATATTATGTATTACTTATCTATATCTATACTTTTACAAATATACATGTAAATATATTATATAATATTTTAATACTAAAATTATTCAAGTATTTATATTATATCTTAACTCAATATTTTAGATTTATAATTATCTATTAATTCTTTTAATTTACTTAACATGAAATTTATTTTTTATACTTTATAAAACTTCTTAATGAAAAACCGAAAATTGAACGAATCCAAACTGATTTAAATTGATTTGTTTGGTTCAATTTTTTAATTATAATCAAATCGAACCAAACCAAACTAAAATAAAATTTATTATTTGGATCAGTTAGATTTTGCCTCAAACTTGAATCAAATCAAATTGCAAACACCCCAAAACACAAGTGTTAACGCTAAAAACTACTTCTATAATTAAATACTACTATAAAGAAATATTTTCATTTGGTGTTGATTTTATTTTAGTTTCTTATCCGTAAGATGAGAGGATATTATGAAACACCAATATATATATTAGTTATTCATTTCAAATATTCATAAAATATAAAATGATAAAATAGTAAAATTATCTTATTATTTGCATTAATATTTAAAGATAAATATTATATAATTGTAATTCCTTACGTGTTTGTTGTCGCAAGTGGATAAGTTGCCAGACAAGTAATAAAACAATAAAATTTCGTCTCACGATGATTAGGATTGAATATTATGATAATTTTAATTATCTACACTAGCTTAAAATTAGTGAGAGAAATTAAAGAATTAATTATTTAGTGAATTGAATTAAATAAAATTAAGAAGCTAAAACAGAACTTGAGATGAGTTTTAATACAACAAATGGATTTTTTTTTTTTTTTTTGGGGTCGTGATTAGTGGAAGTTACCTAGGCATGAGGTTTTCTACCAATTATTTGCAAATGGAAGGGATTTATTTACTTCAAAGTAAGTTTTGTACACTTACCTGGTTAAGTAACTTGTTATAGACATAAGTTCCAATCTTCTGTGGTGGCTTGCAGCATAGCAGCAGGGATACCTAGCCACATGAGTTTGAAGACTTTGCAACTGGTTTGACAGCAATTTCTCAATATGGACTGTTTCAATTATGAAAGGCTTCTATACAAATAATTTTTGTTTGATATATAATATAAACTATTTCCTGAATTTTACCTAATACCTTAAGCCTTTGTGACAATTGGTTTTTGACAGTTTTCTTCATTTTTATGAGTGAAAATAAATTCAAAAGAACTTCTAGTTGAACCGTTTGATCCATGTATTCAATTCCATCTATTGCAAAAAGGCTTTTGATGTTGTTGTATAGTTATGTTTTTTTTTATTTTATATAAATGAGAATTAATATGAGATGATATATAGACTATGATCTTTATTTCTTTATTCTTTATAGGAAAACTACGAAGCATCACTACCTTTTTTGATCCTTTCACTGACACCACTTTCTGTTGTCCACTGGAATTCTTCTTATCTATTCGCTGGTTTGTACGTAATAATGCCTTGGTTAAAATTTTCATTGCTGACCTTTTTTCTGCCGGTAGTAGCTTCTTGAAATTCAGAACATTAAATTTCAGACCAGAAGTTATTTGACTCATTTATTTTTTTTACGATTTCACCTAATAAAATGGCATAGGCATATAGTCCCTGTAATATTTTGTGTACAATGATTGTATGTATTCTAGTTAAAATAAAATGCTTTAAATATTACGAGCTTCCGAGTTTCTAGCTTTCCATACATTTCAAACTGTGCTACCTGTTATTTTATATGAATTTATACCACGCAGATGCATGGTACATTATTGGGTACTTTTCACCACCTATTCCCTGCGTCTGTCAGCAATAATCTGTTAGCGATGCTCACTCACCAACCTTGTTCTCTCTTCTTTTTGTTCTCTTTAGTTGACTAGCCATTCCATAAGCATGGGCACGTCATGAAACTCGGTTTTTGTCCGAACATTCAGCTTTACACTTTTGTTAATTCGCAAATATGCTTCCTGGTTAAGTAAAATGCGTCTCTTTACAACTGAAAGTGCATTAGTTATGTTTAAAAAGCTTTAAATCAGTAGGAATGACTTCTACAGCACTTTTGGTGTGTTTGTTGCTGCATTGGTTTCCTATTTAAAACATTAATGATTCACTGATATAACTTTTTCACGGCTTCTTTTTTTTTTTTTTTTCATGAATTACATTTTTCAAGTCATAAAAAAACACTAAAATAACTTATTAGTTTTAGTTCTCCGAAAAAATTATCGATTTATCTCATATTCTATTATACATATCTTTTTTTTTTTTGGGTGCTGTTGTAGGGTCTTTTTTTTATATGATATTTAAAAATAATTTATACCAAAATATGGGATTTTTGGATAAATTACGGAGGGAATTGAAGAAAAACCGCCATTGACGATTTTTCAAAATGCAACAATTTTTTTAAAAAGCAAAAACCGCCATTGACGATTTTTGAAAAACCAAAAAATAAATCATGTATTTCCGTACACCATATCAGAAAAAAGCAAAAACTGCCACTGACATTTTTTAAAAAAGTAAAAACCGCCATTGGACCATATTCATGTATTTTCACCCATAAATCTATATTTTTGTATATATCACACTTATCCACCATATTAAAAATAAAAATCTCTGCTGTCGTATACATATCTTTTAATTAAAAATGCACTTTTTTCTTTAATAAAAAAGCTCAAACAAAGTGCATGTCTCAGTTTCCCCATTGCATGAGCAAACAGATAACACTACTCTGTCCCTACCACCTATTGAAGCATTTACGTTTCAAGAGGACAAGTAGCATGTGCCCATGATAGTTGGACATAATTAGACACACAAGTTTATTTGTGAAGACAACAAATCCCCGCCCTGCCTCAACTGTACATGATAAACATTTTGGCAGCAACAGCTCATGTGACTTAGTATCACCTATTACTATTCTATCTATACTCCGCAGAAACAAAAATAGTGGCAGAAACTTCAAACAATTAAAGAAAAAAGATCTCTCAAAAAAAAAAAAAAAAAAACTACGAACATTAAAATCAAAATTACTTAAACTTGCCTGTCAACAAAACAATGATGATAATTAATAGACATATGATGCATATAGGCTCATAATCGGAAAAGTGCATATTGCATACACTAGTTAAATGGTTCACGGAGTCGAGTTTTAGAACAAAATGATAAATTCAGAGATCACAATTGAAAAATCCAAGAAGAAAGCAGGCGTGCAACAAACAGTCGCCATACACAGGCATAAAGAGAATCAAAGAAAAGACCAAATTCCAAAAATCGAACATATAAATCTGTCAGCAGTAATTGCTACAACTGTACACATAACAGAATACAAAATTTCGCGATTGATAGTCACAACGAGGTGACTTAATCAGAGGTAACCTATTTTACTGAATTTCAATCAACAGAATATCAAGAGCCATAACCCTCAAACAACTCTCTCTCCTTCGGTTGTATTACACACTCACCAAACATGTCCTTGAGCTTTTCGTGCCGAACCATCTGATCAAGAACTTCATCCTCAAAAACCACAGCGGCACTCTTTTGTTTATCATCTTCAGTATTTCTAGCTGAGAAAACCAGTTCAGACAACCGGTCCTTTTTGGCCTGCATGCAATACTTTGTGTATTCGGTGGTCCCCCGTGTTATGAGATGATATGTGTACACAACTTTCTTTTGGCCAAGCCTATATGCTCTGCTAATAG
Source organism: Pterocarpus macrocarpus (assembly GCA_031439585.1). Taxonomy (NCBI): domain Eukaryota; kingdom Viridiplantae; phylum Streptophyta; class Magnoliopsida; order Fabales; family Fabaceae; genus Pterocarpus; species Pterocarpus macrocarpus. Next base: position 32,695,909 of record CM062515.1, read on the forward strand.
CTTGCCTTTCCACTGAGGGATTCCAAACGACATCCAGCAGCACAACCCTTGAAGCTCCAACCAAGTTAATTCCCTCAGAACATGCTTTTGTTGATGCAAGTAATATCTTTGCCTGGCTGTTTGCATCATTGAAGCCGTGAATCAGGGACTGCCTTTGCTTTTTATCGAGTTTACCGGACATATACAACACCTCCTTTCCCTCGGACCAATTGAAAACTGACTTTAACTGCTCGATAATTAATGTTAAAGGATCAATGAATTGACTGAACACAAGCACTTTCTCATTGACTGCCTCACACAGCCGTACGAACTCCACCAAGAATCTGGTTTTGACACCAACATATGGGTTCAGTTTAAGGCCTTCCAACTGATCCCTGTCAACAACAGATTCTTCTTTTCCTGATAGAGAGCAGCAGAGGAAAAGGGATGGATGGACAGACACCAAAGCCAGCTTGTGTTCAAACTTCAATGTGTTCTGAGAACCTTCAATGCTTTGTAAGAGTGCTTTCTGCATATTATCTGGCATCAAAGTCACCACGCAGTCTCTCAAACCAGGAAGGTTTTTTTGAAGGATACTTCCCTTGTGAACATGAACAAATGGATCCATCAGCAACTTTAACTGGCGTATTTTATCATCTGCGGGATTTCCGGTTGTTTTGCCAGAAGAAACTGGTTCCCGACTCACACCTTCAGATGCTTTCTTTTCTTGCATTAATCTGCTTTGGCAGAATTTTTTGAGTTCTTGTGGTATCCTGTCAGGAAAGGATGGTTTGACTAAGCATAGTGTATTATAGAGTTCTAGAAAATTATTCTGGAAGGGAGTCCCCGAAAGGATAATCCGCTTCCGAGCTTGAATTTCTGACAGAACCTTCCAAATAAGACTACGCTGATTTCGAGGTGTGTGCCCTTCATCCAGAACTAACAAACCAGGAATTTCATGCAGAATCTTCCCCATCACTCCTCTTGCACTGTTTTCCTTCACACTTGCATATCTCTTCTCTTTTTTACTACTCCTATTTTTCTTCTGAGTTCCCAGATCGGCTTTGGAGTTGTCCCCAGCAATCTTCTCGTACAAATTATAGCTGATTCCAAGAATGCTCTTCTCTTTGAACCATGAATACAACTTCGCCATGCGTATGTGTTCGTTGTTTGGATTTGGAGACCAAGCAACTTCCTTTAAGGCAGCAACATGTTCTTTTCCAGATAACTCAGGATTGTTCAGATTGTGGAATGGGATTCCTATGCCCCATTTTTGGAATTCATCTTCCCAAGTTAGCAGTAAGCTTGCAGGAGCAATAATAACAGGATGACACTTTGGAAATACTTCCAAATATGTCTGAAGAAACACAATTGTCAACCGAGTCTTTCCAGTTCCAGGAGCATGAGAAATAATGCATCCACCGGCGCTATTGGGATCAGCACTCTTCAATGCATCAAGTTCCATAGTTCCTGCCAGATTTGTCCAAAGAAACTCAAAACCTTCTCGCTGATGAGCATATAGGTTTTGTTTGATGTCAGGAACTAGGTCCCAAACCGTTCCCTCATGATGACAGCAAGAAGCCTCTGACGCACCATCAGATACATTGTTTAGAGCCTCATCAAAGGGTGACACATTTGCTCCATCAGATGATACCCTATATCTTGGTCCTTGCATAGGAGATTCGTTCACCTGTGTTATGTACAACACAAGCATGCAAACAAGGACACCTATGTCAGTCCTTATCATCAATATATTGCATTAAACATGCTCAATCACAGAATCAAATCAACACAAATATAAATTAGCAAAAATTAATTTAAGCTCTAAGGCTCAAATAGCAATCAATTGCTCTTTTACTTTCTACATAACCCGTGACAAGGATAAGAAATTAAGCAAAGATGCTCAAATGCAGTGAGCATCATAGTTAAATAGATAATAGTCCACTTGATGCCCTAGTTCTTAGGTTTAGAGCAACTCTGATTGAAGTTGCCAACTAACTTAGCTGATAAAGTCTCCTAAGCATTCAAAAATTAAGGAAAACATTTTTTTGTGAGCTGTCATCAAACGGTACTTACAAAGGGTGGTGTGATATCTTTGATATGTGTGACAGTCCAATGGCACAATTTGCAGTATATCCCAATCTCCTCATCAAGAAAAAAGTTGTGCTTGCAAAGGGTGGCTGGACTCTCTCTATTTTCTCCTGCTTCGGTTGTCCCTACACTGCCAACCTGCAGATCATAACATACTCAATTAATGATCACATATATCATTAATATCAAGCCTAAAAGAAGCTTAAGCCTGTGTAAATTTAAATTATAACCCAAATAGTTGTTGCGTGAAGTTGTCTTCATCAAGAAATAGCTGAGTGAGTATTAGTTCTAGAAATGACAATCAACTGTTGAACATCCGTCCACTCACCAAGAATTCAGAACAGAAAACTATCATTCAAAATAATAGAGTAACAGCCTACCACTAGTGAACAAAAAAAACACAAAATCCAAAGTCAAATGGTACTTGAAAACAAATAATTCAAACTGAAAATATATATTTTTTATATTTTTCTGAAGTCTTTCAGCTAGAATAGGGAGATCTACCAGGGAATCAACTTCGCCTAATCTGAGCAAAGTTTCCATTTCTTCCCACAGCCTATCTAACTCCTTCTCAGACTCAGTTTTTTCTACCGGTACTTCCTTCTTAATCCCAAAAGTAAATCTCAGTGGAAGTGTCTCTGCACAAGGTGGTGGCCGAGTATCTCGCTGATGAACATCGTCCCTTTCTTCAAACCTATTTGAATCATCTTTAATGGGACTGCGCTTGCCCCGAAAGCATTCATCAAGGAGTTCTACTAAATGCAATTCCTTTGGCTTAGATGGATTCCTCTGGACCTTACGCCCCACATCTCTATAACCAGTTTCGCTATCCACCCGTGCCATACTCTCACGATTGTTGCTGTTAGCCACACCCTCATGCTCCCTGTTGGCCTTCCTTTCCTTCTCACTCTCCTTGTTCTCCCCTCTTTCTTTCTCATTTTCCATCTTTTTATCTTTCTGCACTGGCAAACTTTGACAACCTCCCCAGCTATCTTGTTCCTTTTTATCCTTTTCCACTTCATGTTCAGAAGGGTTAGAGCGACGTAAACGCTTCTGGCAATCGCCAAAGGCTTCAACATTAGCACTGACATTTTCTCCTGTTCTTTCTACTCTCTTTGCCCCCGGTTTCTTTGCTACCTTCTTTCCTTTATCGTCATGCATCTTGGTAGAACAGCCCTTCGTCTTGCCTTCCCGAGAGTTCATGCTAGCACAATTAGCATCCTTGGATAGCTCTTGATCTTGCTCACAACACTCACCATTATGTGTTGAGGATGAAGCGTTTTCAAGCTCCTCCTCCTCGACCTGCTTATCTTTCTTTCCCAATGACGTTGAGCTGTCACCATTCTTTCTGCAAATTGCAGAACTTTCAGTTTCTACATTCCTCCCCTGCTCCTCCATAGAAGGAGTTCCTTCATCAAAACCTGCAAACCTCTTGGTCCGAGACCCGCTGCTTTTCTTCTCCCTCCTATTATATCTCCTCCGCTCCTTTCCCTCCCTCTCATCCTCATCATCATACGAGGTAGAACCATCATCACTACTTGAGCCTTCTCTTACATCTTCCACTTCGAAATCTTCATCACTAGACTCGTTATCATCTGTATCAGTGGAAGAGCCACAAGCAAACTCCGAGCTACTTTCATCCTCTTCACTTCCTTCCTCGCTCTCATCACTTTCTTCCTCACACCCATCACTATCTCCACCCAAGTCTATCGTTATAGGGTTTTCAGGTCCTAAACCGCATCCATCATCACCAAAGCTTTCAGCATTATCAGGGAATTCATCACTTCTTTTAACTTCCTCGTTCCTGTCTTCCATATCAACATCAACAGGAACAGCCTCCTCGCACCCTTCATTCTCAGAATGCTTCTTCAACCCGCCTTCATGTGCATTCTCACCGTCATCACTGTCATCAATTTCGATCACCTCTCTAGGTGGAGGCACCTCAACCAACTCCCTCTGTTTACTAGAGGAAGAAACAGGGCCCGTTTCCCTATCATCAAGGAACTCTCCCAAAACCACAACATCATTTTCAGGCTCAGCTACCCTTTTCCCCTTCAAACCACCACCACTTCTCTTATTCCCCTTGGACTTCGATGATGAAGCTCGAGACCCAGATTGCAGTCTCCCCTCTGCACCACAAGAAGCACCTCCACTGCACAAAACACGTAACCTTTCACCCTCACACAGGTTTTCTCCCACGAACACCACGTCAGGCTCACCTACCCTTTCCCTCATTCTCCTACCTCTCCCCCTCCCACGGCTGGAGCCACCTGCCCCTGAAGATGACGATCCGCCATGTACGAACCTCGGCAAGTTACGATCTTTCTTGCTTCGGGTCCTGCTACCAACACCACCTTTGGGGTCCATTGCTGAACAAAAAAGAAAGCTTTTTTTTTGTTTTGACGACGTTTCTGTTACTCTTCCTTTCTTTTCTTCTCCGTTTCAACCAGGCAAAAGAGAAAGAGACCCACAGCTAAAAACGCTTCCTTTATCATTCCTCTTCGATATAACAGAATGAAGAAAAAAGAGAATATGAAGCGACGGAATATGAAGAGAGGAGCTGAAAGAGAACGCAAGAAGATGAGAATGTGAACGGAGCAAGTAGCAAGAGGAAACGAAAAAGGACGCGGGAATGCGGAGAAAAGAAACGGGAGAGAGACAGAGAGAGTGGCAGGTGCAGTGCCGGTTTCTATATGTGCACGTACATCAGGCGCCAAAGAGCAAGGGAATCAGACTTCTGGCCACTCCAAATATGTTTAAAGCAAATGTGTCAAGAATACAGCGAAGTCTAACAGTCCAAGGTTTCCCACGAGAAACGAAAAGGATTCTTCGTTTTTTGGTGACAGATATTCTATTGTTGGCCAAAAAAACTCCATAGAAAATATGTAAAAGTTTTTGGGAATAATTTTTATGAATTAATAATATAAAATAATTTCATGTTAAATAGAAATTTTAAAAAATAATAAATTAGAGTAGATAATTATTATAAATATGGTTATTAAACTCTCGAGTTAATTTTTAAATTTTTATGAGTTTACGATCTTATTATATAATAATGAGTCAACACATATATAAATTCTTTTTTTTGTAAATTTGTATAAATTTAAGTAAATTTTAATAAAATTGATAAACTATTAATTCTATAAATAAGTTTATGAGTCTAAAATTATACTTAATTTTACTTTTTAAATGTAAAATATTAATTCTATAAACCAAAGTGTAGTTTGCTTCTTCTTGTTTTTTATTTTCACATTCACCAAAAAAAAAAAAAAAGCTTATTTATCCTAAAAGTTCTTTCTAGTTACAAATAAATAGATAAATATCTCGATGAAAGTTGTAAACATGACTAACTTTGAAAGTCCCAATTTAAACCTATGATCTACTCTCTAAAAAAAATGCTAATAAGACTGACGTCTGTAGGCTAATAAGACTGTGGAATATATGAGGTAAATATAAAATTTGTTCGTATTATAAAAACATATTTTAATTAGCAAATAAAATATTTAAGTACTTAATTGATCATATATAACACCAAAGACTAATGAAATTAAATCAAATTTAATAAATTGCAATGAGAACAAAAGAATATAGTTGTTGAAGAAAATTATATGCAGAAAATTTTATAATCACTTTTTTAAAACCTTAAAAGATTTGGAATTCTCATTTTCAATTCACACAAAAATCAAATAACTTATCCATAACAAATCAGAAAAGGAATGTAAATGTTATCATAATAAGCTGTGAGAAAAAAACACGCTTGGTTGTTACCCATTAATCCCAATGTTTACGGTAGCTTCACCAAGTAAAAGTATCACAAAACACCATTCAAGATCAACCTTAAGACATATTCAATACCCTAATAAGTGAGATATAAAGTTCATATGTAATAATAATAATAATAATAATAATAATAATAATAATATAGTCAAAGTTAACAACATGACACCTATTGCAATTCCATTCCATTCTACCAAAATTGTTGTGAACATTCAATAAACAATTAAAAAATACATCAAGCAACGATGTAACAAGCAACATGGTAACGACAGCTTCAATTAGAGCATATAAATTATCAACTTCTTTGAAATGTATCTTTCCCTTAGTGAATTAATTCTTCAATTTAAATTGCTCAACTACTATGCTGAGTGATGCGTGCGTAGATGTAAGTTAAAATTACAACAAGTTTACAATAATGAAATTAACACATCTACTTTTATAATGTCAGATAAGAACTGGAAAAAGAAATGGGAGTAAGAACAAATACAATTTAACACACTTTTGGAATCCACCCAAAAGATATCAAGAAAGAACTCAATATAGAGTAAGAATGCGTTGTATTACAACCATAACCTAGTCACCTATTTAATATTAGTTGCAGTACAAACCTTTCTCCCTTAAATATAACCATTAATAATTAAAATTCTAAAATTCTAAAATATTTTTTCTCTTTATTTGTTGAATATTAATGACTACACAATTTTCTAATGTTGGAAATTAAGTCTAAATTTTTTCCATAATTTTCTTAAAGACCCTTAACTAATACTCCATCCATTTCAATTTATTTGTTTATTTGGATAACTTGATTCATTCTTAAATCAATATATTTGAAATTATATCTAGATACATTGATATAAGAATGAACCAAGTTATCAAAATTGACAAATAAATTGAAACGGAGGGAGTAATTAATAGAATTGTGCATCTTTCATTTATTGTTCTTGAATTCCTCTATCATTCTTTCAGTTTAAAAAAAGACTTGTCCTCAAGTCGGACTTCTTCTTCGTATAGAGACAAATAAAAGACCATTTATTTTTGAAGATAAGCACGGGGATGGATGAACTTAAGATGTTTTGGATTGAAGAAGTATCATTTATATGATTATGCCCTTTTTTATGTTTTACTTTAACTTAATAATCTAAACCAAATCAACTCAATTTCAATCGAATCAGTTTTGGTTTTGTTGAAAAAAAATTTTAAATATAAACTAAACTAATTCAATTAAATTTTATAAGTTCGGATTTATTTTTCTCTCAAATCTAAACCAAACCAATTTATTTACACCCCTATCTACATTTACAATTCTTAAAGATATGTTTGTCATGCTATATTAGATATCACAAAATAAGCTAATACTATACATTATGCAGGCTATATATTGTATAAGTTTATTCGTTATATTCCTCTTTATACATCAAAATGATATATAATTTAATTAACTCAAGGAAGACTGGATTTATCCTGATATTATTTAACTAAGAGGTAATTATTAAGTAAATAAAAATCAAAATTATATAAAGAATTAAAATAATTATTTTAATTAACGAATTTAATCATACATATTATAAGATAATTAATATTTAACATATAAATAAATATATAGAATATTTAAAAAAATATAGAATATTATATATTTTCTTAACTTTTTATATTTTGTGAAATAAAAATAATTATTGAAAAATAATAAATTGAATAATAAATAATAAATAATATTTAATATAAATTACAATCTTATATAACAAGAATTAATAAATATTTATTATAATCATTATAATTAATAAATATTTACTTTCAAATTAAAATCAAATAATTAATAAAAATATTATTTCATTATAATTTTATTTTTATTAAATGTTTTTCTTATAATTAAAATTTTTTTAACAATATAAGAATAAGAATATTATATATATCAAAATATCTTATATAACATGTAGCCAAAAAAAAAAAGCATCTTATATAGAGTGTGTTTGATTCAGCTTGTTTTGAGAAAAAAAAAAAAAGAGAAAAGAAGCTACTCATTTTAGGTTTATTTGGTTCAACTTATTTTGACGAAAAAATAGTTATTTTTTAACAAAAAAAATCACTTTTATTAAAGCTATTCATATCAGTTTCTACTCAAAAGTTAACAAAAAGTTATTTTTAACTTTTAAGTAAAAGTTAAAATGAATAGTTTTTATAGAAAATGATGTTTTTTAGTAATTGAAAAATCACTTTTAAAAAAAAAAAAAAAAAGAGCTGAAATAAACACATCTTTTAGCATCAACTCAAAAGTTAAAAAAAGAAAAATTATATTCTATCTCTTGAACTATAAGTCATGTGTAAATCCCTAAACTTAAAAAATATGCAAATTAATCCCCTGAATATTCCTGATTGTGCAAATTGACCATTTGTTAATTTTTTTATCAATTGTTAACAGAAAATCACATATTTAAGAAAATGTGGGTATCAGATTGTATCTTTAAAAAAGTTCAACAGGTTGATTTGCATATAACCTAAAGTTCAGGGGGTATTGTACATTTATTTTGACTAAAATACATATTTACAAAAGTTGACGGGGTTGATTTGTAAATTTTTAAAATTTAGGGGCAAAAATGCACGTTGCCTGTAATTTGAGGGGGTAAAGTGTAATTTTTCCTTTAAAAAAAGTTGTTTTTAGCCTTTAAATAAAAGTTGAAATGAGTAGTTTATATAAAAAATATTTCTTTAGTAGTTAAAAAATTCACTTTATCAAAAAAAGGTGGAAAATGCAACCATATTGTGATGTCAAATACTACATACAATTAAAATTTTAACTAACTTTATACTATTTAGCCTTATACGATTCAAATTCTTGCCTTGTACTATTATCAATTTAAAATTTTTTGACTTTATTTATTTTTATTTTTTAACAAATAAGGAAAAAAAAAAAAACAAATTCTCCTTGATTGGGCAATTAAAGACCAACCTTCTACTTTTTGAAAAACAGCCTAAAAGAGGTAAGCATAAAATAATATAATACATGGGTATTTATAATTGTCTTAGGAGTAAAAGTTTTTAGTCTAAGTGATGTGGGATTTAAGTACTTTATATTATTTATAAGAATAAAAAACTCTTAGTCTAAGGGAGTATTTGGCAAACTAGAAAAATTGGCTAACTAAGTACAATTGGGCCTAATTTTTAATAAATATTATTTGATAACTATCTAAATATTTTAAAACTAGTTTTTATTTACATCAATTTCGACCTAAAACCAATTCTTAAAAGAAATCAATTTTAAATTGATTTTATTTTCGGATTAATTGCATTTTACCCCCTACATTTTAAAAATGTGCATCCTGATTCCTTGCATTTTATCAAATGTGCATTTTATCCCTAATAAGTATACTATCCTCCCTTGAAATTTGGGTCATGTGCAAATTGGCCTCCTGAACTTTGCTAAATGTGCAACCCGACACCCTAAACATGTGATATTTTTGTGAAAAACTTGATGAAAAAATTATCAGAAGGACCAAAGTGCATATTTGATAAAATGTAGGGGGTCGGATTTACGTTTTTAAAATGTAGACGGTAAAATGCACATAACCTAGGGATAAAAGTGCAATTAACCCTTTATTTTATTCCAAACTTTTCTCCTTCATTTTATATCTTCTCACTACTTTTCTTCTCATTATGCATTAATTAATTCTTTTTTCATTGACCTTGTTAACCGTCCTCCTTTGTCATGCACCTCCGTTAGCAGCCACCATCCACCATCATCTGCCGCTGTTGATTACCGCCATTGTCTATTGCCGCCCACCTCCCACTACCAACTGCCATTGTTTGCCACTAGCCACCAGTTTTTGTTGCTGCCTCTGTCACTATCGACTGCCACCACCTGCCACCATCTACTGCCGCTGTCTACCCGTCATTGTCGCCCACCACCGTCTACCACCATTTGCACGATTTATTTTTTAATGACATAGTCAAAAAGAGAGAGGTGTGAAAGAAGAAAAAGAATAATGTCAAAATTAATTTTCAAGTTGCCAAATCAAACAACGCTTAATAAAAATTTAGTTTATTTTTATATTGGCTTATATAATTGATTCTATTTCTTATCATGTAACTTGATTTTTAGGGTTGCTAAACACCCCCTAAATAATGTGGTATCTGAGTATTCTATCTTTAACTCCTTATAAATAAATGCTCTTGTATGCATAATTTTTTTAAAAAATAATTTTATTAGTAGATAATTGATATGATAATATTAAGCTAATATAAGCTATAAACTATGTAAACAATGCTATAAAAAAGTAAACTCAATATTAATATCATTAGCATATTATGTTAAAAATTTTATTTTACTCTTTATTTGTATTGTTTAATAATTTTATTTATTTATTTTATATATATATATATATATATATATATATATATATATATATATATATATATATATATATATATTACACCCCAATTAAACCAGTGAAACCAATCTAATATCTATATCTAACCTAATATCTAATATAATATATTAAAGTAAAACCTTGGATTCACACTGCCATGTGGATTTTGATTTTGCCATTTAAAAAAGTGTTTTGATATTTATCATATTTTAAATGGATCTTATTTGCTTTTAAAATAGCTTTTTTGAAAAATTAAAAAATTATTATTTGTATACTAACACCCCATAAAAGCTGCTAATCAATTTTATTTTTTAATAATCTTCTGCAAGAAGTCATTTAAGTTGTTTAAATTCAACAACTTAAAACTTATCAAATCAAAAGTTAATAGGCAAAAATTTTAAACTTTTGAACTAAATAATATTTAGTTTTTTTTTTTTTTTTTGTGTGTATTTGAACCTAACGTTATTTTTTTATCTTTTCATTACCTAATTAATAATTTCAGGATTGTTATGCATTATTAAAAATAATTATTAGAGAAATCATTTTTTAATTTTTACTTACTATTATCTCTATTAGAGCTTAATTTATTCTTTTTTTTTCTCCAATTGTCCTTTAATTACTTTTTTTACTGTGAATTTATTTATTGAGAGGTTAATTTTGAAGTAATAGTTATAGATGTTAAGAGACTACATAAGCAAAGTATTTTTCTATAAATATTTTTATTGGGTTTTCTGTTAAGTATTATAATGATAAATTAATTAATATATTATAGCAGGTGTGAGTTGGACGTTTTGTTATAATGTAATGTTTTTTGGTATTATCTTGGTTTTTACCACGTGATATCCTTAAAATATTTTAATTTATTTTTTATTTTAAAAATAAATAACAAAAATAAAAAACATTTACTTTCTTTTTTCTTGATATAGAGTCAAGCATCCTCTACACTATAATGCAAGCCATAGTAATTTAATTGACTATGCTATTTTACACACAAATGATGAATTATACCAAAATAGACACTAAGATTAATTAAAAGGTAATTATTTTTTGGAAAATATAATTTGTATCTAACATACTTTTTAAATATTTATTTTTCTTTATTATGTATCATTTAAGTAATATATTTATTTATGGATGTGTTGAAGATGATAATTTTTTAATTTCATCAATTTATACATGAATTTTAAAAGTAGTTTTTTTATAATAGTCATTTACGTAAATTTAGGGTTTAGTGGTTTGAAAAATAACATGTCAGATAATTTATTTTTGGTGATATGATAGTATGAAAATTAATAATTTTACTATTTTGTAATTGGATATTTGAATCTTTTCTATATGTTAGAAAATTTTCATGAAATACATTTATATCTACATTATTATTATTATTAAAAAAATTAAATTATTATGCTAAATATTTTTACATAATTATTTCTACAAAGATATATGTTTTCATTCGTAAATTTGAACTTCCTATGTTACATTTTATGATATTATAACGTTTTCATACAATATAACCAAACTAGATTGTACAAGATATAAGAAAAAAGGTAAGAATTTTTTTTTCCGTTGTTAAATTGCAACATGAAAATTAATAGTATATATTTGAATAAAGTGAATTTCAACTATGGATCAATAATTTTTTTTAAATTAAAATTGATATTTTGTTTAACAAGAATTTATCACTATTTTTTTTTATAAATCAATATATATTTCTGTAATTTATGTTCTGAGCTAAAAAATTTTTCTCTTTGTCCATATTATAGATTTATCTTAGTATTTAATTTTAAGATATTATAAATAATATATTTTTATTTAAGTATTTTTAAAACAGTTATATTATAGTTATTTTATTTTTTTATTTAAATTAATTTATAATTACAATTTAAATGTATTTATAATTTTATGTTATAATAATAAACCGTGCATCGCATGAGAAACTATACTAGTAAATCTTTAAACAAATACCTTGTCTAGTTCCATACCTGATCTAATTTTTAGAGCCTTGGATTTTATACTATAAGGTCTTTTCTCACCATGCATGTCAAGCAACCCCATAAAAATCTTAGAACCTTAGATTTTTTTTTTTTGGGAAATTTAATATATGCAACACTATTTTTCTGAAGCCAAAACTTGACTTTACACTTTGATTTTTCCAATATAATTGGAACTGCTATCGTCGTTGTTCTTAGTCATTTCGTCATCGTAACTTATTAGAGCAAATATACAAAGACTACCCAGCTATGAGAATAGCAAGTTTGTTACTAGCTAGAGTTTGTTATTATGTTAGTATTATAATTCTTCTTCTAGAATATTCTCTAATCCCACATATGTATGCACACACTTCACACTCAATACACCCCTTTCCTTTACCTTATTGTGTCTATATAAGCAGCCTATACTACTATTAGAATTATATCTCTAAAAATTATCATTTAGTGAATCTATTTATATTTCTCAACAATCTCTTAGCTTTTAGTTTTTGGCTCTAAGCCATGTTCTGTAACATAACTCACCCCATTCCATAAAAAATAACAGCATTAAGCCTTCTTTTCTCTCTCTACTAAAACACTCAATTTAGTTTGGTAGAAATTTCTCATCTCACTCTCAGGGTGTGTTTGGCAAAGGAAAGAAATAAAAAAGAAAGAAAATAAGAGGAAAGAAATTAAGAGAAAAAAAATTGAGTAAATTTTTATTTTCCATAAATATGTTTGAATGAAAGGAAGATAAGAGGAAAAAACATAGAAAAAAATTATTTTCTCTTATTTATTTGTATGCAAAAGTGAGAGGAAAGAAATTGAGAGAAAAGAAATTGAGTAAATTTTTATTTTCCACAAATATATTTGGATGAAAGGAAGATGAGAGAAAAGAAAATAGAAGAAAAATTATTTTTTCTTATTTATTTGTGTGCAAAAGTGAGACGAAAGAAAAAAAATAATGATGCTAAATGACAATTTTATTCTTATATTATTATAAAATATTTTTCCAACCATAAATATGAAATCATAACAAAAATTAGTTAAAATATAAAAGTTAATACAATTTTATCATAAATTTATCTATCAAAATAATATAAATAAATATAATAAAAATTGACCTTTTATATTTATATAAAAGTATTCGTATTTATATTTTTAATTTATATATTTACTAATTATATTAATTAATATCAAATAAAAAATTTAATAATTTTTAATTTAACAAACTTAAAATAATATCAACTTATTAGACCAAATCAATATTAATAAAAATAAATTATTCAAAATTATTTAAAATAAAAATACTATTTACAGCATGTTCTATGGACTCCAAGGCTGTTAGTTTTTGCCCTGTTGGGCGTGAAGTCCCTTATTCCACCAAAAACAAAACAAAACAAAAAAAAAAAAATTCAAAATGACTTCACTGTGTTGGGCGTGAAGGCACTGATGTGGGGCCCTTTGGCCATCTTATTTTCTTGGGTCAATAGTGCCATTAAGAGCGCAAAAAATGAAAAAAGAGTGAGAGTAATATTAAAAAAAGGGCAAAACTCTGATGCAGATGAAAAATACATCTGCACATGAAGATGTCAAATCTAATCAATAAAAATGTGACATGTGGACATATGTATCGTGCATCTCATCAAATATGATATACTATAAATTTTTCATTTCTCTTCTCAACCATCCCTTCATTCTCGACAATTTTTCAACTCTCGTTTTTCCCTCATTCTCGTGAATAAGGAGAGGCAGCCACCCACCGCCGTTGGGTCTCGATACCATTCGTTGCAGAGTCACAACGTCGTTAGTTTTGCGCCACCCGTCGTCGCAGGTCCGTTGCTGCCACCGGAGAAGTTTCAGGAAGTTGCGAGTTGCACAAATCTAAGCACGACAAAGATGAAGACAGTCTATGGCCACCCCTGCTGCGGAAATCGCAAGTTGCTGCTTATGGTGCCCTTCCTGTGTGCTGCCCCTATTGCCGTCACCACTGCGTTTTGGATCTAGTTGTTGTTGTTGTTGAAGGGTTCTTGGAGAGAAACTTGAGAAGATAGGGAGGGAGTTGTCACTGTGGTTAAGTTGTGGGAAAAATGGAGATGAATGTGAATGGGGTACATGCTGTTGAAGTTGCAGGGAGAGGGAAGGTGATGGCACTAGAACGAAAGAAGCAGAAGTGGGTCGGAGAAAAGGATTTGGAGGTATTTGGTGGAGTTATTAGAGTGCATCCACAGAGTTGGGATAGCCATTTAGACCGCCCACATGTCACATTTTTATTGATTAGATTTGACATCTTCATGTGCAGATGTATTAAAAATCATAATTTATGCTCATCCTCCTTCTAGTTTCCGCCCAGTTTTGGGGTGAAAAAATTTTACTCCACAAATAACTTTGCATCGTTTACCATCTCCCTCACTTTTCCTTTTACGACCAAACAAAGAAGAAAATAATTTCTTTCCATTCCCACTCCTTCCTTCCATTTTCAGTCCAACCACACAAAGTGTCAGTGCCTTGCAAGGGTAAGGGCCCTCTCAATCCCTTTGAAGCGGTTTGAAATCCCTTTGATCTCTCACCTCGTTTGGCACTGATTCCCTCCATTTGATCTAGTCCTATAAATAGTTACCGGAAGATCAGAACAGAGTCGTACGGAGTCTGTTGGTCTTTTTTTTTTTTTTTTTTTTTTTTTTTTTTTTTCTTTTTTTTAAAAGTAAATTTAACACCCCATTTTTACACCTAGTAAAATGCTGCCAAGAACTCATGGATTTCGTCTAGCCGAATTTGGGTTTTGTCTAAAAATTTAGCTGAGTTTTTATTGGAATTGCAATTGATTTGGGAATTGGGATTAATAATCTTGCTTTAGTTTTATAATTTTCCTTGACAGCTTTTACTTAATCTGTCCTGCATTTTATGCCAATTTTAGCATCTGATATACTGCTATTTTGTTTGCTTTCCATTGAAATACAATTTTTTTTTTTTTTTTTGGCTGTGCATTGGAGTCTAAATTTAATTCGTGTTTTGTGTTACCAATGTTCCCTTGCATATTCATTAAGTCAAGGGTCTATTGACAATCCACAGAGACTATATTGCCTGTCTGCCTTGATCAGTTGAACTGCGAAAGCTTTATGAAGGATAATTTAAATACTAATTTGTGAAAGTATAGGATCAATTTTATTTTATTTTTTTTCTTGCAGGAAGTATATCCTTAATTTTATGGTGCAACAGGTTAATAAATCTATTGCATTGTCAATTGTTTTCCCTGATCACGGGCTTTTATCTTATTTTATTTTATTATTTTTTTGCATTGGTGAAATGAACTTTCTGATTGACTTATATTCTGCATTAGCCTTTTTTTTTGGGTACATTCTAATAACCAATTTAATATGTTGACTTTTTTGAAATAATATATTCTATTGCTGTATTAATATACCTTTGAGATATTACTGTTCAGCATCATAGATAATTTCCTTTTGAACTATCATTATATTTTATTTTGAAATTGTTTGCAGATACAATTAAATAGCTACTCATCGGAACAGCTGTTGAAGCTTCAAACCAGGTATTCATGGTTATTTTACCCACTGGCTTGCTTCTGGCATTTATGCATTTAGATTTGCTCTTTTGGAAATGTTATAGAACGAAGATTTTTATGTTTCTCTTACTGCCATACAGAATTTGAAGGTTTAAGTCTTTGAAAACTCTTAGATTTAGGATCTTCTGGCAATTGAGTTGTGATCAAATTGGGCAATATGATCTAGAATACTCAATTCTACATCAGGAAAAATATTGCCATATGTTGTGAGTAATTTTCTTTTGTTTTGTAAAGATCATAGCATTCTTATGTAGTATACATACTGACCACTTTTTCTTTTTCATTTTTTCCTTTTTTTTTTTTTCCATATTCATTTGATTGTAGGGTGCAAATGCAAGCATTCTAGAGAAAAATCCTGTCATTGTTTTTTGTGTTAGGCGAGCACTGACTGACTACATTCAAATCAAGGATTTCTACAATCAACTTCCTTCTGATTGGACCTTGATGAAATACTGATGCATGTTAGTTTATTTTACATTAGCCAAAATCAGCTCACTATATATCCATTTGATATGTTCCTCATGTCGTACTCACATGATATTTTGGTTTATGATCTTATTGTGCTTACCTGTATGATCCTAGTATAATATTGACTGTATTGTTCTTTAATAAAATTATACTCCCTCCATTTCAATATATCTGTCAGTTTGACCAAAGTGGTATATTTGAAAATCGATGTATCTGGATACAATTGTACATGTGATGAAAGGGGACTTGCATTGCCCTCATTTTCTGGCAAAAGTTATTCAGGTGCTGCTCACTACAAATGCCATTCTATATGTACTCAAACAGAATTTACACAAGGCTCAGGAAAGAATGAAGCTGCAGGCCAATAAACACCATAGCGAGATAGAATTCTAGCCTAGTATCTCATGTGCCTTAACTACAAGCACTCAAATTAAAATCTCTAACGAAAAGGATCAATCGAAAACTCAGCTTTCAAATTTGTGATCCTTTTGAGGTGGTTCTCAGAATTGGCAGGGTAGCCTATGAGTTAGCTCTACCAGCCTATTTCCGTACTCACCCAATTTTTCATGTTTCTCAAGTAAAGAAGGCTATTCAAGCTACTTTCAGTTTTGCTCACAGAAAAGTTGGAGCTCCAAGATTAACTGGTGGTTAAAAACTCCCTAATGGATCAGTGAAGGTGTTAATCAAATGGGCTCATCTTCCAGATCATGAGAACACATGGGAAGATTATGAAACTACACAGCAGATGCAACTAGAGAGAAGTTATAAAGCAGTCAGACAATTGGTAAGTTAAGAGAAATTATCAAGCAGTTAAGGATATAGAGGTGATCGTGGGAGGGGATGAGGGGGGTTAGGCAAGAATTGAGTGCATTTGGGAAGTGTTGGGGTTGGGGATCTCTCTGGTGTTTGGGACTCCATTGCTATACATTTCTGGTTCTTTTCTTTATTCTCACTGACACTGTTCTGAGTTTTTAATATTTTCATATTTCTTCCTTCATATTCAGGAGAAAGTCTCCCACTACATATATAAATATCCAGTTCCTGTCATATTGTTCTTTTCTAGTTTTGTGTTTCTGCTGTGTGTGTTGTCACTTATTTGCAAAATCCTTATGGCTTTACCATGTAAAACATGTCATATTTCCTCTTCCGGTTAGTTTTCCCTTTGAAGAGTGAATATGATTTCTCCTATGTCCTAATGTTCGTCAAAAGTTACAGTGTGCACTTTTTAACTTCTAGGTTGGTTCTTGTGACAATGATACAGGTGGCCCAGGCAGTGGGAAAGGTACACAATGTGCAAACATTGTCAAACAGTTTGGGTATACTCACCTCAGTGCTGGTGATCTTCTGCAAGCAGAATCCAAATCTGGTTCAGAAAATGGGTACATAGTTTATTTTTGATAGATTTACAGTCAGTGGTTCTTTGTCTCTCTTAAATCCATTAGAGTGTGTTTGGGTTTTTTTTTTTTTTTTTTTTAATTTTCATTTCTTGTTGATATTTTTTTATTCATAATTACAAAAATGTCACACTGATATCATTTTGTTTCTTGTCTTCAAGCTTTTGCGAATGAAATGGTGAAAACAAAAGTCTTGAAATCATTAAACCTATTGAAAATAAGATATCATTTTTTGCGATTAACAATGAAAATATATCGATTGGCAATGAAGATATAACAAAACAAACACCCCTTAGACGTTAGTCCTTTTGGTTATGCACTTGCATCTTGTTTTTGTCATTGAGATGCTAGCAAAATTTCTTGAATGACCAATGGTTGAGTAATTATGTATACACAGCCAGTCCTATAATATGTTGCTTTTGTTTCCGGGCCTTTTATAATATGGCAGAGGGATGGTTGCCCATATTTTCTATTAAACATAGTAATTCCCCTGTTTGCTTGGTGGAAGTGGCAGATCAAAAATTTTCTGTACGGTGCCACCATAAACAGAGGAAACATGTTTTTGTATTAATGCATCAATAAATATTTTCTAATATCATCTTGATCACTATAGAGATAACACAAAAATTAAACTGATAACAATTAGTTTCTTAATAATTTATATCACAATAACATACGTATTCACTTTTTTCCCCACTTCAAAAAAAGCACTCCATATTTTTTCCAATAATGTAATTCTCTAAAAAAAATATAAATTAAAAGTCAAATATATATGAATTGAACTAAACATATACTTTGACACTTGTAATTTCAATTAAGACATAGCATTCAAAGAAGATTGAAAAATTATAATAAATATATAACACAAGCTATTTCGCATGCATGTAAGATTGTTTTCTAAACAAATCTCACAGAAATGGAGAACTACACTAAGAATGTAAAATTTAAGAAAAGGATATATTTCCATATTGATTGATGCGAGTAGCTGGAACGAAGAAAGGGATATAAAAATATAAAATGTTTGATTTTAGTTGAGCTTATTAGCTTATACCTTTTATTTTTCTTGAATGTGAAAAGAGAAGATGCAACATAAAAGTGTGGGTACTAGGATTCCGAAAAATCCTTTTAAAATTATCCAATAATCCCCCACCCATCGTTTTTTATTACGAAAAAGAATTACATATTAGTTTCTAAATTATTATAATATAAATTCTATCTCCATAAATATGATAGATATAGATTTTAAAAAAATAATGATAGGGGGTCATTTTTTCCTCTTTTTTTTTTTGTTTCTATTCGTCTCTTTTTTTGTATTAATAAAAAGGGACTTAAAAAAATTAAAGAATTATTTCATTTCTGATAGTCATATATATATATATATATGGAGGTTAACAAACTCCATATTTTGTGTTTGGATATAAAAATAATAAAAATCACCTCTATCTTAGTCAATTTATAATTTTGGATAAATATGTAATTTTATTTTATGTATATTAATTACTCATTTAATTTTTTCTCTCTCTTATTTAATATTCTCTCTCCACTATTTTTATCTTCTTGAATAATATTATTTTTTTCTATTTTTCTCTTATCTAAATAATATATAAATGATTAAAAATTCAAATTATTATATGCTGGGTAAATATATTTAATAATAATTTAACAAAATATTTTAGATAGAGTTTGTAAAATATTAAGACAATATTAAAAATCAAGTAACATTTAACAATTCACCCAATATAATTAATTCTAATTCATGTGTTTAATGTTACTTGAATTAGTATTAATTTTTGGATTTAATTTGAATATACTGTCAGTGTAAAAACTTTTTACACAGACATTTAATCATATATTACTACATCAGCAAAAAATTTTGATATAATCATCCACTACTTGAATGGTCATGCAAATTGAAAGTTTTAATTGGATAACAGTGTAAAAAAATTTTATACTGTCAGTACACCCCAATTAAACTCTTAATTTTTTATATAACAAATTTGTTAAATATTTATCAAAAATCTCGTTTGCATGTTACATGAATCTCTTTTGCCCTTAAACAGTCTTCCTAGACATTATTTGGAAGATTCAGTACAGTCATACAGCAATTTGGCATGGTTCAAACCAAGGCAGGTCACTCAGTTTTACGGACACTCATGCTCTATCCTACTGTCTAACGCGTGGTCTACGTGGATACTACCGTCATTACAGGCAATGATCATGACGGTATTAAAATCCTAAAACAACACTTGTTCTAGTTCTAGCACTTTTAGATTAAAGACTTAGGGGGTCAATTGCAGTGATTTTGTGTAATTGATGCAGCTTAATTGAAGATAGGTATTGTCATCTCCCAAAAGAAAAATGTCCTTGGCATTTTGGAAGAGATAGGAATTCTAGTTTGCAAATCAGTCAAAACTTCAACGGACCCAAACGTTAAACTTCTACCTGATCAAGGAAGCCCTGCTCTGACCCAGGCAGATATTGAAAACTAGTGGGAAAATTAAGTTATCAACTATGATCAGGCTATGCGCATAATTCAAGACATATCTAAAATACAGAAACAGTGTAAATTCCCAATAATATTCAAACCCAATTGGAGTCTAAACTTATAAAATGTGTTTAATATCAATCAAGCATAAAAGAGTCCCAAGACTTAAGATGAAGGTTAATCAATATGTCAAAATCCTAATTATCAAGTATCCGTCACTTCACTAGTACAACCCATTTGTCTTGTGTAACAACTTCAATATGGAGGGCTTCTCTTTGACTTTCTTTACGAAGTTTGCACAACATGCAGTTGCCAAATTTCCTGACTCATGCCAGTATAAAAAATTCCATTTATTTATTGCATTAAATGCCAATTATAATTCTTATCCATTTGTCCAAATTCATGTGTTTGGCTTGATTTGGTTTTGATTTATTCTTCCTTTTAAGCTCATAATTAGAATTTGCCTAAATATTTCAAAAAAAAAAAAATACAAAATTATGCAAAAATAAGCTGAAAATCAATAAGGCATGGAAAAATAAAAAATGTAGGCAGTCAATAAAAGTCATATTCTGCATTAATTAAAATTAAATAAAAACTGCATAAAATAACCTCATAAATTAGTGCATTTTTACTTGCAAACAATTGAACCAAGCATACAAATATTGATTGCCATTTCATTTAAAGGAAGATCATCTCAGGAGAAATCATGATCTAAGTGAACGGTGATCAAGTGGAAGACATCGTCACCAAATGTCTCCAAGGTCCAAGAGTAGCATACATATGTAACAAAGTAGAAACATATGGCATATATGCAGCATCTCGAGGGAAAGTTTTGATATGATCTTATTTGTTAATGACTTGCGTGTATTCTCTTTGTAATAAGACAATAGATGCTTGCTGTAAATATGCCTAGAGTTAAGGGAATTAAGGAATTAAATGTATGAATCTATGGTATAATCAGTGTGGGTTGAGAAGAATTTCTCTCAAGCAGTTTAGAAACCATTCTCGGGTCATTTCAATTCTCACATTTTTGCCTTGACCTTTTTCGATCCATGTATTCAAGGGAAAGTTTGCTCAGAGTTGGGTGAGGACAATTGTATATGATATCAAAAATATGTCCCACGACTTTCACTTGTGCATGCTAAATAAACATGCAGATAATCTCGTAAGATCGATGCTAGATTATTTACTTGTGTCCATGTTTTAGGAAATATCTAATTCTATATAGTATTTTCTTCTGACATTGCTTTCCAAATTCTGATTTCTTTCTATAGAATTTTTATGTATTTTCTTATGCTTCTTTATATTCCGTGTCAACTTCAACAGGCGAGCTCTGTTGTTTATCTAGCATCTTGTTTTGGGTTCAAATTTGCTCATATCTCTTGGCATAATCTTTTGTATTCATTTATTTTCTTGTGTTTGACAGTATAATGATTGAGAATATGATCAACGAAGGAAAACTTGTTCCCTCAGAGGTCACAATAAAGCTTCTGCAACAGGCAATGCAGGAAAACGGCAGTGACAAATTTCTTATTGATGGTTTTCCTCGTTACCAGGAAAACCGTGTAGCATTTGAGAATGTGGTAACTTCCCTTTTCATTACTTAAAGTTTTTTAATTTGAGTTGTTTGCCAAAATAGATAATTGTATTTCCTTTTAATTTCGAAAACTCGTTATGGCATTGCAGTTTGGAATAGAGCCAGCATTTGTCCTGTATTCTGATTGTCCTGAGGAAGAGATGGAGAGGCGACTTCTGAATAGGAACGAGGTTAGTTTTGTTCTTTTGAAAATAAAGAAGCGAGTTAAGGTTTTCTTGGAGTCTAATCTTCCTGTGATTACTTATTATGATGCAAAGGGAAAAGTTCGCAAGGTAATTGGTATTTTCGTGCTGCTACCATCGTTTGATAAGTTTTAAATGCTTCTAGTACTAATGGCATAAACGGTTGCTTCTTAGATTGTTGCTACAAGGCCGGTTGAACAGGTTTTTGAGTCTGTCAAAACAATTTTTGATCCAGAAAATGAGAAGGTAAAAGCACTATTTTCTTCTTATCCCAAATTATTATATGCATAAGCTCAATTATTGAAAAGAAAATTAGGAAATCAGCAGCATAGTTGTTAATTACAAATGTTTTATCGTTGATAATTTCATTGCAATATGTTTTATATAGTAAATGCTGCAGACCATACTGGCAACAACTGTTCACGAAAAAAAATGTAGAAAGAAAAATGCAATAAAATCCAACCGCTGGCTCCACAACCTATACTTTTGAGAGTTTACAACTTTACATACATTAAAGTCATTATATGGAACTCTCTTGTGTGGTAAACCAGACTCATTATCCTCTTAGGCAGTATTGTATTTAGCTTTGCTTGGTATCAACTGTTGATATTTTGCCACTCATGGAGGAAGCCTAAGTTGTGTATACGTTAATATTGAGAATTAAATACATGTGACCAATTATATGGTGGGGCTGGGAGACATAACGAAAGAAAATGCAGGTTGCTTCTGCGCTATTTATTGTCTTTAATAGGGAAGTGGACAAAATGAAAATGGCCTTGGAAACTATACTAAATTGCAATTGGTGCAAGCTAGCGGTTATGCCTTTCATCTTTTAGTTTTTGTAATTAGTGCTATGACAAAGCCATTACACTTCCTAAGAAGTACAAGGGCGAAGCATGTTGTAATTGAATTTTCACAAGCGACAAATGATAAAACATATTTTGGTTGCCAGACTTCAATTCTATGATCTTGCTATTCCAACTGTAAACTTTTCCAGTAATTCATGTTCCTCTGTGGTGTTTTCAGGCTGACTGATTATGAGCAACCGTTGATTTTATGTTGGAATTTTAGAGGTAAAAGTTGCATCATGAATGTTAAAAAAGATACTTATGATGATGCTTTTTAAACTGTTTTGGCTATTGATTTCCCTCCCCCATTCCTCTATTTTATATGTGAATAGTGTATAAAATTTAAATTCTTAAGTGTATAGTCTTATAATTTCTTTAAACGGACGTAAAATTAAATTTTTAGGGATAGTTCGTAGATAGTCAAAGGAAATTTAGATATATACATGAAAGGTAGTTAACATTCGTTTTTTACAGTGAATGCTGATTTATTATTTGTCTCTTTATTGTCTTTTCACGTCTAATGGATGCGTGTTCTCTTGCCTCACATTGTTACTTGACATAAAAAAATTTAGTTACATACTACGACACTTTTACACGTCTGTTAAAAAATTAAATTAAATATACTTGTATTATCAAATTTCAGCTTATATGTGCTTAGAACAACGAGAAAATAAATAAATTAACACACACACAAACATATTTTCGAGATTCTTTCACTTATCTCATAAAGAAAGCAGTAATTAAAAATAATTTAAAAGTATGTCCTTTTTTCCTGTCAACCAAAGACAAAGTATATCCTTATGTTGACAAAATGGGGCAAGGCCTAAAATTTGTTTCACTTGAAGCATTTAAGGAGTGGACGATGGGTCTGGGAAAGATTGCTGTAGGTGGTGTTCTCAATGGTGAAAGGGGTAAAATTCTATGCTCTTTTCTAGATTATATGAAATCATGTGATCGATGTGTAAGTATATGAATTTTCTGTCACGGTCAGTATTCTTCAAATTTCTTTTCATAAGACATGAGTTGTTTGTGGTACATGCTAGCTCTTTAACTGCTGTGTCCAGGATAGGAAGCGAAAAAAAAAATGGCTATGTTTTGAGTGAAAAAAGATAAAACTTATTAGAAGCTTTAAAGACATTATCTTTGTGCACTGCAAAGAAAAGCCAGAGATTATACATGATTGCTGGAAATGCTTTGAAGAAAATAAAAGGGGTCAGTTGGCTTACTGGTGAAAAAATGTGGGTGTGTCTTTGATGTCATTCGGTCCATGTAAAAGATTAGGAATACAATGGTGTCTGACAGCTTTATGGCAATTCCCTCATTGTTATTTTGCGTACTGGGATTGAGTAAGCAAAAACAGGTCTCTTCATTGATGAATATCTAGCTGCTATACTGAGATTGGGTGTACGTTGTTGGGTATTGGTTTCTAATGCAGTATCACATAGCTTACTGGCTCTCTGTTTTACTAGCTCATAGTTTCTGGTTTTATTACTATGTTTCAGTAATGATGTGAAGGTCTTGTAATTCTTATTATAATACTGCAGTACCTTAATTCCTCTCTACAGAGAGTTTTGCTTTGATGAGTCTTGGTTTTAATCTATAAGCCAAAAGGGAAAGTAAATGAATCAGCGCTTAAATTGGGTTACGACACCTGGGCATGCTCAAGTTTAGAATACTCCGTCACATGCCAGTTTTTAAGTGTTTTCGACTAATTCTCAAAGTTAGTGGCGAATTTGTAAGAATTTTGCATTTTTTGTATGTATATTTCTATAGAATTTACCTTTTACTGTTAAAGGGTACTAGTTCCCTTATTATTTAGCTACATTAGTTACTTTTTTAAAATTTAATTTTTATATTTATATTTTGAATAAGTAGATGCAAGTAAACAGTAGTTATCCATTATTAAAAGCCGTCAATACTCCTGGAAAAAAAAAAAAGAAATGGTAATGAGTACGTTCCATATTCTACTTGTCAGAAACAATGTTTTATTTTATAATCTATGGTTTATTAATTATTAAAATGTTTAAATTCTCTTCGTTTACAGTTATATATATTCCGAATAAAAATAGTTATATTTATTCAAATATATACCTGTTAGATATGAAATTACATGACTTTTAAGAATAGACATGTATTTAAAAAAAAAATCTATAGAAGCACCTTATCAAGCTCTACATATTTATGGTGTGGTTCTTACGTTATCCATAAGTATATTTTCCTGTCATTATTGATAGTATAAAAAAAAGGTAGAAGAGAGAGAACTTTAACATTCATGTGCTTCTTCAAGAGATCGTTTCTTCATTTATGATCATTGTAAAATATATGCTTTGTCATATGAAATCAAGTAAAATGCATGATGTTCCAGACCATGGGCTCGATGGGTTTATGCAAATTGTTTATGCATAAATGAACTTATTGTTTACGTGCTGGACCTTAAGGTACATGAGCTCTCCTCCCCTCTCTCCCTCCCGCACTTTATTATTTTCTCAAGCATGGCCAACTAATCACCAATGCTTAGGAGATGAAAGACTAGAGGCCTTGTTAGCAGAATTTTAGCACACTAGTCTTCTCTTTTTTCAATTTTTTTTAGTGATTTATACCATTATACTGGTTTTTTTTTTTTTAATTATTATTTGAGGTGCTATCCTTTTAATAAACAAAACAGAGAACATGTTGGTACCAAACATAAGATAGCTACAGGTCAAAATTTATACCTCAACAAAGGAGGACCGTGAATTACAAACACAGAATATGATCCCTCACCACATCTTTATCACTCTACAATACCTTTACTGCTGTGCATATGATTCGACCCATAAAGAATAGTATAATCAACAAACAAACAAGGGATTCATTATCTAATTCCCACCTATGATAAAGGGTGTACCAGAATTAAGAGAGACCAATTCTTTGTAATAAAGTTCTTGAAATAAATACTACCAACGTGTCACACACACATGTTGCAGTTGTTGTCTACAGTGATTTTCAAGAGGGGTAAAATAGTATTTTAAAAAGTCTAAACCTAAAATAAATCATTTCTCATTAAACCTTATAAAAAATGATAGGATTTCAAGACTAAAACACTAAAATTCTATGGAATTTAGAAAATAAAATAATTTTTATACTTTAAAACTCCCAACACATTTGAATTGCAAATCAAACCATTTTCTATTTTAATCTATTCCAAACACTATTTAGGGAATGTCATTTGGGTGATGACCATGTAAGCAATAATCTATTCATTCATTAATAGATAATCATAGACACATTAATTTCAAGATCTAAAACTTCATGCTTTTCACATAGTTTGGATAAGAGTATATACCATTCTCCATTGAACTTGAATAAAGAAAATGATCCTTACACAAACATAATATGGGGATGATAATTTTTCTCCCTTAACTTCTTTCTTAATAGCACAATAGTAATGGAGACAATGTATTTGGAGACAGGACCACATCTTTGGTTTATATAGACAATGAAAAAGGTGCTTCTATCAATAAAATTCAATAGTCATGTCTTTACATGTTAAATAGTCATGCCTTTACATTTGAATAGGTATGACCATTCATAATGATAACTCTTTAATATGATTCATAAGGATGCCTCTTCAATATGTCAATCAATATATTTAACATATATATAATACTTATCAAACTATTGTATGAGACACAATTCTTACAATCTGTCACTTGTCCTAAATAACAATACTTCGTAGTTTAATAAGAAACATAACGCGCAAATTAATATAATATTAAATCCTCATTACTTTGGCTAGAACATAATATCATGACTAAGAAGAAAATTAATGCGAGTCATGACAGTTGTATGTCACTATTTTCTCGACACAGTCCCTTCCATATACTACAACACTAACCTTCTTATTTAGCATGACCCATAATGAAGAGTATGGTCCAACTTTAATATCTTTATTAAAAGACCATTACTCCTATTGTTATTACTCTAATCCAATAATGTATACTAATTAGAAATAGGAAATAAATATCAGAAACATTTTATTATTGAGCTCAGAGTGTCAAACAAGTCAAAACAATCATAATACAATATCATCAATGACGTCCAATAATGCCCATTTTCTCAACATACTCATAAAATGTCTTGGGCAGCAGTCCTTTTGTTAATAAATCTGCAACCACAAGGTTTGTGCTAATATGTTCTATTGACACTCTTTGTTTTTGAACTTCTTCTTTAACAGCAAAGTATTTGATCTTCATATGCTTAGCATCCCGTAGAATACTTGTCGTTTTTAGAGAGAAAGACTATCGGGGGATTGTCATAATAAATTTTTAGTAGGTTGGCTATACTATCGACAACCTCAAATCCTAAAATAAAGTTCTGTAGCCATAATCCCTGAATAGTGGCCTCAGAGCATGCCACGATCTCAGCCTCCATGGTGGATGACAGATTGCTTCGCACTTTTCCATGAAATTGCCCCTCCAACTAAAAGGAACAAATAACCAAATGTGGATTTCCTTGAGTCAACACATCCGGTAAAATCTAAATCTAAATACCTAATTGTCTCTAGATTATCAAACTTGCTATAAGTGACATGTAGTCTTTTGTTCCTTGCAAATATCTGAGAACTTTCTTTGTAGCCTTCCAGTGATCTAATCCAAGATTACTTTGATACCTGCCCAGCATACTGATAGTAAAACTGATGTCTGGCTTGGTACAAGTTTGTGCATACATTAAGCTCCCAATAATAGATGCATAAGGAATATTTTTCATTTGTTCTCATTCCAATTTATTCTTTGGACATTGCATAAGACTAAATTTGTCCCCCTTTTGAATTGGAACTGTTCCTGCTGAACATTTGTCCATTTTAAATCTTTCTAGAACTTTATTAATATAGGCTTTTTTGAGACAACCCAAATAATTGTTGCGAGCTATCACGAAATATTTCTATTCCAATCACATAGGTTGCCTCTCCTAGATCTTTCATTTCAAAATTTCTCAGATCTTTCATTTCCAAGTTTCTAGAGAGAAATTTCTTGGTTTCATGTAATAAACTAAGATCATTAGTAGTAAGTAAAATATCGTCAACATATAAGACTAGAAAATAAACTTGCTCCCATTGATCTTTATATATATACATATATATACACCAATCAACAACGTTTTGCTTAAAATCAAAAGAGGTTATGGTATCATTGAACTTAAGATACTATTGATGGGAAGCTTGTTTAAGTCCATATATTGACCTTTTAAGTTTACACATGATAAGTTGAATTTAGATGCTAATTTTATTCTTCATATTTAGTGTTTTAGTCCTCTTTGCTGCATGTTTGCTTTCCAATTACATGAATTTCATAGTTCGGTGCCAATTTGCCCTTTTTACCGATTATTGCATGAACATGCTTTTTTCCTTGATTTCGTGTTTTAATGAGTTCCCAGAGTTTTGAATCCTTATATATGTTGTTTTTGACTTGTAGGAACCTAACTTGGAGGGATTTGAGGCTTAGAAATGATTAGAAGCCCAATTTCATTGTTGCTGAAATTTCTACTTGAGTATGCTGCAAAGATCGGACCATAACTCTCTCATTCCAAATCCAAATGAAGCAAATGAAGTATCCATTTTGAAGCCAAGAAAAAGATCTACAACTTTCATGAAGATACTGAGAGCTAGTTTGGAGGTTAAATAGGGTTTAGAAGCGACCAGAATGTCATATGTTGCATAATTGCTATCAGAAGCTTGCACAGTTGCACTATAGAGCAACTAGCAGTTGAAAAACCTCTTGATCTACTGAATGTTGCGCTAATTGAAAAAGTGCAGAACAGCATAATAGATATAATCTCGGGTTTTAGGCCACTTGGGCCCATTTTTGGAAAGACAATGCACGGAAATTCACATACCAATACCTAGGACTTCACCAAATTAAAGAAAGGAGCTCATTTTAGGAAAAAGCACTCTATTTCTCTAGATCTTAGGTTTCCTTTCTCTCTAGTTTTTCTTCTTCTTCTAAATTTTTCTTCTCTTTTCATCAAGGATTGAGAGAACTAATTTGTAGTTATTGTTTGTAACTTCCATTACCATGGAGGAGTAGACTCAAGCTAATTCAAGGGGCTTCCAAAGGGCTCATAGGTTGTATCTTGAAATCTCATGCTATATTTATGATATGTGATATATTTTCTTTAATTCCTTGCCTTCTTCTTTCATTCATTACTTACATTGAATGGTATAGATATGTTAGTTTTGAATGGAATCATTAATTGAGTTTGTATTAATTGGTTAATTAGTAAGGACTCAACTAACTAAGGAATTGGGAGTTGGGTTTGGGTTCAAACCCAGGCAAATATGCAATTGGAACTAAAAATCAATATAGGTTAATTAGAGTTGAGGTTTTAATTTCCTAATTGATTTTATGTTGGTTGAATACTTAGAGATCTCTAAGTAGAATTGTGGAGTTATTGGTAGAGGTCTCTCTAATAGCTTAGTTAGCCATATTTCATGTGTTTAATTATTTACACATTGATGATTGATCAATCTTATGCTTTAGGAACTTCTTGAGCTAGTGCCTGAATTATATATAGTTTCTTATTTTAGCTTTTAACCATTGCATAAAACACAAACCCCCTTCCTTACTAATCAAATAACATTAACATTCACGTGAGATGACCCGAGTTGTATCACTTTGCTACAATTTTTAGTGCAACCGGTTATTATAATTTGGGTGAATTGCGACATTCACTACCACACACTATGTGTTCCTTGCCTTTAACTGAAAAGCCTTCAGGCTTATCCATATAAACTTATTCTAAATTCCCATTAAGAAAGACAATTTTAACATCCATTTGATGTAACTCTAAATCATAATGAGTCACTAAAGCCATAATGATTCTAAGTGAGTCTTTTTTAAACACTGGTGAAAATGTCTCTTGATAATCAATGCCATATTTCTGAGTGAAACCTTTTGCAACAAGTCTAGACTTATATCTTTTAATATTGCCATTTGAGTCTTGTTTTGTTTTAAAGACCCATTTATAGTCAACTTTTTTGCAACCTTTAGGCAATTCGATAAGATCCTAAACTTGGTTATCATTCATAGATTTCAACTCACCTTTCATTGCATTGATCCACTTATTAGAATCATCACATTCAATCGCTTGAGAAAATGAAACTAGATTATCATTTATTCCTAAATCAACTTCTGACTCTTGTAAATAAACCACATATTCATTAGGGATGACTGATTTTCTTTCCCTTTGAGATCTTCTTAATTGTGGCTCATCTATTATAGGGTCATTATTGACATCTTCGGGATAGATGTTTGATCATTAATATGTTGTTCTTGTCCATTATTATGTTGTGCAATTACTGCAGGAACAACAACTTTAGAAGTTATGGGTAAAGGAATCTCAACCCTGGCTTCTTGAATGTTAACATTATGCAATTCTTCACTCCCACTAGTTTCACCATTTTCAATGAATCTAGCATTTCTAACTTCAAGAACTCTTGTACTATGATTAGGACAATAAAATCTATACCTCTTGGACTTTTCCGGACATCCAATGAAAAAACCACTAGTTGTTCTGAAGTCCAATTTCGTTTCATATGGATTGTGAATTTTTACTTCTGCTGGGCAACCCCAAACATGTAAGTGTTTTAAACTAGGTTTCCTATTAGTCTATAACTCAAAAGGAGTTTTTGAAACTACCTTACTAGGAACCCTGTTTAACAAATACGTAGCGATTTTCAAAGCATACATCCACAAAGAAATAGGTAAAGAAGAATGACTTAACATACTCCTAACTATTTCCATTAAAGTATGATTATGCCTTTCTGCTACACCATTTTATTATGGTGTATGTTGCATTGTGTATTGAGCACAAATGCCATGCTTTTAAAGGAATTTAGCAAATGAACCAGGATTTTGTCTTGAGTCATTATACTTTCCATAATATTTACCACCTCTATATAGCCTAATGATTTTTACCTTCCTTTCTAGTTGTCTCTCAACCTCGTTAATGTAATAAATAAACATGACCAAAATATGAAAAATCATCAATAAATATGATAAAATATTTTTCTCCATCAAAAGATGGAACATCAAAAGGACTACATATATCAGTGTGTATAATTTCAAGAAGCTGCATCCTTCTTATGGCTCCTTTCTTAGTGTGTTTTGTTTGATTTCCTTTAATACTATCAATGCATACTTCAAGATCAGTAAAATCCAAATTTGGAAGGTTCTCATTCTTTACTAATCTTTGCATTCTTTCTTTGGATATATGACCCAAGCATTTATGCCACAAATAAGCAGAATGTTCATCAATTAATTTGCGTTTAGTGCCAATATTATAATGTAGAGTCATTAAGGTCTCAGTAAAATAATCATCAAGTTTAAACTTGTAAAGACTATCACATAATTCCAGAACCAATAATATTATTATTCTTCAATAAAGTAAAAGATACAAAACCAAACTTAAAAGAGAATCCCTTTTTATCTAGCTTCAGTAAGGAAATTAAATTGCGAGAAAATGCAGGTACATAAAGGGTTTGAAATAGATCGAAATAATGTCCAGTATCTAAAGATAAACGATAAGTGCCAATTCCTTCAACTGGAGCCTTGGTTCTGTTTCCCATGTATACAAATTTCTCACTTAGCTTTATGGTTTGGATCGAAAGGAATCCATGCATTGTATTGGAAATATGAGTTGTGGAACCAGAAACAATCCACCAAGTATTATAAGGAACTTCAGTAAAGTTTGATTTGAAACATACAAAAGCACTTAGCTTACCTTTCTTTTCGAACTATGCTTTACGTTTTGGACAATCTTTTTGATAGTGTCCTACTTTATGGCAAAAATGACACTTATCTTTCTTATGTTCCTTCTTGTGGACTTGAGAAGATTTATTTAGGTTATGTAAACATTTCTTCTTGCCTTTCCCTGGTTTCCTCTTAGAACTATTTCCTGCTTCTTGATGCCTTACAAGATGAACTAAATGAAACTGTTGACTATTTAATCTTGTCTCTTCTTGAACAAACATACTAGCCAATTCATTAACACTCCATTTGTCCTTAACAGTGTTATAATTCATTTGAAATGACCCATATTGTTCCGGAGGCAAGGAATTGAGTATGAATTGTACCAAAAAGTACTCATCCACAAACATCCCCCATGACTTTAATTTTGTTGCTAAGTTTGTCATTTCAAGAACATGCTCATGCATGGTACGTGAACCATCAAATTTCATGGTTGTCAGTTGACTTATTAATGTACTAGCAAGTGACTTGTCAACAGTTTGTGAGCATTTTTTCACAAATTTCATAAATTCCTTAGCATTCTCCGTTTTGGAAAGGGTAGACATAATATTGTCTGCAACTGTCATTTGCATGAACATCAAGTTTAATCTATTCGACCTTTCCCATTTCTTATATAATGACTTTTATTCAACACTGTTTTCATCTGTAATAGCTATAGGTTTCTCTTCTTAAAGGGCTAAATCAAGATCCAAAATACCTAAGTGAAATTGGACTTGTTCCCACAAATCAAAGAAATTCATTCCATTGAACGAGGGAACAGATAAAGCATGCGAATGAAGTAAAGGAATATTTACTGCAAATAAGAATCAATCATAACTTAATGCTTTGAGTCAAAAATCAAATTCAAATAATGGAGATAATCATTAAATACATATCAAAGTTTTCCTTTGGGTGATCCTAAGACATGCAAACATAATGATGTTAATACAATACATTAATCTAGTTATTGAGTTATGTTATCTTTGGATATGCAAAATAAAACTACTAAACATATCAATTACTAGCAATTATGTTCACTAATCATAAGAACAAATAATCAATCTTTGGATGATCACGGAATTATCTCATAACAATGAACTTCAATATACCTATACAACATAGTGTCATTTATAAGTATCAAAATCTATGGATAATTGAAAATACTTTTAACAATTTAAAATTTATTCTCTTTAAGATTTGGCCACTTTGGTGACTAACAAATCATTCATCATATAAATCTTAAAATGTAAATAAACATTTAAGATAAACTATAAACATAAATAAATCATCATGAATTCAAAATTATTAAATAACATATTGATTTGACCACTTTGGTGATTAACAAATCTCACATATAATCATTCCAAAATTAAAAAATATTTCTTCATTTGGAGTAATCCTGAGACATACATCGATTCTGGAAACAAAATTTACAATATTCAATATGCACTTTACTATACTTTATGTCATTGGTGGATAAATGTTAGTTTTGTGAACCAACCATGCAATACAAAACTATCACTTCAAACTCCTTAAATTGGCTTTCACATACAATTTTTTTTTTTTTAAATATATGATTTAATGCAAAACGAAAGCCATCACGTTGAAAAACTATGCTTTCTATTCAGATAGATGGGTTACCTGAGAGGACTTCGAATCGAGATTGGGATCCCAAGCTGCCCTTGAGGTGATCGATGAGTTTATGAAGTTGAGGTCCACAACGGTGGGGGGTACCTACAAGGACTCCAACGCTCAAGTCAGTGAGTGCAGATAAGTGCATCAGAGATATGTAGAAGAAGTACCTGAAGTCCATAATTGGATTCTTATATATAAGTAGGTGGTTGACAAGATGGGGGTATGGCTCCACCATCATAAGGGATAACTCGAGATGTTCATTAGCTTGGGGTTAATGGATGGGTCCAAGTTTACTGGTAATATGCAAGGTAAGTACGTTCTGTGATGTTAGAGAATCATTGCATTTAATTCGGGTTTGGGCCTTAGTTCTGATTTGGGCCCGAGATAAGTGTCGGATAGTAACAAGTCTGACCTTTATTTGGCCTTAGCCATTGGGCCGAGTTAGGCTCTTATACTCCAGTCCGGAACAGTGCCCCTAACTCGATGACCGAGGTGACTTCTTCGAGTGTTGAGTTCCCTATGATTCTTTGGCTTAATGCCCCGTGTTCCGAGAATAGGTCGCCATTTTTCAAATGATTTGATGTTTGCTTGTGGCAACATCTTGAATCTTCGGGAGACAATGACGTCCTTTCGACTCGTAAGTCACGTCTCGTCGCCCCAAAGGGACATGTGTTGTTTTGGCACCTCGTTTCGAGGGCCTTATCATTCAAATTGGGGTTCTTTTTCCTCTTTTGCCCTTAACTCCTTTATGCAAAAAGTCATAGCAGGCCCTTGATGACGTTTGGGTTGCATGGTAAGAGGGTGTCTTCACGCCTATAAATGTCACCTTGCACATTCACTCCCCTATGTCTTTGCTTGCCAAAAATTTCTGTAGTGAAAGAGGAGTAGGTGTTTTCTTTTGCATCAACACTATTTCCCACATTGACAGCGTTTGCTCACTAGTAATAGGAATGCCTTTTCCTTTGTTCTCTATTTCTACAACTTATAGTGCATGTTTTGTAAGGTGAAATGGGATATAAGTGGTGGTTTGGTTCCCTTTCACTGTTAATCCACATTCCTTCTATAACTTGGGGATGGTTTTAGCCCCTATTCTGCTTCATTTTCTTACTTTTGCCGCCCATCGGCGACTTTATGTCTAAAGGGAAACTACCGTAAGGAGTGAGCCTTTTTAGTTTCCATTTTATTTCCAAGAATTTCCGATTTAGACTTTTCCCGAGTTTGTGACGTAGGAGTGGTTTCCTTTGTAGGTTGTCCAGGATCATGAAAATCATCAAAAAACAAAAGGCTCTAACGTTTCCTCCCGAGATCAACTTCATCTACCGGTGGGTCGATCCAGAGGTCCTTAGGACCCCCTCGATCGTAATTCTGGAGTTCCTAACTCATTTCAGAGAGGAGAACCTCATCTCGTCGGAGGGCGAGTACAAGGAGGAATACTATTTGGAGGCTCCCAGTCTGAGCGAGAGAGTGAGTGACTTTAACCTTCAAAGGGGGCCTCGGTGAATGTGGTGTTACGACGTCCTTATCTACAAGCTAGGAGTTCAGATTCCATTTACCCACTTTCAATTGGAGATTCTACGCCAGATTGAGGTCATTCCTTCTCAACTACATCTGAATAGCTAGGCGATGATTCGGGGGTTCGAGATCGTCCACGAACATCTCGGAGTAACACCATCCTCGGACGCTTTCTTTTTCCTCTTCACTCTGACTTGACCTACCGGTGGAGGAGTAACCTCGGGGTGGTTGTCCTTCCGAGCCCATGTCAATCGGAAGGTATTCCTTCTGTATGAGGAATCCTTCCATAATTTCAAACCTATCTACTTTAAGGTCTTTGGGTGCCCGAACTCGATTCATTTTTGGGAGACCTTGGAGGGAGAGCTTCGGTTTAACGTCTTTCGGCGCTCCCTGGATAGAGGAGAGTTCCCTTAAGCCCGAGGAGAAGACCGTTGTTAACTTCCTTCTCGAATACTTTGAGAAGAATCATTTAAACCTAAAGAACATAGTTGGCATAGAGCTCGGGGAGGCCAGACGATATTTAGGTTATTGTCTTTTTCTATAGTTGCTACACCTTCTTCCTCTTTTCTTCATTATATACTTATTGTTAATGTCTATTTTGTAGACGAGATGGCTCGAAGTCTACCCTTGCCAAGTTTCGACGAAGGATACTGAAGAGGCCACATGAGGGGGATGGGATTAACAGCTCGAAATCGGTGGGGTTTGGAGAATTGGTGTTCACTCCTATTCTCGATGAGGCAGCCCTAGAGGCCCAGCCTTCGAAGAAACAAAATTCAAAGAAGGCAGCTAAAGAGAAGTCTGTGGCTATCGACCCCGAGAGTCTTCTCTCGTTGAAGGAGAGATCCGAAATCCACGTGATGGATAAGGAGCTGATGGTCCCCGCCGTTCTCGAGCACCTAGAAGGTGACGACGAGAACTTGGCTGCAAAGTTCCAATGGGCCGAGCATTCTATGCTGAAGCCGGTGGCCTTACTCCGCTACTCGGAGCCAGTTATTACTTCCGGCGTCCGAGCTATGAGGGAGGTCAAGGTCTTGAAGGAGAAGCTCTCCCTTCTTCAAAATGAGAAGTTGGCTTTAGAGAAGGTCAAGCAGGATGAGATCAATAGGCTAAAGGAGGCACTTTAGTCAAGGGACAAGCAGTTGGAGGATTCCCGTTCTCGGGTGTCAGAACTCTAGAGGGTTTGTGCCGACTCTTCCGAGGCTATCGCCAAAGCAAGGGATAAGGTGGCTCGAGTGGAGTAGTGCCAGATTATTTGTCCCGATGCTAATTTTAGCGAGGTCGGGTTGGACAAAATCATCGGTGATGGCCGCATCGTGGTAGCTCGGAAGATGACGAAGGCACTGAAAACCCTGAAGTTGATCCGATGAATCCGGCTTCCAAGGTCTTTTAATGACGCTTTTTGATATTTTATGGTTTTATTTGTTGCCAATTTTGTTAATTGATGCGCTTGTTTTTTGCCAAAGTTATACCTTGAAGGGAATATTGGCGGCACCTTATTGTTTTTCCGAACTAGATGTTATTCGAGTTGGATTTCTTTGTAGGCTAGAACTTAAGGTTTTCTTTTATTCGCTTAAGTTAGCGTAGAAGGCATGACTAACCCAAGGTATAACATCGGATTTTCGCGTGTGTCCGAGTTTGTTTACTCCCGGACTTTGCGATCGCGTGTCCGAGTTGTTATACTGGGATCCGTTTTTCTCGACTAAGGGATGATCAATCCTTTAGGATAACTAAAGTGGGTTGAGAGCATTAAATAACAACCGCAAGGAGCGTAATGAGAAATAAAAGGGTGAATATGATGACAAATAATCAAAATAATGAATGTAAAGTGGGATAAAATTGTAGCAAAGATAACGTATAAAAGCAAAACAAAGATAAAATGTAATAATAGTAAGAAATCGAAAAGAATTTACTAGATACTGCTCGGCCCATGGAGTTCCGTCTCGTTAAAACCTCCCCGAGAAAACCCAGTGGGACAAAACCCGAGGTAGGAAAAAGAGTACGGCCACTTCTCATGATATACACTTTAGATGAAAAATTTCCGGAGATTGGAGGAGTTCCATGACCTTGGAATTTCTGTGCCTGATAATATGGAGAGTTTGTATGCCCCCTTTCCTAAGACGTCGATAACTCTAAATGGGTCTTCCCAATTCACAGCTAATTTTTCATGACCAATGGGCGGCTTTCCGATGTCAGCATGTTGGAGAACCAATTCACCTTTGTCGAACGTCCGAGGTATTACCCTGGCTTTGTATCTTTGGGAAATTCGATGTTTCAATGCCTTCTCCCGAAGTGCTTGATGGCATGTAGGTCGGAACATAACGCATGGGCTTAACTCCTCAACTTCGATCGGTATCATTGTGTCCATCTTGTAAGTCAACTTGAAAGGAGCTTCTCTCGTCGTCGAATGCAAGGTGGTTCGGTAGGACCATAGAATGCTTCTGAGCTCGTTGGCCACGCCCCTTTTGCCTCATCGAGCCTCTTCTTCAACCCTCATAGGATGACTTTGTTGGCAGCTTCCCCTTGACCGTTTGCCTGGGGGTACTCGACTGAAGTGAAATGGTGTTTGACCTTGTAGCTCGAGAAGAATCCTCGAAACTTTTGATCTATAAATTGGGTTCCGTTATCAGTGATGACGGAGTCGATATTCCGAAGCGAGTGAAAATGTTCCTCCATATGAAATTTCGAGCTTGGGTGGCAGTAATGGTGGATAGCGGTTCTGCCTCTATCTACTTCGTAAAGTAGTCTATTGCCATAATTAGGTACTTCACTTATCCCGAGGCGAGTGGGAAGGGACCTAGGAGGTCGAGTCCCCATTTGCTGAAAAGCCAGGGGGACATGATCGAGGTTAATTTATGGGAAGGGGCGAGGTGAAACGCGGCATGTTTTTGGTAGCTGGAGCACTTCCTTGCATACTCGATTGAGTCTTTGATTACTGTTGGCCAATAGAACCCAGCTCGCAATATTTTCAATGCGAGTGACTTTCCTCCAAGATGGTGGCCACAAGAACATTCGCAGACTTCCTCAAGAATGGCGGGAATCCGATTTGGCCCCACCTACTTTAGCAATAGTTAGGACAATCTCCTTCTGAATAATTGTTCGTTGATGACGGTGTAGTAAGAGGCTTTTCTAGCTAGCTCTTTACGTCGATGGGATCTTCTAGTCGGGTTCCATTCTGTAAGTACTAAACAATCGGTGTCATCCAGTTTGTAATTTCGTCGATAAATAAGGTCGGAAGAGGATCCGTTATTGAGGGGAGCTTCAAAGTTTCTTGGATCAAACTCTGGTTATTTCCTCCGGGCTTAGTGCTTGCCAGCTTGGAGAGAATGTCGACTTTGACGTTCTCTTCTCTGGGAACATGTCAAAACTCTATACTCGAAAAGCCTTTTACTAGCTCTTTTACTTGCGGAAGGTATCTTTGCAGCAAAATATTTTTAGCTTGGTACGTCCCGATTACTTAGGAAGTCACGACTTGGAAGTCGCTGCATATCAAAAGTCGGGATACTCCAACGTCCGTAGCTAACTTCAAGCCAATAATGAGGGCATCGTACTCGGCTTGGTTATTGGAAATCGGGAAGTCGAATTTAATGGAGAGCTCGATGGTTATTTTGGCTTCTTTTTTATGAATCGCCCCATCTCCGCTTCCCTTCGAGCTGGAAGCTTCGTCCACATGCAGCGTCCAACCTGGTTCTGGGGTATCCACATCGTCCACCATTTCGGCTAAGAAATTTGCCAGTGCTTTAGCTTTAGGGGCCGTCCTTGGTTCGTACTGGATGTCGAACTCCGAAAGTTCCACTGACCATGATACCATCCTTCCCGCCAAGTCCGATTTTTATAAGATTTGCTAGATTGGCTGGTCGGTTCAAACAATGATCGTGTGGGCTTGAAAATATTGGCGGAGCCTTCGTGCAGCTATAATTAGGGCCAGGGCAACTTTCTCAATTTTCTGATATCTTATCTTGGGCCCTTATAGTACTTTGCTGATGAAGTATACGGGGTGCTATTGTCAGGAATCTTCCCGGATCAGCGCCCTGACTATGGCAGCGTTGCTAACCGAGAAGTACAAGAACAATGGTTTCCCGACTTTCAGCTTACTCAAGATAGGAGGGCGGGAGAGATGCTCCTTGAAGTCGGAGAAAGCGGCTTCACACCCCGTCGTCCACTCAAAGGTTTTCCCTTTTTTCAAAAGTGAGAAGAGGGGAATGGCTTTTCGAGCAGACGCATCCATGAATCTTGAGAGGGAAACAATTCTTCTCATGAGACATTGTACTTTTTTTACAGTTGTCGGACTTTTCATTTCAAGAATTGTTTGACATTTGTCGGGGTTTGCTTCAATTCCCCAATGTGTGAGCATGAATCCCAGGAATTTGCTGGCTTCCACAGCAACGCACACTTATGTGGGTTTAGTCTCATGTTGTGCTGTCGGAGGCGTCTGAACACGACCTCAAGGTCGGAAAGGAGACTTCCTTATTCTCTTATCTTGATTAACATGTCATCAATGTAAACCTCCATCAAATCTCTGATCAGCTCCGTGAATACCTTGTTCGTGGCTCTTGCATTCTTTAAACCGAACGGCATGACCTTGCAACAATAGTTAGCCATTGGAGTTATGAATGTCGTTTTCTCTTCATCGAGGTGACTCATTGGGATTTAGTTATATCCCAAGTAGGCTTCCATGAAGGTGAGCAATCGGAAATCGGAGGCGGCATCTACTAACCCGTCAATGCTTGGTAAGGGATATGGGTCCTTTGGGCAGACTTTGTTTAGGTTAATGTAATCGACACACATTCGCCATTTCCCATTGGACTTTTTGACCATTACGATGTTAGATAACCATGTCGGATATACGACCTTGCATATGAACCCGGCGTCTAGGAGACTTTGGACTTGTTCCTGAACCGTGAAGGCTCTATCTGGGCTCATTTTTCTTCTCTTCTGAGCTACCAGTCTTGAACTGGGGAAAATGGAGAGTCGGTGGAACATGAACTCCGAGCTGATTCTAGGCATATCGGCCGCAGTCCAAGTGAACAAGTCTGC
This sequence comes from Pterocarpus macrocarpus, assembly GCA_031439585.1. Classification (NCBI taxonomy): domain Eukaryota; kingdom Viridiplantae; phylum Streptophyta; class Magnoliopsida; order Fabales; family Fabaceae; genus Pterocarpus; species Pterocarpus macrocarpus. The sequence continues at coordinate 32,735,593 of CM062515.1, forward strand.
ATTGAACTTGAGGAAAGTGACAAAGCTTTGTTTCAACATGGTCGGGAGGTTTTTGCTGAGCTGGGTTGTTTGCCCACTTTCGTTACTGATTTGAATTTTCTTTAATTCACTGTCCGACTCCAGTCTTCCTCCTTCGACCTTCCTTGTATCTAAGTCTACCATCATGACCTTTGAAGCATTAGGGGGTCGGGCATTGCCCTAGGACACCTCCTTTTGCTACCTTTGAATTTTGAGGCTGGTGTTGTAGCATCGTCAAGCCTTAACCTGGTCAGCTTTTACCATGGTGATTTCTCCTTTGTCAATAAAAAACTTCACTTTCAGGGATGACGTTGAGATAATGGCGCCTATCTTGTTCAACGTCGGCCTCCCAAGCATCATGTTGTAGGCCGAGGGGCAGTCGACAAGTTGACTTTAATAGTTCGGGTTTTAGGTCGAGAACCCAGGGTTAGGTGGAGGGTGACGAACCCCTGGGGGTGGACTTTCTCCCCGGAAAAGCTGATCAACTCTTCCTTGTGTGTTTGGAGTTCAGAGTTATTCAATCCGAGCTTATCAAATACATCTCAGAATAAAATATCCGCCAAGCTCCCTTGGTCGATGAATACCTTTTTTACTTCAGCATTGACCATAGCTGCAGAAATTACCATAGGGTCATCGTGTCCAGGAATCTTCCAAGTCGGAGCTTGAGAAGACTATATCCGGTGTTGTCTGTGATGTCGTCAATGGTATTTTTATCTTCCCTGAAAATACATTGATGACTTCTTGCAAATGCTTTTTCCGGGATGACTTTGTCACTTCGCCACCCGCAAAACCTCAGACGATTACGTTGATAGTCTTGGTAATCTGTTCTTCATCATTGCCTTGATTTTCCTCTGGTTCCGAGGTTCTCTGGCTCCTCGGATTCCGCCTTTCATCGTCTTCCTAATTGGACGCTCGTCTTTTTTGTGGACTTCTTTGGCAAACCATGTACTTTGCCAATCTGCCTTCCCTTATCAATTATTCTACAGCATTTTGGAGGTCGTAGCAATCCTCAGTTTTGTGCCCAAAACCGTTGTGATATTCGCAAAATAAGGACTTGCTCGTGTTGGTCCTCATTTTGAGAACTTTTAGCTAGGGGAACCTTTCAACCTGACCAATTTCTCGGAACAGCTCGGATAAGAATACGTTAAGGGGGTATACTCATTGTATTTACCAGCCCTTGAATGTATGTCCTTCCTTGGGTGTTCGTCTTGGCCATCGACCTTCTTATCGGATTGGTGCCTTCCTGGGTTAGCTGTGGCTTTCTCCGTTTCCTCGATAAAGATATACTTCTCGGCTCTCATTTGTATTTCTTCTGGAGATTGCGGTGGCCTTTTGGACAACGAAGTTTTAAATGGCCCAGGTCGTAGTCCGTTTAGCAACGTTAGAATTGCCGCTTGAGTCTGCACCTCATCAACAAGCAAAGTTTCGGCATTATATCGCTCGAGAAAATCTCGGAGCGACTCGTTTTGCCATTGTTGTAGGCTGAGGAGGCTGGAAACCGACTTAGGTTTGAACCTCTTGTTAGTAAAGTGGGCTAAGAACAGCGAAACAAGGTCAAAAAATCTATTGATCGACCTGGGTGGGAGAGAGTTGAACCATTTGAGTACAGCTTTTTTTAAAGTGATCGGGAATACCAGGCATGTGACGGGATCCGAGACTCCAGCCAGCGCCATCCTTGATTTGAAGGCATCCATATGCTCTTAGGGGTTAGTACTCCCGTTGTAAGGCTCCATGTCGGAAGGGAGCTTGAAATCTTTGGGTAGTTGAGTTCCCATAATGAAGTCGGAGAATAGCGTGTTGTTGCCATCCTCAGGATCCTTGTAGCGTTTCGAGCCGCGCCTTGCATGCCTATCATCGTATCGAAGGTGAAGTCGAGATTTGGAGGATTTGAGGTGGCGACGGATACTTCCCATCCGCAGTTCTCTATGGCTGTTAGCTATACTCCCACGTGGTGAGTCTCCACGATGACAGTGCTCTGTGCTGCGACTGCGCTCTCTTGGGCTTCAGCCTTCATAATGGTTTAGGCTCTTATCATGGTGGCGTCGGTGCCGTTCTTAGCGTCGTTTTTGATCGGCTTCTTTCATGCGATCCAAATTTTGTTTCAGCTTTTGAATGCGGGTGGCTTGCTCCCGCATCAAGGTTAGCATCTCGGCGAGTGGGCGGATTTCCACCCTGGAGGCAACCACGTTTCCCGCTGCCAGGATGAGAGAGTGGTGAGCCGTTGAGTTCTGCTCGTGGTGGTGGTCTCTGGCATTCGAAGTCGAATTGGAAGCCGTGCGACCGTCCACTAGCGATTGGTGGTTGCTTGCAGGGCCATGTGTTGCCGTGTGTTCTTGCCTTGGGTGTGAAGACATTAGTGTGAATTCCGCCATGGTATGATGGTAAGCAGCGTTTGGGTCCCCACAGATGGTGCCAATGTTTGGATAGATGGGTTACCTGAGAGGACTCCGAACCGAGATTGGGATCCCAAGTTGCCCTTGACATGATCAACGAGTTGATGAAGTTGAGGTCCACAACGGTGGGGGGTACTTGCAAGGACTCCGACGCTTAAGTCAATGAGTACAGGTAAGTGTATCAGAGGTAGGTAGAAGAAGTACCTGAAGTATGTAATTGGATTCGTTCCGCCGTCGTAGGGGATAACTCGGGATGTCCATTAGCTTAGGGTTAATGGATGGATCCGAGTTTACTGGTAATACGCAAGGTGAATATGTTTCGCAGTGTTAGGGAACTGTTGCATTTAATTCGGGTTTGGGCCCTAGTTCGGATTTGGGCCCGAGATGAGTGTCGGATAGTAACAAGTCCGACCTTTATTTGGGCTTAGCCATTGAGCAGAGTTTGGCTCCTATACTCCAGTCCGAAACACTTTCATATATCATGATTAAACAAAAGAATACAGGGAACCACAATATACATGTATTCTTTCTTTGATATTATTTATTTAAGACAAAAATCATGAAGTGATGGAAAGACATTCATCTGATGATGGCATCGGTTATCAAATATGAAATGGTCGTTCACACACAAATAACCATGAAGCAGTGCTTTATTCAAAGAAAAACTGTTTCGTTACATAGGAAAACAATTTCAAAAGAAAAGCCGTTAACAACGACTTTGACCCTTTGTTTTTTTTTTTTAAAATAACAAAATGAAAAATATGGATTTCATGAATGATATTACAAAACCAATACTCATGTAGGGATGGCAATGGGTATCCATGGGGGCGGGGATATACCCCCCCGCCCCTGGTTCCTGTCCCCATTCTTGTCACAAGTCCCCGTTGCCCGTTGCCCGTTCCCCATGGGGATTCGGATCCCCGCGGATATCCACGGGTTTCTATAAAAAAAATCTAAAAAAAGATAAAAATATAAAGAAAATACTTTTAAGTTTAATAAAGCATCTATAAATATTCATAATTCATATTATTATCCAATACAACATAATACGATTTAAATTAAAAATAAAATACATAATTGCAAATCTATTACAAGATAATAAAAATATTCAAATCATAAGTTACAAATATTCAAATTACAAACTCAAATATGCAAATTCCAAACTCAATTATTAAATTTCCTAATAAGTGTGCAAATCAAAGAGAAATATAGGCAGTAAAATCATATATTTAGTTATTATAAGATACACACACACACACACACACACACACACACACACACACGCACATATATAAGGGTAATTTCATATTTAAGCGGGGACTTCGCGGGTCTCTATGGAGTGGGGACCTCATCCTTCACCTCCGCCCCTATTAGCTAAACGGGGACATTCCCCGTCCCCATATGGACCAAATCTGTCCTCGTCTCCATCCCCATTGCGGGTAATCCTCACGGATACCCGCTTTAATGGGTATTTTTGCCATCCCTATACTCATGCCAATATTTGTATGTGAAATAGGTAATTTTTTCCGTAGTTTCAATTTGTAGAAGCATTCAAAGTGCAGCGGAAATATCCATTAACATAATAAGCCCATTAGCATTCGAAGTACATTGATCAATATAAAACACAGAACTCAGAATAAAACAAGCATTCATCAATATTTATCTTTAAAGGAAAAACATAAGTTCTTAAATCTACTACTCTGATGCCACATGTAAGCAATAATCTATTCATTCATTAATAGATAACCATAAACACATTAATTCGAAGATCTAGAACTTCATGCTTTTCACATAGTTTGGATAAAAGTATATACTGTTCTTCATTGAACTTGAATAAAAAAAATGATCCTTAGACAAACAGAATATGAGAATGATAATTCCTCTCTCTTAACCTCTTTCTTATAAATAGCACAATAGTGATGGAGACTATATACCTCTATTGATGATCGAGAGAGGACTACATCTTTGGTTTATATAGACAATGAAAAAAGTGTTTTCATTAGGCATCTCCAATAATCATATCTTTACATGTTGAATAGTCATATCTCCATATTTGAATAAGTATGACCACTCATAATGATGACTTTTTAATATGATTATTTATAAGGATACCTCTTCAATAAGCCAATCAATAGATTTAACATTTATATAATACTTATAAAACTGTTGTATGAGACACAAGTCTTACAAAACTAGTGCAAAATTTGTGAAGCAGTGCCTAGAGGTTAAGGTAAAAATAGTTCAGAAGAGAAGAAATATTTAAGAAATATAGATTGCGTTTATTTCATTTTTTTTTTATGAAAAGTGATTTTTCAATCACTAAAAAAATCACATTTAAGAGAAGATACTCATTTTAACTTTTATTCAAAAATAAAAAATAATTTTTTTTTAATATTTGAGTAGAAACTAAAATGAATAGCTTTTATAAAAGTAAATTTTAAATTGAAAAAAATCATTATTTCTATCAAAAATAAGCTAAATCAAACACACCCACAGTCTGATCATTTTCTGCTTTTCATGGAATTTGTGTGTAATCTGTTATGGCCTGGGATCTTTAGTCTTTGGCTTTGCTGCACAAAGTTAGTCTTTTAGCTTGATGATAGTTTTCTTGACGTTTTAGGATGCTGCTAATTGGTAGTATGGTTGTTGCTATATGTACGAGTAATACCAAACCCTTGAATGTGTTGTATCTAATGGGTTTAACTGCTTTCTAGTAATCAATGGACATTAACTTTTTCTTTTTTACTTTTACAAGAAAGAGTCGCTCTTCGTTCTTGGCACAGGTATAACACTAGTATACTTACATTTTTTTCTATAATAATTTTTAAATTTTTATGCGATTACCTAAATGATAACGATTCCGAAACAGAGGAGTGGTTGTCTCCTCATTTCAACTTTTTTATACGATTACCACCACTGTTTATACAATTTTTTAAAATTTTTTATATATAATTTTTTCCTTTTTTGAAATTTTATATTTTAAAAAATTGATAATTATTGAAGAATATTATTTATACATAAAAATAAACACAATATAATTAAAAAAAAATAAAATAGGAGATATTTTAAAAAAATGATAAATCTATTATTTTTGTATCTTTATATTTTAAGCCCCTATTATATATATTTTTTAGATATAAATAATATTTCTCATAATTGTTTGTAGTCATCATGCTTCATGATATTATTTACAGTCGTGCTATTTGTCATGGAATAATTTGCACGAAGAAATGACAAATTCACGCGGTGGTATGTTTTTGGAAAATATACAGTGCGAAATGGACAGAAGTCAAATCAAATGGTCATAGTAGTGAATTAAAAGAAACACGTCAAAAGTTTTGGTATGATATTTCTTCGAACCAAATATCAATTTTTCCTTTTTTTTTTTTTTTTTTTGCACGAAATAGTGGTGCTATGTAGAATATTCTCACCAGTTGTGTGTCTGAACCCTTTTCCTCCTAGTTCATCCATAAATTGGTTCAATATAGCAAGTTCCTCCATGCTCACACAGCAACCAAGCTAGTTGCTAAGCAACTCCCAACAACAACAAACAACCACGAACAAGAAGAGAAAACAAACAAATGGGTTCAATCCCCTCGGATGGCTCATCTCAACAACACGTTGTTCTCTTCCCATTCATGTCCAAAGGCCACACCATACCCCTCCTCCAATTCGCCCGCATCCTCCTCCGCCGCAACATGGCGGTTACTGTCTTCACCACCGCCGCGAACCGCGAATTCGTGTCGGATTCTCTCGCCGGCACGACCGCCTCCATCCTCGCCCTTCCCTTCCCCAAAAACACAGCCGCGGCAGCCAACATCCCCGCCGGAATAGAGAGCACGGACAAGCTCCCTTCCATATCCCTCTTCTACGAGTTCGCCACCGCCACCGCCGCCATACAGCCGCACTTCGAACAAGCCCTCGAGGCTCTGCCACGTGTCAGCTTCATGGTCACCGACGGCTTCCTCTGGTGGACACTGGAATCAGCCGCCAGGTTCGGTGTCCCGAGGTTCTCCTACTTAGGCATGAGCTGTTACAGCGTTAGCCTCTGCAGGGAAGCAGCGATGCAAGGGGTCTTCCGTGGGCCCCAACCCGACGACGAGTTAGTGGCGTTGACTCAGTTCCCGTGGATCAGACTCTGTAAGGAAGACGTTGAGCCCGATTCTAGAAACGCTGGACCAGGGAGTGTCCCTTTTGAGTTCAATATCAAATCGATCACAGCCACAGGCAACAGCTATGGCATTGTGGTCAATAGTTTTTACGAGCTTGAGCCCGTCTTTGTTGACTATATGAATTCTAAGTCTTCTCCTAAGAGCTGGTGTGTTGGCCCGTTTTGCCTTGCCGAACAGCCGCCGAAGGTTTATACCGAGCCAGGTATATTATACTCATATTTCATATTTCATATTTCATATTTCATAATAATATTTGTATAATATATATTCATAATTTTAAAATATTTTTAACTAGATATCTACTATTTTTAAATTTTTATTATTAAAAAATTTAAGATAAAAATTTAAATTTTATCTATCATATCAAAAAAAAAAAATTGTCTTTCACAATTATTTTCCTTTATTCATATTATTTTTTATAATTATTTTATTAATGTTTATTTTTTATTATATAATGACAAAATTTTATTTGACATATATTATCGAATCTATATTTTTTTTATTTTTATTATTATTATTTTATAAAACCATCATATTTAGGTATCGTATGGTATTATTTATGATAATAGTTCATATCCGTGTAACATATAGCAGGTATGAAACCAAGATGGATTCGGTGGCTAGATCAGAAGCTAGAAGATAAGTGCTCTGTTCTGTATGTGGCTTTTGGGTCACAGGCAGAGATTTCGAATGAACAACTGGAGGAGATAGCGATTGGATTGGAGGAATCCATGGTGAGTTTCTTGTGGGTGATAAGGAAGGATGATTGGGGTGTACCAGAGGGGTTCGAAGAAAGAGTAAAAGAGAGAGGAATGGTGGTGAGAGAGTGGGTAGACCAGAGAGAGATACTAATGCATGAGGGAGTGAGGGGGTTCGTGAGCCACTGTGGGTGGAACTCCGTGTTGGAAAGCATATGCGCTGGGGTTCCTATTCTGGCGTGGCCCATGATGGCGGAACAACATTTGAATGCGAGAATGGTGGAGGAGGAGATAAAGGTTGGGTTGAGGGTGGAGACTTGCGATGGGAGTGTGAGAGGGTTTGTGAGAAGGGAAGGAGTGAGGAAGACGGTGAGGGAGCTGATGGAAGGAGAGAGAGGGAAAGAAGCGAGGAAGAAAGTGAGGGAGTTGGCACAGATGGCCAGAAAGGCTGTGCAAGAGGGTGGTTCATCGTGGTCCACGTTAGAATCGCTTCTTCGCGAGACATGCCAAAAGAAGGAAACATCTCGAGTTTGAGAACTTGGAAATTATTATGAGAAAGAAAATATATTTTGGACAAAATTAGTGGGACTCACTCTTATTGTTTTTAACGTAGCTAAATATGAAGTATTTGGGTTGTGCTTATATAAAAATCTCGTCAAATAAAGCTACGGTATACAGGTGCAGTCAGTATAGTTCCACGGACATGTTGGCACGTCGATTTTTGGATAGAAATTTTGTCCTTCTTTTTTGGGTTTTATTGTTGAGTGTTTGCTTGCAAAAATTAATTTTTATTGACAAAATGATCATTTCTATCTTGTTAATGTTTGTCAGTAAATTGTTAACGATTAGTTAATATATATATATATATATATATATATATATATATATATATATATATATATATATATATATTTATTTATTTATTTATTTATTTATTTATTTTTCTATCCCCAATATTATATTTTAGTATAAGCAAAATTTACATTTTTAATTTTTTTTTCAACTACCAATATTTAGAATTCTCTATTCTAGAATTAATTTCACTATATGGTAAAGTTTTTTAACATTAATTTTTATCATTCATAAAATTTAAACTCACAAAAACTTAGTATTTAAATGAATTAAATATTAAATTATTTAAACTAATTAAATATTATTAAAAATTTTAGCTTATAAAACATAATTTCAACCATTCAAAATATTATATCTTACATCACCAAACAGTTTTGTCCGTTTCCGCCCGCAACATTGTACATTATTATTATTAGCACGGTGATGCCTTTTTATTATAACGTCTTCATTAATGTTGTTTGTTCTACTTTCTTGGCATTAGTATTTCCTTTTACTTTGAATAAGTACGTGACAACGACGTGCATGGAAGTAACAGCAGGAATGCAGCGACAATTATTTGTATCACTTTTTAATGTAGTTATTTAGGTATCTACTTATAATTTTGAAAAAAAAAATTGTGAAAGAAAAAAAAATAAAAATGTAAGTGGGGAGAAAAGAAAAATAGAAATAAAATGTCTAAAAATATTAAAAAATAGTATATATAGAATAAAATCTCTTGTATAAAAATTTTATATAATTTTATTATATATTAATTTTTATTATTAATTAAATATTTTATAAGTTTTATATGTGATACAATATTCTTAATTAATAATAAAAATTAATACATAATAAAATTATATAAAATTTTTAAAAATAAGACCCTATTCCCGAGTAGATACAACAATGTACAGCGCGGGAAAGTTTTTGACCTAGTCATACTAAGAAAAGCTTGTAATTTTATATTTTTTAAAATTTATTATTTTAATTATAATATAAAAAATATAAATAAAGTAGATAACAATTATACTTTACATAATCGAGATAGTAAAAATTGGTAAATATTTATTTTTTTTCTATTTTTCTTAATATCATTATGAAGGGAATTTAAGATGTATTACTACAAAGATAACTAATAAGAACTATAAAATTTTTTTATCATATTTATCAATAACATAACTAAAATTTTTAGATTTTAACTTGTGATTCTTCATATTTTATCATGAACAAATTTAACTAGCTACACTTGAGGTACAGTTAGAGATTGACAGATTTGTAATCACCAAAGAACAGAATGACAGATTTGTGCTTTCGGTAATGGGTAAGTGGTGAGGTGAATAAAGCTTTTGAAGTGAGATTCATTGCTGGCATTGAATTAAGTTCGGTGATGGCTCGTGAAGCTTAGTTGTTTCTGAACCTTCTTTCCTGCAATCTCGCTCTGGCATGCACACAAAGCTGATCCGGTTTCTAGTTGTTGCTTATGAGTCTAATTGTAATATTGTGATTGAGACTTGCTATCATGCTATATGTGAAGCTAATATTTGACAGGTGTAATGCTACAATGGTTTAAGATGTACCCAACTGTAGTTTGTCTTGGTACTGGGTTTTTCTGCTAGTTAGTATCCTGCTAGATTGCCTGAGTCTAGCCGCCTAGGTATATTGCTTGACTGGCGGCTTTTTTATCATTTTAAAATAAAAATTATTATTTATATATATATATACCTTTTTAAGATTATTTTTTTAAAAAAATTATTATAATAAAATTCATTTAAGTTGGATCAATTTTATTATTAAACAAATCTAAAATAGGCAAAAAAAAATAAAAATAAAAATCGATTCAAGTTGGATCGAATTCACCACTATTCTGATGACTAGCGATGAATTCAAATAATTTGATCTAGCTAGTTCGAATTCATACAAAAGGGGAAGGCTTTATTTATGTTATCTTATCGAAGTATATGGTAATATGGTATAAAGTTTATCATCACAAAAAAAATATTCTTGTTCTCTAATATGAGATATTTGGCATCCCCTCTCACCATATAACACGCATCATGTCCCCATTACTTTGCTTTTTCTTTCATTTACTTCTACTATTGTCTATAGTGGTCTAATATATATGTACATATATATATGTATGGTATAACATATGTCATTTTAAAAATTTTGGTTGAATAAATTATTATTTAATCATAAAATGTCTACAATATTAATTAAATAGTGATGAATTCAATTTATCGATTTCTATATTTTTCTTGTTTCTCAATCTCATATTTGCCCAATAATAAAATCGATCTAATTTGAATTGATTTTTCTATAATTTAAAAAAATTAAAAATAATCTTTATATATATATATATATATATATATATATATATATGTAAATAATATTTTGATGGCCTACTACATACCATGATGCTAAGTTTTGTGAGTCTAATATATAAAAAACTTGAGTTTACGTAAGAGGTAAGAGTGTTCCAGAAATTACAATGTAAAATTACTATTCGACGCAAAAGTCAGCAAAATGGTACACGAAACCATTTTTACCCTTTATTTCTCGCATAGTAAAATGTTCTTTGAACGACCGGTGTCTTCGTAGAGATCAAGAGGCTGCGCGTCATGTAGGACACAGAATGATGGACTACACGACAAAGGGGGAATAAAATCAGCGCGTTTGCTTGAGTTGGTCAAATTAATATTGGCATAAAGTAGTAAGGACAAATAAGCGACGGTTTATATGCACAGGAGGTGTTTTTGAGCCTTATTTTAACCACTAAAAAAAAGGCTACGGTATATATGCGCTGTTCCACGGAGATGTTGGCACCTTGGCGGATAGAAATTCTATCCTTTTTCTGTTTTTTTAATTGAATGTTAGCTTGCATATTATTTTTTATTGAAAATAACTTCTACTGTTTATGTTCATTAATAAATTGATAGCGTTTATTTAAAACATATAAAGAAAAAAAAAATTCTGTCCCCAATATTATTCTTTAGCATAAGCAAAATTTTACTTTTCTTTTCAGTTATGTGCCAATATTTAGAATTCTGTATTTTAACTAATTTAATTTGAGTCAAATTAATCTAAATAAAGTTCTTCTAACATTAATTTTTAGATAAATTACACTACTCCTGACATTTATCGATATTACATTTAAACCTTCTTAAATTTTTAGTTGATATCTGACTTCATTAATTTGTTTAAAAACACTATATTAACCTCCGTTAATCCTAAATCCTAAATTTTAAAAAATAAAAAAATATAAAATAATTATTTTATCCTTAATTATTTATTCTATTTCTATTGCATGTTATTCCCTTTCCTTTTTCCTCCTCCACCTCCACTATCTTCGCACCATTCCGGCATTCCGAATCCATGATCATTAGCTGTAAAATGAATTTCAAAACTTAACAATTCTCCAATCCTCTCACCTTTGCAATAACAAACAATGCTAGAAGCTAAGATATCTTTAACACACAATTATGAAACCATGTTCATGATCCAAGCCCTTAAATCCATAAGCCAAAACAACTCAGCCTAGACCAAAACACCCTCAAACAACAAATTAACCAAGACCAACAATAAGAATCACAACATAGAAACACATAAAAACCACAAACCCAAATCAGCCATCCAAAACAATATTTATGAAAAAAATGGAACAAGAAGCCCAAACCCCAAAGAACCAAGAGGTCATCCTTTATCCCCAATTCTAGTAGCCGAACCTCAAACTCTCCTTCATATCTTTTTGCAAACCCGGCCTACATCAACCTCCATTAATTCACCCTTGATAGCAAACTCGCATCGTTGTAAACCACCAATGTGTTGTTGCCGTTGCTTCTCTATGGCAACCCACCAAGCTTGCACCTCCACCTTGCTAGTAGGAGAATATGAGGTGATGGATGTGTTAAAGATTTTTTGTTATTAAGGGTAAATTGGATTTTTTTTTTTTTTTAAATATGTTAAGAGAAGGGATTCAAGTGTCATGTTAAAGTGTAGGTGTAATATTGATGGGTCCCAGGAGAAGTTAGAGTAATTTGTTCTTAATTTTTTTTATACGAGAGAAAATTTTTTTTCATAAGCAAGACTAACGGTATTAACAAATCAAAAAAGATATATTAGATCCAAATTTAATAAGAAACAAATGTATTCTATATTCTAAACTAACCAACAGTTTGTGACTCTACTCCTTATCTGAAAAATATTGATGTTTAAGCATTTTTCACATCAAAGACAAATACGAACAATGCTACAACTTAAAAAATGTACTACACTTCCTTTTAAAATAGATCTGAACATCTCTGTTATTTGCAAGAATATTAAAATAGAAATACCTATAAGAGGAAACCAAAACACCCACAAGGGGGAACCAAAACACCAATAAAAGGGACAATAAAAATATTCAAAAATGGGACAATGAAAACCCCACAGAGGGGAAAATAAAAACAAAACAAAAGAAACAAAGCCAAAGTAGCAAAAAAATAAAAAAAAAATAAAAAAAATGAAATAAAATTAAGTGACTGCCATCAAAGAAGAAAGATGGCAGTCCCTTCAACAGCACTCATATAACACTATTAGAAACATGCAAAAAATCGATGGAATTTTCGACTGGAAAGCCAGTGATATTCATCAGTAACAATTTTACCGATGGAAATAAAATCATTGATAAATAGCGCGTCGGAAATATTGATAATTGTACCAATGTAAATTGTCGTCGAAAATATTAAAAAAAAATCGATAAATGAACGTTAGAAAATGTCAAGAAGATATTTATACGAACGAATTACCGATGTTTGTTCGATAAAATAAAAATAATATTTTAATATATATATTTATCGACGGAAATTCAGTTGCAAAATATGGAGCATGATAATTTTTATTTTAATTATTACTGACGAAAATTCTGTCGATAAAGTAATTTTTTTTCAATTTTGTAATATTAAAAATTAAAATTAGTAATTAAATATTTCAAATTATTGATTTAATTATCCATAAATTCATATAATTTAAAATATTATAAAATATAATGAAATATAACATATGTAAACTATCAAATAAAATAAAAACTGTCAATAATAAAAAAATAAAACGGTCAACGTATAGTTCTAAATACATGAAAACAAAACTCTAAAAACTATGAATACTGATTAGTGTCAGTGTCCAAAATGTTCCTTAGAGCCATTCGATGTGCAGTCATGTGGAGAATGCGGAGGCAGTGAAGGTGGAAGTGGAGGCAGAGGTGGTGGAGGTTGTGCACTAAACGACGAACCGTTTCACATATGCTCAAAGTATATGTACATAATAGTCATCCTTTGCTCCATATACTATAACTGCTGGTTCAATTGCTCTTTTTCTCTCTCGTGTTGCTCCTGCAGCTCCATGTACCTTTAGTAGTCCTCCTCGAGCTGCCTTTGCACTGATTCATTTAATGCGTGCACCCGATCATAGATTTCCTCCTTATCCATACCAGCAAGCCTAGTTCTAAACATAGAGGTTGGAGAATAAGACCTGCTATATGTGGTCCCCATACCATAAATGCGCCCTTTGTAGCAACTGCCAACCTTCTGGGCCCATATATCATCGTCATATAGGTGGATCGGAAAGAGTGCTCCCGTTCCCTTGCTGCGACTGCTGCGACAAGGTCTTAGTCAGTCGCTAGGTGAACTCATGCTACAATTAGAGCAAACAAAACAAATTAAATTAGATTTAAATAATATAAATTATAATAAATTAAAATTATTGGAAACTAAAATTATAAGTACTTACATATGTGGTCTCTGACTGAGTATCGACCCACTGGAACTTGTCCTACTTCCGGGTGTGGGTCTCCTGGAATAGCTCCCCCTAAGTTGGCAGCCTATTCATCATTTTCTCCTACATTTCAAACAATTTTCATGTGATAATATAATGTTTAATACAAAAATTAAATAACTAAAAAAGTGTAAAGGATGATATTTACCATCCTCAGCTGCATGCCCTCAACGATGGTAGAGCCTTCAATGTGTAGCGAGCCACCTCGGGCTGATCCTTTGCTCACCTGAGCCTTCACCTACTTTGCCTTGTACTCGAGAGAGTCCTAGTATACCCTGAGTGCTTGGAGGATGTCCTCAGTGAGCTAGTGGGTGCTAGCATTATTCTCGTGAATGTCATGAAACATATTGCGGAGCTGCTTGCCGACCACGAAATGGTTGTGAAACATATCATTCTTTTTTGATCATGCTAGTAGAGGAGCATGTAACACCCTCTATTATACAGGTCATACTCGAGTCATGGAGTTATACTAAGAGGTTGATACTGTACTAATAAAAAAAAACTTTAAAATAAGGAGAATATAATATATGGCCCTTTAAAATTGCATACTTTATTTCTAAATAATGGTCCATAAATTTCAACCTTCTGTTATATATAGAATAGAATAATTGCAATTAAATAAAAGTTGATAGTTAACATTATACATAGACACTATCTTAGAACTGCGGTTGTCACCTCTGCTACGCTATTAGCCGGACTCTATAACTTCCCGTACGGGCTCCTGCCCGAGTCTTGCACAGTGAATGCCGCAGAACTTTGACTCGTACTTGAACTTTAGCTTAAGTACTGGAATGTTTACGGAAAAACATGCAGGCAGGTAGTGAAAACATAGGGTTCTCAGTAGATAAGCTCAAATCACTAATTGCACAGGGTGTCATCATAAACATTCTAGCTGCTTCAATTTATTATGAAACGTGCGCACATGTACATATAAGCACTGGTTTAGTTTAAAGTTTCAAAATCTATTTCTCGAAGTGGGATCGCTTTTAGAAGTCACTTGGCACATTTAAGGAGAAATATAATAACAATAATAGTATAACATGTCAATCATGTTTATAACACAACACAACAATATGACATTATGAGATGCTTGGATATGCTTATGCAAATGCTTAGAATTGACTCTATGCAAGTGCACTTGACTTTCTTTCTTACCTTTTTCCTTAACGTGTAGCCTTGATATCTGTACTTGGTCTTCTAGAGGTGAATGACCTCTCTTACCTCGGGGTGATAGTTTACTTTTCAGGTCTAAACTCGTACCTATACATGAGTGATAGGTTTACTTTCCCCGACTCTCACACTGCTCTATTGCCCCTAAAATCTGTTCAAGGGCTGGCCTAAGTAATTCTTTAGACAGTACCACCCTAGCTCATTGTGAGGTAGAGGCTCGACATGTCTCTTTGCACGTTCTTGTTACCTTTCATCTTTCTTGTAACATAATCATGCATGCATATGCGATATGCTTTTGCATATACACTTCATGTCATTCTTAGGTCATTATTGCATGCATGATTTCCATACATATATATAGATGCATATCATAGGGAATAAGATCATGGCATTCACACATTTAATCATGAGCAACCCACTTTGAAATAACATAGAAGTTCTCATACATAATATATAAGTTTTGCCTAAATTTTGGCAGTATAACGGATCAGGTCCGCTTTCCTATGAATAGTACCAGTTCACACCGACATTCAGTCACAATAATAAGGTTGACATCATATATTCATCTTTCAGCACTTGGTTTGTAATATATTCAAACTCAAAGTGAAACTTATTCATATAGTAAGATGGCTAACACTCAATGAGTAATCTTGCCTAAAGTATCCAGATCTGTTGAGTTTTGTATTTTGTACCAGAATTTCTACTTAAGTTATTAAATTTTGAATTTTTACTATGTTGAATCATTATTTTTCTAGTTTCCAACCCCTTTTGTCCCATTAAGTTTTGATAGATATAACTTAAGTTATTGTAGATTAACCTAGGCCTGTCCTGTTACTTGGCAGATTTGAGTCCTGAAAGGTAAAAATTCACTAGAAATAGAAAGCTAGTTGAAATTATATGAAACCTATACTATTTTAAATATGGCTGAACTAGCTTTCATTTCCACTAAGTTTCATCTCAATTGAAGGAGTAGAGCTCAAGTTACAAGCTCTTAAAGTGGGTGAATTTGGGCTGTCCTATTTCTGTCTAGTTAGAACATGGGGCAAGGTGAATTACTGGGAATTATATGGAATGAATTTAACTTTGAAATTTTTATGGAATATTAATCTATGTGTTAGCTTTCTAACAAAATTTGTTGCACTTAATTTCGAGTTGTATAGGGCGAGTTATGCCCTACAAATTTCACTCTGGTCAAGATCAGGGTAAAAAAATCTAGGGCAAACTTCAAAAAATCATATCTTACTCAATATTAATTCAAGGGCTTTATAATTTATATGGTTATAAAGATTTAAATGTCTAGATTCATTTAAAATTGTTTCTATCAAATTTTGATGGACGTGTGCGAATCCGTACACTTTGTACGTATGGATGCTGAAGGATTCACATTCCATAACTTTCCTGTTTTGGGTTCTAAGTTGTTCTTTTGATCTCCTCACCAACATAACTAGAGTTTTCCTAGTTCAAATCACTTAAAAAGAGTCACAACATCATCATCATACTAGAACATACCATGGTTAATATAAGGAAGCACATCAGCCACATATCATCACAAAGCAACCCAAAAACTTAGGGGGTGTTTGGTTTGCTATATTCCATTGTCATTTCCACAAAAAAATAGAAAATAGATGACCAAATATGTTTGGTTTCCATTTTTTAGAAATATTTTCAGAAAATATTTCCCAAAATAACTGAAAATTTGAAAATATCAAATCCACATTTTCAGTTTTTCACTTTGATTGTTGAAAATATTTATAACCCAGATACGGTGGCATTGTGGTAATAATTAGAGCTTCTTTTCTTTTGCACTTCCATCTCCTAGTTTGAATCCAGCATCAAGAAAAAACATTTTTTTTTAACACAGCTTCCTCTTGCATAGGCACCCAGTTCGAATTTGTGGGAGGTGAAATGAATTTTTTTGCCCTAATGTTGTTTGAAGAGCCCTAATAACCTATTCCTTATCAATTCCATTTGGCCTCCATCTCTCCTCAACCATTTTCGCCTCCATCCTTCCCCTCGGCTCGCCATCGCCGCTTCACCGTCGCCATCGCCGCCACCTTCGTGGTCGGGTCGCCTCCCAAAGACGCCGTTTGCCGTCGCCTCATGCAGCTTGCCACTTCCCTTCCACTTCCCTGTTTTCAAGTGTTTTTGGTATGGTTTTTGAGTTTTTGGCCTTTTTTTTTTCCCTCTTTTTCCTCCCTAAACTGGTGGTGGCTTTCTGCAAGGACACAGTGCTGCTCACCACCGCTTGTTGCTTCCCTTCCCTTCAGCCTTGTTTTCTGGTTCTGTTTGGTATGGTTTCTGTTTTTTTTTTTTTTGCTCCTTTTTTGGCTAGTTTAGGCTATTTGATGGCTTCTTTTTTTGCTTGCTTCTGATTGATGTTCTTGAGGGAATGGTTATATTGCTTCTTTAAGGGAATGCTTCGAATTGATGGCTTCTTTATAGTTGGCATCTTTTTTGCTTATTGTTGGAATGTTCTTATTTTATTGTTGGATTTATTAATGGAAATGATCTGCTCTGATTAATCTTATTTTAGGCAATTGGATCTTAATATGTTAATTGCTAGTATGTTCACCATATTTGACTGAAGTTTTTCAGTTTATATTTGTCACTGAAATGGATTAAGTAGAATGTGTTTTGGTTTGGCTATTGGCATTGGGCAGAATTGTAAAGAATTGGGAGTTTAGGCTTTAAAGTGTTTTGGTCTAGTGCTGTTTTATGCTTTTATCTATTCTGTTTGATTGAAAATATATTCAATATTGTGTGGCAAGTTTCTCTTTTGGTTCTGGTATCTTTTCTTTTATAGGCGTCTAGTAGCAAGTGTCGCAGCCTGCTCCAAATTACAATTTTAAAATACTTAATTACACTAAATTTGAAATATAGTGTAAACAAGGTCGTCTCACAAGGATATTATTGCTATCTAGTTAAGTAACAAGGGGGTATGTGCAAACATGCAGTAAATAAACTATAAAAGAAAATTAGGAAAAAATAAAAATACTAGTTCAAAGAGTTCCTTAGGCATAGGGTGAATCAATCATTAACGCACGATATATCAAACACACGGAGTGCGGCTAATTTGAGCTATTAGAGAGACCTCTACTAACAACCCCACAATTCTACCTAAGAACTCTAGGAATTCAACCAATATATAATTGATTAGATAATTGATATCTCAAC
Organism: Pterocarpus macrocarpus; assembly: GCA_031439585.1. Taxonomy (NCBI): domain Eukaryota; kingdom Viridiplantae; phylum Streptophyta; class Magnoliopsida; order Fabales; family Fabaceae; genus Pterocarpus; species Pterocarpus macrocarpus. The sequence goes on from CM062515.1 coordinate 32,753,857, forward strand.
TCTAATTAACCTATGTTGAATTCTAGCCCCAATTGCATTAGCCTAGGTTTGAACCCAAACCCAATTCCTAATTCTTTAATTAATCAAATTCATACTAATTGACCAATTAGCAATCACCCAACTAATTCCTCATTCATAAACCCACGTATCAATACCATTCGATGTAAGTTTACAAATAAAAGACGACAAAGAATCAAGAAAATAAACATGATTGAAATTCAAGCATAGGATTTCAAGATTACAACCATAATACCCTTGGAGTCTCCTTGAACAAGCTTGAAGTCTTACTCCTCCATAGCAATGAAGGTTACAAACTAGAACCCAAAACAAGTATCTTACAAAATGAAAGGAAAAGAAAAGAAGAGAAGAGGAGAGGAGAAGAGAAGAGAGAGAAATGAAAAAAAAAGTTGGAGATGATAGTCTCTTCGTGTCTTTGTTTTCTCCCATCTTATCAGACCTAATATGTGAATATCCAAAAATACCCTTGAGTCCAAATTAATCCTCTGCCTTTGAGCTTTAAGTGGACACCCAATTTGCTTAATTTGGACTTGAAATGAGAGAGTTATGGCCCAATCTTTATAGCATGTCCAGGTTGTACATTTATTCGCGTTAGTCAAATTCAACAGCCAATAAGTCCATAAAGATATCATTATTTTGGAGAGTGTTCTTCATATGAATTGAAGCTTTATACCTTAGCTTTCAAATGGCACCAGTTTCACCTCAATCCAATGTCTACAACTCAAGTTATGGCCCAATTAGTGGACACTGCTCAGGTTCCAACGCAGCAGCCTTATTCTGACTTCATGGCCCAATTCGTCCTATAACATCTGAAAGGTGCCCTTTGTGAAGAAGAAAGATGGATCCATGAGGCTATGTGTAGACTATAGACAGCTCAACCGGTTAACGATATGCAACAAGTATCCATTGCCTAAAATTGATGACTTGTTTGACCAGCTCCAAGGAGCCTCATGTTTCTCCAAGATTAACCTATGGTCTAGGTATCATCAATCAAAGATCAGAGAGGAAGATGTTCCCAAGATTGCTTTCTGCACCCATTATGGATATTATGAGTTCTTGGTGATGTCCTTTGGGTTAATCAATGCCCCAATAGCTTTTATGGACTTGATGAATCAAGTGTTCAAGCCCTTCTCGAATCACTTTGTGATCATCTTCATCGATGATATCTTGGTTTATTCAAAGAGCAAGGAAGAACACGAGTACCATTTGAGGATACTTCTGCAGACTCTAAGGGACCATCATTTAATGCCAAGTTCACTAAATGCAAATTTTGATTGAAGATCATGGTGGATTCAGGGAAGATGGAGGCCATTCAAAAATGGCCAAGACCCACAGCAGTAACTGAGATCCATAGCTTCTTGGGTTTAGCTGGCTAGTACATGCATTTTGTGAAAGACATTTTCAAGATCTCCACTCCATTGACCCAGTTGACTCAACAGGTGTTCAATCCCAGTAGTCAAATCCTTGTGAGGAAAACTTTCAAAAGCTGAAGATATGTTTGATGGCTACTTTGATACTTGTGTTATCCTTAGGATTTGAAAGGTATTCAGTGTACTGTGAAGCATCCTAGATAGGACTTGGATGTGTTCTTGTACAACATGGCTGAGTCATTGCCAATGCCTCAAGATAGCTTAAAAGGCATGAACAAAATTACCTTACCCATGATTCCTACTTTTATCGCATAGCTTGTGAAATCTATGCCAATCACAAGAGTCTAAAGTACATCTTTCAGTAGAAGGGTCTTAACTTAAGACAAAGTGGTAGATGGAGTTGTTAAAGGACTATGATTGTGGGAAGTTTGGCCCATATTGCTCCTACAAAAAGGCCATTAGTGGAGGAAATTCATAAGTTGGAATCTGAGGGCATGCACTTTTAGCTTGGGAGGTCAGGCATACTCCTAGCCCACATGTAGGCCCAATCTTCCTTGTTTGAGAAAATCAAAGCCACCCAATATGGCAACCCGAGGTTATGTAAGCTTATAGAAGATGGCTGCAATGAAAAGGCATTAGAGTTTTCTCTTGATCAAAAGGGTGTTTTGCGATGTGGCCACCGTTTGTGTGTTCCTGATGTAAGTAACTTGAAGAGAATCATCTTGCAGGAGGCTCACAATTCTAAGTATTTGGTTCATCTCGTTTCTATGTATCAAGGCTTGACACAACTATTTTTGTAGGAAGGTATAAAGAGAGTCATATGAGACTTTGTATCTTGTTGCCTTGTATAACAGCAAGTTAAGGTGAGCACTAGAGGAGGCCTGTTAGACTACAGCAGTAGATCGAGATACTTGAATGGAAATGGGAAAGGATCATCATGGACTTCATGACTGGTTTGCCTCATAGTTTTAAAGGTTATGATTCTATCTGGGTAATAATGGACTAAATGACCAAGTCGGCTCACTTTCTTCCTATAAAGACTACCTGTGGCGCTTCTTGGTATGCTCAGCTTTATATTGCCGAGACAACCAGGCTTCATAGGGTTCCCATGTCTATCATCTCAGACTGTAGGATCCATTTCACATGTCATTTCTGGAGAGCCTTCCAAAAAGCCTTGGGGGCCCAACTTGACCTCAACATTGCCTTCCATCCATAGATAGATAGCCAATTCAAGAGCACAATCTAAACACTTGAGGACATGTTGAGGTCATGTGTTTTGGACTTTGGTGATAACTGGGACAACTACCTACCCTTGATCGAGTTCTCCTACAACAATAGTTATCAAGCTAGTATTTAGATTGCACTATTTGAAGCCCTCTACGGGAGACGTTACAAGTCTCCTATTGGATGGTTTTAGATTGGTGAAGCCAAGCTCTTGGGATCAAACCTAGTGTAGGACTCGATGCAGAAAGTCCATTTGATCCTAGAAAGATTGCTAGCAATTCAAAGTAGGCAGAAAGCCTACAATGATCACTGGAGACGAGGCTTAGAATTTTCAGTGAGTGACCATGTTTTCCTTCAAATGTCCCCCATAAAAGGTGTAATGAGGTTTGAGAAGAAAGGCATGCTTAGTCCTCATTATATCCGACCTTTTGAGATCTTAGACAAGATTCGAGCAGTGGCTTATCATCTAGCTCTCCCACACAAACTATCTTGATTCACCTTAATTTTCACATGTCCATGTTGCGCAAATACCTATTCGATCTGTCTCATGTGCTTGCTCCACAAACAATTCAGTTGGACGGAGACTTATCCTACGAGGAAGAGCCTGTAGCTATAGTTGATATGGAGGATTCACTTTATTGAGGAAGCGACCTGGGAAGCCAACGAAGCTATGCAGGCCAAGTATCTACATTTGTTTAATTCTTGAGGTATGGATGTTTCATTGTTTGTTTTGTTTAGAATTCAGGACCCGAATTCTTTTAAGGGAGAAGAATATAATAACCTAACCTTAGATTATGCCAAGAATGTCAACAATGGGCCCGTGGTGTAACACCCTCCCAAGTATAATATTATGCTTAAGTCATAATATCACACTTAGAAGTTGTTACTAATAATTGGGTGAATCTTGATTTATTATTTGCTTTAGTTTATGAGAAATAAACGCAACATCCCTTACATTTTACAAATATTTGTATCATAATACAACATTTTAAAATACATGAGCGGTTTTACTAGGAGTTTCAACTAGTGAACTAGTCATCTAATGTTAACATATGTAGACATATTCGTCAATTATTCGCAGCAAATAGTCCAGTTTCAGTCAAATCTTTTTGGGTTGATCCTCATTGAGATCTCCTGAGTCATCTGTAGATGATACGAGGGAAACATATATAGTAATACATCTTAAATTCCTAAATCCCAACTCATAATGGTATTAAGAAAAAATATAAAAAAAATGATCAATATTTACTATCTCAATTATGTAAAGTATTATTGTTTTCTACTTTATTTATATTATTCATATTATAATTAAAATAGTAAATTTTAAATAATATAAAGTTACAATTTTTTCTTAGTATGATTATTGATTAGGTCAAAATTTTTCTCGTGCTGTATACTGTCCCTATCTGTAGGAACTGATCAGTAAGCTGCTAGTAAGACAACTGGCCATTTTCAGGCGCCATATAAAACCAAGTGTCATAAATTAAGCGTTAGGTATAATTGTTTCTTCCTGCTACTTCCTTTCCATGCACGTCGTTATCACCTACTTGTTAAAGTAAAGTAAGTAAAAGAAACAACTAGTAGCAAAAAAGTTGAAAAAACAACGCTATTAATGAAGGCGTTACAATAAAAAAGCATCAGCATGCTGATACACGCTACTCAGGGCAGAAGCAGACAAGACATTTTGGAGTTGCAAGACAAAATTTTTTGACGGATTCAAATTATGTTTTACAAGTTAAAATTTTTCTAGTAACGTTCAATTGATTTAAATAGTTTAATACTTAATTTTTTTAAATAAGGTTTTGTGAGTTGAAGTTTATAAATAAAAAATTAATAATAAAAATAATTATCTTGTATTGAAGTCAACCTAAAGTTTAATTAGTTAGAATACAGAATTTTGAATATTGGTAGATGTAAAAAATTTGAAAAAGTAAAATTTTCTTATACTAAAATATAATAAATATAATATTGGGGTTAGAAAATTTTTTATATAAATATATTTTAATTAAACATAAACAATTTATTAAGATAGCAGTTATTGTCAATAAAAAATAATTTCAGGAACAAAAATAAGGACAAAATTTCTATCTCACAATCGACCTGCAAACATCTCCATGGAATTATGGGTGAGACTTGTGTGATTGTAAGGGCGTTTAATAAATGGAATAAAATTTTATTTTTAGAAATATTATTTTTGGAAATATTATTTTTAAAAATAATTTTTTTAAGCATAATATTTTAGATATATTTAGTATATAAATTGAATTTTAAGAATATTTGATAAATTTTTAAAGAGGTAGCAGTGGGTATCTGGTCGGTGATAGTGGGAGGCCAATTAGTGGTGGACTGTGGCAGTGGATGGTAGCAGGCAATGGTAGATGATGATTGTGAGCGGGTGATTTTGGGTGATGACAAGAATATTTTGATTTTTTTACTATCACAAATATTTCTTTTTCATGGAAATGGGAATGTTTTCGCCTCAATTTTTCCTTCCCAAAATATAATATTTCTTGAAATGTTACTTCGAACTTTCCATTAAATGTAAAGATATTTTAACATTTTCATATATAAAAAAATATGCCTCGCACCAAATGCTTTTAAATAAATAAATAAATTTCTCCTTCTATAGAATATCTTGACCACTAGTTTGAAGAACATGACAGAGAAAGGGAGTGAGGAGAAAAAGCCACATAAGTGATGGACATCCTATCTTGAGGAAGAAAAATGCTTTGTACCGGGAGTATGCAAACATTTTTCGTGGAACTATACAAACTGCCTATAAATAACGGAGCTTATTTGTCCTTGCCACTTTTTGGCTTCACGCCAATATTTCTTGGGGTATGTCATTTAAATTCAAAATTTTTCAACTTCTATAATGATTGACTTCTATTCACCAGTGGATATAACGTAACATCCAATTTAAGTGAGATCAGTACCAAAAGAGAGTCGGCATTAAAGTTAAGAAATTTTAAATTCAAGTAATATTCTTTATATTTCTTTGCCTTTCTCATAATTTCCAAGTTCTCAAACTCAAAGAGGTATCGTCCTTCTGGCAGGTCTCGTCAATAAGCGAGTCCAAGGCTGACCAGGATGAACCACCCTCTTGCACAGCGTCTCTGGCCATCAGTGCCAGCGCCCTCACCTTCTTCCTCGCGTCTTTCCCTCTCTCCCCTTCCATCAACTCCTTCACGGTCTTCCTCACTCCTTCCCTTCTCACAAACCCTCTCACCCTCCCATCGCAAGTCTCCACCCTCAACCCAACCTTTATCTCCTCCTCCACCATTCTCGCATTCAAATGCTGCTCTGCCATCATGGGCCATGCCACAATGGGAACCCCAGCGCATATGCTCTCTAACACGGAGTTCCACCCGCAGTGGCTCACAAACCCTCCCACTCCCTCATGCATCAGTACCTCTCTCTGGTCCACCCACTCTCTCACCACCATTCCTCTCCCTTTCACCCTTTCTTCAAACCCCTCTGGTACTCCCCAATCGTCCTTCCTTATCACCCACAAGAAACTCACCATGGATTCCTCCAATCCAATCGCTATCTCCTCCAGTTGTTCATTCGAAACCTCTGCCTGTGACCCAAAAGCCACGTACAGAACAGAGCACTTATCTTCCTCTTCCAGTTTCTGATCTAGCCACCGAATCCATGTTGGTTTCATAGCTGCTACATTGCACGAGTATAAGTCCGATTAAAATATTTATAAAAAATATAATAATACGATTAAAAAAGATCAGTGTTAAAGACAAAACTTGAATTTTTATCTTAAACTTTTAAATAATAAAATTTCGAAGAAGGTAAATATTTACTAAATAAATTTAGAAATATTATTCAAATTTTGATCCGAGATATATAACTATAATACAGACAGTCATCAATTTTAAAGTGTTTGTGCATCATACGTACCCGGCTCGGTATAAACCTTTTGCGGCTGTTCAGCTAGGCAAAATGGGCCAACACACCAGTGCTTAGCAGAAGACTTAGAATTCATATAGTCAACAAAGACAGGCTCAAGCTCGTAGAAACTATTGACCACAGTACCATAGCTGTTGGCTGTGGCTGAGATCGATTTCATCTTGAACTCATGAGGAAGACTCCCGGGTTCAGCGTTTACAAAATTGGGCTCAAGGTCTTCCTTACAGAGTCTGATCCACGGGAACTGAGTCAACGCGACTAACTCGTCGTCGGGTTGGGGCCCACGAAAAACCCCTTGTATCGCTGCTTCCCTGAAAAGGCTAACGCTGTAACAGCTCATGCCTGAGTAGGAAAGCCTCGGAACCCCGAACCTTGTGGCTGATTCCAGAGTCCACCAGAGGAAGCCGTCGGTGACCATGAGGCTGACACGTGGCAGAGTCTCGAGGGCTTGTTCGAAGTGTGGTTGAATGGATAAGGTCGCGGTGGCGAACTCGTAGAAGAGGGACATGGATGGGAGCTTGTCCGTGCTCTCTATTCCGGCGGGGATGGCGGCAGTGTCTTTGGGGAAGGGTAGCGTGACGATGGAGGCGCCGGTGCCGGCGAGAGAGTCCGCCACGAATTGGCGGTTCGTGGCGGTGGTGAAGATGGTGACCGCCATGCCGCGGCGGAGGAGGATGCGGGCGAATTGGAGGAGGGGTATGGTGTGGCCTTTGGACATGAATGGGAAGAGAACAACGTGTTGCTGAGATGAGCCGTCGGAGGGGTTTGAACCCATTTGTTTGTTTTTTTTTCTTGTTCGTGGTTGTTTGTTGTTGTTGTGAGTTGCTTAGCAACTAGCTTGTGGGTGTGTGAGCATGGAGGAGCTTGCTGTATTAAAGCAATTTATTGATGAACTTGGAGGAAAATGGTTCAGACAAACAACTTTGTGAGGATATTCTACATAGCACCACTATGTCGTACGAAAATAATAGGAAAATTGATATTTCGTATGGAATATTTGCCGCGAAATCATTGACGTGGGTTATTTTATTTTAATTCACTACGACGTTTTGATTTGATTTCTGTCAATTTCGCACTTTATATCGTCCAAAAACATACCGCCACGTGAAATCGTCCTCACACAAAACGCCATCTCCATGGAAGAGCATCGAAGGACGCGGAAGAACAGAGAGAATCTGGAATTGAAATGATGCTTCTCGAATGAATAGAAAAAAATAAGTAATAAGAGTTTTGAGTATTTATATTTGTGTCCTAGCTTATATACAAGTCTAACATGCATGTGATCTAATATGTACCTGACTAATAACAGAACAGAAACTAATCTACTTAATTAAGCTAACTAACTAACCAATAACCATCAGAAACATAAAACAGTTACAGTTACAGAGTAGGTTAGCTATATACATTGAGAGCCCCCCTCAAGCTGGAGAATGGATATCAACCATTCCCAGCTTGGGCATGAGAGTGTGGAAAAGTCTTGGAGGCACAGGCTTTGTGCAGAGATCAGCTACATGGGAGTTAGATCGTATGGGAAGAAGATGAATGAGCCCTGCCTTCAGTTTTCACGGACTAGGTGACAATCCAACTCAATGTGTTTGCTCCTTTCATGAAAGACAGGATTGGCAGCCAAATGAAGTGCCAACCGGTTGTCGCAATATAGCAGGGCAAGAGCTTTAAATGGAATGTGGAGATCCTGCAGCAGATAGGTAAGCCATTGAAGTTCACATGTAGTAGCAGCCAGTGTGCAATATTCTGCTTCAGATGAGGAATGTGACACCGTATGCTATTTTTTGGCCTTCCATGAAATCAAGGATTCTCCCAAGTAAATGCAATACCCAGTAATGGACCGCCTTGTGTCTGGGCAAGAGGCCCAATCGGAGTCATTGAATCCCTTAAGCTGGAGGGAGGAATCAGAGGGGAAGAAGAGGCCCTTGCCAGGACTGCCCTTTAAATATCTCAGAATTCTTGTTGTACCTTGAAATGGGATTGCATCGGTTGTTGAAGAAACTGGCTCAAGTGGGTAACAGCAAAGCTAATGTCAAGTCGAGTTGTGGTTAAGTACAGCAATTGGCCAACCAGCCTTCTATAAGCTCAAACATCCGGAAAGGGTGCTCCATCATTCTGCTGTAACTTAACCGAATGATCCATAAGTGTGTTCGTGGGTTTACATGCTAAGAGACCAGCCTGTTGGATCAACTCTAGTGCGTATTTCCTTTGGCAGAGAGAAATGCCCTTGGTAGATCTTGCCGCCTCTAAGCCAAGGAAGAGCTTTAAGGGGCCAAGATCTTTAATCTTGAATAAGTCATCAAGAGTCCTCTTAACCAAGGCAATTTCTGTAGCGTCATTGCCTGCCAAAATCATGTCGTCCACATATATCAATAAGGCAGTAAAGGATTGATCTGATTTTTTCTTGGTGAATAGGGAAAAGTCAGATTGTGACTGCTGTAGCCAGAAGAAACCAGAACAGTGGACAACTTCTCATACCACTGACAACTAGCTTGACATAGACCATAAAGAGACTTCTTCAGCTTGCACACTTGGCCTAGTGGCCTAGGTGGGGTGACTCCTTGTGGCAGATGCATGTAAACTTCCTCATGAAGATCCCCATGGAGGAAGGCATTGTTGACATCTAGCTATTCAAGGATCCAGTGTTGAGTGGCAGCCAAAGCAAGGAGAAGTCTAACAGTACTGAGCTTAGCAAGAAGAGAAAATGTTTCCATGAAATCAATTCCTTCTGTTTGAGCGAATCCCTTGGCAACTAAGCGTGCCTTGTATCGTTCAATAGTTCCATCTGCCTTATGTTTGACTTTGTAAACCCACTTACAGCCCACGGTTCGTTTGCCTGGAGGGAGATCAACGAACTCCCAAGTACCAGTTTGAAGCAGTGCTTGTACCTTAGCATCCATGGCTTTTTTCCAACATTCAGCTTGAACTGCTTGTTGATATGACTTAGGTTCCTCATGTGCAGAAACGGCAAGGACAAAATTTTTGTAATTAGAAGTGAGGTGTGAGTAACTAAGGAAGTTGGAGAGAGGATATAACACCTGCGGAGATGAGAGATTTGCTGAGGAGGAAGCAAGGTCACAATGAAATCCTATAAACATGATGGGGGTTGTCTAGTTCTGGTGGACCTTCTGAGGGGTTGGACGTTTGTGGGTGAAGATGCAGAGTAAGAGGAGGATGTAGGGTCTGGATCAATATAGGTAGGTGCAAGTTCAAGGTAATTGTCATCAATGGGTAGAGGTAGGTAGCCATCAATATCAAAAGGAATCCGTGCAACATCTGTATTAGCAAAAGAACCAAAAGAGGAAGTAGGAATTGCATTTGAATTACTGTTAGTAATTGAAGCACTATGGAAGGGGAAAACATTCTCATGAAACACTACATTTCGAGAGATAAAAATCTCTCTAGTGTGTGTGTCATAAAGATTGAAACCCTTGACTCCGATTTTATGGCCCAGATAAACACAAGCCCTAGCTCTAGCATCTAATTTTTTTCTATGATGAGACAAAGTTAATGCATAGCATTTGCAACCAAAAACCTTCAAATGCAAAAAATCAGGGAGTTTGTTATACAACATTTCAAAAGGAGTTTTATGAGCTAAGGCTGAACTGGGTAATCTATTTAACAAGAAAACAGCATGAGCTACTGCTAAATTCCAAGATGATTTTGGTAAATTGGACTGAAATAGTAATGCTCTAGTGATGTTAAGTATATCTTGATGTTTTCTCTCCACCACTCCATTTTGTTGTGGAGTCTCAACACATGAAGTTTGATGCAAAATGCCTTTAGATTGATAAAAAGAATGCAAAATAAACTCAAGTCCATTGTCAGACCTGATGTTCTTCACTTTACAAGAAAATTGGTTTTCCACCAAAGCAATAAAGGATCGAATGCAGGAAGAAACCTCAAATTTAGTCTTTAGCAAAAATAACCAAATATGTCTAGTGTGATCATCTACAACAGTCAGAAAATACCTATGGCCATAAATAGAGATAGTGGAGATGGGCCCCCAAATATCCATATGAAGTAAGTCAAATGCACTAGCACTTCTAGAGTTACTAACAAGAAAAGATAACTTCTTCTGCTTTGCTAATGGACAAATAGTATACACAAATCATCACATTTATTTGCTGTTATAAAGGGAAAATTTTTGTGTAATACATGCAGTTTATCTTTGGATATATGTCCTAACCTAAAATGCCAACTATTGGCATTAGGAAGTAAGTTATTTGAAACAGAAAGTACAGGGTGACGGGCTAGTCCAGGACATTTCAAAACATACAAGCCATGCCTCTCCTCAACTGACCCAATCATCCTCGAGGTGTTGAGGTCCTGAATTTCACAAGAGTGAGCATGAAAGTGTAAGCAGCAGTTCAAACAAGATGTAAGTTTAGTAATAGAAATGAGATTGAAAGAAAACATGGGCAAAAATAAGACATTTGTAAGGAAAAGACTGTCAGAAAAGAACGGTTCCTACAATGGTGGCAAGAACTTGGTTACTATTCGGAAGTTTGATTTGGATTGGTGGAACTGTTTTATAGGTAGCAAAAAGATCAAGAGAGCAACAGATATGATCAGTTGCCCCTGAGTCCAAAACCCAATCTACAGGCTTGGAAAAAGCATTGCATAAAGAAAGGATAACTGATGATGTGTTGGGACAAGAATTATATAGTTGTTTGGTTAGTTGGTTTGTGGCATGGGCTAAGGAACCAGAAGCCATATGTGCAGCATTTCCAAGCTGAGTCTGCTGGAAAATAGACATTAGACACTGGTATTGCTCCTGTGTCAAACTGATATTTGGAGGCGGTTGAGGCACCTCAACTTGTTCAACCTCATCATCACCATTTTCAGAGGTTGCAGTTACATTATTCGCTAAGGCAGCATTATTATTCTTCTTCAAATGTGGAGGGAACCCATGCTTCCTAAAGCACGAGTCAACTATGTGGCCGGTCTTGCCATAGAAGCTGTAGATCTTACCACTATTATTGTTAGATTGGCCCTTCACAAACTTCCCCCTACCAAATGCTTTGGTGCCATTTCCAGCACCAAAACCAACAGGCCCACCATTTCCTTTTGCACCAAAATTAGTGGTAACTAGGGCCTTAACACCTTCATGATCTTCACTCACAAACTGTCTCTCTTGTTGCATGATTAATCCACAAAAATGATTAATGTCAGGCAAAGAAGTCATTAGCAAAATTTGGTACCTAACTTCTGAATATTGATTGTTAAGCCCCTTCAGAAACCTCATTATATAATCCTGATCCCTATAGGCTCTACATATGCATTGTTGGCCACAAACGCAAGGCAAAATAGGCCTAAAATTCTCTAATTCACTCCAAACACTTTTCAAGTGAGTAAAGAACCCGATTACAGAAAGGTTACCTTGCTTTAACGAGTAAAGCTCCTCCATAAGATCGACTATACGAGACTGATTCCACAGTGAGAAATGCTGCATCAGTTTGCTCCACACTGTTGAAGCCTTTGTATGAAAAATCACACTCTCAACTATCTCTATTGAGAGTGATCGAGTGATCCATGAAAGAACAATGCTGTTGTTCCTCTGCCACGCCGGTCTTAGAGGATCACCAATTACTGGTTCTGGTATAGAACCATCAACAAATCCCATCTTATTCTTCGATTCCAAAGCCACCGTCATGGCTCGATACCACAAACTGTAATTCAACTCCGTGAAAGGCGAAGAGACTAGTACTATCCCTGGGCTCTCACTGGGATGCAGAAAGAATGGACTCAATGGATCCATCAATGGATTTGCTTGTTGTGCCATGATCAAAAAATCGCAAAAGGTAGATGAATAAAAAAAATGAACCAGGATCTAGATCTAGATCGAGAACTCTCATATGGGAAGGAAAGAATCATAGAGCTCGATGCACAGTAGAGCCACTCTCCCAAAGAGAGGGCTCTGATACCATCACACAAAACGCCATCTCCATGGAAGAGCACCGAAGGACACAAAAGAAGGGAGAGAATCTAGAATTGAAATGATGCTTCTCGAATGAATAGAAAAAATGAGTAATAAGAGTTCTGAGTATTTACATTTGGGTTCTAGCTTATATACAAGTCTAACATGCGCGTGATCTAATATGCAGGTGACTAATAACAGAACAGAAACTAATCTACTTAATTAAGCCAACTAACTAACCAATAACCTTCAAAAACAGAAAACAGTTACAGAGTAGGTTAGCTATATACATTGAGACGTCCTCTCTTCGTGCAAATTATTCCGTGACAAATAGCACGACTGTTTCTTAAAATAATGTTCTAAACTGTAATGGAGAACTTCACATGAAGAGCAACACTTCACAGCGACACGACAGCCACTTGCGATTCAAGAAAGCGGCAAAAAGTGATAAGACAAAAGAGCACTGTTGATTGGAACCAATGTCCAATGCATACGAGGAGTAGGTCCGGCAGGTATCTGGGCATGCATTAGGCAACACCAAACAAAACACTCTCGAATCTCTGTCATATACTCATGATCAGAGTCAACTCAACAAGTGCATGAGCCGTTGATTTGAATATCTATCAGGCAACCCTTTCTTGGATCTTCACCGGGAACCCACCTTTCATCTGTGAGGTCAGGAACAAAATGAACTCCGGCTCCACCTCCTCTGCCACCGCCGGCACCACCCTGAGCCGCCTCAGAACCCCAGCCACCACCCTCTTCATCGGCATGTACGCCATTTCCTTCCCCAAGCACACCCTCGGACCTGCCTCAAACACCGGATAGCTGAAAGCATCCCTCCCCACGAATGACCACTTGCCACCACCTTCACCTTCAACTTCTTCAACCTTCTCCAACCACCTCTCAGGCCTAAACTCCGCCCAATCCCCACCCCAAATATTCTTCATCCTCCCCATGGCGTACACGTCGTACGTAACCATCGTCCTCTTCTTCACCACAGTCCCGTCCGGCAAAACGTCGTCGTTAGCTGCGTCCTTGGTGTCCATGGGCACCGGTGGGTACAGCCTCATGCTCTCGCACAAAGCAGCGTGAGTGTAAACCATTTCCTTCACTTCATCATACACAAGCGCTTCGGGTTTCTCCCTAATCTCCCTCACAACCTCCCTTTCCACACTTGGGTTCTTCGACAGCAGCCAGAAGAACCACGTGAGCGCCGCCGACGTGGTGTCCTTGCCGGCCAGTATGAAGCTTATGACTATGTCCGTGACGAAGTCTTCGTCGGAGTGACCCGAACTCAAGAACAGCGAAAGCATGGCCCCCGAAGAAGATTCCGGCCATGCTTTCCCACCTTTCAGCTCTCTTTTCTTCTATCCAACCAGTTTGTTGGCGAACTCGCGCACTTCGGATACCGCAATTCGCAACCGTTTTCCGGATCCTATGTTTAGTTTCCTCTTGATCTTCCAGATTATGCGAAAAGGATCGCGGAACCGTTCGCTGCTGATCTCGGTGGCGTCCTCGAAAGCCTCCGGGAACTTGCTCCGCTCCACGGACGACGACGGCGTCAGGTATTCAGGGTTGAAGGCAAAAGCGATTTTGCAGGCGTTGTCAAAGGCGAATCTCCGAAGGACGTCCTGGAAATCGAGGATTATTTGTTGTTTGGATGATGCTGCGGCGGCGGAAGCGAGAATGGGAACGAGGCGGTCGGAGAGTTCGGCTTCCACGAGGTTCTCCACGAACTTGCGCAGCGATTTGGTGTTGAATTCGTTGCTGGAGACTTGCCTCTGGAACTTCCAATTCTCGCCGTCGGCGATGAAGATCCCGGAGCCGAGGAAATCGGAGAGCGTTTGGAAATGGATGAGGCCTTTTTGGTAAACGGGGAATTGGGTCTCAGGATGTGTTGTACGGTGGCGGGGTTGGCGGTGAAGACTTGTAGGCGGCCCAGGGGGCGGCGGAGGGTGAAGGTGGCAGTGGGTGAGAGTAGGACCATGTCGCTGAGCCACTGGATGCGGCGGTGAGCATTGGCTTTGATGGCTAAGTAGGAACCAATCGAAGGGTAAGACTTTGGGAGGGTAGTGGCAAAAGAAGGTGCTACATCTTTGATCATGAGCTCTGTGGAAGAAGGTTTCGCTTTGTGTATGAGGAAGAAGAAGAGCACGGGGAGGAAGAAGAAATGGAAGAAAGGAGGCAGGACATGCAGAAGCATCTGCATCATTGTTGGTTGTGGGATAGCTTCAGAGCGGAAAATGGAGCAATGCCTAGCAATTTGTCAATATGGCTATTACTTATCAGTAAGGGTGGTTTCTGTGGTGCATCCTTTAACTAAAGGCGCACCAGACACCTTGTCAATATGATTACCCTTTAGTCATTAGGTGGCCTAACTGTCCACGGTGGAGAGCGAAGATGGAGAACATGTTTAACAGGCTTTTAATTTTCGGTGATTTTTTTTTTTTGGTAAGCAGAGATAATGGAACATGTCTCCAGGAGAGGTGTCAAAAAATCACTCTGATACCCACTTTAATACCTACAATGGGATCTTGATGAAGATTTTGCCTCAATAATAAGAACTTATTTTAAATACTCAGATGTTAAATCATGCATGATCACTATCTCCATATCCTATGCACTACCATAAAATTACTATTTTATCCTTAAATTATTAATTTAGTTAAATTAATATTATTATTATTATTTAAATTGATTAGACTAAGGTTTAAATTTATAAGTTAGATTTATTTGTACTTATTATATATTAGACTAATGATTAGATTAATATTATGTGTTTATTTTTATTTTAAATATTTTAAGTTGTTAGAATTTAAATTGTAGAATTGGATTATTATACTTATTTTTTGTTTATTTTATATATTTATTTTTATTTTAAGTATATTAAATTGTTAGAATTTTAATTGTTAAATTAGATTATTATTTATGGTTATTTTAAGTATTCTATAATATTAGAATTTTTATATTTAATTTAAATTTTTAAAATTTTTAATATTTTAACGGGTATCCATAGATATCCATGAGTACCCATAAATTCGCGAATAAGTAAAAAATGGAGTGAGACGGACGTGGCTGTAATCTGCTTATCCCCCACCGCCCTCGCTCTGACATCTCTAGTCTCCAGAAGTTGAATCAGATTCTCTCTGGAGCTATACTATAGCTCTTACTATGTCAATTTCTTTGTTGGTGTATACTAATTATTTAGGTTTGTTTAATTAATTTCTTACTGTTGAATACGTTATTCAGTTCAATTTTTAAAATAATTTAATTATACATAATACATATTTTTTTACTTTGTTGATATTGATTTAGGTAATACAATATACATTTCTTTATGTGTTTAATATTTAACAATTAACTAAATAAAATAATCGTCGGTGCTTTGGAAACAACAGGAATAAGAGGAGAATGTTTAATGCCTAACGACGAATTCAACCGACCAAGCTACATGAAAATAAAAAATTTCCAATGCTAAGTACAAAAGAACATGCTGGATGAGGATGACAATAACTAAGCCACAATAAGGGAATTACAATGTCAGGTATTAAAAGAATATTACATGGAGAACGGCCAAACAAATTACATACCTTCGCATTGATCTTCAACAAAGCGTTAGTCGGATATTGGCCATTGACTCCTCTCGTCGTCATGAAGCGGAGTTGAAAAGCTTATTTACTAATAATAACAATCAATTTAGCATGTGTCACTCTATGCTGAATTTGTTGCCACATGTGAATTCGTAATATTAACCAATCAAATAATAAATATAATTAATTAATAATTGTGACTGAATCCATTTATATATAATAGATTATAGATTTTTTAATGGAAATAATAGACTAATGCTTGAATTGTACAAAAATTAATAATAGAAACAATAGATTAATTATTGGAGGCAAATTTAAATCATATATAATAGATTTTTTAATGCAAATACATCCCATGTAGTTATAAATTTTATTTTGATCTTTAGGTGTCTTGTGACCAAGAAATCCTTCCAATTAACAATTATTTTCTCTAAAATTTAAACTTTAATCTTTTTTTCAAAGTACAGTTCGCTTTTCATTGCACCTAACACTTATTGCTATAGTTACAAAAAATTTGATTAGCAATGAAAATATTTTTAAAAAATTAATAGAATACATATGGCCCACATCACTCCATGGTAAATTCACTTTCCCTCATAAAACCTAGCGACCAATATTAACTAATCAAACCCACTTACTCAAGTCATGAAGAGAATTTTCTTCAACAATCACTTTAATAATGCAATATAAGTTTTTTATGTCATTTGCGTATTTTTCAATAGGGTAAATTACATTGATTTCCTCCGAAATTAGATAATATTGCACAGGATACTCCTCGATACTGACACTTTTTTACAAGGTTACTTAGTGTCATTATAGGGGTGCACAATGTCATATTCTAAAAAAATATAAGGGTATAATATGTAATATCACATAAACTTCAAGGGAGGTTAGTGTATAGTTTTATAAATTAAGAGGTACCGTATGTAATATCGCCTAATTACCTCAAAAAAAGTTAGTATAATTTATCTTTTTCAATAAAATTTTTTGAATTATTTAAAACAAATAATTTTATTTTGTTAAAAAAATATCAAATTTAGATTTCTTATTTGTTCGTGGTAATGTTAGCGTGTGTTTGTGACTACTAAGACTATGAAGAATATTGAGTCCGAAAACAATGGTGGTACAAAGGATGCAAGAAGTGTCTTAATTGGCTAAGAGTATGGGCAAGGCTCTATTGCACCTTACTTCGCAAGATGTATCACACACTCTCTTATCTAAAGGTGAAGATATGAGGGTTGACAGGTGCAACCAAAGGCTTGTGATGCTATGGTAATTTTTTCTTTCTCTCAGCCCCTTCACTTCCAATCTTTGACTCCCCACAGATCTACTATCTCCGACCTCCTCACCCATCTTGGGATTTAGACTCGAAGGCATCGTAAACGGTGTTGTAGTAGAGGTCATCAAAGAGGGACCAATAGGAATGAGATTGAATTTGAGAGGTGGAGGAAAACGACGTCATTGGAGGCAATAATATAAAGGTTGGCGGTGACGGTAGGGGTGATGGAGTGGTCGGGGCCAAGCTTGCAGAGGAGGCCGAAGTCGGAGGTGTTGAGGAGGAGGTTGGGGTGGAGGGGTCTGGGGTAGTAGACGATGAGCTTGTGGAGGGAGGCCTAGCCGCTGTCGTCGTAGGAGACAAGATCGAAGGGGAGGGTGTATGAGCAGATGTTGTTATAGAGGAAACGACGTCGTTGGAGGGAATAATGGGATGGGTGGCAATGGTGGTGGGGAAGATGGGGTGGTCAGGGGCATCGTGGAGGGTGAAGTCGAAGGTGTCTAGGAGGCTAGCATGGAGGGCACTGGGGCAGCATACGATAAGCTTGTGGAAGGAGGCCCAGCTGCTACCATCGCCGTCACCGCCGCAGGAGATGAGATCGGAGGGGAAGGTGCGGGAGCAAATGTTCTTCCAGCAAGAGTTGCGAATGTTCTTATAGTGTATCGTAGGCCTTTGATTGCGCCTGTAAACCCTCATATCTTCATCTTAGATGAGAAGGTGTGTAATGCACCTTGTGAAATAAGGTGCAATGGAGCCTTACCCAATATATGATGGACACTTCTATTGCAAAAAGTGATACTTTTTGCATTGTTTTTAATATTAAATATATTCATACCTTCACTTTAACTACAAAAATTTTAAATTAATTATATTTATTGATAAATGTATTATATATAAGTATACTATTCAATTAAGAGTTGTTGATGAAACTTACTCTGCACTATTTATAATTTTTTATTGTGAGGCTATGAAATTCCTTACTATCACAACATCTCCGTGATATGCAATTCACGGCCCATTTGGATAAGATTTGATAATGTAAAGTCTGATTGTATAATATCTAATAAAATTTTAATATTATGTAATATTTAGTATATTATTGTATAAGATGCATTATATAAAATAAAATATAAAAAGGGAGATAATAATAAAACATAATTTTTAATAACTATTTAATTAAAAATTTAAAAATTAATATATTTTTTCAAATATTTATCTTTATATTGAATATTATTCATTATTTATTCAATTACTTTTAATAATTATTTATATTATTTATTATTATCAATATATTTTAATAATGAATTATTACTTAGATTTTTATATTAGTTTGAAAAGTTATTTTATATTAACATTATTTATTAAAATATTTATTTATTATTAAATAATATTATTTTATTTATATTTTTTTATATTTTTTTATTATTTGTTTAATAGTTAATTTTATTTTAATAAAATATATAAAAAGAGTGAAAGAATCCTCGTATGTCAAAAGCTAATCAAATCTAATATGACTTCTTTAGACTTGATTAAATTATCTATCATTTTGATATATAAGAGAGTTACAATGAATAAAGTTATATAATATGTTATGTGTATCAATTAACTTAATTTATTTTATCATGCCTAATATATCATACCAAATACACCCTCAAAAACATTTAATTTGTGAAAGAATTCTGGCAACTTATTTATAAAAAATATGTGGCTTACTTTTTATGAAATTAACGGTTTGAATATAAGTTTGGACATTATATGATCCCAAAATTCTAAATCCTATAAATTGATCTGTACTGTCGCCATATATATTATGTTTAAGAGTTGAAGTCCAGTAATACTACTTCGTAATATAGGCCAATTTAACGGAGTATGTAACGGAACACGGATACAAATAAAACAAATAGGTAACGATGGCACAAAATGTATGATTATGACAAGTAATAAGGTTGGTGAGTTGTTCTTATTCCTAGAATGACAATGGTGCTGAATATTCAAAGTCTTCCTATTAAGTTTCAAAGAAGACAATTTTCTCTTATTCTCTCATTCCCTATGACAATCAATAAGTCACAAAGATAAACTCTATTTTATATTAGATTGTACATACCAAGGCATGTCTTTAGTCATGATTAACTATATGTTACACTTCAAAGAGTCAAAAGTAAACAAATGTGAGAATTCTTCTAGAGAATCATAAAGATCTTGCAGAAATTTTGTACAATTAATGTTGCCAGCCTACAAGATAGTATTTCAAAATATAGCTTCTTAAGGTATAACCATAGGCTAATTCTATGGTGCACTGATTTAAATATGATGCACTATACACCATTTAAGTTTGACTAAAGGTACAAGGAAGTGGTTATTCACTTTGTCATTTAACCACATATGAGAAATGCGTTTAAATGCATCTCGAAAATATTGTTAACTGCAAGCCAGGTGAATGCTTCTTCGCTCCCATCGACAGCACACCACAGCCTCCATCCATGTCTCACCCTTGCACTGCCATCACCTCAACCATACGTCCACTGTTGTCCTTTCACATCGCCACCGACCATTGCGTTGTTGTTGTCATCGCCGTCGCCACCTTGCAATCTGTTGTGACTAGCCACTTCTGTTAGAAGAGATGACACGAGAAGGGGGTTGAATCGTGTCCTAACTAATAATTTTGAATCTGAAAACTTTTCAAAACAACTTTCTCAAGTCCGACACTTGGAATGCGGAAGCAATGTCGATAGAAATAATATGCATATATTTTATGCGAGAATGAATTTGAATGATTTAAAGACTGTACCAATTAGAGGATTAAATAAAGATAGCAAGTAAAGTGAAAGAAATAGAATGATCATACAACAAGATTTATCCTGGCTCGACCAAACAAATGCCTATGTCCAGTCCCTAACTCTTCATTGAGATTTTTATACCATGAGTATTCTTTTTCCAAGCCTCTCCAAGCTCTTATAAATGAGTAATCATTCTCTAGCCGCTCCAAACTTTACAACCAAGTAGTATTTATCCTAGCCTCTCCAAGCTCACTTTGACCACTATCAGGTCATGTTACAAGAGATTTGATAAACAAGTTTGTGTTTACACTCACACTAAAAGCTCTTTACGGAGTATTGATCAAATACATACAGTGTGTGTGACTTATCTAAATTCTTAATATGAGAATATTATCTAATACAAATCAATAGAGAAGATTTTACAAACAGAAGTTACAATGATTAACTTTCTAATGTTCAAAAGGTTGAGAAGGTTAATGAAGAAGATGTCTTAAGCTTAGAAAAATATTCAATCAATCTAACCATTTCTTCTTCATTTTCTAGCTTTATATAGACTTCAAAATATGACTATTGAAGTTTGCAGATCTTGAGCCTTGAGCCTCTTTAATCTACTAGTCTATGACTGGAAAGAGAGAAAATGCAGTTTACTTCTTCAACAAGTAGACTTGACACAAAAGAGGAAAAATAACCGTTGAAGTGTTCACCCACTTTTCAGACTTGTCAGCGCTTCTTTTGCATCTTATCAAATCATATTTGACTTTTTGAATTTATCAATGAAGCATTTAGAAGAAGCTTTAAAAGTGAGGTACTTCATGAGAAGCATGTTTCTGATGATTACCCTTCTGGATGAAGTCATCCTTCTGAATGAATAGATATCCTTCTCATAACAAATTTTCCTTTTTGATGCTATAATCTCATCCTTCTGAACTTTCCGACTATTTCTTTCATGAGAAATCATATGGACTATAAAGCATTTGTTCCAATATAAGTATATTCAAGAGAAGTACTATGGATTAAGACTTTGTTTAGTTCAAAAGCTATTTAAGTACGAGATGAAAGATTTTTCTCATGAAAGAAAACGATTCAATAAAACAAATCGTTCACAAACAAAAGTTTTATCTTAAAGCTTGATTTGGTATTCATCAAAACCATGAAGCTTGAAACGTCTTAAGTTATGAGACGGTTTCAAAAGGGCATTGGAGTTTACAACTTCACCTCCATTGCACCTTTGTGTCCTTCCACATTGCCATCATTTAACACACCAACCATCACATTGCCATCGACACCTCGTGATCTGCTGCAACTAGCCATGCCTCCACTTCGCCTCTGTTGTACATTCATCTTACGAGCCATTCGCCTTCTCTGTCCACCCTAGAACACCAAAGGCCAAGATGGAGGTGATGTAAGCAAACCGACGGTGGCGCAAACAGACTAGTGGTGGCAACGCAGCGAATAGAGCTCCGACGGAAGGGCAAGGGAGGGAGGCAGGGGAGGAGCAAGGACTAGTGGTGATCCATCAATAATCGATTTTCAATTTCCACTGTTGGATATCAATGCGGCTCAATGAATGATTTGGATGAGGTTAAGCCCATAGTGCAACATCAAATTTTAAACCCCACCACACACCATATTTAATCCGATGCACAACAAAATTGGCCATAACTATAATTACAAACATAGATGAAACAATAAGTTTTATTTCTTCACAAGTATTCATCTTTTATTTATATTTATGTTAATTGTTTTATGTATTTATTTATTCAGGGTATGACTGCTACAACTTTGCTCAAAGAATTCTTGTTATCTTAACTCATGTCTTATCCTCTATTATTGTCATAAATTGTCCGTAAATGCTTTATTTTATAAGTAACTATATAGTTCACTATATTTTCATAAAAAAATTATTATCACTAAACTAAGATTTACATTTTTGAATTTGATATTATTATTTAATTAGTAGAATACATTATGCATCTCTGCAACCCTTGCATACTGCATATATATATATATATTTGATAATTGATTAGCATTCAAAACTCTCAAAAGAGTAAGGTACAGTATAGCAAAGAGCCACAAAAAAAAAGTCAAAAAAATAACATCTCTAGAGATAAAGACGATCACAAAGCATCAAAAGGAAAATACACAACATCCCTAAACTAGCATACACACACACAAACCAAAAAACTCAAAAGTTCCAAGCAAATCATACTAAAGCCATTGTGTAAGCCACACAAATCACACCAACACTCTAGGCAATACTAAGAGCATGCCAACACTTTGAGAACCCTCTAGTAAGGAACTCGTCACTCTAAAAGAACATGAATAGACCCATTCTGAAAGAATATGAACTCACTACTCTGTTCACAACCTCGCCATAGCTCACCTTCTATTCTCACCACCATTCTCTAAAAGAGCACTAAACATGATTTGCTCACGAAACCGTCAGTGAGCTTTGGCCACAAAATAGCCCCACTCCTTTAGGCTGCCCTCCTTCATCACCACATCATGACTTTACCATGAAGCTCCTAATCACCAACACACGAAATGCATTACCATCACTACAGCGAGCAACCGTGCGGCCATCACCCAAGCCTGCCCTCACTCTAATAGATTTAGAAAACCCCTTCGAACACTACGATTAGCATCCTTCACCATCGCAAAGGGAACACAAAAGGACACGACACTCGCAACAAAGAAGGATAGTGCACTCTAAATGGGCAAGGCTGTAACATCCACAATTCTCCCATACTAGTAACTCAATATTACTAGTAAATAAGTAAAATAAAGGATTTATAAATAATAAAGATAAAAGCATATCCTTAGAGGTTTAGATCAATAAAATTATACCAAATAAATGCAATAACAATGATAATTTGACTTATATCAATCTATTATAAACAAGTATCCAATAAACTTAAATAACAAAATTGAGTAATTGAGTTGATTAGCACTAATCAAGGAAGAAGTGGAGTAATTAAGGCATCATTAACATAATCAATTTATCTAATTAATTCCTTAACTTATTAAAACTAATCTAAAAGAGACATAAAATACAAGAGGGCACAATGTGATGTTATTAAAGCAAAAGATAAACAAGAGGGAGGAACACCCATGAAATTCAAATTTGAGTGGCTTCAAATAAGACACATCACTCCCAAACACTAAACTTCACCCCAACCACTCATCCTCACTTAAGAAACCCTAGCCTCCCTCTATATATACCCCTACAAAACACAACACAACTCCTCCCTCTCCTCGATATAGGTGTCAAACCCATCATCATCTTCTCTCTCAACAGTTTTTTCTTCTTCTTTTTCTTGTTTTTTCTTTTCCTCTCAAGAAACCTAGGAGCCCTCCTCACCTACTTGTCCACGTCAAAAATTAAAAGAAAACACCCCCTCTCGTTAGTCTCTTGGCCAAAAATTTCAAGGAGAAGGAGGGGAGTTCTTAAGCTTGTTTGGGTCATGTTGGAGCTTGGAGATTCAAGGTCTAGAGTGTTCTTGAGCTTGGGATTGAGGTAGGAGTTCTAATCTATGTTGTTTGTATTCTTGAATGTATGAATAGTATGAGCTATTGCCTAGTGTTTGTGTACCTCCACTAATTACTATGATTTAAAGCTTTAAAGGGTCTTTTAAATGCTCTTAGAAGAGTTTAAAATGGGTTTGTGGTCGATTTCTTGATAATGACTTAATTTGAGACATTGGTCATAAAGAAGGTGCTTATGTCCAGGTGGCTTGGGAGTTAGTAATTTTACAAATAGTAAAAGAGTTAGTTCCCTTAAATTGTATCTTGTTAGAGTGTACAAATTCTATAAGGAAAATGAGAGAAAGAAGTAATTAAAATTTAGTGTAAAAGGCTTGTAGGATTTTCGACTATATTGGGAAACAAGTGGAGTTTTGAGTTGTTGTTAGTTTAACTGATATTTTAATGTCCCTAGATGTGTTTTGAGATAGGTTTAGTTAGGTGGTTTTATGAGGACGTGAGTTTTGTTGAAGTTGGCATAATAAGGAGTTAGAGGGTTAAATTGGTTGATGATCTTGAATATCTACAATGGTAAAGGACTTAGATTCTTTGGGCCATGACTAAAGAGAATACACATACTTTGAGAAGAGATCAAAAGAATGAATTAGCATTGGGGGCTAGTGATTTTCAGCCATGTTAAGGGACTTAAGGGGACATTGATTTTTTGATAGTCAAACATGGTTAAGTGAATATTAGTGTGAGAAGTATTCATTAAAAACTAATGTAACTAAAAAGAAGAGAAGACTTTCAATTGTGCTAGTAAGTTTACCTTTAAGTAACAAAAGAATCAAGAAAAAAGATTAGGCTATGTTTCTAAAGTCACAATGGTAAGCAACTATTAGAGGCTTAAATTTAAGATTAAGGACCAATGAGGATTACATGAGTTGGTGTAGGTTGCCCTTAGATGTAAGGATGTGCAAAACGAAGGAGTTTAAGAATATTACTTAAGTGTTGGAATATTCAAATGAGTTATTTTAATTAAAGTTGTGGCTTAAGGTCACATTATCAAATGTTGATTATTATGTTGACTTTATTAGCTTATGTGGGATATGGGAATTGGATAATTAATTTTTATAACACATGATGGTCTATGGCTATATGGTCATATGATATTGCCAATGTATGAGGCTCTTGAGTTTGATGTTTTAAATATTACTCTTTCAATTTAATGATGGGATACGTCTCTTGGATAATGTTAGAATATTGGCTTGATCTTTGATGATTGTTGTTAAATTGATCTTGTGAATTATACTGAGCTGTTGACTAGATCTTTGACTGTTTCTAGCTTATGACTGTTTATGTTGAGTTATTTCTTGATTCTTGTGGATTAATGAGCTTAAGTATGTTTATGTGGTGGAATTGTGCCATGATGAGGTTGGGAATTTATTTACATTATAAGCATGCATGAATGCATAGGAGTTGTTGCACGATCTCATAACCAAGGAAATGAACCAAAACTTAAGACGTAAGGTAATTTAGTTGGAGAGAGTGAATCAGACTAATTACTTTAATTAATGTTAGAGAGAATGAATCTAATGAAATACTTTACTTAATGTCAGAGTGAGTGAATCTGACAAGTACCTTGCTTGAGTCAAAGAGAAATCTGGCTAGGAATGGAACTGTATGATGATTCATGTATAGGAATGAACTTAGTCTTGATAAGCAATCTATTGCCATAAGGGTGGTGAGTTCTTCTGGTGTCAAGGGAAAATGTTAATAAACGAATTAATATTTAAGAGAATATGCCAAAGAAATATCTAACAAGATAATCATGTTAGGCATGTATAAAGGCTCATCTCATGCATTATGAGCATTTTACTTTATCTTGAATTATGATATTTGTGTAATTAATGCATTGTGAGATAACTAATATAAGTATTTGCTAAAAGAAATCTACTTCGAATAATTATGTTTTTGAACTATTAAAAAGAACCTTTACTTTGTGCTTGGCATGTTCACCTTTTCAAAAGAAAACCAAAGTAGCTGGGACGATGATGATGTCATTGGATCTATATTAGTTTAGGGTTGCTTACTGAGAAATTGTATATATTTCTCACTCTTGTTATTCTCATTTCATCTCCAGACGGTGCTAATGGCATTAGTGGTGGTCTTCCTAGAGATACCTAGATAGGAGTGGCATTATAACCTAGCTTTGGATTCTCTTTGGTCATGGGCCAGGCTGGTGTTAGAGTTTATGTGTTCTTTTGGCATCTTTTCAGTATTTCTATCCATAGTAGTCACTTCGACCCACAGTATCCCTTCAACGATATTACTATGCATATGGCACATCCGATTTTCTTCCCCGACCCTTCTTATTCAACATCTACTATGGAGATGGATCCCTCAGAGGAGAGTTCACCCTGCACTATTTTACTAGCATCTGAGACTAGCCCATACGTAGCTGGAGATCAATCAGTTCAAGAGTATTAGCCCCTAGAGGATGATGTTGTAACCTCTATACTAGAGAACGACTTTCATGCTCTTGAGGACTTTTGTTTAATTTTGACTAGAATTAATGGGATGTAATTATGTTAGGAGTATAATTGATGTGTCATGATGTGCATGCTTCTGGTAACTATTTATTTTGTGCCATAGTTATCCTTTGCATGCCTAGCGAATGTTAATTTAGTATCATGGAGTTGGTTTTAGAGCTCATTTTGGGATAATTGTAATTATGTTTTGGTGGGC
Source organism: Pterocarpus macrocarpus (assembly GCA_031439585.1). NCBI lineage: Eukaryota > Viridiplantae > Streptophyta > Magnoliopsida > Fabales > Fabaceae > Pterocarpus > Pterocarpus macrocarpus. The sequence goes on from CM062515.1 coordinate 32,780,172, forward strand.
TATTTGGAAAGCCTCACACACTATTCTACTTGACTCAAACATAGTTAGGGCATATTTGGAGATGGATATCTTCATATTTATACCCCCAAATCTTATAGAGGAGTGGTTAATTATAAAAGTGAGAAGAGTAAATATTGACAATTAGATCTTATATATATGGTCAATATTAAAACATAAAATTATGTGATTTTTTTATGTAATCTTATGACCTTTAAATAACTTTAAATCTTAACCATCCATGTATGGTTACACAGTCCAGATTTGCATTCCTCATTCTCATAATAAACCACTCTTCTCACTTGATACATCATGTCAAGATTAAAATATAAAGCCATGTGAGTTTTTTAAGTGACCATGTGGCCTTTAAATAACTTTAAATCTTAACCATTCATATATATTTATATAGCCCATATTTGTTCATCTCACTCTCGTAATAAACCACTCATTTCACTTGATACATCCCCTATATATATGTAAGGAGAGGATCAAGTGAGAGGAGTGACAAATTGTAAAAGTCAAAGGAGCAAATCTTGATTATTGGATCTTGTGTAAATGATTAAAATTAAAACATAAAGTCATGTGACCTTTTTAAGTAATTATATGATATTTAAATAACTTTAAATCTTGACCATCCATATATGATTATATGTAAATTTACTCTTCGCACTTTCATAATAAATCACTATTTTCATATGATATGCCCTATATATATAATTACTAAATGTGTGTTGGTTCTCACTTGCGTCTTCGCTTTAATTTGTACATCACACTCTTATATGATTATGCATAGACTTAGCTTTCATTAATTCTCACCTTACCCCAAAAAAAAAAAAAAGTTACCCGCAATTTTCCTTATTTTGCTAATTAAAATTTATATGAATACGCGTTAGCTACACATGAGGACTGCTAATTGCCGTAATATGATTTAGGCATAATATAGTAATTAGATAATGTTGTTACAAAGGTGACGACCAATCCATGAAGGAGCCTCGCTAGCGGCCTTTGCAACGGAGAAGGATGGCGCACTCTCACATGATCATATTATAGACTACTGTTAATTTTGTTGCTATAATTACTATTATTATTAATTACTGGCAGCTTGACAAGCACTATCGTAGCAGTCAAGAAGTATTTTTTTATTTTTTAGATATTAATATAATTAATTATATTTATAATATTAAATGTTAATTTTTTAATCATCATTAATAAAGACATTAATATGAGAAAAATATGATTGTACCTTTATATATACATGAATTCAATAAAATGTTTGCATGCCGCTTATTTGAAAAAAGTGCAAGGTAAAATTATAAATAACAGTTTTTGAACCTAATCAACTTCAAAAATTCATTTCATATACTCAGAAAGAGGCTAGTTATTTTTTAATGGTAAATAACCATAGTTGGTTTCGGAACTTAAAGAAATGCTAGGAATTTCTTAGGGGAAGGGGCAACATGGGTGTAGGCGACAGATTAAAAAAGAGGGAAAGGGGGGTGGGAAGCAAGAAAACACGCGGGTTACAAGTGAGTTAATAGTGAGATATATGGAGATATATGGTAGTTATATATATATATATATATATATATATATATATATATATATATATATATATATATATATATATATATATATTATTAAAATTGTTTACACATTTATTCTTTATAAAAAGATACTATAGGAAATATGTTTATGGACTTAAAAAAGGATTTCAATATAATAAGAGGAGACCAAAAACAATTATTTAGGGGAATGCCCTTTATCTTATATAGTACAGATATATAGTGTAGATTTAATGATCAATTATTTTGAAAATTAACTAGTTACAATATTAACTACCAATTTTGTGAATAAATATATTTTCATTAACAAAGATATGAATTTATGCTTAAGAAATTATAAATTAAAAAAAAAGGTAAAAATTTATATTAAAAAGCAACGTAATATATATGCTCATAGAAAATATAACGAGATTTAATAAATTTGATTTACGCTACTAAATATTGCTAGAAACAAAAAAAATAATAATAATTAGTACATAGAATTCTTAAAGTTTCAGTATGAGCCTCTCAATTAAATTTTTAAGATTAATTAAAAGCAAGTTTTAATTAATTAATTTCAGGTGTTACACCCTTTTGAAACTAATCCCACTTTTTTTTTTTTAAATGGAGAAAACTAACCCCACTATTAAATATCCGCTTCATGGACAAATAATGGATTTTTTAACAAAGATAGAAATTCATTGTTAATTAAATTAAAAAGAAACAATAATATATATGGTTTCTATATTATAAAACAATCACGTAAAATGCTAAAATAAATTAAAATGATTTTTTTTACTATATTCATATAACTAAACATTGTATATATTTTCGGTAAATTAAAAAAATAATCAAGTCATATAATTAATTAAAAATTTTTATTTTAAGTATCCTTATTATAACTTCTCTATCAGAAAAATAAACAAATTTGAATGATAAAAACTAAATAATTAAATATTCAAATGTTGGTTTACTTCAATGTGTTTTTTTAATAATTAAGAAGGCTTAAAACATGGGAAGGAGTCAGGGTAAATGTAGCGGTGCATCTCGTAAGTTACAGTGCACCACATACTTGTGATCTCATGATGCGGAACGGAAGATGTATGGATACATTAAATCACATTGGACATATTAATAGTTCTTTGGTTTAATCAAACTTTAGAAAAATAATTAAACATATTTTAGAAGTTGCTAGATTTTATCAGCATAGCCTGAAGTTAAATAAAATTTTTTGAGAAATCACACACATAAAATCTAGTAAGTTTGGTTAAATTAAAAAATTACTATAATATATCATAAATTATTTAGTATATCAGTACACCTTGTGATTTTTACCGTGAGATCGCAAGGTGTGTGATGGTTTTGCACCACAATGAATGCCAAGAGCTAGGAATACCACGATACAAAAAACAATACCAAACACGTCAATGTATCGATGCACCGTTAAAATGGTTTAAATCAAGGTGCTCGATAAGATAGTCCAACACTTCTTTTGGACCATTCCATGATCCATTATTTATGACGGTCAGATCTTGATTAAATGGTTCAGATTAAAAGATATGATAATTATATAAATTATAAAATAAAATAATAATTTTTAAAATTAAAAAGAACAATTTTCAAAAGATCAATTTGCCCATCTAACTCTTCTCCTTCCACTTTCAGCTCCCACTACCACTGCCACTACCACTACCACTACCACCACCACCACCATGTCACCACCACCGGTTTCTGCCACCTGCTGCCCGCACCGATGCTGGTGCCAACAATAGCGACGGCGCGATGCTACATATCATCCACATCATCCTCGTCATTCAAGTGCTCTGCAATCTTCCCAAGCTTTTTCTCATGATCCCCAACAAACTGATCCACCTCTTCTTGGGGCAAGATACTAAAAAAGCAATTTGAACCTGTCCTTAGCTCATCCCAACATGTACCAAACATTCACTCATAGTAGATAAGTAGCATAAACAGATTAGAAGAGTTAAGGTGTGTATGGAAGGTGAAAGATAAAAACTTGAAGAGAACATAGATGAGAAAAGGTAGAAATGTTGAAAATAAAGGTAACTGTGTCCTCTATCTCAGATTCAAATCGCACACAAACAAACCCAGTAGCCATAGCTCAATATGGGTTCTGTCATTGTCTTGGAATCAACCACCAAGACATAATTCAACACTTGTTGGCACCATCATTCCTCTTGTTTTTTCTTAAACCAGATGCTAACCTATGTTGCATGGATATGGGTACGGTACCCGTACCGGATACGGATATGGGTACGGAGTACGAAAATTTTGTAAAAATTGGGATACGGGTATGGCAATATATATATATATTTAAAAATATAAAAATTTTACAAATTTTGTAAAATAAGAACTAAAATTTCATATGATAAATTAGAAAATACACCAATTTCAACATAAAACAAGTCTAAATTGTTCAACACCATATCGCAAAAATAAAAAACTACAATATTTGAAATATTGTTCTAAACAAGTACAAACAATTAAACTCTAACAGTCTCAATCTCATCATTTCCTTCCCCATCATCAGTGAAAAGAACAGTCTCTAAATCAGGCTCATCAAGTAAAAGACTAGCTACTTGAAGAATTCCAACTTCTTCAAATGGATCCTATTCATCTCCACCAATATCCCACATTTTTGTCTCACCCTCATGATAGCTCTTAGTCCTTCTTGATAGGAGACGAAGATTAGTGTGTATGAATACTAAATCTTCAGCTCTTTTAGGATTAAACCTATTTCTCTTCAAAGAGTGAATAAATGAATATGTACTCCAATTGCTTTCACAACAAGAGGAAGAACATGGCTGTGAAAGAAGCTTCAAGGCTACATTTTGAAGTTTTGGAAGTGAAGATCCATACATCACCCACCATTCCTTGGGTGATAGGTTCCATCTATCTTGTAAGCTATCAAGTTGGCCTATCCTTTGATTATGGAAAATAACTCCTAAGGCATTTGTTCCTCCCCAGACAAATCTCATTATCCTTATGTGAGGGAATTCTATTTGGAGCTTCATCAAGTCATTGTCTGCAATAATACCTATAAAATAAAGTATAAGACATTACTAATTTTAAGAGTTAAAGTACATTTTAAAAAACAAAAAGTAAAAGAAGTTGAAATTTAGACATTTAAACTTACTTGGGATTAAGTGAATGAGCTAAGCAATGAAGTGGTGTGTAACTTTTAGTCCATCTATCAATTAGAATACTATGTACCACTTCATAAAAGGATGACTGTTCACTCAACTCTTTGCCTTCATGTTGATATATTGCCTTCTTCACTTGCTCAATCATGGAATCCCATTTTTCATAAACCAGATGAAGGGATGGCTTATCAGTATTACAAGATCGAAGCATGTCATAAATAGGCTTTGTGAAGCTTAAAACATAATCAAGTTGATCCCACCAACTGTCATGTAGAATTGTTTCTTTCACAAATGTTGCTCTTGGAATATCATCTTCTTTATAGTGAGACCATTCTTCACTAATAACCATAGATTGGAGACCGTGCTTAATGGTTCTCAATCTTTTAAGCATACTAATGATGGAAGCAAATCTAGTCTCAGCAATGGCAAGTAGTTTCAGATGCACAAATTTGTTAAACATGGCAAGTCACATGGAATGATTCATGATGAAATTTTTAATGAAAAAAGCATCATCAGCAACAGTAGAAATCTAACTATACTCAGAATAAACAACTTCATTGGTTGGTGTATTTTTAGGAGCACAAATGTTCTTGAGAGCAAGGTTTAGGGTATGCACTACACATAGTGTCCAGAAAATATGAGGATGCATAGATTCAATAATTGATCCAGCAGCCTTGCAAACAGGTGCATTATTTGTAATGACTTGAACTACATTTTGTGATCCAACTTCATCAATGGTAGACGAAATTAAATTGGCAATGTAATGTTTATCCTTATATTCACCTGAACCATCAATGGCCTTCAAGAACATAGGTCCCGAATTTGAGATAGCCATGAAGTTAATCAACGGTCTTCTTTGTGCATCAGTCCAACCATCAGTCACTATACTTACACCCTTCTCCGGCCAAGTGTCTTTGATAGGTTGAAGTAACTTCATTATATTAGCTTTCTCTTTTTGCAATAATGAAGTTCTAATGGCATTATAACTAGGTGAAAGAAAGCCAGAAATATTGGTGTTAGCAGCATACGTAAATGTACTAACAAAATAAGGATTTCTGGCAACATTGAATGGCAAACTAGCAGAGTAAAACAACCTAGCTATTTCACAAGTCAAATATTCTCTTGCTTCATTATTAAAAGCCCTTTGTAAATGTCCTTCATTACCTCTTCTTCTCTTGCTCCCATCAAACATATTATCTCTAGGTGGGTTCAAACTTGTAGCTCCAGTAGAAAAAGGACCTTGCATCGACTTTGTTCTTTCAATAGATTCCCTTTCTATTTGCTTCATCTCTTCAAGATAATAATTATTCACTTGTGTACAAATAGCAATTCCATTTCCTTTTTCTCTCAATTTTTCTCTCAACAAATGAGATTTCACCCGAAAATAAGATCCCTTGTAAACTCCATTACAAAAATTGCAATGCCAATTTACATTCCTTCCTCCGGATTTCTTATCTTGCAACACGGTTACATAAGCCCAAAGGGCACCACTATTCTCAAATTTTCCAGTCGCAAATTTACTAGTCAAAGAAGCAGAGGACTTGGCAGCATTATTACCACTTCCAGACCCTCCACTACCACTACCAGACCCGGCTGTTGAGCCTTGTGAAAACATCTGATAAATAATTACAAAGTTTCTATACATTCAAAAGTAAAAAATTTAATTTTCAGCAGCAACAACACAATTACTTCAGATAACAAGTTTTCCAAAAAAAAAAAAAAACACAGAATCAGCAGCTCTAAAAAAAAAAACACAGAATCAGCAGGAAAAATCAACAGCAGCAATAGTAAAAAAAAAAATAAAACAAAAACCAAATAAAAATAAAACCTCACCAACAGCAAAAATCAGCACCAGTAGAATAAAAAAACAAACCAACAAAAATAAAGAAAAAACAGAACAAAAAGAAGAGGCAGATCAGACGCTGCTTGGGTGAAGGACCGCCGGCCACCTCTATTGTCTTATTGACTGCTTCTTTCTTCCGTCGTCAGGACCACTTATTGCTTCCGCCGTCGAGGACCATACCGCCACATTCTTTGGGTGAAGGGCGTTTCAAATGAAAGAAAGAAGAAGAAGAAGGGGAGTAGGAAGGTCTTAGAAGGAAGGGGAGAGTTTTGCTATTTAAGGAGAAAGGGTTGGGTATTTGAAGAAGGAAGAGGATGGGTATCAGTATCAGAAGAAAAAAGAAGAAGAGGGGTAGGGATTTTGAATGAAAGAAAGAAGAAGAAAGAGATAGGGCTCAAGAAGGGAAAAACAAAAAAAGAAAGGGAGAAGTGGGTAGGTAACGTAAGAAAGAAAGAAAAAAGGGAAAAAAGAAAAAAAGAAAAAAAAAATGCTGCAGGCGCCGAAGAAGAAAAAAAAAAACTCAAAACTCAAAATAACACCGTTTTTATAAATCCCGTACCCAGAGCCAACCCAACAGTACCCGAGCCGTACCCAATTTTTTTTTTTTAAAAAAAATGGGTATGTACCCAAGTATACTCGGGCATACCCAACACGTACCCGTACCCGGAATGTACCCGGTACGAGTATTTTTACTAAAGTCCCGTACCTGTGCTTCAGAGATGCTAACAAGAGAAAAACAAGAAAATAAGGAGATTATATGATTCGATCTAAAGTAAACATTTCATGCAAGATCGTCTAGCACCATTGTTTCTCAGATATGGACACATCATTTCTTTAAAATTAAAATTCTGCACTTCTTATTATTAATCATGATTTTGAAAAAGTGAAAATGATTAAGTATTTTTAAGAGACATAGCCACCGATATAGGCGGTGGGAGCTTGTAGTAGGGGTGAGTAAAGGGAAAGAAGAGTGGGGGTTAGAAGAAAGGGCCGACTTCTATGCGTTTTGCGATCCAAGATGTTTAGTACATCTTGTGACTAAAGTGCATTAGATGATGGAGATTTGTAAGGTATATCGATATATCAATCACTTATGATATACTATACTAATATATTAATTTTAAAAAAATTAAAAAATATGATTAAATATATTTTAGAAATTAATTTTTATACATAATAGTATAAAATTATATTGATAATATAAAATAATTTTACACTATCAATGTAATATTACATTGATAGACAGTGTAAAATTATATTGATAGTGTAAAATTACATTGATAAAATTTTTATGATTTTTAGAAATTAATTTTTATATACTGATAGTATAAAATTATAGTGACAGTATAAAATAATTATATTATTAGTGTAAAATTATATTGATAGAGTAAAATTATACTAATAAAATTTTTTTATTATACTAATAATATAAAATTATTTTATACTACCAATATAATTTTATACTGTCAATATATAATAATTAATTTTTAAAATATATTTAATTATATTTTTAAATTTTCTTAAAATTAGATATTACTATAGTGCATCATAGGTGATTAGTATATCGATGCACCTTACAATTTCGCCATCAGATTGTAAGGTGTACCATGCTTCTTAACCAACGAAATGTACCGTAGAACGCGCAAAAAAAAAAAAAAGGATAAATGGTTGAAATTGAAGATTTGAAAGTAACAAAGGGTTAAATTGACAAATTTTGGAGTTAAAATGGTGAAGCATGGTATAGTCCAAAATATATGTCAGTCAGACTAGGGGTGTTCAAATCCAATCCAACCCAATTAAAACCGCTAAACCAATCCAATCCAAACCGAAAACCGATCAAAACCGCAAAAGTTTGGATTGGATTGGATCGTAATTTTTACAAATCGCATGAATTGGATCGGATTTCAGATTTAATTTTCAAAACCGATCCAATCCAATCCAAATCGCATAATCTTATATAATATAATCTTTTTATTATTAAATTTATACTTTTACTTATAATAATTTAAATTTAGTACATAATTTTTTATTTATGTATCATTTTTACTTAAATAATATTTTATAAATATTTAATGACTTGTTTTTATTTTTTATTTTTATTTATTTATTTTATTGGCTTATTTTACTTTTATTTTATAATATCATAAATTAAAATTTTTCTTTTTTAAAAAATCGAACAAACTGATCCAATCCAAACCGCAAATAATTGGATCGGATCGGATCAGATTTAAAACCTAAAGTAAACCGATCCAATCCAAACCGCTATAAAACATATTATTTGGATCGGATGAATTTTTTATTCAAAACCGATCCAAACCACACCGCGAACACCCCTAAGTCAGACTATGTTAACACTCATCCTAAATCAAACTTGTTACACAGTTTCAATTGACACGTGTTTGTCAAATTGAAAAGAAAATTTAAATATGTATTAGACTAGCATTCTTTTGTCAGTGGGATGCACGGGATTTAAAGTATTGAACCTAAATATAAGTAATATCTTTGAAATATATTATTATTTGTATAGAGTGATATTACTATCAAGAAAAATAAAGGAAAAAAATAATTTTATTTTTTTCTCTCTCTTTTATTCAAACCTTTCACTAACAATTTATTGAAATCAAATGAAAGAATATATATTAATCGTTAAAATTAACATTAACATTAACATTTAGTATATGATATACTCCTGTTACATTTAAGTAAAAATTCAATAAATAAAAAATTGTTTTTTTCACTGCTTTAACTCTTTTTAAGTATCTTAATAAAAAGAAATTAAAATTAAGGTGAAGCATATTCATAATATCTATTTATTGTCAAAATTAACATTAACCTTAACATTAACATTTAACATATGATATACTCCTGTAATATTTACTTACATAAAAATTCAATAAATTTTTTTCCCGCTTTTAACACATTTTTTAGTATCCTAATAAAAAAATCTTAAAACTAAAGTGATGCGTATTCATGATATCTATTTATAAATTATTTTATTTGAATTTAATATAACCTAATCAGTATGAATTATATGTTAAAAATTCAAATTTTTTTATCATACCCTCTTACTTTTTAATTTAATTATATTTTATGTAAAGCTTTTAAACTCATATATATAATAATATAAAATATAAATAATTCTTAATATTATATGATAAAATGCATATACTTATGATGTATTACTAAATACATCTTTATATATAACTAAATTAAGATGAAATAATTATAGAAATGAAAAGTATAATTGTGAGATCATTATTAAAGAAAATAAATTACTTTAAAGAAAATTTGTATAATTTTATGAGTTTAATTGATATACACTGACAGTGTAAAACAGTTTTACACTGTTTAACCAATAAAAATACTGGAAAAGTGAGAAATTATGGTAGACCCCTCATTATAATTGGTGGTTATTTATATGAGTTGACATTTTCTACTATTTCTATTAACTGACAGTGTAAAACTATTTTATACTGTCAGTATATTTAAATTAAATTCTAATTTTATTCTGTATAACAACTCATTATTAAAAAAATATAATTCATTTTTGAAAAAAATCCAATTCTTATGCAAGGATTGAACAATTGAAGGAAAAAAATCATTCAAATAATAAATAAAATTTCATAGATTCATTTGAACGATAAATACGAAGTTCAAAAAATTAATGTTTATATCTTATATCGAAACTGTTAGTTTCAATAATACATAAATAGTTCAATATATTAAATCAACAATAAATACATACATAGTTCAATATATTAAAAAATTTCCAGTAATTCTCGAAAAGCATCAATAGCAAATTAAAATTTCAAGTTAAATTATCATAGCATTATAAAAGTAATAACTTCAACTATATTGTTATCCCATGATAAGAACTTCGTGGAGATCTCAGTAACTATAAGCTCTGCAAAAGTAATTGCTAGTACAATCAACGTTTAAGCATCCACGTAACTGATAGTCGTAACTATGCAGAATTAAAATACGATCAATACGGAATCACCAACCAAATGGGCAAATGACATACTAGTTATTAGTTATAAAACTTGAAGTGATAACTTCAATTTGTCATGCCATTCACAATGCCTCAATAGAGAGAGAGCCTAAGAAGGATCTCTTTCCAATGTTACTCATATGCTGGTGTTGAACCACCTGGATTAGCAAATGTGCATGATCTCAGTAGAGAGGTAGGCTAAGAATGATCTCTTCCATATGTTACTGAAATGTCGGTGTGGACCCACTCGGAGTAGCAAAAATGCATGATCTACTTGTGAGATTGTGCGAATGATATTGGATGAGTAGTGCACTTGTGAAACTCATGGTCCCAGGCAAAACTGTTTTAAACAAGAATTCCCTTTTGTAATTGGGTGAATTGTTATTACATTTTGATTGCTTTAATAATCAATATTAATTTCTTAATTGTAAAGGTGATTAGATTTCTATTTTAACCTGAATAGATCTCTTAATATATGAAAAATGATGCGGCTTTCAGGAGTATCTATGTGCGCATCGTGCATGCATAAATACAAACCTTAATTTGTTTTTACCCTTTCAAAAAGTATGATGGTGAAGTAACATGTAGCTATGTAAGTTAAAATATAGGTTGATATGAAGAGTACAATAACAGTAGTTCAATATGCACTAATTTTTCAATCTGCCTGTCTCTAATGACTTTCAAAGTAAGATTGAACATAAATTGGCAGCCATTACATAATAATCAAAACTGAAGAAAAAGTCCAAGGTTTTAAGTTGCTGCATTAAAAAAATGAATTACTTGATCTAAAACCTTTCTTTTTTGTGGGTCAAGTGAACTCTCTGGTTTACCAAAGTCAATATTAGAAGACAGAGCTTATTAGGCTACAAATGCTGCAGAAAATATCCTCTTCATTCCTCCCCAATTACCATCGATCTTGTATTCAAATTCACAAATTTGTAAACCTCCCTTCCCTTATATTTCTGCAACTATAACCAACTTAGCTTCCTTTGTACTATCTTGAATGTCAAGAGAATAGTACACAGAAGTTAAAATGAGATTTAATCACATATGCAAAGATATCTACCCGCCAATTCTAAGAACACAAAGATATTTATCAGCACAATTGTACATTTCAGAGAAATAAACTTATTTTCTTTCCATTGTCTAGTTAAATTCTATGTAAATTGCTTTATATAATGGTCTTTTTTATCATAAAAGCAGCAGCAATGTTTACCTAAACCCCAATACATCATAGCTAACTTTGAAAGCAATTTAAAAAGTTCAATAGCAAAACCAAACTAATGCTCATTCTACCATTGATTATAGTGTTACCCCTCAAATATACGGAAATTTGTCTAATCATGGCCAAATCCTAAGTCACAGCACCATCACCACTTGGCTCACATTTTATAGTGGTCATAGAAAGTAGCAGTAGTGGAAAGAGCAGTTCACGCCTTTTTGCTTGTAAAAGAATACCGCTAAATATTTTCCAAAACCTTTCACACCTTCACTAAGGAGAAACTTTTGGACATTAACAACGTACACTTTTTCTTTTATTTTTTTAATTATATCTTTTCTTATCAGGTGAGACAATAATTGAACATAACATACATTTATCATTTTTTAAGAAAGATGAAACATTAACAGGCTTGTAGACAAAAGCACACATTGAAATTTCTCATAGATGCAGATTTAGTTAGTGATGAAAGGAAAATTGCAATATATATAATACACAAAAGTCTACCAACAATTAAATGCCTAAGAAGTTTCAAATATGTCATCATCTAAAATTGTCAATATAATCACGTTTCAAACATCTTGTCATTTAGGACATCATAATTATCCCATTCGAATAGTTCAAAATAAAAGAAAGACTTTCGAGTTTAGATGCTAAACAGGAGCAAAAAGGATCATACACATAAATTAAAAGCTTGTACATTTTCTCTTCAAAGGCACAATGTTCATTTAGCCTGTTAAGTTGAACTTCACGTATGTTATTCGTTGTTTACGCAAATGCAAAAGAACTATCAAGCAATTGGATATTTGATACTGGATCTATTTCATCATCATAAACACTTTCAAGAGGTGCATGTTCAGTCTCCACCTATTAAGGAAAAGAAGTCATGAAACAGAAGGATTAAAAAGTGTCATTTCCAATTAGATGACAATTATTTGATATTATCACTTTGGGCCACACAATAGCAATTGTAAAAATATACTCTGTAAAATTTGATGTGAACATAAAATACAATGAAGACACTATTCAACACTTACCACCTCACTTTGATTTCTCTGTCATTCTTTAAAGGTGGCTTTTCACTATTATTGCAATGTCGTATAGTATTCTTCGCCGTAGTATTATGCTAAATAGAAAAGAAAAAAAAAATAATAGTATTGTCATCACAATGTTGTAATGCCATCAATGAAAAAGAGATAGTAACTTTTGGGGCATTTAAGTTTTTGTTAGCAGCAATAAGATTTACAGATTAAGATTTTTACATAACTCTCCCCTGCTGCACATATGCCCAAGATGGCTCTGGAATTGTGTCCACTTTGAAGCAGAATATGCATGAAAAACAAAAACTTAAAGAATGAGATGTATTCAAGAATGAGATGTAAAATAGAAAAGATTGTAAGATGACGTGTGGATTGAAAAGGGGAAGTAGAAAAGATATCATGAAACTCATTAAATGCGGATATAATAAGCAGCAAAAGTATAAAATCAAATCAAATAAAAAAAACTCAAACACATAAGTTCCAAAAAATAAGGTACAATCTGGAGCAGTGTAAGGGTCTACCTCGACATATGTACATTTCTAGTGCTCTGATGCTACAATAACTAAAACTATTTAAAAATCAGTTATTATAGTCCAACACCTGAGAAAACTATCAAAAAGAATGGATATCAAAAAACTATTTAAATACCACAAAACTGAGATAAAATAAACTATCAGTTTAAGATAAAAATCCAGCTGGGAAGCTGGAAGGCAAATAGACATTTGATAAGGATGAACTCAAATTATTTCAGAAAAGAAAGCATTTGATAATATAGCCATCATTACATCAAAATCTGAATGAAGTTAGGAAGGAAAATCTTCACGAACTAAATATGCCATTTCAGTACCAATTTTGATCAAACAATTTAGTTCAAGAACAAATTCAATTTGAGAATGAAATAAAAAAAATCTCAGGACTCAATCTGCCATGTCAGTAACAAATACCAATAAAAGTTAAGAGTGAAATGAGAATCATGATAAATTAAATGAGCTAACTCAGTACCAAAGTTAATTTTTAATTAAAAAAAAAAAGCATGTCTCGTAAAGGCTTATTTGTCGAAGAAAGTCATCACTGTCATGGTTCAAACAATTAAATACCACTGTCAATAACAAATAAGTCAGTATGAAGTAGAGCTATGGATCTCTACTTGTTTGGGATTGAGATACCTATAATCTCAATGATTATTGCTTCCATATGAACCTTGACCAACTCCAATGCCACAAAATTGGATGACACCACTTGAATGATCTTATCGTCCTTTAGCAAATCTTCATCTTTCAACAATCTTTTATCTTTTAACTTGTTGAAAGAGCTAATCACCTATTTCAATTATTATTCATCTTCCATTAGCATATTAACCAAATAAGCTCACACCAAGCCTCTTCAAGAAGTTCCTTAAATTTGACAAAGCGAGTCCAATATATGGCAAATTGCATAATCTATTTAGCAGTAAGAAGAAAAGGACGAGTTATAGGAGCACCTTCCACTCAAAAAAAAGATTCCTCAAATTTTTAAACAAATCTAACGACATGTCGAAGATTTTATGCGCTATATGCGCTCCAATAGTAATCCATCTTAGAGGAACACCGTTAGGAGGAATTTACATGACAGAAAATAAGTAAAAAACAAAAAATAAATTAAGTGAACACGACAAATCCAGATGCTTGCATATAAGTCGATATAGAACATCCACTTCAAAGTCGGGAAAAGGAAAGCGATCACCAACGGTTATGAAAAAAATTTCTCTAAAAAGAAAATGAGAACTAGAACCGGTTTTGACAAAGCAAATACGATTAGTTAAACTCGGAGCATAGCAAACATAATCATCCTCTGCTACCCCATTTTTTGAAAGCACTAGGTAACTACGTGTAAAAGCTGTATGTCACTGAAAAATACTTACATGGTCCGAGAATATCACATGATTATGCTCCCAGCCAATTATATAAGTGCATTTTGAATGGGATTATGTGTTAATGGTGGATTTCATATAAAATACATTTACATAATTGGCTTGGGAGCACAGCCACGAAGTGTTCTTAGACCATATAAGTATTTCTCATATGTCGCCACCATTAAACTTGAATGAATTTTCAATACCTTACAACTTACCCACTGATTATATGATGGACCATCTCCCAGCGGATTTTGACTTTTGGTTACTCGAATTATTTAGGATGCTCTTGTCAACTTTGATTTAGGCTTTTCTCAACTGTGCTTTATGGTGCTCTTGTTATCTTTCCATTTTCCCTGTTTTCATGCACAACCTTTTTGTGTTCACCAATTATTGCTTCTTCTGAGGATAGATAGGATAATGCTTGACATTAGAGTGCTCCATGAACTTCCTGAAACCACTTTTAAGAAAAGAATTCGAGTAACTACTTGTTGAGAGCAATTCAAAAATTGCTTTTGCTTTACTAAAAAATCCCCCTTAAAAGCACACCACATATGGCAAACTCTGAAGAAAATTGTTAAGTGGACCAAGAAAAGTTGGACACTCTGTTTTCTCCCACATTTTAAGGGCAGAGAACGTAGTTGCTGATGGCTTGGGCTAATTGGGCCCCAGATAAGAATAATTTTCACTCTTGGACTCCCACCCAACAAAAATCTGACTATAGTGTTTTTGTCTGATTTTTCATGGGCTTCTATTCTTTGCTTAGTTGGTTAGTTGTTGTTTCTTGCTTTTGGGAATTTGGGCCTTCCAAAGTACAAAAGTGTAAAAAAGACAACAATTCGAACATTTGAGCATTATGAATTTTACGGTGATTCCATTTATAGTCCATCTATGTCTTTTCATTTGCTATTTGGTGTGTTCTCCTTGACATCAACAATAATTTGGAGAGCTCGTCATCAACAAAAATTATTTCATTTTGACCTAAACTCTCCTTACAATCAACAAATTTATCTCCCGTCATTCCCTTGGTGTGCTTGCTATAGTTCTTTTGTAGTCTCTTTCAATTTTAGTTGTACTGTCATGTGAATTGGTTAATTCATAAAGATAATCATCTTTTTTGAGTAATGAAAAGCAGAAATATCAAGTTGCTTTTAAAGCTCTATAAAGTTAAATATTTTTTTTAATAAACATTCTCAAGTTAAATATTATAGCGAAAATATTTTTATATGGTCAAGCATCTTGCAAATTGGTCACATTACTCTTCTTCCTACACAAAAGTTGCAGCATTTAAATTGGATTCAATCACCATGATTTATTTTCTAATTGTTTTACCTAAATGCAACTAGAGTCTTAGTTTACACAAATAAATGTTGTTAAAAATGTAAATTTGGTGGAGAATACTGAGATACCCCTTGTTAAACTTGGTGCATCATATATTGGGTAATCCAATTGCGAGATGGAAGGATGTATCCATACACCAAATCACATGTGATACATTATAATTTTTTTCCAATTTTTCTAGATTTAAAAAAAGTGATTAAATATATTTTAGAAGCGACCAAAACTTTTTGATATAATACCCCAAGAAATTCTATTTATATATAGGATCACACAAATAACATCTGATGACTTTTGAATTGATCAAATTTTATCTATGTGATGCCCAAAATATTTCAATTAATTTAAGGATCATGTAGAAAAAATCTAGCCACTTATCCAATGTATTTAACCACTTTTTTTAAATTTGACAAAATTGGAAAAATACTGTAATGCACCACATTTGTTTGATGTATGGATATACCCCTCCATCTCACCATTGGATTACCCCAATGTATCAAACACCCACTTTGGATGGTGTATTGTAGACGACACCAAATTTGGTATAAATGGTCCACCCAATGCCCCAATTTATACTCTGACATTCCCCACCATTATATTCTTCTAGTTTTACACATTCCCCTTACTATAACATTTTTTCAGTACATAAAAATGTCATTATTAATTCATACTTATTTACTAAACTTTTACACTAGATTGTAAATTTACTGGCCATAACACATTTCAATCATGCTTTAATCTTGCTCACCCATGTACATAACAATTACATGAAATGGTTTGCTCTATTGGTCCACTTAACTAATCCACTAAGCTAATAAATCATTTACAATATAATAAAAAACCAGACCCGATCTTAAAATAAAAAAAGAAGAAAAGAAACCTAATCAAGATTGCACATTCTCTTCATTTTCCCACACTATTGTTCACAACATCAAACCTCATCATCACTTCATCTTCTTTGCTTCCTTGTTTAGTTTGACGTGGGGACATATCTCTGCCATGCTAGGTTGATGCAACCTCAAAACCAACGCTACAATTCTATGTCGAGATACACTTCATCACTGTAACATAGTATAGTTTTAGTTTCTTAGACATTGGTGTGTGCTTTCTTTTCTTCAAACAATGGTATGTGCTATTTGTTGTTTAATTGATGCTATGAATATGGTTGCCAGAAAATTGTTATTTCAATTGCCTTCCCTTCCATGATCATAGTCCACGAATATTTCCATACTTTTCCTTCCTATGAGTTTTGAATGCTCTTGTCCATAACCTTTGGGGAAGAGAGTAAGACTCCCTGCAAAGCTTATATCCTCGTTTTCATCCACAAATTTCAAAATAAAAAATCTCAACCATCAAAAGCCATTAGCGTTGATATTTAAATCTAAGTAATTTGATAATATGAATAAATGAAAAATAAACTCCACATTTAAATCTAACTAATCAATTACAATTTCAAATCTTGGGTTAAAATGTAATTTCAAAATTATAAATCTTTACTCTTTTAGGGTCACATTTATAACTCCTAGCAAGTTTGTCCACAATTAATTTGCGTTGTTCATTGATTATTGGATGGCTTCAATTTAGGGGCTATCATGGTCCTTCACCTAGGCTCCACATGTAAGACAACTCCGTTTTATTTTTTAATTAGGTTTAACAATGAATGTTTTTGTTTTTTTTTTGCTAAACCACAAGTATTAGAATCCACTAGACTCTAACTGACATATTTTTAGCTTGGTTGATCCACTATGGGGATAAAGCTTTTTTAGCACTAATTATTTCTATTTACAAGAGATGAATCCAAAATCTTACTTAAAGGGAATGAGTGTTAAAATCACTTAACCTAACTAAACGTTAGTTCCAAATGTCAACATTTTCTCTTGGCACAAAATGTTATATGTCTTTAAAGTGGGTCCTATAAATATTTTTTTTTAATTTGGTTTTGTAACATATTATAACTTAGCTTTGGTTGGGATTGCTTATTTTTCCTTTGTGAAGTTCTCATTTCATTAGAGGCCCCATCTTATATGTATCTCTCTTTTTCACATCTTGAATATTGTTATGGAGATAAAGGATAGTTCTTCTTCCAAATTAATCTTCATCTCTAGCCAAGAGATTGTGTTGGATTAGAATTAGCTATTGCTTTTTCCTCTATTTGGTGAATTAATATGTAATGTTTTGTATAGTTTGACAAATTAATTCCACCACAAGGCCTTTCCTACTCAAACCTCTACATTTTTAGTATCTAACTTTTTACTTTAATAATCGACTTTATACATGTTACAAAACTCTACCCACAATAAATTCAAAAATGATGATTAAATAATTTTATAGAGAACAATTATATTTTGATTAACGAAATAGCTCTTGACTCATGTAAAAATGAAACAAAGTGTTCATGTCCAAGTATGATATGGTAATAAAAGAATCAATGCTCAAAGCATATGCATGTTCTTGGCTGGTGTCTAAGAGAAATAGTTGCATGGTCATGGAGGCACTTAGGTGGATTGTACTTCATCCAATGATAAAGTGACATTTCAAATAGAAGTGTGCATCCTATCACAATTAATGCTGAAATGTCACTCTATTATTGGATGGAGTATAATTCACCCAAGTGCTCCATGACCGTGCAAGAATTTCTCGGTGTCTAATGATTTATGCAATATGATTTGCAAAAATGTGCAAGTGGATTCATTCCAGGCAAAGAATTATGAATGTGATCACCATTACTAATCTATTAATACCATTTACATCCAAGTCATAAAACTTCCTATGGAAGTAGTGTTACACTCTTTTTTGTCCCAGCTATTGATTTCTCATGCTTTTGCTCATTAAACTTCCTCATGGTCTAAAGAAAAGTCAGGTTCATCTGGCTTGAACAATTGAGGCACAGGATCACTGCCTTGAATCTTTTGATTCCCTTTCTTTGTATTGGCAGCAAACTTTGAGGCCAAGATAGTTGCACCAAGATTTTGAACCTTTTTCTCATTCCCTGATGATCCCCCGATCTCACCCTCATAATTTCCACTATCAACCCTTTCATTGTAATAATTACTCTGTCTCTCAGGCACTGCCATGTAGTACAAGTTCTCTTTCATGGATAATTCCCTTGTTGCTTTCCTTTTCTGATACTTTCTCCATGCAGCTTGTATGAAACAAGCACCCCATGTCCTCCATTGATGGGAATAATACCTAAATGCATGCTGAAGTTTCTTGCTATGAAGGCGCTTGAACTGACTTGCCACGAACTTCAAATCCTCTGCTTCTAGTGCAAAAGCTTCAACTTCAGTAAGAGCTTTGACAGTGCGAGTAGAGGAAGGTAAATTGAGGGTGGAGTTTGGCATCAAGGCCCATGTCAACAATTCCTCTCCACAAAAGTCACCAGGCCTGAGTGTGATGGAATTATAGAATCCGGACCTTCCTCCATTAGTTGTAGAGCTCTCTAATTGCCCTCTAATGATAAACAACATTTCATCTACTGGATCACCTTCTCGAAAAATGTAGGTGCCTTCTGTACTTAATGACGACACAAGACATTCACAAATGGCATCAAGGAGTTGATCATCCATTTGTGAGAAAAACGGAACCTATATAAAATAAAAAGGGAATTTTTTGTCATTAATTGGTGTATTTTTGTCTAGAAATATTCTTTAATCTATGTTCTATATGGAAGGAACACTAATTAAAGTTTTACAATTAACAAATATAATGTAAACCCATGACTAAAATATCACAGATAAATTTGTCCATGAAAAATGAAAATCCCAAAGTAATCTCCGAGAATTAAAAATATTAGTTAAATTAGTCCTTTTTTGGGACAAAAATGTCCTTGAAAAATACTTTCCACTAGAACATTGGTTGGTAGAAAAGGCTAATTTAACGGACATTTTCAATGCTTGAAGGATTATAGTGGAAGTTTTCATTTGTCAAGAACAAATTTGTCAGTAATATTTATTTTAGGGACCAATTTGAGATTTACTATATATTGTAATTTGTATTTTCCATTGCTTGTTTTCTTAAAACTATTGCATTGAAGTGTAACAAGATAAGATAGATAAATTATAACAAAATATGACAAGATAGAAAAGGGACATACACGTCGAACAAGAGAAAGGCACAAGTGATGTTGAATCTCACGACGGAGATCCAAAGGTAACGAAAGCAATATGGACTCTTCATTTACTCCTCTTGTCGCAAGCCATTTATATTGAACGAAGCGACGAACACGTTCCTGCAAATCTTGAGGTAATTGACGATGCCTCATCCATTCCTCAGTATCATTCTTCCTAATCCTCCATTCTTCAAGTCTAACTGACATCGATTGCAAGTACGTCTTTGACAAGGGGAAAACAAAAATACTCGTTAACCAAAATCAGTATTTGCATTATTGTTATACATTTAATTGGCCGACAGATTATTCCAATACAATGTTCTCCTAGTAACCCACTATATCACCCATGTAAATTCACATAAAAAATCAACATGTCTTAATTGCATGTGGCCACCATGTAAAATTTGGATTAAAAGGTGCTTGTAAAATGGATAGTCTTACCTGCATGTTTCCAATTAAAAGTGAAAAGAGAATTAATCCAACAATGCATAAAGTGATGCAAAAAAGAGTCTCTGGGAGGTATGTGGTGGTGTCCAAATTCTGTCCATATGAGCTGCAAAAGGAATTAATCGTTTGATTTCACAATAAGTATCTATTAATAAAGTGCAAGAGATATAGGGACTAGATAATTATAACCCAATACATGGTATAGTGAAAATTACACTAATGTTCACAAAAACATTTTTGTCCACTCTCTTGTCATTGGCAAATATAAGTAAGCTTAAGCTTATCTAGAAAAGTTTTTATTATGAGGTGTGATAGATACTAGGTCTAAATCTATAATCATGTATTAGTTTTCATAAAACAAGCAGCTCAATTTCAAAACCATCAAGATCAAAACTAGACATAGTTTTCAGTCTTTGGAAGAGAAAAGTAAAATCAAGCACATAAATTCACTTTTGTGGATCCTTATTTGTGGGGGCGGGAGATAGTGAAAATAGTTATCACTTGGCATTTTCATTGGTATGAACTTCCATTTTTAATAGTTACTGCACATACTAACTTTTTTAAATAAACCTATTGTATGATTTAAGATATGAAATTCAACAGTGGTCATAACAATGATGTCTCTTTTGAAACAATTCTAAAATGGAAGTGTAGTAGAAAGGTAGGCACAAGATAGAAAAAAAAACGCAATTAAGAAATCATACCTTAAGTTTCTTAAACCCCACCAAAGACAATAGAAGTATCTTTCCATAAAGCTGGAAGTAACGACGTCATTCAAGAAAGCATCTGCAAACATCCCAAACTTATATTTGACATTAATCTTGGTCTTTGCATCGCATTTGCTAATAACACGGGTGATATTTAGCCAATATTGCCTTTCAGGGAGATTCACACTATTACAATCAAGAAAAGCAGGCAAGCAAGTCAGGGTATGTGATCTATTTTCTTGTTCACATTGTGTTTTCCAGCAATTAAATTGTCTCCCAATTGATGATAAGTACCAAGTTGCTCCTGTAACCTGTTACAATAATAAAACTACGTAATTTTTTTTTTCAAAACAAAAAAAGAAGTAGCAAATAGCAATCCATTGAGTAGAATGAATAGCTGAGGGTGCAACCTAGAATCTTACATGACTAGCTAGCATGTACAAAATAAGATTGTATGCGGCTCCAATCCATGGAGTCTTGGCGATAACACCAGTGGATTTTTGAATACGCTGGTTCAAAGGGAATATAAGAAACAGCCTAGGGATATACTGAATTAGAACAAAAAGCGCAAGAGTGTTGTTGGCATGATCAGATCTTGTATTTCTACTCGCTGGAATCACTAACCAAATCACAATCTGCAAGGAAAACTCGACAAAAACAAAAAAAAACAAAAAGTTGTTCAAACTTGAAATAATTACAAGTGCTGCATTACAATCCTAAACATGGGATGAACACTCCTAATTCAATATTTATGCACAAACAAGTCACACATAATTGTATTCTTTCATCAAGTTCTACCGGTGTAGCATGTAAACAAATAATAACAAATTTAATTTTAATGCATTACTCTTCCTGCATTTTTTAAGCCATCAACTAACTATATGATATCACATATGTGATTGTTCTTAAAATTAAGACAAATGTTATTTGTATTATGGTAGAAATATGTAGAGACATTTGTGAGTATAAGGTAAGACATGGAGATGAAAAATTTGAAAAGAAGAGTTTTGAAATATATATTTATACACCAAAGTGAGCGTATCCTATAGTATGTCTAAAAGAAGCGTTCAAATAGCATCCTCTAAAATTAAATTTGTAGAAAAGAATATTACTAATATTTTACATGCCTGAGGCAATGGAATAGTGGCTGCAAGGTCAATGACAAAATCAGATTTTAAGTAGCGCATAGCAATTTCACGTGGGTCCATGACGAGCTCACCGCGACCAAAGATTCTAGAATTTGGGGCGACGAAGGCGGTGCGGAACTTCATGACCATGTGGAGGACGTAAAAGAGGTCGGCGAAGGTACGTAGGACGGTGACGAGGATACTAAGCTTAGGTTCTGCCTGCAAGCAAGCGGGGCCACCCACTGTGGGGAGGAAGAAGTAAAGAGGGTCCACGAAGAGCGCAAGGAGGCTGGCCACAAGGAACACCTTGTTCCAATATGCCACGATGTCGCTGTCCGGGTCTAGGATCTGGTAGCGCCATAAGATTTGGAAGGCGTGTTCCTCGTCGGTTGCCGCGACGGTGGGTCTTGAGCGGAGTCGCCGGAATTGGCGGAACTTAGAGGCCGGCGTGGATAGTATTCTATACATCTTCCATGGCGGATTCCGGGGTTAACGGATTCCGCTGGCCAAGCACAGAGTAATGGGAGAAAGGGAAAAAGATGATGAGAAGGGCAAGGGAGTTTTTTTTTTTGGTGGAGAACCAAGAAAGAGAAAGGATAATGAGGAGAAGGACCAAAGTTTAGGTTGTACAGAGGAAGATGGGACAGAATGGTGACAAATGGTGGTGATGTGATAGGGGCCATTTTTGAACGTTGAGAAAGTCATGGGAAACTAAAGGAAATCCGTAAATGTAGGGGAATTGAAGAACATGTTGCATGCGTGTTGTGTGTGGGAATAATGATGGAAGACTAGACAAGATGAGGGAGTTTCAACTTCCCCATCTTTGGACTTTGGTGTTGCGTGTTAAAAATTGGTATTGCTCGCTGCTCATCATAGAATGGGCCTCACCACTGTACCATTGAGGTTTTTTGTGACATCCTTTAATTTTATATTAGTATTGTTATACTTTAACTTTGGACCGATATTTTATCTAGCAGAATTATTATGGCTATCTTGGATATTATCCTTGGTTTTTGTGGTTGGATGATTTATTTTGCATATACTTAGGGTTTGAGCCATTAATGGTAATGTCTAATTTAAGTTTTGGGCAATATCCATTTTTAATTTTTAGGAAATTTTAATTTTTAGAATTTTTTAAACTTTTGAGAATTTTAGATTTTTAAGAATATTTAGGGATATCTTTATCTTTTTACAAATTTAAATTATTTTATTATTTATTTAGGATTATTAGGAATTTTAAAAATTTAGTTAGGGATTTTTAATTTTGATTTTTAATTTGAAGAAATATCATTTTATCCATGTAGCTTAAGAGTCTTTTCAAATTTAGAGCCTCTATAAAGATAAAGAGTGTTTACCAAACAAAAAAAAAAGTAAAAAGAAAACAAAAACCAAAAGATTTTTGTCTGTACTGAATGATATTCTACCAAAAAAAATTGTGTTGAATGATAATGAGAGAAGCAAGAGCAATTTGATACATTTAATGGCTTTGGGAGATGAAAAAATGGTAAAGAACTCATGATGGCTAGTAATGTTTGATTATGGCATTTAATAGGTAAGAACTCATGATTAGTTTGTTTCTTTGAAGGGATAATTAATCCTAATTACTTTAGGGCTTGTTTGGTATGCCTGATAGGATAAGGGCTGATAGTATAAAGTCTGATAGGATAAGGGCTGATAGTATAAGGCCTGATAAAAATTTAATACGATGCAATGTTTGGTATATCATTGGATAAGATATTGTATTATATAAAATATAACCAAAAGAAGAGATTATAATAAATATAATTTTTAAATAGTTATCATAATTATTTTAGCTTTATTTTATTATATATAAAAATAATTTTATATTAAAAATTATTTATTTATTTATTTTTAATTTTTTTTATAAATATAAAAAATATGAGAGAGAGAGAGAGAGAGTGAAATAGATATGG
The DNA here is from genome assembly GCA_031439585.1 of Pterocarpus macrocarpus. Taxonomy (NCBI): domain Eukaryota; kingdom Viridiplantae; phylum Streptophyta; class Magnoliopsida; order Fabales; family Fabaceae; genus Pterocarpus; species Pterocarpus macrocarpus. Next base: position 32,804,519 of record CM062515.1, read on the forward strand.
AGTTTTTATATATCAAAATCTAAATAGGCTTACTATCACATTCCTATATTTTGTTATATTTTTTATTATATATAATTAAATTTATATTAAATATTATTATTTATATATTTTAATAATAAATTTTTATTCTTATATTTTTATTTTAGTTTGAATAATTATTTTATAATTCTTTTAAATATTTATTTATTATTAAATAATATTATTTTTATTTATATATTTTTATTTTTATTATTTAGTTAATAATTAATTTTTTTAATAAAATATATTAAAAATAAAAAAAATGAAAGAACCCTTATACATTAAAAGCTAATCAGGCTTAATACGGCCTCCTTAGGCCGTATTAAGTTATCCATCATTATAACGTATAAGGGAGGTTTGATGGATAAGGTTATACAATACGTTGATTGCACCAAACAACGGATAAAATCATAATGTATTATATAACCTTATCCTATCATGCCTAATACAACGCGCAAAACACCCCCTTAAACAACTCTTCTACTCTTATTGATACAAATTACTAAGCCACCAAGATTTAGACAGTATAATATTTATTAAAAAAAAGGAAAATGTGATTAAAGAAGAGCGTAAAAGGTGAGAAGTGTCTCAAAGTAGAAAAGAAAATAGTTAAAACTAGTTTTTGATCCCTATATGTGTTCCAAATTTTGGTTTTAGTCCCTATACTAAATTTTTTTTATTTTAGGTCCCCATACACTAAAAAAATTTTGGTTTAGGTCTCTATAATAATATAGAATTAGTCTTTGCTATTAAAAAATTTAGACAATGTTAGTTTTTATTGACATGGTTAACGAGAGCTAATATGGGACAAGGTGAAACTCGATTGTGGTCGTTTCAGCTTTAAAAAAAATGTCATTTTGATACTTTTTCGGTTACTTTTTATTTTTGAAAAAAGGTAGTCTCAGGCCTAAAAAAGTCCTAAAGCAAGTTATTTCAGAACTACATTAACACATATTATATATACGTTAGATCCTATTAGCTACATTAGCAAAAACTAATACCGTCTAATAATTTTCTAACAATAAGGACTATTTTCTTAATGAAATACCATTGTCAGGACCTAAACTAAAATTTTTTTAGAATAGAGAGTAAAACCAAAATCTGGGACACATGTAAGGACTAAAAACTAGTTTTAACCAAAGAAAATAAGCTTGGTTACATGTGCAACAAATATCATGAAACAACATTTTAGGCAAGGCAAGTAATTAGAATCACTAATGTGTGGATAAAACGCACACCGTGAGTTGGAGCTAGTCAAACCCATTCCATAAAGGTGACAAAGTTGAAGTGCAATGCAATGTAAATGTTCTAGTTGCATAATGTGTTGAGAAACTTGGCAAAGAGCCCAAAGGAGAATTGAGAGAAAAACTGGAAATTATGTAACAGACTCTAATTATCTCTAACACCCCTTGCAAGTTGGAGGATGCATATTAACATTCCCAACTTGGGATCAAGAGTACAATACAACTAACCAGTGGAACACTAACAAAATAAAGAAAAAAAAAAAAAACCAACGATAAAGGCTGTAAAAGCAAAACGAAGCTGAAAATAATGAATGTTGGTGACGACTAAGGTCTATAGCATTTCTTCTGGCATCTCCACAGCTCTCGTCCTAACTAGAAACAATCACACTGTAAGATCGGGGCTCTATGGGCCTCTAAATATCAAGAAATCCCAATTTGAGAACAACAATCATCAAATGCCAAAGGCAACAACTTAACCACTTAAGCAAAAGCTAACCAATCTCAAGCTTAGCCACTTAGCAAAAGCAAAAATTGTAGCCATAAGGCTATATCAAGAAATCCAAACTCAAGGAACACGAATTATCAGTGCCAAATTAAGGCAAATGCTTAACTACCAAGAGCAGAAGCTAATCTAATACTTAACCACTCAAAGCAAAAGCAAGTATCTTGAAGAACAACTAAACCACCAAGGATAGAAGCTACTCATTCATACTTAAACATCCATGGCAAAAGCAAATCAAAGCCAAATTAAGGTTGAAATAACCAAAACTAAAATTGAACCAAACGATTCTCAAATTTGAAAATCATGGAAATCCAGTATGTGATGAATTGAAACCATCACTGCACTAATACAAAATATAGTACCAATGTGAACAAACACCTCTAGAAAACTTTTCAATTTCTGTGACCCAACTAAGCAACTCATCAACAATTTTATGTGCATTGTAATAGCCAGATCTGGGACACAGAATGCATAATAGGTCCCCATAAGAGGACATTTAGCACCCTTCACATGAATCAATTTTCAAACTCAAGTCCATTAGCAATCAAGCGAAGATTCTGATGGACCTTCAAATCCAAATAACAATAGCAACCACTAACAAATGTGCGTACCAATACCTCATGTAACTATGAACAAGATGAGGCATTTCATTAAACGTTCTTCATGGTGGATGCCATGGCTTTGATACCATTAAGAAACGTGGCAGAGACCCCAAAGAAGAGAGAATTGAGAGAAAAACCAGAAATTATGTATTGATGGAATGAAAAACTTGAATACAATATGACTTATATAATAAAGGAAATGTAACTAACTATCTAACTTCCTGACCAATTTGTAACAAACTCTAATTAATTCTAACATAATGAGAATCATAATAATCCTTCTCAAGGTGTGAACTAAAATTAGAAGAGATTTGAGTAGTAGTTTTGTCTTTTATTTTCTTGACATAAGTTTTTTTTTTCTTCATTATGAAAATTAGCTTTAGTTGATGGCTTGCATTTAAATAGATATGAATGCTGGATTGAGGTATTATTGAGATTCAAAAAGCTATTGGTGTGTTGAGTTTCTTGAAGTTATTTTTTAAAGTCTTAATCACGAACTCTCAAAAGCAAATTTTTGCCCTCTTTAGTTTTGTGCTCAATCTCCAATCTTTTTGAGGACAAATAACTATTAATTCAAGTGTGGGGCATTCGTTTGCATGTTGTGCTTCATTTTATACATTATTTTTGTAGGATTTTTAATTATTTCTATTTATTTGAATATAATTTTTATCCATCCTTATACTTTTCTTATAATTTCCATTTTTCGTAAAATATTTTATTCTTGCATTTTTTTTTTTGGGTACATTTTTATAGTTGTGGACAAATTTCGATAGATTTTAAATGGGCTTAAAAAGAAGAATAAAATAAAAGTTAAATCTAGCCAGATGCAAGATGATGAGTAAGAGGATCAGAATCACAATCACAATCAGCAATTAGTGCTGATGAAAATAAGATTTAAAATAGGGCAAAAGCTTAGTGGTTGAGGAAAATAGGAAAGAGCTCTCTTGATAAATTAAAGAGCCATGGCTCAACTAAATACAGATATCTACAATACACATGAGACTCCAGAAGATTCCAGAGTTACAGAGTTGCACATCTGCAAGTAAAAAAGCTCTTTTATGGAGGATTTATTGTGCATGGAAAGATTAAAGGAGAAAGGAAAAGCACCATGCTTCAAATGTAGAAGAATTTTGAGGGATTTCGCACAAGGATTTGTCATCTCAAATTTGTTATTTATTTATTTTTGAGTTCCTTATGTTTAACCGTCATCTCTATCATCTGTTAAATTACTCCATCAATATGAATAATTAGACTTGTCCATCTATGATAGGGAACAACTCCCGATAGCTTTGAATCTAATTTACTTCTCTAAGTACTAGAAGATGTTTGTTACTTGAATTTATTTTTCTTGCGTGCCTCTGCTACCTTGCAAATATGAACAATGACATAATTGTATATTACAAATATTAGGTGAAGGATTGATAGGTGAACTTTAATATTTGAAAATCAAGAATTGAACCTTGTACAATTTAGATCACTGGAAAAGGGCTATATATATATATAACTTGAGAGTGATATTATATTAAATCTAGCACATTTAAGTCTTAATAGATCGATTGAAATACATAGAGACAAATTACCTTCAAGAATAATATCATCTTAAATAAGATTGTAGATAAATAATTGTGAATAATTGGTGTATTAAACCTCACGTCCTAAATAATATCCATTAATTAAATGTAAATCCCAAATTGAATTATGTTTTAGCTTTATCATTTTTTATTTAATTCAATTTCACTTGATAAATAATCCTTTTAATTTCATTCATTAATTTTGATGCTAGTCTAGATAATTAAACTTACCATACTTCACTGTGTCATTTTAGTTTCTGTGAAATCATTACTTGTCTATTGATTGGTGCAGTTGCAATAGCAAACAATTATTAAACTTTTCAATACCTTGTTTCAAACTTTATAAACATTTCATAATTCTCTTATTTTTAAAGGGAGAAGATCAACTTATATTAATATAAAATAAATTTATCTCTTATATTGAATAACATTTTAATGAGGATTTTTTTTTTTTACAAAATTAACCATTGGATTCGACGTTCATATGTTATAGATCATGTCTATAAAACTTCACAATAATCGGAAATAATTTAATACACTTTTTACATACATTTAATTCGATTTAATAAATACTTTTTAAATATATGTAAAAAATATTTATTTGATCACATTTTTATTGATGTCCAATTTTTTTATAATTCAATAATTGATCTCATAAAAACTATATTCTATAAAAGTTATTATAAGTATAAGTGTGCCAAATTTTATATTATTGTCAACGGATCCATCCTCATTTCTAAAATAAAATTTACCTTCCCTGCTCTTTGCTTCTCAAATTATATATTCAAAGGCCTTATCTCCTCCATAATATGATGCTGAATTTGCATTTGTGGCAGCGTTGAATTCAACGAGATGGAGGACCCTAGATGAGAGATAAGCAATAAACGATAAATCATGATGAATTCACAGCCGCAATTGGTTCAAAATCATAGCAGAGAGAGTAACCTGGTTCAAGCTGCAAAATTAAAGCTACTCTTGGTCATATTTGACATGCTGATAGAACCTTTTGTAAATGAATGTATTGCAGAATAAAGGAAGAGAAGTCAGAAAGGTGAAGGTAATAAAGTCGGGATTCTTACAAGAGATTCTGACACTGCTTCAAGAACCAAAAAATATCCTAGCTTCTCTTTCAACAATGGTTATTCATTTCAAATTTTGAACTGAATTAAACTAAACAGCCATTCTTTATGGATATCTGATCCACAACTATCATTAGCATACTAACAAGTTCTTAAATGCAAGTTCCTTTAGCATTTTATCTTCTTTGAATCTTCTTTAAAGCTCCAGAAAATGTAATATACTAAGAAATCGATTCAGCACCCGTTTCACAGACGAAAGGTATTTTATTAAATCAAGTAGCACTACCCACACAACTCTTTCTTTTGGCCATTTTTTCCCCTGTTTGCCTCCAGAACATGAGCACCTAAACCGAAAAATTCAAAATAATAGAAGCCAGAGGAAAACTAGGTCTGCTAAATTGCATATTCTAAATTAAATTATATCATTGCAAACATGTTACTCATTACAGAATTGACTCCAACATAATATATCAATGTATATGTTGGCCTACTCTAAGCAGACAAGGTTCCTTCACCTGTTTCCATTGACACCTCTTTCTTGGATCTCCTTCTTTTACAATCAACGTAGTAAACTACAAAGCACACCCACTTGAAGACGTTTGCCAAGCCAGCCAGCACAACCTGCACTACCAACATCAAAATTTTACTTCCTCCGCCATTCCAAGCTACAAACAGAAACGCTAGTCTCAAGCTGAGCCTCCACAGAAGAAAACCAATCATCAAGAGGATTCCACTGCCCCTGTTATCTTTGCTAAGGGATGCAGAGATCACCACAGCCACATCACCTTCTTTCTCTTCCAAGATGGAAATCACGGTGCCCATGTCCCACACAGCAAGCCACTCCAGATATTTTCTCAACAGAGCCACAAACACAGGCAAAAGTAACATCATGAACAAAGAAAAACCACCACCTGTGACCATATAAATGTATAACATCAATGAAAATAGCCCTACCGATGATCCTGAGGCCAAAAGCATAACGTAGATGGATGTTATGAGAGGCCCTTTAAGCCTTGAGTCCATAACGTGTTTGGTGAACATTTCCTTAAGAGTTAAATCCTTGTCTCCTGCATGTATAACTGATGCCGAATTCACTGTTGCAATTGTGCTGAAGAGATCGCACAAATGGAGGATTCCCAGGTGTGACAAAACCAATATCACCAATTTCCGAGAAACTTTTCTGATTAAATGATCAACATCAATTACTTGTCTCCAGTGAATCCAATTCCAACCATAGCAGAACAGGCAATCAATTTCGGCTTTAGCATCCTCTTGCAACTGTTTGGCTGCTTCAATTAAGGTTTGCATAAACATGCTCTCGTACAGGAGTAAAGAGCAAAGCAGGGGAAGAGAAATGAGGAAGGTGAAGATGATGAAGTTGAGATTCTTAGAAGGGATTTTCACAGCTTCTTTCAGTATCCCAAAGAATCCCAGTTTCTCTTTCAACAATGTTTGGTCATTCTCCATCTCCTTTCAATTTTTCAAACTATGTGCCTTCTCTCTAAGATGTAGTTTAGGCGCAAGGATGTCTGATTTTGAATCCAGATTTGGGGTTTTGCAGTTGTGTAAGAAGTTGACTGAAGCGGACCATGATATTGATAGGATTATAACCTCTGCCGTTGGATTGTTGGAGTTTGACGATGCTATCAGAGTGGAAATTATTAGATGCCGTTGGCCAAGTGTAGTATTATTGGCGTGGTAGTCAATTTTAGGATTCATTTTAAAGGATATATTAAGGTATCTTTTAAGAATGTAATTGGTATGTATTGATAGTATAAAATAATTTTATATTATCAGCCAATAAAAATAATAAAAAGTATCAACACATACAAATAACTACCTATTATAATGAGGGATCCACTATGATTTTTCACTTTTCTCTATTTCTATTAGTTGATAGTGTAAAATAACCACCCATTATAATGAAAGAACCACCATGATTTCTCACTTTTCTCTATTTCTATTAGTTGACAGTGTAAAATTATTTTACATTGTCAGTGCATATCAATTAAACTCATTTTTAATTATTAATTAGGAATAAATTTCACTTTTTTTTCAATCAATATTTAAAAAATATTTTAATATATTTCCTAAAATAAATCTTAAAATTGAGTATAAATAATATTTTTGTTTAATCAAGAGCAAGAAAAAGTAGTGATATCTTCCACTAGTTCATTAGTTCACTTATTACATTAAAAATATTTAAAAAATAGAAACTAATAATACCTTATAAAATTAAAGTATTAAATTATAAATAAAATATAACATTATATTTTATTAATGTAAATGTATGTAAGAATTTCTTATTTTTAGCATTTTTTTTCATATCTCTTCATGGTGGGAATGATCTGGATGAGGATTACTATACGTGTTTCTTTCTCAAGATTGACTTATTTTTATTCTATTGAATGCTTTTTTATGGATATTGAGTTTCATTAATCCAAATATGAACTGAAATTTCTCATTAATTCGATCTAATATACCGTTTAAAAATGATGTGATACCTTACAGTCCACTTTATTTTAACGTATAAAATATTTTAAAAATATAAATAAATATAGACTACTAGATTTCATTCTATTAATGTTTAGTTTTTTTTAAATTTAGTATCCTTAATTATAAGATATTATTAAATAATTCAACCATTGAATTATTGAAACTTAATATATACAAAAAGTAATTTAATAAAAAATATAGAAAACTTATCTTTGAACTAAGTGGATGTCTTTTCAAGTTATTTATTTTTTATATAATTTTTGTGTAAGAAAATTTGAAAAATATTATGTTTTTGGTAAAATTTAGAAAATGTGATATTTTTATTTTTTATTATTTTTTTCTCTTACTTTTTCTATCTTCTCTCTCCTCTTTTTTTTTCTCTCCAGTATTTTCTCTCTCCTCTCTCCTCTCTCCTCTCCCCCACACTCTCACTCTCTCTTTCTCCACCCTCTCTCTCATGCTCACACCCTCTCTCTCACACACACACTCTTTCTATTTTTTTTATTTTTTTAAAAAAGCAAATCTAGTTCTCTCTTCATCGGATTTGCTTTATAAAAATAATAAAAAAATGGAATTCAGTTCTCTCTCTATCATATTTTCTTTGAAATTCCATATTCCTTCAATTTTGTCAAAAATCCCGCATATTCTCAATTTTACTATCAAAATCCCATATTCAAAAAAATCACCTTGCCTTTTGCCTTTTTTATACTACAAAATAAAATAGAAGATTCACAATTAAATAGAAATCACAAAATATTAAATGATACTCACATCCTTTTAAGCATAAAACACTAAAAAAAATTTATATTTAATTCATTTATAAAAAAATTATTATAAGAATAACTACCAAATATTAAAAGAACATTATGGACCCGTTTGGTTAAGATTATAGGAGAAGTACTTCTTGAAAAGCAGAAGTAGAAGCAGAAGTAGAAGCAAAAGCAGAAAATTATTTTACGTTTGGATATAATTATATAAGTACTTTTTATCAAAATTAGAAGTTATTAAATTGTTTGGATGTGATAACTATAGAAGTACTTTATTTAATAAAATTACAATTAAGAATATGGAAAGAGAGAGAGAGAGAGAATGAGAGCGAGAAGAAAGTGGTAGTTTTTAAAAATTTTAAGGATAAAATCATAATTGAGTGAGAAGAAAGTGGTTGTGAATTTTAAAGAGTAACATTCTCTTTCTTCTACTGCTTCTGCTTTGGGAGAAACAGCTCCCTATCTGCTTCTCAAAAAAGCAAAAAAATTGATTATTTTTTACTTCTACTTTTTTTTGGAAGCACAAACAAATAACATTAAAAATTTTATAAGTACTTTTTTTTGAAAATTTTTTAAAAAAAGTACTTCTTTTTTTACTAGAAGCACAAACAAATGCAACCTATAACAACTCTGCTTCTATTAACCATACTTAATAAACTTAAATTATCTATTATGAAAATCCATGAATAATGACTAAAGTAATAAAAGTTCTTGTTATGAAATTAACCATCTGAAAAAAATGTAATAACTAATCAAACTAAAATGTAGTAACTAATGCAAGTGGAGTTTGGTTTAGCAGTAAAAGGGTTAATTTATAACGTAGTAAATTATGGTTTGAATTTTAGGTGGATGAGTAATCCATATTTAAGTGTCTCACAATACTCAAATAATTGCTGCAAATAAGAGGATGCATGTGAAAAAATAAAAAAGTTGATAGCTAACCTACTTACTTGCATGTTTTGGATGCTACTCGTTAAGTATAGAGCATGATGCGCAGTTTAAAACTAAAATCAATTAGAGGTAATAATCGATAATTTTTTTTTAATTTTTTTTTTATAAAAAATCAGCGTTTGCTGCTGTGCTCCTTAATAAGTAAAGAGTATAGTACAACAGTAAATCTAACAGAATAGATCTAAGGGAGTATTTATGCATCTAGCCATTGAGGGCGCACTCCAATAACTTCTCCATCCACCAAAAGCCAAAAACTTCGACTCTCCCTCCCTTCCATTTTCCCTTTTTTTTTTTGGTTCCTCAATCTTCTACTACCACCATTACTGCCATGTCCTCTATCACCACCACCCATGCTTTCTAATAAGAACACATCCAAGGGAATTGATGGGAACCACAGCACAAGGAAACTAGTTGATCAGGCTACAAGGATCCAAGTTGGAGATATGGGCTGACTTGGAATGCTCTCCTAATATTTGGGCTGATTTCGAAAGCATTACTATCATTCCTATTTTGGCTTATTAATTAGATATTACTGATCAAGATATTTTGAGATTTGATTTAATTGTTTAGATTTTTAATTAGGATTAGTTAAGATCATATCTTTTAGTTAGAATTATATCTTTTAGCTAGCATCATATCTTTTAGTTATGATCAAATCTTTTGAGATGAAATCAAATCTTTTAAGATGAGATTAAATATTTCTAGATTGGATCAAATATTTTTAGGATTAGATTTTTTTTAACCTTTTGTTTTTTATGTTTTAAATAGGCAAATTGGCCTGTAGAGTGTTCAATTTACTATCAATACAATTATGAGGTTTATTCATTTTACTCTCGTATTTTGTGAGTTCATGATATTCTTAGTTCTTGTTTCATTTATAAACAATGGGTCAAGAATCCTAATCCTTATCCTAAGGTTTTTTGTCACGAGTTGATTAAGAGTCGCAAGTAATATATCCCAAGGTTCTTATTCATGAGTTGAGTAAGGGTTCTAGCGCTATACGGTTCCAAATCTCTTATGGGTGTCGAGTTTCTACACTGAGTTTGTATCAATTTGGTAGTAAGAGTTTCAGTTTTACCTATCCATTATTTTATTTTATTTTATTTCTGTTTGCTATCTTGTTCTTGGGTTCTACCTATTTTTTCTTCTTGATTCAAAAAAAAAATAATAATAATCACGTGAAAAAAAAAAGAAAAAAATGCATGGAAAAATAGAAAAAAATCATGCAAAAAAAAAGGAAAAGAAAAAAGAAAGATAATCTGTTGTTTTGCTTTCATCTCTAGCTTTTTTGAAAGGTATAATAATAGTCATTTTAATAACCAGAGCAAAAGTTATGGCTATTTGAAGTGAGGCTGGAGTTGGTTTTCGTCCATGTGGTTTGGGTTTTCTTGATTCTTTGTTTGTGTGGTGTTACTTATTATCAAGGGTTTATGGAATTTTTGAGTGGTAAAAGGCAAGAGTGATGAGACCATTAAAGGGTAAAAGCTAAAAAAATTGAGTGTAAATATGAGTGAATTGAGTGACCATCTTACAAGTGTAAACACGTGAGGGAGTGTCGGATAAGGTCATGTTTTATCTATTGAACTAATGATTTTTTGAGGCAAGAATGTCGCATTTGGGAATTGAAAAGGATGAACAATTTGCCACCAAGGCAATATAGAGACAATTTGAATGCCTCAATATGACCTTAGAGGTAAGGAATGAGCACTTAGCAAGGAATAAGGCATCAAAACTTATAGAAGACAGCCTTGCAGCCGAGCTCAAACTCCTCCAAAAGATGAGGATGAACCATGGTACACTGAATATGAAGATAACCAACATAATCGGAGAAGAGGTGGACACACAAGAGACCAAGGATCCTCAAACAGGCAGGACAATAATTTGAGTAGTATAAAGATGGCTATTCTGTCCTTTTAGGGGAAGAATGATCCAGATGATTACTTGGAGTGGGAGAGAAAAGTAGAGCTGATTTTTTACTGTCATAATTACTCAGAAGAGAAAAAGGTAAAATTAGTTACTGTTGAGTTTATTGATTATGCTATGCGATCAGATTATTTTGAGCAGCAGGAGGAACAGGGAGAGGCCTATTGATACATAGGATAAGATGAAGAGACTGATGAGGAGGCACTTTATCTGTAGCCACTACTACAAGTAGCTATACCAACATTTGTAGAAGCTAACACAAGGTTCCAAAAACATTGAAGACTACCACAAAGATATGGAGATGGCCATGATTAGAGCCAATATTGAGGAGACCATAGAAACCACCATGGCAAGATTTCTAGTTGGATTGAACCATGAAATTCGGGATGTTGTGGAGTTGCAACATTATGTGGAGCTAGAGGACCCAATACACTTGGCTATGAAGGTTGCAAAGTAGTTGTGGAGGAAGGACAACACCAGACATGGAAGTTCTTCATGGAGGCAGAATTTAGGAAAGAGAGAAAAGGAAGTAACCTCTAAATTGAAGATAGAGGAATCCAAACAGAAGCAACTTGTATATGATCAGAAAAAAATGTACAACCCCTCATAAACCTCACAGAAATCAAGATATTAAATGCTTTAAATGTTTGGAAATTGGTCACATTGCCTGTCGATGTCCAAACAAGGGGGCAATGATTCTGCGAAGGCAATGGAGAGATTAAGTTCAAGGAAAAATCAGATTGTGAATCCATGCCAACACTGGAAGATGCTAATGATGTGAAACATCCAGAAGGAGGTGACATTCTATTTACTAGGAGAGCACTTAACATACAAGCCAAAGAGGAGGTAGCAGATGGGATACAATGTGAGAATATTTTTCACACTAGGTGCCTTGTTCATGACTAGACTTGCAGTGTGATTATTAATGGAGGAAGCTGTGCAAATGTGGCTAGCAATATAGTAGTGGAGAAGTTAAATTTATCTACTTTGAAACACCCTAAGCCATACAATTTACAGTGATTAAATGAGTGTAAAGAAGTTAAGATGACTAAGTAAGTGCTGGTTTCTTTTTCTATTGGAAGATACAAGGATGAGGTGTTGTGTGATGTGGTTCCAATGGAGGCTAGTCATTTATTGCTGGGAAGACCTTGTCAGTTTGATAAGCAAGTCATCCATGATAGGCACAGCAATTGGTACTCACTTATGAAAAAGGGAAAGATAGTCGCACTTATTCCTTTAACTCCACATCAGATCTATGAAAATCAATTGAGAATAAAGAGAGCATTTGAGAGGGGAAATAAGAGTGTAAAAGATAAAGAGAAAAAAAGGACAGATATTGAGAATAGAGAGGAGAAAAATCAAGAGAGAATTAGAAAAAAAGAAAGTACAAGACAAAAAGGGAGAAAAGTGAGTTTATATACAAAAGAAAGAGAAGAAAGAGATATGAGGAGTAATTTTGAGCCGATGAATTTATTTATGAAGAAGAAGGCTTACTTACATGAGACTAACCATAACTCTTCTTTGTCTAATACTATTGTTTCTCTTTTACAGGAGCCTAGAGATTTTGCTACTCATATTGCTATTAGCAAAGATGAAGCATCCAAAGTAGATTTGCTTTATAAGTTTAATATGAGTGCTATATTTAATGTTCTTGATCTTTTCCCTTTTGAGATAGGTGACAATTTGAGGACGAATCTTTTCGAGAAAGGAGGGAATGATGGGGACCACAATGCAAGGGAACCGATTGATCAGGTTACAAGGATCCAAGTTAGGAACATGGATTGATTTGGAACGCTCTCATAATATTTGTGCTCGATTGATCAAGCATTACTATCATTCATGTTTTAGCCTATTAATTAGATATTACTGATCAAGATATTTTGAGATTTGATTTTATTATCTGGATCTTATATTAGGATCAGTTAAGATCATATCTTTTAGTTAGAACCATATCTTTTAGTGAGTATCATATCTTTTAATTATGATCAAACCTTTCTACATTGGACCAAATATTTTTAAGATTAGATAATTTTATCCATTTTTATGTTTTAAATAGGCAAATTAGTCTATAGAGTATTTAGTTTTCCTATCAATACAATTGCGAGGTTTATTCATTTTACTCTTATATTTTGTGAGTTATTGATATTCTTGGTTTTTGTTTCATCTATAAACAACGGATCAAGAATCTTAGTCCTCACCCAAGGTTCTTTGTCATGGGTTGATTGAGGGTCACAGGTGCCATACGATTCCAAATCTCTTATGAGTGTCGAGTTTCTACATAAGGTTCGTATCAGTTTGGTAATTAGAGCTTCAATTCTACCTATCCTATTTTTTATTTTATTTTGTTTTATTTCCATTTGCTATCTTGTTCCTGGGTTCTACCTATTTTTTCTTCTTGATTCAAAAAAAAAAAAAGAAAAAAAATCACGCGAAAAAAAGAAAAAAAATCATGTAGAAGAAAAGAAAAGAAAAGAAAAAAGAAACATAGACGTAGAAGAAAAGAAAAGAAAAAAGAAACATAGTCTGTTGCGTCGCTCTCGTCCAGAGCTTTCCGGATAGATATAATAATAGTTATTCTGATACTTGAATAAAAAACTATGACGATTTGAAGTTGAGCTAGCTTTTGTAGTGAAATTAGGTGGGTACATATTAGGAATAAAAAAAAAGTTCAAATTTTGAATTCCTTTAACTCAAAATATACAGTAGAAAATCATAAGATGACATTTTTGGGCACTTCTCAAGGACAAAACCACATATTGGGGATATTCAAGTGTTCTACATGTTCTGCAAACCTTGTGTTCTCCTTGAGTCCTTGTTATAAGTTAACCCGATTTATACAGCAAAACAAAAAAAAAAAAAAAAGGAAAAGGACAAGGCAAAAGTTGCTTCCACCAGTGGTGGATGTCTTGCTTTTAAGAAAATTATGTTCCTTTTTATGATAAATAAATAATCTTAGGTAGCGAAGCTGTATTGGTTTATTAAGTCAAGAAATTCTTGATGGAAGAAGATTGGTTTAGTTTTGGTGTAAGTGATTTTTTATGGTGTTGCTAGATTGCTAACAATCAGTTTTGAATTGAATATTTTTGCATATCTAATATGTATGATCAAGTGAGTAATGGCCTTCATTTTGAATAAGGTGATTCTCATTTTAGTTTTGAAGATGGCAGTGGTGGCACCACTGGAAAACGCCAGTGACACCGGGGGAACTATGGCAACACAAGGGGATGGGCGGTGGCAATTTGAGTAAGGAACAGTGAGGTAGAAAAAGGGTGTGAGTGAGAGAGAGAGATTGGCAAAGTATGTGCTTGTCATAGTGTAGATAATGGTTCGCTAATAAACCTTTGTGGAAAGATACTATGGTGGAAACGGTGTATGACACTCCTGAACTTATACGGAGTATAGCAAACAGTGCCATTCTTATTTCTATTACAAGGTGGAGGATTCATTGGTTCATTCAAGTTTTGGACCAACGTTACTCCACCTTAAAATTATAAAATCACCCTAAATCTCAAAATTTTATTCCACTTTTGTCCTTCTCTTTTTTTCTCTAAAGCCACCGATGCAATCATCCTGCAATTCGCGAAGGGGTACTTCGAGGTAGGTGGTTGAGTGAGAAAAGCATGGTGGGGTGATTCTAAGCGCGGCAGTGCATGGCGTCGATGGTGGAGGTTGTAGTGTTGACTATCAATGTGGCACAGTCCATAGAGCGATGGTAGGCATCGGTGACGGCGGGGTTGCCATCGTCGTCCCCTACTCCCATGGCACCTACCTACTACTAATCCTATTGTTTTGAGTCCACTGCTAGTCTTCGAGGTCGCCTCTGCTCTACGACATTGCCACCGCCACCTTTGGACACTACCGTCATGCCGCTATCGCTAGTTCTCATGGTGCTAACCTCAGTTAGCTCAAGTTTGCCGTTGGTGTCATGTTCCTTGTGCTGCTATTTTGATCGTAGTTGGATTGCTTCTCATGACTCTGGAGAAGAAGGCCATGGGTTGGTGCTTGCTATTACTTCTTGTTGGTCATTCTCTCTACATCATCATTAATTCATCTAGTTTAATCAAAAAGAATTAAGTACCTATGAAGATAAACGAAGGAAAGATGGGTAATTCAATGGTGGACTAACGACCCAAAGGTGGTTGGGGTTGGTGGTGGTGGTAGTGGTCATCGGCAGTAGTGGCAGGAGTGGATGGCGGATGGGGTAGATATCCTACAACCAAATAGGAGAGGAGGTCAAAGAAGAAGAGGGATATAAGAGTAAATTTATAAGTCTTATTTATTTTTAAATTAAAATTATTTATTTTATATATTAAATCTAAACCATTTAATTATACTAACATTAAATCTATTGGTCTAAAATCAAGGGTAAGTAAAATTTTCATTGTGGAGTAACGTTGCTCCCAAAGTTGAAGGGAACAATGAGTCCTCCACCCTATTGCGAAACACTAAGTTCAATGCATTAACACTTTGTTTGGGTGTGAAGGAAAAATGATAGGAAAGAACATGAAGATAAAAGAAAATAAAGAGAAAAAATATGTTTTCTTTTATGTTGTTTGGATGAAAAAAAAATAGAAGAGAAGATGACAAGAAAGATAATAAAAAATATATAAAATGACATATATATCCTTATCATGTAATAAAGTATAAATATATTATTTTTTATTTAATTTTTAAGTAACTTCTATAAGTTCCATAAATAGAAAATTTTAAAATAAATATTAATTAAAAATTAATTTATTAATATTTAAATTATAAATATTAGTATAAAACTATTTATTTAAATAAAAATAACTTTTGAATAAACTTATTTATATTTTTATATGTAAAAATTATCTTTATTTTAATTTTTAATATGATTTATTTTATCAACAGACAACCCACGTCTTTGTTGTCAATATATCAAACTTTTCTCATTTTTTTATTAAAAAAAAAAGCACATTCAAATTATTTTTCTCATCTACATGCACATTCTCTATGCAGGCTCCCTTTATTTCTCTAGGAGCAAAATTATCATTGAAACTTTTTTTTCTCCTATGATTTTTTTTGAGGATGATTGTAAAAAACTTATATGTGGACTCCACTTATATTTTTTCTCTTTCTTTCAAATTTTTTTTGATGAACCAAATGAGAGAAAAAAGAATATTTTGTCCATTTTTTCTTCTCCCGTTTTCTTTTCTTCCATTTTCTATCAATCCAAACAATGGTTAAATGCGCCAAATCTTCAACTTTCACCCAATTATATGAAAAATAATTTATATTTTTTAAATATAATAAAATATAAAATATTATATCAATTTATATCTTATTTATTATTAGATAAAATATAAATCCAGTTGAAATATGATCAACACCCTTCCTCACAGTGAATTGGGTTGGATGCATAGTTTTCCACATCTCATATAATCGAATAATATTTTTCGTGGAAACTAGCACAACGCATGTCATTTTCTGTCTTTGACAAATCATGGGAATTATGTACGCCTGGACTTGCCACCCTGTCAATCCTTCTCAAACACGTTGTAGACCAAGTAAAGGTCGTCTGACTCGTACATGTTTCGCGAAAAATCATTAGGATCTGTATGGCTGGAAATAAACGAAGAAATGTTGGACCAGGGCATACGACTTGACTCGTATTAAGTCAAGAATTGGTGGTTTTTTTTTTTCGTGGGAAGTGGGAAGAATTGCTTATTTAATCAAGTTAAATAATCTTTTTAAAGTCTATTTAGTTTAAATACCACTTTTTATGTTTTTTCAAATAATATTCTTTTAGGCTTGATAGGTCAGTCTATATAATTGATTAGTCACGTAATTTATTTTTTTGTTTATTATTATTATTATTATATTACGATGATTAATTTATTTTAAACTAAAAAATATAATTTATGTTAAAAAAATAATTTAAATTTTATAATATATATTTATGTGTAAATATTTAATAATGGGTTAAAAAAATATATTTATTTATTTTTTATAAATTCTGAAGTATTTAAATATTACCATAAAAAGGTTTAATTATATTTTTAGTACCTCGAAATCATGATTTTTCTATTTTGTCCATTATTTTTTTAAAAGTTTTTGTTTAATCCCTCAAAAATTATTTTCATTTCTATTTGGACATTTTGTTAGTGTTTCATTAGCTTTTGTCATTAAATGCCATCGTGGTATCTAGGGTTGGAAACAAGTCAGATCTATACTGTATTGGCTTGAGCCGAGCCAATGGCTTGTTATAGATTAATTTTTTGGCCTAAGCTTAGCCCGTTTAAAAGTTTTGCCTGGCCTAAAACTTGTTTATGAAGCTTGATAATTTTTTCATAATGTCCTGTTTCCTTCATCTCCAATTCTCTATTTTCAACCATGTCATCATCTTATTAGAATTTGTTTCTTTGCGGTAAAACACATAGAAGCTAGAATACCAGGATACCACCTTAAATACGACCAAAGAACATAGAAAGCAAGGTGATAATTGGCAACAGTAAACCAAAAAAAAAAAATGGCAACATCAGTAAAAAGAATATGACACAAAGAGAAAAAAACTACACAAAAAATTAAATTTTTTTTCATCAGAACAAATTCATTAGGACAAATATGAGATAACATTCAATAAAAAGCAATACATGACTTTTAGATGACTTGAACTATGATGCTCATCAAAAGTTGCTTTTAAGGAAGCCAATTTACAACATAATCAGCATATGTGAAACCCCCTTTCTGATGCGGTGGTGATTTGGTGTAGCAACGATCTTGCTCAACAACGGTTAGGTGCGGCAGCGGCATGGTGCAGCGGCGATTTGGGACAGTGAAGGTCCAGTGTAGTGAGCTATAGCATCCAATGGGTGGTGGTAGATGAAGAAAAAGAGGTGTGATAATGGAATGAAAGGATGGAATGAGAGAGAGAAGGGGGAATTAGGGTTTCAAATTGAATTTTAAAATGAGAAAATTTAAAGGTTAAACATAAAAAATTATGCACAATAATAACAACAACATGTGGTAGCTTAGGGCTAATATAGTGCACACACTCTAAATAGACTAGGCCATAGTCCCCTGATAGGTTGCTGGTCTATTTCCACCCCTAATAGTATCTTATATGTGAATGTTGTCATGGACCAAAGGATAAAAAAAAGGGGGGGATTAAATGAGAAAATTGTAATGTTTAGTGCATTAAACAGAAAATCATAATATTTTATATAAAAATTATTTATAGTTATATATACAAAATAAAGTTTTAATTAAATTAATTTACTTATAATTATTATTATAAAATCAAATTATTATATTAAATATTTTTAGAGTTTAATTTCTATGTATTGACAGCATAGAATAACTTTATACTATCAGCTAATAAAAATGTAAGAAAGTATCAAATTATGGTAGGGTTCTCATTACAGTGGATAATTATCTAACATGATTTGGCAATTTCTTGTATTTCTATTAGTTAACAATATAAAGTTATTTTACACAGCCAATGCATAGAAATTAATCTTATATTATTGATATAAAATATTTATTTTAACATGTAATATTAAAAAAATTATATTATATTTTGTGAAATTAAAAATTTACATAAAATATAATTAAAATAAAATAGACTAGATGTGAGAAAAATATATTAAGATTAAATAAAATTTAAGTAAACTAATTTACCTATAAGTCACATAATTATATGTAAATTCACTAATACATCGGCTAATAACAAAATCAACAATTGAATAATTTATTCACTAAGTATTTGACCAAAGCATACATGCAATTCACTAAGCAAATGTCAAAGTAATTAGGATTCAATAAAAGAATAAAGTAATTAAAGGTACGTTTATTTGTGATTATTTGGGCTAAAAAATTACTTTTTTTTATAAAAAAAAATCAATTCTCATAGATTTAGATAATTTTTTTTAAAAATAATCAAAATCTCAGAAAAATTTATTTTCAATTTTTTTATAAAAACTAAAAAGAGTAACTTACGAGAAAAATTATTTTTTAGATTTTTTAATTATATATAAACTTTAAGTTTTATGATAACCTTTTTTAAAAATCAAAACAAATGCACCTAAGACTCGATGATACTAGGTTAGTGAGTATATCTACTGATTACTTGGATTGTATGTGAGCAATTATCTTAGGAAATTTAACTTTTTAAGCAACCTATGAATTTTACTGTTTTTATTCTTGAAACTTTGTTACACGTGTGTGTTTGCCAACTAGTGTCTTCAATCTAAATGTGTTATTTTAATAATAGGTAAATTAGCTTAATTAAATTTTGTTTAACGTTTTTCAAAAATTAATATTTTTTTTCTCACATCTTGTAGATTTTATCTTAATTATATTTTATGTGATTTTTTAATTTAATAAAATATAATACTTAATATTTTTTAAATATTACATGTAAAAATAGATATTTTATACATATAACCATTTAAAAAATATTTAATATAAAATTTAATTTCATAATTAAATTTTTATTTTATGTATGTAAATATGAACAAATTTTCATATAAAATGTTATGATTTTTTAATTTAATCCCCTTAAATATCACAATTTTACCATTTTGATACCTCCTTTTTTATCTTTTAGCCCATATCAAAATTCATGTAAGATGCCACATTGGCACTTAATGACATAAACAAACAGAATATTAATAGAGGGATCAAATGAGAATGTAAATAATTTTTAAGAGAGTAAGCTGTAATATTTTGTAATTAAAAGAGAGATCAAACAAAAAAATGATATTTTGAAGACCAAAAATATAATAAAGCCAAACAAAAGGCATAACTCAAACAAGGAGATAAGAAAATGAGTAACTATTATTAATATGTAGACAGGCTATCCCATTATTATTAGTAATAGAAAATTACTTAGATGAATCAAAAAGATAAATAATGAAAAAATGTGACCAAATGATTGCAATTAAATTCATTTAGAGCCTTTATATATAGTATAAATTATTATTTATAAATTTACATGTAATATACTCTTTATTTAATTTTAAAAGTTAAAAGCTAACTTATTATTATTATTATTTAACAAAGTACAATAACCCCTTCAGGCTTTACGGAAAGATACTAAATTTCAAGCTTATATAAAATGGATACTTCCATTGTCAAAATAAAATAAAATAAAATAAAATAAACATTATTATATTTTAAATAAAATATTTTAATAATAATTAAATAAAATATTTTTTTCTTAAAACTCAAATAATTATTACAAAAAATTTATAATATATATTTCTTGAAAAATGTATCTTTCCACATGGATTATATTCCTTAAAAAATAAATTAATTATGTTCAAATAAGCTATTAGTAATTAATATTGTTGAAAAGCAATTCAAAAGAAGATTTTATTATTACAACAATGCTAAAAAGTTAGTATCATAATACCTTGGTCAAGATTAAATCTTTATAATATTAATATAAGATAATAAAAAAATTTAATTTTAATATAAATAAATGTATATTTTAATAATAATTTAATAATATTTTTTATAAAACTAATAAAAATTTATCATTAATTTTTTTATCATATAAATAATTTTCAAAAATATATCTCTCCACATGGATTACATACCTTAAAAAATAAATTATTTATTTATTAGTGCATCTAATGTATGAATTATGTTTAAATTATAAGTAGCAATAATATACGCAAATAAATTTAAAATATATTAAACTTAATACTTGCTAAACTAATTAGTACCAAATATTATTGAAAATCTATTCTTAAGAAGATCTTATTGTTACGACAATGCTAAAAATTTAGTTTTATAGTAATAAAATATCTTAGTCAACATTAAGTCTTTATAATATTAATTTAAGATAATTAGAAAGATTTAATTTTAATATGCTATTTACGTTAAAACAAAACTAATATACCGTCAATATAAATAATTTTTTATAGTTATTTTTTTATCTTTTTATAGGTATTATCGTACTCAAGACAATCCTATTCAAGTAGGGCACTTAAACGTGGGTGATTCTCCTAACTAAGATTCAAACCATGGTTTGCCACGTTATGGCAGAGTGATATTATAGTATATAATAATATTATTTGATTTTTAATTATATACTAGTATGTTATTTAGATAGGAGACAAATATAAAGATAATATTATTTAGGTAAATAAAAATTACAAAAAGTGAATATTAATTATGTGAGAGAAAAATTTAAAATAATACTAAGTATGAGTAAAATTAAACTAAAAATTGTCTATAATCATAAATTAGTTCAGAAAAATGGGAAATGAGTGTTTTATTCAAGACAAAATGTGGAGCTTGCTAGCATATACATATAAAATATTATCCTTTGTTTCGCATTTTATTCACATTATTTACATATATTATTGTAGCTTATTCAAATATAATTAATATGTTACAGACACTAACAATAATTAATTTATTTTTTAAGGGATATAACCTATGTGGAGAGATGTATTTTCAAGAAATATATAAGAAATATATATTATAAATTTTTAATGATAATTATTTATGAGTTTTGTAAAGAAATTAATATTTTATTAAATTATTATTAGAATATAAAATATAATAATTTTACTTTTATTTTAATAATTAATTTTTTTTTGACAATGGAGTGGACAGTAAAGTGTCCATTTCATATAAGTTGAGAGTTTAGTATCTTTTCTAGAAGCTTCAAAGGGATTGTTATACTTTTCTTTTATTATTTTTTTGAGTTGAGTTACTGCATGCACACATACACACACATGTACACACACACGCACAGAATGGAAGCAATGGAAAGGGAGTCGAGGTGGAGCAAGGAAAGGTGAAAAATGAAGGAATGTTGTATATGTAATATTCTCTATAGTCCTTAGCTTAATATTTTGATTAATTATACTTGGATATAAATTAAGTAGTAATTTATTATTGATATAAAGAACCAAAAATTCAAAATAATTATAGAAAACTCATAATAGTAATTTTTCTTATCATTAAACCCGAAATAAGCTTAACAAACACTAAAATATTTACAGGAATTTTCTAGATAATTGTGAAATTATTAGTTAAATTATTAGTACCCAAAATTTGATAAAAAATTATAAAAAAATAGAAATAATATTTAAAAAGTTATGAAAATTTTTTTGGAGATTAATTAGGTTTATATTAGCTTAAAGAATAAAAATTAGAAATTTTAGAGCTTGTTTGAATTTTCTATGATTTTCGGGTAATAATTAGCAAATTGTAGGATTAAGAAAAATAATTTAAAAATAGGTAAATAATTGAGAAAAATTCTAAAAATTTAGAGACATGTTTAGAATAATTAGAAGGACCAAATATAATTTTGTGAGCAATAAAATTTAGGGCAAGTTAATTAACTAAATCTAAATTAATTACCACAAGTTAAATACCTAAAAATTCAAGAAAATGGCTAAATGAAATATCACTCACAAAAAGTTAAGAAATTCTGCTAGCCCTTGATCTTGGACACTTTTCCAAGCAAGATTTAGTCGTGGTGACCAAGTTCTGCAAAGAAAGATTAAAAAGAGGACATGAATAATATATTAGGTGAATGTGTGTGTAAGTGAATGAGTGTGTGTGTGTGTGTGTGTGTGTGTGTGTGTGTTATGAGTCAAGAAAACTCCCCCCCCTCTCAAATGTTGAAGTGAAGGCTGTGACAGTGAAGGAACAAGAGAGAGAAGAAGAAAGTTTGTGAGTGAGAGTGAATCACTTGTTCTTCTTCTTCAACTTCAAGAGGAAGAACACTTGAGCGTATACACTTATGAGACTTGTTTGAATCTTCTTACTCTGCTTTCCAAGCTCTTTGATCACCACCATCACCATCATCATCCCATACCTTCTTCAAGTCCTTTTCACTTCACAAAGGTAGGGTGTTTTCTTTTTTTTACTCTCCCATGGATCCTATATTTTTGGTTGATGCTAATATCTTGTTCTTGTTGATGTGGTTCATGAATAATCTTGGCTCATATCCTTTCTCTTGGCCGTGGCTAGAATCTGCTTCTTGGGAGGAATTTTCTTGGTTTTGTATCATGATTGAGAGTGTAAAATGATGTAAATTTGGTGAGGAAATTTGTTGTATGGAGGAGTGATGTTTTGTAACTTAATAAGGGGTTATTTGGGGTAGCTTTATGGGTGAAGCTAAACTATACTTGTCAAGAGTAGATTTTAGATTTTTATGCCTTTTGTTCTTACTAGCTTGAATCTCTATTTTTCTGTCTCTAGTATGATTTTGCATGGATATGCTTGTTTTTATGTGATTGATGATGTTTACATTGCTTGTCTCTTGATCCTTTGTTGTATTATGTTGCTGGAACTTATTCTAATTCACTGAGCTGCTGTGTTGTGCGATTTTTCTACCATAGTAAATCTTGTTGTTGTCATCTAAAAATTTTATATTTGAAGATAACATGTTGATGTGCCTGGCTGTAAATTTCATAATTTTTAGTGAAGGTTTTTTATTTTTAAAAATTCATAATAAATTTTCCCTATTTTGGAACCTATGATAGATTTCTGGAAACACCAAAATTTACCGTTTTTGTTAATATACTAACTCTACGAATTTTAACATAATTTTTTTACAACATGTTAACAATACTTGAAAATATGACCGAAAATTTTTTGGGATTTTTAGAATTGTTTTACTAATTTAAATAAATTTTAGAACTTGAAACTAGTTGATGGAGAAGGGAATCCTGGATAGCACGTGTTGAGAAATTTTAATACCCTAGCTATCTTTTAGATTTTGACTTGAAATTTTTATAGATTACCCTTAACATCCCAAAGAATTAACTAACAAATTTTCATGAACTTTTTTGATGGTTTTCTATTTTATTTGCATTTATTTTTTGGGCTATCTTGCTATATATGCTCGTTATTTCTTTGCCCAACATATAGAAATTGATGCCTTTTGCTAAGTTTGGCCCATAAAGCATCCTAAGCCCATAGGAGCACAATTCTAGAATAAAAATAATACATAATGACTGAAATATTAATGGCCCAATTGGTAATGAATGGAAGAAATTTAAATAAGTCATAAGACTTGACCCAA
Source organism: Pterocarpus macrocarpus (assembly GCA_031439585.1). NCBI lineage: Eukaryota > Viridiplantae > Streptophyta > Magnoliopsida > Fabales > Fabaceae > Pterocarpus > Pterocarpus macrocarpus. The sequence continues at coordinate 32,828,687 of CM062515.1, forward strand.
CTTGTTCATGAAAACTAAACCAATATACTATTTCTCAATATCTTGTTCTATTTTGTTATGGGTTTGTTATGCAACATAGATCGACATGAACATTCATGATTATATGTGTGTATAAAAAATGCATGTGAACCAACATTCATATGATGTGTGACACATGAATCATTGATGTATGAGCATATGTGTAAAATGCATAATATGTAATAAAGATCCAAAGGCATGGCATGGTGAACGTGTGAACATGCATGAATGAATAAAGTTTTTATGAAAAATATGATGAATGTCTAGGCCCCATCTTGAAGTTGACAAGTGAGACATTTACTGCTCTGTTTGGAGTGGATAGTTCAACTTGAACATGGGGCCAATGTCTATGGTTTTTTATTTGGGATGAGGGATGCCTTAGTAGAGAGCTCTCGGCAAATTGTGGCAAGAGATGAGTAGAGGCCATTAGCTTCCCTCCTATAGAGCAATGAAAGGAAAAGAAAGGAAAATGACAAGCGAAAAGACTCGTAAAGTACAAAGAGAAAAGTGCATCATGCATAGCATCTTTCTTGCTTATCCTCATAGTTGCCATTGCATATCATTTTACCTCATATATTTATTTTGCAAGTTATTTATGACCGTCTATTTATTTACTACTCTTATGTGCTGAAATTGTATGATGTCTATTTATTTCACTTTTAATTTGCCTGTACAAACTTGGGAGTTTTTGCACAACAGACCTCTAGAAGCATAGCCCCTTACTGAGATTCAATTCTCATTATGATTTTCTTTGGTGCTTTCAAATGGCTCGTGTCATGATCATTTTGGAGGTGGAGGTGACCTTCATTGTTGAACCCCACATGGCTCAAGTGGTCTTGGTGTTGCAGGACATCCGGCCTCTTTATTACCTTGTATAGCTTTAGGATGTTTTATCTTTTTGTCTCCACTTGATGGATAAATAGATCCCTCTGTTATCCATAGATATGTATATGGATCAAGCAGAGTTGCTTTTATTTTCATAGATAACTATATACTATTTGACATCATAGGCCTTAGATTTTACCTTTATTTTGGATGATTGTATATTCGACCCTTTAGGAAATGACCTGTAGACTACTAGACTTGCTGGTATGCTATGTATGACAATGTTACTCAGTATATTGTTCTTTGCTTTTGACTAGTATGCATACTTTGAAAGTCGTTTTAAGTAGAGATAATTAATTAGTTGGCAAGATCGGTGAATAAAAGTAGCCAAGAAAATGAAATTTCATAATTGAGATATGTAACACATGCTAGCTTAGTTATTAATCATAATTAAAGAGGATTAGGTTAATAATTAACAAGTAGGGTGTTACAGTATCACTTTATGTGGACAATCTATCAACTTCCATGAGTAAGGGATGGTTTTGATAGTTGCTTAAATTTGAAGAAAGGGTGGTGGATGCTTATGTTTCATATAAGAAGATGAAAAACAATGCAAACATATTTGTTTGGTTAGATACTAGCAAATGGAGGAAGCACAGAGAGTAATCAAGAGTCTTAATGGATTAGAAGTATGTGGTTGTAAAATGGTTCCTAAATTGGTTGCAGACAAGATAAACTAATTGAAGGACCAAAGAATCCAAAGAGATGGTGCAGAGAAACCACGCTCTAACTTTGTTCATTCCAAAAGGGATGAAAGAACCTTCAAGGAAGTCTTAATAGGAGGTAGAGGACCAAGGAAGGATAACATGGAAAAACAAACAATGGGGATGCAAGGCTAATCAATCAAAGCAGACGAACACAGAAAAGAGTATCGATGATGAGAAGCCAAATAACTTAATGTTTGTAAGAGGGGAAATTTTTGAAGATCGAAGGGAGTGGAGATGCAATTTTGGCAAGTATACCAGGTTGTAATAGAGTGATGAGAAATGTATCATCCCATGAGGATATATCAAGTATCGAGTAACTATTAGGAATGACTATTTGGGCCAAAGAAATCAAATAATTAAAGAAAGCTAAAAAGCAAATGAACAAGAGATTAAAACAGCATTTAAAGATGACTGAGATCACTGGATAAACACTAGGGCTAATTGATTTCACCTAACTATGGACTCAATTACCATTAATCTCAATTATCTAATTTTTACCTTAATTAATTAATGACCAGACTCCCTAAACTAATTCTAAGTTTTTCTCAAGGTCAAGTTATTCTTTTTATCCTAAATTGCTTGCCTAATCTCTTAGTTACAAACTAATTTAGAAAAAATATTGAAGCTCTATGGATTCTTAAGATGACCACATGAGTTGCATTTGCCTATCTCTAGTTTTCACTTAACCCATGGCGTTACGGTAAGAAGCTTTGTTTACAAATCCTATCTCTAGTTATTGCAAACCAACAAATCAATTGAATGGTGGTCAATTACTTAAAAATATTAAGAGCAATCATAAACACTTAATAATTAAGATAACAATATAAATAAAATTAATCCATGAGTAAGATCATCACATAGTAGGATCCATCAATGTCCTAGAATAAGGTTTAGCTCATGATGGAATCATAAACAACATAAACAAAAGAAGAAGAAATAGGAAAATCAAACACCATAGAAAACCAAAGCTAGAAACTAGGATTCGGGATGAAGGTAGATCTCTCCGCTCTTGATGTTGAGTTTTGGAATCCTTGAATCTTTACTAAGGAGTCCCTATGGTTCTCCACTAAGTATTAGGGTTGTAAAATGGCCCAAAAGGTCCAAAAAAAAGAAACTAATTTCCAAGGTTTTGCCGGTAGATCTTTACAACTAGAAAACTAAATGCACAAGACTATCCTACCACTTCCACAAGCTATAAAGCAAAAGCTTTGCATAATGTAATATTAGTTATGAGCCTTGAGATTAGACATTTCATCCCTTCTGGATAAATTCTCTCACTTTGAAAGCTGTTGGCTGAGCTTCATCAAAACCTTTGTCAATTAACTCGGAGTTGGTTTTCCAAGGAGATCTTGATCCTTTCAAAGCCTATTTTCCGACCCTTTAGTGATGGTAACTCTCTTTTCTTCTTCCCATTTTTGTTGGTATGAAATGGGCGAGAGAAATGAGAAGCTTAATCTTAGGAGGATAGTATAATTTAAGGGGGCGCTTGAATGCATTAGCAACTTGGACGACATTTGCATGCATATTATTCTTTACTTCCACTATCATTTCTAATGCTCACACTTCGTTTGATATCTTTTGAAGTATGTTTGTATTTTGAAAAATGTTAATGAAATTCCTAATGAAGTATTTAGTAAAGTATTTACTTTGAGTGTGCTCCAAAAATCACAAATATTTGCTTTGATATTGATTATGCTATACTTATATCGAAATACTGTATTCATATGCAATTCTTGTTATAACTAATGAAATGCTTTAAATTTCTCTGATACATGATGTAACTCAACTTACTATATAGGAACAACTTTTCAAAACTATATTTTAGAAAATAATTCTTTATGATCTTATACTTTCAGAAATTATCATATTCTCTAATGCTTACATTTCCTCTTATACTTAAGATCTTTCAACAGTTACATTATTCTAAGTTTCTAAACTTAATTTGTTATCAAAAAAAAGGAAGAGATTATTAGCTAAAAAGCCCTTTAGAACCTTCTATGCAAAATTTTTGAAGTAGTTAGAATAAGGTTTGTGATGATAAACAAAATAAATCTTAAAAGCTTAACTGTTATACTAATGGTTTGTTGAAGTAATGATAAGAAGTCAGACTTTGAATTGCACACATATGCACACAAGGTATATGCAAGCCTAAACTCTTGTACTTTAAAGTTACTGATGCTAATTCAGTATGAGAAAATTCAAGACTAGGTTTGAAACAACCTTTCAACAATTATCATGAAAATTTCTAATCAAGAACTAAGTGCTCAAGATGTATTCAGTTTCATCAAAATGATGAACAACCTTAGAAGTATCAAATTATGAAGAAAAATGGTTCATAAGGATGCACTTTAAAGATACCTTCAGAAGAGACTAGTTTGGGGAGTCAACTTTAGAAGGATGTTTTTGGGAGTTCAACCACAACGTGAAAAGCTACATAGAAGACTATAAAGACACTAGAAAAGCATTCAGAAGTTCACATTGACACAGTTGCACAACAACTAGTTACTAAATTATATTCGGTTATTAACAAGAAAATGAGAACAAGATTGTGTTGAATGAATTGTTGAAAAAAATGAATGTCATTAATGGATAGTATGTACAGTATATATAGTCCACCTGAATTGGATTCTAAACCTACACCTGATCAGAATAAAAGGATAAATCTAGCAAAATCTACAGAAAGAGTAAAAAATCCTAACAAACTTCTCATCCTGCACTAACAGAATGAAAACAGAATGAAAAACTAGCAAGGCAAGAGTATGACTCAGTAAGTATCGACGCTTCCAGAGGCTAATGCAAAAAATGTAACTGTACCCAGCTTGATTTCTTCTTCATTCAGAGTATAAAGATAAGCTTGGAGCTCTCCTTGTTAATTCATCTTCATTGGGCATTTGGTCTGGGCTTTTGACGTCAACAATGCCTTTTTGCACGGTGATCTACATGAAGATGTGTACATGATGGTTCCTCCAGGGGTACGTGTTTCTCGCCAAAATCAATGTTGCAAGTTGCTTAAATCTCTCTACAGATTGAAACAAGCTAGTAGAAAGTGGTTTGAAAAGTTATCCCTTTTATTATTATCTTGTGGGTATCAGCAAGCTCAGGCTGATCACAGTTTGTTCATTAAGGCTGTTGACAATGATTTTACTGCTTTATTAATTTATGTTGATGAGATAGTGCTTACTGGGAATTCTATCTCTGAAATAAAGAAGATTAAACATATTCTTGATAGAAATTTTCAGATTAAGGACCTTGGAATTCTAAAATATTTTCTGGGACTAGAAGTGGCACATTCTGAGAAAGCGATTTCTTTATGTCAAAGGAAGTATTGTCTTGATCTTCTCCAAGATTTTGGTTTGTTGGGTTGTAAATCTTGCTTTACCCCTATGGATTTTGCACTTCGACTTCATAATAATGGTGGTCAAGCTTATTCTAATGTTACTTCCTATAGGCGGCTAGTTGGCAGGCTGTTGTATCTTACCAATACATGTCCAGACATCGCCTTTGCAACCCAACAACTTAGTCAGTTTATGGCTGACGCAACCCAATCACACTTCAAGGTAGCAAAGCGGGTTTCTTAAGTACCTTAAGGGTTCCCCAGTAAAGGACTAATGTTTCCTAGAGACTCTCCAATTCAGCTTCTTGCCTTTAGTGATGCAGATTAGGGGGGTTGTATTGATTCCCGAAGATCTGTTACAGGCTATTGTTTCTTTCTTAGTCATTAGCTTGTGTCATGGAAGACGAAGAAACAGAGCACTGTATCTAGATCCTCCTCAGAAGCAGAAGATAGAGCACTTGCTTCTACTACCTGTGAGTTGCAATGGCTCACTTATTTGCTAAATGACTTGAAGGTTTCCTATTCTAGACCTGCTGTCCTATATTGTGATAGCCAAAGTGCTTTGCACATTGCTGCAAACCCAGTGTTTCATGAATGTACAAAGCATTTGGATATTGATTGCCACCTTGTTCAGGAGAAGGCACAAGCAGGTTTGATGAAGCTGCTACCTATATCTTCTGCAAATCAGTTGGCTGATGTTTTTACTAAGGCTCTTTCACCTAAGCCTTTCATCGTAGTCCTTTCCAAGCTGGGGTTAGTTGACATCCTCCAACCTCCAACTTGTAGGGGGGTATTAGAGGAACCCAATAAACATGGCCAAGCGTATCAGCAAGAAGGGGATGGTTTTAATTGTGTGAGAGAAGGACCGCGGTTGGAGGGGAGTAGGTGACAGTGGCAAGGTCAAACGTGAGGAAAGGGTTGAACCGGAAGAAGTGGACTCGGGTTGTGTGGGTGAAGGGGGTAGTGGATCATGTGTGTTGTTGGGTATCAATCCACGTGCTTCATCCGAAGCTGAAATGGGCTTAGAAATTTGACTATTGGGCCTAGAAAATGTTGTGTCTTTACTTTTGGTCTGGTGTAAAAAGGTAAATGCATTTCATGGAATAAGACATTTCGGGAAACAAAAATTTCTTTGTTATCTAAATCCATAATAATGTATCCCTTCATTCCATGCTGAAAACCCAAAAACACCCCATGTCTTGACCATGGAGCAAATTTGTGCCTATGATCAACATAAGTAGATGCATAACACAAACATCCAAAAACTCTCAACATTTCAAAATTTGGTAATTTATTATGCAAGAGTTCAAAAGGTATTTTGTTGTTAATGATAGGAGATGGTATCCTATTAATATGGTAGATTGCATGATTAATGGCATAGGACCAAAAATTGTTTGGTACATTAGATTGAAACAGTAAAGCTCTTGCTACATTAAGGATATGTTGATATTTTCTTTCTACTCTCCCATTTTGTTGGGTAGTTTCAACACAACTTCTTTGGTGTAAAATTCCTTTCGAAGAAAAGAAATCCTTTAAGAAAAATTCAGGACCATTATCCGAGCGAATGCATTTAACTCTTGTGTTAAATTGATTTTCAACCAGAACAATGAAGTTTTGTACATTAATTTGGACTTCAACTTTTGATTTTAACAAAATAACCCAAGTATATCGACTAAAATCGTCAACAATGGTTAAGAAGTATTTGTGACCATGAATAGAAACCTTAGAGAAGGGTCCCCATATATCTAGGTGAATTAATTCAAAAATTTTGGATGCTTGATTCATGCTTCTGCAATATGGCAATTTTCTTTGTTTGGCCAAATGGCAAGCATCACATATGTCATTGCTATGCTTAGAAATGAAAGGAAATTTTTGGTTCAAGATAACTAAATGTTTCCCAAACAAATGTCCTAATCTAAAATGCCAAAGGTTGGAGGAGGTAATAGGTGTGGTCACGGAGGAATTTACATAAGGATAGGTGGAAGACAAAGCCCATTCAGTCTTCCTAATCATCAAATGGTAGAGTTCCTCTCTCAACTTAGCCAAACCAATCATCTTCAAGGTAATCACATCCTGAATTTTGCAAAATTCAGTAGAGAAGTTTAGAGTGCAGTGAAGGTCAAAAATCAATTTAGAAATGGAAATTAAATTGAAATTAAAATTGGGCACATAAAGAACATTATGAATGACAAGAGTTGGAGAAAACTTGACCACTCCAGAATAAAAATTTGTGATCGAAGAATCATTGGGCAAATTGACATGTACAGGTTTGATTTTGGAATATGTTTGAAACCAAGCAAAAGAAGAAGTAATGTGATCTGTGGCTCCTGAATCTATTATCCAAGGAGGATCGAGTGAAGTTTGTGTGCGTGTAAACATTGTGTGGGTGCTATCAAAGTGTGGGTGTTAAATTCTGATGGGCAAGACTTTTACCTAAAGTTAGGCCAGAAGAGTGATCATTTGACCCAATTTGTGAGACATAGGAAACATTTACATGATTGGGGTTTTGTGAGTCCACCGAGCCCATATTACCAGTTTGTTGGACAAGGGCCATGAGGATTTGATATTGGTCATGAGTTAGCCTCAAACCGGGTCCATGAGTTTCCTCTTTTAGCTCCTCATTTGCAACTACGAGGCCGGTGTTTGCGGCAGAGCTAGTCATAGCAGTTGAAACAGAGCCACGACTGTGATAGCGTGGCCGATCAGGATATCATGGGTGTCCGGGTGGGTACCCGTGTTTCTCGTAGCAGACATCGATCATATGACCTATGCGACCACAATAGGTACAAATCTTGTTGGGTTGTCCACGGCCCCCACCACCAGAAGGTGCTTCTTTTCCTTTGTGGGCATCGATTGTCGGTGGTGTTGGCCAAGGCGCTGTGGTCCTCAAGAACTAAAAAGGTAGTGGGGTTCTGGCATTCATGTTGTATGACCATGGAAAAAACCCGATTGACAGATGGTAGAGGGTCCATTAGCAACACCTAGGAGCGCATAATAGAGAACCTTTCATCAAGACCTTTGAGAAACTGAATAATGAAATCTTGCTGGTGGTATGATTTTGCTGAGCAAGTACAAGGAGACAAGGGTCGATAATTATCTAGCTCTTCCATAAAGATTTCAGGGCAGTGAAGTAATCGATGATAGACTGAGAGCCCTGTTTCAGCGCATAGACTTCTTCTTGTAGCTTGGCAATATGCAGCAAATCACTTTGGTAGAACCGCTCTTGCAAGTCACAACACACATCAATAGCATGATCCAGATAAATGACACTCTGAGCAATAGATTGGGATAGGGAGTTTAATAACCAGGACATGATCAAGGTATTACAACGTTCCCAAGGGGAATATAGTGGATCGGCGGAGGTTGGAATAGGGATTGAACCATTAAGAAATCCTATTTCGTTTTTGAAGACAAGGGCCATTCTGAAAGATCTTGACCAGGAATGGTAATTGCCACTAACAAGAATAGGGGAGACAATGACAGTAGAAGGACTCTCACTTGGGTGGATATAATAGGGACTGGAAGGATTCTAGGTTGGAAGTCAAGGTGGTGGTGTTTTGAGAGGTACGTGTGTTGGAGGATGAAGTATTTTTTGGCATGGCGAAAAGGGTATCAGCAGAACCTCAGGTGAGGCTTTGATACCATAACAAGAAAATGAGGACAAGACTGTGTTGAATGAATTGTTGAAAAAAATGAATGTCATTAATGGATAGTATGTACAGTATATATAGTCCACCTGAATTGGATTCTAAACCTACACCTCATCAGAATAGAAGGGTAAATCTAGCAAAATCTGCAAAAAGAGTAAAAAATCCTAACAAACTTCTCATCCTACACTGATAGAATGAAAAACCAGTAAGGCAAGAGTATGACTCAGCAAGTATCAAAGCTTCCAGAGGCTAACGCAAAAAATGTAATTGCACCCAGCTTGATTTCTTCTTCATTCAGAGTATAAAGATGGGCTTGGAGCTCTCCTTGTTAATTCATCTTCATTGGGCTTTTGGTCTAGGCTAAAACCATCCCCTTCTTGCTGATGGGCTTGGCCATGTTTATTAGGTTCCTCTAATAGTTATTAATAGACAAGATATACTTTTTTGAAGCCATGCTACTCAAGAGAAGAAGACAAGGCAACGAAAATAGTACAGCCAGAAGTATTCATCGAGATCTTCTATAGTTGGTAATAGCCATATTTTGTGAGGACTATAAATTGCATGTGATAATAAGGATTCAAGGGGAGAAATTGAGAAAAAGTGCTAAGTCTACTAACCTTCTGAGCAAAACTTCCAAAGCTAAAATTTTGTCTTCCAAACATCCTATTCATTCTCAGTTCATCTTTTGATCTTAATTTCTCTTTCAACCTAACTTTCTCAAGTTTTATAATAGCAAATATTCTTTAAGAGATTTGAGAAACCTTTAGCTCACTAGAATCTCATTGTATATCCACAGTTAGTGTGTTTTGTGAGTGATCTAGACATAATCCATTTCTTTATCTTTGTAGCCTGATTCCGTAGGGGTTAGGTTAGCCTAAAGAGACTAGGAGCCAAATTATACTTAATTTTAATTAGCTTAGAGAGGTTGTGGTCAAATATTACCTTGAGTTAGTGAAAATCTCAACTTCTGTTGGGGATGGACATATAAGTAATGGTAGGTTGAAACTATATAAATCTTCTATGTTATATTTTGAATACCAATATACTCCTTAATTTTTTCAATTATTACAAGTTTTTGAACTTCTCTCTTCTTCTAGCTATCAAAATGGTTTCATAAACAATATAAAAGGAGTTTTCTAAAAGAAGTTTCCAAGATAAGAGCCACAAGAAACTAACAACCTTCCACTGTCCAAGTTTAAACAAACTTGAGATACTCTATTTCAAAGCTTTTGTTTTGAATAGCTTTTTGAAGCATGACTCAATCACCCCTTCTTGTGTACTAAGCCATCTACAGGATGAAGGTGTGCCTCGCACTTTTCGATGTCCACATGATCCTTACCCTCCTATTCCATTCAGTCTTCAGTTTACTCTCTCTTATTCCTATTCTGATAGAACCCACTCTGACACTTCTCCGCCCACTCAGTGATGATCGCTATTTTGTTTTCTCTCTTGTTCTGTGTCATTTTTTGTATGATGACTAAATTAAGTGAGAGAAAGAGAATGTTAGAAAATATTTAAGCTTAAATAATGATATGTGCATGCTCGTTTGAGTAGCTAAGAGTAATTTCAAGAATCCTCTTAAATATGAATATGAAAGAATTGCGTTGCTTGTCTGCGCTTAAAGTTGATAATTCTATCATGACTTGCACAAAGTTATCTACCATTAATTACCTTGATCTACTAACTATTTGACAAAGTGTTAAGCTAAAGTGAAGCCAATGTTTATTCGAATCCTGTGTACCTTTGTCATTGTATATGATAGAAATCATGAACTCTTTAATCTCTTGTATAACTTTCAATAGTTTGTCATTATCAAAAAGAAGGAGAATGATGACTATTAAGCCAATTATGGTTTTGATGATAGCCGACTATGTAAAAATGTTTGCAAAGCTTGTCATGAATTGACTATTAACCTATATATCTAACAAGTTTCTATGGAGATTTTCCCATGAATTAAATGTTCGGGACCCAAAATCTTTCTCGTGATGAGAAATTTTTTTAGATGACTGGGACAATATAAGAAGATACTAAGAAGGTTCCAAGCCAACATGGGAAGACTAAGTACAAAATGCTTAACAATCACTTGAGAATGTTCAAATCCCAAAGCTGAAAGTACTCTAAGTTAGCATGAGAAAGTTCGAGTAACTCAGTAAGCGAAATTGAATCCAATTGAAAAGGATGCGAGTCTTAGAAAAGTTTCTCCAATTAGAAGGTCTTAAAATTCTCAAAGAATTTCAAAAGAAGAATCTTTTCCAAAACATTATATGATCAACATGAGAAATCAAACATTCACCTACATTACTAAGAAGATATTCCAAGTGGAGATTACTAAAGTACTAGTTTAGATAAAAATAATTTGAAGCTGAGAACATGAATTGAGAAGTATGACTTGATAAGGTTGAACTATTGAAGCTCAGCACTTTTGAAGTTGAATATATGATTCATCACAAAGAACAAGCTCAATAGTTACCTGCAAAAAGAAGTAAGAGATTGTTGGAGATCCCCACCAACTACTTTTCAAAGATTATAAAAAGATTCAAGTTTCAAAGGAACGAGGTAGGAAGTTAAAGAACAAAAAATATTAATAGAATTGTATTTTGTGCGAAATAGCCTTCTAACCTTTACCAATTTATTTGGAATCTTCGAGCTATCTTAAATGCACCTTGGTCAAGTAAGTGTATCATGCATCTTTATTTAACTACACTTTTAAAATGTAGCTAAATGTACACAAAGTGTTGTTAAATACATTTAACCACATTTAGAGCAGTGTGGCTAAATACATTTAGCCAATACATTTAGCTACACTTTAAAGGTGTAATTAAAAAAAAGTGCATAATGTAACAACCTCTATCATATAAGCCATGCTTGAGTCATGGAGTTATATTAAAAAGTTGTCACTGTGTTAAGAAATCTTTAAAATATGGAAAATATAATACATGACCCTTTAAACTGCTCACTTTATTACTAACTAATAGTCTCTGATATATAGAGAATAAAATAATTACATTTTAAAAGAAATTGTGACTGATATTATACACAGCATCTACTTCTGACTAATCATTAGCTAGCTTCATTAGTCTTTTGATCTGGCTTACGCCCGATTCTTACTCAATGAGTGGCCCTATACTCTGCCTCGCACTTGATTTCCAACTTGGGTGCTGGAATGTTTACGGAAAAGAAAAATATACAAGCAGGCAGTGAGAATCTAAGGTTCTCAGTAGATAAATTCAAACCAATCTTACAGTGTCATCATAAACATTCCAACCGCTTCGGTTTATTGTGAAAATATGAGCACATATAAACAAATAGTGGTTCAATTTTAAGTTGAAAATACCTTTCTCGAAGCGGGTTATATTTTATCAATCACTTGCCATATCATATGACAAACATAGATATATGAATAGTATAATATGCTTCAACGAGAATCATATTAGCATTATGACTTAACGAGATAATTGAAAATGCACATATAGATGCTCATACTTGATTATATGCAAATGCACTTGACTTAATTCATATCTTTCTTTAACTTGCAACTTGATCTTACTCTTCTGTACTTGGTCCCCCGAAGGTAAATGACCTTTCTCACCCCTGGGCAATAGCCTGCTTTTTAGGTTCAAGCTTGTACCTATACATGAGTGACGGGTTTACTTTTCCCGACCCTCACACCGGTCTATTTCCACTAAATATGGTCGAGGGCTGGCCCAAGTCTTAGATAGTACCGCTCTGGTCCACGCTAGCTAGGTCTATGCCATGCCTCACATGGTAGCTTAGTACGTCCCTCTTGCAAGTTCTTATCATCTTTCCTTTTCATATCTTATCATGGGTGCAGATGCTTTGTGCATACATGGATATGTCTCACACCTTATTTCTCATATCATATTCTAATTATGCTTGTATGCATGGCATACATGAACATGACATGTAAATGTAATATACTCATATCATACCTAAATTCATCCTTGCATATCTGAATCTTATGAGCATAACATATAAATATTTGTAACATTCATATAATTCACATATTTCTGCCGGAATTTCGGCAGAATAACGGATCAGACCTACTTCCCTTGCATAGTGCTAGCTCCTATGGACAAATCAGTCATAGGAGTATAATCAATCTAATATATCTATCAATGTAAAACTTGCAACCGTCAACTCAAGCCTTATATGTTCACTAACACTTGTGAAACCATCAATTTGGTCATTTCTGCCAATTCTATTCAGTTCTATCCGAATTTTGTACAATCCACCTTTGGTCCAATACAACTCATTTGAACCTGAATTTTTGATATGTCATAGCTCTATGTGTCTAGTTTTCAATCCTTTTGGTCCCATCTCATTTTGATATGTGTAGCTCAAGATATTTAAATTTTGCCTTAGCTTATTCGGTCACTGGCCCGAATTACACTCCTGGAAATAAAAATTCACTAAAAATCGAAACCAAGATCAAATCATATGAAATTGGTGTCATATTAAAGCTAACAGGACAAGATTTCATTTGCAAAAAGTTCCATTTCATTTGCTTTAGTAGAGCTTGAGTTATAAGCCCTGAAATCCAACCTTCCTGAACTGCTCTGTTTTGGCCTGGTTTGGAATCAAATGGGACTGTATCTAACTCGGAATATTTTTATGGGATGTTCTCCTATGTGTAAGTTTTCTAAAAAAGTTTATTTCACTCAATTTGGGGTTATGTAGGGTGAGTTACACTCTTCTCAATTCACACTGCCCAGATGAAAGTCCTGATTCCTAGGTCAAACTTCAAAAATTCATATATCTCTTAATACTAATCCAATGGCCTTATATGATATATGTATGGAAAGTCCTGAATCTCTATTTTCAAATAAAAATAGATTCATCAAATTTAAATGGCTATAGGCAGAGCTATACACTTCGCTGTATGGACCACCATAGCTCCTAGGTTTCCAGTTTCTGGTTTGCTCTCTATCTTATGTTCCATGCAAGATTCAATCTCAATCCCTCCAAATACTTAATAAACCAGCCATAAATCATCACACACATCAAGTATATCATCAGAGAAGTGAAGAGAGTTGAACTCTCATATAGCTTTAATCCATGAAAACAAGAAGCAGAAATTAGAAATCCTACCTCTAGATTGTTGTAGATGTTGGCTAGATGCAAGTTCTTGGTGTGGAAGAAGGATGGAGCTTGAAGGTGGAAGTAAAATGAAGTGAAGGAGGAGAAGAATGAAGAAAGAATAAAGAAGAGGCAGCTGCTGATGGGGTCGAGAATATCAAGGGAGGAAAGTGGAAGTTAGTTGAATTTTATAGTGGTTGAGTTATGGTGTGGTTGGTGACTTGGGTGGTGGAGACTTGGCTCCTCCTCTATCTAGTGGCTCAAAATGGCGCCATCTTAAGGAGGTAAAGAGGGTGAGTTCTCAGCCATTGGATCTTGGGTTTGAAATGTTGAATTTGGCTAGATCAGTTCTAAGGTTTTTAGCTCCGAGTTCAAGCAGAATAAGCAATATCAGGTTTTGAGCTCTATGTTGATCACTGAGTTTAATCGGAATGTACACGATTTCCAGTTTCGGAAGTGATCTCTAAGTTCAAATAAAATAAACATGATTTCCGACTTTGAGCAGGAATCAGTGATAGTTCTAAGTGATGGTGCGTTAATATTGTTATGCAACATGTATGAATACTAGATCAAGTTTAGTTAATATCGGAACTCGAAACTTAGAAACCAGAGAGCTAGATTGGGTATAATTAACGTCGGAACTCGGAATTGAGAACACGAAAGACTAATTGTGGGTTAAGGTCGGAGGTCGGAAATCACAATACATATATCGTCTTAAAATCGGAAGTCAAGGACAAGAATATAGAACCTAAACCTTGAAGTCGGGTATCTTCAACATAAACTTGGGAGTTGGTACCAGGATGTGGAACCTTATACCCAAACCTCAAAGTTTGAGAACTAGGACGCTTTAAAACTCATATACGTAATTCCAAACTCGCTATCTTATTAAACATATAATCTCGAAACTCGATCCAGAATTAATCCCGAAAATCGATACTAAACATAACCGTGGAAGTCGGAAACCAAAACATTAGCCTTATATACCCGAAAGTCAGGAATTTATATAATCTCGAAACTCGGACCCAATTCAATATTGGAAATCGGTCCTAATCTCAAACAAAATGGACAAGAGTTCCGATTTCCGAATTGATCGCTGAGTTCAAATAAAATGGACATGAGTTTTGACTTTAAACAGAATGGAGGTGAGTTCCGATTTCGGATAGAATTAAATGGCAAAAATGGAAAATAATTTAACACAAGGAAAATTGGGGATGTTACAATTCTACCCACCTTAAAAAGAATTTTTTCCTCAAAATTCTATGATTAAGAAGGGTCAAGAAAAAATCTTTTTAACTTATAGGGACACTCCTCTTTTCGAGTTTGTGTCTGGTCTTGAGATTACTTGCCGGTAGCTATGAGTGTTGTCTTAATACGTACAAAGGATCCATAAGGTTTATGTTAGTGCCCAAGCTTGCCTTGTGCCCAAGCTTGCCTTGTCTTTATGAAGCTCTGAATCATTGTTCAGTTTATTGGAGACTCTTACTCATCTCCCTTGCTCTATGTTCCGCTACTCCTGCTTTGTGGTATCTACTAAACCTTCCGCCACTTGTTCATGAGACCCCAGATATTCAACTCATGAAGATTTGTAATTGCAAAGATTAGCAATTATCGTAGTAATTGATGTCAATATGTAGTAATGATAATGCCTATGTTAAGGAGGTCCGTATATTCTTTCCCAAGATTCTTATTCGCTCAGCTACCCTTAATTCAATAACAAATTCGTCTCCAATACGATTCTTTAGAAATATGGGCTTAGGCTTTTCCTCAACATTATAACTAGGAGCCTTATCTTAAAACTCCTTCTTTTTGGTAAAATTTGTATTGAAGTTGTAGGGTTTCCTTACCATATTGTCTTACAAGATGCCTTTCTAATATCCATGCAGAGAGTTGTCGTGGATCATATGGGTGCCAAAATATACCTTGTTTTGCTGACATTCTGATCCATCATCAAGTTCATCAAGTAAATTCCTCATCTTCCTTGTCATGTGTCTGACTATTTGTGCACTATGTTTTCCAGTAAACTTTGTAATACTTGTGCCTTGGGCCCTAAATACTAACTGAAGAAGTTCTGTCATTACGAAAACTATCAACTACAGCAGCAATCAATGTCAACAAATAGTGGTCATAGTGGCTTAGCCGAAGTTTTTCGGGAAATCAATCAAGCCATATCCAAACTCTTGCCTACCTGATCCTCTTTGATCAGTGACGAATCCCCTTCCGTTAGGTTTTTAGGTGTAAGGCAAGAGCTTCCTTCTAAACTATAAGTATGGTCCTTGCTTCGAAATCTCTCCTTCTCTTGCGGACTTTATTCCATTTTTCATTATTTGCTAATTGGACCTCGTGCCATTCTTGTTAAATTTCTCAATGATTTTTGCGATACTTGTCCCCTCAAAATATGATCAACTTCACATAATGAAAGGATTGTGGGATAGCCGAAGTTCCTGCCACTCTTCTACTTTCTTCAATTGATTAGCATGGAGATTCCTCGACTATTGTGTTGATATCCACCTCCTACTTTTATGGGCACTAATGGTATCAATCTCATTGGGGGTTTGTCCTAATACAATATATAGATGTGTGTTAGTTTTAGTGGCTAAATCTCATATTATCCTAACTACTAAGCCTTCTGGCTATTCTTCATAACATCTTGCCCCTAGGATGTAATCCATTTTTTGTGAGAGATGGGAATGATGGTCTTGCTTCCTTGTTGAAGTTACAATATGAGGACTTCCTAGAAGGTCACCCATCTTAATATTACTCGTGTCTGAGCACGCTTAACAACGGAACTCTGATGGAACCTAGTGCGTTAGTGATGATCACATTTAATCTAGCCCAAGGCATAGAGACTCTTTTGACTGCCTCTAATTCCGACATCGTAACCTTGCTCCTCATGGGGCACGCTCCCAAATCCTTTTTGATCTTATATTGGTGCATCATCCAGTCTTGCTTAAGGCGCATTAGGTCTGTTGTGCT
This sequence comes from Pterocarpus macrocarpus, assembly GCA_031439585.1. Classification (NCBI taxonomy): domain Eukaryota; kingdom Viridiplantae; phylum Streptophyta; class Magnoliopsida; order Fabales; family Fabaceae; genus Pterocarpus; species Pterocarpus macrocarpus. The sequence continues at coordinate 32,845,351 of CM062515.1, forward strand.
TATGACCGGTGCTAAGGCAACCCTGCTTAGTATTTCATACATAATCTTATCTGCACCGTAATCTCATACTAGATAGCTTTCCTCTTTTTAATGAGCCAGTTAGAAATTCAAACTTCCCCTTTTCCTACCTCGTTCCTACTATGTTCTATTATTCCTACAGAAATTTGTCTGTTTTCATTTGTCAGGACTTACCTTGGGGTTGCTCCCTTGGTCTATCGGGATTAGTTACATTACTTTAAGTCTTTATTACTCTCACCTGAGTCTGAATATATTTCTCATCGAGTTACTCCATCCATAGCATATATAATGGTACTTAAAGGCAATTGTTCGACTTTGCCTTTCTTCTCTGAATAGCCTTATTCCTCTACTAATAACATGTTGAAGATAATCCTATCATCCGATTCCTGTGGTGGCTGAGGTTGATAGAATCTGAACATGATTATATTTTCTAGCACTTCCTTTATCCTTGAAAGGTAGGAAAATTTACACTTGGTTTATATGCTACCTTTAGTTTGAAAGTGTCCCTACTTCAGGTTAGTAGGAGATATATTGTCTTTTTCTCTTGTTACACTTATAACTTCATCTGCTTTCTATACCATGTATAGTTGTATCTCTATCTTGATTCAATGTACAGTTAGATGGGTCTCTTTATAGCTTGCTCAACTGTTTCCCTTTCGAAGCTAAGATTCCACTTAGTATTCTTCCAATTTGCAATCACTACAAGGTAAGATCCCTGTACCCTTGAAGGAGAAGCCATTCCATTCTCTAGACGGGGACTTAAAAAAAAATTCCCTGTGTACCTAACCGAAGCTTCTGCCCTTGGCTTCTTTCACTGATCCTCTGTTTCATTCGCCCACTCTACAAATTTCTTAATGAAGGATCAGGTCTTTATTATGTGGTATTACCACAATCCTAAAATAAAACCATTGACTGAATTTGCTGGTGAGGTACCTTCGGGATAATCCCATCTATGAAGAAAATAAAGGTACTATCCATGCCACATATGATAAGCTTATCAGCGGGTAATCACCTTACTCCCATTGAGTATTAAAGCTACAAAACCAGGTAGAAGAATTCAAGCTAGATAAGATAGTCTAGATTAGGTAATCACAATGAAGCTTGAAATAAGCCCCATCAGGGTAAAGAAGATTCTTACCCAGCTCGCCTCCCACTAAGATCATGCCCTTGATGATGGGAAATCTTTGGCTACCCGGCAACACTTTACAAACAACCTTTTTTTGATATAACTAGGTTTACTATGTCCATAGCAAACCGTCCAACACAATTCCTTTGATTGAATCCCCAATTCTCTGAACTCCTCAACTTGCTCAATTATCTATCCGTTTATGCCATCGTTACTTTCTAGGAGTCTTATCCCTAATAATTATGTATAGAAGGTCCCTAATAAGCCTGCTAGGTGTTTTAGGCTTCTGTTTACACAAAACTTTATATTGAGGTGATCAGACTCAACATTCAGTCAAGTGCAACAGGTAGTCCACAACACTCACAACAAGGCTACCACGCATAGTATTTCTATGTCCTCTTCACGCGACGGCCTAAAGCATGGTTTATCTAGATTCTCAGAGTATGCATTAGAAGCATAATCAGTCCATTCACGGGTCTATGCAGGACGAACTACTCTGATACCAAAATGTAACAACCTCTATCATATAAGCCATGCTCGAGTCATGGAGTTATATTAAAAGGTTGTCACTATGTTAAGAAATCTTTAAAATATGAAAAATATAATATATGGCCCTTTAAACTGCTCACTTTATTACTGACTAATAGTTTCTGATACATAGAGAATAAAATAATTACATTTTAAAAGAACTTGTGACTGACATAATACAGCTTCTACTTCTGACTAATTGTTAGCTAGCTTCAATAGTCTTTTGATCTGGCTTACACCCGATTCTTGCTCAATGAGTGGCCTTGTATTCCGCCTCGCACTTGATTTCCAACTCGGGTGCTAGAATGTTTATAGAAAAGAAAAACATACAAGCAGGCAGTGAGAACCTAAGGTTCTCAGTAGGTAAACTCAAACCAATCTTACAGTGTCATCATAAATATTCCAGCTGTTTCAGTTTATTGTGAAAATATGAGCACATATAAACAAATAGTGATTCAATTTTAAGTTAAAAATACCTTTCTCGAAGCGGGTTATATTTTATTAATCACTTGCCATATCATATGATAGACATAGATATATGAATAGTATAATATGCTTCAATGAGAATCATATTAGCATTATGACTTAACGAGATAATTGAAGATGCACATATAGATGCTCATACTTGATTGTATGCAAGTGCACTTGACTTAATTCATATCTTTCTTTAACTTGCAACTTGATCTTACTCTTCTGTACTTGGTCCCCCGGAGGTGAATGGCCTTTCTCACCCCTGGGCAATAGCCTGCTTTTCAGGTTCGAGCTCGTACTTATACATGAGTGACAGGTTTACTTTCCCCGACCCTCACACTGGACTATTCCCACTAAATCTGGTCGAGGGCTGGCCCAAGTCTTAGATAGTACCGCTCTGGTCCATGCTAGCTGGGTCTCTGTCATGCCTCACGTGGTAGCTTAGGATGTCCCTCTTGCAAGTTCTAATCATCTTTCCTTTTCATATCTCATCATGCGTGCAGATGCTTTGTGCATACATGGATATGTCTCACATCTTATTTCTCATATCATATTCTGGTTATGCTTGTATGCATGGTATACATGTACATGACATGTAAATGTAATATATTCATATCATACTTAAATTCATCCTTACATATCTGAACCTTATGAGCATAACATATAAATATTTATAACATTCATATGATTCACATATTTCTGCCAGAATTTTGGCAGCATAACGGATCAGATCTACTTCCCCTTGCATAGTGCTAGCTCCTACGGACAAATCAGTCATAGGAGTATAATCAATCTAACATATCTATCAATGTAAAACTTGCAACCATCAACTCAAGCCTTATATGTTCACTAACACTTGTGAAACCATCAATTTGGTTATTTCTGTCAATTCTATTCAGTTCTGTCTGAATTTTGTACAATCCACCTTTAGTCCAATACAACTCATTTGAACCTGAATTTTTGATATGTCATAGCCCTATGTGTCTAGTTTTCAACCCTTTTGGTCCCATCTCATTTTGATATGTGTAGCTCAAGATATTTAAATTTTGCCTCAGCCTATTCGGTTACTAGCCCGAATTACACTCTTGGAAATAAAAATTCACTAAAAATTGAAACCTAGATCAAATCATACGAAATTGGTGTCATATTAAAGCATTTCATTTGCAAGAAGTTCCATTTTATTTGCAAGAAGTTCCATTTCATTTGCAAGAAGTTCCATTTCATTTGCTTTAGTAGAGCTTGAGTTATAAGCCCCGAAATTCAACCTTCCTAAACTGCTTTGTTTTGGCCCGGTTTGGACATAGGGCAAATTCCTCGAGCCACTGAGATCAAATGGGACTATATCTAACTCATAATATTTTTATTGGATGTTCTCCTATGTGTAAGCTTTCTAACAAAGTTTGTTTCACTCAATTTGGGTTGTGTAGGGTGAGTTACACCCTTCTCAATTCACACTGCCCGGATGAAAGTCCTGATTCATAGGTCAAACTTCAAAAATTCATATCTCTCTCAATACTAATCTAATGGCCTTATATGATATATGCATGGAAAGCCCTGAATGTCTATTTTCATATAAAAATGGATTCATCAAATTTAAATGGTTGTAGGCGGAGCTGTACACTCCGCCGTACGGACCACCGTAGGTTCTCCTAGGTTTCCAGTTTTTGGTTTGCTCTTTATCTTATGTTCCATGCAAGATTCATTCTCAATCCCTCCAAATACTTAATAAACCAGCCATAAATAATCACACACATCAAGTATATCATTAGAGAAGTGAAGAGAGTTGAACTCTCATATAACTTTAATCCATGAAAACAAGAAGCAGAAATTAGAAATCCTACCTCTAGATTGTTGTAGATGTTGGCTAGATGCAAGTTCTTGGTGTGGAAGAGGGATGGAGGTTGAAGGTGGAAGTAAGATGAAGTGAGGGAGGAGAAGAATGAAGAAAGAATAGAGAACAGGCAGTTGCTGATGGCGTCGAGAATATCAAGGAAGGAAAGTGGAAGTTAGTTGAATTTTATAGTGGTTGAGTCATGGTGTGGTTGGTGACTTGGGTGGTGGATACTTTGCCACTCCTCCTCTATCTAGTGGCTCAAAATAGCGCCATCCTAAGTGGATAAAGTGGGTGAGTTCTCAGCCGTTGGATCTTGGGTTTGAAGTGTTGAATTTGGCTAGTTCAGTTTTGAGGTTTTTAGCTCCGAGTTTAAGCAGAATAAGCAATATCAGGTTCCGAGCTCCATGTTGATCACTGAGTTTAATCGGAATGTACATGATTTCCGGTTTCCAAAGTGATCTCTAAGTTCAAATAAAATAAACATGATTTTCGACTTTGAGCAGGAATCAGTGATAGTTCTAAGTGATGGTGCGTTAATATTGTTATGCAACATGTATGAATACTAGATCAAGTTTAGTTAATATCGAAACTCGAAACTTAGCAACCAGAGAGCTAGATCGGGCATAATTAATGTCGGAACTCGGAACTGAGAACACGAAAGACTAATTGTGGGTTAAGGTCGGAGGTTGGAAATCACAATACATAAATCGTCTTAAAATCGGAAGTCAAGGACAAGAATATAGAACCTAAACCCGAAAGTCGGGTATCTTCAACATAAACTTAGGAGTTGGTACCAGGATGTGGAACCTTATACCCGAACCTCAGAGTTCGAGAACTAGGACGCTTTAAAACTCATACAAGTAATTCCAAACTTGCTATCTTATTAAACATATAATCTCGAAACTTGGTCCAGAATTAATCCCGGAAATCGATACTAAACATAACCCTGGAAGTCGGAAACCAAAACATTAACCTTATATACTTGAAAGTCGGGACTTTATATAATCTCGAAACTCGGACCCAATTTAATATCGGAAATCGGTCCTAAGCTCAAACAAAATAGACAAGAGTTCCGATTTTCCAAATTGATCGCTGAGTTCAAATAAAATGGACATGAGTTTCGACTTTAAGCAGAATGGAGGCGAATTCCGATTTCGAACAGAATTAAATGGCAAAAATGGAAAATAATTTAATATAAGGAAAATTGGGGATATTACAAATAATACACCTTATTTGACAAGGTGCACCATAGCTTCCTCCTTGAATCTTTGTGTATCTTTCCAAAGTTGTTAGTGTTTCCGCAAAACTTTGTATATCCACTCTTGGAGTGTTTTCAAGTACTACCTATCCGATCTGTGTAATAATAATTAAATTTTTTAACAACATAAAATTTACATTATATATATAAATGCATCAATATTTTTATATTATTATTAGTCATATATCTTTTATTTTGTATTTGTAAAAAACATTTCAATATATATAATTATTAATAAAAGGGTATTTTGGTAAAAAAAACTAAGATAATAAATATAAGATAACAATGATTTAGTAGAAAACATAAAAAATAGATTAAAATATAATGCATCTTCATCTTTTAATAGAGAAAAGTGTATATTTTAAAAATAGAGAAAATGGTATATAATAAGAGTTTCTTTTGGGCAACAGAGTGTAATTTACTCTAATTAAAATTTTTAATATATTGTATATTTTTTATTTATTTATTTTTATTTTTTATTCCTATCATGGTCCTAACTTGTTAGCAAATTCTTTAAGATCGAATATTTAATAATAAGTGACAAATAATATTATTATTTTTATCAAATACTTATAAAAAGCTAAGTACTTTCTTTCTTTTCAAATTTTTAACTTAGTAAAATTTTATTTTTAATTTGATAACTTCTATTCGTAGTTTCTTAATAAATGTTAATACGCGTTTTGCTTATCTTCAAAATCGATGCTTATATGGAAGTAAATCAATGTAGAACCCCAATAAATGAGCTGACACAGCATGGTCCAGACTAGTTAGCAAATTCTTTAATATCAAATATTTAATAACGAGTAAAAAATAATATTTACTTTTTATAAAATATTGAAAAAATTAAATGTTTTCTTTCTTTTCAATATTAGTTTATTAATTTGTTTAACTTTTATTTAATGACTTCTATATATAACTTCTTAATATATGTTAATATGCGTTTTATTTATATTCAAAATCGATGCTTATTTAAAAATGCCATTAAATGAGCTGACCTAAATAATTATATAGTACACTAACAATTCCTTAGAATTTATTCTTTGTTTCATTCGCAAATTGCATGCAAGATGAATCCGAAGATCAGTTGTTTGGTTGCACTAATAGCCTCAGTGTGGTTGAGTTCGACAATGACAATGTTGGAGGGTGTGCGTCCTATAGGTAATCAACATCCATTAGATGTACATGGCGAGGGTGCAAATGGAACGAGATGGGCCGTATTGGTTGCTGGTTCTAAAGGCTATCAGAACTACAGGCACCAAGCTGATGTTTGCCATGCCTACCAGACACTGAAGAAAGGTGGCCTTAAAGATGAAAATATCATTGTTTTCATGTACGATGACATCGCCTTTCATAAAGAAAACCCGAGACCTGGCGTTATAATCAACAATCCCAATGGTACAGATGTTTATAAAGGAGTTCCCAAGGTAAGCATCTGATTCTATCTAGTTCGATTAATTTGACAGCCATATATATTTTTTTCTATAGTTTTCGATGCTCATGATATGTCGCTATTGTTATTCTTCATTTCTTACTATATTACATGTAACAAATTATTAAATATTTTTTTGAAAAATCAACAATCAATAAAAAAACTTAATTTGATTTTAATGTATTATTAGTTTAAAATTTTTTTCAGTGTCAACTAACTATATAGCATCTTTTATATATGACTCTTGATATAATTTTTACAACTCTAATAATATAACAGTACATGATTGAATTGATCTATAAAAAAGTTTTACGTTATAGTGTATCAAAATTGAATTTATAATAACATTTTGACAAATTAAATCAATATAATTATCAGTATTAAACAGGAAAAAAGAAGTTAATGAAATTTGTTTGTAACTACTCTGATATATTCCCACTTAACTGCCATTTGAATGTAAAAATAAGTAATCAAATTTTGTAGGATTATACTGGAGACCACACAAATGCAGAAAATCTTTATGCTGTGATTAGTGGCAACCGAAGTGCTATCACCGGAGGTGGTGGCAAAGTGGTGGACAGTGGTCCAAATGACTTTATTTTCATTTACTATTCTGACCATGGCTCACCAGGCAGCCTCAGTAAGTAACTCGATGCCTTTTAAGGTTTTCTGACACATAATATTTAGGATTTAAGTTCCATTTATTTTTTCCAATGAAAATATAAATAATTAAACACAAAATATGTTGTTATATTTTGCAACTCAATTATTTAAATGAGCGAATACAATTTGGTCAGCTATGCCAGTTGGGGACCGTGTTATGGCCAATGATTTTGTAGATGTGTTGAAAAAGAAACATGCTGCTAACGCCTACAAAAAGATAGTGAGTTTTCTGGAATCTTGTGTTACGTTTCCCATATGGATGGTAATTACCACAATGGTGCAGCACATTACTTTATTGAAAACAATAATTTATAGCGACGCGGTCAATTTTGATATGATAATTAATTAATCATTTTAATTTACAATTATTAATCAAGGTTGTCTATTTTATTAAAATAATCAATAAATACCTGAAACTTAATAAACAATATTTAAATACTCTTCATGAATTGAAAGAAAACCTTAAGCCACATATGCATGTGTTTTATTCTTTTTTTTTTTTTGAAAGGAATGTGTTTTATGCTTGTTATAATTATCCAGAAGTGAAGTTGATTTTTTTTTAAAATTTTCAACATTTTTACTAATAAAAAATTTGTAGCAAATAAAAGTTGAGATAAGTGCTCAAATAATAATTTAGTGAAATTAATTACCCCAGTCATAAATACATCGCATATTACTTTTTTCAAAGCAATGACCAAGATGAACCTCAATTCTGTATTATAATAAGTTATTAAAAACTTCGACTTTATTTTTTTTATTGGTACATAAAGATTTCAACTATAAATCATATTAATTTATAATTCCAACTTCACTACAAGATCAAATAAAAACTAGTTATCTTACCATGCACTATATATGGATTGTTTAAATTTTACATTTATGAAAATAATTTTTCATTTTAAAGGACACATATATTATGTGTCTAAAACTTTAAAGTTTGAGTTACCTCCTTTTGTACTTTCTACCTTTCACATAATATTTACATCAAATGAGGCTAAAACTGAAAGGATTTTTAGGATACACTTCCAACATCAATCATAGTAATTTTTGAAAAAGAGAAATGCTACCCAATCATAAAATTTTTGCTAGAATAGTTGACAAAAACCATGAAAGTGGTTATATGAAATAAAGCGGTAGGCCGCAGTTATTCATTCAATAGTTAATAATGTGTCATATCATTTTAGCAAACATTTTATGAGCTGAAGATTTTTCTTAGAAAAGTTATTAATTGATTCCCTAGTTCATATACCAACTTATTTGGTTTTTGAAAAAAAATTATATAATAAATATGGACAAAATAAAATATAGAAAAATTTTGAATGTTATAATTAATTAATTTATTACCTAAAAACTGTATTTAACTGCATAAAAACTATATAGCTATATTCATTTTTGTTTGTTTATAATTTTTTGGTATATAGTTGTTTAAGTTCTAATAATAATAATAATAATAATAATAGTTTTTTTTACTATCCGGAAATAGTATTGTCTATAAATAGATAATTAATAACCTAATTAATTATATTTATCATAGTAATATATATAATGGTCATTGATAGAAATAACTGGCTCTCAAGGTAATTTTTATATAAAATAAAAAAATATTTTTTTATACAATAAATGATGCAGGTGTCCAGTTAAACATTTTTCTATTTTAAGAAATTTAATCAATTTTTTAAAAAATAAAATTTAGATCCTTGATTAATAATAATAGATGTTTAGTCCCTTGCTTATTTTTTAGAGTAAATATACATTTTGGTTCTTGAAAAATTTTTATTTCAATATTTTAACCCTTAAAAGATTAAATGCATATAATTTAATTCTAAAAAGATTTTATGTTAAACACATTAATCTTTTAATAGAAAAATTATAATATATATATTAGTTTCTAAAAGATTGATATACCCTTTTTATTCCAATAATTTAGGATAGAGCTCAACCCCACGAAAGAGTGGGAGCAGAACAAGTCATAAACAAAGCAGAAAAACATAAACTAAGACATAGAGATAACTAGAAACATCTAAAACCATAAAAAATCACTTTAGCAACTCCTTTGTTGCAAGACATCTTAGTCAACTCCTGCTAGACAGCACTTGGCATATTGAATTTATACCTGATGATCCATCTTATAAAATTTGACATCTTTCAACTGAGCCCACATATGATGATGCATTTTGCCAAGACTTCTTGCGTTGTAACACCAAGCAATATTCTTCGTCCACTCCTAGTTACTTAAGAAGAAGTTCCTCACAAATTGTGTTTGCCAATTCCTTCTATAATCTTGATGGAATAAAGAATGTAGACATTTTGAAGTAGATATTTCCTTGAGATCAGAATCTGATATTCCTTTTGCCTCAGCTACAAGCTGCACCACAAGTTTAACAGCTGAACCCTCTGCCTCACCCTGAGAATTTGCTGCAGTGAAATCAATAAAGCTGACAGAAATGAATGAACCTTCTTCAGCAGAGAAAACCGCCATATGCATATATTTGTTTCATTGGAAAGAATTGAACAAAAAGTCACCAATTGTATTTCCTGTTGACAAAATTCTGTAGACCTGGAATCTGAACAAACTTTCTCACCGTCTCTTGATTCTTTAAACCCGAGCCAATTCCTGCGAACATATCCTCTACCCTATGAATTTTCAGCTTATGATAGTCCACGCACCAATTTTATCCACCTTTGTTTCAGAATCCGAATAAACTCCTCAAGTTTTGGTTCCTTCTTATCGAAGACAGCAGCAATCCTATCGCTCCATAAAGGCCATATTTCCATATAAAACAAAGAGATCCACAGCTTCTTCTTAATCCCTAGCAACCCAATCGCAGACCCAAGCCTCAAACATACGTTTAAAATTCTTAAAGACACATCCAAAGCATGCCTCTCCGGCTCAAGCACATACACCAGACTTGCCACGAAAAGTAGCATTCCACAAATAAGTGATCGATAGATTCAATAGCATCGTTGGAGAAAACACACGTGAGATCCGCATCTTGTATAATATGTAGCTTATGCAGAAGATTTTTAGTTTTTAATCTTCCAATCAATGCAAACCAAGCCACCAATTCAGCTCTAGGATGTGCCACACCTTTCCATAAAGAATTGAAAATATTGCGCACCTCCATTTTGGTCCCGAACAAGCTACTAGCTTTACAAGGACTTCACCGAGTATATCTCAGCATCATCATGTTTCCAAGCAATACGATCATCCGCATCTTGGTTGAACACGACCTGAGACAGCAGCACCTACAAGTAAAAAAAAAGACTATTTTCCCCTCAAAAAATTGGTGCCACCATTGGGTGCTCCAAATCTACTCTAACCCATCCTAAAACCCACACTCAAAAATAAGATGATTCTTTTGCGAGGATGTCGCATATAGTCGAAGTAATTTCTCCTTAAGACTATAATTACCCAATGATCTTGTTACACTGATACCAGCTAAATAGTGTAAAAGGAATAAAAATTCTAAATAATAGGGATTGAAGCTTCAATTAGAAACTCAACCCAATTTAGTATAGAAATATGGTATTAACAATGTAACAGTATGGAAATTACAAAGAAAGAACAATTCTAGGTATAGAGGAGCCCTTCAACCCTTAACTTCCTATTCTCAGGTTCTGAATGCCTGACACTACCCCCTCATTCCGTATAACTAACTTCCTCACCAATCCCACTCTTTCTCTCTCTTACTCACCCACCAAGAGATCACTAGTTTGTTCTTTCTCCCTCCTTATAGGCCTGGTGGTGGCCTACTCTACCTCCCCTTTTACGTACATAGACTTTGCCATATTTGGGGTTTCTAACAATACCCCCACTTGAAGTTTCACCTTGTCCTCGTGGTGGAAGTCAGGAAAACTTTGCTAGATAGTAGTCTTCAGCTCTCAGGAACTCTCAAAATTGAGCAGTTCAGGCTACTTGACCAAGACTTCCTCTTCACTTGCTGCGTTCACCTTAGTTTCTAGTATGGCTTTAGGAAAAACCTTCAATTCCCACCAATTTGTGAGACATTTTGGCAGGGGCTAACTAACAACAGATGGAGAAATGCACCGTTTTAGTAGCGACACATGGAAGACCAGGTGGATGTTGGAGTCGGGAAGCAACTTCAACCAATATGCAACTGCCCCAATCTTCTTAAGCACCTCAAAAGGACCATAATACATAGAGCTTAACTTCTGGTTCTGCCTTTTGGCCAAGGATTGAAGCTTGTATGGTTGAATCTTTAGGAATACCTTTTCTCCAACCACTAGAACCACTTCTTGTCCATGCTTATCAACCTAAGTCTTCATTCTGTTTTGAGCTTTCACCAATTGTTCCTTAAGCTCATTAAGCATCACATTTCTCTCATGCTATAACTGATTCACATACTCAACACTAGAGGATACATCCCTATGAAGCAATGAAAAAGGATCCTACCAATAAAGCGCCTTGAAAGGAATGATTTTAGTCAAAGTATGGTAGTGTGTATTACACTAGTATTCAGCCCAAGGAAGCCATTCAGGCCAAAACTTGGGCCTCACCCTTGCAAAGCATCTCAGATTTGTGCTTGAACACCTGTTGACCACTTTTGTTTGACCATCAAACTGAGGATGGTAAGCAGTAGTATAACATAGTTTAGTCCCAATAGCTTTAAACAACTCTGTCCAAAAGTGGCTCTTGAATAAACAATCTCTATTCGTCACAATGGACTTAGGAAAGCCATGTAGCCTTACGACCTCCTTAACAAAAAATTCAGCAACTCCCTTGGCTGTGTATGGGTGGGTTAAAATCAAAAAGTGGGCATATTTGGATAGCTTATCCACCACCATTAAGATGGTGTCTGCTCCTCTAGCCTTAGGTAGAGCCCCAAGGAAATCCATGGACAAGTGGTCCAAGTAGTAGTAGGTATGGCTAAGGGCTGAAGTAAACTTGCAGGGGAGAGAGTTTCATACTTGTTTTGTTGACAAATTTCACATGCCCTCACATATTGCTGAATGTTCTTCTTCATCCCTTCCCAAAAGACTAAGGCTGAGATCTGTTTGTACGTTCGAAAGAACTTGGAGTGCCCTCCAAATGCAGTGTCATGAAATTCCTTTAGGATTGAAGGAATTCTATGTGAATGCTTAGCTAAAACCAAGCACCCTTTATAGAGCAACCTGCCTTGCCGCAACTCAAAACTAGGGTGGTAATTTGGTCTATCAACCAAATCCTATAGCACTTTTTGCATTTTGTCATTAGCCAACAACTCATCCTCAATCCTATCCCAATCAAAAATTGTATTAAGGAAAGGGCAGCAAAGTACATTTTTCTGAACAACGCATCAGCAGCACCATTGAATTTTACTGGTTTGTACTTCACTTCAAAATCGTATTCCAAAAACTTGGAGACCCATTTATGCTTATCTTCACCCATAACCTCTAATCTAGAAGGTATTTGAGACTCTTTTAGTCCATGTGCACCTCAAAGTGCCTTCCTAGCAAGTAATGGCCCCATCATTGAATAGCTAACACTATGGCCATGAGCTCCCACTCATAAATGAATTTCTTTTGGGCACACTTGGACAAAACCTTGCTCATGAAAGCCAAGGGTATGCCGTTTTGCATCAAAACCTACCCCAACACCTTTCCTAGATGCATTAGACTCAATGATGAATAGTTGCTCAAAATTTGGGATAGCTAGAATCGGTAAATCCATCACTGCCTTCTTTAAGGTTTCAAAGGTAGTTTGAGCCTCGGTTCCCCAAGTAAACAATCTTTCTTGAGCAATTGTGTGCGTGGAGCAGCAAGCCCATCATAACCCTTACAAAATGCCTATAATAGCCTATAAGTCCTAAGAACCCCCTTAAGCTCTTGAGATCTTTTGGGATAGGCCATGTTAGCATTGCATCTACCTTTTTAGGATCTGTTGCCATTCTAGAACTAGAGATGATATGCCCAAGATACTCCAATTCACTCTTGCCAAAACTGCATTTCATAAAATTCACAAACAATTGATGCTGGCTTAACCGTGCTAGAACTTGTCTCAAATGATCAATGTGCTGCACATATCAAGGCTGTAGATTAATATGTCATCAAAGAATACTAATACAAAATGCCTCAAGAAAGGTCTCAAAATGTGATTCATCAATCCTTGAAATATAAAGGGTGCATTGGTAAGTTGAATAGCATAACCAAAAATTCATAGTGAGCCTCATGGATCCTAAAGGTAGTCTTTAATCTTTTAAGGTCAAGCTTAGTAAACACCTGAGCATACCCCAACTTATCTAAAAGCTCCTCAATCTACCTTGTTTAAAGCCCTATAGTCCACACAAAAATGCCATCCTTCATCCTTTTTTTTGACAAGAATTATAGGACTACTAAAAGGACTCATACTTGGTTGGATAATTCTCACATGTAGCATTTCATCTACAATATTCTTGATCTCATTCTTCTAGTAATGAGGATATCTATATGGCTAAACATTAGGAATTGCAGCACATTCCTTTACAACAATTGTATGGTCACAATCCTTTGGAGGTGGCAAGCCTTGAGGGGTTTGGAAAATAGCAGAGAACTCCTGTAACAATTACTGCAATTCTTGGAAGCCTATCTCAATTTTACCAAGGCTGGAAAGCCAGTCCATGCCCAATATGACCTCTGAGCCTCCAAGCTCCATTAGAAAAAAATTTTGCTGAATGAGGATGCCCTACCAGCATCTTTACATCACAATAGATGCCTTTTCCTCTTTCACATTGACCATTACCCACTTTGATAGTAAAAGTAGGAATGCTCTGCACACTTAGCCCCAACTCCCTTACTAACTTGCTAGTCATGAAATTCCTAGAAACCCCATTGTCCACTAACACAACCACCTCCCTACCCTTGATAACCCCCTCTACCTTAAAGGACTTATTAGAAGTAAGCCCTACAAAGCTCTTAAGAGACAATCTCATATTATTTATCACCCTTACAGTGCTATCATCCCCGAATTGGTCACCCTCGCCACTGTTGGCATCTTCCTCTCCCTCATCCTCCCCTTTAACCAATAGCAATTACATTTGTTGCATTGGACAAATGTGGTCCCTCATCCAAGGATCCCTACATTTGAAATAGAGGCCATGCCTTTGCTTGTCCTGCCATTCATCTTGGGAGAGTCATGGAGGCTCGGCTCTCCTGTGATCTCTAGTCCCCTCAACACCCCTTCTTATTCCGTGCTTGCATAAGCCGTTGAACCTGACCCTCCCAATGCTCGGGTGAGACTCAAGGGCATAGAAGGCAATGAACCCTTAGTCTAACCTAGCCCCTTATGGAAGCTTCCAACCCCTTCCTCTTTCCACGCTAGATTATGCTCCTCTAACTCCAATGCCTTATCCATCATTACCCATAGAGTCCAAAACTGACTCGCCTTTAATTCGACTTGGATCTCTTCCTTGAGCCCGTGCAAGAAGATCCCCATCTTCACTTCAGGATCTAAATTGCACATAGCACCTATCACGAGCTCAAACTCGTCTTGGTATTGCAGAACCAAGCTCGTATTGATACAAGCTCAGGAGTGCAAATTGGACATTCCAACACTAAAGGGCAAGATGGGAATTTCAACATGTCCGTGGGACCTATCACAAGTGCAAGAGCAAAGTTGCTGAAAGAAAGCTTTGGGAACTTAGCCAAGTCATTTGTGGAAGAGATGCATGAAGAATGGGCTAAGGAAGAGAAGATAAAGCTAAATGGGCCACCTAGTAAAAGCGGGCAGCCCAAAACTCTAATTGTGGCACAATGGAATTAAAATGTATTACATCCACAATTGGACTGAATAAAACACCTCAAAATAACTAAATGTCTTCCAAATAAAAACTAACAAAGTTTATTAAATAATACAAGCTCAGGAGGGCAAATTGGACATTCCAGCACTAAAGGGCAAGATGGAAATTTCAACATGCCCGTGGAACCTATCATAAGGGCAAGAGCAAAGATGCTGAAAGAAAGCTTTGGGAACTTAGCCAAGTCATTTGTGGAAGAGATGCATCAAGAATAGGCTAAGGAAGAGAAGACAAAACTAAATGGGCCACCTAGTGAAAGCGGGCAGCCCAAAACTCTAATTGTGGCACAATGGAATTAAAATGTATTACATCCATAATTGAGCTGAATAAAACACCTCAAAATAACTAAATATCTTCCAAATAAAAAATAACAAAGTTAATTAAATAATACAAGCTCAGGAAGGCAAATTGGACATTCCAGCACTAAAGGGCAAGATGGGAATTTCAACATGCCCGTGGGATCTATCACAAGGGCAAGAGCAAATATGCTGAAAGAAAGCTTTGGGAACTTAGCCAAGTCATTTGTGGAAGAGATGCATCAAGAATGGGCTAAGGAAGAGAAGACAAAGCTAAATGGGCCACCTAGTGAAAGCGGGTAGCCCAAAACTCTAATTGTGGCACAATGGAATTAAAATGTATTAAATCCATAATTGGGCCAAGTTTTATTTAATTAACTTTGTTAGTTTTTATTTGGAAGATATTTAGTTATTTTGAGGTGTTTTATTCAGCCCAATTGTTTGTTTAGTAAGTCGGGCCTTTTTTTAGTGGGCTTAGGTTTAATTTAACCTAATGTAAGAGGTATAAATACCTCATCAACAAGTGCAGCAGCAGTTTTCTGATTATTGAAATTACATTTTTTGATTTCTTCTAAGAAACTCTCAAGTGTGTGCAAGTGAAGAGTGATCATCTTTACTTGTTGCATCAAGAAACTGAATAGACTATTATAAAGGTAAATTATCTTATGATATTTGTTCAGTTTCATCTTTCTTATCCCAATTATCTACGTTTCTAAGAATGGGTTTCTTAGGGGTTTAGTAGGGAGGGTGTTTATCCTATTACTTATCTCCTATCAAAGTGTGTGTTTGCGGTTTCGGGATCATTATATCCTTGGGGTTCCGCATTATTTGGTATCAAGAGCAGGTTGTAGATAAATTTCTATTTATCTGCATTTTTGTTGGCTGCATTTTGTCATTTATTTTTTTTTCTGTTCTTGGTTTTTCTCTGCTATTCGCATTTTTCTGTTATGTTGTTTCTATTGTTTCTGTTTTGCTATTTTGTGTTTTAGATGAACAAAAAAACTTGAAAAAAAAAAGAGAGTGTGTCTGTAGAATTCATTAGAAAAAAAAAATGCGAAAAACAAAGAAAAAAATACAAAAAAAAAAAAAAACAAAACAGCAGAATTTCAGGATTTTGTTTTAGTAATTGTGGGTGTTATTGTGAATTTTGGGTTGAGTCCTTACATTAATTTCGTGTTTCGTCACTTTTAATCCATAATTGAAACCAATTTTGGTGTGTTTCTTATTTTGTCTTTCTGCTGTCACCACTTTCTTTGGTTCCAATCTTATGTTTTCTTGGCACATTCTTGATCTTAATTTGCACTGATTTTCCTTCATTTGTCAGTGTCTTTTTTTTTCTTGCTGGTTTTTGCATTTCCTTTGGTCCGAAACTAGAGTTTTCTTTTGCTAGTTTATCATTCATTTTCTGTCCCAAATATTACTTGTGAATTTGAGTTTGTTTTGGTTCATTTAATTTCTGAAGTGCAACAACCAAAAGTGGTCAAAAGAGGTAAAAGGCAAGAATGTTGAGTTCAAAAGAGGGTAAAAGCCTAAATTGAGTGCAAACACGAGTGCACCAAAATTTCTGAGTGAAAACACGTGAGAGAGTGAACTGTGAGGTTGTTTTATTAACACTTTGTAGGTTGTTCCAATGGTTGAAGAGGAACCTTCCATGACACCAGACATGAAGGTGATGTACCAAGCCTTTGTTTCTCAATTTCAGAAATTGAATAGTAGACTTGATGTTATGGATGAATGGAGAAGGGAAGTGACACAAGCTATCTCTGAGAGTAGCAGACAGGGTGATCTGCAGCATAGACGAAAATACAATGATTTCAATCGTGAGCCATATGAGGAGGAATTTGATGGAGCTGAATCAGTTAGAAATAGGAGAGCTAGGAACTGAGGAAGACAAGATAGCAACATTAATGCTATCAAAATGCAAATTCCTCCATTCAAGGGAAGAAACGATGCTGAAGCCTACTTAGAATGGGAAAGGAAAGTTGAGATGATCTTTGCATGCCATGATTATACTGAAGAGAAGAAAGTGAGATTGGCTACAGTGGAGTTTTCAGATTATGCACTAGTTTGGTGGGATGAGCTAACGAAGTCTAGAAGGAGGAATGGTGAGCGGCCTATTAAGACTTGGGAAGAGATGAAGCAAGTGATGAAGAAGAGATTTGTACTTTTTTATTATTACAGGGAGGTGCACCAGAAATTACATTGGCTGACACGAGGTTCTAAATCAGTAGAGGATTACCACAGAGAGATGGAGATGCTCATGATCAAGGCCAACATAGAGGAGGACATGGAAGTAATTATGGCACGATTTATGGGTGGTCTAAACAAAGAAATTGCAGATGTGGTGGAATTACAGCATTATGTGGAGATGGATGATTTGGTTAGTATGGCAATGAAGGTGGAGAAGCAACAAAATCAAAGGAGGGCAGCCAAAGCATTTTCCAATTCCAACTCAAAGTGGAGTTCTAAATGGCCAAAACATGAGGACACCAAGAAGAATAAAGGTTCAGATTCCAAGGAAAAGGGGCTAGATACAACAAAGAAGAAAGGTATTTCTAACTCATCTTCTTCTATTGCTAATTCTAGACATAGAGATATCAAATGCTTCAAATGTCAAGGTTTGGGTCATTATGCATCTGCTTGCCTAAACAAGAGGATGATGGTAATTAGGGGTGGAGAAGTTGTATCCGAATCTGATGATGGTAATGAGTCTGATTCGAGTGATAGTATGCCACATTTGGAGGATTGTTCTGATGCTAATGAACATGTGGAGTATTCCGTGCATGGTGAGTCTCTTGTTGCTAGGCGTGCATTGAATTTGCAAGTTAAGGAAGATAGCTTGGAGCAAAGGGAAAATATATTCCACACCAGGTGCTTAGTTGGTGCAAAGGTATGTAACTTGATCATTGATGGTGGAAGTTGTACTAGTATTGCGAGTATTATTTTAGTTGAGAAGCTAGGGTTGAAGTGTGATAAGCATCCTAATCCATATAGGTTGTAGTGGTTGAATAATAGTGGAGAAGTGAAAGTTACTAGACAGGTTATGGTTGCATTTTCTATTGGAAAATATTGTGATGAAGTGGTGTGTGTTGTAGTACCCATACAAGCTAGTAATTTGTTGTTGGGGAGACCATGACAATTTGATAGGCGTGTGCAACATGATGGGTATAAGAACAGGTATTCCTTTGAGCATAATAGTCACAAGTTCACACTTGCTCCATTATCGTCCAAAGAGGTGTATCTTGATTAAGTAAAACTTCAACAATCTTCTCTTGGGAATTTAGAAAGTAAGGCAAAAGAAAAAGAAGAGAGAAAAGAGGCCATGAGAGAAAAGAAAAAAGATAAGGGCCCAATGGTGAGTGAAAAGAAAGGAAAGAATCTGAATAGTGAAAAGAAAAAGATGAGTGAAAGAAAAGAAAAGAGTGAGAAAAATGAAGAAAGTGAAAGAATTGAGAGAAAATCATGTTTCTATGCAAAAAAAAGGGATTTGAAAGGTGCTTTTCTAGGCAAGAGAGCAATGGTTATGATAAGGTTTAGGGAGATTTTTCTTACTGAAACTAAACTTAACCCAAATTTGCCTAGTAGATTTGTTTCTTTGTTACAGGAATTTGAGGATGTTTTCCCTAATGAGGTGCCAAGTGGATTACCACCATTGAGAGGGATTGAGCACCAAATTGACTTCATGCCCGGGGCTAGCATTCCAAATAGGCCAGCCTATAGAAGTAATCCTGAGGAGACAAAGGAGCTTCAGAGGCAAGTGGATGAGCTACTAGCTAAAGGGTATGTGAAGAAAAGCATGAGTCCATGTGCTATTCTAGTTTTGTTAGTTCCAAAGAAAGATGGCACTTGGAGGATGTGTGTGGATTGTCGTGCAATTAACAAGATAACGGTAAAGTATCGCCATCCTATCCCTAGGTTAGATGACATGCTTGATGAGTTGAATGGTGCATGCATATTCACTAAAATTGATTTGAAAAGTGGTATCACCAAATTAGAATGAAACTAGGGGATGAATGGAAGACTGCATTTAAAACAAAATACGGTCTTTATGAGTGGTTGGTTATGCCTTTTGGGTTAACTAATGCACCTAGTACTTTCATGTGCTTAATGAACCATATTTTGAGGGATTTCTTGGGGAAGTTTGTGGTTGTTTATTTTGATGATATTCTAATTTATAGCAATTGTTTGGATGAACACATATTGCATGTTAAAGCTGTTTTAGAAGTTCTTAGGAAGGAGAAGTTGTATGCCAACCTTAAGAAGTGCACATTTTGCATTGATAGAGTTGTGTTTCTTGGTTTTGTTGTGAGTGCACGTGGTATTAAGGTTGATGAGGAGAAGGTGAAGGCTATTCAAGAATGGCCAATGCCTAAGAGTGCTTCTGAGGTAAGGAGTTTTCATGGTTTAGCTGGGTTTTATAGGAGATTTGTGAAGAATTTCTCTACCATTGCTGCTCCTTTAACTGAAATTGTTAAAAAGGATGTTGGGTTTACTTGGGGACAGGAATAAGAACTTGCTTTTACCACTTTGAAAGAAAAATTGTGCTATGCTCCTATTCTTGTTTTGCCTAATTTTGATAAGACTTTTGAAGTAGAATGTGATGCTTCTGGGATTGGTATAGGTGCTATTTTGATGCAGGAAAAACGTCCCATTGCATTCTTTAGTGAGAAGTTGAATGGAGCTCAACTCAAGTATTCTACCTATGACAAGGAGCTATATGCCTTGGTTCGAGCTTTGGAGGTTTGGCAACATTATTTGCTACCCAAAGAGTTCATGATTCACACTGATCATGAGTCTTTGAAGCACCGAAAAGGTCAACATGGTGGAAGCAAGGCTGAAAAGGTTAAAGAGATGCACATGAAGGCACGTGAGATAATTGAGAAGAGAAGCAGGTTGACGAGTGAATAAGGGCCATAAACAAATTGTGTTTGAACCTAGTGATTGGGTTTGGGTTCATTCGCGAAAGGAGAGGTTTCCTACTCAAAGGAAATCTAAGCTCAATGCTAGGGGAGATGGTCTATTTCAAGTGCTAGAGAGAATCAATGACAATGCATATAAGATTGACCTCCCAGGTGAGTACAATGTTTCAGCTACTTTTAATGTTTCTGACCTTTCTCCATTTGATATGGATGCAAATTCGAGGACGAATCTTTTTGAGGAGGGAGGGATTGATACGAGCTCAGGAAGGCAAATTGGACATTCCAGCACTAAAGGGCAAGATGGAAATTTCAACATGCCCGTGGGACCTATCACAAGGGCAAGAGCAAAGATGCTGAAAGAAAGCTTTGGGAACTTAGCTGAGTCATTTGTGGAAGAGATGCATCAAGAATGGCCTAAGAAAGAGAAGACAAAGCTAAATGGGCCACCTAGTGAAAGCGGGCAGCCCAAAACTCTAATTGTGGCACAGAGGAATTAAAATGTATTACATCCATAATTGGGCCAAGTTTTATTTAATTAACTTTGTTAGTTTTTATTTGGAAGACATTTAGTTATTTTGAGGTGTCTTATTCAGCCCAATTGTTTGTTTAGTAAGTTGGGCTTTTTTCTAGTGGGCTTAGGTTTAATTTAACCTAATGTAAGAGGTATAAATACCTCATAAACAAGTGCAGCAGTAGTTTTCTAATTATTGAAATTACATTTTCTAGTTTCTTCTAAGAAACTCTCAAGCATATGCAAGTGAGGAGTGATAATCTTTACTTGTTGCATCAAGAAACTGAATAGACTATTACAAAGGTAAATTCTCTTGTGATGTTTGTTCAGTTTCATCTTTCTTATCCCAATTATCTATGTTTCTATGAACGGGTTTCTTAGGGTTTTAGTAGGGAAGGTGTTTATCCTATTGCTTGTCTCCCAGGTGAGGATAAGATAATTGGGATAAGAAAGATAAAACTGAACAAATATCACAAGAGAATTTATCTTTGTAATAGTCTATTCAGTTTCTTTATGCAACAAGTAAAGATGATCACTCCTCACTTGTACACGCCTGAGAGTTTCTTAGAAGAAATCAGAAAATGTAATTTCAATAATTAGAAAACTGCTGCTGCACTTGTTTATGAGGTATTTATACCTCTTACATTAGGTTAAATTAAATCTAAGCCCACTAGAAAAAGGCCCAACTTACTAAACAAACAATTGGGTTGAATAAAACACCTCAAAATAACTAAATGTCTTCCAAATAAAAACTAACAAAGTTAATTAAATAAAACTTGGCCCAATTATGGATGTAATACATTTTAATTCCATTGTGCCACAATTAGAGTTTTAGACTGTCCGTTTTCACTAGGTGGCCCATTTAGCTTTGTCTTCTCTTCCTTAGCCCATTCTTGATGCATCTCTTCCACAAATGACTTGGCTAAGTCCCCAAAGCTTTCTTTCAGCATCTTTGCTCTTGCCCTTGTGATAGGTTCCACGAGCATGTTGAAATTTCCATCTTGCCCTTTAGTGCTGGAATGTCCAATTTGCCCTCTTGAGTTCGTATCAATCCTTCCCTCCTCAAAAAGATTCGTCCTCGAATCTGCATCCATATCAAATGGAGAAAGGTCAGAAAAATTAAAAGTAGATGAAACATTGTACTCACATGGGAGGTTAATCTTATATGCATTGTCATTGATTCTCTCTAGCACTTGAAATGGACCATCTCCCTTAGCTTCGAGCTTGGATTTCCTTTGAGTAGGAAACCTCTCCTTTCGCAAATGAACTAAAACCTAATCACCAGGTTCAAACACAATTTGTTTACGGGCCTTATTCACTTTTTGGGCTGTCAACCTGCTTCTCTTCTCAATCATCTCACGTGCCTTCATGTGCATCTCTTTAACCTTTTCAGTCTTGCTTCCACCATCTAAACTAACAATATCACTCAGAAGCAAAGGCATTAAATCCAAAACAGTTAAAGAATTAAAACCATACACAATCTCAAATGGAGAAAAACCTGTAGAAGAATGTATAGTCCTATTATAAGCAAACTCAATAAAAGGCAAACAATTTTCCCAAGTTTTCAAATTCTTACCAACAACTGCACGCAATAAAGTCCCTAAAGTTCTATTCACCATTTCAGTTTGACAATCAGTTTGTGGGTGACAAGTAGTAGAATAAAGCAATTTTGTTCTCAACTTATCCCACAACACTTTCCAAAAATAACTCAAAAACTTCACATCACGGTCAGAAACAATAGTGCTAGGGACACCATGCAAACGCACAACTTCTCTAAAGAACAAATCGGCAATATTTGTTGCATCATCAGTTTTATGGCATGCAATAAAGTGTGCCATTTTACTAAATTTGTCCACTACAACAAAAATGTTATCTCTACCCTTCCTAGTTCTAGGCAATCCAAGCACAAAATCCATGGATATGTCAATCCAAGGATGAGTAGAAATAGGTAAGGGTGTATATAAACTATGTGGCATAGACTTAGATTTAGCTTGTTTACATGCAATGTATCTAGCACAAATTCTCTCAACATCTTTTCGCATATAAGGCCAATAAAAATGTTCAGACAACACATCCAAAGTCTTATGCACACCAAATTGACCCATCAATCCACCACAATGTGATTCCCTAACAAGCAATTCTCTAATTGAGCAAATAGGCACACAAATTCTATTGCCACGAAATAGAAAACCTTCATGCCTATAGAATTTGTTAAATGCACCCTTTTGACATGTAGCATATATATAAGCAAAATCAGAGTAAGTTGCATACAAATCTTTCAAGTGCTCAAATCCTAACAACTTAGAAGAAAGTGTAGTGATTAAAGCATATCTCCTAGATAAAGCATCAACAACTACATTCTCTTTTCCTTGCTTATAAGCAATCACATATGGAAAGGTCTCAATGAATTCCACCCATTTGGCATGTCTTTGTTCAACTTACATTGACCTTTTTGGTGCTTCAAAGACTCATAATCAGTGTGAATCACGAACTCTTTGGGTAGCAAATAATGTTGCCAAACCTCCAAAGCTCGAACCAAGGCATATAGCTCCTTGTCATAGGTAGAATACTTGAGTTGAGCTCCATTCAACTTCTCACTAAAGAATGCAATGGGACATTTTTCCTGCATCAAAACAGCACCTATACCAATCCTAGAAGCATCACATTCTACTTCAAAAGTCTTATCAAAATTAGGCAAAACAAGAATAGGAGCAGAACACGATTTTTCTTTCAAAGTGGTAAAAGCAAGTTCTTGTTCCTATTCCCATTTAAACCCAACATCCTTTTTAACAATTTTAGTTAAAGAAGCAGCAATGGTAGGGAAATTTTTCACAAATCTCCTGTAAAACCCAGCTAAATCATGAAAACTCCTTACCTCAGAAACACTCTTAGGCAATGGCCATTCTTGAATAGTCTTCACCTTCTCCTCATCAATCTCAATACTACGTGCACTCACAACAAAACCAAGAAACACAACTCTATCAATGCAAAATGTGCACTTCTTAAGGTTGGCATACAACTTCTCCATCCTAAGAACTTCTAAAACGGCCTTAACATGCAGTATGTGTTCATCCAAACAATTGCTATAAATTAGAATATCATCAAAATAAACAACCACAAACTTCCCCAAGAAATCCCTCAAAACATGGTTCATTAAGCGCATGAAAGTACTAGGTGCATTAGTTAACCCAAAAGGCATAACCAACCACTCATAAAGACCATATTTTGTTTTAAATGCAGTCTTCCATTCATCCCCTGGTTTCATTCGAATTTGGTGATATCCACTTTTCAAATCAATTTTAGTGAATATGCATGCACCATTCAACTCATCAAGCATGTCATCTAACCTAGGGATAGGATGGCGATACTTTATTGTTATCTTGTTAACTGCATGACAATCCACACACATCCTCCAAGTGCCATCTTTCTTTGGAACCAACAAAACTGGAATAGCACATGGACTCATGCTTTCCTTCACGTACCCTTTAGCTAGTAGCTCATCCACTTGCCTCTGAAGCTCCTTTGTCTCCTAAGGATTACTTCTATAGGCTGGCCTATTTGGAATGCTAGCCCCGGGCATGAAGTCAATTTGGTGCTCAATCCCTCTTAATGGTGGTAATCCACTTGGCACCTCATTAGGGAAAACATTCTCAAATTCCTGCAACGAAGAAACAAATCTACTAGGCAAATTTGGGTTAAAGTTAGTTTTAGTAAGAAAACCCTCCCTAAACCTTATCATAACCATTGCTCTCTTGCCTAGAAAAGCACCTTTCAAATCCATCTTTTTTGCATAGAAACATGATTTTCTCTCAATTCTTTCACTTTCTTCATTTTTCTCACTCTTTTCTTTTCTTTCACTCATCTCTTTCTTTTCATTATTCAGATTCTTTCCTTTCTTTTCACTCACTATTGGGCCCTTATCTTTTTTCTTTTCTCTCATGGCTTCTTTCTCTCTTCTTTTTCTTTTGCCTTACTTTCTGAATTCCCAAGAGAAGATTGTTGAAGTTTTACTTGATCAAGATACACCTCTTTGGGCGATAATGGAGCAAGTGTAAACTTGTGACCATTATGCTCAAAGGAATACCTGTTCTTGTACCCATCATGTTGCACACACCTATCAAATTGCCATGGTCTCCCCAACAACAAATGACTAGCTTGCATGGGTACTACAGCACACACCACTTCATCACAATATTTTCCAATAGAAAATGCAACCATAACCTGTCTAGTAACTTTCACTTCTCCACTATCATTCAACCACTACAACCTATATGGATTAGGATGCTTATCACATTTCAACCCTAGCTTCTCAACTAAAATAGTACTCGCAATACTAGTACAACTTCCACCATCAATGAGCAAGCTACATACCTTTCCACCAACTAAGCACCTGGTGTGGAATATATTTTCCCTTTGCTCCAAGTTGTCTTCCTTAACCTGCAAATTCAATGCATGCCTAGCAACAAGAGACTCACCATGCATGGCATACTCCACATGTTCATCAGCATCAGAACAATCCTCCAAAGGTGGCATACTATCACTCGCATCAGACTCATTACCATCATCAGATTCAGATACAACTTCTCCACTCTTAATTACCATCATCCTCTTGTTTGGGCAATTAGATGCATAATGACCCAAACCTTGACATTTGAAGCATTTGATATCTCTATGTCTAGAATTAGTAGTAGAAGAAGATGAGTTAGAAATACCTTTCTTCTTTGTTGTATCTAGCCCATTTTCCTTGGAATCTGAACCTTTATTCTTCTTGGTGTCCTCATATTTTGGCCATTTAGAACTCCACTTTGAGTTGGAATTAGAAAATGCTTTGGCTGTCCTCTTTTGATTTTGTTGTTTCTCCATCTTCATTGCCATGCTAACCAACTCATCCATCTCTACATAATGCTATAATTCTACCACATTTGCAATTTCTTTGTTTAGACCACCCATAAATCGTGCCATAGTCACTTCCATGTCCTCGTCTATGTTGGCCTTGATCATGACCATCTCTATCTCTTTGTGGTAATGCTCCACTGATTTAGAACCTTGTGTGAGCCTATGTAATTTCTGGTGCACTTCCTTGTAATAATAAGAAGGTATAAATCTCTTCTTCATCATTTGTTTCATCTCTTCCCAAGTCTCAATAGGTCGCTCACCATTCCTCCTTCTAGACTTCATTAGCTCATCCCACCAAACTAGTGCATAATCTGAAAACTCCATTGCAGCCAATCTCACTTTCTTTTCTTCAGTATAATCATGGCATGTAAAGATCATCTCAACTTTCCTTTCCCATTCTAAGTAGGCTTCAGCATCATTTCTTTCCTTGAATGGAGGAATTTGCATTTTGATAGCATTAATGTTGCTATCTTGTCTTCCTCGGTTCCTAGCTCTCCTATTTCTAACTGATTTAGCTCCATCAGATTCCTCCTCATATGGCTCACAATTGAAATCATTGTGATTTCATCTATGCCACGGATCACCCCGTCTACTACTCTCAGAGATAGCTCGTGTCACTTCCCTTCTCCATTCATCCATATCATCAAGTCTACTATTCAATTTTTGAAATTGAGAAACAAAGGCTTGGTACATCACCTTCATGTCTGGTGTCATGGAAGTTTCCTCTTCAACCATTGGAACAACCTGCAAAGTGTTAATAAAACAACCTCACAGTTCACTCTCTCACGTGTTTTCACTCAAAAATTTGGGCGCACTCGTTTTTGCACTCAATTCAGGCTTTTACCCTCTTTTGAACTCAACGCTCTTGCCTTTTACCTCTTTTGACCACTTTTGGTTGTTGCACTTCAGAAATTAAATGAACCAAAACAAACTCAAATTCACAAGTAATATTTGGGGCAGAAAATGAATGATAAACTAGCAAAAGAAAACTCTAGTTTCGGACCAAAAGAAATGCAAAAACCAGCAAGAAAAAAATAGACACTAACAAATGAAGGAAAATCAATGCAAATTAAGATCAAGAATGTGTCAAAAAAACACAAGATTGGAACCAAAGAAAGTAGTGACAGCAGAAAGACAAAACAAGAAACACACCAAAATTGGTTTCAATTTTGGATTAAAAGTGACAACACAAAATTAATGCAAGGACTCAACCCAAAATTCACAAGAACACCCACAATTACTAAAACAAAATCCTGAAATTCTGCAGTTTTGTTTTTTTTTTTTTTTGCCTTTTTTTCTTTGTTTTTTGTGTTTTTTTTTTCTAATGAATTCTACAGACACACTCTTTTTTTTTTTTCAAGTTTTTCTTTTTTTTTCACATTTTTTTGTTTATCTAAAACACAAAATAGCAAAACAGAAACAATAGAAACAGCATAATAGAAAAATGGGAATAGCAGAGAAAAACCAAGAACAGAAAAAAAATAAATGACAAAATGCAGCCAACAAAAACGCAAATAAATAGGAATTTATCTACAACCTGCTCTTGATACCAAATGATGCGGAACCCCAAGGATATAACGATCCCGAAACCCCAAACACACACTTTGATAGGAGACAAGCGATAGGATAAACACCCTCCCTACTAAACCCCTAAGAAACCCGTTCTTAGAAACGTAGATACTTGGGATAAGAAAGATGAAACTAAACAAATATCACAAGAGAATTTACCTTTGTAATAGTCTATTCAGTTTCTTGATGCAACAAGTAAAGATGATCACTGCTCACTTGCACACGCTTGAGAGTTTCTTAGAAGAAACCAGAAAATATAATTTCAATAATCAGAAAACTGCTGCTGCACTTGTTTATGAGGTATTTATACCTCTTACATTAGGTTAAATTAAACCTAAGCCTACTAGAAAAAGGCCCAACTTACTAAACAAACAATTGGGCTGAATA
This sequence comes from Pterocarpus macrocarpus, assembly GCA_031439585.1. Classification (NCBI taxonomy): domain Eukaryota; kingdom Viridiplantae; phylum Streptophyta; class Magnoliopsida; order Fabales; family Fabaceae; genus Pterocarpus; species Pterocarpus macrocarpus. The sequence goes on from CM062515.1 coordinate 32,873,028, forward strand.
AAACACCTCAAAATAACTAAATGTCTTCCAAATAAAAACTAACAAAGTTAATTAAATAAAACTTGGCCCAATTATGAATGTAATACATTTTAATTCCATTGTGCCACAATTAGAGTTTTGGGCTACCCGCTTTCACTAGGTGGCCCATTTAGCTTTGTCTTCTCTTCCTTAGCCCATTCTTGATGCATCTCTTCCACAAATGACTTGGCTAAGTTCCCAAAGCTTTCTTTCAGCATCTTTGCTCTTGCCCTTGTGATAGGTCCCACGAGTATGTTGAAATTCCCATCTTGCCCTTTAGTGCTGGAATGTCCAATTTGCCCTCCTGAGCTCATATCACGTATGCTTGACCCTCAAGAGCGAATCGTACGGGTTCCTTGTAACTCCTCGTTGGAATTGCTTCATCAGATCTTCCTTTAACTCATGCTAAGTGGGGAAAGGAACTTGTTCCTCCCACCATTGGTACCAAACCGATGCCTCACTTTCCATTGCTAGAAGGACTAGATCCATCTTATCATAGTCTTCCACCTTGTTGTTGTAGAAGAAACGCTCCACTCAAGCCAACCAACCATATGCGTCCTAACTTGAAAATAGAGGGAGCTCAATTTTCTGACCAAGATGTCGCTAGCCATTGTTGTGCTCGGCTTGCTACTTCATTTTCAACGGTGTCACACTTTATTGAAGAGTCTAGGTGTCTACATGAACCAGGTTATCGTGCTCCATGAGCTCAACGCGGATTTGGAGCCCTATGAACAAGACTCTCCGGGGGAGTGTGGGTTAAACTTTGGTCACATAGGAATTCCTAGATCTAATTGGAAAGAGCCGTAAACATTTGTCCCAACTCCTCCTAAACTTGTTCCATGTAAGACAGGCTCTCTAACCAGTGCTCGACTTCTTCCAACCTTGCTTCCATTACAGCAATGTGTGTATTGACCATCCATAGAGCTCTTAAAAGTTGAAGGCTCTGATACTAGGTGTTACACTGGTACCAGCTGGATAGAGTAAAAAGAGCAAGAATTCCGAATAATAGGGATTGAAGATTCATTGAGAAACTCAGCCTAAATCAATATAGAAATATGGTATTAATAATGTAATAGTATGGGAATTACAAAGAAAGAACAATCTTGGGTATAGAGGAGCCTTTTGACCTTTAACATCTTATTCTCAGGTTTTGAATGCCTGCCAATTCCCCCTCACTCTGTATAACTAACCTCCTCACCAATCCCACTTATTATCTTTCCTACTCATGTTCCAATAGATTACTAGTTTGTTATTTCTCCCTCCTTACGGGACTGGTGGTGGCCCACTCTACCTCCCCTCTTATATACATAAACTTTGCCATATTTGGGGTCTCTAATAGATCTTTCCATAACTTAGTTTATTTCCCATTACCCACCAACATCCATAACCCTTTGCTTACTATCTCCTCAACCTCTTTGAAAATGCTCCCAATTTTACAAAATGTGGCCCAAGGACTACTAGACTTACTTAATCTGGATATGTTGCAAGGAAATACCATTTACATCCAAATTATTATAAGAACTCACAATTTTTTGCACAACAGCTTTTTGTCATTGATGAACCTCCACTACCATTTATCAAGCATAGCCACATTCTTTAATAGAATATCCCCCATTCCTAGCCCTTCGAGGTCTTTAGGCAATTGAATTATGCTCCACTTGACCGTAGCCAAACCTTTTTTGCCTTCCTTCGTACCCTAGAAATATCTAGATTATAGCGAGATAATCTTTATTGCCACCACCTTAGGCATTTGAAATAACCCGAGATAGTACATAAGGAGATTATTAATCACAGCCTTAATGAGGACTAATCTTCTAGCTTGAGAAAAAAGACTAGCCTTCCAACTACTTAACTTGCTTTGAATTCTCTCTATAATCGGCTTCCATGTTTCAACATGCTTTGGGTTAGCACCCAAGGGTATACCCGGTACTTAATTGGCAGTGAGGCAGCTGCACAACCCAATTTTTCTTTCACATTCAACACCTATTCCTTATTGCAATTAAAAGGAATAAGGGTCGATTTGTCATAATTAATCTTCAACCTAGATAAGATACCAAAGCAATCTAGAATTCTGTTGAAATTCATAATAACCCCGTCCTTTGCAAGACATAATAAGACGGTGTCATTTGCAAATTGTAGATATGAGAGTTCTACCTCATTTGTCCCCACTATCATTTTGAATTGCACCACTGTCCTTGGCCCTATCCAGCAATTTATTCAGCACCTCCACTATTAGAATAAAATGAAAAAGGTGACAAAGGATATCCTTTTCTTATCCCTCTTTCCATCTTAAATGGTTTTGAAAGAAAACCATTGATAAGAATCAACATAGAGGCCAATTTCAAGCAATTCATGATCCACTTCCTCCAAAATGATCCAAAACCCATTTTCTCCAAAACTTGATCAACAAAGCTCTACCTAACTGAATCACAAGCTTTTCTAAAGTCCAGTTTTACAATGAGACCATTTCTTTTCTACTTTGATAACTAGTAAACAGTTTCACATGCTATTAAGGCCTCATCTAGAATCTGTCTCCCCTAAATAAAAGCTGATTATAGTTCCCAACAAGGTGCCCCATGACATTTTCCAATCTACTAGCTAGAATTTTTATATCACCTTGTAGACGTAACCAACCATACTTTGGCCCAAAACTTTTTATTTCTTTTGCTCCTTCAAACTTTGGAATCAAGGAAACCCAAGTCATATTCAGATTTCGTGCTAAAACTCCCAAGTGAAAAAAGTATAGCACCAATTCTTGAAATTTTGACCCAATCACGTCCCACATTTTCCAAGAAAAGTTCATGTTAAAGCTATCCGAATTTGGAGCTTTTGGAGGATCACATGACCATTTGGCATTTTTAATTTCTTCTGGAGATGGGATGCATTCTTATCTTTTAGCTTTTTCGTAGGAAATTCTCTCCACCAGTCTGTCTTGAAACTAAATTATCGATTGAGGCTTTTGTTCATACAAGTTCTTGAAAAATCCCCTTATTTTTTTCTTAATACATCTCAGCTATTGAATGGATCTCACCCTAATCATTAACTTATAAATATGTTTCTTTTTCCTTTTCAAACTTGCTAGTTAGTGAAAGTAATATGAATTCCTATCCTATTTCATTAAGGAAATTTTCTCTTGACAATTGCTTCCAAAATTCCCCTATTCTTATATACCATCTCTTAAGATGATTTAAAAGAGCTGCCTTCCTAGCCATAATAGTATCATCTTCAAAACCGGCTTCAAGCTTCTGATCCACATGTGCCAATTCTACTTCAAGCTTTGAGATTGTACTGTCAATTTTACCAAAGACTTCAGAATTCTATTTCCTTAACAAGGGCTTAAGATCCTTCAATTTTTCCACAAAATCCATGTTCCCAAGACTCTTCCATTCACTTTCAACCAACTTCTTAAAAGTTGGATTGGAGAACCAAGTGTCGAAGGATCTAAATGGCTTAGAGCCCTAATTAGTATTTGATGACTTCACCAACAAAGGAATATGATTTGACTTAGAGAATTTTAAACCTCTCAATGAGAGCTCTGGTTATTTGGAGTTCCATTGAGAATTAATAAAAACTCTGTACAGACGGCTACAAGATCTGCCCCTTCTCCAAGTATAGTTTCTCCTCATAAGTAGTATTTCAATAAGATTTGTATTATTCACCCATGTTCCAAACTCCTCCATATTCCTTGTAAACCCCTTATCACCACTTTTGTTTTCCACCTTCAAAACCTCATTGAAGTCACTCATCATCAACAATGGGGCTTGAAGATTATAATTCACTTCCAATAACTCATTCCATATTTTACATTTCCCTGCACTCTCATGTAGTCCATATACAAGATCGAAGACACACTCAAAATTTGTTTCCTGTATCATGCATTTAATGCATATCCACCTGTCACCCTTTATCACTTGATCCTTCTTAAAGAAATTCTTATCCCATACACATAATTATCCACCCCCTTATGTTTACTGCATTGACCACTTCCCAACAGAACTCATTTAACCCCCACATATTCTTGATCACTATTTCATTAATCCTATCAAATTTCGTTTCAACTATTCCCAGAAAATGAACATTATTTTCCTTAACAAATTTCCTTATAATCCCCTGCTTTCCAACACCCCCACCCCCCTAATATTCCAACACAAAATACTCATGGAGAGGAGTTGCTATCACCTGAGTTTTGCGACTTCTGCTTCTTCCGCTTGCCTTGGGTCTTCTTCCTCTATTTAGATTTACTTCCATTCTTCCTATCTAGTTAATCTTCCATAAGGGCTTGAATCATAACATATTTCTCCACTGTTAGCCCCATGAATTTGCCCATCTCCCATGCTTTTCTCGCCTTTTCCTGCTAGTCTTCCTCCAATTCTGCTGTTCCCACTTCATTATTTTTGCAATCTTGTAACAGTCCTTTACATTCCTCCAAGAGTTCATCGTTTACCTTAGGGTCCTTGTCAAAAATACTTGGTCATACATAGCATCTTCAAGGGCTTGAGAGTCTGAGACCTAAAAGATTAATATACTAAAAGTTAATTTTCTCAAAGACTAAAGATTAATATGTTACAAAACTATTTTTTTAGTGATTAATATGTTAAAAATCAATATTTCAGAAATTAATATGTATATGATTTTCCAGTTACAAAAATTAATTTATTTGATGTGAAATTTTTTGGGTACTAAAATATTTGTATTTAATATATTAAAAATTAAAATGTTAAAACAAAAACTTTTCAAAAACTAAAATATAGATTTACTCTATTTTTTATAAAAAAATTTATGTTCTCAAGTAATAAGTACGTCGTACTTTATGTAGCATATTGAATTCCATGCCTTATTTCCTTTAATAAAAAAAAAAGGTGATATACGTGGAAGCATGTCAAGCTGGATCCATGTTTGAAGGGCTTCTTCCAAATGATACAAACATATACGTGACCACGGCTTCCGATTCATCAGAGAATAGTTATGCAACTTACTGTCCTGGATTCTCCCGTGATTTACCACCTGAGTATACTACTTGCTTGGGAGATGCATATAGCGTTCATTGGATGGAAAATAGGTATGATTTAATGCTCAAATAATTTTCAAAATTGGATCAATGCTTATATAATTTTCAAAATTGGTTTACTCAACTTGGTTAGCTTTCTTAGTTTTTAACCAGGTAATCTTATTTTTGCTATAATCCAAACTGTTCTTTATGAATAATTTTAGTTTCTAATAAGTACCTGCTTGTTTTTAATCTAATGCACTAGACTTTTATGCTTAATTTATTCACCTGAACAAGTGCTTGTGATAAGCATGATCCCTATTGATATGTTCATTATAGTTGGAAATTAGTTATTCATATAAAAAGACCAAACATTAGTAAGAGAGTTGCGATAGTTGACCTTTGTCCAATATTTATATATTAATTTTGTTGATTGTTTGAATTGTTATTGGGGCAGTGATGAAAGTGATAGGACGAAAGAAACGTTGGAACAACAATATAGAATCGTAAGTCGTTGATTTAACATTATATATTTCTCATCAATACGTATGTATATTGGACACAAATGATTTGATCACATATATGTATTTTTGTGAGTAATGTATAGGTTATGGAAATAACATATCGTAGTTTTGTGATGCAATATGGAGATCAAAGTTTCAGCAATGATTTTCTAGTAACGTACATGGGTGCAGACCCCGCCCACATTAATAATAGCTATATCCTTTCCGGCAATGCAAATGCATCTTCCTTTGCACCACACGCTACTTCAACAAGACTTGTCAGCCAACGAGATGCTCTTCTAATCCACCATAGGCACAAGGTTGTTTTTGGTTGGATATTATTTATATAGGGTTATAAATATGTTTTTGTGCCTTAAAAATATAACACTTCCTAGTTTTGGTCCATTAAAATAATTTTGTATGGTTTCAATTCCTTACTTTCAACCCTTGTCGTGGGTTATTTACACTCGCTTTTAAAAAATGAAGCACTTAAACCATGACGTTATTTCGAAAGACCAAAACTAAAAAGGGTTATATTCTTAATTAAGAATGGAAAACAAATTGAACCTATAATATTTTAATCTATTTTTAGTTTCCCATTCTTTTCATTGTGCTTGAAAATAAAAATTACATGATGAATTCCTTCTATATTTCTTCAGTTGGAAAAGGCTCCGGAGGGCTCTAATGAAAAGTTAGAAGCTCAAAAAGAATTAGCTGCTGAAATTGCTGACAGGGAGCATGTGGACAACAGTGTCAAGCTTATAGTGGATCTCTTATTAGGAGAAGAGAATAGCACAGCATTGATGGTCAATGTTCGCCCAGCGGGCCAACCTCTTGTGGATGACTGGGATTGTTTTAAGAAAATTGTAAGTAAAAAGAAATTAATTTGCATGACTTGCTTATGATGATAAAGGATATATTTTACACATGGTTTAAAATTGCGACTGTGGTCTCGGTTGCGATTGCATGCAATTACTGTGATTGCAAAAAATTGTGAGAGAATGCAATTGCTGTTGTGATGTAGTTGTAGAGGACATCACAATAGTAATATTGTGGTTGCAATTACGATTGTAGACCGCAATTTAAAACCATAATTTTACATATAAATAAATATGTCTACACTTCAATTTCATGCAGATGAAGACATATGAGGGCCATTGTGGTCCCTTATCAAGCTATGGAAGGAAATACTCTAGAGCCTTTGCTAACATGTGCAATGCTGGCATTTCTGAAGAGCAAGTGGTTGTAGCGTCATCTCAAGCTTGCCCTAAGGAAAACCATGCTATTTAAACTTTCTTCATGTTAATAATGTAATAATGATAATGTTAATAAAATAATTATACAAAGTGCACTATCTTCCTTCTCTATATTTTTTAGTTTACTTTCGTTGGTGATAATATCCAATCCATAGCTAAAATTGACATGTTCGTGCAAAATAAGTGAATTAGCCATAACCAATGTAGCAACTGAATTCGACACATTCACTTTAACACCCAAATAACCCCACACTACACTTAAGTCGTATTGTGGACATTATTAGTTGTTACTTTTGCTTGAGAAAATTGACTTGTTATTTGAAATTATGTTATATCAAAAAATAGGGGTATATTTTTATTTTGATCAATAGCATAAAACCTTTTTGAAAATAAGAGCCATGAGCACGTCATGAGCATATAATAACAAATGTCATTACTTACATACACGTAGTGTGATAAAGTAAATAAAGGCATTATAAAGAACAATCATCTTAGATAAACATAATAGTCATTATGTTTATTCCACAACCATCATAGTTAGATATAGTCATAAGTAGCATAATTCATCTTACTTAAATAACCATGGGTCCGATATCTATTGCCGGCCCTATGAAATAATCCTAACTAGATACAACAGAAAAAAAATACATCATGGAAAGAAATACATTATAAGTCTAGACTACCTATACAAGCCATAGGAATGATAACCCTAAAACTACCAACAAAAAGGGGTTATCCTCGTGTCCAGCTCCACATGTGCTAACCAAGTCATCCATTGAACAGAAGGTATAAATTTTTGAAGCATCGGGTCCGTCATCCTCTCATCCTCCACCATGGGCACGTCCATGTCCATGGGATACATCACGAATGCGGATGAATCCACGTCCATGAATAAGGGGTAGTATCTGGCTAGCAGCAGAAGAGGAGGAATCCAAGGACAAGCGAATCATAGAAGGATACGATGGCTTTGGAGGATCGAACTCCACTGAGTAGGTTGGTGTCAAGCAGGTGTCAGAGTCAGATCTTCGTTGGTAGGATACATCAGTGGGTGGAAAGGTGGATGCATGTCATCCAGAGTGACATCATTATACGGCTCACGGGGGGCAGAAAAATGGGCTTATGACTCATGCACGGAATTGACGGTTATGAAACATATAGATCCTCATAGCTACTCGAGCTACCATCATGAATTCATTTAGCACCGAGTTGAAGTGCCAATGCATAATCAAAAACTCAATGAAGATCACCATGCTACCTGACGCCGTCATTTTTTGAAGATGACATAGAAACATAGGAGTGAAAAATATAAGATTTCTCAGTAGGATCTTGACTAGATAATTAATGTGTTATCGTCGTCATCCTAGCCACTTCGGATTTAATTATGAAAAGGTGATCATGCATAGATTCAATTTTAAGGGTTTTGAAAACATAAGTTCCTAAAGCGGGTTTCTTTTATTCTTAATCTCATAAAGCAACATAAGGCTATAAAATAGAAACATACATGCTAAAGTATGATATAAACATTCATGACCATGCATATGAGAAAGTAAAGATGCATGCATATGCATGCAACTTCATGGATTTGACCAGAGTCTTTCTTTAACTTTACTTTCATACTTAGCACATGCTTAACATTCATTACTTTACATGCCCTTGGAATAGACTGCTATTGGACATGAGCTCTTTCCGTGATCGTCGTCACACAGTACAATTCTAAATCAGACTTAGCTGACAAGGGGATTTACGTGCCTCTAAATTAGAGGGATATACTTTTGGCCACATGCCTCAAAAGTAAAGGGATTTCGAGTCTTATCGGATGACCTTCTCTTTTAAATCCAAATATTTCTTTTATTTTTATAACATGATACTTGATATTACATCATTCATTCTCAATGCATTGCATTCAAGGATAAGATACATATATGCAAAAGATAATTCCAAATCTACTATTTTGATGAAAATCTGGCAGCATAATGGCTAGATCAGAGCTTCCCCAAAAATTTTCCAAGCATGAAAATTTCAACCAACACCCATTCATATTCATCTCATATCACCATATCAAGCATAAAAATCATTCATTCATGGGTCAACACTCAATCAAACTTACTATACATCATGCTTAATAGCACTACACATTCATGCCCTAACTGGTGTCTATGGTTGCATTATCCTTTGTGAGAAGTCTTATGAGTCATTATATGATTCCTCATGTTTACTCATGAGAGACCAACATAGTTTAAAATGAATGTGTGTTGTAGGCTTTTAGTTACTTGATTCTTGAGTGAAGTTACATTTTACTTTAGGGATTCATTTTTACCAAATAACTTAATAGCTTTCTTATGTATACATCTTAAGGAATAATTTATTCAAGTTAACAAAATTTGACATTTGTTTTCCTTTTTCCTTTTTAACACAGTTGAAGCCTAATATGGTATTTTAGCCAACATTTTGCTTTCAAATCTTTTAGTTTCCTTGAGATAGTACACTAGTGATTCCTAGTTTCATTGTATGCTCAAAGCCCCTAATCATACTTTCGTTCCCAAAGGATTTCAAGATCCCTCTAGTCCCTTGGGTCATGACAGCACATAACCACACTCATGAACCCAAAAACATGTGCTTACTAATCATCAAGCAGTGATTCTTATTCCAAACAAGTTACAAGATTCAAACTTCTTTAAATAAAATAACAAGATTTCACCTTTATGATTATGAAGTTTCATTCTTTAGAAAGTATGAACCTTTAAATTATATTCGTGTCTTCAAGATCCAACCTTTATAAAATAATGATACAAGATTCTATCTTTATGGCTAAAAAGTCTTATTCTTTAAGAAAGTTGAAACTTTTAATCATTATTATGCCTTCAAGATTCCAACTTTATAACTTAAAGTTACAATATTTCATTCATAGGATTTAAAAGATTCATTCTTGTAGAAAATTTGAAACTTTACTCAATTTTTTGACCTCAAGATTCAATCTTTACAAGATAAAGTTGCAAGTTTTCATTTTTATGACTAGAAAGTTTCACTCTTAAAAAAAGTTTAAAACTTTATGCAATGTCTTGTCTCCAAGAAAAACAAAATGAATCTTTAAGAAAGTATATATGATTAGCGCCACTTTTTGGACATCAAGAAACAAACTTTTTAAAGTTTTTATGCTTTAGAATGCTCTTGGTCACATCAAAATCAAAAAGGGGATGTAAAAAGAGAACCTTTTGAATCATAAACTCTACATAAAGAAAGACACTAACTTTAAACAAGATACCACCAAGAAAGCATCTTCCTTTTCAACAACTCACAAAGTACCAAAAACACATGCATCAAGAGAGAAAAATGAAAGTTTTTGAGGCATCCAAGAAGAGAAACTTTTAAATGAACATAAAATATCTCATCAATAAGCTCAAGAAACAAACTTTGCTAAAAGTAGAAACTTTTACTCGAGAAGAGCATGGTGTTTTTCTCAAGTTCTCACTTGAAGTTTTTGGCCATGGTGAGAGCCAAGCTTCAAGCTTTCTTGAGCAACAAAAGAAGAACTGAAAGATCACTACTTAGTGGTGTGTTTGGCATCTTCTTTGGAAAGAGAAAAGAAGATGAAGAAGACTCCTCCTTGGTGGTGATGGTGGCAGTTTCAAGTGAAGGAGATGAGAGCTCTTGTGGTCTTAAGAAAATGGAGCTTGTAGTGTTTAAATCTTGTCTCCAAAGACCAAAAGATGTGATATTTGAAAAGCTTAGTGGTGAAGGTTTGGTTATGGTGTCTTGAACAATGGATAAGAAGATGATGGAAAGGAAGAAGAAATAGTAGAGAGAAGTTGGAGAAAAAGGTGCTTAGAGAGAGAATGAGAAGTTGAAAAATGAAAAGTGAGTGTGTGCATAGGGGGATGGCTGGTAGCAAGTGTCATAGCTTGCTCCAAATTACAATTTTAAAATACTTAATTACACTAAATTTGAAGTATAATGCAACCAAGGTTGTCTCCTAAGGATGTTGTTGCTATCTAGTTAAGTAACAAGGGGGTATGTGTAAACATGCAGTAAATAAGCTATAAAATAAAATTAGATGAAAATAAAAACACTAGTTCAAAGAGTTCCTTAGGCATAAGGTGAATCAATCATTAACACACAATATATCAAACACATAGAGTGCGGCTAATTTGAGCTATTAGAGAGACCTCTACTAACAACCCCACAAGTCTACCTGGAGAACTCTAGGAATTCAACCAACACATAATTGATTAGATAATTGAGACCTCAACTCTAATTAACCTATGTTGATTTCTAGCCCCAAATGTATTAGCCTAGGTTTGAACCCAAACCCAATTCCTAATTTTTTAACTAATCAAGTTCATGCCAATTGACCGATTAGCAATCTCCCAACTAATTCTTCATTCATAAACCCACATATCAATATCATTCAATGCAAGTTTACAAATAAAAGAGGGCAAATAATCAAGAAAACAAACATGATTGAAATTCAAGTATAGGGTTTCAAGATTACAACCATAATATCTTTGGAGTCTCCTTGAACTAGCTTGAAGTCCTACTCCTTCATAGCAATGAAGGTTACAAACTAGAACCCAAAACAAGTATCTTACAAAATGAAAGGAAAAGAAAAGAAAAGAAGAGGAGAGGAAAAGAGAAGAAAAGAGAGAAAAATGACAAAAAAAAGTTGGGGATGAGAGTCCTCCTCGCGTCTCGGTTTTCTCTCTTCTTATTAGACCTCAAATGTCAAAATTCAAAAATACCCTTGAGCCCAACTTAATCCTCTGCCTCTTAGCTTTAAGTGGACACCCAATTTGCTTAATTTGGATTTAAAATGAGAGAGTTATGGCCCAATCTTTGTAGCATGTTCAGGTTGTACATGTATTCACATCAGTCCATTTTAACAGCCAATAAATCCATGAAGATGTCATTATTTTGGAGAGTGGTCTTCATATGAATTGAAGCTTTATGTCTTAGCTTTCAAATGGCACTAGTTTTGCCTCAATCCAATGTCTACAACTCACATTATGGTCCAATTAGTGCACACTACTCCGGTTCTAGTGTAACAGCCTTGTTCTGACTTCGTGGCCCAATTCGACCCACTATACATCTGAATTAGTTGTTGACTTCTACATCAATATTGTAGATCTTTCTCTCAGCTTTCTTGCAATATAAAATTTGTAATTTTTAGATATATACAACTCAAGATACAGCCATAATACAAAAATAGTATAAATTCACAATAAGGCTGAAAAATACAATTGAGCCCAATTAGAGTCCAAATTTATAAATTTCAATTAAGCACAAAAGAGGTTCAATAAACTAAATATGAGGGTTAATCAATATATCAAAATATTGCTTATCAATGGCCGTAGGTTTCTAATGGCCAAGGGGGAGATATTTTCCTTAATTTTATGTTAATTAAGGTTTAGGTGGACAAATTGGATGATGAAGGAGACAAATGGTGTACTAGTTCTTACAAAAGCAACTTTGTCTCATGCTTTATGCTTTAATAATATCACTAATGCTTTATTGTCTAATTGACTTAAATTGAATTTTGATGATGTGATTAAGTGCTCTTGCATCTTATTAATCAAGGATTAGTGATTAACTCATGTTGGCATGATTAGCAAGGTTGAAATTTTAATTATACTTAATTACCTTTATCAAACTTGATTAAGCTAATCATTAGTAATTATTGCTTAATTCAAAATTCTCTAATATTGATTAAGCATCTTCTCAATTTTTCTCTTCATAGTTATCCCTTAATTGAGCGTACCTAGTTACTCAAGATTATTAAGGTAATCTGGCACAAGAAAAAATTTTCGGAAGGTTACGATTTCTCAAGTTCCGAGTTCATGCACAACAGGTAGTACCGGGTTTCCGAGTTTCGAGTTCAATCAAAAGAGGGAAATCAAGCTACAAGATTTGAGTTCCAATCTTAAGCAAAATAAAAGAAAATTTAGTACAATGAAATTGGGGATGTTACATTCACTTTTCCTTTAAATTTAAGATTTACCTATATGCTCCTAAGGAGAGAACATTGTCTTGTTGGAAAAACACACATGTGTGTAAGAAAGTGGGGACAACCAAGTCCCACATTGGAAGAATTAGAGAAAAGAGAAGTGTTTATAAGGTGTTGGATTGCAAAAAAGTTAATGTCCATGTCAATTTGACAGTAGTTGTACCAACCATATGATAGCCAATGTTAATTTGTTCAAAAACTTGAGGAAGGCTAGCTCCTCAATAATAAAGCTTGGAAATGGAGATGTTATAAAGTTGAAGAATAAGGTTCTATTGTGATCAAGATTGCAACAGGTAATAAAATCATTCCCAATGTCTTTTATGTTCCAAACGTAGAAGAAAATCTATTGATCTTGGACAAATGTTGGAAAAAAACTATACTTTGGTTTTTAAGGATCATACTTGCAAAATCATAAATCCTAGTTGTTCTAAATTGATGTCAGTAGCAATGAAAGGCAGAAGTTTTCACTGGGATCCTAAATGTGAGAAATTCATGCCTCTTGATGACTCAAGTTAGTCACCTAAAGCTGATGCAAATATTGTAAACCAAGGAATTGGAGAATTTTCTGCTGTCTCCAATTCTTCTATTTTCAACAAAGATAAAATGAGCAATAATGTTGGCAATGTCAACGGTGGCAAGAATGGAGAACAAAGCCAGCAAGGACAAGAAGCCCAAGTTGCTAAGCACTAGTAGCAATTAGAGGAGGAGGAACATTTATTTGTTGCCTCTTGCATTGCAGCAAATAGGCAGTAGTGGTGAGAGGAAGCAACATGGAGAAATAGGAGAAATATGCAAATCTCGAGAAAACAAAGAAAAGTACGCACCTTGCTCTTATTGCAAGAAGAAAAATCATTTTGAAAATTATTGTTGGTTCAAGTCAGGAGTTAAATGAAGGGCCTGCAATCAATTTAGTTATGTGTAGAAAATTAATAAAGGAAACCATCAACAACAAGCCTAGCTGATGAGGAGACAGGACAAAAGTAGTCCACAGTCTAGCTGAGAATTATGACTAGTACAATCTAGGGATCCCCTAATATGAGAAAAGAAAAAGGATTAAATAACACACACATGTGAGGAGGAGTGTTGGAGAATACACACGGTATGAAAGATACAAGTCCCACATTGGAAGAATTAGAGAAGAAAAAAGAGTTTATAAGGTGTGGATTGGAGAAGACCATTAGGTTAACCTTTCAATTAAGAGTCCAATCTACACCAAAGCCCAAAATAAGCCCACGCCTCTAAGCTCACCTAGTGCCAACTCTAATACAATCCAAAGCATTTAAGCCCAAAACAAAAAAATTGCAATGCCAAAATTTCTAACATGGTATCAGAGCTTAAATGATCTTAGATGGGCTTGTGCTTAAAAAAAATGAAGGGGAGACTATCGTAAAGCCAACATAACAAGTGATTAGGTTGACTGCATATGACCATAAATTGTGATTGGCTGCCATAAATGGAGAACTAGTCATGGATGTAAGCCTAGATGAGGACAAAGGACAAAAATAGAAAGTCCACTTGTAGCTAGCTAAGGATTATGACCAATACAGTCTAGGGGTCCTCCAACATGAAGAAAAAAATGAAAAAAGATTAAAGTGATAGACACATGTGAAGGGGAGTGTTGGAAAAATACACACGTATGTGAGAAAAGTAGTGATGGCCAAGTCCCACATTGGAAGAATTAAAGAAGAGATATTTATAAAGTATTGGATTAGAAAAAAGACCTGAAGGTTAACCTTTTGGTCAAGTTTTCCAATCCATACCCAAGCCCAAATTGAGTTCAACACCTCCTAAGCCCACTTAATGTAAAAAATACAATGTCAAAATCATCTAAGCCCAAATAACCTAATGCCCAAATTTTCCAATAGTCCTTTAATTTGGCTTTGGTTTCTTAAGATGTTGGAAAAAAAAATTTATATCACTCCAAATTAGCTATAATCAGCAGAATTATTAGCGAGCTAATTTAAAAGTATAAATAGATGAATTGATTAAATAGATCTAAATTAGCAATTAGAAACAATCATCTAGATTAAACCACAAATAAAAGAAGAAATAGTCAAGGTATCTGATAGCTTGACCATTAAACTAATGGCCATTTGATATGGATAGAAGCTAACTTGCAGCAGCATTGATTTTGCAATGTAGTGTGTGAAAGCGATCCATTAGAAGCTATGAGAGTTGCCTACAGTGAGATGGAGGATCTTCATTTGCCTCAAAGATTCATTCGGGACATAAAGGATTTGATGAAAACACACCAGATTACATCCATTCACTCTTAACTTATTTCATTGAATGTTATATATCATTGAGCATGTATAAATTTGTTAGCTGAGCTTATAACAGAATTAGTCACAGTTAGCTAAGTTACTTTAGAGTGAGTCTTTGTACATACATAAACCATTATCAGATACACATTTAATAGAAGTTTTCATTTTTAGCATTCAATTCTCTTGTCGTACTAAATGAGCATTTTTGTTCTTTTAATTCTCTACTGCTTCTCTTCTGATCTTTTCCTCCCTTTGAGTTCTTTTTGTTCTTCAATGATGGAGGATCATTTTCCAGTGAGGTATTAGGTGGAGCATGCACGAGATCCTTGTTGTCTTTCCTATTTCCACTCTACCGAAAGTCCTTCTTTAGTGTAAGTTTCTACTTTTCTCATAGAAAACAACTTTCATTGATGGCAAAGGTCCATGAAAATGTCTATTTTCACCAATAATAAACATGATTTTGTAGATGGAAGAACAGACAAGCTAGAGAGATTTGATCTACTCTTTCCTTATTGGAGGCAATGCAACACTTTAGTGGTTGCATGGATAGTTTGATCGATTGACCTTGTGATTGTAGGAAGTGTTCAACACATTAAGAGCAGTCAAACTCTTTAAATCAAGTTGTAGAAATGTACTTTTGCAAGCGGATCAATTTAGAATTTCTAATCTGCATGAAAAAATGTATGATTACAGGGAAAGGAGCCTTTTAGTAATTGCTTACTTTTGATGAATTGGATTTTTATACTATTTTTATCCTTCATACTTGTCTCATTAATCCTCCTTTGTGCTTAATTGGTTGAATTTAGATCATTTTCCTTTTTTGGATCTTAGTGAGACTTAGTTAATTTTTGCAGCATTTCGGTTATTTTGACCTGCTTCAGTGTTTAGATCATATCTTGAGCTCTATAACTCATTTTATTATGCTTCTTGATTTGTAGGAAAGCTAAGAGATAGAGCTACAATTTCTATGAAGAGGGCAAGGGCTAATTCTGAGATCTTAAAGCCGAAATTGGGCTCGGAACTGAACTGAAGCGTTTGGGCGCGGTTTCTGAGCAGCCTTCAATGATTGGACCATATCTTGGGCTACAGGGACTCAATTGAGCCCATTACGGTGGCATTGGAAAGCTAACATCCAGGGCTTCATTTTATGTTCAGAGCACTAAGCCAAGAAGAACCGTTATGAGGCCCAAAAATGTGTTGGAAGTCGCTACTGAGTCTAAGAGAGCCCACTCAACTTGTTTTGGGCACAACTTTCTCTCTAAGCATCCAAATTGGGCAAATCAGCTATCCAAATTTAGCTTAGGAAAAGAGGATTATTTTAATTAAGTAATTAGTGACTTTTAATTAGAGGTATATATAGAAATTCTGATTATACTTTAGAGACCTTTTTGCTCATTTTGTAATTTTTAGTTTTATTGAATAAGAAAAACTCTCTCTCTCTCTCTCTCTCTCTCTCTTTTGTGTTTTCCTCCATTAATGGAGGGGTGATCCTCCTCTGATCCAAGGCATCAAGAGAAGCATTCAAGCTCTTGAGGATTGGTGCATCAAGACATGGAAATTCCAATTTCGGTTTCACTCCTCTTCTCTTCTTCTTAATCTCGTAATTGAATTGGAGGTTTTCATTCATGCATGTTGATTAAGAGTCAATCAAATCATGTATAATTCGGTTGATATATGTGATTCCATTGTTCAAGAGTGTGATTCATATTTCGGATCTGAATATGAGATTAGACCATTGGTTTGGAAGCTAATCCAAAATCAATTCGGTTTTAGAGGTCTCTAAACCGAATTGCTTAAGTGATTAGTTGAATGCATGGAGATTTTCATGTGAATGCTAGGTTTGATTTGAGGTTTCAATTGAATCTAAAATTAATCATCGAATTGGAGTGTGCATGTATATTTGAATCCAATGATTGAGTGTTGATTGCTTTCTTCTTGTGTGTCTTGGATTAGAATTTTAATTCGGTTTAGCCTTTTTGTTTTCTGTTTGTTTTGGAATTCAGTATTGCATTTTAAGTGTTTGTTATAAAAACCCCCCTGAATTTTCTGATCAAATAGTGTGTTCATCTTTGGGAAATGATCCGAGTTGGCTACTATACTATAGTCACTATTCGGTTTAATTTGCTCGTGTTACGACGCGCGAGTCAACTTTGTTGGTAAAATAGCTTTGTTTGATGAAATGGATATCCTTAGTCCCCTACTTGTTTGCATTCACAATGCAAATTGCACGTGTTGTGCACCTCAATCAAGTATGTTGCATGATTTCACAAAGGTTTAAGTGACCAATATTAAAGATTTAGGTTGCAAATTATGTTTTTGTCACCATTACCTTCACTTAATATAGTATTCTCTATGATAATTCAACAAGAACAATAGTTCAATATTGAACATCACGGTGAATTGAAGGTGTAACATCCTCAATTTTCTTTCGTACTAAATTACCTCAATACCCCTAAGTAATTAGGCACATAACAAGAAATTAACGAATTAAGGCTTAATTAAGGGATTAATGAGGTAATTATAGGAAGAAAAGTCAAGAGAATACTTAATTAAGATTAAAGAATCTGTAATTAAGCGGGTCAAACTTTTAATAGCTTAATTAAACACTAAGTGCCCACAATTAGCTTAATCGAGTTTAATTAAGGGTAATTCAGCCTAATCAAAGTTTAATTTATTTGTTAATCGTGATCATATGAGTTAATCACTAATTATTGCTTAATCAAGTTAATTAAGTTGTATGAGCACTTAATCACATCATTAAAATTAAAATTTAGTTAAATAGACAATAAAGCATTGATGACATCACTAAAGTAGAAAAGTAAAAGGCAAGTTTGCTTTATTTAAGACAGGTATTAGGGTTTATCCAAAGTAAACCCCATAATTAACCAATTTATCCCCTTAATTACCATAAAATAAAGAAAATATCTCCTCCTTCGTGCCCATATACCTACGGCCACCAACAACACACACACACCCATTCACTTCATTTTTCAACTTCTTATTCCCTCTCTAACTCTCAAATCCTCCAACTTCTCTCTACATTTTCTTTCTTCTTCTTCTTCTTTATCTTCTTCATCATTCTCCACCACTATAACCAAACCTTTCTCACTAAGCCCTTCAAAGATCACATCTTTTGGTCTTTGAAGACAAGATTCAAACATTATACTCCATTTCTTGAAGAGCTCTCTCATTCCTCATTCCATCTTTATCACTTGGAAGAACACCATCTTCTTCATTTTCTTCTTCTTTGAGGTGCTAAGCTCATCACTAGGTAGTGATCTCTACTCTTTGTTTTTTTTTACTCAAGAAGCTTGAAGCTTGGCTCTCACCATGGCCAAGATTTTCAAGTGAGAACTTGAGAAAGTTTCCTATTTTGAAAAAAAGTTTGCTTTTTGAACCTTGTTCATGAGTGTTCATGTGGATGTCTTGAGTTTTCTTCGTGAATGCCCTAAAAGTTTCTATTTTTAGCAAAATATGTTCTTGATCTTGTTTATGAGTTGTTCATGTTTATTGAAAGTTTCTCTCCTTGAGTGCTTTAAAGTTTCCATTTTTCTTTCTTGGTGCATGAGTTCTTGATGATTTTTGGTGGTTTTGGTTTAAAAGTTGATTTCTTTCCTTTTTATGAGCTTAAGATTGGAAAAGTTCTCATCTTTACATCTTTCTTATGATTTTGATAAGACTATGAACATTCCAAAAGTATAAAACTTTAAAAGTTTGCTTCTTAATGCATTAAAAGTGGCGCTATTTTTATGGGTTTCACAAGGTTTCATTTTATTCTTCTTGAAGGCAAGAATATGTATAAAGGTCCAAACTTTTTAGAACATGAAGCTTTTTAAGTCATAAAATAGAGAACTTGTCACTTTATGTTTTAAAGCTTGAATCTGGAAGACAAGACCTTCCATAAAGTTTCAAACTTTAATAAAAAATGTAAATTTTAAGTCACAAGATGTAGATATGCACTGTAATCTTGTAAAGATTAAGCCTTGAGATGGAAATGTTGAATAAAGTTCAAATCTTTCTTCAAGAAAGAATCTTTTTGACTTTAAGATAACTTTAAATCATAAAGTTAGAATATTATGGTCCTATAATGGTTAAAAGTGTAAACTTTTTTTTAAGCCATAAAGCTAGCATCTTGTATCATTTTCTTATAAAAGTTGAATCTTTAAGATAAGAATATAATTTTAGAGACTCATACTTTTATAAAGGTGAAATCTTGCTACTCTATTATTTACTAAAGTTTAAATCTTGCAACTTATTGAAAATAAAAACTATCTCTTGATGATTGGTGAACATGGCGTTGTTGGGTTCATAAGTGTGATTATGCGCTGTGATGATCCAAGGGACTACAGGGATCTCGAAATCCCTTGGGAGTAGAAGTATGATTAGAGCCTCTGAGTATACCATGAATCTAGGAATCACTAAGTGCATTGTCTCAAGGTAAGAAAAGGAGATAATTACTTAACTTAGTCAACTTGAACAAAGTGCTCCATAAGACTTGTACATAAGTAAAAAGGTATTTTCACATAAGGACTAAGTAGCAAAAAGAGACTACACACATATATTTATTTTGACTATGTGATTCTCTCATGGGCAAACATGGGAAATCTTATGAAAGCTCATAAGACTTTTCACAAAGAATAGTATAATTATTAATCCCCTATAGGGTATGAATGTGTGATGCCATTGAGTTTGATGTATGATAAGTGTGATTGAGCATTGACTCCTAATTGAATGATTATGGATGATTGGTATGATGATATGAGACAAATATAATTGGTTGTTGGTTGGAATTTCAATGTTTGACAAATCTTAGGGAAGCTCCGGTCTAGCCGTCATGCTGCCGGATTATCGTCAAAATTATGAACTTAGTCATATCATTACATGTCCACATGTGTCTTGCCAATAAGTACAATGCATGTAAGGTATAATGAAAAGAAAAGAAAGAATGGGATATGATCCTTCAATTACTTCGATAAGGGAAGCGAGAGACGGTGATTCACAAAGACTTAAGGAACCTTTATGGGGGAGG
The DNA here is from genome assembly GCA_031439585.1 of Pterocarpus macrocarpus. Lineage (NCBI taxonomy): Eukaryota > Viridiplantae > Streptophyta > Magnoliopsida > Fabales > Fabaceae > Pterocarpus > Pterocarpus macrocarpus. Next base: position 32,893,083 of record CM062515.1, read on the forward strand.
CAAAGGTGACATGGAGGGCCCTCCAACTTAGAGATAACCATTATCAGCTTAGTCTGATTTGGTTTTGTATTGCGTGATGACGGTCATAGAATGAGATCATGTCCAAAAGCAGTCTATTTCAAGGAAAAAGTAAAGAATGTTAAGTACGTGCTAAGTAGAGGGACATGTTTACATGAATGTGCATGAATCTTTATTCCCTTATATATATGGTTATGAATGTTTATACTATGTTTTTGTATATATGTTCCTACCTTATGGCTTTATGTCCCTCTATATTATGTTTACATAATGAAGATTAAAAGAAATCCACTTCGGGAACCTATGTTTTCAAACCCGTTAAAAATGGAATCTATGCATACTCACCGTTTTCATAATTAAACTCGAAATGGCTGGAATGACAATGATTGTAACGTCCTCCTCTGTACAGTACTATGCTCAAGTCATAGTACCCCAGTCTGGAGTTGTTATTGTTACCTGAGCAGACCTTATTTGATAGCAACTTTAGCCGTCTTTGAATCTTCTCGAACTATCTGGAGATAACATGGAAACAAGAGTGAGAATTTTAAATTCTCAGTAGGATTCACTAAGAAATTTCATACGGTGTCATCATTATTATCTCCAGCTGCTTCAATTTATTATGAAAAAGGTGGACATGTTATATAAACTGTTAAATTTTTTAGTTCGAAAACATATTGTTCGAAGCAGAGTCCATTTTATTCATGCACTTGTCATTTGGGAGAGCCAATACACGAAAAAGTCATGAATCATACTATGAATAATAACTCTAATGTATTAAAATATAATAACACCAATATACTAGAAACTTGAAATTTGCAACTGCCTTTACTTGTACTTGAATTTATGCAGATATACATAATTTTCTTTTCTTTCTTTCTCTTCCTTTACTTGTCTTGCACATTCCAGAGTATGATCGCCATGTCATACTTGTAACTTCCCGATTTTCGACGTTATTCAACCCCAACAACGGATGTCCGACTTCACCTTAAAGTTTGATCAAATCCCATTCCCGACTCAATCTTTGAATTTCAGATAGAAAGGATTATTTCCGAGTTCCGAGTTAATCTTGCACAATTTTCGACTTCATGACATCCGATTTCCGATTTCATCTAGTCTTGACTACTCCTGATTTCCGACTTCATCTTATGATTTTCTCCGATTTCCGAGTTTGTCTCACATATGTCTACGACTTCCGACTTCATCCGGATTACTTCTACAACTTCCGAGTTTAACATTCGAGTCCGAACAACATGAACGTGATTCACCGATATCCGACTTCATGTCTCAAAGATATTGTGCCCGGTTTCCGATCTCATCAAATGTAAGATACCGACTTCCGGGTTTAAGTACTTGGGTTTGGAAATGTGATTCGAATCACCCGAGTTCTGATATATGAGCTTATTAGAAGGAGTCCCGACTTTGAACTTGGAGTTCCGAGATCAGTTAATTGTCAGTTGCATGACTTCTGACCTCCGACCTTGATTCTAAGTCTTGAAATAAACCAGACAAGATTTCCTCAAGTCACAAACAAGATGGTACGAGTTCCGACATCCGGCTTCAGCTCCAAGCAATGTAAAAGGTCACGAGTTCCGACTTCAAGTATTATGGGGATGATTTCCGATTTCAGGTAGAACGAAAGCGTATCCCACTTTGGGGACGACGTGGAGAGCAACTCAACTACAAAAGCAGGCGACATGGCCGAACTTCAATCACAAAACTTCAACCAATCAACACCCACAATTCCAACTACCCCCATCTATTTAAGTCAGACCCTTCCCCTCATTTCTGGCTGATCTACGCCACTCTCCCTCTTCCTCTGGTTCCAGCCTCCTCCTCCCCTTCTCTCAATCAACTCCATCATTCCTCCAAGCTTAGCAAGGTTCTAACACTCCAAGTTTCAGCACTTAGCTCAAGTCATACTCCAAAGAGGTAGGATTCTACTTCTATTCTTGAATTCCTTGCACTATGATTGCATGAGATTGTACTCTTCTTTATATATTTGATGAACTATTGGATGTGTATGATTGGATTAATATGGGATTAATATGAAATCTTCAATGGGAATTAGAATTAGAAGAAGAAAACGAAGAGAAATGGATGGATGAGGCTACTGTCTTGGTGGAGATTCCACAGCAGTCAGTACGGCGAAGTGTACGGCTCCGCCTACAATCGGTCAAATCCGATGAAACCATTTTTAGATGAAAGTAGACATTCAGGGCTTTTCATAGATATATCATATAAGGTTATTGGATTAGTATTGAGAAAGATATGAATTTTTGAAGTTTGACCTAGGGTTCAGAATTTTCATCCGGGCAGGGTGACTTGAGGAGGGTATAACTCACCCTATACCACTCCAAATTGAGTGAAACTAATTTTGTTAGAAAGCTTACACGTAGGGGAACATCCCAATATGAAATTCCGAGTTTGTTATGGTCCCAATTGTCCCCAGTGATTCGAGGAACTTACCCTATGTCCAAACCAGGCCAAAACAGAGTAGTTCAGGAAGGTCGACTTTCAAGACTTATAACTCGAGGTATACTTAAGCAAATGGAATGAAACTTGTGGCAAATGAAAGGTTCTCCTGTTAGCTTCAATATGAGACCAATTTCGTATGATTTGAGCTTAGTTTCGATTTTTAGTGGATTTATACTTCCAAGAGTGTAATTTGGGCTGGTGACTGAATAGGTTGAGATGAGATTTAAATATCTTGAGTTATATGGATCAAAATGATATGGGACCAAAGAGGTTAGAAAGTAGACATATAGATCTATGACATATCCAAAATTCAGGTTCAAATGAGTTGAATAGAAATAAAGGTGGATCATATGAAATTCGGGCAGAACTGAATAGATTGGCAAAAGTGACCCAATTGATGATTTCACAGGTATTAGTAAAACGTATAAGGTATGAGTTGACAATTGTTAGTTTGACCTTGATATATATGTGTTAAGTTGATTATGTTGCTATGATTGAACTATCTGTGAGGACTAGCACTATTCATGGGGAGACAGAATTGATCCGTTATGCTGCCGAATTTATGGCAGAAGTCTAGGAAACTAGGAAATGTGTACAAGCAAGGATGAATTTGAAGATGATAAGGGTTGCCAAGGATGAATTAGAGTAAGAATGGGTATATAGAAACCCTATATTCAAGAATGACATAAGTGTGAGATGAGTATATGAAAGTAAAGGACAAAGCATATGTATGAGTGCCGGTAGAATGGCAAAAAGGCTACGGGCCTTTATATGTCACGACTATGTACGTGAAGATCATGTATGCAATGATATATGAAAATAAATGAAGTATAGGTACATTCAATATGACTATACATGACCTTGTATGAGAATGAAAAGACATGAGTATAATGAATGTAAATCCCTTCACTCGGAGGCAGTTACTTGAGATCCCTCCCTGTGAAGGCAGTTAAATATAAAGATATGAATCCCTTCACTTGGAGGCAGTTGCACTTTGAATCCCTCCTTGTGAAGGTAGATACCCTTTACCTTGGAGGCACGTGGTCAGATGAGATCCCTCTATGTTGAAGGCACGTGGTCAGATGGGATCCCTCAGTTTTGAGGCACATGACCAGAAGAGATCCCTTCACTTAGAGGCACGTGACCAGAATGAGATCCCTCCAAGGCTAGAGGCACATGGGTCCCCTTGCGGGTGAGTCGGTGTGACGACGGTCACGGGTGAAGCTGACGAGCTCACTCCAAGGCCAGGCTACCCAAGGGCAGTAATAGCACCCTAGGGACGGCGATACGTAACGCCTAGGTGTGCCAAGTAAAAGCTAAAGATTAAAGACTAAAGATTAAAGTATATGCAGACACCAGGACTTACATGAGGCATGGCATGACCCAGCTAGTGTAAGTACCAAGTGCAGATCCCATATTCCGAAGGAACGTGACATGGTGATCACGCTCTGATGGGGTATGACATGGCGATCATACTCTGGAATGTGGCACATAAAGATTTTATGATGAAAAGAGAAATGAAGAAAGAAAAGCAAGTTCTATGTCTATGCATGAATGTAAATACAAGTTAAGTTAGGTGCAGATGTTATGTTCTCAGCATATTGATGTTGTGTGGGCGTCTTAATATGATGTAGTTCCAATAAAATATATGTTGAAGTTATGCCTCTAGTACATTGATGCTATCGTACTTTAATGTACTTCCGTTATTAGTCCCAATATAATTCATGATTAGATTTTTATGGATTCTCTCAGATGCTAAGTGTATGATTAAAATAAACTTTGCTTCGGACATGATATCTTTCAAACTATAAAATTTAAACAGTTTGTGCAGCATATTCACCTTTTTCATAATAAACCGAAGCAAACTGGAGATGACAACGATGACATTACATGTGTATCATAGGGAATCCTACTGAGAATTTATAATTCTCACTCTTATTTTCTTTGTTGTCTCCAGAAAGTTCAAGAGGTATCAAAGTAGCACAGCGGAAGTTGCTATCAAATAAGGTCCATTCAGGTAACCGTAACAACTCTAGGGTGTGGTACTATGACTTAAGCATAGTACTGTACTTGGGAAGGTGTTACAATACTCCATCAGAGTGTGATCGCCATGTCACATTCCTTAGGATGTGGTCATTATGCCATATTTCAGAGTACGATCGTCATGTCATACCCCATCAGAGTGTGATTACCATGTTACACTCCTTAAAATATATTCATCCTACCACGTCCCAGAATATGATCACCATGTCATGCTCCCTCGGGGTGTGATCACCATGTCACATTCCTTACGGGGGTGGCATCTTTATGCCACATTCTAGAGTATGATTGCCATGTCATACCCTATCAGAGCATGATCGCTATGTCACGTTCCTTCGGAATATGGACTCATCATCATATCTTTTATCATAAAATCATAAATACATAGGCTTCGTACCGTATTCTCAAATAATAATACTTGCTTAGTATTCCTACATGTCACATAACAACATTAACACACCAATATTTAGAACTATCACTAATTTCTGCCGGAAATTTGACAGCATAATGGATCGAGTCCGCTTCCCCGTAAGTAGTGCCAGGCTACCAGTAAAACCAACCAAGCAAAAGTTTAACATAGAGTAGCAAACATATCTCATTAATGTCAATTATGTAGGGGTTGGACCCTTATATATCACAATAATGTCAATAATGTAGGGATTGGACCCTTATGTTCAATTCTGCCCATTATACCAATTCTGCCCGATTTTTGTAAATCAAGCCAAATTTCCTATTTAACTCATCTGGATCTAAATTTTGGATATGTTAAAGTGTTAAGTGTCTATTTCCTAACCTCTTTAGTCCCATCTAATTTTGATAAATATAACTCAAGTTATTTAGGTTTTATCCTGGCCTACCCTGTAGCTGGCCAGAATTACACTCTTAAAAGTAAAAATCCATTAAAAATCGAAAACTAGCTCAAATCATAAGAAATTGGTCTCATATTAAAGCTAACAGAACAATATTTTATTTTCAGAAAGTTTCATTCCATTTGTCTTAGTAGGGCTCGAGTTATAAGCCTCGAAATTTAACCTTCCTGCACTGCCCTATTTTGGCCTGGTTTGGACATAAGGCAACTTTCGTAGACCACTGGGAGAAAACGGGACCTTATCTAACTCTAAAATTTTTATGAAATATTCGCCTATGTGTAAGCTTTCTATCAAAGTTAGTTTCATTCAATTCCAAGTAGCATAGAGCGAGTTTTGCCCTGAACAACCCAGTCTGCCCAGAATCAAACTCAAAAACCTAGGTCGAACTTCCAAAATTCATATCTCTCTCAATACTAATCCAATGGCCTTATATGATATATGTATGGAAATCTCTGAATGTCTAGTTTTATATAAAAATAGTTTCATCAAATTTAAATAGTTGTAGGCAGAGTCATACACTCTGCCGTATGGACTGCCGAAGGGTTTTGGTTTTCTAGCTTCTCACATCTTCCTACTTTCATCCCTTTTTGCTTCCTAATCGATTTCAATATCAAAAACAGCCAACAAACCAGCCAAATATCATCATATATATCCAATTATCACATCAAGAAGTAAGAAACAAAAGCCCCAAATTAGTCACCCATGCCCAAGAAAACAAGAACAAAGTTGAATCTCTACCTTTATCTTGAACCAACAACTAGCTAGTCTTGAGTTTTAGTGAAGGGTATGGATGCAAGAGGCTTATGGAGGCTGAAAGTAGAAGAAGGAGATAAAGAGGATGAAGAAAAGTGGAGAGGGAGGCTGCTGAAGGGAGGTCGAAGTCAACAAGAAATGAGGAAGGAAAATCTGATTCAAATACAAAAGAGTAATTGAAAGTGTGAGTTGTGATTGGCTGGAATTTTTGTGGTTATATTTCAGCCATGCTTTCTTCTTATTGTGGCCTTTGTGGTGCCACATTTAAGGTGTAATTGGCTGAGTATTTAGCCTTAGGTCATAGGGTTTTGGGCATGTAATTCTATTGGTTTGGTTCCGACATTTTAAAATACCGTAATTTTACCGGTTTCCTTTAAATCGGTAAATCGGTTTCAAGAAAATTCCTATGAAATCTCTTATATTTCTACCCTAATTCCCTCACATCTAATCTTTCTAATTGCTAATTAATTGATCCTAAATAAGTATTTAGTCGAATTTTAATTAACCTCAATTATTTGATAAAAACCGAATAACTAGGCGAAAACCGATAAAGAAAAATCTGGTGGATGTTACAACGATGACACATTAATGGTCTAGTCAGGATCCTACTGAGAAATCTTGTATTTCTCACTCCTATGTTTTTATGTTGTCTTCAGATAGAGCCAATGGCATCCATGGTAGCATTTCCGGTGGTACCCAACTGGATAAGACAAGTCGTGTTACAACACCTACTTAGGAGGATCGAGATAGTAGCATAGTGTTTTCACTTTCTTAAGAGTCTTAGTTGGGCAGTTTATGTGTAATTAAGAACATGTGGGAAGTCATGCTACTTAATTTGACATATTACATATGTGATAATTATTAAGTGTGATTATGACTCTTAATTATCTATGATTGCATTATTGTCTTAAGGTATTATGTTATGTTATTTCAATTTTGTCATATGTTTTTCTAGTAACTCTATGATATTAGGAATAATGTCCAAATGTATGCGAGTGTAAGCACTTAAAAGCTCAGTTTTTAAGCATAAAGGTTTTACAAAAAAAGAAAAATTTACACGCTATTTTTGTATATTATGCTAATTTCAATTATCAAAACTTTCACTAGTTATGAGTAACAACTAGTAATGCCATAAAATAACTTAAGCATAGTATGGTATTATTAGGGTGTTACATTTTGGTATCAGAGTAGTTCGTCTTCGTAGAGCCTGGGGATGGACTGACTATGGTCCTAAACATACTTTGTCTTGTATTAGAAATCATGCCTTGGATCTTACTACAAGGGAAAGATACAAGAGTTAGGTCGGCATGGCTGGCTAGTTGTAAATGTGATTAGCTACTACCACACTTAGCTCGGTATTGAGCCTGATCAACTCAATATCTTTGTTTGTGTGTCTAGGAATTGATGGCTTCCGATGGGTAGAATAGGTTATGAGGCAAATATGCCAACATAGGTGTAGCAGACATGACAAATGTTTGCCCCACAATGGTTTCAACCGTAAAAGGACAAGTTGTTGTAACTAACCAGACATTGGAAGGAATAGTAGGAACTACGACTGACCTAGAGTATCTGAAGTTTTTTTAAGTTTATGAAGACCAACCCACCAGGTTTTTGAGGAGACTTCAACCCTAGCTGAGGGATGAATCAAGGCACTAGAAGGGACATTCTCCGTGTTAGCTTACACTGGGCTACAGAAGGTAACATTTGCTACCTACATATTGGAGGCTGATGCGGAAGCTTGGTTGACCAATGCTAAAAGGATGATCGAGGATGATCGAGGACTCCTAGACCGCCATCACCTATGAGGTGTTCAAGGCTGCATTCTATGATAAATGCACCATGCCAAAGAAAAATGCTTCTGGGAAAAGGTTAGTTTCTTGATACCAAGGGACTAAGTACGTCCCGTATTGCAATAGACAACCGCAGTTTGTTAAGGGCACCGGTGGCCAGTTACCAAAGCAAGTGGTGATTCCTGGGTGCCTACGTGTAGCAAGAATCATGGAGGATGACCCTGCTTAGTAGGGCGAAATGTTTGTTTTCAATGTGGATAGGTGGGACACATGATCAAGCATTGCATTGTCAAGTGTCGCTTGGTGGAGGATTGCAACCGTAAGCTAGCTATCGCAAGGTTAGAGGCATACAAGAAGAAGCTAGTCTTACAAGGGTAGAAGTTCAAGCTGCAATCCTGGAAGAAGCCGTTTCAAGGTGGAGGTTTCAAAGGTAAACAACCTCAGAAGCCTGCTGGGAATCCACCGAAGCCTGTAAATGGTCAAGCATGCTCTAAGTATGGCAAATACCATGGAGGATGCCCTTGTTTAGCTGGTCAGAATATGTGTTTCCGATGTGGAAAGCCTGGACGTATGGCTAGGGATTATACTGTCAAGCTGTTGTCCCCTGCCAACAAGCCCCAACACCAAGGAAGGGTCTTTGCCCTTAATGCTGAGGAGGTCACTTAGTATGACGATTTGATCCAAGGTAAGTGTGAGGTTAATGGTAGAACCTTAACTGTGCTGTATGATTCTGGATGTACACGCTCCTTTATTTCTCATGGTTGTATAGTTAGATTAGAATTGTCTGTGTCTGAATTACCTTACATGTTAATAGTTTCCACTCTTGCTGGGAAACTAGTTAAGACTTGTCAATGTTGTTTGAATTGATGATTGATGGTAGGTTTTTTGTAGTAAATTTGATTTGTTTGCCTTCGTCTAGTTTGGAATTGATTCTAGGCATAGATTGGCTTTCGGCTAAGCGTGCTATGATAAATTATTTTGAGAAATCTATTCTGCTTCCTCCTATACATGTTAAGCCTATTAAACCTGTCTGTTTGTTCTTAAATTTTGTTAAAGTAGGGAGCAGTGAGTCTAATAATCATGGATATATTCTCCTTATGGCAAGTGATATGGAACTCAAGCAGGTATTGTTTAAGATTCCCATAGTCAGGAACACCTAGATGCATTTCCTGAAGATATACCTGAGTTTACCCCAGAAAAGGAAATATAATTTTCTATAGAGTTGGTATCGGGAACATGGCCAATCTCTATGGCACCCTATAGGATGTCCTCAATGGAGTTGTTAGAGTTGAAAAGACAATTGGAAGAATCGTTAAAGAAGAAGTTTGTAAGACCTAGTGCCTCACTTGGGGGAGCCCTGATGCTGTTTACGAAGAAAAAGGAAAGGAGTATGAGACTATGTGTGGATTATAGGTAGTTAAACAAAGTGACCGTTACGAACAAGTATCCTTTGCCTAGGATAGATGACCTCTTGGACCAACTGCGAGGTGCAGTTGTGTTCTTAAAGACTGATATGAGATCTGAATATCATCAGATAAGAGTGAAAAAGGAAGATATACCCAAGATAACCTTTAGAACAAGGTATAGGTATTATGAGTTTATGGTGATATCATTTGGTTCAACTAGTGCCCCTTTTGTATGGACTTCTAACTTTGAGGAAAGTTTTCTAGAGTTGAAGGAAAAGTTGACCAAAACCTCTATGTTATTGTTGCCTGACCCTAGTGGCCCCTTTGAGTTTTACTATGATGCCTTTGGGAGAGGTTTAGGTTGTCTCTTGAATCAAAAGTAGGAACGTGGTGGCTTATGCTTCTAGGCAGTTGAAGCCTTACGAAGTGAACTACCCAACTCATGATTTGGAATTGGCCGCTATAGTGTTTGCCTTGAAGATATGGAGGCATTACTTGTATGGAGTAAGGTTTGAAGTGTTTTTTGATCATAAGAGCTTGAAGTATATTTTTGATCAAAAGAAGTTGAATATGAAGCAGAGGAGGTGATCTAGTTTTTGAAGGATTATAAGTTTGGGTTAAACTATCACTTTGGAAAGGCCAATGACGCTCTAAGTTGGAAATCTTTGTATGCGTCATGGATGATGGTCAAGAAAGATGATGAGTGATTTCAAGAGTTAGATTGCTTAATCCTAAAGAGAAGAAGAGGATTTCTTGAAAACCCTAGTGTTGGTGGAAGAAGGAAATTTGAAGGGTTTCGCTTGAGGTACGAATGGACTATGGAGGTTTGAAGGAAGAGTTTGCACACCCGTGAGTGATGACCTCCGAAGAAGGATTTTGGAGGAGGCTCACAAGAGCCATTTCACCATACACCCTGGAGCGATGAAGATATATGAAGATGTTAAGAGGATGTCTGGTGGCCAAGTTGAAGAGGGACATAACTGAGTTGGTGAATAAGTGTTTAGTTTGCCAAAAGGTAGAGATTAAACACCAAAAGCCATTTGGTATGTTACAACCATTGGAGATCCTGAAATAGATAGGGGAGAGTATCTCCATGGACTTCATGATGGGTTTACCCAAAATGCAAGCTAGTTTTGAGGCGATGTGGGTGATCACTGACAGATTAATCAAGTCTACTCACTTTTTGCCCATTTGAGCTACTTATCCTTTGGAAAAGTTAGCCCAGCTATATGGTGAAGAGATAGTAAGGCTACATGGTGTACTTTCAACCATAATCTCGGATAGGGACCCAAGGTTTGCCTCTAAATTATTAGGAGCCTTGCAAAAGGCATTTGGGACAAGGCTTTGCCTAAGTACAACTTATCACCCCCAGACTAATGGACAGTCAGAGAGGACTATCCAAACTATAGACATGTTGAGAGCTTGTGTATTGGATAATCGAGGAAGTTGGAATAGATACCTGCCCCTAATTGAGTTTGCTTATACCAATAGTTATCATGCAAGTATAGGTATGACACCCTATAAAGCTTTTTATGGAAGGAAGTGTCAATTCCCCTTACGTTGGTTTGAACTAGTGAGCAAAGTTTGTTAAGACTTGATCTTGTGAGGCAAACCATGGAGCAAATAAGGATGATTAGGGATAAGTTCCTTATGGCTCAAAGTTGCTAAAGGAGTTATGTGAATAAAAGGAGAAAGCATTTAGAGTTCCAAGAGGAAAAAGTTGAGCCTTCGTTTTCTTAGTCATTTTCAAATCGTGAAATGTGTCGGGTTAGTTGCTTATGAAATGGCCTTACCCCCAAATCTGTCAAATCTCCATGACGTCTTTCATGTGTCTCAATTGAGAAAATACCATTCTAATCCTAGTCACTACTTGAGCCTGAAAGTGTACAACTAAGGGAAAACTTAACCTTCAATCTACCGCTATCCCGAATCATGGATCATCGGGTAAAACAGCTGAGGAACAAGACTGTACCCTTGGTCAAGGTGGCTTGGGGTAGAGGAAATATGGAAGAATATACATGGGAGCTAAAGTCTAAGATGAAGAACGAGTATCCTGACTTGTTTATAAATAACAAATTTTGAGGGTAAAATTCTTTTTAAAGGTGAGGAGAAATGTAACATCCTCAATTTCCTTTCATGCTAAATTACCTTAGTACCCTTAAGTAATTAGGCACTTAATGAGAAATTAACGAATTAAGGCTTAATTACGGGATTAATGAGGTAATTATGGGAAGAAAAGTCAAGATAATGCTTAATTAAGATTAAAGAATCTATAATTAAGCGGGTCAAACTCTTAATAGCTTAATTAAACACTAATTATCCGTAATTAGCTTAATCGAGTTTAATTAAGGGTAATTAAGCTTAATTAAAGTTTAATTTATTTATTAATTATGATCATATGAGTTAATCACTAATCCTTGCTGAATCAATTTAATTAAGTTGTATGAGCACTTAATCACATCATTAAAATTCAAATTTAATCAACTAGACAATAAAGTACTGATGACATCACTAAAGTAGAAAAGTAAAAGGCAAGTTTGCTTTATGTAAGACAGTTACTAGGGTTTGTCTAAAGTAAACCCCATAATTAACCATTTTGTCCCTTTAATTACAACAAAATAAAGAAAATATCTCCTCTCTTATGCCCATATACCTACAGTCGACAACAACACACACGCACACACACACACACACACACACATACACACCCATTTACTTCATTTTTCAATTTCTTATTCTCTCTCTAACTCTTAAATCCTCCAACTTCTCTTTACATTTTCTTTCTTCTTCTTCATCTTCGTCTTTTTCATCATTCTCCACCACCATAACCAAACTTTCTTTACTAAGCCCTTCAAAGATCACATCTTTTGGTCTTTGCAGACAAGATTCAAACACTATAAACTTCATTTCTTCAAGAACTCAAGAGCTCTCTCCTTCCTCATTCAAAATTGCCAACTTCATCCACTTGGAAGAACACCATCTTCTTTATTTTCTTCTTCTTGGAATCGCTAAGCTCATCACTAGGTAGTGATCTCTACTCTTTTACTTTTGTTACTCAAGAAGCTTGAAGCTTCGCTCTCACTGTGGCCAAAATCTTCAAGTGCGAACTTAAGAAAGTTTCTGACTCGAGTGTCGAGCTCGATCAAATTGTAAAAACCAAATTACACTAATTTGTAGCAAAGGGTGAAACTCAAGTCGTCTCCCAATGATGACAATGCTAGGTGATCAAAGCTTTGGGGGGGGGGCTTTGTTTGTAATTAAAAAATGGAAGAAACAAAATTACGAGTGCAAGGAATTAAAATGAAATGAAATGAAACAGAATTTGAAATTCTAACCCAAGAATCAAAAGGAAGTAGTTATCACTTAATCATCGGATTCTAAAAATATATATCAACAACCTAAATCAATGATTAACAATGAATCCAATTAAGACCTCAACTCAATTATAACATTGCATATGAAAACCTTCAAGCATTTAATCAACACATAAGTGATTAACTTTAGAAACCTCTAGAACTTAACCAATTCGCGTTAATTTCAAGAACTAATGCAGTTAACCTCATGTTCAAACCTGAAACATGATTCTAATCATCCAATATATTAATCAACTGAACAATATGCAAGTAATTAACCATAGTTTCGAATTGAAAACCTTTAAATTGAAATTGGATCAAGAACAAATAAAGGGGGTAGAAAAACCGATTTGGAATTGTTGAAATTTGAAGGCACCAATCCTTAATAGTGTAACTACTTCTCAGAATCCTTGGATTAGATGTTAAACTACTCCTCCATTGATGGAGGAACATTAGAATTCAGAGTTTAGAGAGGGGGCATAGAGAGAAAGAAAGAAAAACAAAACCGAAAAATTTTCTCTATTCTAAATTCTGTCTCAATGTTCCAAAATTTTGGCCCTCCCTCCTTTTTGGCCAATTCAAAATCAAAATGTCCAAAATAAATCAGTAACAATTTTTTACATTAATCCCCTATCTCTAAGATGAATCTGGACACCGTATTTACAAAATTCTGAATTATAGAAATAAAGTTATGCTAAAATCATGCAATTAAATTCTCTAATTCAGTTAGTAACATTTCTCTAGGTTTTTGGCCAAGACAATGCATCCATTTCGACTTGTGGTCTGAAGGTGATTCGAAGGCCTGGATGTTAGCTTCAAAGCACCACTAGAACGGGCTCAATTAGGTTTTTATGGACCAAGATATGGCCCAAATACTACTGCTTTCTCAGAATCCATGAGTGCACCTCTTCAGCTCACTTCTAGGCCCAATTGTAGCTCCTTATCATTAGAATTGGCCTTTGACCTCTCATAATAATTGTAGGCCTATCTGTCAACTTTCCTACAAGCCAAAGATCATGATCAAATGAGCTCTACAACTCAAGATATGGCCCAAAAACCAAAATAGTGTCAGAATTAGCCTAATGCTAGAAAATTGAAATTAAGCCCAACCAAAACCCCAATCAACACAAAATGATCCAAATTAATCCAATTAGGCATAAAAGAGGATTAATGAACTAAATATGAGGGAAAATAAGTATATAAAAATCCAATTAATCAAATTCCCCCATACTTAGCTCTTGCATGTCCTCATGCAAGACTCAACTAAGCAAATAAAAACATGCAATTTAAAAATCATGGAATAACCAACATGAACAAGCAAATTCTCCAATGAATCATCAAAAGTGCTAAGCTTAAGAGCATACAAGGCATCAAGAGTTTCCCAACAATCAAGGCATTCAACTCCCCACCTCTCAAAAGTGCAAGCCAAACAATATCCTTCAAAGTGCATATAGATCAAGTATAAAAGACCTCATAAGATAGTGTATGAAGCCCTCAACTCTCAAGTGTATGGGCAAAAGTGTTTCACTCATGTCACCTCAATACACACTGCATTATCAAAAGCTTGTTAATCTTCTACTTCTTCACTACTTACAATCATATGCAAACACAAATCAAGAGGACTTTATTCAAGGTTGTAGTGGGGCCAAGGTAAGGGTAGGGAAATATGAGGATATGACAAGATACAACCTAAGAGAACAGAAATAACATTGGTCATTAGATAAATCAAGCCATAACATACTTCTCTCTTTGAACCTACTTTTCCTTTTATCAAAATTCCCCATTTTATTTTATTTTTCTTTTTCTCTCTCTCTCTTTTTTTCACTTTCCTTGCATCCTTTCAAACCCCCACACTTGATCCCAAACACAATAATAATGATGAAACCAATGCACTCCTTATTCCCTAAGGTTGGGTATAACATGGTTTTTCACTTTTAGGCTTGCAATGTGCTAGAATGGTCAAGAAGGCTCAAAGGGGCTAAAACAAGGGGGAAATGCAAGGTAGGCTAAATAGCTAAGTGGCTCAAAATGAAAGAAATGCCTCTATCATATTCATGAATGCATATGAAAAATGTAGCTTCAAAGAAAAATCAAAACAAGTTCTAGAATGACAAAATCTATGAGGGAAAACACACATGAAGAAAGAGAATGACATGAAACACAACCATCCAAAATACGGCTCAAAAGCTCACAAGGGTAGAGTCCAACATACTTAATCATAGCACATCAAAATCAACCAACTAACCCACACATATCAAGAGAGGAAAGAAAAATGAAATCATGTTAGAACCATATCCTCCCTAATGACTAATGACTTAAGTCAACAACTTTCAATTCAATGGAGAACAAGAGCAAAACAATTTTTTTTTCAACAAAATAAGGTAAAAGCAACCATGGAAACAAATCTATAATGCCAAGACTAACTATGAAAAAAGACCTATGACTAAACCATCCTCCCACGCTTCAACTTTACATTGTCCTCAATGTAATGCACAATGGAAATGCAATGCAAGTAAAATGAGGTGAGGGAAGGAAAAGTGGTACTCCCTTAGTGAGTATAAGTGGCTGCTAGCAAGCGGACCTCCTCAATGGTCTCCAAGGGTGCATCCTCATGAAATGGCTTCAAGCGATGACCATTCACTGTGAAGGCTTTATCTATCCCAGGCACCAAAATCTGCATAGCACCATGTGGAAAAATCTTAGTCACTATAAAAGGACCAAGCCACCTAGAGTGAAGCTTACTAGAAAAGAGCTTGAGGTGATAATTGTAGAGGAGCACTTTTGGCCCAATGGAGAACTCCTTCCGTAGCAACATCTTATCATGGATAAGTTTGTCTTCTCTTTGTACATGCGGGACTTCTCATATGCCTCTAATCGGGTCTCCTCCAACTCTTGAAATTAGAACTTCCTGTGGGATTCGGCTTGGCTCAAATCAAGGTTGCAGTTCTTGACTGCCGAATAAGCCCTGTGCTCAATCTCCACTGGAAGGTGGCACACCTTACCAAAGACAATCCTATAGGGAGACATGCCCAAAGTAGTCTTGTAGGCAGTGCGGTAAGCCCATAGTGCATCCTCAAGTCTTTTGCTCCAATCCTTCTTATTCGGCTACATTGTTTTCTCTAGAATCCGCTTCAACTCCCTATTTGATACCTCAGCCTGTCTATTAGTCTATGGATGGTATGGAGTTGAGACCATGTGGGTGACACCATATTTCTTCAGCAGGATTGCCATGTTCTTGTTACAAAAATGGCTCCCCTGATCACTGATGATTGCCCTGGGCACTCTGAACCTGCAAAAAATGTGTGATCTGATAAAATTTACAACAACATGAGAATCATCAGTCTAGGTGGCCTTGGCCTCCATCCACTTGGAGACATAATCAACAGCCAGCAGAATATAAACAAAACCAAATGAGACAGCAAATGGACCCATAAAGTCAATACCCCCAACATCAAGTTTCTCACAAAATAATAAGGGCTGTTGAGGCATCTTATTCTTACAAGAAATGGTAGCTGTAACATCCCCACTTTCGTAAACAGAACATAATGGGAACTTTGAATTATTTCCCTTAGGCAATATGAGAATTTCTCAGGCAGCATTATGCCATGACTATTCTCACACTTGGAATTATAGAGTAGTGTAACACTGCCATTGAAAATATGGCACTACCATATGTTAAAAATTAAAAAATGACAAAAGTGCCCCTATAAACTTTTGTTAATCACAGTGATACCCTGAATTTTTTAGAAATTATGTTTTGATCTCAAAAACTTATTTCCACAATAACCCTAGAACTTTTCATAAAATGATCTTTATGTCCACCCTAGAACTTTTCATAAAATGACTTTTATGTCCCCACATATATAGGATTAGCAGAATAGGGTTTTAAACAGAGTAGAATCACATGGTGAAACCGTAGAAGTTTAAATCTCTGCCGATTGGGCCATGAAGGCAGTCGGGTGTGAAATGACGTGGGGTGCCCTAAACTTGCTCAAAATTATGGAAATGCCATTAGTTATAGAAAACAGAAAACAAAAAGGCTCCGAATTTACGAAAATGTCTAATTTATGCCGTTAATTCACTTATTCGGTTTCAATAGTTATGTAAGGGCAATTAGAGATTAACTAAATATTAATTAAGAGTTAATTAGATATTAGTTAGAGAGATTTGGCTTAAGATAAATTAAAATGAACATGTAGATATCTTACAAACTATTAAGTAACATTTTACCGGTTTGGAGAAAATCGGTAAATATTCGGTGTTCTAAACTGCCAGAGCCGAATCAGTAGAATTTTACATTGATAACCTTAGGTTGAATGGCTGAAATTCAGCCACCTCCACCACTCTCGATGGCGCCATATGGCAGCCATATGATAGAAAAATTTGGCCAAATCATGACCATTGAAACCAAATATCTCAAGTCATCCTTATCTAGGTCATAAAGCCTAGAAAAAATCTCACCCACCTCCCTTCATTATGTGCCCTCCGCCTTGTTTCAGCCTCCTTCCATCTCTTCTCCTTCTTCTTACTTTCTTTCCTTACCTCCATGGACAAGAACTTCAAGCTCAAGATTGGAAGCCCTATTGACCTCAAATCCTCTTGCTCCTTTTATGAAAATTGATCCTCACCTCCTTCTCTACAAAACCCCTCTAACAATTTCATGATTAAGCATCAAATAGAGCCTCCCCACATTCATATGAGCTGCTGCCATGATGCAGGAAGAAGGCTAGGAGTTGGTTCTTGGTTTCCTTGCTTCCATAGCTTCAAGGATTTCAAGGTAGGTAGCTTAAATCCTTGGTTGTTTGGTATATCATGTGATTATGTGGCTGCTATGTTCTTCTCATGCCATACTTGTATGGCGGTGCTTTGATGGTCTTCTAATGTTTTGAGGTGGGAAAACTTGGTTTAAGTTGAGGAATTTATCAAAAACTCAAAAGGGAGCTAAGCATAATCTGTTATTGTGAGAAAACCCTACGACGTTCGTACTGGCGGAGTGTACAGCTCTGCCTAAAGCCGTTTAAAGTTGATGAATCTATTTTTATATGAAACTAGACATCCAGGGCTTTCCATACATATAAAATATAAGGCCATTGGATTATTATTGAATTAGTTATGAATTTTTGAAGTTTAACCTAGAAATCTGGATTCTTACCTGGGCAGTATGAGTTGAGAAGGGTATAACTCATCCTATATAACTCCAAATTGAGAGAAATCAAAGTTGTTTGAAAGCTAATAATAGAACATCCCATAAAAATTTCAGAACTAGATTCGTTGCCTTTTGTTCCCAGCACACCAATGAAGTTAACTTAAGTTTAACCCAGGCTGGAACAGGGTAATCCAGTAAGGTCAAGTGTCAGGACTCATAACTCAAAATATACTTAGGCAAATGACATGAAACTTATTTCATTTGAAAGCTTGTTCTGTTAGCTTTAATTTGATATAAATTTCGTATGATTTCACCTAGGTTTCTATTTTTAGTGAATTTTTACTTATAAGAACCCAATTCTGGCTAAGAACAGGGCAGTTTGAGATAAAATTTTTATATCTTGAGTTATACAAATCAAAATGAGATGGGACTAAAAAGGTTAGAAACTAGACACATAATGCTATGACATATCCAAAAATTAGATTCAAATGAGTTGAATTGCAATAAAAGTGGAGTATACCAAACTCGAGCAGAACAGGAGAGAATGAACCGAAAACCCAATTGGTGCTTGAATTGAAATTGATGAATGATGCTATATATATATATATATATATATATATATATATATATATATATATATATATATATATATATATATATATATATATATATATATATATATATATTTGCTGGTCCATATTGAGTTGCAAGTTTGTACATTTGCATTGGTTGCCTGGCACTATTCATGGGGAAGCGGACTCGATCCGTTATGCTGCCGAAATTCCAGCAGAAATATGTGAATTATGTGATTGTTATGAACATTTATATGTTATGCTCATTAGATTCATATATGCAAGGATGATTTAAGTATAATATGAAGTATATGAATGAATGCATGTAGCATATGCATGTATAATCATGTCCAAAGAAGAATAAGATTTATGAGAACTTGCAAGAAAGACGTACCAAACTACCACGTGAGGCATGGCATAGACTCAGCTAGCATGGGATAGAGTGGTACTGTCTAAGACTTGGGCCAGCCCTCGACCAGATTTAAGTGGAATAGACCGGTGTGAGGGTTGAGGAAAGTAAACCTGTCACTCATGTATAGGTACGAGCTCGGACCTGAAAAGCAGGCTATCACCGAAGGGTGAGAGAGGCCATTCACCTCCGGGGGATCAAGTACAGAATGGCAAGGTTAAGCTGCAAGTTAAAGAAGAGATAAATTAAGTCAAGTGCACTTGCATACATTCAAGTATAAGCATCTATATGTGCATCTCCAATTATCTAGTTAAGCCATAATGCTATTATGATCCTTGTTGAAGCATGTTATACTATCTGTATTTCTATGTCTGTCATGTGATATGGCAAGTGGTTGTTAAAATATAACCCGCTTCGAGAAAGATGTTTTCAACTTAAAATTGAACCGCTGCATGCGTATATATACTCACATTTTCATAATAAACCGAGTCGGCTGGGATGTTTATGATGGCACTGTATGAGTAATAGTTTGAGTTTACCTACTGAGAACCTTAGGTTTTCACTGCCTGCTTGTATGTTTTTCTTTTCCGTAAACATTCCAGCACCTAAGTTGGAAATCAAGTACGAAGCAGAGCACTGGGACAATTTCTGAGCAAGACTTGGACACAAACCAGACTAAGAGACTATTGAAGTTAGCTAGTGACCAGTCAAAAGCAAGTTTGGTGTATTATGTTAGTCACCATTACTTTTAATTGTAATTATTTTATCCTCTATGTATCAGAGACGACGAAGTTTATGAACCATTAGCCAATAATAAAGTGTGCAGTTGAAGGGTCATATATTATATTTTCCATATTTTTAAAGTTTTCTTAGCACAGTGACAACCTCTTAATATAACTCCATGACTCAAGCATGGCTTATATAAGAGAGGGTGTTACAGTACCTGTCTTCTGACATTGTTCACAACTCTTACAATAGGTATAAGAATCACGAAATAATGTAGACTAGTAAAAACCATAATCTAAAACCTTTCTAGCAATGTGTTGTGGGCCAAAGTGGCCATTGCAAGCAAGTGTATGACAAAACTGCAAAATGGAAGGAATCTCAAGCTCATGCACATAGCGCCTAATGATCTGGTCATTACATATGCACCATAAATAAGGATCATCCCAGACATAATACTTAGCCTCACTTCTAAGTTTATCTATTTGGTGCTTTTTAAAGTAAGCAGGCAACTCAGAAGTAACCAAATAATTCACCAAGTCAGCATACCATGGGTCCTTACCTCGCAGCTTTAAAAGCTGCTCATTTGGGAAGTTATCACGGATAGAAAGGGGCTCTAAGGACTGTGGAATCCAGCTCAGATAGTCCACCACTAGGTTCTCAGCTCTACTATTATCCTTGATCTCTATGTCAAACTCTTGCAATAGCAATATCCACATGATAAGTCAAGGCTTCACATCTGGCTTCTTTAATAGGAACTTTAATGCTGCATGATTAGAAAAAATAGTCACTTTAGTTATTAGCAAATAAGCATGAAATTTATTTAAAGCAAAAATGATAGCCAGAAGCTCCTTTTCAGTAGTGGTATAGTTAGCCTATACAGAATCCGGGGTCCAAGAAGCATATGCTATGACATGCTAGGAAAGGAAAGCACCAACTGCAAGATTTGATGCGTTACACATGAGCTCGAATGGGTACTCCTAGTTTGGTGGCTGAAGAACAGGAGCATAAATCAGGTGCCGTTTCAATTGGTCAAAAGCTCTCCTGCACTCATCATCAAACTGGAAG
Organism: Pterocarpus macrocarpus; assembly: GCA_031439585.1. NCBI lineage: Eukaryota > Viridiplantae > Streptophyta > Magnoliopsida > Fabales > Fabaceae > Pterocarpus > Pterocarpus macrocarpus. The sequence goes on from CM062515.1 coordinate 32,913,705, forward strand.
TCTACATCCTTCTACAATAGCTTGGAAAGCAAAAAGACAATTTTGCTGAAGTCTTGGATGAATCACCTGTAAAAACCTGCATATCCAAGAAAAGAACACACTTCTCGCATGCATGTAGGGTAAGGTAAAGAAGCAATAACATCAATCTTGGACCTATCAACAGCAGTACCCTCACTAGAGATGACATGTCCTGAGACTATACCATGCCTGACCATAAAATGACATTTTTCAAAATTCAATACAAGGTGTGCCTCAATACACATACCCAATACCCTAGCAAGGCTATCCAAGCATGCATCAAATGAAGAACCATAAACAGTAAAATCATCCGTAAAGACTTCCATATAATTCTATAGGAAATCAGAAAAGATACTCACCATGCATCTCTGAAAAGTACCTAGGGCATTATATAAGCCAAAAGGCATCCTCTGGTATGCAAATGTGCCAAATGGACAGGTGAACGTTATCTTCTCTTGATCTTTAGGTGCAATGTGGATCTGAAAATAGCTAGAAAACTCATCAAGGAAACAGTAGTGTGATTGACCTGCCAATCTCTCCAATATCCGATCAATGAAAGGCAATGGGAAGTGATCCTTCCTAGTGGCCTGGTTCAGCTTCCTGTAGTCTATATAGACTCTCCAGGCATTTTGCACTCTTGTGATAGTGTTTGCATAGTTTTTAAGTTTTGGTTGATAGTTAGTGTATTAAGAGGTAGATTTTATTATTTTTGGCAATTGAACTTTTTCAAACCAATATGAGGGCACTTGATCCTACAGGAAAACCACATTCTGAGAAAGGCTCAATTCTCAAAAAGAATTGAGGTCACCCTTGTTTTTGCCAAATTCCATCATTTAGATAGAGTTTTTGAGGTTTTTCAGTCTTTTCGAGATGTTGCTGGTATTTTTGCAAAAGATTTTGTGCTCCGATTGAGCTGATTTTTGGTCAGTTGAAGGAAAATGACCTCCTGAGCAATATTTTTAGCTTTGCTCAAAACTTTTCATTTGGAAGCCAAATTCCTTCATCTTGGCCACTTTTTTAATTTTTCAAGATTTTTCTTTGCATTTTTGGACTCCTTGAGGTTCAAATATTTGAGTTGTGGTGGTCCCAAAAATTTTAAAAATCATTTGGTAGTATTTTTCATTTTTTCTTGATTAATTTTTAGTGTTTGTTTGCATTCTTTTGTGTTTTGTGTGAGGTGGTGACATAAGTGCATGATTAGTTCTATTTTTGCCTTGTTTAGTGCATGCCTAGGTCTGATTTGAATCTTGATTTAGTTTAGTTGCATTTGATCCTGAGATTAAGAGAACGCTTAGATTGATTAGATCAACTAGAAGGAGATCATTTGACCCTGCCTTGGCTGAGGACAATTCATCCAACAATTCTGCTTACAACTCACCTATTTCTGTTTCTAGCTTAGTATCTAATTCTGATTCTATGCATAGTATTCCTATTGCTAACCATCCTAATTTTGCAGGAAATATGGCTAACAATCATGATAGAACATTGAAGGAACTTGCAGCACCTAATGTCAATTATCAAGCTCTAGCCATCCAGTATCCAGAATTAAATGCAGATTTTGAGCTCAAATTAGGATTGATACACTTGCTCCCCAAGTTTCATGGTTTGGTTGGAGAGGATCCGCAAAAGCATCTCAAGGAATTCCATGTGGTATGCTCAACCATGAAGCCACATGGAGTTGATGAAGATCACATTAAGCTAAGAGCTTTTCCTTTCTCACTTGATGGAGCTGCAAAGGACTGGTTATACTATTTGCACCCTGGTTCAATTACATGCTGGCAAGACATGAATAGGTTGTTTCTAGAGAAGTTCTTCCCTGCCTCAAGAGCTGCTGCCATCAAAAAAGATATTTGTGGCATAAGGCAAATTACTGGTGAGACATTGCATGAATATTGGGAGAGATTTAAGAAATTATATGTGAACTGCCCACACATCAAATAAGTAACCAACTCTTAATCCAATACTTCTATGAAGGACTTCTACCAATGGACATAAGCATGGTGAATGCTGCCTCAGGAGGAGCTTTAGTTGATAAAATACCTACCGCAGCCCGAGACTTGATTGCCAATATGGTTGCCAATGCTCAACAATTTGGCACTCGAGCCATAGTGTCCACTAGGGGAGTTAATGAGCTGCAATCTTCTAATGCAAACCAACAGCGCATGGAGAACAGAATTAGGGAGTTAACCCCACTAGTTAGGCAATTAGCCATTGGTCAAAAGTAGCAGCAGCCCCAATCTCATCCAGCAGTGGCAAATATTCGTGGCATTTGCTGCCTCCCAGGCCACACTTCAGATTTATGTCTAGAATTACATGAGAGGAATGAAACCTTGGCTGGAATATTTCCTGGCAGACATTATCAACAACCACAACAGCAGTAGTAGCAGAGAAATTATGACCCTTTCTCCAATACCTACAATCCTGGATAGAGGGACAACCCAAACTTGAGGTATGGTAATAGCTCCAACCAGTTTCAGCAGCAGCCACAGTTTAGGCATCAAGCAGCAGGGCAACCATACCCACAACAACAAGTGAAACAAGAGAAACCACAAGCCAGCAGCAGTGCAGAACCTAGCCTTGCGGATTTAGTGAAGCAGATGGCAACTAACAGCCTCCAATTTCAGCAAAGAATCGAAGCCAGCATTCAAAATCTACAAACACAGATTGGTTAGTAGGCCACAACAGTTAGTAAGCTGAAATCTCAAGGTTCTGGGAACCTCCTTCCCAAACCATGAGCAACCCAAAGAATATGAGTGCCATCACCTTGAGAAGTGGCAAGGAGCTGCAAGCACAAAACCAAGTAGAAAAATCAGATTCTGCTGCAAAACCAAGTTCTAAAGCAAAAACAAATTCTGCTGCAAAACAAAGTTCTAAAGCAAAAACAAATTCTACAAAAAAATTGGATGATACAGAACCAATCAGAATTGATGCATCCAAGAGCAGCAGCAGTAGTAAACAATCTGAACTAAATGTTCCACTGCCCTTCCCCAATAGAGTGACACAAAACAAGAAGCAGGCAGAAGCTGAATTAGACAAGGAGATTATGGAGACATTCAGAAAAGTGGAAGTCAATATTCCACTCTTGGATGCAATCAAGCAGATTCCCAAATACGCCAAGTTTCTCAAAGACTTGTGCACTCATAGAAGGAGGCTGAAGGGAAATGAAAAGGTAAGCATGGGCAAAAATGTTTCTGCCATCATTCAGCCAAGCATTCCTCCAAAATGCAAGGATCCAGGGACTTTCACTATTCCATGCATCATAGGAAGCAACCAATTCAGTGAAGCCCTGTTGGACCTTGGAGCTTCAATCAATGTGATGCCAAAGTCAGTTTATCAATCCTTGCAAATTGGAGAGCTCAAGCCAACGGGAATGGTGATCTAACTTACCAACCAAAGCACAATACACCCTGAGAGAGTTTTAGAAGATGTGTTAGTAAGAATAAATGAGCTTATTTTTCCTGCTGATTTCTATGTGCTAAACATGGAGGATGATTTGCATGTTAATTAACTAACATTAATCTTAGGTAGGCCATTTTTGAAAACTACAAAAACTAAGATTGATGTGCATTCTGGTACATTATCCATGGAGTTTGGGAATAGTAAAGTGCATTTCAATTTGTTTGATGCCATGCGATATCCACCAGAAGAACATTCTATTTTTCACTTAGATATTATTGATGATGTGCATGAAAATTTGTTGGATGAATTTCCTGAAATTATTGGCATTAAAGATGAATTCAAGTGTTTAGATTGTGATGGAATTCAATCATTATGTACTATTTGTGCTGAGATTGATGCATGCCTCCATGATTCAGATTTTGAACAATTTGATTCTGCTGATTTACATTCTGCAACTTTTGGTTCTGATTTTAATTCTATGCCATCTGTTTCTGCCCATTCTGGTTGCGCAAATTCAGTTCCTGTTTCTGTTAAAAATTTTGATTGTGCAGTTTCTATAGACTTTATTTCTGCAAGCTTTTAATTTGTTAAACCTGCTGCTGATAGTGCAAATTCTACTGTTTCTGCTAAAAATTTTGATCTTACTGATTTTGTTTTTGTTAATTTGAATTCTGATTCTGTTGTTACTGATTCTGCTATTTCTAATTCTACTGTTACTATTTCTAATTCTATTGTTGCTGTTTCCATTGATCCTAGTTCTGTATTTGCTGTTTTAGATCTTGAAAGTTCTGATCCTGCTATCTTACATTCTGCTGTTCCTGTTTCTATTTCTATAAATTTTGTTTCTACTGTTTCTAATGGTTTAACTTCTGCTGCGGCAGTTACATTTCGTGATTCTATAAATTCTGATTCTGCAGTCAATTTTACTGATCCAGTTTATACAACTTCTGCTGCTTTTTCTTCCATAGGATATGATGATGTTGTTTTGTAGAATTACTCTCAAGTTTTAGGTGCTGAAGCTAAATTAGCAACTTCCATACAAGAGCCACCAACTTTGGAGCTGAAACCACTTCCAGAAAATCTAAAATATGCATTTTTGGCACCAAATGAGAAGCTGCCAGTTATTATAGCCAAGGATCTGCAACCAGAACAAGAAGAGAAGCTGCTGAATGTTTTGAGGCAAAACATGAAGGCTATAGGGTGGACACTTGCAAACATACCTGGAATTAGCCCCTCTACGTGCATGCACAGAATTAAGTTAGAAGAAGGTGTGAAACTAGTGAGGCAACCCCAAAGATGGCTCAACCCACTGATTTTGGATGTAGTGAAGAAGAAGGTGAGCAAGTTGCTGGCTGCAGGAATTATCTACCCAATTTCAGACAGCAAGTGGATAAGCCCAGTGCAAGTAGTCCCTAAGAAAATCGGCATAATAGTAGTGAAGAATGCAAACAATGAGCTGGTGCCAACAAGAGTATAGAATAGCTAGAAGGTATGCATTGACTATAGGAAGTTGAACTAAGCCACCCAGAAGGACCATTTCCCTTTGCACTTCATTGACCAAATGCTAGAGCAGTTGGCGGGTTAATCATACTACTACTTTCTTGATGGTTTTTTCGGCTACTTCCAGATTCATATTGCATCAGAGGATCAAGAGAAGACCACTTTCACCTGTCCATTTGGCACATTTGCATACAAAGGATACCCTTTGGCCTATGCAATGCCCTGGGTACATTTCAAAGGTGCATGGTGAGTATATTCTTTGATTTTCTAGAGGACTGTATGGAGGTTTTTATGGATGATTTCACTATTTATGGGGCCTCTTTTGATGCATGTTTGGATAGCCTTACTAGAGTTTTGAGTAGATGTGTTGAGTCACACCTTGTCTTGAATTTTGAGAAGTGTCATTTTATGGTTAGGCAGGGTGTAGTCTTAAGACATATTATCTCTAGGGAGGGTATTTCTATTGATAAGTCCAAGATAGATGTCATTGCTTCTTTGTCTTACCCCGCATGCGTGCGGGAAGTACGTTCTTTTCTTAGCCATGCAAGTTTCTATAGGCGTTTCATTAAGGACTTCAGCAAAGTAGCACTTCCGTTATCTAGGCTATTGCAGAATGAGGTTGACTTCTAGTTTGATGAAGAGTGTAAGAGAGAATTTGACCAGCTGAAGCAGCATCTCATTTCTGCTTCGGTGCTTCAACCGCCGAACTGGGAGCACCCATTTGAGCTGATGTGTGACACCTCCAACTTTGTAGTTGGAGCAGTTCTTTCACAGAGGGTTGGGAAGACACCTCATGTCATAGCTTATGCTTCCCGGACCTTAGATTCTGCACAGGCTAACTATACCACCATTGAGAAGGAGCTTCTTGCTATTATTTTTGCTTTAGATAAATTCTGTGCTTATCTTCTGGGAACTAAAGTGACTGTCTTTTTTGATCATGCAGCATTGAAGTTTCTGCTGAAGAAGTCAGATGTTAAGCCCAGGCTTATTAGGTGGATGTTGCTGTTGCAGGAGTTTGATATTGAGATCAGGGACAAAAGTGGAGCTGAGAATCTAGTAGCAGATCACTTGAGCTGAATCTCACAGTCCCTAGAGCCTCTTCTTATCCATGAGACCTTCCCAAATGAGCAGCTTCTACAACTGCAAGGTAAGGACCCATGGTATGCTTATCTAGTTAACTATCTGGTTGCTGCTGAGTTGCTTGCTTATTTTAAAAAGCATCAGGTAGATAAACTTAGGAGTGAGGCTAAGTATTATGTGTGGGATGATCCATACTTGTGGAGGATGTGTAGTGATTAGGTTATTCGACATTGTGTGCATGAGTCTAAGATACTATCTATTTTGCAGTTTTGTCACACTCTTGCCTGCGGTGGCCACTTAGGTCTATAGCGCACTACTAGGAAGATTTTAGATGCAGGTTTTTATTGGCCCACATTATTCCGTGATGCTTACACATATTGTAAGAATTGTGAACAATGCCAGAAGACAGGTAGTATTTCTCATAGGAATGAGATGCCTCAGCAGCCCTTATTATTCTGTGAGATATTTGATGTTTAGGGTATTGATTTTATGGAGCCTTTCCCTGTTTCTTTTGGTTTTGTTTACATATTACTGGCGGTTGATTATGTCTCCAGGTGGGTGGAGACCAAGGCCACCCAGACTAATGATTCTTCTGTTGTTATAGACTTTATTAGATCACAAATATTTTGTAGGTTTGGAGTGCCCAGAGCTATCATCAGTGATCAAAGGAGCCATTTCTGTAATTGGAATATGGCAACCTTGTTGAAGAAATATGGTGTCACCCATAAGGTCTCAACTCCATACCATCCGCAGACTAATGGACAAGCAGAGGTATCGAATAGGGAGTTGAAGCAGATCTTAGAGAAAACTGTGTAGCCAAACAAGAAAGATTGGAGCAAGAGGCTTGAGGATGCTTTATGGGCCTACCACACTGCCAATAAGACATCTTTAGGGATGTCTCCTTATAGGATTGTCTTTGGTAAGCCATGCCACCTTCCACTGGAGATTGAGCATAGAGCTTATTGGGCAGTCAACCACTGCAACTTGGATTTGAGCCAATTCGAGCTTCATAGAAAGCTCCAGCTTCAGGAGTTGGAAGAGATCCAACTAGAGGCCTATGAGAACTCCCGCTTGTACAAGGAGAAGACCAAACTCATCCATGATGAGATGTTGCTGCGGAAGGAGTTCTCAATTGGCCAGAAAGTGCTCTTCTACAATTCTCGTCTCAAGCTCTTTTCTAGTAAGCTTTGTTCTAGATGGCTTGGTCCCTACATTGTTACTCAGATTTTTCCCTATGGTGCTGTGCAGATTGTGGAGTCTGGGACAGATAAGTTTTCACTGTGAATGGCCACCACTTGAAGCCATTTCATGAGGAGCTACCTTTGGACACCAATAAGGAGGTTCGCTTGCTAGCGGCCACCTACACTTGATAGGGGAGTTCTCCTTTCCCTCTCTTGCATTGTTCTACTTGCCTCACATTTTCTTTGTTGCATTACATTGGGGGCAATGTTGAATTGGAGTGGGCGGGGGGGTTGATTAGCTTTAGTTATTTCTCATGTGCTTATTCCAATTAGTCTTGCATTTTGGGTGTATTTTGCCATAGTTACTTTTACCTTGTTTTGTTGTCATAATAATTGTTGATCTTGTTCTCTTTTGATGAATTGAAGGTTGTTGAGTTAGTACATTAGTCATTAAGGAGGATAAAGTTCCAACATGATTTCATTGTTCTTTTCCCTCTTGAGATGTGTGAATTTAGTAATTAATCTTGATTTGCTATGATTGAGTATGATGAACACTACCCTTGTGAGCTTTTGAGCTATGTATTGGATGGTTGCATTTCATGCCATTCCTTTCTTTCTTGTGTGTTCATCCTTCATAGTTTATGTCATTCTAGAACTTGCTTTGATTATTCAAAGAGGCTACATTTTCATATGCATTCATGGACATGATAGAGGCATTTCTTTTCATTTTAGCTGCTTGGCCATATAGCCCACCTTGCATTATTTCCCTTGTTAGCCCCTTTGAGCCTTGTTGACCTTTCCTTGACTTCTAGCACATTACAAGCCTAATTGAAAAACCATGATTTTACCTAACCTTAGGGGATAGGAAGGCATTGGTTTCTTTATTATTGTGTGCTTGGGATCAAGTGTGGGGGTTTTGCCCGGGACGTGCAAACATCAAAGTGTGGGGAGGTGCAAGGAATTAAAAAGAAACAAAAAAAAAAAAAGAAAACACAAGAGAAAAAGAGAAAAAAGGAAGAAAAGAAAAGAAAGAAGTGAATAAAATGACGAGTTTTGATGAAGGGAATGAATATGATATGGAATGACTTGGGGAAACCCCCACATTTGTGAACTTGGCTTGTATCTTGACCAATGTTTCTCCTATTACCTTGGGTTTTACCTTGTCATATCTTCATATTTCCTACCCTTACCTTAACCCCATTACAACCATTAATAAAGCCCTCTTGATTTGTGTTTGCATGTGATTACAAGTAGTGGAGAAGTAGAAGATTAGCAAGCCTATGGTAATGCCTATTCTATTGAGGTGAATTGAGTGAAACACTTTTACCGACACACTTGAGGGTTGATGAGCTTCATACATACACTATCTTGTGAGGTTCTTCATACTTGATCTTTGCACTTTGAGTGATGTTACTTGGTTTACACTTTAGAGAGGTGGGAGTCAATTAATTTGATTGTTGGAAAATTCTTGATGCCTTGTATGTTATTTTCTCCATAAACTTAGCACATTTGATGATTCATTGGAGAATAAGTTTTTCCATATTGGGTATTGAGTTTAGGTTGTGGTTGGTTTTTAGTTTCTTTGGTTAACCTTCTTTAGGTTGAGTCTTGCATGAGGACATGCAAGGGCTAAGTGTGGGGGAATTTGATGAATTGGAATTTTATATACTTATTCTTCATTATATCTAGCCCATTAACCCTCTTTTGTGCATATTTGAATTGACTTGGACCATTTCCTATTAATTGGACCTTGGTTGGACTTTGATCTAATTTTCCTGTACTAGCCTTATTCTAACACTATTTTGGTTTTTGGGCCATAACTTGAGTTATACACCTCATTTTGGTTGATTCTTAGTTTGTAGGAAAGCTGAGAGCTAGGCCTACAACTCTTATGAAGAGGTCAGAGGCTAATTCGGGAGTCTTCAAGCTGAATTTGGGCCTTAAAGTGGACTCAAGAGATGTAGTCGCGGATCCTGAGTAGTGTGCACTATTTGGGCTACATCTCGGGCTATAGGAATCCAATTGAGGTAAAATTGGTGCCATTGGAAAGCTAACTTCTAGGCCTACAACTTTTCTTTAGATCACTAGTGCAAATAATGACATCTTCTGGTCCAAACATTCGGTTGAAGTTCACTGACGGATCCAATAAAGCTGAATTAGTATTTTTAGCATAAGTTTCCTTCCACAAGTCCAATTGATGTAGATGAGGAGTCTGTTTTCAGATTTAGAAGAGAGGATTAATGTAATTAGTTAATTAGTGTGTTAATCATAAGTATATATAGAAGGGAACCCGAAATGGTTAGGGACCTTTTTGACTCATTTTACTTTTGATCAGAATTTTGAAAAATACAACTACTTCTTCTTCTTCTTCTTCTTCTTCTCTCTCTCTTTCTCTCTCGCGTGTTTTCCTCCATTAATGGAGCAGTAATTCTCCTCTAATTCAAGACATCAAGTGAAGCAATTAGGCTCTTGAGGATTGGTGCATCATTTGGATGCAAGACAACAATTCGGTTTCATCTCTCCTTCTCTCATTCTTAATTTCATGCATGAATTGAAGTTCTTCATTCGTGAATGTTGATTAGGAATGTGATCATGTCATATATGATTCGGTTGATTGTTGTGAATTGATTACTGAAGGAGTGTGAATTATGTTTCAGATCTAATCATATGATTAGTTGCATTGGTGTGTGGAACTAATTTAATTCAATTTTGTTTTAAAGGTTTCTGAATCAAATTGATTGTGTAATTGGTTGAATTCATGGAAGTTACCATGTGAATGATAGATATAGATTGACGTTTCATTTAAATCTAAGTCTAATCACCGAATTGGAGTGATGCATATAGTTAGAATCCAATGATGGAGTGTTAATTGTATTTATCTTGTGTCTTGGACTAGATCTTCTATCACTCATCAATTCTGTTTTATTTTTGTTTAAACATTTTGCATTTCAACTGTTTGATGAAACAAACCCCCTGAATTTTCTGATCAAATGGTGCATTCATCTTAGGGAAACGATCCAAGTTGCTTACTATACTATAGTTGCTTTTCGATTTAATTTGCTCATGTTATGACGCGCGAGTCAGAGTTCACTATTGTTATGCCAGTCTTCTTGGGAACCATTTGCACCGGCTCACCCACTTGCTGTCTGAAATTAGATAAATGATGCCAAAGCTAGAAGCTTGCTGACTTCTTTCTTCACCACGTCCAAAATTAGAGGGTTTAGTCTCTTCTAGGGTTGCCTTACTGGTTTCACTCATTCCTCCAATTGTATTCTATGCATGCATGTGGAGGGGCTAATTCTAGAAATATCTGCAAGTGTCCAGCCTATATCCTTCATGTTCTGCCTCAGGATGTTCAACCGCTTCTCTTCTTGTTCAGGCTGGAAATCTTTGGCTATGGTGATAGGCAGCTTCTCATTGGCTGCTAGAAATGCATATTTCAGATCTTTTGGCAGTGGTTTCAGCTCCAAGGCGGGTGGCTCTATCATGGATGATGCTAATCTTGGTGTTGCCTATGTTGGTTTTGCTTCAGCACTTACAATCTGTGAAAATTTCTGCATAACAAGATCACCATGTCCTATGGAAAAATCAATACAAGTATCATGATGTGCAGATTTGTAACAACTAGAGTCAGAAAATAAAATGGCAAAAACAAATTTATCTAACTCATTGCATGATAAAATTGAATTTTGTACAAATAGGGTCAGAAAATGCAAAATCAGAATTAGAATAAAAAAAACTCAACTTTCAGAATCTGAAAATTTTAAATTTAATTTAATAAAAACAGAAACTGTAGAATCAGTTTTTACTGTAGCAGAATTTTCAGGAATAGAATCTGCATAAATTTCACCACCAGAATCTGTTTTAACAAATTCAAAACCTGCAGCTTCAGAAATAAAATTACCCAAAACATAATTTGATAAAACAAAGTTAGAATTCACAAAATCAGAAAGTGTAGAATCAAGAACTACACAAACAGCATCAGAATTTACATTTTCAAAACCTGCAAAAATTACAAATCTAGAAACTGAATCTGTTTTAACTACAGCAGAATTGTCAAAACTAGAATTCATAGAATTTAATGTAGTAGAATTAAAATTTACAGAATTTGCAGAAACAGAATTATTAGAAATTCCAAAATCTGCGCAAACAGAATCTAAACCTGCACAACCAGAATCTATTCTAACAAATTCAGAACCTATAGAACCTTAAATATCAGAATCAAAATTAGCAGAATAAAATTGTTTAGAATCTGAACCATGTAGGCATGCATCAATCTCAGCACAAACAGGACATACATTATGAATTCCATCACAATCTGAACAATGAAATTCATCTCTAATGCCTACAATTTCAGGAAAATCAGTCAACAAATTCTCATGCACATCATCAACCAATGAATCGATGATATCTAAATAAAACACAGAATGCTCTTCTGGTGGATATCTCATGGCATCAAACAATGTACCTTGCTATCTCCAAATTCCATGGACAATGTACCAGAGTGCACATCAATCTTTGTCTTAACAGTTTTAAAAAATGGCCTACCTAAGATTAATGTTTGTTGATTAGCATGCATATCATCCTCCATGTTTAACACATAGAAATCAGCAGGAAAAATAAGCTCATTTACTCTTACCAACACATCTTCTAAAACTCCCTCAAGATGAATTGTGCTTCAGTTGGCAAGTTATGTAACACCCTAATAAACCCATACTACGCTTAAGTCGTATTACGGCGTTTTATTAGTTGTTACTTATGCTCGTGGAAAACTAAACTTCACTTGAAATTAAATTACGGGGAAAATACGGTAAAATTTTTTTTTTGAAATATAAATACGTCATCACTTTTGGAAAGTAAAGCCTTGTGCGAGAAGATAGCAATAAACGAGCGTATCGCAAATATTTCAGTATAAATTGAAGGAACAAGGGATAAATTAAAATCCCATGCATTCAAATTACTACTACAACCACATAAATATAATTAGTCTCATAATATCCAACAAATACATAAAAAGGGAACTCATGGTCATGCCATGGCCCCAAAATCAAAGGTACATAAATCTGACAAGGTCCAATACAAAATGAAATACATAGGATAAGGAACACAAATAAAAATAGGCTCATGCAGACACATGTTGATTTCTCTACCTCTCCCGTGCCTCTCGATCGGATGGCTCAAGTCCTCGAGTGCCTGTCCCCCTCGCTCCTCGGCCTCGGGGTACGTGAGGAGTACGGATAATGCGAGGGTGCCTACTGATCACCTCAATGTGACGCACGCGACGGCCTAGGGTATAGCTGGCCAAGGAAGAACGTGCCTCGGAGGGATCCTCCTTGGACTCGGCAGGGTGATACTCGGGGAGCGGCGGTGAAGCGGCCCTAGGAATGGCCGTCGAGCTCACATCTATCATAGGGATCTCCGGCGGTGGCACGAACTCGGCTGCGGGCAAACCCGGCGACATCGGCTCCATCTCGATGTCGGGCAACGGCTCAGGCGGAAAATCCCAAGGACCTAGGGGCTGTCCAAGGTCGGCCGATGAAATGTCTGCAGGGGCTGGCGGGACTCTTGGCTCCTCTTCCTCAAAAATCTGACCCAGGTAAAAATATGTGCGGACTATTGTGGTGGTCGTGGCCACAATAGCGTGAGCATCTCCATCATAAGCCCACTCATGGTGGGGAAGGTCCACGCTCCACTCCACGGGGTGAGCCATGAGTATCTGGTGACGAGACGGAAAAACAACTAGGGTGAGAAATAAGATTTCTCAGTAGGACTCGACCCTAACACGTAAGTGTCATCGTCATCGTCCCAGCCACTTCGGTTTTATAAATGAAAAACAGTGAGCATGCATCAGATTCAATTCTTAGATTTTCAAGAACATAAGTATCCGAAGCGGATTTAATTTTAACATAATCTCTAATCATTTTTATCATAACATACATGGGCATAAATATAATCATATAAAACATGAATGGCTATGCTATAATCTTCTCTTAACTTCTTCCCCTTTTAGGGTTTTGGACCGAAGCCCCTTTTCTTTTCTTAACTTGACTTTATCTTTTCACCCACTAAACATAAGTGGTAATGAGCTCATACCATGGCCGTCGCCACCATAGAATTTCGGTACTTACACTAGCTGGGTCATGCCATGCCTCATGTAAGACCTATCCCCTATATTCACACTAGCTGGGTCATGCCATGCCTCATGTGAGTCGTGGGTGAGGGGAGTTTAAATTAGGTTACCTTCCCTCTTGAAGGATCACTTACTTGAATTAAATTTCTTCTTATTAAAGCTTATGATGCAAATTATTTTTAAGTCTATAGTTTTTACAAAATTTCGGCAGCATAACGACTAGACCGAAGCTTCCCAAAATTTTGCCAAACAGAGAGACCAATATCATATAACATTAAGCATCATATCATTATCATAACATCATCATATCATCATCATCATAATCATCATCATCATAACATCATGCTTGCACATAAACATAGGCATATTCTCAAGCAATATTTTATGAGCTTAGCTTAATAAATTTGGTGCAAGCTTTTAATTGAGATTGTCTCTTGTATAAACTTCTTTTATTGGTCATAGTGCCAATTTCATCTATTATCCTCTTTGACACTTTTAAGTTGTATTATAAAGGTTTTCCAATGCTTACTATAAGGGTATTAATGTCTTGGAGCTTATTTCTTCTTATTCTTTAACTTTTACCATAACTAGTTTTTACTTTTACAGTGGGGCAGTAACTTTGAAAATTCACCAAAATTTCATCTTTTACTCTTTTATTTCTAATTTTTGTGTGGATGTACTTCTCTGAGTCTATTTTTAAACAAAACAAACCCCACTTAAAAATTCATTTTGTAGCTTGAGTTATGCACATTTTATTCTGACTGCTCAGGATTGAAAGTTCATCTCGGGTCAGTGGCTTGTCCACTTCACTGGGAGTTCCTCACATGGAATCTGATAAAACTGTTTTATGGGAGTGTTCCTCTATGTCTTAGCTTCCTAAAAAACTTTGTCCCACTCAAAAATGTTATGTATAACTTGAGTTATGCATGTTTTATTACCTACTGGCCGGACAGAAACCCATCCAGGAATAGAAAACTTTGAAAAATCATATCTCTCTCGTTTTAAGGCTAAATCTCGTATATTTTATATGTATGAAAAGCTCTTTGAGTCTACTTTCACAGAAAATTAGTTTAGTTTCATTTTGAGTTCTGCAACAATAAATATACTGCACGCTTTACAGACTGCCAGAATTCCAGATTTACTAGTTTTTAAGTTTTTCACTTCAAGCTTATGGAGAAATTGTTATATCACCTCAAATCACCATTTCCATGTTTTAACTCATCATCATACTCAAGTTTTAGTCACCAAATCAGTATTTTTAACCAAACTAAAGCAAGATACATAAATCCATCATGCCACATATTCTCACTTTAGAAACAACACTTTCAACAAGACAAGAAAACTCATAGGGCAAGAAATGGTCATGAGACCTTGAAGCAAGTCCTAAAACCACCTAGCTATAAAGAGCTTAGAAGATTCTAGAGCTTGAAAAATACATGAGAAAGAAGAGTTAGAATCACTACCCAAAGTGTTTCTCTTGGAAGTTTGAAAAATGAAGTGGTTGGAGATGGCCTCCTTCTCCTTGAGCTTGATATTGGGGCTAGGTGAGTGTTTGTTTTGTCTCTCCAAGAACCAAAGAGGGTGGTCCTTGAAGGGCTTGTGAGAATGGTAAATGGAGATGAGTAGGAAGTAGTATGAGGGTTGGAAGAAAAACAATGAAGCTTGGAAGAAGAAGAGAGTATGAGACTTGGAGAGAGGAGAGAGCTTTGTGTTTTTTTGAGAGAGGAAATGAAAAATGGAATGAGGAGAGAGGAGGGCTGATGGGTGGCGCAAAAATGAGAGAGGGAGTGAGGTGACTTTGCTTCTTACAACAAGCAAGTGAGTAGGAAAAACCTTGGGACAAAAGAGAGTGTTGTGTTTCCTTTGAGTCTTGGCACTTGGGTAAAGGCTTGTAGTGTTTCTTTTCTAGTGGTTAAAAGCATGAGCTCTCTTAGGATTTGGCTTGGATGGCTAGGATCACACCAAGTGTCATTATCTTGATGAAGGAGAGCACAACTCTTGTCATGACTTAAGGGATCTATTAATATGGACCCTTGATCTTGTGGTGTATGATGAGAAAGCAAATGGATGGTTGGATATGGCTCTTGCTTTGACCAAACTTTCAAACAATAATTAAACGAAAGTTTCTACATCTTTATAATTGTTACAATTATCTAAATGTTAATTAACTCAATTGGTTTAAATTACTCATTAGCACATTTTAATTAAGACGGATTTTTCTCATTAATTATATAAGAAGATGTGAGGGTTAATGTGATTAAGATTTGAGACTTATATGCTCTCAGTTAATTAGGTTAGATCACCTTGATTTTTATTCTAAATCATGGATTAATAAGGATTGGGCAATTAGGCTTTTAATTGTAACTTTTAATGCGTTATGTCTCAATTGTTGACTTGCCTTTAATTTACTAAGCTCTTGCTCTCGAGATTAATCGATTAATTCTCAATTAATCGCTAACCCCTCTAATTAGCCGGAAACACCGAGCTAATTAACTTAGGTGAAAATGGGGATGTTACAAGTTAGATCACCACTCCAGTTGACTTGAGCTCTCCCATGTGTAAAGAATGGTAGACTGATTTTGGCATCACATTGATTGAAGCTCCAAGGTCTAACATGGCTTGGCTGAACTGCTTATTTCTAATAATGGATGGAATGGTGAAAGTTCCTTGATCCTTGCATTTTGGAGGAACGCTTGGTTGAATGATGGTAGAAATATTTCTATCCATGCTCACCTTCTTATTTCCCTTCAGCCTCCTTCTACGAGTGCACAAGTCTTTGAGGAACTTGGCATATTTTGGAATCTGTTTGATGGCTTCTAGCAGTGGAATATTAAGTTCGATTTTCCTAAAAGTCTCCATGATCTCTTTGTCCAATTTTGCCTTAGATATCTTCTTATTTTGTGTCACTCTATTAAGGAAAGGCAGTGGTATATTTGGTTCAGATTTCTTGCTGTTGTTCTTCTTAGATGGTTCTGCATCTAATGGTATGTTTGTAGAATCTGATTTTTTTGTAAAGTCTGCTTCTGCTTCAGAACCTGGTTTCTCAATAGAATATGAAATTTCTACTTGGTTTGGAACTTGCAACTCCTTTCCACTTCTCAAGGTTATGGCACTCACATTTCTTGGATTGCTCATGACTTGGGAGGGGAGATTTCCAGAACCCTATGACTTTAGTTCATTAACAGTTATGGCTAATTGACCAATCTATGTTTGTAGATTTTGGATGTTAGCTTCTGTCCTCTGCTGGAACTGAACACTACTAGTTGCCATTTGCTTCGCCAATTCTACCAAGCATGGTTCTGAGCTACTGCTTTTGTGGTTAGTTTGGTTTGGCTTACTGCGGATAATGTTGTCTCATGTTTGGTCCTGCAACATTGTGCCTAAACTAATGTTGAGGTTTTTGCTGCTCTGCTGCTGTTGAAATTGATTGGAGCTATTACCATTTCTCAGGTTTGGGTTGTCTCTCCATCCAAGGTTGTATGTGTTGGAAAATGGATCATAATTTCTTTGCTGCTACTCTCACGAGGTGCCAGAAATATTCCAAAGAATCGCTTCATTACTCACTTGCAGTTGTGGACATTGATCTATTGGATGTCATGGTATAGAGCAAATGCCACAAATGCTAGCAACTGGTGGCATGGTTTGCTAAGGCTGCTGTGTTTGATCAAGTGCCATCTGCCTGGCCAAGGATGCCAATTCTTCAATTCGGTTCTCTATTCTCTGCTAGTTGGTATTTGAGGTCTGCACTTCATTAACTCCTTTGGTTGGATCTATAGCTCTTGTGCCAAATTGTTGTGCATTAGTAGTCATATTTGCCATCAAATCACAAGCTGCAGTTGGAGTCTTGTCTACCAGATCTCCTCCAAAAGCAGCATCAACTATACTTCTATCCATTGGCAAGAGACTTTCATAAAAATACTAAATCAAAAGTTAGTCACTAATTTGGTGGTGTGGACAGCTTATCAGAGTATGAAGGAATTTTTCCTTCTTGATTTTTACATGGTACAATAAGTTGAAAGGGAGACTTGGCTATAAATAGAGACCTTCCTTAATGGTTTTTTGCATCCCGCTTCAGAGCAGTTTATCTCATTGAGTATTAGTGTAACATCCCAAAGAATAGTGTATATGACTAACACTGTTGAATGATTTATTTTGATGCATTACAGATATACGAGTAGTAAATATAGAAATGCAAATATTTGGGTAAGATGAATTTGTTGGCACCAAAAAAATGGGCTGACAAGAAACTTAAAGTTGGGCTTTGGAAAGGTTAGAATTGGGCCTGACGAGGTAGGTGATGGGCTAGCCTTCATCAACTGAGGCATGGTAAACGAGGCTAGAAAAGAAGCATCAGCTGAAGAGAAGATTGGGCTGAGGGAAGTAGATAAGCCTAATGGCCAAGAAAGGAAGTTAGTTGGAGACTGATGGCTTGATGGAGCAATGGTTACCACTATCAGAAACTTGGGATTAAACTAAAGGCCATTATGTGCATGACTTGAGAAAGTGGCAAAATTTTAAGAAGCTTATAAAAGATCATGTTTACACAGAAGAGATCATCACTCAGATCAAAACATCATATCATTTTAATTATTAATTTTTGTTTCTCTTTTAGTTTCCTTTTGTTTAGTTTTATGTTACTTCTTTAGCTTCATTGTTCATCTTCAAGGCTTTGTATGAACTCATGGTTGATTAATAAAAATTCAAGTTTCTATTCAACTCTTCGTTGACCGATCTTGCTCAAAGGCATACTCCCATGAGCCGTTTGAGGAGTCCATTTGCTAAGGAGCAGAGTACCCTCCTTAGTGTTAATTATCTAAACATTGGTAATCTTTGGAAGTTTGCTTTTCGGATAAGTTTCTTCTAAGAGATTTAGCCGATTGCATTTTCATCCAACATAAAAATTGGCACACCCAGTGGGACTCGAAGGATCAAGTCAACGAATATTTCCTGTTTCAGGGTTGGATCATACTTGGCATATGAATTTGAGATCCGGGAAGGTAATCAACATGAATTTAACAAACCAAAATCCAAGCTCTAGCCTAAGGAAGAAAGTAGAGTTGGCTACGTATGCGGATGCCTTGACTACACCCCAAGGGGTGACTTTAGAGCAGCCAAATACAACCATTAACTCCTAGCCGCCGAGGACCTTGGCAGCGTCTCCTGACGTGACTAGCTCCATGCAGACTAGACGTAAGGAGAGGAAGCCGTTAATAATGTCTACTTCCATCATAAGGCAATAGATCGAAGCAGGGCTAAATGATCTGATGCAAGAAGTGTAAAAAAAACTAGCTAAGATAGTAAAGCCGGAGTTATCGCAAATCCATGGCCACTCACCTAAGAGTACTCATGGAAGTGCATCAAAAACTTTTAACAAAATGGGTTATGCTGGGGGGCATTTAGGGCCTCAATTAAGCCAAGTGTAGTTGATCAAAAGACCCTCAATGTCCCTGGGAATATAGGGCTCCTTTCAAGAAATGGAGCTTATTAGAACAACTCAAATAATAATTGGGAATAACCTATATACACCAGCCCCATTACATCTGATTCAATGGGTCAGAGTAATTGGCCTAAAGGAGATATGCAATGAAATACTCATAACTCAGGGGTTAATACCCAACCGACTACAGGATATGTTGCCCAATCAATAAGGTCCTTCCAACCTATGGGCACACTAACTCCTGCGTATGGGTCACAATCGTTTAATGCACATAGTAGCCGATATACCCTTCACCATACATGCAACCACTACATGGAATGCCTCAAGGAATTGAACAAGGGGTTAATCGGCAGGCTGCACCCATTCAGCCTCAGCCATGTGTTGAGCTGACGGGGAGTTGTGCCTCAGCTGGTTAATCCAAACATGATAACTGAGGCTCTAAGAAGGCATTTTGGTGTACAATTAAGACCATTGGAAAGGAGAGTATAAAAGAAACCTTATCCAAAATGGGTGGATAGGGTCCAATTTACCAAAGGCTTTAGAACTCTAGATTTTACAACATTTTCTAAGGGGGACGACAAATTGACTATGGAGCATATCAGCCGATTTATAGCTCAATGTACCAAGGCCAGTCAAAATGACTTTTTAAGGCTACAATTGTTCCCTTTATCCTTAACTGGGGCAACATTCACTTGGTACTCATCATTGCCCCCAAACTCTGTACAAAGCTGGGCCGATATAGAACGATTATTCCACGACAGGTTTTATAAGCCACAGCCAGAGGCTTCGGTGCTTGATTTGTTAGGAATCAAATAATAAGCGAATAAGCCTATGATAGAGTCTCTGGAAAGATTTAGAAGGGTTAAAGGGAAATATAGCATGTAACTACCAAATACTGAATATGCCTCTATTGCTGTGAATAACATGAACCCTCAGCTGAGAGAAAAGCTCATCGTTTCTGAATACTGCGACTTGGCTCAGCTTTCTTGGAAAGCAACTCGAGTTGAACAATTCATAATAGAGAGAGAGAGAGAGCAAAGAAGGTCTAATAGAGCAAGGCCTAGAGGTTCCTAGTTGGTTGTTGTAGTTGAACGCAACTCAGTCGAGGAGGAAGGAAATGATGAAGAAAAAGCAGAGCAAGGAGAAATTATGACAACCGAATTGCTGGGGGGCAAGATATGCATGTGTCCTACTCTTACTCCTATTAAAGGGAAAGAAAAGGTCAAAATGGAGGAAAAGGAAGCATATGTGTTTGACATTACAAAAGCAAATCAAATCTTTGACTTCTTAGTCAAAGATAAACAGATCAAGCTTCCAAAATGGCATAAGTTACCTCCAAAGGATCAAATTCAAATATAAAATATTGCAAATGGCATAATTCATACTCGCATTATACGAATAACTGTACAATTTTTCATAATGTGATTCAAAAAGCCTTGAAAGAAGAAAGGTTCAAACTTGCAGATAAAAAAGGAGGTACTATGACAATTGACACCAGTCCGTTTCCTTCAGCCACTATTAATCTGTAGAGAACAAGCATACTAAGAAAGAGGTTTCATCTTCTTAACCTATCCAACATTCTAAGCAAGTATGGAGACCAAAATCAGTGATAGACAAGGAAAAGACCAGAGCTATGAAGTATGACGCATCTAGGAAGGTGGAAAGTAAAGAATTGAGGCCTAAGGTTCAGGGAAACTTAGAGCCTGCAAGGCAATATAAACAACGTCGACAGAGTGTATTCCAAAGAATACAGTTTCCTCAACAGAGGGATCAGCCGAGGAAAGGACAGTATAAACAACGTCAGCTAAATGTATTCCAAAGAATACAGTTTCCTCAACAGAGAAACCAGCCTAGGAAAGAATGGTACGAGTAGAGACAAGTCCTACAGATCATAGATCGTCCTATGCTTAGAGACTTTATGCAAGCCGTTGAAGTAAACTATAATGAATCGGGTAGGGAGGCAAGGATGATTAAGCCAAAGGTTGAGTCTAACAAGGGAGAATAGTTTGTGAATAAGTATTGCAAAGGGAAGCAAGTTAATCCACAACTTGTTTAGCTAACAAGGACTCAGAAAAGGAGAATGCAAAGAAAAGGTCCATTCGACGAATGAGAGACCCAGTGACTATGTCAGATCAAGCTAAACAGGTGGAAATAGCAGAAGTTGCTTGTCCAAAAGTAGAAGTCGTGCAGGAATACAAGGGCAGATTCAGGACTTGAATAATGTTCAAACGATTGAAACATTAACTGAGAGAATACAGATTCCAAAAACAAAATTATCAAAGAGTTTGATTGATCAGATTCTCAACGATGATGATTTGCTTATTTTGACTGATGATCTACAAGATGATGTGAATTTAATAGCTACCATAGTTGTTTTGCCTATCGAATTTGCTGTAAAAGAGAATCAGCCGATACGGCTAGATGGTGATGTCTTAGCTAAAGAGGCTGCATGGGCTACTTTAGCCGATGAGATAGATACAACAGAATGTCAGCAAGAAAGAAAAGAAGAAAAGGATAACACAGAAGGAGTGATCAAGTTCAAAAAACCTCAACTGGCAAGACATTTAAAAACACTTTACATAAAGGCTTATATTGATGGAAGACCTATCAGCCGAGTGTTAATTGATAGGGGTGCCATCATGAATGTTATGCCAATGGCAATCCTAAAGAAGCTGGGTAAGTCTTAGAAGGAACTCAAAGAGACTAACATGAAGATGGCAAACTTTACAGGGGAAAGCATAGATGCCCTAGGATTTTACATTGCCGAATTAACTGTGGAAGTTAAAACATCCACCACTATATTTTTTATTGTAGATGCCAAGCCAAGATACTCTTTGTTGTTAGGAAGAGATTGGATTCACTCCAATATGTGCATACCATCTACCTTACATCAGCAACTGATGTTTTGGAATGAGGCAAAGTAGAATGAATGCCAGCGGACTAAAAACCATTTTCAGCCGATGTTAAGGTCGTCGAGGCGATGTATTATACCCTGAATTCCAGCCGATAACATGGCCTTTGGGAGTTACCTAGGATGCTAATCAAGTTGTGAATTTCACCAATCAAGGTTTCAAGGTGGAAATAAAGAGTGACTATTCAGAAAATCAATTGAGTGATATGCTGAATAATGATGACCTATCAGATGAGCTCCAGAATGACTCAGTTGCTATAGCTACAATGGGGATTAGTCCTATGGAGTTTGCCAATCAAGATAGTAACTTTTGGTACTTGGAGGGAGACGTAATGATAAATGAAGCCGAGTGTAAAGCTTTGGTACCAGCAACGCCAAGGGAGATAAAATCCGAGAAGTGGATCAAAGCTAGACACCTTAGGCCTCTATACATCTCAACTCATATAAACAGGAAACCTATGAGTAGAGTTTTGGTTGACGGAGGAGCTATGTTTAATGTGATGCCTTACAATATGGTTGAGAAGCTTGGGAAAAGCCATAAAGAGATCAAGAAGACTAATATTACTATGTCCAACTTTACTGGGGAAAGTACTTTGGCTTTGGGTTTCTTTATTGCCAAGCTTACAGTAGGGTTTAGGACAGCTAACACATTGTTCTTTGTGATAGATCGCAGACCAGGATACATTATCTTGCTAGGTAAAGAGTGAATTCATGCTAACCAATGTGTGCCTTCCACACTCCATCAGCAGCTTCAAATTTGGAATGAAGACCAAGTTAAAGTAATGAATGTAGACCCATTCCCTTTCACAGCTAATGTAAAGATGCAACATGCCATGCTCTATTCTTCAAAGATTGAGCCTATTTCTTGGCTCTAAAATGTCCAACTGGACTCTATCAAGTCATTTAAACTATCATTAGATGGGTTTGAAATTGTAGTAAAGGCCGAGACATGGCCTAAACCATAATCCATCAATGAATAGTTGTGAAGTAGTGACAAAGGATGTCCTGCAATGGTTAGCTCTGCATTCAGCCGAGGCAAGACTTGAAGAGTTTTTATTTCAGCAGGAACTAGCCAAAAAGGATGATGGAGTTATAGAAAAAAGAGAAGATTAAGCAACAGATTTGTTTGTGTCCCCTATCAACAGAGAAATTCCAAGCTTTGAGGCCCAAGACCCCTTAATCGAAGTTTACCCTAGGACTCTCAATGAGCCGAGGATGACTAAGATTAGTGGCTTACTTAGCCATGGTAAGCGAGATCAATTAGTTCAGCTGATAACCAGGTATAAAGGTTATTTTGCATGGGATTACCATGAAATGCCTGGATTGTCTAGGGAATTAGTTGAGCACCGTTTGCCTATCAAAAAAGGTTTTAGGCCATTTAAGCAACCATCCCAAAGATTTAATCCAGAGTTGATGCCAAAGATAAAGCAGGAAATAGAGAGGTTATTAAAAACAGGCTTTATTAGGACCGCTAGATATGTACAATGGCTTTCAAATAATGTTCCTGTAATTAAGAAAAATGGCCCAGTTAGGATTTGTATAAATTTTTGTAATTTAAATTTAGCTACCCCTAAGGATGAATATGTTATGCCTATTGTGGACATGTTAGTTGATGCCGCAACAAACAATGGAATTTTATCCTTTATGGATGGTTATTCTGGGTATAATCAAATCTATTTAGCTGAGGAAGATGTGCATAAAACTGCATTTTTTTGCCCAAGGGCCATTGGTATTTTTGAGTGGGTGGTCATGCCATTTAATCTCAAGAATGTTGGTGCTACTTATGAAAGGGCAATGAATCTAATATTTCATGATCTAATTGGAAAATGTATGGAGGTTTATATCGATGTAGTTGTGAAGTTAGCCGATTTCCAAACCCATTTGGCTAACTTGGAGTAAGCATTTCTCAGGATGAGGAAGTATTTGCTTAAGATTAATCCTACCAAATGTGTGTTTGGGGTCTCGGCTGGAAACTTCCTTGGTTTCTTAGTCCACCAAAAAGGAATTGAAGTGGATAAGAACAAAGTAAAAGCTGTATTGGAAGCTAGGCCTCCAAGGAATAAAAAGGAATTGCAAAGTTTAATAGGAAAAATAAACTTCATGAGGTGGTTTATTGCTAATTCAGCTGGCAAAATGAAGGCCTTTTCACCTTTGTTAAGGCTTAAGCAAGCTGAGGAATTCATTTAGGATAGCAAACAACAAGATGCTTTTGAACAAATCAAGAGATGTTTAGAAACACCTCCAGTGATAGCACCACCAGCATTTGGAAGGCCTCTTAAGTTATATATATCAGCCGCTGAGGACTCCATCGGAAGCTTGCTAGCTCAAGATTTAAAGGATGGAATTGAGCAGGCTATTTACTATTTGAGTAAGCTGCTAAATGATGCCGAAACTAGGTACATTCTAATAGAAAAATTGTATTTATCACTATTCAATGCATGTATGAAATTGGAGTATTATTTATTACCTAGGGAGGTGTTGGTAGTTTGTATGATAGATATAGTGAAGTATTTATTAAATTGGCCTGTCCTTCAAGGAAGATTGATGAAATGGGCCATTAAGCTGAATGCATTTGCTCTAAAGTATATGCCGTTGAAGGCCATGAAGGGACAAGTGTTAGCTGATTTCTTAGCACAACATCCATGGGCAAAAGTACAAAACCCATTAGCTGAGTGTCAAGGTTATGTGCAGATTAACCCATAGACTCTGGCTTTTGATCATTCAAAACATCAAAAAAGAGTTGGTGCAGGAGTGGTAATTACTAGTCCTGAGGGAGTGGACAAGAAGTTTATGTATCGACTAGATGTCCAATGTTCCAATAACCAAGCAGAATATAAAGCTCTCATAATTAGCCTAAAACTGCCCAAGTCTTTGGAGGTGAAGGCTGTGCAAATTATGGGAGATTCACAATTGGTGATCAACCAATTGTTAGGAGAATATAGGTGCAGTAGCCCAACATTGGAAGGATATTGGAAGAAGATCGAACCTTATTAGAATATTTTGCTGATGTCATAATATCACATGTTCCCAAGACATCAAATGGAATAACAAATGACTTGGCACAGCATGCCTCTGGATATAAGTTCATGATACCAGATATCAACACTATGGAAAATGGAAAAGCATTGGTAATTAACCATCAGCTGGGGTCATCAGCTAATTGGAGGCAAGAGTTAATCCAATATTTGGCTAACCCATGGAGGCCTGTGCTCGAACGTGCTTCCCTGAATCTCGAATCATCCTATTTGTATGGGCTGCGCTCGAGCGCGGGGTCGCGTGCTCGAGCATGGCCCTTTTCCAAATCCTTTTCCAAATCCTGGAGCTCTCTGTACGATCCATGCTCAAGCATGGGGTCGCACGCTCGAGCATGGGTCTCAAAATCTGATTCTTCATATTTCTTGATTTGGGTCTTCATACCTTCAATTAAAATAACCAATAATGATGAAAATATTCCAGAAGGTATGTAAATTCAGTATTAAGCCATCACATAACAAAATCCTTAATATGACGCAAAATCAATGCAAAACTATTACCTAATATGCATGTAAGTCCTAAAAACTATATGAAAACACTAACAATTGTAACTCTCATTGGAGAGTTGTCAAACAACCCCTAACTTAACCTCTTGCTTGTTCCTAAGCAAGGATCAAAACTAAACTAAACTACTAAATAAGGAAATAACAATTTTTGTAAAACTCCAAGACACATAAAACACTATACTCCCAAATTTTTTAACTCATGTATTCCTCATCTTTACTCTCTCACTCTAACCTGGAAGTGACAACTCAATCAATGTTCAAACTAGAAACCATTCAATTGTGCAATTCACATTATCAAAGGAAAATAACCAAGTGTGTGTGTATGTGTCAAGTAACAAAGAGTTAACTCACCCTATGCCAATGCCATGATTAAGAAGGAGACAACAATCAACCATAATGCACTATTCATCCTTTCTACATCCATACAAGTGTTAACTAGCTAAAGATCAATAGGTCTTTCTTTAAGCTTGTAATGTAAGGCTAAGGTTGAGATATGATGAGAAGCCTTTTAAGCTTTGATTTTACCCTCAACTTAAGGAACCCTTACTTCTACCTACTCTCCTTGGATTACCCCTAACTTAGTTGCTTTGCAACTCTCATGCTTTTCTTATTGAACCTTTGGTTTGTCATTCTTTTTTCCCCCTCTTTTTCTTTTTCTCTTTTTTTTTTTAATAATTCCTTCCAATCAATTTTGAAAAACATGAGGTTGTAGTGATAGATGTAATACCTTATTCAAATGGATAGAAAGTCTAGGGTTGAGGGTAATTAGGGATCAAAGTGGGATAAGAAGGATAAGGTATTAGGCTTAAAATGTGGTTCAATCAAGAACAGAGGCTATTAGGCTCAAAAAGGGTAATAAGGGTTAAATGGAATATGGTAGGCCATAAGTCTCAATATAGGTTTCACAATCATGGCCGAAATCCTTTCTAAAGCTAGATTCCACTCATATTTCTCTCAAAAGAGTTTCAAGTGCAAATGGTGCATGTCTCAACCTTAATTAAAGCATTAAAGCATGGTGATCATTATCCCTAAGTCATTCATCCACAAAAAAGTGCAAAACATGTGATTCTTTCCCAATAATGATAAGAGCACAAGAGAATTTTAAACACGTCTAAATCAAGATTGATAGTCACTAACAGGTTAGAATGAAGAGCAACTTGTCATATCATAGGGATGAGATAAAAAAACCTAGGAGACATAGTTTAGGCAAACAATGCACACCGCAAAATACTAATCTAAAATGCCTAAAACAGAAAATCTTTTTGGTTTTTTTTTTTATGTTTGGTTGGTATATAGAATAAAAATTTAACAAGACATAAGTTAAAAAGTACCCAAAGACTAAAACAAAGCAAAGAACAAAATAAGAACAATAGAACATATGCATGTTCTTCCACACCCCCAACTTAGAATGTAGTATTGTCCCCAATGCGCTAACATAATCATAAAGAGAAGGTGTAAGAAAACTCCCTAGTCGCTGTCATTATCCTTGGGGTCTTGGGGCTCCATATCCTCATCATTATCGGTTGGTGGCATCAGTGGGAGCCCAAGCAACTGTGGTAGCAGATCTGGAGGTGTTTGCATTCGCATGATTTCCTCCAAGGTCCTCATATCAGTGGCAACCAAAGTTAGTTACCTAGAGAGTGCCCAAAATTCTTGGTTATTGTGATTTCTATCACAGTTTTGAGCCAACTTTATCCAGTGTAGCTCTTGCCTCACATTCAGAGCTCATGGAAAATAGGTTGCACATTCTACTGAGGTGGTTCAACAATAGTAGCAAGTGTAGGTTTGGGCTCTGGTGGATGCAGAAGTGGTGCTTCAGCCTCTTGCTAAGGCACTTCAGGAAGTGCTGGGATCTGAGGGGGTCGTGGAGCTCACCTAAACACATATTGACGGACTGCATTGTCCAACGGGTCATCCGGGTAGGCTAGGTTCTCGTCATCATCAACTTGAACCCTAGCTTGTAGTGTCATGGTCGTAATAGTACACGGGAAAGCTAAGGCAGCCATGTAGTCTGCTACGTGCTGCATGTGCCACTGGATTGCCTTTCCCAAATCAATATCCTACCCTATTACTAGGTAGTGAAGGAGGATGCACCGTTCAGTAGTGATAAAATGTGTATGGGTCACCATCCTAAGCCTGCTGAGTATAACTGTAACCAAACCCGTGCGTCTCTGTTCAGAAATCTATTTTCTCGATGTCAAGGTTTGTTTAAGGGTTGGGCATGGTATGTCCAATGACTCCCAGGATGTTCAATGGTCTCAAGTACCTCCTCCCAGTTCACTTCACCTCGCCATCCAACATCCGGATGAAAGCATCATTTCTACCTTAGGGGTCTGGTAAAAACTGTTGATGGCTACAAAACTGAAATCTACGTGATGCCCTCTAAGAAAGATTTTGCTGCCTATGGTGTAATAGAGGTTGGCATAGAACTCTTCCACAAGGCGACTGCGGGCTGGTGCTGGATTAACAGCCAATCTGAGCCACTGCCTCCTCTCAAGTTCATCTTCAAAGTGCTCATAATCTAGGGCAGTGAACTTGATGGCTCGCTCCATCACTATATTTCGGGAGTTGAATGACGTTCCATACCAGCTGTGGGCTTCAGCATTGATGGACTGATGCCAGTCAAAATCTTCAACTTATTGCATAGGGTGTGTAGATGAGGGTTAGGTAGCAGCCTATTCTCAGGATGAAGATGACCCCTTCTAATAGCACGGCGAGTAAGGGCGGCAACAACTTGGCATGCTCATTTTGGCCCCATTTTACCTAAAATTAAAAAGTAAAACAATAAGAACATGAGATTCAGGAATAATGTAGTGGATAGAAATAGTTTAAAATTGGGGCACCTAGGAGTACCAAAGATAACACCCCCAACTTAAAATGTAACCTCACTCCTAACTCAAAAACATACAATGTGAAACAACGTGCAACTCTAATTCATTGAAATCCAATCATATGCATAAAAAATGGATAGAACAATGGGAAACATCTAATTCTCCAGCATCTCATAGATTCAACAACTCCACCTTTCGATTCTAACCACCAACTTAAGCAAATAAAATGTAAAAGCCCTAAACTCATGAGTATTACACATGCAACAATCAAAAAGTTAAAATAACTCATCTTAGGGCAAGAATCAAAAGTCAAAAGTACATACTAGCCCTTTGAGGAAGTATTAGAGACCAAAACCCCTTTTTAATTCAAGAAAATTAGGCTCACAAGAGCGTCCTCGGCAACGGAACGAAAAACTTGATGCAACTCTGGCAAGTATACCGGGTCGTACAAGTAATAAAGTGGTGAAAAGAATATTGTTCCTACGAGGATAGTTCAAGTATCGAGGTTAACTAATTGGGTGTCAAGTTAAGTAGAGAAGATGAAGAATAATAATGAATAAAAGAAACACAAAGTGAGCAATTCAAATAACCACATAAAAGAAATGTATTAGGTTGAATTCAATAATCAAAGATGTCAAGGCTACTAATTTCACTAACTCATTAACTTTGTTACTCTTGGAGATTAGCTGTCCAATCTCTAGTTCTTTAGATTTATGGTCGGGTTCTCTAATTTAATTACAAGTCTCTCTCAAGATCAAGTAATCCTCTCTTACTTAATATGATTGCCTAATCTCTTAGCACAACTTAGATTAAGGGAGAATAAGCTCTATGGATTCCCAATGAAGACCATACAAGTTGTGTTTATCTATTTCTAGTTTTCGCTCAACCTATGGTGATTATGACATGAAGCTCTTTTCACAACTTCTTTCTCGAGTAATTTCAAAGCATCAGATCATTCAAGTGGTGAGCAAGCACTTAAAATCATTAACACAGTCATAACACTAAATCACAAGAAAAAGAAACTTGGATGACATCAAAACAAGGTCCACATTGTCAATGAGTGGCTACATCAATGCCCTAACAAGAAGGACTTAGTTCATGGTGAAAATAAAACTAAAGGATATGAAGAAAAGTGAAAAGTAAAAGAAAGAATCCATGGATGATAGAAGAAGTACAAAAAATAGGTTGACACAAATCTCTCCGGCTTCTGTTAGGCTATAGGAACCTTCAATATTCACTTTAAATGCTTCCAAGGCTCTTCACAAGGATTAGGGTTGCTAAGTGGCTCCAGCAGTCTGATAATAGCGTCTAGATCCTTTAAATATGCTCCCAAATTGGTTCCCAAAAATTTGATTCAAAAAATAGAACTTTCCATCTTCATCATAGCCACACTCAAGCGTGGAGGCTTGCACTAGAGCATACTTCCCTAAATCTCGAGTCGTCCTCTCTATATGGGCTACGCTCAAGTGCGGGTCGCACACTCAAGCATGGAGGCCTAGAGCATGCTTCCTTGAATCTCGAGTCGTCCTCTTTGTATGGGCTACCCTAGAGCGCGAGGTCGCATGCTTGAGCATGGCCCTTTTCCAAATCCTGGAACTCTCTATACAATCCACACTTGAGCATGGGGTCGTGCGCTCAAGCGTGGGTCTCGAAATCTGATTCTTCATTTTTCTTGATCTGGGTCTTTGTACTTCCAATTAAAATAACCAATAATGAGTGAAAATGTTCCAGAAGGTATGTAAATCTAGTACTAAGCCATCACATAACAAAATCCCTAATATGATGCTAAATCAATGCAAAACTATTACCTAGTATACATGTAAGTCCTTAAAACCATATGAAAACACTAACAATTATAACTCTCATTGGAGAGTTATCATGAAGGAAATTTTCTCCATTGTTACTATGTTTTTGTCAGAGCATGAAGGAATTTTTCCTTCTTGATTTTTTAATGGTGCAGCAAGTTGCAAGTTGAAGGGGAGGCTTGGCTATAAATAGAGACCTTCCCCAATTGTTTTTTGCATCCAACTTTAGAGTAATTTATCTCATTGAATGTTAGTCTCTTGAGAGAGTTTTCTATAGTGAGAGTGGTATTCTCTTATACAAGAGAAAGTGTAATAGTTCTCTCCTTATATTTAGAGAGAAGTTGTAATTTTTATTTCCACATAGTGAAAGTCTTCTTTATCATGCAAGTGGTTTTTCCCTCAATTTTAGGGGGTTTTCACATTAAACATTTTGTGTCAGTTCCAATTTTCTCAGCTCTATTTTAGTGCCTCAAAGATGATTCAAGCTGTTGAAGCACAAAATGGACTCTATATCCTACAAGTTTCAGTTCCTCTTATACCTGTTGTCAATTCATAACTACAATTTACTCTTCATATTTTAATTGTTACTGACACTTTTTCACACAACTTATGGCACAATAGGCTAGGCCACATTTCATATGATAGCATGCTTGTTTTACAAAGACAATTTCCTTCTATTCAATGTAATAGATCACATAGATGTAATGTATTTCATTTGGCAAAACAAAGACATTTACACTTTTCTTTGAATACTACTACCAATTAGCAAGCATTTGACTTAATCAATGTGGACATCTGGGGGCCACTTTCTACTATTTCAATACATGGTCATAGATATTTTCTTACTATTGTTGATGACCATTCAAGATATACCTAATTATTTCTAGCGAAATCTAAAGCTGAAATATCTATTTGGTTCAAATTTTTTAGCGATGGTGAAGCTCAGTTTCAATCCAAAGTCAAGTCCATGACGACTGACAATGGACAAGAACTTTCCCATGAAAATTTCTATGCTCCAAAGGCCGTTTTACACCAAACTTATCCTATTATAAACCTTCAACAAAAAGCCATTATTAAGAAGAAGCATCATCAATTTCTCATTATAACTAGAGCCATGATGTTTCAAGCAAATTCACCACACTGGTTCTGGTCTTGTAGAGTTTCTCATTTAGTTTTTCTAACTACTATTAACAATTTAATTCCATTTGAAATATTGCACAATAAGCCAATTGACTTTTTAACTCTTGAAGTCTCTAGGTATTTGTGTTTTACATCAACCTTTCAACATCAAAGGCATAAACTTGACCCCAGGGCCCACAAATATCTTTCTTATATTCAAATTAGGTGTCAAAGGTTGATAAAAAAAAAATCTAGGTGTTAATAGGTATATTTTGTTTGATCTAACCTTAATGGAAATCTTTGTCTGTAGGCATGTTGTTTTTTATTAAAACTCTTTCCAATTTCTTACCATTACACACAATCTTGATACCTAACCTCCACTTAGTGATAAAGCCACCTTATTGCCACTTCCTACCATTTCACCTTCAAATGCTTCACATAATTCTCAAGCACCTTACCTATTACACCATTCAATAACCAAACTTTTCAGCCTTAATCATCTAAATAGGAGTGTTTATTATCGAACCAAACCAAAATTTACCCCCAAAAAAAAAAAAATCAAAGCAAAAAATCGAAAACTAATTGAAAACAAAAATAAAAAAAAGGACTTTTTTGTTTTTTTTTCCACCAAAAATCGATCGGTTATTGATCTGATTT
Organism: Pterocarpus macrocarpus; assembly: GCA_031439585.1. Classification (NCBI taxonomy): domain Eukaryota; kingdom Viridiplantae; phylum Streptophyta; class Magnoliopsida; order Fabales; family Fabaceae; genus Pterocarpus; species Pterocarpus macrocarpus. The sequence continues at coordinate 32,945,312 of CM062515.1, forward strand.
TCAATTCCAACATTGTAAACCAAATTGAACCAAACTGAACTGAATTAATATCCCTATATTCCTATTATGTCATTACTACGATATGATCTTCCCATAAATAGCCCTGCGTGACCCAACCCACAGTAGACAGAAACACTATCTCCTTTATACCCTCTCTTACTTTCACTCACTGGTCTCTACTCTTAGTGTCGTACCCAACCCATACACTCCATATCCACTTGATCTCTCACAAAGTTCTTCACTGTTCACCGAGTAACCCATTTGGAGCTTCAGGACGCTGTTTACCATTGTGCAACCACCTTCCGTGAGTTCACCTGTGACCATCGTGAACCTCCACCGCGTCGCGCCCTCCTCTCTGTCTTGAGTTCTCTTCCATGATGACTCCCAATGATGCTTAACAACCTTTATCCTTTTCATTATGCTATTGAGTAGCTAACAACCATGACACCACGTGGTTATCTCTACAACAACAGTTGTTTAAATTTTCTTCTTTTTTTTAATTTTTTGTTACTTGAATTTTGAGCTATGATTTGTTTGTGTTCTTTGTTTTTGCTTTTTAGTTTTGGTGTTTTAATCTACAAAGTTAGGTTTGAGTCAACACAACCTAATTTGATTTTGATTATAACCTATTATGTGAAAATGTTTATGGTTACTCTCATTATGATGACTTGATGAATTGACATATTTATGTAGAGTGTATTCTATGCTTTGAATATGTAGGGCTTTACAATTCTTTCATGGTAAAGCTTTGTAAAAGGCCAGAACAGTATGAGAAAGTTTATTAGAAGACCATATGAATATTCCAAGCCATCATGGGAAGATTGGATCGAAATCATTAAAGATAAACATGCATGTGAAAAAGTTCACACAAGTATAAGAAGACATTTCTCATCATGAGATAGTTAGAAGATTACATAAAAAGGTTCAAGCTCAAACATAGAAGGTCTAATTCACACTGAGAAAATTCAAGGGAGAAGCTTTTCAACTAGATGTTTCACTTCTCTTACTAAACTCCTCTAAAGCCACTCTGAATTCTCCAAATAGACTTCACTGTTTACCACCTTAGCTTTGTTTCTCTTCTCTGTATGTTGATTAGGATCTTCATGCTGCCCTTGTTTCATAGTCAATGGTATGTTCTTATAATCCATCCCTTCGAAGATCGATTCTATGGTAGCATCCCGATTGCTAGTGGTAACGACATACCAACTAACATAATGTAACTAACTTTGAATCTGGAGGGATCACTCGAGAAACTCTCTTGTGCCTTCCAATAGTTGGAGCACCTCCGAAGCAAGTTTAAGCTTGCGAGAACAAAGCTCATGTCCTAGAAAGCGAATTGTAACACCCTTGACATTAGTATGAAGAGGTAATTCCTTTCCTAACCATAGATCAAGAAGGAGGTTATTGGTTTTATTTCCTTAAGATCATTTCCTTGTAGGTTCTTCTATCTCAAAATGAAGGCAAATCACCCAAATTGCTTCTCTTAGAGCTTTGTTTAAGCATGTTCATGATTCTACTTGAGGATTGATGCACACATAGGACTTCCTTCACACTTGTCTCACACCCCCTAATCACTAAGCCATGCAAGTTTTCTCTTACCTTTAATGCCTCATATTTGGTCTAGAATTAGACAAACCTAAACAATCCATCTTGTTTTTACACTATTTGAAAGAGAGATAAGAGTCCACAATATCTTTTTCGGATTTGAAGGTCTACTAGAGCCACTCTTTTGACATAGATATAAGGACATTATCTACAAACAGAGTTACCACACCTTTTTCGAAGCCCACTTTGACACCTTTGGTTTTTACTCCTATATAATTATGCCATCCTACTTCAGTTCTGACCTTCCACTGACCTACATCCACATTTCCACATAACAAATGTGTCGACACCTTTTCTATATTACTCTCAATCAACAAAAGAAGACTTGTCCACAGCTGTGCCTTATGCAATGAAATTCGCTCTTTTTATTGTCGAGGATCACAATTTGAAAATGAATTATTAACATAATGACATAGGGGCTTCATAATCATAAGCATCAACAGTATCCCAATAAACAAAACCCAAAAAAAAAAATTTTGATTTCACCATAACCTAATATCAATAGACTGAAGCTTTTACCAAAATCCAAATGCAAAGATAAAGTTTAGTTCATAGAGAAATCATCGATTTAGGATTAGGGGATCCTTATTTTTCTAGCTACACACAATCTAAAAGGCTAAAATGTCGCCATTAATAGAGGCTAAACCGCTATGAACAAGACCACCAAAGAACATAATTGCCATGAACGGAGAAATGACACAACTGAGAAACCCTAACTAGGCACTTGAGGTAGTCTTACTGATAACTCCTTGTAGTGAGTTATATTTTTAGTTAATTTTTATTTAATTTACGATATAGTTGTTTAGTTTAGTTAATATTTTGTTTTATTTTCGTTATGTAGTTTAGATTAGGTGATACTTTTATTTTCTGTTATTTTATTATATTTTAGATACTTATTTATGTTTTTGGTCTACTTGTTATTAGGTAGAAGCACTCAAGTTGGAATTTGGAGCCTTGAGAAAGCTTATCTTACATAAAATCAAGATCTTTCAGCATTGGAAATTCAATATCTAGCTCTCTAGAAGTTGGATTATGATGGTTCAAGATTCTTTGGAAAGAAGGGAAGAAGATCTTCAACTTTGTTGTTGGACACATTTTCCAGTTCTTGAGTCTTCTAGGCGAAAAAGGCGAAACAAGATTGAAGCTTCATCTTATTTCTGATGCTGTCAAGTCTAACCTTTTATCACTCTTTCACTTGTATCTTGAGTTATAGAACTCCAATTGAGGTGATTCTTGTTGCGTTGGAAATCCTATTCAAAGATCTACAATCACTATTTCTACTTCTGAGGCCAAATTCCAACTATTATGACCGCTGCAGAGCTTGGAAATGTGTAAAAATGGTTAGCACTGTATAGCGCGCCTGCCTTACCCTATAGCGTGACGCCGTTTGTAGTAAGTTGCTCGTTTAGGCCAAAATTCCAAAAAAAGGATCCGTAGAATATAAAAGGCAACACATAAGGTCAGAAAGAGGATCCCTGAACACTTCCAAACACCTCCCAAGATAGAAGATTTCTTCCAGAGAGATTGAAGGCGAAGATTCAAGGATCCCAAAGCTCAAGTTCAACATGGAGAGATCCACATTCTTTCGAATCTCTTATCTCCAGTTAGAAATCTTTATGGCTTTTGTTTCTTCTATCTTCTCATCTCATACTCTTCCATTGTTTTCTTTTCTTCAGTTATGAACTAGTTTTCTTTTGCTAGGGCGTTAATGAACCCTTTTTGTATGATCAGTTTGCTCATCAATTAATGTTAATCTTGTTTTCTATCTCTATTGCTTAGTGTTTCTATTTGTGCTTAATGTTTTTAATTACTTGATCACCAATTAATTGATTTGGGGATTTATAATAACTCAAGAGAGGGTTTGTGAATACAGCCTCTTAACATAAATGTAACATCCCGATTTCTGAGTTCCGACTTCGCCCTCAGGACTGATCAATTTCAATTCTCGACTTCGTCATCGAATTCTACATAGAATGGGATAAATTCCGAATTCTGAGTTCATCTTACGTAAATATGCGATTTCTGACTTCATTTGGCAGCAATTTCCATGACTTCTGATCTTAAACTTCAAAGCCGAATAGCATGAATGTGATACCCGATTTGCAATTTCATCTTTGAATTTTAGACGGAGTGTTATTTCCGATTTCCGATTTCGCCTTGCTCAATACCCGACTTCATGTTTCAAGGACAAACGTACCCGGTTTCCGATCTCATTAAATTAAGATACCGACTTCCGGGTTTAAGTACTTGGGTTTGGAAATGTGATTCGAATCACCCAAGTTCCGACCTTAAGAACCCTTATTCCGACCTCATACCTCATGCTTCATCCGACCTCAGAAGTTATAGTTTAACACAATGATACAAGCACTGAACTCCGAGTTTCATGTAACGAGTTCCGATCTCCGAGTTTATATCCAGCATTCACATTCACGAGTTAAAATATGGAGTTCCGATATTATATGATTGTCAACTGCATGAATTCCGATATCCGACCTTGATTCCAAGTATTAGAATAAACAAGATTTTCTCAAGTCACAAACAATATGGTACGAGTTCCGACATAAGGCTTCAGCTGCAAGCAATTTAGAATGTCACGAGTTCCGACTTAAAGTATTATGGGACGAGTTCCGATTTCAGGTAGAGCGGAAGCGTATCCCAGTTTTTGGACGACGTGGAAAGCAAATTGGCCACAAAAGTGAGAGATATGGCCGAACTTCAACCACAAAACTTCAGCCAATCAACACCACAATTTTCTTGTATTTAAGTCAGACTTCCCCCTTCATTCCCAGCTGATTTACGTCTCCCTTTCCTCTTGCTCCAACCTTCGTCTTCTTCCTTTCCTCTCTCAAATCCAACTCCATCAAATCTCCAAGCTTTGGTAAAGTTCCATCAACCTAAACTCAAATTCAGCGAACTCATACTCCAAAGAGGTAGGATTCAATCTCTAATATTAATTTCTCTAAACTAAGGATGCATGAAAGATTACTTTTTATGATTATTTGATGATATATTGGATGTGTATGATTGGATTAATATGGGATTAATATGAAATCTTGAGTGGCAATTAGAATTAGAAGAAGAAAACTAAGAGAAATGGATGGATGAGGGTGCTGTCTTCGAGGAGATTACACGGCAATCCGTACGGCAGAGAGTACGGCTCTGCCTACAACCCGTTAAATCCGATGAAACCATTTTTAGATGAAAGTAGACATCCAGGGCTTTCCATAGATATGTCATATAAGGTTATTGGATTAGTATTGAGAGAGATACGAATTTTTGAAGTTTGACCTAGGGTTCAGGACTTTCATCCGGGCAGGGTGACTTGAGGAGGGTATAACTCACCTTATACAACTCCAAATTGAGTAAAACCAATTTTGTTAGAAAGCTTACACATAGGGGAACATCCCAATATGAAATTCCGAGTTTGCTATGGTCCCAATTGTCCCCAATGATTCAAGGAAGTTACCCTATGTCCAATCTAGACCAAAATAGGGTAGTGCAGGAAGGTCGACTTTCAGGACTTATAACTCAAGATGTACTTAAGTAAATCAAGTGAAACTTGTGGCAAATAAAAGGTTGTCCTGTCAGCTTCAATATGAGACCAATTTCGTATGATTTGAGCTTAGTTTCGATTTTTAGTGAATTTATACTTCCAAGAGTGTAACTCGGGCTAGTGACTGGACAGGTTGAGGTAAGATTTGAATATCTTGAGTTATATGGATCAAAATGATATGGGACCAAAGAGGTTAGAAAGTAGACATATAAATCTATGACATATACAAATTCAGGTTCAAATGAGTTGAATAGAAATAAAGGTGGATCATATGAAATTCGGGCAGAACCGAATAGAAGTGGCAGAATGGCCAAAGTGATAGTTTCGCAAAGTGACCCTGTTGGAGATTTTACAAGTATTAGGGAAACATATAAAGTTTGAATGGAGGATTGCCAGTTTGACATTGATATATATATGTGTTAAGATGATTATATTGTGATGACTGAACTGTCTGTGAGGACTGGCACTATTCATGGGGAAACGGACCTGATCCATTATGCTGTCGGATTTACGGCAGAAGTCTAAGAAGCTATGAATGTTTAGCTGTAAGGACGAACTTTAAAATGATATGAGGTATGTGAGGGTAAGTGATGTAGCATATGCATGAGTACCGATAAATTGGTAAGGAGGCTACGGGCCTTTATATGTAATGAACATGTACGTGAAAATCATGTGTGCAATGGTATATGAAAATAAATGAAGTATATGTATGAGTACACTCAGTATGACGATGCTTGAATATGTATGAGAATGAAAGAATGTAAATATATTGAATGTAAGTCCCTTCACTTGGAGGCAGTTAATTGGGTCCCTCCCTGCGAAGGCAGTTAAATGATAAAGACATGGGTCCCTTCACCTGGAGGCAGTTGCACATAGGTCCCTCCTCGTGAAGGCAGCTAAAGACTTGAGTCCCTCTATGTTGGAGGCAGTTGCACATTGGGTCCTTCCAACCTAGAGGCAGTGGGTCCCCTTGCGGGTGAGTCGGTGTGACGACGGTCACGGGTGAGGCTGACGAGCTCACTCCAAGGCGGACTACTAGAAGGCGATAAAAGCACCCTAGGGACGGTGATACGTAACGCCTAGGTGTGCCAAGTAAAAGACTAAAGACCAAAGGCTAAAGATTAAAGTATATGCAGACACCAGAACTTACATGAGGCATGGCATGACCCAGCTAGGGGTGTGCACGGGTCGGGTTGGATCGGGTTCAGGAAAAAAAAATACCCAAACCAATTAAATATAATCGGGTCGGGTTTTAATTTTTTTTTTCCCCTAACCCGAACCAACCCAACCCGAATATTTTCGGGTTGGATCGGGTCTGGTATAAGAGTAGATAGCAATTTTTTTTTTTTTTTGATGAAAGATATATTAAAATACTCAATTTTGTGATATTTTGAAACCTTTAAATTGTGTTTTTAAAATTTGAATATAATCAAATATATTTTAAAAAAATTACATACATAATTGATAATTCCATAATCATAATCATGAATATATTATATATTATATATTATACAATATCAATCATCAATAAATTTAATTATACACTAATATATTAACATAATCTAAAAGTCAATATTTATAATTATAATTTTATAAATTAATATATAAGTAAATGAATCATTATTTATTAAAAAAAAAAAAAAAAAGAAGGGTTGAATTGAATTAGATGAGTTTAATTTTTAAACCCGTTACCCGAACCGAATATTGGACGGGTCAATCGGATTTTATCCGATTAGACCCGATTACCCGACCCGAACCGACTTTTTTACATTCGGGTCGGGTCTTGGGTTCAGCGGGTCGACCGTGCACACACCCAGGACTCCACTAGTGTAAGTACCAAGTGCAGATCCCATATTCCTAAGGAACGTGACATGGCGATCACGCTCTGATGGGGTATGACATGGCAATCATACTCTGGAATGTGGCACATAAAGATTTTATGATGACAAAGAAAAGAGATATGAAGAAAGAAAAGCAAGTTTCATGTATAGGCATGAATTTAAGTACGAGTAATTTTATGTGTAGATGTTATATGTGTTTTAATATGCTACAGTTATTATTCATGGTATTATATTTGAATGAATTTTATGGGTTCTCCCAAATGCTAAGTGTATGATTAAAATGAACTTTGCTTCGGGTAAGATATTTTTTCGAAATGTAAAATTAAACAGTTTGTGCAGCATGTTCACCTTTTTCATAATAAACCGAAGCAAACTGGAGATGACAACGATGACATTACATGTGTATCATAGAGAATCCTATTGAGAATTTATAATTTCACTCCTATTTTCCGTGTTGTCTCCAGACAGTTTAAGAAGTTCCGAAGACGGCCGAAGTTGCTGTCAGATAAGGTCCGTTCAGGTAACCGTAACAACTCCAAGGTGTGGTACTATGACTTAAGCATAGTACTGTACTTGGGAGGGTGTTACAATAAACACCATGAGCTGAGTGAAAACTAGAGATAGACAAACGTGGTTCATGCGGTCAATATAGGAACCCATAGAGCTTCAACCTTCCCCAGATTAGTTTGTGCTAAGAGATTAGGCAATCAGTTTAGGATAAAGAGTATTGCTCGACCTTGAGAGAGGCTATGAATAAATTAAGGGGATCCAACTGTGAGTCAATTAGGATAGAAACTGATTAACGGAAATTCATAATAAATGCGTCTATAATAGGTGAAATTAATTAGCCCTAGCATCCATCCCATTGCATTTATCCATACTGTTAAAATTTTTTGCATTAGTATTTTTCTTATTTATTTTATTTTATTGAAATTTTAATTTCCTCATTAGTAATTCCATTATGTCCAAATAGTTATTCCTTTAGACTATTTCGGTATTTGATTTATCCTCGTGGGAACGATACTTTACTTATCACTTTATTACTTGTACGATCCGGTATACTTGCCGGGCTGCATCACATACTATCATTCATTTAGTTGTTTTTATTATTTATTGTGAAATGCCTATTAATATGAAAAGTTATCATACAAAACTTTTGATGAGTGACATGGCTTTATCCTCATGCAATTCCATTCAACCCTTTAATTAGTGACCATCCAGAAAATTTTAGTTGTAGGACAAGATTAACACATAAATATAATAATAAATGGGTTGATTTCTTCCAATTACTTGTTTTATGTTAGTGTAGGGTTAAACTTAATAAAATAATAGAGACAAAAATTCATGTATATCTATATGATGATTAAAAATTTAAAATAATAGTGGGGGCATGTCACCCCCCCCCCACATCAACTTTAACACAGATCTGTCCTTGCCATTGATTTCTGCAAAATTCTCGGTGAAAGACCAACTAAAACACACTAAGTCTTTTGGTCAATTTTTTTGTACCAAATCTATTCATGCTATTTAGCACAGCATGTAACATCCAGATTTAACCGTAACTGTAAATAACACCATTAGAGTTTATTGCCATTAATTATAGATAGAAAAAGAATAGTAGAAAAAAAAAGGGAGAGGAAGCAAGGAGCCGAGAATGTTAAACAAAATAGTGAAAAAAAAATTTTACCATATAATCATGTGATTGAAGAGGATGGGTGTCTATAAAATCTACCACCTTGGTAGTTGGTAAAGTTAATGGCCATATTTTTGCCCACCTAACTAAGTAAATAAAATTAAGTATAAGCCACACGTTAAACTAAACAACCTTACTCTCTCTACATTATAAATATTACATTAGGCTAACACAACAACACTTTCACTCTTCTCTTGATGCTGTAGTGGCTTTCCTTCCCCCTCATCTTTTATCCCTCCTCCTTATTCACACAACCTTTCATCCTTTACACATCGAAAAGGAGTTGCACCCATATTAACCCTTATAATCCCCACAAAACCTAAGAATTATACTAAAAATTTTTCCCCTTAGCCAATCATAGAAGTAAGGCAGGAAATTTCAAGACTTGAATTGTTTGCATATGTTTTTGTTTGTTACAATTGAATTATTTCTTGATAGTCATGTTGGAATAGAGATTAGTGATATTTCACTCTTGTGTTCATAAGCTTGAAGTAACTAGGTTTTTGTTATAGATAACTGGTTGTTGTTATGTTTGATTTGAAGAAAACTACGAACCGAGTTGATATGAGAAGGAGTCTAATAGCCAGCAATTTAACCACTGTAAATAAAGTTAGGAAATTTAAAATGAAATGAAACTGAATTTAAATGAAAGTTAACTTAGAGATGAGTTCATCCATATGAAATACAAGTTTATATGAGTTGTGAAGAGAAAGTTATGAATTTATGCAAGTTAACCCAGTTTTGTAGAACATGCCACTGAGTTGTCTAGACCTCAAACTTAATACCGGAAGTTCTATAAATCATTTTTCAGAGAAACTAACTTTATTAAAAAGCTAAAACATAGATAAATAATCTCGTAAAGGCTCGTGGCTATATTTCCCTTATAAAAGTTCCAATAGCTATAGAAGATAGTCATTGCATTTTGGACACCAAAATTAGGCAGCAAAATACGAGCTGGCAGCTGAATATGAGCTTACAACCCAGGACTAGTTCAGGATTTTAGGTAAGGTTACCTTATCAACCTGGAGCATAGATCTCAGAACTAGTGAGACAAAAGTGAACACCCAATGAGTGATAGGCAACTTGGAGATCAGAAACACAAAAAGGAGGAGTAAACCTGAAGATTGGATGCTTGGGAAGAAGACATAACTCAGAAATCAGAAATTAGGGTGGAAGAAATAGACCCCATTCCATCTAGTGACAGGGTATATAACACTTTACCAAACAAAATACTATGCTTAAGTCATAATATATTACCTGATAAGTTATTACGTGTGGCTATTTGATTAAGTTTCATTCCAGTTCAATGATAATTACCCATATAGAGTTAATTGTTCAACAAATCATTTAAATTTCACGGTGAGTTTTGTAACAGAATTAATAAATAAATAAATAAATAAATAAAAATCTACAGAATAGACAGAACTATCTAGCTGCATCATATATATGTACAATAGATGTTTGTTTCCAAAGTTTGCCAAAACATACATAAATAGTACAGGGTATGTAAAGAATGAGGCCGCTGAAACAAAATAAACCGGCCTGCCACTATGTAACAAACCCTATAAGGTCCCGACGGGACAATTCATGTACAACCCCTAACCACTATCCATCTGCCCATGACCCAGACTGCCAAAAAAAGACCACTCTGTACACCTCCTGCTGCTGCTGCATGTACGCTACCTAGATGGATTCTGTAACGTCTTCCTTGGTGTAGTACTATGCTTAAGTCATAGTACCACACTCAAGAGTTGTTACTATTACCTGAGCGGACCATATCTAATAGCAACTTCAGCTGTCTTCGAAACTTCTTGAACTATCTAGGGATAACACAGAAATAGGAGTGAGAATTTTAAATTCTCAGTAGGATTCACTAAGAAATTTTATACCGTGTTATCGTTATTATCTCCAGTTGCTTCGATTTATTATGAAAAAGATGGACATGTTATATTAACTATTTAATTTTATAGTTTGAAAACATATTGTTCGAAGTAGAGTCCATTTTATTCATACACTTGTCATGTGGGAGAGCTAATACAAAATAAAGTCATGAATCATGCTATGAATAATAACTGCAACGTATTAAAAGATAATAACACCAATATACTGGAAACATAAAATCTGTACATGCTTTTACTTATACTTAAATTTATGCAGATACACATACTTTTCTTTTCTTTCTTTGTCTTCCTTTACTTATCATATATATTTCAGAGTACGATCGCCATGTCATACTCCATCGGGTGTGATCACCATGCCACACTCCTCAGAAATATGTTCATCCTGCCACGTCCCAGAGTATGATCGCCATGTCATACTCCATCAGAGTGTGATCACCATGTCACATTCCTTAGGGTGTGGGATCAATATGCTACATTCCAGAGTATGATCGCCATGTCATACCCCATCAGAGCATGATCGCCATATCACATTCCTTCGAAATATGGACTCATCAACATATCTTTCATCATAGAATCATAAATACCTAGGCTTCATACACGTCGCATAACAACATTAACACACTAACATTTAGAACTATCACTAATTTATGCCAGAAATTTGGCAGCATAACGGATCAAGTCCACTTCCCTGTGAACAGTTATTATGGAACAAATAATCAGCCAATAGTACCAACACCATTATAGCATATTAAACTTCAACATCAACATGGTATAGCAATGTTTAGGTTTTAATTGAAATCACATATGCCTTAAGGTGCCTAGTTCATCAATTTGGAAATTCTGCTTATGTTCCTCAATGCTGTTCGATTTTGTAAAATCTGCCATAAATTCTAGCAAACTCCATTGGACTTCAATTTTGGATATGTTGGAGTGTTATATCTATTTTCTAACCTCTTTGGTCCCATCTCGTTTTGATACCTATAACTCAAGTTATTGAAAGTTTAGCTTAACTTGTCCAGTAACTAGGCAGAATTGTACACCTAAAAGTATAAATTCACTAAAAATCGAAAACTACTTGAAATCATATGAAACTTATAGCTAACAGAAAAGAAGTTTCATCTCATTTTCATGAGTAGAGCTTGAGTTATAAGTTCCATAAGTTGACCCTTCTAGATTGCCATGTTCTAGCCTGGTTTGGACTTAGGGTGCTTTCATTGAATTACTGGGAGCAATTGGGGTAAAATCTGATGATGAAATTTCTATGGAATGTTTCTCTATGTCTTGGATTTCTAAAGAATTTTATTGGACCCAAATCCAAGTTATATAGGGCGAGTTGTGCCTTGAAAATCCATCCCTGCCCAGAATCAAAGTCAGAAACTTAGGGCAAACTTCCAAAATTCATATCTCCGTCAATACTAATCCAATGGTCTTATAATTTATATGGTTGGAAAGCCTAGATGTCTAATTTCACATAAAAATAGGTTCATAAATTTTCGGTGGCCATAGGCAGAGCCGTACACTCCGCTAGTACGGATGCCGTAAGATTTCTAGGTTTCAGATTCTAGTTTGCTATCTATCTTGTTTTTCATGAAAGATTCAATCTCAATCCCAACAAATACTTGATAAACCAGCCATAAATCATCACATAAGCATCATATATCATCAATTACATGAATATAGAAAAACTTCCCAACAACCATCAACTCAATAAACTCAAGCAAAAAAGCTGAATCCTACACTTGTTTTGATGTCACTACTAGCTAGTCTTGAGTTTTAGTAAAAGATTTGGGTGCAAGAAGCTTGATGGATGTTGAAAGTGGAAGAAGATGATGAGAGGAAGAAGAAAGAATTCAGAAAGAGGGAGAGAGAAGGCCAAAATTCATGTGGGAATTGAAAGGGAATTATGGCCATTTGTGTAAAGGTGGTAGTTGAGAAACTCAATTCTCATTGGCCACCATCACTTGCCTGAAAATTCAGCCAAGTCTCCCCCCTTTGTGTGGCTGTCTTGTGCCACCTGTAAGGGGCTAAGTGGTTGAGTTTTCAGCCACTAAACATAGGATTTTGAGTGTGTAATTCTATTGATTCGGTTCTGGCAGTTAAAAATACCGAATCTCTACCGGTGTCCTTCAAATCAGCAAAACAGTTTGGAAAATTTTTGTGAAAGTTTCTATGTATCTATTCTAATTCCTTCAAGTCTAATTTCTCTAATTAACATCCAATTAATTTCTAATTGGCCTTTAGTTAATTTCTAATTATCCTTACATATTTAATAAAATTGAATAGATCAACTAACGGCATAAATTAAATGTTTTAAAAATTTTCCGACGTTACAGATTCCGACGAAGGGAATCCATTGGCTATGCCGGCATCTACCGGGGCATAGCCTCCGCTGGGTGCAGAGGACAATGACGATGAACTCGCAGCCTCAGAAGGGTCCTTCTCCTCAAAGAACGAGATGGAAGGAGCCTGCGGAGGTGATGCCGCCGGTGGTACTGCAGGAGCTACTGCTACGGCTGCTACTGGAGGTGGGAAGGGGTGTCCCATATAGAGAGGAATGGCAATATAAGGTACAGAAGGGTCGAAGAGTGGGTGAGCCAGTGGAACAGCAAAGTCTCTATGAAAGAAGAAGTAAAAACGAAACTGACAACTACCGGATATATATATATATATATATAATCTAAAAATGGGACCAGGTGGATATGCAACTCGGGGAGCTCAATATAGAGGATGCCGGTCGCCGCATTCACCATGATTTGAGAATGACGCGGAAACATACAGTAGGGTGAGAAATAAAAATTTCTCAGTAGGAATCCTAATGCTATACACATTTGTCATCGCTGTCATTCCCAATTGTTTCGATTTTTCTTAATTTTAAATAGTACAATATAATGGTAATATTCAACTTAAATTTATGTTATAGAAAATATAACCCAAAACAAACTAAATCTTATATTGGTGCAATGAAAATACAGTTGAACAATATGCTAATATAACTAAGATAGTAACCGTAAATAAACAGGAACATATCATGAGAAATAAGCAGGCAACTACAACAATCATTTAAGAATTATCATACAGTGCATATAAATGTACAAACTAGAAAATGCATCTTATGTTTGAGGGTTTTCGCCTTCTATAACTTATATTTTCCATCCTTGGTCCCCTAGGAGTTATTGGCCATATACTCCTGGGTAATAGTTTGCTTTTCAGGACCGAGCTCATTCCTATACAGGATTACTGGGTTTGCTTTTCCCGACTTTTCCACTGATCTATTCCTCTTAAACTTATTCAAGAGCTGGCCCAAGTGATATGGAATCCTTTGAAATGTTCATACATTGCATGCACACTATGTAACATCCCCATTTTATCTAAGCTAATTAGCTCGGTGTCTCCGGCTAATTAGAGAGGTTAGCGATTAATTAAGAACTAATCGGCTAATCTCGAGAGCAAGGGCTTAGTAAATTAAAGGCAAGTCAACAATTGAGACATAATGCATTAAAAGTTACAATTAAAAGCCTAATTGCCCAATCCTTATTAATCCATGATTTAGAACAAAAAAAAAAAAAAATCAAGGTGATCTAACCTAATTAACTAGGAGCATATAAGTATCACATCTTAATCACATTAACCCTCACATCTTCTTACAAAATTAATGAGGAAAATCCTTCTCAATTAAAATGCGCTAATGTGTAATTTAAACCAATTGAATTAATTAGCATTTAGATAATTATAACAATTGTAAAAATTTAGAAACTTCCCTTTAATTATTATTTGAAAGTTTGGTCAAAGCAAGAGCCATATCCAACCATCCATTTGCTTTCTCATCATACACCACAAGATCAAGAGTCCATGTTAGTAGATTCCTTGAGTCATGACAAATGATCTACTCTCCTCCATCAAGATTGTGACATTTGGAGTGATCACAATCATCCAATGCCAATCCTAGGATAGATCATGCTTTTAACCACTTGAAAAGAAATACTACAAGTCTTTACCCAAGTGCCAAGACTCAAAGGAAACACAACACTCTCTTTTACCCCAAGGTTTTTCCCACTCCCTAGCTTGTGTAAGAAGCAAAAGTCACGTCACCTTTCCCCCCTCATTTGCGCCACTTTCAGCCTCTTCTCCCTCCTCAATTCATTTTCATTCCCTTTCTCAAGAATACACACAAAGCTCTCACCTCTCTCTAAACCTCTCTTTGCTCTTCCTACTCTTCTTCTTGTTCTTCTTGTTTTTCCTACCCTAAGTCCTCACTTTTCCACCACCATCACCCTCATCTTCTATCACCACCCTCACTAACTTATCAAGGATCACATTCTTTGGTCCTTGGTAAAGCAAAACAAACACTCATTTAGCCCCCTTTGCTAGCTCAAGAGGAAGGAGGCCATCTCCAACCACTTCATTTTTCAAGCTTCCAAGAGAAACTCATTTGGTAGTGACTCTAACCCTTCTTTCTCATGTATTTTTCAAGCTCTAGAACTCCTAAGCTCTTCATAGCTAGGTGGTTTTAGGACTTGCTTCAAGGTCTCATGACCATTTCTTGTTCTATGAGTCTTCTTGTCTTGTTGAAAAATGTTACCTTAAAGTGAGAATATGTGGCATGATAGTTTGATGTATCTTGCTTTATTTTGGTTTAAAATACTGATTTGGTGACTAAAAGTTTGAGTATGATGACGAGATAAAACATAAAAATGGTGATTTGAAGTGGTATAGCAACATTTCCACAAGATTGATATGTAAAACTTAAAAACTAATTAAGCTGGAATTCTGGTAGTCTGTAATGCGTGCAGTATAAATTATTCTACAAAACTTAAAATGCAATGAAACTAATTTTCTGTGAAAATATACTCAAAGATCTTTTCATACATATAAAGTATGTGAGATTTGGCCTTAAAACAAGAGAGATATGAATTTTCAAAGTTTGCTGTTCCTGGATGGGTTTCTGTCCGGGCAGTGGGTAATAAAACGTGCATAACTCAAGTTATACATAACATTTTTGAGTGGGACCAAGTTTGTTAGAAAGCTAAGACATATAAGAACACTCCCATAAAAAATTTTTGTCAGATTCCATGTGACGAACTCCCAGTGAAGTGGACAAGCCACTGACCTGAGTTGAACTTTCAAGTCTGAACAGTCAGAAAAAAATGTGCATAACTCAAGCTACAAAATGAATTTTTAAGTCGGATTTATTTTGTTTAAAAATAGACTCAGAAAAGTATAATCATACCAAAATTCGAAATAAAAGAATAAAAGATGAAATTATGGTAAATTTTTGAAGTTACTACCCCACCGTAAAAGTAAAAACTGGTTAGGGTAAAAGTTAAAGGTTAATGAGGAATAAGCTTAAGACATTAATATCCTTATATTGAGTATTAGAAAACCCTCATAATTCAACTTAAAAAGTTTCAAAAAGGATAATAGATTAAATTGGCCCTATGCCTAATAAAAGAATTTATTCAAGAGACAATCTCAATTAAAAGTTTGCACCAAATTTATTAAGCTAAGTTCATAAAATGTTGTTTGAGAATATGCCTATATTTATGTGCAAGCATGATGCTATGATGATATGATATGATATGATGATGATGATTATGATAATGATATGATGACGATATGAACATGATATGTTGATGACATGATGCTTAATGTTATGTGATATTGGATTTCTCTGTTTGGCAAAATTTTGGGAAGCTTCTCTAGCCAGATTATCTTCTTAGAAATTACGCTAAAAATTATGGACTTAGAAATATTTTACATCATAAGCTTTAATAAGAAGAAATTTAATTCAAGTAAGTGATCCTTCAAAAGGGAAGGTAACCTAGTTTAAGCTCCCCTCACCCACGACTCACATGAGGCATGGCATGACCCAACTAGTGTGAGTATAGGGGATAGGTCTTACATGAGGCATGGCATGACCCAGCTAGTGTAAGTACCGAAATTCTATGGTGGCGACGGCCACGGTATGAGCTCATTACCACTTATGTTTAGTGGGTGAAAAGATAAAGTCAAGTTAAGAAAAGAAAAGGGACTTCTATCCAAAACCCTAAAAGGGGAAGAAGTTAAGAGAATCTTATAGCTTGGACATGCATGATTTATGTGATTACACTTGTGCTTAGGTTTATTATGATACAAATGATTAGAAGGTATATTAAAAATTGAATCCGCTTCGAATATTCATGTTTTCGAAAATCTAAGAATTAAACCTTATGCATGCTCACTGTTTTCATTTATAAAACCGAAGTGGCTGGGACGATGACGATGACACTTATGTGTCAGGGTCAAGTCCTACTGAGAAATCTTATTTCTCACCCTAGTTGCTTTTCCGTCTCGTTACCAGATACTCATGGCACACCCCGTGGAATGGAGCATGGACCCTCCCCACCATGAGTGGGCCTACGATGGGGATACTCATGCTATTGTGGCCACGACCACCACAGTAGTCTACACATATTTCTACCTGGGTCAAATTTTTAAGCAAGAGGAGCCAGAAGTGCCGCCAGCCCCTGTAGACGTTTCATCGGCTCACCTTGGACCGCCGCTAGATCCTTGGGACTTCCTGCCTAAGCCATTGCCAGAAATCGAGATGGAGCCAATGTCTCCGGGTCTACCTGCAGCCGAGCCCGTGCCACCGCCAGAGATCCCTGTGATAGATGTGAGTTCGACGGCCACTCCTAGGGCCGCTTCGCCGCCGCTCCCGGAGTATCACCCTGCCGCCTCTGAGGAGGATCCCTCCGAGGAACGTTCTTCGGTCGCCAGCTATACTCCTGGCCGTCGCATCCGTCACGTTGAGGTGATCAGCAGACACCCTCGCATCATCCGCACTCCTCATGTTCCCCGAGGCGAAGGAGTGAGGGGGACCAGGCACTCGAGAACTTGAGTCCATCCGATTGAAGGGCGTGGAAGGGGCAAAGAAGCCAGGCTATGTCTACGTGGGCCTATTCCATTATTGCTCCTTATCTTTTGTATTTTATTTTGTATCATACCTTGTCAGACTTGTGTACCTTTGATCTTTTGGGGCCATGGCATGACCATGAGTTCCCTTTTTATGTATTTGTTGGATATTATGAGCCTAATTATATTTATGTGATTGTTGTAGTAATTTGAATGCATGGTATCTTGATTTATCCCTTGTTCCTTTAATTTATGCTGAAATCTTTGTGATACCCTCGTTTATTGCTATCTTCTCGCGCAAGGCTTTACTTTCCAAACGTGACGACGTATTTCAAAAAAATTTTACCGTATTTTTCGCGTAATTTAATTTCAAGTGAAGTTTAGTTTTCCACGAGCATAAGTAACAACTAATAAAACGCCGTAATACGACTTAAGCGTAGTATGGGTTTATTAGGGTGTTACACACTAACATTAGCCTACTTAAATATCTTGTATTCATGCAAACATCTCGTATGGTATGTGAATTCTTTGCCGAAATTTTGGCAGCATAACGGATCGAGTCCACTTCCCCATGAATAGTGCCAGGCTACCAGTAAAAATCAATCAAGCATTCAAAGCAATATGGGACAGCAAGTATATAATCACAATATCAATAATCAAAATCAATACAAGCATCAATAGAGTTTTCTGCTTACTCGACTCTCTTCTATCGAAATTTTTTAAAATTCACCTTTACTCTTATTCAACTCATTTAAACCTGAATTTTGGGTATGTTATAGCTCTATGTGTCTAGTCTCCAACCCTTTTAGTCCCATCTCATTTTGATTTTTATAGCTCAAGTTATTTGTATTTTACCTTAGACTGCCCTACACTTAGCCAAAACCGCACCCTTATAAGTGAAAATTCACTAAAAATAGGAATCTCAGTGAAATCATACAAAATTTATGTCAAATTAAAGCTAACAGAACAAGCTTTTACATGAAATAAGTTTTATATCATTTGTATAAGTATATCTTGAGATATAAGCCCCATAAATTGGCCTTACTGGACTACCCTGATTTAACCCGGTTTGAACTTAAGGCAATTTCATTGATGTGCTAGAAACAAATGGCAACAAATCTTACTTTGAAATTTTTATGGGATATTTCTTATATGTTAGCTTTCAAACAGCATTGGTTGCACTCAATTTAGAGTTGTGTAGGGTGAGTTACACCCTTCTCAACTCATACTGGCCAAATGAGAATCCAGATTTCTAGGTCAAAATTCAAAAATTCATAACTAATACTATACTGATCCAATGGCCTTATATTTTATATGGTTGGAAAGAGCTAGATGTATAGTTTCTCATAAAAATAGATTCATCAAGTTTTGATGGGTAGATTTTTGTCCATACAAGATGGACGTACCGATGCTGTAGGGTTTTCACCTAACAGTTCCTTGATTCTTTCTATCTTCAAGTTCTTTCATTCCAATTTCAATTCTAATCACCACATACATGCAAAATCAACCCTAACCCATCATCATCACTCAAAATCATATCAATATTATAAGAGAAACAGAAGCCCCACACAACCCCAAATCAAGGAAGACAAGTAAAAAAGTTGGATTCCCACCTCTCTAAGGTAAAATCTTATTGAATTAGTGTCTTGAATTGAAGGAATCCTTGATGAAGCTTGAAGAGTTGATGGAGGAGTGAAGATAAGTTGAGATGAAAGAGAATGATGGGGGTCTGCCCCTTTAGATGGTCGAATGGGTCAAGGGAGAAGGAGGGAATTAATCACAAACTTTTGAAGCAAGTTTCATATGATTGATGGATGTGTGCTGGTAATTCAACTTGATTGTGGCTGCCCTCTTTGGGCTAAATGTAGCACCACCTGTGGAAATGTTTTGGCCAAATCTTAGCCATCCATCCTAGGATACTCATAGTATAATTTCTATTGGTCCGATTCTGACAATTTAAAATACCGAAATCTTACCGATTTCTTTTAAATCGGTAAACCGTTTTTAGAAAATTCCTATGAGGTTTCCTATGGTTCTAATCTAATTTCCTCAAGGTGAATTCTTCTAAATGTTACTTAATTGGCTTTGGGTAAATACGTAATCGAATTCCAATTAATTCCAATTATTCGATAAAAATCGAACAACTCGGTTAAAAACGATAAAATTTTTCGAACGTTACAGGGTAAGCCCGAAAACTTAGCAGGGAAGTGTTGAGGTCAGAACCCGGAGACCTACGAGGGAAATGTTGAAGTTGGAACCCGGAGACCAAGGAGGCGAATGTTGAGGACGAAACCTAGAGACCTAACAGGGAAGTGTTGAGGTTGGAACCAAAAACCTAGGAGGGGAATGTTAAGTTCGAAACCCAGAGACTTAGCAAGGAAGTAATGAGGTCAGAACCTAAAGACCTAGCAGGCCAGTGTTGAGGTCGAAACCTAGAGCCTTAGGAGGGAAGTATTGAGGTTAGAACCCGGAGACCTAGGAAGGAAGTGCTAAGGTTGGAACCAGGAATTAAGAGCCTGAAAATTAGAGCCTGAGGAAGGGTAAACTATTAAACTCAAAACCCGGCGAATTTGGAGGCAAAATTTAGAACCTGGAGCATAAATAAGTGACATGATAAGAATGGAACTCAGCGACTTTAGGCAGAACTTGGAGCATACAGGGAAAGGATCTGGGTGTTGAGTAAATTAGTCCATTCCACTGAACTATCATTGATATAATTTACATTCCTTCACTTCCTATGTGAAATTTGAAGTATAAGAAATTCAATGTGCATATGAATGTGACTATATCTCCTTAATAATGAGCAACATGCATGAAGAGGTAATTACATATAATTTCTTATTTCCTTTATAAAAATAAGGGACAAGTTAATACTATGCTTGGGTCAGACAGAGTGAATCCAGCTAAGTCAGAGAGAGTGAATCTAACTCCTTTTTATTAAGTCAGGGAGAATGAACCTGACATGGCTATGTCGTAAAGAGTCAATCTGACCCTACTATGATATGTTAGGGAGAGTGAAATTGACCAAGGATAGATCCGCATAAAGGTCAAAGAGAGTAAATCTGGCAATCACTTATAAGAATGAACTCAATCCTACGAGACCGAGTATTACCTAGAATATATGAATGCCACTAAAATCAAGGAATTACCAAGCCAAGCACATAATTTGACATAAAGACAGATATAACAACCTAGCCATTTACATTCCATGCATGGCCAAATTTTACATTTAAAGTTCATAGTATATATGTTCAATTTCTTATATTATGATGTTGATATTGAACGTGCATTTATCATGGTGATATATCTAGAATGAATCTGCTTTGGGCTACTTTTATTAATTAGAAGTGAGTTTTGTTCCTTTATTTGGTAAGAATTTGTTTTCCACTATCCTCGAACTAGCTAGGGATGATTACAATGACACCACAGGTGGTAGTATAGGATTTCCTATTAGGAATTTAAATTCTCATTTTTTTTGTCGTGTCATCCTCAGACACCACCAATGGCCTCCATAGCAATCTTCCTCAAGACTCCTAATTAGACCTGGCATCATCACCTAGCCCTAAATTCCGTATACTTTTGCCATGCAATTGTTTGGATGTATATATCTTTCAACTACCTTTTTGCCATCACAGTACTTAATCCACAGTTTGACCTGGAGTTCCCCTTTAACAGTGTACCCCTACATGTTGTAACACCCTAATAAACCTATACTACGCTTAAGTCGTATTACGGCATTTTATTAGTTGTTACTTATGCTCGTGGAAAACTAAACTTCGTTCATAAATTAAGTTATGCGGAAAATACAGTAAATCTTTTTTTTTTAAATGCATCGTCGCTTTGCAGCATTTTGGAAAGTCAAGCCTTGAGTGATAAGATAGATAGAGAAAGAATGTGTCGCATAAAATATATACCCCAATATCATAAAACATGAGAAAGGTAAATAAATAGTGATTCACAAATATATTGCTAATCATTACATCTATATGGGTTCATAATACATATATACATACATATATATTAGCATTACATTGGAGGAGACTTATGGTCGAGCCATGACCCAAATACTAGAAAGAATGACAAAACTTATCACAAAAAGGAATATGCGAAGGTGCAGAGTGATAGTCACTATAAGTCCCAAAACAGCTTCGTCTGGCATCCCTCATCATATGTCCACTCATAGTACGGTGGCTCTAGGCTCCACTCCATTGGATGTGCCATCGGAATCTGGTGATGATGCAAAAAATAGATAGAGTGAGAAATGGGATTTCTTAGTAGGACTTGAACCCGACACTAAAGTGTCATTGTCATCATCGTCCCACCACTTCGATTTTAGTAATGAAAATAGTGAGCATTCATAAGGTTCAGTTCTTAGGCTTTTGAAAATATAAATATCCGAAGCAGATTCGATTTTAACATACCCTCGAATCATTTATATCATAACATACATGGGAACAAGTATAATTACATAAAATATGCATGGTTGTGCTATAAGCTTCTCTTAACTTCTTCCCTTCAAGGGTTTGGACCGAAGTCCTTTTTCTTTTCTTAACTTGACTTATCTTAAGTCCTTTTCTTTTCACCCACTAAACATAAGTGGTAATGAGCTCATGCCGTGGCCGTCACCACCATAAATTTTCGGTATTTACACTAGCTGGGTCAATGCCATGCCTCATGTGAGTCATGGGTGAGGGGAGCTTACTTTGGGTCACCTTCCCTTTTGAAGGATCACACCCTTAGTTCATTTTCTTCTTATTAAGGCTTATGATACAAAATTATTCTAATTTTTTTCCACATCTAGGCGTTATGTATCGTCATCCCTAAATGTGATTCCTTTATCGCATATCATTAAGCATCATATCATCAACATATCACATTCATATCATCACCATTCATTATCATATCGTCATCATATCATTATCATCCTTATCATCATCATATCGTTATCATAATCATCATCATCATATCATATCATCATCATCATTATCATATCATCATCATCATGATCATCATCACATCATTGTCATCATATTGACACATAGAGGTATACATATCACACAAAGTCTTATGAGTTTAGCTTAGTAAATTTAGTTCAAGCTTTTAATTGAGATTGCCTCTTGTATAAATTCTTTTATTAGGCATAGGGCTAATTTTGTCTATTATCCTTTTTGAAACTTTTAAGTTGAATTATGAAGTTTTCCCATATCTTAAATTGAGGGTCTTAATGTCTTTAAGCTTATTTCTCATTAACCTTTAAATTGAACCATAACCAGTTTTACTTTTATAGTGGGGTAGTAATTTCAAAAATTCACCATAATTTCACCATTTACTCTTTTGCTTTGAATTTTAGTATGATTATACTTATCTAAGTCTATTTTTAAACAAAAGAAACCCCACTTAAAAATTCATTTTGTAACTTGAGATATGCACATTTTATTTTGACTGCTCAACTTTTAAGTTTATTTTCGGTATAGTGACTTTTAAACTTTACTGGGAGTTTCTTCCAAGGAATCTGACAAAACTGTTTTATGGAGATGTTCCTCTATGTCTTAGCTTTCTAAAAAACTTAGTCACACTCAAAAATATTCTGTATAACTTGAGTTATTAAGATTTTATTACATACTGTCCAAACAGAAACACATCTGGGGACAGCACACTTTGAAAATTCATATCTCTCTTGTTTTAAGGCCAAAATTTACGTATTTTATATTTATAAAAAGCTCTATGAGTATATTTTCATTTAAAATTAGTTTCATTGCATTTGGAGTTATATTAAAAGAGTTATTTGTCAGGTCATATAGACTACCAGAATTCTAGCTTAACTAGTTTTTGTGTTTTCCATTTCTAACTTGTGGAGATGTTGCTATTCCACCTCAAACCACCACTTTTATGTTTTATCTCATCATCATATTCAAGGTTTTAATCACCAAATTAGTATTTTAGAACAAAAATAAAGTAAGCTACATAAAAACCATCATACCACATAATCTCATTTTAAGACAATATTTTTAACAAGGCAAGAAAAACTCATAGAACAAGATATGGTCATGAAACCTTGAAGCAAATCCTAAAAGCACCTAGCTATAAGGAGCTTAGGGGTTCTAGTGCTTGAAAAATACATGAGAAATAAGGGTTAGAGTCACTACCAAAGAGAGCTTCTTGAAGAATTGGAGTGTGGAGAAGGTTGGAGAGAGCCTCCCTCCTTGAAAGCTTGGAAATGGAGCTTGTGTGTGGGTTGTCTTGTTTCTCCAAAGACCAAAAATGGTGGTCCTTGAAGGGTTTGTGAGGGTGGTGATGGAAATAAGATAGGAGGTAGTGAGGAGATTGGAAGAAGAACATAGAGAGTTGGAAGAACAAGAAAGCGGGGATGAGACTTGGAGAGAGGAGAGAGTTTTGTGTCTTGAAAGAGGAAATGAAAAATGAAATAAGGGGGTGAGAGAGGAGGCTGATGGCGCAAAATTGAGGGGGGAAGTGATGTGATTTTGCTTCTTCCAACAAGCAAGAGAGTGGGGGGAAACCTTGGGGTAAAAGAGAGAGTTGTGTTTCCTTTGAGTCTTGGCACTTGGGTAAAGACCATTTAGTGTTTTTCAAGTGGTTAAAGGCATGACCACTCTTGGGATTGGCTTGGGTGAATATGATCACTCCAAGTGGCACAATCTTGATGGAGGGAAATACATCTCTTGTCTTGACTCAAGGAATACTACTAACATAGACTCTTGATCTAAGGGTGCATGATGAGAAGGCAAATGGATGGTTGGATATGGCTCTTGCCTTGACCAAACTTTCAAACAACAATTAAGGGGAAGTTTCTAAATTTTCACAATTGTTAAAATTATCTAAATGCTAATTAATTCAATTGGTTTAATTACATTTTAACACATTTTCATTGAAAAGAATTTTCCTCATTAATTATGTATAGAGGGTGTGAGGGTTAATTTGTCATGTGTGATTAAGATGTAATGCTTGTCATGCACTTAGTTAGTAAGCTTAGATCACCTTGATTATATGTTCTAAATCATTAATTAACAAGAATTGGGCAATTAGGCTTTTAATTATAACCTTTAATGTATTATGCTTCAATTGTTGAATTTTCTTATTAATCATTGACTTTCAATTATCTTGTTGACTTGCCTCTAATTTACTAAGCCCTTGCTCTCGAGATTAGTCGATTAGTTCTCAATTAATCGCTAACCCCTCTAATTAGCCAGGATCACTGAGCTAATTAGCTTAGACAAAGTTGAGGATGTTACACATGCGGCTCACCCTCCTTATCCATCACCATGGCCTTCACCCTCACCCTCCAATGAAATCGATCCCTCAGAGGATAGTCTTTTCTTCTCTTCTTATAGGGGAGACCAAGTAGTACCAGAGTTCGAGCCGAAAGGGACTTCCTGCCATAGAGAATAGACTCCGCACCCCATAATGAAGGCGAAGCTGTGTCCCGGGATGTTTTACTAACTAACCCTCACCTTCTCATAGAGAATCTAGCATATGCCGCTGATAGCTCTCAAGCCGTTCATGTACATTCTATGGCTCTTTTGGCATAGTGCAAAGCCATGGATATAGTGGGGAGCATTTAGTTGTATAGTTAATATAGCTTGCACTGGCTTCTAGACACATTAGGTCTGTAACTTTTGAAAACTCTCCTTTGTATTTAATGTGTGTGTGTGTGTGTGTGTGTGTGTATATATATATATATATATATATATATATATATATAAGTGCCTTTAATAACATCAGCCTATGGCAAGTCGTTTATTTTTGCATTATCCTAGATCCACCAACTATATACATAAGGCCTAATGCCTATAAATGTACATAATTAAGTAGCAACCTTTAATTACAATATTATGTCCTAAGCATAATATTGTGATTAGAAGGATGCAACATTTTAGTATTAGAGCAGTTCGTCTCGGCAAAGCCTGGAGATTGGATTGACTATGCTTTAGCATGCGCTAAGACTCCTTAGTAATACCATGCATTGGATTTTGTATAGTATCATATATATATGGTTATGTGATTTTAAGAATAATCAATTGCTATTACAATTAGCTCTGTATTAAGCCTAATCAACTCAATATCTTTGTTTTGTGTGACTAGGAACTAATGACTTCATGTGGACGTGGTAGGCCAGCTTGTGATCTACTTCTGAAGACATGGAGAATATTATGGACACTTTTTGAATGATGGCTCATGCCATGATAGACTAAGTTGTTGCTGTAAATTGCCTGATGGAAAAAGTTGATTGTTGAGCTAGAGAGAACCCACAGTGTGGATCAAGAATATTAGAAGTTTGCAGAATTTGGTAAAGCAAATCTGCTAAATTTTTGGGGAATTTTCCATTCGGATAGAGCTGAGGGTGGATTAAAGCTATGGAGAATTTTTTCTTTGTGCTACCATATACTAAACAATAGAAGGTGGCTTTTGTTATATACATGCTGGAAGCTGATGCAGAATTCTAGTAGGTTAGTATGAGGAGGTTACTTGAGCATGCCTAAGCTCTGATTACTTGGGAGGTATTTAAGAATGTGTTCTATGAGATATATTTTCCTGCATTTGTAAGGAATGCCAAGGAGTTGGAGTTTATGAAACTCCAGCAAGGAAGTATAAGTGTGTCTGAATATGCAGCCAAGTTTGAAGAACTCTGCAAGTTATCAACAATTTAACAATTTAATTTGGATGAGATATGGAAATGCATTAAGTTTGAAGGTGGCTTGCAGGAGGATATTCTAGCATTAGTGGGGCCGATGGAGATCCAGTACTATGCAACACTTGTGAACAAGTATAGACTAGTGGAGGAGTACAATAAGAAGTTAGTGGTTGCTAGATCTGCCAGAGGTGATTTCAGAAGGAAGCTAGCACCCCAAGGACAGAAGTTTAAGCTCTTCTAGGAGATGACTAGAAATTCCTCAACTAATAATGGTAAAGGTAAGTAACTACAGAGATTACTTGTAAGATAAGAATGCCCAAAATATAGGAAAAACCATGCGAATAAGCCGTGTCTGGCTGGGTAGAATGTATATTTCAGATCTGAGAGTGCCCGAACAAAAATCAGTCCTCTATCACTAGGCCTTAATGTCAAGCACAGGTCTTGACTCTGAATGCAAAGGAAGTAGCTCAATCTAAAGATTTGATACAAGATGAGTGGGAGATAAATGATAAAACTTTAACTATGTTATATGATTCAGGCGCCACCCATTCCTTTGTTTCCTTTGATTGTGTGAATAAAATTAAATTGCCTATATTCGAGTTACCTTATGATTTGTCTATTTCGACACCCATTGATAAACCTATCACGACAACGCAAGTCTGTATAAGATGTCCTTTCACATTAATAATAGAATCTTTATAGCTGACTTAATTTCTCTTCCTCTCTCTAGTTTGAATTTGATCTTTGGTGGCTCTCGGCTAGCCATACCATGTTAAACTATTCTGATAAATCCATCTTATTTCCTTTTACCTTGCCCTTTAAACCTGTGACTTCTATGTGTTTATATTTAAACTCCCTTAGGATAATTGGGAGTCTAGGATATATCCTCTTTTCGGCAAGCGTATCTGAGAATGAGCAGAGATTGAATAAGATTCCTATGGTTGGGGAATATCTGGATATTTTTCCTAAGGACATACCAGAATTTCCTCTAGAAAGAGAAATAGAGTTTTCTATTGAATTGGTACTGGGAATCGGACCAATATTGATGGCGCCCTATCGAATATCGCCCATAGAGTTAGTTGAATTAAAGAAGCAACTACAAGAACTCTTAGAATAGGATTTATTGGACCAAGTACTTTGGCATGGGGAGCTCCTGTTCTTTTAGTAAAGAAGAAAAATGGAGGTATGAGGTTGTGTGTTGGTTATAGAGGCAACTTAATAAGATAACAATTAAGAATAAGTATCCTTTGCCTAAAATAGATTACCTTATGGACCAATTGCGAGGAGCTACAGTATTCTCAAAGATTGATTTAAGATCTGGTTACCACTAGATTAGAGTTCGAAATGAAGATATTCCAAGGATGGCCTTTAGAATCAATTATGGGCATTATGAGTACACCATGATGTATTTTTGGTCTAATGAATGCCCCAGCAATGTTCATAGATTATATGAATCGGATTTTTAGGCCTTACCTAGATAAGTTCGTAGTTGTCTTTATAGACAACATACTTATTTACTCCAAGACAAGAAAAGCATACAAGGAGCATCTCAAGATAGTATTGTAAATCCTAAGAGAATGGAAGCTATATGCAAAGCTATCTAATGTGAGTTTTAGATGAATGAAGTCAAGTTTTTAACCTACATAGTATCTCAAGGGGGGATTTCAATTGATCCTAGTAAAATTGAAGCAGTATTAAACTAAGGAAGACCAACTACAATTACAGACATTAGGAGTTTTCTAGGGTTAGCTAGATATTACAGAAGCTTCATTAAGGGTTTCTCCCAAATAGCTTTGCTCTTGACTTAACTAACTAGGAAGAACGTTCCGTTTGAGTGGATGGTGAAATGTGAAAAGAGTTTTCAAGAGCTCAAACAGAAGCTAACCACTGCCCTAATGTTAGTGCTACCTGACCCTCATGGACCATTTGAAGTCTACTGTGATGCTTCATACCAAGGGCTAGGGTGCATATTGATGCAAAATAGAAATGTTGCTGCATATGCCTCCAGATAGCTAAAACTCCATGAAGTCAACTACCCGACTCATGATTTGGAACATGTAGCTGTGGTATTTGCTTTAAAATTCTAGAGACATTATCTTTATGGAGTTAAGTTTGAAGCATTGCCTAATCATAAGAGTCTAAAATATCTCTTTGATAAGAAGGAATTGAATATGAAGTAGCGGAGGTGGATGGAGTTCGTCAAGGATTATGAATTCATCTTGAATTATCATCCTAGCAAAGCAAATATTGTGGCTGATGCTCTTAGTAGGAAGTGTCTAAATGCATCGTGGATGATGATTAAAGAAATAGAACTAATAGAAAGCTTTCAAAATCTCAATATAGGGATTTCTATGACCCCTCAGAGTATTCAGTTAAGTCAAATAAGAGTGGCAAGCAACTTTAAAAGTCAAATTGCCCAAGCCCAATAAAATGATCTAGAATTCAATAAAACCATAACTTTGGTTCAAACGGGAAAGCTGAAGGGGTTCACTTAAGGTAATGATGGGCTATAGAGGTGCCAAGGAAGGTTAGGCGTTCCTGTAGAGGATGACCTCAGAAGTAAGATTCTAGAAGAAGCCCACCAGATTAACTCTACTATCCGTCCAAGAGTAAGCAAAATGTACCAAGATCTTAAAAGGGTGTTTTGGTGGCCCAAGATGAAGTCAGACATAGCAGAATTCATAAACAAGTGTTTGATATACCAAAAAGTGAAGGCAAAACATCAAAGAGCATCTGACATGTTGCAACCATTGGAGATTCCTGAATGAAAATGGGAAAGTATTTTAATGGATTTCATAATGGGGTTGCCCAAGATCCTTGTAGGATATGACTCTATATAGGTTGTAATAGACAAACTGACCAAGTCTACCCACTTTTTACCCATTAAAGCCAACTATTCTTTGGAAAGGTTGGCAGATATATACATTCAAAAGATAGTGTAGCTGCATGGGATTCCTTCCAGTATAATCTTGGATTGAGATAGGAGATTCACCTCAAGGTTTTGGGGAACCCTACAGATGGCATTTGGAACTAGACTTTATTTGAGTACAACTTACTATCCCCAGACCGATGATAGAGAAAACCATCCAGATGTTAGAAGACATGCTAAGAGTTTGCGTAATGGACCAAGGAGGAAGCTAGGACAAATATCTCCCTTTGACCAAATATGCTTATAATAATAACTATCATGCCAGTATTGGTATGGCCCCATATAAAGCTTTGTATGGTAGGAGGTGCCAAACTCCTTTGTGTTGATATGAACTAAGCGAGACTAGCCTTTAAGGACTTGATCTCGTCAGACAAAGTATCGAACAAGTGAAGAAGATTCAAACCAAAATCCTCACTACCTAGAGTTGACAAAGGAGTTCTACTGACACCAGGAGAAAGCCACTAGAATTCCAAGAAAGGGATCACATATTCCTGAGAGTCACCCCTACCACAAGAATAGGTAGAGCTATAAAAGTTAAAAAGTTAGGTCCCTGATTTATAGGTCATTTTCAAATCCTGAAATAGATTGGGCCAATTGCCTATCAAATAGCCTTGCCTCTTAATCTATCCAATCTTCATGATATTTTCCATGTGCACAACTTTGGAAGTATATTCCGGATCTTGGCCATTTGTTGGCACCTAAATCTATACAGTTATGGGAGGACTTGACTTCCATATCCTACCAATTTGGATTGTAGATAGAAGTAACATCTTGATTTAACCATATCTGCAAATAACACCATTAGAGTTTATTGCCATTGACTATGGATAGAAAAAGAAGAATAGAAAAAAAAGGGGGGGGGGAAGCAAGGAGCTGAGAATGTTAAGCAAAATAGGAAAAAATGATATTTTTACCACATAGCACGTGATTGAATAGCCATAAAATCTACCACCTTGGTAGTTGGTAAAATTAATGGCCATATTTTTACCCACCTAACTAAGTAAATACAATTAAGTATAAGCCACATATTAAACCAAACAACCTTAATATCTTTTATAAATATTGCATTAGGCATAACACAACAACACTTTTACTCTTCTCTTATTGTTGCCGTGGCTTTCCCTCCCCCCTCATCTTTTATCTCTCTTCCTTATTCTCAACCACACAACCTTTCGTCATTTACACCTCTAAGAGGAGTTGCACCCATATTAGCCCTTATATTCCCCATAAAACCTAAGAATCAAACCAAAATTTTTTTCCTTTAGCCAAGTAAGACTTTTGGTTCTAGCAAGGGTAAGGAAGGTAGATATATCTTGAGTTAGTTGAGGACAATTAGAACTACAGAAACATCAAGATAAGAAGTTGCAAATCATAGAAATAAGGCAGGAAATTCAAAGAATTGAATTGCTTGTATATGTGTTTGTTTGCTAGAATTTAATTATTTTCTTGATAGGCATGTTGGAATAGAGATTAGTGATATTTCACTCTTGTGTTCATAAGCTTGAAGTAACTAGGTTTTTGTTATAGATAATCAATTAATATTTTGTTTGATTTGAAGAAAACTAGGATCCGAGTTGCTATGAGAAGGAGTTTGATAGTCAGTGAATTAGCCACTATAAATAAAGTTAGGAAACTTAAAATGGACTGAAACTAAATTTAAATGAAAGTTAACTTAGAGATGACTTCATCCATATGAAATACAAGTTTATATGAGTTGCAAAGAGAAAGTTATGAATTTATACAAGTTAACCCAGTTTTGTAGAACCTTGTAAAATCCCGTGGTTACATTTCCCTTATAGAAGTTCTAGTAGCTATAGATGGTAGTCACTACATTTTGGACACCAAAATCAGGAGTAGAATGCGGGCTTGCAACTAAATATGGGCTTAAAACCTTGGATTTTCAGGATTTTAGGTAAGGTTACCTTATCAAGCTGGAGCTTAGACCTCAGAACTAGGGAGATAGAAGTGAACACCTCCAATGAGCGACAGGCAACCCAAAGATCTAAAATGTGAAAGGGAGGAGAAAACATGAAGATTGGATGCTGGGGAGGAAGACATGACTCAAAACTCAGAAATCGAAGGGAAAGAGGTAGACCTCTTTCTGTCAAGTGATAGGGTAAGCCCGGAGACTTAACATGGAAGTGTTGAGGTCAGAACTTGGAGACATAGGAGAAGAGTGTTGAGGTCAGAACCTAAAGACTTAGCAGGGAAGTGTTGAGGTCAGAATTTGGAGACCTAGCAAGAGAATGTTAAGGTCGGAACCTGGAGACCTAGGAGGGAAGTATTGTGGTCGGAACTTAGAGACTTAGGGAGGAAGTGTTAAGGTTATAACTAGGAATTATAGGCCCGAAAATCGAAACCTGAGGAAGGGTGAACTATTAAACTCAGAGCCCAAAGAATTATGAGACGGAATTTGGAACTTGGAACTTAAATAAGCGACATGCTGAGAGTGGAACTTGAGGACTGAGGGCTGGACTCAGAACATATTGGGATAGGATCTAGGTGTCAAGTAAATTACTACATTCCACTGAACTATCATTAATACAATTTACATTCCTTTACTTCTTACAGGAAATTTGAAATGTAAGAAATTCAATGTGAATATAATGCATGAAGAGGTAATTACATATAATTTCTAATTTGGTTTAAAAAAAAAAAAAAGGACAAGTTAGTGCTATGCTTGGGTCGGAGAGAGTGAATCCGGCTAAGTTAAAAAGAGTGAATCTGACTCCTTTCCATTAAGTCAGGGAGAGTGAACCTGACTAAGGATAGATCCTGTGAGGGTTAAAGAGAGTGAATTTGGCAATCACATATAGGAATGAGCTCAATCCTACAGGACGGACTATTACCCAGAATACATGAATGCCACTAAAATCAAGAGATTACCAAGCCAAGCACGTAATTTGACTTAAAGACATATATAACAACCTAGCCATTTACATTCCATGCATGGCCAAATTTTATGTTTTAAAGTTCATAGTATATATGTTTTATTTCTTTTATTATGATGTTGATATCGGACGTGTATTTATCATGGTGGTACATCTAAAATGAATTTGCTTCAGGATGGTTTTATTAATTAGAAGTGAGTTATTCACTTGTAAGAATTTGTTTTCTATTGCACCCAAAGTAGCTAGGGATGATTACGATGATATCATAAGTAGTAGTCTAGGATTTCCTACTAGGAATTTAAATTCTCATATTTTCTTTCCATGTCATCCTTAGATACCACCAATGGCCTCCATAGCAATCTTCCTCGATACTCTTAATTGGACCTAACATCATAACCCAGCCCTAGATTTCGTATACCTACTTAGCCATGCAGCTGTTAGGATATATATATTTTTTAACCACACTTTTGCTGTCATGGTACTTAACCCACAATTTGACCCGGAGTTCCCCTTTAATGGTGTACCCCTACATGCGACTCACCTTCCTTATCCTTCACTATCACCTCCACCCTCCCCTTCTAGTGAAATCGATCCCTCAAAGGACATCCCTTCCTCCTCCTCCTCTTCTTAGGGAGACCAAGTAGTGCCAGAGCTCACGTCGAAGGGACTTCTTGCAATGGAGAACGGGTTCCACACCCCATAACGAAGGTGGAGCAGTGTCCCAGGATGTTTTGTTGATAGGCCCTCACCTTTTCATAGAGAATCTAGCATATGCTATTGACAGCTCTCAAGCTATTCATGTACAATTCTGTGGCTCTTTTGGCATAGTGTAAAGCCACGAATATAATGGGGAGCATGTAGTTGTATAGTTAATATAGCTTGTTCTGTCCTCTAGACACAAGGGGGTTTATACCTTTTGAAAACTCTCCTTTGTATTTAATGTGTATATATAAAAGTGCCTTTAATAAAATCAACCTATCATGAGTCGTTTGTTTTTGCACAATGCCAAATCCACCAACTATACATAAGGCATGATGCCTATAAATGTACATAATTAAACAACAACCTCTAATTACAATATTATGACCTAGGCATAATATTGTGATTAGAAGGATGCTACACGACAGTTATTTATTTTTGTAAAGTATCACTATGGTTTTGTCAACTCTCCTTTTCATTTTGCATTTTAAAAATTTAAGAAACAAAAAATTCACATGTACAAAAGCAATTAAGTTTCAATGACATGTAAGGAAGAAATAAAAATAAAATTGCATAAACTTTGACAAATTTCATTTGGTAAAAAATTGTGTATCTTGTTTTCTTTTCTTCGCATAATTCTATTATATTTGAAAAATATCATATAAGATTCTTTAACATTTACTATTTGACAGGATAATTTCAATTTTACAATTGAGCTGTTTCTATAAAGGCAAAAAAAAAAAAAAAATTGATAGAAAATGAGTTGTTGTAATTAATTTAAATTAGAAGAATCTATTTTCATTATAGATGTTTGAGTTACTTTGATTCAAAGACATCTGGCAATTGTTAAGTCAAGGTAAAAAGCAAGTTGGTAACAAATTAGCAATCCATTCTTTCCAGCGGTGTTTTCGTTATACTAAGAAAACAACTCCTATATTTATTATTTCATTCCCTGAGCACGGAAACTTGTAGCTTTCCTACAAAAGGGAAGAAAGAGAGAGAAAGAGGTTGGAGAGAAGAGAGAGAGAGCAAAACTGATATCACGTTTTGCGTACACATCTCTTTATCCTCCTTCCATCTCTCTGTTTCTCCTTCTCCGACAAAGATGTCACTGCCGTCAACGACAGCCATTGACGCTGGCGATGACGTGCAGGACGCCATATACGCGAAGAGAGGTTGTTGCTTCTGGATCCCTTGCTTTGGATCCAACCCACCCTTATCAACAACATCATCATCGTCAACGTATGAGTTGATTTCGTGGGAGCGGGTGCAAGCCCCGGAGAAGGAGCGTTGGTGGGCCAGAGGATGGAAGAAGATTAGGGAATGGTCCGAGATCATGGCAGGGCCCAAATGGAAGACATTCATCCGTCGCTTCAATAAGAACCGCACCGTTGGTATCACCAAGCGAGGGACGTTCCAGTATGATCCCTTGAGTTATGCCCTCAACTTTGATGACGGGAAGGAACAAAATGGGGATCACGAAGATTACGGCTATGTTGATTTTTCATCTCGTTATGCTTCTCTCCCGACGTCGACGAAGTCATCCATGGACCTTGGCAAGGATGGTCCCTCATTCACGTGACTCATTCGTGTGATATCACGTCAATGTAGTCGGATTTTCTTTGAATGTGTCCTTGAATTCGTTCTAGATGTGAGCAAAGCTCAGATTGGGGAAGAATATGGTCCGTGGATTAACTAATTCCATTGTAACAAAAGATCAGGAGGTGGAGAATGTGTGCAACGTGAACGAATGTGCATGGGAGATGGAGATGACAGAGGCATTATTGATCATCGTTAGATGAAGTTTGAGGGTGTTGTTTCGCAGGCATAGAAATTCTTAGGCTCTATGGAGACTTATCTTTTGTATTATTAAATGTTTGTTATCTCATGTACAACATTAAAAATGTAGCTACCTTGTAATTATAAAGAGAGAATATGATAACCTTTGACATCATACGCATTTAACAATGTAGAGCTAAAAAAATATTGCTACTCATTTTACGAATTCCTCTTTGCGTGAGAGTCATTAAGGTGAACATCAGTATGTACTCTTGAATCTGGGGAACAAAACGTTGTAAGCATTAACCAATACTTAGATGTTTTAAAATCCCACTAACTTCTAACATGCTTGAACCTGTTTGTTAGTGTTATTACCTCACTATTTTCTTTACGTGTTATTACCTCACTATATTTGTATTCACGCAATGCTTAGAAAATATTTTCTAGCAAATTACAGTATTTTAAAGAAACGTTATTTGTCAAATAATTAAAATCGCATTAATATTGTAAAAGAACCTTTAAATGTATTTGTTGATAACATATTGATTTTATTTTGATGTAGTATTTTCATAAGTAACTTGTAATGTATTCATTTCTTGTCATTTGCGAATTTAGGTTTTGATAAAAACATATTTTAAAATTGGAGACAATTTATAATTGCCAACCTACTATCAACTCCCTAGTTATAATATTTTCGAATTGCAAAAGACATATTTTATAAATTCAACTGCACTACATCTCGATAAAATAATATGAGAACTAGTTTCAGATTATAAGGATGACCAACAAGAGTTGGTGTGGTATTAAATGAGTTATCTTGGTGTTGCCCAAATAAGCCTAGGGTTTTCTTTGATGCTGGAATTAGAGTTAAATCGTATGGACTCCAGGGAAAGAAACTATAGTGTTCCGTATTTTATGTTGATGTATGGTCTATTTGGTATGCAAGAAACTTAAAATTTTTTTAGAATGTGCAGCCTTTGTGGGAGGTGTAACATCCTCAATTTTTGTCTAAGCTAATTAACTTAGTGATTCTAGCTAATTAGAGATGTTAACGATTAACTGGGGACTAATCAGCTAATCTCGATGAGCAAGAACTTAGTAAATTGAGTCAAGTCAATAATTGAATCATAACGCATTAAATATTTTAATTAAAACCTAATTATTCGAACCTTATTAATTCGTAACTTAGAAATATAATTAAGCTAATCCAATCTTATTAATTAAGTACAAGATAATTGTGCTACCTTACCAATTGAGATAGATTAATTCTTACACCCTAATTATATAATTTATAAGATTAATTCTTTTAGAGGAAAAACGTCTTAAAAGTGTAATTAATCGAAATTGGTTAAAGAGCAACTTAACTAATCAAATTGATTAACAACTTAGGTAATTCTAATAGCTTTGAAGATTTAAAAAATTTCTCCTAATTGATGCACCAAATTTTGGCCAAGGACAAGAGCAAAACCCAACAATCCATTTGCCATCTCATCATGCACTCTTAGATCAAGGGTCTATGTTAGTAGTATCTCTTTAGTCAAGACAAGAGAAGTACCTTCCTCCCTTAGTATTATGCCACTTGGAGTAATATTATTCAATCAAGCCAATCCTAAGAGAGGTCCTTGCTTTTGTCCACTTGAGAAAACACTAAAAAGTCTTTACCCAAGCACCAAGAATTAAGAGAAACACAACCCACCCTTTTACCCCAAGGTTCCTAGTTTTCTTGCTTGAAAAAAAAGTTAAAATCACCTACTTCCCTTTGCTTGTTGGAGAAACAAAACCAATTAGCCCACTCCCCCCCATTTTTGCACCCCCAAAACAGCCCCCCACTTCCTCATTTGTGATTTTCATCCTCTCACTACAAGCCTAAGCTCTCACATCTCTCTAAGCCTCATTCTAACTCTTCTACTCTTCCAATTCCTCTTATTCTTCTTCGTACTTTCACACCCCATCCAACTCTCTTTCCTTTCACCACCCTTACAAACCCTTCAAGGACCACCCTCTTTGGTTCTTGAGGAAGCAAAACAAACACTCACTTAGCCCCATTATCAAGCTCAAGAAGGAGAAGGCTATCTCCAACCATTTTCACTCTTCAAGCTTTCAAGAAACCCATTTGGTAGTGACTCAAACCCCTCTTTCTTCTATGTTTTTCAAGCTCTAGAACTCCTAAGCTCTCCATAGTTAGGTGGTTTTAGGACTTGCTCTAAAGGCCTCATGGTCATGCTTTCATTATAAGAAGTTATTTGTGATTTTTGCTCTTTTCTTGGAAAATGACTTGTTGTGCATTTATTCTTATTTTGAACCAAACTTTTTAGAACTCAAAATATTGATTTTTTACCAAGATCTCAAAGTATAAAAGTGGTTTGGAAATGAAAAGTGGTCATTTGAAGAAAAGACTTAATGTTTTTACAATAAAACTCATTGAAACCAAAACCATGGAAGCTGGGAAATTCCACCAGTTTGTATGGCATGACTAAGAACTCTTTCAATATAACTTCAAATGCAACGAAACTAATTTTAAATGAAAATAGACTCATAGAGTTTTTTATACATATAAATACATAAATTTTGGCCTTAAAACGAGAGAGATATGAATTTTCAAAGTGGGCTGTTCCCAGATGTGTTTCTTTTTGGGCAGTATGTAATAAAATCTTAATAACTCAAGTTACACAGAACATTTTTGAGTGGGATCAAATTTCTAAGAAAGCTAAGATATAGAGAAACATCCCCATAAAACAGTTTTGTCAAATTCATTGTGAGGTACTCCTAGTAAAGTTTAAAAGTCACTATACCGAGAATAAACTTAATAACTAAGCAGTCAGAATAAAATGTGCATATCTCAAGTTACAAAACGAATTTTTGAGTGGGGTTTATTTTGTTTAAAAATAGACTCAGAGAAATATAATCATATCAAAATTCAAGTCAAGATTGTAAAAGATGAAATTATGGCGAATTTTTGAAATTACTGCCCCATTGTAAAAGTAAAACTAGTTATGATTCAATTTAAAGGTTAATGAGAAATAAGCTTAAAGACATTAAGACCCTCAATTTAAGATATGGGAAAACTTCATAATTCAACTTAAAAGTTTCAAAAAAGATAATAGACGAAATTGGCCGTATGCCTAATAAAAGAATTTACACAAGAGGCAACCTCAATTAAAAGCTTACACCAAATTTACTAAGTTAAGCTCATAAGATTTTGTGTGATATGTATGCCTCTATGTGTCCATATGATGATATGATACGATGATGATGATGATTATGATAGTGATATGATGATGATAAGGATGATAATGATATGATGATGATATGATAATGAATGATGATGATATGAATATGATATGTTGATGATATGATGCTTAATGATATGCGAAAAAGGAATCACATTTGGGGACGATGATACATAACGCCTAGATGTGGAAAAGAATTAGAATAATTTTGTATCATAAGCTTTAATAAGAAGAGAATGAACTAAGGGTGTGATCCTTCAAAAGGAAAGGTGACCCAAAGTAAGCTCCCCTCACCCACGACTCACATGAGGTATGGCATAGACTCAGCTAGTGTGAATATAGGTGATAGGGCCTACATGAGGCATGGCATGACTCAGCTAGTGTAAGTACCGAAAGTTTATGGTGGCGACGGCCACGGTATGAGCTCATTACCACTTATGTTTAGTGGATGAAAAGAAAAAGACTTAAGATAAAGTCAAGTTAAGAAAGAAAAGGGACTTCAGTCCAAACCCTTAAAGGGAAGAAGTTAAGAGAAGCTTATAGCACAGCCATACATGTTTTATGTAATTATAGTTATTCCTATGCTTGTTATGATATAAATGATCAGAAGACATGTTAAAATTGAATCCGCTTCGGATGGCTATGTTTTCGAAAATCTAAGAATTGAACCTTATGCATGCTCACTGTTTTCATTTATAAAATCGAAGTAGCCGGGACGATGACGATGACACTTTAGTGTCGGGTTTCGAGTCCTACTGAGAAATCTTATTTCTCACTCTAGTTACTTTTCCGTATCGTCACCAGGATCCGATGGCGCATCCGGTGGAGTGGAGCATGGATCCCCCACACTGTGAGCGAACGTATGACATGGGATGTCAGACAATGCTGATTTGGACTTGTAGTTGCCGTAGCTATGCATCTTCATGCATACTTTTTTGTGACGAACGATGTCAATTTAAGTTTGTATCTAGTATTAGGATCATGGCACGACCATGAGCCTCCTTCGATATAATGCTGATATATATGTATGTATATCTATATTATGAATCCATATGAATGTAATGATTAGTTATATAATGCAATGTATTTGTAAATTACTATTTATTTACCTTTCTCATGTTTTATGATATTGGGGTATGTATTTTATGCGATACGCTCTTTCTCTATCTGTTTTCTTGCTCAAGGCTTTACTTTCCAAAATGTTGCAAAGTGACGACGTATTTCAAAAAAAAGTTTTGCCATATTTTTCGTGTAACTTAACTTATAAATGAAGTTTAGTTTTCCACGAGTATAAGTAACAACTAATAAAACGTCGTAACATGACTTAAGCGTAGTATAGGTTTATTAGAGTGTTACAGGAGGGCTTGATCCTTATGATTAGACTTGGTTTTTGGTTAAAGGGATGGTGTCCACAGTTCCCTTACACACCTGCTATGTTGGTGTACAATTTGAATGGAGTTAAAGCCTGGAATTGTTCGTGAGGGTGCTGCATGATGTGTATGTGCTGATATTGTTATCTGAATGCACGCTGTGAATAATTTGTTTTGGATTGAATTTTTTTTGAGGAAGGAACCCCTGCTTGGAGCAATTCACCGTGGAGTCCTATTGAGATGTCCTGTGTATTATGCCTGATTGGTTTGATACTTTGATGTATTTGGAGACGGAAGCTGATGTTTTGTTTGCACAATGTGCTGGGATCGTGTGTGCTAGTTCCTCAATCCATTGTTTGGAATTATGCTAAAAGTCATGATAGTTGATGTCTTATAGGTTCGCTCAATTGTATTAGGAAAGTTTATTTGGGATCATTCCGTGGGTTTTGTTGAGCAGATGTCGGAGTCTCATGTTTCTGTTGTTTCTATCTTATGTACTCCTTAATTTATTGTGTTCTGGATGCCCCGTATGATATTATTTGAGAATTGTTGTTGTACTTATTGGAGAAGGGATAAAAAGAAAAAAGAAAAAAGATCTTATAGCCTATCTTGAAATTTAACAAAATCTAATGTCTCGTTGGGTAATGGAAATTCAGCATGGAGTTAAAGTTTGGAGTTGGACTTCTTAATTTCAAATTTTATGATTGAAATAATATATAGAATTGAAACTCTAATTCCACATGTTAATTTCATGGAATTGAAAAAAATGAGATGAGCTTTTCTTAATTTCGAACTTATATTATTGATTTCAAAACTTAAAAATGTCTCTTTTTTAATTAAAGTTTTTATGATTCTCTCTTTTCTCGTTTATTTGCCAGAAATTATATTTATTGGAGTATAATATTTTTACAAAAAGTATTATAACATAAAAAACTTCTTGATTTTAATTTTATTATATGATATATAAATAATTTTCAAAAAAAATATTTATAAAAATATTAGTATTAGTATTTTTTTATTTTTGAATTTTGAATCACACCTTTAAATAATAAAATTAGAATTAAATTTAAGCTAATTCAAAGATGAAATTTAAGATTCTGTCATTTCTAATTCTAAAAATATTGAAATTAAAATTAAATTATTGAAACTACAATTCCAATTCTAATATTCAAAATGGATATTACGTGTTTCCTTTCTTTATGATGAGTTTCTAATTAATATTTTTGGCTATTATAAATTTGATGTCAAAGTATTTTATCTAAATACTGATATGCTAAATAGTAAAGCCTTTTATTTTAGATAATAACAAAAGAATGATAACCTTGGTCTGGGTCGCTAGTGCTACTATGCTGGGGTTTATGCACATGTGTACTAGAGCAGAACGTATTGCTTCTACGCATTTTTTTCCGTCTAAAGTAGTCATCATTTTATTTTGGATGGAGCTCCTGGTCTTACAGACTCTAGCGAATATGCTACTAGGATATTTGAACTCTGTTTCGCACCTATCAAGAATTATGGAATCCAATGACGACTTATCATCTAAAGAACTTAACTGGTTGCACTCCCCCAGGGCAGAGACTACATATATATATTCCTCATGGAAGTTAAGAAACCTTTCGACAGAGTGAAGGACCTAATTTGATCCTATGACTTCAATCACTCATTCATGGTAGACCCAATATTTGTAAAACTTGTGAAACTCTAATGACTTTGGAAAATAACATGAACTTAATAACGAAAAGTCACTATGGTTTCTTCGTTCATATCAATAGTATTAATTTACAAAATTGAATTTTAATCAACGTCCATAGAGATTATGAGAAAATTGTAAGCTTAGAACAACTTGATAACAAACTGTGAATCTTGAATCGTTACACAAGGCTAGCTTTCCCTTCCAGGTGAAAATTTCAACAACATCCTTCATGAGGATTTAAAAAAGACTATGAAATCTCCAACCTTAGGGAGATGATCTTTAAGTATTGGAGAAAACAAGATAATACTGGCTGCTCACAAACTCGATTGAAAAAGCTCAAGGTTGAATTAGCTAATGTGAACTAGATCAGAGTGTTAGTTAGGAAAGCTATAAAATATTTTGAACAAATTCTGGAAATATATAGCTAGTCTCCAAGAGCGATCTTAATAGAAAAAAGGGCTAGCATCAAATGGTTGAAGTAGGATGAAAAAACATACCCATGTTTCTGAAAACTGCACTGGACCTGCCGATTTGACTGGCTATGAGAAGTGGAAAGGAGTTGGCTAGACCTGAGAAAGAACACGCAAAAGGGGAAGAAAAACCTTCTAAGGAGACCAAAGTAGCACCTCCAGAAGAAGAAGAACCAAAGTATGTGGAATCTTGATGAGTGTTAATATACACGAATTTATTGCTATAGTTTGACATAGATTTAATGCTATTTATATAGATTTTATAAGTTTTCAGCTAAAATTATTTTAAAATATGATTTTTTATATTTAATGAGCTATTAATGTTTATTTGGTAAAAATTTGGTTATTTTATAGGTTTTATGGCTAGTTTTAACTTTACTTGTAAGAAAAGGTAGACATGGAATTAATTGGAGTATCTTGGGACTAAATTTAGGAGATTTCTACAAAGTACTGACGAAAAAAATTCATATATATATATATATATATATATATATATATATATATATATATATATATATATATATATATATATATATATATATATTGGATTTGAATGATTCAGAATGATCTAGACGTAAGCTCTAATACCCTTGAGAAAGCCACTAAGTGGCCTGAGATATACCGAGCTATGGATTTTGATAAATAACAAATCAATCCTTAATAAAATATTTAAAGACCAATGATTTGTTCAAGTGTTTATTTTTATTAGCACTAGATCATGCTAAATGCTCGTTGAACAGAATTAGACCAAATAGTACTTAAGGTTCTTATATATCTCATATACATAATCCTAAGGAAAGAACTCCTTTTTACAAGAGAAACTATGGTCTTAAAAATTCTCTCAAAAAAGACGTATCAAGAAGCTTTAGAAGCATATTTCTAAGTCATCAGAAGCATATCAAGCCGTTAGAAGGATCACAAGCACATCAAAAGGATGATTTGTGGAGAAGGCCTTGACTAGAAGGGTGATCTTCAGAAAGATGATCTACATTTAGAAGAGCTCACTCTCAAAACTTGCTCAACACGATTCATTGATCTTTTCTGAAGGTCAAACTTGACAAGATAGAGATCTAAAAGGAGCGCTGACACTCTGAAAAGCTAGTGGACCCAAATGGCTAGTTTTCCTCTTTAATGATATACTTACTTGCTAAGAAAGAAAGTAATCTATTTCTCTCTCCAATCTTAGACCATTGGATCTACTGTAACATCCCAAGAAACAGTCATCTAATTAGCACTACTAATTAATTTATTTTGATGTGTTAGAGATATATGGTTAATCAATATTAAAATGTGAACATTAGGGTTAGAAAATTTAAATTTTATTGTAGGAAGAATTTTATGAAGGCAAATAGAATTGTTTTGATTGTTTGAGGAAGAATTGATTTGGTTTTGGTGTCTTGTAATGTAAGAATCGAATGGGTAAGAATTTATACTATAGGATTACATGAATAATAAATAAAAACTCTAGAATATGTGGCCTAAACTCAGCCACCATCCTACTCATGTTGGCCAAAATATGGCCACAAAATTTGGAAGCTTAAGTAAAATTTAGTAACTTTGACATCCACCAATCATAAGACACCAAGGACGATGACTCAAGAAACCACATTTTTCCATTTGGGGCCTTGAAATTTGCAGCCAGCCTCCCCAATTTTTACACTCTCTATTTTCTTCCTTATATTTCCTCCATTTCCATCCTCTCACTTTCCCTTCTTTTGATCAAATTTCTCACTTTTCTTGGTATATCCTCAATTAGACCTTAAGAACAACTCAAAGATCCTTTCTCTTTCCCTTGACCAATCACCATCAGCTCATCCAAGATCAAGGAAGAATTTATACATACTTAAGGGTTTTGAAGGCATAGCACCATCAAACTTCAAGTAGGAAGACTTAAGCCTTGGATATTAGGTAGGATTTTCTTGGACTTGATTGTTTCCTAATGGTTTAGGGTTGATTAGGGTTCCTTTATATTATCCTTATTTGATGATGTTTGATAATAATATGACTTGTTTGTGGTGATTGAGAACAAGAATTATGGGTTTGGATTGGAAATCTGATTAAAAGACAAGAAAGAAACATAAACAAAAATGTTATGATGAAGCCCTAAGTGTACTGTCTGTACAACGAACAGTACGACTCCATATGTAGGCATAAAAATTGAGCAAAATAATTTTAGATTAAACTAGACTTCAAGAGCTTTCCAACCATGCAAATTATAGGTTCATTGGATTTAAAATGAGAGATATATGAATTTTTGAATTAGACTATTCAATTTCACTCATTATCTTGACCAGTGTGTGTTGAAAAGGGCATAACTTGCCCTATATAACTTCAAATTAAGTATAACAAATTTTGTTAGAATATGGGTAATCATACCATAAAATTTTCAGATTAAATTCTAAGTACATTGCTCCCAGTAATTCTCTAAAGTTATCCTATGTCCTGTTAGGGTTGCAATAGGGCAATACAGAACAGTTTAATTAGGGAGCTCATAACTTCAGCTCTACTTAGCCAATGAGGATTAAACTTACTTG
The DNA here is from genome assembly GCA_031439585.1 of Pterocarpus macrocarpus. NCBI lineage: Eukaryota > Viridiplantae > Streptophyta > Magnoliopsida > Fabales > Fabaceae > Pterocarpus > Pterocarpus macrocarpus. Next base: position 32,989,041 of record CM062515.1, read on the forward strand.
GATTGAAAGATGATTCAACTAGCTACAGTTTGGTATAAAATTCGTATGAAAATAATAAAATATGGAATTTTAGTGATTTTCTAAAATTTGGTGCTCGAGCCTATCCTGAAATAGGGCAATTTTGAGTAAAACCTTAATAACTCAAATCACACACCTCAAAACTTAATGGAACTCAAGAGATTTGAAAGTAGACTAATAAGGCTACAACTTATTCAATTTTCAAATTAAAATGACTTTAAACAAAATTATGGCGCAATTTACAAAAACAAGGCAGAATTGAAAAATTTAAGATGGATTTATAACTTTAAGGATTAAAAACCCATAAGCCATAAGAAGCCAATGGCTAAATTACGAATGAAATTCTTTATGATATGAGGTGATATTGACATATGAATATAATGCTTCTATTTACTGTGAGTGGCTAACTGAAATGATTATGTCTGTAAATTGAGAAATCCCCTATTTTTAGTCGTTATGATGCTGGCTTTCCAACAGAAATATATGAATCGAGCATCATAATTATGAATTCTCCAAGCATATGCACTCGTGAATATATGATCCAAGATATAATTAAGATTCTGTATTACTTGGGCTAACCCCTGAATAGATTTAATGGGAGTAAGTCGATAGAAAAGTCAGGAAAAGTAAACCCGGCAATCCTGTATAGGAACGAGCTCTGTCCTAAGAAGTAGGCTATTACCTAGAGATGAAAGAGATCATTCACCTCCAAGGAACCAAGTAAAGGAGGGTAAGAAAGGCTGCACTTTGAGAACGACGATACGTAACGCTCAAGTGCAGACCACGCATACACGCTAGGGATAGCAATACGTAACGACTAAGTGTGTTAAGTAAAGAAAGATAAAGAAAGACAAGAACACTTGCATCAAGAATTTATTTGCATCTATCTATGCTTTTTATTTAGTTGATCTTTAACTTGTTATTTATCTATGCATCTTATTCAATTATTCTTTATTCTGCTATGTTAATGATCAGACTCTTTCTCTGTTTACTAAGTGTGCGAATAAAATGAGTTTTGCTTCGATGATATGGTTTGAAATTATAAAATTGGAATGTATATTTTATCATTTATACTGTCCACCTTCATTATATGGCAGTAGTATTCTTCAGTAAGTTCCAGTATGGCTACGGCATTATGACCCTACTTTATTTCTTTTTGTTCTGCGATATTTTGATAAATGTCCCTGTGCGGACCCTTTTGAGTCTTGATCTACTTGATATGAGTTAGACGGAGTTCTCACCTCAAGTGCATCCAGAGACTTGTAAATACAATATTAGTGAGATGTATATATGATACTGAATGTTATGTAAATAAATTATTCGTAGTGTATACCTTATTCCCTATTGTAGCTTCTTGTTTATGGTAAATTCCCTACATATATAACTTTAATTCGGTAACGCATATTGAAGACGTAAAGTTTGCGTATACATTTATTTAAACTGCATAGCAGGAATCAGATTTAAGAAATACTAAGTTAAGATAATCGAACCTCTACATGTGGCAAACTCCTAGTTATAGTATTATAACTTAAGTATAGTACTGTAATTGGGAAGGTGTTACAAAAAGCTCTAGACTCAAAGTCTAAAGTGCCAACGGCTAGATTTTGAAGTCTATATAAACCTTGAAAACGAAGAAGAAGTTGTTGGAATCTTACTAATTGAAAATCTTTATAAGCTTTCATCTTTCTCAACCTTCTAAACATCCCAAAAGTTGCTTTGTTCTGTGACTTCTCTTGAGAGAAAAATCTTCTCATTGCTTTGTAATAGCTAATATCCTTTTAGTAAGATTTGTGAGAAGTCACTCCACTCTGTACCTGAAAGGTTCACATACTTTGAGTGATTTAATGTAAGTGTTGATCAAACACAAACTTTCAAATCCTTGATTGCAACTTGCCCTAATAGCGGTCATTGTTAGTTTGGAAAAGCTAGAACAATACTACTTGACTTATTAACTTGGAAAGATTAGGAAAATACTACTCGATTGTAAGCTTGGAGAAGCTTGTATAAAAGAATACTCGAGTTTATAAAATCTCAACTAGTTTGTTGAGAACTTGACATAAGCAAGTGGTTTGGCCGAACTAGTATAAAATTTTCTTGTGTGATCTTCTATGCTTATCACCTTTATAGCTTTCATAACTTGTGTATTATTCTGTGTGCTTAATTATTCATTGCCTAACAAAGTTATTATAATACAATAACTTCTATTTCTAACATGAAATGCTTTTCGCAATTCAAGTCCAAAGACTTGAGAAGATTTGTTAAAGTTCTCAGGTTCGAAAAAGTTTTTAGAAGCACGATTCAGTCTCCTCTTCTCATGCTACTTTCACCTTCAATTGGCATCAAAGCTCGACCTCTGGGGTTGAGCTTCCTAATGGTTGCAAAGGTAAAAAAGATCTTGAGAGATGGCACAATAGATAAATCACATCCTTGAAGGAAACTTCATCAACTACCCTCCATATTTCAACGGAGAAGATTACCCGTACAAGAAGGATAGAATTTGACTCTTCATTGAGTCTACTAGCCTAAACATGTGGGAGATCATTAAGAACGGAGACTATGTTCCAACTATTGAGCAACCTGTGCCTTATGTGGTTGCTGATCTAGATCAGCCTCCACTAATCATAGTTGGAGTGATTCCCAAAAACTAATTAATGGACTAATCAGCACAAAGCTAAGGTTCAAATGAACGCTAAAGCTGAATATCTTCTCACTTGTTCTCTGAGCAAAAGTAAGAATGATAAAATCATCTCATGTGATTCGACCAAAGAGATATAGGACAAACTTCAAACTCTTCATGAAAGAACTAATCAAGTCAAAGAAACTAAGATTAGTTTATTGGTGCACCAATATGAAATGTTTAAGATGCTAGAACATGAAAATTGGAGGGATCTCATTTTGTCCACATGCCTCTAAATTGAAGGGATCTCTTCTAGTCATGTGCCTTAAAAATAGAGGGATCTCAGCTGACCATGTGCCTTCAATGTAAAGGGATCTTATCTGACTATGTGCCTCCAGCTGCTTCGATTTATTTTGAAAAAGGTTAACATGTTATATAAATTATTCAGTTTTATAGTTCGAAAACATATTGTCCGAAGTAGAGTTCATTTTATTCATACACTTGAGTCATAAAAGCTATTACAAAATAAATCCACAACTCATAACTTGAATAATAGTTGCAGTATATTCAAATATAACAATCCCAATATAATAAGAAAATAGAGCTTGCATATGCAAATATTTTTACTTGAATTCATGCAAATGCACTTGTGTTATCTTTAACTTTCTTTACTTTCCTTTTCTTGGCACACCTAGACGTTATGTATCACCATCCCTAGGGTGCGTACATAGGTCTACATTTGAGCGTTACGTATCGCTGTCCTCAAGTGCTTCCCTTTCTCATCTTTCTTTTGGCTTTCTTTAATCTTTACTGCCCTTGTGTAGCCTAATCTAGGAATGAGCTCAACTCGTGACCGTTATCACATAGTACTTACCCGCAAGTGCCTCTAGTATTGGAGGGATCTCATTTTGGCCATGTGCCTCTAAATTGAAGGGATATCTTCTGATCATGTGCCTCAAAAATAGAGGGATCTTAGCTGACCATGTGCCTTCAATGTAGAGGGATCTCATCTGACTAAGTGCCTCCAAGGTAAAAGGATCTCATAGTTTTGATTGTCTTCACAAAGAAGGACCCCAAATAACTACCTCCAAGTGAAGGAACCCATATCTTGTCTGTTTATATTCTTTCATGGTTCAAATGCTCATATATATATCATGCACAAACCGAAACTTATACACATGCCTCATACTTCACTTTAAAATATTCATGCTTGCATGACATTTATGTGCATCACCCATAAACATTAACTTATAAATATTCACAGCTAGCATTAATTTCTACCGAAAATTCGGCAGCATAACGGATCATGTCCGTCTTCCCATGAATAGTATCACTTAGCCAAAAGATCAGTCACAATAGTATAATCAATATGACATATCAGTCCCTCAATGTCAATATAAATTTTGCAACATTCAACTCAAGCCATATATGTATACTAATACATGTGAACCCATCAATTTGGTCATTTCTGCCAACTCTATTCAGTTCTGCCTGAATTTATAAATTATGTCATAATTTCTACTTAATTCATTTAGGTCTGAACGTTGGATATGTTGGATTGTTATTTGTCTTGTTTCTAATTTCTTTGGTCTCATTAAGCTTTGATAAGTATAACTCATGTTATTAATATTTTACCTAGGTTTGTCCTGTTACTAGGCAAATTTGTACACCGAAAAGTAAAAATTTACTAAAAATAGAAAAGTATTAGAATTATATGAAACTTATATCATTTTAAAAATAACTTACCTATCCTTCATTTCCAATAAGTTTCATTCCATTGGAGTTAGTATAACTTAAGAACTTGGTTAACTCTAACTGCCCTGTTCCAGCCCAGTTAGGACTTCAGGCAAATTCAAGGAATTACTGGGAACAACAAAGATTGAATTTGATTCTAAAATTTTTATCAAATGTTACCCTATGTCTTAAATTTCTAACAAAATTAGTTTCATTCAATTCGAAGTTGTATAGGGCGAGTTATGCCTTGCACAAGCTACTCTGGTCGGATTCTGTGGCAGAAAACTATGGCAAACTTCAAAAATTTATATCTCTCTCAATACTAATCCAATGTCTGATAATTTATACGGTTGGAAACCTGTAGATGTCTAATTTCATATAAAAATAGTTTCATTGAATTTTACCAGTTGTAGGCTGAGCCGTACACTCTACCATTCGAACTGCTGTAGGATTCTTCCTTATAACCAATTCTATTTCACTCCTTTCTTGAGTTTTTGCTTAATTAACCAACCCAAACTAAGAATATTCATCTCTAATTGCATGAAATGAGTCATAAAAGCATCAAACAACATCAAAATAATAAGATACCCCATAGACCAACCAGCCACATAACATCTAAATCAAGCCAAGTTTAGAAATCCTACCTCAAGATTGGGGTTTGAGCTTGAAGAATGGAAGCTTTGAGTGTAGAAATTTGTATAGGATGAGAAAACAAGGAGAAGAGAGCGAAATGGGGAGCAAAGTGAGGGAGGGAGCTTAACCCTTTTTCTTGGCCAAATTTTAGAAAGGAGAAGGTGGGGTTTACTTTGTTTTAGTCATAATGGGTGGTTGGTAAAATGTGTGGTTGATGGAGTTGTAATGTGGGTGAATTTGGTTCATTCTCTTATTGTGGCTGATGGTTGTGCCACATGAGGGTTAGGTATGGCTGAGTCTTAATCTCCTAATTTAGGGTCACACAATCTAAAATTCTACTAATTCAGTTCTTGTGTTTCGCACCAATGAAACTAAACCAATTTCTCTTAACTTTTCAAAAGATAGCTAATGATCCTTTTAAATTTTCTACATAGCAAATTCAACTCTTTCTAATCCTAATGTTTATATTCCAATCCTAGTTATTCCTATTTCTGAATGCTACAGAATAATTCAATTAACATTGCAAGTCAGTCACACTGTTTCTTCGAAATGTTACATCTTTAGATTTTTAATAAACCCTTTAGCATTTTCTATCTGTTTTCTATAACTAGTGGCATTTTCATAATTTCTGGGCAAGTCTAGGGGTATCCCAGGTCATCTCACTCCTAAATAGCCCCGTGGCTCATTCGGCTGAGGCTCAGGATTCTACGATTCGGCTGCGCAATTCCACTCCGTTTAAAACCCTATTCTACCCATTCTACAAATGCGAAGACCTAAATGTCATTTCAAAAAAATTATGTGGTCATTGTGGAAATAAGCCCTGGAGTCAAGGTGTAATTGCTAAAAGTTCTGGGGCAACACAAAAATTAACAAAAGTTTATACAAAGGTGTTTTCATCATTTCTTTCAAACTAGTAAAACCTAACTAATTATCTATAAATTTTTCTTCAAAGAAATTCATATTCTTCTAACCCTAATAAATGTATTTCGACATTAATTACTCAAAATTCTATAATGTGTCTAAAGTTTTAATTATTCGAGGAGACTAGTTATACGCAAAAATTCAGGATATTAAACTTTAACCCCTTAAAAAGAAGTTTGCCCTCAAAATTCCTTAACCCTTAGTGTTCGGAAGTGGGTTACCTGAGCAATTTTCGAACTAAGACTGGGATCCCAAGCTGCTCGAATGAATGTTCCATGGCGGTGAGGGGTGTACCTGCAAGGACTCCGATGCTCAAGTCAATAAGTGTAGGAAAGTATGAGAAGTAGGTTAAAAAGATACCTTACGTTCGAGGCTGGACCCATATATACACGAGTGAGCGGTTGAGAGAAAAGGGGAATTTGATCCTGCCTTCGTAAGGGATAACCCGGGACGTCCTTTATCATGGGAGATAACGGATGGGTCCGAGTTTACTGGCTACATGTGAGGGAAGAATCATTCAGAGATGTTAGGGAACAGAGGGACTTAACTCGGGTTTGGGCCTCAACTTGGGTTAATGGCCCAAGATAGGCTCGGCCTGTTAACGACTTCGAGGTCTGTTTGGGCCTAGTCCTCGGGGTCGAGTTGGGCCCCAATACTACTATCAGCAAAGGACATTTTTAGTCCTATAAAAAGGGGGGTTTCGTGCGTTCGTTATCCATTTTCCTTGTCTTGCCCAAAGGTATTCGTCGCACGGAGGAAGCGGAGGAGCAGTGTGGGAGTGTGATTGTTCGTGCCACCATTACTTCGCTAGTAACAGGTATGTCTTGTCCCTTTTGTTTTCTGGTTCTGCAACTTGTTTGTTGGGTGGTATATCGGTAGTAGTTTGGCTCCTAGTGATCCATTTTCTCTTTGTGCTTTGGGGTGGTTTCAACCCCTACTTCATTTGGCTTTCTTGCTTCAGCCGCCCACCGGCGGGTTTTCGTGTAGAGGGAAACCACTGTAGGGAGCCTGTCTTTTCAGTCCCCATTTTGTCTTTTATGGGTTCCCGACTTAGACTTTTCCCGAATTTATGACGTAGGGGTGGTTTCCTGTGTAGGTTGTTTGGGATCGCGAAAAAATGGTCAAGAAGAGAGCTCTAACTTTTCCTCCCGAGATCAACTTTATCTATTGGTGGGTCGATCCCAAGGTCCTGGGGACTCCCTCGGTCGTAACCCCAGAATTCCTGACTCACTTCAGAGAGGAGAACCTTATCTCGCCAGAGGGCGAGTACAAGGAGGAGTATTATTTGGAGGCTTTGGGCTCAAGCGAGAGGGTGAGCGACTTTAACCTCAAAGGGGGGCCTCAGTGGATGTGGTGTTACGACATCCTTATCTCCAAGCTGGGAGTTCGGATTCCGTTTACCCATTTTCAAATGGAGATTCTGTGCCAGACTGAGGCCGCTCCTTCTCAACTCCATCCAAATAGCTGGGCGATGATTCGGGGTTTCGAGATCATTTGCGAATATCTCAAATTAACGCCATCTCCGAACGCTTTCTTTTTCCTGTTTACTTTGACCCGACCTGCTGGTGGTGGATTAACCTCGGGATGGCTATCCTTCCGAGCTCATGCCAATCGAAAGATATTCCTCCTATATGAGGAATCCTTCCATAATTTCAAGCCTATTTTCTTCAAAGTTTTCGGGTGCCCAAACTCGATTCCTTTTTGGGAGACCTTGGAGGGGGAGCTTCGATTCAACGTCTTTTGGTGTAAGCATTTTAGCGATCCCCGGATAGAGGACGATTCCCTTAAGCCTGAGGAGAAGGCTGTTATTGACTTCCTTCTCGAATGCTTTGGGAAGAATCATCTGAACTTAAAGAACATAGTTGGTGTAGATCCTGGGGAGGGCAGGCAATATTTAGGTTGTCGTTTTTCTGTTATTGCTACGTATCTTATGTTCCCCCCCCCCTTTTATTTGTTTTTGTCGGATGCTTATTGTTGATGTCTCTTTTGCAGACAAGATGGCTCCGAAGTCCGCCCTCACCGAGTTTCACCGGAGGATATTGAAGAGATCGCACGATGGGGATGGAAGCAACAGTCCGAAGTCGGTGGGGTCCGGAGACCCAGTGTTCGCTTCTGTTCCGGATAAGGCAGCTCCGGAGGCCCAGCCTTCCAAGAAACAAAAGACGAAGAAAGCGGCCAAAGGAAAGTCCGTGGCTGCCGACCCAGAGGGCCTTCCCTCACCGAAGGAGCGATCTGACGCCCATGTTATGGATAAGGATTTTCCTTATTCCGACTTCATGGATAAGGAATTGATGGTCCCCGCCCTTCTCGAGCGCTTACAGGGTGACGATGAGAATTTGGCTGCAAAATTCCAATGGGCGGGGCGAGCCATGCTGAAATCGGCGGCCTTGCTCAGATATTCGGAACCGGTTATTGCGTCCAGTGTCCGTGCTATGGAGGAGGTAAAGGCCTTGAAGTCCCAGCTCTCCCTTCTTCAAGACGAGAAGTCGGCTTTGAAGAAATCCAAGGAAGATGAGATCAATAGGTTGAAGGAGGCGCTTGAGTCGAGGGACCAGCAATTGGAGGATTCCCGTTCTTGGGTGTCGGAACTTCAAAGGGATTGCGCCAACTTTTCAGAGGCTGATGCTAGGGTGGAGCAGTTGTGGGCAAGGTCGGCTGGGGAGATTAAGGAGTCCCTTTTGGAGTAGTGCCAGATTATTTGCCCTGACGCTGATTTCAGCGAAGTTGGGTTGGACAAAGTTGTGGTTGATGGTCGCATCATTGTGGCTCCAGAAGAGGATGACGATGGCGCCGACGACCCTGAGGCTAATCCGAGGGAGTAGGCGTCCGACCTTTGGCGTTTTTTGTATTTTTTATTGTACTGCCCTCTTAGGTTTTGGGGGCTCTTTTTTGAATATTTGTTCGATGTCGGAAACTTTTGTAATGGAATTCGGTTTTTAATTGATGCGCCAGTTATATTCTCCTAAGTTGAACCTTGAAGGGAATATTAGCGGCACCTTAATTGTTAATTGATGCGCTAGTTATTCGCCCAAGTTAGGCCTTGAAGGGAATATTGGCGGCACCTTTATTCCTTTACTGAACTGGATGTTTGTCCGAGTTGGATTTAGCTAGAACTTAAGATTGTTTGCTTAAGTTAGCGATATGTCACCGACCCGAGGTTTGACTCCGGACTTTAATCGCATTCGGGATTACACGTCTGAGATATCATACCGGGATCCGTTTTCCTCAACCAAGGGGTGATCAGTCCCTTAGGAGAACTAAGGTGGGTTGAAGTCGTCAACCATGACAGGTAAAATAATGGAAGCAGAAGGAAGAATTAACAACATGAAAATAATAATGAAGTAATGTTAAATCAAATGAAATAAAGATAACATGTAAAAGCAAATACCGAGAAGAGTTCGCCAGTTACTGCTCGGCCCACGGAGTTCCGCCTCGTTAAAACCTCCTCAGGAAAACCCAATGGGACAAAACCCGAGGTAGGAAAAAGAGTACGGCTATCTCACGTGGTATATACATCAGATAAAAAATTTCCGGAGATAATGAAAAGTTCCATGACCTCGGAATCTCTGTGCCCAATAAGGTGGAGAGTTTGTATGCCCCCTTTCCTAAGACGTCGATGACTCTGTATGGGCCTTCCCAGTTTGCGGCTAATTTCCCATGACCTGGGGGAGGTTTTCCGATATCAGCTTGTCGAAGAACCAATTCTCCTTTGTCGAAAGTCTGGGATACTACTTTGGCGTTGTATCTTTGGGAGATTCACTGTTTGAGCGCCTTCTCCCTTAGATGAGCCATTTCCCTCGCCTCGTTTGACAGATCGGACTCCTCCCGAAGTGCGTGGTGCTGTGTGGGTTGGAACATGACACACGGGCTTATCTCCTCGACTTCGATCAGTATCATTGCGTCCATCCCGTAAGTCAGCTTGAAAGGAGTTTCTCCCGTTGTTGAATACGGGGTGGTTCTATAGGACCATAGAACGCTCCCAAGTTCGTCGGCCCATGCCCCCTTTGCTTCGTCGAGTCTCTTCTTCAGTCCTCGGAGGATGACTTTGTTGGAAGCTTCAACTTGGCCGTTTGCTTAAGGGTGTTCGACCGAGGTAAAGTGGTGCTTGACCTTGTAGCTGGAGAGAAATCCTCGGAACTTCTGATCTATGAACTGGGTTCCGTTGTCTGTGACGATTGAATCAGGAATTCCGAAGCAAGTGAAGATGTTCCTCCAAACGAATTTCTAAGCTTGGGCAACAGTGATGGTGGAAAGAGACTCTGCTTCTATCCACTTCGTGAAATAATCTGTTGCCACAATGAGGTACTTCACTTGTCCCAAGGCGAGGGGGAAGGGACCTAGGAGGTCGAGTCCCCACTTGCTGAAGGGCCAAGGGGACATGATTGACGTTAGCTCGTCGGAAGGGGCGAGGTGGAAAGTGGCATGTTTCTGGCAGCTGGAGCATTTTCGAGCGTACTCTATTGAGTCCTTCATCATCGACGGCCAATAGAATCCAGCTCGTAGAACTTTTAATGCTAGCGACTTTCCTCCGAGATAATGGCCGCAAGATCCTTCGTGAACTTCCCCGAGAAGGGCAGGAACCCGATCTGGTCCTATGCACCTTAGCAGTAGCTGGGACAACCCTCTTCTGAATAGTTGATCATTGATGATAGTGTAGTAGGAGGCTTCTTTGGCTAGTCTCTTAGCGTCGACGAGATTTTCTAGTCTGGTTCCATTCCTTAAGTACTGAATGATAGGAGTCATCCAGTTGGGAACCTCATTGACGGACAAGATCGGAAAGACATCCGATATTGATGGAGGCTTCAAAGTCTCTTGGATCAAACTCTGATTGTTTCCTCCGAGCTTAGTACTCACCAGCTTGGAGAGGATGTCGGCCCTGACATTCTCTTCCCGTGGAACATGTCGGAATTCTACCTGAAAGAATTTTTCCACGAGTTCTTTTACTTTTGTCAGGTACTTCTGCAGTAGAACGTCTTTAGCTTGGTATACCCCAGTGACTTGGGAAGTCACGACTTGAGAGTCACTGCACACCAAAAGCCGGGATACGCCGACGTCCCTGGCTAGTTTGAGGCCTGCAATGAGGGCTTCATATTTGGCCTGGTTATTGGAGACCGAGAAGTCGAATTTAATGGATAGCTCGAGAATTATTTCACCTTCCTTTTCGAGAATCGCCCCAGCTCCACTTCCTTTCGAGCTGGAAGCTCCGTCCACATGCAGCGTCCAACCCGATTCAGGAGTATCTGCCTCGTCCACCATCTCAGCTAAGAAGTCGGCCAATGCTTGAGATTTAATGGTGGTCCTTGGTTCGTATTGGATGTCGAACTCCGAAAGCTCCACAGACCATGATACCATCCTCCCTGCCAAGTCCGGTTTTTGTAGGATTTGTCGGATTGGCTGGTCCATTCGGACGATGATGGTGTGGGCTTGAAAGTACTGCGAAGCTTCCGTGCTGCAATGACTAGGGCCAAGGCAACTTTTTCAATCTTCCGATATTTAGTCTCGGGTCCGTGAAGCACTTTGCTAATAAAGTATACCGGTGTCAAGTTGTCGGAATCCTCCCTGACCTCCCAAGAATGGCAAAGTGTCGATGTGATAAATATAGGAACAGCGGTTTTCCGACTTTCGACTTGCTCAATATAGGCGAGCGGGACAGGTAGTCCTTAAAGTTGGTGAATGCAGCTTCACATTTTGGTGTCCACTCAAAGGTATTTCCCTTTTTCAATAGAGAAAAGAGGGGGATGGCTTTCCTGGCCGACGCAACCATGAATCTCGAAAGAGAGGCAATTCTTCCCGTGAGGCATTGTACTTCTTTTACTGTCATTGGACTTTTCATTTCGAGTATCGCTCGGCATTTGTTGGGGTTTGCCTTAATCCCCCGATGTGTAAGCATGAATCCCAGAAATTTTTCGGATTCTACAGCAAATGCACACTTGTGTGGGTTGAGTCTCATGTTGTGCTGTTGGATTCGATCGAATACGACCTTTAGGTCGGACAGGAGGTTTTCTTCTTCGCGGGACTTGACCAACATATCGTCGATATACACTTCCATCAAGTCTCTGGCTAGCTCTGCGAATACCTTATTCATGAGCTTCTGGTATGTTGCTCCCGCATTCTTTAGTCCGAAAGGCATGACCTTGTAGCAATAATTTGCCGTTGGGGTTATGAACGCTGTTTTTTCTTCGTCAAGCTTGAACATCGGGATCTGATTATATCCCGAGTAAGCGTCCATGAAGGTGAGCAGTCTGAACGTGGAAGCAGCGTCCACTAACCCATCAATGCTTGGCAGGGGATACAAGTCCTTTGGGCATGCTTTGTTCAAATCGGTGTAGTCAACACACATTCGCCACTTCCCATTGGGCTTTTTTACCATCACGACATTGGACAACCACGTCGGGTAATCGATTTCGCGTATGAAACTGGCTTCCAAGAGGCTCTGAACTTGCTCTTGGACCGCGAGGACTTTTTCTGGGCTCATTCTCCTTCTCTTCTAAGTAACCGGTCTTGAACCGGGGAAGACGGAGAGTCGATGGGAGACGAATTTCGAGTTGATTCCCGGCATGTCCAAGCAGACCATGCGAACAAATCTATGTTGGACCTAAGGAAGTCGATCAAGTCTTGTTTCAGTGAGATCGAAAGTTTTTTGTTAATCTGAGTTACTTTCCAGTTTTCATTCCTGATTTGGATTTCTTCTAGCTCACCATCTGGCTTTGGTCTCTCCCCTTCATCTTTCCTTGCATCCAAGTCTATCATCATGACATTCGAAGATTTGGGGGCTCGGGTATAGGCCTGGGACACCACCTTTTGTCGCTTTTGTATTTCCAAGCTGGCGTTATAGCATCGCTGAGCTGCTGCCTGGTCGGCTTTTACAGTGGCAACTTCCCCCTGGTCTGTAAGGAACTTCATGGTCAGGGATGCCGTTGAGACAATGGCGCTTATCTTTTTCAATGTCGGTCTTCCGAGTATGGCGCTGTAGGCCAAGGGGCAGTCGACAACTAGGAAGTTGACTTTTATCGTCCGGGTTTTAGGTCGAGACCCCAAGGTTAGGTGGAGGGTGATGTAACCCTGGGGGTGGACATTTTCCCCGGAGAACCCGATGAGCTCTTCCACATGTGTTTGGAGGTCGGCGTTTCTCAATCCGAGCTTATCAAATGCATCTCAGAATAGAATATCAGCCGAGCTTCCTTGATCGACGAATACCCTTTTTACCTCGGCATTGACCATTGCTACGGATATCATCATTGAGTCGTCGTGTTCCGAGATCACGCCCTCAAAGTCGGAGCTTGAGAAGACAATATCTGGTTTTGGCCGAGAGGTCGGCGCTGGCTTCTTTATCTTCCCAGAGGAAACATTGAGGACTTCTTGTAAATACTTTTTCCGGGATAACTTCGTAGTTCCGCCACTTACAAAACCCCCGACAATGACGTTGATAGTCCTTGTGATCTGTTCTCCGTCATGGCCTTCATTTCCTTCTGGCTTCGAGGTTCTCTAGCTCCTTGGATTCCTTCTTTCTTCGTCCCCATGATCGGGGGCTCGCCTTCTTCGTGGACTTCTTTGGGAGGCCACGTACTTTGCCAGTCTGCCCTCCCTTATTAGCTGTTCCACGGCATCTCATAGGTCGTAGCAATCTTCGATTTTGTGTCTAAAACCATTGTGATACTCGCAGAACAAGGCCTTGTTGGTGTTGGCTCTTATCTTGAGGACCTTTGGCTTGGGGAACCTCTCGACTTGGCCAACCTCTCAGAATAGCTCGGATAGGGATACATTGAGTGGGGTATAATCATTGTATCTACCAGCCCTGAAACGTACGTCCTTCCTCGGGTGTTCATCTTGGCCGCCAGTTTTTCTGTCGGGTTAGTGCCTCCCGAGGTTGGTCGTTGCCTTCTCTGTTTCTTCGAGAAAGATATACTTCTCGGCCTGTGTTTGTATTTCCTCCAGGGATTCTGGCGGTCTTTTGGATAGCAAAGTTTTAAACGGTCCCGGTCGTAATCCGTTTAGCAGGGTATGGTGGCATGCAGCGTGGGTTCCCCACAAATGGCACCAATGTTCGGAAGTGGGTTACCTGAGCAGTTTCTGAACTTAGACTGGGATCCCAAGCTACTCGAATGAATGTTCCACGGCGGTGAGGGGTGTACCTGCAAGGACTCCGACGCTCAAGTCAGTGAGTGCAGGAAAGTATGAGAAGTAGGTCAAAAAGATACCTTACGTTCGAGGCTGGACCCATATATATACGAGTGAGCGGTTGAGAGATAAGGGGGATTTGATCCCGCCTTCGTAGGAGATAACCCGGGACGTCCTTTATCATGGGGGATAACGGATGGGTCCGAGTTTATCGGCTACATGTGAGGGAAGAATCGTTCAGAGATGTTAGGGAATAAAGGGACTTAACTCGGGTTTGGGCCTCAACTCGGGTTAATGGCCCGAGATAGGCTCGACCCGTTAATGACTTCGAGGTCTGTTTGGGCCTAGTCCTTGGGCCGAGTTGGGCCCCAATACTACTATCCGGAACACTTAGTAAGCCAGCTGAATGCCGTAGATTTCCACCAACACCAAACATCATATAAAGGTGATCAGGCTCAGTATATAGTCAAGTGTGGCAAATAAACTACAATACACAACAAAGCTACCATGCGCAAACATCTATGTCCTTATCATGTAAAGAACTAAAGCACGACCTTTCTAAACTTTCATAGTATGCCTCCTTGGAAGCATAATAACCCCATCCCATGTTCGGTTAGGATGAACTGCTCTGATACCATTCAATGTAACACCCTCCCAAGCACAGTACCATGCTTAAGTCATAGCACCTTACTCAAGAGTTGTCACTGTTACCTGAACGGACTTTGTCTGACAGCAACCTCTGGCTGTCTTCGATATTTCTTGAACTATCTGGAGACAATATAGAAATAAACATAGGATTGAGATTGTAAAATTCTGAGTAGGATTCTCTAAACTATCCCACATAGTGACATCATTATTATCTCCAATTATTTTGGTTTATTTTGAAAAAGGTGAACATGTTATATAAATTGTTCAGTTTTATAATTTGAAAACATATTGTTCGAAGCAGAGTTCATTTTATTCATACACTTCAGTCATAAAAGCTATTACAAAATAAATTCACAACTCATAACTTGAATAATAGTTGCAGTATATTCAAATATAACAATCCCAATATAATAAGAAAATAGAACTTGCATATGCAAATACTTTTACTTGAATTCATGCAAATGCACTTGTGTTATCTTTAACTTTCTTTACTTTCCTTTCATTGGCACACCTAGGCATTACGCATCGCCGTCCCTAGGGTGCGTACATAGGTCTGTACTTAAGCGTTACTTATCGCCATCCTCAAGTGCTTCCCTTTCTCATCTTTCTTTTGGCTTTCTTTAATCTTTACTGCCCTTTGGGTAACCTGATCTAAGAGTGAGCTCAACTCGTGACCGTCGTCATATAGTACTGACCTGCAAAGGGACCCATGTGCCTCTAGTTTTGGAGGGATCTCATTTTGGCCACGTGCCTCAAAAATAGAAGGATCTCAGCTGACCATGTGCCTTCAATGTAGAGGGATCTCAGCTGACCACGTGCCTCCAAGGTAAAGTGATCTCATAGTTTTAGGTACCTTCACAAGGAGAAACCCCAAATAATTGCCTCCAAGTAAAAGGACCCACATCTTGTCTGTTTATATTCTTTCATGGTTCAAATGCTTATATATATATCATGCACAAACCGAAACTTATACACATGCCTCATACTTTACTTTCAAATATTCATGCTTGCATGACATTTATGTGCATCACCCATAAACATTAACTTATAAACATTCACAACTATCATTAATTTCTACCGGAAATTCGGCAGCATAACAGATCACGTTCATCTTCCCATGAATAGTATCAATCAACCGAAAGATCAGTCACAATAGTATAATCAATATGACATATCAGTCCCTCAATATCAATATAAATTTTGCAACATTCAACCCAGGCCTTATATGTATACTAATACATGTGAACCCATCAATTTGGTCATTTCTGTCAATTCTATTTAGTTTTGCCTGAATTTATAAATTATGTCACAATTTCTACTTCATTCATTTAGGTCTGAACTTTGGATATGTGGATTGTTATTTGTCTTGTTTCTAATTTCTTTGGTCTTATTAAGTTTTGATAAGTATAATTCACGTTATTAACATTTTATCTAGGTCTGTCCTATTACTAGGCAAATTTGCACACCAAAAAGTAAAAATCCACTAAAAATAGAAAATTCGTTTCACTCAATTTGAAGTTGTGTAGGGCGAGTTAGGCCTTACACAAGCTACTCTGGTCGAATTCAATGGTCTTATAATTTATATGGTTGAAAAGCCCTAGATGTCTAGTTTCACATAAAAATAGTTTCATTGAATTTTTCCAGCTGTAGGCAGAGCCGTATACTCCACCGTATAGACTGTCGTAGGGTTCTTCCTTATAACCAATTATGTTTCACTCCTTTCTTGAGTTTTTGCTTAATTAACCAACCCAAACCAAAAATATTCATCTCTAATCACATGAAATGAGTCATAAAAGCATCAAACAACATCAAAATAACAAGATACCCCTCAAACCAGCCAGCCACATAACATCTAAATCAAGGCAAGTTTAGGAATCCTACCTCAAGATTGAGGTTTGAGCTTGAGGAATGGAAGCTTTGAGTGTAGAAATTTGTATGGGATGAATAAACAAGGAGAAGAGAGTGAAATGGGGAGCAAAGTGAGGAAGGGAGATCAGCGCTTTCTCTTGGCCAAATTTTAGAAAGGAGAAGGTGGGGTTTACTTTGTTTTAGTCATAATGGGTGGTTGGTAAAATGTGTGGTTGATGGAGTTGTAATGTGGGTGAATTTGGTTCATTCTCTTATTATGGCTGATGGTGGTGCCACATGAAGGTTAGGTGTGGCTGAATCTTAGTCTCCCAATTTAGGGTTGCACAGTCTAAAATTCTGCTGATTCGGTTCTTGCGTTTCGCAATAATGAAACTAAACCAATTTCTCTTAACTTTTCAAAACATAGCTAATGATCCTTTTAAATTTTCTACATAGCAAATTCAACTCTTTCTAATCCTAATGTTTATATTCCAATCCTAGTTATTCCTATTTCTCGAATGCTACAGAATAATTCAATTAACAGTGCAAGTCAGTCACACCATTTCTTTGAAATGTTACATCTTTCGATTTTTCGTAAACCCTTTAGCATTTTCTATCTGTTTTTTATAACTAGTGGTATTTCCGTAATTTTTGGGCAAGTCTGAGAGCATCCCAGGTCATTTCACTCCTAGATAGCCTCGTGGCTCATTCGACTGAGGTTTAGGCTTCTACGGTTCCACTACGTGATTCTACTCCATTTAAAACCCTATTAGCCATTCTACAAATGCGGAAATCTAAATGTCATTTCAAAAAAATTCTGGGGTCATTGTGGAAATAACCCTTAGGGTCAAAGTGTAATTACCAAAAGTTCTAGGGTAACACAGAAATTAACAAAAGTTTATACAAGAGTGTTTTCATCATTTCTTTCAAACTAGTAAAACCTAACTAATTATCTATAAATTTTTCTTCAAAAAAATTCATATTCCTCTAACCCTAATAAATGTATTTCGACATTAATTACTCAAAATTCTATAATGTGTCTAAAGTTTTAATTATTCGAAGAGACTAGTTATAAGCAAAAATTAAGGATATTACAATACGTTATTGAAATGATTCATTTCATTGACCATTTATTACCGATGGAAAATTTGTCGATAATATGTAAACTGAATAACAGCCGGTGGTAATTCTAAATTTCAAATACCAATGGAAAATCCATCAATAATAAAAGAAAAAAATAAAAAGAAATTAATTATTATTTATTTTATCTAAATTACTGACGGATTAGTCGTCAGTAATTTATAAAGTTTTTAAATTAAATTAAAAAGAAAGCACAATTATTACCGACAGTTTTTCCATCGATAGCCATTAAACGGGAACATTTATCGACAGTTTTACCAACAAATTCTTCAACTGTCGTAATATCTTATGCTTTTACCTTTTGAAAAGAGGAGTATCATAAAATTGTTACAAACTTTGAATTTTTTAAGTAATTATGTTCAAAATTGATTGAATAAAGAATTATGGTGTAATAATAGCAATTTTTAATTTTTAATTTTAACATATACAACAAGTGTCTCTTGTTTCTTTATTAAAAAAAAAATTTTAAAAAAAAAGTGCCTTTTATTGCTAAACATGTTTCTTGAAAAGTGTCATATGTCCTTTATTGTAATTTTATAACAAAAACAATCACTTTCATATTGTTACATCTAAATAGCTTACAATCACTTAAAATCACTTTTTAAGATATAAATATGCTTTTTTCCAGTTATATCTAAACACAATCAACCTTCTACTTTTCATAAAAATCTCTAACAAAACTCAATTTTTTTATTACCCTATAATTACTTTTTTTAAAAAATTTATCCAAACACACTCCAATTTCATGCTTCCTCTAGTTTACTGTTGTAAGGTGTTAATTTTGTAACAAGGTCTGCCCTTGCTCATGGTTAACACTCAATGCTTCATTTTAAAAGTCTCACTATAAGTTGCAAGTTATGTATAGCTACTATCTTAGTCTGGTCTTTTGCTAGTGGGGTCTTCATTCCATAGCATATCAAAACATTGTCTGTAAGAGCTCTCGCAACCAAGGTTTCTTCAGTGACATTATCTATGATTGCATTGTCCTTTCTGCTATACCATGGGCCCAATACTTCACATGTGATCATGTTGTCCTTGTCCGCTATTCAACAGGGTCCCTATACATTACCGGTGATTGTAGTGTCCTTATCCAATACATGGTGGGCCCAATACATCACCAGCAAACACAAGACTTCCCAAGAAGGACCTTCGAATGAGAATTAATGGATTGTTGTGTCCAGTAATCCTAGAATACCAGAATAGTGAAGCTTCGAATTCAGCCATAGCAATTTGGGCAGAGATTATCATATCTCGGGCCTCTTGAATTGTGAAATTGCCACGTTTCCCAATCCATAAATTAGAGATTGCCATATCTTAGAATCAGGGCATCGGGGATATTCATGAGATCACCATGTCATCGGCCCTCTCGGATTGTGAAATTGCCATGTTTCCCAATCCATGAATTAGGGGATTGCCATGTCTTAGACTCAGGGTCGCTGGGAATATTCACGAGATCACCACGTCGTTAATCTTCTCGGATTGTGAAACTGCCATGTTTCCCCATTTGTGTTGCTGGTTCACCATGGTCGAAATTCGACATTGAGACATCAGGGATCCTTTTTAGGTTTATGTTTTAGGTGCCTTTTAATTACTTGAGCCTTAACTACCAATTACCCTCCAAAATTCTTTATTATGAACTTTTGTTTATTATTTTCCAATTGACTTTTAACTCTAATTATCTTAATTTCACACTAAAATATTATTAAATCCTAATTTCTCTTATTAAATGCTTAAATTACTATCGTAATCCAACTTTCTCACAATTCCTTTAATTGCTAAAAGTTTAAGAATTCTCCATTTATTTTTGAGAAGATTTTGCCAGCACCTTTAATTAATTAATTTTCTTATATTTCAGATTCTAAATTAAGATCTCCATCTTATTATTATTATTTTATATTCTTTTCCCTAAAATTTTTCCTAAGATGGCCAAACTCTCTCTCTCTCTCTCTGTGTATATATATATTGTTTTACCTTATAATTTTTATTTCAATTCATACTATTTAAAATGCTACTCTGAAGAACTTAAACCCATCTTTTCTCATAATTCGTATAGTTTTATGACAAAAAAAAATTAAAAAAAACTATTCTTGGCTTCATCTTCTTTCTCTAATTCTTATGACAAATTTAGTCTTGCTTCTTTCATTTTTATACTTCAATTCCTCTAAGTTGTATGTATGTTCCTTTCTTTTCCTAGAATTGACCTTAAGCTTCAATCATCTATTCTTTGATCTTGCTCGATAATTCAAGTCATTTTCGTTGGAGGGGTTGACTATTCTATAGACATGATGGCACGAAGGTGCTTCTTTCTAGTCGAGCTCGTCTCTCCTGTGCTAGCAAATTCTCCAACGATGTGATCAACAACGTCAACATCTCATTGTTCGGGGCTCAGCTCTTCCATTCTCAGCTTCTATACTTTGGCTCCTTCGTCACTTCTTATCATTCTAAGGTTCCCGACTTTTGCTTGGTCGTTGGGGCGCACATATATATCTCCTAAGGTGTCTCTAGCATATGAATCGCTTGATCTGATCTTTAAGTACCACACACTTCTCGGTGACGTGACTATATGTACGATGATATTTGTACTTCTTAATTACTTCAGTGGTGGGACTTCCTGCTTTTCGACATTAGGTGGTAACTTAAAATGATTCTAGAATTGTAATTAAACCTCTCAAAGAATGTTTGCATGAGAGGCGTTTAGCGGGGTGTACTCATCATACTTGGACTGAGGGTGGTGAAGGGCCTTCTTTTATCTCCATCCCTATTTTTGATCTCGCTGACCTCTGCTTGGGGTCAAGTTTTTCCTTTCTGATCTTCTATGTTTGTTGTCTGTACCGAACTTCCCTTCCTCTTGCCGAGCTTCTATCTTTTAATGCTAATGAATCAACAAACAGGCTGGGTTTTAACCTATAGCCAGACTCACATGAAGAGCGATTGTTGAGTTCAAATCTCGCATAATTCTGATCAAAACGGGTACGTTACTCTCCTTCTTTCTGCTTGAGGTTGATGAGTGGCGCCAAGGTTTTCTGATATGCTCGGCCCAACAAGAAATAATTCAAGAATTTCTCTAAAATCCCTTCAAAATCATGAATCGATCCTGTGCTAGGGATGAAAACCGTTATAAAGCTGATCTTTTCGAGAAAGAAGAAAAACTCTGCATAAAATTGGGTCAATAGCACTGTTGAGATGTATCATACAATTAAACATCTTGAGGTGTTCATGAGGGTCACTTGTTCTATCATGGGGTTCAAGAGTTGCTAAGAGTTTAAGGCTATCCGACAAGGATACTAACATGACAAACTTCAAAAAAGGTCCTACGGTTAAGATTGGTGTTGCTATAGTGTTGGTTTTTCTTGTTTCAGCCTCATAAGGTTGAGATATCTGGGAGGCATTGTCCTTTTCTCGCCAACTGCTAGCTTTCTGTGCTTGTCGAGATTCCTCCTATACTCGCGCCAAGGTTTCCAACTGAGCAGGCATCTTTTTGTTTTGCTGCTGGAGCTGTTGTATTGTGTTGGTGAAGTGTTCTATGGTGGAAGGTTACAAGGTGCGCTTTACACTAATACATCCTCCTAGTCCTTTTGATACGCTTTTTAAGAGATAGATCATAGATTCTTTTGTTAAAAAGTTCTTTCTTTGCAGTATATATACGAGATACATATAAGAACTTTTAACATGTGTGATCTAATTCTCATCTTTGTGCGTATTGCATAATCTAGTGTAAATAGAAATAAATATTTGAATAAATCGTTAGTCAACACAAAAGATTTTATTAAAAATTAATTTGTTATTCATCAAAACTCTTAACTTGATAAAATTTAGACCACATAGTGGCTTCTAAAGAGTATTGAAGTTTACAAAAGTCAGTTTGAGTCAAAGTATAGGTATGTTAAGAATGGGATCTAATGATACTCGAATGAGAAAAAAAAT
The DNA here is from genome assembly GCA_031439585.1 of Pterocarpus macrocarpus. Classification (NCBI taxonomy): domain Eukaryota; kingdom Viridiplantae; phylum Streptophyta; class Magnoliopsida; order Fabales; family Fabaceae; genus Pterocarpus; species Pterocarpus macrocarpus. The sequence continues at coordinate 33,010,642 of CM062515.1, forward strand.
TATTATTTAATTTAAAGAGGCTAGGATGACCATTCTTTCCCCTTTCAAAATAGTTGGAGGAGTTTGCAAAATATGGGAGGATTTGAATTTAAACAAAAGGTGCTCTTTATTTACTCTTCTAACATCTTGGAATTTGCTCAAACTCGACTCTTCTAGATGAGTCCAAGGATTGAGTCGGCTAACCTAGTTCTAGGCCAGATTATTTAGCCCTATTCATATTTAATTATGCTATTTATCTAATAAGTTTAAATATTTTATCTATATTTTTAGATAGATATTTATAATTTAACATAGGTTAATGAAATCATAATGGCCATTATCAAGTAAGAACTTTTTCGAAAAGCAATTAAGAGTATAAAAGTAACATTAAAAAAATTAAAATATAAAAATCTGTTTAAAAATTTAGTTAGACTATAAATTTTTTCATGGAACACAACTATAAGAATTTACGAAATAAGTTAATTTAAAAATAGGACAAATCTATTGATAACTGATTAAGTGAAGAGCTTATTTAATTAATACTTATATGAAATAATTTTTAAAAAATAATTTATGAATAAATTATTTTATATTTAGATATATAATAATAAAAATGCTTGTTTTAGGTATTTTAAACAATATTTTTTGATAAATTAAATATTTTACCTTTTCGAAAGTAATAAAAATAACTTTTTAAAAATTAATAAGTTGTATAGTTAAATAAGATAAAAAAATAAAGAATAAAATTTTTAATTTTCAAAATGTTAAAAATAGCCATTATGAATAAAAAAAGAGTTTAATTGAGATGCATTGGCAGTGTAAAATTTTTTTACACTGTTATTCAATCAAAACTTTTTCTTTATATGACCATTCAGTAGTAGGTGGTTATATCAAAGACTTTTACTGATGTAGTATTATATGATTGGATGTCTGTGTAAAAATTTTTTACACTGACAATGTATTTAAATTCAATCCTAAAAAAAATATATTATACGTACATATAAGTATAGACCCCATTTAATATCTTGTATTTTATATGTAGACATGATATAACTTTAAGTGAAATTATAAAAGCAGCCTAAATCCTAACATCAAGTAGAAAAGAAAGAATCCATATTGATAGTAACAAACGCGCTCGTGGAGCGTCGATTATGTTTTGCTGCTTCGTTGACAACTGTGGCAACGTATAAGCACCAGCACTGCAGCACCAACAGTTGCCCTGTCACTGCAAAATTTGGAGCTAACCACCCACCCATTCGTTTGTGATACCCACATATCAATAACGTTAATGCTCTGTAATATTTTTTGGTGCTTTAATGCTCTGTAATTAATAAACCTCTTCTAAAGTGAATTTAACTTTTAAATAAGTATAGCAAAATATTTATTTTAATTTAGTTAAAAATTTTACAATTATAATTCGTTAACATTTTAAAAATAAATGCAATTTTATTTAAAACAAGACTTATGTTAAATTTTATATCTATTTTATTTAATTTTTAAATATAATAATAGAATTTAATTTAAATGTACTGACAGTATAAAACAGTTTTATACTGTCAGCTAATAGAAATAATGAAAAGTGCCAACTCATACAAATAATCATCTATTATAATGAGGGACCCACCATAATTTTTCATTTTTTCCTATTTTTATTGGTTGACAGTGTAAAACTATTTCATATTATCAATATATATCAATTAAATTTATAATAATAATATATGGATAGAATAATAAAAAAATTAAAAGTGTATACTCTTTTTAAAAAAATGTTTATATATCATTTTTTATTGACAAGAAAAAAAATTGAATATTTGATAGAATAAATATAAGGAAGTTGAACTAAGTTATTTTTCCTTTTATTTATTCTTTTAAAGACAAATTCATTGGAAATAATTTTTTTCCGCATGCAATATCGTGTTGGCGGTCCTGTACTGCTCTGCGTCTTCTTTGTTGATTTGTTTTAGTTTGTTTATTTATTTAATTTAATACATTGGGGATTGATTGAGGATGACAACATTGTCATCTGATTCATGTCACATGAGACTCTTGTGGAAGTTCTTGGGTGCGGTTGGTAAAATGCTCCAACAAATTCCACCCACCAACCTCTCTTCACAATTTGAATTTTAAAGTAGTGGCATCACCCAAAAGAGAAAAAAGGAATATACTAATTAAAACTAAATTTAATCTGAATTACCTTTCCTCTGGATCGATCCAACATACTTTTGTGCCACATCATTGATTGGCAGTCTACTTTTCATTTCACCGTTCTCCTTTTAAAGGTTTTTTACTTTCATTCCCCCCCCCCCTTCTCTCTCTCTCTCTCTCCTCTCTTTTATGCTATTAGTTAGCATCATATTCAAACCTTTCACTTTAAAGATTAGTAGGACACTTCTCCTTAAATTTCCATTTTATTATTGTTTCCCAATTATCCTACAAGATAATCGCTGGATTATCACTAAATGAAGTTATGACCTATGGATTTGCTAAAGATACAAAAAGACAAATAAAAATGCACTATACCCAGGAATATTTAACCTTGCAAGGTGGTCCTTGCTGGCAAAGATGGGCAGCATTTTTTGTATATCTAATTACTTCCTACCTCATCTTAATTGCTTTTTGCTGTTTCAAACAATTAACAAAGCTTCTTGAAATGTAAGGATGACAACATCGTCTGGTATATAAATTATCAAATCAGCGGCAAGCACAGCAGTTGCGTTCGTTTGTAATTGTAGTAATTATACAAGATGCCTATTAAAAACGACAATGGCAATCTTACAAGTGCTAATCCTGTATCATTTATTTTTTCTTGAATTACCCATTGTTAATTTGTGATAGTAGCTGAACATCATCATTGACATTTGATAAATCTCAAACCTTAATTTCAAAATGGACAAATGGGAGGTATAAAAAGGAGACCCCACACCACTGCAACTACAGCCAATTTTTGAATCTGAACTCATCACAAGATGGATTGAACTCTGACTCATAGGCCCACAGCTTTCATGGATCCAAGCATAAAATGTATTTACACTGGCAAAAAGTACATGTAATTATAAAGAAGAGGACACTAAACGAAATTCAGCACCTTAAAAGCCAATAAAGCACAGGCTCCGCCATATATAGATCTATGTAGACATATATATTAGATTCTTCTTTTATAAAATTGACTAGATAAAATTAATTTTATTAGAATTAATTTTAAGATAAAATAATTTATATTTGGTAGTTATTGTAAAAGTGATTCTAACATAAAGTAAAAAATTTTCACTTCTTTCAAAATCAATATTAGAAACAAGAATTTATTTTGATTTCTATAAAGCAAACAATATAAAAGATACATAATTAATTTTGAGGGATTAAAATCATCTCTAAACCCCCCCCCCCTTCCTCTCTCAAAACATAGATCCAAATATGCTAACACTAATTTCCAGATAACCTTGAGAAAGTATGAACAGCCAAGGCTCCACACCAAATTCAATCTACTACAGCAAAGCTGTGCATTGTAATTATTTTGAATGAGTTAATTGTACAAATTTGTTGGGGTAGGAGAGGTCTAAATGAAATTTGAATTTGGGACAAGCTGGTAGCTACCCCTTGCCTCTCCTACCAACTATTATAGTATCAACACTTGCCGTCGTTAAACAACTATGGATTAGGTATATATTCTGTTTCATCACACCAAGGATTCAAAAGATCTGATTGAAGCAAGAAAGAAATGTATTTCTTATATCTTCTTGACATATACACGTAACATACCAATCATCACAACTACAAGATTAGCATACCAAAATTTTGAAGCAATTCCATGGCAAGACAAAAGCTTTAATTTAATCAATGGATTAAAATGAACTCCAGCAAATGATTGGGGAGGGGGGAATACTATGGATACCTTTCATGCCACTTCCGTTTCCCTCATCCAAGGCAAGTCTGAATTAAGAGAAGGTGGCACGCCCATGTGGGCATCCGAAGAAACTGAAAATTTGCCCTTCTTTGACCACAGCCAGATTTTGGATACAGAATAGCTCTCACCTTTACCAACACTTGTAATCTTCTTTGCTTCAATATCCCCCTCAACTGAGAGCTCTTCCAAGTTTTCTGTTCCTTCGGTACCCTTCATGTCGTGACCCTGCCGATCACGGTTCAAGGTTATCCGGAGATTCGAATTGTCAAGCACATACTGGTAAGATCCCATTGAGTAACATCTTCTTGCATCCAAATTACTGCTACTAGCCTCTCCTCCATTCTGCACAGCCTCCATATCCAGTCTTCTGAATTTACCAAGTCTTACAGGGAACACCCCTTTCTCCACAGTTTCTTCAATTTCAACTGTTTTTTGCCTAGTACTGAATCCATTTTCTCCATTATTATTACAGGGGCAGCCCTCATCTTCCCTATAATCATCAAAATCAAACATTGGATTTTCAATGGAAAAGCCAGGGGTAAACAGGGTTCCTCTACAAAGTGGGCATGTGGAGTTTGATAGAAGCCATGTGTCTATACAATCAATGTGAAAAGCATGGCTGCACATAGGGAGCAACCTTAGCTTATCCTTCTCAGAAAATTCACAGAGACAAACGGCGCAGTCAAATGGCTCCTTCAGCCCCTTTATCTCCTTATACTGGAACACAGGGAGTGCATCAATGAAGGCTTGGTCAAGACCAGAGTCATGGAGATGGAAAAGCTGTTGAAGCTGTCTTTGAAGAGTATCAGAGATTGAAACTTCCTGGTGCGTATTAGATTGAGCAGATGCTGAGGAAGATGGCTTCTTAATGAGGAACCTAACAAGCAGGTGCAAAATACCAGAAATGAAGAATAGAACAGCTAGAATCACTATGATGAAAAGGACAGCAGGACTAATTTTAGCACCAGATGATGAAGGTGAGGGTGATGATGAGGAAAGTGGTTCTTTGTGGAAAGTTCCAGAATATGGGGATGAAGAAAATGAAGGCAAAACCGGAGGAGGGTAGCTCATGTAACCATCCTTTTGCTGGATTTGATGACGATGAATCCAAGCCATCTTCAAATGGGTATGGTCAAAAGACCACTTATGCATGCCTTGTGACATCCCAAAAATCATAATCACAGACCCATAAGCATGCACTTGCCAAACTCTTCCTCCTCATATAACACAATCCTCGCAACATTTTGACACTACACAGAACATAAAAGGGAACACTAGCATATTTCACACTCAGATTTCAGAGAAAATATATGCCTTACAGAGAAGTAGATGGTTTTGGAAAAGGAACCTATGAGCATTCTGAAACGGAAAACCAGTGATGGAGCAATAATAGGACAGAAACCAAACCAGCACATGACATTTTTTTTTTCTTCTAAAGCATAATATTTGGAGCTTAACTCACCAAACTGGTTCTCTTGGGGGGGTCCATTATTTGTGTGTTTCTTTTGAAGAATCTCTTGAAACTGTGAAAATGAAGGATAATGGTATCTCCTTTCTCTGTCTGGAGGCTTTCAGATGCCAGAATAAACCCTAACGAGCAGGCTTTTTTGGAGTTGCTTAAGCCTTAAATAGAGCTGAGACTTCAGAGGAGAGGAAAGTGAAGTGTGTACGCTTTTCTCTTGACTCTTTCTCTTGCCCCGAAGATTTCTCTCCGGAGTCGCTGTCATGTGTCTGGTTAGGGCCAAAGAAAGCCAAAGAGAGAAAGTGGCAACAGTTTCCAAAGTGCGAGGTAAAGGATGACAAAAACAAACACCGAGGTTTTCATCCCACTCGTCATAACGGCGCGTGGATATCAAATCGTCAACAGTAGATAGACAATTTACCTTGCAGAAATATTCGAAAAACTTATTTTTTATAAAATATTGTGTTAATTTATATTTATTTATTATTAAATAAAATATAAATTCTCCTTAAACTATATCTATATTCTATCTAATAACAAATAAAATATAAATTAATATAATTTCTCATATAAAATAAATTTATCTATCCTAACACTTTGTTGAATATTGGGCGGAGAGCTCAGACGCCCTCAATAGTAGTCAATAGACCAGTTGAGGTGGACGAGTAATATGTCAAATTTAATTCCCTTATTTTTGTAGGAATTTAATTTTAAAAGTTTAGTTTTATTTTATAGTGTCAATCAATTAATAAATCATATTTTTAATTTTTCAATTACCATTATAAAAGTCAATTATTTCAAAATTTGTGACAATAAATTAGGAGTTTAATTATGTTGTACTAAAAATATAAATATATTATCATTCAATTATATATTATCATATCAACGAATATATTTAACCATTATATCAATTGCTTTAAAAGTCATATATATAAGAAGATTTGATTGAAAATAGTATAAAAAAATTTTGTACTATCAATATATTATATTTAAAATCATAACTTAATTGGAGATATAAATTTAACATATTAAAATTAAACCGATACTTAATTTCATCTTAAAAATATATATTTATGTTTAATAACCTATATTATTTAAATGAAATTATCATTTTACAAAATTGTCAACTTATTAAATAAATTATTAATAAAAAATTTAATGATGGTATTTAGGTCAATATTTTTTTTTCAGAGTATCCCTTCATACGATAAGTCAAAGATTAATTTCCTTAGATATGATTAAACACTTAAGCGATGACTCCTCCCAAAAGTATTTTTCTCTATACACATGAATTCCAATATTAAACCCATAACCATATGCTTAAGAAATCCAAGTCTCTTCCTCTCAAAACAAAATCTTATTGGTATTTACATCGGTAAATATATATAATATTAAAACACTACTTTTTATGAAAACCTTATATTTTAATTATCTTCTTAACAATATATTCTCTTTAAAATATTAATTTATTTGTTTCTCTCTTTAAATATTTTTTTGGTAATTTGGTTGCACTAAGATTTCAACGTACAACATCATGTAAACTGCCTCAACCTCCCACCATTATTAGTGATATAATTATGTTAATTACTAATTGTTTGTTTAGCAAATTGACTTGTCGCACCAGGTATCAAAATTTACTAGTCCCACCAAGCATGCTAATTTATTTGATGCTACTGATCGACCAGCAAATTGACTTGATATTGATTCTAGCGTTAAAAAATATATTCAACAGATTTTGATTCAAGATCTTAATTAGGGGAAGGAAATCACTTCCTCAAAAAGCAAGGTTTGTGTAAAATGGATATTCGATATAAACGCATTACTCAATCGTCAAAAATAATTCTCACTTAAGGATGTAATTGAGAAATTTGATTGATCAGAAATGTAAAAGTGTTTACGAGAAATGTAAAATGAAAATGAAATGCAGAAATAGAAATGAAATGAAATAACAGAAATCAAGTAAATTGACTAAAAGAAAATGAAATGAAAAAACAAACTAAACTAGAGTGATGATGTTGTATTCAGCATTTTTCTATGGCTCCATTGTCACAATGACATGCATATAGTAGATATTTTGTGAGTATTTAACTATCCCTTACTAATAACCTAAGGGTTTTATTTATATACAAAATTCTACTTGAATCCCAAGCAATTCCTCTAACATGTGGCAAAATCATGGCTCTTGGAAGTGAACCAACTCTTTGATATCTCAGTCATTGATCTTAGCTGACTTGGATAACCATCCTCATGTTCTAATGTGCTCATCTGGACCCAATAATCATTGGTAACTGCCCTTGAAATCTCAAACACGTTCAATTATGGGTTTGTGCTCCCTTGTTTGACCCAGCAACATGTAACTCATTGACCGAAGTTAGCACCTTCCTCGACTATATATCTTTCATGGAACTCACTAAGTGTTGAACAAGGCCTCATCTCCTACTCTATACTAAGGTCGAACCATTCTCTGTTGAAATCATGACTCATTCCTCTATGCATCATCATATACCTTACAAGCTACCAAACTCAACAATATGTCACCCCAAGCAATTAGCAAACTTTCAACTGTCGAAACATTGATGCATATTTTTGAAAAAGACTTATATTGCACCCATTGTCAAATAAAACCCAAACTAAGATTTGACGAACAAGCATTCCATGCCATTAATCAAAATAAACTTTTCAACCACCTAATCAATCAATTATTACAATTAATTAGAATTTTATTTCCTTTTGAATTTTTTTTGGTTCAAGAAAGGGGGAATTTGGGGATTGGGGAGTAGGTGGGGGTGTGGCTCTAGATTTGAACTGTAGATCTGATGTAATGAGGATACAACCTTTTGCAACTTTGCCACATGCCTCAACCACGAAATAATTTATTTGATTCACTCACTTTTATGCTAATAATGTGAATTCATGCCAGCCCAATTTATTCAAGCTAACGTGGGTTAGGGAGGGTTAGCCACAAGGTTCTGAAAACCAAACTGAACATTGAATCGAACAAAACACTAGTTCAAATATTCATTGGTTCAACCAGGATTCAACTAAAATATAATAAAATATTTATAAATTAATATAAATATATATACATATAATTAATTGCATATTATGAAATAAATAAAATTATTAAATAATATAAATAAAAACTAAAATAAAATTTTATTATGATATAAAAATAATTTTAGAAAGTAAAAAAATTACATGCATTCAACTCTCACATTAACAACCAGCCCATAATGCCCACACTAACTATACATATAAAAATAAAAATAAAAATAAAGACATTTTTTCTCAGTCCAAATGGCCCACTATGCTACCCAAGACCCAAGACCCAAGACCCTTCATTGTCATTCATTCATATTAGGCCAAACTTAGCTACAACCTCTTGACCAAAAATATGCTGCCACCAACCTCAAAAGTTAGAACTTGATTTCCAAAACCAATTGTTGCGTTTCATTGACAATCATCAAGACACCACCAATCTCAGAAGTTAGAAGACACCATCGCTCAAGCCCTACACCCTCCTTTGTTGGGACTCACCTTCCATGTAGTCCTCTTTCCCATAGCGGCAACACCGACTAATGCATTTGCCATCATCTTCTCCTACGCACACCACTTGTCATCCACCTTTCTCCATTTTTGCAAGCATAACCATGATATCTCCTCCCCCAACACATTGTGTTTTTGCTTTTTTAAAAAAAAAAAAAAAAACTAGCCAACCATCAGAACTAGACCATTTCAACCAGTTCATCGGTTTTGAGCCAGTTCTCATAGTTCAAGGCTGGTTCTTAAAAGCTTGATTTTTGTCACATGACCGGATCGGGCAAGTGACCAGTTCCTAGTTGAACTAGTTAAATTGGTCGGTCCGATCCGATTCTCAAAACTATGGTTAGCCATTTACTCACTTGGTGTTATTAAGGTTAGACTGTTGAAGTTTTTTATATAATTATAGCTGAACATATTAATTATTAATAATTTATTTAATTAACTTATATTGACAAATATAAATTAGTTTTATTAAAATAATTAGAATTAATTATTACCTAAAATAAAGGGCAAAATGTAGATATCACCTTTAAGGTTTATTAAAATAGCACTAATCCCTAATGTCTCAATATTGCACTCCATCCCATTAAAGTACTTGAGACTAACTTTATTGCGATGACATGACATTAACATGAGTTAACCATGGTTGAGTTTGGGACATCTTCCTCCTTGGCTCCTTTGTTCTCACATTGCTCTCTGATAAAGGCAACCCCAAATTGAAAGAGGTAAGGAAGAGTGAAGGGATTCTTAAATTAGAAGATGAGATAGAGCAAGAAGTGCTGAAAGACATTCTTCACAAGGTGAAGAAGAAGAAGAAGAAGAAGAAGAAGAAGAAGTTGGGTTAGGAAAAAGCCCCAAAGGAACTCATAAGGATAGGGATTTTGGGGAAGGTACCTCCAATCCAATCAAAAGCAGAGAGATACACAAAATCAATAGGCTCGAAAGTTGAGCTCTTGTGATTCCACACCCCTTTTCCCTTGATGTCCATCTCAAATTTTGATACAATCACCAACTTTATTTATATGCGGCAATCATCATCTTGCAAGTTCACATTACCTTATATATTCTTATACATGGTTATGCATGAGGATGCTATATGCACATACTTCATAACTTTACTTTCAAAATATTCTTTCTTTAAATATAATGTATGCTCATGTTATTAAGTATCTATTGTTTGTGATTGCATCATACTAACCCATTACTTGGTGGAGACCCAATACATCATTACCTTCATACAATTTTTGCATGCATTACATTCTCCAAAGTTAAAGGCATATAGCATAGCATACTTAAAAATATACAACATTATTGTGAACATATAGTTCATGGCACATTAACCATAGGGATTTGATGTGCATTCATCCTAAAATCAAGCTTGGTTTCAAAACTTAAGTCATTTGCTATAACTTTCACTTACCTAAGGATTATCATGGCCCAAACTCATAGCTCTATGTCCTGGTTAACACTTAGGTTGTAAGCCACTTGAAATCTGCCCTCACTTTAGAAATTCATCATAAATCCATTTTCTCGTCACCTATTATTTTATAAAGGCATTCCTTATCATGTCCTTTACTCAACCTTTTTGGCCCCATTACATTTTAATGAGAGAAGTTTAGTTATGTTGCCTTACGTGAGGTTGTCCTGTTTCAACTTCAAACTTGGGTAGCAATGTTACAAAATTCATAGTAATTCTACTTTAGGTCAATAAATTCTAAAACTTTCCAGTTTGGTTCTAATTAGATCAAAGTTTCAAATGAACTTAGTCTCACTCAATTTCAAGCTATAGGGACTAAGATATTAACTGCACAAGATAGGGTTTATGGTTTTGATTAAGTATTGTCCTATTTTACCTCAAAATTCATATCTCATTCAATTGGACTTGGATGGCCAAGATTTTCGGTATACATACTCTTCTCATCTTAAATTAATAGGAAAAATGGTTTTAACCTCATAAGATTACCCAAGTAGTGCAGTTTTGCTAAACATCACCACTGTCCTATTTTAAACTCTCATTTCGGGCCGCTAACTTTTATAAATTCCTAAAAATTCATCTTTAGAAATTACCAAAATTTACTAGAGTGTAATAGTATATCTTAGCTTTCATCTGAATCAAGTTTCATTCAAATCCAATCATTACAAGTCCAAATATCACTCATGCAACACAGGGTTCTCAAAGTATAGCTCAATTGCTCTTATTGTAGTAACATATCACTTTGAGTGTTACCAACTGATAACCTACTGCTTCCAATGCCATGATTCCTTCTTTATCAACTTCAAATTTCATAATTCTAATTAAATGAACCCCAAGTTCCAGTTATTTAACTCATTAGCCCAAGATGATGTGAGCTTAAATATACTAATCCATTGATAGCATTACAAGTTATCCTATGATCAGTTTTTGTTCCACTTCACATCATAACTAATCTTAACATTTATTTAACTTGCTAAATCAATCAAGAACTTAAACCCACGTCATTAATTTCTACCCTACATCGATCGCAAGCATTCACACACATAATAAACCAACCATGCTCATAAACAAGTTTAACACACCTTCATAGGCTCAAAACTATCACATATCCTTATCAATCAACAACAAGCTAGTGAACCATTATCAAAATCAGGTGAAAGACTTAGGGTTTGTCAACATGTATAGTTCTGGAAATTAGAAGAAAGAAACTAGGATTTGAGCTACCTACTTGAAGGTTCTTGGAGCTATGTAAGCAAAGGACCCAAAAGCAACTCCAAGTTTTCTCCCCTTCTAATGGCTACAATTTTCAAGGGGCTAGAAGAGATCCATAAATTACTTGAATCCTTTAATTTTTTGAGGGATTTTGAAGAAGATCTGAGAATTAATTTTCAAAAAAGAAGCAAAGTGTCTTGAGGTCAAGAAAGCCATCATCCATGAGCTTGAAGCTCATGGGAATGGTGCTGGTGAGGAAGAAGATGGAGAATGTGATGATGGTGTGTATCTGTGTGGGCATGTGGCCATGGATGAGGGAGAAAAAAGAGAGGATAAGTGTTGTGATATTTGTTGGAAGGAGTGGTAGTGATTAATCTACCAATTGGGGGCGGTATGACACGCTGACATCCCCTCGTTTACCTAACATAGGGTGTGGCTCATTTTTTGCCACTTACTCTGTCTACTCTCATGACATATTTATCTAATCTCTATAGGATTATTTCTTTTGATTTATCATGCTCAAAAATAATATAAGACCCTTGAAGATTAATTTAAGGTATCTGATGATTAATTTCGGCACTTTAAGTCACTCGAGATAGTATTTAGGGTGTGAATAATCCCACACTTTATTTAAAACCCCGTGTATAAAAATATCATTTATAAATTTATTACATGTATATTATTTATCTACTAGTGTCATGGGGTCCACATATCCGGAATTGGGATTTTTTTTCTAATGCCCCTCCCAACAACCATAATCCTTTATTTACAGTTTTGTTATTATAATTTAATAATTATAATTACGCCCCTTCTTCTGCTATAGTTTACCTATTTACTGTTTTGTCATTCTCTCGTGTCCAGGCTTCCTCCTATACTGGTCTACTCTCAAAGTTGGGAATATTACACTTAACCACCAAGAAAACTCTTTACTCTTTTATTCTTTTTTAAGTTTTTTCATTATCATCATTTTTTTTTTACTTTTTTTTCATAAGATAAATGACCAATTATAAATTGCTACAAACTAAACCTTAATAAGATTTCTTTGTCAAATAGTAAAAATTGTTTCTTGAAGTTGTGTTCTTATTGATATGCTTCATCAATTTTTTTTCCTCATGTTATTCTCATTTTTTTTTTGTAATTTTCTTATTTTATTCATGTTTTATGGCACTTTTATAATGTAAGTTGTAATTTTCTAAAGATTTAATAGCTAATAATATAAATTTTTATTATGAATAAAATAATTTTTTTAAAAACCATTAGGAATAGTCTAGTGATAGAAGGTTGGGATAGTTTGCATGAGGTCTTAGATTCAAATCTCATGGCCACTAATATATAAATAATAATAATTTTTTAAAATATATTAGGGAAGTATTCCATTGTGAGACAATATATATATATATATTGATTTTAGTATAAATAATTAGAAATAACACATGGTTGGTTGGAGTGACAGATGCTCTTTCCCTTAACCGGTGGTCTTAAATTCGAGTCATGAATATGGACTAACTAGTGTTGGGAGAGTTATGTTTCATATGGGATCTTAAATACTTGAATAGAATTATCTCTAATAAGAGAATATATGTGTTTTTGACAAAAATATATATATATAAATAATTAGAAGCAATACAAAGTTAAATAAATTGGTAGAATAAAAAGGCATTAAAAAGTTATATTTTATCTTTTAAAATATAACCTTGAAATAATTATATTTTGTAAAAGATAAATCAAAGATTGATATCACGTGCTTCATATTTTAAGAAAATTTAAATGTTAATTTAACGTATTATTATATTATTGATAGTTTATAACAATTGAGGTTGATCATTTGAACCACTAAAAGAACAAGTATTTTTATCGAAATAAATTAAGAGAAATAGATAATTTTTTTATTGAAAAATAAAACTGAAAAAAAAGTTGTTTTAGTGTTTTTTTTTTCATAAGATGAAAAAAAAAAAAATTTTAACAAAAAAACTCTATAAAAAATTATATTACAAATTTTTTTCCAAGTTTCAAATATCTCCTTAATAGATATATTGTTATAGCTTACGTTGATCATAAGTTGTCATGAAATAAATTAATAAATAATTTATATAATTATGATAATTTGAATTATAACATAAGTAAAAATAAAAAATAATTAATAATATAGAGTGTAAATAGACCAAAAATAATATATTTAATTAAAGTTTAACTTTAACAAAATAAAGAGTATTTAGGTAAGGATAATTTTAGAGTTTAAAGTTATAAATAATTAATAGGGAGTGTGAGTAGGCAATTGAGAGTTTTAATAGTCACACTTGTTAAACGCTTTAAATTAGTTTAAGTGATTCTATATTTATTTTCATTAAAGTTTTAAGTTTGAATCTAGTGGATGAAAAATACTACCACTAAGATTGATTTACTCTCATAATAGGCCGACTTAACTCGAGACATATTAATTGGAGTTTAGTGAAATTTGGATATTGATAGTTTAGATAAAAAATAAAATATTCAACAAATTTTGCATATGCTACTATTAATTTAATTTTTAAAATGTTTTTTTATCTTTATTAGTTTAAAATTAATTTCCTAAATTACTCTATTATTTTTTTCTGTTACATGAATGGCTATATTGTTTCATCAATAAAACGTTAATCACCTAATTTATTTTCATCAAATTGATACTACTAAAAGCAATATTGCTTTGGTGTGTCGTTAGTGCTAACTGCTCATTTTGACAGCAAACATGCACCTGTTTGATTAGAAGTTAAACTAGAAAATTATTATATATTCAAATATAATTATATAAATACTTTTATCAAAATTAGAATTGTTAAATTATTCGTATAAATATTTTGTATATAGAAAGTGAGAAATTAATAATATTTTTTAAAAATTTTAAAAATAAAATCTTAATTAACTCAGAAAAAAGTGATTGCCAAATTAGCGCCAATATAGCTAAACTGAATAGCCCCAAAAATACAAGTAGCAACAATGATTTTGGTCTACAGTAGTTAATTCGTAATTCTCGGTGACGAGTATATTAGTATTTCACATCCCTAAGCGGAGCTCGTGCCTGGTTATTCATAGAAACATACAAATATTATACAAAAATTGTTTTGACGGATGAAAATCTGGGATTATAGAGAGACTGGACAAGAAAATTTCACTGGAGAAATGATCTCTACTTCTCTCTTGTTTGATTCACGTGGTTGCACAAGCATAAGGACTAGTTAGATCGCACTTCATAGATCAAGGACTTTTCTTCTTCCTCCTTTATAGCGTTAATCATTAGAGCAACTTGGCTCATACTTGGCCTAGCCTCTGGGGAGCGATTAACACACCTTACAGCCACCTGAAGCAAATTGACCATCCTCTCCTCACTTGCATACTCTGATATTAGGGCCTTGTCAAACACTTCACCTGTCCATTCTTCCCTTACAACTGACCGAACCCACTCTGTTAAGTCAACCCCTTCGCTCTTCACTAGCTTTCCGGTAAGAAGTTCGAGAAGAATGACACCAAAGCCATACACATCTCCCTTGAAGGCATCTGACGATGCACCAGAAGCAAAAGGACTGGCGAAAGATGAACTCTGTTGGTCATCGTCTCCCGTTACACCATACTCACTTACACATGGCTCCATGTTCTTGTTTAGCAATATGTTAGAAGATTGAACGTTACCATGTGCAATACCATGTTGGCCAAGCCCTTGATGCATGAAAGCTAATGCCTCGGCAGTGGTAGCTGCAATCCCAAGTCTGCTGGTCCAATCAAATGCTTTTTGGTTACCTGAACTCACATATAGTACTTTAGTACATGTTCCTTGATAGACAAGTTTATAGAAATAAGATTTGTGAATTTATTTCGCTATTTTGGAAGTTCATGCATGATGTTTATAAAACAAAATGTGGACATTATGTTTCTTGTTCAATAAAGAAAATTTGTAACCTGTATATAAACGAGATGAAGATATGGTATTTACCATGTAGAAGTTTGAATAAACTTCCATTCTGCTGATATTCATAGACCAAAAGCTTCTCTTGCCTGGAGCAATAGAAAGCAAGAGGTGACATTACATGAGGGTGCCTTACTTGACTCAAAATTTGCATTCTTTGCTTGAAGTTACGGCCGGAAATAGTCCTATCGTTGATCCTTTTTACAACCACCATCATCCCATTGTCAAGCATCACCTTATAAAGGCTTCCATTTTTTCCCCTGCCAATCAATTCAGCAGGAGCCCCCAGCAAGTCCTCCAATCTTAATTCATTTACCACTGGCCTTGAAAGAACTACAAGTGATTGCGAAACCAAGTCACTTTCGGAAGTTACTGAGAAGTCGGATCTGCTTACCCCTGCTCCGTATTCACTTGAAACATTGCTGGGCTTTTCAATGGCACCATCTGTTGCCACTTTCTCACTCAATGCTTCAATTTTCTTTTCTTTCCTTTTTCTTCTACACAGAGCCAAGACTGTGAGAAGGATAATGACAGCACCCAATGCAGCATAGCCTGAATACATAAGAACCTGCTCTTTTGAATGACCCTGTGGTGTGTTTGATTCTCCTGAATTCTCGCTCGCAGTCACAGGCAGATCAGAACAATTGTTTGGTAGTGGATATCCACAGAGCTGAGGATTGCCAAGGAAGCTGTTTGCAAAGAAATGGCCATGTACATCTGGAATGATGCCACTGAAATTGTTGAAGGAGACATTGAATTGGTCAAAATTGGAGAAATCAAACGGTGGTATGTCTCCACCGAGCTGATTGTTTTGTGCCAGGAGCATATTCAGCCCTGAGATTCTGGCCAAGTCCGGCAACGGTCCCGAAAACTTGTTGCTCGAAATGTCGAGCCCTTTCAAATTGTTCAACGTGGCAAGTGAACTAGGAAGGTTTCCAGCAAGTTGGTTTCCACTTACGTTTAGGCGAGTGAGTTGTTTGCAGTTTCCAATCTCAGGTGCTATCCCTCCTCCAACACTGTTGCCATCAAGACTAAGAAAGGTGAGAGATGCAGCCAGGGGCTGCACGTTGCAAAGCATAGCAACATCAAGAGTTCCAGTTAGATTGAGCCTGTCTAGGTGCAACTTCTTTACGGACACATTCTCAGCATCACACTCTACACGTTGCCAGTGGTCTATGCAGGGATCAGAGTCCTGTTTCCAGTCCAAAGTGGAATTCTGTTGAACATCATTGCCAGAGAGTTTTGCAAGAAACTGTATCAGTGTTTGCTTGACCTCATCCTCTACAACACAATTGGTCATGCTTAGGAGGAAAAGGGATGTAATGAAGACTATCCAGATAGAAATTCTCTCCATTTGGGCAGAATATGGGGTTTGGTGCAGAAGCTTATGTGAATTAATCAGATTTTTGGCTCAGTGGATGTGGTAAATATGAGATTGGGTTTTGAATTGAATAGATTTTGAGCTCGAAAGACGGTTACTATGTTCAAGGGTTTTTGCCGGAATGGAACAGGTCCAATTGACTGCTACTACGATGAATATTTGTTTTCTAGTTGGCGTGACTATCATTCATAGAAATGAAAATCCTAATCCCATAATGACCAACCAAGTATTTGACAAATATAGGCCGGCAACTGAAACGGTTGGAAGCAAGCAATGTCGTCACCTTCTTAATGTCGTTCATATGGCATTGCGCGCTATGCTAACAACTTTTTATTATTCCATCGCAAGACATTATAAAAAAAATTAAAAAAAGAAAAAGAAAAAGATTTAGACCATAGTGAGAGGAATTCCAGCATCACGATTTTTGCTTGAAAATATTGCGGATTCTTTTTGGTTTTGTTAGCAATAATTCGAGGGAGAGATGAGACTATTCCATTTCAATGTAAGGGCTAGAGGCTTTAGCGAATTGAAGGCCCATAGTAGTACTTTCAGATTGCTGGTCAACGAAAAATTGCTGAGAGCGTGGGTCGAACTACGCTTTACAGAGAAAGTGCTAATTAGATCTTACCAATTAAATGAACTCTTATTGGCAAAATATTATGATTAATATGGATGGATGTCATGTTGTGGACTGGAAAGAAAAAAAAAAGGGAAAGAAAAGGAAAACACATCAGAAAACGTCCAAGGCAAACTTGCAATGCCGAAATCGTCCGAGCAAGAGAGGAGCTTTCTACAGACCACATGGAACGATCTTGTTTAGTGCAACACACAACTTTGAATGGGTTGTCGGAATTTGGTACAATGATTGCCTGCCTACCAGAGGCCTATGATTGCAAATGAATTGAACAAACACATACGATGTTTTAGATCCAAACAAAACTATAAATAGAAGTAACAATGAAAAACAGAAATGGATCGTTTAATAAATTAAATTTCATTGCATTTGAAACCATTAAGCGAAACATTACGTTTAAAAGAAAAATTACGACAATATATTATGATTTTATTAGTTATTTAGAATGAATATTATATTGAATTAGCTTATTTATTTAAACCCTCTTTTCTATTAAATGATGGATAATTTAATTTAATAGGCAAGATTCTAAAAATCAACTAGAGAATCGAATTCAATAAAGCTGAAAGCACTACAAGAGAAATTAATGATTTGAGGTGGACAAATCCGCCATTAATTAAGTCAAAGTCACTACTAATACAACATTTGTGGTGGGTGTGCGGCAGACTTTGGGTGCTCTCTAAAACCTGGGCTAAAATTCAATAGCAATAGTATCGTTCCCCTTTAATTAGCAGCGACCGTGTCCTCCTCTAACTAGCGGCAGAATTGGCCGTTACAAATAACTAATTCGAGAGAAAAAAATGCAATCTTCATATTTACGTATACTTAACTTTCAGATTTAAAATAATTTAACAAAGTAAATTTAATCGAAATATTTCAAGTTCATACAAATATAGAAGAGTGATGTCTTAATAAAACTTTGGAAGAAGTATTTTTAGCATGTTTCAAACTACTTCTTGCATCCATAAGGGTTTGATTTTCTTTATTGAGTATTCAACAACTTCTATTGAGTATTCAATAACTTCTATTGATTATTCAACAATTTCCACTGAGTATTCAATTTTCTTCATTGATTCTTTAGTAATTTCTATTGTGTATTGAGTTTTCAATAACCTCTATTGAATGTTCAACAAATTTTGTTGAGTTTTCAACCTTCTTTAATGAGTTTTTCACTACCTCTATTGTGTCTTCAAATCTGTCCATTGAGTCTTCAGCAAAAAAATATTCAATAATCATCAAGAATATGAACAACAATGAAATCAATAATATATATTATAGATAAAAAAATGTTGGTGTTAGAGGCTACCGGCAACGAGGCAGTAGGCCAGCAAGTGGCTAGTCAACAATGGCTAGTCACAGTATAGTGGATAGAGGTGGTTGGAGAGGTGTGGAAGGAAGAAAGAAAAAAAGAGAGAAGGAAAAAAAGAGAGAGAGAGGAAGAGGAGAAGGGTGGTGACTAGTATGGCGTCGAAGGAAGAGGGAAGGAGAAGAAAGGAGGAGAAGGAAGAAGAGAAGAGAAAAAAAAAATGGAAAAAGAGTTATCTAATGCGGATCTAATATTACTCTAGTGTCGCATATGGTGTCGAAGGAAGAGGGAAGGAGAAGAGAAGGGGGAGAAGGGAGAAGAGAAGGGAAAAAAAACAAATGAAAAAGGAGTTATCTAGTGGATCTAATATTACTCTATTGTCGTGAATTTAAGATTTTTTTTTTCAAAGTTTTAGATTGTTAGCGGCGACCAAGGTTGAAGCAAAATATTATTCTTTTTTTAATTTTTTTTAATAATTTGTGCCGCCAAGTGTTATCGTAATTTTTTTTTTAAAAAAAAACTACGTTTTCTTAGCAGCAGTTTTTGCTGTCATAAATTAAAAAAAATTATATTTTAAATATATCTCTTCTTAGCAGCAGCAAAGTAGCTACAAATAAAAAAAAAAAAGAAATTATTTTATTTAAAATTTAGCTACAGTAAATATCACCGCAAATTTTTCTCTAAATAAGTTTCATATTAATGGTGGCATATATATATATATATATATATATATATATATATATATATATTCCTTTTTTTGTTTTATATTATGGGCTATTAGCGATAGCATATGCCACCATAATTTTATTAATGTATAATTTTTTTTTTAAGTTATCGCAAATAATAATTTCACTTTTTATTAAAAAATTAGTGGCAGATATTTCCTTCGCAAACAATATTTTTCTTTTTCCAATTTCTTTAATGTTTGCATCTGCTTTTGCCATCGTAAACCTATTCGCTGCACAGTTTCATTGCAAATTTCGGTGAGATCGTGTTTGTTTCAAATTCTTTTGTCGCAAATTTGCATTTTTCTCATAGTGAAGATTTATTGGTTCAACAAGCGCTATAAAACAAATAAAAATTATCAAACAACACAAATAAATGGTAAAATAAAATTTTAACATGATATGATAATAATATTAATATGGAGAATTTTTTAGAACCTTGCTTGCATAGTATATAGTTTATATCAACTCAATATTAATACATTATGAGTTACATACAAACAATGTTGGTAGGGTTGTAAACCTCATCATTGGTGATCAAATGATGTCCCCCCCTCCTGCGATGTCATTTTGAATTGAAAAAATTAATTTAACCACTCAAATCGTGTGAATTGATGCTGGCAATGTGACCATTTTCCAATTTTTGGTATTTAGGTAGTAATTGAATTGGTTTGGGGATCTGTTCCTCCTATTTTCACAATATTCGAATTAGGCCTAATTAAATTTTAACATATAAGAGATTTTTCTCCTTCTCTCTCTTTTTTATATTTTATTAAAATAAAAATATTTATTTCAAATATATAAATAAATAATATTTAATATAAATCATAATTATATAAATAAAAATAATTAAATAATAATATTTATTTTTGAATTTATAATTAAATAATTAATAAAAACTATTACTCTATTATAATTTCCTTTTTTCTTATTGTCGACAACAAAATTAGCTGAGGTGCAATAATCAATGTTGAATGGTAGCCAAAAGGAGATAACCAAGCAAGGATCTAGCCAATGATTGAAGGTAGTCACCGATCTAGGTTATTGGCCATATGGGTTTGGATGTTGGGCCTGGTAATGGACTGTCGCGTATGAGTTGAGAAAGGACATTGGTTTGGTCTTAGTTTAGTTTTGATGGATAAAAGAAAAGATTGGCTAAGTCTTTAACCACTTCCTAAAATATAGGAGCACTAAGAGAGAGTGCTTTTGAAAAATAAAATTAGTGGAAGACAGTTAAAGTACAGAAACATGCGGGTGCTGAACTTAGTGGAAGATGATTCCTATAAAGTAGATAGGGTGCTATCAATTAGCAAATACAATGAATTTGGATGCAATTTTATATCAAGATCAGTTGGTGTCATCTTATTAGATGTTGAATGTTATTGACCATTTGAGCTAAACATGGAAATGGGTTAAAATACATGGTTAGTGGGGTTAGTATTAAGTAATTGTTATTTATGTAATTATAGATAGCCTTGTATAGTTTTGTAAAAATATACATCAAAACACAATCATTAGTACAAACAAGTCTATTTTCTCCATTTAGGAGATTTCTCCAGTATCCCTATAAAATTCAAGGGTACCGGTACTTTTATAAAAACAAGGGTACCAAAGGAAATCCCCTCCGTTTATCTTTTTATTCCTTTTTTACTTGTAGGCTTTATTTTATTCACTTTATTTTCTTCCCTTTACCTTTCATCAATTTACAACTTTTCTTTTGCATATTTTTTTTTATTAATTTTAGTTGTTATGTTCATTTTAGTATTAATTTCCCTTATTAGCCATAAGATATGAGCTGCTGGACTCAACTATGTGGTGATCTAGCTAGTTACTTTACATACCAAGTATTCTTTTGTAGCTTGGAGACTTACAATGAAGGAGCAGATTTCCCTCCTTGGCGAGGTCACCTGAGTCTCAGGATCAGCTGTGTTTTGCAACAGCCAAGCTCACTTCAACAATTTATTAGAATAGCAAATCATAATTTTGGCATGCTAGTGAGACCCTTAACTAATTAATCGAAGAGGTTTCAATTGCTTAGAGTGTATTTGATTGATGCATGCACTCGTTACTCGATCAATAACTCAATAGTATGAACACTTCTTAGTAATCAGCGTCAAAGCAAAACAGTTGATGGACTAAAACTGAACTAACTATGCCAATAACTGCTTCTATGCCACTTTAGTCATCATACACGTCTTCAACTCAATTGGTTATAGTCATTTCAACATATGCAGCTCAACCAACAGCCATTGATAGCCATGCCTCAAACAAACCCAATCCTTTAGGGAAGCCTATGTTAGTGCAGTTGACAATTATGACATCTTCTTTTATTCGACAAAAAATTAAGAAGGGCTTAAATGATCTAATGTATCAAATCTCATGACAATTAACTGCGATTGTAAAGCCAATTGTTCATAAGAAGTTTAAATCCTTGTGATCAAGAGCATAGGGCATCTCAACAAGCAAGAGAGACTGTAGTATCCTTTTTTAATGTTAAGCACTAGGGATCACCAGCTGCAATCTCCATAATCCTTCTAACATTAGGGGCAATCTGGTGTTATAGCTCAACTAAATTTATAATATGGCCAAGTGATGATGGCCAGGTGTCCTCCTAATACATTAGGTAATATTGGAATGTCGTTATTTGTTATTAATCGTATGATTGCTAGTACTTTATGGCAAGTAAGAACTTAGAATGTCACTTAGCCAATGGTCATTAGTTGAGGTCTATAGGAAACTATATGGTGCATCAACCTTGGCAATTTATTCCACCTCTATAAATGTACCAGAAATATCCTTAGTTGCATTTGTTCATATGAACAACAATGCCATGATAAAGTAATAATGGG
Source organism: Pterocarpus macrocarpus (assembly GCA_031439585.1). Lineage (NCBI taxonomy): Eukaryota > Viridiplantae > Streptophyta > Magnoliopsida > Fabales > Fabaceae > Pterocarpus > Pterocarpus macrocarpus. The sequence continues at coordinate 33,033,045 of CM062515.1, forward strand.
AGGCATCCCTGTCAGCTAATACGCAGTTGTTGTATATCATCCTTGTGGGACAACCATGATTTAACCCACTCTTCAGCAACCAGTTGTCTAGCAGCTGATGGTATAGTTGCCCTATCAACCACCAATGATGCAATCTACAGCTTAGCAGCCAAGTTACTAGAGGAATATGCAATGACTCAATCCTTTATAGCTAGAATTTCAACCTCTGGTGTACTAGTTACCCAGGTAGGTTAGCTAGATTCAACCTCCCTTGCCACAATTAGCAACCAATGGTGGAACCTAGGTTAGTTGCGTCTCCTCTAATTGATGTGATAGCAAAAACCATCTACATGAGCTTTGGAGTATAGTTGAGGCCGCTTACTTGACATATATACAAGAAGCCTTATTCTAAATGGGTAAACTAAATAATGTCTTTGTCGAGGGGCTTCAAGACATCAGACTTTAATACCTTCTTAGGCAAAGATGGTAAATCTACCATGGAGTACATTGGTTGGTTTATCGGCCAAGTAAAGAGGTTGACCCAAATCAGTCTTACAAACTTTAGCTTTTTCATTATCATTAATTGAAACTGCTTTCTTGTGGTATTCTTATTTACCATAATAATTTTGTGTAGAACAAGGCTGACTTGGAAAAGCCCTACCATGATCGATTTTTTTGACCTTAACAAGTGATAAAATAGCTAACCTCATGAATCTCAAACAATAAGCAAGAGAGCTCATAGTTGGTTTTGTAGATAGATTTAGGAAATTGAGAAGTTGGTGTAATGTGCAATTTCCAAAGGTCGAATATGTAGCCATTTCAGTTGGGAATATGCACCCTTAACTAACGAAGAAGTTGATTGCTTAAGAGTGTATTGATTTGACTGAGTTGGCCACCAAGGCTACTTGAATTGAATAGTCCATTATCAAAAGAGAGCGAAGGAAGGCTAGCTGATTAGGAGCCAATGCACCTTAGATGATTTCAATTGTCAATTATGATTTCATTGAAGAGGAAGCTATTGAAGAACAAGCTTCCGTAACGACTTAAGTTTTCGCAGTCGAGATACTCAAGGGGAATTGTATATGTGCCCAATCTTAACTACTTCAAAAAGAAAGAAAGTGGTGCATCATGATAGTTAGGGGCTTATCTATTTCATATTTCTAGAGCAAACCATATTCTTGATTATCTCATGAAATATTACTAGATCAAGCTACTAGAAGGACATTAGATACCATCGACCCTTTTCTACTATAACGACAACATAATGTAAGAAATTCACATGTAAAAACACCATCTGCAGATTTGGCATCCCATAATCCATTGTCATGAATAATAGAATGCAATTTGCTGATAAAACTTTCTAGGAATTTCTATCTAGACTCCAGTACCAAACAACACTACACCTCAATTGAGCATCCCTAAGAAAACAACTAGGCCAAAGCTACTAATAAGGTCATGTTGTAAGGATTGAAGAAGGGACTAGACTAGGCAAAATGTGTGAGCTCATAAATCAAGAACCTATTATGGGCCTAATGCACCATTCTACTTTTCCACTAAGAATATCTCTTTTTGACTCGCCTATGGAACAAAGGTTGTTATCTCGGTGGAATTCCAAGAACCTAGCCTAAGTACATGCTCCTTCTTGGAAGCCATGAATGACCAAACCATCCGAGAAGAACTAGATTTGGTCAAAGAAGTAAAGGACCTTGCCAAAATATGAGATGTAACCTTCAAGCAAAGGGTACGCTATAAACATAATAAGGGGGTCATCCCTTGGAAATTTACCCAGGGTGACTTAGTTTTGCGAAAGGTAGATAGCAAAGTGTTCTTCGAGGATAAGGAATACTTGCCCTTAACTGCGAAGGCCTATATCATATACTAAAGGTACCAGGCATGGGAGCCTACAAGCTAACAACACTTTCAATATCTAAAGTTTTGCTGTCATGGAATGCAGCCAGCTTAAAGAAGTTTTATTACTGATGAAACTTGGTTACTTTATTTTCATTATTTTCCTCCCTTTTTCATTATTATTTTTGGATACATTTTATGTTATTGTTGTTTATTATCACTATTCACTTAACAAAGTTCCATTCAATAAAGTATTGTACCACATTGAGCACAAGCTAAGCCATATGCAAGCTCAAACTAACTCTAACACAAAATGAATCAAGTTTATACTTATGCTACTAAAGGTTGAATTAACCCTTAGTCCAAGTTAACTGAAGCGGGATCCTCAATTTACTTGGACAAAAGCTCCAAATAGAGTGCTTGTCCAAATAGAAAGAAAATAACTTAGCAAAAATAAAAGTGCTAAGGCTAAAAGCTCCATATATGGTAGCATAACAAAACTCATTAAGGAGCAGAAAGTGCCATACTGGTTAAATAAAATCTCCATCATGAAGCACTAGTATCACCCTTCGAGGTGACCTCTTTGTTCTTTTCTTCATTGTCTTCCATATTAGAAGGAAGATCTTCAATCTTGGTCACCTTAGAGAAGTCAATATTATGCTAGGGGAAACGAACTTGTGCCATTATAGCTTCAAAAGTCTTAGTTATAGACTTATGCCTAGCATTGTTCGTCTTCTTTAGCTCTTTCTCCATTATCGAGAGCTTTGCTATGGAGTTCTTAGCATGCTCCTTCACCTCCCGAGCTTTCTCCTAGCTTCCTTCAGACTTTTTGAAGCAACCTCCACCTTTTGCTTCCATTCTTTCCACATCTTTGTCCACCTTTTTCTTAGCATTCTCTAGGGTAGCCTTTTCTCCCTAATCGTGAGAAAGGTTAGCAGCCAGCGATTTGTACTCAAAATTGGAGGTCTTGGACATATCTTTAACTAATAGTTAAAGAAAACAAGCCATTATCACACCCCAGATAAAGGCCTTCTACATTTGACCTAAGTGCAATTTGACTTCTTAAGTTGGAAGGTGGCAAAAAGAGTAAGGATGGTAGCGTCAACTAGACATCAATGATCAAAGTCCTTGGCAAAAATAGTACCATCCAAGCTAGGATGCTCTTCAGACTTTAGAGGCTCCTCCACCGTGACAATGTCCCTCTCGAGCTTAAAGGTTTTATGTGAAACGTTGTGTTTCTTAGAAGGCACAAGTTGGGCAACCTTTGGCTTATTGGAAATCTAGAAAATGACCGTGGGAACTAGGGCAGGGACAGAGCTAGTGCCCTTAGTTCTTGCACCCTAGGCCTTGGCGGTATCTTTCTCATCAAAGTGGCCAAGTTCTTGGAAGGGCAATGCATTTTGTAAACACAAGAAAGTAATGAGTTAAGTCTACAATTAACGCTAAAAGAAAGTAAGCAAAGATAATGCAATCTTTCATCACTTTTAAGGGTCTAATGGCGGTGTCAACCACCTCTAGAATGCCTTTCAACTTAATATTGTTTTTTGAATCTTTCCAAGTCTCTAGGCTAAATTCTACTATGACCAACTCTAAAGCACCCAATTCCTTCTTCTTGGTCTTTGTATTAACTTGAATGGGAAGAATACTATAAAATATAAGCATAAATGAAACAATACATTTTCAGTTACCAAAGCACCAACAAAGAAGAAAATCTCTCAAATGAGATAGATATAGAAGAACAGATGGAGATTGCAAAAAGAAGCTAAAGAGAAAAGATGATTAGAGGCATGATGATGAAATCTATGACAGAAAGGAGTTGAAATGACAAAAATGAAAAAACTATAGTGGAAAGGATGGAATCAATAATAAAAAAATAAAAGAAAATATAATAAAAAATTTTAAATACTTACTGGAATAAAAATATGATAGTTTGGTTGTCATATACACTCTTTTTTTTTTTTCCAACTTTGGTTTCATCTATAAGAGAAAAGAAAACAAACTAAAAGAAAAGAGAATTTGAGGATAAAGGGTAGGAAGAAAAGATACTGAAGAGACAAAAGTGTAGAGAAAGGATTAAAGTTTTAAATAGTAATGGTAGAGATAAATAATAGCCTCATTGGATGTTTCTAGAGTTTATAAAAATTGGATGGTAGAGAAAAGCACTCCTTATAAAAAATATAAACAATAATAAATATTTTTTGATACACAATTGTTGGATATTATAAAATTTGATTGGGTGCAAAGATGACAAATGTTATTAAAATCCTATTGGGTGTAGAGATTGCATTAAGATATAGAAAATAATGCTAATAACTTTTTATTTGAAAATGTTAGGATTTCATTAAAACTAATTGATTATTTTCAAATACAGTAAGGGTTTAACAGAAGGTGACACTTGGCAAAACTTTCCAATATATGGGTTCCTCCGCTAATAAAAATAAAAAAAGGTGAAAAGTGAAAAAGACAATGTTGTAGTAGAGAGTATGTTAATTTAAAAAATGCAACATCAACTTGAATATTCTTGAAATCTATTGCATAAAAAAAAAAAAAGGAAGAAATCACTCATTTGGGTATTATTTTTAACATATGAGTGCTATCACTAAGAAGAGTTTTAGTAAAGTAAACTATTAGTGAAAAAATTCAAAATCTAATTAAAAAAAAAATTCCCAAAAATCAAATGGAACCCAAAAGCATAAAGGATGATATATTGCTCTTATGCCATTGATTGCATCACCTAGTTTAGGAGTTCATGTCATTTCCTTTCCTTAAGTAGCTTTGTCTTTGGTCTCTACATCTCTCTCCTCCTACTTCCTAAACTTTAACGTTAGCATACATCTACAAACAAAAAAGGAGAAGACAAAATTGTAACATCCCGATTTCCGACTTTACCTTCAAGTTTACATGATTTCTGACTTCATCTTCGAATTTCACACGAAGTGGGATAATTTTCGAGTTTCGAGTTCGTCTTTCACAATTTCCGACTTCATGTCCCTACCCGATTTCCGATCTCATAATTTATCTCCAAGTTTCAAGCAAGATATACACGAGTTCCAACCTCCGACTTAGAGTCTCAAACACACTGTATATAAAATACCGACTTTCGGGTTTAAGTATTTGGGTTTGATACTGTGATTCCGAATTCCCGAGTTCTGACCTTAACCCAGCATCCCCATTACGACTTTCGACTTGACCCCAAGTTGATACTTTAACATAATGGTGCAAGTGCCGACCTACGATTTTAATATAACGAGTTCCGGCCTTAGAGTTGAACTCAATGGACATGAGTTCGAGTTTGAATGGATTTCCAAGTCATACATGAGTTTCGATCTCCGAGCATATTCCTAGGAGCCTTCCATTTTTGCTGGCGTTCCCGAGTTTGAATTGGGAGTTCCGAGATTTGGTGATTGTAAGTTGTATGACTTCCGACATCCGACCTTACTTCCAAGTTTCGAATAAACCAGACAAGATTTCCTCAAGTCACAAACAAGATAGGACGAGTTCCGACATCCGGCTTTAGCTACAAGCTCAAGTTAAATGGCACGAGTTCCGACTTTAAGCATAATAGAGACGAGTTCCGATTTCAGGTAGAACGGAAGCGTATTCCACTTTTGGGACAACGTGGAGAGCAGTTTATGGGACGACATGGAGAGCAGTTTGTGGGACGACGTGGAGAGCATTTTGGCCACAAAAGTGGGAGACATGGCTGAACTTTAACCACAAAACTCCAACCAATCAACACCACAATTCCAACTACTCTCATGTATTTAAATCAGACTCTCCTCTTCATTTTGATCTGATTTACGTCTCCCTTTCCCCTAGTTCCAGCCTCCTTCTTCCCTTCTCTCAATCAACTCCATCACTCCTTCAAGCTTAGCAAGGTTCTATCAACTCAAGCTTCAACACCTAGCAAGATCACACTCCAAAGAGGTAGGATTCCATTCTGTTCTTGAATTACTTGCATTGTGATTGCATGAAATTGTACTCTTCTTCATGTATTTAATGGATTATTGGATGTATTATGATGGATTATGATTGGATTAATAAGAGATCTTGAGTTAGAATTATGGTTAGAAAGAGAAAATTAGAAGGAGTGGAGAAGTAGGATGCTGTCTTAGTGAGAAAGTCCACAGCAGTCCGTACGACGGAGTGTACGGTGCCGCTTACAACTGGTTAAATCCAATGAAACTATTTTTAGATGAAAGTAGACATTTAGGGATTTCCATACATGTATATATGAGGTTATTGGATTAGTATTGAGAGAGATATGAATTTTTAAAGTTTGACCTAGAAATCAGGACTTTCATCCAGGCAGGGTGACTTGAGGAGGGTATATCTCACCCTATACAACTCCAAACTGAGTGAAACCAACTTTGTTAGAAAGCTTACACATATGGGAACATCCCAATATGAAATTCCGAGTTTATTATGGTCCCAATTGTTCCCAGTGATTTGAGGAAGTTGCCCTATGTCCAATCCAGGTCAAAACAGGGTAGTTCAGGAAGGTCGACTTTCAGGACTTATAACTCGAGGTATACTTAAGCAAATCAAGTGAAACTTATTGCAAATGAAAGATTGTCCTGTTAGCTTTGATATGGCACCAATTTTGTATGATTTGAGGTTAGTTTTGATTTTCAGTGTATTTATACTTCCAAGAGTGTAATTCGGGCTAATGACCGAATAGGCTGAGGCAAAAGTTAAATATCTTGAGTTATATAAATCAAAATGATATGGGACTAAAGAGGTTAGAAAGTAGACATATAGAGCTATGACATATCCAAAATTCAGGTTTAAATGAGTTGAATAGAGATAAAGGTGGATTTTACAAGGCTTGAGAAGAACTAAGTAGAATTGACAGAAGTGACCCAATTGATGATTTCACAAGTGTTAGTGAAACATATAAGGTTTGAGTTGATGGTTGCAAGTTTTACATGGATAAATATGTTAGATTGATGATATAGCTATGACTGATTTGTCCGTGAGAATTGGCATTATTCATGGGGAGACAGATCTGATCCGTTATGTTGCCGAATTTATGGCAGGCAGAAATCTATAAGACTATGAATGTTTATGTGTAAGGATGAATTAAAGTATGAATATGTATATGGAAAATCTATATTCAAGAATGACATAAGTATGATATGAAGTATGTGAGGATAAATGATGTAGCATATGTATGAGTGCCGGTAGAATGGTAAAGAGGCTACGGGCCTTTATATGTCATGAATATGTACGTGAAGATCATGTGTGCAATGATATATGAAAATAAATGAAGTATAGGTACATTCAGTATGACTATGCTTGAGTATGCATGAGAATGAAAGAATGTGAATATATTGAATGTGAGTCCCTTCACTTGGAGGCAGTTATTTGAGATCCCTCATTGTGAAGGCAGCTAAATAAGATAAAATGTGGGTCCCTTCACCTGGAGGCAGTTGCACATTGAATCCCTCCTTGTGAAGGCAGCTAAAACTTGGGTCCCTCTATGTTGGAGGCACGTGGTCAGATGAGATCCTTCTATATTGAAGGCACATGATTTGATGAGATCCCTCAGTTTAAGGCACGTGACCAGAAGAGATCCCTTCAATAAGAGGCACATGGCCAGAATGAGATCCCTCCAACCTAGAGGCAGTGGGTCCCTTTGTGGGTGAGTCGGTGTGACGATGGTCATGGGTGGAGTTAACGAGCTCACTCCAAGGCCAGGCTACCCAAGGGCAGTAACAGCACCCTAGGGACGGCGATACGTAACGCCTAGGTGTGCCAAGTAAATGCTAAAGAGTAAAGGCTAAAGACTAAAGATTAAAGTATATGCAAGCACCCCACATGAGGCATGGCATCGACCCAGCTAGTGTGAGCATAGGGGATAGAACTTACATGAGGCATGGCATGACCCAGCTAGTGTAAGTATCGAAGGAAGATCCCATATTCCTAAGGAACGTGACATGGCGATCACGCTCCAATGGGGTATGAAATGGCAATCATACTTTGGAATGTGGCACGATAAAGATTTTATGATAAAAAGAAAGAGGAAGAAAGAAAAGCAAGTTTTATATATACTTGCATAAACTCAAGTACAAGTAAAGTTATGTGCAGAAGTTATGATCTCAATATATTGATGCTATGTGTATTTTAATATGTGCAGTTATTATTTATAGTATAGTTCATAAATTGGTGTGGTATGGGCTCTCCTAAATGACAAGTCTATGAGTAAAACTGAACTTTGCTTCAGATAGTATAATTTCGAACTGTAAAACTAAACAATTTACATAACATGTTCACCTTTTTCATAATAAACCGAAGCAAACTGGAGATGACAATGAAGACATTACATATGATAATTAGAGAATCCTACTGAGAATTTATAATTCTCACTCTTATTTCCGTGTTGTCTCCAGATAGTTTCAGAAGTTTCCGAAGATGGCTGAAGTTGCTATCAGACAAGGTCCGCTCAGGTAACAGTAACAACTCCAGGGTGTGGTACTATGACTTAAGCATAGTATTGTACTTGGGAGGGTGTTACAAAAATCACCAAAAAAAAAAAAAAAGAAACACTTATAGATAAAATTACATATATACAACTTTGTAAGTTGGAGAAATAGAAATTGATGAAGGACTAATTTGGCGTCAATAATCATACATACTAAGAATACAACAAGGCTTCTTGTCTCTCTACAGTTTATGAGATGGGAACACCATTGAAATAACTATGGGCAAAAAACCAAAGAAATAGTATAAACAAAAAAAATCTTATTTCAAAGTAGATTTGATGGCACGAATACACCCTTAAAGATACATGCATTTTGGTCCAAATAAGAGCACCAAGGAATATCATAAATTGCATACTGTACACATTGTTGTTGCTGTTGTCATCAAAGCCTCTCCTTCATTGACTTCAAATTAGTCTTCTTCAGCTACAGTTTCATGTGTGTAAGAGAGAAAGAAAGAGAACAAAGGAAAACAAAGAAGGAAAAAAATGAAAGGAAAGGGAAAAGTGAAGAGATGAGACACATGATTAAGAAGTGATTATTAAGATAGAGAGAATTGAAGGAGAGGATAAATCATTAGAGGAAAAATGAGAGAACATTTAAGAGAGCACACTAGTTAGGGTTAAAAAATGGCATCAAAACTTTGAAGGGCTCCCATTAAGGTTCCTAAATGTTTAACTCTCCACTAAATCTCACTTAAGAATATAAATTAAATTTCATATTTTAAATTAAAATAACTTTCAATTAGTTTTTTATGGTCAACAAAGAAATGGTGTAGGAATATGGTTGGGAAAAGTGAGATTCATTTAAAGTAGTCATTGAATGTATTGGGTAATAGTTGTAAATGCAATTTTTAAAAAAAAAAACTTAAATTTTTCATATTGAAATTTAAAAGCTTTCCATAAGAGGAAAGATTTCCAAGTTAGTGGAGATCAAAGCATAGGAAAGTAACACCTATAAAACTTTCCCTAATATTATCTCTGAAATATTATTAGTATAGATAAAGAAAAATATAGATACTACCTCTAAACCACTATTAGTATAAAATATTAGTATAGATTATTGATTATCAATTTGTATATATTATTTGTTTTGAACTTAGCAAAAAGGATGTTGAAATACCTATTGCTTAGATGGTAGGAATAGAAATGTTGCGATCTAGCTCCTTGCCTTAAAGCTCCAGATGGTAAGTGTGTACCTACAAGGATTTCGATGCTCAAGTCAGAAAGTGCTCAAGATATTGAGTTTGTAGGTTAGCATGCTTACCTAAGCCCCTAGCTCAATAAACATTTTATAGACTTACGAAGCTCAAAAGTTGACATTGTACTCCTCTTTTCGTGGGTTTTGATCACCCAAATCTCTTAGTTCCTTTCACTTCATATCCCATAAAATTCGTTTACTCGCATTGGAATTGATAGAGTTCATTGGGAAGCCTCGTAAATAAGACTTTGATTCTTTGGAGCCCACTTAATGTTGGGACTTGAGGCAAGTCTATAACATTATTTATGTTGTTGATGAAAAGTCCATAACATTATTAATTATTGATTATTGATTGATTTATATTTATTATAGATATAAATATAGATTGTAGTGTATAGATAAATAAATTATAGATATAGATTATTATATGACTAAATAGTTGTGTTTTGACCTGTTTTTGAGGTCATCTGGTGTTGTCCTTTACAAGTCTGAGCTTGTGTTCACTCCTCTAATAAAGAACCTACAAGGGACTCCGATGCTCAAGTTAAAACTCTATTTCATTTAGTTGCAAGTTAAAAGGGTTCAGTTCCTTACCTTTGGTTCTTTTGAGCCCACTTTTATACAAGTTATTCCTTTACTCCTTAGTGATTCCAAGTCTTCCTATTTTGGTGGGATCCCCTAATGCTTGGTAACCACTTTCAATAACTTAGCTACTTTCGGGAATTGACTTAATTTAAATTTATCTGGGGAATAACTTTTTTAGAAGGCCCTTGCTGAGCTCTACTTAGGCCGAGCTCTAAGGTCTAATAGATCCATTCAATTTGCCCCTAAGCTCAATTGTTATTACCAATGACAATCCGAGCTCTAAAATTGAGCCTAAGCTTTCTGACTTCCTTTCTGAGTTCATGTTTCGAGCTTACACTAGCGACAATATTCTAGAAATATTTTAACTCCCTTAGGGGCTATGGGAAGACATTTGTGGCACGTTGCACATCACAAAGCCCTAATTATCATGTTGTTATTGTGCAGTTATTTTTACAATCCCTGCTTTGAATTCCAGCCGTTGGATTTAGCCCATAACCATTGATCCCTTAGATGTCCAACATTCATTTTCAATGGTGGGAAATCTTTTGGTCCGTTGCATCATTTTCCTTTTTCTAAGAGCAAGATTAAACCCATTCCTTCGATCTTTTTCCATTCCTTTACAACTCATTTGCACATTTCCTTAAACTCTAATTCTCTCTTATTCTTATTCCTCTCTTGGTTTACATTTCTTGCAACAAATTTTACAAATTCACAAGTAAGTATTCCGTTCCTTTCTTCTTCTTTTGCCTTCTTTTGTTCTCTGAGTTTTTCCTTTTAAATTTTTGTTAGAGCCCTAGGGTAGTAGATGCTTGGTCTCTCTTTTCCCTCCTATATTCACTGGTTTATTTTTCTTTCTTCTTCCTTGTTTCTAAAGAGGTTGTTCTGAGCCTTCAGTTCCTCTTGGTCATAGTTCATTAAAAATGGGAAAAAGCCCTCAAGAAAGTGCTAAGGACGTTGAATACTCCATACAAAAGAAAGGAAAATTGGACTTCTATATTTGGGTGACTGATGAAGTTAAGAATGCTTACTCCTTATATATTGACCAAAATATTCTAGACCACTTTCTTAGGGATAGTAGGATAGCTTGCTCCGGGAAGGAGCACTTAATAATATGTTTACTTTATAGGCCTAGTGATCAAGTTTGCCATATTAATAAAGCCTCTGATGATACAGAGCCGAATTTCTTCTTTGTATATGATATCTTTTTTATCACCATAGGTCTTAGGCTCCCTTTCACCAATTTTGAGGTTGAGTGCCTAAATTTTGTAAATGTAGCCCTTTCCCAGCTTCATCCAAACAATTGGGCTTTTATCTTTTCCTTTAGGAACCTTATGAAGTTTCTGGATTCTACTCCGACCGCTGGGGTGCTCCTTTCCCTGTTCCAATTAAAGGACATTGGAAAGGGGAAATGGATTTCCTTTAGTAGCCAACCCAAGAAGAAAGTTTTTGAGCTTTTCACCTCCAATTTTAAGTGGTTTAAAGACTAATTCTTCAAGGTCTTGGCCTCTAAGCACAAATTCCCTTTTTCTTGGATGAAAAAGGTCATGTCAAGTTTCCCCTATATTGCAATAGGTTTCCAAATAAGGTCCTCAGTGTTGACTACGATAGCTTCTCCGCTTATGACCAAGTTGTGCTTGACTTCTTCTTCGAGCACTTGACAAGCAAGAAGAAGGTGCTTTCGTGTACTGATTTGTTAAAATGGGATACTGAGAGGGTCGAGGTGCTCAAATATCTCAGTAAGTTTCCAATTAGTCTTTCTTTCCTAATATTTTTATTATAACTATTTTCCTAACTTTGTTTTCTTGACTTTTCTCTTTTAGGAGAAACGGCTCCTAAGATGTCAAGGGAATCCTTATAGGCAACCCTTGCCTGCCGTTGAGCTCAAGCTACTCAGGGAGGTGCTCCAGGGGCTACCTCTAAGCCCGTCTAGGACAGGTTGGAGACGACCTCCAATTCCTAGCCCTTCTATTGGATACGATAGCACGAGAAGGGGGGGCTGAATCATGCTTTCAAAAGACTTCAGTATCTAAAAACTTTAGTAAATGATCTATCTCAAGTTCAAAACTTGGATTGCGAAAGCGATTGTATTAGTTTATAAAATAGTTTAGTTTTATATAAATCAGAAATAAACTTTATTTTAGATAAATTTTAAATAGAGTTGAACCTATGTAGTAAAATCAAATAACAAGATCAGAGATAGAGATAATCACACAAGAGATTTTTATACTATTTTGGCCAAACCACTTGCCTGCTTCCAATTCCCAACTCTTTGTTGAGATTTTATACACTATGAGTATTCTTTGTCCAAGCTTCTCTAAGCTTCTTACAAGCGAGTAGTCTTTTCCCAAGCCTCTCCAAGCTTTACAAATGAGTAGTATTTTTCTAGCCTTTCAAAGCTTTACAAACGAGTAGTATTTTCCTAGCCTCTCCAAGCTTCTCACTGACCACTACTGGGTCCTGAAACAAATAATGTGAATAATATGTTTTGTTTAAATATTCACACTAACTTTCTTAAAAGAGAATGGACTATTAAGTACTTTGTGTGAGAGTTCTCTAAACTCTCAAAGAGAAAATATTATCTATTACAGGCCTGAAAAGAAGATTTTCTTATAGACTAAAGTTATGATAAGTAACTTTCTGGTGCTTTAGACACTTAAGAAGGTTAAAAGAAGGAAGTTCTTTTTACATAGGAAATATTCAAACAGCCTAACTATTCTTTCTTCGACTTCCAGCCTTATATAAACTTTGAAATATGACCGTTGAAGCTTGTAGGCGTTGATCTTTGTGATTCTTTTGGTTTGCTGGTCTATGGCTGGATAGAGAAGAAATAGCCTTCCTTTTTCCCATTCTTCAAAACTTACACAGAAGTAGAAAAGTAGCCGTTTATTGGTTTGCAACTATTCAGACTTGTCAGCTCCTTTTCTGCATCTTGTCAAATAACCTTTTTGACATTTTGAATTTGTCTATTGAAGCATGCAGAGGAAGCTTTGAAGGTTTAACACTTCATGAGAAGTATGTCTCTGGAGATTTTCCTTCTGGACTAAGTCATCTTTTTGGATGAACAGTGTTTGCTCTTGAGGCACTGTTTTCCCTTCTGATATTGCAGTTTCATCCCTTTGAACTTTATTTCCTATTTCTTCTGTGATAACTCAAGAAGTATACAAAGCATATATTCCATATTAAGTATATTCAAATTAAAATACTAATAGATAACATGGCTTTGTTGATTCTCAAGCATATAATGCACATAATTAAGGAAAAAAACACTTCTAGAAACAATTTGTTCATATACAGCAAGATTAGCTTAAACTCTAATTTGATATTCATCAAAACCTTAATGCTCATTCTGGTTTACAACCATAGAACAGTTTCTGAAGGGTATTGGAGCTAACAACTCCCCCTTTTTGATGATGTCAAATTAGTATTTATGGAAAGTTCTTGTTAAAAGAAAATAGCGAGCACAAATTGCTGTTTAGAGAAAGTAACTTTTTGAAGAGTAGTAACACTCATAATATCAGAAAGATTGAATCATTTTTCAAAAATAGATGGTTTTGATTATATTCTAAGTAAAAGTGCATGGGATTCTTATGTCATATAAAATTATCACTGAAGCATAATGACATTTCTAATCATATCAGGGCAACAATCCAGATAATTCAAATCAGATTCAAATAATCAGAAAGAATATGTAGCAAGGAATTATATCCATACATATCCATATTCTTGTAGCAGAGTAATCTCAAAGTAACTAAGTAATTATCATCTCAATTAGTTTAGATATTAGAGTAACTATCAGAGCATTCAATAACTTACATATCAGATCATATAATAGCTCACACATAATATAGTTGTAGTAAAAATTGATAAAGAGATATGAAAGGATAAGTGATAGAGAAATAAATATAACTGAATCATAAAGTATAACTGAATTGTAAACTTATGATAAAGTGTTCAAACATGAATAAAATAAAGAGATGTTTATGGAATGAAAACAGTAAATAAACATTTCTGGAATGCAGAAAAGAAAAGAAAATGAGTCCTAAAAACTAATGTATGCAAACTAATGTATGCATGCTCCCCATAAGCTTAAACTTGCTCCCTCTCAGCTTAAACTTAGACTTTTCTGAAATATCTTCTCCCCCTTTGACATCATCAAAAAATGAGAATGTGTGATCATGGAAAAACCATCACTGATTGCCTTTGCCTTTCTGAAGAGTCTTCAGAATCTGCAACATGAGATGCTCAATCTTATCCATTCTTATATCGAGCCTTCCTTGATGAGCTTGAAGTTTAGCCTGATTGGCCATGATAGTATGCTGATTGGCCAAGAGTAGATCCATTTGGACTTCAGTAACATTTAGAAGAACTTCAGCAGATGAAGCGTCTCTAGTAGGCACTTTTTCAGTATGCTGGCTATGACTAGCTGAGGATTGTTAAGGCTTAGAAACAGCAAGCTGTTCTATCATATATAGGTGTAAAGGTTAGCAATAGAAATCTTTGTGCAGTGACAAGAGTAGCAGGAAATTCTTGAGAGGCTGTTGTAGTGTTAGGTTAGGACATTTAAGTGCTCTGAGGTGCAATCTCAGATTCAGCAACAACAGGTGCAGTTTCTGTTTCTGCTACAAAAATAGGTGTCCTTTCTGGTGCAGGCTTAGCTGGTTGAACCAATGATTCTTCTTGATTCAAAGGAATCAAAGGTAAGCTTGAAGGTTGGATGGCAAGCTATGCTGATCTTCTTGCAAACTCCTCTGAAGGCAAAACAACCCTTCTCATTTTAGAGGGTGGATTGACATAATCAATGACAATGAAATATTGCTATACCTCCAAAGAAACAGATGAACTTCTTGTACCTCTGGCTGAGCCACCAACTCTAGTAGCTTTGTTCTTTTGCCTTTGCAGCCATGCCTCTGTTCTCAGCTTGTCTTGAGCTACTTCAAGCAAAGCTCTTCTTGTAAGAAAGGGAGGAGATTCACTAGAAGGTTGTACAAGGGCTTTCTTCAAGGGCTCCTTCTCCTTCCTTTTGATTTCAGGGTCTTCATCTTTATCTGAAGCTTCAACTTCAAGTTGCTTTAGTTGCTCATAAGGAGGTTATTCCTTGATCATAATTCCTTTTTCTCTTGGTCTAGAGGATTTAGTGCAGGTTTTGCAGGTGTAGTAGCAATCATAGGCTATGCAGTAATGACTGAAGTGTCATCTTTTACACTAGAGGAGGAGGATTCTTTAGCAAGTTTCATTAATCTCCTCTTACTAACTCTCTTCTCCTCAAAGATAAGTGAATGACCCCTCTCATGCCTCCTTTTTATTCTAACTTCTTCAGAAGGTTTGGATTTCATTTTCTGAAGAGGAGCTTCTCTTTTCTTTGGCTCCTTCTTCGCTTCTTCCTTCTTTTTCTTCTTCTCTTCCTTTTCTTTCTTCCTTTTCTTTTTTTCTCTTTCTGTGTCAAGATCTTGAAATTTTAACCCAATGGCAGAGAATGTTTTCTTGGTGGTTGTAGGGCATTTCTCATCCTTCCTATGACTATCTACAGGAAGTTGTGCTCTTGCAAAGATGCATATAAAGAGCATCCCATAGGGCAAAGCAACATGACTCCTTCTAGAATCATCAATGGCAGTGAGCATATAGTCCAAAATCAACCTTATCAGGTTTATCCTTCTTCTAGTCATGAGACAGAACATGACCATATGGTCCACTTTGGTCATGATATCAATGTTACCTATTATGGGAAGCACCATGTATCGGACAACAGAATAAACAACCCTAATATTTGAGAGAAGAGAGGCAGTGCGAATATTTCTTACTTGCATACTTGTCTACTAGTAAGAATTTCATAGACTTTCTCCTTAAAGACTTCGAGTTGTTCCCACCATTTTGTACCACCTCGACATAGAACACTTTCATTTTGAGTGTTGATGATATGAGCAAAGATCAGAAGGAAGCACTTAAATCTTGAAGCTTTCGATCATGCTCCTGACAGATGTGTTTCTTCATCAACTAAGACAAGAGAACTATAGAATGCAGCAACCACTCCAGTGTACACATCTTCTAAAATTCTCAGACAATCATTCCATCCTTGGAACTCGAAAACTTCTGTAATTTAAGGAAGGGATAAGAAGTTTTCCATCTCATAATTTCTTCCAAATGCAATAGGCCTGATGAAGAAATGCCTGTGAAATCTTGTTTGCATTTCATCGTCATCGAACATGTAGGGGATATTATAATCTCCTTTTTTCATGAAGATTTGAAATGGTAAAAGGTTGAAAGTGAAAGACGAAAAGTGTTGGGGCTAGGTGTATAGGGTGAAGAGCGAAGGTAGAAAAGTTTGTAAATGGTGAAGATGAACAGTGAGCAGTTTTCTCAATGACTTGGGAAGTGAAAGGTTGATGTGATGGATGAGGATTACTTTGGGGGAAACTAATGGTTAAAGTATATGAAAGGTTTCAAATGAAACGCTACCATTTCAGGTTAAGTGAGTCTTTTAGTTTTCCCGCTTTTAGAGATTGTGGCAAACATGTAATCGTGGAGATAACCAAAACGATGCACGTTTCAAGACAATTTTATTTCTCCAGAAATGAAACATTGATGACAACCTCTGATCATCTTTCCAGAGAGATATGTTAATTTGTGCCCATTAAGAAGATCTATTTCTAGAATAAATCATTCTGAAACTAGTTTTCTCAATCTCATCTTCACCTTGTTCTGAAGTAATCTTTTTGAAGTACTTCTGATCTCAACTTGAACTTGACTTCAATCTTTCTCAATTAAGTAGACCACTACTTTGAATTTACTTTCTGAATCATGCAAGGAAATATTTTGAGCTGGTTCTTTGAATCCTTTTCAAATGTGATCTTTCTGAGCCTCATATTTGAGTTGAAGAACTTTCTCCAGAAAGCAAATCCAGTTGGATGCAGCAATCTTAGTGTTTACTTTTTGCTCAAGAGAGAGGGAGGTACCAAATGCAATGAAAATGAATGATTAAAAGCTAATTATGTTCAGAAGGTTCCTTATGTAACAAAAATGATCTTTAGCCAAGGGTTTTGTGAAGTTGTCAGCAATCTGACTTTCAGTGTTAATAAATTTTAGCTCAATATCTCTTTTCTGAACTTGATCTCTTATGAAATGATACTTGATGTCAATGTGTTTAGATCTAGAACACTGAATGGGCTTCTTTGTGAGATTAATTGCACTAGTATTGCTGCACAGAGTAGGGATTTTAGTATACCTTAGATTGAAATCTTCTAGTTGTTGCTTAATCCATAGAATTTGAGTACAGTAATTTGTAGCAGACACATATTCAACCTCTACTGTTGAAAGAATGATAGTGTTCTACTTCTAGCTTGACCATGTTATCAACGGCTTTCCAAGAAAGCAACAACAGCCATTAGTACCTTTTTTTTTCAACTTTGTCTCCAGCAAAATCAGCATCATAGTAGTCTGGAATAGTGCAAACAGTACTTTTCTCATTCCAGAGACCAAGATTAGTAGTACCAACTAAATATCTTAGAATTCTCTTGACATCATTCAAGTGTGATTGTTTGGGATTAGATTAAAAGCTAGCACAAATTTCCACACTTAATTGCAAGTCACGTCTATTAGTAGTAAGATATAGTAGAGATCCAATAATACCTCTGTAAAGAGCTTTAGAGACTTTTTCACCATCTTTATCAACTTCTAGAACTTGAGAAGGATGCATGGGAGTACTGATGCTCTTAGCCTTATCCATGTCAAACTTTCTAAGCAAGTCTTTAGCATATTTTTCTTGATAAATCAGAATTCCATCATCCTGTTGTTTGATTTGGAGTCGAAGAAAGAATTTAAGTTCTCCTATCATACTCATCTCAAATTCTCCCTACATAAGCTCAGAGAAATTCTTGCACAAATTTTGATTAGTTGCAACAAAAATGATATATCAACATAAATCTAAACAATCAGAAAATCATTTTTGTCATGAAGAATAAATATAGTAGTATCAATTTTTCCTCTTATAAAACCATTTTTGATTATAAAAGAGCTAAGTCTATCATGCCAAGCTTTAGGAGCTTGCTTTAAACCATATAAGGCTTTTGAAAGCTTAAAGACATGGTAAGGAAAATTTTCATTTTCAAAACTAGGAGGTTGATTTATTAAACTTCCTCAGATATGAAACCATTTAAAAATAGTAGATCTTACATCCATTTGAAATAACATAAAACCTTTATATGAGGCATAAGCAAGTAGCATTTTGATTGTTTCTAATCTTGCTACGGGAGCAAAGGTTTCATCATAGTCAATGCTTTCTTACTGATTATAACCTTGTGCCACCAATCTTACTTTGTTTCTGATAACTTTTCCATTTTCATCAAGCTTGTTTCTGAACACCCATTTAGTCCTAATAGCAGATTGTCCTTTTGGTAGAGGGACAAGGGTCCAAACTTTGCTCTTCTCAAATTGAGATAGCTCCTCTTTCATTGCTTCAATCCAGTTTTGATCCATCAGGGCTTCATCAATACTTTCTGGTTGGATTTCAGAGATAAAAGCAAGGTTAGATTCGCTTTTGAGTGAAGATCTTATTCTGATTCCTTGAAAGGGTTCACCAATAATTTGGTTTTGAGAGACAGCTCTCAAGTCTCTTATACCAGTGTATCTTTGCTTCAAAGGTGTACCTTCTGGTTCTTCAGAAGTATCATCAGAAACATGTTGATGAGAAGGAAATTTAGAAATATCATCCTCATTATTACTAGTGACAATCTGAAGGTTTTGCTAATTCTGGGAAGTGTCATTTATTGACATATTTTCCATTTCTTCTTCTAGATCTTCAACCTTCTGATTAAGGCCATTCTTCTTTTCCATGAAGCTTATATGGATGGTTTCTTCCATAGCTTGAGTCTTCTTGTTGAGTACCCTGTAAGCTTTTGAAACAGAAAAATATCCTAGGAAAATTCGAGGATCAGATTTTGGATCAAACTTTGAAAGTTTGTTCTTGGTGTTGAGTATAAGACATTTTGATCCCAAGACATGAAAATAAGAAATATTGGGTTTTCTTTCCTTCCATAATTGATATGGAGTTTTCTTGAGAATGGGCCTTAAGAAAATGCGGTTTGAATATAGTAGACAGTGTTAACTGCTTTTACCCAAAAATCTTTTGATAAACCACTTTCAAGAAGCATAGTTCTGGCAATTTCTTGCAACAACCTCTTCTTCTTTTCCATTACTCCATTTTGTTAAGGAGTTTTAGGAGAAGAGAAGTATTGAAAAATGCCATTTTCATTACAAAAGTTTTCAAAAGAATTATTTTCAAATTCTCCACCATGATCTGATTTGATGGAAGTAATGCAAAACCTTTTTCATTGTGAATTCTTTTTGAGAAAGATTTGAAGGCCTCACAAGCTTCGTCTTTATGGATTAGGAATATAACCTATGTGAATATAGAAAAATCATCCACAATGACTAAACCATGTTTCTTACCATCAAGACTGGCAGGTCTAGTTGATCCAAAAAGATCAAGATATAAAAGCTCAAGTGGTCTGGTAGTAGAAACTATATTTTTACTATGAAATGAGCTTTTGGTCTATTTGCCTCTAAGACAGAACTCCCAAGAAGAGTCATTTTTAAAATTGATTTTAGGCAAACCTTTTACTAGCTCCTTCTAAGAAATTTCAGAAATCAGTTTTATATGAGCATGACTAAACTTTCTATGCCATAGCCACTTTTCGTCCATAAAGGAAGCTAAGCATTTTATATTTTGATCAAGAAGATCGCCTAGATATAATACATAAGTATTATTATGCCTTCTAGCAGTAAGAATAATTTTATTAGTCGTGGAATCTTTAATTATACACTGCGAAGGTTCAAACACAACTTTGTAACCTTCGTTACAGAATTGACTAATGCTCAGAAGGTTGTGAGTTAATCCTTCGACTAACTTAACATCAGTTATTAGGTTGGAATTGTTCTTACCAACATTATCTATACCAATGACTTTGGATTTGATTTTGTTGGCAAACTTAACTATTCCACCATCCTTAGGTTTGAGGTTTTTGAGCCAGGATTTATTTCCAACCATGTGTCCAAAGCAGCCACTGTCCAGATACCACTTCTTTTCTTTTTGATGTACTGATTTAAGACATACCTGCATCAAAGGAAATTTTAACTTTAAGTGCCTATATCTTCTTGGGTCCTTTTGTGTTAGTAGAGTTCTTGGGCTTTTTCACTTTCTATTTGGCTTTCCTTCTGGAGAAGCATCTTTAAGAAGAGTGTCCCTTTTGAAACAATATATGCATGCAGGAATCTGATATGAGGAATCTTTAGATAATTGTTCGTCATCTTCCTCCTCAAAACCTAGACTAGTTGTGTCAAGATAAGGCTTTTGGCCACCAAGCATCAAATCCAGATTTTTTGAACCATTAACCATTTTCTCAAGATCTAATTTGAGAAGTTTTACAGTTTTCTGAAGCTCAGAAATATCAGAAGATGACTTAGAGCGAGTTTCAAAAACTTCAATTTTCAGGGCTGTTACATCCTTCTAAAGAAGGATATTGTCAGTTTGCAATCTTTCTTTTTTGTGCCCAACCTTCTCTTTTTCAATCTTGAGTTTCTCAAACTCCAAAGATAATTTTCAAAAATCCTTTTTTAGAGAGGCATAATGAGAAGCAAGAGACTTGGAATCATCCAAGTGTTCATCATAGACTTTTTGAAGATTCTCAAAAAGTGAGTTCATGTTCAAAATCATGTACCTTAGTTTCTTCATCTGAAACAATGTCAGCCATGGAACATAGATTTGCTACAATTTCTTCTTCACTCTGTGATTATGCATGTTCTTGTTCTTCGTCCAAATCCTCCCATATAGCCATCATAGCTTTCTTCTTGTAGTCTTCTTTTTCGAGGCTTTCTTCAGTCGAGGACATTTAAATCTGACATGTCCAGGTTCCTTGCACTCAAAGCAGATGATCTCATCTTGCTTTGCCTTGCCCTTTTTGTCTTTCTTAGGAACAAGGTTCTTTTTCTTCCTTTTAATCCATGCTCTTGAAATCTTCCTTGCTAAGTGAGTAATTTCAAATTTCATCACTATCATCATCATCATCAGAGGAATCCTCTTTTTCTTCTTCTTTAGATTCTTCTAAGACTTTCAAGGCTTTGAAAGATTGAGTCCTTTTTTGAATGGACTTCAAAGCAATGGATTTTCCTTTTTTGACAGCTTCATCAGCGACTTCATTTAGCTCAATCTCATGAGTATTTAATGACCCAATGAGACCATCTAAGCTAAGCACATTCAAGTCCTTTGCTTCTTGAATAGCCGTGACTTTTGGATGCCAAGCTTTTGAAAGACTTCTCAGAATCTTTCTCACCATCTCTGCATTGGTGCACCTTTTGCCTAAGGCCTTTAGTTGATTTATGATATGCATGAATCTAGTTGTCATTTCATCAATATTCTCATCCTCTAGGATTTTGAACATTTCATATTGATGAACCAACATGCTGATCTTGGTCTCTTTGACCTGGTCCATTCCTTCATGCAGCACTTGAAGTTTATCCTAGATTTCCTTAGTTGAGTCACAAGATATGATCTTGTCATATTCACTTTTGCTTAAGGAACATATAAGAAGATACTTTACCTTGGCATTCATTTGGACCTTGGTTTTGTGTTGGTCAGTTCATTCATTTCTAGGGATGGTTCTGACTACAACAGGTGGAGGTTGTTCTGGATCAGCAACTACTTGAGGTGCCGGTTGCTCAACTGTGGGTATATAGTTACCATTTTCTATAATCTCCCACATATCCAGACTTGTGAACTCTATGAAGAGTCTTATTTTATCATTCCAATAAGGATAATCTTCACCATTAAAGTAAGGAGGACAATTTATAGAGTGACCTTCTGCAATGTGATTTATCTGTTGAGCTATCTGATAGGATCTTTGACCTCTGCAATCATTAGGAAGCTCAACCCTAGAGTTAGGCTCTGATATTAATTGTTGGATGGGATAGCATGAAAAGGGGGGTTGAATCATGCTTTCAAGAGACTTCAGTATTTGAAAACTTTAGTAAAATGATCTATCTCAAGTTCAAAACTTAGATTGCGAAAGTGATTGCATTAGTTTATAAAATAGTTTAGTTCTATATAAATCAGAAATAAACTTTCTTTTATATAAAGTTTAAATAGAGTTGAACCTATGTGGTAAAATCAAATAACAAGATCAGAGATAGAGATAATCACATAAGAGATTTTTATACTGGTTCGGCCAAACCACTTACCTACTTCCAGTCCCCAACTCTTTGTTGAGATTTTCCTAGCACAAGTGAGTAGTATTTTCCTAGCCTCTCCAAGCTTCACAAATAAGTAGTATTTTCCTAGTCTCTCCATGCTTCTCACTGACCACTACTTGGTCCTAATACAAATGATGTGAATAATATGTTTTGTTTGAATACTTACACTAGCTTTTTCAACAGAGAATCGACTATAAAGTACTTTTTGTGAGAGTTCTCTAAATTCTCAAAGAGAGAATATTATCTATGATAGACCTGAAGAGAAGATTTTCTTATAGACTAAAGTTACGATTAGTAACTTTCTGGTACTTCAGACAGTTGAAAAGGATGAAAAAAGGAAGTTCTTTTTACATAGGAAATATTCAATAGTCTAACTATTCTTTCTTCGACTTCCAGCCTTATACAGACTTCGGAATATGACTATTGAATCTTGCAGGCCTTGATCCTTGTGATTCTTTAGGTCTGCTAGTCTACGACTACATACAGGAGAAATAACCTTCTTTTTTCTTGTTCTTCAAAACTTACACAGAAGTGGAAAAGTAGCCATTTGTTGGTTTGTCAACTATTTAGACTTGGTAGCACCTCTTTTGAATCTTGTCAAATCACCTTTTTGACTTTTTGAATTTGTCTATTGAAGCATGCAAAGAAAGCTTTGAAAGTGTAATATTTCATGAGAAGCATATCTATGGAGATTTTCCCTTCTGGACTAAGTCATTTTTTGAGGCACCGTTTTCCCTTCTGATATTGTAGTTTCATCTTTCTAAACCTTCTTTCCTATTTCTTCTGTTATAACTCAAGAAGTATACAAAGCATATATTCCATATCAAGTATATTCAAATTAAAATACCAATGGATAACACGGCTTTGTTGATTCTCAAGCATATAACACACATAATTGCGAAAGAAAACACTTCTAAAAATAATTCATTCATATATAGCAAGATTATCTTAAACTCTAATTTGGTATTCATCAAAACCTTAATACTCATTCTAGTTTACAACCATAGAACGATTTTCTGAAGGGCATTGGAGCTAGCACCTTCATCATTAAGTCGGGCAAGAAAGGGGTCCCTGATGACACAGTCGACTTGGAGGCTATTTCCCAATGGCAATCCACCTTTCCTGTCCCAGTAGATACGCCTTCTCGGCTAAAGAGGGTTTGTTCTAGGTCTTTCAAAGATCCCACCTTCTTCACAACTTCCTGCCCAATGCTCCTCTTTTTTCGCTTTAGTGCCTTGGCTTCGCAGTTCAGTAGAGGGGGGATGAGCTCCTCAAGTCCGACTTCGACTACAACATGTTCGAGGCCATAGGGATCACGTGCATGTATCAGTAGATCCAAGCAACGAGCTTGTATTCTTGCACAATAGCTTACCATTTGGAGTTGAGGGAGTGCTCTAATAGGAAAGCCATTACAGAGCTGAAGTAAGAACTTTCTCGGTTAAGGGAGGCACATGCCAAGGAGGTTCAAACTCTGAAGGCACAGTTCAAAATGGTCGAGGACAAATGCTTGGTCGCGGAGAAGGAGTAGGGGTCTAGAGAAAAGTCTTTCCAAGATAAGATCGCCATTTTGGAAAGCAAGGCTAAGAAGCAAGAAGATTCTTACGCTGCCGAGGTGGCTAAACTTATGGAAGCACTAGTCGCCAAAGTGAAGGAGTTCGAGAACCTCGAGGGTGAGGCAGCCGAGCAATACACAAAGGGATGTAATGAGACAATAAACTAAGTGAAGTTCCTTTATGCCAACTTGGACATCTCTTCCTGCGGCTACTTTAAGGAGATCCGAGATGGCAATTAGTGGACAAGCCATTCCTGGGTGGCATTGCTACTAAGGTTGAGCCAGGGGATCAAATGAGGACTCTTGAGGATGCTGCTGACCTTACTACTAAGGGCAAAGATGAGGCAGATGATTCTCTTACTACTTCCTAGCCTTTATTTTTATTTTACTTGAACAATATTTTTCCTTCTTATGTATATTTTGGGTTTTTATTCTATACACTCATTTTCCTTTTATTCCATTTCATAATTTCTTCAAGTTATCTTTGGTTGTTTAGTACTATTGCACTTTAATTTCCATGCTTATTTTCTGATAAATTTCTTTTTCGTTACTTGGCATTTCTTGAATTTCATTTAGTTTCCAAATTATTAACTCCAAGCCAATAATTCTAGGTGCTTATCTTTTAATAATATCAAATTCCATTAACTACTTCATGAGCATAATACCTTTATATTCATTTTCAAATGAGATTATTTCCTATTGTTTCATGCCTAAACCTACAAGTAAGGCTATTAGTTTTCCAAGAAGTCCTCACCTACAGGCAAGGAGTTCCTTTTTAAGTCCTTCTCTGGACTTATCATTTTTATTTCATTTATTTTCCCAAGAGGTCACCACTTACAAGCAAGAAGTTCCTTTTTAAGTCCTTCTTTGTACTTATCATTTTTATTCCATTTATTTTCCCAAAAGGCCCTCGTCTATAGGCGAAGAGTTCCTTTTTAAGTCCTTTTCTAGACTTATTGTATTCCTTTGTTTCTAAAAATTCTTTCATCATATAAGAGCAAAGAATTCAAATAAAATAATTTGAATAAACTTTATTGAATTGAATAGTTTACAATGGTGAACTCCTATAAAATGATCACTTTTATTCCTACCACCAAGGCTTGCATACGCTCAACTTATGTAGGTCATACAAGTCACGTCTCGTTAAAACCTCTTATGCATAAAAAACCTTGTGGGAAAAATTACATAAGAGGAAAAAGAGTGTACCCACCTACATAGTTTAAGGATTTCTATTTCAACTAAAATATCTTTGGAGAGAGGACACGCTGTACGTCCTCGGCAGTTCCCTTCTTCCTAACTTAACTATTTTTTATGCTCCATTCCCTATCTTTTATACAACTCAATAGGATCCCTCTTAGTTCAGTGCTAGCTTTCCTTCTCCTTGAGGCTTCCTCTGCAACTCTATTTTTCTCAATACTAAGTCTCCTTCTTCGAACTCCTGTGGATTGACTCTCTTGTTGTATTTCCTCACCATTTATTGTTTATTGACTTATTCTTTTATTGTGGCTTTCTCCCTATCTTCCTCGACTAGGTCCAACTCGACTCTTTAAGCAAGTTCATTGGATTCCACAGTCATGGTTATTATCTTTGGACTAGATTTCAATAACTCGATAGGGATCACAATGTCCAATCCGTACACCAATCTATACGATTTTTCCTAAGTTGACGAATAGGGTATAGTATGATAAGCTCATAGCACAACATGTAATTCATCGGCCCATAAACCCTTGGCCTACTCCAATCTTTCCTTCAATTCTATTATCATGATTTTGTTGGTAGCTTCTGCCAACCATTGGTTTATTGGCGTTTTACTGATGAGAATAGATGGGTGATTCCAAATTTTTTGCAAAAATCTCCAAACGTCCAATATGTAAATTGTGTTCCATTATCGCTGACCAAATGGTGGGGCACTACATATCTACAGATTATTATTTTTCATACGAATTTTCTAACCTTCTCTGTGGTGATTGTGGGTAATGGCTCAACTTCAATCCATTTGGTGAAATAGTTAATAGTTATCACTAGATATTTTAATTGCTTGGGTGCTAATAGAAAAGGGCTGAGGATATCTATGCCCAACTTATGGAGCAGCCAGCTAGTTTTCAAGCAGTGCAATTGCTCAGACAAGGTGTGCTTCAGTTCTCCAAATCTTTGACACTTATCACATTCTTGAACAAATTTCAAATAGTCTTATTTCATAGTAAGCCAAAAGTAGCCAGCTCGGAGTATCTTGGTTGTTAGAGCCCAACTTCCATTATAATTCCTGCATATGCCCTCATTCATTTACTTTATGATTGTTTGAGCATATCCTCCATCTACACATTTCAATAGAGGTTGGGAGTATCCTCAGAGTAGAGTTCTCCTGCTACTATGGCATGAAAACTTGTTGTTTTTCTCATTGCCTTAGCTTTATTCTCTTCCTTAGGTAATCTTCCAGCTATTAAGTATTCTCGGATGGGTTGTTGCCAACCTTGCTCCTGTTCCACGAAGCATACTTTTAAGGGGGGTTGCTTCAAATATGCTTAGCTCTTCAATCACTTCTTGGATGACTAACCTGTTATTCGCCACTATACTGGTACTAGCTAGCTTTAACAACAAGTTGAATCGAGAGTTTGTTCGCTGGGGATTTATTCCATGGTACCTTCCTTAAATTCTCCTATAATTTTCTTTACTCGATTGAGATATCATTGCAACCGGGGTTCCTTAGCTTAAAACTCTCCTTTGATTTGGCTGATCACTAGTTGAGTGTACTTTTTGATAATTAGCCTTGATCTCTTAATTCCTCGGCTAATTTTAAACTAGCTAACAAAGCATCATATTCGGCTTGGTTGTTACTAGTTTTGGATATGAATTGCAAAGATTGTTCAACGGATACTCCATTTACATCCTCCAGGATCAGTCCAGCTCTACTTCTTTTATTATTAAACAAGCTATCAACTTACAATGTCCATTTTCGCTCCTGGTCATCCTCGGCCACGTGTGATGATAATTTTACAATGAAGTCGGCTAGTACTTAGGTCTTGATTGGCCCTCGAGGTCTATATTCCAGATTGAATTCAGAATGTTCCACAGACCAAGCTATCATTCTTTCAGCTAGAATAGGCTTCCTTAGCACTTACTTAGGGGTGCTTGGTTATAACAATGATATGGTAGCTACTGAAAATAGGGTCGTAGCCTCCAAGCACTAATAACTAGAGCAAATGCTAGTTTCTCAACCTTTTAGTATACTAGTTTCTATTGCTTCTGTTCCTTTCTTACCAGTATCGAGCTTATGGCTTTCTCGGTTACTAATAGGTATATATAAAGTGGTTATACATTTCTAGGCTTGCTCAGCATTATGGATTCCACCAAAAATCTCTTCAAGTCTTGGAAGGCTCTTTCACATTCCTCCATCTATTTGAAGTCTACCTGCTTTTTCAAAAGGTGGAAAAATAGGTGTGCTCTCTCAGTCGATCTTGCCAAAACCTGGAAAGGGCTACAATGCGCCCGATCAACTATTACACTTCTTTAAAGGTACTCGGACTCCTCATTTCTAATATTGCTCGGCATTTATCCAAATTCGCCTCAATTCCTCGGCTAGTTAGCAAAAATCCAAGGAATTTTCCTCATCGAACTCTGAATGCACACTTTTCAGGGTTCAAGTGCATGTTGAATTCCTTGATTTGGGAAAAGATTTTCTGTAGGTCACTACAATGGTCTCCATCTCCCATGGTCTTGCCAACCATGACATCCACGTAGACTTCCGTAATTCTTACAATCTGATTAGCGAAAACTTTATTCATCAGTCTTTGGTAGGTGGCTCCAGCGTTTTTCAATCCAAAATGCATGACTTTATAATAGTAATTTGCATTTTCCATTATCAAGGCCATATTTTCCTTGTCTAAGGGTTGTATCTTAATATGATTGTAGCCAAAATAGGCATCCATGAAGTTAAGGAATTTTGCTTCCAAAGCCCCATCTACTAGCTTGTCTATGCTCGGTAGTGGGTAGGTAGTCTTTGGGAACGCTTTGTTTAAATCTGTGAAATCAACACACATTCTCCATTTTCCTGAGGACTTGGGAACCATGACTACATTAGTTAGCTAGGTGGTGAATTTTATTTACTTAATGAATCCTACTTTTAGCAATTTCCCTGTTTCCTATATTGCAGCCTTTAATTTTTCCAATCTGAGCTTCCTCTTCTTTAGTGCCATAGGTTGGACCTTTGGGTCTATTGCCAATTTGTGACAAATAATGCTCGGTCCATTCTCAGCATGTCCTTAGGTGCCTTTGCGAAAAAGGTTTGAGTTTTTCCTCAACAAACTCATTAGCTCGACCTTTATGACCTCTGGTAGTCCTTACCTAATGAATGTGAACTTGTCAGCAACTACTCCAATTTGGATTTTTTAAAGTTCATCATTGGGCTCTGGTCTCGCCCTTCCTTCCTCTCTTGGATCAAGATTCCTTATTCTCATATTCTTATTCTGATCAGTTTTCACCATGTGTACCTCTTGCGTTCCTTTAGTTTCCGTTTCCTTCCCTATTTTTCTTAAAGACTCATGATAGCATCACTGAGCTTCCTTTTGATCGGCATGTATAACTCTGGCTTTAGTGGCCGAGATTTGGAACTTTAATGCCAAATATGGGGCTGATACTACAACTCCTAAGGTGTTTAGAGATGGTCTCCTAAGCATCATATGATACGGGGCTCGAGAATTAATCACCACATACTGAACATCACTTGTTTTGATGTTCGTCTCAGTTCCAAAGGTTGTCCTCAGCTCAATAACTCCTAGGACATTGACCCATTCTCTGGAGAAGCCCACCAAGTCTCCATTGTATAGGCTTAGACTGGATTTAGGTATTTGCATTTTTTGTATGGTGGAGGCATATAGAATGTTGGCTGAGCTTCCTTGGTCGACTAATACCTTCCGAAATATGTAATTTCCTATAGCCATAGAAATAACCATGGGATCATGTAGATTTTGATCAATTCCTTTAAAGTTAAGATTAGAGAATGAGATTACCGGATTTCAAGTTTTTAGTGGTCTTAAAGGAGCGGATTCCACTATCAAAATAGCTTGGAAATACCTCTTTTTAGCCAAGCTTTTCTTTTCATCCCTTGCAAACCTCTAGAAATGTAATCTATCACTTCTCATATCTCTTGTGGTTGCCTATTTCTAAGCCCCTCCTCATTACTTGTCTCAAGTGTTTGCCTTCTTTGACTTTGGCTTCTTCGCCATCTTTTCCTTATGTCTTTATCTCGGCTTCGGCTTCTTTTTCGCGAAGCTATATACTTGTCCAGCAATTCTTGTCTTACCAATCGTTTAATCTGGTCTCTCAAGATGGTGCAATCCTCCATGGTGTGACCATGATTCCTATTGAACTCACACCACTTACTCATATCTGTTATAGGGGGAACCTACTACTTTCCTGCATTAGATGGTAATCGGATCAACTGAGCATTATATACCTCCTTGAGAATGGTTTCCCTCTTAGTATTAAGAAGTGTATACTTGCTGTAACGAGACTTAGGGAAGTAAAAGTTACGCTTCCCCTTCTCTTGGCTTTCTTTCTTGGACCAGACTTGGCTCTCTTTTAGCTCCTTTTCTCTTATTTTCGGCTTTGCTTGGAGTTCTTACCTCTCTTATTCTCTATCTGAGCTTTCTTTTTCCTTATCTGTCAAACCTTTTCCATATTGATGTACCCTACTGCTCTCTCTATACTCGGCCATAGGCTTCGACGGGTTGATTGCTATGAATCGGCAAAAGGACCTACATGTAGGCCTCCCTTGATAGAGTGTAATTCCATGATAGGGTTGAGATCTTGTATTTGCTTTGCTACGGTATTAAACTAGTCTAAATACTCCCTTAATGACTCTTGTGCGCCTTACCGTACAACACTCAAAGAGTTCGAGGTTTTCTTATAAACTCGACTTGAGGAGAAGCAATTCACAAATGCCTGTGAAAGCTAGGCAAAGTCATGGATCGGCCCTGCTAGTAGTGATAAGAACCACAAAAGAGCTGCCTTTTCTAGGAAGGTAGGGAATGTTCAGAAGAGGAATGAGTTACTCACCCATTGGCCAACATCATTGATTTTAAACATGATTACATGAACCCGAGGATCTCCGATTCCATCATACGGCTTCAATGTCGTCGACAACTTGAAATTTTTCGGGAAGGCCAAGGAAATGATAAATTCCAAAAAAGGCCCCGAGTATATCAGTGACCCTTGGATAGTGGTCGTTTCATAGGTTTCCTTTCTCTCGCAAGTGTTGTGAGTGTTGTTTTCTTTTTCCTCATCTCTAGTGGGGTCATCACTATTCTGGTGGCTGCTAGCCTCATTTTCTCTTCTGTTGTTTTCTTGATTTATTATAGCCATTTGAGCTAACAGCTTCCTATTCTAGTCTTCAAGTTGGCAGATTATTCGATATAACCCTTCCATGGTAGGAGGTTGGGGTATATTGCTCACCTCATTACCATTTTGCGGGTTAGGAGGGGGACGTTGTTAGCATGCTTAGCTATGTTAACACTTTGACTTCGTGTGGTGACAATTCACCTTTTGTGTGGTTAGCCTTGACCCTACAGTGGGTGCCAATGTTCTGATTTGTTTTTGATGTCGTCTTGCATTGTCCTGTGCAAGTTCGATCTCTTGTTCACTCCTTCAGTGGGGAACCTGGTAGCAAGTGTCACAGTTGCTCCAAATTACAATTTTAAAATACCTAATTACACTAAATTTGAAGTATAGTGCAACCAAGGTCGTCTCACAAGGATGTTGTTGTTATCTAGTTAAGTAACAAAGGGGTTTGTGCAAACATGCAGTAAATAAGCTATAAAAGAAAATTAGGTGAAAATAAGAACACTAGTTCAAAGAGCTTCTTAGGCATAAGGTGAATTAATCATTAACGCACAATATATCAAACATATGGCGTGTAGCTAATTTGAGCTATTAAAGAGATCTCTACTAACAACCCCACAATTCTACCTAGAGAACTCTAGGAATTCAACCAACATATAATTGATTAGATAATTGAGACCTCAACTCTAATTAACTTGTGTTGATTTCTAGCCCCAATTGCTTTAGCCTAGGTTTGAACCCAAACCTAATTACTAATTCTTTAATTAATCAAGTTCATACCAATAACTAATTAGTAATCACCCAACTAATTCCACATTCATAAACCCACATATCAATATCATTCAATGTAAGTATACAAATTAAAGAGGGCAAAGAATCAAGAAAATAAATATAATTGAGATTCAAGCATAGGGTTTCAAGATTACAATCATAATGCCCTTGGAGTCTCCTTGAACTAGCTTGAAGTCTTACTCCTCCATAGCAATGAAAGTTACAAAATCAAACCCAAAACAAGTCTTACAAAATGAAAGGAAAAGAAAAGAAAAGAAGAGGAGAGGAGAAGAAAAGAGAGAAAAATGAAAAAAATGTTAGAGAGGAGTGTGTCATTTGCGTTTTCTCTCTTCTTATCAAACCTCAAATATGAAAATCCAAAAATACCATTGAGTCCAAATTAATCCTCTGCCTCTTCGTTTTAAGTGGACACCCAATTTGCTTAATTTGGGCTTGAAATGAGAGAGTTGTGGCCCCAATCTTTATAGCATATCCAGATTGTACATTTATTCATGTCAGTCAATTTTAACAGCCCATAAGTTCATGAAGATGTCATTATTTTGGAGAGTGATCTTCATATGAATTGAAACGTTATATCTTAGCTTTCAAATGGCACTAGTTTCACCTCAATCCAATGTCTACAACTTAAGTTATGACCCAATTAGTGCACACTGCTCAAGTTCCAGTATAACAGCCCTATTTTGACTTCGTGGCCCAATTTGACTTAATAAACATCTGAATTAGTTTTTGACTTCTACATTAAAGTTGTAAATCTTTCTCTTAGTTTTTCTATAATATAAAATTTGTAATATTTAGAGGTTGACAACTCAAGATATGCTCAAAATACAGAAATAATGTAAATTTGTGATAATACTGAAAAATACAATTAAGCCTAATTAGAGCCAAACTCATAAAATGTGCCTAATATTGATTAATTAAGCACAAAAGTGGTCCAATAAACTAAATATGAGGGTTAATCCATGTATCAAAATATTACTTATCAGATCCTAAATGGGATTCTAATGCTTAAGTTAAAACTCTATTCCACTTGGGTGTAGGTGAAAAGGGATAAGTTCCTTACCTTGGCTCTTATAAGCCCCCTTTATCCAAGTTATTCACCTATTTCTCAATAATTCCATGTTTTCCTATTTTTGTGGGATCTCCTAATGCTCGGCAACCACTTTCAATAACTTAGCTATTTTCAAGCATTGACTTAATTTATTTGGGGAATAACTCTTCTAAAAAGCCCTTATTGAGTTTCTATTGAGCCGAGATCTTAAGGCTAAATAAATCCGTAGGTGGTAATTGAGATGAAACGTCTATGTCGTTTTGTTAGTATTGAGTAGATAGTAGCCAAGACCAACTCAATTAATGACGTGTAGCTTGAGTTGTTAAACTGGGTTGGCGGCAATAAGTCCACGGGCTGTACTCGCGCGGTTATAAACAAGCGTATAGAGTGCACCAAACGACGACGCCGTTTGAACAAACGACCGACCATGGGCACCAACTGTAGTCGTTACTTAGGCCTGTTGGCGGCATAACATAACCCAACAGGCAAGGGCAATCGAAGTTGAAGCAGAAGCAGAAACAGAACAGAAACGTAAACGTCCGCAGCAAGACAATGGGTGTCCACGGTCTCTGGGAACTACTCGCCCCCGTCGGCCGCCGCGTCTCTGTCGAGACACTCGCCGGAAAAACGCTCGCCGTCGGTACTCCCTCAAACCCTATCCCCTTTTTTTGTTCCCATTATTCGCACCATTAAACGAATAAACAACACCGCGACCTTCTAATTTTTCTTTTCTTTTGCAGATGCGAGCATATGGATGGTGCAATTCATGAAGGCGATGCGTGACGAGAAGGGCGAAATGGTTCGCAACGCTCATTTGCTAGGCTTCTTCCGTCGAATTTGCAAGCTCTTGTTCCTCCGCACCAAGCCGGTCTTCGTCTTCGACGGTGGAACCCCCGCCCTGAAGCGCCGCACCGTCATCGCCCGCCGCCGGCAGCGGGAAAACGCTCAGGCGAAAGTCCGCAAGACTGCCGAGAAATTGCTTCTCAATCACGTAAGAGTTGCTTCTCAAGAAAGGCCCAATTTTGTTCTCACTCTTGTGTCCAACAATTCTTACGCACTGTTCTGTAGAAAGTTAGTTCAAAGTGATTTTTCACGCTTTACTATGCCGCAGTGAGTGAAAATCAAAAGCTTTCCATTGCGCTGTATTTTCACTTACCTCCTTTAGGACACCCTTACTATTCTTTGTTTATGTTTGTCTCGTCACTTGCTGGCTTGCATGTTGGGTTTGTAGTAATGTGTGGAAATATGCTTTATTTTTTATTTTTATTTTTTTTTGGGTTATTTACTGGGGTACTCGTACTCAACTGTGTATCAGGTAGTAAAGTATTAAAAATTCAATTACGTTGAGTCTTAGTGTTGGATTGCAAAATATTTCTGAATTTTTGGGTCACGGATGTCTGAGAATGTTGGATTTGAGTCTTCGTTTCTGCTTGGTTACTTTACTACTGAACAGATAAATACGGCACAGTTTATGCTGATGGCTGAGTAGATATAAATATAATACATTAAGAGGGGGTATTTGATCTATTTTATTGGCTGCATGTACTCTGTTATCCTAACCTTTTGTTTCTCTTAAAACTTTATGTTACAGTTAAAGGCATTGCGGTTGAAAGAAATTGCTAATGATATTAAGAACCAAAGGCCGAAGCAGAAGAGTGATACCAAGGAACCGAAAAAGCCTGATCAGATGGACTTCGTTGATAATGACTCAGGCAGAAGTAAGGTGAAAGAGCTAAATGAAATGTAAGCAACATATGCTATTGTAAATATTTGAAGCCTTCTTGGATGTGAGTTATGCTTGCTTCATTATTTAAATCATTTATTTAGGCCTGCAGCTAAATTTGCAGCTACAGAGGAAGGCAATTTATTGCAAGAAATGAGATTGAGAAATCGCAACCAGGAGGAGCTTGATGAAATGTAATCCGCAAACCACATATAACATATTTATTTATCCTAAATGAAGGGGTTTGTAATGTTTGGATGACTTAATTTAGGTTGGCAGCATCTATAGCTGCAGAGGAGAATGGAATACTAGCTGGACAAGAAGTGGCATCAACTGTAACTACTGTAACTAATATTTTAGAGGAAAAATGTGACACAGATGAAGAGATGATACTGGTAAATTGTGCAAATTTAGAAGATGGAATGATTACAAGTAGGCATTACTATCATATGACTTGTTTCTGGATTGTAGCTTATATTATACTTTTCTTAGAAAGTAAAATAGTGTCGTGATGGGGAATAAGGCCATATCTGATCTTCGGTTGCAGTCATGGCACCCTAATACTCTTATGTTCCTGAATTATTTTATCCTTTAACACTTGCTGCTGCTTCATCTATATATATATTTTTATTTCTTCTTCTGTCAGCCGTCTGTCAATGCCGAAGTAGATTTAGCTGTTTTAGCTGCTTTGCCAGAGTCAATGCAACTTGATATTCTTGCACAGGTCAGCTTTTACATATACTGTGGATGATATTGTCTTCCACCTTGTATTTTATCATTTTTCTTATTGTTCTTATTATATTACAATAAAGTAACTGATAAAACATTTTTAAGAATATTATACAATATAATTTTTCGTTATCTTGAAAACATCATTGTCCGTTGACTTGCTTACACCTCATTTGGCAAATGATATATTTCCTTGCATTGGGTTTAAATGTAAACTTTCAGTATTTATTGTTTGTAACAGCTTAAAGGGAAGAAAAGTGAAGTATCATTGAAGGATGTTGAAAGTCAGAAACAACATGAGGTCAATGATAGGGGCAAGGGTAAGGGGATTCTGTTTAGTGAAAATGACATGGTAGGATGTAGCTCAAAATGTGACAGTGTGACATCAAGGAATG
This sequence comes from Pterocarpus macrocarpus, assembly GCA_031439585.1. Lineage (NCBI taxonomy): Eukaryota > Viridiplantae > Streptophyta > Magnoliopsida > Fabales > Fabaceae > Pterocarpus > Pterocarpus macrocarpus. The sequence continues at coordinate 33,067,951 of CM062515.1, forward strand.
ACAATCAAGACAACATTAATGAAATGTAAGCTGCATGATTAGTCATAAGCTTGAAGCATTTCGGCTTGCTTATAAAGTAAATTGTTTTGTAGTTTGTTAGGTAGCTGCATTTATTGCTCTGGAGGCAAATGCAAATAAGGTATTTTGTTTTGGACTTATTAGGTTAGCTGCATCTATTGCTGTGGAGGAGAATGCAAAGTCAGTGAATAATGCATCAACTTCTCTTGGGGTTTCCACCATTGAGGAAGAGGATGATGACTATGATGAAGATGAAGAGATGATACTGGTCAGTTTACATTTCTAAGTATCTTTGTCGTTGAGATACTTCATCTGTTTTATGCTCATATAGTTCAGGAAACAGCTCTTGGTCATTCTCCAATTTGGCAATGTTAACACAGAAATCCACAATGATTCAAAATTTCACTTTCTTACTAATCCATACTTCAACAAATTGAAACTCAAAAATCATTGTGATATGTGTCATCTAGGCATTAAGAATAAAAACTATGCGTCTATTATGCTTGAACGTTCTTTTTGTAGCCTGCAATGCATGGTGAAGTTGATCCAGCTGTTCTAGCCTCTTTGCCTCCATCAATGCAACTGGATCTCCTAGTTCAGGTAATTGAGCTAGTAAAGTATTTTCTACCTTAAGTACCTTTACAGTTTATTCTGATGTCAATTGTTGACCAATTATTCTGCAGATGAGAGAGCGACTGATTGCACAGAATCGACAAAAGTATCAAAAAGTACAGAAGGTTGGTAAAAAGAATTGATCTTTAATTTTTGATATATTGAAATAAATGTAAATAAATGCCCGATTTAATATTGCAATTGTCATGAATAGTGTATACTGTTAGACATTGGTCCTTTTTGACATGTGGTAGTAGATTTTTGAGGCAAAATGTAGTTCTGTAATCATTTCTTTCATTGTTTGATATAATCGCTTACTGGTTGGCATAATGGAAAGGCAAGGGCCTGACTCAAGACAGAAAACTCATGCTTTTACTAGAGGTTAGAAAAGAGGGATAATTGCTGCTTTCTTTTATCATTAACACAATTCTAGTCCCACCTGGGTAGTAGCAGAGCAGACTTACTTGTTCTTACTGTCTATTGGTACCTGCCGTCATTGCACTGAAAATTGGTATGAATCTTCATATTATTCAATTCTATTTCTGTTGATTGCAGCAAACTGAAACCCGTCATTTTGAGTATGTCTACCTGAAATTGAGATGTGATAGCAAGTCATCCCTCTTGTAGTATGTTGTGGTCTGTTAACCTTCAGCATCTATATTCATCTCAAAATGGGTAGCTTGTTTCTCATAAAGTTATATTTCTAATTACTGTAGCTGTCTTTCCAACTTTATTGGTAGTTATCATTGGTGGATTATCTTTATGTTCCATCAGTGATTTATTTGGCACTATGCAGATGCTTGATGCGGTTGTTATTTTAATTTCTCCGTTTACTAGGTCATTGTAATGTTATCTTGTCTTTTTTTTTTTTTCCTTTTTTAGTATGAAAGTTACTTTTCCTCACTACTAATTAGTGCTCAGGCATTGCACTTTTATGCGAATAATGTATGTCATCTGGTTGGCCCTTTCAGGATCCTGCAAAATTTTCTGAGCTACAAATACAAGCCTACCTTAAAACTGTTGCTTTCCGACGGGAGATAGATGAAGTGCAGAAAGCTGCCGCCGGGAGAGGAGTAGGTGGTGTACAGACTTCACGGATTGCATCTGAAGCCAACAGAGAGTATATATTCTCGTCATCTTTTACTGGTGACAAACAGTGAGTAATTTTATTTTCAATGATTTTATATTTGGTTACTTTTCGTGTGAATTGAATATGATGTCTGGTGGATTTTTCATGTTGTCAACTTCGTTTATCTTTGCATTCTTAAATATCGCAGAGAACTTACGTCTACCAGAGTAGAGAAAAATGATGATACACATCAAAAGGCACGGGGGACACATCCTGCACAGAATTTTGCTAATGTTATTGCTGCAGGCAACGATTCTAATACTTCAAGTGGATTGGTTAGCAATGAACCTAGTGAGTCTGTTGACGAAAGTATTCAGACGTATCTAGATGAGAGGGGTCGATTTCGAGTTAGTAGATTGAGAGCTTTGGGGATGCGTATGACCCGTGATATACAAAGAAATTTGGATTTGATGAAGGAGATTGAGCAGGAGAGAACATATGTGAACAACGCTGCAAATATTGATGCAGTGCTGAGTGCCGAGAATAATGGTCCATCAGAAAGTTCTGGGACCAAGCTTGTCGGTAAATTACAAGGTATGAATGTCGACTTAGTTGGTCAGATTGTGCAAAATGAGCACTCCATCTTTGACAAGGATACTCCTATAGAGATATCCTTTGAATATGATAGCAAGAATATGTTGGTTGATGGTGAGGATGATATATTTGCTAGTTTAGTAGGAGCAAATTCAGGGACAATCTTTTGTGCTGATGATACTGCAGCAAAAGAACAACCTTTTGGTTCAGATTCAGATTGTGATTGGGAAGAAGGGATTATTGAAGATAAGAATACTGTTGTTCCTGGAGATAATAAGGTGGAATGGAAGTCTTCTGTTGCGGAAGAGGATAATAATGATGAGAGTGAAGTAGAATGGGAGGAAGGAGATTGTGATGGTGCTAAAAGTACCTTATTTTGTCCATATGAGTCAGGGAAAAAGGCATCTCGGGGGCACTTGGAGGAGGAGTCTAATTTGCAGGAGGCAATTAGGAGAAGTCTTGAGAGTATAGGGGATGGGGAGCTTAAGCGCATGTCATCCATTGATGAGCATTCAAATGCTGATAAGAACAAATTGGATCATGGATTAGTCCGTGGTGATAATCTGTCTTTTTCTGGCCCAACGGATTTAAATGACAAAGATGCATTTCTGAATAATAAAAATAGTACGGGTGGTTCGACTTTGCCTAGGGAAGACAGTGCTGAACAAAGTGAATTACATGAAAATGTAGATGGAGATGGAAAGCATGATTATGTGGCTAGAAATAACTGCCAAACTTTCCATTTTCCTGGGAGTCAGTCAAATTCATATGTGGCATCTATTTCCAATAACCCAAAGATATTGATTGACAAACCTTGCGTACTGGATAGATGCTCTCACTCTGAATATTCAACTTCAGATGCAAATGTGATGATGAAGGACAATGTCCATATGGTTGCAGAGCAATTATTGGATAAACATTGTGATGATGGTAAAGTGTCTTGCGATGATAACAATTTGTCCAAGGTTAATCCCCTTGGTGCCATTGGAGAGGAGAAAACTAACTATAATAATGAATCTGAGCCATTGAGTAATTCTACTGACAGTACCAAGTCTGCTATTCCTTTGATGGAGTCGTCCTTGAAAGGATCAACAGAAAACCTCGACATTGGGCCAAAGTTTGCTGCAGTGGACAATGAAGGAAGTTTCAGTGGGGAAAGGAATAGTAACCTTGCGAAAGATGCAGTGAACAACTCGGGAGATTTTCCTGCACATGTAGATGAGGTTAGATTGGAGGAAGAAATGCGAATTCTTGGTCAAGAATATATGAATCTAGAAAGTGAGCAGAGGAAACTTGAACGAAATGCAGATTCTGTAAACAGTGAATTATTCACAGAATGTCAGGTTTGGAACTGAAGCTTATGTATACATCAGTGGTTTATTGTCATGACTAAATATTAATTTGTCAAAAAAGCTGCTGTTGGGTGTTTCATGTTTTTCTGCCAATTTGGTATTCCACTATGGACACAAACATCCACTAAACTCTTGAATAGTGATTTTGATCTAAGATGTGTACAATATTTCATTCTGAGGTGTAATTTGTATTTTGCATTCTTGTGGTGCTGATTATAAGAATGAGTCGGCAAGTAATCAGCATTGACAAAACAAGGGTGGAAGTCTTATGTTTCAGAGACGAACATGAATAGAAATGTTACTGGCATACCTCAAATTAGAGTTTCAAGACAACTTTTTGATATGAAAGCTTTTCCTCAGTACTAGTTCTAACAAAGAAGGTAGACATCAAACACGAGCAAATACTCGAATATTTTTCCCTGGGCTAATGTGCCATGCTAGTGAGACTAAACATAATTATAACACTCGTATCATCCAAAACTTATTCTGCTATTAGAAAGTAATAAGTATAGCTAATGCATAAATAGGTGCCACAAGCTTAACATTTTCTAATCTAATTGAAGTCCATTGTGTGGTTTGTTGAATTATTGCGTAAGAGCTTAAACTTAAGTTTTGTGGTTTTTTCAATGCTATTCAGACACCAGTTGACAAGTCGTCTAGACTTGGATGCAGGTAAAGAACATGATTAATTGGGCATCGCATTCTAGTATTCATTTAATTGTTAAGTTTACAGATATGATGATTTGATCAAATCATGATCCTCAATGCCGAGTTCAATATTTGCTTCTCCTTTCAGTTAAACTCTTCTGCAAGATTTTTTGACTAAGCAATGTTCCTAGATAGACATTACTTTTCATTCTCTTGCATCTGATCATTTTATTTTCTCGTTCCATATATGTATACCTCTTGCCTGTAATTTTCTGTGGCTTTAAGTTTCTTTTGATCCCCTTATGTTTCTAATGCATCTGTTACTTTTTAGGAATTACTGCAAATGTTTGGCTTGCCATATATTATTGCTCCAATGGAAGCTGAAGCACAGTGTGCTTTCTTGGAAATTGCAAAACTGGTTGATGGTGTTGTAACTGATGACTCTGATGTCCTTTTATTTGGGGCTCGCAGTGTTTACAAGAATATATTTGATGACCGCAAATATGTAGAGACATACTTCATGGAGGTATATTTTTCTGGAGTGCTCTTGAATAAATTTTATTGTGGACAATTTCTCATTTCCATGCTTTTCTTTATTGCTGGTTCAGGACATTGAGAAGGAGCTTGGATTGACCAGAAAAAAGTTAATTCGCATGGCACTACTTCTTGGGAGTGATTATACTGAAGGTGTAAGGTGTGACAACTATAACCTTGCTAGTTTCTAGAGCGTAGTTATGGTTAGTGACACAATGCCTTTTTGTGTGGAGATGTTTCTAGATGTCTATATCTGATTTTTTTTCTTGCTTAATATTGGATTAATGAGATATTTGATAGATATTCTATCCTTGTATTTCTTTGTTGTTGGTTTTCGGTAATGTGCTTATATGTAGGTTCCACATTTATGCACTTGACCAGATCATTTTGTGTTTTATGGTAATGTAGTGGGATCGGCATTGTCAACGCTATTGAGGTTGTGAATGCATTCCCTGAGGAAGATAGCCTTGTGAAATTCCGGCAGTGGGTTGAGTCACCAGATCCCACCATTCTTGGAAGGTTGAATGCAGAAAGTGGATCCAATACAAGAAAGAAAGGGTCAAAAGTTGAAGACAAGAAAAAGTTTTCAAATTACGATATTGAAGAGCCTTCGTCAGACCAAATTACCAATCATCCTCAGGAGCAAAAGGAATCTCAGGATTACAACCAAGAAATTAAGCAAACTTTTTTTGAGAAGCATGTAATTGATTTCTTGCTTATGTGCTTTACAATAATATATCGGAAGATTTTATGCTTATTGGATCGGCTTTGTATGTGACTTTTTTTCTTTAATCTTGATAGAGAAAAGTTAGCAAGAATTGGCATATTCCTTCTTCTTTTCCAAGTGAAACAGTTATATCTGCTTACTATTCTCCACAAGTTGACAAGTCAACTGAGCCTTTCTCTTGGGGAAAGCCAGATCATCTTGTTCTTCGAAAGTGAGTTTATATCTGTATTTCCTTGTTTCTGTAGCTCTTACTTTTTCTTGATGGGCTACCAGGATTTTATTTTAAGCTGTTTGGTTCTTCTTTGGACTACTACCTGTTGCGTGATGTATTTGATTTTTAATCTGTAATATCTTCCAGCCTTGATTCTTTTGGAGTTTAGTAGTCAATACTTTGTATCAGGCTTGAGCATTAGAACACAACAGTTGTCTTCCCAGGAATTGTTTCTTGCGTTTTTTCTATCAATGCTATCAATCTGAACACGTCTATTCTAAATCTTCACTTCTGAGATTACATGGTAGATCACAACTTCTGAGTATTCTAATCTACATTTTGAGTATTTTTACTATTAGAGTCCTACATCGCTTAAGGATATGGCATAGATAGCTTTTATAAGTACTTAAGCAACCCTCTCCTCATGAGCTAGCTTTTGGGCTTGAGTTAGGCCCACTCAATTTCTAATATTTACATTCTATGAATTCTGAGTTCCTTCCTGTATGCAGATTGTGCTGGGAGAAATTTGGGTGGACTAGCCAGAAAACAGATGAATTGCTATTACCCGTTTTAAAGGAGTATAACAAACGTGAGGTTAGAGACTTGCCTTCTTGATCTCCACTTGTTTATACTGATATTGATACTCATTGTTATTTGGGTTTTGTTAACCTGTGCCTCAGGGCACATGTTAAGGAATCAAAAATAGAAGTGCCATTGAGTGAAAAGTACAAGCATTTCATATCTCAAAAATCCCAAAAGTATTTAATACTTTCCTTTTTATGTAATTCAAATGAATAATCAATGCCATTTATTCTTTTTGCCCCTTAGCATGTGCCATTAGGCCACACGTTAACGAAACCCTTGTTAATAGAGGATGAAACTAATTTGGTTATTATATAGGCAATCTTTCTAATTATTGATTATCTACTGTCTTCTTTATGCTCCTACTAGTTGTGGATGTCCTGATATTAGTTTAATGTTTTAATACAGACTCAACTGCATTTGGAAGCATTTTATACTTTCAATGAAAGATTTGCAAAAATTCGTAGCAAGAGAATTACGAAAGCTGTAAAGGGAATTACTGGTAAGCAGCCTTCAGAGTTGATAGATGATTCTAGGAATGGGAAGAGTGGGAGAGGAATTCCTGTAGAACCTGGGGATAACAATTTGGAGAATCTAAAGGGAACAGAGGAAAGTCTTGAAAGTTGGAAGAAACCTAAAGTGAAAAAATCAAGAAAAAGCAAGAATGATGGGGATACTTTTGCTAAGGCACCATCAATGAGAAAGAAAATCACTGATGATCCTTCTTCAGCTCCTGGTACATCTGGGGCAGAGAATCTACAGCCATCTGTGCAGACAAAAAAAGACCAATGTGATGGTAAGGCATTGATTTCGAACAGCAGTGGCAGGGGCAGAGGAAGGGGAAGAGGAAGAGGCATAGGTTTGGGAGTAAAACGAGGAAGGGAACAGGAAAGTCTTATTTCTCAGTCATCTGAAACCTCATCTAGTAGTAGTGACACTGATGATCATGGGCCGGGAGTGCATGTCAATATGTCAAAATTTCCTCAAGAGGTGCGAAGGGTAAGCTTCATTCTCTTTCTTCTAGTTTATGACATAAAATTATAAATTGCGCTGCTCCTTCAAGTTGTTTCTTTGTTGAGGACCTTCCTTATACTTGGTTATTAGTTATTGATAAACAAATTAACTATGCTTTAGTGCTTCCTGTCATCTTCATGAAATGCCTCCTTTATCAGTATGTAAGACAAAAAAGAAAAGGTCTGCAGGGCTGTTAGGTGGTAAATGAAAATGAAAAAGAAAGGAACTCTCCACACCCTGATGGAACTTGATTTGAACCCATTGTCAGTCTGTCTCTTAATTTGGTTGTTTATGTTAGTGTTTCCATTGGGCCATAGAAATTTTCTTCTATCGATGGTAGAATTTCACTTTAGGTGGTTTGGGCATATATAGAGAAGGCCTTCAGAAGTCTTAGTAAGGATAGTATAGATCAAATGGAAGGTACTTGGAAAAAACATAGGTAAAATTATAAAAAGAGATTTAAATTTTAATGGTTTGAATGTAAATATTATTTAAAAGAGGAAATTATGGCATTGTCTAAACCATGTGCCGACCCCACTTGGGTCTTGTTTCTTCAATACATCTTAGTTGCAACTCTAAAATGTAAGCACCATGTTTTATCACGGTAATTGAATTAAATGGAATTAAAAGGTTCCACTTAAATTTTGTGCACTTTGCAGTCAATGCGATCCAGAAAACCTGTCAATTATTCTTTCGAGAACCTTGAAGATGAAGATGCCTATGATTCATTTGAACTGCGCAATCAGACATCCTTATATGAAGAGCCAATGGAAGAAAATTTATCTTATATTCATGGTGCATGTGGGGATGCTGCAACTGATTTCAGCATAGGTAAAGAAAGTCATATGATAAATAGTCTAAATGAGAACTTGCCTAGTGACTATATTCAGTCGGAAAGTTGGTTTTGCACAGATGCTGGTGAAACCAGTCACCCAGGAACTGGCAATCGTGATATTACTTCTAATGCTGACTCTTCCGATGAATACCTTAAAATGGGAGGTGGTTTCTGTTTAGATGATGATATACCTAACAACCAGAATGCAGTTGATGGTGTCAATACTGCTACAGTGGATGACGCTGAAGATTTTCCACATTGTTCTGTTATGTTGGATGAGAGTGATCGTGATAAAAATAGTTCCGATATATTGTTTTCTGATGCTGAAAAAGCTGACAATGAGATGCAAGAGGGAGGGACTGCTTGCAAGGTCAATAATGAGCCCAGTGATGACCTTCTAAATGCTAGTACTAGTTATGATCAATCTGAAATGGGGGTCTCGGTGCCAGAGAATGTTAATCATAAAAGCTACAACGGAGCATTTAGTGCAATGCCGTTTTTGAGGAAAAGGAGAAAGAAGAACTAAAACCTTCCTAGCTTTGGATGTCATAGTTTTTTGTGTCTATCTGTCAATTTCATTTAGCCCTCCAAATTGTTCACTTTTGAATTATTTATTTTCTTGTTCCATTTTAAGGAAGGGCTTATCTGAAAGGCTGGCTTCATGTCTTCTGTAACACCTCCGTCAATATAAGTCATGCTTAAGTTATAGAGTTATATTGAGAGGTTGCTACGGTGCTAGGGAAACATACAACTTAATTAAGTTTTTTGGGCACCATAACAACGTCTAAATATAACTCTATGACTCAAGCATGACTTATACGACGGAAAGTGTTACATCTTAGATGCCTCTTATGCTATGTGTATATGTATTTTGTGTTGTCATTATCACCAAAGAAAATGTGAACTGCCATGTGGGCTCGTGTAAGCTGCTATCAAATACTGATTCGATTTCTGTTTTTTTTTTTTTTTTTTTTCAAAGTGCTCAAGAATTTACCTTGGTTGATACACCGTCAATGGCTCGGAACTGGACTTTCATCAGTTCAAAAAGGAACTGCATAAATTGCAGTTCAATCCAATGGTTCATATTTACTATGTTTACCAATTCTTTCTAGCTGTCGAATAGAACCGTTTTCATAGTTGATAGTGTATAGTTTGTTAGAAACTATAAACCATATTGATCCCAATGATTTTGGACAACATGGGAAATGACATATAATCATGGGTAGCTGTCACTTTGTTATGGATGACGAGGAGCTGACTACTATCCTTGCAAGGGTAGCGAACATCTTTACTCCATTATGTCGGCGGTCTTTGTCGTGTTCCCAATTGATGCAAGTACAACTGTGAAACCGGATGCAGAGTATGTGGCGCAAAGGATATTAAAATCATATTTAAGATTTCGTTTGAGTTTCAGCCTTTGAACTGAATGATGTGATAGTTGAAAATCTCACAGCCCATCTCAGCGCAAAGATTAAAAATATAATAAAAAATTAAAAAATAATAATAATAAAATTAATCAAATTTATCAGCATATCCAAATTATGATTTGTTCTAACATGTGTCTAAGGTCGTCTGATGCCCTCAGTTCGAGCTCAAGTTCTTGTTCACTCCTTCGGTGGGTGATCTATGAGGGGCTCCGACGCTCAAGTGAAAATTCTGTTCTATTCCAATATGTGAAAAAGAATCAATTACTTAGCTCTTGCTCTTCCAAGCCCCTTTCTTATATCCCAGTTTGAATTCATATTCTCCTATTCTTCGGTGATTTCATTTCTCCTTATTTTCACAGGATTCCCTATGATCGGCAACTATCTTTAACAGGTTAACTACTTTCAAGCGTTGACTTAGTTTCAACTCACCCGAGGAAGAATCCTTCTAGAAGGTCCTTGCGAGCTCCTCTTGGGCTAAGCTCTAAGACTCAACAAATTTGTTCAATTCACAGCCCCAAACTCAATTGTTATTATCAATAACAATCCAAGCTTATACTCTCAATTCCTATTTCCGAGCTCTATAATCGAGCTTAAGTCTTTCGACTTTCCTTTCGAGCTTATATCATTGACAATGTTCTGGAAATGTTTATAGGAAAACGTGCATGGACACGTGGCATGCCATGGATCCCCCCATTATAACGTCATTATTGCGCAATTATTATTACAATTCCTGCTTTGAATTTCAACCGTTAGATCCAAGCCCCAACCATTGATTCCTTGGACGATTACGATCATCCTTAATGGTGGGAAACTTTATGATCTGTTGGATCACTATCCCTCTCTAAGAGTGGAATTAAATCCATTCTCTCGATTTTATTCCCTACAATTCATTTGTGTATTCTTTAAATTTCCAAACTCTCCATTTTCATCTTTTCTTCACACATTCCTTCTAATTTTAGTTTCTTTTGTCCTCAGTCTCATTTATTCCTTTGACCCTCCTTTGCCTTTCTCCGCAAAGATTGTTCCAATTCCAATAATCTTTTGTCACTCCTTCATCTTTCAAGGATTCAAGTAAGTACCTTGTTCATTTCTTTCTCTTCTTTTCTTTTTCTTGTTTTCCAAGTAGTGTTCTACAGATTATAGTTGAAACCTTAGGATAGTAGACGATTGGTCTCACTTCTCCCTATTGTATTCTTTGGTATTTTTATTTTACCTTTGCGATTTATAATTTCTGGAGGTTATTCTAAGCCCTTGGTTCTGATTGTATCTTGTTCTAGATGGAAAAGGAAACTCAAGAAAATGCCTCTCAAATTGTTACAGATATGGGTTCCAAGAAAAAAGGGACCCTCAGACTACTATTTTTGGGACACAGATGAAGTTAAGAATGCCTACTCCCTTTATATCAACCAAGAAATTTGAAGTCACTTCTGTAGAGATTATAGGGTTGCTCACCCTGAAAAGGAATATTTGGTTGATTATCTCCCTTATAATCCCAGTAACCAAGCTTGTCACATAGCCAAAATATCTGAAGATAAAGAGCCCGCATTCTTCTTTGTCTACGACGTTTTCTTTTCCACGTTAGGTGTTAGGCTTACCTTTTCCTCATTTGAGGTTGAATGGCTAGATTTCATAAATGTAGCTGCCACCCAACTTCATTCTAATAGCTAGGCTTTTATCTAAGCTTTTGAGATTTTAATGGATTTTCTAGTTGTTTTTTCAAGCATTGGGATTTTATTTTCTTTATTTCAAGTAAAGGATGCTGAAAAAGGGAAATGAGTTTCCTTGAGTAGTCAGCCTGAGAGAAAGATTTTTTACCTTTTCACTTTCGATTTTGAACATTACAAGGACCAGTTCTTTAAGATTAGGGCTTTCAAGCATGAGTACCTCTTCTTTTTGGATGAAAAAGGTCATGCCAAATTTCTTCTTTACTGGAATAGGTACCGTTCAGAAGTCAATAAGTGGTTTTGGGCATATCCTTAATGTTTTTGATGGCTAACAAACCAAATCTTATAAAATCTTTTGTAAGGACTAATAGTTTGTGTGAATGTTTTACCTTAGTCTATACAAATTACTTTGAACACCAAAATTGAAAGAATTGGATCACAAAAATTATTTGAAATGGATTCTATAGGTATCTTTCATTTTTTTTTCAAACAAATTTGAAAGGAAAGATCACTTTGTGAAAGAATCTACATTACCAATGATCTTGTCTCTCATGAAAAGATGTTTAGAAGCATAAGAAGGATGAACATATGGCATCAGAAGGCTATCAAGTCACTAGAAGGTACACAAGCAGATTAGAAGGATGATTTGTCTAAAAAATTTGACTAGAAGGCTCTCTTCCAGAATGTTATTCTAAGCATAGAAGACATCATTCAATGTTTTACTTTGTTGGTTCAAAAATATTTTCTAAACGTTAAAAAGTGACAAGAATATCTCCAAAAGGTGCGCTGACACTTTGCAGAGCTAGTTAAAAATGAACAAATCTAAAAGCTTAAGGTTCAAGACTTGAAGTCTCAACAACTATATTTTGAATCCTACGTAAGTCTTGAAGACAAAGAAGAAGTGGTTGTAACTACTGCTGCAACTAATATTGTTGAAAATCATCTAAAGCTTATAGTCTTTCTCAATCTTTTGAAAGATCAGAAAGTATTCTTCTGAAGATTCTAGTGAAAAATCTTCTCTAGCTTTGTATTAACAAATATTCTCCTTGAGAGATTTGTGAGAAGTCATTCCACATTATATTTATTTGAACTATACACTTTGAGTGCTAGAGTGTGAGTGTTATCAAACATAAATCTTTGTCTTAAACATTTTAACCTAATCCAGTAGTGGTCTTTGTTAGCTTGAATAGGCAAGTACAATACTATAGCTTGGAGAGGCTAGAACAAGACTACTGTATTGTAAGCTTGGAGAAGCTTGTACAAGAACACTCAAGTATATAAAATCTTAACTAGTTTGTTAGGAACTAGACATAGGTAAGTGGTTTGGCTGAACCATAATAAATCTCTTTGTAGAGCTTTCTCTTATTCTTATCTTTTTATGTTTCTACACATTATATTTTTGATTTCATTTACAAGTTCTTTCTCTTATCAACTCCTTTTCAAGTGCATAATTATCTTCTTATCTCATAAAGTTCCTTGAGAAAGTTAGCTTTTTGAATCTAACTCAAATGCTTCTACAATCTAAATCATAAGACTTGAGAAAGTTTGTTTTAAGTTTTTTAGGTTTGAAAAAGTTTTTAAGAGTCATGACTAAACCGCTTTCTGGTGACAATGTCTACCTTTAATTGGCATTAGAGCTCGACCTATTGGGTTGAGTTTGTAACATCCCAATTTTCTTTGCGCTAAATTATTCCATTTTACCTCCACAACGAGTTCCGAGTTCCGAGTTCATTAGTTTTATGATTTCCGACTTCGCATTCGAATTCCACATGAAATGGAACAATTTCCGATTTCCGAGTTTGTCTTCAAGTGTTGCCTTTACGATTTCCGACCTTATCCCAAAGATGTTCTTCATTCCTACTTCATGGCCTTCCGATTTCCTAGACTTAATGCTTTAGTTTCGAAGTTAACTAGAGCGCTTCTGAGTTCCAATATTCGAAGTTAAAGTATAGTGAGTATAATTTCTGACCTCCTATTTTCACGACTCCGACTTTGACTTCAAGTCCAACAACATGACTAATTCCACGATATTCGACTTCATGTCTCAAAGAAAATTTACCCGAGTTCCGATCTAACCTTAATAGTGTACATGATTTCCGACTAAGCTATAGTTTAACACAATGGTGCAAGTACCGACCTCCTAGTTGAGTGTAACGCTCTGCAGTTGAACTCAATTAGAATGGACACGAGTTCTGGATCTTTGAGTTGATTTCCAAGTCATAAACGAAGTTCGGATATCCGAGTTTATTCCAAGAGGCTTTCTATTTTGTTGGTGTTCCGAAGCCTGGATGGGGAGTTCCGGATTGTGTGATTGTAAGCTGATTTATTTCCGATATCCGAACTTACTCCCCAAGTGCCAAATAAGGTTGACGAGTTCCGACATCGTGCTTTCACCCAAGCTCAAATAAAGCGGACGCGGTTCCGACTTTACACATAATACACGAAATTCCGGGATTTCGAATTTATGGAAGCGAAGTTCCACTTTGATGACGCAAGAGCTATTTCACAATAAAAAGTGGATATTTCCACAATAACCCCTGGAACTTTTCATAAAATGACCTTTACGTCTCCCACATCTACAGGATTGGCACAGGGTTTTGAAACTGAGCAGAACCACGCAATAAACCGCAGAAGTTAAACTCTCTCGCCGACAATACTGATGCAAATGGATGTGAAATGACGTGGTGCCTCGACTTCGCTTCAAAATTACGGATATGCCATTAGCTATAGAAAACAGAAAACAGAAAGGTTCGGAATTTTTGCAAAACATTTAATCTACACTATTAATCGATCTATTCGATCTTATTGATTAGGTAAGGCTGATTAGAAATTTATTAAAGGATAATTAGAGATTAATTAGATGTTAATTAGAGAGATTAGGCTTAAGATAAATCAAAATGAACACGTAAGACATCTTACCAAAACTATTAAGTAACGCTTTATTGGAGAAAATCGTAAATATTCGTGTTCTAAACCGCCGTAATCAATCAGTAGAATTCTACTAGTTTGAGTGTGGTTTAGAATGATTAGGTATAATGGAATTAGATTAGAGCCATAGGAAACTTCATAGGATTCTTCTAAAACCGTTTTACTGATTTAAAGGAAATCGGTAAGATTACGATGTTTTAAACATTTAACTCGAACAAGAATTTTTCTATGAATGCTCCTAGAATCAACGGCTAAGATTTAGCCAAATAACTCCCCTCAAGTGGCTCTTTAATAGTTCTTTGATGATGGAAAGTTAAACCAGATTTTATGGCCAAGTTGAATCCACCAATCAAGACTCAAGAACTTCCAAATATCTCACCTTTTCTTTCCTTCTTCTTATCATTTTCGAGCTCCCACTACCAGCCCCATTTCTCCACTCTTCTTCATCTTCTTCCACTTCCTCTCATCCCCAAACTCAAGCTCCCAACCATCAACTTCACTCCAAGATCAAGTTCCATCAAGATTTCACACCACCAAGGTAGGAATTCTACTCCTTTTCTTGTTTTCTTTGAATTGGGTTGATTGGGACTCTATTTTCTTCCCAATTTCTTGCAAGATTCTGATGCTATCTTGAGTGATGATGATGAATTAAGATCGGTTTAAGGTGTATATGTGAGTTTGAATTGAAGATTGGGTGGATTGATTAGAGAAAAACATGAATCCAAGGAGAGTTCAAGAAGCTGTTAGGCTTTCTCCTCGATTTGTCCGTACGGCGGAGGTAATGGCTCCGCCTACCGCCGTTTAAATTTTATGAAACCATTTTTAAATGAAACTAGACATCCAGGGCTTTCCATACATATAAAATATAAGGCCATTGGATTAGTATAGAATTAGTTATGAATTTTTGAAGTTAGACCTAGAAATCTGGGTTCTCACCTGGCAGCATGGTTGAGAAGGGTGTATCCCACCCTATACGACCTCAAATTGAGTGCAACTAAAGATGTTTGAAAGCTAACACATGAGAGAACATCCCATGTAAAAATTTCAGAATTTAATTCTGTTGTCCTTGATCCCAGCACATCAATGAAATTGGCCTAAGTTTAAACTGGCCTGGAACAGGACAGACCAGTAGGGTAATGTTTCGAGGGTCATAACTCAAAATATACTTAGGAAAATGACATGAAACTTAACTCATTTTAAAGCTTGTTGTATTAGCTTTAGTTTGATATAAAATTCGCATGATTTCACCTAGTTTTCAATTTTTAGTGAATTTTCTTCTATAGGGACCCAAATCTGGCTAAGAACAGACATGCTAAGATAGAATGTTTATATCTTGAGTTATACAACTCAAAATGAGAGATGGGACCAAAAGGGTTAGAAACTAGACACATAATGCTATGACATGTCCAAAAATTAGACTCAAATAAGTTGAATTACAATAAAGGTGGAGTATACCAAAATCGGGCAGAATAGGAAGGAGTAAACTGAAAACCTTATAGATGCTTGAATTGAACTTGATGAATGATTCTATGAGTATCTATATAATGGCTGATCCATATTGAATTACAAGTTTCAAAGATTGTACTGGTGGTCCCGCAAGACTATTCATGGGGAAGCGGACTATCCGTTATGCTGCCAAAATTCCGGCAAGGATTCATGAGAACTTATGCTATGAATGATTATGCTTTGAATGTATTTACGTTTACATGTCATATTCATGAACATCATGCATGCAAGTATATGCTTAGAACATGATATGATCTCAGTAAAGTATGAGACATACTCATGAATGCACCAAGCGCCTACATGCATGACAAGATATGAAAAGGAAAAAGATAATAAGAACTTGCAAGAAAGACGTACTAAGCTACCACGTAAGGCATGGCATAGACCAAATAGGGGGCTGTAGAGCGGCATCGTTTAAGACTTGGGCCACCACTGCATTTAAGGGGAATAGACGGTGAGGGTCGGGAAAGTAAACCCACACTCATGTATATAGGCGAGCTCTGACCAAAGCAGTGCTATCACCCAGGGGTGAGAAAGGCCATTCACTCCTGGACCAAGTACGTAAGAGCAAGGTTAAATTGCAAGTTAAAGAGAGAAATGAATTAAGTCTAGTGCACTTGCATACAATCAAATACAAGCATCTATATGTGCATTTCTAATCATCTCATTATGTCTTGATGCTATTATGACTCTTACTAAAGCATATTGTACTATCTCAGATTCTATGTCACCATATGAAATGGCAAGTGGTTGTTAAAATATGACCCGCTTTAACGGTGTTTTCAACTTAAAATTGAACCATCATGGTGTTTATATGTGCTCATATTTTCATAAGAAACCGGCGGGCTTCTGAATGTTTATGATGGCACTGTATGAGAATAGTTCATGTTACTCATCGAGAACCTTAGGTTCTCACCGCTTGCATAGACAGCTTGCTCCATAAACATTCCAAGCACTCCAAATTGGAAACCAAGTACGAGGCGTAGTACAGACCATTCATGGAGCAAGCATTGGGCGTAAGCCACACCAAGAGATCATTGAAGCTAGTAACGACTAGTCGGCGTAGACGTCGTATTATATCAGTCACGCTTTTAAAGTGTAACTATTTTATATTTTTCCGCAGTATCGAGACTATTAGTCGGGTAATAAAGTAAGGCTAAAGGGCCATGTATTATATTTTCCCTATTTTAAAGTTTTCTTAGCACAGTGACAACCTCTTAATATAACTCCATGACTCGAGCATGGCTTATATAATAGAGGGTGTTACAGAGTTTCCTAACGGTAGCAGAAGAAAAGATCTTGAAACATGGCATAATAGATCTCACACATTGCTAAAGGGCATTCCATTAACCGTCCTCCATATTTCAATGGAGAAGATTACCCTTATTGACAGTATAGTACGAGATTGTTCATTAAGTCCACAAGTCTAGATATGTAGGAAATCATTGAGAATGGAGACTATGTCTAAACCTCTAAACAACCAATTCTAAATGTAGCTAATGATCTAGATCAG
This sequence comes from Pterocarpus macrocarpus, assembly GCA_031439585.1. NCBI lineage: Eukaryota > Viridiplantae > Streptophyta > Magnoliopsida > Fabales > Fabaceae > Pterocarpus > Pterocarpus macrocarpus. Next base: position 33,085,185 of record CM062515.1, read on the forward strand.
CTAGCTCCAGTGGTGGCCAGGGTGCTCCCTAGAAACCAATGGACTAACTAGCATAAGACTAAAGTTCATATGAATGCTAAAGCAAAATATCTCTTGACTTGTGCTTTGAGTAAAAGTGAATATGATAAAATCATTTCTTATGGCTCAGCCAAGGAGTTATGGGATAGACTCCAAGCTCTTCATGAGCGAACTAATCAAGTTAAAAAAAACCAAAACCAGCATGTTGGTTCATCAACATGAAATGTTCAAAATATTAGAACATGAAACCATTGATGACATGACAACTAGATTTATGTATATCATAAATCACCTGAAGACATTGGGAAAAAAAATATACCAATGCCGAGATTATTAGAAAAATCTTCAAAAGCCTTTTGAAGGCTTGGCATCCTAAATTAATAGCCATTCAAGATGCAAAGGACTTGAATGTGCTCAGCTTGGAAGCTTTCATTGAGTCCTTAAAGACTCATGAGATTGAGTTGAATGGGACCTTAGAAGAGAGTAGCAAAAAAGGTAAATCCATTTCTCTAAAGTTGACATAGAGAAGAGCAACCTCCACCAAGGCTATGAAGGTTTCAAAGAATTAGAAGAAGAGGAATCTTTTGAAGAGGAAGATGAAGAAGAGAAAGACGAGATTGCCAATGCTAAGAAGATTTCAAAAGCTTGGATTAGAAGTAAAAAGAAGAAAAAGGTTTCCTCTTAAGAAAGACTAGAAGGGAAAATCAAAACAAAATGAGATCACTTGCTATGAATGCAAAGAACTTGGACATCTGAGATCTAAATGTCCGAAATTGAAGAAGAACTTTAGAAAGAAAACACCTAGAATGAAAGCCATGATGGCCACCTATGAATATCTTGATGAAGAGTAAGAAGGTGTAGAATCTTAGAGCAAGGAAGAAAAAGTTGCAAATCTCTACTTTATGGCAAATATAATTTATGATGAAGAAACTAAGGTAATACTTCCTAAGCCAGAACTTTCTTATGAAGAACTACAAAAAACTTAGGATGAATTTCTGGATGACTCTCAAATTCTCTTTTCTCACTATGCATTTTTGAAGAAAAACTTTCAAAAGTTATCCCTTGAGTTTAAAAACCTTGAGTCAGATAAAGAGAAGTTAAGGTATGAGAAAGATAAGCTTTTATAAGAAAATGACCTTCTCAAGAAGGATATAAGTTCCTTAAAAGCTGAAGTTTCTGAATTTGCTTAGAAAACGTCTTCTGATGTTTATGAGCTTCATAAAATAGTGAAGCTTCTCAAATATAATATTAAGAAGATGATAAATGGCTCCAAGTATCTTGATATGATGCTTGGTAGTTAAAGATCAGATTTTGAAAAATTAGGTCTTGGGTATGGGAAGGAAGAGAATAAAGAATCATATAAAAATTCTCAAAGCAAAGTTCTTATTTGTATATACTGTTTTAAGAAGGGTCACTCTTCTTAAAAATGTTTCTCTTTAAGAAAAGTAAAGAAGCAGAAAGTGAAGTATCCTAAGAAGGTTTCTAGCCCAAGAGGACTCAAGAAGATGTGGGTACCTAGGGTGAAAATTATATCTAATGCAGGTGTGTCTTAGATCACTTCATCAGAAAGAAAAGGAATGGTATCTGGATAGTGACTGTTCCAGACACATGACTGGAAATAGATCTTGTTTCAGAAATCTCAAACTTAAGATGGAGGAGTGGTAAAATTTGCTGATGGAATCAAGTCCAAAATCATTGGTATAGGTAATGTGGATAAGAAAAATTCTGACTTGATTACTGATGTTATGTTAGTTAAAGGGTTAACTCACAATTTTCTTAGCATTAGTCAGTTCTATGACCAAGGCTACAAGGTAGTGTTTGAACCTTCTAAATGCATTGTAAAGGACTCCACCTTTGATCCAATTTTTCTTACTGGTAAAAGGCATAATAATATTTATGTATTATATCTAGATGACCTGTTAGATCAGAATGTAAAATGTTTGGCATCATTTCTAGATGAGAAGTGGATATGGAACAAGCAACTTGGTCATACTCATATGAAATTAATTTATAAGATTTCTCAAAAGGAGGTTGTTAAAGGTTTACCCAAGATCAAATATGACTAAGACGTAACCTGTGAGTTCTGCTAAAGGGGTAAACAGAACAAAAGTTCTTTCCACAGTAAAAATATAGTTTCCACTACCAGACCACTTGAGCTTTCACATATTGATCTCTTTAGACTAATTAGAACTACCAGTTTAGGAGGAAAGAGATATGGATTGGTCATTATGGATAACTTTTCTAGATTCACATGGGTTATATTTCACATGGCTTATATTCCTCACCCATAATGATGAAGCTTGTGAGGCCTTTAAAATGTTTTCTAAAAAGGTTCAAAATGAAAAAAAGTTTTTGTATCTCATCTATCATATCCGATGATGGTGGTAAGTTTGCAAATCATGTTTTTGAAATCTTTTGCAATGAACATGGCATTTATCATAATTTCTTTTCTCTTAAAACTCCTCAACAAAATGGGGTTATTAAAAGGAAGAACGAATCATTGCAAAATATAGCCAGAACCATACTTTTAGAAAGTGGTTTATCTAACGCCCGAAAAATTTTAATCGTTTTTAATCGAAGTGTTTAGTTTTTAGCAAATAATTGTGATTAATTAGGATTTGATTTAGTATTCACTTAAAACTAATTAATTATGATTTAAGATGATTAGTTATAATGAAATTAGATTAGAACAATAGGAAACTTCATAGGATTCTTCCAAAATCGATTTACTGATTTAAGAGAAATCGGTAAGATTTCGGTATTTAAGATTGTCGGAACCGGATCAATAAAAGTTATACTGTGTGAACCCTAGAATGGATGGCCAAGATTTAGCCAACTTACCCATGCAAGTGGCGCCATCTTAGCCCTCCATATGGGCTGCCAAACTAAGTTGAATAACCTACTCAAATCCACCAATCATGCAACAACTTGTTTCAAAAGTCTTGAGAAAATTCCTTCCTTCTCCCTTGATAATTTCGGCCAGCAGAAGGAGCTGACCACTCTCCATTTCTCTTCTCCTCACGGTCATCCCATTCCATCTTCATCCCCTCTTCAAGTTTCATCAAGAGTTGCTTCCATCTAAGACACCAAATCAACAAGTTTTCAACTAGGTAAGGTAGGAATCCTACTTTTCTTCTTATTTTCCTTATTTTGGAGTTGTGTGTGGGTCTTGTATACTTTGTGATACTGATGATATGTGGAGTGACGATGATGTTTTATGGCTGATTTTGCATGTGTGTTATGATTGGAAATAGAATTGGTATGAAAGAGTTTGTAGAAAAGAGAGAAAACTCAAGAAGCTGTTAGAGTTTTTCCTTGGCAATCTGTACTGCAGGGTGTATAGCTCCGCCTATAGCCGTTTAATGTCCATGATCTATTTTTATATGAAACTAGACATTCAGGGCTTTCCATACATATATCATATAAGGCCATTGGATTAGTATTGAGAGAGATATGAATTTTTGAAATTTGACCTAGGAATCAGGACTTTCATTTGGGCAATATGAATTGAGAAGGGTGTAACTCACCCTATACAACTCCAAATTGATTGAAACCAACTTTGTTAGAAAGCTTACACATAGGGGAACATTTCATAATGAAATTCCAAGTTTGTTACATTCCAGTTGTTCCCAGTGGTTTGAGAAAGTTGCCCCTATGTCCAAACCAGGCCAAAATAGGGTAGTTCAGGAAGGTTGAGTTTCAGGGCTTATATCTCAAAATATACTCATTCAAATAATATGCAATTTGTTTCATTTGAAAGTTTGTCCCAGTAGCTTTATAGAGATATAAATTTCGTATGATTCCACCCAGATTTCTATTTTTGGTGAATTTTCCCTTATAAGGGTGCAATTCTGGTTAGAAGTAGGGTGGTCTGGGATGAAATACAATCAACTTAAGTTGAACTCGGAGATGTTGAACTCGGAAATCTAGCAGATAGAGAGCTAGGTCCGGTATACTTTAGGTTGACCTTGGAACTTAGCAGACAGAGGACTAGGTCGGGAATATTTAAGGTTGAACTCGGAATGATATTTTAAGGTTGAACTCGGAGTGATGTACTTAAGGTTGAACTCGGAATGATATACTTAAGGTTGAACTTGGAAGGGTGTACTTAACGTTGAACTTGGGACTTGGTAAATAGCAAACTCGATCAGGAATGGTTAATGTCGGAACTCGAAGCTTAGGAAACATTCATAAAAGTGTTGAAAGACTAATTGTGGCTTAAGGTCGGATGTCGGAAATCACTTGAAATCTAGAGTCTAGGACGAGAATATAGAACCTAAGATACTTAAACCCGGATGTCTAGGGTCTTCAGTACAACCCCGGAAGTCGGGAATCAAGACATTGACCTTACATATGAGACTAATATTATCTCGGAACTCGGAAATCGGTCATGAGATCAAACTCGAGAACTTCAGTAGAAGTTAAAAGCTTGCGAGATAGATTAAGGCTTAAGACCCTAAAACTTGCACCTAATGAAATTGCTATATTCTTGGAATGATTATAATGTTCTATCTTGGGTTTGCTATTTGATTAGAGTTTCTTGGCTGTCTGACACTATTCATAGGGAAGCGGATATGATCCGTTATGCTGCCGAAATATTCGATAGAAATGTAAGGAGGTTATCAATATTGATGTGTTAAGAATGATTTAAGTATAATATGAAGTATATAAAAGTAAATGATGAAGCATATGAATGAGTACATTCCGCATGTCCATGCATGATTATGTATGAGGTTGAAATAATATCAACATATTAAATGTGAATCCCTTCACCTGGAGGCAGTTATGAGATCCCTTCTTGTGAAGGCAGTTAAATAAGATAAGATGTGGGTCCCTTCACTTGGAGGTAGTTGCACATTGAATCCCTCCCTATGAAGGCAGTATAAAACTATGAGATCCCTCTACCTTGGAGGCACGTGGTCAGATGAGATCCCTCTACATTGAAGGCAAGTGGTCAGCTAAGACCCCTCTATTCTTGAGGCACGTGACCAAGAGAGATCCCTTCAATTTAGAGGCACGTGGCCAAAATGAGATCCCTCCAAGACTAGAGGCATGTGGGTCTCCTTGTGGGTTAGTCTGTGTGACGACGGTCATGATTTGAGCTGACGAGCTCACTCCCAGATCAGACTACCCAAGGGCAGTAAAGACTAAAGATTAAAACATATGCAAGCACCCTAGGGACGGCGATACGTAACGCCTAGGTGTGCCCAGGAAAGAAAGAAGAGTAAATTTTATGTATCTGCATAAATTCAAGTACAAGTAAAGTCATGTATAGATGTTATGTCTCCAGTATATTGATGCTATCGTATTTTAATATGTTGCAGTTATTATTCATAGTATAATTCATGAATTGACTTTGTATGGGCTCTCCCAAATGACAAGTGTATGAGTAAAATGAACTTTGCTTCGGATAATATATTTTTGAACTATAAAATTAAACAGTTTGCATAACATGTTCACTTTTTTCATAATAAACCGAAGCAAATTGGAGATGACAACGATGACAGTATGTATGATAGCTAAGGAATCCTACTGAGAATTCAAAATTCTCACTCCTATTTCCATATTATCTCTAGATAGTTCGAGAAGTTGCAAAGGCAGTGAAGTTCTTTGTCGATTAAGGTCCGCTCAGGTAACCGTAACAACTCCTGAGTGTGGTATTATGACTTAAGCATAGTATTGCACAAAGGAGGACGTTACAGTTTATTAAAAGGTTTTTGGGTAGAAGCTATAAACACTTCTTGCTACATACAAAATAGTATGTTCATAAGGCCAATACTCAAGGGAACCCCCTATGAATTATGGAAAGAAAGGAAATCCAACATATTAAATTTTCACATTTTCGGTTCAGAATGTTTTATTTTTAACACAAAAGACAAACTGTCAAATTTTGATACTAAATCTAATCTTGGGCATTCCTAAGATACTTTTTTGTTTTTAAAGCTTACAAGGTGTGTATAATAAGAGAAATCAGGTTGTGAAAAAAACCATACATATTTCCTTCAATTGGAAGTTGAAGAAATTAGGATTGAGAGAATTTAAATGGACTATGCCAAAAAAAAAAAAGAAAATCCAAAAGAAAATCTACTAGTAATACATTGCTGGGTTAAAGGAAATCTAGTATTTTATATTGCTAGAACCAAACCAATCAAATTTCACCTTTAAAACCCTACTATGAGTGGCTTAAAATTAGCTACTCCCATCACCATTTAGGGCCCCAACTACTGCCCCAAAGGAAGTGGAGATTTGGCTACAATCTTAGCCACTCATTCTCCTCCAACCACAAGCCAAGCTCTTACCAACTCACATGATAAAAACTTTAAAACCTTTTTTGAATCCCTCATTTTGGATGTCCCTGTTCAACACTTTTCTCTATTCATTCTTCTTTCAAAGTATTCCTTCTTCTATCCATTTCAAGCTCCATAAACACTTGAGTCCCAAAACACAAACTAGCTAGGCTAACTACTTCAAAATCAAGGTAGGATTCATTTGTTTTGGTTGTTGTTCTTAAATTGTTGATTGTTTTAATCCTCTTTCTACTCATGAATATGATGTTGTATGATGTGTATAAGGTGGTTTAAGGTTGATTTGGTATGGTTCTATTTGATTTAGCTTGAAGCGTAAGTGAGAATCACTAGAAATACCCAAAATAGAATCAGAATTTTTAAGAAAACCCTAAGCTGTCCGTACTTACGAGATGTATGGACCATTATGTGGCCATTAAAACTTAAAGAGAATTTTTTTAAATGAAACTAGACTTCTAGTGCTTTCTATACATATAAATTATATGGCCATTGGATTAGTATTGAGGGAAACATGAATTTCTGAAGTTTGTCCTAGGTTTTTGACCTTGATTCTGGGCAGGGGAGGATATGCAGGGCATAACTCGCCCTAGGAATGGAGTGCAATTGTTAGGATGATAAGACATAGGAGAACATTCTATAAAACTCTCAAGGTCAGATTCATTTTCTATGATTCCCAAAAATTCACCCAAATTACCCCTTATTCTAGTAGAATAGAGACAGGGCAGTCTAATCCCATCAACTTCGTGAGCTCACAATTTGAGTTCTCCTTTGTCAAACGAAGTGAAACTTGTTGGATATGAAAATTGATTCAATAATATTTAAAACTATATAGGTTTTTTAGGAATCCAAGTAGATATCAATTTTTAGTGGATTTTTACTTTTGAAGGTGCAAATCTACCTAGCTATAGGGCAGGTCGAGGTAAATCCTCAATAACTAGAGCTATACTTATCAAAATCAAATGGGACTAAAGAGGTTAGAAACTAGACATATAGAATTTTATCATATCTAAAATTCAGGTTCAAAGGAGTTAAACATAATTTATGGCTTAATTTCTAAAAACGGGTAGAATTGGGAATATAGGCAGGAACTCACAATTCTAGTATAAAGGTTGTAGCTTTTATATTGATGTTGAGAAATTGATGGACTATTGTGATTTTTTGGATGATTGACTGTCTAATTATTGACACTATTCACGAAGAAGTGGACATGATCCATTATGCTACCAAAATTTCGGCAGAAGCTACGTCTAACTCATGATGTACAAACACATATATGTGCTATTTAAGGTAACATACTTTTGAGTATGAAAGTTTAAGAGTTATATGAAATTCCATATTACTTGAGCCAGCCCCGGATTAAAGTTAAGCGGAATAAGTTGGTGGGAAGATCAGGGAAAGCAACCTGGCATTCTTATATAGAAACGAGCTCGGTCCTGAGAAGCAGACTATTACCTAGGAGTTATATGGCAAAAAACTCTCAGGGGACCAAGTGTGGAAAGACATATGCCCTATGAGTTAAAAGATCACTAAAGTTAAGTGCATTTCAATTTCATTCATGCATTCAAATGACCATGTTTGCTAATCCTGAGCTAAATGCTTCGTTATCGGTATATCCCTCACTTATAGCCTTGTTTATATTGTAATTAGTGCATGAATTGTATAAGGAATGTGTTTCTGTTTCTATACCTTGCTATTTCAAGTAAAATTAAGTTTTGCTACGGGTCATGTTTTCTCTATACCTAAGTGAACAAAAATATTATGTTTACTATGTACCCTTTTAACTTAAATAAAAACCGAAGCAACTGGGAATAACTGCAACGTCAGCGTAGTATAATTTCGAATCCTACTAAGAATTTCATCAAATTCTCACCCTACTGTATATTTCTGCCTCATTCTCAGACCATGAACTCGGAGGCAACCTTCATCCCTTTTGTCAAGCTACCTAATCTCCAGACCCACCATGATCCCCTACTTGACTCTATGTACATTCTTAGCACTGGTCGTTTCCGCTTGTACATGTTCTCTCATAAGGACTTTGTAACACCCTCTATTATATAAGCCATGCTCGAGTCATGGAGTTATATTAAGAGGTTGTCATTATGCTAAGAGAATCTTTGAAACGTGGAAAATATAATACATGGCCCTTTAACTGCACCCTTTATTACTGAATAATAATTCATAAATTTCATTTCTGATACATAGGGAATAAAATAGTTACAATTTAAGAAAATTTTGTAACTACTGTTATGCGTAGAAACTGCTTCTACATTGCAATTGTCACCCTTTCTGAACTTCAACTGGCTTCTATAGTCTTCCGGGCTGACGTAAGCCTTAGTCTTGCATGATGAATGCCCTAGTATTCTGTCTCGTTCTTAAGTTTTAGCCTATGATCTGGAATATTTATGGAAAGAAGAACATGTAGGCAAGCAGTGAGAACCTAAGGTTCTCAATAGGTAAACTCGAACCATACAGTGTCGTCATAAACATTCCAGCCGCTTTGGTTTTTTATAAAAATGTGAGCACATATACATAACCAGTGGTTCAGTTTTAAGTTGAAAACATCTTCCTCGAAGCGGGTTATATTTTAACAATCACTTGTCATATTATATGACAGACATAGAATTATGAATAGTATAATATGCTTCAACAAGAATTATAATAACATTTTGACTTAATGAGATAATTGAAGATGCACATAAAGATGCTTATATTTGACTGTATGCAAGTGCACTTGACTTAATTTATCTCTTTCATTAACTTGCAACTTGATCTTGCTCTTCTGTGCTTGATCCCCCGGAGGTGAATGGCCTCTCTCACCCCTGGGTAATAGCTTGCTTTTCAGGTCCGAGCTTGTACCTATACATGAGTGATGGGTTTACTTTCCTAGACCTTCACACCAGTCTATTCCCCTTAAATCTGGTCGAGGGCTGGCCCAAGTCTTAGACAGTACCGCTCTGGCCTACGCTAGCTGGGTCTATGCCATGCCTCACGTGGTAGCTTGGTACATCCATCTTGCAAGTTCTTATAAATCTTATTCTTCTTTGGACATGATTATACATGCATATGCTACATGCATTTATTCATATACTTCATATCATACTTAGATCATTCTTGTATATATGAGTCTTATGAGCATAACATATAAATGTATAACATTCATATAATTCACATATTTCTGCCGGAATTTTGACAGTATAACGGATCGAGTCCGCTTTCCCATGAATAGTGCCAGACTACTAGAAGGATCAATCAAGCAGCAAAACCAACATAGAGCATCAAGTTTTATAACAATAATATCAATCATATAATATGTTAACACAAATACATAACTTAGGTTTTCTGCTCATTCTACTTAATTCTGCCTGATTTTGTAAAATTCACCATAATTTCTATTCAATTCAGTTGAACCTAAATTTTGAATATGTTATAGTGCTATGTGTCTAGTTTCCAACCTTTTTAGTCCCATCTCATTTTGATATATGTAGCTCAAGTTATTCAAAGTTTACTTCTGTCTGCCCTACAACTAGCCAGAATTGCACTCTTAAAAGTAAAAATTCACTAAAAATTGAAAATTAGGTGAAATAATACAAAATTTATATCAAATTAAATCTAACAGGATAAGCTTTCAATGAAATAAGTTTCATATCATTTGGATGAGTATATGTTGAGATATAAGCCCCGAAACTTGACCCTACTGGACTACCCTGTTCTAGCTCGGTTTGAACTTAAGGCAACTTCATTGATGTGCTGGGAATAAATAATGGCAATGAATCTGACTCTGAAATTTTTATGGGATGTTTCCTTACATGTTATTTCAAACAGTGATCGTTGCACTCAATTTAGAGTTGTGTAGGCTGAGTTACACCCTTCTCCATTTATACTGCCCAGATAAGAATCTAGATTTCTAGGTCAAACTTCAAAAATTCATAACTAATTATATACTAATCCAATGGCCTTATATTATATATATATGGAAAGCCCTGAATGTCTATTTTCATATACAAATGGGTTCATCAAATTTAAATGGCTGTAGGCAGAGTCGTACACTCTGCCGTACGGATCATTGAGGGGAAAACCCTACCAGCTTCTTGGATTCTTCTTGAATTCATGTTTTCCTTAAATCTATCCATCCAATCTTCAATTCAAACTCACATATACACCTTAAACCAACCTTAATTCATCATTCCTACCTCACAACATCAGAATCATGGATGGACAAGGGACCCTAGACGGCCCCAAATCAAAGAAAAGAAGGAGAAAGTTGAAGTTCCTACCTTGGTGGTGTGAAATCCTAGTGGAACTTGATCTTGGAGTGAAGTTGATGGTTGGAGCTTGAGCTTGGGGATGAGAGAAAGTGGAAGAAGATGAAGGAAAGTGGGAAAATAAGGCTGGTTGTGGGGAGGCCGAAAATTTAAGGGGAGAAGGAAGAGAAAAAACATGAAAACTTATGAAGGAAGTTAGCTTTTGATTGGTGGACTTCAATCTTCCTTCAAACTTGGCTTGGCTTCCCTCTTTTATGGCTGAGGGAGGCGCCACTTGTAGAGATGTTTTGGCTAAATCTTGGCCCTCCATCATAGGGTTCTCATAGTATAATTTCTATTGGTCCGGTTCCGACAATTTAAAATACCAAATCTTCGCCGATTTTCTTCAAATCGGCAAAACTTTACTAAATGACTCAGAGAGAATTTCTATATCTTTATTCTAATTGTTCTTAAGCCTAATCCTTCTAATTAACATCTAATTAATATTTAATTTAACTTCTAATTGTCCTTACATAACTATTGAAACCAAATAAATAGATTAACGGTGTAAATTAGACATTTTCGCAAATTCGTAGCCTTTTTGTTTTCTAATTTCTATAGCTAATGGCATTTCCGTAATTTTGAGCAAATCTAGGGACATCCCACGTCATTTTACACCCGACTGCCTCCATGGCCCAATCGGCAGAGATTTAAGCTTCTATGGTTTCACCATGTGATTTTGCTCTGTTTAAAATCACATTCTACTGATCCTACAGATGTGGGGACATAAAGGTTATTTCATGAAAAGTTCTAGGGTTTACGAACGTGGTCAAAATATAATTTCTAAAAATCCTAGGCATAACTGTAATTAACAAAAGTATATAGGGGCATTTTTGTCATGTCTTAATTTTTAACATATGGCAGTGCCATATTTTCAACGGCAGTGTTACATTATCCTATAATTCTGAGTGTGAAGATCGTTATGGCATAATGCTACCTGAGAAATTCTTACACTGCCTAAGGGGCATAATTCAAAGTTTTCATTACGTTCTGTTTATGAAAGTGGGGATGTTACAATTCCAAGCTCCGAATTCAAGTAGAACGGAAGATCTGAAGTTTTTAGCTCCGAGTTCAAGCAGAACAAGCAATATCAAGTTTTGAGCTCCATGTTGATCGCTGAGTTCAATCGGAATGGACACGAGTTCCGATTTCCGAATTGATCGCTGAGTTCAAATAAAATGGACATGAGTTCCGACCTCCGAATTGATCTCCAAGCTCAAATAAAAATGGACATGAGTTCCGACTTTAAGCAGAATGAAGACGAGTTACGATTTCAGATAGAATGGGAACGAGTTCCAATTTTTTAGGCAAAATGGAAAATAATTTAGCACAAGAAAAATTGGGGATGTTACAGACTTTGCTATTCCTTTCCACTACCTGATGTTTGATCCATCCGTACCTTACATAGCCATCCCCCTGCACATGGCTCAGCCAACTCCAAAGACAAAGACACCCTCGCCAAAGACTCGCTTCACCACTACAAGTAGTAACCTCTATCTCGCTCGACAATGACTCATGAAAGGATGCAACTTCTTCACCTTCATCTTTGGGTTCAAATGGCGACAACTATGCCTCGGCCAGCCCTGGTATGGCTAATGGATTTCTTTCTTCGGAATCTGGTTAAACAAGATCCTCAGATAGCAGATGCACATGTATAGTGTGACCCTTTTTTGATGGCGATGTGACTTGGGCCGCAGATCTAGGTTTCTTTTTGAGACCGTGTAGGTCTACACTTCATGAGCACGGGTCAATCTATTTTATGTAATGACCCAACATATTGTACCTACAGTGCTATGTATCTATGACTCTAAACTCAACACTTATGTATATATGCTAATGAAGGTCTCATGGATGTATGATACTGCTTCTATTCGACTTATCTATTTTCTATTAGTACGTTGAGCCACACTAAAGGCGTATATAACATCAAGAGTAGCCAAAAAATAAAATAATAATAATAATAATAATAATAATAATAACAATAGATATTTTTATATCAAAATGGTAAAACATTAATGATTTTGTATCTAGTTAATAGAATACGACATGGTAAGTTAAAGTAAAGGACTAGACATGATAAATTGTCAAGTTCATTATTATGACTTAAGCATAGTAGTAAACTTGGTGGGGTTTTACAAAAGCTGTATCTCAAAATCAAGTCATTGGTGAACCTTCTCAAGCAGTTAGAACCAGATCATCTTTTAGAACAAAATCGAACATGGCTTTGATTTCGGAAACTCAGCCTGAATGCATTGATGAAGCCCTTCAAGATCAAAGTTGAATAGATGCCTAGGACATCGAAAGGAAGAATCTGGAACCCGGCCACACTCAAGCGCGGCCCCCTGCACTCCAGCATGCCCATGTCAGTGAGAAAATAAAAACAGGGCTTCCAGCCCCAAATCTTTCACCTTCTCTCTCCTCTCTTGTTCCTTTCTCCTTCCTCAAGCTTTCTCTCTCTGTTCCTTCTTCCAAAAATTTCTCATATACGATATGTTTACCATCTTATACCATTATTTGTCCCTACCCACTCTTTATCAGTTATGCTGTTAGTTTATCTACCGATCATTTTTCTTCTTTGAGCAAGTAAGGGAAGTTATACGAAGTCCTAGGAGGAGACCCAAGCTTTCCATCCTATTCCTTTCTGTTCTTTGGTACTCAAAGGTAAGCCTTAAGCTTAAAACCTCTTCTATGTCAAGATTTAAGAAACGTTTCCCGATGGATTTGCTTTTGGGCTTTGATCTGGAGTCCTAGAGTCCCAAATCCCGAGATCTTTCATGCTTGAGGGTAGTTTAAGTTAAGCTCTTATCCCTATGGTTATGGTTAGTTATATTGTTCAATTATGGTGTCAGATCCATTTGTGGAGCGACTGGTTGGCTCAATGGCTGCACCCAGGAGCTCCTACCCTTGCTGGCTAGCATATAGTGAGTGGATAGTTTATCTATAGTACATTTTGCAATATATATATATATATATATATGTATGTATGTATGTATGTTATGTATGTTCCTTTTATATGATATATGAATTTACCAAAGAATTTAGACAACAAAACAAAGGTTCTAAGAAATTAGTTTTCTATGACTGAAAAGCTAAGGAAGAAATAGTTGTATGACATAGATTTTTATGTAAAGAGCATGGGACTAGCTAAACTATGTTTAGTCTCCAATCGGATTTGAAATTGTGATAATTTTCAAAGATATTAGCTGTTTATAAAAGGAAAGAAATATTTGTTTTTTTTAGTTATACCATGTTAGAAAAGTTTAGGTTCATTAAGAAAAAGAGTTTAGTTATATGATGCATTAAGCTAGCTTTGAAATTAGATAAGTTCTAAAGAAAGGAAATGAGCTTTGTGGGATGAGCACTTCATAGAAACTTAGCAAACGGTGGATACGTTAGACTCGGTACCCATTATACAGACCCCGGCTAGCAGGAGAGTTGCTAGCCTGGCATGTTAGGTTGACACGATCGGATTACAGATTGTAGATCGCTAAGGATGGTGCCAATGCGACTTCCCAACAAAGGAATGGCTTAGACCGAGCAATTGTTCTGATAGGTATCCTTTGTTGTCACCACATGAGGCTTGGCTTAGACCTAGCAAGTGTGAGTGCTTTGATAGGTATCCTTTGTTGTCACCATATGAGGCATGACTCAGACCCAACGAGTGCAAATGTGACAAAAGTGGTATCGGAGCGGAGGAATTTAAGATATGTTTTATGAATTTTATGTAAATGTTTAGAACGATTATTTTCTTCAGTGATTTCTAAAATTAAAAAGGGGACTATTATCCCCAGGTATTTTATATGTAAAGCATATTTTCAATGGCTCTTTTGTTATGGAGATATTTATCCTATATTTACTTTGTTGAACGAGTATGTTTTAACCTTGTCCCATGCTAACTATAAGTAAATTTTCTCTCACTGAGTTATTTAACCCACTCAATTGCCTCACCATGTTTCAGGTGTCAAGTTAAGTTAGAGTTCAGTTGCCAGTTGCCTTTCAGTAAGTCCAACACTTGAGTGGGCCTTTCCTTATCATCTTAAGGATCATGGTATAGTCTAGTGCTCCATTAAACTTAGTTACAGGGAAGGTCCCAAACTATGTTAGTGAGGGCCATTTATGTTGAAAAACTTATATGTATATATAGTTTGTGTATACCTATTAAGTATTCAGGGATTATTTATGAAAAAAGCTTAGTTTTTTAGTAATGATTCAGTGGAGGGTTGCTACGGACCCAAGGCTCCCTATGTGCCAGTCACAGCTAGGTTGGGTCGTGACAAAGGTGGTATTACAGCATTAGGTTTCCCTATTGTTAATAGAGCAAATGTCCTTTAGTAGGATCACAACTATGTAAATGGAAGTGTCCCATTTCCATAAATTGTAGTACTACAAGAGGCCTATAGGAATAATATTCTCTTTCCTTGTCTCTTAGTTATTCTAGATATTCCCCCATATTGTGCACATTGTTCGTGTGGTAATCTTGGAGTTGATGCTCCTATTTGATTTGCGATTTCAGTTATAAGCTAAACTACCTACTCCCAACCTATTGTTAGGTTTTAATTCTTTTTGTGAAACATGTAGCCTTGTACGGCTTGTGACCCCATAAAGTTAATATGGAAAGTTAGGTGGTATTGAGAGCAAAGAATATGTGAAAAACATGATTTGTGGCTTGTAATAAGATGTTAGAAGGGAGTAAATGTTTGCCATGACCCATGATATGGCTTGGTGAGTTGAAAGAATAACTCCCATTTTGTTCTCTTTGATATTACCTAAGAGTTTGCCGAAGTTGAATAATCTTGCTTGACCTTGAGTTTTAATATTAGAGGATGTGAAAAACCTTTTGATTGCTTGTGAGTGTGTGAGTTAGCCTTGAGTAAAAGTTTGGCATGGTAGGACCTAAGTTTAATCCAAGGTGTTTGAGTATGATCCGAAGGACAACTATGACAGATAGGACTCATATCCTCATAAAGTGAATAAGTAAGGTCTAGGAGGAGGTGATTATATGACTTTTGGTGCTGGAATTACAGCCATGAGGAGTTCGCGAAAGGCAGCATTACTTAGAAGGTTCTAATTTAATGGTGTAGATACTTGAGTGGATGTCTTATGGTGTTAAACTGGATAAGGTTAAGAGAAAGTTTGCAAGAAAAATTCTCGGTGGATAGTAATAAGTGTTCTAACAATGCTCTTAAGTGATGTTTGTAACGCCCTAAATAAGACCACACTACGCTTAAATTGTATTGCAGTATTTATTAGCCATTACAGATAAACTAGCGGAACATTTGTAATTATAAAATATGTTAATTGTTGAAAATAGCGTAAATTTTTTTTTCAAAATAATACTTTTTAAAAACTGAGCCTTATAGCGCATGGAATTGATATTATTATTATGATGTATGATACTAGAATCCGTGATTTTAATTTGTATCATAATACTATATAATAAAGGATCTATATAATTTACATGGATAACTGTGCATTTATATATTTATAAAAATAAGTACTGGGTGTACATATTTACGCAACTGTATCTCAAAAGTACCCAAGTGAGTCAATTTTGCAAGGCTCTATGCCAAGTTAAACAAAATATATACAGTTATCCTCAAAGAAGTACAAATCAACATAAAAGTTTCTATCATAATCACATGACCACTACCAAGCATGCCTAAAGTGTTGTGGCACCCAAAATATACAATTTTTAAGCCACAATTCAAACATCCCAATACAGACATGCACTCACTAGCTCACAGCTCAAGATCCATATATATATACACACACAAAAGACCAGCCCACACTAAAATCCTAACCTATGGAGTGTGTAGCATCCCCAATTTTCCTTGTGCTAAATTATTCCATTTTACCTAAACCACGAGTTTCGAGTTCCGACTTCACCTTCAAGTTTTCATGATTTCCGACTTCACCTTAGAATTTCACATAAAATGGGATAATTTCCGACTTCCGAGTTCGTCTTCGAATTTCAGCACAAGTTACGACTTTCAACTTCATCTGTTAATTTCCCAACTTCTGACTTAACCTTCAAGTCCAAACAACATGGACGTGATTTCCGATATCCAACTTTAGATCTCAAAGAAAACGGACCCAATTTCCGATCTCATAGTTTATTTCCAGGTTTCAAGCAAGATGTACTCGAGTTCCGACCTCATACCTCATGTTCAAAATAGTGTGCCTGGTTTCTGACCTCCGAATTGATAGCTTAACACAATGGTGCAATTACCAACCTCCGAGTTGAATGTAACGAGTTCCCGCCTTAGAGTTGAACTCAATTAGAATGGACACGAGTTCGGATCTTTGAGCTAATTTCCAAGTCATACACGAGTGCCGATCTCCGAGCTTATTCCCAGGAGCCTTCCATTTCTATTGTCGTTCCTGAGTTTGAATGGGGAGTTCCGAGATTAGGTGATTGTAAGCTGTATGACTTTCAATATCCGAATTTACTCCCAAGTGTCAAATAAGGTTGGATGAGTTCCGACATCCGGCTTCAACTCCAAGCTCAAATAAAAGGGACGCGGGTTCCGACTTTACACATAATAGAGACAGGTTCCAATTTCAGATGAATGGAAGCGAGTTCCACTTTTGGGACGACGTGAAGAGCTATTTGGCTACAAAAGTGGGAGACATAGCCGAACTTCAATCACAAAATTTCAACCAATCAACACTCACAATTCCAACTACCCTCATGTATTTAAGTCAGACTCTCCTTCTCATTTGAGACTGATTTACACCTCTCCCTCTCCCTCTTGCTCCAGCCTTCTTCTTCCCTTCCCCTCTCAACCTACTCTATCAAATCTCCAAGCTTTGTCAAGGTTCCATCAATTCAAACTCAAATTCAGCAAGATCACACTCCAAAGAGGTAGGATTCTATTTCTATTCTTGAATTCTTGCCACTATGGTTGCATGAAATTTTACTCTTCTTCATGTATTTGATGATATATTGGATGTGTATGATGGATTATGGTTGGATTAATATGAAATCTTGAGTTGGAATTAGAGTTAGAAGAAGAAAACTAGAAGGAATGGAGAATGAGGATGCTGTCTTGGTGAAGAGTCCTCGGCAGTCCAGATGGCGGAGTGTATGGCTCTGCCTACAGCTAGTTGAATTTGATGAAACCATTTTTAGATAAAAGTAGACATTCAGGGCTTTCCATAAATATATAATATAAGGTCATTGGATTAATATTGAGAGAGATATGAATCTTTGAAGTTTGACCTAGGAATCAGGACTTTCATCCGGGCAGGGTGACTTGAGGAGCATATAACTCACCCTATATAACTCCAAATTGAGTGAAACTAACTTTTTTAGAAAGCTTACACATAGGGAAACATCCCAATATGAAATTTCGAGTTTTTTATGACTCCAATTGATCCCAGTGGTTCAAGGAAGTTTCCCTATGTCCAAACCGAGCCAAAATAGAGTAGTTCAGAAAGATGGAATTTTAGGACTTATAACTCGAGGTATACTTAAGCAAATCGCATGAAACTTCTTGCAAATGAAAGGTTGTCCTGTTAGCTTCAATATGAGACTAATTTCATATGATTTGAGGTTAGTTTCAATTTTTAGTGAATTTTTACTTCCAAGAGTGTAATTCGGGCTAGTGACTGAATAGGCTGAGACAAAAGTTAAATATCTTGAGTTATATAAATCAAAATGATATGGGACTAAAGAGGTTAGAAAGTAGACATATAAATCTATGATATATCCAAAATTCAGGTTTAAATGAGTTGAATAGAGGTTAAGGTGGATTATGCAAAATTCGGGCAGAATTGGATAGAATTGGCAGAAATGACCAAATTGATGGTTTCACAAGTGTCTGTAAACATATAAGGGTTGAGTTGAGGATTACAAGTTTTACATTAAGAAATATGTTAGATTGATTATACTACTGTGATTGATTTGTCTGTGAGAACTGGTACTATTCATGGGGAAACGGATCTGATCTGTTATGCTGCCAAATTTACGGCAGAAGTCTATGAAACTATGAACGTGTATATGCAAGGATGAATTTAAGTATGAGATGAGTTATGAGAGCTTATGCTATGGGAGATTATACTTTGAATACATTACATTCACATGTTATGTTCATGCATGCCATGCATGCAAGCATAATTAGAATATGATATGAGAAATAAGGTATGAGACATATTCATGTATGCACAAAGCATCTGCACGCATGATAAGATATGGAAAAGAAAGATGATAAGAACTTGCAAGAGAGACGTACTAAGCTACCACGTAAGGCATGGCATAGACCCAGCTAGCGTGGGCCAGAACGGTACTATCTAAGACTTGGGCCAGCCCTCGAACAGATTAATGGGAATAGACCAGTGTGAAGGTCGGGGAAAGTAAACCCGTTACCCATGTATAGGTACGAGCTCGGACCTGAAAAGTAGGCTATTGCCCAGGGGTGAGAAAGGCCATTCACCTCCTGGGGACCAAGCGCAGAAGAGTAAAATCAAGTTGTAGTTAAAGAAAGATATGATTTAAGTTAAGTGCACTTGCATACAGTCAAGTATAAGCATCTATAAGTGCATATTTAGTTATCTCATTAAGTCATACTATTATTATGATTTTGGTTGAAGCATATTATACTATTCATATTTCTATGTCCATCATATAATATGGTAAGTGATTGTTAAAATATAACTCACTTTGAGAAAGGTATCTTCAACTTAAAATTGAATCACTATTTGTTTATATGTGCTCATATTTTCATAATAAATCGAAGCGGCTGGAATGTTTATGATGACACTATGAGATTGGTTTAAGTTTACCTACTGAGAACCCTAGGTTTTCACTGCCTGCTTGTATGTTTTTCTTTTCCGTAAACATTCCAGCACCCAAGTTGGAAATCAAGTGCGAGACGGAACGCAAGGCCACTCATTGGGCACGAATCGGGCGCTAGCCAGATCAAGAGACTATCGAAGCTAACTAACGATTAGTCAGTAGTAGACGCTGTGTATTATCTCAATCACAATTTCTTTTAAAGTGTAATTATTTTATTCTCTATGTACCAAAGACTATTAGTCAGTAATGAAGTGAGCAGTTAAAGGGCCATGTATTATATCTTCTATATTTTAAAGTTTTCTAAACACTGTGACAACCTTTTAATATAACTCCATGACTCGAGCATAGCTTATATGATAGAGGTTGTTACAGAGTGTGGAACCCATTCTCCAACACGAACTTCTCAAGATCCTCCTTTAATTGCATCTCCGACAGAACCTCAGTACTTACAAAAGAAGAACCAGACTTGGCAACATGCACGACCGGATGAGGTGAACTGGGTCAGTCTCCATTGAAGAGGTGGAGAGAGTAGGCTCTAGAAAATACAGTGAATGAGCGAGATGAAGGGGGAAATCAGCATATGGACGATGAGGATCAAAATGCCAACTAACTACTAGGATGCTCAACGGGCGGCGAAAGAAAATGTACAACCTAAAGTTACTGTGAACTATCAGAACTAGCGACTCTAGGGTAGGGTCATAGTGCCATGACCACTCAGGCACCTCCATGAAGATCATTATGATCATCTGCTTCGTCTGAGGATGACATGGGAACACATAGGGATGAGAAATAAATTATTTCTCAGTAAGGACTCCTAACTGAACACTCAATTGACATCATCATTACCTCAGCCACTTTGGTTTATTTAATAAAACCAGTGAACAAGCATAGACAGAATAAAGGTTCCTTTTAATAGCTTTTGAAAACTTAATTC
Organism: Pterocarpus macrocarpus; assembly: GCA_031439585.1. Lineage (NCBI taxonomy): Eukaryota > Viridiplantae > Streptophyta > Magnoliopsida > Fabales > Fabaceae > Pterocarpus > Pterocarpus macrocarpus. The sequence continues at coordinate 33,105,540 of CM062515.1, forward strand.
CAAAGTGGATCAATTTTTATTCATTCACTTGGATTGAGACTTTAAAACAGAGTAATATCACTAGCACATGGAAACATAACTCAAACGCCAATATGCAAAGATTGCTATGCAAGACTTGTGATGCATGCTTATGCTCATTACTCATTTAGTCCTTGTGACTACTCTTTATTTCTTTAGCCCTGGGGCTATCTTTAGCACATGCTCTTACTTATTACTACCCTTGGATAGACTGTCCTAGGATATGAGCTCACTCTATAACCGTCGCCACACAATACTATCTAAATCAGACTTTGGCTAACAAGGGGTTTACCTCTACAATTAGAGGGGTGTTTGGCCGCTACCTCCAAAGTAGAGGGGTATCTTAGGGGTCACCTTCCCTTACCGAAGAATCATGCTCGATTATCTTGTCTGTGTGGGTCACCTTCCTTACCGAAGGATCATTTCCTAGTCTTAATTAGAGAATTTGTGCATTACTTTAACAAGTAGTATTCTTTAAATAGAGTTCATGATTCTTGGCACAACTTTCTCTAATTCTCATGTGCTTATGCATTATGATGCAACACATAAAAAGAAGCTTTCCTGGTGAAAATCTGGCAATATAACGGCTATACTGGGAGAAATCCAAAAATTTAAAAACACTAATAAACAGCCAAAATTTCCCAGTCATATTCATAACATCAATAAAAATTCATCATCTCATAATTTCAACACATCCATTATCATAAATATAACCATCATCATCATAAGGCATAAGTGAAGTACTCAAGGCAAGAATTATCAAAATTCCAAGAATCAAAAAATAGAAAGGCATACCTTGGCCTTCATTCTTTGGCCTCATTGGCCACAACAATCATTCAATAATTTCCATCTCAAATAGCTTACCACTATCACAACCATTTCACATTAAAATAGATATGTAACATAACACTTTAATTAATAGCTCTTGGCTTCAAGCTTTGAGTTTTGTTTAAAGGAGTCTACTCCAAACTTCTTAATACTTTAGTCACAATTAGATTTAGATATCAAGTCTTTTAGCCTATGCAAGGGAATGGTCTTCTACCCTTATTGGCCTAATCTTGGCAATATGCCCTTTTCTCATCATTCACTCTTCCAAACCAACCCTAAACCATATCAAACTTACCTCACTTGATTATATATGGTTTAAGGAACTTGAATTCACTATAATGACTTAGAATACTCCACTAAAACATGGATTTTGTTGACCCTCAAACACATGGCCGAAAATAACCCATTAAGCTAGAGAACTTAACTAATTGATTCCCAAACCTCCCATAATTCACCTCCAACCAATTCTAACCATTCAAGGATATTTCTAAGGTCTATATAACTTAAATATTCAAGCCTAAAAACAGTTTTGGTATCTATTGGGGAATTGTAACAGCCTCTACCATACAAGCCATGCTCGAGTTATGGAGTTATATTAAAAGGTTATTACTGTGCTAAGAAAGCTTTAAAATGTGGAAAATATAATACATGGCCCTTTAACAGCACATTTTATTACTGAATAATAGTTCATAAATTTCATCATCTCTGACACATAGAGAATAAAATAATTATAATTTAGAAGAAATTGGGACTAACATACTACACAGAACTTGCTTTCGACTAGTCACTAGCTAGCTTCAATAGTTTCTTAGTCCGGTTTGCGCCCGAGTCTTGCTCAGTGAATGTCCCAGTACTCCACCTTGCACATAATTTCCAACTTAGGTGCTAGAATATTTACGAAAAAGGAAAATATACAAGCAGACAGTGAGAATCTAAGATTCTCAATAAGTAACCTCGAACAATCACACATACAGTGTCATCATAAACATTCCAGTCGCTTCGGTTTCTTATGAAAATGTGAGCACATATATACAACTAGTGGTTTAATTTTAAGCTGAAAACATCTTTCTCAAAGCAGGTTATATTTTAACAACCACTTGTCATATTATATGACAGACGTAGAAACATGAATAGTGTAATATGCTTCAACAAGAATCATAATAACATTATGACATAACGAGATAATTGATGAAGCACATATAGATGCTTATACTTGACTGTATGTAAGTGCACTTGACTTAATTCATTTCTTTCTTTAGCTTGCAACTTTATCTTGCTCTTTTATACTTGGTCCCCCGGAGGTGAATGGCCTCTCTCACCCTTGGGTAATAGCTTGCTTTTTTGGTCCGAGCTCATACCTATATATGAGTGACAGGTTTACTTTCCCCGACCCTCACACCGGTCGATTCCCATTAAATCTAGTCGAGGGCTGGCACAAGTCTTAGACAGTACTGCTCTGACCTACGCTAGTTGGGTCTATGTCGTGTCTCACTTGGTAGCTTAGTACGTCCCTCTTGCAAGTTCTTATTATCTTTTCCTTTCCATATCTTATCACGCATGCGGATGCTTTGCGCATTCATGGATATGTCTCACACCTTACTTCTCACTAAAAATAGAATCTGGGTGAAATCATACGAAATTTATATCAATTTATAGCTGACAGAACAAGATTTCAAATGAAATAAGTTTAATATCATTTGCATGAGTATATTTTGAGATATAAGCCCCGTAACTTGACCCTACTAGTCTACCCTATTCTAGCCCGGTTTGAACTTAAGGTAAATTCATTGATATGCTGGGAATAATTGGCAATGAATCTGGCTTTGAAATTTGTATGGGATGTTAAATTATATGTTCGCTTTCAAACAGCATTCGTCTCACTCAAGTTAAAGTTGTGTAGGGTGAGTTACACCCTTCTCAACTCATACTGCCCAGATGAGAATGCAGATTTCTAGGTCAAACTTCAAAAATTCATAACTAACTCTATACTAATCCAATGGCCTTATATTTTATATGTATGGAAAGCTGTGAATGTCTAGTTTCATATAAAAATGGATTCATCAAATTTAAATGGCTGTAGGCAGAGCCGTACACTCTGCCGTATGGACCATCGAGGGAAAAACCCTAATAGCTTCTTGAATTCTTCTTGGATTCATCTTCTCCTTGAATCAACCCATCCAATCTTCAATTCAAACGCACATATACACCTTAAACTAGCCTTAATTCATCATCCTCACCCATCACAACATCAGAATCATGGATGAACAAGGGACCCAACCCTAGGCAGCCCCAATTCAAAGAAAAGAAGGAGAAAGTTGAGATTCCTACCTTGGTGGTGTGAAATCTTGGTGGAACTTGATCTTGGAGTGAGGTTGATGGTTGGAGCTTAAGCTTGGGGATGAAAGGAAGTGGAAGAAGATCAAGGAAAGTGGGAAAATAAGGCTGGTCTGCATTTATTGTGGGGAGGCTGAAAATTTAAGGGGAGAAGGAAGAAGAAAAAATGAAAACTTATGAAGGAAGTTAGCTTTTGATTGGTGGAGGCTTGGTGGTGAAGGTGAGGCCAAGTTTCTCCACTATCTTGAGCAACACTTGGCACCACTCATAGGTGGTAGGGGTGGCTGAATTTCAGCCATTAAGTGAGCGTTTTCAATAGAAAATTCTACTGGTTCGATTCTTGCGGTACAATTTACCAAATCTTTACCGATTTCTTCCAAACTAGCAAAATGTTACTAAAAATCCAATAAGATTTCTTGAATAGCTATTCTATTGGTCTTAAGCCTAATCTCTCTAATTAATATCTAATTAACTTCTAATTATCTTTTAATTAATTTTAATAAACCTTACCTAATCAATAAAATCAAATAAATCGATTAATAGCGTAGATTAAACGTTTCGCAAATTCAGAGCCTTTCTGTTTTCTATTTTCTGTAGCTAATGGCATATCCGTAATTTTGAGTAAGTCTAGGGACATCCTACATCATTTCACACCAGACTGCCTCCATGGCCTAATCGGCAGAGATTCAAACTTCTACGGTTTCCCCACGTGATTTTGCTCTGTTTAAAATCCCATTCTGCTAATTCTACAGATGTGGGGACATAAGGGTCATTTCATGAATAGTTCTAGGGTTATTGTGGGAATAAGTCTTTGGGGTCAAAATATAATTTCTAAAAATTCTGGCATCACCGCAATTAACAAAAGTTTACAGGGGCACTTTTGTCATTTCCTAATTTTTAACATATGGCAATGCCATATTTTTAACAACAGTGTTACACTACCCTATAATTCTAAGTGTGAAGATCTTTATGGCATAATGCTGCCTGGGAAATTCTCACACTGCCCGAGGGAAATAATTCAATGTTTCTATTACGTTCTGTTTACGAAAGTAGGGATGTTACATTCTACCCACCTTAAAAAGAATTCTGTCCTCAAAATTCCAAGGCTAAGAATATTTAGGAGTATTCTATTAGCTTATTGGGGTAATCTCTTCTTTGGGTTCGTACATCATCCTAAAATTGATTGTTGGTAATTATAGGGTATTGTTTCAGTACGTGCAAAGAACCCTTAAAAATTGTGTGGGTGCCCGAGTTTATCTCATATCAATGATGTCTTAAACCTTCATTAGGTTCATTGGAGACTTTCCTCATCTCCTTTGCTTTGAACTTAATTACTTTTATTTAGTTGTAACTACCAAATCTTTTGTTCCTTACACTCGAGACCTTAGATATCGATCCTTGAAGATTCGCGATTATAAGGATTACCAGCGGTTGTCATGATCGATGTTAATGTATAATAATGAAAATGTTTGCATTGAAATTTTAGGAGGCTTATACAACTTTTTCCAAGATTCTTACTCATGTGAATACCCTTAGTCCAAAAACAAAATTTCTACCATTAAAGACCTTTAGAAATATGGGCTTAGCTCTCTTCTCAGAATTATGGCTAGAAGCTTTGTCTTAAAACTCCTTTTCCTTATAAACTTCACCTCGTGCTCCATTACTTGTGGGAAGATCTCAGGTCACTCCCACTGTATGGTTAAAATTTATAAGATTCACAGCTCTTCTTATTACCATCCTCTTGTTCTCCTTGATTTTTAGCTATCAAGGTATATGTGATTTGGCGTAGAAATGGGGGTTAATAGCCATATTTCCTTAGCAGAGTTGCAGACTCTTCCTTATCCCATTTCTTTTCTACGAGATACCTTCCTAGCACGCCAAGAGTCCCCCTAGATTGTATGACCGCCCAAAGTACACTTTATCTTGACGATGGTCTGATTTGTTAGCGAGCTTGCCGAGAAAGTTACTTATCTTCCTTGCTATGTGTCTGACTACTATTGCATTGTGATTTCTGGTAAACTCTTCATTACTTCTGTCTTGAGTCTTCAACACCAACTCGAGAAGTTCTATTGTTACCAGGGCTATTGTCTATAATAGCAATTAATTTCGACAAGTAGGGGTCATAGGGGCCCTATCAAAGTTTTTGGGAAATCGATTTAGCGGTTTCCAAGGTTTTGGTCCACTTGACCACCTTTGATCAATGATGAGTTCCCTTATGTTGAGTCTAGAGTGTAGGACTAAAATATTTTCATAAACTGTACCTATAGGCCTTGCTTTGAAATCCTTCCTCTTCTTATGGGCTCTATTCCATTTTTCTCATTATCTGCTAGTCAAATTTTGTGTCGTCCCTATTGAGCTTCTTAATGACTATTGCAATATCTTTTCCCCCTAGAATATGATCAATTCAATCTGAGAAAAAGAATTGTTGAGCTGAAAAGATTCCATCACTCTCCTATCTTCTTCAATTTGGTAGTGAGGAGATTCCTCGTTTATTATGTTGACATCCACCTTCTTCTAAACTATAAATACCAACTTAAGGAATCCCGTGGTTACCAGCACTATATTTCTCATTGATGGTCAATCCTAGTATAATATATATCAAGTTTATGGTTAAACTTTACATTACTCTCACTACTGAGCCTTCTGGTTATCCTTTGTAACATCTTGCCCCTAGGATGTAATCCATTTGCTATGAGAGGTGGAAATGATGGTCTTACTACCCTATTGAAGTTACAATATGAGGACTTCCCAAAAGGTCACCCATCTTAATATTACTCTCGTCCAAGCATGCTTAGCTACGAAACTCTGATGGAACCTAGTGCTTTAGTGATGATTGTATTTAATCTGGCCCAAGGTATGGAGGCTCTTCTGACTGCCTCTAATTTTGACATCGTAACCTTGCCCTTCATGGGGCATGCTTCCAAACCCTTTTTGATCTTATATTGGTGGATCATCCGGTCTTGCTTAGGGTGCATTGGGTTTGCTGCACTTATGACCGATGCCAAGGCAACCCTGCTTGGTATTTCGTACACAATCTTATTTGCACCGTAATCTCATACTAAGTAGCTTTTCTCTTTTTAATAGGCCAGTCAGAAATCCAAACTTCCTCTTTTCCTACCTCGTTCCTACTATGTTCAATTGTTCCTACCTTACTATTGCTCCCTTGGTTTATTAGGATCAGTTGCATACTTTAAGTCTTTATTACTCTCGCCTGAATCTTAATACATTCCTTATTAAGTTACTCCACCTATAGCATATATAATGGTACCTAAAGGCAATTGTTCGACTTTGCCTTTCTTCTCTAAATAGCCTCATTCCTCTACTAATAACATGTTGAAAATGATCCTATCATCCAATTCCTGTCGTGGCTGAGGTTGATAGAATTTGAACATGACTAGATTTTCTAGCACTTCCTTTATCCCTGAAAGGTAGGAAAAATTACTCTTGGTTCGTATGCTACCTCTAGTCTGAAAGTGTTCCTACTTCAGGTTAATAGGAGATATATTGCTTATCTCTCTTGTTACACCTATAACTTCATCTGCTTTCCATACCATGTATAACCGTATCTCTATCTTGATTCAATGTACAGTTAGATGGTTCTCTTCTGATTAAGCTCATTGTTCCCTTTCGAAGCTAAGATTCCACTTAGTACTTTTCCAATTTGCAATCACTACAAGGTTAGTTCCTAGTACCCTTGAGGAAGAAACCATTCCATCCTCTGGATTGGGACTTAAAAGGTCTCCCGTATACCTAACCGAAGCTTCTGCCCTTAGCTTCTTTCACTGATTCTCTGCTTCATTCGTCCACTCTACAAATTTCTTAATGAAGGATCATGTCTTTATAATGTGGTATTACCATAATCCAAAATAAAAACCATTGACTAAATTTGTTGATGAGATAACTTCAGGGTAATCTCATCTATGAAGAAAATAAGGGCACTATCCATGCCACATAAGATAACCTCATCAGTGGGTAATCACCTTACTCCTATCGAGTATTAAAGTTACAAAATCAGGTAGAAAAATCCCCTAGATTCAAGCTAGAGAAGATATTCTGGATTAGGTAATCACAATGAAGCTTGAAACAAGCCGCATCAGGGTGAAGAAGATCCTTACTCAGCTTGTCTCCAACTAAGATCCTGCCCTTGATGATGGGAAATCTTCGACTACCCAGCAACACTTTTCATTTTTTCTTTTTCCTTCTCCCCTTAAATTTTCAGCCTCCCCACAATAGATGCAGACCAGCGTTATTTTCCCACTTTCCTTGATCTTCTTCCACTTCCTTTCATCCCCAACCTCAAGCTCCAACCATTAGCTTTTGATTGGTGGAGGCTTAGTGGTGGAGGTGAGGCCAAGTTTCTCCACTATCTTGAGCAACACTTGGCACCACTCATATGTGGTACGGGTGGTTGAATTTCAGCCATTAAGTAAGCGTTTTCAGTAGAAAATTCTACTGGTTCGGTTCTTGCAGTACAATTTACCGAATTTTTACCGATTTCCTCCCAACTGGCAAAACGTTACTAAAAATCCAATAAGATTTCTTGAATATCTATTCTATTGGTCTTAAGCCTAATCTTTCTAATTAATATCTAATTAACTTCTAATTATCCTTTAATTAATTTCTAATTAACCTTACCTAATCAATAAAATCGAATAAATCGATTAATAGCGTAGATTAACATTTCGCAAATTCAGAGCCTTTCTGTTTTCTATTTTCTGTAGCTAATGACATATCCATAATTTTGAGCAAGTCCAGGGACATCCCATATCATTTCACATCAGACTGCCTCCATGCCCTAATCGGCAAAGATTTAAACTTCTACGATTTCACTACGCGATTTTACTTTGTTTAAAATCTCATTCTGCTAATTCTACAGATGTGGGGACATAAAGGGTCATTTCATGAAAAGTTCTAAGGTTATTGTGGTAATAAGTCTCTAGGGTCAAAATATAATTTCTAAAAATTTTGGGCAACCCCACAATTAACAAAAGTTTAGACGAGCACTTTTGTCATTTCCTAATTTTTAACATATGGCAGTGCCATATTTTCAACGGCAGTGTTACACTACCATATAATTCTGAGTGTGAAGATCGTTATGGCATAACGTTGCCTGAGAAATTCTCACACTGCCTAAGGAAAATAATTCAAGGTTTCCATTACGTTCTGTTTACGAAAGTAGGGATGTTACATGAATGAGGACTGAAACTCATCCTTCTAGTGGCTTACTATAACTAGTTTGATTGCAAAATTATTTCTACTTATTCTTACACCAAACCAACTATAAAAGACAATTTTGACTTCCATATATCATGTATTCCAAGTGGTAAAATTAGTTTGGCATGATTCTATTAGTGAAATAATTAAATTCTTACTTTTCGAAGTTGCTAGTGTTAAGTTTTAACTACCCCTTTTTTGACAAAATCCTAGATAAGCATTCTAACAAGTTTGTATCCATAATCATACTTATATTTAGGTACAACTAGGTCATTTAAACTCATAAGAATCTTAATCCTTTTTTGAATCATGGGGGTTTAAGCCTTAACCTCAATATTCCTATTTTAGCTAGTTTATGCCATAGTTTGATTAATAACCTTCCTAAGGGTTTTAACTCACAAAAATTATATTAGAACACTCCTCTAGACTAACCTAAGTTAAATCTAAACCTCCAACACACCACTATGTTGAGCACTTAGAACTATAGAATAGTGATTCTCACTCTTAGAGCACAAATTTCTCAAGAATCTCAACAAGAAAATGCTAGAAATCCCTACCTCAATCTCCTAGCTTGAAGGCCCTCCTAGGTTCAAGGTCCAAATCTTCAAGAACCGTCCAACCAAGTGGAGAAACTCCTTGCTTCTCCCTTGACAGTAGCTCATGACTTTGAGGGGAGAAAGGGAGCAGATTTTTGCGCTAATAATGGTGGGGAAAGAGAGGAAATGAGGAGAGGAAGAAGGGAGCTTGGGATTTTGAGTGAGATTTGTAAGCTTTAGGGAGTCAAAGAAGAAGAAACGGTGAGGGCTTGAGAGGGAGGGAGCAAAGTGAGGGAGAGAGAGTGTCATGAGTTGAGAGAATGAGAGAGAAAAAGAGTTGTGTTTTAATGGGTGTTTGGTTGTTTTAAATGATAATGGGTGTTGGAAACCGAGCCTTTAGATCAATGATAAGACTTATAACTTGATCCAAGCCTTTGATAAAAGGTTTGAAGTGATAGTTATTACTTTATGTCACTTATGGGTACTTTGTGACATGATACGGGTACTCAATTGTTCCCGGAATCCTTAAATTAAGTAGTTATAAGAGCTTTAAGGAATTTCGAAACGATTTTCAAACTATTTCGGAAATATTTTTACCTAGAACATAATTTGCTAAATTTTCATCCCCAACAGGATATTTAACTGTGTAATTTAATCTATTATTATCTCATTTTATTTCTCTATTTTAATTTTTATTTGTTGCATTTTGGTAAATAATTCTTTTCTATTAAATGTTATTTAAAATCCATGGTTTCTAAATAATGTTAATCTTATTTTAAATAGATTTTGTTTCTAAATAATTTTACAGTACATTATTTATTTACTTTGTAACACAGAGTTGCAAATGTGAAAAAATCGGGGATGTTACAATGTTTGTGAAGCAGGGCTGAGATAGAGATAGATGTTTTGGTAAGAACAACTTGGCAAAGAAAAGAAAGTTCCCTATAGGGAATATTGGGACTCCTAGTATAAAATTTGGGCCAAATACCTCAAGCATGCAACTTTTATGTCATGTCATGTGGTGTTAAGAGACATATGAAGAAAAAAGTACTTGAAGGATCTGTTGATCTTTGCATATGATTTCCTCATTCAAAGGAGGGAGTAGCATGTATGGAGTCACTGAAGTTTAAGGCTAAGCATCTAAATAAGAACATGAAGTTAGGGCATTCTACATGGAATATCCCATAAGGTCATATGGGCTATTTCTTAGGATGTAGTTAGGCGATCAAGACTTTTCAATAAAAATGCTAAGAAGTGAAGAGCACGCAAGAAAGTTATAGGAAATTTGCTTACTTCTGTAATATCAGGAGTTAATGTAAAGTTCATATTATTCAACATGGACATAGTTGGTTCTAGTGCTTGTATAGAGAATACGTTAAAAAGAATTTTCTCTATAAAAAGTTTAGTTGTCAGAGACTTTCCCCCTTTTAGATAGATGTAATGCTCCATGTCGGGTCTAAAGGAAATCTCTTCCTTGAATAATAAGAAATTGGTTCAATAGAACATGATTATGGATGATAACCCCTTGATAAGGGACCACTCTTGAAGTGAAAGATGTGGAAATTGGATATGCCAGTAAGAGAGAATATGCATATATGGTTTTAATGAAGTTCGAAGGAAATGTCGTAGAGAAAGCAAATAAGCTAGATATTGTTAAATCGTCTCCTAGAAACTGTAATAAGAAAGCTTAGGAGAAAAGTAATTTGTGTTTCCTGAAGAAAGTAATCATGGTCAGGTTGATATAATATTGAAGTCGCAGTAGTAAGGAGGGAAGAAAAAAGAAGAAGATGAGGATATGCTGTAGATTGAAATGATGTCAAGGGAGGGTAAGAAAGTAGTGCTAAGTTTAATGGTTAAATCAGAATGTCCTCCGAAGTTAAACCAGTGTGTGGAGCTAAGAAGAACAAGGGAAGTATATTCACAAAGTGACATTAGTAAGGAGGTAGCACTTGGGATTCGATCTTGAGGATGAAATGGGTGATAAATTTCAATTTAGAGTGGAAATATGGTAGATACTGATAAAGAACCTGACGATCAGAAGCATGAGCGGGAAAATATTTCTTGAAGAACTGTAGTGGGAAGAAGAATCTTGTTAAGGTACCTAGTAACTCAAAGTTTATGGATAGGAAGTGTGAAACATATGTTATAATGAACAGTACCTAGTGGAATTATGTTGTTAGACTATGAGACCTTATGCAAGGTTGGTTATAGATTTGGGTTATGAAGAATCTTGAACTAGTTAGAGCTTACTTTGAAGGAAGTAGAGAAATCTAAAGAATCAAAGGAGGAAAGAATGTGACAATCGCTAATGGATGTTTTGATGCAGAGAAAGGTTCTTGTAGTCAAGTGATCGGCAGAAGCGTACCTAGCATTGGTACCATAGAGGTGTCATTACAATTTCTACGATTACCCCAATAGGTCATGCTCCCCTAGAGATAACTCAAAAAGGATAGTTTATCGATTCAAGCCATGGCGGCTTACAATTGCATAGTAAAGTGGGAAACCTTATGTAAGGACTATAAGAGAAGTTAAACCCATGGTGAGAAGAATTGGAATTCAAATGGATGGCCTTGTTTCATGGCAGGAAAGGTAGGTGGAGGTGATCAAATAGTGATTAGTGTACGTCTCCAGGATTCATTAGCTAATAGAGGTGCTTCAAAAGGAATGAGCTTGGGGTTGATATCAGATAAGATTCGCATCTTGCAATCCTATAAGACATGCCTTAGGAAGGAATTGTTTAAGGCATCAATTAGTGGACAAAAGAAGAAAAAGAAGAAGAAAAGAAAGAAAAAGGTTAGAATCCCGTTTTGAAATTCGGGGATCAAATTTCTTAAGAGGGGAGAATGTAATACCCGAGTCAAGAATTATACGAATGGTGATACTCTGTCCTATCGGACTCCGTGGAAGTTCTAAGTCTGAACCCTATGCCTCTTTAGAAGGCTATATGATTGGGACATTTTCGTGCGATCAAAAGTCCTGCTAATTGTTCTTTAGATATCCCCGAATCGAAGAGTGATTTTTAACAAATTTTAGGATGTCATTGACCCTTCCTTTTTTAGCCCAAAATTTTAAAAAAAATGCAAGTTTTCATAAATTTGTACTAGAATCCAAAAGTTGGATTTTGATTCTTAAGAAGCTTGATTTTTCTAATATTTTTATTAGATTCAAATGAAGGATATTCCCTTATTTACATTTATCTTTTAAAGTTAATGAAGAGTAAAGTTAAAAGAGACATTTACATTTATGTAAATAAGTGTAAGATCATGGCTTGAGGAGCAATAGAAATCAGAAGAGAAAGAAAAAAACCAGAATTCTAGAACTTGGGAGCCACGCTCGAGCACAGCTCCCCATGGTCGAGCTCAAAGACATGCTCCAGTGCGGACCCCTACATTCCAGCGCTCTCCTGGGATAGCGAAAAGAAGAATCTGGAACCCGGCCATACTTGAGCACGGGGCCCTATGCTCCAGCACACCCATGTCGATGAGAAAAATAAAAACGGGGCTTCCGGCCCCAAATCTTTCACTTTCTTTCGCCTTTCTTGTTCCTCTCTCCTTCCTTAAGCTCTATCTTTCTTCCTTCTTCCAAAAATTTCTCATATATGATATGTTTACCATCTTATACCATTGTTTGTCCCTACCCACACTTTATCAATTATGTTGTTAATTTATCTACTGATCATTTTTCTTCTTTGAGCAAGTAAGGGAAGCTATGCGAAGTCCTAGGAGGAGATCCAAGCTCTCCACCTCATTTGTTTTCCTTCTTTGGTGCTCAAAGGCAAGCCTTAAGCTTAAATCCTCTTCTATGTTAAGACTTATGAAACTTTTCCCGATGGATTTGCTCTTGGGCTTTGATCTGGAGTCCTAGAGTCCCAAACCCCGGGATCATTCATGCTTAAGGGTAGTTGAAGTTAAACTCTTATCTCTATGGTTACGATTAGTTATATTGTCCTATTATAGTGTCAGATCCATTCCTGGAGAGACTGGTTGGCTCGATGGCTGCACCAAGGAGCTCCTACCCTTGCTAGCTAGCATATAGTGGGTGGATAGTTTATCTATAGTACATTTTGCAATAGATATAGATATAAAATTTATATATGTTATGTATGTACCTTTTATATGATATATGAATTTACCAAAGAATTTAGATAGTAAAACAAAGGTTTTAAGAAATTAGTTTTCTATGATTGAAAAGCTAAGGAAGAAATAGCTGTATGATAGAGATTTTTATGTAAAGAGCATAGGACTAGCTGATCTATGTATAGTTTCCAATTAGATTTGAAATTGTGATAATTTCCAAAGATATTAGTTGTTTATAAAAGGAAAGAAATAATTTTTTTTATTTATTCCACTTCAGAAAGTTTAGGTTCATTAGGAAAAAGAGTTTAGTTATATGATGCATTAAGCTAGCTTTGAAATTAGATAAGTTCTAAAGAAAGGAAATGAGTTTTGTGGGATGAGCACTTCATAGAAACTCAGCAAATGACGGATGCGATAGACTTGGTGCACTTCATACAGACCCTAGCTAGCAGGAGAGTTGCTAGCCGAACGTGTTAGGCCGACACAATCGGATTATAGATTGTAGATCGTTGAGGATGGTGCCAATGTGGCCGCTTAGGATATTATAGCAGAAATTCTATAATTGTGCCTTCCCACTAGTTATGAGTACATATTTTAAATTCCTAAGTTTTATGAAAATGTGCTTTAATGGGATTTCCAGAAGAAATTACAATTTTAATTCTTTCCAATTGACTCTCTGTTCAAGGGCTTACATGAGGCATGACTTAGACCCGGCAATTGTGAGTGCTCTGATAGGTATCCTTTGTTATCACCACATGAGGCATAGCTTAGACCCAACAAGTGTAAACATGACACAAGTGGTATCGGAGCGGAGGAATTTAAGCTATGTTTTATGAAAAAGTTTAAAGAATTATTTTCTTCAGTGATTTCCAAAATTAAATAGGCGACTATTTTCCCAATATATTTTATATGTAAAGCATATTTTCAATGACTCTTTTGTTACGAAGATATTTATCCTATATTTACTTAGTTGAACAAGTATGTTTTAACCTTGTTCCATGCTAGCTATAGGTAAATTATCTCTCACTGAGTTGTTTAACTCACTCAGTTCTCATGTTTCAGGTATCGAATTAAGTTAGAGTTCAGCTGCTAGTTGCCTTTCATAAGCCCAACACTTGAGTGGGCCTTTCCTTATCATCCTAAGAATCACGGTATGGTCTAGTGATCCATTGAACTACAGGCAGGGTCTAAACTATGGTAGTGAGCGCCATTTATGTCGAAAGACTTATATGTATATATAGTTTGTATATACTTGATTAAGTATTCAGGGATTATTTATGAAAAAAATTCAATTTTTCAGTAAAGATTTAGTGGAGGGTTGCTAGGGACCAAAGGCTCCCTATGCTCTGCTCACGGCCGAGTTGGATCATGATAGTTAATCAAGCAAATTATAATTCATTTGCATAGTGCCCCCTCCCACAAGGCCAAAATCAGAAGAATATTATCACAACCCAAACCAGGCCATGACTAGCGTATACAGAATGTCAACCCCCATCAATATCAACTTGCAGCTACATTTGCTGTTGTTGAAGTTGCAAAGTATTAAATGCATCATGTTATGAAAGCTAAGAAGAGAACTTCAATTTTAATAGGACATATGTGGTTACAAGAGTTAAAGATAGGAAATGAATATGGATTTTTTGAACAATTTAGAAGGAGAAAACATGTGTTAGACAGTTGGTAAGTGACTTAAATAAAAAGCATGCATTAGAACCAACAAAACATGTTGGCATAGAAAAGGTAGTAGCAATTTGTTTTTTTTTAATATATGATTGGTCAAGGAGCTTTATATAGAAATACAGAAGAAAGATTCAACATTCTGGGGGAGACAATTTGTAGATAATTTTATCAAGTGCTAAAAGTTCTTAGAAAATTAAGCAATGAGAACGAGTTAAGTATCACTTTAATCTTTGAATTTGTAAGCACGCTTCACTTTAGCCCCTGAAATTTCTAAAATATGACAAAAAAGTTCCTGAAATTTTTTTGAACGTGTCAAAAAATCCAAAATTCATAAATTTCTCATTTTCTCCTTCACAAACTCTAAATTTTTAATCTTTTTTAAACCCACTAATTTCTCTTCCTTTTTCGTATCCTACCTAGACTAGATCGTCTCCACATAGAATAATAGGAAGAGAAAATATAGGAATGAAATAATGAAATATAATAAACAATTTTAATGTAGCTCATCCTAGTTCAAGATTCAAGAATGACTCTAGACTTAATAAGTACTTATAGGCATACTTATGGATATCTCATCATCAAAGAAATCTAAAAGTCAAACATAATCGAAAGACCAATTAGGTGAACTAACCCCATACATTTGTTAAAATAGTTTCATTCCTAATAAATAGAACTTGCTTATCTTTATCTATGCACTAGCCATAGTTTCAAAAGTTAGGTTACACATAAGCGATAATTCACAATCTCTCAGTGGCCAATAGAATGATTTTAATTAAGAATCTCTTAGTAGCCAATAGAATGTTTTCTGTTAATTACAATGGCCATCGTTGTAATGATGTTACCCCTTTTATGATATCTTTGTAACATAGCAAATGGTTACCTAGATGTTGAGATATACAAATTTGTCTTCTATAATGAATTCTGTTTCATACTCATAGGAAACTCAAATAGAAAGAGAAAGTGTTGATGCATTTTGAAATCAATCGAATTTAAAGTGGCAGCATGAACTTGGACAAGTTCCTGATTATGCTAAAGAGTAGAAATTGGTAAGTTCCCTAGTTTGAGGACTTTCTTAGGACCATACTTCTCATAGAACCAAGCCTTCTTAATTTTCATATTAAAATTTAGAAAATTTCTTCTAAAATATTTTTAGACAATTAGACCTAACAAACACTATATCAAGTTGAAAAGTGAGCAAAGGGGATGTAAAGGCCACCAATACTAAGAGGTTCTTAATTAAAATCATTCTATTGGCTACTGAGAGGTTGTTAATTATGACTTGTATGCAGCCTAACTTTCAAAATTATAGCTAGTGCATAAATAAAGATGAGCAAGTTCCATTTATTAGAATGAAACTGTCTTAACATACATACGAGGTTAATTCATCTACTTGGTCTTCTAATGAAGTTTGATTTTTATATTTCTTTAATGATGGTTCTTTATAAGTACGTCTATAAGTACTCGTTAAATCTAGAGGCATTCCTTAATCTTGAACTAGGATGAGCTATATTAAAATTGTTTATTGTATTTCATTACTTCATTTCTATATATCATCTTTCTATTATTCTATGTAAGGAGAATCTAGTACATCTAGGTAGGGTGTGAAAATGGGAGAGAAATTAGTGAGTTTAAGGAAGATTAAAGATTCAGAGTTTGTGAAGAAGAAGAAGAAATTTAGGAATTTTGAACTTTTTTGACACATTTAAAAAAATTTCAAGGACTTTTTTTTTACATATTTTAGAAATTTTAGGGACTAATTTAAAGCTATTTAAAATTGATGCCACGTCAACATGTCATGTGACATGACATGTTAGAGTTCCTGCCATGTAGCAAGCCACATCAGAGGGCTGTACCATGTGGCATGCCAATGTGTCATTTAACGTGACACATCAGTGTAATAACAGTTGACTAGCCATGTACTAAAATGACTGACATAATGCAACTTTTGGGACTAAAGAGTTAATCCAAATTTCAGGGACCAAAGTAATACTTAACTCAAATGAGAACATAAGACCACTTGATTATACATTTAGAGATGTCCCTAACTATATTAGGGAGGATGAATGATATTGGCCTCATTTCTTGGATTGCATTGGGGCTATAAATGGCACTCGTATAGCTATCCATATACCTACTAATCAGCAGACACCTTTTGTAACACCCTCCCAAGTACAGTATTATGCTTAAGTCATAGTATCACACCCTGGAGTTGTTACGGTTACCTGAACGGACCTTATCTGATAGCAACTTCCGCTGCGCTACTCTGATACCTCTCGAACTTTCTGGAGACAACACGGAAAATAAGAGTGAGAATTATAAATTCTCAGTAGGATTCCCTAAGATACACATGTAATGTCATCGTTGTCATCTCCAGTTTGCTTCGGTTTATTATGAAAAAGGTGAATATGCTGCACAAACTGTTTAATTTTACAGTTCGAAAGATATCATGTCCGAAGCAAAGTTCATTTTAATCATCCACTTAGCATCTGAGAGAATCCATAAAAATCCAATCATGAATTATATTGGGACTAATAACGGAAGTACATTAAAGTACGATAGCATCAATGTACTAGAGGCATAACTTCACATATATTTTACTGGAACTACATCATATTAAGATGCCCACACAACATCAATATGCTGAGAACATAACATCTGCACCTAACTTAACTTGTATTTACATTCATGCATAGACATAGAACTTGCTTTTCTTTCTTCATTTCTCTTTTCATCATAAAATCTTTACATGCCACATTCCAGAGTATGATCGCCATGTCATACCCCATCAGAGCGTGATCGCCATGTCACGTTCCTTAGGAATATGGGATCTGCACTTGGTACTTACACTAACTGGGTCATGCCATGCCTCATGTAAGTCTTGGTGTCTGCATATACTTTAATATTTAGTCTTTAATCTTTAGCTTTTACTTGGCACACCTAGGCGTTACGTATTGCCGTCCCTAGGGTGCTATTACTGCCCTTGGGTAGCCTGGCCTTGGAGTGAGCTCGTCAGCTTCACCTGTGACCGTCGTCACACCAACTCACCCGCAAGGGGACCCACGTGCCTCTAGTCTTGGAGGGATCTCATTCTGGTCACGTGCCTCTAAGTGAAGGGATCTCTTTTGGTCACGTGCCTCAAAACTGAGGGATCTCATCTGACCACGTGCCTTCAACATAGAGGGATCTCATCTGACCACGTGCCTCCAAGGTAGAGGGTATCTGCCTTCACAAGGAGGGATTCAAAGTGCAACTGCCTCCAGGTGAAGGGATTCATATCTTTATATTTAACTGCCTTCACAGGGAGGGATCTCAAGTAACTGCCTCCGAGTGAAGGGATTTACATTCATTATACTCATGTCTTTTCATTCTCATACAAGGTCATGTATAGTCATACTGAATGTACCTATACTTCATTTATTTTCATACATCATTGCATACATGATCTTCACGTACATAGTCGTGACATATAAAGGCCCGTAGCCTTTTTGCCATTCTACCGGCACTCATACATATGCTTTGTCCTTTACTTTCATATACCTTATCTCACACTTATGTCATTCTTGAATATAGGTTTTCTATATACCCATTCTTACTCTAATTCATCCTTTATAACCCATATCATCTTCTAATTCGTCCTTGCTTGTACACATTTCCTAGTTTCCTAGACTTCCAGAATTAGTAAAAGATAACGGATCAGTTCCGTCTCCCCATAAATAATGCCAGTCCTCACAGACAGTTCAATCATAGCAACATAATCAACTTAACGCATATATATCAAGGTCAAACTAGCAATTCTCAACTCATACCTTATACGTTTTACTAATACTTGTAAAATCATCAATTGGGTCACTTTTGCCAATCTATTCAGTTCTGCCTGAATTTCATGTGATCCACCTTTATTTCTATTCAACACATTTGAACCTGAATTTTGGATATGTCATAGATCTATATGTCTACTTTCTAACCTCTTTGGTCCCATATCATTTTGATCCATATAACTTAAGATATTCAAATCTCATCTCAACCTATTCAGTCACTAGCCCGAATTACACTCTTGGAAGTATAAATCCACTAAAAATCGAAACTAAGCTCAAATCAGACGAAATTGGTCTCATATTGAAGCTAATAGGACAACCTTTCATTTGCCACAAGTTTCATTCCATTTGCTTAAGTATACTTCAAGTTATAAGTCCTGAAAGTCAACCTTCCTGAACTACTCTATTTTGGTCTGGATTGGACATATAGTAACTTCCTCGAACCACTGGGATCAATTGGTGCCATAAAAAACTCGGAATTTCATATTGGGATGTTCCCCTATGTGTGAGCTTTCTAACAAAATTAGTTTCACTCAATTTGGAGTTGTATAGGGCGAGTTATACCCTCCTCAAGTCACCCTGCCCGGATGAAAGTCCTGAACCCTAGGTCAAACTTCAAAAATTCATATCTCTCTCAATACTAATCCAATAACCTTATATGATATATCTATGGAAAGCCCTAAATGTCTACTTTCATCTAAAAATGGTTTCATCAGATTTGACGGATTGTAAGCGGAGCCGTACTCTCCGCCATACGGACTGCCGTGGAATTCTCACTCAGGTAGCATCCCAACCCATCCATTTCTTCTAATTTTCTCCTTCTAATCGTAACTCTAACTCAAAATCTCCTATGAATTTAATCATAATTCATCATAATGCATCATAATACATCCAATAATTCATCAAATACATAAAAAGAGTACAATCTCATGCAATCAGAGTGCAAGGAATTCAATAATAGAAGTAGAATCCTACCTCTTTGGAGTATGACTTGAGCTAAGTGCTGAAACTTGGAGTGTTAGAACCTTGCTAAGCTTGGAGGAATGATAGAGTTGATTAAGAGAAGGGGAGGAGGAGGCTGGAACCAGAGGAAGAGGGAGAGTGGCGTAGATCAGCCAGAAATGAGGGGAAGGGTCTGACTTAAATAGATGGGGGTAGTTGGAATTATGGATGTTGATTGGTTGAAGTTTTGTGATTGAAGTTCGGCCATGTCGCCTACTTTTGTGGCTGAGTTGCTCTCCACGTCGTCCCCAAAGTGGGATATGCTTTCGTTCTACCTGAAATCGGAAATCATCCCCATAATACTTGAAGTCGGAACTCGTGACCTTTTACATTGCTTGGAGCTGAAGCCGGATGTCGGAACTCGTACCATCTTGTTTATGATTTGAGGAAATCTTGTCTGGTTTATTTCGAGACTTAGAATCAAGGTCGGAGGTCGGAAGTCATGCAGCTGACAATCAACTGATCTCGGAACTCCAAGTTCAAAGTCGGGACTCCTTGTAATAAGCTCGGATATCGGAACTTGGGTCCATTTTAATTGAGTTCAACTCCAAGGCCGGAACTCGTTATATGAAACTCGGAGTTCAGTGCTTGTATCATTGTGTTAAACTATAACTTCTGAGGTCGGATGAAGCATGAGGTATGAGGTCGGAATGAGGGTTCTTAATGTCGGAACTCGGGTGATTCGAATCACATTTCCAAACCCAAGTACTTAAACCCGGAAGTCGGTATCTTACATTTGATGAGATCGGAAACCGGGTACAATATCTTTGAGACATGAAGTCAGATATCGGTGAATTAGTTCATGTTGTTCGGACTCGAATGTTAAACTCGGAAGTTGTAGAAGTAATTTAGATGAAGTCGGAAGTCGTAGACATAGGTGAGACGAACTCGGAAATCGGAGAATATCATAAGATGAAGTCGGAAATCAGGAGTAGTCAAGACTAGATGAGATCGGAATCGTATGTCATGAAGTCGGAAATTATGCAAGATGAACTCGGAACTCGGAACTCGGAAATAATCCCTTCTATCTAAAATTCGAAGATTGAGTCGGGAATGGGATTTGATCAAACTTGAAAGTGAAGTCGGACGTCCGTTGTTGGAGTTGAATAACGTCGGAAATCGGGACGTTACACCTTTCATTTGCAGCAAAGGATATACAAGCACTAATTTATTGGGTGGTATGTGATTTTGATATCTACTTTTCATTTGCATGGCTTGGTAGCTGTTGCCCATGATATTAGAATTTTTTGGAAGCACTACAAAAACCAGGTTTACAATTTCTTCTTCCATCTGTATGTTAGTGATCTTATTTTTCAAAAGATATTGAATTCTATTATGAATTATCTATTGTAATATATATCTTGACTAATTTTTTTTTTTTGAGAGAAAAGCACTTTCCCCTTGTGAACTATAGGTCACATGCACTATAGCCTTGATATTTTAAAAAGATGCAAATTGACTCTTTGGACTTTCCTTAGTGTGCAAATCGATCTTTCTATTAACTTTTCCATTTATTGTCAATAAAAATAGCACATATTCAAGAAAATTTAGGATATCAAGTTGCACATTTAAAAAAATTCAAGGAGTTGATTCTCACATGACCCAAATTTTGGGAGATATAATATATTTATTTTTATCTAAAATGCATATTTAAGAAAGTTTAAGAGATCAATTTATATTTTTTTAAAATATAAAGGCTAAAGTGCATATAATCTATAGTTCAGGAGAGTAAAATATTTTTTTCCTTTAACAAAATATAATTAAAGGATTAGGTCAAGTGTTCTAATTTCATAATAAAAAATTATAAATCTAATAACCAAATTAATAATAATTGGTCTCGATTGATTTTGGCCAGAAGGAATTCGATTATTTAAAACAATCTAAGTTAATATTTTTTTGGATTGATTTAAGTTTTTAAATTCATGGAGTCAATTTAACGTCTCGATCACTGCGACAAGAAGTCCAAACCGAAAAACGCGATGGCCTAAACCTAACATTTTGAAAATTCTGATACAAAACGTAGCAAGTTTCAATAATTTTCCCCTAATCAACTTCGGATCATAAATGTGTTCTTTTTAGGTTAGTCCTACACACCTTATATCAAGTAATTAGCTGATTACGCTATCATTTTTTATTGATTACGCTATCATTTTTTATTGGTTTCAAGTGTCTCAGGTAAACCAGCATTAACGCCCAGTTGAATTCTGCTAACGGATGGGGATTCACGAATTCCTTTGATGTGAGTTAGCACCTGTACCCCATGTGAACTTTTCTTCGGTATCTTTGACGTGAGATATCACCTACCTATGATATGACTAAAAATGCAAATTTTTTCTTTCGCAGGCAGTGAAATTAATGTAGCTTTAACTATGAAAACAGAACAAACCCGACGCCGTGAGAAACTCGTTTGATTCCAGTTTCTTACACAGGCAGGAAAATTGATGTAGCTTAAATTAATTAAAAAAAGGGAGGAAAAAAAAAAAAAAAACTGAAGTCAAACATGTACGCGGTTTGCGCGGGCGAAATTCGTTGATGCCAATGTATATCAACGGATTCCCTACCAAGTGTCCACGGGCTTTGGCCTGAAAAATGAAAAAGGTGACCGGAGTTAATATTTTCAAGTTTAATTATCGTAATCAATATATATTCTACATCAAACCTTTTTCATATATTTGTTTTAATTAAATTAAAAATGATAATGGATTTTGTAAATTTGGGACATTAAAATAACCATTTATAATGAAATATTTGTAAATTTAGGGTGTTTGTGTTTCAACTTTAAAAAAAAAAAAGTGATTGTAAAATTTAAATTTTATATATAATTGAAAAAATAGAAAATTGATTTTTATTGAAACTACTCCTTTTAATTTTTATAAAAATAACTTAAAATTAATTTTTTTGATATTTTGATTATTTTTAATAAATCATACAAATATATAAAAACTGATTTTTTTTAATAAAAGAAGTGATTTTTTTTGTTAAAAAAAAATTTGCAAGCAAACACACTCTTAATTTGATTATGACAAATAATCCTTGTCAATTTTACATGGATGATGTAAATTCTGATTTGTTATATATATATATATATATATATATATATATATATATATATATATATATATATATATATATATATATATATATATAGAATCAAGTTATACAGGTATAATTTTAAACAATTATTATATCATTTAATAACTTTCTATTAATGTAAATATTTACAAAAATTCATTGTTCAATTAGCAATTTTATATCTTATAGACCATTTTATAAAATTTCATATCAATCTAAAATAGCTTAATATATTTTTTAAATACATCGAAATTAATGTAAATTTATCAATCCAACTTAATAATTATGCATAATTACACTACTTAATAATTTTTCATAAAATATGTCTTTTTATCAATATAATTATTGAATTATAATTATCCATTATAAAGATTATTTGTGCCAAAATATCAATAAAAATATAATCAAACAATTTTTATTCCTATATATATATATATATATATATATATATATATAATATGTTAATTTAGATTATGTTAAAAATTATATCAAATAATTTTAGATTAATATGAAATTTTATAAACATGATTTATAATATGTAAATTTTTAATTTAATGATAAATTTTATAAAAATTATACCAAAAAAAATTATTCAATAATATAATTATTGCTTAATATAATTTAATATTCACTATCAACTAATATTTAAGAAAAATCTTTAAATTTTTCTTAAAAAATTTCCCAAAAATTTGTACAAATAGCCTCTCTCAAACAAAAAGTATTATAAAACCGGAAGCCGGTGAGCTGCCCTTCCAAGTGGCTGAATCATGCATTCAATGAGATCTGTAAGTAAACTGACGCGAACTGTTTGATTTTACTGGTTTTGAAATGAATCGTTTGACTCAGATATGTTTATAAATCAACTAAGTCAGTAATCCAAAAGATAACTGTCTAATTTCAAAGTTTGAGGTAACTTGTCTCTTCCAATATTTCACAAAGCAGATATATTTATTCTTTTTTATTATTATTATTATTACGCGATGTGATTATACAAATAAGCAAGTCTCTTTATTTCATCATTCTACCACTCTTGCCAAGTTCCTCAATCCTCGATACGTCCAGCGTGCTTTTGAATTTGGTAATTTGCTTTTCAAAAATTATCATTATTACTTAATTTTTAAAATTTTAAGATAAATATAAAACTATAAAATAAAATTAGATATGTATCTTTTTTATTCTTAATAATTCTAAAAAATTGTAACTTTTTATTATCTAGTTATAATTTACCTTAAATAATTATTAGTATTTTTATTCTGAAAAAAAAAGCCATCAAACAAGTAATATATCAATCAATTTACATTAATATTGTTTTATGTATAAATCTTACACTAATTAAAAGACTCGTTCTGCTTCAATCCCCCCAAAAAAATATATTGTGCAGAAACAAAACTAAAGTGCTAAAAAATATCTTTTCTATTTCAATTTTTATTTTGATAGTTGATCAAATTAATAAAATATTTTTAATTTATTAATGTACCTTACTTTTAATTTTTCAAGTCAAACAAGATATATTTCTAATTTTATTTAATGTTCTTTATATTCATCTATACTTTTCTAATATTTAATAAATAATAAATAATTTAAAAATTGAATATCTGAATTTTAATACAGAAAATCAAACATAAAATCTGTATGAATCATGTGTTTATATTTAAAATACAATGAATAAAAATTAATAATACAAGAAATAAAATAAGTAAGGGAAAGAATAACTTTTAAAATTTAATTTCTATATACTGACAGATTATTATATGCAAGAAATTTTCATGTAATCATGGGCAGTTTCATGAACTTAAATTTGAAAATAATGACTTGGCAGTTTTTGACAAATCCATTAAATGATAGTGTAAAATTAATTACATTATCAATGTATAAAAAATAAACTCTAACTTTTAATGGAATACCAAATTTATAAGTGATTATTTTTACACATGAAGATAATTATATGAAGTGCCATAATTAGTGCCAATGTGTTAGAGAGTGCCTATATAAGAATTTTTTGGCCAATGTGTTGGTTGAACTAGTAAAAAATGGGGCTGAGTTTAAAACACTAATAGAAAGGAGAAATTATTGCATGAATATGAAATCTAAGGTGAATTGTATTTTATTTAATAATAAAATAATATTTCAGAAAAAAAATATATAATTTTTTATCATTACCTGCAGCTGAAATGTTATTCTAACGTTCAATAGAGTACAATCCATTAATAATTTCTTTTTCGATAGAAAGGGGACTCCTACATTTTAGGAAATATAATTACGTGAAGGAAGAGCGCAAAATAAAACAGAGACAGACGGGGTGAGCAGGGTTGAGAGAGAGAGAGAGAGAGAGAGAGAGAGAGAGAGAGAAAGGGAGATATGGCGGTAAGAAATTACTGCTACATGAACGTGGTGCCATTCTGTGCAATGGTTGCAGTACAATGCTCCAGCGTTGTTGTCAGCGTTCTATTCAAAGCAGCCACTCAGAGAGGGATGAATTACTATGTTTTCATCTTTTATTCATATGCCATCTCCACATTTGTTCTTCTTCTACCTATGCCCTTCATCTTCATCTTCAGCAGGTGAAGTCTTATAATTCTTCATCGTAAACCTTGTTCTATATATATATATATATATATATATATATATATATATATATATATATATATATATATATATATATATATATATATTTTCCTTTTACGTTTATGTATCAGTTTATTCAATGGTACAGGTCAATTGGACTGCCGACATTTAAGGTCTCTTTGCTCAGTAGGATTTTTCTCCTTGGAGTGATTGGGTAAATATATATCCATTTTTTTGCAAGAATTGTTCCAAGAGCCAAACTTTTACATACTCAACGCCATATTATATATGAGCCGAGCCGACTATCGAAGGATGGAAAATGTTTATATATAATTTGACTTAATTTGATTAAGAATATACCATAAGAATTCAATTTACTACTAAATTATTCAGTACAGATGCAGGGACATGATTAAACTTCTTTGTATTTGAGAGAGGCAGGTTTTTGTTTCAGCTTTTTGGATATAAAGGACTTGAGTACAGTTCACCTACTCTTGCTTCAGCTCTCAGCAACCTGGTACCTGCTTTTACCTACATACTGGCTGTTATATTCAGGTAAGTTTCTCCTGCAAGTGAAGAGTAGCATACCGCGAATTACATATTCCTAGGATAGATTATTATTATTATTATTATTTAAACTATCAATATCCGAAATCTATTGGACTACAATTGATCTAGTGTTAAAATTAGTCTATTATAAGAGTAAAACTCTCTCAATTGTTAATTTTATCCTTCTAGAAGATTCGAATTAAAGTCTTGTTTGAAAAAATAAGTATTAAATTATTTAAATTAATTAAATATGCACAATTTTTAATAGTATTTTTTAATTAAAGTAGTGCTATACGTACTCATATTAAGATTCATTTTAAAGGGATATATTATAGTATCCCTTAATTAACGATTGAAAAAAAAAAGTGAAATCTACTCTCAATCAATAATTAAAAAATATCTTAATGTGTTCCCTTATTAAAATAAGTCCCAAAATAAGTATACATAATATTTTTTTTGTTAATAAAAAATTCATAAGAGTGGCATATAGTGAATTATTTTTAATTTCAAATATTATGTTCATTTGCAATGATGAAATATTTTGTTCGATAATTTTTTTAGTACATATTTCAACCTATGATTTAATGTATACTATTCAAATCCTTTACTACTAACCTACTTTTAGTAACTTATTTTGTTCGATAGATGATATATTACTAATTGACTTTTCATATGTTATGAGGATCTACAACTTTTCTTATTATTACCACACTATGACAAAGATGGGCATTTTTACTTTGTGATTGACGATGTTCTTTTTTAGACTAATTATTCATATACTGACGTAATTATGGTAATTTTCACAATTAAAAAATTATAAATTTTTGGTACTATGTTTGTAAAATTGATATTTGATGAAATTGAATTTTATTGAAATTGATTTTAGTTGAAAGTGATTGTAAAATAAAATAATTTATATTCAATATTTTTATTTGAAAAGTGATTTTGATAATATTGATTAATATTACTTTAAGTAAAGTAACTCTAAAAGTAACTTCAAGTTGCTTTGAGTTAGAATTGATTTTGGCATTAAAAATCTCATTGAAAAGGAAAAGAAATTGGAAACCAAACATCATGAAAAAAGGCAAAGGTAATATTAATTGTCAACCCCCCCCCCCCCCAATTGTAAAATACCATCGCCCAACCAAACCTGCGCTAAGTCATTATTATATTGGCAAATTTATATTTAAGATTCTACTCGAAAGTGATTTATTGTAGTAAAAGTGTACTATAACTTAAACAAACTTCATCTATAATGTTATTAGTAGTTTAAGTTCTAAAGTTGTCACTTTGAGAAAAACTATACCAAACACTACTGACAAACTAAAATTGTGAGTTGAATTCATTAGGGAATTGTAAGAAAAATATTATAAATTTGCTTTATCAATAAGCATGATGATAATCAAGCCACGGGATACCCAAATAGTTTATGATTTTAGTGTTATACGAGAAAATGGTTTTAATCTTCTACAAATGAGATAAAAATTGAATGGTAACAAAATTTTTAAATTATTTATTTTTTTAATGTTGTTATAACTTTAAGCAAATAGGAGTGGGCAAGTGAAAGTTTGTGATATGAACCCTATATAGAAACGTGACACCTGGAAGAGATTTGAAACTGTATGGCGCCTGCAACCCTTATTCAACCATGCATAAGAACATTAAGATATGTTACCCGCGACCCTCAATTAACCTGTGATGGAGAACCTTGAGATAAGAATTAGAATTCTTGACCCATTGTTTATCGATGAAATAAGAATAAAAAATATTAAAAACTCAAAGTATGAGAGTAAAAAGGAATAAACTTCACAAATGTATTGATCATAAAAAAACTCTAAATTGTCTAAAGGCCAATTTACCTATTTAAAACATAAACAAGGAAAGATAATAAAAAACTGAAAATCCTAAAAATATTTAATCCTACCTAGAAAGATTTGATCTCATCTCAAAAGATTAAATCCCATCTCGAAAGATTTGACCATAACTAATCCTAATTAAAAATCTAAATAACAGTAAAAATTAAACTCTAAAATATCATAACTACCAAACTCCAATTAATGGACCAACTAATTATGACAATGTCTAGCCCAAATAATATAAGAGCATTCCAAATCAGTTCAGTCCTTCAATTGTGGTTAAATTCAACCACTTTGGCTCTATAGTTAGCTCAGTCTTTTCAAAGTAGTCCTTTGAAAGCGTCCTCTCAACCAATCATTGTATCCTAACTTGACGATTAGGACTCCTAGTTTGGTGGTCCCCATTAGTTGGGTAGTTTGTATGAGGTTATATATTCAAATCTTATGGCCGCCCAAGATCATCAGTCATAGGAGTGGGCTAATGAAGGTGATGGATTTTCTTTCAACAGTGCAAAATGTCATGTACCTATTCATCAAGTCACAAGTAATTAGTTACAACTTTAGATAAATTTTATTCATTTGCCATGGGTATTTGTGGTGTGGTTTGGATTGGTTAATTTTAATTTTACATCTGATTCAATCTGAACTAATTTTTAGGAGTCTTAGGGATCAGTTTAATCGATTTTTAATAAAAGAAAATTTTAAGTTTAGTAGCATGTTTGGGAAACAAGAAAAAAGTTGTTTTACTAAAAAACAAAAAAGTTTTGGAAATTTTAATCTTGTTTGGATAATTTGTTTAGAATGGATTAAAATTTGATTGAGAAAATTTAAGTTGTTTTGAAGCAAATAAGTAGAAGCAAAATTTTGGGCATTATTTGTTGATAATCAATTTGCCCAGTACCCACAATGCTATGTTTTTACCAAATTGATTATAAATATCAAATATTATATAATATAAACAATCACTCCATATCTTTTTTAGTAATTTTACGATATAAAGCCAACTTTTTTTCATACATTTAAACAAAACAGATTATCTTAAAATCACTTTTTTAGCTGAAATATCTAAATATAAATTGATTCTTACATACTCAATTATATGAAAAAAATGATTATACTAACAAGTGATTATTGAAATAATTTAGTTTTACAACTTTTCCAAACACACACTAGAATATTATAAACAAAAAATAACTTGAATCATTAAAATGGATATAAAAACAAAAAGTAAAAATGACTTTTTTTTTAATATTTATTCATAAAAGGGAAAGCTTATCTTGTTAAGGGAAGCAAGGTACATTAGAGAACAAGAACAAAGAAGCACATCAGAAGCCAAAAAATATATATCAGTTGGTTACGAATCAAAATCAGCATAACTCGGACTTGGGCACCTTGCAACATTTTGTTCTCACCAGTTATGCATTACTGACATCCACCCTTTTCATCTTTCCATAAGTTCTATTAGAAAACCCTCCTAGCTAATATTTGCATCTTGAAATATCTTCCTATTTGTATCTTGTGACCTGTGAACATGTTTTGTTACATAGGCAGGTGATGCTGCATAGCAACTCGGTTGTCAGGATGGACACAACTTGTGTGGTCTCGTCCTAAAATAACAAAAATGACTCATGTAACACGTATAAAATAACATTTAAGTGAGAATGACACAAAAATATAAAAACTTATGTGATAAATTAAAATTACTTTAAGTAAAAGTATAATTTAATAATAAAAAAATCATATTCTATAATATTAGTCAGTTTGGATTGCATTAGATAGGTTTTGAAAATCAAATCCAAAATCCAATCTAATCCAAGTGGATTATAAAAGACAACCTAATTCAATCCACTTTTGCGATTTTAATAGGTTTTCATTTTTTTTTATCATTTTAAACATTTTGATTGGTTGGATTGGATTTGAACATCTCTATACCAATGTAGCCAAAAAAGAAAGAAAGAAATCTAGTTAGATTAAACTTGCATGCCATAAAGTAAAAAATGGAAGGCAAATTCTGTTATGCATATTGTAAGTTTAGGTATATAGCACTTTTTTATTTAACAATACTTTTGAAGTGTAGCTAAATGCATCTACAGTATGGCTAAATGACACTATATTTAGCCACACTCAGAAAAGTGTAATCAAATGACAGTATATTTAGCTACACTTTATGTCACAACCCAACCCGGCTATGACTGGCGCATAAGGAGTGTCGGGCCCCTACCAAGCCTACCTAAAAAACTTATATTAAAAAAAAAAAAAAATTTTGTGTGAAATGGTAACATTTTTCCAAATAAATTATTTTAACTTGAATCTTTAATTCTCAACTAAGCTAAGAATACAATTATTATAAAATACCTTTGCTTAATCCATACTCAAAAGCTACATAAACCAATTATCCAGATCTTAGGTCAAAAGGACCCTACCTATGATTTAATGGAACACTAACCAAACAATATGCGTAAGCGAGCCAAGATAATCACTCCATTCTCTAAGGAACTAGAGGAGCCAGACATACATCACCACCTGTAGTTGAAAGGAAGGGAGAGGGAAGAGTCTAACTGACTTAATAAGGGATACCATAACCATAATAATATACCACAACTAGACAAAACACACAAGCAAATATATATATATATATAGCATATCACATGAGAGGAGTAGTTTATTATGAGAGTGAAAAGAGAAAATTTGGGCTATATAACCACACATGGATGGTCAAGATTTAAAGTTATTTAAAGATCACATGATCACTTAAAAAAGTCATGTGACTTTATGTTTTAATCTTGACCATTCACATAACATCCAATGGTCAAGATTTGCTTCTTCTACTCTCATAATATACCACTCCTCTCATGGGATATGCTCCCATATATATTTATAACTGTATTTAAACATAACTCAACCATCGGCAAGCCAAACAGGCATACACAAACCATATGGCATTATGTCATGTCATTCCTAATGTGACAACATGCAACTACACCTGGGCATTATGTCCAACATCCCCAGAATGTACAACTATATATGCCTCGGCATTATGTATCGTTGTCCCTAGGATGCAACCCTATACGCGCTTAGGGGTTACATCTCACCATCCCTAGGATGCAAACTATTCTTACAAACTTAGAGACAAGGAAACTTATACATTCCAATCAATCACATCTTTCCACAATTCAGGCAACATATGTCTAGTTATCTTAAATCATAATCCCAAACATAGAAACTGATTTCGTCCATGAATACATATGCATCAACACATCACCTTAAGTTTTTAGCAACCATCATTTCCAAAACAATTTATATATTCACATATAAATATGAGGTTTACATGACATGAACACATGGCATTCAAGATCTTCAGCAACCATGCATTTTGAAGCTTATAGGGACTTAAAATACAATAATGATACTATCATAGCTAAACTATCCACTCATAGAATACTCCAAGATGTGCTCTTCGAAGCCACCAAGCTAATGGTTTGTCCCTTAGGAAAGATCCAACACCATAAGCACAACAGCAAATTATAATGACCTCCTCTAAGGTTTATCGAAAATACATTTATCCCCTCCTAGATTTTAAAATTACACTCGACTCCCTTAATTAATCAAAAGATCATTCAATAACCTCCCTTGCACATGACTTGCATGTGACCCTAAATCTTAAAAAATTTAAAATATATATATAAAATAACTATTTTACCGTTAATTATTTGTTCTATTTCCCATTGAACGCTATCTCCTCTTTCCACGCATTCATCCCACACAATTCATCTCTACTAGAACACTCATCCTCACATTCTCTTTCCTTTGGAAAAAACAACCAAAGCCAGAACCCTGGCAGAAACCTAGAAGCATATAATAATGCCTCTTGAATTGAAGGCTTCAATGAATTCCCACATATTTATAGAGGAAAATGTAAGAAATTAAACAATATAACACTTTACTAAGACTGCAACTTTATAGATCAAGTCCAATCACTAGAAATCTATATTGATACCTTGTTTCAAACAGTGGATTTCCTTCTAAAAATACATTACTACAACCATTGGCATATTGTAACCTGGATGGCTAATGGTTGCCAACACTTTAACAACGTTGAAGTCTAAAATGACAAGACATCTAACAACCACAACCTACCAAAAGGTTAACTTGAGCCTCATAGACGTAATATGTAAATCAACAAAGCAAATTTACCTAGAAAGTTCCTTTTTTTTTTTTGGGTTCTAACATGACACAAAGACTATTGTCATAGCCTTCGTGTTACTATCAAGCTTAACCTCATCAACACCTATATTGCACACCCACCATGACGCCCTAAGCTTTCTATCTTGCAATCCTCAAATCCAATCTTTTAAAAAAAAAAAAACTCTAATTTCTTACTCCGATTCTCCCTTCTCCATCTTTAATCAATGTTGCGAGCAGAGGCTGATTCAATTCCTCTGGAAAAATCTACGATTTCGAGAAAAGGGAAATAGGTATTTAATTTGGGTTTTTCTAATAGAATTTTTTATTATTAAGGGTAAATTGGAATTTTATAAATCATGTTAACATAATTTATGTTGAAGGAATTAAATGTAACTTTAAAATCTAGGAGGGGTAAGTGTATTTTTGATAGAGGTCATGGAAGGTTATTATAATTTTCCCTAAACACAACATTTTAACCAAACATTGGCCATTAGACTAAATGATTAACACAAACTATCATTCTACATCAAAACCTCCAATTTCTATAAACCCTAGGTTTTTAGATTCTCACCTTAAGAGTAAATTTCTAAAAGAAGGTGGCATAATCCAAGATGTAGAAGAGATTTGAACTCAAGATTACCTTTGAGTTGTTAAGGAAGAGAGAAACAAGGTGAAAAGTGTGGGCCTTCCTCCAAGCTCCCTTCTCTTGCTCCTATAGAGTTTGAGTGATGATTAGAATGAGAGTGAGGTTAGACAAGTGGGGAAGAGTGTGATTTAGGGGTGGATTTGAGGGAAATATTGAGATTAAGGAAGAGATGATGAATTTGCATTTAGAAAGCGAGAAAGGGCAAGTTGAAGAGACAGAGAAAATGAGAGAAATGGGGTCATTGGCCCCCTTTTAAATTTTAGCTCATTCTAGTTGCACTATAGTGTTACCTGGAGCTAGAAATGCACCCATACTATCTAGGGGTCATGTTGTAGCATGGCCCCTGCACTGTAATGCGACCTCTTGGCCTCCAAATTCAAATTTTTGTGCTTCTTTCTCCCCCACTGGGCTTAACACCTAGCTAGGGTTCGATTCTCTAATGCTATTTTAAGGATTCAGACATCACACTTTACCAATGTGGTTAAATAAAAGTGTATCACATATCCATAGTTGGTCAGTCACCAATGTACTAGCCAAAATGGAAACCTCTATTTATATGTCTCTTATTATAATTATGCTATTTAATTTGCACTTTATTTTACATGTTTACGAGGTGAAAGTTAAGTCTAAATCTATCTAACATGTAATTCAACTCACTTGATATTTTGTGTGTGACACTACTTTGGAGTTGAACTTTCATACTCCTAGATTCCTACATCTTAACCTTTGATTGTGATTGAAAGAATAGAGAGAAAAGGAGAGAGAGAGAGAAATTTAAGGGTGAAATTTGTATTATGGAGGACAAATCCTCTTGCTCCACGAGGATAGTATTATTTTTTGTAATTTTGACATATTATTAAACTACATTTCTAAATACACAAACCATGGCTTATATGAAAAGTAAACTTTAATATTGTGACTGAGTTATTTTTGTAATGTTAAGGGATTGAAACCATTATTTATAGAGAGAAAGTCTTATTAACATATGTACGATTAGTTTCACACATCTCACCACAAGTGCGAGGGAAACAATATATTCTAAGGGACAATAATTTGTGCGCTTGATTAAATTATATTTTTTCTTTCAAACATAAAAGGTGTTTGATTAATGATTTTAAGCTTAAAATGTGTAAAAATGTATGTATTTAACGCAAATTATTTGTCATTGCAAGTTATTATACACACATATAAAATATTAATTTTGGCTCCTCAGAATGGGTCCATATATAATCCTCACAATTACGTAAGAGTTTTCAATACACACAACACTTATTTAATTGAAAATATTTTAATAGAGAACTTTGTAAAAAAGTTAGGGGAATTCAGTTCAATAGCAGGCAGTGAAAATTTATTTCTCTTTACCTTTTTTATTTCTTCTATGATATCACTAGAGATTTAAGTGTTAATTTCTAAGAATTATAGTGTGTTGGTGAGAATTTCATAAGTGTAGGAATATATGAAAAAAAAAGTAAAAAGAAGGGAAGAAAAAAAGTAAAGAGAAATGCGATTTAATGCTTACTAATACACTAAAATCTCCAGAAAACAACACTTGGTTCCAGTGATATCATGATAGGAAAATAAAAATACAAAAAGTAAAGAGAAAACTTCTTACTCTCCATCATTGATCTGAATTTTCTTGACTTCCCTACACAGTTCTCCAATAAAACATCTTCGACCGAAGAAATTTACATTTATTACGAGGACGCAACACTTCAACCTCAATTATGAGGATGGTAGCCTTCTCGCCTTCAAAATTTTCATTCAGGCTATGCTACTTACCAAATTACCCTGCATAAAAATTCTGCTTAGATCAGCACCGAGTCAAAACATAAATGAAACTTTTTTTTACTAAAAAAAAAACAGTATTTCAGCCTCACTAACAAGGTATGCACATTATTATACTAACAAGAAATGCACATTTGCCTTGCCCTTTGGCGCTGCTTCGTTATGAAGATTATAGCAATGTTTTTCACCTTACATTGTCATTCTTATAACCATTTTCTGGGTTAATAAATGAAGGATGGAAAAGGCAACTTTAACAAGCTCCAGCACTCAGGCCAAAATAGCGGGTTCAATTGTATCGATTATAGGTGCACTCGTAGTAACTCTCTACAAGGGCCCTATAGTCTTATCAGCTCTATCTCCATCACAATCACCATCAGTTAATTCACCACTGGGCTCACCACCATCACAGGGAGATTGGGTTCTTGGGGCCTCCTTACTTGCTGTTGCGTATACTTTATATCCAGTTTGGTACATTGTGCAGGTAAACTAAATTCTCATAAGAAATTTCTGAATATTGTGATTGCAAGCACTTAAAATTTGAGTCAAATTGAGAATTTCCAGAGACTTATGTCCTATCTTGTAGCATTCAACAGACCCAAGTTATGGAACAATATCCAGCAGAACTTGTTGTGGTCTTTATATACAACCTTTGCGGGACTCTTATATCTGCACCGGCATGCTTACTTGTTGAATCAAGCTTCAGTGTTTGGAGGCTAAAACCCGACATAACGTTGGTGGCTGTTATATACGCAGTAAGAAATTAGAAGTTATAGGGTAAACGAGCCATTGAAATTTGAAACGATAACATATGATGTGAACTGTGTAATTTACTTCCTACAGGGATTTAGTGCATGCCTCACCAGTGTGGTTCAAACATGGGGACTCCATCTTAAGGGCCCTGTATATATATCAATTTTCAGCCCACTATCAATCGTCATAGCTGCTGCAATGAGTGTCATATTCCTTGGTGATGCTCTGCATCTAGGGAGGTACAAAACTCATTATCTCTCTTCACTATTACTTTATGAGGTTTAGAGCATTCTCAATATTTCTCTTATATCAATCGTTAAGCCCTTGTCTTATTCTCGGGTTCGGCTCTGTATACATATTTCTTATTGGCAATTTACTTGTCTCAAATTTTGCAGTGTCATTGGAGCAGGAGTACTGTCAATTGGGGTTTATGCTGTTATATGGGGGAAAGCAAAAGCAGAAGAATTGGGTGAAGAGTATTGCTTGGATAGAACAATTTCCCCATGCAATAGTGAGACTCCTTTGTTGCAGAGTCAAGAAAGCAAAGAAATCCCGTATAATTCTTGTTAATGAGTATATGTTAAATTTAAATAGCAGAAGACAGAAGCACTAGAAATGTAAAAAAGAAAAAAAAATACAGCAGAAATCTCTATACTATTTTATTGATATGTATCTAGCATGTTTAATGGTTTTATTATTTACTACATAATACTTTTTTACGGGAAAGCCTGTTTTAGTCACTCAGATAGTAAACATATACCTTTTCCCATATGGTAACTATTTCATTTAAAAAAAAGAAATAAATAAAGAACCTTAAATTATTATACCAGTGTTCTGGGATCATTGTTTAGATTTAATTGTTAATGAATGGTTAAACTTCATCTTAATCAGAGTAGTCTTTATTATGAATATGCTACGACACGAGATAGTAGGGTGTTGGAGGCGTTAGTTTATGCATCATGGTCACCTCCGTTTTTAACTAATGATCGAAAACCTCCATTCTTAACTATTGGATTAGAAAAAAATAAAAATAATCCATAGCTAAGGACTTTTTTGATCCAATGGTAAAAAAGAGGGTTGGGTTGTAGTTTGGTTGGGTTAGATTGATTTTCTTAAAAGAAATTTAACTTTCAATCCATATTATAATCACGTATAAAAGAAATTGAGAAACCCGAAAGTTGGCTTTGATTAGATCTGGTAATCATTTTTCTTTTCTTTTCTTTTTTTCTTTTTTTTTTTTTTTGAAAATCAACATGAAATACTACAAAATTGCAAATAAAAATAATTAAAAATTCTGTGAACAAAAAAATCTAAATCTTGAAAGAATTTAACGAAAAAGGAATTATTAAGAATGAAAAAGAAGCATAGCGAATTGAAATTGTTGAGAAACACGTATGTTAGAGTAGAGGAAGAGAATACACATTAAAAGGGTCGCTTTGGATTGGAGGTGAGCATGACAAACAGTGGTGGTGGCAAACCAACAAGCTATGAGCAAACCAGCTTCTGGTAGATTAATGATGGTGGGGTAGTAGTGCTATGGCTAGCAATGGAGGAAGAAGGAACTGGCAGTAGCGGTGAGAGATCACAAATAGAGGAGCAAGTGATGGTGAAGAGTGACTGGAAGGAGGAACTAGTGCTTGAGAGAGAATTGTGGCAAGAACCAAACCATCGGTTAGTGGCGGCTTGGGTGGGAAACAAAGGGAGAATAAGAGGAAATGAAGAATAGGAATAAGGTTGAGTTTTAGATTTTAGTAATAGGGATAAAAGAATATAATAATCAAACTGACCTCATTTTGATTTGGGTCATTAGGTCGAATTATCAAGTATGTTAGCCAAAACCGTTACCCGAATCAATTACTATCGGTTTCGGTGGGTTGAACTCGAACTGACTTGATTATCCAATCCAACCTAGATATTTATAATTGGGTTGGGTCAAGTTAGTGGGTTTACCCGACCCATGATCACCCACACTAATTTTGTCATCTATTACTAGTGTTAATACCAATTCCTAACAAATTTTTCAACCACGATATCTTTCCTTTTCCTTTTTCAGCCACTATATCTTTACGCAATATAATTGGTCTCCCTTCTAATTTTGTGTTTTTTTGGAGAATACATTGTTAGTGTAAAAAATTGTATATCATCAATCAATTATATTATATATGTAACTTTTGATGTAATTATCATTTTTAATGATATAACAACACAAAAGAAAGAAAAACATGAGTTGAGGAAAAGGAAGAGTTGAGAGAGTAGAAGGGGCAAAGAGAGATGCTCAATTGAGAGACTAATTAAGAGAACTAAAAACGAGGGGTGGGAGTGTGAGATGCAGTAGCAAGTGATAGTGAAAGTAGGGGTAATAACACCCCACTAGCTTAATATTAACCTAATTATCATCAATTACGATTAATAACTAATCTAGTATATGTCACATTGATAAACTTTCTCTAGTTATGAAATTCCAATTTACTTATTAATAATCTCTAATTTGTCTTGCTATTTTTCTAACTCTACTATTTAAGTTGGCTTTTTAACTACGCATACTAGTCGGAAGCAAGACACATATCATATATACTGAATAATATCATAGTCATTGCATGCCATCAAAGTCCACAAGTTTGCAGTCTAGTTCCCGAGCGTCAAGATACAATCATCCAAAATGAAAATGAAGATAAAGTCTAAAACCTAGGATATCAAATATAATACAGTTATCCATTAAAAGATAAAGATACTCCACTTGATCCATACACAAATCAATGGACAACAGAGTGATCTGTTTATCCATCAAGCGAAGGCAAAAGATATAAAGATCCTAACAGTTATATCAAGTACTAATGTAAAATAGTAGGCAGATGTCTTGTAGCACCATGAATCCCTGACCCCTAACTCGGTCATGGATAATGATCATCTCTACTTCCAGTATGATCATGATACAAGCTATCAGGATGTGAGTCTAGAAGCACCAAAGAAAAGCAACGAGACATGGAATCTCAGTAGGAGGCAGTGCTCGCATGGGCCGGTTGAATGCCCAAAAACTCCTAGGTTTTCACTAGCAGATTTAAAAATAAAAACTTATAGGCAACACATAATAACAAATATAGCAGCATACAATAACAGGTATACTAGCAAATGACAATAGTGAATATATATCGAATTGAGCAGATAAATAATTTAAGCCAAATAACATAGGTAAACTTAAAGCAGATAAGGAGTGCAAGTGGTAGAAATAAATATACAAAATGTAGAATATATCATGAGATGCATTTTTCTTTACTTTGTTGGGTCTTTCTACTTTTCTTTAATTATCTTTCACTGAGTCTGTTTGACTCACTCCTCACTCTTCCTCTATTTCAGAGCTAGGTATAAACTACGAGTAGCTCGTATCAGTAGCTAAAGGTATAGAAGCTTCGCGAGCTCGATACATTAATTCGTGTGGGCCTCCAGGTTGTCACTGTATTTTGATCTATGTATAGCTGAGTAATCATATGTAAATATTTTTAGTTATGCTCTATAACTCACATGCATGGTCTGACTTCCATTGTAATATATGTATAGTTATAATAGGTTTAGTTTTGAAAAGTGTATTTATCCTTAGGTATGTTTTGCATGTTCAAAATTTTGAGAGTATTCTGAGAATGCTCGTTGCTCGAGTCTGTATATTGTTGATATTTTAGTTCTGTGACTATACCGCATATTTCTAGCTTGTGACAAGAACTTTTGTACTTTGGAAAACACCCAACTTTTAGGGGAATTTGTCCATTTTGTAGGAAATTTTGGAAAAGACTTGCTAGGAAATAGTGCTTCCTAAGCGCTGGTCATGGTCTCGGTTGACTCGTGACAACTTATATGTTTTAAGTAATAATATAATTTATAGTTAAAACTCACTCTAATTTGCAATAATTTTGTTGCACATAAATATTAATATTTTATTTTTGAAGTTCTTTATATTAAAATTTAAATAATTATATTAATCTCTTAGCTCGTAAAAACATAAAATTAATTTTATAAATTTTAAAATTGTGAATGCAATTTTATTTTTAAAGATAAAAGT
Organism: Pterocarpus macrocarpus; assembly: GCA_031439585.1. NCBI lineage: Eukaryota > Viridiplantae > Streptophyta > Magnoliopsida > Fabales > Fabaceae > Pterocarpus > Pterocarpus macrocarpus. The sequence continues at coordinate 33,144,502 of CM062515.1, forward strand.
AAAATATTTTTTCTTTAAAATTACTTAATAGTCAGGCTTAATGGAAGAAACAACCTTAATATCTTCAACGAAAATTAATTTCACTTAATACTTTATTTGGTTGCACGTAATAATAGTAATATTTTATCTTTCAAACTAAGCAGGAATCTAATTATTCTTTTGCTCATTGAGTATGTTTCAAAATGCTTATTTATCAAATTAACTATTTTTTATCTCCAATAAACACATTCAAATAGGCTTATTGCCTAGAGCAATTAAACAAAAAAATTTAGTATGTTTTTGCTATATCTAATTTTTAATTACTATCATAACCCTCTTTTAAAGATATCTTTGTTAAAAATAATTAATTATCACAAAATATTAACAAATCCATATAATGCACAAATGTTATCTCTAGTTCTTATTATTTCGAACTTTCAATCATTATTACAACTTTTTTAAAAATATTCTTATTTAAAGTAGCTATAGAAAAATATAACCAAACCTGTATAATATATTGGTAACTACTCATTTACTTTAATCTTTTTTAGAGAGGACAAATATATCAAATGCACCCATGCAAACAAGACAAAATTGTCGAAAAAAATGGTAAATGAAACAAATTCTCAAAAATTGCATTTGCATTCAATAATTCAACTAAATCCAAAGTACAAATGCACAATATTTTAATGCAATAAAGTGCTCCAATTTGAAGGTGACACTATTTATTCTCATATAATTTTGACAAAAAATGACTAAAAGTGACATTTTATTTTGAGAAGTAAACAATGCATAATTAAGGTGTATTGTGCAATGTCAATAAACAATAATAAAAAAAAAAGTTAAGGACAAATATTGAACTATATGAGAGTTATATTTACCAAAATAAGAATTTAGTCATAGACAAGTATATATTTGAATATTATCAAGAGTGACTTTGTCACAAAATTAAGAGCTCTTATAGTTAAGGAGGATAAGAAATATATATAAACTATATTAAAAATATTATCTAAAATAAAGTGTTCAATAAATGCTCTCAATATAATTATTTTTTATCCAATATATTGTGCAGAACAATTAAAGAAAATACATTCAATATAGTATTTCAATATCTAATTTTTAATCACTACTGCATCTTTTCTTTTTAAAAGTATTTATATAAAGCAATTATAAAAAAGATTAACAAACCCTTGCAACGCGCAGGACGTTATCACTAGTTATAAACAGTAAGACTTATTCAGGTAATATTAAATGCACGAATTAGCATTAAAATAATTATGTGTATTGTCTAATATTACTGGAATTTTAATGTTATTTTAAAATTTTATAAATTTTTTAATGAAATATTTTATTTAATTAATATAAAAAATATTTATCCAACATGTAATAATACTATTTCAATTTTTAGTCACTTATATATTATTCATACGAAAAAACAATGATAAATAATAATATTATTTAGTAGAGTAAATAGGGGGGAGAGAATATTGATTAGGAGAGAGAAAGAATTAAAATAATAATTAATATAGATAAGATAAAATTATAAAATTATCCAAAAGTATAAGTCCAAAATAAAGAAGAGCGAATTTTTTGTCCAAAATAAAATATAATACTTATTAACTTTCACATAAAAGTATTATATAGAAAAGAAAATCAAATAAAAAAATTGATTAATTATGAGAATAAAATAAATAATTATTGATGATGAATAGCCAAAATTAAATATAATAAAAATAATGACACAAATAGCCATATTGGAAATGGCCAGCACTGCAGCGTCAAGGACAAAAACTGTTTTGGAAGAATATACGTCAGCGACCAAAGGTGCGCAACTACCAGATTTGACTTTTTAGTTTGTTTTGGCCCCTTATTTGGACTTTTGCGAGATTTATTGTAAACTCAACCACCGACCTTACGTTTTCTATTTAGCAAATTGTGATTGTGAAAGGAATCATTTATAAAGTTAATATATGCAAACAAAATCCGTAGTTTGGAATTGTTATATATTTATAATATTAAATTAAAACTGACGATAGTTTTGTCTTTAACAATGCAGCGAAAAATGAAAAGAACTTCAACTTGTGCAATTGATCATGATCCGATTATACTTGTCTATTGCAAAATATCCGATCAACTCGAAGAAAACAACTGCTGGAAATAAGAAGTGGCAGACGAATCTTTCGGACACCTAGGAGCATCAAATCTGAAGTGAGAAATTTTTACAAGCATCTCTACAAGCAAAGAATGCTCCACCAATAGACTTTCAGGATGGCTTGGTAAACAAAATTCTGAAGAGGACTCTATATGGCTCGAATCCGTTCCATCCCATGAAGAGATCAAGAACCTCGTGCGGGATTGCGAACCATCAAAAGCTCCTGAGCTGGACGGTTACTATTTTAATTTTATAAATAATGTTGGAATATGGTTGGTGCTGATTTTTTGCAGTGTGTAGGTGATTTTTAGAAGGCTAACATGACATGGGTCACCCTAACCCCCAAGATTGATGAGGCAAAGGAAATCAAAGATTTTAGGCCCATCAGTATAATTGGTTGCATATACAAAGTCATGGCGAAAGTCCTTGCCAATCGACTTGGGAAGGTGATGAACGGCTTGGTGGAAGAAACTCAAACGGCTTTTATTCAAGGTCGTCAAATTCTGGATAGAGCCCTCATTGCTAATGAAGTTGTATTGGCTTAGGAAAAAGAAGAAAGCTGCTATCATCTCAAAGCTAGATTTTCACAAGGCTTTCGACTTAGCCTAACGGGTCTTCGTGGATCAAGTTATTGAAAAATGGGCTTTGGCAAATTGCGGCGTAGATGGATTTGGTGTTACCTATCAACTGCGGAGATGTCCATTATTATTAATAGATCTCCAACCAAACCTTTCAAAATGGAACAGGGGACTAGGCCAAGGTGACCCGCGATCACCATTGTAACACCCTGTCAAATATAATACTATGATTAAATCATAATATTATGCTTGATTCATTATTTGCTTTATATCTCACACAAATATTACAATATTCTTTTACAATCCATCAATATAGGTGTTACCAAATAACTTTTCAAATACCAACATGCATATACACACATATACTTGCAAATTGTCTTCAGTAGCTAGTCCAGTCTTAGTCATATTCTACTAGGTTGACCTTCTTCAAGATCTTCTGGGCTGTTTGGAGACAACATGCAAAAGTACATAGGAATAAGAAATTTATATTCTTAGTAGGATTTCTAGGTTACTTGGCAATCCATGTCATCGTTGCCATTCTAGCTGCTTTAGTTTATTAGACAAATAATTGTGTTTGCATATAAAGTATAAAAGTTCATTTATTAATTTTTGGAAATGTATCCTTCCAAAGCATGTTAGTTTTATTCACACACTTGATACAAAAGAGAAGTTTCATAACAGTAATAATAGACTAACAGTGAAATAGAACTTATGTATATGTACATGCTACTAACTACTAATGCAAGTGCACTTGTTTTCCTTCCCTTTTTCTAATTTTCTTTGCTCGTCATACATATTTCAGAGTATGATCACCGTGTCACCTTCCATTGGAGCATGATCGCCATATCACACTCTGTAGGATGTGTTCGTCGTGCCACGTTTTTATCCTTTCTTACTTGGTCTCCTAGGAGTATTTGGCCATATAAACTCCTAGGTAATAGTCTACTTCTCAAAATCGAGTTTGTTCCTATACAAGATTTGCTTTCCCCGACTTTTTCACCGAGCTATTTATTCCCCTTAATTCACTCCGAGGCTAGCCCAAGTAGGATGAAATTATACTTTCATTGTAGATCATATACTCATGAACATTATGCTTGAATGATTTGAAATGATAATGCATAAGTTCACTTAATTTCTACCGAAAATTTGACAGCATAATGGCTGAAATATGAGGCTTCCCAAAATACAACAAGTAAACTCACATCCATCCAGTCACAAGAATAAGATCAAATATTTTCATATATCAATATCACATTATATCACAAGGGATTGCATCCAAAAGTTTAGCCTTTGATCTCTTATGACTCATTAGCTTATAATCTTTGGAGCTGTCAAGATGTTCTGTTTGCATCAATTCTGCTCTGTTTCTTAAATTGCATTAAAAATTCATTTTAACTTGTTTTGATAGGAAAATTTAATACATTGTAGCCTTTTTGGTCCCATTAAATTTTGAGATGTGTAACTTAAGTTATTAATGTTTGACCCAAGGTTGTCCTATTTCAGGACAAACTTAACCACCTAAATTTAGAAAATCACTAAAATTTTATTTCTCATCATTTTTGTACGAATTTTACACCAAAATGAAGCTAACTGAATTATCTTTCAATTCCAAGAAGCTTCATCCTAATTAAGTTGGTAGAGCTAAAGTTATGAGCTCCTAAAGTAGGCTGTAACACCCTTTCAAGTACGGCACTATGCTTAAGTTATAGTACCACACTCAGGAGTTGTTATAGTCACCTAAGCGAACCTTGACTAACAGCAACTTCAGCCGTCTTTGCAACTTCTCGAACTATCTGGAGATAACACGGAAATAAGAGTGAGAATTTTGAATTCTTAGTAGGATTCCTTAACTATCATACATACTGTCATCGTTTTCATCTCCAATTTGATTCGGTTTATTATGAAAAAGGTGAACATGTTATGTAAACTGTTATATTTTATAGTTCGAAAATATATTATCCGAAGCAAAGTTCATTTTACTCATACACTTAGCATTTGGGAGAGCCCATACAAGTCAATCCATGAATTATACTATGAATGATAACTGAAAACATATTAAGATACTATAGCATCAATACACTGGAGATATAACATCTACACATGACTTTACTTATACTTGAAATTATGCAGATATATAAAATTTACTTTTCTTTCTTTATCTTCTGCTTATCATGCCATATTCCAGAGTATAATCGCCATGTCATATCCCATCAGGATGTGATCGCCATATCACATTCCTTAGGAATATGTTCTTCCTGCCACATCCCAGAGTATGATCGCCATGTCATACTCCATCGGAATGTAATCGCCATGTCATATTCCTTAGGGTGTGGAATCATTATGCTATATTCCAAAGTATGATCGCCATATCATACCCCATCAGAGCGTGATTGCCATGTCACGTTCTTTAGGAATATAGACTAATCATCATATCTTTCATCATAAAATCTTTACATGCCACATTCCAGATTATGATCGCCATGTCATACCCTATCAAAGCATGATTGCCATGTCACATTCCTTAGGAATATGAGACCTTCATTATATCTTTTTATCGTGAATACTTATATGCCACCATAATTTTTCAGTACTTACACTAGCTGGGTCATGCCATGCCTCATGTAAGCCCTATCCCCTATACTCACACTAGTTGGGTCGATGCCATGCCTCATATGAGTGGGGTGCTTGCATATGCTTTAATATTTAGTCTTTAACTGCCTTCACAAGGAGGGATCTCGAATAACTGCCTCCAAGTGAAGGGACCCACATTTAATATATTCATGTTCTTTCATTCTCGTACATAATCAAGCATAGACATATTGAATGCACTCATACGTATGCTTCATCATTTATTTTCATACACTTCATATCATACTTATATCATTCTTGCATATAGAATTTCCACATATATATTCATAATTGTATAGCTGTTCATATCATAAATTTCTTGTAATATAACATTCATAGTTTCATAGACTTTTGTCGTAAATTCGGCAGCATAACGGATGAGATCCGTTTTCCCATGAATAATGACAATTCTCACGGACAAATCAGTCATAGCAGTATAATAAATTTAACATATCTATCAAGGTAAAACTTACAACCGTCAACTCAAGCCTCATATGTTCACTAACACTTGTGAAACCATCAATGTGGTCATTTCTGCCAATTCTATTCAGTTATGCCTGAATTTTGTCTAATCCACCTTTACTTCTATTCAACTCATTTAAACCTGAATTTTGGATATGTCATAGCCCTATGTGTCTAGTTTTCAACCCTTTTAGTCCCATCTCATTTTGATATGTGTAGCTCAAGATATTTAAATTTTGCCTCAACCTATTCGGTCACTAGTCCGAATTATACTCTTGGAAGTAAAAATTCACTAAAAATCGAAAGCAAATCCAAATCATATGAAATTGGTCTCATATCAAAGTTAACAGGACAACCTTTCATTTACAACAAGTTTCATTTCATTTTCTTTTAGTATAGCTCGAGTTATAAGTCCTGAAATTCGACCTTCTTGAACTACCCTGTTTTGGCTTAGTTTGAACATAGGGCAATTTCCTCGAACCACTGGGAATAAATGGGATCATAACAAACTCAGAATTTCATTATGGGATGTTCCCCTATGTGTAAGCTTTCTAACAAAGTTGGTTTCACTCAATTTAGAGTTGTGTAGGGTGAGTTACACCCTTCTCAAGTCACACTACCCGGATGAAAGTCCTAATTCCTAGGTTAAACTTCAAAAATTTATATCTCTCTCAATACTAATCCAATGGCCTTATATGATATATGTATGGAAAGTCCTAAATGTCTACTTTCATGTAAAAATAGTTTCATCAGATTTAACTGGCTGTAGGCGGAGCCGTACACTCTGCCATACAGACTGCCGTGGGGCTTCTCACTTAGGTAGTATTCTAATCCTCCACTTCTCCTAGTTTTCTTCTCCTAACTTTAATTCTAACTCAAGATTTCAGACTAATCTAATCATAATACATCATATACATCCAATATATCATCAAATACATGAAGAAGGGTAAAATTCCATACAGCCATAGTTCAAAGAATTTAAGAACAGAAATGGAATCCTACCTCAAATTGATGTAGAAACTAGTTAGAATTGAGCTCTTGATGGAGGAAGCGGATGAGGTTTGGAGTTTTGAGGAAGATGAAGTGAAGATTGGAGAAGGAAGTGTGAGAAATAACTAGCTGAGGAAGAAGCACGAGAATAAGGAAGTTAGAGGAAATAAATATGGTTTTGTGAAGCATTGGTAGTTGGCTTTGTGGATTTTGATTGGTTGAAATTTTGTGATTGAAGTTCAGTCATGCCTCCCGCTTTTGTGGCTAAATTACTCTCCATGTCACCCAAAAAGTGGAACTCGCTTCTATTCTATCTAAAATTGGAACTCATCTCAATTCTGCTAAAGTCGGAACTTGTGCCATTTATTTGATACTTGAAGATGAAATCGGATATAGGACATCTTGTCTGGTTTATTCGACAGTTGGAAGCAAAGTCGGATGTCGGAAATCATACAGCACACAATCACATGATCTCAGAACTCCCAACTCAAACTTGGGAACACCAATAGAAATGGAAAGCTCCTGGGAATAAACTCGGATATCAGAAATCGTTTACAACTTGGAAATCAACTCAAAGATCTGAACTCGTGTCCATTCCAATTGAGTTCAACTCTAAGGTCGTAACTCATTGCATTAAACTTGTAGGTCGGTACTTGTAATCATCGTGTTAAACTATCAATTCGGAGGTCGGAAACCATGTACACTATTTTGAAACATGAAGTATAAGGTTGGAACTCACGTACATCTTGCTTGAAAACTTGGAATTAAATTATTAGATCGGAAATCGGGTAGGTTTTCTTTGAGACATAAAGTCGGATATCGGGAATCATGTCCATGTTGTTTGGACTTGAAGGTTAAGTCAGAAGTAGGAAAATTATGCCAGATTAAATCGGAAGTCGAAAATTATGCTAAAATTCAACACAAACTTGGAAGTCGAAAATTATGCTGAAATTCAACAAGAACTCGGAAGTCGGAAATTATCCATTTTATGTGAAACTTGAAGATGAAGTCGGAACTCGAAACTCGTGGTGGATATTATATAGGCTATTCCATACTACCTTGTTCCAATCCAAATAGGACATAGGGTAAATTTAGAGCATTACTGGGAGTAATGTAATTAGAATCTAAATCTATAATTTTTATAGCATAATACTCTATGTGTTAGCTTTCTAATAAAATTAGTTGCACTCAATTTGAAGTTATATAGTGTGAACACCATATTTTGTCCAAGACAAAAAAAAAAGAAGAGAAAAATCAAATCAAATCAAAATCAAATCAAAATAAATGAAAATAAATCTGGTCAAATCTCTTAATTTAGTATTTGTATCCAAATCAGATCAAATCCGCCAATCATCATTAAGGCCAAATTTTCAATTAGGATCAATCAAATTTAATGGCAATTGATGCCTCCAACACTTATAAATAGAGCCAATATTGAGAGGTGGGGGGGCTGGTTTCTTTTTTTGGGGGATCTTTTGGAGAGTCATAAAGTCACGGAAGAAGCAGAGAGTAATTGTGAGAATTCGCGAGAATTATTGATAAAGGTTGACATTTGATCCATTCATAGTGTATTTACTGGTACGTCTCGTTTAACTCTTCATTTTTTTTCTTCCGGTTACACACATACACACTATCTCGTCTTCTCATCTGTCTGCCTGCACCCCTTGATTCAACGCTGCATTGTGCATTGGTTTGGTTTTCACTCAATACAATGACATACTTTCATTCACCACCACCATCAATTAACACCCATTGAAGCGCATGATTGTAATCTCGATTTACCGGTTGATGTTGCCGTCATACACCGCCATCCGCGTTTTGCCACTGATCCCATAGCATCGCCAAAGTTGATAACAATCCTCAGAATCAATGGTTCCAGCTCGTCGCTTTTGGGTCAAGGGTGTTGCCTATGGTGTTTTGCCATCATGCTAGACTTTTGTGTTCCTCTTTTTTCTTTTTTTTCTTTTTCTTTCTTTCTTTTTTTTAACTTTTTTTTTTTTCGTTTCTTTGCTTCTGTTTAAAGACGTTGGTTTTTTCCTTTACTTTTGATTTTTTTTTATATATATACAAAAATAGACTTTTTAATGGTAAGAGCAATTTTTTTTTTTTAACCTCCTTAATCCATGCAACAATCTCTAATATTGATGTATGGCTTGATCATCCTCAAGGATTACAAGAATTGTAAGGGTTTATTGTATAGTTTATGCTATCCTGAATCCTGTGCAAGAGTAGATTAAATTCTCCTTTTCTATTTCTTTTCAATAAAATCAATCCAACCTACAATTATTTTCTACAAGAACTACGTGATTTTGAATTCCTCATTGCACCGGAGGATACGTAGGAGCAGACAATCTCTGTCAAATCAAAATTTAAATTTTCTTAAATTTGGTTCAATTTTAGTTCCTTAAATATTTATAACATTAATTTCACTTCCTTTTAGTTTGTAAGTAATTGTTATATCAATTTCTCTTTTGTAAATAATCATAACATTAATTGTACTTTCCTTTTCTTTTGTGAATAATTGTATATTAATCTTTTTTTTTTCAGGGATAGTTATTATATCAATTTTTCTTTTCTCTTATTTTGTAAATAATTATCATATTAATTTTTTTTTCTTTTGCAAACAATTGTATATCTATCTTTTTCTCTTTCTTTTTTCGAAATAACTATCACATAAATTTTGCATTTCTTGCCTATTGTAAGTAATTATCATATTAATTTTTTCTTTTACAAATAATCATTATATTAATTTTGCATTCATGTTATTTTGTAAATAATTATCATCTTAATTCTATATATTCTTTTTGTAAATAATTGTTATATATTGCGTTTATGTTCTTTTGTAAATAATCGCTATATTAGTTTTGCTTTGCTTTTCTTTTGTAAATACATACCATATTAATTTTGTTTTTCTTTTGCAAATAATTTTTATATTATTCTTTTGTAAATAAGTGTCATATCAATTTTGCTTTTCTTTCCTTTTATAAATGAATATCATATTAATTTTATTTTTTTTCCTTTTGTAAATAATTGTTGCACTAATCTAACTTTATTTTATTTGTAAATAATTATTATATCAATTTAGCTTTTCTTTCCTTTTATAAATAATTATCATATTAATTTTATTGTATCTTCTTTTTTGTAAATAGTTGTGGTACTAATTTTGCTTTATTTGTGAATAATTATTATGTTCTAAAGGGGAAAAATCAATATTATTAAAGTTATTAATTTGCATGATAAGCTCTAGGGTAACCATTGCAAAATGGATGTGTTAGGGATGCAGTGGGATTAAGTTTCCACCCTTCCCTATACATAAATAGACTCCCGAACCCAATTTCTTTAAAAAGACCAGTTTTGCAAAATTAAAGGGTTTTTCCGATTTTTTCCATAATAAAAATTGGTGGCGACTCCATTGAAATTATTTTTCAATATTTGTGTTGCCTCTCGTCATGACACTCTTCGGGCACGTTGTGACAGTGTGAACACCATATTTTGTCCGAGACACAAAAAAAAAAAAAGAGAGAGGGGAAAGGAAATAAAATTGGCCCATTTACTTTTTGGAATAAGAGAACAACCCAATTATGAAATATTTTAACAAAAAAAAAATCAAAATCAAATCAAAATAAATAAAAACAAATTTGGGCAAATCTCTTAATTTTGGCATTTGTATCCAAATCAGATCAAATCCGCCAATCATCATTAAGGTCAAATTTCTAATTAGAATCAATCAAATTTAATGACAATTGATGCCTCCAACACTTATAAATAGATGAAATATTGAGAGGTAAGGGGGCTGGGTTTTTTTCGGGAGGTTCTTTTGGAGAGTCATAAAAGTCACGGAAGAAGCAGAGAGTAATTGTGAGAATTCGCGAGAATTATTGCTAAAGGTTGACACTTGATCCACTCATAGTGTATTTACTGGTACGTCTTGTTTAACTCTTCATTTTTTTTTTCTTCCGGTTACACACGTACACACTACCTCATCTTCTCAACCGTCTGCCTGCACCTCTTGATTCAACACTTCATTGTGCGCTGGTTTGGTTTTCACTCAATACAACAACATACTTTCATTCACCACCGCACAGTCTTGTCGTCCTTGATCGATGCTCACGACCAGCCGCAAACCCACTCCCATCACCAAGCCTCCATAGCCACATCAACATCGACGTATACACTGACGTCAAAGTGAAAAAAAAAAAAAACCAAGCTGCCACGCTCTATTTCTTTTCCTTTTTCGAGGAACGGCCAACGCGTGTCTCCGCAAGTTCCTTTTGTTAATGGAATGGACTATGGTGTATCACTATGCTTTCGGTGCACACGTGTGCCTCTTTCTCTTTTATTTTCTTTTTGGTTTTTTTTTTAATGTTTGTCGTTTCTTTTTAAAACATTGGTTTTTTTTAATTTTTAATTTTTAATTCTGTTTTTTGGGCGTTACTTTTTGTTATTATTATTATTATTATTATTTTGTAAATATAGACAAGATAATTTTCTTTCCTTTTTTTTAAGCTCATATAATAAAACAACATTTTTAGAATTCTTTAATCTTTAATCCATGCAACAATCTCTAGCCTTGATGTATGGCTTGATCATCCTCAAGGGTTATGAGAATTGTAAGGGTTTATTGTATAGCTCACGCTATCCTGAACCCTGTGCAAGAGTGGATTTGTTTTCTTTCTTTTTTTCAAATGAAATCTTTTCATAAATAAAATCGATCCAATCCACAATTATTTTCTACAAGAACTACGTGATTTGAATTCCTCATTGCACCGGGGGATATGTAGGAGCGGTTAATCTCCGTCAAATCAAAAATTAAATTTTCTTAAATTTGGATCAATTTTAATTCCTTAAATAATTGTAACATTAATTTCACTTCCTTTTTCGTTTGTAAATAATTGTTAAATCAATTTCTATTTTTTTTGTAAATAATCATAACATTAATTGTACTTTCCTTTTCTTTTGTGAATAATTATATATTAATCTTGTTTTTTTTTTGGAATAGTTATCATATCAATTTTTCTTTTCTCTCATTTTGTAAATAATTACCATATTAATTTTTCTTTTTTCTTTTGTAAATAATTGCATATCTACCTTTTTCTTTTTTTTTTTCTTTTTGAAACAATTATCACATAAATCTTGCATTTCTTGCCTGCTGTAAATAATTTTTTTTCTTTTACAAATAATCATTATATTAATTTTGTATTTATGTTATTTTGTAAATAATTACCATATTAATTTTTTTCCTTTTTTTTATTTTGCAAATAATTGTATATCTATCTTTTTCTCTTTCTTTTTTCGAAATAATTATCACATAAATCTTGCATTTCTTGTCTGTTGTAAATAATTATCATATTAATTTTTTCTTTTACAAATAATCATCATATTAATTTTGCATTCATATTATTTTGTAAATAATTATCATCTTAATTTTGTATATTTTTTTTTATAAATAATTGTTATATATTGCTTCTATGATCTTTTGTAAATAATCGCTATATTAGTTTTACTTTGCTTTTCTTTTGTAAATATATACCATATTAATTTTGTTTTTCTTTTGCAAATAATTTTTATATTATTCTTTTGAAAATAAGTGTCATATCAATTTTGCTTTTCTTTCCTTTTATAAATAATTGTCATATTAATTTTATTTTTTTTCTTCTCTTTTGTAAATAATTGTGGTACTAATCTTGTTTTATTTTATTTGTAAATAATTATTATGTTCTTAAGGGAAAAAATTAATGTTATTAAAGTTATTAATTAATTTGCGTGATAAGCTCTAGGGTAACCGTTGCAAAATGGATGTATTAGGGGTGCAGTGGGATTAAGTTTCCACCCTTCCTTGTGCATAAATAGACTCCCGAATCCAATTTCTTTAAAAAGACCAGTTTTGCAAAATTAAAAGGTTTTTTCGATTTTTTCCATAATAAAAATTGGTGGCGACTCCATTGAAATTATTTTTCAATATTTTTGTTCTTCTGTCACAAGCTTCTTCTGAGCACGTTGTGACATATAGGACAAGTTATGCCTTTCTCAATGCACTTTGGTCAAGGTAATGAGTAAAATTGAATATTTTTCTTCAAAAATTCATAACTCTCTCATTCTAAATCCAATGCACCTATAATTTTTATGTTGAAAATCTCTTGAAGTCTAGTTTCATCTGAAATTGGTCTCACTTAAATTTGATGTGTGTAGGTGGAACTGTACCATTCGTTGTATGTACAATGCACCTAGGGTTTTATTACAGCATTCTTGCTTATGTTCTATCTTTGTCTTTTAATCAATTCTCTAATCCAAACCAATGATGCTCATTTTAAATCACTACAAATAAGTCAATGATTATCAAATACCATCAAATTGGGATTACATGAAGAGACACTAATCAACTCTAAATCATAAAGAGCAACCAAAATCCAAGACAATCCTACCTAATATCCAAAGCTTAAGTCTTCTACTTGAAGTTTGATGGTGCTATGGCTTCAAAACCTTGAAATATGTATAAATCCTCTCTTGATCTTGAATGGGCTGATGCCAAAAGGTCAAGGGGAAAGGGATTTTTGAGTTGATCTTAAGACTAACTTGAGGATATGCAAGGGAAAGTGAAGGCTTTTGATTCAAAGAGGCTAAGATCACCAAGGTCTTGAGTGGAGGTTGAAAGGTTGTAGATGGAGTGAACGTGAAGAAGAAAATGGAGAGTGTGAAATGGAAAGGGCTGGCCGGAATTTTAAAGGGCATGGAGGCAAGAATTTGTTAACTTGTGGATAAAGTTGGAAAGTTGGAAAAAGAATGTGATTGGTGGATTTGTTTGGCATTTTAAATTTTGTTAAATCTCCAATCATGTGGCTACTATTTAGCCAACATGATAGGGTGAGCAGCTAGTTCCTGGCTACATGTATTAGGGTTTTCAATTGTACTCTTGTCATCCGACAGTACAAATTTCTACAGATTCAATTCTTGCGTTACACTATATACCAAAATTAAACCGATTCTTCTTAAATTAGCAAGACATTGCTAATATTGGTCTTTATAATTTTTTTTTACATAGAAATTTAAATGTTCCTAACCTTAACATTCACATTTCAATCTTAATTACTCGTATCTCTCTTATGTGATGAAATAAATCAATTAACAATGCTAACCAGACACACTCTTCTTTGGGATGTTACAACCATTCCCTTTTGTTTTTGGTTGGTGATGTTCTTAACAGACTATTGCATAAGGCTGTAAACATTGGTTTGATAGGAAGGGTAAAAATTGGGTGTCATGAGATCCCTTTGACCCACCTACAATTTGTGGACAACATACTTCTACTATCAATTCCTAACGAAGAATCATTGCTAAATTTGAAGTGAATTTTGGATTGTTTTGGCTTAATGTCTACCCTAAAGATCAACTACAACTAGTCTGCTCTTTTCCCTGTCAACTGCAATGATGATATAATTGTTGGTATAAACCATAAGTTGAATTGTAGGGTTTCCTTTCTGCCTACTTTTGATTTGGGAATCCCATTAGGTGCAAACCCACGAAGAATTGAAATGTGGAAACCAATTATTGACAAGATCAAGAGGAAGCTTTCTAGTTGGAAGACTGATCTCCTATCCAAGGTTGGAAAATTGACTCTTGTCAAAGCTGTCTGAAATAATCTTCCAATCTATTACTTGGGTCTCTTTAAAATGCCAAAGTCAGTAGCTAAAAAGATTATTTCATTATAGTCTAAATTTTTTGGGGTTTGAAGGATCATCATGGTTATACAATGTTGCTTATTAGCTAGGAGATTATCCAAAGGCCCAAGAAATTTGGAGGTTTGGGGGTTGGTAGTCTTGTCATGAAGAATGTGGCTCTTTTGCTCAAATGGTGGTGGAGATTCTCCAATGAAAGCTCCAGGCTCTGGAAACAAGCGATATGTTCTTGTTGTGACCTTGATCCAAGAAGACCTTTATGTGATTTGCCCAAGATTAGGGGTGGCGGTCCTTGGGGATCTATTTCAGACATTAATGCTGAGATGTTGTTTTTAAATGGCATTAGAAATTTGGTGGGTGATAGTTGTAATACCTTGTTCTAGGAAGATTTGCGGCTTGGTGAGATTAGGCTTGAAGACAAATTTCCAAGGCTATTCTCTATTTCCTTGTTGAAGAATTCTCCCATTTTGGAATACGATACATGGGACGGTTGTGTGTGGCACTAGAATCTAACATGGCACAGGGATTTCTTTGAATGGGAGCTCGATCAACTTTACGAATTGTAGGGTCTTCTAGAACAAGTAAAGCTTATTGATGATCAAGCTGACAAGGTGCGGTGGTCCTTTGATAACTTAGGTAATAACTCTATTAGATCCTTTATAGAAAATATATATGAGACCCAAGGTTTGGTGGCATAAGATTTAATCTCTGTAAGCAGAATCTGGCATAGGATTGTTTCCCCCAAAGCCAAGTTGCTACTATGGTTTGTTGTTCAAAGGAGATTAAATACAAAGGATAGGCTTCAGAGATTGAATATGCCCAAGGTGAATGACTGTAAGTGTTTTGTGTTCGAAGGAAGATGAGACATTACCATACTTATTCTTTTCATGTTCTTTTAAATGGAAAGTTTGGGGTTCTTGTTGCAATTGGTGGGGTATGGATTGGGTTCTTTTGGATGATCCTGTTGTCAATTTTAATTCATGGATCAGTATGAACTCCTCAAAGTAGAAGAAAAAGTTGTGGATATCCTATTTTTATGTAGTTGTATGGTCACTTTGGGATCTGAGGAATAAGGTTATCTTCCACAACAAAAGTGTATGCTGGGAGTCTTTTATGATAGAACTATGGAACAGATGGAAATACTGGTGCTCAAATTAGAAAAACAATTTTGGTGACTTACTTGGCAGTTGGTGCTAGCAAACAGAATCTATGATCTACTACAATACTGTCATAGATCCTCTGCAAGAGACTTGAGGTGTTTGGTTATTTTATTTTTTGGAGTTTCTTATCACTATTTTGAGGCTGTGTTGCTTTTGTTTTATTTGAGTTGTTGCAGCTTGTACTCCTACCCTGCATTGAATTTTAGTGTTTGGTGCCTCACTAATACTATCGAAAAAATAAAAAACTGATCAACTGCACATTATAAAATGCCAAAGGTCTTTGACCAAAAAAAAAAGTCAAAGATCTAAGGCAGAGATTGATATTCTACAAAATAAGTATTGCCCTGTGATTCCCAAATCAAATGCTAAACAAGTATAAACTGACTAAAATAGCTTCTTTTTTTTACTGACTTGTGCAATTTTAGGTCAAGATAAAATTAAATTAATTTATAAGGGAATAAAATTTTAATTAAAGAAGAGTATGTAGAGAGAAAAGGGAAAAAAAAAAAAAGAAAGCTTAGACCTAGGGATGGCAAAAAAACCTATTTAAATAGATATCCACAGGGATTACCCACAATAGGGGTGGATACGAAGACAATTTTAGTCTCCATAAGGATGGGGACTCGATCCCTATTTACTAAACAGGGTAAGGACAAGGGATGAGGTCTGGTCCCCTCCCCTTGATGGAGACTTGCCAAGTTCTTACTTATATGTTAAATTATCTAAATAACCTTAAATATATATACACTAATACACATACCCAAACTCTAGTGAGGATATTTATGAGTTAAATTTTTGTAATTGTCTTTATGATTATAATTATTGTTAAAAGTCTTGCATTTTTCATTATATATTTTTACTGTTAACTTGGATTGTATTGTGTTAATAGTATTATGATAGATTATGGATATTATGTGTATTTTATTTAGGTTTAAAAGTATTTTTTTAATGTAATTTTCTCTCTTTTTTTAATTTTCCTAAAATTTTGCATAAACTCACAGGTATCCGCGGGGATTTAAATTCCTATGAGGAAAAGGGAATGGGGCCCCTTGATGGCGATGGGGACAAGGGGCGGGGGCATGTCCTTGCCCGCATGAATAGCATTGCCATCCCTACTTAGACCACTAACACCTTAAGTGGTGTGAACCACCTTAAGCCCGTCTCTTTTCTTCTTATTCCTTCCATGGTACACTCTCTGTCACTATTCTCCTTTCTTCTTTTTGTTCACTCTTCGCATCTCCTTCTCACTACACATCTCTTCCTTACTCCCTCTCAATCTCCCTCTCTTCCTTTAACCCTCACTATCTCGCATTTCTCTCTCTCTCTCTCTCTCTCTCATCCTCCTTTATTTTGCCTCCCTCTCTACCGCACCCCCCTTAGCTCTCTCTCTCTCTCTCTCTATCTCTATCTCCATTTTGCTTCCTTGTTTAGGTGGTTGGGTTGTTTTGCTTCTTTTAGAAACCAACCCATAGCCTTTGGCAAGACCCTTTCTCTTATTGCCTATGTTCTTTTTTCATGGAAGACAATTGTTCACTTGTCTAGGAATAAACACTAGAAGCTCTAATTGTTTGGATTATTGGTATATATAATAAGATTTTCATAGTTTATGATCAAATTTTGATTCTTGAGGGTTGAAGGTTAGTTTTAGAGTCAAACTTGATTGGTGAAGATTAAATTGATCTTAGTTGATAGTTTTAATTTTAGGGCATGTGTATGAAGTTGTTTAAATGCTTTTGTGTACTAAAGGGATTAACATATAATTATGGATCTTTATGTTATATAGTTTAATATCTTATAATGTTTATTAAGGTATTTATGTTAGTAGCTTTTAATCAATTTTTAAATCTTAGGTACTATGGATACTTATAAGTGAACTAATTTGTTATCAAGTGACCTCAAGAACTCAAGAACTCAAGAGGGGGTGAATTGAGTTTTAAACTTTTTGCAAACATTTTCTCAAAAAAACTTTTTGGAACGTTTCTTAAAGTAATTGATTAAGGACTTAATTAGATGGATGAGGATATGAAAGATTTTACACAAGTTTTTCCAAAACACTTTAATAATGAGAGGAATCAAGATATTGAATTTAACTTGCAATAATGTCAAGAGATAGGGATAAAGAGATACAAACTCGGATTTATCCCGGTTCAATCACCCCTTGTGACCTACATTCAATTCCCAAGCAATTTACTCGGGATTTTTCACTATATCCAATCTTCAATGTGTGTTTGGAAATCTTTTCAACCTTTGAGCACTCTCACCCTAGTGTATAAGTCACTTAAAAAACAAAGGGGTACCTCACCTTTTTCTCTCTTGAAGGATGCCTCACTCTCTTACAATTAAAGGAAATAAATGTAGAAAGACATTGTTCTTTTAAAGAACAAATGTTACAAGTTGAAGCACTATGGAGCTTTTCAAATAATAACTCTCTTTGGCCACAAAAACTAAGTAGAAAATCAAAGTATAGAAATAACAATTAAGAGTGTTTGATCCTTGATTGTTTTGGTCTAAAAATCTGTCAAAGAGTAAGTATAAGCTTGTAATTTGTACTAGCCATTTGAGAAAATTACCCAACAAATATGAGTTTTAAGAA
This sequence comes from Pterocarpus macrocarpus, assembly GCA_031439585.1. Classification (NCBI taxonomy): domain Eukaryota; kingdom Viridiplantae; phylum Streptophyta; class Magnoliopsida; order Fabales; family Fabaceae; genus Pterocarpus; species Pterocarpus macrocarpus. The sequence continues at coordinate 33,162,717 of CM062515.1, forward strand.
CTAGCCATTTATGTAGTTAGGGCTCACTATAATCGATTACAGGCATATGGTAATGGATTACCATGAACAAAAACACATTTATGGACATGTCTATGAAGATGGTAATCAATTATAAACTTCGTCACCGATTATTGGCTTAAATCCAGAACCTGTAATTAATGCAAAAATTGTTTTAATCGATTATCAGAAAAATAGAGAGCGTTGTAATCAATTACAATCTCGTGGTAATCAATTACTTGCTTTAGAAATATAGTTTTAACAACTTTATGAAAACTTTAGCAAACTTAATAGATTGGAAGCATTATTTAATCGATTAGCCCCTTCCAAAACATGAATTTTCTCACTTTAAAACTAAGTTTTCCATAGGCTAAGTTTTAATACATGTTGTTTGTAAATTCAAAAATATTTTTAAAGATCAATAACTTGTCTAAAACATTTTTCAAAATTAATTTTGACTTTTCAAAAAGATTAGCCATGAGAGTTATTAAAGAAAAAGTTTTAACATCAAGAACCTAAGTCCTATAAATCTATACCATTTGAGCCTTGGACTTGGTCTTCTTCAAGTAACCTTATACTTTTGGATTGAAATAATCATTCTTTTGGCAACATCAAAACCTACAACACAAGCACTCACATTACAAACATCATAAGTGAGGAGAAAAGTAGAGATAACATAGTATATAAGAATATCTGTGTTAACTCCCCCTAAGAATATGCATGGATTCAATCAAAAGATTAAACATCTATATGCTCTCCCTCAATTTATGTCGTCTTCCTCACCATGACTTCTCCCCCTTTTGGCATTATCAAAAAGAGACAGTAAAACCATACATCTAGAAGTACAAACAACATAAGACCATTCATCATAGAAGTCATGGGATACTTTCAGAGTCATCTAGGAGTTGTATTCTCATTTGTGTACATGACAGGTAAAGACCATCTTTTTCACTTGCTTTTGTTGGATAATCCTTTGTTTGCAGATTCTTATTATAATAATAAGTTTCTCTATCAGTCTAGCTATGTACCTTACATTGTAAGGCAAATGTGTTCTCTTCTAAATGGCTTCCTTGATTGGAAGTGGTATATGCCCATATTAGGGGATGTTTCAGACAGTACTTCACCAAAGCAAAAACAAAAGAGATGAACTCCTATATATAAGAAATATAGAATTGGATATGTACAGATATTATATATGTGTTTTAATTATGAGAAAGAATGCTTTATATGTGAATTACTAGATAGTGCTCTAAGAACCCCAATTTTATGTATGTTGGTTGGCTGTCTAGAACAAGTTTGGCTAATTTGAGGAAGCTAAACAAGTAGGGGAAACTCTGTCTATTCTTTTGTAAAATTAATTAAATAGGCTTGCTAGATATCTGTTACCCCTAAGTGCCGGTCACTACTCTAAGGTGGGTCATGACAGTTGCACTTCACTTTAATAGCAACTAATCACTTTTTAGTGAGTAATATAGCTTGTAAATAAAATAAAAAAAATTAATACTAAGAATTATTAGGAAATAATATATTTTGATTCTCAAAAGATTTGTATAATATCAATTTAGTCATTTTTTAGATTTTTGATATCAAATAGGTCCCTGAAAGATCAAATGTGATATTACATTGATCCCTAAAAGGTTTTGAAACCAAATGGGCCCTCAAAAGTTCAAATGTGATGTTAAATATGCCTCTAAAAGTTAAAATGTGATATTATTTTACTCCTTTCAAAAGAAGTTTTTAGGGACATATTTGATGTCACATATATTTTTCAAGGATTAAAGTGATACTATATTTTAACTTTCAGCAACATATTTGATGTTAACTAACTTTTGAAGACTAATACGATGTCACATGTTAGCTTTTAGGAACTTATTTGATATAAATAAATTTTCATAAATTAAATTTATGTCACACAAATTTTTCTAGAGTCAAAATACAAATATAATCTAATTTTTTTTTAAATATATAATTAAATTGAGTTCAAACACTTCCAATAAGAGAAGAGCCAAGGTAACATAAGTTCACAAGAGTTGTATACAAAAACAAGCTCAAAAAGAATAATTGAATCAGGCCATGTGAAGAGAATAAAGAGTACCAAGAGAGCATCCACCAGGAACTGCCGTCAAACTATCCAGCTCAAGGCCATCAACAGCAAAACTCCCGGGGGAAACACCACCAGCGCAATATATGTCATAAGAAGAAGCATCCGCCTGTAATTACCAAATCCATACATCCACCATTTGGAAACCGTCAGTGCGGGACAGACAAAGCAAATAGCCATCCAGTTTGTCTTCAAATTGCAGCCAACACACAAAGTAGGATGCTTTCGATCTCGCCGCTTGACCTTGATATTATTTTAAATTAAATATTATTTTCTCGTAGTATTTGAGATTAATTTTCTATAAAAAATTTAATTATTATATATTAATTGTATAAAAAAATTTTATAATATTATTTAATTAAATACTTATATTTATATAATTTTTAAAATAATAAATAATTAAATTAAATATTTTTATTAATATAATAATATATAATTAAATATTTATATAAAAAAAAATTTTACGCTACCGGTATACACAAATCAAATCCTTTTATAAATACTAAAATAACATGTGCAAAATAAGACAAATAAAGGTTGAAACCCACCCCAATTCGAGAGAGAGAGAGAGAGAGAGAACGATGACAGGGAGGTATTGTTACAAGGACGTGCTTCCATTCTCTGCAATGGTTGCAGTGGAGTGTACCAACGTCGGAGTCAACGTTCTATTCAAAGAAGCTACTCAGAAGGGGCTGAGTTACTATGCCTTCATCGTTTATTCCTATGCGGTCTCCACCCTTGTTCTGTTTTTGCCTCTGCCCTTCATCTTCCAATGGTGCTGTATTACATCTTCATTACTTCGTATAAACCAAATCGATTCGTCTTTGTAAATCCATGTTGTCTTTTTTTTCTATTCATTCTTTCGACGTGAATTTGTGCAGTTCAAGAGGGCTTCCTCCATTCAAGGTGTCTCTGATCTTCAGAATTTTCCTCCTTGGTGCGATTGGGTAAGGCATAACAGTGCACATCGAAGTCATAAGGTTTTTTAACATTTGATAATTTCTTACAAAAAAAAATGCAATTCAAGTGTTGAATATTGATCTTCATTTGTTTTGCTTTTTGTATTCGTTGAGTGAGGCAGATTTGTAGCTCAGCTTTGTGGATACAAAGGACTTCAGTACACTTCACCGACTCTCTTTTCTGCTCTCAGCAACCTTATACCGGCTTTTACCTTCATACTTGCGGTCTTTTTCAGGTGCCTATCTCTCTCCTTTCAACCTTGAGCACTGCGAAAATCCCCTGCTTTATACCAATTAGGATCTTATGAATGCTTATTAGTCAATTTCAATCTTGATGCCTTTTAAACATTAAAGTCATTTAATACTTGGATGATTTTAAAGTTCAGCAATCTCCATTGCTTCCCATCGAATCAAGCCCGCGATGCAAACTTTATTATATCATAAATTTTATTCAATTTAAGTTTAGATTCATGTCTAGAATTTACGTCTGAGTCCATTTAAAAAAACAAAAAAGATTTACGTCTCATAGGGTGATCTATATTCAATTTAAATGAGATATATTATTTGCAGATAATAAGTTAGATATTTGAATTGATATTAGGTGATAGTAATTTAAATAAGTGTGAATTTATAAATGTTAAATTGATATATTATTTTTAATAATAAATATGTAATAATTGTAATTTAAATAAGTATTAAATTTTAATTATATAAATATTAAATTGATATATTTATCTTTATGCATAGTATATATCCAATTATCAATTGATATTTATGATTGTCGATTAAGTATCTAACTCATTATATGCAAACCAATTTCTCATTTTGAACTCTCCTGCAAGAATAGCGGAAAGTCCCAACAAACACGAATTGGCTAGGGTCTCTTCTTCTTCAGAACTACTATGACAGTAAAGGTTCCTTATAGCTATTGTAAAACAAATTTATGCGACATTCTTACTGACATCACACACTCACCAAATAAGCTAAAGCCTAATAAATTGGATGAATAATACAGAACATTTTATTTTCATGTCACATCTTAGTTTAGTAAGCGATATTAAATAGAATAAGCTTTATAGATTGCAATCATTTTGGGCCCAACTAATAATGATGTTTAAATATAAAAAGGACCATCTCACGGACTCACAAAATAAAGAAAAGAGAAAGACATGAACATGCTGTCATGAAAAAGAAAGACGTCGTACATAAAAAATTGATTATTTTTTATAAAGTCAAAAAGTTTGTTTAATTGACTTGGGGAACAAATCCCTTTAATGAGGTGCTCTAGAAGCCTAATTAGATATGAAAGAATTAGGAAAAAATTGAAATAAAAATCATTTGGAAAAATTGAATCATGATTTTAATTCTTACTGAGCTATTAACATAATAGTATATAATAAATTTATCATTAAGGATATGAAAATATCCATTTGGGAAAGTGCATTACACATGGCATAACAACATAAGCGCATCATGATGCTGGACGCTTGACCGATGGATTTTTTTTTTCTTTTTTATATTTTTGCATAGATGTTGCGAGCCTAAATTTTCTAGCTGTGACGTGGGGGGTGGCTGGGTGGGGACGGGGGATTGGAAAGACAATATTATTTTATATGCATGATAAAAGTATTGCACTCCATATTGTTTTAGTTCAGATAAAATATAGAGAGAAATGTACTAAAATGCTTATTTTTATTTTATTATTTAAAAATAAAAAAGAATAAACATCCATGAAAGATTATTTAAAAATAACGTTTTCCGTGACCATGAAGCGGTGATTTGTGCTATTGTGCGCTGCGTGCTCGAATGGAGCCATCTCCCCCCAGTTTTCACGTTAAGATGTTGATAAAGACATAAAGGCTTTCTTTTTTATTCTACTAGGTTTTATATCTTTAGTTTGGCCCTTTCTACTGAGTTTTCTAGGAGAGATGTCAATGGGGTCGGGCAAGGGTAAGGGCAAGGGATAGGCCTCGTTCCCAGTCCCATGAAATAGATATATGTCTCATACTTGCATAGATATTTACATTTTGAAATCCCTATAAATTAGTAGGTATCCATAAATATTTATGGATACTCATATATTATTAAAAAATTTTAAAAGTTTCCAAAAAAAAATTCTAATACCATAATATAAACTTAAAATACTTAAAATAAAATAAACACATAATAGTAATTCAATTTTTAGTTCAAAACATAATAAGTATAGATAGTAATCAAAATTCTAAGTCTAAACCTTAGTCCCACCAATGAAAATTACGACAATATTAAGCCAAACTATGAATCTAAATAGTAACATTAAGCTAATCCAAATACAAAAGCATAATCCAACATCATCATGGCCACATCATAGAACTTCCTTTGCAACTTTAACTTGGACAAACTCATTCCTACAAAAATAAACACATAAGTAAACAAACAATATTATTGTGAATGGTATAAATAAAAGTATCTATAAAAAAGATAATATTATTTATGCCTATACTGTAAAAAAATGAACTATTTATATAAATATTTAAAACACAAATCAACAAGTACATTACTTCTTAAATTTTATAAACTGTTTAGATAATGTTCTTAAAAAAATTAGAAGATATTGTTAGAACTACATTAAATCTAGAACTAAAAAAATTAAAATATGACAAACAAAGTTATCACTTAAAGTTACAAGTTACTATGCTCGTAAGTCATACCTACTGTGCTCGTGGTGGCTGGGACGGTTGGTGGGGCACTAGTACTGTGCTTGTGGTGGAGGAACTAGTGCTTGCAGAGGAAGTCGGTAGAGGCGTTGCGCGAACGCAATATATGATGGAGGATGGTAGAGGTAAAGCAGGATGGTTTCGCATTTTGTGATGGTTGAGCAAGGCAGAGGGGCCAACATGGAGATTAGAGGTTGACGGTGATGGTTAGTGGCATCAGCAGCTGAAGATTCTAAGGTTGCGAGGAAGGAGAAAGGGAGTGGCTACTGCAGTAAGGAAAGGGGATAGAAATTAGAAAGAATATAATGGAATTAGGGTTTGTAATGTGAATATATATATATATATATATATAAGGTTTATTTGATAATTTTATACAAGGTACCCGTAAGTACTTGGATTGTGATCTCCACCTTCGTCCCGTTTAATAAACGGGTATTTGAATTCCCCATCCCCATTACCCACAGACAAAATCCTCCTCCTATACGTGGCTGTCATGGGTATTACTTGCGGGTACCCACGAGATATGTAAAATTGCCATCTCTGCCCTCTTGCTCCACCAATGCTGCCTTAACTCCTAATATTATCCCACAATTTTCCATTACTAAATCAAACCTCAACCAAAAAGGGGGAGGGGGGAGAAAATACGAATAAACATCAATAAAACACAAAATCCTACCTTGTTATGCATCAAAATTGCACAACCAAGCTCAAGCTAATCTTTATCAACAAAAGACAAGATTCCGACATAGTATTTCAACCCCACTGAAGATGAAACAATGCGTAATTCTCATTAATGAGCTCTTCAAGGTTTCCAATGGTCATGGGTGAACCACGAAGGTCATTGGCCTTGGATCGATCATCCTCGGCCTTCTCCTCTTGTGGTTCGCTATGAACTCCTCCTCCATCAAAAGGCAGTCTATAGTTCATCTTCATCTACAAGTTCCTTGCACAGAAACACACATGTATTCATCAAATTGGGTGGCATAATCATGGTTGATGCTCAAGTGTCATTCTTCGAATAGCTCCTTCGATTCGTGTTGCAACTCGCAACACGAGGTAGAGGAAGTATATCCTCCATTGTTGTGGGTAGTGGGTAGCCGCGGTTGTCGATTATTGGAGCCTAAAGGAAGAGGATACCACGGGAAAGAGTGGACATGGGAAGTAATCAAGTTTAGCAGCACCCATGAGAGCAAACAAATCCATGGCTCATATTCAAGGTGCATGATGCACCATAAAATTGCGAGATGCATTGCAACATTCACCTAAAAAGAATCCTTGATAGTACAAGTGACTTTGGCTGGATTCATGTTATGCATTCAGATAAATTCTTAAATCGGTAGGATTAATTGCTGACACTTATGTCAACACCTTAATGATTAATTCAAATGTTTATTGTAAATGCTTCTTATTTAATAATTTTTTCCCATACATAGCTGCATATAAAATTTATTAGGTAAAAAACATGTGTGAAAAATGAAAATATAATTGGGATTGACTCAAATATTTTTATAAGTAATGATAATTTTTTACTTTAATTTTAATTAGATTTTAATGTAACCATTATTAAGATATATAACAGATATGTAATACATATGAAAGATATGTGAGAGATAATATATATATATATATATATATATATATATATATATATATATATATATATATATATATATATATCTATCAAAAACAACAAATTGGAGAACTCCTTAATTGATTAGCACTAATAACAATAGAGTGTGAAAGTAGTTGATTTTCATGTAATTATAGTGAATTATAAGTAACTGGAATTGAAAATTATTTTATGCATCAAAATGAGAGGTGAAACTGAGTGATATTTCATATCAGTGTTTATAATTTTGTCTTCAAAAGTTGCATTATAGAAAGGTTTCCAACTTTATTTATGCAACAGTTGGCTTAGAAAGAGGATTAGCAATTTTCTCCTCAAAAGTTATTTTAGAAGAAGTTTACAACTTCACCTGTGTAAAAGTTATAATTAAAAGATATTTATGACTTTACCTGTGCAAAAGTTTTAGTGCAATAATTATTATAATTTTATCCATGCAAAAGTTATATTTGTTGAGTTCCATGAAATCCATGGAAATGGAAGATGCGTGAAGGTTATAAGCAAGCGTCGAGAGAGAACAGAAAGACTCTCACTTGATTTGATTGAGTGAATTTCACTTAATGAAATGAAGAAAGTGCTTACAAGAGTTTATATACAAAATCAAATGCACTAGCTCACTAGCTAACTTGCCAACTGTAAACTAACTTAATTGTAATAAACTAATCATAATTGAATCAACTGAATCTACTAAAGCTTCATAGCCCCCCTCAAGTTGGGTAGTGGATGGTGCACATGCCAAGCTTAAAAACAAAATAGCAAACTGCTTAGATGGTAAGGGCTTTGTGCACATATTAGCAATCTAAAATTCAAAGTGAATGGGTAGAAGATGAACCAGGCCAGTCTTGATCTTCTCATGCAACGCATGACAATCAAGCTCAATATCCTTGGTGCTTTCAAGAAATATAGGGTTGGTTGCCAGATACAAAGCAGGATGATTATCGCAGTACACCAAGGCCAGAGAGGAGAAAAAGGATATTTAGATCATGAAGAAGATAAGTGAGCCATTGGATTTCACATGTGATTGCTGCCAATGCATGATACTCTGCCTTGGAGGAGAAGCAAGATATAGGTTGCTTCTTTGATTTCTAAGAAATCAATGACTCCCCTAGAAAAACAAAATAACCAATGAATGAGTTGCGATACTCAAGACAAGTGGCCCAATTTGAATCACTGAAGACTTTCAACTAAAGCTTGGAATTCATGGGGAAGAAGAGACCATGACCGGGTGAAACTTTGAGATATCTGAGAACACGTAATGCTGCATGAGAGTGAGCTTCCACAGGGTTAAAAGAAACTGATTGAGGTGAAAGACAACATAACAAATATTTGGTCTAGTGTTGGTAAGATAGAGGAATTGGACCACAAGACGCTTATAAGCACTAGCATCATCAAGAGGCATCCCATCATCCTTAAGCGATTTGACATATAAGCCATAGGAGAAGGGGCAAGTTTGCAGGCCAAGAGTCCAGCAGATTCAATCAATTCCAGAATGTATTTCCTTTGGTATAGAAATATACCACAAGATGGGTGAGCAATATCCAAGCCAAGGAAAAACTTCAAAAGCCCTAAGTCCTTGATCTTAAAAAGGACATCGAGTTGCTGCTTAGCTCAATTGATTTTAGTGAAATCATTCCCCGTGAGAATCATGCCATCCACATATATCAAGATGGTAGTGAATGAATCATTGGAAGTGGCTTTGGTGAATAAAGAGTGATCCGCTTGAGATTGGACTAACTAGAGGAAAAGAGCACATGAGAGTTTCTCATACGTCGACTGGCTTGCTACAAGCCATCAAGAGACTTGCGAAGCTTGCAAACTTGTCCAAGTTTTGGTGGAGTAACCCCTGGACGAAGCTCCATGTATATGTCTTCATGCAAGTCTCTATGGAAGAAGGCATTATTCACATCAAGTTGCTCCAAATACCAACCCTTGATTGAAGCCAAAGCAGTGTTGAGCTTTAAAACTAGGGAAAAAGTCTCAAAGAAATCAATTCCTTCTATTTGTGTAAAACCCTTTGCAACCAACCATGCCTTATGTCTCTCAATAGTGCCACTTGCCTTGTATTTAATTCGATAGACCCATTTGCACCCCATAGTTTGCTTTCTAGGTGGGAGATCAACAAATTCACAAGCCACTGTTTGATCCAAGGCATGTAATTCAACCTTTGTAGCCTACTGCCAACAATCTTGCCCAATTGCTTCATGGTAAGTTTTTGGTTCTTGGTTAAAAGAAATGGCTAAGATGAGGTGTTTGTATGAGGCTGAAAGATTTTGGTAAGATAAATATTGTGACAATGGATACATAACAATGGAAGAAGATGTATTAGTAGCTGTAGTAATGGCCAAACTATGATGATAGTCCTTCAAGTATGTTGGCAACTTGAGAAATCTATTGGACCTGCAAAGGGGTAGAGATTGTTCAGGTTGTGCAGGTGGTCTAGGTGTGAAAGGAATAGGTTCAGGGAATGGAAATAAATAAGTGACATCAGATAATGAATATGAGGGATTGTTGGCATTACTAGGATATATGAAGTGGTCATTAGTAGTAGCAGAGTGTTGTTGAAATGGAAAGCAATTTTCATGAATGATGATGTTTCTTGAGACTAATACTTCTCTGATTTTAACATTAAAGACCATGTATCCTTTAATGCCAAGCTTGTGAGCAAGGTAGACACCTCGTTTTGCTTGAGGGTCCAACTTGGTTTTAAAGGTTGAAAGATTAGAGGCAAAGTACTCACAACCAAATATCCTAATCATGGACAAATTAGGTGGTTTATTATACAAAAGTTCAAAAGGTGTTTTATTATGCAAAACTTTACTAGGTAGCCTATTTATGAGAAAAATTGCATAGGGACTACAAAATTCCAAAAATGTTTTGGTGGATTGGATTGGAACATAAGAGTTTGAGTAATGTTTAGTATATGTTGATGTTTTTGCTCCACTATACCATTTTGTTGTAGTGTTTTCACACATGATCTTTGGTGAAAAATCCTTTGCTATCAAAAAATGACTACATGTTAAATTTAGGTCCATGATCAGATCTTATTGATTTTACTTTGTAAGAAAATTATGTTTCAACCAAATTCACAAAGGAAACAATGCAATTTGAAACTTGATTTTGTCTTGATTAGAAAAAGTCAAGTATACCTTGAAAAATAATCAACCATAGTTAAAAAATATCTATGCTCATATATTGAGATGTCCTAATCCAAAAATTTTGGGATCCTAATCTAAAGTGCCACCTATCAACAATAGATGTGCACATACAGGTTGAAACAAGCTATGGTAACTGGGTGGAACAAGAACATTTCATCACATAAAGGCCATCCATTACCTCAGCTAATCCAATCCTCTTCAAACCAATTTGATCCTAATCATCACAAAATTTGTCAGTAAATCTTAAGGTGCAGTGTAATTGTGATGTGAGTTTTGTGATTGAAATTAAATTGAAAGAGAAAGAGAGAGGGAATAGAACATTATGCAAAACTAGGGTGTTAGAGAAGCATACAATCCCTGCAACATTTGCTGTAATTTGGTTTCCATTTGGTAGCCAAATAGGAATAGGGGGTATGGTCTTGCAAGTAATGATCAATTCCAAAGAACTACATATGTGATCAATTGCTCCTGAATCCAAGATCCAAAAATGCAATTTGGATTTTAGATTTAGTGCCAAAACAATACCTAAGGTGTAAGGTTAAATTGTTAGTTTGGTTGTAGGTTTGTGGATAAGGCAAGAGTTGAGACAAGCTGAGACTAAGACTGTTTCAGCAAAGCCATGAGACCTTCAAACTAGTCCTTGGTCAAGGAGAAATTGGTCATTTGTTGTGATTCCTCATCTAGAAGCTCCTTATTTTCACAATCATCAGAGGCTATGTGGTTAACTGCAGATCCTTTCTTGGAATGAGGTGGATAACCATGCTTCTTAAAGCATTTATCCACTGTGTGCCTAGTTTTGTTACAAAAGCTATAGATTTTAGCCCCATTTTATTGTCCTTTCAAAAATTTCCCTTTAACTGACTTCTTTCCATTGCTATTCATATTTTGGTTGCCGCCACTAGCAGCCAGAACCCAAGGAACATCTCCATTCTCACTTGCAAACTATCTTTCTTGTTGCAAGATAAGTGAATAAACCTGGTTAATGCTAGGCAAGGGGTCCATCAATAATATTTGAGATCTAACACTTGAATATCGATTATTGAGGCCTTTAAGAAATCCCATGATGCAGTCTTGTTCATGATAGGACTTGCACATATATTGCAATCAACATACATAGAGTGACGAGGCATATAATTCTCCAATTCACCCCACAAACTCTTCAACTAAGTGAAAAAATTTATAACTGTCATATCTCCTTGTTTCATTGAGCATAACTCATCCTATAGGTCTACTATTCTTGTACGGTTGTTCTACCTTATTATTTCAATCCCAAACAACTCTCAAAGGATCGTTTACAACAGGTTGAGGTAAAGTTCCATCAATAAAGCCTAATTTATTTTTTGCATCCGGAGCAACAATCATAGCTCTACTCCAAACATGATAATTCGATTCAATAAGGATAGAAGACACTAAAAGCAAACTTGGACTCTATCCATGATGAAGGAAATAGGGGGTTGCAGGATCTGCCATAAGATTTGGTGCATGATTTGTAGTATTCAGAACTTGTGCTGCAAATGGAATGAGAATTGGCTCAGCAACATTTTCTAATTGCATTGGATCAGCCATCATTGAAATGCTCAATTCCTCAAAGGAAAAACCACAAGTTGCTGTGATCTGAAGTAAGAAAGTAGAATCCGAGCAAAGAGAGGAAAAATCATGATCGAGAATGGAAGAACTCTTCACAATTGAAGCTTCTTCAATGAGCAAAGATCACAATCGTGCTAGATTGAAGCAACGCTAGCTCAAGATACCATGTTGAGTTTCATGGAATCCATGGAAATGGAAGATGCACGAAGGTGATGAGCAAAGCTCGCGAGAGAAGAGAGAGACTTTCACTTGATTTGATTGAGTGAATTTCACTTAATGAAATGAAGAAAGTGCTTACAAGAGTTTATATACACAGTCAAATGCACTAGTTCACTAACTGACTTGCCAACTGTACACTAACTAACTTAATGGTAATAAACTAACTGTAACTAAATCAACTGTATCTACTAAAGCTTCAATAATATTCTAAGAGAATTTACAGTTTTACGGTTCAAAAATTATATTATAAAGTTCTTACTAATTAATTTGGTTTCTTTCGCTTTGTTGATATATGCATGTTAGCTCAATCACATTAAATTTTGTGGGTGATTTATTGAATAATTTTATTTATGAAAAAAAGGGATGAGGTGTTTCCCCAAAAAACTTGGGAGGAGTTGAACTTGAATTGTTCTCGGAATGACACTAAGAAAAAAGAAAAAGCAAATTCAATTCTCAGCATTATGGCATCAAAACTTGTATCCCACCATCCATCATTTGGAAATTTTGTGTTTGGTGTGTTTCTTCTTCTTTTTTTTTTCCATTTTTTGTTGATTCGTTTTAATTACGTGCTCTTATGTTTCTATTCTGAACCATTTTTTTGGGTCCTTGCATTAAAGGATGGAGAAGGTTTCTACAAGAAGCTCAAGCACTCAGGCCAAAATCTTGGGCTCTATAGTATCGATATTAGGTGCACTCATAGTTGTTCTCTACAAGGGCCCTATGTTGTTATCAGCTTCATCACCCCTCCAATCACCTCATATTGATTCTTCAATGGGCTCGTCATCCCAGCAGAATTGGGTTCTTGGTGGATCTCTACTTGCCGTTGAGTTTCTTCTGGTTCCAATTTGGTACATTGTTCAGGTATTGAACTTATTGGAAGGTTCTCACAGCAAGTACCTAAGAGTTAAGTCATATAGAGAATTTCACAAAAAGAATAAAATAAAATAAAATCTACTTTTGTTGTTTGCAACAGACCAATGTCATCAAAGAATATCCAGCTGAGGTTCTTGTGGTCTTCTTTTACAACCTGTGTGGGGCTCTCATATCTGCACCGGTATGCTTACTACTAGAAGAAGCAAACTTGAGTGCTTGGAAGATAAATCCTGACATAACATTGATCGCCATTATATATTCCGTGAGAAGCTATCAAATTTATTAGATAAACGAGTCATAGAAAGTAAATACAAGTAAACTCTAACTGAAATTTAACACTTTATGCAGGGTTTCTTTTGCACAGGCCTAAGCAGTTTGGTTCACACTTGGGGTCTCCATCTTAAAGGTCCTGTATACATATCAAGCTTTAAGCCTTTGTCAATAGCCATTGCTGCCGCTTTGAGTGCTATATTTCTCGGTGATCCACTGTATTTGGGGACGTATGAAATTCATCCCCTTCCTTCTTTGTTAAGATTTAACTGTTGAAAATTGGAATATGTTAAAAGTACTCTCTCCTGTCCACAAATAAAGTTTGACAAAATTGGTACATTATTGCGTTTAAATAAATTGATTTTATTGCGTTCAAATATATTGATTTTAGAATGTAACAATTTTGTCAAACTAACAGTTATTTGTGGATGGAAGGAGTATAAAGCAAGACAATCATTTGCCTCATTTGACATATTGTGTTATGCTATTTGACATTCGTATTTCTTATTTCACTTTGTAGTGTTGTTGGAGGAGTAATACTATCAATTGGGTTTTATGCTGTTATATGGGGTAAAGCAAAAGAAGAACATAGTGAGGACTTTCACTCAGGCAGAAGTCAGACTACATCCAATAGTAAGACTCCTTTGTTGAAGAGTTACAGCGTGAAAGATAACGGAGAAATCACTTATAGTGATTGTTGATAAATATCCAATTTAGGAAAGAAAAATGTTGGGGGTACAGAGACAATGTATAGTTTAACCATACATTTCCATACACTATGTACTATGGGTAATGCTACAGTTATAATTATTTACCGTAATAGTTGTCACGAATTATTAAGATTTAAATAGTTTGGTTAAACATGTCAAAGGAATAAAAATTATTCATCTATCTTATATTAAAAAATAATGTCACATTGTAATTACAAAAATTTTTATAACAAAATTCTAGTTGCTCATTATTTTTTTATAAACAAATGAGTGGTGTTATTTATATAAAATGCTTTGTAGAAAGTAGTAACGAATTGACAAAGTGTGATGTTATTGTATTTTCACTAAGAAATTTATGGAAATCGAGAAAACAGTAACTATCGTTTAGATAATTTTTCAGAAGAGTATTTTTTTCAAAAAATAGAATTAAAAATAAAAATAAAAGCAAAAATAAAAAATTATTTTATATTTGAATATAATTAAAAAATATTTTATTTTTTCTTATAAAATTTAATTGAGGACATGAAAAGTAACTTCTCAAGAAATATAGTTAAGCATTTTTTGTACATAATAAATGTTTTCAAAAATTTATAATTAATTTATATTCTTTCTTTTTTAACTATAAATAACTTAACTAAAAATGTAGGCAATAAAAAATTAAAGTTAAGACAAACGTATTTTAATAAAAGTGTCCTAGATTCGTAAATAAAGAGTACATTAATTCTTTTATATTATATATATAGTATCTTACATTTACATAATTTTTAATATTAAGATGGAGGCAACAATAAAGACAAGGATGTTTGTTGAAACCTAATTGGCCCATTTATTGTGTCACACTTTTTTTCTTCTACTATTTCTCATCCCTAAAGATGCTATTGGAGAAATAACTCTTTATCTACTTTTGGAAATATTAAAAAAAAAGAGAAAATACTAATTATTTTCTGTAATATCCGTTCATAATAAAATTAATGACACGAATTTACACAAGAAGTATAACATTTATCATTAATATATATAAATACACTAAAATATTCATGAATAGAAGTAAAGTTTTATTGGTCGTAAGCTCGATATTTTTAGGCCGGTAACAGAAACTATAATTTATTTAAACACACATTCATATGTTTCTAGCAACGGGAGGAGTCTGCCTTCCTCTGAGTGATTACTTGACTAATCTAAAATTACTAAAAGTACAATAAGAATTGAAAATTCTCAATAGATAATGAATAGTTGTAAAATAATTGAACTATGATAGTTTTAGCTTTTTTTAACATAGAAATCTACACAATTACTGTATCATAATCTTGTTACATTACTTATAAGCAAATAATACTTCATAATATTGTGAATAGCAAAAGCTAAAAAAGATGTTATGCAAATTAGCCTTCTTGAGGGTATAATATCTTTACTTTAATTTCTACTTTCCTCTATTTACTTGTCTCACACATATTTGAAGGCATTTTCTTAAGGAATTCTCATTTTTTTGTATTACTCTTAATATCGTGATGATAAAGCGATACCTTTACGACATACTATGTAACGTCCTCCCCTGTACAGTACTATACTGAAGTCATAGTACCCTACTCTGGAGTCGTTACTGTTATCTGATGGACCTCGCTTAACAGTAACTTCAGCCGTCTTGGAATCTTCCTAAACTATCTCTTGTTATTTTATGATTTGACTTGATTTTGGAACTTGGATGAACAAAACTTGGTTGAATTAGATAGTTTGATGGAGTTGGGTGATTGAAGAAGAGAAAGAGAGAGCTAGAGCAAAGGAGAGGAGATGCAAAAATGGCTAAAGGAAGGAGAGGAAGTGTGTATATAAAGGCATGGAGAAAGGTTGTGATTGGTTGAGCACATATGGCTGAAATTCAGCCAAGCCTCCTCCTTTCTTGTGGCCTTGTTTGCGCCACTTTTGGGGGTTAAGTGGCTGAGTTCTCGGCCACTTAAAGTAGGGTTGATGGGTTGAAATTCTATTGGTTCGGTTTTGATAATTTAAAATACTGTAATCTTACCGATTTCCTTTAAATCGGTAAAACAGTTTTTGAAGAAATTTGTGAAGTTTTATATGTTTCTATTCTAATCTCTCTAATCTAACATCTAATTAACTCTTAATCAACTTTTAATTAATTTCTAATTAATCTTAAGGATTCAATAAAATCGAATAAATCGATTAATAGCGTAAATTAAACATTTTGCAAGTTGAGGGCCTTTCTGGTTTTTGTTGTTAATGACTAAGGGCATTTTCGTAATTATGGATAAGTCTAGGGGCATCCCATATTATTTCACATATGGATACCTCCGTGGCTCAATTGGCCGAGGTTTAGGTTTCTACGTTTTCGCTACGTGATTCTGCTTCGTTTAAAACCTTATTTTACTAATCCTGTTGATATAGAGACCTAAATATCATTTTCTAAAATGTTCAGGGGTAAGGCTGTAAATAATATATAAAAGGACCTAAAGGTCATTTTTTTAAAGGTTCAAGGGCAAAATTGTAAATAATAAAAGTTTGCCCAAGGACATTTTCATTATTTCCTATAACGTTATATAGGGATGTTACATACTAACCAAGGCAGGTAATATAAAAAGATCTTATATCTTATCTTTCTATCTTTTTGGCTATTAATAGCAAATTTTAAATATCTTTTTTTTTTTCTTTCTATTATGTCTAATTCATGGTAAATATGGAGATGCATAAACTTAAGTAATAAATAGAACTCATATAAGGCTCAAATAGCATAAAATAAGCAATAAATTTGAATAATATAAATAAATTCATCACATAATAAATTAAATAATAGAATATAAAATTAAGCAATAGAATAAACTAAATAAAGTACAAAAGATATAAATTAATTCATGGTCTTAAAATAAATAAAGTGTACAAAAACTAAAATAATATAAGCTTAAGTAAAATAAATAACATAATATCTCAATAAAGTTTCTCAAAATATAGAGTTATCAAATCTAAATATTAATTACTAAAAAGACCAAATTTAAGATCATTTTTATTAAATTTCTTTTAAACTTTCTTATCATAGTCCATGAGTCTATCCTTATCGTCATGGAACATTTAGCGCATATAGTTTATGTCCTTGCAAGAGTTACTATAAAGTCATAGCAATATTTATAAATCAAGAGTTATCAAATAGGCCATATATAATAAATTTTACTTATTTTAAGTGTTAGATACAATGTTTTGCTCTTAATATTAGTCCCCTAAAGAAATTACCATAAAAATTGATAACTCAAAATAATATATTATTATATAAACAATATCTGAATAATAGTAATAGTAATAGTAATAAGCAATAGTATAAAGGAACATCAAGTGAATTAACTTGAAAAGATAAATAAAATAAATTACAATAATAATGAGCAATAATATGAATTAACATTAGATCAAATAACTTAGAACAATAAATAAAATATATTGCAATGATAAATAATAAAGAGCAATAATTTAAAGTAACATTAAATAAAATAACTTGGGACGATAAATAAAATAAATTGCCATTAGAGTAATATAAGGCAACATTAATGTAAGGAAAATGGGAATAATAAAATAGATTGCAATGAATAAATAATAACAAGTAATAATATAAAAGAACATTAAATGAAATAATTTGGAATATAAAATAAATTGCAATAATAAACAAGAATGGACAATAATATAAAGGGATATTAAATAAAATAATATGGAATATAAAATAAATTGTGATAGTAAATAGTAATTAATAATAATATAAAATAACATTAAATAACATAACTGGCAATGAATAAATATAGCTATAATTTTACTTCACAAATAATTTTATTATCTACCTCAAAACTGTATATTCACCAAACTCTTTATCAATTTCTAGCTTTCTTTTTCTTTTTCTTTTTTTTTGCCCCCTCTCTTTCTTATTAACTTCTCTTTATTCTTCCACCGTATTTCCTCTTAAATTTCAAATTCTAACATTACTTTCACTCTTTTGTTATTTTTGTTTTCTCTATGCATTACTTCAATCTCCCACCTCTCTATTTATAGAGGCAAAATGGCCTGCTTTAGGGGGGAAGAAATTTATTTATTTTTTATCCTAATATTATGACATTCTAATCCTAACATTATTACTATGATATCTACTGCCATTGCCATTTTTTCCCACAAAGACTTGGCCAACCAAGTCTTCACGTCGTTGACGTGAACTTTTTTTTTTTTCTAGTTATATTATTATTATAATTGTTAATATAATTATTATTACTTCTATTATTATTTTATGTATCTCTTCTAATAAATAATATTTAATTATTATAATTATTATTTTCTTATATAGAATAATATATTTTGAAATCATTGCTGCTAATTGTAGTCTTGCTTAAAAAAAATTTAATGTACATGATTTAATTACTTGGAACAATTAATTGTTGTCACAAAATCAATTTAAAAAAATTAATTGAAATATTTCAATAAAATAGATTACTCTACACAAAATACATTGTGAAAAGGAGATGTTACATTTTCTGTTTTTATGTTTTTTGAAAAGCTCAATAATATTTCATACTATAAAAATATTTCAATACAAATTACTTTTCAAATCCAATAAACTATGCCGAAGTCTCATAGTCTATTCGAGAAATTCTTATGCAGGCATTGGTTGCATGTCAGCCGTTAGATATGTTATTCATATTTTGTCAAGTGTGAAAATAGTAGTCTACATGTCTTAACATTAATACTAGATAACTTATTAAATAAATGATATTTATTTATTATATTTATCTATTAATAATTACTAATATCAAAATCATTTTTAAATTCGTTTCTCAGTAATTCATTTTTTTAAATTATTATTAATAATTAATTTTAAAAATTCAATACAAAATAAAATTATAGATATATTATTTGATTCTCTTTTAAAATTTTTATAACTTTTTATTATATCGTTATTAGTTAGTTTAAATATTGATAATTATTATTTTGTTTTTTCTTTGGTATACATAATTATTATTTTCTATGTTAGCAAAATGTGTTAAAAAGAATATATTGAATCAAACGGTGTGATAACTCTTGTTTAACTTTCATATTAATCAATTGACGTATTATGTGTTTGTTAGTTTAAATTCTTTTGCTAATATAAAAAACATTAATAAAAATTATATAAAGTGAATTATAACTATATAATGAAAATCTAAAAGTAATTAAAATTAAATAAAATCAAATAATATATATCTTTAACTTTAGTTTATATTAAAATTTTGAAAATTAATTACCAATGATAATTTAAAAATAAGTTTTTACTTAAAAATAATATGCCACTAATTTTATTTTACATTTTTTTACCTATCTTTAAATTTTAAAAATTAATTAATAATGATAATTTAAAAAATATATCTCATGAAAAGTAATTTAGAAATGATAATTTTTATATTTTGTTCAAGAAAATTGAAAACAAGAATCAACTTATTGAGTTCAATGATACACGTCGCAAAGTTTGTAGAAGCAGCAAAGCTCCTATGTAGAGGCCAAACCGAGAGCAAAAAAAAATCTCTTTTCTGTATCTATTTTTATTTTTGATAACTAATTAAGTTCATAAAATATCTCTAATTGGTTAATGTATCTCATTTTTTATTTTCAAAATCAAATAAGATATATTTTTAATTTTATTTTATATTTATCTTTCAGTTTCTCAAATTTAATTAATAATTATACTTAATAAAATAAAATTTTCATATTTTAAAATTTTTTAATAAATGGATATAATATATAGATATTACTAATTATTACAATATACCTGAACAAATTTGTCAATATAAAAATTAATAATTAACAATATTTAAATTGAATTATGAAGATATAATAAAAATTAAAAAACATTTAAAATGAATAATATATATTTGCAATATTATTTTATATTAAAATTTTAAAATTATTTAATAATAATAACCATTTAAAAAGAATAAATCATAGAGAAATCAATTTAGAAAAAAATGATATTTAAAAGCGTTGTTTATTGTATTTTGATATTAATAATTGTTAATTTAGTGGCTTGAATTTTATTGATTAAAAGCCATCAAATTGTGGAGTGTTCCTTTGTTATAGCAAGCTTTTGACCTTAATCTTAGAAAGTTAATTTATTTGTTGTTTTGCTTAAATTATGGACATCCACGAGCCAAAGTCCGAAGGCTCTATAAATTTCATTTGCTACAGGACTTCATCATCTCATCGTCAAGCACTATCTCTCCTAGAGAAGAAACGGTTTCTTCTTATTTTTCTCTTTGTTTATTTGTGAGAGTTTGAGTGTATATACTGTTGACAAAATAATGTGAGGTATTTGGGTGTATTTAGGCTTTGGGATTTAAGTGAAGTATGTGACTATTTTTGTTCTCCATATTATTTCTTATTATTATATATATAATAGTTGCCTTTGCATATGGACTTAAGCTCTAAGCTGAATTACATTTGTTGCTATACTTTCGTTTTATTTGCACAACTTATTAAAACAATAATTATCAACAGATAGATATAATAAATAGATATCATTTAATGAGCTATAGAGTAGTAGTGAAGACTAAAACATGTGAGCCACTATTTTCAAATGTGTCAAAATTTGAATGACATGCCTGAATGCAGATGTGGTACGTAGTGTCTACCTAAAATTTCTCCGATTTGTTAGAACTTGTGACAAAAAGTTAACCCAAATTACAATGAAAATTTAATCATACAAATCTCGTTAGGAAATATACATTTAGCTTTGAAAATTTTGAAGAGAACCATTACTTAGAATGTCATTGTAACCATTAAAAAAAAAAAGTTGATGGGTCTTTTCTGATATCTTTATTTAAATAAATCTAAAAGTTCAGTTGGTGGAAGCTACCATTACCTTCATTACCTTTTTGTTGATTAATCCATTTAAACAGTTCTAGTTGAAAATAAAATTGACAAGTAGTACTACAAACACACATACTTACATATCCACATCATTAAGGTACCTCCTAGAGTTAATTGAATTTATATAGTCCTTCAAAAACACAACACACCCAGGGTCATACTATCGCTTGCTTGAGCTATACTCAAACACAAAAGATAGACAACTGGTGTTTGCTGTAACGTCCGATTTCCGACTTCCGATCCCATTTAATGTTGAAAATTCCGATTTCCGAGTTTGTCTTATAAATTCCGACTTCCGATCTCGTTTAATATTGAAATTTCCGAATTTCGAGTTTGTCTTTAACTTTCAAATAAATTCCGACTTCCGACATTAGTATTAGTTTCGATTTCCGATTTCGTTTCCAAGGCTTAAGAAAAAAAGGACTGACTGTATTTTCCGATTCCACTTTATGCTCGAAAGTAGGATCGGAACATGATATCCGAAGTTCCGACCTTAGTTGATTCAAGATGGATACGAATATTTACTTCCGAGTTTATCTGAATTGGATTCCGAAGTTCAACCAAGAATTTTCAGTTAGTTCCGACATCGTTTATTATTAGAAGCTTTCATTTCTCAATTTCCCGAGTTCGATATCAAGTTAGAATGCCGAGGATCCTATGATTTTTCTTTAGGGTTCGAGTGTTTTGGTTTCACATTCTAAAGCATGACCTTCGATTTAAAGGTGATTGTACCTTTACTTAATTTGAGTCTGACTTTACTCTCCAATTTTGAATAAAACAAGATGATTATTCCAGTTCCGACTTAACCATGCACGCAATTCCGACTTTAGGAAGTACACGAAGTTCCAATGTCAAGTTCAGATATGTTTAGCGAGTTTCACTTCTCAGCGACGTGGAAGCAATTTTAACACAAAAAGGAGACATGGTTGAACCTTTCGCCACAAAATTTCATCCAATCAAAGCCACTCATTCCAACTACCACTTGAAGCTTTGTCTATATATATCCTCCTCCGCTTTCTTCACTCATTTTTTCTTACGTTGTTTCTCTTCATCACCTCAGCTCCCTTCTCTCTTCTCAACTCTCCCACTTCTATCCAAATTTCTCTCAAGTTGAGCAAATTCTAATATTCAAACTCAAAGCAAGAGGTAGAGGTTTTTAATTCTTGTCTTGGTTTTTCTGATTTTGAATGATTATTGGTAGTTTAATTCTTCAATCCTGATATATTGATTGAGTGATCATGATGAATTGTTGCTGATCTATTGGCTGTTTGAGAGATTAAAATTGAGTTGGAAACAAGAGAGAATGATGATATGAGGAAGTTGAGAGGCTGGAAAACTCAAAAACCCTCGGCAGTCCGTACGGCGGAGTGTATGGCTCTGCCTTCGCCATTCAAACTCAATGAAACCATTTTTATGTAAAACTAGACATCTAGGGCTTTCTACACATATATCATATAAGACCATTGGAGCAATATTGAGAGAGATATGAATTTTTGAAGTCTGACCTAGGCATCGTGACATCCACTGGTAGTATGGGTTGAAAAGGGTGTAACTCACCCTATACAACTCCAAATTGAGTGAAACTAATTTTGTTAGAAAGCTTACACATAGGAGAACATCAAATTCCGAGTTTGTTACCATCCTATTTGTTCCCAGTAATTTGAAGAAGTTAACCTATGTCCAAACCGAGCCAAAACAGAGCAGTTCAGGAAGGTTAAGTTTCGGGGCTTATAACTCGAGCCATACTAAGTCAAATGGAATGGGACTTTTTGCAAATGAAAGATGGTTCTATCAGATTTAATATGAGACTGATTTTGTATCATTTGAGCTAGTTTTCGATTTTTAGTAGATTTTTACTTTTGAGTGGACAATTCTGGCTAGCTACTGGGCAGGTCGGGATAAAACCTGAATAACCTGAGCTATAGATATCAAAATTAGATGGGACCAAAAAGGTTAGAAACTAGACATATAAGGCTACAACATATCCGAAAATCAGGTTTAAAGGAGTTACATTGAAATAAAGGTGGGCTATACCATAACCGGGCAGAAATAGGCAGAATCAGTTAAAAGTTCTATTGAAGCTTGTTGAAGCTATGAATGAATTTATGAATGTATGTGCATAATTGCTGCTCTATATTGAAATTGCAAATTGTGTAACTGTATTGGTTGGCTGGCACTATTCATGAGAAAGTGGACACGTTCCGTTATGCCGCCAAAATTGCGGTAGAGCATATGAATAAGTTATGATGTACATATAGATGCATGTGCATTCTCACAAAAAGCTATGAAGTTCATGTTATGATGACCAAGAATATGTTATGATGAAAGTTCCATGATACTTGGGCCAAATTTCTGATAAAAGTTAAGGGGAATAGATCGGTGGGGACGTCGGGGAAAGTAAACCCGGCAAATCCCTGTATAGGAACGAGCTCGATCTTGATAAGGTATCATTACCCAGGAGTCTAAATGGCCAAGAACTCCCAGGGGACCAAGTGATGGAAAATGATGAAAGTAATGGAAAAGTTTATGAGTAATGAAGAAAGTATACGAGTAAAGGTAAGTTCAAGAGCAAGTTTTGCATGATTGCATTAAATACATGATTACATGTTATTTACAGTTTATCATGTTTTACTTACAGCATATGTTCATTTATTCTGCCAATTATACTGTGTATCATTGTTAGTAGTTTAATCTGCTCTTATGTCAAGCTAAAGTAAAAATTGACCCTGCCGGACCGGACGGACATTTTCTCAACCTTATCAATTATGAATAGTTAAGTTTAATCTCATGATTTTATAATTAAATAAAACCCAAGGCAGCTGAGAATGAACGCGACGTCAGTTAAACGTCATGCACTAATTCATCGAGAATTTTCTTAAATTCTCACCTCGCTTGCATTTCCTCGCCATTCTCGTGACGTGGGACGATAGGCGGCCGGCTACCCTCTTCTGAGGTGCCCGACTTGCAGATTCACCATGACCCAAGTAGGCTCGCCAGACATAGTCGGCTCTTGCCGCCCGCTTTATCTTTTTAGTGATAGGAACTTTGCCGTCCCTTTGCACCATCCAGCTTTTGATCCTGCCACCCCTTACTTTGCAGTTCCACTACATGTGGCACACCCTCCGCCAGCACCCCGTGCACCTGTAGTACCTGTAGCTCACGCGTATCCTGCGCTAGATTCACCTTCGCAGGTAGTACCCGACATCCCACTCAGCTTCGAGAGCGACCCATTAAAGGCCACCGGCTCATCATCCTCCTCCTCCTCCGGACCCAGTATGGACTACTCACTAGCCGGGCCAGTATGTAGAACTCCACCTGACTGAGTAGATCAGCCGTAGGCAATATTGTATAGTATGACCCTCTTTTGGCAGCATGCAGCCTTGGGTCATAGACCTAGTGGTAGGTTTTTTTTTGAAATGTCCTTTGAGGACCATATAGGATCAGGTTGACTTACATAGGCCTTATGTCTTTTGGTACATGGCCTTCCTCATTTTGATACATTGTATATAAACTAAAGCAGAGGCTTCTGGTATGTACATAAATATATATATAAGCACGTATTTAGTAATGTTATTGTACTATTCTCATCTTTACGATATTCAGTTGAATTCGTTTCACTTTTTAGCATAGCATAGCATTAACACAGTAACACAATCTACTTAATTTTATGCTATGACTTAAGCATAACATTAAATTAGTAAGGTGTTACATTTGCCATTGCCAAGTAGGGCTCAAAAGTTGTCATGTCACACATCCTACTATTTGTAGGTCTTTTGAGTTCCCTTGTCAGTGTGCTACCAAGAACACCTAAGTGCATTATCTGTAAATTACAAACCGAAGCTAGTGAGTGGTCTAATCAAACTCCCACCTGATCTTTGCATAAACGAATACCAGAACCCTCGCTAGTTTGTTTCTCGAAAAATACTAGGAAAGCAAGGGTTAGAGCCATACTCTCAGCAGGGATAGTGTTTCCAAAGGTATGACAAAGCTACCCAAAATCTACTATAGCATTCCAGAAACAACAAATATGAAACTAATATGTCTAACTACCGACTAAAACATGGAATAATTAAATGCATGTGAATGAATATGCTATTTCTTTCATGACCAGAACATATCATCACAGGTAACATAGTGTAAATTTTCTAGGCAATAGTCCAGCTACAATAGTTGCTTGTAGGGTCATTATCATATATTGATTTATGAGAGCTCTTGTCGTTAGGGCCTACCCAAATCAAATTGTAATTGTCCCACTAATCCACTTTGAGGTGTGGCCAAGACATCACCATGGACACTACTTGTGATCATACCACCTATCCATTCTAAGGTGGGGCCAATATGTCATTGAGTGAATATCTGAATGACTCACTTTGAGGTGAGACCAAGAGATCAAATAAATCTCTTAAAAATTCTCATTACAAAATTTCTATTTAGCCATGAAAATTTCATATACCTATTTCTTGCATTCATATACATGACATAAATATCCCTCCAATATTCTACTATCCATAAGATGATTTTCTTTCCAAATACTCACATTCCACTAAACTTTTACTAAAATATTCTTAATTAATTGTTATAGTCACCACTTCTAAATTTTTATCATCTTAGTTCTTTGTTAGCTATCCTTTTTTTTTTTTTCTAGTTTGCCTATATTACTTCATGTTATCTTAGTCCTCTGTTAGCTTTCCTTTTTTGCTATTTTGTCTATATTGCTTCATGCCCAATTTCATATTTCTAATTTCTTTAGTTCATTCTAAAATTGCTTTAATATCTTTCAACTAACTAAATTCTTTCTATCAAGAAAAGGTTCCTCCCTTACTACCTTACTAGTTATTTGTGAAACTAGCTTCTAAAGTCCCTAAAGTGTACCATCATTTAATATCACTAACCCACCTATTCTGCCATCATTTTTGTAACATCTTTGACTTCAAGTGTATTGCTATGTGATGGAAATCCTAATTCCAGGATGGAGGCAAAAAGGTAAAATCTTGATTTTGAGAATAATAAGGGTCCCAAGAAATAAGTAGATAAAAGATGCACAAATAATTATCATAGTATGGTAATTATAGTATCTTGATACTTAAAATAAATTTGTTAAATTATATATTATAGTGAGCTTGGATGACCCGGATGCTTCTTAAACACTTTAAATTAATTTTCAAGGGGTTAATTGTTAGTTTGAGTAATCTTAAGGAGTAACATTTTAATTCCTTTGATCATAGTAAACCATAGGAATTATATCTTTGTACAAGTTATAAAGAGATAGGGTTTCATGCATGCTCACAAGTTATTCCCATGCATGGCCACCCTTTAAACACCTCATCACTCTACTAACACTTCATTTTTCTCTAACCACAATATCAACACAAAGCTCCCACTGCTCTTGCTCAAAAGTTACGACCACCATAACCTTCCATCACCACCACCAACTTTTCCTCCTTTCTTCTCTTTGCGTGCCCCCCTATCCCTTTACCCCTTGCACAAAAATTATTCCGCACAACTTCCTTTACCTATCTACCAAAGAATCAAGAGGATCAAAGGACTATAGCTTGGTGTTCTCACCCCTTGAAGCTGCGGCCAATAGGGAAGGAAAAGAGGAAGAAGTTGCTTGATTGGGTAGCTTCAAAACTAGCTTGGAAATCAAAGAGGTATGTGGCAAAATCGTTAGCCTATATTGGGTCAATGTGGTTCTAGCATGTCATGCCTATAAACCCTTGCGATTTTTCAGATTTAGTGCTTTTAATGCCTTGTTTATGATGGTAGTTGTGATTTTTGATTAGCTAGTATGTTGTCACGTTTTTGTGATTGAAAAGTTGATAGAAAGCTTTTAGTGATGAGAAACCAGAGATAAGGGTTAGGGTTTGGATTCTATATTGTGAATAACCAGGTTTACATGGATCATGATGGCATGTGAGGTAAGGAAACTTGGCTAGTGAAGTTGTAGCAAAATCCTATAAATTCTAGATAATTAATAGCTTAATTCAAGTGACAAAAAGGAAGAAGACAAGAAAAAGGTAAGGCTTGGGATCATAAATATTTCAAGATTGGTTAATTTGATATGTTGATGATGGATATATGAATTTAGAGCCAAAAGAAATTAAATAACAAAGCCTTCCTTAGCCCATAACTTAAAACAGATTCTGCAAAATTTCTCTATTGACAACTTGAGTTGCAAAACACATTTCTGAAGAAAATTCAAAATTGAGTGGGATTTGTTGTGAATAAAAGATGCTTTATAGGACCATTTAGCTGCAAAGTTTCATAATTTTCTAATGAAGGATGAATTTAGGAGTTTTGGAAAGTCTGCTATTTAGATAGAGTAGCAAAATTGGGTCAAATCTAGTTTTTATATCTCAACTTAGGTTAAGGGGCTTGGAATGGAGTGAGACCAATTTTCATTAATAGTAGGATGATAGATAAACTTTCCAATAAAATTTTAGAGCCATCTAAGAAAAATTAAGAGTGCTATGCATTTTCAAAGTTTCAATTTTTGCATATGTGCAAATTGAAATGGCAAAATTGTTCACAACATAATCTGAGTTATAAAGGTCTGATTAAGGTGGGAACAATTTTGTTTGAAAGCTTATTAAATGAAATTGTAGATTGGAAAGTTTTATGATTAAAATAATTTTAATGTGACCTCTGGAATTTTTGGAAGTTCATTGCAGAAAATTGAAACTATTGCAAAATACCTTATATAACAGTTACTATAACCTGAGCTATCCTACGAGTGGGACTAATTGGATTAGAAAGATAGGTTAAAGAGGAATTAGGCTATAAATTCTCAAAATGGATGGACTTGTGGTCGAATTATATATGGTAAATTTTTGAAATTGTTGGTTCTATGAGCAAGAGGTTAGGATAGCATGTTACTCAAAGGTGCATAACTTAAGAGGCTTAAATTGGGATGGGACCAAAGCATAGTGAAAATACATACTTAAGGCTAATTTTCCATGAATTTTTAATAAAAATGAAGATGGTTTGCCTATTTTAGCTTAATTTTAAAGCCAAGGCAAAATGTTGAAATTTGAGCTATAGTTAGTAGCTTTGGCCTAAAAGCTTATGTGCTTGGTTTTAGATTTGTTCAATGATTGCCTTGATATGATGAGTTCTCTTTAACCGTTTGGTACATTGCTTGTTTATGAGCTTAATGTTGTGATTATGAGGCATGAGGTGAGTTTGTTCAAGTTGATGATGATATGAAGAAATATAAATTGATACTTTGACTAATTATGAATTTAGTTGATTGACTATGAGATATGGTATGATGATTACACTTGAACTCAAATGATGATGCATGAAATGTAATGAAATTATGTATGAGTTTGTAAGTAATCTGAATGATTATTTGATGTTGTTTGATAGGCACAAGTGTGCCCGCCTCATCATAATCATAGCAGGCAATGTATAGGAAGCATGAAAAGGAAATATCTCATGTTTTTTAATAGTATAGAGGTTACAACTACATAAGTAAAAGGCTATGACCAAGAAAATAAAGGGCTATGCCCGTGTTCCCGACAAATTTTGTATTATGCATGCAAGGAATGAGCTCATATCCTAACAATGGGAGCAGTTGGGGGTAGTAAACCTCAATGAATGTCATGACAATATACATATGTTATGGGATCCCCTCCTACAAAACCTAGGCATTTGATCCAACAACTACTTCGAGGAAACAAGACAAGAAGGGAAAGGAAAGCACGTGTTAAGTAAAGGTCTCATGAGAAAAATCATGAGCCTAAGGATCCTATTACTATTAGTATAGAGTTAGATTATATTCTATGCTTCAGTGTCTTTTTTGTGTATATGTGTGTGTGTGTGTGTGTGTGTGTGTGTGTGTATAAGAAGAGGATCAAGAGAGAGGAGTGGTTAATTATGAAAGTAATGAGAGTAAATCTTACCATTGGATCTTATGTTAATGGTCAAGATTAAAATATAAGTCATATAACTTTTTTAAGTGATAATGTGGCTTTCAATAACTTTTAATCTTGACAATTTATGTATGGTTATATGACCCATATTGTCTCCTCTCACTCTCATAATAAACCACTTTTCTCACTTGATATGCTCCTATATTTATATGTATGTTAACCAGTGTATGATAAAAAGAACCCGCTTTATGAAATATGTTTTGAACTTTAAAATGAACCTACCTTCATGTATTCACTATTTTTATAATAAATCGAAGCGGATAAAATAACAATGATGACACTGCAAATAGTGGGGTTTTGTTGGCCACTGAGAATTTTATATTCTCATGCCTACATGTATTCCTGTATTATTTTGGAGCGGAGAAAAGTATTTAAGACTATAGCTTGACCATGGACTAGTGATGACTAGAGGAAGCAGGCTAAATCTTAGTAGCAAGAGATAATAGTGTTCAATTTGTGTTCTTCAGTAGCACTTGGTGACAAGCTTGGTGAAGGTGAAGGCTGTCACGAGAAGGGGGTTGAATCATGACTATCAAAAACTTTTTTTAAAACCTGAAAACTTAAATAAACTTTCTTAAGTCTTATAACTTGGATAGCGGAAGCATTTGTGTTAGATTCAGAAAGTTAGCTTTATGAATTTAGAAAACAAATTAGGTGCTTAAGAGACAACCAACATAAATAAAGAAGATAAAGTTAAGAAGATGCTTAACAAAGAGATTTATCTTGGTTCGGCCAAACCATTTGCCTACGCCTAACTCCCAACAAAATAGCTGACATTTTTATAAACATGAGAATTGTTATACAAGCTTTTCCAAGCTTACAAATGAGTATTCTTGTCCTAGCCTCTTCAAGCTAATCAATGACCACTAACTGGTCAAGTTACAAGATTTATTGTAATGTTTGTGTTTAATAATACTCACACTCTAACACTCATGGTATATATCTCAAAAAAGTACAAGGTGAAATGACTTTTTACAAATCTATCAAGGAAAATGTTTGCTTATGATGAACAAGAGAAAATTTAGCTCGTAGAAGCTTCAGAAGGATGTTTCTGATTATTCAAAAAGATGAGAATGTGGAAGCCTTTGGTTTTCAAAGTGAGCAATTCAAACACTTCTTTGTCTTTAAGACTTTTGTAGGCTTCAAAATATAGTCATTGAGTCTTTAGGTCTAGAGGCACAGGCTTTTAGATCCATTGGTATTAGACTAAAGAATAAGGTTGATACCTTTCTTTCTCAGCAAACAAATACAGTACAAAGAAGGGGACTACCAGTTCTAAGTCACTAGCTTTTCAGTGTGTCAGCACATCTTTTGGATCTCTATTTTGTCATGTTTGACCCTTAAAAGATATCTATGAGTCGTGCAAGGCAAGTTTTGAATGTGGTCTTCGTCACTTAGAGCAACATTTTGAAGGTTAGCCTTCTGATTAAGCTTTCTAGACAGATCATCCTTTTGAGCAACTTGTGTAACTTCTAGTGACTTGCTAGCTTTCTAAAGACATAAATACATCCTTATGATGCTTTAAATAATTTTCTTACAAGAATTATGATCATTGTGAGTGTAGATGATCTTCTCATGGTGATCTTAGCTTTAGCAAGACAATATTTTGAATTTTAGGGAATGTTTTACAAGCTAATTCCTATTACGGCATGAGAACCATCTTTCTTGATCTTGAGATACAGTAATCTATGCTATTTAAACCAAACACTCAAGCAAACCATTAGTCCTTACAATAGATTTTCATAAGAGTTGGTTTGTTATCCATCAAAACTCTTAAAGAGGTATTTCTAAGACCACTTAGTGGCTTTTGAAGGGTGTTCGAGCTTACAATCTCCTCTTTTTTGATAGTGGCAAACCGATACTTAGGAAATGCTTTTGATTGTAAGATAAAACTTGAAAGCATATAAGCATTAACAAGGTTTGTATTGATTTTATCTTTCCGATCACAATATATGCTTTCTGATGTTCATTTTAATTTGTTATAACATTCAAAAACTTCGAGATAATACACTAATCATTTTAAACTATCAAAAACATCTGAAATAACTAATTATTTTGCTTAGGAGATAGGGTTGGACAAATATATAGAGCATGTTGTCATCAAAGCAATACTAAACTAAGGATTGGAGCATGTATAAACTAGCATAAACTATATGGATGTGATAGATAGGTAATATATATATGTAACACCCTCCCAAGTACAATGCTATGCTTAAGCCATAGTACCACACCCTGGAGTTGTTATTGTTACCTGAGCGGACCTTATCTGATAGCAACTTCGGCCATCTTCGGAACTTCTTGAAACGTCTGGAGACAACACGAAAATAGGTGTGAGAATTATAAATTTCCAGTAGAATTCTCTAATTATCATAAAGAATGTCATCATTGTTATCTCCAGTTTGTTTCAGTTTATTAAGAAAAAGGTGAACATGCTTTACAAACTGTATAATTTTATATTTCGAAAATATAATGTCCGAAGCAAAGCTTATTTTAATCATACACTTGGCATTTGGAAAAAAAAACCCATGAAAATCAATTCATGAATGATATCGTGGAGAATAATTGCAACATTTTATAACACACATAGCATTCATATACTGGGAATATAACATCTGCACATAGCTTAACTTGTACTTGAATTCATGCATATACATAAAACTTGCTTTTCTTTCTTCATCTTTCTTTTTATCATAAAATCTTTACGTGTCACATTCCAGAGTATGATCGCCATGTCATACCCCATCAGAGCGTGATCGCCATGTCACGTCCCATAGGAATATGGGATCTTCCTTTGGTACTTACACTAGCTGAGTCATGTCATGCCTCATGTAAGTTCTGTCCTCTGTACTCACACTAGCTGGATCGATACCATGCCTCATATAAGTGGGACGCTTGCATATACTTTAATCGTTTAGTCTTTAGTCTTTAATCTTTAGCTTTTACTTGGCACACCTAGGCGTTACGTATCGCCGTCCCTAGGGTGTTGTTACTGCCCTTGGGTAGTCTGGCCTTGGAGGGAGCTCGTCAGCTCAGCTTGTGACCGTCGTCACACCGACTCACTTGCAAGGGGACCCACGTGCCTCTAGTCTTGGAGGGATCTCATTCTGGTCACGTGCCTTTAATTGAAGGGATCTCTTCTGGTCACGTGCCTCAAAATCGAGGGATCTCATCTGACCACGTGCCTTCAATATAGAGGGATCTCATCTGATCACATGTCTCGAAGGTAGAGGGATCTCATAGTTTTAGCTGCCTTCACAATGAGGGTTCAAAGTGCACTGCCTCCAAGTGAAGAGATTCATATCTTTATCTTTTAACTGCCTTCACAGAGAGGGATCTCAATTAACTGCCTCCGAGTGAAGGGATTTACATTCATTATACTCATGCTTTGTTATTCTCACATATGGTCATGCATAGGCATGCTGAATGTACTCATACATATGCTTCCTCCTTTATTTTCATATATGTCATAACTCGTATCACATTTAAATTTACCCTTGCATATAAACATTCCTAGTTCCATAAACTTCTGCCGTAAGTCCGGCAGCATAACGAATCAGTTCCGTCTCCCCATGAATAGTGCCAGTTCACAGACAATTTAGTCATAGCAATATAATCCATCTAACATATATATATATATATATATATATATATATATATATATATATATATATATATATATATATATATATATATATATATATATATATATATATATATATATATCAATGTAAAACTGGCAATCCTCAACTCAAACCTTATATGTTTCACTAACACTAGTGAAATTATCACTTGGGTCACTTCCATCAATTCTATTCAATTCTGCCCGAATATTGTATAATCCACCTTTATTTCTATTCAATTCATTTCAATCTGAATTTTAGGTATGTCATAGCTCTATATGTCTATTTTCTAACCTCTTTGGTCCCATATCATTTTGATTTATAAAACTCAAGATATTTAACTTTTGCTTCAGCTTGTTCAGTCACTAGCCCGAATTACACTCTTGGAAGTATAAATTGACTAAAAATCGAAACTAACCTCAAATCACACAAAATTGGTGCCATATCAAAGCTAACAGGACAAACTTTCATTTGCCACAAGTTTTATTTCATTTGCTTTAGTATAGCTCGAGTTATAGGTCCTGAAAGTCGACCTTCCTGAACTATCCTGTTTTGGCTCGGTTTGGATATAGGGTAACTTCCTCGAACCACTGGGATCAATTGGAACCATAACAAACACAGAATTTTATATTAGATGTTCCCCTATGTGTAAGCTTTCTAACAAATTTGGCTTCACTCAATTTGGAGTTGTATAGGGTGAATTATACCCTCCTCAAGTCACCCTGCCCGAATAAAAGTTCTGGTTCCTAGGTCAAACTTCAAAAATTCATATCTCTCTCAATACTAATCCAATGACCTTATATTATATATCTATAGAAAGCCATGAATGTCTACTTTCATTAAAAATAGTTCCATTGGATTTTACCAGTTGTAGGCGGAGCCGTACACTCTGCCGTATGGACTGCCGTGGAATTCCTCAACTAGACAACATTCCAAACTTTCACTTCTCCTAGTTTTCTTCCTCTAATCTTAACTCCAACTCAATATTCCATATTAATCCAATCATAATCCATCATAATACATTTAATAACTCATCAAATACATGAAGAATAATACAAGTTCATACAGCCATAGGGCAAATAATTCAAGAATAGAAGTAGAATCCTACCTCTTTGGAGTGTGATCTTGCTAAATTTGAATTTGAATGAATGGAGCCTTGACCAAGCTTAGAGATTTGATGGAGTTGGTTGAGAGAGGAAAGGAAGAAGAAGGCTGGAGAGCAAGAGGAAGGGGAACATAAATCAGACCAAAATAGAGAGAAGAGTCTGATTTAAATACATGAAAGTTGTGGTGTTGATTGGTTGGAGTTTTGTGGTTGAAGTTCAGCCATGTCTCTCAATTTTGTGGCTAAATTGCTTTCCACGTCATCCCAAAAGTGAGATACGCTCCCGGTCTACCTGAAATCGGAACTCGTCCCTATTAGCTTAAAGTCGGAACTCGTGCCCTTTTGCCTAACTTGGACTGAAGCATGATGTTGGAACTCGTCCCCTCTTGCTTGTGACTTGAGGAAATCTTGCCTATTTATTCGAAACTTGGAAATAAGGTCGGACTTCGGAAGTCATACAGCTCGCAATCATATAATCTCAGAACGTCCTATTTGAACTCGGAAATGTCAAAGCTGGATATAAACTCGGAGATCGGAACTCGACTATGATTGGAAATCAACTCAAAGATTTGAACTCATGTCCATTGAGTTCGACTCTAAGGCCGGAACTCGTTACATTCAACTCGGAAGTCGGTACTCGTATCATTGTGTTAACCTATAACTTTTGAAGTCGGAAACCACGTAGTACGAGGTCGGAACTCGGGAACCTCATCTGAAACTTGAAGCTACAGTATGAGACCGAAAATCGGGTACACTTTCTTTGAAACATGAAGTCG
Source organism: Pterocarpus macrocarpus (assembly GCA_031439585.1). Taxonomy (NCBI): domain Eukaryota; kingdom Viridiplantae; phylum Streptophyta; class Magnoliopsida; order Fabales; family Fabaceae; genus Pterocarpus; species Pterocarpus macrocarpus. The sequence continues at coordinate 33,197,219 of CM062515.1, forward strand.
GATATCGGTAATCACGTCGAGAGTCAAGTCGAAAGTCGGGTATTATGCAAGACGAACGTGGAAATCGGGAATGGTCTTCATTGGGGACCTGGACATTAGTTTGGAGATCAGAAATCATTTCCCAGATACTTTAACTTGAAGTCGGGTATTAGAACTCGGAAGCCACCCATTTAACTCGATATTAGAACATGAGGAATAATCAAAATTAGATGAAATCGGAAATCGGACAGGACATGAAGTCGGAAATCAGGAATCACTCCATGTTGTTCGGACTTGAAGGTTAAACTCGGAAGTCGTGGAAACAACCCAGATGAAGTCGGAAGTCATAGGGACTAACTCAAAAATTGGAATTGATCAAACCTGAGGGTGAATTTGGAACTCGGAGATCGGGATGTTACAATATATATATACTATTGGAGCATAAAATAAAGCAAGTATAAACTACTGATAGAAATAAAAGATATGGCTCATAAAACTAGTATCAGAGTTATAATGAAAGAGATAAATACTAAAACCATAAACAAGTATCAGAGTAATAATAGATGTGATAGATAAATATCAGAGCAGAAATGGGATAACTTATATCAAAAAAGATAAAAATTGTTCAACAAAGTCAACAATGTTCAAAGAATGCAAAATGCATGCATAATGTATGATCTTTTCCTTTTGTTCCTTGATCCCTCTCAACCAAAGCTTTTCCATTCTTCTCCTTCTTTTGATAGCAGCAAAAGATGTTCAGGGATCATTGAAGACCATCACTTATTGTCTTAGTGATTTCCATTTTGAAGTGCCCTTAGCAGCTATAGTAGGAGACTCTCCATCTTGTCCATCCTTTTTTCCGTGGCATGTTGGTTGGTCATGAGTTGCTGTTGATTGGCCATGATTGTTTGCATATTGGCCAAGAGAAAGTCCATCTGAATCTCATTGGCTTTGGGAAAGACATGTGGGAGATGATGTAAGCTCTTCAGAAAGTAGCTTCTCATTATATGAGCTTGAAGACTTGGTATTCTCAAGAACAACTCCAGAGGTTATTTTGTCAAACTTTAGGCTAGCAGTCAATAACAGAAGGGTATTTATAGTGGTTGGAGTGGCAAGAACTTCTTGAGAAGCTTGTAATAGATTATGAGTAGGAATAAAAATGAGTGTAGTTTCTGAAGTAGAGACAATACTAGTATTTTCTTCTATTACCAGTGTCCCTTCTGGTGCAGTAGACTCAACCCTAGTCTCAGCCCTTCTATTCATAACAGTGTCAACCTTAGTAAAGGTTCCTTCTTGGCTAGCAGGTGTAATTTGAAGGGTTTGTGATTGAATCTTAGTTTGTGCAGCTTGTTGTTTAGAAGCTAACACCAGAGGTCTCATCTTAGAGGCAGGATTTTGCTCTTCTATCACAACAAAATGTTGCTCTACCTCCTCAAGCAGAGGTGAACTCCTTTGCTCAGAGGTTCCTACGCCTGTGGCTTTGTTCTTTTGCTTCTGGAGCCAAGCTTATTCTCTTAGTCTGTTCTCTTGAGCTTCCATTCTAGCCTTCTGAGAGGAAAGGGAGTTGATTCTTTTATAGGAGCAATAGAAGCTTTTGCTTTTTCTTGTGTTTCCCTTCTGGAGCCTTTTTTGGATGAAGGCTTTGTAGGTGCAGGTTCTCGAATAACTATCCCTTTAGTAGCAGGGGCTGATAAAGCAATAGAAGTAGTGGTAGTATTAGCCATATTGATAGGATTTGTAGCAATGGTAGATACCTCATCATTAGCCTTGGGAAAGGCTAAAGCTTCTGAATGCTTCAACAGTTTTCATTTCCTTATCCTTTTTTCAAGGATGGAAAAGAGACTTCTTTCCCGCCTTGATTTATTTTTTCTTTTTACCTGTTTTAGAAGGTTTTGACTAAGATTTTTTGGTGCTTAGCACCACAGCTTCAATAATAGCTTTCTTCGTTTTGCTTTCTTTCTTGTTCTCTTTGTCTTGAGCTTGGGATTTCAAACCCAATGCTTGGCATGTCTTTACTGTGGTGGTTGGTCTCTTATTGTCAGACCTCTTACTAGCCAAAGGAAACTGAGCCTTGTTAAAGACTCTGGTAAAAAACATGCCATAAGGCAGGCTTGCATACTTCTTCTTTTCAGCACCAATAGTAGCAACGATAAAATTCAATATTAATCTCCCTGGATTTATACTTCTTTTAGTTATAAGACAGAACATGACCATTTGATCAACTTCACTCATCACATCTGTGTTCCCACTCCTTGGTAACACAGTGTATTGGACCACAAAAAAAATAGCCATAACTAAAGTAAGTAATCTAAAGGTTTGAATGTCTTTGACTCTTATAACCCTATTTGCAATGAGAGTCTCAGCAATATCAACTTCTATCACACTAAGCTCTTCCCACCATCTTTCTTCACCATAACAAATAATACTATCATTTGGAGTGTTGATGATCTCATCAATATCAAATAGAAGGACTTGGAGTTCAAAACTTCTTACTATGCTTTTCAAGGAGGTGTTGTCTTCATCAGAAGCATTTAGGATGCTATAGAATATAGGAACAACCCAAGTGTAGATATCCTTAGAAATCAGCAAAAAAAGCTCCCCAAACTTGAAACTCAAAGATGTTGTGCACGTTAGGGAAAGAGGTGAGTTTTCTAAGTAGAAACTTTTACCTTTTGCAATGGGTCTTCTGTAAAAGTAAGTTTCAAAGTGCTCTTGCATTTCTTTGTCATTGTACATGAAAGGGGTGTTGAAGTTGCCTTTTTCACTTATTATAGAGAATAGAGAAAGGTTAGAGCTTGAAGGAAAGAGAATGTGTTTGGGATGATGTAAAGGTGAAGCAAATAAAGTGTTTGAAGTTTCAAATATTTGGGGAAGATGAATAGTGTATGAATAGTTTGAGAGGGTTTCAGCAACTGAGAGAAATGGAGAGAGAAAAGTGTGCTCAGGGTGAATAAATGATCTCATTAGGTAAAATAAATAAATAAGAGTCATTGTAATATGGAGTATTTTGGGCGCAAATCAATGACATTTTGAATAAAAGACTTTTGGCTTTCCTGCTTCATTCAAACATGGCAATGAGGAAGTTACTAAAACCTTCCACATTTTAAATCTTCCTTGTCTCATCATATTCATCTTTTTTACCAGAATCTTGAGTCATCTTTCTCAAGGAAATAACTTTTTGAACTCAATTTCGAAAAGCTTGTCTAAGCATCTTTCTAATTGACCTTTTTGGAAACACCATTCTGAACACTTCTTGAAATACATTCTTTAGAAGAGAAACACACTTGATAGCACAATCTCAGCTTTAAGCTTCTTTAGAGGCTTAGGGGGATAGGATACAATGAATGCATGTGTTATGAAAGCATGATTAGATACTAGTCACATTTAGAAGGTTCTTAATATATCAGCTATTTGATCTTTCATATTTACAAAACTTAGCTTAATACTTCCTTTCTGAGCATGATCTATAATGAAATGATTCTTGATATCAATGTGTTTTGCTTTTTACTTGACTAGGTAATCAAGGATTTTCCAAGAAAATAGTAGCAACCACTTGTGCTTTTTCTGTCAACTCTATTTCCAGTAAAGTCAATATCACAATAACCTATAACTTCACAGAAATACCTTTCTCGTACTAGAGACTGAGATTAGTAGTAACTAGTAAATATCTTAGAATTCTTTTGACAACATTTAAGTGTTATTGCTTTGGGTTAGATTAGAATCTAGCATAGATACCTACACATAATTGTATGTCAGGTCTACTTGCAGTAAGATAAAGTGAAGAATCAATCGTACTTATATAAAGTTTATCAGAAACTTTATCACCTTCTTCATCAACTTCTAGAACTTGAGAAGGATACATGGGAGTGCTAAAGGTCTTAGTCTTGTCCATGTCAAATCTCGGGAGCAGATGCTTAGCATATTTCTCTTGATGAATAAGGATCCTATCTTTCTTTTGCTTAATATTAGTCCCAGAAAGTACTTAAGCCCTCCCATCATGCTCATGTCAAATTCTCCCTGTATAAACTTAGAAAAACTCTTGCATAGATTTTGATTACTAGCACCAAATATAATATCATCTATGTAAGTCTAAACAATATGGAAATTGTCTTTGTCATGTAAGATAAACAAGGTTGTATTAACTTTTCCTCTTTCAAAACCATTTTTAAGCAGAAAAGAGCTAAGTCTTTTATACCAAGCTCTTGGAGCTTGTTTTAGACCATATAAATCTTTTGACAACTTAAAAACATGGTGAGAAAGGTTTCATTTTCAAAACCAGGAAGTTGTTTGACATAAACTTCTTTGAATATAAAACCCTTAAAGAAAGCAGATTTCACATCCACTAATAAAGAACAAAACCTTTGTATGCTGCAAATGCAAGCAACATTATGATGGCTTCCAATCTAGTAATAGGAGCAATTGTCTCATCATAATCAATTTTCTCATGTGGATTATAACCTTGAGCAACAAGCCTTGTTTTATTTTGGACCACTTTTCCACTTTCATCTAACTTGTTTCTAAACACCCATCTTGTACCAATGACAAAAAGTCTTTCAGACAGTGGAACTAGAGTCTAGATTTTGCTCTTTTCAAATTGATTGAGCTCTTGTTGCATAGCATCTATCCAACTTTGATCTTGAAGAGCTTCATCAATGTATTCAGGTTAAATCTCAGAAATCAAGGCTATGTTGATTCTATTATGAATGAAGATCTAGTTCTAACTCCTTGAGAAGGTTCACCAATGACTTAATTTTGAGATACAGCTCCTAAGTCTCCTGCACTAGTGTACTTCTTCTTCATGGAGGATACTTCAAAATATTCTAGAATATCATCAAAAACAAGGTGAGGCATGGAGGGCTCAGGATTATTTGTCATTTTTTTGTCATTTTCTCTTGTGGCTATTTGAAGGGAACTCTGATTCTGTGATTTATCATTCAGAGACAAATCCTCCAAGTCTTTTTCCAAGTCATGGATATTTTTAGATCCTTCTTCTTTTCTTTGAAAAGGATATGTATTGTTTCCTCCACAATCTAAGTTCTCTTGTTGTATACCCTGTATGCTTTAGAAATGAAAAAATATCCTAGGAATACGTCAAGATCAAATTTAAGATCAAACTTTCACAGCTTGTTCTTTGTGTTAAGGATGAAACATACTAATCCAAGGACATGAAAATAGTATATGTTGGTTTTCCTTCCTTTCCATAATTCATAAGGGGTTTTTTTGAGTGTTGGCCTTAAGAAAAAATGATTTTGTATGTAGCAAGTAATATTAACTACTTCTACCCAAAAACTTTTTTGATAAACCACTTTCTAAAAGCATGGTTCTGGCAATTTCTTGCAAAGATATGTTCTTCTTTTCAATAACTCATTTTGTTGAGGAGTTGTAGGAGAAGAGAAATTATGAGAAATGCTATGCTCATTACCAAAACTTTCAGAAGTATGATTTTCAAACTCAATACTATGATCAAATCTAGTGGATGAGATACAACCTTTTTTTATTTTAAACTCTTTTTGAAAACACTTTAAAGGCCTCACAAGCTTCATCCTTTTGGACTAGGAGTATAACCCATGTGAATCTAGAAAAGTCAACCACAATGACCAAACCATATTTCATACCACCGAAATAGTTAGTTCTAGTCAGCCCTAAAGATTAAAATGAAAAAGCTCAAGTGACCTTGTAGTTGAAACTACATTCTTACTGTGGAAAGAAGTCTTGTTTTGTTTACCCTTTTGGCAGAACTCACGGGTTGAGCCATTGTCAAAGTTAATCTTAGGCAAACCTTTCACAAGATCCTTTTAAGAAATCTCAGAGATTAATTTGATGTGAGCATGGCCAAGTTTCTTATGTCACATCCACTTTTCATCTACAAAGGATGCTAAGCATTTTACAATCTGATCTAAAAGGTCATCTAGATATAATCCATAAGTATTATCACACCTTTTATTAGTAAGCATGATTTTATCTAAGTTTATGATGCATCTAGAAGTTTCGAACACAACCTTGTAGCTTTAGTCACAAAACTGACTAATGCTTAGAAGGTTGTAGGTCAACCTTTCAACCAACATAACTTTACTAATCAAGTGAGAATTGTTCTTACCAATATTACCTATACCAATGATCTTTGCCATAATTTCATTAGCAAATTTTACAACTCCTCCATCCTCGGGTCTAAGATTTTTGAACCAAGATCTATTTCCAGTCATGTGTCTAGAATAGCCATTGTCCATATACCACTTCAACTCTTTCTGATGGTGTGAATTAAGACACACTTGTATCAGAAACAATTTTCACCTTAGGTACCCACATCTTCTTGGATCCTCTTTGGTTAGTTTCCTTTTTAGGGTTCTTCACTTCTGGTTCTTTGTTTTTCTTAGAGAAAAGCATCTTTTCATATGAGTGAACCTTCTTAAAATAATATGTACAAGTAGGAACTTTACTTTGAGAACTTTTGAATGATTCAACATTTTCTTCTTTCTCATTCCCAAGTAATGATTTATCAAAATATGATCTTTGACTTCCAAGCATCAAATCAAGATTCTTGGAGCCATTTACCATCTTCTCAAGATCATATTTGAGAAGCTTCACTATTTTTTGAAGTTCAGAAACATAAGATGTTTTCTAAGCAAATTCAAAAACTTTAGGGGGTGTTTGGTTTGCTTGTTTCTTATTTCCATTTTCATTGAAAAAAGAAAATACCCATAAAAATATGTTTGGTTAAGTTTTGTTGGAAATATTTTATGGAAATATTTTCAGAAATCTTTGAAAATTTGAAAACATCATTTTCACATTTTCAGTCTTTTGTATTACTTGTTGGAAATATTTCTCGTCCAAAACACGGTGGCACAACTGTAATTTGGAGGAAATTTGTTGTTTTCCTCCATGATGTGCTGTGTTCGATCCCAAAGGAGGAAACTTTCCCAAAATTTTACCCTTTTCCAATGCTTCACTCCACTTGGTTAAAGGTTTAGGAAAAAATCAAGCATGTGTACAGTGGGATTTGAGCTTGCAACCACGCACACTTTGCGAGACATATGACCGCTGAGCTATGAGTTCAATTGTTGTCTAATTGTGTATTATAATTTAAATGAATAAATTGTTGTTAGTAACACAAGTTATAAAAAACTTGTTATTGGATCATTCTTTTTTGCTATTCATAATCATATGAAAATTTTTTCCATATTGTCATTTTAAATTTAGGATTTAATGAAAAAGTAATTAAATTAAAATTATATAATATTAAAATTATAAGTTTAATTGGCATGCACTGACAGTGTAAAATAGTTTTACATTGTCAACTAATAGGAATAGGGGAAAGTGATAAATCATGGTGGGTCCTTCATTATAATGGTTGGTCATTTATGTGAATTGGTACTTTCTACTATTTCTATTGGCTGACAGTGTAAAACTATTTTATATTGTTAATACATTTAAATTAAATTCTAAAATTATTTATAACTCATATTCAACCTTCTTAATAATACTTTATTTTATAGAATTATTTAATATATTAATAAATATTTTTAGTGGATGAACTAAATATGCAAATCATATATATATATAATTTTGTTATCTAATAATAAATATAATTTTATTATTTTAAATTTGATTTTGAGAACTACATTTTGAAAATGGATAACCATAGTATTAAATATTTATCTATGTACCAATCAAAACATAATAATTGATAATGATAATAAAATAACTTAAAAATAAGTAATTTATTTTATTTTTAATATTTTATAGAGTTATTTATTATTCTAATAAATATTTTTAGTAGATGAACAAAATATACAAATCAAATATATATTTTTATTATTTAATAATAAATATAAATTTATTATCTCAAATTTGATTTTGAAAATAAACAAACCAAACATATTTTCATTATTTTTATATTTTGAAAACATAATCTACTTTTATAAACCAAACACATTTCCTAAATTTAGAAAATCTGAAAATGAAAATCCTTTTCAAAAAATGAAAATAGAAAATGAAAACAAAAAATATTTTCACAAACCAAACGCACCCTTAGCGTTTAAGGCATTTACACCCTTCTTGAGAAGGTTGTTTTCTTTCAAACGCTCATTTTCTCATGCATTAGCTTCTCTTTTTCTGACTCAAGGTTTTTAAACTGAAAGGACAATTTTTGAAATGTCTTCTTTAAAGAAACATAATGAAAAGAAAGAATTTGGGAATCATCCCAAAGTTCATCATATTCTTTTCGAAGATCATCATAAGAAGGTTTTGGTTCATAATTCATTACCTCAATTTGTTCATCAGAAACTATATCTACCATGAAGCGGATATTGGCAACTATCTATTCTTCTTCTTGAGATTCAGCATCTTCTTGTTCTTCATCAAGGTCTTCCCATGTAGCCATTATGGCTTTCTTTTTAGGAGCTTCTTCTTGGAATTCTTCTTTAGTTTTGGACATTCAAATCTTAGATATCCAGGTTCTTTGCACTCATAGTAGATGATCTCACTCTACTTGGCTTTTCCTTTCTTATCCTTTTTAGGAATGAATCCTTTCTTCTTCTTCTTCGCCTTCTTCTTCTTTTATCTGATCCATGTTGTTGAGATCTTATCAGCTAGATGACCAATCTCATCTTTCTCTTCCTCATCCTCATCTCAAAAAAATCCTCTTCTTCAGAATCTTACAAAGCGTTTAAAGCTTTAGTAGAGCTAGCTTTCCTTTGTGTAAACTTAAGAGCAATGGATTTGCCCTCTCTTCAAAAGTTTCATTGAGCTCAATCTCATGAGTCTTTAGAGACCTAATGAGAATGTCCAGGCTAAGCACATTCAAATTTTTTGCTTCTTGAATGGCTATCATCCTAGGGCGCCAAGCCTTTGTTAGGCTTCTGAGAATCTTCTTGATCATCTCAGCATCGGCATATCTCTTTCTCAATGCCTTTAGCTAATTTATGATATTCATAAATCTTGTTGTCATGTCATCAATATGTTTATGTTTCAACATTTGAACATTTCATATCGATGTACTAGCATACTAATCTTTGTTTCTTTGACTTGATCAATTCCTTCATGGAGAGTTTGGAGTTTGTCCCAAATCTCTTTACCAGAATCACATGAGATGATTTTATCATACTTTTGCTTAGAGCACAAGTATGAAGATATTTGGCCTTAGCATTCATTTACACTTTAGCCTTGTACTGGTTAGTCCACTGGTTTCTAGGAACTCTCTAACCACTACTAGATAAGGCTGGTCTGGATTAACAACCACATGAGGCACAGGTTGCTCAATGGTTGGAATGTAGTCTCTATTCTCAATAACTTCCCACATATCCAGACTTGTTGGCTCAATAAAGAGTCTTATGTTGTCTTTCCAGTAAGTATAATCTTCTCTATTATAATATAGAGGATGATTTATGGAGTGTCTTTCAGCAATGTATGAGATTTGTTGTGCCATGTTCTAGCAACTTTGTTCCTCTGCAACCATTAGGTAATTAAAGGTGAAGGTTGTCACGAGAAGGGGGGTTGAATCATGACTATTAAAACCTGAAAACTTAAACAAATTTTCTCAAGTCTTATAACTTGGATAGTAGAAGCATTTGTGTTAGATTTAGAAAGTTACCTTTCTAAAGTTAGAAAACAAATTAGGTGCTTAAAAGACAACCAACAGAAATAAAGAAGATAAAGTTAAAAAGATGCTTAACACAGATTTATCCTGGTTCGGCTAAACCACTTGCCTACGTCCAATCCCAAATAAATTAGTTGAGATTTTTATAAACTTGAGTATTGTTGCACAAGCTTCTCCAAGCTTACAAATGAGTAGTCTTGTCCTAGCCTCTCCAAGCTAATCAATGACCACTAACAGGTCAGATTACAAGATTTGATAAAATGTTTGTGTTTAATAACTCTTACACTCTAACAGTCAAGGTGTATATCTCAAAATAGTACAAGGTGGAGTGACTTCTCATAAATCTCTCAAGGCGAATGTTTGCTAATGATGAACAAGAGAAGATTTAGCTCTTAGAAGCTTTAGAAGGATGTTTTTGATTATTCAGAAAGATGAGAATGTAGAAAGCCTTTGCTCTTCAAGGTGAGCAATTCTAATACTTCTTCTTTGTCTTCAAGACTTTTATGGGCTTCAAAATATAGTCATTGAGTCTTAAAGTCATGAGCCTTGAGCTTTTAGATCCATTAGTCTGAGACTGAAAAAAGAGCTTGATAGCTATCCTCTCAACAAGCAAGGATAGTACAAAGAAAAGAACTAGCCGTTTTGAGTCAACTACCTTTTTAGTGTGTCAACATATCTTTTGGATCTCTATCTTGTCACATTTAACCTTTAAAAAATATCTGTGAATTGTGCAAGACAAGTTTTGAATGAGTTCTTTTTCACTTAGAGCATGCTACATTCTGAAGGTTAGCCTTCTAGTCAAGCTTTCTAGATAGATCATCCTTCTAAGTAGCTTGTGTACCTTCGGGTGACTTGCTAGCTTTCTAAAGACAAAAATATATCCTTCTAATGCTTTAAATCATTTTCTTATGAGAATTATGATCATTGTGAGTGCAGGTGATGTTCTCATGGTGATCTTAGCCTTAGTAGGACAATATTTTGAATTTTAGGGAATGTTTTAGAAGCTAATTCCTATTACAGCATGAGAACCATCTTTCTTGATCTTGAGTTACAGTGATCTATGCTATTTAAACCAAGCACTCAAGCAAACCATTAGTTCTTACAAAACATTTTCATAAGAGTTGGTTTGTTATCCATCAAAATCCTTAAAGAGGTAAGACCACTTAGTGGCTTTTGAAGGGTGTTAGAGTTTATGCTTAAAGGGTGTTAGAGTTTATGCTTAGAGTTTGTAGAACCATTGGTATAAGTGTAGTTGTATGTACACTAAAAAAAAATGACTCGTAAACCTTATAACTAAGCAAGGGCTTGGACTTTGCAATTCTCGAATGTACCTATAAATGTGATGTCTTAAGGGCAATATATATTATGTAACTAAGATAACAAGTTTAGTAAACCCGTGATAACCTCTAACTATAACATTATTGAAATTTTTAAAATTCCATAATTAAAATTCATAATTCCATACTCAATTCTAATCCTAGTAAGAATAATATTCTACTTACTAATTTACTACTTATTTGATGACTTGTGTGTACTTGCATATTAGCTGTATACAATCTCATACGAGTTAAAACTCACTTTGGTCCCTAACTTTCATGTGTGAGTCACTTTGGTGGTTGACTTTACAAAATTATCAAATTTGTCCCAAACTTTGTAAAACATGAATTGCATTAGCCCTCCCTCATATCCTTTAGTCTATCATTACTATTTTGCTGACGTGCCATGTTAGTGCCACGTGGCCTCTGACATAGCACTAATTTTATATAGATTCAAATTAGTTTCCAAAATTTCTAAAATATGTCAAAAAAAGTCCCCAAAATTTTTAAAATGTATCAAAGTCCCAAATCCTATATTTCTCCTTTTCACCTTTATAAACTCTAAATCCTTAATCTTCTTTAAACCTACTAATTTCTCTCCCATTTTCACATTGACCTTGATCAGATCCTCCCTACATAGAATAACAGGAGCATAATGCATAGATATGACACAATGAGATGCAATAAACAATTTTAATATAGCTCAAAAGAGAATACATAAGTCAACTTTCAATTAGAGGTGCTGCTAATTGGCTATTGTAAGAGTTTATGCTTTCAATTGTGATTTAATTTTCTAATAGTACTTTGTTGTTTTAGCAATTTGTTAACTTTTAAGCTTTGTTTGGATGAGAAGAGAAAATGAGAGGAAAGAAAATAGGAGGAAAGAAGATGAAGAGAAAAGTGTGTTTTCTTGTTATATGTTTGGATGAAGAGAAAATGAGAGAAAAGAAAATAAGAGTTATGTTAAAATGATATATACATCCTTATTGTAATAATATCTAAATATATTACTTTAATTTAATTTTTAAACATTTTTATAAGTTAAATAAATAAATAATTTTACAATAATAATATTAATACAACATTTACTTATTAATATTTAAATTATAAAAATTATTTAAAAATGATTTGTTAAATAAAAAACTATAAATTTAGAAAACTTTATCATTATTTAATATTTTAATAGGGGCAGTATTGTAATTCATATTTATTCTCTCCCTTCTTTTCAGTTTTCTACACAAATCAGAGGAGAAAAGTTTGAACGTGGGCCCCACATATTACTTTTCTCTTCTCGCCATTTTTCATCCTCATCCAAATGGTGGAAGCTCAACTCCCAATACATTTTCTCTTCTCTATATTTTCTATCTTCTTATTTTTAGTCCAACCAAAAGGACGCTTAAAGAAACCCTTATTACATCTAGCTAGGTTGCAATCAAATTTATAATATTTAATTTTTATGTGGAACAAAAAGAGGCCATGTTGGATTATTCTCTCTCTTCTATCAAGATCAAAGTAATGCCTTCATCAATCATATGGCCAAGTTGGGTTGAAGAAAAGCTCTTTCTATTATCTTAATTTTGTACTTGTATGTCAAAATCTAGGAATATTAGCAACCCGTTGAGAGCCAAGATATGTTTCGATTTTAATGTCTTCAGAATTGTCAATGATTTGCTTTGAATAATTTTTAACTTTGTGAATCCAATCTTAAAAATGTTGTTATTAAATAAATTTTTTCATTTTTTTAAATGCTATGTGCATGTGTTTGACTTAGGCATTACATTCTTTGGAATCTTAGACATTTGTTTTTCAAGATATCTCTGGTAATCTTAGATTAAAAAAATTAATGAAAAATTTTTTTTTATACAAAATAAAAATATTACAAATGATGTGAAGTTATTTTTTTTATCACTTATCAGGTCCTGACTTTTGTTAATTACAAACTGAAATAATAACTAGACTTATAATACACTTCACTTTATAAAATTTCGAATAAATTATTTTGTGTTAAATAGCAAAACTCTAATTAAAATTAGCATAGGGTGTATTTGTCATGTGATATGACTGTAATTGGTGACAGCAATAATAACATGAAGAGAAATTCTTAAATACTCTTAGATTTGATCACTAATTGTCACATTAGCTTTGTTAAGAAGATAGTGATTGAGTAAGAATATAAGGGTAGCCACATAATTGATGTGGTATATAACCATTAAATGATCACCTTTAATTGAAAGCTGACTTATGTATTCCTTTTTGAGCTATATTAAACTTATTTATTACATTTCATTGTCTTATTTCTATACATTATATTCCTATTATTCTATATAAGAAGGATTTAGTCTAGGTAGGTATAAAAATGGGAGAGAAGTTAATGGGTTTAAGGAAAATTGAGGATTTAGAGTTTATGAAAGTGAAGATGAGAGATATGGAATTTGGAACGTTTTTGACACCATTTACAAATTTCAGGGACTACTTTAAATATATATAAAATTGGTGCCACATCAGATGCCATGTGGCACTAATATGACACATCAGCAAAATAATGCATGTCATATGTCACTTAATATGACACTCTAGCGAAATAGAAATGGCAGACTAATAGATACGGTGGGAAAGAGCAACATGATTCACATTTTACAAAGTCAGGGACTAATTTGATAATTTCATAAAATTAGGGACCTAAGTGAGTATTAACTCAATCTCATACTTGATGGTGGAATAGCACGAGAAGGGGGTTAAATCGTGGCTTTTAAAACTTTTTGTTTTCTGAAACTTAAACAAACTTTCTCAAGTGTTGAGACTTAGATTGCGAAAGTATTTTTAAGGTTAGAATCTAAAGTTATGGTTTGCACAACAACGTTGTAGACAATAAAGAAAGATAAGCACAAAGAACTTATAACAATAAATATAAAAGTTGTAAGCAAAAGATAAAGATAGAAGAGCACTCAAAAATTTTATCCTAGTTCAACCAAACTACTTGCCTATGTCCAGTTCTCAACAAACTAGTTGAGATTTTTATATCAACAAGTATTCTTGTACAAGTTTCTAAGCTTACAGTAGAGTAGTCTTGTCCTAGCCTTTCCAAGTTAATCAACAGAGTAGTATTATCTTAGCCTCTCCAAAGTAACAAAGACCACTATCGGGTCAGGTTACAATATTTGATTTGAAGGTTTGTATTTGATAACACTCACACTAGAAAACTCAAGGTGTATAAATCAACTAAGTACATTGTGGAGTGACTACTCACAAATCTGTCAAGGAGAATGTTAGCTAATATAAAATAGGAGAAAATTTATCACTTAGATGATTTAGAATGATGTTTTCGATTGCTCAGAAGGTTAAGAAGGTAGAAAGCCTTTAATTTTGAAAATGAGCTTCATCTTCAAGACTTTTATAGGCTTCAAAATATAGTTGTTGTGTCTTCAGGTCTTAAGCCTTGAGCTTTTAGATCTGTTGATCTTAAACTAAAAAGAGAAGTTGATAGCCTTCTTTCTCAGCAAGCAAGAACAGCACAAAGAAGGAAATTAGCCGTTCTGAGTCAACTAACGTTGCAATGTGTCGATGCACCTTTTGGATATCTGTCTTATCACTTTTGACCCTTAGAAAATATATTTGAATGTACACGGGCAAGTCTTGAATGATGTCTTCTTCACTTAGAATAACATTCCAGAGGTAAGCCTTCTAGTCAAGCTTTTTGGATAAAACATCTTTTTGATCTGATTATGTGCCTTCTGGTGACTTACTATCCTTCTAATGATGTATAGATATCCTTTTGATGCTTCTAAACAACTTTTCATGAGAAATAGAATTATTGAGATGCAGATTCCTTTGCAAAAGGCTCTTTCCTTTTAGATTTGTTCGAAATGTAAAAGATACTTATAGAATATGTTTGAAATAAATTATTGCATGATCCAATTCTCTCAATTTGGCATATAGAGTGATCTATGTTACCTGAGATAAGATACTTACATAAACCATTAGTTCGAATAAAAGATTTTCATAAGTTGGGTTTGTTATCCATCAAAACTATTTAGGATAAGCTTAAAACCACTCAATGGCTTCTGAAGGCTGTTGGAACTTACAACCCCCCTTCTTTGATGATGGCAAACCAATGCTTAGGAAATGCTTTTATTTATAAAATAAAAACTTGTTTTCTAATGTTTATTTTAGTTAGTTATTAAATTTTGAAACTTTAAGATGGAATCTTTCTGATTCTTTAAATATCAGAACCATTAGAAAAGCTTATCATTGTGCTCAAAATAGAAACTAAGATATTATTAGAGCATAGAGTTGTCAGAGCAGAAAATGTAAGCATTAGATTAAATCAATATAAAAGCAATCATATCAAAATTGTCAAAGCTTAAATAGAGCAAATATGATCTATGATATCATCCAATAAACCAGTGACAGAGCTATAGATAATATAATGAAAACTAGAATCAAAGCATTTAGAAACTAGTTACCACATCAATAAAAAATATAAACATATATCAAAGCAAAAAACTTAAACTTATATTAGAGTAAGAAAGCAATAATAACTAATATCAAAGCAAGAAGAATAAAAAGGATTATAAACTTATCCATAGCCGAATGCAAATGTTTAAAACTAAGATAAAATAAACTATTCATAAGTAATAAATAATGTTAAAAGAAATGATGCAATGTATGCAGGATCTTCATTTGGCCCTTCCCCCCCCCTAACCAAAGCTTTTCTAGCATATTCTTCTCCTTGTTTTGACATCAATAAAAGATGTTAGGAATCATAGAAAACCATCACAAATTGCCTCAATGTTTTCCCTTTTGAAGAGCCCTTAACAGTTGCACCAAGAGGCCTTCTATCTTGTGCATTTTCCTCTCCAGAGCATGTTGGTTGGTCATGAGTTGTTGCTAGTTGGCAAAGATAATTTGTTGATTGGTCAAGAGATTGTCCATCTAGATTTCATTGGGATCTAGAAAAATGTGTGCAAGAGATGATGTATAACTTCTGAGGGTATCTTCTCAGTGTATGAGGCTGAAGATTAAGGATTCTGAGAAATAGCTCCAGAAGTTGTTTTATCAAATTTAGGGCCAATAGTCAGCATCAAAGGCATTGGCACCAATAGGGGTAGCAGGAACATCCTGTGTATCTTGTAGTGTATTCTAAATAGGAGTGAAGAAAGGTGCAATTTTTGTAGCAAGGATAGTATTAGCAATTTCATCTCTAACCACAGCTTTTTTTGGTGCAGCAGACTAAACCCTAGCCACAGCTCTTTCTTGTACAGCATTGTTAACCCTAACAAAAGTCCATTCTTTGATAGAAGGCACAGTTTGTAGGATCTGTGGTTAATTCTCAGGCTATTCAGTTTGTTGCCCAGAAACTTGCATTGTAGTTCTGATCTCAGTGGTAGGAATTTGCTCTTCTATAACCACAAAGTGTTGCTCTATCTCCTGAGACAGAGAAGAACTCATTTGTTTAGAAGCTTCAATGTCTTTGGCCTTGTTTTTTTCGCTTTTGGGGCCAAGCTTCTCCTCTTAATATGTTTTCATGGGCTTCTCTTCTAGCCCTTTGAAAGGGTGAAGGAGTGGAGTCCTCAGAAGGAGCAACAAATGTTTCTTTTTTCTTCTTCTTCCTTTTGCTTTCTAGTATCACTTTAGGTAAAGGCCTTTCAGGTTCAGACTCCCTAATAGTGATTCCTCTTGTAGTAGGAACAAAGGAAGTAGTGGCAATATCAGCCGTGGCAATATCAGCCACATAAATAGGATTTGCAGTAATTGCAAATACTTCATCATCAACCCTAGGTTGCATGGAAGCTTCAGAAAACTTCAACAATATTCTCTTGCTCCTCCTCTCTTTTAAGATGGGAGAGATGCTTCTTTCTCTTTTTGTTTTCTTTTTCTTTTTACCTTCATTAGAAGGTTTTGTTTTGGATTTCTTGGTGCTAGGAACCATAAATTCAGTAGCAGCTTTCTCATTTTTCTCAATCTTTTTCTCCTTCTTTGGTGCTTAGGGTTTCAAACCCAAGGCTTGAAAAGTCTTCATGGTTGTTGTTGGATTCTTGCTGTTGGCCCTCTCACCATTCAGAGGACATTGAACCTTGATGAACACTTACATGAAAAACATGCCATAGAGAAAGGTAGCATGTTTCTTCTTCTTAATACCAATGGCAGCAATAATAAAATCTAAAATCAATCTTATTGGATTGATCTTTCCTTTGGTCATGAGGTAGAACATGACCATATAATCCACCCCACAAATCACATCTATGTTTCAACTCCTTAGTAACATAGTCTGCTGGACTACAGAAAATATTGCCTTAACGAAGACTAAAAGGCTAGAGATTTGAATATCTCTTACTCTCATACCTCTATTTCCTGTTAGAGTTTCAGTTACCTCAGCTTCAGAAACTCCAAGTTCCTCCCACCATTGATCTCCACCATGGCAGTAAATGCCCTCGTGTAGGGTGTTGGTGATCTCAGCAATATTAGAGGCGAAGACGTTGAATTTGAAGTTTCTGATAATGCTCTTTAAGGAGGTATTGTCTTCATCAGAAGCACTTAAGGTGCTGTAGAATGCAAGGACCACCCTTGTATAGATATCCTTAGAGATTCTCAAGAAATCTGCCCATCCTTGGTACTTAAAGACCTCATGAACCTCAAGAAGACTAGTGAAGTTTTCTAGATGAAAGCTTCTTCCTCTGGCAATGGGCCTTCATGCAAAGAGATTTTCAAAATTCTCTTGCATATTGGCCTCATCGAGCATGAAAGGGGTGCTAAAGTCACCCTTGTCAACCATTGTAGTGTATAAGAAAAAAAAGTTGGAGCTTGAAAGAAAAATAATGTGTTAGAGATAAGGAGAAGATAAAGGAAGTGAAGTGTTTGAAGGTTTAAAAATTTGGGGAAGATAAACAGTATTTGAGAGGTTTTTAGGTAGTAAGATAGAAAAGTATGTTCAGGGTGATTAAATGATTCTGTTAGGTAAACGAAATAAACAAGGGTTATTGTAATATGAAGTGTTTTTGAGTGAAACAATGATGTTTTCGGACACAGAAAACTTTTGGTTTTCCCGCTTCGTTGAAACGTGGTAATGAGAGAAGTTATTAAAATAACCTATGTTCCAAAACTGTCTTGACTCTTCATATTCAACCTTCTGACTAGAAGCTTGAGTCGCCTTTCTAAATGAACTATTTTTTTGAACTCAAATTATGAATTCTTTTTTGAGCATCTTACTAAATAACCCTTTCTATTTTGATCTGAATTGTTTGTTTTATTTATGAAAGACCTTCTAACTTTGAACTTTCTGAACCCATCTTGAGATTCATTCTTTAGAAGGAAGACACACGTGAAAATGCAATCTTAACTTTAAGCTTCTTCAGAGGCTTAGGGGAATAGGAGCTAATGAATGCATATGTTATGAATGCATGATCAAAAACTAGTTATATTCAAAAGGTTCTTAATATAACAGAATCAATATTTAGCTAGAGGTTTTGTAAATATATTAGCTATTTCATCTTCTATATTTACAAAACTTAGCTCAATATCTCCTTTCTGAATATGATCTCTAATGAAATGATGCTTAATATCAATATGTTTTGATCTAAAATGCTAGGTAAGATTCTTGGCATGATTTATAGCACTTGTATTATCAAACAAAATGGGGATTTTGGTATATCTCAAGTTGAAATCTTTCAACTGATGCTTGATCCATAGAATCTAAGCACAGCAATTTGTTGTAGATGCATGTTCAGCTTCAACAATTGAGAGGACAATTGTGTTTTGCTTTTTACATGACCATGTAACCAAGGATTTTCCCCGAAAGCAACAACAACCACTTGTGCTTTTGCTCTAAATGCTATCTCCAACAAAAGTTAGCATCATAATAACCTGTAATACCACAATAAGTACCTTTCCCGCATTAGAGACCAAGATTAGTTGTACCTACTAAATATTTCAAAATTCTTTTGACAGCATTTAAGTATGATTGCTTTAGGTTAAATTGAAATCTAGCACAAACACCCATACTTAATTGTATGTTAGGACTACTGGCAGTAAGATGTAGCAAAGAACCAATCATACCTCTATAAAGTTTATTAGAAACTTTATCACCTTCTTCATCAGCTTCTAGAACTTTAAAATGATGCATTAGAGTGCTAATGCTCTTAGCCTTGTCCATGTCAAACTTCTTGAGCAGATCTTTAGCATATTTCCCTTCATGAATGAGAATCCATTTTTCTATTACTTAATTTGCAGACCTAGACAGTACTTGAGTTCTTCTATCATACTCATCTCAAACTCTCCCTGCATAAGCTTAGAGAAACTCTTGCATAGATTTTGGTTAGTAGTACCAAATATAATATCATCTAAGTCTTTCATACCAAGCTCTTGGAGCTTATTTCAGACCGTACAAAGCTTTTGATAGTTTGAAAACATGATGAGGAAAGGTTTCATTTTCAAAATAGGAGATTATTTAATATAAACTTCTTCAAATATAAAACTATTTAACAAAGCAAATTTCACATCCATTTAATAGAGAACAAAACCTTTGGATGCTACAAAGGTAAGCAATATTCTGATGGCTTCCAATCTTGCAACAGAAGCAAATATCTCATTATAATCAACCCCCTCTTATTGATTGTGACCTTGTGTAACATCTCGGATTTCAATACCTATAATTAGCACTGTTAATTAATTGAAATTTTAGACACATTATAATATATATATATAGACAACAAGGAAATATTAATTCTAGGGTAATAACATTACAAATCTTCTTGTAGAAAAAAAAAATAGGTATATTTTGTTAACAGAAAAAGATTATCTATTAACGGTGCATCTAATTAGTACCGTTAATTAATCTAATCCATTGCATTAGTGAAATAAGAGTAATTGATAACTCCTTGTAGTTAGTTATTTCTATTTAATTTTATTTAGATTTAGACTTTAGTTATTGGAATTTATTTAATATTTTAGTTATTTTTAGTTAGTTATTTTGATTTTTTTTTTTAGTATGATTGTTATTTTATCACATTTTTAGATGCTTATTTATGTTTTTGGTCTACATGTTATTAGGTAAAAGCACTCAAGTTGGAATTTGGAGCTATGAAAGAGCTTATCATGTATAAAATCAAGATCTTTTAGCATTGGAAATTCAATATTTGGCTCTCTAGAAGTCGGATTACGTTGATTCAGGATTCTTTGGAAATAAGATAAGAAGATCTTCAACTTTGTTATTGGACACTTTTTCCAATTCTCGAGTCTTCTAAGAGAAAAAGGCGAAACAAGATTAAAACTTCATTTTATTTCTGATGCTGTCAAGTCTGACCTTTTATCACTCATTCACTTGTATCTTGAGTTACAGAACTTCGATTGAGGTGATTCTTATTGCGTTGGAAGGCTTAATCAAAGTTCTACAATTGTTATTTATCTCAGAGGGCAAATTCTAACTATTCTAGCCGCTACAAAGCTTGGAAGTTTATAAACAAGGTCAGCACTGTCATTTAAGCGCGCTATAGTGTAAACTGCTGCACTATAGTGCGATGTCGTTTTCACCCATGCAATTTTTGTTGCGCTATAGCGTGACGCCGACTGCAAAATTAGTGGGCTCGAGCCGAATTTCAAGAAAAGGGATCCATGGACTATAAAAGGCAACACTTAAGGTTAGAAAAGAGATCCCTAGTCACTTCTACACACTTTCCAAGATAGAAGACTTTTCCAGAGAGATTGAAGGCGAAGATTCAAGGATTCCAGAGCTCAATTGCAACATGGAAAGATCCACACCTTCTGAATCTCTTGTCTCTAGCTTCAATACTTTATGGCCTTTGTTTCTTCTATTTTCTCAACTTCATACTCTTCTGTTATTTTTTTTTCTTTAGTCATGAACTAAGTTTTTTTGCTAGGGCGTTAATGGACTTTTTGTATGACAATTTTATTTATGGATTAATGTTAATCTTGTTTCTATCTCTATTACTTAGTGTTTTTGTTTGTGCCTAATGCCTTTGACTACTTGATCACCAATCAATTGATCCGGGATTTACAATAACTTGAGAGAGGGTTTATGAATAGAGCCAATTAGTTTGTGCTAAGAGATTAGGCAATCAGTTTAGGATAAAGAGTATTACTTGATCTCGAGAGAGGCTAGGCATAAATTAAGGGGAACCGACTGTGAGTCAATTAGGATAGAAATGGATTAACGGAAATTCATAGTAAATGTGCCTACAATAGGTGAAATTAATTAGCCCTAGCATCCATCCCATTGCATTTGTTCACCCCTTTTGCATTCGATTACATTACTATTTTTCTTGTTTGTTTTCTTGTTTATTTTCTTTGATTTTTATTTAGTTTCCTGCATCCGTGAATTCATTCCGTCCAAATAGTTATTCCCTTAGACTATCCGGTACTTGATCTATCCTCGTGGGAATAATACTTTTCTCATCACTTTATTACTTGTACAACCCGGTATGTAACATCCCGATTTCCGAGTTCCGATTTCATCTTCAAGTTTGATCAATTCCCATTCCCGACTTCATCTTCGAATTTCACATAAAATGGGATAATAATGTAACACCCTCCCAAGTACAGTACTATGCTTAAGTCATAGTATCACATCCTGGAGTTATTACTATTACCTAAGCGGACCTTGTCTGACAGCAACTTCAGCCGTATTCGGAAACTTCTGAAACTATCTGGAGACAACACGGAAATAGGAGTGAGAATTATAAATTCTCAGTAGGATTCTCTATTTATCATACATAATGTCATCATTGTCATCTCCAGTTTGCTTCGGTTTATTTTGAAAAAGGTGAACATGCTTTATAAACTATTTAATTTTATAGTTCGAAAATATAATATCCGAAGCAAAGCTTATTTTAATCATGCACTTGGCATTTGGGAGAACCCATAAAAATCGATTCATGAACAATACCATGAATAATAACTGCAACATATTAAAATACACATAGCATCTGCACATGCCTTTACTTGTACTTGAACTTATGCATATACATAAAATTTGCTTTTCTTTCTTTATCTTCCTTTACTTGTTACACATATTCCAGAGTATGATCGCCATGTCATACCCTATCGGGATGTAATCACCATGTCACATTCCTTAGGAATATGTTCTTTTTGCCACGTCCCAAAGTATGATCGCCATGTCATACTCCATCAGAATGTGATCGCCATGTCACATTCCTTAGGGTATGGGATCATCATGCTATATTCCAGAGTATGATCGCCATGTCATACCCTATCAGAGCATGATCACCATATCTCATATAAGTTTTGTCCCCTATACTCACATTAGCTGGGTCAATGCCATGCCTCATGTGAGTGGGGTGCTTGCATATATTTTAAAATTTTAATCTTTAGTCTTTAGCCTTTACTACCCTTGGGTAGCCTGGCCTTGGAGTGAGCTCGTCAGCTTCACCCGTGACCATCGTCACACCGACTCACCCACAAGGGGACCCACTGCCTCTAGGAAGGAGGGATCTCATTCTGGCCACGTGCCTCTAATTGAAGGGATCTCTTCTGGTCATGTGCCTTCAATATAGAGGGATCTCATCTGACCACGTTCCTCCAACATAGAGGGATCCAAGTTTTAGCTGCCTTCATAAGGAGGGACCCAATGTGCAACTGCCTCAGGTGAAAGGACCCATATCTTTATCATTTAACTGCCTTCACAGGGAGGGATCTCAAATAACTGCCTCCAAGTAAAGGGACCCATATTCAATATATTCACATTTAATATACTCATGTCTTTTCATTCTTATATATGATCATGCATAAACATGCTGAATGTACTCATATATACATTTCATCACTTGTTTTCACATACGTCATAACTCATATACCTCATATCATACTTATCTCATTCTTGCATACAACATTCCTAGTTTCATAGACTTTTGCCGTAAATCTGGCAGCATAACGAATTGGTTTCATCTCCCCATGAATAGTGCCAGTTCTCCACGGACAAATCAACCATAGCAATATAATCAATCTAACATATTTATCAATGTAAAACTTGTAATTCTCAACTCAAACCTTATATGCTCACTAACACTTGCGAAACCATCAATTTGGTCATTTCTGCCAATTCTATCCAGTTCTGCCCGAATTTTGCATAATCCACCTTTATGTCATAGATCTATCTGTCTACTTTTTAACTTCTTTGGTCTCATATCATTTTGATTTATATAACTCAAGATATTCAAATTTTGCCTCAGCCTGTTCAGTCACTGGCCCGAATTACACTCCTAAAAGTATAAATTCACTAAAAATCGAAACTAAGCTCAAATCAATGAAATTAGTCTCATATTGAAGCTAACAGGACAACCTTTCATTTTCAACAAGCTTCATTCCATTTGCTTTAGTACAGCTCGAGTTATAAGTCCTGAAATTCCACCTTTCTGAACTACTCTATTTTGGCTCGGTTTAGACATAGGGTAACTTCCTTGAACCACTGGGATCAATTGGGGTCATAACAAACTCAAAATTTCATATTGGGGTATTCCTCTCTGTGTAAGCTTTCTAACAAAACTGGTTTCACTCAATTCGGGGTTGTATAGGGTGAGTTATACCTTCCTCAAATCACCCTGCCCGGATGAAAGTCCTGATTCTTAGGTCAAACTTCAAAAATTCATATCTCTCTCAATACCAATCCAATAACCTTGTATGATACATGTATGGAAAGCCCTGAATGTATACTTTCATATAAAAATAGTTTCATTGGATTTAACCAGTTGTAGGCAGCACCGTACACTCCGCCGTACAGACTGCAGTGGAATTCCTCACTAAGACAGCATCTTAATTCTCCACTCCTTCTAATTTTCTCCTTCCACCCATAATTCCAAATCAAGATCTCTTATTAATCCAATCATAATCCATCATAATACATCCAATAATTCATCAAATACATGGAGAAGAGTACAATTTCATGCAATCATATTGCAAGTAATTCAAGAACAGAAATAGAATCCTACCACTTTGGAGTGTGATCTTGCTGAATTTGAGTTTAGATTGATGGAACCTTGACAAAGCTTGGAGATTTGATAGAGTAGATTGAGAGGGAGAAAGGAAGAAGGCTGGAGCAAGAGGGAAAAAGAGTGGCGTAAATCAGCTAGGAATGAGGAGGGGAGTTTGACTTAAATACATGGGTGTACTTGGGATTAGGAGTGTTGATTGGTTGAGATCTTGTGGTTGAAGTTCGGCCATGTCTCTCACTTTTGTGGCCAAATTGCTCTCCACGTCATCCCACAAACTGCTCTCCACGTCGTGCCAAAAGTGGAATACGCTTCCGTTCTACCTGAAATCGAAACTCGTCTCTATTATGCTTGAAGTCGGAACTCGTGCCATTTTACTTGAGCTTGGAGCTGAAGCTGGATATCGGAACTCGTCCCATCTTGTTTGTGACTTGAGGAAATCTTGTCTGGTTTATTCGAAACTTGGAAGCAAGGTCGGTGTCGGAAGTCATACAGTTTACAATCACCTAATCTCGAAACTCCTAATTCAAACTCGGGAATGCCAGCAGAAATGGAAGGCTCCTGGGAATAAGATCGGAGATCGGAATTCATGTATGACTTGGAAATCAACTCAAAGATTCGAACTCTTGTCCATTGAGTGCAACTCTAAGGCCGGAACTCGTTACATTAAAATTGGAGATCGGTACTTGTACAATTGTGTTAAACTATCAACTTGGAGTCAAGTTGGAAGTCGGAATGAGGATGCTGTTATGGTTAAGGTCGGAACTCAAGAATTATATACAGTACGTTTAAGACTCTAAGTCGGAGGTTGGAAACCATGTATACTATTTTGAAACATGAAATATTAAGTCGGAACTAGGGTACATCGCTTGAAACTTGGGGAAAATTATGAGATCGAAAATCGGGTACATTGTCTTTGAGACATGAAGTCGGCTATCGGGAATCATGTTCATGTTGTCTGGACTTGAAGGTTAAGTCGAAAGCAGGATCTCGTGCTCACCTTATTTGAGACCTGGACAGAAATTCGGAGACCGGAAATCATATCCGCTTTATTTGAACCTTGGGAGTAAAGTATGAGGTCGGAACCCATATAAATTTCGGTCGAACTTGGAGACCAACTTTGAGATCTGATCTCGTGTCCATTAACTCATAGGTCAGGAATCATGTCTTATCCTGGTTGAACAATCGACCATGAAGTCGGAACTCATATACTTTGTGTTTGAAGCATAAGGTCGGAAATCGTAAATAATAGCCATTGCATTGGGGATTTGGAGATGAAGTCCGAGGTCGGAACTATGACCATTTCGCTGAGATGAGGTCGGAAGTCGTAGATTAACGCAATACGAACTCGGAAATCAGATATTATCCCATTTTATGTGAAATTCGAAGATGAAGTTGGGAATGGGAATTGATCAAACTTGAAGATGAAGTCGAAACTTGGAAATTGGGATGTTACACGATATACTTGCCAGAGCTGCATCAGTAATTAGGGTTGAAATATGAATGTTAAGGTTAGGAGAAATTGAAATAATTGTGTAGAAAATGCAAGAAGCATACTAGTAATGTTTTGCTAGTTTAAAGGAAATTAGGTGAAATTTGGTATTTCGTACTACAAGAACCAAATCAGTAGAGTTTTATACTATGAAACCCTAATTTGGGTGGCTGAGATTTAGCCATATCCACCCATACTATGGTGCCATATTCAGCCCACAAGAGGAGGGAGTCTTGGCCAAATTCTCACCACCCATTCATCCACCTATCACATGCATCAAAGTCATTATCACCTATGTTATAAAACTTGAAAATCCTTCCTAAGTCCCCTTATTATTTCAACCTCTTCTTGCTACAGCCCTCTCCTTATTCTTCTTTTACCTCACTTCATCTTACTTCCATCTTCAAGCTCCACCTATTTGCTTCATCAATAACTTGCATCTAGCCAACTTATATATCAATTTTGAGGTAGGATTCATTGTATTCTCTTGCTATTTGTGACTTCGTGGCTGATTGGAATTTCATTCTCCACTAATCCACTTGATGCTATATTATGATTATATGAACCCCTGTGATTGGATTAACATGTATATGTTGAGTTTGGATGGAGAATTGAATGAAAAGCAAAAAGGGTAGCAAAATAGAATTTATTCAGATTGAGACCCCTAAACTATTCCTACTGTTAAGTGTATGGCACTACATCTATCAGAATTTAATGAAACCAATTTTAGATAAAACTAGACATCAAGAGCTTTCCAATCATATAAATTATAGGGCCATTGGATCAGTATTAATGAGATACGGATTTTTGAAATTAACCCTAGGTTTCCATCTTTGGTCTTGAGTGAACTAGATTGAGGAGAGCATAACTCACCCTATACAATTTCCATTAGAGCAAAACTAATTTTTTTAGAAAGTTAACACATGGATGTTTTATATTATAAAAATTTCAAATTCCAATCCTAAGTAGTTTGCTCCCAGTAATTCTTCAAATTTGTCCTATATCCTGACTGGACTGAAATAGGGTAGGCCAATTCAACTAAATTTGAGAGCTTATAATTTGAGCTCTGCCCATTCAAATGAAATAAAACTTGTGGAGAATTAAAGCTAGTTCTATTAAATTTAAAATGATATAATTTACAAATAAATCCAATAATATTTCTATTTTTGAAAAATTTTCACATTTTAGGCTCTAATTCTATCTAACACTAGGGCAGACCTAAGTTAAACTTCAATAACTTAATTTATTCTTATCAAAACTTATTGGGACTAAAAAGATTAAAAACTAGACAAAAGATATTTCAACATATCAAAAATTTAGCATTTAATAAGTTAAGTAGGATTTGTGGCATAAATAATAAGACAGGGCATAATTGAATGTTGTAAGTAAAGTTGCCAAATTGGGGGTTTAGACACCTTAATATTTGTGTGAATTTCAATTAAAGTTTGAATCTTGCAAATCCATAATGATGTTGCAAAGTTTATATATTGTATTAGTTCTGCTAGTGTGGCTTACTATCTATTTTAAGAAAGCACTATTCATGAGGAAGCGGATCTAATCTGTTATGCTGCTAAAATCCCAGCAGAAATATGTGAATGTTAAGCTTGTTTACATTTTATGTCCATAAATATATATCAAGCAAACATGAATGTTTGAGATTAAGGTACGGAGCATGTGCATGAGCCCCTTAAGCATACTTATACATGATTTTGTGAGCATATGAACTATAAGAGAATATGAAAAGCAAGATGAGGTCTCTTCACTGGGAGGTAGTTATTCTAGTCTTTCCTTGTGAAGATAGCTAACACTTTTGGGTCCCTCTACATTAGAGGCAACTGCCTAGCTAAGGCCCTCCAATTTAAAGTCACATGGGTCCCCTTACAGGTTGGTGTTGTGTGATGAAGGTCATGAGTTGAGTTCACTCCTAGATCAGGCTACCCAAGGGCAGTAAAGGTTAAAGACAAAGACATATGCATGTAGACACCCTAGGGATAACGATACGTAACACCTAGGTATGTCAATTAAAGAAAGCAAAGGAAGCATAAAAGCATATGCATGATTTTATGATGAGCAGTCGCATTTGCACAAGTTATGTTTTGCTATCATTATTATGATATTGCAAGTTATATTATTATTATTGTTATTATTATTATTATTATTATTATTGTTACGAAATTGCTCTCAATTTGCTATACTTATGCTGTGATTCTTACTCTGTTTATCAAGTGTATGAATAAAATGAACTCTGCTTCGGACACTATATTTTCAAACTATAAAACTGAGAAGTTTATATAATATGTTCACTTTTTTTATAATAAATCGAAATAGTTGGAGATAATATCGATGACACTGTATGTAGTATCCTAGGGAATCTTATAGAGAATTTAAAATTCTCGATCCTTTGTTTATTTTCGTGTCATCTTTAGATATCTCAGGAGAGATAGAAAATAGTCATACTAAGCAAAGTTAGGAGGATTGAAGATGGCCAAAGAGCGTCATCACACAAGATCCATTGAAAAAATAGTAACAACTCCTAAGTGTGGTACTATGACTTAAATATAATACTGTGCTTGTGAGGGTGTTACACCTTAAGCAACCAGTCTTGCCTTGTTTCTATTCACTTTTCCACTTTCATCCAGCTTGCTTCTAAACACCCATCTAGTGCCAATGACAAGTTGTCCTTTAGGTAGTGGAATCAGAGTCTAGACTTTATTTTTTCAAAATGATTGAGCTCTTGTTGCATAGCATTATCTAGCTTTGATCTTGAAAGGCTTCATCAATATATTCAAGTTGAATTTCAAAAACCAAAGCTAGGTTTGATTCTGTTTTGAATGATGATCTAGTTTTGACTTCTTAAGAAAGTTCACTAATGACTTGATTTTGAGATACAACTCTTAAATCTCTTGCACCATTGCATCTTCTTCTCATGGGGGATGCTTCAGAGTTTTCTGGTACATTATCAGGAAACATGATGAAGCAGGGAAGACTCAGGATTATTAGCCATTTCTTTATCACCATTTCTTATGGCTATCAAAGACAAATTATCCAAGTCTTTTTTCAGATCATTTATATTCTAGTCCAAATCATTTTTCTCCTCTTTGAAGGAGATATGTATGGTTTCTTTTACAATTTGAGTTCTCTTGTTGCATACTCTGTAAGCTATAAAAACAAAATAGTATCCTAGGAATACTCCAAGATTAGATTTAGGATCAAACTTTGACAATTTTTCCTTTGTGTTGAGAATAAAACATTCTAAATGAAAATCATGAAACTATGATATGTTGGGTTCCTTCCTTTCCATAATTCATAAGGGGGTTTTCTTGAGTATAAGCCTTAAGAAAACATGATTTTGTATGTAGCAAGCATTGTTAACTGTTTCTGCCCAAAAATCTTTTGATAAATCACTTTCTAAAAGCATAGTTCTGGCCATTCTTTGCAAAGATATATTATTCCTTTCAACAACCCCATTTTGTTGAAGAGTTCTAGGAGAATAGAAATTATGAAAAATGCCATGCTCATTGCAAAAGCTTTCAAAAGTATGATTTTCAAACACATCACCATGATCAGATTTGATGGATAAAATACAAAAACCTTTTTCATTTTGAACTCCTTTCTAAAACACTTAAAGGCCTCATAAGCTTCATTCTTACGGGCTAGGAATATAACCCATGTAAATCTTGAAAAGTCATCCCCAATGACCAAACCATATTTCTTACCACCTAAACTGGCAGTTCTAATCGGTCTAAAAAGATCAAGATATAAAAGCTTAAGTGGTCTCGTAGTTTTTTCGTAGTTAAAACTACATTTTACTGTGGAAAGAGCTCTTGGTCTATTTACCTCTTTGGCAGAACTCATAGGTTGAGTCATTATCAAAGCTAATCTTGGGTAAACCTTTACAAGCTCTTTTTGAGAAATCTCAGAGATTAATATCTTGTGAGCATGACTAAGTTTCTTATGCCACAACCACTTTTCATCCACAAAGGATACTAAGCATTTTACAATATGATCTAAAAGGTCATCTAGATATAATACTAAGTATTATCACACCTTTTAGCAGTAAGAATGATTTTATCTAAGGTGGAGTCTTTTATAATGCATCTAGAAGGTTCAAACACAACCTTGTAACCTTGGTCACAAAACTGACTAATGCTCGGAAGGTTGTGACTCAACCTATTCAACCAACATAACAGTAGTAATCATATCAAAATTGTTCTTACTAACATTACCTATACTAATGATCTTAGACTTGATTCCATTAGCAAACTTTACTATTCCTTTGTCCTTGGATTTGTGGTCTCTGAACCAAGATTTATTTCTAGTCATGTGTCTGGAATAGCCATTGCCCAGTTACAACTTTATTTCTTTCTAATGATGTGATTTAAGACACACTTGCACCTAAAACAATTTTTACCTTAGGTACCCACATCTTCTTGAGTCCCCTTCAATTAGTTACCTTCTTGTTCTTCATCAAGATCTTGCCATGTAGCCATCATAGCTTTCTTCTTAGGTGTTTTCTTTTTGGAGCTTTTCTTCAATTTCAGACATTTAGATCGTAGATGTCCAGGCTCTTTGCACTTAAGCAAATAATCTCACTCTACTTTGCTTTTCCTTTCTTGTCCTTTTTGGGAGTTAACTGTTTCTTCTTCTTCTTTCTAATCCACGCCTTGGAGATCTTTTCAGCTAGATAAGCAATCTTATATTCCCCTTCTTATCCTCATCTTCAGAAGATTCCTCTTCTTTAGATTCTTTTGAAGCCTTTAAGGCTTTGGTAGAGCTTGCTTTCCTTTATGTAAACTTTAGAGCAATATATTTGCCCTTTCTATTACTTTCCTCAAAAACTTCATTTAGCTCAATCTCATGAGTCTTTAGAGACCTAATGAGAGCATCTAGGCTAAGCACATTCAAGTCTTTTGCTTCTTGAATGACTATTATTTTAGGGCGCCAAGCCTTGGACAGGCTTCTGAGAATCTTTCTTACCATCTTAACATTGGAATATCTCTTTCCTAACGCTTTCAGTTGATTTATTATGTGCATAAATCTTATTGTCATGTCATCAATATTTCCATGTTCCAGCACCTTGAACATTTCGTATCGATGCACCAAAATACTAATCTTTGTTTTCTTGACTTGATCAATTCCTTCATGGAGAGTTTGGAGTCTATCACAAATCTTTTTAGCAGAATCATATGAGATAATTTATCATACTCACTTTTGCTCAGAGCACAAGTGAGAAGGTATTTTGCCTTGGCATTCATTTATACTTTAGTCTTGTGTTGGTTAGCCTATTGGTTTCTAAAGATCACTCTAACCACCATTGGAGGAGGTTGATCTGG
This sequence comes from Pterocarpus macrocarpus, assembly GCA_031439585.1. NCBI lineage: Eukaryota > Viridiplantae > Streptophyta > Magnoliopsida > Fabales > Fabaceae > Pterocarpus > Pterocarpus macrocarpus. The sequence goes on from CM062515.1 coordinate 33,227,890, forward strand.
ATCAATAGCCACTTGAGGCATAGGTTGCTCAGTGGTTAGAACAAGCCTCCATTCTCAATGATTTCCCATATATCTTGGCTTGTTGACTTAATAAAGAGTCTTATTTTATCCTTCTAATAAAGATAATATTCTCTATTGAAACATGGAGGATGGTTAATGAAATATCCTTTAGCAATGTGTGAGATCTATTGTGCCATAATTCAGAATCTTTTTCCTTTGCACTGTTAGGAAGCTTAATGTAACTCCCTCCCAAGTATGGTACTATGCTTAAGTCATAATATCTCACCTAGGAGTTGTTACTATCACTTAATCGAGCCTTGTCTGGCAACAACCTTCGACCACCTTCAATCTTACCAATCAACTCCGCCTCGGAGGACCTTCTTCGAAACTTCTGAACTATCTAGAGATAACACGAAAGTAAATATAGGAGTGAGAATTATAAATTCTCAGTAGGATTTCTTAAACTACCCTATGCTATGTCATCATTATTATCTCCAGCTGTTTCAGTTTATTATAAAAAAGGTGAACATGTTAATAGACTTTTTAGTTTTATAGTTCGAAAATTGTATTATCCGAAGCAGAGTTCATTTTATTCATGCACTTGTTAATCAAAGGAAGAATCTAAACATAAGTGCGGCAAAATAATTAACGTCTGTGTCTAGATACAATTAGTCTCTTAATAATCAGGGAAAGGAATTGAAGCATAAGCATAGCATATCAAAGAACAACTAAATAATATGCATTTATGAATGCAACCATACATTTGATGCAAGTGATTATTTCTTCTGTTAACTTTCTTTGACTTTCTTTACTTGGCACACCTAAGCGTCACGTATCGTCGTCCCTAAGGTGCTTGCATATGTTTTGCTCTTTAATCTTTACTGCCCTTGGATAGCCTGATCTAGGAGTAAGCTCAACTCGTGACCGTCATCACACAGAACTGACCTACAAAGGGATTCACGTGCCTCTAGTCTTGGAGGGATCTCATTTTGGCCACATGCCTCTAAATTGAAGAGATCTTTCTTGGTCACGTGCCTCAAGAATAGAGGGATCTCAGCTGACCGCTTGCCTTCAATGTAGAGGGATCTCATCTGATCACGTGCCTCCAAGGTAGAAGGATCTCATAATTTTATACTGCCTTCACAGGAAGGGACCCAATTAACTGCCTCCAAGTGAAGGGATCCAATCTTATCTTATTTAACTGCCTTCACAAGGAGGGATCTCATAACTGCCTCCAATGAAGGGATCCACATTTAATATATTCATATCCTTTCATTCTTATACATAATCATACGTAGACATGCTAAATGCACTCATACATATGATTCATCATTTACTTTCATATATTCTTGCATACATGATTTCCACATACATATTCATAACATATAAATGTTCATATCTTCCTTACAATTCTACCATAAATTCAGCAGCATAACGGATCAGATTTGTTTTCCCATGAATAGTGCCAGTTTCAGCAGACAGTCAGTCACAGTAAGAGATCAAATATAATGCATTAATGTTTCAAGCACCAACATGGAATTGCAACACTTAAACTTTAATTGAACTCATATATGCATTAAGGTGTCAAATCCTTTAATTTTGGAAATTCTACTCATATTCTTCAACTCTGCTCGTTTTTAGAAATTAAGCCTTAAATTCATTTTAACTCATTTATAGCTGAATTTTGGATATATTGAAGCGTTATATGTTTATTTTCTAACCTCTTTGGTCCCATCTAATTTTGATAAATGTAGCTCAAGTTATTTAATTTTTATCCTGGTCTGTCCTGTAACTGGCCAAAATTACACACTTAAAAGTAAAAATCCATTAAAAATCAAAAATTAGTTCAAATCATACGAAACTAGTCCCATATTAAAGCTAACAAGACAAGATTTCATTTGCAAGAAGTTCCATTTCATTTGCTTCAGTAGAGCTCGAGTTATAAGCCCCAAAATTTGACCTTCTTAAACTACCCTGTTTTGGCCCTGTTTGGACATAGGGCAAATTTCTCAAATCACTAGGAGCAAACGAGACCTTATCTAACTCTGAATTTTTATGGGATATTATTCTATGTGTAAGGTTTCTAAAAAAGTTAATTTCATTCAATTCCAAATTGTATAGGGCAAGTTTTGCCCTGAACAACCTGGTCTGCCCAAAATCAAACTCAAAAACCTAGGTCAAACTTCCAAAATTCATATTTCTCTCAATAATAATCCAATGGCCTTATATGATATATGTATGGAAATCCCTGAATGTCTAGTTTCATATAAAAATGGTTTCATCAAATTTAAACGGCGGTAGGCAGAGCCGTGCACTTCGCCAGTACGGACACCGTAAGGTTTTCAAGGTTTCAACTTCTGTTTTGCATCCCTTTTTGAATTCTCACCCAAGTTCTCATCCAAACTCAACATTTATACATTAATCCAGCCATAAGAATTCATATAAACACCATATATCATCAATCTAATGGAAAGAATAGGAATTCTACTTAGCCATAATAACACTAATAATAGAAGAAATTGAAGAATCCTACCTCAAATTGATGTAGAAACTAGCTAGAATTGAGCTCTTGGTGGAGGAAGTGGATGAGCCTTGGAGTTTTGAGGAAGATGAAGTGAAAATTGGAGAAGGAAGAGTGAGAAATGGCCAGCTGAAGAGGGAGCACAAAAATGAGGGAGTTAGAAGGAATAAATAAGGTTTTGTGAAGCATTGGTAGTTGGATTCTTGGCTTCTCATTGGTTAGTGTTTATGTGGTGAGTGTTTCGCCACTTTCCCCCACTAATTGGCAGCAAATTCGCACCTTGCATGGAGGGGAGGAATGGCTAAATCTTGGCCACTCATGTTAGGGTTTTTGGTGCATAACTCTATTGATTCGGCTCCGGCAGTTTAAAATACCGAATCTCTATCGATTTCCTTCAAACCGACAAATCGTTATTAAATAGTTTTGTAAGAATTCTTATATATCTATCTTAATCTTCCCTAAACTTAATCCTTATAATTGACACTTAATTAAATCCTAATTAATCTCTAATTAATTTCTAATTAACTTTACTTATCCACTAAAATCGAATTAATCGATTAAAGGTGTAAATTAAATGTTTTGCAAATTGAGAGCCTTTTTGTTTTCTGTTTTTCATGGCTAATGGCATTTTTATAATTATGGGTAAGTCTAGCGGCATCCCACGTCATTTCATATATGGATGTCTCTGTGGCTCAATCAGCCGAGGTTTAGGTTTTTATATTTTCGCTACATGATTCTGCTTCGTTTAAAACCTTATTCTACTAATCCTCTTAATATAGGGACCTAAATGTCATTTTCTAAAAAATTTAGGGGCAAGGTTGTGAATATTGTTTTTTATTTTTTCATATTACATTATATGGGGATGTTACACTTAACCCTAGAAGCTGAGCTCTGATGCCAATTGAAGGTGGAAATAGCACAAGAAATGGGTCAAATCGTGCCTTTTAAAATAGTTTGTTTCCTGAAAACTTAAATAAACATTCTCAAGTTTTGAGACTTGGATTGTGGAAGTATTTTAAAGTTAGAAACTAAAGTTATGGTTTGCACAACAACTTTGTAGATAGCAAAAAAGATAAGCACAAAGAACTTATAACAACAGATATAAAAGTTGTAAGTAAAAGATAAAGATAGAAGAGAACTCAAGAAGGTTTATCATGGTTTCGCCAAATACTTACATACATCCAGTCCTTAACAAATTAATTGAGATTTTTATATCAATGAGTATTCTTGTACAAGCTTCTCCAAGCTTATGCTAGAGTAGTCTTGTCTTAGCCTCTCCAGGCTAATCAACAGAGCAGTATTATCCTAACTTCTCCAAGCTAACAAAGACCATTATCGGGTCAGGTTACAATATTTGATTTGAAGGTTTGTGTTTGATAACACTCACACTAGAATACTCAAGGTGTATAAATCAACTAAGTACAATGTGCAGTGACTTCTCACAGCTCTCTCAAGGAGAATGTTAGCTAATATAGAATAAGAGAAGATTCATCACTTAGAAGATCTAGAATGATGTTTTTGATTGTTCAGAAGGTTAAGAAGGCAAAAACCCTTTGATTTTCAAAATGAGTAGTTCCAAAACTTCTTGTTCATCTTCAAGACTTTTATAGACTTCAAAATATAGTCATTGTGGCTTCGGGTCTTAAGCCTTGAGCTTTTAGATCCATTGCTCTTAAATTGAAGGGAGAAGTTGATAGCTTTCTTTCTTAGCAAGCAAGGATAACGTAAAGAAAGAAACTAACCATTTTGAATCAACTAGCTTCATAGTGCATTGGTGTACCTTTTGGATATATGTCTTGTCACTTTTGACCTTTAGAAAATATCATTGAATGTACACAGGCAAGTCTTGAATGATGTCTTCTTCGCTTAGAATAACATTCTAGAGGTGAGCCTTCTAATCAAGCTTTTTGGACAAAACATCTTTTTGATCCGGTTGTGTGCCTTCTGGTGACTTACTATCCTTCTAATGATGTATAGATATCCTTTTGATGCTTTAAACAACTTTTCATGAGAGATAGGATTATTGAGAATGCAAATTCCTCTGCAAAAGGCTCCTTCCTTTTAGATTTGTTCGAAATGTAAAAGATACTTATAGGATTTGATTGAAATAAATTATTGCGTGATCCAATTCTCTCAATTTGGCATATAGAGTGATTTGTGTTTTTTGAGATAAGATACTTACGCAAACCATTAGTTCTAACAAAAGATTTTCATAAGTTTCAGTTTGTTATCTATAGGATAAGTTCAAAACCACTTAGTAGCTTCTAAAGGGTGTTGGAGCTTACAATACTTTGGTTTAACATTTGTTCAAATGTTTAGTTTTTGTTTGTCCAATTTACTTAAGAGTCGTTATTATTAATAGATATATTTGGATCATTAGATGTATTCAAATAAATACCCACTAAAAACCTACAAAAACATGATTATTGAAAAGTGTTTGATTGAAGCATTGTATCATGATATCATATAAATAAAGGATGTATTCCTATCTTTACTAATAAAAGAAGTACGATTTCTACTTTACCATTAATGTATTATTAAGAAGGGGATTAATAGGGAGAAATTAACCTTCCACGATATTCTATTCCATCTTTAATAGCTTGTGTCTTTATTCAAACCCATGGAGAATGACATACTCTATTTTGTATATTATGTGAAAACTATAAAATTTTAGATGTTGAATGAAACGTCCAGAAATTTTAAAGTGCCCGATTTACATTATTAATTGAATTATTCGATTAATTTGCATGACTACGGTTAATTAGAAGACAACTATATATTCAATATGAATTAGATACATGTTAATTAGATAGATTAGAGCTAAGGAAGAAAGAGTAGTCAATTAGAAAATCTTAGTAAAAATAAGCAGAAAAAAGTTGCTGGTTTGAGGAAAAATCAGTAGAATTTTGGTATTTTAAACTACCAAATTAAAATAACCCAAGAAACCGTAGATCCAAAGGTTAAAAACCCATCCACCTAAAACCCCTAGGTGGTGCCATCTAATGTCCCAAATTGAGTCTTGTGGCTCACTTATGAACCACAAGAAAAACTAACCAATCCTATGCCTCATAGCCAACAACCACATTCATTACAACTTCAATTTATTCCCCTGGTGTCCCTCAAATTTCAGCCCCTTTCCCTTGCACTTTTTCTTCCATTTTCTTCTTCTTCTCTTCCTTTATTTCACATTCTCTCAAACCTTCATCTACTTCTTTGTTCAAAACCATCAACTTTTCCCAAGAAATTTACTTGTTGGAGGTAGGATTCTTTAGTTCTAGTTGAGTTTCTTGGATTACTGCTTAGTATGAATTTCTTTTTGATTTATGAAAATGATATTATATGATGTATGTGACATGATTTGTAATGGATTTGATGTGGTTTTGATGAGTTTAGCTTAAAGCCTAAGAGGAAACTATTTGAAATTCCCAAAAATAGAATCAGGATTCCTAGGAAAACCTTAAGCTACCTATACTATCATGATGTACAGACCATCATTCAGCCATTAAAATTTAATGGAACTATTTTAGATGAAACTAGACTTCTATAGATTTCCAAGCATACAAATTATAAGGCCAATGGATTAGTATTGAGAGAGATATGAATTTTTTATACTTGTCCTAGGTTTTTGGCTCTAATTCTGGGTAGGGAATGATATGTAGGGTATAACTCGCACTATATAATTTGGATTAGGGTGTAATAAAATTCGTTAGAAAGCTAAGACATAGAAGAATAGACTATAAAAATTTTATGGTCAAATTCGTTTTCTATAATTCCAATAATTCCTTAAATTCCACCCTTGTTCTGTTCAAATAAAGACAGGAGAACCGAAACTCATCCACTTTGTGAGCTCATAACTTGAGCTCTCCTTAGTCAAACAAAGTGAGACAGTTTGGATATGAAAATCTCACCAATAAGCTTTAAAATGACATAGGTTTGGTAGGCATCCACTCAAATTTCAATTTTTGATGGATTTTTACTCTTGGGTGTGCAATTCTAGCCTGCTACAGGGCAGGCTGAGATAAAATCCCAACAACTTGAGCTACATTTATCAAAATCAAATGGGACTAAAGAGGTTAGAAAATAAATACATAACACTTCAACATATCCAGATTTCTAGAACAAAGGAGTTAAATAGAAATTATGGCTTATTTTACAAAATCCGGGCAAAAATGAAGCACATAGGCAGAAGCTTATACTTAGGTATAAATGTTGTGTCTTGGCAATGTTATGGAATGAATATGCTATTATGGCTTTTCTGAATAATTGATTGTCTGTGGCACTGGTACTATTCATGGAGAAGTAGACACGATTCGTCATACTGCCGAAATTCAATGGAAATTATGCATAAATTATGAGATACTCATTGATACATGTACTACTTGTATGAAGCTTATAAGAGCTATGTCATGAGAAAAGTTCCATAATACTTGAGCCAGCCCCAAATTAAAGTTAAGAGGAATAGATCGGTGGGAAGGTTGACGAAAGTAAACCCAACATTTGTAACATCCTCAATTTTGTGACATGCTAAATTACCTCAATAACCCTGAGTAATTAGGCATATAATGAGAAATTGTGAGATTAAGGCTTAAATAAGGGGTTAACGAAGAGTTTATGAGTTAATTCGGATGAGAAAAGTCAAGAGAATACTTAATCAAGATTAGATAATCTCTAATTAAGCAAGTTAGAGCCTTTATAGCTTAATTAAGCACTAATTGCCCTTAATTAGCTTAATCAAGTTTAATTAAGGTTAATTAAGCTTAATCACAAGATTAGTTTTTGTTAATCATGTTCTTATATGTTAATCACTAATCTTTGCTTAATCATCTTCATTAAGTTGCATGAGCACTTAATCATATGATTAAATTCAAATTTAGTCAACTAGACAATAAAGTAAAAAATGATGTTATTAAAGCATAAAGCATAAGACAAGAATGCTTTATGTAAGAGTTAGTATATGCTTTGTTCCCCCATCATCCAATTTGTCCCCCTAAACTTTAATTAACACAAAATTAAGCAAAATATCTCACTCCCCTCCTTCCATGTATAGGACGCCACTTTCTCTCTCTTTTACCCCATCCATTTTCATTTTCACTCATCCTATTCTCTCTCTTCAAACCAAATCCTCCCACTTCTCTCTAAACTCTCTTATCTTCTTCTTCCTTTCCTCACCACCACCACCCAAAACCACTCACTTAGCCCTTCAAAGACCTCATCTTTGGGTCCTTGGAGACAAGATCTAAACACTACAACCTCCATTTTCACAAGATCTCAAGAGCTTCTCCTTCCTTCTTGCAAAACCACCACCATCATCATCAAGAGGAGCCATCACCTTCTTCTTCCTCTTCTCTTGTTTTTGCACCATCTTCAAGAAGAGGTAGTGATCTTCATCTTTTTATTTTGTTTGCTCAAGAAAGCTTGAAGCTTGGTTCTTTTCATGACCAAGATCTTTAAGTGAAAACTTGAGAAGATCCTTCATGCTTCTCATGAGCAAAAGTTTCCATTTTTGGCAAAATATGTTCTTGTTGTTCTTCAAGTGTTTTTGATGTTTCTACTTTTGGCAAAATGTGTTCTTGATGTTTCTACTTTTGGAAAAATATGTTTTCATTATTTTTTAAGTGTTCTGGATGTTTCTACTTTTGACAAAATATGTTCTTGTTGTTCTTCAAGTATTCTTAATGTTTCTACTTTTGGAAAAATATATTCTTGTTGTTCTTCAAGTGTTTTTGATATCTCTACTTTTGGAAAAATATATTTATGTTCTTCTTCTTGAATGTTCTTGATGTTCTTGGTAGTGTTTTGCTTAAAGTTGTTCTTTTTCTTATGATGAGTTTATGATTAGAAAAGTTTCATCTTTACATGCTTTTCATGATTTGATAAGACTATGAATATCCTAAAAGCTTAAAACTTTAAAAAGTTTGCTTCTTGAAGTATAAAAAATGGCACAAGTTTAGTGCCTTCATAAAAGTCTTATTTTGTTTTATTTTGAAGATAATACTACATGTAAAAGTCTAAACTTTTTGGAATAATAAGCCTTTTTGAGTTAGAAAAATGATGTCTTATCACTTTATGTTTCAAAGATTGATCTTTGGAAACAAATGCTTTCATAAAGTTTGAAACTTGGAATCAAAAAGTGTCACTTTTGGATCATAGAAATGCTAACTTTTATAAAGATCAAGACTTTATAACTTTAGAGCTAATATCTTACATCACTAGTTGATAAAATAGGAACCTTTTTAATGTAGAGACAACTTTAAATCATAAAGTTGAGACCTTGATGGTCTTAGAATAATTAAAAGAGTCAACTTTCTTAAAGAACAAGACTTTTTAGTTAAAAAGTTAGTAACTTGTATCATTATTTCATGAAGATCTAATCTTTAAGATAAGAGCTTAATTTTAAAGGCACTTACTTTCATAAAGAATAAAACTTTATGACCAATTTATAAGAATGATAACTTTTATAATACTTAAGGTAAGATCTTGTTATATTAGTGATAAAAGCTTAAAACTTTGTAACTTGGTTAAGTTAAAAATCACCCTTGGTAATTAGTGAACATGGTGTTATTGGGTTCATGATATGGGTATGCTTTGTCACGACCCAAGGATTAGAGGGATCTCAAACTCCTTGGGAACAGAGTATGATTAGGGCCTCTGAGCATACCATGAACCTAGGAATCACTAAGGACACTATCTCAAGGAAAGGAAACAATCATTTAACTTAATTAATTTGAATAAGTGTTCCATAAGACATGAACTAAAGTAAAGAATAATTTCATATGAAAGCTAAGTAATTAAAAAACCACATACACATATCTTAACGATGTGATTATCTCATGGGTAACCATGAGAAATGATATGATGATTCGTAATATTCTTCACAAAGAATAACACAACTATGAACCCCCTTTAGGGTATGAATGTATGATGTCATTCAGCATGATGAATGACAAGTTTGATTAAGCTCTGTCTCATGATTGAATGATGAGTATGATGATATGATATAGATATGATGAACTATTGGTTGAAAGTTAATAATTGGCATTTTGGGGAAGCTCCGGTCTAACCGTTATGCTGCTAGATTTTCGTCAAAATTATGGACTTAATCATATCATTGCATGTGTCTAGTCAAAGAAGAACTATGCATATAAAGTATAATGATTAAAAATGAAAAAATGGGACATGACCCCTCGATCACTTCCAAGAAGTGAGAGACGGCGATCCACAAGAAACCTCTGCGAGGAAGGCAAGGGTAACATGAAGGACCCTACAACTTAGAGGTAACCAATATCGGCTTAATCTAATTTGATTTAGTACTGTGTGACAACGATCACGGAATGAGCTCATGTACAAAAGTAGTCTATTTCAAAGGAAAGTAAAGAATGTTAAGCACGTGCTAAAACACAAAAGTAAAGTCAAAGTATAACCATAGTTAAGTCTATAATGATGCATGTCTTTGCATGTAATTATATTATCCATTTACATTATGAATGTTTATTCTATGTTTCAGTATGTATGTTAGTCATGATGATGTGGTTATGATGTTAAGTTTAAAAGCAACCCATTTTGGGGTTTAAGTTTTCAAAACCATTAAAATTGAATTTATATATGTCCACTATTTTTATAATTAAATCCGAAGTGGCTGGGATGATGACAATGACACAATGTTCATCTAGTCACGATCCTACTGAGAAATCTTATATTTCTCACTCCTACATTTCCGTGTTATCTTCAGATGGAGCTGATGGCATCCATGGTAGCACTTCTGACGGTACCTGACTGGATAAGACGAAGAGCTGCCATGTTTCTTCACCTAGCTGAGGAGGATCGAGATAGTAGCATAGTAATTTTATTTTCTTAAGAGCCCTAGTTGGGCAGTTTATGTGTAATTAAGAATATGTAGGAAGTTATGCTGCTTAATTTGACCTATTAGATATGTGACACTTATTAAATGTAATGATGACTTTGATTATCTATTATTACATTCTGGGCTTAATGTATTGTGTTATATTGCTTCCATTTTGTCATATGTCTTATTAGTAACTCAGCGATATGAAGAACAACATTCGTATGTATACAAGTAAGTAAGCACTTAAAGGCTTAGTTTTCAAGCATAGAGGTTTTATAAGAAAAAAATCATATACTATTTTCATATATTACGCTAATTTCAATGATAAGAACTTTCGTTAGATAAGAGTAACAACTAGTAATGCCATAAAATGACTTAAGCATAGTATGGTATTAATAGGGTGTTACAACATTTCTATATAGGAATGAGCTCGGTCTTGAGAAGCAAACTATTACTTAGGAGTTATATGGCCAAAAACTTCTAAGGGACCAAGTAAGGAAAAGCCAATGATATATAATTTAAGGAACCAATGAAGGAACATGAGTCTTATGCACATGCATTACTGCATCACATAGACTTGTCATTTAATTGTGAATTAAATGCTATGCTCTTTTAAAATTGTTATCCTTATTTATTTCTGCACCTTACATTATATGATGCGTATTTTGTTTTGCCATCTTAAGTAAAAATTGAACCTTGCTTCGGATTATGATTTCTTAAATCTAATAAATAAGAATCATGTATTATGTTATTCACCTTTTTCATAATTAAATAAAAATTGAAGCAATTAGGAATGAATGCGATGTTAGTATCTTATAGATATAGGAATCCTACTGAGAATTTTCTAAAATTCTTACCCTATTGTGTTAATCCGCATCATTCTCAGACTATAGGGATGGGCGCAACCACCGTACTTTTCCTTGAGATTCCAGATATGCAGCTCCACTTTGATCCCATTTCGTTTCGCTGTACATAGTTGGTTCTTGCCATTTTTGTGTATATTTCTTTGGCTGTAGGGACTTCTTTGTCCCTCTCTTCGACCCTGCTTATGACCCATCAATACCATATTTTGCCATTCCCCTACACGTGGCACACCCCTCACCTTCTCTACCTCCTGCTCCTCCAGCCTCACTTGCCCAGGTAGTCCCAGACAACTCACTTAGCTTCGAGAACAACCTTTCAGAGACTACTGACTCACCTTCTTCCTTCGCCGGGCCAGATGCAGACTACACTTCGCCTGGCCCTGGTATGGCCAGCGACTTCCTGACGGAGTAGACACCAAACCAGTAGACCACATTGTATAGTATGGCCCTCTTTTAGCAATGTGCGGTATTGGCCATGAGAGTAGTAGTTTAGATAGTGATACTGACACTAGCGCAAAACGTCCTTTGAGGACCATATAGGGTTGCACTCCACTGACACGAGTTATCTGTCTTTTTGTGTGTATTGGCCCAGCAAATGTACTCATCTTTTGCATATGTACCAAAAGCGGAGCTAGTATCATATATATATATATATATATATATATATATATATATATATATATATATATATATATATATATATATATATATATATATATATATTGGAAGGAGTTAATATCTCAAACAACGGGATAAGAAGACAGTAACGCATCTACTGAGCTTCATGCTATGACTTAAGCATAGCTTTAAGCTTAGTAGGGTGTTACATTGAAATTGATGTTTTTATGTCAACTAGAATAAGACCCATTGCATGGGTAGTTAAGATGAACAAAATTAATATATTTTTTATTGTTAGGGAAAAAAAAGGAATAAATCGACACTTTAGTTGTTGAAAGATTTTTATTTTTATACTTTAAACTTTAAAAGATTAAATATATATATACTTTAGCTCCTTAAAGATTTTCATTTTTATACTTTAATTCTTAGAAGAATAAATGTATACACTTTAGTTCTCAAAAAAATAAAATGCATGTACTTTAGTTCCTAAAAGATTTTTGGTTTAACACTTTATTCCTTAGAAGATTAAATCTTTTCAGGACTAAAGTATATGTATTTTAAATTTTTAAGGATCAAAGTATTAAAATTAAAATTTTTCAAGGATTAAAGTGTATATATTTAATCTTTTAAGGCGTAAAGTATTAAAATAAAAATCTTTTAGCGACTAAAGTGTAATTTTACTAAAAAAAAAAGTGATATTTATTGTGTCACTCTAGAATTGATTCAATAGATGGTGTCAAAATAATTTAAAGTGAAATAACTATATAATGAAAAGAAAATATTATTTATTTATAATTAGTTAATCGTTTAGTAGTATATGTAAAACAAATATACGTGCCATTTTTAAGGACAATTGAAATCATGTAAAAAAAAAGGGGGACAATTTGAAAAATATTAAAGCTATATGGATGTATGATATTCAACTAATCTTTATCCCTTTGATGCCTTTTTTTTTTTTTTGGCATCTATTGCCTCTTTGCACTTGTTTCCTTTTTTTTTTTTCCCAGTTATGTGTAAGTTTTGCTTGTTTAATGACTATCAAGACTTAGGGAAAAGTAAGCAATTGTTATTCATAATACAATAGGAGCATAAATTGAAAAATACAAAAATGGGGATTAAAAGATTGCCAAGTAGCACTTCAAGAAGAAAATAGTTAGTGTCCATTTACTTGTATAATCATAAATGTACCCTTATACTCTATATAACCGTTGGTGGTATTAAATTGAATCGATAATAGAATATATAGAACCACTTGAGTAAGAATGTGACTATATTAGAAAACCAAGAGACTAAATTATATAGTATAAACAGATTGTTTATGAATAAACAAATTAACGCTAATATGAGGGAGCCATATAGGTTAGCATAGCAATAAGCCCCCCTCCCCCTCTTTTTTTTTTTTTTTTTGGTCAAAAGCATAGCAACAAGCTGCCTTTACGTAGTTTGAAAACCAGACTATGTTATGGTTTTCTTTCTTCTTTTTGGTTTTTTTGAAAAATTTTCTTTTTTTTGGTCATTCTTTTTAGGTTTTTATTTACCTTTTTGGTCTTATTTGTTTTTGGTCTTGTCCTTCATTTTAGTTGGTTTTTTTTTTGGGCCAAAGTTCTTTTTAGCTTGTCTTAATTCTTGCATGCCCAATTCATTTCAATAGGATCACTTATATTCAGATCTTATTATTAAAAATTTGACTAATTCAACCTAACTCAATGAAGGTCTATAAATGGGGTAGAAAGGATATTTTTCATTTTTAGAGCTCGAATCTAAGATCTCTAATTAAGAAATCAAGGCACCTATTATCTTAATCAACCAATGTTAATTTTTTTTTAAATTTTCTAATATCAAGATGCAAATAGAATTTGAAAAAAAAAAAATTACAAATAGAATAACCCTAAAAATTGTCCGATGAACTGTGTTGTTCTCTAGTCCCCATCCTTTCTAGGTATAGAATAAGACCTAAGTTGAGGGCTTGAGGGGATGTTGTTTTTTTCAACATATTAGAGACAACACCATGGGTCCGTCTGAAGACTTCATAGAAACAAACTAGTAAGCTCGAGTTTGGTTCAATTTTTATATAATTAATTTTAGATAAAATCGATTTTATTGAAATTAATTTGGTTAAAATTAATTTTGAGAAAAAGTTATTTATATTTTGTAATTTTTTAAAAAATAATTCTAATAAAATATAAAAAAATAATTTACTTCTACCATAACCAATTCTAAAAATAAAAATTAATTTTAAAAATATTCAATCAAATATGTAAAAATTGGTAAGAATTTCTGCAACCAAACACCCTGAAGTAGGGGTGTATAAAGGACGGGTTGGGCCGAGTTAAGCCAAACCCGAATCCGATCCTATTTTAAGACTGGGTCATTTCTTTGAACCCGAACCCGACAATTAATGGCCAGATTAACGAGGCCATACCTCAATCCAAAGATTTATATAATATATAAAGATTTAGACATTATATATAGTGAAATAATAAAATTCTAGAAGTAAAAAACAAATTCAAAAAATATTTTACAATATATAATTCAAAACAAATTATATCAAGATAAAAATAGTATCATGTTATATAAAATATATTGATTAAAATATAAAAATATTATAATTTATCACTAATTTTTTTTAAAAAATAAAACTTTTAAATAATTATTTAACTTTCGGGCTGAATTGGGTTAACCCGAAGCATAACCCGAACCCGACCCAAAAAATATATCGAATTAATTTTTATAACCTGAACCCGACCCAATAAATTTCGGGCCGAGCCGGGTTATCGGGCCGGGTCACGAACACGACTACCGTGAAGTTCATCTTTGTACGCATAGAAATCAAGAACTAACGAGAAAGCGAAAAGGAGGATACATACAGCCATATGTATATCACGGTCAGAGAGAGAGAAACACAGACATTTGAGACAGTTGAGACAGCAAAAAGATGAACAGGCCTTGGAGGTTTTGTTACAGGGAAGTGGCTCCATTTTCTGCGCTGGTGACGGTGCAGTTTACTGAGGTTGGCGTGAATATTCTATTCAAGGAAGCCACTGTGAAGGGGTTGAGCTACTATGCCTTCATCTTCTATTCCTTTGCTCTCTCCAATCTTGTTCTGCTTCTCCCGTTGCCCTTCATCTTCCGCAGGTTCTGCCTTTCATATCCACATTTAATCATCACATATATCTGACTCAAGTCGATTTCTTTCTGCGCACAAAACTTATCCTATAATTATTATTGCATCTATGTATGTATATGCAGGTCAACTGGGCTTCCCTCACTCAATTTTTCTCTTCTCTGCAAAGTTTTCTCTCTGGGATTGCTTACGTAAGCCCTTTAAAACCATTAACTTCTATGTGAAGAACCAAGTGGTTGGTAAGAAACACAGGCCACAAAGATACCTGCTGATTATTATGGAACTTTCTGAATGGCAGATTTTCGGCTCAGCTTTGTGGATATAAAGGTATTGAGTACAGTTCGCCAAGTCTTGCTTCTGCTGTGAGCAACCTCCTTCCAGCTTTTATCTTCATACTTGCTGTCATTTTCAGGTTAGTTCCTTCTCTTAAATCATGCCATTAACAAATGTTAGAGTCATATTTCTCCTCATAGTATGTGGAAAATGAAACTACAAAGCATTACGTACTGATAGGCATTTGAGTCAGTTTTTCTTTACTTTTCTTTATCTGCTATTTGGATTGTTGTAACAGGCTTTCTCGTTGCTTTGCTTTCCTCACCACAAACCCTGCACACACCAGTCCCCACTATGAGATAGTTTGTTATAGGCTGGATTCTATTGTGTATGGTGTGGTGCATCAAGCTGGATGTGCATCAACTCCTTGTATATATACTGCTAGTAGCAGAATGAATAAATTGTGAAGCTCTTGATAATGAAGTTTAAGATGGTATCAGAGATCCCATGGTACCCACTATGAGGAGACTCTTCTCCAATATTGAGTTTTCCATGAACTCCATTCATTTTATCTTTCATTTTCTATAACTTTCTCTTACATTTTTTCTCCTTCCAATTCCTGTTCCCTACTCTGAATTTTACCCTCAGTTTCCATCATTCTTAGTTCCCTGCCACTCTTTCTTACCTTCAGATCAGATTCTTTGTCTTTGCTTCAATTTGTCTTATCTCAAATTTTCTGTTCTCGGCAATTCATATCAGAGTTTCTACTTCCATATCAACTCTGTATTTCTTCCATGTAAGACAAGATTTGTATCTGGATCGAAGCTGACTTGTAGGCAGATGCCGTTGGTACTACTGGCTGAAGGAGTTAATCGGCAGCTGTTGTTAGCTCCACAGTTCCAATGAGGTTTTCTTATCCCACCATTTCTTTTGTGAAAGTCCTAAAAAAAAGGTTGCAAAACTCTCATTCTGCTTCAAGACATTCAGACACCAAGGTGGATGCTAAATGCTGTGGAAGGTAACAAAATGATAGAGTATAAGCATAAAATGTGGTAGTCCTATAATGGAGGTATTGGAGACCTTGCTTTTCTGATTCTAGTGTTCGACCTTCTTTCTCCATCATCATTTCATGTGTGCATATGAAGTTTTTGATGTGTTGTTGATGAGTCATTTTGCCTTAGGTTCCTGATCCCTACATTTGATTGTCGTGTACTTGTTGAAGATGCACAATCTGTTTGATGATATGTCTCAACCACTGTACTACCTAAGATGTGTGGTTTCTCCCAAAAGCATTGATGGTTCTTATTTGTTCTGTTCTTGTGGTGCTTCGTGTTGTTGCTACTAGCATTGTGGATCTATCCCATGGATTTTCAGCATCTATCTCAAGATGTATAATGCTATGGAGTTCATCTAACTTCTCTTTGATCAATTTTCTATTCAACTTGAAGATTGCTTTTGACTTGGATGGTTAAGTTTTGATATTGGCTTCTGTCTATGGTGGTTAAGCCTTCGTTACTATTTGGTGTTTTATGATTTCTACTTTTGCCTTAGGTGGTTAACCATGGATAATTAGCTTCTGCCTTTAGTGGTTAAGCCTCTGCCATTGTTTGGCACTTTATGATTTTGCTCCTGCCAATTGGTTAAGCTTAGATTTTGGCTTCTACTTGAGTGGTTAAGCTATTGATGGGCATCATGTGATGCATTTGGAGGCCATAGAGCCCATCTTGTCTTGGAAATAGTGACATGGAGACGCCTGAAGGAGATCGAAGGAGCCCAAAAGAAGGTTGGAGACTTCTCATAGTTATGCACTTTGGCTGTTGCTAGTTTCACATGTCTTCTTTGCGCAGTTTCCTTCCTGAGCTGGGGATGATAGCTATTTATGACCCTCCAGCTTGTAGGGGTGTGTTAGTTATACTTCTCCTCTTAGTATGTGGAAAATGGAACCACAAAGCATTAGGTACTGATAGGCATTTGAGTCAGTTTTTCTTTATCTGCTATTTGGATTGTTATAACAGACATTCTCGTTGCTTTGCTCTCCTCACCACACACCCTGCACACACTAGTCCTGCACCATGAGATAGTTTGTTATAGGATGGATTCTATTGTGTATGGTGTGGTGCATCATGCTCTATAGATGTGCACCAACTTCTTGTATATATACTGCTAGTAGCAGAATGAATAAATTGGGAAGCTCTTTTCAGTCTTGATAATGAAGTTTAAGAACAAAAGAAATGCTTGAACAAGATAAGTAGGTCAGGAATGAATAGCATTCAGGAAGTATAAACTGTTTCCTGCTTACCAAGGGATTATAGTCCTTGAGTTAATTTTGGTATTCTATTCATATATAGGTGATTCTTTATAGACCCGTATGTCATTTTGAATCTTTGGGGCCTGTTCAACATTAAATTCCCAAGCAAACTAAGATTGCAGATGAATTTACCTCGTTAACAGTTAAAGTACTGTTGAATTTTGCAGTGTTACCAAAAAGCGACAAAAAATGTAGATTAAGAATATGTGGTTGGTTCATAGTAGTCCGTTAGCACCATATTTCCTGATAACAGTGTTTTGGTGAGTTTAAGATATCAATCATCTCTAGATAACTTAGGCCAAATAAGCATAACATTCATCTTTATTTCTTGTGCTTACATTGAACCATAGGCATGAATTGAGCACTGCAAATGCATCCGGATGACAACAGGATAATTAGTTAAACGTCACATAATTAGGATTTCTGATAATAACATATATTTGTTGCATTTTGGAATCAAAGTTGCCATCCAGCGTCTATCATTTGGGGAAATATTCATGTTAATTTGATATCTTTATGCTTCCCCGTATGAAGGATGGAAAAGATAGCTTTAAGAAGTTCAAGCAGTCAGGCCAAAATCTTGGGTTCAATAGTATCAATAGCAGGTGCACTCATAATTGTTCTCTACAAAGGACCAACAATCTTAAATGATGCATCTCCATCACTACCCACCTCACTGAATTCTCCACTTGGCTCTTCACAGAGGAATTGGATTCTAGGCGGCTTCCTACTAGCTGTTGCGTATGTTCTAATGTCAATCATGTATATTGTGCTGGTATGCCAAATACCTTGATCATGCATAAGATTTAAATCAGATTGAGAAATTTCCTGGAAACTAAAGTCGAATTCTCTAGCATTGAACAGACCCATGTCATCAAATTTTATCCAGCTGAGCTGATTGTGGTCTTCTTAATCAACTTGTTTGGGACTATCATAGCTGCCCCAGTATGTTTACTAGCAGAAGGAAACTTGAGTGCTTGGAGACTAAAACCGGATGTAACACTGGTAGCTGTCATATACTCGGTAAGCAACTGCAGAATTCTGTAGCAAAAATGTCAATTAAATATATCAATAACGTGTAAAAACTGTAATATACTTCTTGTAGGCATTCTTTAGCACATTCTTCAGCACTGCTGTTCACACTTGGGGCCTGCACATGAAAGGGCCTGTATATGTTTCCATCTTTAAGCCCCTGTCAATTGCCATTGCTGCTGCTATGAGTGTCATATTCCTTGGTGAAGCTTTGTATCTTGGAAGGTATTAAATAAAACTCATTCTTCATGTCTCTTAATTATAATCCCTTTCTTATGTGTAGAAAACTACTATTTGCTTGATTTTTCTTTCCATAACTATTTGTTATTCTTTCTTAAATTTGACAGTGTTGTTGGAGCAGTGATACTGTCTATTGGGTTTTATTCCGTTATATGGGGTAAAGCAAAAGAAGAGGAATTGCATGAGGATGAGAACTACTTAAATAATTCAGGATCCCAATCAAACAGTAAGGTTCCTTTGTTGCAAAGCTGCAAGGGCGAAGATATTTAAGTAAAAGAAAATGTATGTGTTATTTCTGGACATTTAATGATCTGTTATGTATATATATGTTGTATACAAATTCTGAAAGGAAAGAAATGGGACATTTGGGCCTTCTGGACCGTATTCATCGTTCACATACCTTTTAAAACATTGTTAAAAGTCGACCAAAAAAAAAAAGAGCAACGAAGAACGTGGAGGGGTGGCATGTCTCCTTTGCCTAACAAAAATTTGTAACAAAGATAGTCTGTCCATGGCCAAGTTGGGTTATGTTATCAGTTTTTTCAAATGTCTCATGAAAGGTTGCCCAAAAGAGCAGTCTCACGTAAGCGTTACTTGGGTATAACAACTTTGCAAGGATAAGTGTTGACCAAAACGGGGTCGTTAAAAAAACAAAAAAAGAGGAATAAGTTCTTTTTTTTAGAATTGATTAATAGATAGTCTTAAATTAGTATTTATTCCCGTAATTTCACGGATTCATTTTGACTTCTTTATTTTGTATTTAAAAATTTTTTTTATGTTTTTATTTATTTTTTAAAATTGAATAAAGCATATGTTATTTCATTTAGGGTAAATTATACTGACCTCCTCCGAGGTTCAGTGTAATTATACTTGGCACTCTTCTAATTTATTTTGATCAGAGTATTATTTATAAATAGAAAGGTGCCGAATGTAATTATATTAAATATTAGGGGAGGTTAGTGTAATTCACCTTTTTATTTATTATGAAACTAAAATAAACTTCTTCCATTAAAATGTATCATGACCTCTTAACAGTAACTTTGGAATTAAATGAATCATTAAATGATTTGTTGGAAATGATTGAAAAGTAGCATAATTGTGTAAGAAGCAGAAGAAGGATTTTGATAGGAGAGATTTTAGATATTTAATTGCAGAAAATAAAGTATGGAATGATAATTTTTCTGAGCTACAACTATGGCTAGAAATATTTTTCAAAGTGAGTCAATCTTATTAAACATTTAAAGCATCAAGCCAAAAGCCTAAAATATTTTAGATAAATTAATTTTTCTAAAAGTTCTAATAAGAAACTTAGAATAAAAAATAAAAAACTTAAAAGTGTAGTCACATTTTTTATGTTAATAGTAATGATAAGCAAAAAATGCAGTTCTGCATGATATTTCTAGAAGCGTAAAGACTATACATTTTGTAAAACTAACTTAAGTTCGTGGGTGATGCAACAGACTAATAATTTACCATAAGCAAATTAATTATGATACAAGCAAGAAAATCAAATTCAAATTAAATATGTATAGTTAATAGAGTGCAAAGATCATTCAATAAAAAATCCAATGATTAGCAGCAGGAAGATATAATTGTAATTAGGAGTTGTCAAGTGATGTTTTGTGATAATCCATTTAGTTATAGATAATTATGAATTATCATGTGATACTTAAAGACAGTTCATTTAGTTATAGATGATAGATAAAAGATTAGGAGTAGTCACATGGCTAAAGATAGTCCATTTAGTTATAAATAATAGTTAGATAGGATGCTTTGGTGGAATAATTTTTCTTTGATTATAATTAGGAGTTATCACGTGATATTTAGAGATAGTCTATTTAATTATAGATAATAGATTACGAGTTGCTGTGTGACACTTAAAAGATAGTTTATTTAGTTATAGATAATAGATAGACTCATGATAATAGATAATTTATTTAGTTATAGATAATAGATAATTTATTTAGCTATAGATAGTTTTTCAACTCATGAGAACAAAAATTAGGAAGATTAAGAATCATTTTCAAAATAGTTATTTTAAAATAATTGGTTTAAAAGTAAATATTTTTAATAACATAATAATATATATTATTAAATGATTAATTTCTATATACTAAAAATATAAAATAATTTTATATTACAACCAATAGAAATTCAAAAAAGTGTCAAAATCGTGATAGGTAGTTACTTACCATGATTTAGCACTTTGCTAGGCTTATATTGATTAATAATATAAAATTATTTTATACATCAGTATATAAAAATTAATCTCTTATTAAATAAAAGTATAAAAAAATATCAAAATTAAACCCATAAAATATTTTGACATGACTAATACAACACCTAAAAATAAAATTGTGTACTGGAAGGATAATCAAGATGTTATCTCTAACTCTTAAGGACAAAGAACTAACTGCATATAGCTAGAAAATAAGGCCTTGCAACATTGCTTGTAGTACGCAATGAAAAAAGTAAAATATAAAGAAAAAAAAAATCATACACATAAAAGAACAAAGAAAAAAAAATATAATATAATAAAATATAATATTATGAGCAATTACGTGAGGTCCGTCAAATAAAATATAATATAATATAATTACGATCGAAGCACGAGCAAACAACAATCAAGTGTATGGCATAGAAGAATTTTAGCGGGAAGAATTATATTTAATTATAATTAGGAGTTGACATGTGGCAATACTCCATTTAGTGAGATATAATAGATTAAGGATATTTGCTTCGATGTTGAAATATGTTTCATCTTGTTAGTCTATATTAATGTTTTGTTTATTGTTTATGAAATTAGTATTATAAGCTTCATGTTATTTTAATTCAGTATTGAATGACTAAATTAATGCATTTGATGATAAATGAAAGATTAATGTGATGCTATATATTATATTTAGAAGAAGAAATAAATATTTGTTCTTAAATTAGTATGCTGAATAAGAGTGTTATTTAAATAATTCTTTCATTAACTCTGCATAAACTATTTTTTTGGTAAGTTGGAAATAAAAAGCAACAAACAAAACTATAATCTAAAAGAGATCGTTTCTAAGCTATCAGCAAGTAAGCTAGCAGCAACATCTTCAGGAGGATATGGCCAAAGCCGAACTCTGCATAAACTATTTAAGTAAGTTGCATACAAGTTTGCAACTGTTAAATAAAGTCATTTTATAAAAACATCGTATGACGAACGTCACACATTGTATAAACAAATGACATAAAGTGAAAACCGGCAAATCATATCAACTGAATTATTGCAAGAAAGATTCGCTTCACATCACATTTCCTTATCTTCTAACATTTTAATATTTCTCCTTGTGTCCTACGTCACCCATTATAATAAAAGCACACATAAAAGCGCATTTTGCATTATCTTAAGAGTGATGCGACCAAAATGGCCATTATCATAGGAACGCTCTACTCCCCTCAATTTTTTTCGAGTTGTCAGCAATTGATAACAAACGTTCCTGACTAAGACCCTGTTTGGTGATAGTCACGTGGATATCAGCAACGTTGCTGACTAATTCATGGCTAGCCAATAGAATTAGGCACTAGGTTAGAGTTAGAATTGGGGAGCACTGTTCTAGGTTAGCAAGGGTAATTTTGTCTTGAAAGTAGTCATGTGTTCATCACTTGTAAACTTCTGTCAATAATAGATAAAAAAAACTTAACAAGATGAGTAAATTATACATGTAAGAAAATTTAGGAATCGAGTTGTACTTTTTTAATTGAAAAATTAAAGTAAACACAATTTATAATTCGGAGAATAAAATCCTTTTTTTTCCCCTTAAAATTACACAACCGGCTAGACTTGGCCTAAGTGTCACTTAAAGGAACTAAAATATTACTAAGTTTTAAATAGCAAAACAGCAGGAAAAATAAGTAAAAAAAAAAAAAAAAAAAAGGGACGAAGAAATTGGAGGGTTGGCATGTCTCCTTTGCCCAACAAAAATTTATAACAGAGAAAGTCTGTCCATGACCCAGTTGGGCTACATGTCATTATGTTATCAGGTTTTTTGTCAAATGTCTTGTGAAAGGTTGCTGTTATTTGGGTATAAAAATTTTGCAAGGATAAGTGTTGACCAAAAATGGGTGGTGAAAAAATAAAAAGGAAGAACAAGCCTTTTTTTTTTTTTTTTAAGAATTGATTAGTAGATACCCTTCAATTAGTATTTATTCTCGTAATTTGATGGTTTCATTTTAACTTCCTTATTTTTTATTTAATATTTTTTATCATTTTTTTCATTATTTTTTAAATAAAGCAATTTCAATTATTATGAAACCAAAATAAACTTCTTCTATTAAAACATATCACGACCTCTTAATAGCAACTTTAAAATTAAATGAATTATTAAATGATTTGTTGAAAATGCTTGAAAAATAGCAAAATTGTGTAAAAAGCAGAAGAAGGATTTTGATATGAGAAACTTTAGACTTTTAATACAAATTAAAGTGATGGAATGATAAGTTTTTGAGTTACAACTATGATTGGAAATATTTTTCAAAGTGAATCAACCTTATTAAATATTTAAATCATCAAGCTAAAAGCCTTAAACATCTTAGATAAACTAATTTTTCTAAAAGTTCCAATAAGAAACATAAAATGAAAAATAAGAAACTTAATATTGTAGTCACATCTTTTATGTTAATCATTATAATAAACAAAAAATGCAATTCTAACATGATATCTCTAGAAGCGGAAAGACTACACATTTTTTAAAACCAACTTAAGTTTGTGGGTGATACAATAGACTAATAATTTACCATAAGCAAATTAATTATGATACAAGCAAGAAAATCAAATTCAAGTTAAATATGTATGTTTAATGGAGTGCAAACATCATTCAATAAAAAAATCCAATGATTTGCAGCAAGAAGAGAGAAAAAGGTTTTATGATATTTTAGCTGAAATAATTTTTCTTTAATTGTAATCAGGAGCTATCAAGTAATGCTTGGTGATAATCCATTTAGTTATAGATAATTAGGAGTTATTATGTGACACTTAGAGGCAGTTCATTTAGTTATAAATAATATAGTAGGAGTGTCACGTGGCACTTAAAGATAGTCCATGGTTATAGATAATTAAGAGTTGTTATGTGACACTTAGTGATAGTCCATGTAGTTATAAATGATAGATAAAATATTAGGGATTGTCACATGGCTAGAGGTAGTTCATTTAATTATAGATAATAGATAATAGATTATGAATTGCTGCCACGTAACACTTAAAGATAATTTATTTAATTATTTTTTTTATGATAAAAGTTTAGGTGGGTTAGGTATTGGATATCCCACCAGGGCCATGGCACGGCCCGTGGGCTCCTTGAGTGCTTACAGGGGTTCTTATATGATTATCCACCAACGAAGGCCTCACAGCGACAGGGAGGACTTGAACCCACGCCCTTTTGGGGTACGTATTGAGCCTTTACCACCTGTGTCACACTTCATTGGCTAATTTATTTAATTATAGATAATAGATAAATGGGATGCTTTGGCAAGAATCATAATTAGGAGTTGTCACATAATACTTAGAGATAGTCTACTTAGTTATAAACAACTCAGTTACTATAGCAATGCTAGAACATCACACAGCTGAACTTTTCAACTAATTCTCTTTGGCAACAAATTGACTCATTTCTTCAAAAGTTTTTTCAACTCATGAGAACAAAAATAGGAAGATTAAGAATCATTTTCAAAATAATTATTTTAAAATAATTAGTTTAAAAGTAAATATTTTTAATAACATAATAATATATTATTAAATAAGATTAATTTCTATGTGTTGATAATGTCAAATAATTTTGCGTCAAAACCAATAGAAATTCAAGAAAGTATCAAAATCGTAATGGGTAGTTATTTATCATAATTTAGCACTTTCCTAAATTCCTATTAATTAATAATGTAAAATTATTTTATACTATCAATACATAAAAATTAATCTCTTATTAAATAAAAGTATGAAAAATATTTATACTAACATCATGTCAAAATTAAACCCATAAACTAATTTTGGCATGACTAATGCCATACCCAGAAATAACTGGAATGATAACCAAGATGTTATCTCTAACTCTTAAGGACAAAAAACTAAAACAAAAAACTAACTAGCTACAAGGGCTGACACTATTGCTTGTAGTACACAATGAAAAAAATAAAAGATAACGAAAAATAAAATCATACACATAAAAGAATAAAGAAAAAAAATAATGTAATATAATATTATCAGCAGTTACGTGAGGTCCGTGACAGGAAGCACCAAGATTTCAATTTGAATAAAACTGGGTCCAAACCATAACATCGCGCACAAGATCTTTCTACTGTATGGCCAAGAGCCACGATCGAAGGGCGAGCAAACGACAATCTAACAGCAATTGAGCAAACGACAATCAAGTGTGTGGTATAGAAGAATTTTAGCGGGAAAATTTTTCACTTAATTGTAATTAAAAGTTGACGTGTGGCAATACCCCATTTAGTTAGATATAATATAAATATATTAAGGATATTTGCTTCGAAGTTGAAATATGTTTCATCTTGTTAGTCTATATTAATGTTTTGCTTTTTGTTTATCAAATTAGTATTATAAGCTTGATGTTATTTTAATTCATTATTGAATGGCTAAATTACTGCATTTGATGATAAATAAAAGATTAATGTGATGTTATATTATATTTAGAAGAAGAAATAAATATTTGTTCTTAAATTAGTATGCTGAATAGGAGTGTTATTTAAATAATTCTTTCATTAACTCTGCAGAAACTATTTTTTTGGTAAGTTGGAAATAAAAAGCAACAAACAAAACTATAATCTAAAAGAGATCGTTCCTAAGCTATCGGCAAGTAAGCTAGCAGCAACATCTTCAGGAGGATCTGGCCAAAGCCGAACTCTGCATAAACTATTTAACTTGCAAACAAGTTTGCAACTGTTAAATAAAGTCATATAACGAACGTCACACATTGAGTAAACAAATGATATAAAGTGAAAACCAGCAAATCATATGAACTTAATTATTGCAAGGAAGATTCGTTTCACATCACATTTCCTTATCTTCCAAGATATTCCCTTGTGTCCTACGTCGCCCATTATAATAAAAGCACACGTAAAAGCGCCAAATAGTCATAATTTTGCATTATCCTAAAGAGTGATGCGACCAAACTGGCCATTATCATAGGAAAACTCTACTCCCCTCAATTTTTGTCGAGTTGTCACCAATTGGCATCAAACGTTCCTGATTAAGACCTTGTTTGGTCATAGTCACGTAGACTTCAGCGACAGTCACCTTAACCTCACTGAACTTTACTCTTGCCAGTGATTGCATGCTAGTGTGAGAGGAAGAGAAGCGTAGAGGGATGGCAGGAAGGTACTGCTGCAATGATTTGCTTCCTTTTGGGGCCATGGTGACTATGGAATGCGTCAACGTTGCCTTGAACACTCTGTTCAAAGCAGCTACCATGAGAGGGATGAGCTACCATGTCTTTGTTTTTTACGCTTATGCTGTTGCTGCTATTGTACTTCTTCCTGCACCCTTTATCTCCCGAAGGTTCAGAGCCATTTGATAGCAAAAACGAAAAAAAAAAAAAACAGAACATATCATTAACCGGCTTGAGTCGAATCATCTATTCATGTTGTGTTTGTCTTTGTCTCTTTGCAGATCAAGAGTGCTTCCTCCTCTCAGTTTCCCCATTCTAAGTAAAATTGGTCTTCTTGGGCTGATCGGGTACATGCATTTGACTTTTGGAAACTGACAAAACCCATGATAATTTTAATAAATTTTGATCCAAGGGAACCATAAGTTCTGGATCTTTCTTTTGCAATTCCTGTGTGAGGCGATCTTTATCTGCTTCTCGTTACTGATTTTGATTATTGCTCTGAATTGCAGATGTTCATCTCAGATCATGGGCTATACAGGCATCAACTTCAGTTCACCAACTCTTTCCTCCGCGATCAGCAACTTGGTGCCGGCTTTTACCTTCTTGCTTGCCATCATTTTCAGGTTCCTCCCCCTTTCATAAGTATACCCATGTGCATGTGTCGCAGATTCCAGCGTCAGAATTACGGAAAACATTACAATATTTAATTTTCACCCTTTTAAAGAGAAGCTAGATAGAGTGATATCTATATATAACTATTTAGTGAGTCCTAAATTAATATAATTTACTCGGTATATGGTTTAAACTCAAGGATCACTTTATCTATACTTATTATTTTTCATTTTATGAATATTACTGCACTTTGATTTTGTTTTTAATTTAGCAGTTATAACTTCAGCGGATATCTTAAGAACAGAACCAAATTCATGACAGAACTTCTGTATTTCATCCTCTGCCGTTCTACATCATTTTTCCAACTTTCACTTTCACTGTTTTATCCTTTTCTTTTCAACTTTTTTTATTGCATGAGAAACTTACTCTTTTCATCAGGAATAATCCGCCCTACAGAATTTTGTCATTTTTATTTTGTGAGCAATGTTACATGTACAAATGCATTAGTTTTAAATATCATTTTTGACAATGTGATTTGATCCACGCTTCAATTACCTGTTGAATTTTCAACTAGGATTAATGTAATTACTACCAGCAGAATTTTGTTTTTAATTTGTTTCGGAGCTTTTTTTTTTTAAATTTAGGAAATAGAAAAATCATGTATACTTGAATGAAAGTTGAATGAACTGGACCGG
Organism: Pterocarpus macrocarpus; assembly: GCA_031439585.1. Classification (NCBI taxonomy): domain Eukaryota; kingdom Viridiplantae; phylum Streptophyta; class Magnoliopsida; order Fabales; family Fabaceae; genus Pterocarpus; species Pterocarpus macrocarpus. Next base: position 33,255,392 of record CM062515.1, read on the forward strand.
CTATTACTGCATAGTTAGTTTATCGCTGAGCTAGCTAGATGTTTAGTTTCTAGTTACGTTGCTCTTCAGAGCAATTGGTTAAGAGTTGTTAGCTGTTTTGTTCCTCTTCATATGGCTCACTGTATGCTTCTTACACCACCTCTTCTGAATATAAACCATTTATCTGAGTTAATGCAATGCACTACTTTCATTTTCCCAAATTCACAGTTCAACACTGGTCAAATCAACAGAATTGTAAAGCTGATGACACTGTCACCTGATTCATTTAGTTCAAAGTTCTTACTGAAAATTTCGATGCTGGAGAATATACATAGGGAATATTGACACTACTTGATTATCGCCATTCTCCACATATGGCCTTGTTGAACAACATGTTACAACTTAACTTAATTTAGTTAGTTAGTTCACTGCCAACTATACATATTAGAAAGTTAGTTAGCCTCTAACCGCATTAGCAAGTTTCTAACTGTATCAGCTAGATTTGGAACTCTTGTATATATAACTGTACTCACTAATACATGAATGACAAGTCATTTTTCCAAAACACTGTTTCTTGATATGGTATCAAAGCTCATAGTGCTTCTTTCTCTCCGCGCTCTTACTCTCTGAGTTTTTTCTTCTTCCTCGTTCTTGCGAGCTTCTTCATCGTGCTTTCCATGGCGGCTATTGCTGATGATTCCAATCCTTTTTTTCTTCATCCATCGGATCAACCAGGACTCACTCTTGTTTCTTAGGTCCTAATCGGTGACAACTTCATTTCATGGATAAGATCCATGGAGATGGCTTTAAATGCCAAGAACAAACTTGGCTTTGTGGATGGTACACTTCTTCCACCTGCTGCTGATGCTGCTCCTCAAGAACTCACTCGTTGGAGGAGGATCAACGATGTTGTTAGTTCTTGGATCCCAACTCTGTTTCAAAAGAAATCGCCTCCAGCATAATCTTTGCTAGATCTGCAGCAGCGATCTGGAAATATCTCCATGATCAGTTTGAACAGAAGAGTGGAACACGCATCTATCAACTCAAGAAGGACCTGCTGAATCTGATGCAAGGTTCTCTTTCCGTGAGTCAATATTTCACCAAATTGAAATGCATTTGGGAGGAACTCAACCAATTTCGCCCTACAGTGAACTAACTAACTAAATTAAGTTAAGTTGTGATATAAAGTCAACCAATTCTGCTCATACTTGGCACAATAGACTAGGTCATGTATCAAATAAAGTTCTCAAACACTTATCCAATAAAATTCATTATGATATACATTCCTTTTCTGATTCCTTATTTTGTCATATCTGCCGTTTGTCTAAACAAAGGAGATTTGCTTTCACCTTTCACAATTATGTTGAGTTTGAACCATTTGCTTTACTGCATTGTAACATATGGGGGCCATACCACACTGCTACCTACCTTGGTCAGAGATATTTTTTCACCTTGGTGGATGACCATAGCCGGTTCACTTGGACATACTTACTTAGCCATAAATCTGAGGCTGCTGATCTTATCAAGAGGTTTTTCCATCTTGTGGAGACACAATTCAATAAAATCATCAAAGTCTTCAGGTCTGATAATGCCCGCGAGCTCTTGATGACTGAATTCTTTGCTTCCAAAGGGGTGCTACATTAGTTCAGTTGTGTTGAAAGGCCTCAACAAAACTCAATAGTGGAAAGGAAACATCAGCATCTACTTGTGGCTCGATCACTATTTTTCCAGTCAAGACTTCCTCTTTCTTTCTGGGGAGATTGCCTCCAAACGGCCACTTTTCTCATTAATAGGACTCCCACCCTAGTCCTACATCTACAGTCTCCATATACAGTCCTTTACTAAAAGGAACCAGATTATTCTGCACTCCGAGCTTTTGGTTGTTTGGCTTTTGCTTCAACCCTCCCCTCCTCTAAAGACAAATTTAGCCCAAGAGCCACGCCCTCTGTTTTTGTTGGGTATCCCCTCGGATACAAGGGATATAGGTTCTATGATCTACATACCAGAAAATTTTTCATATCCCGTGATGTTACCTTTTATGAAACCATCTTCCCTTTTCACTCCATCACCCGTGATGACCAATTACCAGATATATTCCATGACTTTTCCTTACCTTTAGCTTGCTTAGACATTCCAATTGATTCATCCTCATCCCCAAACACTAACCATAATTTCATTCCTTCACCACCTCCCAATCCTCCAAGGATACACACTAACCACAATTGCTACAAGGCGAGGTTGGTAGCTAAAGGATACACACAACAAGCAGGCATTGACTTCCAAGACACTTTTTCTCCTATTGCAAAACTCACAATAGTGAGAGTGTTACTTGCCTTGGCTGCCGTCAAGGGTTGGAGACTACTTCAATTGGATATTAATAACGCCTTTCTTAATGGCGATATATTTGAAGAGGTCTACATGGATCTTCCATTGGGGTATCACACTAAGGGGGAGAATCTTGTTTGCAAACTCAAAAAATCCATATATGGTCTACGCCAAGCATCTCGTCAATGGTTCCACAAGTTTTCCTCTGCCATCATTAGTGCTGGTTTTACTCAGTCAAAATTTGATTACTCCCTATTCTATACTGGTTCTGGAGACTCTTATGTTGCTTTTCTTGTCTATGTTGATGATATCATCATCACCAGCAAGGACCCTGCAGCCATCACTAATGTTCAACTTTCTCCTCAAAATCTATTTAAACTCAAGGTGCTGGGCAACTTGAAATATTTCTTGGGTCTTGAGATTGGTTCCTCCAAGGAGGGTATGGTAGGCTATTGTACCTTACCATCTCGCGCCCTGACATTGCTTTTGCAGTCAACAAGCTCAGCCAATACATGTCTGCCCCAAGGTCTCCTCACTTGGATGCATTACAACATCTACTGAGGTATCTTAAAGCCTCACCAGGTCAGGGATTATTATTCTTTAATAACTCCTAACTTTCCCTGAAGGCTTATGCTGATTCTGATTGGGGCAGCTATTTAGACACTTGTCGCTCAACTACTGGTCATTGTGTATTCCTTGGAGACTCTCTTATCTCATGGAAGTCCAAGAAACAACACACAGTCTCTAGATCTTCAAGTGAGGCCGAATATAGGGCCTTGGCCAGTGTCACCAGTGAAGTTCTTTGGGTGAAAGCCTTACTAAAGGACTTTGGAGTTCACATTGGTCCTACTCTGGTTTTTTGCGACAATAATGCTGCCATCCACCTTGCTTCTAATCCTAGCTTCCATGAATGATCTAAGCATATTGAGATCGATTGCCACTTCACATGGGATCGGGTTCAAGATGGCACTCTAAGCTTGGTCCATGTTAAATCTGAACATCAATTGGCTGATTTACTCACCAAACCTGTGGCAGCACCCTTGTTCAAGAGTCTCATGTGCAAGTTAGAAGTTATTAACATTTACCTCCCAACTTGAGGGGGAGTGTTACAACTTAATTTAGTTAGTTAGTTCACTGCCAACTGTACATATTAGAAAGTTAGTTAGCCTCTAACCACATTAGCAAGTTTCTAACCATATCAGTCAGATCTGGAACTCTTGTATATATATACTGTACTCACTAATACATGAATGACAAGTCATTTTTCCAAAACGCTATTTCTTAATACAACAGTTAATGTTTTTTTCATTGGAAATGAGTTTTGACTACTCGCATAAATGTTCTCTTTATGATTCACTGTGTGATGCTACTTTGTATTCTTATTTTATTTTCATCTTGAATGTTTAAGGATGGAAAAAGTTGTTGTAAAAAGTGCAAGTAGTCAAGCCAAGGTCTTGGGTACCCTAGTATCAATATCAGGAGCATTTGTGGTGACTTTCTACAAAGGACCGCCAATCATCATTATTCATGCACCTTCCTTTCCACTTCATAAACCAATTAACAATCTCAATTCAGTGGATCGAAGTTGGGCTATTGGTGGCCTTCTACTGATGGCTGAGTATATATTGGTTCCATTATGGTACATTGTACAGGTACAAAATTTTCTGGTAGCTATGGAAAGCTTCAGGAAGCTAATTCTCAAGACGTTTTTCTAATTCCAGAGTTACTCATTCTACAGGTGCAAATCATGAAGGTTTACCCTGATGAACTAACTGTCATCTTCTTTTACAACTTATGCGTAAGCATCATGGCTGCAATTGTTGGTATATTTACAGAGACAAATCCAAGTGCTTGGAAAATAAGACTAGATACAGCATTGGCTTCCATTGTTTGCTCTGTAAGATGCACACAAAAACTAGTACAGAACTTTAATATATGCTATTTATTTTGAAATAATCTTTGATGATGCATTTCATATTTTTAGGGAATTTTTGGATCATTCTTGAACAACGCAGGCCACACATGGATACTACGCAAAAAGGGACCTGTCTATGTAGCAATGTTCAAGCCACTCTCAATTGCCATAGCTGTTGCCATGGGAGTCATGTTTCTTGGTGATACACTTCATCTTGGAAGGTACGAGTTATGACTGTAATCAATTCTCAATTTGGGTTTTCCTTTAAACTAGGCGGTACACATGTTCATGTACAAATGCAGCTAACCAGTTAACTGGCTATTCATCTAACTCATATCTGTTGGATATGATGATCTTTGTGAAACTATAAGGAATGAAATAATCATTTCATTCTCATAGCCTCCCCCTGCAGGGCCATGGGGCACTTCCGGTTAGTGGGTTCCGTCCCCACACTCCCTAACATAGAGCATTAGAAATTCCAATGCAGCAATCAAAATTTAAGTACTTTATAAAGTACTGCAACATTAAAAACCACCCAAAAAAAGATAATTTAAGCCATTTGCCATATATATTGTTGTTAAAAGCTTGCTACAAGATACATTTTTATGCTTTCAAATATCTTAACATGACGTTATTGTAATGTGAAATCTTAAACTAATAAATCATTGAATCGCTTGATTTTTCAACATTATTTTGATTCTAAGGTTCTTAGGTTTAATTACTTGATTTGTTAATATTAAATTTCATTTTCGATGCTTCACCTACTAACTGAGACTTTGCAAATATGAAGATAATCCTAGCAAACAGAATAACAAAATAAAAGATTTAAGTATGATTGTTGAATTCTCTTTTGTCTTGATCAATGGTATATTGCCTATGACTTTAATCTTCTTCTTCCAAACATAAATTCCATCTATGACGGATCTTAGCTGCTGACGGCTCTTCCCTTTGGTGGTCTTGTTTCTTCAGATTAGGTCTACTAGTCCTATTTCCTATTTTATTTTATATTAAAATTCTGTTAAATCACTAATGCATTTAATTTTAATTTTGATTCCAATCCCAATTAAAAGGCTTTGAATAAATTCACCTTTTAAGCTTATGATTGAAACTTGTCTAAATCAATCTAAAATCTTTAAGGATGGCAACATATACCTTACTTGCAAGTATCTAGCCCTACCTAATTCATGTGGGGCAAGTTTAAAACTCTACGCACAAAGGGGCGAAGTGTGGCACATTGAAAAAGCATTGCAAGGTGGGTGCAGGTGCAGATGCTGGTTTAGAGTGTACCCACCCCTCCCCTACCCTCACTACTAATAGATAAATCATATTTATTTTTTTCTCCTATTGCATGATATGTTTGGGATTATGAGGTATGTTTTTCAATGTTTAGTTGTTGTTTGATGTTTGTTTTTCTTTAGCTTGCTTTACTTGAGTGTGATGTTGTCTTATGATGATGTAATATTATTGACTTTGTATCATGCAAAATTGATCATTTGATTGTACTTTAACATTTAATTTTTGTATTTTGTGCAATTGGGAACTTGTGTTCTAATTATTTTAAATAATTTATTACTTTATTTAGGCAAAGATGTGAATAGAGACAAATAAGGTGTGGGTTCTAAAACCCACTATATGGGATGAGATGTGTTAAGGACGGGTTTTAAATAGACTAAAACCCTATTCTGCCTTGCCCATTACCATCCCAAAAAAACCTTCAACATTAAACTTCAAAATATATCGGAAACCAACAAATGTATAGAAAATAGATAAAATACTACAAAATACTATAAATCTAATTAAATCTATTAGAATCAAATAAAATCAAATGTCCTATAAAAACAAAGCGTAAAATTTGTGAAAATTTACATCATAAATTTTACATCGTATATGTTTTAACACCTAAAAACAAATAGAGTGCATATTATTCAGTTTTGTTTATTTGAATATATTATAAGATTATTTTATAACATGGTTCGGACAATAACCTAGTTTTGGAATAACAGTATAACACAAATCAAATCAGCAATGACCCAACGATGTTGGTCAATCGCAAATCCTAGTGTGCCACTTTCAAGACCAGCCGTCAATACAACCGGTAGGAAGTTTAAAGATGTTAATATGGTAATAACTAAAATGATGTTTTTGCTTGATTTGTGATTATACTAAGTTATGGGATTAAGGGTTTTAGTATTCAAATTTGTGTTAGAACATTTGTATGTAAGTAATTATATTATTTTATGAATGATATCTTTATACTTTTAATGGAAAGTTAAGTACATTTTAGTGAGATCACACTTTGACAATCTCATGTGATCATGTCTAATTATTTAAACTTCTCCTGTAGCTAAGCCATTATATTCAAGAGAAATATTTGGGGGACTCATTTTTCATGGAACACCGGTCGACTCACATCCCATTCACTATTGGATGGGGTGTGGATCCCACTTGAATGGGACCCACACCCCATCCAATAGTAGATGGAGTATGAGTCGATATAGTATTCCATAAAAAATGAGTCCCCTATCACTTCTCTATATTCAATTGATTTTTCACTCATGATAGAATTTTAAATATCCAAAATAATAATATCCTCAGTTCATCCTTAAATTCACACGTATTGTAACCGAAGAAACTATGTAACTTAAGCATTTAATTTTTTTAAATATATTGCATTGTTCATCGGCCTAAATTGTTTTTGCATTTTGCAGTGTAATTGGAGCCACAATAATATCGATTGGATTTTATACAGTAATGTGGGGCAAAGCAACAGAAGAGGCGGATGAAAACGTCCCTCGCCTGGAGTCACCAACTATAGACAATGTTCCTCTCTTGCAAAGCTATAAAAGTGATATAGCCCAAAAGAAAACGCATGCACATGTATAAAAGACAAGTAAAAGTGATCGCAGCTCTAAGAATTATAAAAAAAAAAATCAGAGAACCAATTTATAGTCATAGAATATCGTAGTCCATTCGACTATAAGGATGAAAAGCATGGTTTTGTTGTCGCCCAAGCTGATCTTGTGGTGCCAATAGCAGAGCTACCTCTCCATGGAACAACATATGAAAGCTTGTCAAATTCTTCCTTCATAAAACCAACCTTCCTACAGAGGAGAGAGCAACCTATCTGCATCTCGTGTGTATCAACATGCAGAGATGTGACCCTATGACGAGGGAGCAACTTCTGTGTCTCTTGTAAGTTGTAACATGTCGTCCACATTAAGTTTTCAAAATCTTCTGGGCAGTTTGTACTAAGAAAAGTGTGTTATGCAACAAACTAAGCTTAATCAAGTAATCGAAAATCAGCAGTAAGCGAATTAAGCTAACCGAAATGTATAATCAACTGTAATTCACCTAGATTATGGGTCAAACTGATAAAAATATAATAATTTTAAAATAATCAATTTATATTTATAATTATAAACTCTAAAACATTGCTTATGATTTTCAGTTTAAAGTTATCTATTTTTCATTTTCTACCAAACAAGATTAATTTTTTAGAAACAGCTTTTTTTTAGGAAAACTGCTGTTTCTTGCATGTTCCCAAACATGCACTTATACTTGGTATGATAATATTGGTTAAAATTTAACAAGGTGATTTATACGCGACGTTGAAATCAAGTGTCGGCCCACTTCTCTGTTGAATCGTGCAGCAAAGACGTTGATGTTGTGGCATGATAATATTGGTTAAGATTTAAGGTGATTAATATTGGCCATTTGGGTTCTTAACATTAGCCAATTTGGTTTGTGAAGTTGATTGCTGTGACATCATTGTTGTTTCTATTCAAAATCTTCAACAAACTCTTCAAAACCGGAAAACCAACCGAACCAAACCATTTAAATTCGGTTGGGTTGCCTAAATGAATCAAACCGATTGGACAGTATTCTATAGAAATTGATTGGTTTAGCTCAACTCAAATCTTTTTCAAATTCAAATCAAATCAGATTGGACCTTGTTAACCCTTGTCAAAATTAAGATATAAATATCGATATAATACACACAAAACTTATAATTTCTTTTCCCATAAGTTTACTTAGCAAAAAATCATGTGACAAAGTTCAAACATAACTGCTAGACAATCAAATGACAACTTTTTTTTTTAAAAAAAAATAATAATAAATTTTCATTTGAAAAGGCTAACTTCAAATTTTCGAGTCTTCATTGATTTTAACCACAATTTCCAAATATTAACACAATTTTCCAATATATAGATGTTCAAACAACTTTCGCAAGCATTGATGCCTAAAATTCTCAGCGAAATTAAATAAAATGCTCAAATTTTAACACGACTCCTCATTAATTATGCGAATAAACTCATTCGTGAGGATGGAATGCTTCAACTTTGAGTACTTGAAAAATCTACGAAGATCCCACAAGGTGACAAGGACGATTGAAGCACGGCTAATATCTGTACTTGGCATGAATCTACTCAGGATGACCACCACAATGGGCCAGCATTCCTTTCAATCGCCAGCCATGTGCATTCCGCTTACACAGAGAGTCTCTACATCGTAACAAGACTCAAATAGTTTCACTCTACCGAAAACAATACAAATGGTTCCAATCGGTAACACCACTATCATTGGAAACAAAAAATTATCCCCTCCAAAAAAGCAGGGTACTTCAAAATTATTGGTTCTTTTATTACAAATCAACTAGCATTAATATCCTGAATATAAAAATTCTACATCCCTCTGCCTACCAGGGAACAATAATACACCTAAATGTCTATTCTTTTCGGATCCATTCCTCTAAATAGGGAATAATGCTTCCTACCCTCACCCATCCATTCTTCTACAAGAATATAATGTGTAAAAAAATGAAAAAATAGGAAACGATAGACATGAATACAGTACAGAGCACCTAAGCCCCCAATGCAACTGACGGTGTCTAAGTAGCTGATGCATTGCAAATTCCTTCCCTTCCTCCCTATCCTCTCTGTCAGGTTCTCGAATCTCCTCTGTGTGCTCGTGTTCAGCTCACTGTCTAGTGTAGACCTCATAGTACTGGAATCTGATAGTGCAGGTTGAATAACACTTAAAAATAAACTGCAGGGCAACTAGGAGTAATCTAAATACCTCTCAGCAAAACCTTCTATGTTTTCAGGTCATCAGACATTGCAGAAGGTATACAATGTGTTGTGAGGATATCCAAGGTTGCTGCCTTAGCAGTGCTGGTCTTTAATACTACTATCTGCAGAGATGCGGGTAGTCAAAATTTCAAATCAGTATTCATTTAATTCATATGAAAGTTATGGAACAACAAAATGTTGAGAAAATTAAGTAGTTATTTTAAAGAATATTGGATTTGATATATATATATATATATATTGCCACAACCATAATTTCTGTTTATAGTATGAACTTCACTAAATTGATAAATTTAATTTGTAAAAGGCAGAGAAGGATACAACTTCTAAGTGATATAACAAATTCTACAAAGATAAACTAATATTTCTAAGCTAAATACATAACCGAATTTTTTATCTTCCTTCCTTTTGAGTAGTGTCACAATATTTTCCCATATTCAATGTAAAGGGGGAATATGGTAATCTAAAAACTTGAGCAATTTTCTTCCAAACAAAATATTTTAGGTTATAAGGATATATTTCTGATTAACATGAGACCATAAAACAACAAACACTAATGACTATGTCCTTGAAAGCAAACCTGTTGGTATTCCAGATCAAACTTTAGATATTCATCATTACAGTTCTCAACCATGCTGGCCAAGCTCTTCAGATTCTTCACAGGCTTACCATTGAAAGCAAGAACCTATATACATTTATTAAAAAAAAAAAAAAAAAAGAGTTTAATGGACATTTCAGTTAAACAAGTGATTAATATATATAAATATTCTCTTACCTGAGTGTTAACTATCTCCTCATATCCAATATTAATGTCAGACACCAGAACCTGTTAATATAGTAAATTTTAAGTAAGAGCAAATCTCAAACTGGTACTAAATTGTATGTCTAGGTAGAAAAACCTAGACACGCAAAAATTTTGGGGAAAAGTCGATGCAAAAACCTGAGAAACAACAACAAGCTGCTCATCAACAGATTGCGCCATAGCATGTAGATGTTTGTCTAGCAGCTTCACTGGAGCATCAAATTCATACTCCTTACCATACTGGATCAAATAAAGAGGCAAAAATAAAGTTAGTAATAATTATAAACTCAAATACAAGATAGTCGCCAGAAATCAAAGTTGGTAGTAATTATAAACTCAAATACAAGATATTTTAAAACACGTACAACTTGCAACTAGAAATCACAATATCATTGGTTTCACATTCTTATGTGCAACGTAGCCAAAAATTTTACGCATCTATAATTTAGACTCAATTTCTAAACAATCATGACGTTGACTAATTCTAAAACTGCACACAGGAAAATACAGATTTAGTTGGCGACACAAGCTCTAAATACAAGCTGGCCAGCTCAACCATAAATGTAAAAGATCTATTAGGATTTATAAAATGCTCTAACAAACAAATAAGAGGATCATGCCCCTGCTTCACCTTCTATCAAACATAAGGAACCCCACCAGTTTTGCTATTCTCAAACAGACAAATACGAGGATCATGCCCCTGCTTCACCTTCTATCAAAGATAAGGAACCCCACCAGTCTTGCAAGGCTAAATGGGGCCCAACACCTTTTAGATTTGAGAACATGAGGTTGACTTGTAGCTCTTTTATTCCTTTTGTGAGAGATGTTTGGATTAACACAGAACTTCAAGGATGAGAAGGATATAAGTTCGCAACAAGGTAAAATGCCCTTAAAAAAGTGTTAAAAGGATGGAATCGAGATGTATTTGGCAATATAAGAGTGAAAAAAAAAAAAAGATGAAATTCTTAAAGAAATTGAGGCCCGAGATAGATTGGACTTGGATATAGATGGCCTTATCGCTAATGAAGATCAAGAGAAGAAGGTCTCTTTGCTTGATGATTTTGAGAAGATCTTGCTCAAAGAAAAACAAGTTGGAGGCAAAAGACCAAGATCCAATGGGCTAAGGAAGGGGACATGAATTCTAAACTTTTTCATAAAGTGGCAACAGGGAGAAAGTGGAAAAGTTTGATTTAGGAACTGGAAATCAAGGATGACTAGCTTGTTAGAGAAAGTGGTACTATTGCCAAACATATCACAAGATCCTATAAGGAATTGTATTCAGAGGAGAACCTTTCTAGACCTTTCCTTGAAGGACTAGAATAGATTGGTATGCTATCTCCCACGAAAAGGCTTCCTTTCTTAAGAGAACCTTCGAACAAGAGGAAAAGGAGGCAATTTTTAACATGGATGCAGAAAAGGCAGTGGCTCCTAATGGGTTTACTGCTGGTTTTTTCAAGTCTGTTGGTATACCATTAAAACTGATCTTTTCAAGGTGCTTGACGAATTCTATAGGACTGGAAAGATTGGTGTTAATATTTCATCTACTTTTATATCTTTGGTTCCAAAGAAAAATAGGTCAGTTAGAATTAAAAATTATATACCATATTAACCTTGTCATCAGCTTGTATAAAATCATTGCAAAGGTCCTTTCTTTCTATCCCAATGAGGTATTAGGAGACTATCTGAGAATCATAGTGCTTTGCAGGAAGGCAAATTTTAGATGATGTTTTGATGGCCAATGAAGTGGTTGATAATTGATAATATAAGGAAAAGGTCAAAACATTGCCTTGTCACCGAGTTGGACTTTGAGAAGGCTTATGACAGAGTTAGTTGGAGTTTTTTGGACAAGGTGTCATAAAGAAAGGAGTTTGGTCCTAGATGAAGAAACTGGATATTAGGTTATCTTGCATCAAGTTCTTTTTCAGTGATTGTTAATGGAGAGCCAAAAGCTTGGTTTTGTGATCAAAGGGGTGTAAGGCAAGGAGATCCTTTATCCCCCATTCTGTTCACTTTGGTGGCGGATGCTCTTAGTCACTTGATTTCAAGAGCAATGGCATGTCAAAATGGGTACAAAAGCGGTTGTGGGCTCTCATTTGCATTGTGCTAATAACACCATTTTGTTCCTAGAAAATGATAAGGACAATTTCTCGAAAGTCTTTTCTCTTTTTCATATTTTTTAGTTATCCTCTAGCTGAAGATTAATTTATCCAAATGCAACCTACCTAGTATCAATTTAGATTCTCAAGCCCTTTGTTATATCGCTTCTTTGTCATGTCAAATTTCGGATTGGCTTTTTGTTCTTTTGCATGGTAGTCCTACTTTTGTTTCTTTTTAGGATCCTGTTGTAGCTAAGATCTCTGTGCGCCTTGATAACTAGAAATGGGCTCATATTTCTTTAGACAGTCAGATCACCCTCATCCAGGCTTGTCTCTTTAGTATACCACTCCACTTCTTACTTTTGTTCCATACACTAGTGGGGGTGGGGCAAATACTATTTATTGAAAAGATTATGAGGGATTTTCATTGGATGCGAGTTGTGATCACTTGATGAGTTGGGAGATGCATTGTCGTCCTAAGAAGAAAGTTCTTTGGGTCTTGGCAATTTCATGTCTAGAAATAATCCCTTGGCAACTAAATGGCTACGGTGTTTTCCACTAGAGCCTCATTCCTTATGGCATTAGATTATCTAGAGTAAATATAACCTAGACAAACAGGTGGGACGCTAATACAGCTACCCAAGCTTCTTATCCTAGCCCCTGGAAATTCATTTCCCAAGGTTATATGATCATCAAGACTTTGCTTTCCTTGAAGATAGGTAATAGCTCATGTCTTGAGTACAAGACTCCCCTTTTAGTCTAGCCTTTCTAGATCTATATTGCTCATATTCTTTTCACAATTCTTCAATCTAGAATTTTTACAATATGCAGGATTCCACTTATTGTTGGGACTTCCACAATTTTAGATGTTTAAATAGTAGGGAGTCTTCATAACTAGTAATCCTAGGCTCTCCTGATCCCTTTGGGATGTTTTCTTGCAGATATTATTTTCAATTCCCAACTCATTCTTTGAACAGAACTTCTTTCAACCTTGATAAACCCATTTGGAAGTCCAAAGTTCCCTCAAAGTTCCGACATGCAGCAAGTTCGAAGGCCACATAAGGCTATTTCCCCTTGATGCATGTGTAATGGGTGGTGCAAGCTCAAAATCCACTCCACATCAGTTTTTGCACTGTTCTATGGCTAAATTTCTAAGGAATTAGGGAATATACTTCATTGATGGCTTTTTCTTCTTCTGTTAGTTCTTATTTTTGTAAGAAAGATCTCTTGTCCTCCTATCACTATGTATTCTTTCTTTCTTTCCCTTTTTTTTTTTTTCTTTTTTCTCTCTATAGAAAAAGAAATTTTATAAGAAGAGAAGAGAATGCACAAAAACTATCACTGTATTCTTCTTCTCTTCTTATGAATAAAAAATTTTTATCCAAAAAGGAGCAAAAGAGAAAAAAAAAAAAAAAAAAAAAAAAAAAAAAAGGGAAACCCACCCCAATCCCTTCTTTTCCTCAATGGGGCCATGGATTCCAAATATGATAAGGTCATATATTAAATATCAAACTGTATAGGTGCTTCCTCAAGGCTCTTTTCAAAATTGCAAAATAAATAAGTTAAACAAATTAGTGAACCAATTCTCACTGACTAGGATTTCAATCATTTCATAAGATACCTTCATCAATATTTAAAACAACTTAAAGCAATGTTCAAGGAAGAGGCCATGAAAACAAATGAAGACACAGCCTACTAAAGGGAACTGAAATCTGAATGATGCACTTTCTATTTTGACTTATTATATGGATCACTCCGATCCAATGAAAAACATCGCCAAGCAACAATATAGAAAGTTACTTACAATTAAATCATCTGTTAAGAATTTCATAGAGCATAAAGCTGGAATAAGCATCATATGTTCATAACAAAAATGAAAGGAGCAGACACAGATGAATTCTTTCTAGGGCAGAGCCATAGGCAAGAAAACATGAGAATTCAATCTATATGAGAGCAAGCAGTTGCTTGCCTGCAGCTCCCCAAATTAGCAAAAGACAAAGTACCCCGGAAAGAGAAATGGGGCAGATAAAACAAAAGCATAAGGAGCACAACAAAAGTCTGTGAACAGCATATACAAAGGCAGAGAAACAGTATGCATGACAAATAACTACTCACCTCAGAACGAAGATAGGGGACAGAAACGGCAGTAAAAACAAATCCAGCAATAATGTAGTAAGAAGGAGGCTTTCCTTTGATGTGTGCTGGAATAAGCCGCTTATGAGTTGCAAGTTTTATGTTAAATTCAAGTATTTCTGAATTACGAAGAACCTTTACTAGAGCTCTATCCCCAGTGTACTTCTGAGAGACAAGGTAACTAAAACCAATGCGCTCCCCATGCCTGAATGGAACTACAAATATATCCCAGAATTATATGTTAGCTTAGCTCTGTAGCCAACAAACAATGAATTGAACAGCTAATGAATTCCGCAACAAAACACGATCTGGTTTCCACTGGTAAAATGAATTCCATAATAAAGAGGAATATATAAATTTAAATCCCATTTTTTAGTATCAATTGTCAAGATAAAGCAGAAAGCAGAGTAACATCTTCAAATACTCTTATCGATACCATTCAGGGTCAAGAATGTCCCAAACATGATAATAAGTGTTCACGACCGTGAGACATTTGATGCGGATGGGAGGAACAAAATCACAGTTCAGAAGCACTCATTGTATCTTACCACTTGCTTTAGTTATGCACAAATACACATTATAATGTAATAGGCGGAAACATGGACATGGTAGGTGGAAAAATGTGCAAAGTAACTCCTCAATACCAATCAATTAAATACTCCAGCATTTAAATAAAATATATAAATTATAATCCTCCACACTGAATCCTGAAAAAATGGTCAGTTGTCCACAAACTTTAGTTTAAAGTCAGCCATTAGTCAAACAGTACAAGACAAAGCACAAACAGCAATCATAAATACTCTTAACTGGATGGCAACCAAGTAAAAACACAGTAGATTACCTGTTCCATCATTGGCAATATTGACCCCGTCAAAGCTAAGAATCACATCAGATGGCTTCAGAACATGAGATTCTGGAGCTGTTGGTTCAATTCTTCTGATACGCACACCTTTCTGATCAGATCCCATCCCCATCGACATTCTCAGATCAGGATTTTCCATCTTCTGCCACTCAACTCCGAGAATTGGAAATCCTGAAAAGCATGGAATTAAAGACACTCAGTTAAGATCTGAGAGCATGCTGTCAAACACACAGTAAGCAAATGCACTAAATCGCTAAGGCCAGTCAGATGAAGGAAGTTGCACTATGAACAATATAACAAACCAAAAATAACAGTCAAGTGCAAATTGATAATAGAATTCTCCAGTTAGTTACTTTCTCTTCTATAGTTTTCTAGCTATCTATCTCTATTTCTTGTTGTTTTCCCCCTCTCTAAGAAAGGAGAGGGCATGATGTGGACAAAGAAGTGAAGCATTCTTCTAGATACCTGTATATGCCCCATTCTTTTCATAATCTCGGATAAAGTGTAGGATAACGGGAGTGGGTATTACATATCCTATATTCTCAACATCTTCATGTTTAAGTGACTGGAATGCAATACCCACGCATTTTCCCTTATCATTGAAAGCAGGTCCACCAGAATTCCCAGAATTTATTGCGGCATCTATCTGTAGAGGTATTTGAAGAAACACCAGCAATAATCAATTCAACTTCTATAAATGGATAACTCAAGACATATGAGTATGAGGTTAAGTGAAGGAGAAGAACTCAGAATTTCTACTACCTGCAGTCCCAGAAGTTCAGTTGAACCATGAACATAAGAGAGCATCTCCATGCGTGAAACAACACCACTAGTCACAGAGATTGTATCTCCTCCAATAGGATAGCCCACAACAGTCACAGCATCTTGCAGTACAGGCAAATCTCCAAACTCCACAGGTGAAACTCCCTCCCAGAATTCATCATCACTCACCGTCAACAAGGCTGAAGCATTATCAGAAGGAAAACAAGCATGAATAAATTAATTAATCACATGTATGTGTAAGCTAACAACATCCATAAACATACATTAACAACAACAATCAAACTTTGTCCTACTAAGTAGAGTCAGCAACAATGCCTATGCCGTTAGAAGGTATATTTCACAAACATAAGCAGGAGAAAAAAATGGAAATATTTACCTAACACTTCCTGCTAAGTGGATGAAGAGAACAAAAGAAGATGGGGTGGAAAGTAACAGCAGAAACCATTCAAAACCTTGATTATCACAATAAAAGTAAGAAGAAAGCTAGGATTGGCCAGCATTCCCTAGGAATGTATTTTCTGTTAACTTGACGTTCCTTCCAAAAGTGTAAACAAAGTAAACAGAAAAAGGTGTCGAATGAAATTTTATAAACATTTTCCAATTTTAGTCGCTGAAAGTTAAAAGGAAAGTTTCAATATTCAAGTTAGACGGTAACATCATATATAAATTCTTCCTTTACATGCCACTCTAAATTTCTATTGTGTTCCCAAACACGCATATCTCAATGATTTTCCTTTCCCTAATATCATTATGTAATTCAAATAAAGGAATGATCATCACCATCATTTCCATTCAACTCCTTATTTCCATTTCTGTATTAACTCTTTCATTTCTCTCAGCAGTCATGCACGTTTTTTTTGTTTTTTTTTTAATATTTTTTCCCCCATTTTGATAGCAAGGCAGACAAGTTGTGTTTTGGAAGGAATCTCGAGAGAATTAACACACTATGACCTTGTGACAACTTTGGTCCTGTGGCTAGCTGGCTGCAAGATGCTGGTTATCATACGTCAAGCCTCACCACATTCTCACCGGTTCAAATCCCAAATTAGCAACATGAACACCCTTCCATATTGTTGTAACTCGTAACAAACACACAAAACAATTCTTAAACACTATCACGCTTAAGCTGCTCCAGCTTACTTGGACTATTTCAACACGCCACACAAGTTCCACCATCGAGAACACAAGCAAGAGTAACAGGGTTTTCCTAAGTAGTTCAAGTATAAAACCAACAAAAGACATTAACAAAGACCGAGAAATTCAGTTACCAATGTCGCACTCGGTCCCAATGGCAAGCACGGTGGCCAAGTATTTGGTATCAGAGCCACGCTTCTTGAGCTTGACCTGCGTGTGATGCTCCACGGAGTGCGCGTTGGTCAACACCCTTCGTCCCGCCACGATGAACCCGCTGCTGCTGGAGCTGTACTGCCGCTTCCGCTGCCACGGCAGCGAGAAATTGGGCTCCGTGTGAACGCAGAACACCTTCACCACGGCGTCCATGGACGGCACCACCTTCGCCGCCGCGCTCTCCCACTTGGCCATCAGCGGCGGCTCGGCCACCAATCCCGCTGGGGCGCAGTCGCCGTTCTGCTCGGCCACCCGGGAGCTCCGGCGCTCAGGCGACCCCGCCGCGATCGCCGGCGATTTCTTCTTGGGCCGGCCACGGCGGCGCCCCTGCTGGGAGTCCGGATCGCTGGTGTCGGCGGTGGACGGGACCGAAACGACGTCGTTTTTGGAGGTCGTCGCGTTGCTGCTGGTGGTGGTGGTGTTGTAGTCTGGGGACGCGGTTTCTTCGTCAGTGGCGGTTTTGGATTTTCGTCCTCGCTTTCTCTTGTTTTCACCCATTTTCGTTTTTTTCGGGGGAAAGAGGGGACGATACGGTGAGTTTGAGAGAGAAGGGTGTCTGTGAGTTGTTTGGGTGATCACAGAGATGAGTTTATTATATTAGGGCTTTGGTTGTTGCAGGAGGCAAGAATCGAGATGCGACCATTTTCTTCTGCAACAAGACGCGGAGAGGGGGAGGAGGAGGCGTCAATAGTTGTTGGGTTACACTATTGGGCCTGGTTGCTGGGGTGTTGGGTCCCTTTGTTATGGCTTGCCGGTGACCAAGAACCCAATATCAGTTTTTCGGATGGTATCCTCCATTTCATTTTGAGTTATGGGAAAATAACAATCAAGGTGCGTGCTACATTGCTCCCTTCAACTTTGGGAGTAATTTACGCCCTTTTGTAAAATTAGAAAATCTCATAACTTAATATTGCAAAATAGGACTCTCACATTTTTATTTGCAAATTAAGGCATGTCTCCTTGAAAGTATTGAGTGCTTTTCTTTTTGTGCAAACTCCTTCGACAACAATAGCAAGATGACGCAAACTCAGTGGAGGGTTGCACGAACCACCATTTGCTTCCTTTGCAGCGAGGCACTTTATCGGCGATGGAGCTAATGTTCAAGCGGAGAGCTGTTGAAGACGCGACCACCCCTGTGAGTAGATCTTTTGCATTATTGATCTTCTGCGGAGCTAATGTTTCATGAGTTGTTGATTTTGATCTATGTTGATTATTGATGTTAATCTAGGTTATTGATGTTTTGTTTAATTATCGGGTTTGCTGGGTTTTGTTCCTTTCCTGTTACTGCTATTCTTAGCCATTTTGTTTAGGCTTCTGGGTTATAGTTTTTTGGATTAATTAAGAATTTAGCAAAGGGTTTGAGTTTGCAGTGTGAAAGGAAGGACTCAACAAAACTTTGTTTGAGTAAGCTAATTGTGAACTTGTTGATACTATGATTTTTGGGAGGAATTTGCTTAGTAAATGGGTATAATAAGAGTATGGTTGAATAGAGCTAGACTATTGGGATTGCAAAACCTGTGGAGTAGGAACATTGATTTGGATGTGTCTAGTATTTATTTAATTTGTAAAAACTTTTAGCAAGATTGTAAGTTGAAGCTGTAACGTGTTTCAAACTTGTTATATAACAATTAGGTTATTGTAACCAATTTAAGGAGTAAATGTTCTTAGAAGTGTAATATAATATCAAAGCAATGGGAACAAACTGAAATCTATGTTAAATTGTTTGTTTTTGGAGCAAATGATGGATGAGGAGTTAGTGGAAGAGGAGCCATTAAAGGAGGGTTGTTACTTTGGTGAAGACAATGGGATGCCAATTGGCTATGATGATGCATATTAGGTGGATTCCATGGAAGATATTGGCAGGATAGAATTGTGGAATATGATAATGGTGAAGTTGACAAATTCCATTTTGGTGACCTTGAAATTGCTTTTGAATTTTACAACATATTTGCAAAGGTTAGGGGATTTAGTGCGAGAAAAAGCAAGACTAGAAAATAACAGAGAAATTGTGAAACAAATTTTTGTTTATTTTTGAGAAGGATACAAATTACAGAAATTTTACTCTATGCAAAATAGGAAAAGGGAGCCAAGAGCTAACACGAGATGTAGGTGCAATGCTAGTATCCAAATGTGTTTTGTACCAGCAACAGGAAGGTAGCATCTGACATTTTTTTCAGATGAGCACAATCACGATCATCTTGAGGCCTCGTTTTTCTAGAATGTTGAAATTGGTTAGTTTAAGAACATGAGATGTGCTGGAATTAGCACAACACACATATGGGTTATTAGCAAGACAATCTGGTGGTTATCAATATAATAGGTTTGGAGCAAGGGATATGTACAATCAAATTGCTAAAGAAAAGCATCAACTAGAAGGAGACACAAAGGCAGCATTGTGATATCTAGGAGATTTGGCATCAATAGACCCGTGTTTGTATTTCAAGGAGGAGTTTGACTCAGACAAATCGTTGCGGCATCTATTTTGGTCTAATAGGATAAGTTAATTGGACTACAAATTGTTTGGTGATGTAGTAGCTTTTGATGCCACATACAAGAAGAACAAATACAAATGTCCTCTTGTGGTGTTCTGTGGTGTGAATAATCACAACAAAACTATTTTGGTGTTGCTCTTGTATCTGATGAGACAAATAAGACTTATGTGTGCTTGTTAGAGCAATTTTTGAGCGATGAAGGGAAAAGCGCCTATGTCCGTGATAACTGATGGTGACAAGGCGATGAGGAAAGCTATAAGTATAGTATTTCTTGATGCACATCATAGACTATGTGCTTGGCACCTTATTTGAAATGCCACAAGCAACATTCATAATCCAAAGTTCACAGCAAAGTTTAAGAATTTCATGTTAGGAGACTATGAAATTGGTGTGTTTCGTCGGAAGTGGTTTGAGATAGTTGAAGAGTTTGGGGTACAAGATAAGTAGTGGATTATTGACATGTAAGAGAAGAGGCACATGTGGGCTATTGCACATATACGGGGCAAGTTTTTTGTCGGTTTTAGGACAACTTCTCGATGTGAAGGAATGCACTCTATTATTGCAAAGTATGTTAAATCATAGGATGATTTATCTGATTTCCTAGGGCATTTTCAGCAGTGTTTGGATCATATGCAATTTAAAGAGATGCTAGTTGACTGTGATTCAGTACGTGGTGTACGCGTGATGAAAATGTGCTTGGAACAATTAAAGAGGTGTGCAGCAGATATATACACTTGTTAAGGTATGAATAATGAAGGTTTTGGGCTTAAAGGAAAGTGATTCAGATGTGACTTATATAGTCTCTAAGTACGGAAAACCGAATTTGGTATGGCAAGTTGACGTTTATAAAGAAGAAATGGTGTTCAAGTATTCTTACTTAAGAATGGAGTCATTCATTATACCTTGTGAACATATTGTTGCTGTTTTGCTATACCTAGACATGTGGAGCTACCAAAATCATTAGTGTTAGATTGATAAACCAAGAATGTCAAGGCAGCTATTCATGATGAAAGGGGGTTTGTGTGGGATTCTTTAGTAAATTGTCAATGTGGTTCTTTGACGAAGTGTTGTAAGCAATTGTGTACAGTTGCGACTTGCAAAGCTGAGAGATTCACAAGACACAGGAGTTTGTGTTGGGTTTATTCAAAATGTATATGGCTGAGGATGAAGCTGAGAATTAGTTGGCTAATGAAAGGGCTGTCCAATGTGAGGGTGGGCTAAAGAACCCACAAACTTGTAGGACAAAAGGGCGTTCAGGTCATAGCTCTCAGTAAAAAGCACAACGTACAGTGTTTGTTGGATTAAAGGTCAAAACAAAACATCATGTCTAGTGTAGAATGTATCTAATGGCAGAGAAGTCGAAGAAGAGACATATGGTGAAGACTTGTATTCTGAAATGGTAAGCAATTAGTACTTGTAGGTCTAAATTTGATATAAGTTTAGCTGCAAAAGTTGATTTGGTACTTGTACTGGACTTATAAAGGCAAACTATTGCATTGCAGGGAGAATATGATGATGCCTATTTGGATTCAATTACTGATCTTGTAACACCCTACCAGACAAAGTACTATGCTTAAGTCATAATAATTTATCTGATAAGAGATTACGTGTAATACTGATTAAATTTTCTTTCTGTATTAGTATTAATTATTCGCATAAGAATACTTAATCTTATAACAAATTTTTTCTGCGTGACGGAGGAATAGATACTAATCAATCGGTAAACTGTAAATACCTTAACATAAATAAAAATACAATAGGAACAGAATAACTGCAAACGGCATCATAAACATGTACATAGATATCTGATTTTAAAGTTTGTCAAAAAGTACAAAGTGTCAAAATAAGGCCGCTAATACAAAATGAAACGGCCAATTCCTATGAATAGCACCCCAAGTGGTCTCCATGGGACATTTCATGTACATCTGCTAACATCTATCCATCTACCCATGACCCAAACTGTCAAAAAAGGGCCATTCTATACATCTACTACCACTATGGTAAGCCTACTATCTAACCAGAATTCGAAGAAAGAAACCCATTCGCCATGGGTGGATCTGCAGGAGGGTAGCCCGTGCCGGGAGCAGAGGATGAGGAGGAACTCGCTGCCTCCGATGGGTCCTCCTCTAGTGTTGAGGCGGAAAGCATCGGATGTGGTGGTGAAGCAGGAGGGGCCATAGGGACGGGTCGCCGCTAGTCTTTGGTGGTCTTCTTTGGAGGAGGTGGAAATGGATGGGCAATATGAAGTGGAATGACAATATACGGGACGGCGGGGTCAAACAGTGGGTGCATCAATGGTATGGCGAAGTCTCTCTGGAAGAAGAAATACAAACGAAATTAGCACCTGTCAGATATATATACAGAGTCTAGAAATGGGTCGAGGTGTATGTGAAGCTCGGGGAACTCAATGAAGAGGACTCCTATCATGGCGTGCTTCATAGTCTGAGAATGACGCGAAATATATAATATGGTGAGAAATGAATATTTCCCAGTAGAAAATCCTAACTTCTATACATCTATCATCGCTGTCATTCCTAGTTGTTTTGGTCGTGCAATATTTTTTAGATAGTATCATATAACGATAATATTCAATTTAAACACTTGCTTGTAAAACATACACCGAAACAGTTTCAATTTTAATTAATAGAAACACTGAGGCAATTAAACAGTAATTCTGAAAGAGCAATAGCATATTACGATAATAAATAGGTATCTAAGACAGTCAAATAATAAGCATTACACCGTGCATATGCATACGCAACTATGAATGCATCTTATTTCTTGAAGGCTTTCGCCTATTGGAACTTATTTCCATCCTTGGTCCCCTGGGAGTCATTGGCCATATACTCCTGGATAATAGTCCACTTTTCAGGACCGAGCTCGTTCCTATACAGGATGGCCGGGTTTACTTTCCCTGACCTTCCCACTAATCTATTCCCCTTAATTTATTCCGGGGCTGGCCCAAGTGATATGGAATTCTTTATAATATCAAGTAATGAATGTACATCTAGCTTGACTCTTGAATATAATGCATTCAAGCTATCATAAAGTTTCACAACATATGAACTTCTTACCAAAATTTCGGCAGCATAACGGATCGAGTCCGCTTCCCTGTGAATAGTGCCAGACAATCAGTACAGTTGCACAACTAATAGTTTCAGTATAGACTAGCAAATATGTATAAACATTTATAACATCATTCAACAATTGCAAATCAAGCATTAAGAAGGTTTTAGCTTGTTCTTCCCTGTTCCGCCCGAGTTTGGCATGCTCCAATTTCTATTCAATTCAACTCATTTAATTCTCATTTTTGGATATGTTATAGCCTTATATGTCTAGTTTCTACTCTTTTTGGTCCCATCTCGTTTTGATTTGTTTAACTCTAGATATAAACATTTTATCTCAGCATGTTCTGTTCCTAGCTAGAATTGGGTTCCTATAGAAGAAAATTCACTAAAAATCGAAAACTGGATGAAATTATGCGAATTTTATATCAAAATGAAGCTAACACAACAAGCTTTAAAATGAATTAAGTTTCATGTCATTTGCCTAAGTGGAGTTTGAGTTATGAGCCTCGAAACATTACCTACTGGGCTGTCCTGTTCTAGGCTAGTTTAAACTTAAGCCAACTTCATTGATGTGCTGGGAACAAATGACAACGAATTAAATTATGAAATTTTTATGGAATATTCTGTCATGTGTTAGCTTTCAAACATCTTTAGTTGCACTCAATTTGAGGTTGTATAGGGTGAGATACACCCTTCTTAACCCATGCTGCCCGGGTGAAAACCTAGATTTCTAGGTCTAATTTCAAAAATTCATTACTAATTCTACACTAATCCAATGGCCTATTATGATGTATGTATGGAAAGATCTAGATGTCTAGTTTCATTTAAAAATGGTCTCATCTAATTTAAACAGTAGTAGGCGGAGCCGTACACTCCGCTGTACGGACCTCCGAGGGAAAACCCTGATAGCTTCTAGATTTGTCTTCCTTCTTCAAGCTATTTGCCTTCAAATCCAATTTTAATCAAAACATACATTCAAAACCAGTCATAAAACATCATCATCACTCTATAAAACATCCAAATCTCAGATTAAGCATGCTTCTCATACAGCCCCAAATCAGAGAGAATAAAAGAAGAAGTAGGATTTCCTACCTTGTCTTGTGTAGCCTATGCTGATTTTGGGTCTTTGGTGCAAGTAGTTTATGATGAGGTTTGAAGAAGAGATGAAAATGGAGTGGAGGTGAGAATGAGGAGAAGAAAAATGAAGGGAGCTCAGCTGGGAGAAGTGGCCGAAAATGGGTGAGGATGCAAGGAGAAAAAGTGAAGATATTTTCAAGGTGGCTTGAATTTGATTAGTGGACTTAGTCTTGGTCAAAAATCTGATTTACTCTCCCTCATCCATGGCTGTCTAAGTGCCAGTTGGATGGGTTGTTTGGCTAAATCTTAGCCGTTGATTCTAGGGCACTCATAGAAAAATTCTACTGGTCCGGTTCCGGCAATTTGAAATATCGAAATCTTACCGATTTCTCCTAAATCGGCAAATCGGTTTGAAATTTTTCTGTGGGGGTTTCTATGCTCCTAATCTAATTCCATCAAGCCTAATCTATCTAAATCACACTTAATTGGCTTTGAGTAAATGTTTAATCAAGTTCTGATTAAACTCACTTATTCGATTAAAACTGAATAATTCAGTTGTTAACGATAGATTTTTCGGTCGTTACAGATCTAAGCGATGGCATGTAATGGGTGACATGTTGTTAGTGATTATTTAAGTTAAAAACAATTGAAAGGTTATGTTATCACGTATTATGATTGGACTGAGTTTTATGGATTGTGTTCCTTTTTTGTTTTACAGATTTGTAGAAGTGAACTTCATGTTGAATACCAGTTTGTCCTTCATTTTGAATATCTATCTGTGTTGTGGCTTGATAATGTGGGATTCTTTTTTTTTTTGGCTTATTTGTAGGTGTAGGAATTATGATACCTGTGTTATGTAGCTTTTGGGGTGGACTTTTGTATTAGGATTTATCATATTAATAATTTAGGCCTTATGTAGATCTGTTTGATTTGGTAAAATGGGTTTAAGCTATAGATGGTTAAGAGTTCTAGCAATTTTGGTACATGATAGCATAATAGTTGATTATATTGTGGAAATCAATAGAAGTAGCTTTTTGTATGTGTGAATTGATTGCCAACTAAGGAAGTTAGTTAGAGTAAAGTTGTGGCATTATGCTTGAGGGTGTGATCTCTATTTTGTAGATTTTTTTATGTGTGAATTGGTTGCCAACTGAGGAAGTTAGTTATAGTAATATTGTGGAAATCAGCTTGATAGGGTGATTTCCATTTTTAGTTACAGTAGTTGACCGGAATTTTATGCTTTGTTATTTAGCATGTTTATACTCCCAATGATGCCTTAATCTTGTGGGTTGAGTGCACGTAAAAAAAAAATTGGCATTTCATGCATAAATCTAGTTCGAGAACCATACTAGTAAAAGAATAAAGGAACATTGTCGAACAACAAATTAAAACAAAATATAGAGTTCTCCACTGAAATATATTTATAGCATAGTCAACTTGTAGTGTGATTTAAATAGAAGTCCATATCCTACTCGAAGACCATATCTTGGTTTTCCTTGCCTCAATGCTTGGTTTCTTGAATTTCCAAGAGATCAAGACCATGACAGCACATTCAAATCGGAAGAAAGGTGCATATTATGTTACTTCCCTTCAAGTTTGGTTCCAATATTAGCTTTAGATGCTTTAAGAGTTGAGGCTCGATGGTGTTATAGGGTGAGACCATAGTTTTCAAGACACATGTCATTTTATGAGTGTGGATGTGAATAATGTTAATGACTGTGTGCCATGTGTCAATGTTTGTTCAAGTCATACTTAATAATGGGTAGATTAATATAGCATTTGTAATTGTGGTGGAGGTTTGACAAAATATATTCACTATTTATATACTAATCATATTAGTTTTATATATAATTTAATAACTTTACCTACTACATGGCAAGAACAAAACTAAGTAAAGCCTAACCAAAATATAATGTTTGATCTTAGATCAACCATTGCAATTAAGGATATGCTTTTATATGACAAATCACTTAGGGTTCGTTTGGACGTTGGAATTGGAATTGGAGTCCAGAATTTTAAATTCAATTCCAATTCTAACAGATTTGGAATTAGCTCATAATCTTAAATTTTATGCTTGGCTTTTACAAAGAATTAGGATACAGAATTAGAATTCTAAATTCAATTCCAGTTCCATTGTTTGGATGTATGATCTATAACTGCAAAATATTCATACACACACGCACACACTCACACTTTATTTTATACATACACACACACACACACACACACACACACACACACATATATAAAATGCACATAATAACTTAAAAAACACCGTTTCTATCAAATGAAGCACTTTCATTTCATATAAATTGTCCAAACGTAAATAACAATTTAAACATAGCTTAGAGATCAATCCAAAATTAAACATAGTCTTAGAAAAATAATAGGCAATAAAACTCCTAAAAAGTGCACATTGACAATTTTATCTATTCTTGATTTGCATCAAGATCCAAGATTTTCTAAGTGGAATAGGAAGAGCTTTAAATGACTCATACTTTCTTGCATCACCAGTAAGAACATCATAAGCTCAAAGTAGTTTTGATTCTTCTAAATCTAGAATATTAGAAATTTCAGCAAATATTTCCTTAGCACTTGCTTTAATAGGATCAGATGAATAAGCTTTACCAATAGTGTTAGCCATATGAGTAACAGCATTTGCAAGTGTGTCACTAGAGCGGTTTCTCTTTCTTTGAAGATTTGGATTCAATATAGAAGAAGTTGGTTGCTTAGCTAAAGTTGGTGTAGACTCAGGTGTATCATAAAGCATTTCCTTAATGATATTTGAATTTGTACTATTTACATTTGCTTCTTGTTCAATCTCTTGCATGGCTTTGACACCGGTCTCAGTCGCGCCTCCTATGGCACGATCCTGTCTATAAATAGTTTTTAAATCTTGCCAATTTTCCATTTCTTTGTACCTGTAACTACTTGCTTCTGGATGAGACTGAAAATAAATATAACAAATAATATTAATTTATTATAAATATTAATAAAAAATATTATACTTTTATTTATAATACCTTGACATAGTCTTCCCATACTTGGTCGCTGTCAACCTTCACCATATTATGATTTCAATCCCAACTAAATCCACTACTACCAAGCATATTTGAAATGACAACACAATATTTATCCCAAGTTTTAAGGCGAGACACAATGTTGTCCTTAGTGATTACAACATCACAATTTTCCTTTATGCCATTTATATCTGCAATATATGCAGCTGGTTTCCAACCATTAGGTACTTGATTTCCCAAGTTATGTTGTTCAACTAGAACACTTGGAAGAATACGATCCATATCCTTTGTCCATTTCATATATGACTTGGATTTATCTTTGTTCTTGTAAACTTTATTTTTCTCAATTAGCTAGTAAACACAACTAAGACAAAATACAATAAAAAAATGTATGAAAAATTAAATAAGGAAAAACTAGACATATTTTCAATACAACATAATGTTCTTCCCTTAGTGCCCCACAAGGTAATGGAGCCACCACAATATAGGGGTCCACCTTTAGCAAAGGTGTAGTTTGTCTTGTTCTTCCCTGACTTTGCTTGGAAGTCAAGCAATATTCTCGTGATACTTGCAAGTTGGCCTCCTACAACTATGTGTCTCGGAGGCGCTTGGAAGCTTGAGACTTCGAAGCCTTATACGTGAATGTATGGTCAATAATGAAATTCCTTTACACATTCAAAAGTAAAATGTCATATATCAATGTATATAGAAGTAAAACATTAAATAAAAAAATTGTTATTTTATTACGTTCAATACCTCATACTACATCTGCTTTGCGCCTTTTGAAATTTTGGCGAAGTTCTCGTATGATGCATCATATAGGCTCTTGATCACTTTTATGATATGCAGTACACCCTGCAAAGGAGGTTCCCAACTAAATAATATATACAAAAAAAGCAAAATGTTAATCATCAATTAATTGAATTTAAATTGAACATTTACCACTAAAAATGAATTTAAATTACAAATCACTTACTAGGTACCTTTGTTAAACTGTAGGTGTTGGCATTGTCTTGTTGTGCAGGTTATTTGTGACTACTGCTTAGATGATGCAGCTGCTTCCCTGTCATCTATGGGCTAGGAAGAGGGAGGAGTAGAAGTAGCCACAAGCGTAGCTGTGTCTTAATGGGTGGTGGCACTAGTAGAGTAAGAGGAGGCACAAACCTAGGAGTAGGTATCATGTGGATTTTATGCATATCAGGATGAATGAGCTAGGAAGTGGAGGACAAAATGTGGGAGTTGGATGGAGTGCTGCTAGCACTAGAAGGTGGTTTGATGGATTGGGAGGGTGATGTGGTGGATCGAGAAAGCTGATCGTCCTTCCGTGTTCGACTTCTACCACGACCAGTATCTTTGCTTGCCATATCTAAATCCAACACAACATGTATATATAATTCAATATGAAAATAATAAAAACAAAACATATATAAGTCAATATGCAAAGTGTAAAACATATTGGGCATGTATGTAACTTGATATGCAAAGAATAAAAACATAATCACATGTATAGTAACTTCAAAACATGAAGACCTAAATAGTAACCTCATCTAATCCAAAAGTTCAAGGCTTTTTTCATTACTTTCGAATTGAACATCATCCTCAAATTCTTCTTCGCTATCCTCAATGCCCTCTATCATTGTCGTTGAATGTTGATCCAGAAGTTTAATTACGTCAACTTCCCTGGTACTGTTCCACCAATACTCTGCCCCTGTTATCAGCATGTAAATGGCATAAGCCATCTTCTGCTCCTCAGTGCAGGTTATGACAAAGAAAATCTTCTCTATCACCTTGATCCATTCCTCAACCTAGGCCGAATAATATGCTTCCTGGAAGATTGGAGGACTAGCTTCCCTGAATTTGAAAAACCTTAGATACTATTGGTCGTCTTGAGTTTCCTCCACAATAAGGCTCAAAAGGGGATTACTGATAATTAGCATTTTTATATCTTAATTAACCTTCACATATACTATTTTGGGCCTCCAGTTGGTTTAATTGAGCAATTTTTGACCAAATAATTAATTGGGATTCTAATTGACTCTAATTGCTTTTCTTGAATATTTTTGGTCCTTTACATTATTTTAGTAAATTAATCATATCTTGAGCTCTAGGTATCTAATTTATGCCAACTTGTTTTGTAGGAAAGTTAACTCAATGGGCTACAAATGTTATGCAAACACCTAGAGCCAATTCCACCATTTTGAAGGTCAAATGGCTGTTGAAGTTAAATCAAAGATGTTGTTGACCTTTGGGCAATTTTTGGGTCATAAGTTACTTAATTTGGCTCCAAATTGCATGGGACCAAGGCTAACTGAAAGCTAACTCACTCCCTTAATGGGCTTGACCATAATTACATGGAAAAATAAGGCTTTAGGGGGTTGAAGGGAAAAATACAAAATTAGATTTTGGAGGAAAATAGGATCAAACTCTCTTTTTCATTTTCTCTCTTTTATTCATAGTGTTCTTCATCTCTCTTTTTTTTTTTTTTTCTGCATTTCAATTCAGAATGTTAGTGTAAAGCTTTTAAACCAATCCAGGCCATGAAGATCTTCTTGGCTTAAGATATGGAGATCCTGATTCTTCATTAATGCATGATTCAGTTTCTTCTCTTTTCCTTTCCAATTTCTAATTTGTTGATTATGATTTTAATTGATGATTTTGAAATTGTGTATGAATGTGATTTAATTTGATGGATTATTCTTAATTTCTTGTTAATGAGAAGAGCTTAATTCTGGTTGGAATTTTAGGTTGGGTGACTCATTGATTTAGCTCAAACACTAGCTAAATGCACTTCATCGGATTATATTCAGTGCATGCCAAGTGTTAGACATTGGATTATATTGAAGTTGATGTGTTTTCTTATTTATAATATGAAATTTTAGTTTTTATTTTATAAAATTTATGAAATTTTTATATTTTTAAATATTATATATTGACGTACCTGTACCCCAATTTTGACAAAATTTTCATACCCTATACTCGTATCCGTATCAGGTACGGGTACCTTACCCAT
This sequence comes from Pterocarpus macrocarpus, assembly GCA_031439585.1. Lineage (NCBI taxonomy): Eukaryota > Viridiplantae > Streptophyta > Magnoliopsida > Fabales > Fabaceae > Pterocarpus > Pterocarpus macrocarpus. The sequence goes on from CM062515.1 coordinate 33,285,388, forward strand.
ATCTGTGCAACATAGGTATTGATGAAGCTTAACTCTAATGGGGTTCTTCCATCTAGGGTTCTTCGACCTGTATTCCCAATTTGATTTCTAAAATAAAATCCCTAAACCCTTTGTTTATTTGATTTCTGTTTGATTTGTTTTTGTAAAAATAAGTTAATTTTTTATTTTGACAGAATGGTACTAGGGGCTACCGTGAAAATAAAAAAATAAGAATGGTTCATCAATGTAATACAAAGAGTTGATCCCATGTGACCCTCCATATAAGCATTCATTAAACAAATGTTGAGCTATAGTCGGTCCAACTCATAAAGGGTTCAATACCCTTCATTTTATCGAGGTACGGTTGAAACCACCTAAATTTTTTCGCCTCTATAGCGTACATTGATCATTAGATTTTTGTATTTTATATTTATAGATCAACCTTGTATATTCATTCAAAAGTGAGAATGAACCGTGGAAGAGGAAACTCATCTTCCGAGAATATAAAAGAAATTTTCAACAAAGAAAATGAATTTTAGAATAGTAATTAAGAAAACCATAGGTGGATATGCTGATGCCACGTTGTTGTTGGTAAGAATTATAAATCGGTCAAATCTCGACATGAGGGTATTATAAATCTGTCAAAATGAGGCTTTTTTTTTTCAGAAATAAAATAAAAAAATTTAATTAAAAAATCCCTTAGTCTAATAATAATTTCACAAATATCCTAAAATTTAAGCATTAGACAAATCAGCCCAAGTATTATAAATCTATCAAAATGAGGTTTTTTTTAGAAATAAAATAAAATAAAATTAATTTCAAAAATTTCTTAATCTAAGAATAATTTCACAAATGTCCTAAAATTTGAATGTTAGACAAATCGGCATTTGTGAAATTATTCTTAGATTAAGGGATTTTCGAAATTAAAATTTTTTATTTTATTTCTAATGAAAAGCCTCACAATGAAATGTCATTTTGTTTATTACTCCTTATTTAGTATATTTATAGTAGAATTGGGTTTTATTAATTAATTTTTTAAAAATATACTCACTTATTTTTAAACTTCACCAATTTTATTATGAGTGTATTTAAATATAAGATATTAAATTTATAATTATATAAGAATTTAGGGTTTCTATTAAAGCTATTTATTATAAAATCATATTGTGTACCAAAAAATTAAATATCTTATGGACATATCACAGAAAAATAGACACAACTGTAAATAGTGATAAGTGTTAAGAGAAAAAATTCAATACTTTATATCTATCTCTCTCTAAAATTGATATACAATTTTTTTATTATATTTTAAACGGTATAGGCTAAGAAGTTGATATAAGAATTGCTATCATTTAATTTAACACTTGTTTTTAATAATTTTTTTACATGTTTTTAATTGTTATAAATATAGGTCGCTTTGTTATTTTTTTGGCGTGGGGTTACAACTGAAATGAAAAAAAAAAAAAAAACAAACTACAATCTCAAATAAGTCATGCCAGAAACATCAGCAAGGAGAAGGTGCTCCATAGCTGAGGAAAGCATTTTAAATCTAGTTCATTTTGGTTTAGTTCTTTTGAAAAAAATTTTGGCTTTTAATCTCTTTTTTTAATATTATATTTTTGGCTCATGCCATTTTAAATTCAGGTTCCTATAAATTTTTAGAATATACATTTAATTCTTAAAAATAATGAAAATTTTATTTTTGATCTTTATAAATATTTTAAATTTTTTTATTGATTCTTATAAATATTATCATATAACAGTATTGATTAATAGTCGTAGGAACAAAAAGCTTAATACTGAAAAACAAATAGAAAAACCAAAAATAAAAAAAGAAGAAAAGAAATTTAGAGGAACTAAAAACTAAAATAACATATATTTATAAAAAGTTAAAATATATTTAAACCTTTAATTTGATTAAGTATCAGAAAATGGTTTCAAAGTTCGTAACATGATCCTCCCTTAAAAATATAATGGTAATCCATGGGCGAGAAAGCAACGATATATAAAATAAGAAAAAATAAAAAAAAAATGAAGAAACCGAGGGACAGTTCAACTTGAACACAAATTTGACTTGTCTGTATCAAGTGTCAGACACAAAACTTCTTCAAATCAACGGCCACTTCATCAAAAAATAGTCATGTTTATACACCTCTATAATATTAAATGCAATATTGCTCTCATAAAAATATATATAATATTTTTTTATTTTAATATTTATATAACTCAATATTTATTTATATTCACATCTTTCTACTATATATATATATATTTACTTAGTCCTAGCCAATAAAAGATACTAAGAAAACGGACATAGCAGAAAACTAAGTGCGCATAATAGAACTAAGTAGAAAGATCAATGTAATTTCAGAAAGTTTATCCTCCTAAATCCCTCCAAAATTTTCCCATTTTCTAGCCAACTGAGACAGGATCTGTGTTGAAGAACCGCCTTCTTTCAGTGCATTAGCAGCAGCTTCTTTTAAATCCTTCATTCTTTTGCGCATACCTTTACCTTCTTCCTCTTCCAGTAGACACTTTATCACCTTTGCAATCTCCTCCTTTTCTACTAGTCCATCCTCTCTAACATTCGGCCTCATTGCCACTTTAAGGCCATCAACTAACATCACCGCATTCATCCTCTGCTCTGCAAAGAGTGGCCATGTTATCAGTGGCACTCCCTCTTGCACACTTTCCAAAATCGAATTCCAACCGCAATGGCTTAGGAAGCCACCAACTGAATTGTGACTAAGGACTTGAACCTGAGGTGCCCATGAAGGCACAACTAAACCTTGCTCCTTGGTTCTTTCCAAAAATCCACTTGGTAAGAATTGCAAAGGGTCCTCATTTGCTGCATCTAAGTAAGCAGCATTAACTGAATCACTTGGTGCTCTAAAAACCCACAAGAACCTTTGACCACTCAATTCCAAACCCAGAGCTAGCTCATTGATTTGGTTTTGAGAGAGTGTTCCACCACTTCCAAAAGAAACATACAAGACAGAACTAGGTGGTTGGTTGTCCAACCATCTTAAACACTCTGATCCATCATAGCTTGACCCTTCCCGTGTAATGGGTCCAACATCATAAAAGCTAATATTGCCTTTTCCCTCCTCTGCCAATGCTTTTATAGCACCTGATTCCAATGCCAAGAAGCTGTTAAATATGAATCCATCAGCTATACTCATTCCTTTGGCACGTTCCAGATAAAGTTTGTAAGCCTCACTTGATCGATTTTGGGTTGGGGTTGGGAGATCGCGACCCAGGAGTGGAACACAGCCTGGCAACCGTATAGGTTCTGTTAGGTCTTTGTACTCACCTGAAACTTGCTCATCCAGTTTTGGTATATGTAGAGACAGTGACAGTACCATAGCTGAACCAGGGAAGTAAATGTAGGCCAAGAAGTTGAACTCCTTTGCAAAATCCAGTGCCTGAAATGCAAAAGCATCCGCAACCAACGCAGCCAGTGGTTGTTTTGAGGTCAAGGATTTCAAGGCCTCGTGTATTGATGGCAGAGAGAGAGTCACAGTGAGTTGAATTAGGACTCCAGTGTATGCTCCTTGGGGCAAGTCTTCTTTGTTAATAGGGGGAAGAAAGATGGGGTCTATGTTTGAAGGAAGAGTTTCAAGGTATGCTTTGGAGGAATCTGGGTGTGGCCCAAGTGAGGGGATGATGCAAGTGACGTGAAAATTCGGGTGAAGCTCTACGAGTCGCTTGGAGAACTCAACTATTGGAACTAGGTGGCTGAAACCAGGACTTGAGACAACAGCTATGTGAGTTGTTTTTGCCATGGCAATGCCGCCTATAGAATAGAATATAGAAGTTTGCCTACTCACGAGTACGTGAAAAGCTATGGTTTTGCTTGGGTTAAGATATAATATAATCATATATGGGTTTATATAGAGAAACGTTTGCTTGTTATACTTGTATTCAACTTCATACACGGAACAGGGACGGTCTCTTTGTTGTGGTAGACACGCAGTGATGTAGTACGCTCCTAAGCCATCTATGTTGAATTTTGATGCGCCATGAAGAACAGTCAACATTGATTATTATTGATGGTAGAATTCTTTGTCATCTAACATATTAGAAAAAGAGAAATACTTAATCGTACAGAATAAATTCGTGCAAACAATACAGCAAAAGAGAAAGTGAGAAGTAAATGTTTCTATTTTACAATTAGTTACTTTCTCTCTCTTCAAATATTTATAACCAACTCTGCCCATAATTGGTTATTTGACCTTCTTAACATTTTCACACATTGTATATTCGTATCAAATATCACTGTTCACGTTAAAAATATGAAAACTCTATTTTTTATATAATTTTTTTCTCTTATTCAAACCTTGAACAAATGAACAAAATGGCACCTTCTTTATCTTTGTGATCAAGCGGTTGAAGTGGTTTAGGTCAGGAGTTCAATTTTTCATTTATCTATCCCCTCTCTCACTCCTATTAGTCCCTATAGATGATCCATAAAAAAAAAAAAAAAAAACGCATGCTTATTGTATTTGCAAAAGCGGCAACGAAAATTTTGCCAAAGATCAAAATACTACTAAATTAGCGACAAAAATATAACAGTGGGATACAATTGTAACAGACTTCGCTTAGTCAGTAAGAACTAAAACACTAATATGAACTTAACAAAAGGAGAAAATGACACCTTCTTGATAAGTATCATATTTGAAACTTTATTTTATATACAGTTCATTTTAGAGTTTCAACAAAAATTAATTATTTTAGACTAATTATATTTGTATTTATTATAACTTCATTAATTATTGAACTCTTGATTACATTTCATAAGTTAATGCCAATATATTTTTTATTTTTATTTTAAAAATATGATATTAAATTAGTTATAAAAGAATTGAAGAAATAAACATTACGAATAATAATCAAATTATAATTTATTAGTTGCAGTGGACAATCCATTTTGTCCTCGTCACGTGTCCAGATTAAATTATATATGACAATTTAATTTTAAAACAAAAAATCTCTTACCCGTTGTAAGGAGTATTTATTATATACTAACAAATTATGAAAATGAAATCTCTTAATTGAAAATCTTCACTTAACTTGAATAACTGTAAATTTTTGTTATTAATTAAATTATTTTGTGAGTCTCAGACTAAATTTTATCTTTCTAATCAATAATAAAATCTACATATAATCAAATTAATGTTAATTAATTTTCACATCAAAAGATTCATTTGCAACAAATTATTGTTCTATTGTAGTGCAAAATTATGATGTAAGGACAAACGTAAACTTTGTTTGTTATTCCCTGTCTTTTATTTACTTCAGAGTTCTTTACTTCAAAGTATATTAACGTGCTGCGTGGGGAAGCTTCAAGACCCCAAATTAGTTAGGTCGATTCGGTTTACCACAGCCGCACTTACTAATATTCCTTTCGTTTCAAAGTATTTGATCAATTTTGATATTTTAGGATTTTAAAATATCTATCTATTTTTAATATTAAAATAGCATTAATTTTTTTTTTCAATTATGTCCTTAATTTAATTGTCATCCACTATCATCGTAATAAGAGTTGAAAAATGTGCTAGACTAACTCACTATCTTTAGACAAGGATAATTTCGTTCATTTATATAATTTTATGCTACTACCAAGGTCAATTTTTTTTCCTTAATCTATATATTTTTTGATTTTGGACAAATATTCTAAAATGGAAGGAGTATATTTTATGTTGGATTTTGAACAAAGGAGTATTTGGAATTGGCCCCTTCTTGTATAATCTCTCCATTTTATAATATTTATCATTTTAGAGTTTGCACATAAATTTAAAAAGTTAATAAATTATTTTAGTAATAATAAAAAAATTAATCTAACTTTATAAAACTATTCAACTTTGTTTATCTTTTCTATTCAGTTCATCAACAATCATGATTAATGTAAAGATGAAATTAAAAAATAATTAATTTTTCTTAATATTTGAAGTGGGTAGATAATTTAAAATATTAACAAAATTCTAAAATAACATATTTTATAAAATGGATAGAGATATGATTTTTGGATGAGGTTATTGACACTCTTATTTATTTATTTATTCACTTTATCCTTCTAATTTTTTTTAAAAAAATTTGAATATTTAAATGGTATTGATTAATTTATATTTTTATTAAACTAATTTTTTTTTACTTATGCTTTAATATTTATCATGTACATATAATATTTATTTAATTTTAACTAATATTCATTAATAAAAGAGTAATGATATGTGTATTCACTTTTTCTGGAACACCATGATGAATCACCATTCATCCGAATGCGATGTAGACTCAATTTAAGTGGGGTCTACACCCCATCCAATGATAGATGGATGATGAGTCAGCATGGTATCTTAGAAAAAGTGAGTACACTTAATATTTCTCTTAATAAAATTCAAATAGTTGATCATATAATTATATTTAGTTTTCTATTTATTTTATTTTTAAAAAATATTTTTTAATTTTAATTTATTAAATTAAAAAATATGTATATCTATTTATTTTCACAAATATTTGTAATTTGGTCCTTTGACGGTATGTGTTAAACTATGTTGCACGGATGTGAATATGGTACCCGTACTAGGTATAGATACGGGTATAGAGTATGAAAATTTTGTAAAAACTAAGGTACGAATATGTCAATATACATATAAGTATAAAAATTTCACAAATTTCATGTAATAAAAACTAAAATTTCACATGATAAATAAGAAAACACACCAACTTCAATATAAAATAAGCCTAAATTGTTTAATATTACATCTCAAAAATAAAAAACTACAATAGTTAAAACATTGTTCAACATGGAAAAGAATTAAAACACCAATACCATTCCTCTCATTTTCCATAACACTCAACATAAGTAAACATGAAAAAAATGGCAGCAACAACATAAACAAACATTCAAGTAATCAACAAATCCCATATCTCAAGCTATTTCTAGCTTAAAAATTATCAACATAGAACAAAACAAAACTCAGAGATAGACTAGGAATATAGGTACCTCATAGTCAAAAGATAGAAGCAGGAGAGAGAAGCTGGTGTCACAGTTGGTTGCCACCTTGCCCGTAATTGCCATTGCTACTACTATATTTTGTGCTCAATGCTTCATTGCTGTGTTGTTGACTCCTTGCTGTTGTCACTGTGTTATCACCGGCAATGGAGCAATTGAGGGAGATAAGTGGTGGTGGCTGGTGGATGAGAACTTGGCACTGGGGTAGGGCAAAGTGATTGCACAAATGAAAAGGTGATGAATTAAAGTTCTAATTTTGGAAAAAAGGTAAATAAAAAGGCCAAAATGACGTAATTTTATTCCGCATGCCCAAGCCGCACCCCAATGCCCAATTTTTTTTCAAAAAAATAAAATAAAATTTATAGGTACATATTCAAACATACTCAAGGCATACCCATACCCATACCCATACCCAAAATATATTCGGTACGAATATTTTTATCAAAATGAAATACCCATGCTTCAGAGCTGCTAAATAGCCAAGCACTAGAAATGATGACCAATTTTTATCCTCTTGCGTTACTTGCTGAATAGTTAGGCGTTGGGAATGGTGATCGGGTTTGGTCATTTAGCGGTACTTCCTAAATAACCAGGCACCAAAAATGATGAGAAGTTTTGGTCCTTCAACGATACCTACTTAATAGCCAGGTGCTAGAATGATGATCGATTTTTGTCCTTCAACGATATCTGCTATATTGTCAAGTGCCAAATCATGATTATTTTTGGTCCTTTAATTGTACCTGTTGAATATCCATCCACTAGAAATGATGATTAGGTTTGTTCCTTCAACAGTACCTGTTGAATAGTTAGGCACTTGAAATGATTACCAGGGTCAGTCTTCTGACAATACATAAAATCATGGCTAGATTTGGTCCTTCTATAACATCCCTGTTTTTTTTAACATAATATAATAGAAACTTTAAATTATTTTTCTTAGGCAACGTGAGAATTTCTCAGGCAGGCTATACTATGACGATTCTCACATTTAGAACTATAAGGTAGCATAACATTGTTGTTAAAAATATGGCATTGCCATATGCTAAAAATTAAGAAATGATGAAAATGCCCTTGTAAATTTTTTGTTAATTGTAGTGTCGTCCAAAACTTTTAGAAATTACACTTTGACCCTAAATGCGTATTTACACAATACTCGTAGGACTTTTTAGAAAATGACTTTTAGGTCCCCATATCCATAGGATTAGCAGAATAGGGTTTTAAACGAAATAGAATCACGTGGTGAAACTGCAGAAGCTTAAAGCTCAACCAATTGAGCCACGAAGGACTCCAAGTGTGAATTGGTGTGGGATGCCCCTAAACTTAGCTCAAAATTACGGAAATACCATTAGTTATGGAAAACAGAAAACAAAATGGCCCGAATTTGCGAAAACATTTAACTTACGCTGTTCATTGATTTATTCAATTTTAAGTGGTTATGTAAGAGCAATTAGAAGTTAATTAGAAGTTGATTAAGGAGGAATTGAAATAACCATGCAAAGAATACTAGGAGATTATTACTAATGCTTTGCCGGTTTAAAGGAGAATCGGGTGAAATTCGGTATTTTATACTGCAAAAACTAAATCAGTAGAATTGTACACTATAAACCCTAAATTAGGTGGTTGAAAATTTATGCACCTTCACCCCCAAAGATGGCGCCATGTGCTGCCAACAAAAAGGGGTGGGAGACTTAGCAAAAATTCAACCACTCTTGCACCCACCAATGAGGAACAACCTTCTTAATCACTTATGTTATAAAACTCATAAAATTTCCTCCTAACTCCTCTCACTTTTTTGCCCCTTCTGTCATAGCCCCTCTCCTCATTCTTCTTCTACCTTGCTTCATCTTGCTCCCATCTTCAAGTTTCACCCACATCCTTCACCAAGAACTCAAATCTAGCTAGTTTCTACATCTATTTGAGGTAGGTTTCATGATTTTTACTTGATAGTTGTGATTTTGTGACTAATGAGAATCCTATTTCCACTTTCTTATGTGGTGATATATTGTGTATATATGATCTTTTATGGCTGGTTAGACATGTGATTACTAAGTTTGGACTGAATCTTCAATGAAAGATTAAGAAAGAAGCTAACTTGAGTGGATTGAATAGGAAATCCCTAAACTGTCTGTACTGTGAAGTGTACGGCTTCCTCACCGACCATTAGAATTTAATTAAACTAATTTTAAATGAAACTAGACATCTAGAGTTTTCCAATCATATAAATTATAGGTCCATTGGATCAATATTAAGTGAGATATGAATTTTTGAAGTTTAATCACAGATTTCTACCTTTGATCCTAAGTAGACTAGGTTGTGGAGGGCATAACTCACCTATACAACTTCAAATTGAGTGCAACTAATTTTGTTAGAAAGCTAACACATATGTGTTCATGCCGCAAAAGTTTTTAAATCCCAAGTAATTTACTAAAGTTGCCCTGTGTCCTGACTGGACTGAAGTAGGGCAGGCCAATTCAACCAAGTTTGAGACCTTATAATTTGAGCTTTGTCCATTCAAATGAAATGAAACTTGTGGGAATTAAAGTTGGTTCTGTTAGATTTAAAATGATATAAGTTTCAAAAAAATGCAATGAGATTTCTATTTTTGGCGAATTTTCAAATTTTTGACCCTAATTCTATATAACACTAGGGCAAACCTAGGTTAAACTTCAATAACTCAATTTATACTTATCAAAACTTAATGAGACTAAAGAGATTAAAAACTAGACAAACAATACTTAAACATATCAAAAATTTAGAATTTAATAAGTTAAGTAGAATTTGTGGCATAAATAATCAAATAGGGCGGAATTGAGTAATGTAAGTAAAAATTGCCAAATTAGGGGGTTTGGGCACCTTAATTCATGTATGAGTTTCAAATAAGATGTGAACATTATAAATCTATGGTGATGTTGCAAGGTTTATATATTATGTTGGCTCTACTGTTGTGACTGATTATTTATTTAAGCTGGCACTATTTACAAGGAAATGGATTTGATCCGTCCGACAAAAATATATAAAATTTATGAATATTTTTATGTTATGACATGAACATCATGCAACTATGAATATTTGAATGCAAAGTATGAGACATATGCATGATGCACGCATGATAATATCAAGAAGAAGAAAGATATAAGAACTTGAAAGGGGACGTACCGAGCTTCCACCTTGTAGTAGGTCAAGATGGTATTGTATAAGACTTGGGCCGAACCCTGAACGAATTTAAGGGAAATAGACCAGTGTGAGGGTTGGCAAAAGTAAACCCGTCATTTATGTATAGGTACGAGCTCGGACCTAAGAAGCAGGCTATTACCTAGAGGTGAGAGAGGCTATTCACCTCCCGGGGACCAGGTATAGAGAAGTAAAAGGCAAGTTAAAGGAAGAAAGAGATAAGAAAGTCAAATGTATTTGCATAATTTCAAGTATGAGCATTGTATATGCATATCCCATTTTCTTAGAGTGTTGTAATTGTTATATCTGAGTATGCTACTATCATAATTATTATGAAATATGTCAAGTGCTAAAAGTTATTCTGCTTCAAGAAATATATTTTCAAATTTAAAATTGAATCAATACTTATGTGAATGTGTTCATATTTTCATAATAAATCGAAGCCCTGGAATGTTGGACACTGTATGATTAGTAGTTTGAGTTTACCTACTAAAGACTTAAGGTCCTCACTACTTATTTGTGTATCTTTCCATAAATATTCCAGTGTATTAGAATAGACTTCAAGTCGGCAACATATGTGTTGGAATACTTACAAGATGTAAAACTTGGACCTGAGCCCAGTCTGGGGAGGCCAAAGTAGGCGGCCGATAGCCACAAAGTGACGATAGCATACCGAGATAAGAGTTATATGCAATATTAGTTAAGTTTCTTTTAAGTTATATTTATTTTACCATATGTGTACGAATATTTGGGATTATAAACCCTTATTCAGTAAAGAATTTTAAAGTTTCAGGGCCATATGTATAATATTTTCTTATTTCAAGTGTTTTATGGTATGTGTGACGACTTCTAGATATAACTCCATGGCTTGAACATGGTGTATGTTTGGAGGTTGTTATATTTTGGTATCAGAGCAACTCATGCTGTAAAGGCCGATGGATGGATTGGCTATGCTTCTGAAGCATACTCTGAGAGTTTAGATAGATCATGCTTTAGGTCTTTACATGATAAGGACATAGATGATTTTGCATGGTAGCCTTATTGCAAGTGTTGTGGACTATCTGTTGCACTTGATCGAATATTGAGCTTGATCACCTCAACTTAAACTTTTGTGTAGATAGAAGCCTATGGCACCCAGAAGCCTATAGTCATTATAGGAGAACTCTCTAGGAGGTAGAGGGTGCAGATGGTTGGTTGACCAAGGAATATAGAAAATTAGGGACTCGATGGAAGGAATTAAGTTGGACGATTTTGCTATCGACATAGCAGACTCGCCCATAAAGGAGGAGGGTTATTTTATTTGGCGATATCGGGAAGTCGGAGATTCAAGTTGTCAAGGGCAAGATTTCAATTTGGGATACACCGGGTGAGGATTTTCTTTACTCTAGTGAGGCTTATCTTAAGCCTATTAGTGTTTACCCAGTTTAAGCTATTTTCTCTAGATTTCATCTAGAGGGTCCTTTTGCCTGTTCTACCTGTTTAACGAATAATCGATAGGAATAAGGTAACTATCCACCAATGAAATTAAGTCATGTGGTTTGGATAGCAACTTTGTTTTTCTTTGTAGGTAAGATTACATTGAAAGTAATCCGCTGCCCAATTCGGTCGATGGTATTTTATTCTAGGTTGTGGTAATGCCATGTTGTAAAGACCCGATCCTTTACTTAAGAAGTATGGAATGTAATTGGATGAGGCAAAGATTTAGTGAAAGAATTAGGAGTAGAAGCTTCAGCCATGTATAAAGAAGACCTTTCCAAATCTCCATTTAGAGGATGGAACGACTTTCCCCCTCAAGGGTACTAGAAGCTGACGCCTTAGCGATTGCAAATCGGAGGAGCATTAAGTGGAGTCTCAACTTCAAGAGGAAGATGGTTGAATAAATCTCGAAAAAAATTCACTCATCCATATACCATACCAAGGTGAAGGCTTGGTTATACATGGTATGGGAGAGAATATGGAGTCATAAGAGCGAATTCAAGGGATTTTTTGTGAGGAAAGTGGTATGTCTCCGAGTGCAGACACCATCATGCTATGGTGGCATACGAAGTAAGATAGATGTCTTTTATCCATTAAGGATAAGTAAAGCAGTGGAAGGTCTAGTTATGCTGAAAACTCCATCAACCTTAGCCACCATGGGAACCATATGATAGGACCATCTTTGACACATTATTAGCCAAGAGATGCAGCTATTCAGAGAAGCGATGACGAAATATAATGATCACCTTTAGATACTATTGTGAGTGCTATACATGAAGCAACTCGATGAGGAGTATATCTAAATTCAAGTAAGAATGATAAAGGCATAGAGTGCGCAACTAATCTTGATAGATTGAAATAGCAGTAGGATAGGAGGTCCTAATGGACTAAGATGAAGATAAGTTTTCTGCAAGAACAGTAGGATATTACCGGAAGGAAAAAGGCAAAGAGGAAGTTTTTATTCGGAATGGCCCATTAAACAAGGAAATGCTACCTAGTATGGAATTAAGGCGCAAAAAAGTTTGTAAGACGTAAAAAACTAGATTGTCTTGGCACCAATAATGATTGTGACGGCCTAGTGCACCCCCATGAAGGACTGGGTGATGCACCATTATAAGATCAAAAGGTTTGGGACTGTGCTTGATGATGGTCAAGGTCACGATGCATGACGGAATCAGGCAGTTAAGTCTCCATACTTGAAGCTAGATTAGGTGCGATTATACCAACACTAATGCATCAGATCCCATCAAAACATTGCAATTAAGCGTGCTTGGGCGAGAGTAGTACTCGGATGGGTGATCTTTTGGGAAGTCCTCGTATTGTATCCCCAACAAGGAAATAAAACTATCACTTCCTTCTCTCATACTGGAGAGGTCACATCCTAGGAACCAGATATTACAATGGATAACAAAAAGGCTCAGTAGTGAGAGTAATATAAAATTTGGCCATTAAGATTGGCACATATTGTATTGGGGCTGATCATCAATGAGGACGATAATGTTGGTGACCGTAAGATTTCTTGATTTGGTATTTAAAGTCCAAAGGAAGCTAGACGTCGACATGACAGATGAGGAATCTATTTGTTAATACATTGAAGATAATAGGAAAATGGCAGGTTCCTTACAGCTCAATGAGGAAATGAGATTGCCAATTCCTTTTTCTCCCATTAAGCTGATCATATCTTGGGAAACAGAACTTGAGATAAGCATCAAGAGGTTCCATAGTGAAAGTGACCTGAGATCTTCCTAACGAGCATTGGGCCATGAGGTAAAGTTTATAAGAAAGAAGGAGTTCTAAGATAAAGCTCATAGCTGTAATTTTGAGGAGAGCCCTAAGCCTACATTTTTGAAGGACTTTAATGGAGAAAGATTTATCATTGGACTAAGACTAGTCAAGTGAGCAAGAATCTTAAAAATAATTGAACCAACTTCCTAGAACTTGATCCAGCCATCATGACTACCATATATTGAAATTGACCATTGTTATAGATGGTAACTGTAGTGATCACAAAGTTTCTCGGAATGGTGAAGAGGGCAAGCAACTTTCTTGACGAACTCGCTAATGGATTAGGGTGTTATTGAGGCAAAGTGTACTTCGATGTCCACTTAATTCACGTTGACTCTCTACAACTTTAATAAAAGATTATAACTACAAATTCTCATCTTTATATTGAATTGCCTATACCTCATCCTAGCAAGGGCCTAAGGACTGGACTGACTATGCTTTGCGCATACTTTGTATTCCTCTAGACGATTTCATACATTGAATCTTGTCAGTATGGGTAAGATATAGGAATGTATGTACATGAATTTGCCAAACCATGTGAGTTGTTAATTCCTAGTACACTGAACTTAGTATTGAGCTTGATCAACTCAATAACTTTTCTTTGATGTATTCAGAATTTGATGGCTTCTGGTAGGCAATGTAGGCAACGAACGATACCCGCTCACGAAGATCCTGCTGATTTCCTGGGTACGCTGAGAGAAATGGCATATGCAATACAAGAACAAGCTGCTGCAGCACATCAAATGATGGACTAGCTGGGAAGGCAATCTAAGACTGGCCATGACAGGAACCCGAATGGTTTGGAGGTAGACCTGGAATATCTCAAGTTTGCCAAATTTAGGAAGGTAAACCCTCCTAATTTCAGACCAACCTGTAACGCCCTAATAAACTCATACTACGCTTAAGTCGTATTATAGCATTTTATTAGTTGTTACTTATGCTCATAGAAAACTAAACCTCATTTGAAATTAAGTTACGCGAAAAATATGGTAAGATTGTTTTTTTGAAATACGTTGTCGCTTTGCAGCATTTTGAAAAGTAAAGCCTTGAGCGAGAAGACAGATAGAGAAAGAGCGAGTCGCATAAAATACATACCCAAATATCATAAAACAAGAGAAAGGTAAGTAAATAGTAATTCGCAAATACATTGCATCACATGGCTAATCATTACATTCACATGAGTTCATAACATATATATATATACATACACATATATATCAGCATTACATCTAAGGAGGCTCATGGTCATGCCATGATCCAAATACTAGATACTAAATACATGCTTAAATGACAAAGCTCATCTCAAAAGGAATATGCGGAGGTGCAGAGCGATGGTTGTTATAAGTCCCAAAATAGCTTCGTCTAGCATCCTACGTCACACGTCCGTGATAAGCAATATTTTGATACATTGATTAACCCTCATATTTAGTTTATTGAACCTCTTTTGTGCTTAATTGAATAATATTGGACAAATTTTATAAGTTTGGACTCTAATTGGGCTCAATTGTATTTTTCAGCATTATTGTGAATTATATACTATTTTTGTATTATGGCTGTATCTTGAGTTGTAGATATCTAAAAATTACAAATTTTATATTGTAGGAAAATTGAGAGAAAGATCTACAACATTGACGAAGAAGTCAACAACAAATTCAGATGTCTAGTGGGTCGAATTGGGCCACGAAGTCAAAACAGGACTCTTACACTGGAACCGGAGTAGTGTGCACTAATTGGACCATAATGTGAGTTGTAGACATTGGATTGAGGCAAACTAGTGCCATTTGAAAGCTAAGACATAAAGCTTCAATTCATATAAAGACCACTCTCCAAACAAATGACATCTTCATGGATTTATTGGCTATTAAAATGGACTGACGCGAATACATGTACAATCTAAACATGCTATAAAGATTGGGCCATAACTCTCTCATTTTAAGTCCAGATTAAGCAAATTGGGTGTCCACTTAAAGCTAAGAGGCAGAGGATTAAGTTGGGCTCAAGGGTATTTTTGAATTTTGACATTTGAGGTCTGATAAGAAGAGAGAAAAGAGAGATGCAAAAGAGGACTCATATCTCCAACATTTTTCATTTTTTCTTTCTTCTCTTCTCCTCTCCTCTTCTTTTCTTTTTCTTTTCCTTTCATTTTGGAAGATACTTGTTTGGGTTCTATTTTGTAACCTTCATTGCTATGGAGGAGTAGTATTTCAAGTTAGTTCAAGGAGACTCCAAGGGCATTATGGTTGTAATCTTGAAACTCTATCCTTGAATTTCAATCATGTTTGTTTTCTTGATTCTTTGCCCTCTTTTATTTGTAAATTTGCATTGAATGGTATTGATATGTGAGTTTATGAATGAGGAATTAGTTGGGTGATTGCTAATTGGTCAATTGGTATAAACTTGATTAGTTAAAGAATTAGGAATTGGGTTTGGGTTCAAACCTAGGCTAATACAATTGGAGCTAGAAATCAACAAAGGTTAATTAGAGTTGAGGTCTCAATTATCTAATCAATTATGTGTTGGTTGAATTCCTAGAGTTCTTTAGGTAGAATTGTGGGGTTGTTAGTAGAGGTCTCTCTAATAGCTCAAATTAGTCGTACTCCATGTGTTTGATATATTGTGCATTAATGATTGATTCACCTTATGCCTAAGGAACTTTTTGAACTAGTATTTTCATTTTCATCTAATTTTCTTTTATAGTTTATTGACTGCATGTTTGCACATACCCCCTTGTTACTTAACTAGATAGCAACAACATCCTTCTGAGACAATCTTGGTTGCACTATACTTCAAATTTAGTGTAATTAAGTATTTTAAATAGTAATTTGGAGCAGGCTGCGACACTTGCTGCCAGTCCGCTTACAGTGTGGGGGATCCATGCTTCACTCCACCGGAGGAGCCATCGGATTCTGGTAATGATACGGAAAGTAATTAGAGTGAGAAATAAGGTTTCTTAGGAGGACTCAAACCCAACACTAAAGTGTCATTATCATCGTCCCAGCCACTCCGATTTTATAAACGAAAACAGTGAGTATGCATAAAGTCCAATTCTTAAATTTTCGAAAACATGAATATCCAAAGTGGATTTAATTTTAACATACCCTCTAATCATTTATATCATAATATACATGAGCACAAGGATAATTACATAAAACATGCATGACTGTGCTATAAGCTTCTCTCAACTTCTTCCCTTCAAGGGTTTGGACTGAAGCCCCTTTTCTTTTCTTAACTTGACTTTATCTTAAGTCTTATCTTTTCACCCACTAAATAGAAGTGGTAATGAGCTCATACCGCGGCCGTCGCCACCATAACTTTTCGGTACTTACACTAGTTGGGTCATGCCATGTCTCATGTAAGCCTTATCCCCTATACTCACACTAGTTGGGTCATACCATGCCTCATGTGAGTTGTGGGTGAGGGTCACCTTCCATTTTGAAGGATTACACCCTTAGTTTATTTTCTTCTTATTAAAGATTATGATGCAAAATATTTCTAAGTCCACAATTTTTGTAGAATTTCGGCAGCATAACAGCTAGACCGAAACTTCCCAAAATTTTGCCAATAGAGAATCCAATATTGCATATCATTGAGCATCGTATCATCAACATATACTTATCATAATCATATCATTATCAAAATCATCATCATCACTATCATATCATCATCATATCATTGTCATCATATTGACGTATGGAGGCATACATAACATACAAAGTCTTATGAGCCCGGTTTAGTAAATTTGGTGCAAGCTTTTAATCGAGGTTGCCTCTTGTATAAAATTCTTTCATTAGGCATAGGGCCAATTTCATCTATTATCCTTTTTGAAACTTTTAAGTTGGATCATGAAGGTTTTCCAATACTTAATGTAAGGGTCTTAATGTCTTTAAGCTTATTTCTCATTATCCTTTAAAACTTAACCATAACCAGTTTTACTTTTACAGTGTATACTAACTTCAAAAATTCACCATAATTTGCTTTGAATTTTGGTATGGTCTGAGTCTGTTTTTAAACAAAACAAACCCCACTCAAAAATTCATTTTGTAACTTGAGATATGCACATTTTATTCTGACTGCTCAGCTTTTAAGTTTATTCTCGGTATAGTGACTTTTAAACTATACTACGAGTTCCTCACAAGAAATTTGTGAAAAATGTATTATGGGGATATTCCTCTATGTCTTAGCTTTCTAACAAACTTAGTTCCACTAAAAAATGTTCTATATAACTTGAGTTATGCACATTTTATTACATATTGCCCGAATAGAAACACATCTGAGAACAACACATTTTGAAAATTCATATCTCTCTCGTTTTAAGGCCAAATTTCATGTATTTTATATGTGTAAAAAGATTTATGAGTCTATTTTCATTTAAAATTAGTTTTGTTCCATTTGGAGTTATATTGAAAGAGTTATTAGTCGCGCCATACAGACTGCTAAAATTTTCCAACTTCAACAGTTTTGGTTTCAATGAGTTTTCTTGTAAAAACATTAAGTCTTCTCCTCAAGTGACCACTTTTATCTTCCAAACCACTTTTATACTTTGAGATCTTGGTAAAAAATCAATATTTTGAGTTCTAAAAAGTTTGGTTCAAAACAAGAATAAATGCACAACAAATTATTTTCCAAGAAGAGAGCAAAAATTACAAACAACTTCTTATAATGAAAGCATGGCCATGAGGCCTTTAGAGCAAGTCATAAAACCACCTAGCTATGGAGAGCTTAGAAGTTTTAGAGCTTGAAAAATATAGAAGAAAGAGGGGTTAGAGTCGCTACCAAAGAGAGCTTCTTGAAGAATTTGGAGTATGGAGAAGGTTGGAAAGAGCCTCCCTCCTTGAAAGCTTGGTAATAGAGCTTGTGTATGGGTTGTCTTGTTTCTCCAAAGACCAAAAATGGTGGTCCTTGAAGGGATTGTGAGGGTGATGATGGAAATGAGGTAGGAAGTAGAAGGGAGAATGGAAGAAGAACAAGGGGGTTAGAAGAACAAGATAGTGGGAATGAGACTTGGAGAGAGAAGAGAGCTTTGTGTCTTGAGAGAGGAAGTGAAAAACGAAATGAGGGGGAGAGAGAGAGAGCAGAATGGCGCAAAAGGTGAGGGGGAGAGTGATGTGATTTTGCTTTTTACAATAAGAAAGAGAGTGGGGGAACCTTGGGGTAAAAGAGGGAATTGTGTTTCTTTTGAGTCTTGGCACTTGGATAAAGACCATTTAGTGTTTTTCAAGTGGTTAAAGCCATGACCACTCTTGGGATTAGCTTGGGTGGATATGATCACTCTGAGTGTCACAATCTTGATGGAGGAGAGTACATCTCTTGGCTTGACTCAAGGAATACTACTAACATAGACTCTTGATCTAATGGTGCATGATGAGAAGGCAAATGGATGGTTGGATTTTGCTCTTTTCTTTGGCCAAAATTTGGTGCATCAATTAGGAAAAATTTTTAAATCTTCAAAGCTATTAGAATTACCTAAGTTGTTAATTCAATTTGATTAGTTAAATTGCTCTTATGAATTATGTAATTAGGGTGTAAGAATTAATCTATCTCAAATGGGTAAGGTAGAACAATTTTCTTGTACTTAATAAGATTCAATTAACTTAACTATATTTCTAAGTTATGAATTAATGAGTTTCGAATAATTAGGTTTTAACTAAAACATTCAGTGCGTTATGATTCAATTATTGACTTGACTCAATTTAATAAGCTCTTGCTCATCGAGATTAGTCGATTAGTTCTCAATTAATCGCTAATCTCCCTAATTAGCTAGGGTCACTGAGCTAATTAGCTTAGATGAAAACGGGGATGTTACACAACCTTTGACCTTGATAAAGCTGAGGACTGGGTCAAGATGATGGAAAAGGTTTTCTCTGTTTTGAACTACACCGATCATCGGAAGGTGGCCTTTACCACTTATATGCCAGAGGCGGATGCAGAATTTTGGTGGGATGATGCAAGGAAGCTATTAGAAGGTTCCCAGATGGAGATCACTTGGGATGCGTTTAAGGAAGCTTCTATCATAAATACTTCCCTACGTCAATTCGGAATGCCAAGGAGCTAAAATTTATGCAACTCCGCTAAGAAAATAGTAGCATATTAGAGTACATCGTCAAATTTGAGGAACTATAAAGTTTTCTACAATTTATCAGCGGAACCTAGTGAAGAGGGCAAGTAACTTTCTTGACGAACTCGCTAATGGATCAGGGTGTGATCGAGACAAAGTGTACTTCAATGTCCACCTAATTCATAAGG
Organism: Pterocarpus macrocarpus; assembly: GCA_031439585.1. Lineage (NCBI taxonomy): Eukaryota > Viridiplantae > Streptophyta > Magnoliopsida > Fabales > Fabaceae > Pterocarpus > Pterocarpus macrocarpus. The sequence goes on from CM062515.1 coordinate 33,305,054, forward strand.
ACTCTTTACAACTCTGATAAAAGATTACAACTACAAATTCATCTTCATATTGAATTGCCTATAGCTTCTTAACCGAAGATCAAAAATGAAAATTTAAGGTACTCAATGATGGCATAAAAAAACTTTTCTAGAGATATGCCTTAAGGTGAGAATTTGCAAATAGAATTTGGAGAAGTTGGCTAAATAGAAGACTAAGAAGAACTACATGAAGGGTACAATAACTTGCTCTTGAGCTAACAATCGGTCAAATAAGTAAAGGCCAAAAGAAAGGTAGAAATAGGTGCATTGATATGAGTATGCTAGGCAAAGTGGTTAGAAACTCATTGTTAAGGATAATGGTAAGTCCCTAACGGAAGAGCCTCGTAAGAGATACGATATAGGATTGCATGCCAAATCCCAGAGACCTCAGAGTAGTATTAAGAAGGGCCAAGAACTTGTTAAGGCATAACCAAGAAGCGACCATTTTCTATTGAAGCGGTGATTACGTGTAAGTTGTAAAGGTACGTTATGGCTTGCCATGTGTTGACTTGTGTTGTAATGAAGTGGATCCCACCACCTAAACGTGTAACATCCCCAATTTTATCTAAACTAATTAGCTTAGTGTCTCTGGCTAGTTAGAGGGGTTAGCGATTAACTAAGGACTAATCGGCTAATCTCGATTAGTAAGAGCTTAGTAAATTAGAGATAAGTCAACAATTGAATCATAATGCACTAAATATTTTAATTAAAACCTAATCATTCAAACCTCATTAATCTGTAATTTAGAAATATAATTAAGCTAAGATAATCTTATTAATTAAGTGCATGACAAACATTTCATCTTAAACAATTTTAGAAAAAATTAAATCCTCACATATTCAATATGTGATTAATAATAGCAATTCTTTTTGGAAGAAAGTGTCTCAAAAGTGAAATTAATTGAAATTGACTAAAGAGCAACTAAACTAATCAAATTAATTAACAACTTAGATAATTCCAATAGCATTAAAAATAAAAATTTTCCCTTAATCATTGCATGAAAATTTCGGCCAAGGAAGAGCCAACTCCAACCCTCCATTTGTCTCTTAAATCTTGCACCCTTGGATCTAAGCTTGTGTTAGTAGCATCACCTTAGGCAAGACCAAAGAAAGGCTATCCACCACTTGGATCATGCCACATGGATAAATCATGCTCCATCAAGTAAATCCCAAGAGTGGTGCCTTCCTTTAACCCTTGAAAAAACACAAAATGGTCCTTGCTATGCACCAAGACTCAAAGGAAACACAACCACCCCCTTTTATCCCAAGATTCTTAACCCTCTTGCTTGTTGAAGGAGGCAAAAATCAACTCATACCTACCCCTTGTAAGGCGCCATTCAGGCCCCTCTCTCTTCTTATTCGCAAGTTTTCGTTCTCTCACTACAAGTCCAAGCTTTCATCTCTTTCTAAACTTCATCCTAGCTCTTTTGTTCTTCCAACCTTTCTTGTTCTTTTTATCACTTTCTCACCCCATTCAACCCTTTTTCCTTTTAGCACCCTCACAAGCCCTTCAAAGACCACCTTCTTTGGTCTTTGGAGAAGCAAAATAAACACACATTAGCCCCATTCTTCTAAGCTTTAGGGAAGGAAGCCATCTCCAACCACTTTTATCCTTCAAGCTTTCCAAGAAATCTTTGTAGTAGTGACTCTAATCCTTTTCTTTTTATGTGTTCTCAAGCTCTAGAACTCCTAAATTCTCTATAGCTAGATGGTTCCAAGACTTACTCTAAGGCCGCATGGCCATACTTTTTGTGATGAAGTGTTTTTCTTGTGTTGTGGCTCTTTTCTTGTAATATGTTTCTAGTTATATAAATGTATGGCTTGAACCTAACTTTTTAAAATCAAAATATTGATTTTTCATCAAGATTTCAAAGTATAAAAGTGGTTTAGAAGAGAAAAGTGGTCACTTGAAGAAAAGACTTAATATTTTTACAAGAAAACTAATGAAAGCAAAAACTGTTGAAGCTAGAGATTCTAGCAGTCTATTTTGTATGACCAATAACTCATTCAATACAATTCTAAATGCAATGAAACTAATTTAAAATGAAAATAGACTCATAGATCTTTATATACATATAAAATATGTGAAATTTGGCCTTAAAATGAGGGAGATACAAATTTTTAAAGTGAGCTATCCCTATATATGTTTCTATTCGGGCAGTCTGTACAAAAAGTTTAATAACTCGAGTTATACAAAGCATTTTTGAGTGCAACCAAGTTTGTTTGAAAGCTAAGACATAGAAAAACACCCATAAAACAGTTTTGTTAGATTCTTTGTGAGGAGCTCCCAATAAAGTTTTCAAGTCACTATTCCAAAATAAAACTACAAGACTGAGCAGTCAGATTAAAATATGCATATCTCAAGTTACAAAATGAATTTTTGAATGGGGTTTCTTTTGTTTAAACTAAGAGAAGTATAATCATACAAATAAAAAACAAAAGATGAAACTATGGCGAATTTATGAAATTACTTCCCCACTGTAAAAGTAAATTTGGTTAAGGTTAGTTTTAAATAATAATGAGAAGGAAACTTGAAGACATCAAGACCCCCAAATTAAGATATTAGAAAACTTCATAACTCAACCTAAAAGTTTTAAAAAGGATAATAAATGAAATTGACCCTATGCCTAAAAAAAGAATCGAGCAAGATGCAAATTCAATTAAAAGCTTGCCCCTAAGTTACTAAATTAAGCTCATAAGACTTTGCGTGTTATGTATGCCTCTATGTGCCAACATGATATAATGATGATGATATGATAATGATGCTTAGTGATATGTGAGATTGAACCTTCTGTTTGGCAATTTGGGGAAGCTTCGATCTAGCCGTCTTGCTGCCAGAATTTCGCAAAAGTTATGGACTTAAAATAATTTTGTATCATAAGCTTTAATAAGAAGAGATTGAACTAAAGGTATGATCCTTCGAAAGGAAAGGTGGCCCATAATAAGAAACTCCCCTTCCACCTACGGATTCGCATGAGGCATGGCAATGGACTTAGCTAGTATGAGTACCAAGGAAGGGCTTACATGAGGCATGGCAAAGGACCCAGCTAGTGTAAGTACCAAAAACCTATAGTGGAGATGGCCATGGTATAAGCTCATTGCCAACTATATTTAGTTGGTGGTAAGTAAAAGACTTATGATAGAGTCAAGTCTAATAAAAGAAAGGGACTTCGGGACCCAAGTAAAGAATGAAACTCTCAAGATGTTCATGCATGATACTTATGTACACCATGATGTTATTGTTATAATAAGAATAAGTACGTAAAATTGACTCCGCTTCGGATATTCATGTTTCAAAAACCTGATAACTGAAGTGGCTGGGACGATGACGCTGACACTTCCGTGTCGGGTTTGAGTCCTACTAAGAAATATCATTTCTCACTCTTGTTATTTTTTGCATCGTCACTAGATTTCGATAGCACATCCAGTGGAGTAGAGCATGGATCCACCCCATTGTGAGTGGACATACGATGAGAATACACAAGCTATCATGGCAACGACTACCACGGTGGTACGCACCTATTTTTACCCCAATCGGATGCTTAGAGGAATGGAGGCTGATGTTCTGCCTGCTTTGGCTGATGTTACTATAGCTTATCTTGGATAGCCACTAGGTCCGTGGGATTTTTTGCCTAAACCCTTGCCAGAAGTTGAGATGGAACTGATGTCCCCAGAGCTACCTACAGCCAAGCCCCTGCCCCAACTAGTGAATCTAGTTGTTAGATTGAGCGCCACGACCTCTTAGGAGACCACAGTTGTTTCTCCGCTTTACCTTGAGTATCATTCGGAGGCCGATATGACATCTGAGGAAGATCTTTCCAAAGAGCAGTCTTCTACGTCTAGATGTGTAACACCCTAGTAGTTTCATTCTATGCTTAAGTCATATTGTGGAATTACTAGTTGCTACTTTTGCTCGCGGAACTATCATTACCTTTTGGAAATTACTTTATACCGAAAATAAGGGTAAAATTTTTTTTCTACAAAACAAGTAAACCATTTTCGAAATCGAGAGCCATGAGCGCATCGTGAACATATAAAGTAACACCGCTATCCCATACATATATCGCATTTAACAAGCATAGGGACCATAAGAGTAACCACAATTCTTAGAATAATGTAACATTCATTCCCACTAAACCATGATAATACAATAAATTCGTGCAGGTTCATACATAAGATAATAATGGGTCCGATATCTATCGTCGACCCACTACACAAAGCCTACCAATACATAATAAAAGGAAATACATCAGAGAATCCTACTACCCAAGCATGCCACATAACGAATGATAACCTATAACTACTACCAAAGGGGGGCTATCCTAGTGCTTTGGCTCCATGGTCGTCGCATCAAGCATCGGCGGGAGGAACCGTTCCATATCCCACTTAGGAGAAGTACTACCACGTCCCCCTTCCTCGAGCACGTCGCTCGCCCACGGGGGCGCTGCGGTAGCAGTGCGAATGAACCCACGCCCCGTGACAGGGGTGAAAATGGGCAGCCAGATGAAGCAGAAAAATCGGAAGATAGGCGAATCGCGAAGGCTGCGACGCAGACGAGCGGTGAGAACCCCAGAATGAGTCGGATAGATGGGCTCGGATGGATCGGTCTCCACATGGAAGCTTCGGATAAAGGCGGCTCAGGGATCGGAATCCGGTGAAATAGTCAGTCAAGCGGGTATCAAAGTCAGATCTCATCATCATCGATGGGGTATCTCGGTGGCTGAAAGTAGGCGAATGTCATCCATAGTAACCTCGCCAAATGGTGGCGTCACGGTCGGAAAAATGGGCTCATCACGAGTGCAGGCTGGCGGTCGTGGAAGATGTAGAACCCTCATTGCTGCTACTTGACGACAACGAGGCGTTAAACCGGTCAAAGCGCCGACGCCACGGGAACTCAATGTAGATCACCACCAGCCCGACGTCGACATCCTCACGAAGGCGACTGCGGAGCGTAGGAATGAGAAATACTAAATTTCTCGATGGGATCGCTAGACAAACAGTGTCTTCGCTCATCGTCCGCCGGGTTTAATTACAAAAAGCGGTGGGCGGATATAAGTTCAATTTTTAATGGTTTTGAAAACTTAAACCGGCCGGGTTGCTTTTAAACTTAACATCATAAACACATCATCATGACTAACATCCAGTACTAAAACATAGAATAACATCCATAATGCAAATGGGCCGCATACTTTCATGCAAAGACACGCATCATCACAGGATGTAACCATGGTCATACTTAGACTTTACTTTCATTTTTAGCACGTGCTTAACATTCTTTACTTTCCTTTGAAATAGACTGCTTTTGGACATGAGCTCATTAGTGACCCCGTGAATCACCTTAGATTATAACCAAATCAGACTAAGCCATATTGGTTACCTCTAAGTTGAAGGGTCCTCCAAAACACCCTTGCCTCCTCATAGAGGTTCCTTGTGGATCGCCGTCTCTCACTTCCCTTACGAAGTGATTGAAGGCACGTCCATTGATTCTTTTCTTATCTTTATACTTTACATGCATAACTCCTTGACTGACGCATGCAATGATATGACTAAGTCCATAATTTGTGGAATCCGGCAGCATAGCAGCTAGACCTGGAAGCTTCCCAAAATGCCAATCATCAACATTCAACCAATAGTTCATCATATCTATATCATATCATCACACTTATCATTCAATCATGAGACAAAGCTCAATCAATCTCATCATTCATCATGCCAAGTGGCATCACATTCATACCCTAAAGGGGTTTATAGTTGTATTGTTCTTTTGTGAAGAATATTATGAATCATCACATGATTTCCCATGATAGAATCACATAGTTAGGATATGTGTTTATAGTCTTTTAGTTACTTGGTCCTTGGATGAAAGTATGCTTTACTTAAGTACATGTCTTATGAAACACTTGTTCAAATTAATTAAATTATGTGATTGTTTCCTTTCCTTGAGATAGCGCACTTAGTGATTCCTAGGTTCATGGCGTATGCTTAGAGGCTAATCATACTTACATTTCCCAAGGAGTTAGAGATCCCTCTAATCCTTGGGTCATGACAGCATAACCACATCATGAACCCAACAACACCAATGTTCACTAATCACCAAGGGTGACTTTTAACTTAGTCAAGTTGCAAAGTTTTAAACTTTTACTAATAACCTACCAAGGTTTTGCCTTAAACATTATTAAAGTTGTCATTCTTTATAAAGTAGTCATAAAGTCTTATTCTTTATGAAAGTAAGTGCCTTTGACATTAAGCTCTTATCTTAAGATTGGATCTTTATGAAATAATGATGCAAGCTACTAGCTTTTTGAATAAAAGGTCTAAAACTTTGAGAAGGTTCATAGTTTTATCAAATCATGGAAATATAGAAAGGTGAAGCTTTTCTAATCATTCACTCATCATAACGAGAAAGGAACAACTTTAAGCTAGAGATCAATGAGAACATAGGTTTCCAAAAGAAGAAACTTAAGAACACATGAAGAACATCAAGAACATATTTTACTAAAAGAGGAAACTTAAGAACACATGAAGAACATGAAGAACACATTTTTCCAAAAGAGGAAACTTAAGAACACATGAAGAACATCAAGAACATATTTTTTCCAAAAGAGGAAACTTAAGAACACATGAAGAACATCAAGAACATATTTTTCTAAAAGAGGAAACTTAAGAACACATGAAGAACATCAAGAACACATTTTTTCTAAAAGAAACTTAAGAACACATGAAGAACATCAAGAACATATTTTCCAAAAGAGGAAACTTAAGAACACATGAAGAACATCAAGAACATATTTTTCTAAAAAGGAAACTTAAGAACACATGAAGAACATGAAGAACACATTTTTCCAAAGAGAAACTTAAGAAACATGAAGAACATCAAGAACATATTTTTCCAAAGAGGAAACTTAAGAACACATGAAGAACATCAAGAACATATTTTTCTAAAGAGGAAACTTAAGAACACATGAAGAACATGAAGAACATATTTTCTAAAAGAGGGAAACTTAAGAACACAGAAGAATATGAAGGATCTTCTCAAGTTTTCACTTAGAGATCTTAGTCATGAAAGACCCAAGCTCAAGCTTTCTTGAGCAAACAAAATAAAAAGATGAAGATCACTACCTTTCTTGAAGATGGGCAAAAACAAGAGAAATGGAAGAAGAGAAGATGATGACTCCTCTTGATGATGAAGGTGGCGGTTTGAATGAGCAAGGAGAGAACTCTTGAGTTCTCTTGAAAATGAGTCTTGTAGTGTTTTGATCTTGTCTCCAAAGACCCAAAGATGTGATCTTTGAAGGGCTTAGTGAGGAAGGTTTGGTTATGGAGGTGGAAAATGATGAAGAAGATGAAGAAGAAGAAGAAGAAGGAATGTAGAGAGAGGTTGGAGAGTTTGAGAACTTTAGAGAGAGAATGAGAAGTTGAAAATGAAGTGAATGTGTGTGTGTGTGTGAGAAAGTGGCGTCCTACATTAAGGGAGGGGGAGTGAGATATTTTGCTTAATTTTGTGTTAATTAGTGATTAAGGAGACAAATGGGATGATGGGGAGACAAAGCATGGTCAAACTCTTATATAAAGTAATCTTGTCTAATGCTTTTTGCTTTTATGACATCACTCTCTACTTTATTGTCTAGCTGACTAAATTTGAATTTAATCATGTGATTAAGTGCTCATACAACTTAATTAAGGTGATTAAGCAAGAATTAGTGATTAACACACAAGAACATAATTAACAAAAATTAATCTCACGATTAAGCTTAATTAACCTTAATTAAACTCGAGTAAGCTAATTAAGGGCGATTAGTGCTTAAGTAAGCTCTGAGGGGGCTCTAACTTGCTTAATTAGAGATTATCTAACCTCGATTAGGCATTCTCTTGACCGCTTCTTGTCAGTCGACCCCTTAATTAAGCCCTAATCTCGAAATTCCTCATTAAGTGCCTAATTACTCAGGGTTACTACGGTAATTTAGCACGACATGAAATTGAGGATGTTACAAGATGCGCTCCTATTTTAGCCAAGCAGGGTCACCGTGGTCACTGCATAGAGGTACTCAGTTTGCACCCCCTGCATCATCTGCATGCTTTTTGTACCTCGGGGCCGAAGAGCGAGGGAAACCAAGCACTCGACGACTTGATTTCATAGGACCAAGAGGTGGGACCAGAACATGGACGCTAGGATATGTTGTTTCGGGATTGTTGTTATTGTCGCCCTACATCTTCATGTATTCCTTTTTGTGACAAACTATGTCATTTTAATTTGTATTTGATATTTAGTATTTGGGGCCATGGTAAGACCATGAGCCTCATTCTATGTATCTTTTTATATATGAACCCATATAGATGGGATGACTAGCTATGTAATGTGATGCATTTGTTACTATTTATCGCTTTCATGTTTTATGATATTGTGATATGAATTATACGCGACCCGCTCTCTAGACTTCTATATTCACATTCAAGAATTCACTTTTTCAAAATGCCACTAAGAGACAATGTATTTCGAAAAAAAATTTACCATATTTTCCACATAACTTAGTTTACAAACAAAGTTTTAATTTTCTACTAGCAAAAGTAACAACTAATGAAATGCCATAATATGACTTAAGCATAGTATGGGTTTATTAGAGTATTATATTATAGTATCAGAGTAGTTCATCCTGATAGAGCTTGTGGTTGGACTAACTATGCTTCCAAGCATAATTCTCCGTATGCTATGATTAAGTCATGCTTCAGATCTTGTTTGTATGATAGGATGTAGGACTTAGAATGCATGGCTGTCATGTGAGATTGCCTTTAGCTACTGCCATGCATATGCTTAATATTGGGCCTGATCAACTCGATATCTTTGTTTGGTGTGTTCAAGAACTAATGTCAACTCGCAGACGTACCTCCAATGAGAGCAGCGACAATGCGAACCTCGTTAAGTTCATGAGAACATTCCAGCAGATGGCAAATGCAATGCAAGCTCAAGCTACAGCTGCTGAGCACATGATGGACCTGTTGAATCGAAGGTCCGAAGAGTTTGTTGGCGGAAATAGAGCTGATGCCAAGTATTAGAAGTTCTTGGAATTTATAAAGGTGAATCCGCCCAATTTCAATGGGGCTTTTAACCTTGATGAGGCTGATGAGTAGATCAAAGAGATTTACTCCATGCTAGCTTGCTCAGAGATCCAAAACATGCCCTTTGCCACTTACATGCTGAAGTCGGATGTCGAGTTCCAGTGGAAAGGAGTGAAGAGCTTGATGGAAAGTGACCAGAGGGAGATCACCTAGGATGCATTCAAGGAAGCCTACTACAAGAAGTATTTTTTGATGTCTGTAAGGAATGCAAAAGAGATGGAGTTCTTGATGCTCTACCAAGGAAGTATGAAAATTGTAGAATACACAACGAAGTTTGAGGAGCTGTGTAAGTTTTCCATGCTCCATTAGCAAAACCCTAATGAGCACTTGAAATTTATGAAGTATGAGGGAGGACTGGGGGTCGACATTCTAGCATTGGTGCCCCCATTGGAGATAAGGAACTATGCGGCGCTTGTTAATAAGAGTCGCATAGTAGAAGAATGCAACAGAAAGCTGGCTATTCAGAGATCGGAGGCCCACAAGAAAAGGTAGGCATCTCAAGGACAACACCTGAAGTAGCCCCCGCAATAGAAGCCTTACCATGGTGAAGATTCTAAGGGCAAACAGCCACAAAAGCCTTCTGCTAATTCTCCAAGACCTGCCACCCATCCCTCGAAGCTGGCAACAAATTTCACTTGCCCAAAGTGTGGGAAGCAACACAAAAGGGTTTGCTATGCTAGACAAAATATTTGCTTCAAATGTGGACAGGCTAGACATTTTGCCAAGAACTGCACCAAGGACACGCTTGTGCCTAAACCATAACGCCAAGGGAAAGTCTTCACCATGAATGTTGACGAGACCACGGAGTCTGATGATCTCATTTGAGGTATATGCGAAGTAAATGGTAGCATCTTAACTGTATTGTACGACTCTAGTGCTATGCACTCTTTTATTTCCCATGATTGTGTAAGTAGGCTAGGATTGTCTGTCTCTGAAAAGCCTTATATATTTCTTGTTTCTACTCCCATTAGGAAACAAGTTAGAACTTGCCTGTGTTGTTTAAAATATCAATTTCATATTGATGGTAGAACCTATGAGTCTGATTTAATCTGTCTTCCTTTATTTGGTTTGGACCTAATCTTAGGCATGGATTAGCTTTCGGTCAATCGCGTTATGTTAGACTGTGCTACAAAATCTGTTGTGTTTCCTTCTGCACCTATTAAACCTATTAATTTAAGTTTAAAACCTATCGTGTTGTACTGCTGTAAGATTGAGAATCAAGAATACGTTCTCCTCTCGGCTAGTGAGGTTGACCTCGAGCAAGCTTTGAATGAGATTCCTATAGTTAAGGATGATCTCGAAGTCTTTCCAAAGGATATCCTTGACTTTCGCCCTAGGAGGGAGATAGAGTTCTTGTAACACCCTCTATTATATAAGCCATACTCGAGTCATGGAGTTATATTAAAAAGGTGTCACTATGCTAAGAAAACTTTAAAATATGGAAAATATAATACATGGCTCTTTAACTGATAACTTTATTACTGACTAATAGTTTATAAACTTCATCATCTCTGATACATAGAGGATAAAATAATTACAATTCAAAAGCAATTGTGACTAACATAATACATCGAACTTGCTTTCGACTAGTCACTAGCTAGCTTCAATAGTCTTTTGGTCTGGTTTGCGTCTGAGTCTTGCTTAGAAACTATCCCAGTACTCTGCCTCGTACTTGATTCCCAACTTAGGTGCTGGAATGTTTACGGGAAAGAAAAACATACAAGCAGGCAGTGAGAACCTAAGGTTCTTAGTAGGTAAACTCAAACTATTACTCATACAGTGTCATCATAAACATTCCAGCCGCTTCGATTTCTTATGAAAAGTGAGCACATATATGAAAGTAGTGGTTCAATTTTAAGTTAAAAACATCTTTCTCGAAGCGGGTTATATTTTAACAACCACTTAGCATATTATATGACAGACATAGAAACACGAATAGTATAATATACTTCAGTAAGAATCATAATAACATCATGACATAATGAGATAATTAGAAATGCACATATAAATGCTTGTACTTGATTATATGCAAGTGCACTTGACTTAATTCATCTCTTTCTTTAACTTGCGACTTAACCTTGCTCTTCTGTACTTGGTCCCCCGGAGGTGAATGGCCTTTCTCACCCCTGGGTAATAGCCTGCTTTTCAGGTCTGAGCTCATATCTATACATGAGTGATGAGTTTACTTTCCCTGACCCTCACACCGGTCTATTCCCCTTAAATCTGGTCGAGGGCTGGCCGAAGTCTTAGACAGTACCGCTCTGGCCCACGCTAGCTGGGTCTATGCCATGCCTTACGTGGTAGCTTGGTACATCTTTCTTGCAAGTTCTCATAAATCTTATTTTTCTTTGGACATGATTATACATGCATATGCTACATGCAATCATTCATATACTTCATATCATACTTAAATCATTCTTGCATATATGAATCTCATGAGCATAACATATAAATGTATAACATTGATATAATTCACATATTTCTGTCGGAATTTCGGCAGCATAACGGATCGAGTCCACTTCCCCATGAATAGTGCCAGACTACCAGAAGGATCAATCAAGTAGCAAAACCAACATAGGGTATCAACTTTTCTAACAATAATATCAACCATATAATATGTCAACATAAATACATAACTAAAGTTTTCTGCTCATTCTACTCGATTCTGCCAGATTTTGTAAAATTCACCATAATTTCTATTCAATTCAGTTGGACCTAAATTTTGAATATGTTAAAGGTCTATGTGTCTAGTTTCCAACCCTTTTGGTCCCATCTCATTTTGATTTATAGCTCAAGTTATTCAAAGTTTACTTTTGTTTGCCCTATAATTAACTAGAATTGCACTCTTAGAAGTAAAAATTCACTAAAAATAGAAAACTAGGTGAAATCATACGAAATTTATATCAAATTAAAGCTAACAGAACAAGCTTTCTAATGAAATAAGTTTCATCTCATTTACATGAGTATATTTTGAGATATAAGCCCCGAAACTTGACCCTACTGGACTACCCTATTCTAGCCCGGTTTGAACTTAAGTCAACTTCATTGATGTGCTGGGAACAAATGGCAATGAATTACTCTGAATTTTTATGGGATATTTCCTTACATGTTAACTTTCAAACAGGGTTGGTTGCACCCAATTTGGAGTTGTGTAGGGTGAATTATACCCTTCTCAACTCATACTGCCCAGATGAGAATCCAAATTTCTAGGTCAAATTTCAAAAATTCATAACTAATTCTATACTGATCCAATGGCCTTATATTTTATATGTATGGAAAGACCTGAATGTCTAGTTTCATATAAAAATAGTTTTATCAAATTTAATCGGCTGTAGGTGGAGCCATACACTCCGCCGTACGGACCATCGAGGGGAAAACCCTAACAGCTTCTTGAATTCTTCTTGGATTCATGTTCTTCTCTAATCAATCCATCCAATCTTCAATTCAAACTCACATATACACCTTAAATCAACTTTAATTCATCATCCCCACCCATCACAACATTAGAATCAGGGATGAATAAGGGACTCTAGGCAGCCCCAATTCAAAGAAAAGAAGGAGAAATTTGAGATTTCTACCTTGGTGGTGTGAAATCTTGATGGAACTTGATCTTGGAGTGAAGTTGATGGTTGGGGCTTGAGCTTGGGGATGAGAGGAAGTGGAAGAAGATGAAGGAAAGTGGGAAAATGAGGGCCGGTCTGCACCTCTTATGGGGAGGCTAAAAATATAAAGGGGGAAGGAAGAAAAAAAAATGAAAACTTATGAATGAAGTTGGCTCTTGATTGGTGCATTTCAACCCTCATTCAAACTTGGCTTGGCTTCCCTCTTTTATGGCTGATTTGTGCACTATTTGTGAGGAGTATTGGCTAAATCTTGGCCATTCATCCTAGGGTTTTCACAGTATAATTTCTATTGGTCTGGTTTCGGCAGTTTAAAATACCGAAATCTTACCGATTTCCTTTAAATCGGTAAACCGGTTTTAGAAAAATCCTATAAAGTTTCTTATGGTTCTAATCTAATTCCATTATAACTAATCATTCTAAACCATACTCAATTGGCTTTAAGTGAATGCTTAATCGAATCATAATTAATCCCAATTATCCGGTGAAAACTGAAAACTCGGTTAATAACGATAGAATTTTTCGGATGTTACACTCTCCACTCACTTGATAGCCAATTGGCGCCATCCATTAGGGTAGAAGTGGCTCAATTTTCAGCCACTCAAACTAGTGGTGTTAGTGTGGAATTCTACTGATTCGGTTCTGGTAGTTTAAAATACCGAATCTTTGCCGATTTTTTTCAAATTGGCAAAACTTTACTAAATGACTCTGAGAGAAATTCTATATCTCTATTCTAATTGTTCCTAAGCCTAATCCCTCTAATTAACATCTAATTAACCCTACTTAGTCAATAAGATCGAATAAATTGCTTGTTAACGTGAAATAATTGTTCTTGCAAATTTAGAGCTTTTCTATTTTCTATTTTTCGTGGCTAATGACATATCCGTAATTTTGAGCAAGTCTAGGGGCACCCCACATCATTTCACACCAGAATGCCTTCATGGGGTGGAGATTTAAACTTCCACGGTTTTACCACGTGATTCTGCTTCGTTTAAAACCCCATTATGCTAATTCTATCGATGTGGGGATATAAAGGTCATTTTATGAAAAGTTCTAGGGTTATTGTGGAAATATCCAATTGGAGTTAAAGTACAATTTCTAAAACTTTTGGGCAAGATTGCAATTAACAAAAGTTGACAGGGGCACCTTTGTCATTTCCTAATTTTTAGCATATGGCAGTGCCATATTTTTAATGACAGTGTTATACTACCCTATATTTCTGAGTGTAAGGATTTTCGGGGTATACCAATGCCTGAGATATTCCTACACTGCCTAAGAGAAATAATTCAAAATTTTTATTATACTCCACTTAAGAAAATGGGGGATGTTACAGTTCTCCATAGAGTTGATGCCAGGAATGGGACCGATATCAGTAGTGCCTTATAGAATGTCCCCGTTGGGGTTAACAAAGTTAAAGGCTCAATTGGAGGAGCTACTAGAGAAGAAGTTTGTGAGACTAAGTGCCTCACCTTGGGGAGCTCCAGTGTTGTTTGTCAAGAAGAAAGATGGAAGCTTGAGACTGTGTGTTGATTATCATCAGTTAAACAAGGTCACTGTAAAGAATAAGTACCCCTTGCCTAGGATAGATAACTTGATGGACCAATTGAGAAGAGCAAAGGTGTTTTCAAAGATTAACTTGAGGTTTGGATACCATCAAATTAGAGTAAAGGAAGAAGATGTTCCTAAGACGGCCTTTAGGACAAGTATGGACATTATGAGTTTAGGGTTATGTCATTTGGATTGACTAATGCTCCAGCGGTGTTTATGGATTAAATGAATAGAATCTTTAGGCTGTATCTGGATAAGTTTGTAGTCATCTTCGTAGATGATATCCTCATCTATTCGAAGACAAAGGACGAACATGAAAAGCACCTTAAGATGGTATTGAAAATCTTGAGAGACAAAAAGTTTTATGTTAAGTTGTCTAAGTGCGAGTTTTGGATGGAGGAAGTGAAGTTTTTGGGTCACGTGGTGTCAAGACTCAAAGCATCAGCCACAATATTTGCCTTGCCTGGATGTTAGTTGAACTTGAAATTGCAATCCTTCAAGAATTCTATCCATGTCCTTTGCCTCATATTCAACTCCTTCTGGTCAAAGAGGTACTTTAAACTTTCATGATCGGAGAACACTTCAAATTTTACCCAGTACAAGTGGTGTCTCTTGTAACATCTTGAAGAACAATTTATCTGATTACTGCTGTTAATTGATTTAATTCGTTGCATTAGAAAAATAAGAACAATTAGGATTAAAATATGAATGTTATGGTTACTACATAGAAAATTTTATAAAGACCATTAGCAACGTTTTGATAATTTAAGATAAATCAGCTCAATCTTGGTATTGTATATTGCAACATTTGAACTAGCAAAAAAATTTATACTGTAAGACCATATGAGTACCGGTTAAAACCTTAGAGTGAGTGGCCAAAATTGAGCCACCCACACCCCTCTTGGTGGTGCAAAATTAGCCACAAGAAGGAGGAATCAACCAAAATTGAGTAACCAAACATATCCACCAATGAGTGCCTTCAATTGACTTTCACCTTTATGACTCAATACCCAAGTTATTTCCTATCTTCTTCTTCAATTTTCAGCCTCAACATAGCAGGCCACTCTCTCCCTCATTTTCTTCATCATCTTCATCTCTTCATCCTTATTTCTTCACCCCACTTCCATACCTTCACCCAAACTTGCTTCCTTTCAACTTCAACTCAAGCTTTGAGGTAGGATTTATAAGTTTCTTTTGTTATTTATAGTGTGGTGGCTGATTAGGATTTTATTCCGACTCTTTTATTTGATGATATACTATATTCATATGATCTCTTATGACTAGATTAGCATGTAGGTATTGGGTTTGGATTGAAACTTGAGTGAAATGCTAAAAGAGTTGTTAATTAGAATTGGTTAGATTAAAAAGCCCTAGACATGCCGTATTGTGAAGTGTATAGATTTGCCTATGGCCATCAAAATTTGATGAAACCAATTTTAATGATACTAGACATTTAGAGCTTTCCAACCATATAAATTATAAGGCCATTCGATCTGTAATGAGTGGCATATGAATTTTTGAAGTTAACCCTAGAATTCTGTCCCTGGTCCTGCCAGACTAGATTGTGAAGGGTATAACTCACCCTATACAAACTCAAATAGAGTGCAACAAATTTTGTAGAAAGCTAACATATAGCATAACATCCTATAAAAATTTCAAAATTATATTCTTTCTCTATTATTACCAGAAATTTACCAAAATTTCCCTATATCCTGACTAGACTAAAATAGGACAGACCATTTTAGCCAAATGTGAGAGCTTATAACTTGAGCTCTAGCTACTCAAATGAAACGAAACTAGTTGAAATAAAAGCTGGTTCAGTTCGCTTTAAAATAATATAAATTTCAAATAAATCCAATAAGATTTCTATTTTTCGTAAATTTTTATATTTTGGTACCTAATTTTGCTCAACAGCAGGACAAATCTATATTAAACTTGAATAACTTAATTTGTACTTATCAAAACTTAATGGGACTAAAGAGAACACAAATTAGGCAAACAATATTTCAACATATAAAAAATTCATCTTTAAATAATTTAAATAGAAATTATGGTATAAATTATAAAACAGGGCATAATTGAGAGACTTAGGTGTAGTTGCTAAATTGAGCGCTTGGGTACCCTAATCTGTGAATAATCCTTATTTAAAGTTAGATGCTGCATTTTTTAGCTCCAATGCCTATCAGAAGCTATTTTAAGGCTATGAACCGAATTATTTTAAAGGTTCTGATGAAAACCAAGTCAAAATATACGCAAATCTTTTTTATCAAGAAAAGGCTAATTCGAATAACAAAGTCTTCTATGAGAATAAAATTCAACAAATAGTTTAAGCACTCAAAAAGCCTTTAAAGCATCATTATCCATAGCTTTATACTATAATTGGAATATATGCTTTGTGTAACATTTCCAATTTTTGTCTAAGCTAATTAGTTCAGTGATCCTGGCTAATTAGAGAGGTTAACGATTAACTGAGAATTAATCGGCTAATCTCGATGAGCAATAGCTTAGTGGATTGAGTCAAGTCAATAATTGAATCATAATGCACTAAATGTTTTAATTAAAACTTAATTATTCGAACCTCATTAATTCGTAACTTAGAAATATAATTAAGCTAATCCAATCTTATTAATTAAGTACAAGACAATTGTTCTACCTTAATCAATTGAGATAGATTAATTCTAAACCCTAATTACATAATTCATAAGATCAATTCTTTTAAGAGGAAAAACGTCTTAAAGATGTAATTAACCGAAATCGGTTAAAGAGTAATTTAACTAATCGAATTGAATTAACAACTTAGGTAATTCTAATAGCTTCAAAGATTTATAAATTTCTCTTAATTGATACACCAAATCTTGGCCAAGGGCAAAAGCAAAATCCAACCATCCATTTGTCTTCTCATCATGCACCATTAGATCAAGAGTTTAGGTTAGTAGTATCTCTTTAGTCAAGACAAGAGAAGTACCTTCCTCCCTTAGGATTATGCCACTTGGAGTGATCTTATCAAGCCAATCCCAAGAGGGGTCCTTGCTTTTGTCCACTTGAGAAAACACAAAATAGTCCATAGCATGCACCAAGACTCAAGGAAAACACAACCCACCCTTTTACGCCAAGGTTCCTAGCCCTTTTGCTTGAAAAAGAAATAAAACTCACCTACTCACCTATGATTGTTGGAGAAGCAAAAGCCATCAGCCCCTCACCCATTTTTGTGCCCCAAATAGCCTCCCCCACTCTCTCATTTGTGATTTTCATCTTCTCACTACAAGCCCAAACTCCCACCTCTCTCTAAACTTCATTCTAGCTCTTTTGTTCTTCCAACCTTTCTTGTTCCTCTTCTCTCTTTCTCACCTCATCCAACTCTCTTTTCTTTCATAACCATCACAAGCCCTTCAAGGACCACCCTCTTTGGTTCTTGAGGAAGCAAAACAAACACTTACTTAGCCCCATTATCAAGCTCAAGGAGGAGGAGGCCATATCCAACCATTTTCACCCTTCAAGTTTGTCAAGAGAATCCTTGTGGTAGTGACTCTAACCTTCTTCTTTTATGTGTTCTTCAAACCCTTTAACTCCTAAGCTCTCCATAGCTAGGTGGTTCTAGGACTTGTTTTCCAAGGCCTCATGGCCATGCTTGTTGGTATGTTGAATTTTCATGTGTTGTGTCCTTCCCTTTGGCATGAGATTTATGGTTGGAATGTTTATTGTTGTTGAACTAAATTTTTAGAAGTTAAAACATTGAGTTAATATCAAGATCTCAAAGATTAGAAGTGGTTTGGAAGAGAAAAATGGTCACTTGAAGAAAAGACTTAATGTTCTTACAAGAAAACTCCTTGAAAACAAAACCGTGGAAACTGGAAAATTCTGGCACTCTGTATGGCGCGACTGATAACTCTTTCAATATAACTCCAAATGTAATGAAACTAATTTTCTGTGAAAGTAGACTCAAAGATATTTCCAAGCATATAAAATTCGTAAAATTTGGATTTAAAACGAGAGAGATATGAATTTTCAAAGTCTGCTATCCCCAGATGAGTTTCTGTTCGGGCAGTATGTAATAAGATGTGCATAACTCAAGTTATACATAACATTTTTGAGTGGGACCAAGTTTTTTAGAAAGCTAAGACATAGAGGAACACCCCCATAAAACAGTTTTGTCAGATTCCATGTGAGGAACTCCCAGTGAAGTGGACAAGCCACTGACCCGAGTTGAACTTTCAAGTCTGAATAGTCAGAATAAAATATGCATAACTCAAGCTACAAAATGAATTTTTGAGTGGGGCTTCTTTTGTTTAAAAATAGACTCAGAGAAGTATAACCATACCAAAATTCGAAACAAAAGAGTAAAAGATGAAATTATGGTGAATTTTTGAAGTTACTGCCCCACTGTAAAAGTAAAACTGGTTATGGTAAGTTTTAAAGGTTAATGAAAAATAAGCTTTAAGACATTAAGACCCTTACATTAAGTATTGGAAAACTTTCATAATTCAACTTAAAAGTTTCAAAAAAGGATAATGGATGAAATTGGCCCTATGCCTAATAAAAGAATTTATGCAAGAACTAAATCAATTAAAAGCTTGCACTGAGTTTCTTAAAATTTAGCTCATAAGACTTTGTGTGATATGTATGCCTCTATTTGTCAATATGATGACAATGACATGTTGATGATGATATGATATGATGATGACCATGGTGATGATGATATGATATGATGATGATCATGATGATGATGGTATGATAATGGTAATGATGATATGATATGATGATTATGATAGTGTTATGATGATGATGAGGATAATAATGATATGATGACGATATTATAATAAATCATGATGATAATGAATATGACATGTTGATGATAAGATGCTTAATGATATACATGAAAGGATTAATAAATATGAACACCCTGGGGACGGCGATACGTAACGCCCAGAGGTGATTCATAAAGGAACCACATTTGGGGATAGCGATACGTAATGCCTAAATGTGGAAAAGAATCAGAATAATTTTACATCATAAGCTTTAATAAGAAGAGAAAGTAAACTAAGGGTGTGATCCTTCAAAAGGGAAGGTGATCCAAAGTAAGCTCCCCTTACCCACGACTCACATGAGGCATGGCATGACCAAGCTAGTGTGAGTATAGGGGATAGGTCTTACATGAGGCATGGCATGACCTAGCTAGTGTAAGTACCGAAATTCTATGGTGGCAACGGCCACGGTATGAGCTCATTACCACTTATGTTTAGTGGGTGAAAAGATAAAGTCAAGTTAAGAAAAGAAAAGGGACTTCGGTCCAAACCCTAGAAAGGAAAGAAGTTAAGAGAATCTTATAGCATGGACATGCATGTTTTATGTAATTATATTTGTGCTTGTGTATATTATGATGTAAATGATTAGAGGATACGCTAAAATTGAATCCGCTTCAGATATTCATGATTTCGAAAATCCAAGAATTGAACCTTATGCATGTTCACTATTTTCATTAATAACACCGAAGTGGCTAGGACGATGACGATGACACTTTCGTGTCGGGTTCGAGTCCTACTGAGAAATCATATTTCTCACTCTAGTTATTTCTTCCGTATTGTCACCAGATCTCGATGGCGCATCCAGTGGAGTGGAGCATGGATCCCCCACATTGTGAGCGGATGTGTGACGTGGGGTGTCAGACAATGCTGATTTGGAATTGTAGCTGCCACATACATTCCTTTTTGTGACGAACGATGTCAATTTAAGTTGTATTTAGTATTTGGATCATGGCACGACCATGAGTTTTCTTCGATGTAATGTTGTTATATATATGTATGTATATAAATATTATGAACCCATATGGGTGTAATGATGAGTTATGTAATGCAATGTATTTGTGAATTACTATTTATTTACCTTTCTCATGTTTCATGATATTTGGGTATGTACCTTATACGATACGCTCTTTCTCTATCTATCTTCTCGCTCAAGGCTTTACTTTCCAAAACGCTGCAAAGCGACGACGTATTTCAAAAAAAAAAAATCTTATCGTATTTTCCGCGTAACTTATTTTCACGTGAAGTTTAGTTTTCCACGAGCATAAGTAACAACTAATAAAACGCCGTAATACGACTTAAGCGTAGTATGGGTTTATTAGGGTATTACACTTTGTGTCTCCCGAGCTATTTTATGTTGAAACATAATAGAAGAATTTCAAAAGGATGAAGCTACACTTCAAAAAGGAAAGACAAGCCTAGAAAACTAAGATATGCTAATTCAAAAAGATGACTCTGTCCAGAAGGATGATCCAATCCATAAGGGATATCACCAGAAACATACTTCTCATATTTGTCATACCTTCAAAGCTTCCTCAGTACACTTCACAGAAAAATTCAAAAAGTCAAAAATATGATTTGACAAAAGGCAGAAGAAGCGTTGACAAATCTGCACAGTTGGTATATCAATAAATGACTACTTTTTTATCTCTGCACAAGCTTCGAAGAATAAAGAAAAGGAAAAATTATTTCTTCTTTGTCTAGCCTTGGACCAGCAATTCAAAGAGAACTTCAAAAGTTTAGAACTGAAGCTTCAACGGATATATTTTAGATATCTATAAAAGGCTGGATGTCGAAGAAAGAATGTTAGAATGACTGAATATGTTCTTTGTTTGTAGAGCTTCACTGTCAACTTTCTCATCCTTCCGAGCCTCTAGAAAGTTGCTCTTTGTAACAGAAAATCTTCTTTTCTACTTTGTATTTGATAAGATTCTCTTTTTGAGAATTTAGAGAAGTCACACACACTGAAACAACATTGTTTATCCTCTATAAAGAAAGTTAGTTTGAGTGTTCACAAACTATTTTTCAAATATCAAAACTTGTACACAGACCCAATAGTGATCAGATAAAGCTTGGAGAAGCTAGGATGAAGAATACTTGAGTTAAAGCTTGGAAAGGCTTGAGAAAAGACTACTCTTGTGTAAGAAGCTTGATCAAAGAATACTCAGGTTTATATAAAATCTTAGCAAAGTGTTGGGGACTAAAAGTAGGCAAGTGGTTGGCCGAACCAGTATAAAAAATTTTTGTGTGGTTCTTATATATATACTTAGCTTTTTAACTTGATCAAATAAGTTATTCTCTCTACGTGTTTTATTTCAATCTGTTCATCATTTTAAACAATTATAAACATATAAGCCTTCTTTAACTAACGCAAAGCTTCTGCAATCCAAGTCTAGAACTTGAGATAGATTTTTAAATTAAAATTTTCAGGTTACATTTAAGTTTGAAACAACACAATTCAACCCCCTTCTCGTGTTATCTCTTCCAATAATTGGCATCAGAGCCTAACTTTGGGGTTGAGCTTCCTAACAGTTGCAGAGCTTAAAGATCCCATCAAATGGCCTAACAAATTCATCACATCACAGAAGGTCATTCCATAAATCGTCCTCCCTATTTCAATGGTGAAGACTATCCATATTGGAAGCATAGAATGAGACTCTTCATTGAGTCCACAAGTTTGGATATGTGGGAAATAATAGAGAATGGTGACTATGTACCTACTGTGGAACAACCAGCACCACAAGTAGTAGTTGATCCAGAGCATCCTCTACCCGTTGTAGTCAGAATCATTCTTAGAAATGAATGGACTGATCAGCATAAAATGAAAGTTCAAATGAATGCCAAGGCAAAATACTTGCTCACATGTGCCTTGAGCAAAAGTGAATATGATAAAATTATATCCTATGATTCTGCCAAAGAAATCTAGGATAGACTTCAAGTGCTTCATAAAGGAAAAGATCAAGTTAAAGAAATGAAAATTAGCACGCTTGTTCATAAATATGAAATGTTCAATATGCTAGAGCATGAGAATATTGATGAAATGACTACTAGATTTATGCATATTATAAATCAGCTTAAAGCTTTGGGTAAAAGTACTCAAATGCATAAATGCTAAGAAAGATCTTAAGGAGTCTTTGAAAGGCTTGGCTTTCCAAAGTTACTATCATCCAAGAAGCTAAAAATCTGAATGTACTCAGCTTGGATGCTCTCATTGGGTTCTTAAAGACTCATGAGATCGAACTGAAGGAAATTTTTGAGGAATCTGGTAAGAAGGGAAAGTCCATTACCTTTAAGACTACTCAGAAGAGATTCAGCTCTTCCAAAGCCATGAAAGCCTCAAAAGAATCGGATGAAGAAGACGAAAATTCCTTCGATCCTGATTCTGATGATGAAAATGATGAAATAGCTCACTTGGCTAGAAGAATCTCAAAAGCATGGCTCAGCAGGAAAAAGAACTTTGCTCCAAAAAGGGACAAGAAGAGCAAAGTCAAAGCAGATGAAGTAATATGCCTTGAGTGCAAGGAACCGGGGCACATCAGATCAGAATGTCCCAAACTAAAGAAAGTTGGAAAGGAAAAGATTCCAAGGAAAAAGGCTATGATGGCCACATGGGAAGATCTAGACAGAGAGCAAGAAAATGATGAATCTCAAGAGGAAGAAGAGATTATTGCCAACCTCTATTTCACGGCTGATATCATCTTAGATAAAGAAACTGAGGTATGTGAGTCTGATCCTGAACTTACTTATGAAAATCTTCCAAAAGCTTATGATGAACTCTTGGATGATTCAAAGTCTCTTGCTTCTCATTATGCATCTCTAAGAAAAGATTTTTGAAAACTATCTTTAGAGTTTGAAAAACTCAAGATTGAGAATGAGAAAGTTGGGCATAAAAAAAATGAAATACAAAATGAAACTTTTGCTCTTCAGAAGGAAGTAGCAGCCTTAAAAGGCAAAGTTTCTGAAACTCAAGATAGGATATCTTCTGATGTTTCTAAGCTTCAAAAATTAGTCAAACTTCTCAAATCTAATCTTGAGAAAATGGTTAATGGCTCCAAAAATCTAGACGTGATGTTTGGCAGTCAAAAACCTTACCTTGATAAAACTGGTTTAGGCTATGAGAAAGAAGATGATGAAAAATCATTTTAGGAACTTTCAAGTTTAATTCCAAATTGTATCTACTACTTCAAAAAGGGTCACACTTCTGAAAGATGCTTCTCTAGAAGGAGACCAAAATGATAGATAGTGAAAAGGCCAAGAAACCTGCTAACCCAAAAAGACCCAAGAAAATATGGATACCTAAAGTCAAAACTGCTTCTGATGTAGGTATGCCTTAAATCAATTTATCAAAAGGAAAAGAAGTGGTATCTGGATAATGGATGCTCCTGACACATGACTGGAAATAAATCTTGGTTCAGAAATCTCAAACCCAAGGATGGTGGAATAGTCAAATTTGCCAACGGAATCAAATCCAAAGTTCTTGGCATAGGTAATGTTGGTAAGAACAATTCCAACATAATAAATGATGTTATGTTAGTAGAGGGATTAACTCACAATCTCTTTAGCATTAGTCAATTTTGTAACCAAGGCTATAAAGTTGTGTTTGAATCCTCACACTGTATTATTAAAGATTCTATAAATGACAAGATTATTCTTACTGCTAAGAGGCATAACACTACGTATGTGTTGTGGTAGATGATCTCTTAGATCATAATGTAAAATGCTTAGCTTCCTTTTTGGATGAAAAGCCACTGTGGCACAAAAAGTTTGGTCATGCTAATATGAAATTGATCTCTGAGATCTCTTAGAAAGAACTGGTCATAGGTTTGCCAAAAATTGATTTTGAAAATGATTATTCTTACGAATTCTGTCTCAAAGGCAAACAAACCAAAAGTTCTTTCCACAGCAAAAATGTAGTTTCTACTACTAGACCACTTGAGCTTTTACATCTTGATCTCTTTGGACCAACTAGAACTGTCAGTCTAGGAGGTAAGAGATATGGTTTAGTCATTGTGGATGACTTTTCAAGATTTACATGGGTTATGTTCCTAACCCAAAAGGATGATGATTTTGAGGTCTTCAAATCCTTTTCAAAAAGAATTCAAAATGAAAAAGATTTTTGCATCACTTCCATCAAATCAAATCATGGTGGAGAATTTAAAAATCATGCTTTCGAAAACTTTTGTGAAGAAAATGACATTTCTTATAATTTCTTTTCTCCTAGGAATCCTCAGCAAATTGGGGTACTAGAAAGGAAGAATAGATCTCTTCAAGAAATAGCCAGAACTATGCTCCTTAAAAGCAGCTTATCAAAAGGTTTTTGGGCAGAAGTTATTAACATTGATTGCTATATTCAAAATCGTATTTTCTTAAGGCTAATTCTCAAGAAAACTCCCTATAAATTATGGAAAGGAATAAAACCCAACATTTCCTATTTTCATATTTTTGGATCCAAATGTTTTATACTAAACACTAAGGACAAGCTGTCAAAGTTTGATCCTAAATTTGGTCCTAGAATTTTTCTAGGATATTCTTCTATTTCAAAAGCTTATAGGGTGTTCAACAAAAGGTCTCAATCTATGGAAGAAAGTATCCACATAAGCCTCATGGAAAAGAAAAAATGACCTAAATCAGAAGGTTGCTGATCTGGAAGTGAAAATGGAAAGTATGTCATTAAATGAAAACTCCCATGACCAACATAACCTTCAAATGACCACTAGAGATGATGGTGAAAATATCTTTGAAGTTCCTTCACATCAACATGTTTTTGATGATGCTTCTGAAAAACCAGAATTACTCTTTTGAGAAGAAGGTACTCCAATGTAAGAGACTTGTCTCTCAAAACCAAATTATTGGTGAGCCTTCTCATGGAATCAGAACAGATCCTCACTTAGGAAAGATTCAAATCTTGCTCTTATCTCTGGGATTCAACCAGAAAATATCGAAGAAGCCCTTATGGATCAATACTGGATTGAAGCTGTGAAAGAGGAGTTATCTCAGTTTGAGAAAAACAAAGTCTGGACCCTAGTACCACTACCTAAAGAACAATTTGCCATTGGAACCAAATGGGTATTCTGAAACAAGCTTGATGAGGATGGAAAGGTTGTCAGAAACAAAGCAAGATTAGAGCTCAAGGTTATAATCAGCAAGAAGGCATAGATTATGATAAAACTTTTGCTCCTATTGCAAGATTGGAAGCCATCAGAATGTTATTTGCCTGGGCATCTTACAAAGGTTTTAAGTTATTTGAAATGGATGTAAAATCCACTTTTTTAAATGATTTCATATCTGAGGAAGTTTATGTTAATCAACCTCCTGATTTTGAAAATGAAAACTTTCCTCAACATGTGTTTAAACTTTCAAAAGCTCTCTATGGGTTAAAACAAACTCCCAAAGCTTGGTATGATAGACTCGGCTCTTTTCTAATAAAAAATTATTTTGTAAGAGGAAAAGTTGACAACACTTTGTTCATTCTTCATGATAAAAATAATTTTTTGATTGTTCAGATTTATGTTGATGATATTCTTTTTTGGAGCAACTAATCAAAGTCTGTGCAAGAATTTTCTTATCTTATGCAAGGAGAATTTGAAATGAGCATGATGGGAGAACTAAAATTCTTTCTTGGACTACAAATCAAACAAGAGAAAGATGCTATCCTGATTCATCAAGAAAAGTATGCTAAGGATTTGCTCAAAAAGTTTGATATGGACAAGGCCAAGAGCATTAGTACTCCTATGCATCCCTCACAAGTTTTGGAAGCTGATGAAGATGGTGAGAAAGTTTCTGAATCTCTATACAAAGGTATGCTTGGATCACTATTATATCTAACTACTAGTAGACCTGACTTGCAATTAAGTGTAGGAATCTGTGCTTGATTTCAATCAAATCCTAAACTTTCACACTTAAGTGCTGTTAAAAGAATTTTGAGATATTTAGTTGGTACTACTAATCTTGGTCTTTGGTATGAGAAAATTACTTCTTGTGATATTACAGGATACTATGATATTGATTTTGTTGGAGATAGAGTTGAACGAAAAAGCACTAGTGGTTGTTGTTGCTTTCTTGGAAAATCTTTGATAACATGGTCAAGCAAGAAGCAGAACACTATTACTCTTTCAACTGTTAAAGTAGAATATGTATCTGCTGCAAATTGTAGTACCCAGATTCTATGGATCAAGCAATAATTAGAGGATTTCAACTTTATACCGAAATTCCTATCCTTTGTAACAATACAAGTGCTATAAAACCTCACCAATAATCCCATTCAACATTCTAGATCTAAGCACATTGACATAAACCATCCTTTCATAAGAGATCATGTTTAGAAAAGGGATATTAAATTAGGGTTTATTAATACTGAAAGTCAAATTGCTAACATTTTTACAAAACCCTTAGCAGAAGATCGATTCTCCAAAATAAGGAACCTTCTAAACTTGATCAACTTTTGATCATTCACATGCATTACATCCGAACACAATCTCTCTCTCTTGAGCTAAAGTAAAAGGTGAGATTGTCATATCTCAATAGGGTTTGCTTTCTAGAACATTAGTCTAAGTTTGCTTCCAAAAAGTCACATCATGAGAAACTTAAAGAGTCTATTCAGAATGTGTTCTCTCACCTTTCAGAAAGATTATTTCAGAAAAGGCTGAAGATGAAAATGAGGAGAATAATAGCTTTAGAATGTTAAATTAGTTTTCTCTTGGGACTGTCTTCTCCTCCAAAAAGAAGGTTGTAGACTTTTATGAATGTAGGTTCTGGATAAAAGAAACGGTTTTGTTACGTGCGTCACTTGGATAATCACCCACTATCAGATGATGACCATTATTTGATTAAGCAGGAAACTCCAAAAAGCATGCCTACTTTGAAAACGGCAACGTTTTACTCTAAAACTGCTCACACACTTTAATCGTTGGTCTTCCTCATTAACCATTACCCATGATATCAACTTTTCATCTCACCAGTCTCAGAAGTAAAACCTTTCACTATTCTTTGTCCTCTCCAATCCAAAACCTTCAAACCCTCATACCTTTTCCTGTACACCTAGCCCAAAGAAACTCTATCCTTTACCTCTGGTTACCTATCTCATCTGTGCATCTTGACTAAGAAAGGAGACTACAGTGTGCCTTACATGTTTGGTGATGATGAAATGCAAACTAGATTTCATAGGTAGTTCTTCATACGACCTATTACTTTTGGAAGAAGTTTTGAGTTGGAGAACTTCTCAGCCTTCCCCCAGATTACAAGAGTGTTCGAGTTCCAAGGATGGAACAATTTCTTGAATATTTCTGAAGATGTCTACACCGAAGTTGTTGCCATCTTTTATAGCATCCCCGTACTTGTTGATGAAGACAATACATCTTTGAAGAGCATCATAGGGAGCTTCGAGATCCAAGTGCTTCCCTCTGATCTCACTCACATGACCAATACTCCAAATGAAGGGATTTTATGCAGAGATGGTTCAAGATGGTAAGAGCAGCTTGAAGCCACAGAGGAAGATGTCTCTGAAGTCCTTACTGGAAGAAAAAACATGCAAGTGAGAAATATTCGTACTTCCTCTCTCATCTTGAATGTTAGAGCTATTTACTCTGTTATTCAACACACAGTGCTTCCAAGGATGGGAAACACTGATATCATGATTGAGGTAGACCATATGGTCATGTTTTGCCTCATGACTAGAAGAAGGATTAATTTGGTCAGGTTAATCTTGGACTACATATCCTCTGCTATGGATGATGTTAGAAGAAGTTATGCAGCCTTGCCCTATGGCATGCTCTTAACCCGCGTCTTCCAAAGAGCCTAACTTCCTGTTGAAAGACACAAGAAGGATGAAAAACGCCTTACCACCACCATGAAGACCTTCTCCGTTATAGGTGTGAAATCCCAAGGTTTTGAGAAGGCAGAAAAGAAAAGAAGAAGAAGGAAGAAGAAAAGAAGAAAAAAGAGAAGGAGAAGAAAAGAAAATCAACCAACCTTCAGAAGGATATTTCTAAACCTTCTGAAGAGAGAAAATCCAAGAAAAGGCACGAGAGAGATCTCTCACTTGTTCTTGAGGAAAGAAAAATCAGTAAAAAAAGAGTGCTGAGTACTGAATCCTTCTCCTTCAATGCAAAAGCTGATAACTCAGCCATTGCAGCATAGCCCATGAATGTTGTTGGTCCTGCAACATCTACTCCCTAACTCCCCAGAACAAAGGGGATTGTCATTAAGGAACAGCCTCCTCTAGCTCCTCCAAAGGAAAAACCTAAAGTAGAAGATTCAAAAACAAATGAGAACCCTGAGAAAATCAAGAAGGGGAAGAAAAAGAGAGCCTATGTCAGGAGAACTATGCCGGAAGTTACTCAAGACAGACTGTGAAATGAAGCATGGTTGCAAAGGGAAAAGGGACAAAGCCACTGGAATTGGTAGCTCAGTTAGAAGAACAAGGAGCTCATCAACCTCTTTGGAAGTAGAGCAAGACTTCATTGTCATTGAAAAAGTCAACCCACCTTCTGAAATGAGGACAGTGGTTCTACCTTCTGAAGAACCATCAAGAAGACCAGCACAGCCTTCACTACAAACAGAATCTACTCCAGAAAGATCATAACTCTTGTTCTAGTAGCAGAACCAGAAACTGAAGCGGCTATTGCTGAATCTTAGCCTCTTTCATTGAGCACTCCAATGCCTCATCCAGTTGCTGCCTCTAAACCTCAAGAAGCTCCTGCCACTCTTGTCATAGCTCAGACCTTGCTGCTACTCACCTCCTAACCTAGATTTGACAGAAAAACCTCTTCTACTGTATCTAAGCCCCAACAACACTTAGCAAATAACTCTCAACACATTAAAAAGTTGCTTTCTGAGGAACCTTCTTCTGCTGAAGTGTTTCCTAATGCTATTAATGTTCAGATGGATCTGCTCCTTGCCAATCAACACACAATATTGGCAAATCAAGCTGAACTTCAAGCCCATCAGTAGAGAATGGATCACCGTATGGACAAATTGGAAAACCTTCTTGTGCAAATTCTAAAGAACATTTAGAAAGTAAAGGGCAATCAGTGATGATACTTGAATGATCCCACATCACTCTTTTTGATGATGTCAAATAGGAAGAAGAAGAAAATTTTTAAGAAAGCTCAAGCTGAGGGGGAGCAAAGCATAATAGTATACACTTACGAAGAAGCATGCATGCATACACATGCATTTTCTTTAGTGTTATATCTGTGTTTACAGTTCTGTTTATTTTAGTTAAAAACACTTATTATTATTATTATTTTTTGTTGCAAATACATTCTAGATTCAATATTTATCTATCATATTTTAATTGCTCTAATTGAATATTCTGTTACCTATAACATGTTCTAATACATTAAATTATTGAATGCGCTCTAATATTTCAAATTATTGAATGCTCTAATCCTTATTTAAAACAATCAAGAACTGTCTTGATATTTGATGATTGGATATCTATTCAAATAAAATGCTGTGATCGAGTTAAATACTTATTTGAAGTTTTGAGATAATGTTTGGTTAACTATTCTCTGACCATATGCACCCTAGTTGAGTTATCTGAACTTTTGCTCTAATATATCTAAGTATTGTACTGAGATAAATCTTTAAATTCATATGCCTTCAAGTGACAATATTCAAAACTTTTTTTAAAAAAAAAAAAAATATTACTCTGATATATCTCAATGATGTATTATGATAAAATGATAATCTTTGAATTCATCACTCTTCTAAGAAAGAAGTTTCTTTTCAAACAACAAATCATGTGCTTTCAAAAGGTCTTTTCTGATAACAAAAAGCATTTTTTAAATACTGGTTTGTCATCATAAAAAAAGAGGAGATTGTAGCTCCAATGCCTATCATAAGCTATTCGAGGCTATGAACTGAATTATTTTTTAAGGGTTTTGATGAAAACTAAATTAGAATACAAGCAAATCTTTTTGATCAAGAAAAGGCGAATTCAAATAACAAATTCTTCTATGAGAATGAAATTCAACAAATAGCTTAAGTGCTCAAAAAGCTTTTAAAGCATCATTATCCATAGCTTTATACTATAATTGGAATATATGCTTTGTTTCTCTAGAGCTATTTTGTGTAAATATAGAATGGAAGAATTTCATAAGGATGAAGCTACACTTTAGAAAGGAAAGATGAGCCTAGAAACCTAAGATATGCCAATTCAGAAAGATGATGTAACACCCTACTAATTTAATGTTATGCTTAAGTCATAGCTTGAAATTAAGTAGATTGTGTTACCATGTTAATACTCTGCTTACGTTTCGTTTATCATATCAATTTTTTTTTAACAGAATAAACGGAGCACTATATATAATGAACGTGACAGAGTTTAATAAAAAGCACCACAGAAAAGAATAGTTATAGGAAATATATCATCAATTGTATATATACATATATAAGTTGGAAGCCAAAGCTTTAGTTTATAAATATATGTTCAAAAGCTAAGTGGAATAAAGGAACATCAAATTTTTTGTTGCTAAAAAGTAGAGACGGGAATGACAGGAAACAGCTAAGTATAGTGAGTCCAACTCGGGGTCCTGGTGGAGCTGCAAGTCAGAGAGCTCAATAAATAAAGTGGCCGTTGAGTCCATCACCAGCGTCTGAGAATGAAGCAAAAATGCAAAACGAGGTGAGAATTTAAAGAAATTCTCAGTAGGGCTCACGTACGGTATTTAGCTGACGTCACATTCATTCTCAGTTGCCTCGTTTTTTATTTAATTATGAAAACATGGGATCAAACTGAACTATCCATATTCAAATAAGTTTAAGAAAACGTCTAGTCCGAGGCAAGGTTCAGTTTTACTTAAGACAGAATAAGAAGCAAAGTAAGCTGCTAACAGTAAAACACAGGATAATAAGCAGAATAAATGCACATACGGCAGTAAATAAATATAACAGACAAACTGTAAATAACTTGTAATGACTGTTTAATGTAACCATGTATTTAATGTAATCATGCAAAACTTATTCTTGAACTTTCTTTCATAAACTTTTCCATTCTTCATAAACTTTTCTATTACTTGGTCCCTTGGGAGGTCTTGGCCACTTTAGACTCCTGGGTAATAGTCTGCTTTTTCAGGATCGAGCTCGTTCTTATACAGGAATGCCGGGTTTGCTCTCCCCGACCTCCCCACCGATCTATTCCCCTTTACTTTATTTTGGGGCTGGCCCAAGTGTCATGGAACTTTCATCATAACATAATCTTTAGGTTCCTCATAACATGACTTTCATAGCTTTCTTGAAAATGCACATGCATTTACATGTATATCATAACTCATGCATATACTTTACCGAAATTTCTGTGGCATAACGGAACGTATCCGTTTCCCCATGAATAGTACGAGTACTCAGAGCCAATTTCTCATAGGAATCAACATAGTTCATTCATATTTCAAACATCAATTCATGGCACAATTATTGAAATTAAAACATGGTTGCTGTCTCAATACTTGCATTCAACCTGGTTTTTGTAAATCAGGCCATAATCTCTACTTAACTCATCTGGACCTCAATTTTGGATATGTTAAAGTGTTATGTGTCTATTTTCTAATCTCTTTAGTCCCATCTAATTTTGATAAGTATAACTTAATTTATTTAAGTTTTATCCCAGCCTGCCCTGTGGCTAGCTAGAATTGCACATCTAAAAGTAAAAATCTACTAAAAATCGAAATTGGCTCAAATCATATGAAATTTATCTCGTATTAAAGCTAACAGGACAACCTTTCATTTACAAAAAGTTCCATTCCATTTGACTTAGTAGGGCTCGAGTTATATGCCTCAAAATTTGACCTTCCTGAACTACCCTATTTTGGCTTGGTTTGGACATAGGGCAATTTCTTCGGATCATTGGGAACAAAAGGGATAGTAACAAACTCAGAATTTCTTTGTAAAATGTTCTCCTATATATAAGCTTTCTAACAAAGTTTGTTTCACTCAATTTGGAGTTGTGTAGGGTGAGTTACACCCTTTTCAACTCACACAGCCCGGCTAAATGTCCTAATTCCTAGGCCAAACTTAAAAAATTCATACCTCTCTCAATATTAATCCAATGGCCTTATATGATTATGTATAGAAAGCCTTGAATGTCTAATTTCATAGAAAAATAGTCTCATTGGATTTAACTGACTGTAGGCGGAGCCATACACTCCGCCGTATGGACTGCCGAGGGTTTTTGGTTCTCCAGCCCCTCAGCTCTTCCTAATTTCATCCTTTCTTGCTTCCAATTCGAATTTAATCTCACAAATAGCCACTAAACCAGTCATATATCATCATAATCATTCAATCAGTACATCAAAAATTGAGAAAATAAACCACCACTAGCCATCCAAGATCAAAAAATCAAGACAAGAATTAAACCTCTACCTCTTGTTATGTGATTAGGCTTGAGTTTGGAAATAGAACTTGGTTGAACTTGAAGGTTGGATGGAGTTGGGTGAGTGGAGAAGAGAAAAGAGAGCTGAACAAGGGAGAAGACAGCTTAGAAATGGGGCTGAAGGAGAGAAAGAAATGAGTTATATAAGCTTGAGGTGGTAGTTGGCTTTGTGAGTTTTGATTGGTTGAAATTTTGTGGGTAAAGTTCAGCCATGTCTCCCTCATTTATGACAAAATTGCTCTCCACATCACCTAAAAAGTGGAACTCGCTTCCATTATATCTGAAAATGACATCGGAACTCGTATCTTCTTAAAGTCGGAACACGTCCAAATCTATTCAAAATTTGGAGATGAAATCGGAACTCGGAAATATTGTTTGGTTTATTCGAAACTTGAAAGCAAAGTTGGATGTCGGAAATCATACAGCACCCAATCACCTTAAAATTGAAGTCAAGGACAAGAATGTGAAACCAAACACTTAAACCCGGAAGTCAGGGACATTATGCAAACTTGAATCGATTCTAAGCATAACACCGAAGATCGGGAATCAAAACATTAATGTTGTGCACCAGGAAATCGGAACTTATAGAATCTCGGTACTCCAGAATTAATCTCGGAAGTCTAGGCAAGCTCGGCAACATCAATAGAAATGAAAAGCTTTGGGAATAAACTCGGAGATTGGAACTCGTGTAAATTTTGGGTCGAACTTGGAGACTAACTCAGAGATCCGATCTCGCGTCCATTTCTAGTTGAGCTCAACTCGGATGTCGGATTTTGTGCCCATTCTAACTCGAGCCTAAGGTTGGAACTCGTGTATTATTTGTTTCAAGCATAAGGTCGGAAATCGGAAAATATAGCCAGTCCATTTGAGCCTTGGGGATGAAGTTGGAGGTCGTAGGTCGGGAATTCAACCATTTCGCTGGAGGTTGGAGGTCGGAATTCGCGGACGTTACAGATGACGCTATCCAGAAGAATGATCCTATCTAGAAGGGATATCACCGGAAACATACTGCTCTTATTTGTCATACTTTCAAAACTTCCTCAGCATGCTTCATAGACAAATTCAAAAGGTCAAAAAGATGATTTGACAAAAGGCAGAAGAAGCGCTAACAAGTTTGCAAAGTTGGTATATTAACAAATGACTACTTTTCTATCTTTGCACAAGCTTTGAAGAATGAGGAAAAGGAAAAATTATTGCTTCTCTATCCAGTCTTAGGCTAGCAGTTCAAAGAGAACTTCAAAAGTTAAGAATTGAAAGCTTCAACGGATATATTGTGGATGTCTATAAAAGAGTGGATATCGAAGAAAGAATGTTAGAACGATTGAATATCTTCTTTGCTTGTAGAGCTTCACTATGAACTTTCTCATCCTTCTGAACCTCTAGAAAGTTACTCTTTGTAACTTTTGCTAAATAGAAAATCTTCTCTTCTGCTTTGTATTTGATAAGATTCTCTTTTTGAGAATTTAGAGAAGTAACACACATTGAAATAACATTGTTTATCCTCTGTAAAGAGAGTTAGTGTGAGTATTCACAAACTATTTTTTAAGTCTCAAAACTTGTACATAGACGCAGTAGTGGTCAGACAAAGCTTGGTGAAGCTAGGATAAAGAATACTCGAGTTAAAGCTTGGAGAGGCTTGAGAAAAACTACTCTTATGTAAGAAGCTTGGAGAAGATTGAACAAAGAATACTCAAATTTATATAAAATCTCAACAAAGTGTTGGGGACTGGAAGTAGGCAAGTGGTTGGCCGAACTAGTATAAAAATTTCTTGTGTAGTTCTTCTATACCTACTTAGCTTTCTAACTTGATTGAATAAGTTATTCTCTCTAGGTGTTTTATTTCAATCTGTTCATCAATTTAAATAATTATGAACATATGCGCCTTCTTTAACTACACAAAGCTTCTGCAATCCAAGTCTAGGACTTGAGATAGATTTTCAAACTAAAATTTTCAGGTTACATTTAAGTTTGAAACAGCACGATTCAACCCCCCTTCTCGTGTTATCTCTTCCAGCAACAATTCTATGTTAGTGCTAAAAGGTTAATGTATTAGATTGATTCTGATGTCTTGACTGACTATCTAATTCAAAAAGCACTATTCATGAGAAAGCAGATTTGATCCATTATGCTGTTGATATTCCAGCAAAACTTATGTACATAACATATCATGCCTGTAAATACATATGTTATCCAAGTTCATTATTCGTGAATGCATGAACTATGAGACACATAGTGTGATACATATACATAAATGCACAAAGCGTCTGCATGCATGATAAAGTATGGAAAAGAAAAGATAATAAGAACTTGCAAAGGGAACATATCGAGTATCTGCCTTGCAATGGGCTAGGGCAGTACTGTCTAAGGCTTGGGTCAGCCCCTGACCAAATTTAAAGAGAATAGATTGATGTAAGGGTTAGGGAAAGTAAACTCGTCACTCATGTATAGGGGCAAGCTTGGACTTGAGCAGCAGGCTATTACGCTGGGATAAGAGAGGCCATTTACCTCCGAGAGACTAAGTACATAAAAGCAAGATGCAAGTAAAGGAAAGATAAGTAAAGAATGCATCCTACGAATGGCGATATGTAATGCCTAGGTGTGCCAAGAAAAGAAAGTAAAGAAAGTTAAAGAAAGATAAGTGCACTCACATCAAAAAGTCATTTGCATTCATTCACACGTGTTATTCAATTGTTCCTTATTTTATTATGAATCACTTCATCTTATTCAAATGTCCTTCATATTGTTATGTCAATATTTGAATTCTTTCTCTGTTTAATAAGTGTATGAATAAAATGAACTCTGCTTAGGATAATATATTTTCAAACTATAAAACTAGAAAGTTTATATAACATGTTCACCTATTTCATAATAAACCAAAACAGTTGGAGATAATAATGATGATACGGTATGTGGTAGTCTAAGGAATCCTACTAAGAATTTATAATTCTCACTCCTATTTGTATTTCCGTGTAATCTCCAGATATCTCGAGAAAGTTAAAAGATACCATACTAGGTGGAGTTTGGAAAAATGAAAATGGCCAAAGAGCACTGTCATATAAAGTCCATTAGAGTAACACTAACAACTCTTGAGTGTGGTACTATGACTTAAGCATAGTACTGTACTTGGGAGGGTGTGACATCTCCAAATTTTCAAGGCGAACACCGCAGTTGCCAACTCCAAGTCATGAATAGGGTAATTCACCTCATAGGACTTCAACTATCTAGAGGTATAAGCAACTACATTTTGATCTTGCATTAGTACACACCCTAAACCTTTCATCGAGGCATCAAAATAAACTTCGAAGGGTCCATTAGGGTTGGTAATGCTAACACGGGTGTGGTAGTGAACTTTTCTTTTAATTCTTGGAAATTACTAGTTAGCTTGGTAAGGGGTAAGGGTATCTGGGAGAAACCTCTTATGAACCTCTGATAATGTCTTGCCAACCTTGGAAAACTCCTAATTTCTATCACTGTGATTGGCCTTTCCTACTACTTTATCACTGCTTCTACCTTGTTAAGGTCTATGAAAATCACTACTTGCATATTACGTGGCCCAAAAACTTGGCTTCCTTCAACCAAAACTAGCATTTGCACAATTTAGCGTACGACTTTCTTTCCCTCAGTATGCCTAACAATATCCTAAGATGTGTCCTCTATCTTTGAATAGATGAGAACATCATATATGAAAACGACCACAAACTTCTTTAGATATGGTCTAAAAATTTGGCTCATATAGTCCATGAACACTGCAGGATGTTAATTAACCCAAAAGACATCATGATGTACTCATAATATCCATAGCGGGTTCTAAAAGCTGTCTTAGTAATGTCCTCATTTTTTAGCCTAATTTGATAGTATCCTGATCTCAAGTTGATCTTGGAAAATACCATCGCTCCTCGCAACTGGTCCATGAGATCATCAATTTTTGGCAAATGATTTTTTTTCTTGACTCACTTTGTTCCATTGTCAATAATCCATGCATAAACTCATGTTGTTGTCTTTCTTCTTCACAAATAAAACAAGGGCTCCTCACTATGAGGCACTTAGTCTGATGAAGTTCTTCCCTAATGGTTCCTCTATCTATTTCTTTAGTTCGGCTAATTCCAAAGGTGACATCCTGTAGGGTTCTATTGATATTGGTCTCTTCTTAGGCACCAATTCAATGGAGAATTCTATCTCTCTTTGGAGTAAACTTAGGTATATCCTCAGGGAATACATCCAAAAATTCCCTAACTATGGGTATCTTAGCTAAAACTTGGTCCAACTCCGTTTCATTTGTCAAGAGGAGAATGTACTCCTGATCTTTAGTCCTACAACATTTAGACACTAAGGAATTTAAATAGAGGCATATTGAGGTTACTGGCTTAGTAGGTAGAGTCGAGGGAAACACTACAAACTTTTCTAAATACTTTAACATGACATGATTGGCTGAAAACCAATCCATGCCTAAGATCACATCTAATCTAGACAAGGAAAGATAAATTAAATCAGCTATGAAGGGTCTATTACCGATTTGAAAGGAACACACTATACAAACTTGACTAGTCCTTACAGGTTTATTAGTAGGAGTAGAAACAAGTAAATCAAAAGGTAATGTAGATATTAGCAATCCTAATTTAGCTGCACAGTTGTGAGAAACAAAAGAATGTATAGCGCCTGAATCATATAATATAGTTAAAGTATTACAATTTATTCTACACTCACCGCAAATTAGATCTGCATATTGGGTCATCTCTTTAGCATTTAGAGTGAAGACTCTCCCTTAGTGCTGGGGCCCATGGGCAGGTTGTTGACCTTTGCTCAGGCAGTCTCTAGCCATGTATCTCAGTTCCTCGCAAGCACATGTTCTTCCCGGCCAGACAAGGCCTTCCCTTATGCCTTTTCTCGCACTTGGGGCATTGTTGTTTTGCAGGCATCCTCTATGGCTGCTTGCCTTTAAACCCTCCTGCTTAGTGTGGTTTCCTTGACTACTAGGGTTGATACGTGAATTTCTAGCCTTGGGGTAGCAGTTTCTTCTTATAAGCTTCAGACTTGGCCACAGCGAGTTTCTAATTATAATCCTCCACCAAACGACTTTTGTTCACTAGCACAACATAGTTTTAGATTTCCGTCAGCCCCACAGACACTAAGATATCCTTTCTTGGTCCTCCTTTGAACTTGATGCACTTCCAATTTTTATCAGGGTTGTGCTAATGGATGGTAGAGAATTTGCAGAACTCTTTGAACTTAGTAACATATTTGGAGATGCTCATGTTTCCTTGCTGAATCTTCATGAATTCCAGCTCTTTGGCATTTCTTATTGACATAGAGAAATATTTCTCATAGCACGCGCCCTTGAAAACCTCCTAATTTATGAAAGTTTGGGCCTCCTACAGCAATTGCTTGGTGCCTACCCACCAGAATTTTGCATCTGCTTCAAGCATCGCTACCTTTTACTAGTCAGTGCAAGATAAGATAGAGAAAACCTTCTCAATCGCCTTTACCCACTCATCAGTTTTGTCTGAGTTGAAGCTTCCACGAAAACTCAAGGGGTTTGCCTTCTTAAACTCAGAGAACTTTAAGTACTTCCGGTTCACCCCAGTCCTTCTAGCATTCATTCCAGGATTCTCTTTTTAGCTTGTCTATCATGCGATTCACAATAGTAACTTGATCCCTCATGGCAAAAGCCATGGCACTAAAGGTTTGCGTCACATCTGCCTCTTCTTCAGGGGCAAGTTCTTGTCATAGTCGTCCATGCTTGCCGGTAGCCATTAGTTCCTAGTCACACAAAATAAAAGATATTGAGTTGATCAAGTTCAATACTAAGCTAAGCATGATGGCAACTAAGTGCATCCACAACAATTAGTCATGCCTATAAAATTCCTACATCTTATCCCAAGCATATAAGACCCGATGCATGACATTACGTTAAACACTTATAAAACATGCCACAAGCATAGTCAGTCCAGCCCTCAAACTTGGATAGGACGAATTGCTCTAATACCAAAATGTAATACTCTAATAATATCACACTATGCTTAAGTCATATTTGTTTACTAGTTGTTACAGCCAAACTTGTGGAATATTTGTAGTTATAAAATATGTCGGTTAACAAAATAGTGTATATACATTTTTTTTAAATAATAATTTCTAAAACTGAGCCTTCTAGCACTTATAATCGATAATATCATTATGATATACAATACTAGAATTCATAGTTTAATTCACATTATAATAATTGAGAATATAGCAACACTATAAGTTACATGGATAACTATGCATTCATATATTTATAGAAATAAGTACTGGGTGTACATATTTACAGAACAATATATCAAAAATACCCAAACAAGTCAAATTAGCAAGATCTTAGGCCAATCTAAACAAAATATGTATAATCATCCAAAAGAAAGTAAACCAACATAAGAGTCCCTATAATATCCACCTGATCACTACCCAAGCATGCATGAAGTACTATGGCACTCAAAATATACAATTTTTAAACCATAGTTAAGGCATTCCAATGCAGACATGCACTCACTAGCTAAAGGCATAAGTATCTACATAGCAAAAAGTCTAGCAACACTATCAACCCAAGCTTACGAAGTATGAAACCTGTTCTCCAACACAGGCTCCTCAAAATCCTCCTCCATCTGCATCTCAAGCAGAA
The DNA here is from genome assembly GCA_031439585.1 of Pterocarpus macrocarpus. Classification (NCBI taxonomy): domain Eukaryota; kingdom Viridiplantae; phylum Streptophyta; class Magnoliopsida; order Fabales; family Fabaceae; genus Pterocarpus; species Pterocarpus macrocarpus. Next base: position 33,344,170 of record CM062515.1, read on the forward strand.
ACTCCATGTCGATAAAGGAAGAGTTGGACCCAGCTACATGCAGGACCGCGTAAGGCAAACTCTTCTCGGAAGGGTCAGTCTCCATCGAAGAGGTAGAGGGAAAAGCTTCGGGAAGTATGGCGGGTGAGTGAGACACAGGGGAAATCAACATACGGAAGGCGAGGGTCAAAGTACTAGCTAACTATCGAAATATTGAATGGGTGATGGAAGAAAATGTATAGCCTAAAGCTAACACAAGCTATGAGACCCAGTAAGTCTAGAGAGGATCATAGTGCCAGGCCCACTCAAGCGCCTCCAAGAAGATCACCGCAGTCACCATCTACTACATTTGAGGATGACACAGGAACACACATGGATAAGAAATAAAGTATTTCTCAGTAGGCATTCCTAACTAAACACACAATTGACATTGTCATTGCCTCAGCTACTTTGGATTATTTAATAAAATCGGTGAACGGATATAAAATGAATAAAGATTCCTTTTAATAACTTTTGAAAACATAACTCTGAAGTGGGTCCATTTTATTCATTCACTTAAATCAAGACACTCAAATATAATAATATTAATAACAAATTGAAACATCACTCTAATGCCAACATGTAATGAATGCCATGAAAAACTTGCAATGCATGCCTATGCTCTTTATTCCTTTGCAATTAAGGCTATCTTTTAGCACGTGCTCTTAATTATTACATGCCCTTGGATAAACTTTCCTAGGATGTGAGCTCACTCTGTGACCGCCGTCACATAGTACAATCTAAATCAAACTATGGCTAATAGAGGGATCTACCTCTACAAATGGAGGGATCTATCCAGCTACGTGCCTCCAAAGTAGAAGGGTATCTTTGTGGTTCACCTTCCCTTACCAAAGGATTATACCCGATTATCTTGTTTGTGCAATTCAGTTTCCCTTACCAAAGGATCATTTCCAAGTCTTAATTACAGAATTTGTGCATTACTTTAACATGTAATATTCTTTAAAATAAAGTTCATGACTTATGGCACAATCTTCTCTAATCTCATGCATTTATGCATTATGATGCAACTTCTAAAAACTTTTTGGCAAAGATCTGACAACATAATGGCGATACTGGGAGAAATCCAAAAATTGAAAACACTAATAGACAATTAGCAAATTCCCAATCATAATCATAAAATCAATAACTACTCATCATTTCATAATTCCAACACATCTTTTACTACAAATACGATCATCATCATCATCATAAGTCATAAATAAAGCAATCAAGGTAAAATCATCAAGATACCAAGAGTCAAGAGTAGAATGCATACCTTGGTTTACATTCTTTGGCCTTATTGGCCATAAACAAACATTCCCAAACATTTCAATTTCAAGTGATTTCCCACCATCATATTCGCTTTATATTCAAATATATATGAAACATAATGCTTTTCTCAAGAACTCTTGGTTTCAAGATTAGAGTTTTGTTTAAAGGAAATTATTTTCACCTTATTAATGCTTTAATCACAATTAAATCTAGATTCCAAGTATTTTGACCCATGATAAGGAAATAGTCTAATACCCTTATTTTTCAAATCTTGGTAACACCCCTTTTTTCTTGCTATTCACACTTTTAAACCAACTTTAAACCTTCTTAAACTTACCCCACATGAATATATATGGTCCAAGGCATTTAAATTTATCATAATAACTCTAAATACTCAATGAAAACATGGTTTTGGTTATCCTCTAAGTACATGGCCGAAAATAGCTTTAATAGCTAGGAAACTTGGCTAATTAACACCCAATTCTCCAATAATTCACCTTAAACCAATTCCAACCATTCAAAGACATTTCTAAGGTCTATATAAGCTAAATAATCAAGCCCAAAAACATTTTTGCTATCCATTGAGGGATAGGAACCGAAATTCACCCTTGTAGTGGCTCAACGGAATTAGTTTAGGTCCAAAATTGTTGATGCTTATTCTTTCCCCAACCAACTACTCAAGGACAATTTTAGCATCCACATATCATATATTTTATTGGGTAAAACTAGTTTGCATTTATTCCTTCGACATGATAATTAATTTTCCATTTTTTCTAAGTTGCTAGTGTAGAATTTTAACTACCCTTTTGTGATAAAACCTAAGATAAGGATTCTAACAAGTTTATAGCCATAACCACACTTATATTTAGGGTCAACTAAGTTATTCAAACCTATAAGAACTTCAATCTCACATTGATTCTTAGGGTCTTAAGCCTTGACCCCAAAATCCTACTCTAGCTAGTTTATGTTGTAACGTCCAATTTTCGACTTCCGACCTCGTCAATGAATTTTCAAAAATTTCCGATTTCCGATCTTACTAAGGCTCAAATGGATTGGCTTGGATTTTTCCGATTTCCGACCTTATGGTGAATTAGAATGTATACGATATCCGACTTCCGAGTTTATCTGAATTGGTCTCCAAGTTCGGCCAAATTTTCCCGACTTCTGAATTCGAGACTATTCCCAAGAGCTTTTCATTTCTATGATTTTTCCGATTTCCGAGATTAAGTTTTGAGTTCCGATCTCGAGTTTATTAGCAAGAGCATATCATCCTTCTAATTTCCCGAGTTCTGAGATCGAGTTGGAGTGCCGAGATCCTATAAGTTCCGATTTCTTGGTACACAAGATTAATGTTTTGAATCTCGATATCCGGTGTTATCCTTAGAATCAATTCGAGTTTACTGACTCGCGCGTCGTAACACGAGCAAATTAAACCGAATAGCGACTATAGTATAGTAGCCAACTCGGATCGTTTCCCAAAGATGAACACACTATTTGATCAGAAAATTCAGGGGGGTTTTTATAACAAACACTTAAAATGCAATATTGAATTCCAAAGCAAACAGAAAACAAAAAGGCTAAACCGAATTAAAATTCTAATCCAAGACACACAAGAAGGAAACAATCAACACTCAATCATTGGATTCAAATATACATGCACACTCCAATTCGATGATTAATTTTAGATTCAATTGAAACCTCAAATCAAACCTAGCATTCACATGAAAATCTCCATGCATTCAACTAATCACTCAAGCAATTCGGTTTAGAGACCTCTAAAACCGAATTGATTTTGGATTATCTTCCAAACTAATGCTCTAATCTCATATTCAAATCCGAAATATGAATCACACTCTTGAACAATCGAATCACATATATCAACCGAATTATACATGATTTGATTGACTCTTAATCAACATGCATGAATGAAAACCTCCAATTCAATTACGAGATTAAGAAGAAGAGAAGAGGAGTGAAACCGAAATTGGAATTTCCCTGTCTTGATGCACCAATCCTCAAGAGCTTGAATGCTTCTCTTGATGCCTTGGATCAGAGGAGGATCACCCCTCCATTAATGGAGGAAAACGCAAAAGAGAGAGAGAGAGAGTTTTTCTTATTTAATAAAACTCAAAATTACAAAATGAGCAGATGGGTCCCTGAAGCATAATCAGAATTTCTATATATACCTCTAATTAAAAGTCACTAATTACTTAATTAAAATAATCCTCTTTTCCTAAGCTAAATTTGGATAGCTCATTTGCCCAATTTGGATGCTTAGAGAGAAAGTTGTGCCCAAAACAAGTTGAGTGGGCTCTCTTAGACTCAGTAGCGACTTCCAACACGTTTTTGGGCCTCATAACGGTTCTTCTTGGCTTAGTGCTCTGAACATAAAATGAAGCCCTGGATGTTAGCTTTCCAATGCCACCGGAATGGGCTCAATTGAGTCCCTGTAGCCCAAGATATAGTCCAATCATTGAAGGCTGCTTAGAAACCGCGCCCAAACGCTTCAGTTCAGTTCCGAGCCCAATTTCGGCTTTAAGATCTCAGAATTAGCCCTTGCCCTCTTCATAGAAATTGTAGCTCTATCTCTTAGCTTTCCTACAAATCAAGAAGCGTAATAAAATGAAGTATAGAGCTCAAGATATGATCTGAACACTGAAGTAGGTCAAAATAACCGAAATGCTGCAAAAATTAACTAAGTCTCACTAAGATCCAAAAAAAGGAAAATGATCTAAACTCAACCAATTAAGCACAAAGGAGGATTAATGAGACAAGTATGAAGGATAAAAATAGTATAAAAATCCAATTCATCATTTACATATGTCTCTCGACTTCCGAGTTCGAGTGTTTTGGTTTCGTCTTCTGGCCCTTGATTGTACCTTACGATTCTGACGTCCGACTTTACTTTCGAGTTTTGAATAAACCAGGACAATTATTCCAAGTTCCGACTTATTCATGGACGAATTCTGACTTTAGGAATTACACGAGTTCCGATGTCATGTTCAGATACGCTGGAAGCGAGTTTCACTTCTCAGGCGATGTGGAGAGCAATTTTGTCACAAAAGAGGAAGACATAGACAAACTTTGCCCACAGAAATTTCACCCAATCAAAGCCACTCATTCTAACTACCACTTCAAATCATTGCTTATATATTTCCCTCCTACCTCTTCAGCTCATTCCTTACGTTGCCCTCTCTTCCTCACTTCAGCCCTCTTTTCTTTTCTCCACTCACCCACTCCATCCAGCCTTCAAGATCAACCAAGCCCTATTTCCAAACTCAAGCAAGAGGTAGAGGTTTTAATTTTTGTCTTGATTTTTCTGATTCTTGGATGATTATTGGTAGTTTAATTCTTCAATTCTGATATATTGACTGAGTGATAATGATGAATTATGGCTGGTTTATTGGCTGTTTGTGAGATTAAAATTGAATTGGAAATAAGAAAGGATGAAGATATGAAGAAGTTGAGAGGCTAGAAAACTCAAAACCCTCGGCAGTCCATACGGCGGAGTGTACAGCTCCGCCTCCCGCCGTTTAAAATTGATGAAACCATTTTTATGTGAAACTAGACACCTAGGGCTTTCTATACATATATCATATAAGGCTATTAGATTAATATTGAGAGAGATATGAATTTTTGAAATTCGACCTAGGGATCAGGACATCCACCCGGGTAGTATGGGTTGAAAAGGGTGTAACTCACCCTATACAACTCCAAATTGAGTGAAACTAATTTTGTTGGAAAGCTTACACATAGGAGAACATCATATAAAGAAATTCGAGTTTGTTACCATCCTAGTTATTCCCAGTGATTTGAAAAATTTACCCAATGTCTAAACCAAGCCAAAATAGGGTAGTTCAGGAAGGTTAAGTTTCGGGGCTTATAAATCGAGCCCTACTAAGGAAAATGCAATGGAACTCTTTGCATAGGAAAGTTTGTCATGTTAGCTTTGATAAGAGACCAATTTTGTATGATTTGAGTCAATTTTCGATTTTTAGTAGATTTTTACTTTTAGGTGTCTGATTCTGGTTAGCCACTGGGTAGGCTGGGATAAAAGCTAAATATCTTGAGCTATAGATATTAGAATTAGATGGGACCAAAGAGGTTAGAAAGTAGACACATAATACTTTAACATATTCAAAATTCAGGTCCAAATGAGTTAAGTGGAAATTATGGCATGATTTACAAAAACCGGGTTGAATGATTTATGTTGAGGCTGTAACTCTACCTATGGAGACTAATGCTTCTATGAGTTCAATGATGAATTGTGCATGCAACATTGTGACTTATATGAGAAAATAATATTTTGATGTACTGGCACTATTCATGGGGAAGCAGACACGTTCCGTTATGCCGCCGAGATTTCAGTAAAGTATATGCATAAGTTATGATATACATATAGTGGCATGTGCATTTATCAAGAGAGCTTTGGAAGTTTTGTTATGATGAAAGTTCCATGATATTTGGGCCAGCCCCGGATAAACAAAGTTAAGGGGAATAGATCGGTGGGGACGTCGGGGAAAGTAAACCTGGCAATCCCTCTATAGGAATGAACTCGATCCTAAAAAGCAGACTATTACCCAGGAGTCTAGAATGGCCAAGAACTCCTAAGGGACCAAGTAATGGAAAAAAAAAGTTTATGAGGAATGAAAAAGTTTATGAAGAAAGACTCAAGAGCAAGTTTCCATAATTGCATTAAATGCATAATCATATTGAATGGTCATTATAAGTCATTTACAATTTGTTTATTAAATTCATTTACTGCTGTATGCTCATTATTCGGTTTATTGTTGATATCAATTTATTTTGTCCCTTATGTTGTCTTAAGTAAAACACTAGACCTTTTTCTCAACCTTATTAAATATGAATAGTTAAGTTCAATCTCATGTTTTTATAATTAAATAAAACCCAAGGCAACTGAGAATGAATGCGATGTCAACTAAATGTCAAACACAAACCCTACTGAGAATTTCTTCAAATTCTCACCTCGTTTTGCACTTCCGCCTCATTTTCAAACAGGGATGATGGACACAACAGCTACCCTTTTTATTGAGGTTCCAAACTTGCAGCTCCACCATGACCCTGTAGTAGGCTCGCTGTATATAGCCGGCTTTTGCCAGTTCTGCCTTTATCTTTTTAGTGATAGGGATTTTACCGTCCCTTTACACCACCCTACTTTTGACCCTGCGACCCCTTACTTTGAGGTCCCGCTATATGTGGCACACCCCCCGCCAGCACCTCCTGCACCCGCAGCACCTGTAGCTCCTGCCGATCCTGTGCCAGAGTCACCTCCGCAGGTAGTACCTGACATTTCACTCAGCTCCAAGAGCAACCCTTCAGAGGCCACCGGCTCATCATCCTCCTCCTCCTCAGGACCCAGTACCGACTACTCGCCAGCCGGGCCTGATATGGCCAACGGCTACCTGACTGAGTAGGTCAGCCACGGGCAGTATTGTATAGCATGACCCTCTTTTGGCAGCATACAGCTTCGGGTCATAGACACTTGTGGTAGGCTTTTGAAATGTCCTCTGAGGACCACATAGGATCAGGTTGACTGACATGGGCCTTATGTCTTTTTGGTACACGGCCCCACTTATGTATCCTATTTTGAGACTTGTACATAAACCGAGACAGTGGCTTCTTACATATATATGTATACATATTTACCGTTGACAGCATATATATATTATTGCTCTTATCTTTTCCGTTGCGATAGATTAAATTCTGCCACATTCATTATACAGAGTTCCATTTCCTATGTTATAAAAAAAAAAAAGAATGTAAATGGAGCATTAACACAGTAACACAATTTACTTAATTTCATGCTATGACTTAAGCATAACATTAAATTAGTAGGGTGTTACATATGCTGTAACTTGATTAATTACTTTCCTAAGAGTTTCACCTCACAAAATCCATTTTAGAACACTCAAGACTAACATAAGCTAAGTCTAAGCTTTAAACATACCACTATGTTTAACTCTTTAAATCTTGGAATAGTAACCCTCAATCCTAGAGCACATATTTCTTCAAGAAACATAACCTCTGATGTTTGATATCCTTACCTCTTTTTCCTAGTTTGAAAACCCTTCTAGATTTGAGTTACAACATTCAAGAACCACCACTTCAAGTGAAAAATCTCTTCCTTGCTTAGATGATGCAACTACGGCCTTCAAGGAGAGAGGAAGAGAAGATTTTGCTTCTTGGTTGATGAAGAAGAAAGGAAATGAGGAGAAGAAGAAGAGATTTTGAGGGAGATATGTGAAGTTTGTGGTGGTTGAAAAGAGAAAATGGAGAGGGTTTTCAGGAAAGGGCTGCCATGGGTTTGAGAGAATGTGAGGGAGAGTGTGTTGTGTTTTGAGTTATATTTAGAGAGAGTTTGGGAGTTTTAAGTGATATTAGTGTTAGTAGGTGTTTAAAATCTAGCCTTTAGATCAAAGACAAGACTTGTAGCTTGATCCAAGCCTTTAATTAAAAGGTTTGAAATGATAGTTATTACTTCATAGCGCTCATTGGCATGTTGTGACATGACATGGATACTCTATTATACTTAAAATCCTTAAACTAAATAGTTAAAAGATCTTTGAAAAGCTCTAATAGAAATTCTAAACTGTTTTGGAATATTTTCACTAGAAACATAATTTATTAAATTTCCATCCCAGATAGGATTTTAACTATGCAATTTAATCCGTTATCTTATTTTGTTTCTCCATTTAATTTTTATTAATTGCATTCAAGTAAATAAATTTTTCTGCCAGATTTTATTTAAAATTTATGGTCTATAAATAATCTAATTTAAATTTAGATTTATTTTATTCCTTAATGACTTATACAGTATTATTTATTTAATTGGTAACGCAAAGTTACAATTGCAGAAAAATCGAGGATGTTTTAGTCTGTACACTTGATAGATTCACTTATATGAGTGTCGAGGTAGGGCAGTCTCTATGAGAGCTTGGGCAAACTTTCTAAAGCCATTCATGAAACCTAAGTATTAGTGTAAAGCCAAAATACACCATATCACATTGAACAACTTTGAATGAGAAGATGGCGTGAGTAATGACATCACTGAGTCACAAGTAGAATGAAGGTTCATAGAGATTCTAATCTCGTCAGTATTAATGAGTCATATTTCTTTTACTCTATTTACTAATTCATAGTACAAAAAATACTACTTCCTTTGTCCAAAAATAATTGTGAATTTGACAAAATAGGTACATTCTAAAATAAGTGTATGTTAAAAGAACCCCTTTTGTGGTAAAGGGGTTCTTTTCATATCAAAGACATTAGCCAAACCATTCTTTCTCAATGTGTAAAATATTATTAGCTAAATGTTAATTCCTTGAGCATTTCAAGAGAGTTCTTCCTATAATCTTGCTAATTTTAGTGCAAAGTTAATGAAAAGTGGCTGTTATATTTTAAAGAGTATTATTTGTGAAGAGCATATGCACCAAATAAGTCCAATATTTTATACACCTAATATATATTTTTCTATCTTATGATGGCAAAATACTCTTAAGTTTAGTGTTTTATATACCTCGATGATCCTGATAAGCAATTTTATTTTATTTCTTTTATTATTAGTTACTTTAGAATTCTTGTTATCAATTGTTTTTATAATTTAAAAATAATTTTATTTTTAGTTATTTATTATTTCTGGTATTTTAATTTATTTTTCCAACAAAGGTTAGGGTGATTGTTATGGTACATCTTATAATTATATGATGATATCTAAATATACTATGATGTGAAATATTTTTATTAGTTTATTTGCATTTGCTAGTATTATAATATCTGAAAATTTTTAAATGCCCGTTTTACATTATTAATTGAATTATTCAATTAATTTGCATGAACAAGGTTAATTAGAGGCAATTAAAAGCTAATTAGAAATTAATTAGATGTTAATTAGAGAGATTTGGATTAGAAACAATTAGAATATCAATATAAAAAGTCTCACAAAATTTTTCAATCGTTTTGCTGATTTGAAGGGAAATCAATATTTTAAATTGCCAGAACAGAATCAATAAAATTATACACGCAAATCCCTAAATCTAATGGCTGAAAACTCAGCCATATAGCTCACTAAAGGTGGCGTAAACTAGCCACAAAGAGTGAGGAGAGTTAGTTGAATTTTCAGCCACACACTCTCCACCAATGAAAACAATCCTCCTAACTATCCCCCCATGATTTTACATGATAATTCTCCTTTCTAACCCAAGCAACATTCGACCTTCTCTCTCTTGTAGAACTCTCATCATTTTCTCTCATCTTTCTTCCTCCTCACTTCACTTCTATTCCATTTTCAAGCTCCAAGCAACCCCAACATAAAAAATCTTCATCTAGTCAAGCTATCTTTCAATCTATAGGTAGGATTCAACTCTTTTATTTGATTTTCTTCAGAATTGGATCTGCTGTGAAACTCATTTAGATGCATGTATTTGATATTATTATGAGTTTACATGAAGGTTTATGATTGGATTATTATACATAAATTAAGTTTTGAATAATTATCTAGTGAAAGAAGCAAATAGAATGGATTAGGTTAAGAAACTTTATGGTATCTGTATCTTCGGGGTGTACAGCTCCACCTACAGTCACTGAAATTCAATGAAATTTTTTTATATAAAACTAGACACATAGGGCTTTCCAATCATATAAATTAAGATCATTGGATTAGTATTGAGTGAGATATGAATTTTTGAAGTTGACCATAGGATTCTAACCTTGATTCTAAGCAGACAAAATTTCGAGGGGCATAAATTGCCCTATACTCCTTCAAATTGAGTGAAACTAATTTTGTTAGAAAGTTAAGACATAGGATATACCATTAAAATTTCATAATCAAATTTGATCCCTGTTGTTCCCAGTAATTCTTGAAAATTGCCCCAAGTCCTAACCATGCTAGAATAGGGTAGTGCAGGTTAGTCAAATTTGAGAGATCATAACTCGAGCTCTACTTACTCAAATGAAGTGAAACTTGTTTGAAATGAAAGTTAGTTTAGTTAGCTTTCAGTTACTATAAGTTTAGTATAATTCCAACCAAGTTTCTATTTTTAGTAAATTTTTACTTTTCAGAGTATAAATCAGCCTAGTAACAGGACAGACCTAAGTAAAATGTTAATAACTTGAGTTATATATAATAGAATCAAAGAGGTTAGAAACTAGACAATTAAACTTTAACATATAAATTTAGGTCTAAATGAATTGAACAGAACTTATGGCTGAATTTACAAAATCAGGTAGAATTGAAAGGAAATGGCAGAAGTCTAATTCAAGCTTAAGGTTATGAAACTTGTTTGATTATTATGAGATTGATATATTGCATTGATTTTCTGTATGAATGACTGCCTAGCTATTTGGCACTATTTATTGGAAAGTGGACTTGCTCTGTTATGCTGCCAAAATTTCAGAATATGTGAACATTAACCATGTTTAAATGTTATGTCTATGAATGCATGTCATGCAAGTATGAATGTTTGAAATCCAGTTACGGAATAGGTACATGAACCCTCTCATACTTACTTATACATGACTTTATGAATACATAAGCATATGAATCATGAAAGAATATATCGGACAAGATGTGGGTCCCTTTACCTGGAGATAACTATTTGGGTCCCTTCTGGTGAAACAACTAAAACTATTGGATTCCTCTATATTGGAGGCAATTGACCAGCTGAGTTCCTCCAATTTAAAGGCACGTAGTTTCCCTTGAGGGTTAGTACTGTATGACAACGGTCATGAATTGAGTTCGCTCCTAGATCAGGCTACCTAAGGGAAGCAAAGATTAAAGACAAAGACATATGCATGCAAACACCCGAGATACAATGATACGTAATACCTAGGTGTGTTAAGCAAAGAAAGTAAAGGACGCATAAAAGTATATGCATGATCTTATGATGAGCATACTGCATATACACAAGTTATGGTTTCATCATCCTTGTTATGATCATTATTATGAAATTGCTCTCGATTTGCTGTACTTATGCTTCGAATTCTTACTCTGTTTAACAAGTACATGAATAAAATTAATTCTGCTTCGGACCATATATTTTCAAACTATAAAACTGAACAGTTCATATAATATGTTCACCTTTTTTTTTTAAATAAATCGAAGCAGCTAGAGATAATAACGATGACACGGTATATGGTAGTTAAACGAATCCTACTAAGAATTTGTAATTCCCACTCTTATGTAGATTTCCGTGTTATTTCCAGACAGTTCAAGAAATATCAAAGGCGATTACCATAGGCAAAGTTGACTAGAGATATTAAAGACGATCGAAGAACACTATCGTACAAGGTCCGTTGAAGTAACAGTAATAACTCCTATGTATGGTCTTATAAGTTAAGCATAGTACTATACTTAGGAGGGTGTTACAAGTATCCAAACAACTTATTTAATTTATATATTTAATAAATGAGTTGTTGAATTTTTCATTTGTAATATGGAAAAGTGGCTACTATCACTTCTAAATATCTATAGTCACATTATCTTAATTTCAAAGAATACAGATGACATGAAAAGAAAAAAAGTTAAAGGGTTGATATTAACAAATTTTCTGATATTATATATTTATTTTTTTAATTATATAAACACAAGATGTTAAAATATTAGGTATGTGTATTAAGTATTATGATTCGTTTGTTTGTCCTTATTTCTATTTATTCTGATTGATTATGTTTCTAAAATAATAAGTACTATATTATTTAGATAATTATTATATTAATAAAAATTTAAAAAATATTTATTATTTAAAATTTTTTAACACTAAATAAAATTATATAATAAAAAGTTCTTATAGTATTTAATGACTACATAAAAATAAAAACAAAATTAAAATGTTAAGAATATTAAATGGAACATTAATTAAATTACAATAATAAAAATAAAACTAGTATTTAGAATTAATAATTATACTAAAATATTATTTTAATTAAAAAAGAATGTAAAAGGTATTTTAAGAAAATAAAAAGGAAAGTTATTTGAAAATAAAGTGTCAACAAATCTTTAAAAGTAATAGTAATCACTCTCCCATATTACAAATAAAAGATTTAATAATCTCATTCATTCAATATATACATGAAATAAGCTGATTAAATGCTGACATATATAAATAAATCAATAAAAATATATCACGTCGTGGTATGTTTAGGTATCCTCCAATTATAAGATGTACAGTCAAAGCAATCACCCCTTCAATATTTAAGGTTGTGATGGTGACTTTTATATTATCTCAAAAAAGAAAAGCAAAGCCACCATTTTTTATTAAAAGTTATATAGAAAAATTATGATATCGAGAGTTTTTGTTGTGTTGTAGGTTAAATGTGTGTGATTACTACATACTTTTCAAAAAAATTATGTCCCATCACACGCTTTCAACTTACACTGAAACAAAATTTCCTAGGGTTGTAATTTTTCTTAATATTAAAATGTAATTTTTCTATTCTAAGTTGCCTGCTTTAACTATCTTTTCCGGAGCTAGTATCGAAATAGAAGCCTCAAGTTATGCATAAGCAAAGTTGTCAAGATAATTACCTCAAGGTATGTTTGGTTTATAGTTTGCAAACCATAATTTGATCCAATGGAAAACCAAATTTTTCTATTTCTGCCCAAACTATGATTTGAGGCTAAAAGTTATGTTAAAATGTAACTCAATATGATTTTTGTCAAAAATATTAAAATAAGTTAGAGCTCAGTTTGCACACTTCAAATTATGGTTTGGTCTTTCTCAACGTCAAACCAAACACTAACTCAACAAAATTCAATACATGTCTATTTTGAGAGAAGTTATTGCATATTATTGAAGCATTATATAGTTTTGCTCACTTCACTAATTAGATGGTCTTTTAGCTTTGGCTAATGATGGGATACATCACTAACTTATACATTTACTATTTTTTATCTTTTAAAATTAAAAATATGATTCATGAAACATATATACAAGTTAATGGTAGATTCCATTACTAATTAAAACTGAAATGACATCTAGTAAATATACGTAGTGCTATAGGAAGAGGCAACAATTTCTCCTATTTTGAAGAATATAATTAGTTATTATCACTTAATTCTAGTACCTTAACATGCATTTCATTTGGCATTTGAAATTGAATATGAGAACTTGAAATTGGAATTGGGCTTCTCACTTCAATTTTTATGTTTTGGAATAACATATAAAATTGGAAACATAATTCCAGAACCAATTTCATAGAACTGAAAAACAACTAAAGGACTTTTTCTTAATTCATATCATATATTATAAGAATTATTAATTCTAAAACTTAATAATTAAATGCCTCTCTTCATTAAAGTCTTTATAATTCTACCTATTTCTCATTTATTTGTTAGCAAATATATTCATTAAAATTGAATATTTTTATAATAAATATTATAACATAAAATTTTCTAGATTCTATTTTTTATTATATGCAAATAATTTTACAAAAGATATTTAATTATACTAAAAATATTGCTATACTAATTATTATAAAGTGTTATTATATTAATATATTTATTATTTTACATTTTAAATTACATATTTAAAGTAATAAAATTATAATTATAATTCATGTTTTAATTTTTAGTAAATCTAAATATAAAATTGAGCATTACATATTAATCCCAAATCTAATAATTAGAGTTGAAATTCAAGTTTTATATTATAATTTTAATTTTCTCATCTAAATGGATCTTGAGTGTTACTTTTTTAGGTTTTCCACAAGTATTTTCCCAACAGAGGTAATATTGTTCGAGTACTACAAGACACTTAAATATGGACGACTCTCTCTACTGCGATTCGAACTATGGTTCGCAACTTTATGGTAGACTATTGCTTTACTATTAAACCAAATCATACTTAGTATCTTAAGTGTTACTTTGATATATGAAAATGTTTTATTTAAAGTGAATTTATCTCTAAAATTAAAAGTAACTTATACTTATCTTCAAATTATTTAAATCAGGTTTATATTATATTTTATTAATTTGAAAATATATATTCTTAATTTTTATTTAAAAATAAATTTATTTTAGAGAAATTTATATATCTTACAATGTATCCTTTTCTTTATTTAATTTAATTTAATTTTTTTTGAAATCTCGTCCAATCTGTGGTCGCTGTAGAATACAGTTTTGGTTTTAAGAAAGTTGTACCGTATTTGCACATGCAGTGTTGCAACCGCCTTAATTAGTTGTTTTGTTTGATTCCCCAATCAAGTAATAAAAATTTGCCTTTTCTCCAACTGCCTCGTTGTCTTCAAGCTTGAAACAATAAATAAATAAATTGATAAGGCTCGAACAAGACTTGGTGGATGACGCGACATATCAGATACACTGAGCTTTACAGTCAGCAATTTCAGACAATCCGATATGGATAGAAAAGATCGCTCTATTATTGGGATATATGACATATATTTCTTTATTTTTTTGGCCATACATATATAGTTTTTTTGTATGTGAATATATTTGTTTTTAATCACTAGGATTATTGATCATCGTGGACATGTTAATGTGGGCTCTGACAATATCACCTTAACGTATACCACCTAGTTAATATGAGTCATGGACAATCTCTCCTCCAAATCCCAAGTTATTAATAGAATCATGAATGATTTTATATTTAATATGTTTCTTTATGTAAAAGTTTGTTGGCCACCGAGCTTCGGATTCGCTCGCAAATTTTGTTCGCTTCTTATTACACTTGGGAATAACTCGTTTTGAGCAGTCTCCTTATTGTATTAGTTAGAGGAATTTTTGGATGCTTTTAAAATATCACATGAATTATGCTCACAATTAATAATAGAATGATATTTTAAATAAAAATATAAATTAATAATAGATTTTATCTTAAAATATTATTTTATTATTATCTATAAACACATCTAATGCTGTATAAACATATACAAATTTCTCGTATTAGTTATGTGTTATGACAGGATGCTATGAATCAAGTCTATCCTAGGAGGGCTATGTAGAGTTTTTGTCCGTTGTTTTTTGGGTGCTTGTCACCCTGTAGTTCACCAAAAAGGATGTAGATAATATATAGTCCTACCATACTTTATGTTAAAATTCCAAACATTTGATCATACATAGATACTTGATATTATATCATGAATTATATCCCTTAAAAACTTAAATTATTAGATAAAGGCTTTTGTCTGAGAGTATGCTTATGCTCTCCGAAGCCTTGCACAGTTTGGTTTTAATTCTGGCAGTTGTCTGTAGGCAATAGATAGTGCTTGCTGTTATTGAAGCTTAACAAGAGGAAACGGAGAGGGAAGTATACTTAACAAATATTAATAAACGTGTCTATAGTATACTTGTATTTAATAAGAAAATTTCTTTGCGTATTTGAATTGAAGTTCATGAATAAATTAAAAACTAACATCAGTGGGAAGGACGTGCTCATAACACAATTCTGAAAGAAAAGATACATTAACATGATTGCCTGGTGTCACTTCAATATATCTTCCACCGATCAAACACTGGGAACAACAGTTATAATTAATTAATTAGTAACATGTGAAACATGCAAGTTAACTTTTCCTTTGTTTTCTAAACTTTTATCGTCTCATTTGTGCATGATTTTATCCACAATGTCTTTGTAGATCCTCGTTTCCTCTTTCTTTGATTATTGAGGGTACTATAGCTACTAACAAAGTACTTCAGCTGAATCACAGAAAGCAAGTTCCCCTAAGGAATGGTATGTGAAAAAAGTACCGTTATTTGCACGTAAATTTTCCATATATTATTGGGATAGTTAGAAAATCATGTATTAATAATTGAAAATTTCAGTTATAATATTGATAAATATGTAAGTCAAAAAATATAAGAAATTGTATATTGATAAAGGGAGATTTCACTTATTTTAACAGTGAATATGTTAAAAGGATTTTATATTTATTATTGGTCATCCTGCCATATTCTTCACATCTATCAATAATGCAACCGAAATTCCCATGCATACATAGTTTTTCAAATATCCAAATGATGTCCAAAAAACTTTGACCAAGAAAACATTTTTGTCTGCAAAAAGACATTGATAATACCAAAATTTGATTGATTTAAGTGGTTTAACACTTATTTCACTTAAGCAAAGTCTTAATTTCAAATTTTATGAATGAGAAAAAAAATAGTGTTGGGAGAGATACAAGCTGAACAGGCTCAAACCAATAAACTAATGATTTAAACAATAAATAAATAAACTAAAGACATTGACAATATCGCTACATATATACAATAAAAGAAGATTTTTAGGTGGATTATCTCACCTCCTCCTTTAATTTAGTGTCTCTGAGGGTTCTATGAACTCGCCTTGTATATGCGCGCGCGCGCATATACCCTTTCTGTAAGGAAAAGAAATTCTTCAAAACTTGATATGATTACACAATGGATACAATTTGCAGATCATGCCAAAAAATATTATATAATTTCAATAACACCGATGAGAATTCCGGCATCATTTCTGTTCGTAATATATATATATATATATCTCGCTGCCTATTTACAATAATAGGAAGGGATAATATTGTATTCTTATTTAAAAGATATATATATATATTTTTATGTGGCTTATTTAAAAGATATTGATAGCACACTTTATTGCCTTATAAATAGACCCAAGTAATATGAGGTTCCATACAACAAATCTAGCAAGCAGTTGAGCCAGAAAAATCATGGGATCCGAAAGTGGAGAGCGCGCTGCCAAACTGCTTCAATCTCAAAGCCACATATGGAATCACATTTTCAGCTTCATAAACTCCATGTCCCTTAAATGTGTAGTTGACTTAGGCATACCCGATGCCATACAAAACTATGGCCAACCCATGCCACTCTCACAACTCATTGCTTCACTGCCAATCCACCCATCCAAATCCTCCTTCATCCACCGTTTGATGAAAATCTTGATCCATTCTGGCTTCTTCTCCACACAGAATGTCACCCACAATGAGCTTGAAGTTGGGTATGTGCTAACTGATGCATCTATACTACTTTTGAAGGACAACCCCTTAAGTTTGACACCTTTCTTACTTGCCATGCTTGATCCAATTTTCACAAAGCCATGGTATCAATTGTCTACTTGGTTCAAAAATGATGATCCTACACCATTTGAAACGGAACACCAGAAAACGTTCTGGGATTATGCTGGCCATATGCCAAAATTAAATCACTTGTTCAATGATGGCATGGCAAGTGATGCTCGATTGATCACCAGTTTGATGCTTGATGACAAGTACAAGGGGGTGTTTAAGGGATTGGGATCGTTGGTTGATGTTGGGGGAGGCACAGGGACTGTGGCAAAGGCCGTTGCCAAATCATTCCCACAGTTGGAATGCATAGTATTTGACCTCCCACATGTTGTTGTTGGCTTGGAAGGAAGTGAGAACCTAAAATATGTTGGAGGGGACATGTTTGAGGCCATTCCTCCATCTGATGCCATTTTGTTGAAGGTAAGATATTATAAGTTTCTTATATAAGAAATTTAGAAAACAGCATATATATAATTATAGAGCATCATTCATGTTAAACATGATAAATTATATTCTTGATTAGCCATAACTGGTTGAATCAACATTCAATCTCCTTTTATTGATTCTGATCACTATTACTTTGAATGATAAATCAGTGGATTTTGCATGACTGGAATGATGAGGAATGTTTGAAGATATTAAGGAATTGCAAGGAGGCAATCATGAGCAAAGGCAAAGAAGGGAAGGTGATTATCATAGACATGGTGAGGGAAGATGAGAAGAGAGATGATCAATCAGTTGAAACGCAGCTTTTCTTTGACATGCTGATGATGGTGTTGGTCAATGGAAAAGAGAGAAACGAAAAAGAATGGGCCAAGTTGATCTTCTCTGCAGGTTTCAATGACTACAAGATAAGTCCAGTTCTGGGTTTAAGGTCTCTCATTGAGATTTATCCATAGCAACTTATTTCCAAAATGCTAGCACTCTGTATCATTCATATATACTCCTTTAGTTATTTAATGTCATATATATAATAAAAATGTCCAGAATGGACTCTATCATGTGTGTGCATGTAGAGTAGAGACACACTAATAAAGCTTCAGGTTAGACCTCACTTGTGTTGCATGAGAGGTTAGCGATTGATTTTAGCATTGTGGTAACCGAGGTTGGTGATTGCATTAGAATTATGAAGAACTTTAAGGGTTCGTGAGGATTGTTTCGAGCTGAACAAAATTATGTCCAAAGTGTTTGGCTGAGAGATAGTAGTTACTAATGGCAATAGATTTGATTCATTTGAACATTGTAATAGAGTTGTTCTTGTATTAATTTATTGGTAGAACATTATTAATCGTATGTGTTTCTGCCCAGACCACAAGATCCTTATGTTTTTCACTTGAGCCTTTGCTTGAAGAGGTGAATAATGCTGAATGGACAATTCATTATAACAATACCCATTGATGAGATTCAATTTTCTCTACCACTGCCCAAGGAATTATAGCTTCATATGATATGATTTTATTATAGATATCTCCTATGATATGATTTTATTACAGATTTATTATTCCTATGGGATAGATGAAACTAATTGATAGGACAAAAAATGCACAGAATATATATTTTTTGCTCGATGCACTTTAGTACTCAAGTATGTTTTTTCCCATGGGGTAAAGGGATTCACCGGAATATAATGTCCGTAGTGCTGGAATTTGTGCTTTATTTGATTTGGAAAATATAGTTTGTACTTGACCTTTCCAATGTTCACAATATTCATGAATCTTGTTCATCTGAGAAGAGATATGTAAAAATTTGATTTAAATATGTTTTTAATCCCTATATTTATAAGTTATTTTGGTTTTAGTCCATCTAAATTTATTTTAGGACTTTTGATCATTCTTTTTTCTAATACTATGTTTTTAGTCCGTATCATTAGCCAGCACTATTAAATAGTAGTATTTATAAGGAGTAAAAGAAGATTCCTAAAATATTTATAAAGACTAAAAATAAAATTTTTAATATTTGTAAGGACTAAACAAGTATTCTAAATATTTATAGGGACCAAACTTTAGAATGGTAGAGACTAAAGCTATAATGGAAAAAAGAGGGACCAAATGCTGAAAATTTTTATTTAAAGAAACTAAAATCAAAACAATCTATATTTATAGGAACTAAAAATATATGTAAACCTAAAAGCTTTAAATCTTCTTTCTTGAACTTCCCTGACAATTATTATATCTATGACTCCACATGTGTATGTCTAATTCTTAAAGCTTTGAAGTCTGTTTAAAAAGGTTTGTATTTTCTTATATAGGTCAAGAAAAATTGATAAATAAGATTCAATCACCTTTTGAGGGGCAATTACCAAAAATCAAATTTTATTTTTGTGAAAAATTAGTTTTCTTTTTAATGATTACATCGGAAATAATATGGAAAAAGGAGATAATTTAAAGCAAGCTCAATGGACAATGGAGATAAAATTGCTATCAACCAAATCACATTATACGTGTGATTTTTAGGTTGATTATTGTAAAGATCAAACACATATAATTATGTAACAATATATAATTAAATATCGTATTGTATAAAAAAACTTTTTGCATTAACGGTATATTAAAATTAAATCCTACATATATGAAAAATATGTTGTATAAGAGGACTTGTTTATCCATGAAAGATGAAAGAATCTTATAACATCACTTTAATTAATATTAATCATCAAGGGTTAAAAGAATACATTAATGAGTCACATGATTTTTTTTTTTTGACTGGATGAAACCATAGGTATCCACTTATTGGATGTCATGACTCAACCCAAGCCATGACCGACATATATGAGACCCATTCCCTAACAAGCCTAACATACAATTTTCAAAGAAAAAGAAAAGGACAAAGTCTCTTTTATATTCAGGTCAATTTCCAAATGCAGATTCCCTTCCTACATTACGCCACACGAGACATTTGGGATCTAGGCATTCTTAGAGTGCATCAAACAATATGCAGTCACAATTATAAGAAGCACAATCCATACATTGACCATAAAGGGGACATAATAAAATGGTTCATGCCAAAATACATCTAGTTAGGTTTACACAATTAAAAGAAGCACAATCCATACATTTACACAATCATCCAAGTTAATAAATAAGTATATAGTTAGGTTTACATATCTCAAAATACATATACAATACTATCACATTGGATAACAAAAGGTTAGACCTTACCTTGGAGTGAGTTATGTAACTCAATGGTAGGTAGAGTATTATAGCCCATATGAGACAATGGTGAACCATAATTAAAAATGCACAAGAGAGATATATAAGAGACTTGAATATGAAAACTATAAATCCAATAAACCAATTATTTGAACATAAATAAATCACAATAGATTAATTAGAAAGTTATCAAATTAGGTGGAGAGTTGTCTAATCCAGGATATAATAGTCACGATCTCACTTAGGCGATCATTCCTTTATGTGAGTATGTAATAGCCATGAAACCACTTCTACATGTCCATGTATAAACTAATCTCTAAGTTAAGATGCATCCAAGCTAATGCTTACTATTGTTAACTTCAAATTCTATCATACTCCAAAACAATTT
Source organism: Pterocarpus macrocarpus (assembly GCA_031439585.1). Classification (NCBI taxonomy): domain Eukaryota; kingdom Viridiplantae; phylum Streptophyta; class Magnoliopsida; order Fabales; family Fabaceae; genus Pterocarpus; species Pterocarpus macrocarpus. Next base: position 33,365,029 of record CM062515.1, read on the forward strand.
AATCATATATAGATATATATAAAACAAAGATAGTGCATCTCAACAATTGAGACCTAAGTTTATAAACCAGATTCTTTCCAAGATTTCAATTAAAGCTCAAAATTCATCATAACATTTTTCAATTGGTCTCAACTTTACAAAACAAGTATCTACAGATCAAAGAAATAACATTCTTGTTCCATGTGTAAAATTTACATAAAACATAAATTAAAAAAAGGCTTTTATACCATATAGCCTACCATTGGGAGCCCAACCATAAATCTCAAATCTATTCAAATCATTTTTCACATCATGAAGATATTTCGTATTTTTTAGCATTTTTCTTTGAAAAAAAGAAAGAAAGGGGGGGAAGATATAACACCTTCCCAAGTATAGTATTATGTTTAAGTTATAGCACCACACTCAAGTGTTGTTACTGTTACCTGAGCGGACCTTATTTCACAGCAACTTCAGCCATCTTCGAAACCTTTCGAGCTATCTAGAGATAACACAAAAATAGGAATGAGAATTTTAAATTCTCAGTAGGATTCTCTAAACTATCACACATAGTGTCATCGTTATTATCTCCAGCTGCTTTGATTTATTATGAAGAAGGTGATCATGCCAAACAAATTATTCAGTTTTATAGTTTGAAAATATATTATCTGAAATAGAGTTCCTTTTATTCATATACTTAAGATATAAGAGTTATTATAAAATAAATTTACAATTTATAACTTAAATAATAGTTGCAGTATATTCAAATATAATAATTCCAATATAATGAAGAAATAGAACAGGTCATGCATATGCAAATACGTTCACTTGAGTTCATGCAAAATGCACTTGTGTTTCTTTAACTTTCTTTGACTTCCTTTCTTTGGCACACCCAGGCGTTACGTATCGCCGTCCCTAGGGTGCTTGCATATGTTTTGCTCTTTAGTCTTTACTGCCCTTAGGTAGTCTGATCTAGGAGTGAGCTCAACTCGTGACCATCGTCACACAGTACTGACCCGCAAGGGGACTAACATGCCTCTAGGTCGGAGGGACTCAGTTGGCCATCTGCTTCCAACATAGAGGGACTCAAAAGTTTTAGCTGTCTTCACAAGGAGAGACCCAATGTGCAACTGTCTCCGAATGGAAGGACCCACATCTTTATCTTTTAACTGTCTTCACTTAGAGGGACCCAAATAACTGCCTCCAAGTGAAGGGATCTCAATATTACATAATCATGTCATCATACAATATTCATCTTCATATCATAAATCTTCATAATATAAGCTATTATAATTTCATATGCTTCTGTCAAAAATTCGGCTGTATAACGGAATGTGTCCGCTTCCTCATGAATAGTGCCATTACTCAGACAACCAATTTTATAGAAAATTCACAACACTTCATTCACAATTCAACATCAATTTCATAGGAACATTAGTTGCATTTAAAGCATAGTTCCTGTCTTAGCACTTTCACTCAACCTGATTTTTGTAAAATAAGCCATAATTTCTATTTAACTCATTTAGACCTAAATTTTGGATATTGGAGTGTTGTGTGTCTAGTTTTTAACCTCTTTGGTCCTATTCAGTTTTGATATATATATCTCCAGTTATTAACATTTTATCGGCGTATGTCCTATTTCTAGGCAGATTTGCATTCCCAAAAGTATAAATTCACTAAAAATAGAAACTTAGATGGATTCCAACAAAGCTTATGTTTTAAAGCTAATGAAGTAAATTTTCATCTCCAAAAAGTTTCATCTCATTTTACTAAGTAGAGCTCGAGTTACAAGCTACTAAAATTGGTTGTTTATGTTGTTCCAGCCTGATTTGGACTTAGGGCAATTTTATTGAATTACTGGGAGCTATTGGGATAGAATCTAACTCTGAAATTTTTATGGGACTTTGCTATATGTCTTAGATTTCTAATAAAATTGGTTGCACTCGATTTGAAGGTGTGGAGGGTGAGTTATATCCCTCGAATTCTAGTCTGCTCGGAATCAGGGATAGAATTCTGAGGTTAAATTAAAAAATTCATATCTCACCCAATACTAATCCAATGGTTTTATATTTTATATAGTTGGAAAGCCCCAGATGTCCAGTTTTATTTAAAAATAGTTTCATTAAATTTATATGGTTGTAGGTGGAGCCATACACTCTGCCGTACGGACCACCGCAGGGTTTCTCAACTTAATATATTCTATTTTATGGCTATTTGTGCTTTCTCATTCTAACTTCAATTCTAACTCAAAATTTCATGTTAAACCAACCATACACCACCAGCTACACCAAAAATATCATCAAAGAAATGAAGAAAATTAAAACTTCATACAGCCACAATTTATGAAAATCAAGAACAAGATGGAATCCTACCCTTATTTTGATACAAAACTAGCTAGTCTTGAGTTCTGGTGAAAGATATGGGTATAAGAGACTTGAAGGAGGTTGAAAATGGAAGAAGGAGATGAAGAAGATGAAGAGAAAAAGGAGATAAGCCTGCTGGAAGAGGGAGGACGAAATTCTGCTGAAGGAAAAGGAAAGAAAAATCTTATAAAAGCTTTAATGAGGTAGTTGGAGAATTGCGTTTTAATTGGTTGTAAGCTTTATGACCAATATTTAGCCAAGCCTCTTCATTTGGTGGCTCTCCTTGTGCCACCCATAGGTGAGTATGTGGCTGAATATTCAGCCATAGAATCATAGAATTTGGGTGCATAATTCTATTAATTGGGTTCTGACAGATCGAAATATCAAATCTTTACCGATTTCCTTTAAACCGGTAAAACATTACTAAATAGTTTTGTAAGAGTTTCTATATGTCGATTTTAATTCTTCTTAATCTTAATCTCTCTAATTAACTTCTAATCAACTCCTAGTTAACCTTTAATTAACTTTTAATTAACTTTACAAACTCAATAAAATCGAATAAATTGATTAACGGTGTAACTTAAATGTTTTGCAAATTTAGGGCCTTCTGTTTTCTGTTTTCCGTTTTCCATGACTAATGACATTTTTGTAATTTTAAACAAGTCTGGGGCATCCCACGTTATTTCACATGTGGACACCTCCATGGCCCAATTGGCCAAGAATTGGGTTTCTATGTTTCTGCTATGTGATTCTACTTCTTTTAAAACCTTATTCTGCTAATTCAATTGATATAAGGACCTAAATATCATTTTAAAAAATGTTCAAGGGCAAGGCTGTAAATAATAAAAGTTTGCCCAAGGACATTTTCATTATTTTCTATAACGTTATGGAGATGTTACAGAAGAGAAGGCTGAAAAAATGGAAATGGAAAGAAGAGATTTGCCCTATTTGGAGGTTGTATGCGAGCATGGACAGGCACAATGGCGCGGAGCAGCAGTGGTGAGAAGAAGATCTATAGCGGCATGGCGGCTACCGTGAGCACCTCACAGTGAATGCAGACCGACGAGGCATGCGACGGTGACTGGAAGAGACAGCGAAGGTGCTAAGCTGGTGGTGGGGCTTGGCTTGCTCATAGTGACAGTGGAGCTGAGGCAGTTGGGGTGATGGTGGTGATGGTTTGGGCAGCATTGTAATGGTGATGATGGTGGTTGTGCGGTTGCATGTGGTTGTGAGAGAGGCTTGTGTGTGGTGGTGTGGCTCAGTAATAGTGTTTGGTGGTGGAGATTGAAGATGTTTGTACGTTTTAACCTTGATCTGGAATTGATCACTGCAGGCTTATGTTTCTAGGTGTGTTTGTTTGCGTGAAATGAAAGTAAGACTAGAGAAGGACTGTGATAGGGATATTGGACTCTATTTTTCCTCTTGCGAGAACAAAGAACCAACCTAGAATATGCTACAGACATATTGTAAATGCAAAGAAAATAATGTGTTTGATGATTTTTGTTGATGTTCTATGATTATTGCTGATGTTTCTAATGGTTGTTGTAGCGTTCTAAATTGCGAACTACATTAGATGATGCGACCGCAATATTGCGGTTGCGGTAGTGGCCGCAACGGCATCGGACCGTAATTATGGAGTGACTCCAATTCACAAGAATAACTGTGATGCAATGGCATTGCAACCGCAACGTAACGGCGTTTTGCGGCCACAATGAAACACAATAGATCCATACTTGCCATTCCGTTCTTCCCCTTCCCTTTCCCTGTTCCGTTTTTCCCCTGCCCTTTCCCGTGAGTCAAATTTTGTTTTTTCTTTTTTCAAAAGTAAAAGATTCTCATGCAGTAAAAATGACAAAAGATGAAAGCTAATAGCACCACATATTCAATATCAGTACACACTACACAACTACACATTCAAAATTATAGATTAATCAGATCAGATCTATTGAACATTGCAAAATAATCAAAAAAAATTTTTAGCTCAAGATCATCTCTAACTCTTCATCTTCTCTACCACTTCGAAGCTCTTCCTGTCTTCATCCTTTTCTTTTGCTTCCAGATCTTGAATCACCGAAGCAAAGTAAACTCTTTGCCTCTTTGTGGTCTTTCTTTTGGTTTTTCGATTTTTCCACTGTGTAGATCTGATCATATATGTCCTGCTTTATTTGCTAAGGGAAGGAGACATTGCTATTTGGTTTGTTGAGAGGGAGGGGGAGAACTGCTGTTGTTGTTCGATTTCTTAGGGTAGGAAAGTAGATGTAGAAGAAGACAAGAAAATAGGGGTGGGTTGGAAAGGGGGGGACCACTGGTCCCCTTTCTTTTTTTTTTTCTTTTCCCTTTGGTTTGGCTGCTTGTATGTTTTGATGGGTAGGGAAGGTATAGAAGAATGTAGAAGCAACAAGAAGGTGGAAGTGGGACGTTGGGTGGGGTGACTCCCCCCCTACTTTTTTTTTCTTTTGGGATTTGGGTGGGAGTGGGATGTTGGGTGGGGTGACTTTTCCCTTTCTTTGTTTTTTTGGGATTTGGGTGGGAGTGGGACATTGGGTTTGTTTGAGATATGTGTGTGTATGTGTGTTTTTTTTTTTTTTTTGGTCTTTTAAGTGAGGGTTTTTTTTATTCGGGTTGGTTTTTTTTTTTTAAATATATTGAGTTTCTAATTTTAAAAAAAGGGGTTATGTATGTAACGTCCTCCTCTGTACAGTACTATGCTTAAGTTATAGTACCACACTCTGGAGTTGTTACTGTTACCTGAGCAGACCTTATCTGACAGCGACTTCAGACGTCTGTGAAACTTCTTGAACTTATCTGGAGATAACACAGAAACAGCGGTGAGAATTTTAAATTCTTAGTAGGATCCACTAAGAAAGTTTCATACCGTGTCATCATTATTATCTCTAACTGCTTCGATTTATTATAAAAAAACTGTACATATGATACGAACTATTTCGGTTTTTAATTTGAAAACATATGGTCCGAAGCAGAGTTCATTTTATTCCACGCACTTGAGTCACATCGGCAATATTTCATAATAAGAATAATAATCATCGCATAAGTAGATGGAACAGTCTCAGCATCAATAACATGGGATATAATTATGCAAATACTCATATTTGAATTCATGCAAAATGCACTTGTGTTTCTTTAACTTTCTTTGACTTCCTTTCCTTGGCATACCTAGGCGTTACGTATCGCCGTCCCTAGGGTGCTTGCATATGTTTTACTCTTTAGTCTTTACTGCCCTTGGGTAGTTTGATCTAGAAGTGAGCTCAACTCGTGACCGTTGTCACACAGTACTGACTCTTAAGGGGATCCACATGCCTCTAGGTCAGAGGGACTCAGTTGGCCATCTACTTCCAATATAGAGGGGCCCAAAAGTTTTAGCTGCCTTCACAGGGAGGGACCCAATGTGCAATTGCCTCTGAGTAAAGGGACCCACATCTTTATCCTTTAACTGCCTTCACCTGGAGGGACCCAAATAATTGCCTCCAAGTGAAGGGATATCATATATTCTTCTTTTATTCATATGCAAATATGTATGCTCTCATAAGAATAATTCATGATCATGTCATCGTAACATATTCATACGAAGAATATAACAATATCAATAGGTGACATAGAAAAGGGCTTTCTGTCCACTTTAATCAATTATACCACATTCGAGAGTATGATCGCCATGTCATACCCCATCAGAGTGTGATCGTCATGTCACATGCCTTAAGATGTGCTCATCATGCCATAATCCAGAGTATGATCGTCATGTCATACCCCATCGGGGTGTGATCACGATGTCACACTCCTTAGGAACATGGGACTTTTATCATATCCTCTTTAGTTATTACACACAATAAAGTCTTAATCTATCCTTCAAGCTTTTAACTTCTATTAATGTTCTAGAGTTTGAGCTTAGAATCGACTTTTGAGATTGAATTGGGTCCGAGTTTCGAGATTATATAAGTTCCGACTTCCGGGGTTATGTTCGATCTCCGAGATTGATTCTGGACTTTCGATTTCAAAGTGTTTTATGTGCTGTATGATTTCGATCTCCGATATTAACCCACAATTGGTCTTCTAAGACTTCTATGAATGTGTTTCCTAAGTCCCGAGTTCCGACATTAACTATACCCGACTAGTTTCTATTCAGTAAGTTTCGAGTTCAACATTAAGTATACCCCATCTAACTCTCTGTTTGCTAAGTTCTGAGTTCAACATTAAGTGTACTTGATCTAGCTCTCTGTCTGCTAAGTTCCGAGTTCAACCTTAAGTATACTCGGCCTAGCTCTCTGTTTACTAAGTTCTAAGTTCAACCTTAAGTATACTCAATCTAGCTCTCTATTTGCTAGGTTTCGAGTTCCGATATTAACTCAAGTTATTTGTGTTTTACCCTAAACTACCCTACTTCTAGCCAGAATTGCACTCTTATAAGAGAAAATTCACCAAAAATAGAAATTTGGGTGAAATCATGCAAAATTTATATCAATGTAAAGCTAATAGAGCAAACTTTCAAATGAAATAAGTTGCATATCATTTGAATGAGTATAACTCGAGATATAAGCCCTGAAACTTGACCCTACTAGACTACCCTGTTCCAGCCCGGGTTGAACTTAAGGTAAATTCATTGATGTACTGGGGATAGTTGGCAATGAATCTGATTCTGCAATTTTTATGGGATGTTCTCTCATATGTTAGCTTTCAAAAAAATGTTGGAGTCGCTCAATTTGGAGTTGTGTAAGGTGAGTTACATCCTTCTCAACTCACACTGCCCGGATGAAGGTCCTGATTTCTAGGTCAAACTTCAAAAATTCATAACTACCTCTATACTGATCCAATGGCCTTATATTATATATGTATGGAAAGCCCTGAATGTCTAGTTTCATATAACAATAGATTCATGGAATTTAAACAGCTGTAGACGGAGCCGTACACTCCGCTGTACAGACCGCCGAGGAAAACCCTAATAGCTTTCTTGAGTTTTCTCTTTTCTTCAAATTCTTCATACCAATTTCAATTCTAATCATAACACACATGCAAATTTAATTATAAACCATCATCATCACTCCAAATCACATCAATATCATGAGGAAGACAAAATCTCTACACAGCCCCAAATCAAGAAAAACAAGAGGAGAAGTTGGATTCCTACCTTGCGTAGTTGAAATCTTGTTGGATTTGTGATTTGAGTTGAAGAAATCTTGTTGTGGCTTGGATGTTTGTGGGAGATAAAGATGATATGAGATGAGATGAGATGAAATGAGGGAAAAAAGAATGAAGAGGGGTCAGCATAGATAAGGGCCGAAATTACAAGGGTAAAAAAGGAAAAGAGAGAAAACTTCCAAAGCAAGTTGAATGCGATTGGTGGATTTGTGTTGGCCAATTCAACTTGGTTTTGTGGATGCTTTCTTGGCTGAAAATGGCGCCACCTATAGGGGTGTTGTGGTTGAATCCTAGCCATTCATCTTAGGGCACTTCACAGTATAAGTTCTATTGATCTGGTTCTGACAGTTTAAAATACCGAAATCTTATTGATTTCTCTTAAATCGGTAAACCGATTTTAGAAGAATCCTATGAAGTTTCCTATGGTTTTAATCTAATTCCATCAAGCCTAATCACTTCTAAATCACACTTAATTGGCTTTAAGTAAATGTTTAATCAAATTCTGATTAAATCTACTTATTCGATAAAAACCAAACAACTCAGTTGATAAAATTTTTCGGGCGTTACAATGTATAATGTATTTTAAGAATATATATGTAATAATTTTTATCTAAAAATATATAATTAAAAGTTAGGAAATTAATAGTTAAAATAAATAATTATAAGTTTAAATTTATGTATAATGTATTTTATTTAGTTAAGCTAGTTAAGTTCAATTAATTAGTATGTTATATCAAAATCATTGTTTAATTTAATTGTTAGTAATTATTTCTTGATGAGGACACAAAGGCACAAGCCCAAGCCCAGACTCAAGCTCAAGACCCAATACAAGGCCTAGGAGGACCCATGGCAAGAGTTAGAGCAAAAAAGGCCCAAGAAGCTATCAAATATGTGATTATCTCCTTGTTGGAAGCCCAAACACAATTTGAAGCCCAATATCCTAATGAAGCTAACACATGAATATGAGGGTTTACACATGCATAACCCACTTGGAATGAGAGGAAAAGAGCCCAAAGAGACAATCTGAATTAGCGAGACTTTAGTTGTTTATTTTATTTTTCTATTGTTATGTTGTGATAAAAAAATATAAATTATCTATAGTAGGATTAGAACCCAAGCACTTGAGGCTGAATATGTCTCCTTAACCACTGGAACATATCAGTAATGCTTATGCTAAAAGGTTTTGCTTATAGTTTTATTAAGTCTTAGGGGCAAACTCTTAAACTGATTTGTATTAAAATATTTGGAGATCAATACAGAGCAGAATACTGATATTGCACAAATTGTGAGTTTTACTCTGCTAGGGTTTTTCCTTGCATCTTTTGATCTTATCAAGAATCCTCCAATTCTTGTGGCGATCCTTCTTGGCTTATCAAACTAGGTTTGTGGCGCCATCTTATCATGTTTCATTTTTTTTTATCAATTTCGCGTCAATTTTCCCAGAATTCGTCTCAATTATCTCTTGCTCATATCTCGAGTTATACGTATTGTTTTTCGGTGATTCTTGAGTCTAAATTGAGTTTCAGAACGTCATCTTTCTTCTCGTTTTTGAATCGCTTAATTCCGAGGTCTGTAGAGTGAGATACGAAACCGTTTTAACAAGACGTCTGGAGCCCTATTTTCTGCGTAAACTTGTTTTTGATTTGATCATATTTCTTGTGTCCAAGTCCTAGATAGATCCTAATTCAAGAGGCTTAAGGTAAAAACTCATCATTTCTGTGAGCAAAGATTGTCAAATTTTACAATGCCACCAAGAGAAGAGTTTCCAATAGGAAGATTGGAAGGTGCTCCAAGTGATGATATTGGATGGCATTTTGGAGATCTTGTGGCTGGAAATCGAAATAATCTCAGGTGTAAACTTCGCAATAAAGTCATAAAGGGTGGCATTACTAGGTTGAAGGAGCACATTGCACATGTTAAAGGCCAAGTAGCAGGATGTGCTAGAGTTACCACATTGGTTCAACAAAGTATGACGAAGTTCCTTGTGGATGCTAAAGCAAAAAGAAATGACTCCAAAAAAAGAAAAGAAGAATTTGAAGCACGTTTAAGAAGAGATGAAGAAGATGAAATTGGAGACCATATTGATGAGCAGATAAGGCTAGCCACACAAGAAAGTAGAAGATCACATCATGAGTGGGAAGATAGACAAAGATTTAGACAACAAACAGGAAGACTTCATAATATATATGAGCCTGGTGGAAGCTCTCATGCAAGTGCTAGTGGAGCAACAATGTCACAAGATGTCTCTTATACTTTGAGGTCTACTGACATTAATCTTGTGAGAAGCAAAAGCAAAAAGCAACCAAAAGTTAACACTGGCTTTATGAAAACACTAAGGAAGAAGCTCGGAGAAGCTATAAACAAATTTATTATTTATGAGCGTTTGCCTATGAATTTATCTAACTCTCTTTGGTTGCATAATTTGATTGTTGCTGCTGCTGAAGTAGGGCGAAGAGTTAAGTGCCCAACTCCTTATGAAATTTCAGATGTATATTTAGAAAATGAATTTCAAAACATGCAGGAATGGATAAATAGGTTGAAAAGTACATGGAAGGAGAAAGGAGTCACGATAATGTGTGATGGTTGGACAAATAGTATAAACCATACACACATTATGAATTTTTTGGTGTACTGCAGTAGGGAGACAATTTTCATAAAATCTATTGATGCTTCTAGTGTTGATACCGGAAGTATAGATTATTACTTCCAATTGCTTGATAAAGGTATAGAGGAAGTAGGATAAGAATATGTGGTTCAAGTGGTTACAAATAATGAAAAAGCACTGAAAGCAGCAGGTCAAAAATTGATGGAAAAAAGGCCACATCTTTATTGGACTGCATGTGCAGCTCACTATTTGGATCTTTGCTTGGAAGACATAGGAAAAAGGAAAAATGTGAAAAAAATATTGGATGAAGCAAAGATAGTGACATCTTTTATCTATAACCACATATGGACTGTAAATCTCATGAAAAAATACACTAGAGGCAAAGAGATTATTCGTCATGGAATTACTAGGTTTGCAACACAATTCTTGCAACTTCAAGCAATTGTGAAGCAAAAGCAAGGGTTAAGAAATATGTTCAACTCTGAAGAATTTAGAAGATCTAAATTTAGGAGAGAGAAGAATGGACCAGCATGTGAAGCACAAAACATTGTTGTAAGTAGTGAATTCTAGACCAACGCTAATGATATACTAAAAGTATTTGAGCCTATAATAAAAGTTTTGAGGTTGGCTAATGGTGACAAAAAGCCAACAATGGGTTTTATATATGAAGCCATTGATCGACTGAAGCAATCTATTGAACAAAATTGTCGTTATTATTCCAAGTACAATGAAATAATAGATGAACGTTGGAGATTTATGCATTGTGATCTTCATTCTGCAGGTACATCAGTTTACTTATTAATTTATATTATTTCTAAAACTTTATATTCATGGCTTTGCATACTTCATTTGATTAATTTCCTTTTTAGGACACTTTAATTAATTAACTTTCTTTTTAGGCTATTTTCTTAACCCACAATTTCAATATGGAGTTGAACATGAGACTGATGTTTATAAAGAAACATTTGATGGAACAAGGAATGTGATCCTTAAATTGGAAAGAAATTTAGATGATCAAATTAAAGCATTGAATTAGGTTAGTAATAAACATTTAGATTAGAATTTAATACATTTATAACTTAATATTATATATACATATTAACATATTATATTATGCTTTATAGTTGATGCTTTTTAGACAAATAGGCAAGACATTTGGCACACCACAAGCTAAAAGAGCTTGGCATGAAATGAATCCAGGTAAACTATTATTTGTCTTTGTTTATATTTTGATAAAATAAATTTATTTTGACTTTATTTTTTATATAAGTAATAATTTATTTATTTTGCTTGATTAATTAAAATAGCTGAATGGTGGTTGATATTTGGTTCATGTGCTCCTCAACTTCAACATGTGGCAATAAAAGTTCTTAGTCAAACAACTTCAGCCACAAATTGTGAGAGAAATTGGAACACATTTAGTTATATCCATACCAAGGCAAGTAATAGACTAAAGTACAAAAAGTTGCAAAAACTTGTCTTTACATTTTATAATATGAAGCTGAAAATGAGACATGAAATGAGAAGAAGTCAAGAAAAGATTGAAGCTAGTTTCAATCCAATTAATCTTGACTACATATTTCAAGATGATGATTCATTGTCACCATGGATTGAAGAAAGAGAAAATCCACTGTTAGAGGGAGTACAAAATGCTGAGTGGTTACCTATAATCGATTCTGATGATGAAAATATGGAAGTTGGTAATGATGATGCTGATTCTAATGAAACCAATGGTGGTTTAAGTCCACCAAGTAATAACAATGGTAACGGTGGTGATAATGTAGAAGTTGAAAAAAGTGATGATGAGGATGATGGTGATGAACAAATATAGAATGATCCATATCAGGAGGTACCATACAATAGGCGTGATAGGAACCTAGTGATTGATATGAGATCTTATAGATTAGACATGCCTTCTGATAGTTCACTTGGAGAGAGTGAAAGGGGTGGATCACATTCTAAAAGAGGAAGAAGACAACAAAATATTGCAAATGAAGAGTCTTCCACTTCTAATTGAACAAAGTTTCAGTGACTTTGGTATTGATAAATCATCTCAAAGTAGTCAAGGGTATCCACCATATTATCAACATTCTTATTTGAGCATATATGACCAATATACAAGTGGTCAAGCTCCACCATACTACCAATTACCAATGGGTTACCAAAATCCTTATTATCAACAATCAAGCAGTGGATTTTTCAATTATGTCTTTGAACAAAGAGATACACAAAGTGACAGTCAGAATGAAAGTGGAGGATATGATCTACCACGTCATTCTACCATGTGGTAATAAGCATTATGTAAGTTTTATTTGATTTATCTCCCATTTATTTTAATTAAATTATTTTGCTTTATTTTTTAGTTTTAAATGATATTTTTAGTTAATTATATTTATATTTAAAAGAAAACATTGATTTTCTTAAAATCTTAAGATTCTAATTCTAATTTATTTTCATGTTTTCTGTAGTGAAGTCATATATCTAAATTAGTGGTTCGTTCATTGGATTGGACAATTAGGGACTTGATCATAACTGGAGTAAGTTGTATTTCTCTTAGAATTTCTAATTTTATTATATTATCCTAACAACATGAGAAGTTTATATTTGAATATATTAGAGACACAAGTTTGTATCAAATATGTTTGACACCTTATCTTTTAGTCCTACAATTGTTGTATTTATTTAATTTTACATTTTGTGCACAAAAAAAAAAAAAAAAAAAATCACGCCGCAATGGCTGCAATCTGTATCGCAACAACCGCAACACCCACAATCGCAACAACCGCAACCGTAATTTAAAACCTTGGGTTGTTGATGTTTAAGGTAGATGAATAGTGTTGGAGGGTCTGAGTCTACTTGGTCTGCAGAGACAAAGAAAGGTGGAGTTTTGCAGTGGCTGTGTTAATGGATTGGATGAATTTGGTTGGTTTGCTTTTTTCTTTGGATTGTCGATGGGGATAGGGAGATGATGTAAAGGTGGATTATGGATTGTATGTGATATTGTATATAATGAAGACTTAACTAAAATGCAATGATAAATGAAAAAAATTTGGCTAGAATGCACTATCTGTTGGCCAAAGATTGACAGGATTTGTGTTTATTGCTAATGGCCTCTCTGCATACACACTCACAACTTTGCTCTTACTCCACAAGTTTAATCTAGGGATCTGATGATCTGTTGTTTTCGGTGTTAATGTTCAACCCCACCCCCTCCTCTCTCTCTCCCCCTCTTCTGTTCTCTTCCTCTTCTCTAGTTATGTTTTAAATTTGATTAATCCTTATTGGGGATTTTGCTTTGATTGAAAACGGTAATTGACAAATTTTGATCTAATTTAAAGGATATTAATAAATAAAACTGATTGGGTACAAAATTAAATGATCCTACTCTAATTGTTGATTTTTTTTTTTTTTTTGTTTTTTGTGTTTTGGGCTAAAGTGAATTATGATAGTTCAACTTAAAATTGGATTATTTAAAGTGAGTTATGATAGTTCGACTTAAAATTGGATTATTTTCCTATCCTAAAAGTGGATTTCTTTCTTTCGTTTTTTTTTTTTTAATCTCTTTCTCTTTTTTCTGTTTAAAAGTTCCAACAAAATATGCTATTCACATATATTAATAAGGTAAAGAATTTTTACAGCATCATATCATCTTATGCAACTAAATAAATAAATTTCGAGGTTGTGGCTATAAAAATTAAATATTTTTACTGTTGTTACTAGATAACTGTATAACTTTTAAATTAATAATATATCAAAATTAAATTCATATATTTTATCTAGTATATAATACTATTACTTGAATTTTTATTATTTTTATATTATTTTGGTAAGAAAAAAGAAAGAAGAAAGAGAATATTATTTATGTGAAATAGAAAGAAGAGAAAATATTATTTACGTAAAAGAAAAAATTAAATTAAGATTTTGGAACTGCAAAGGAATAGTTGTATGCTTTCGACAATATGTTTTTCAAAAGAAAAAGACAAAATTAATTAAAAGCATAAAATCAACGATGACAAAATAGTTTTATGCTTTATCTTGTTTTCAACAGTTGCACCTCTCTATTTTTCTCAGCTATCCCACTCTATCAAATTATCAATTTTCTCTCTCTCTGTCTCTGTGTCTCTGTCTCTCTCTCCCTCTCTCTCTCTCTCTCTCTCTCTCTTTTTCCGTAGATTGGCGTCCACTTTTACTATTACATAATGTAGATTATTTAGAATGCATGGTTGGTGGCCATCATTTTAATGGCTTCATAAAATTACAAGGAACATAGATGATAAGAAACAACATGTGGCCTAGAATTTTAAGCCTACACAGTGACAGATTTGAAAATTTACATGGCATTGACATTTAAAAAAAAAAAAAAAATTAAAAGAGTGTACTATTCAGAATTCATTAGTATCAATTAAGAAGATAAGAGCAATTGATGTCATGAGAACAATTATCAATTTTTTCTATTCAAAACAAACCACAAGAACGTCACACCCTAGGGCTTTTCGCTCAGCCATGTTACAAATGTAAAGTTAATTAATATCCTCTATCACGACCCAACTAGGGCCGTGACCGGCACTTAAGGAATGCCATTCCCTAGCAAGCCTACGAAAGAATTTTTTTTTCTAAGAAACGGACAGAATTTCCCTTAAAAATTCAACGTTTCCCAAAATACAAAAAGCTCCAGATACAAACCAAGAATATACAGACCAGCCACAAATCCAGAATATCAACAATGTTTAAAATACAGACTCAGGACAATAAGCATTCTCAGAAGGCGCTCAAAATTCAAAACATGCAAGACATATATAAGGATATATCCTCTTTTCAAAACAAAACCTATTACAATTATATATAGAGATATTACAACTAAGCTGCACTCGCCTGTGGATTATGGAGCATAACTACAGATTAATAACATATGATTACTCAAGTGTACATAGATCAAAATATATGGACAACCTGGAGGTCCACACTGAATGCATCAAGTTCACGGAGCTTCTATACCTTTGATTTACTGAAACAAGTCACTTGCAGCTCATACCTAACTCTGAAATAGAGGGAAGGTGAGGGGTGAGTCAAACCGACTCAGTGAGAGATAATATACTTATAACGGGGAGTGAGACAAGTGCAAGCACGAGCTTTTAATAAAATAAATATAATCCATTAATAATATCCTCATAAAAGATCCATATATATATGTACATATACATATGCAAAGATACTCCAAATCCAACATGATACGTGAAAACAAAATATGGTAACACTGAAAATAAAATAAAATTTGTAATAAAAGTCATCAACAACAAATTAGTACTTTCAAGAATTGGTAATTTGAATACATTTAACTACGGAATTAAAACTAGTTTTAAAAATAATAATGATAATAATAATAATAATAATATATCTGAAATTAAAAAGGGAAGGTCTCAATTACGTAGTCGTAATGTATCGTACACGTCTCACCAACGAGCGTCCCCGAAGGTTCAACGAGAACAAATATCTCACCAACGGTCTTATGCCGAAGGATCGACAAACAAAGCCGGACGTGTGGCCATTACGCCGGGCTAGCAACACCCCTGCTAGCTGGGTTGGCCAAACCAAGGTGCACTCAGGGCTAACGTATACTGCCGTTAGCATACAGTTCTGTTAAAGGTCTCTCCCAATAAAAAAACCATTTATCCAAAGCTCAATTACAGTTCTTAAATAATTTATTTCAAAACTAAATTTATCAGAGCATCAAAGCTCTATAACAATGGAATCCAATATAATTCTCAAGCATGTCAAGTTTTAGAATCTAACATACAAGTTGAAACCTTTTCAATCATACTAATAATGTTAAACTTAAAACAATTCATGGAAATAATTTCTAAAACTTACCATAGCAAAATCAGTAATTTCTATTGTTCTTGATCAAAATACCAACTTGAAACATTAATTGCTAACAATACATGAAAAGCTTAAATTAAATAGAAGTATCAGAGAGTAATTTCCTCAAAATACTTGTCCCACATGTGGATATACAGAACTAGATGACAGGATAACAATATAAACGACTTTAAAGATACGGTTAGAAAACGAGTAACTATCAAAACATGTATTTAGAAAAATAAGAATAGAAAATAGGTTACAAATATACTATCACTCACCGGCTAAATCGAGAAATAGTCGGAAATTATAGCGTCTTAGAGTCTCGGTCGCTATCCAAGGGAATCCAGTACCAAAAAGTCATCATTCACATGCCGAAGAACCTGTAGGGCCAGGAATTATCCAAGATATCTCTTTTACTAATAAGGTATTCATCAATTCTAACTTATGCATAATTACCTTTATCTATAACTACTTTGTTATAACCTTTAATTAAATCAACCTCAAAACCAACCAGTTAACTTACTACCTTCCAAACTTAGAATAAAATTCAGCTTACTCTTAATTCTTAATTCTTTTAGTTCATTCTAGAATTACCCTCTTCAACTTATCCTTTTTTCATGACTTATCTCATTTACTATCTCTAACTCTTCACAACATCCATATCCAATTAATCGCCACAAAACTAATTCAAAACAATCCAACTAAAACCTAAAAGCACATACAAAGAACTCCAAATTCTAAAATTCAACCAACACCAAAAATACACATACATGCTCCAAATTATTATGGCTATCTTACAACTAACAAAATAATAATTCTATATAATTTTTCATCTTCAAAACACAAAACTTTATGACATAACAATCTAGTGTTATGACTCACCCAAAATTAAATAAAGAACTCACACAAGAACGCTAATGTCAAGATGCTTACCCAAGATCATGAATTTTGGTAGCCAAATCAAGAGCCCCCTGCATGGTAGAAGTACTGTAGTGGAGGGGGAAACAACCCGCGACAAACAGAGAGAGAACGCAGAGGAGAGAGAGAGAGAAAGACAAACTGGCAGAGATACAGATCCGAGGGGGAGGGGCGACCGTGACGATGAAGTATGGCGGAGGAACGATGGTTGGTGGTGGAGTGAGAGAGCGAAGAAGTGAGAGTGTGCAAGTGAGAGAGGGAGTGAGAGGGAAAGAGAATAACGGAGAAAGAAAACGAAAAATGAGAGAAAAGAACGTCAGGAACAACAATCCAGACGTGTGAAAGTGGAGGGAGAGAGGTCCATGGTGCACCTTATGGTCTCTACAGGTTAATATTTTATTTTATTTTATTTTATTTTTTTTTTTTTTTTAAATCAGGATATCACATCCTCCCTAACGTAGTTGCGTGCTTCTTTGCTTGTCTTTCTTTCAAAATTTCATAGTTGCTCCCAAAGAGAGGAAAAGTGGTTAGCATCCATTTTCATTTCAACACCTCAACTTTTGCATTAAAAAAGACGTGAAACTGAAAATTACTGATGGCTAATAAATCTAAGGTGTCGAAATGTGAAAAAGCCAGAACACTACTCTTTTTTTTTTTCCTTTGAGGGCACTTAAAAATTTCTCCTATCTGATTATATATTTTATCATCTAAAATAAAACCTATGTTTCCAAGAGCCAAATCCTGTGGTGGAATATCATACTCGGATATGGTTGTTACAATACGCATAATACAAAATGTTCCCCACACTTTGCCGAAAAACAAAATTGTAAGTGTTTCCCAAAAAAAGAAATTGCAAGAGCGATATATGAGGAGTTCAATCTCTTTTTAAATAGTTTTCATTATACGCGAAGCATCACTTATTTTACTGGGTATCCAATTATTTTTTAATTTTATAATATTATCGCTGTAATGAGTGTCAAATCATCGTAAGAAATTAAATAAATAACTTTTCAAATACTGATTATAAAAGTTAAATATTTTTATTGATGTTATTGGATAGCTGAGTAACCTTTAAAATAATAGTATATCAAAATTATGTTCATATGCTTGTTACCTGAATTTTTCTCACTTCTATATTATTTTGGTAAATAAAAAAGAAAAAAAGAGAATATTTTTCATATGAAACAGAAATAAAGGAGAGAAAATATTATTTAAGTGTAAGAATAAATTAAATTAATATTCTCGAACTGCAAAGATGTAGTTGTATGTTGTCAACAATTTTTTCCTTTGAAAAAAGACAAAATTCATTAAAAGCATCAAAACAGCAATGATTTATTCACCTAAACAAGATAAAAATCATCGCAAAATTAAAAAGCAGATGGTAAAATCATACCATATGTCATAGAAATCCAGAAACTCAATATTGTTACATAACAGTTATATAATACTTTATCAAAATGAACACGTTAGTACGTTAAATATTGTAAATAACTTCAATACAAAGATGTTTTTGACTCTCTCTCTCTCTCTCTCTCTCTCTCACACACACACACACACATATAATAAACAAGATAAAAATCATCGCAAAATTAAAGAGCAGATGGTAAAATCATACCATATGTCATAGAAATCCAGAAACTCAATATTGTTACACAACAGTTATCTACTACTTTATCAAAATAAACGCGTTAGTATTTAAATATTGTAAATAACTTCAATAAAAAGATGTTTTTGAGTCTCTCTCTCTCTCTCTCTCTCACTCTCATACACACACACACACATATTGATACACCGGTAATATAAACGTATTCTACATTATAAATCAAATATCATTATATGTGTATTTTTAGGATAATGATTTTAAAGATCACTCACACACACACCCAAATATATATAATTTTGGTACATTATCAATATAAAACTATTTTATATTATCAATAAAATATCATTATATGTTTATTTTAAGGATAATTATTGTAAAGATCAAACATTTATAATAATATAACAATATTATGAATATGAAGGATATTTACAATAGATTTAAAACTCCTGCAGAATAAGTTACTATAAAGGATTTACAAAATAAAATAAAATAAAAATCTTAAAACAAGAAATTCAAATATTAAAATAAAATAATATTTTATTATAATACTAAATGGTGGAGCTAAAAGGAAGAGAAATCATTAAATCTCAAACCAGAATATCATAGGAAAAAGATGAAGAAAAAGTACAGATAAGGAATCTTACATTAACTTACAAAGCCTCATTACTATTTGCAAGTGGCATTGTGAGATAACCTTAATTGTACAAGATAAAAAATTTCATGTGATAGCTTTAATAGACTCAGGAGCCAACATAAACTGCATCCAAGAAGGATTAATACCTACAAGATATTACAAAAAGACTATTGAAGGAGTAACTAGTACAAACGGATCAAAAATGAATGTTCAGTATAAATTGTCTAATGCTAAAATATGTAAAAATAAAATATGCCACACAACATCATTCATATTAATAAAAAATATGAATACCCAATTAATATTAGGAATCCCTTTTCTAGCCCTATTAGATCCCTTTTAGGTCACTGAAAAAGGATTAGTATCTAAAGCTATAGAAAAAATATATATTGTTTGAATTCATTAAGCCTCCAAGATTAAGAGAACTGAATTTACTACAAGAATCTTCAATAACTAAGATTAATCCATATATGTCTATTTTAAGGATATTGTTTGAGTTATATTATTGCTCAAAGAAATCCTGTTCATTATCTTCTACCTTTAGTAGATAAGTGTAGCTCTAAATGAAGTGTTTATGTTAGTCAGCCCTCTGATTCTGTGGTCTTGGCAGTAAACCCTAAGAGAGGTAGTAAGACCATTGGTTTAACAAGATAGGAGCCTTCCGTAGAGTGTTCCCATAGCATAAAATACTAAGGTTGAAAGAAAACGGTAGAATTCTAAAGAACATTAAGTAATTTAAACTTAAGAAAGAGTAATAAGATAGTGGTTCGTCAACCAGACCAAGCTAATACATCGGATAATAAAAAAGATAAAGAGTCAAAACAAGTTGAATTACAAATAGCATATATAGAAAAATCTTTACAAAATTGGTCAATTCCTATTGTAAAGAAATGTGAGGTTTATAAATAACATTTGCTGTGGAATTCTTCTCATGAAGAAATCCATGTGCTAGAATACAGTTACCCAAGAACTAGAAACAATAGAACTATAATAATATTAGAACAACATATGTTAGATCAATGCACTAAAAAAGGATACAACTTTATTCATTTAGGATTAATTCAAGTTGTTGCAAAGCCTAATTATTGATAAGGAGTCAGTATGCAATAATGATATTATTAAGAGATGTAAGACTCTTACATATCAAAGACTCAGTAATTACAATGATGAAAAGCAATCTCCATAACAAACTGGCTTTCTTTAACTGATATCCAAACTTTTTAATGGATCTTAATAATCCAAGAACGGCTAAAGCCATAAAACTATATATAAGAACTCCAGATAATATAGTAGATGAAGTTTTAGGACCATTCAGAATAATTTAGAGAATATATTACAAGGTTTCAAAAATTGATTATAACTTTAAAGCATTAAGGGAAACCCCTAAGGATAAAACTATATTAGTTGAAGCAAATTTAAGTAAATCATCAGTTCAAGTGCCTAAAAGGCTTAGTCATGGAGAAGTCTTAAAGAAAATACTAGAAAAATGGTTACTAGAAAAAGTTATGCCTCAACCTAAAATCTACAACACTCAAATGTGTGAAATAATGCAAGAAGGAACTAGCATATGGCTAGAAATGAATAGATCAAAATCTATACAAATAAAAGAGCCTCAAAAGTTATTTAGACAAGAATCCTCTAGAGCCTCAATAGATGGATCAACAATTAATATTGATCTTAAAGGACTAGATAATTCAATACCTAAAATATCTAAACCTGTATACCAAGAAACCTATAATTCAGAATTCCCTGGGTATTCTCAAACCATGTCTCAAATACTAAACACCTTAACTAAAGACAACATTTTCAAATTGATAAAAATTGGACTAGACAAGACTCTCAAGTAGGATACAATAAAGATAAAAGGGATTGGTATTTCAAAACTTGTAATAAAGAAGTACAAGAATTTAGAAAACTATTTTATCAATATATGGAAAAGAAAGAAATAAATTTATATTTCTTTGATTGGTGTCCAAAATATAGTAAAGAAAATAACTCAAATTATCCTTACATTACAGAAAATGAAATTAATCCTCTTGAAAAGAAAACCACCCCATAGAAAACTCTTGACGATAAAATAGTATAATCTAAATATTATTCTCAAGAAGGTTTAAAATTACAACCATCAAAATATTTAGAAATTGAAGCAATATCATACAAAAAGGCTTACAACGAAGATAAACCAATAGATAAAAAATATATACAAAAAATACATCAACAATTGAATTACTCTAATTCAGTACTAAATACCATGGCCAAACGTTTAACAAAAATAGAGAATCAAGCTTTAATAAAAAAACCTAGAGATAGATGAAAAACTAAAAGAAAGCCTTCTCAATATTCTAATAAATTTAGAGCTTGAAAAAACATCCCCTTCTAGTGATGAACAAAGAGAAACAAATAATGGAGAAATTTTCCAAATAGATAACACATCTTCTTAATCAGACCAAGAGTCTGACTTATGAGAATACTATCTAAGACCAGGATTATATAGTTGTCGAGATTGTAAAAGTATAACCATGTTAACTAAAAGCCAAACTCAATACATTAATATCAATCATAGAAAAAATGGAAAATTCACCATTAAAAACTGAATTCTTACACCAGTTAAATGACCTAATTAAAAGAGATAAAGAAAATAGGGTACAAACTAGTCCCATAAATATGAAGGATATTTACAATAGATTTAAAACTCCTGCTAAACAAGTGACTATAAAGAATTTACAAAATGAAATAAAAACCTTAAAACAAGAAATTCAAATATTAAACAAAATGATATTTCATTAGAATACAAAACGTTAAAGTTAGAATGAAGAGAAATCATTAAATTTCAAACTAGAATATCACAAATAAAAGATGAAGAAGAAAATACAGGTAGGAAACCTTATATTAACTTACTAAGCCTCATTACTACTCATAAGCGGCATTGTGAGATAACCTTAATTGCACAAGATCAAAAATTTAATATGATAGCTTTAATAGACTTAGCAGCCGACATAAACTGCATCCAAGGAGGACTAATAACTACAAGATATTACGAAAAGACTACGAAAGAAGTAGCTAGTGCTAACTGATCAAAAATGAATATTTAGTATAAATTGTCTAATGCTAAAATATGTAAAAGTAAAAAATGCTACACAACATCATTCGTATTAATAAAAAAATATGAAAACCCAATTAATTTTAAGAACCCCTTTCTTAACCCTATTATATACCTTCCAAGTCACTGAAAAAGGAATAGTATCTAAAGCCGTAGAAAAAGAAATATTGTTTGAATTCATTAAGCCTCCAACATTAAGAGAACTACATTTACTACAAGAATCTTCAATAATTAAGATTAAATTAATAGAAAGAAAATAGAAACACATTACTATGTTAAACAAGGAAATTCAATATAAAAGAATAGAAGAATAGCTGTAGACCCCCAATGTTAACAGAATAATTCAAGGTTTTCAAGAAAAAATTGAGAAAGAAATCTATAAAACAGATCCTTCCCTATTCATCAAAAGAACAAGTAGTCAAATATTTTTTGGGTATTTGGCATTCTTCTCAATTAAAGTACTCTACTATTAAAAAAGAAATTTTATCAATAGTTTTATTTGTTCTAAAGTTTCAAGATGATCCTTTCAACAAACAATTCTCAATCAGAACTGATTGCAAATCTGCCCCTAGCATTTTACAAAAGAATGTTAAAAATTTAGTTTCAAAGCATATTTTCGCCAAAGGGCAAACTTTATTATCATGTTTTGACTTTAAAATAACTTACATAAAGGAAGAAAAGAATGCTCTGCCTGACTTTCTTACAAGATCATTTTTGTAAGGATCGAAATGAGTGTTCGACCATGTAATATCCGTAATTTTTAAAACGTTTAATTTATGTCATTAATCGATTTGTTTAGTTTTATCGAATAAGTGAGATTAAATAGAAATCGATTAAATATTTAATTAGATGCCAATTAAAGTCTAATTAGAAATTAATTAGAATTTAATTAGAGAGATTATGATTAGGAACAATTAGAATAGAATATAGGAGACCTTACCAAAATTTCGTAAAATTGTTTTGCCAATTTGAAAGAAATTGATAGAGATTTGTCATTTTAAACTTTTAAAACCAAATCTACAAAATTATTCACTCAAAATCCTAATATGAGTGGCTAAAACTTAGCTACTCCTAACCAAGCATGGGACGCCACATGCTACCCCAAAAAGAGGAAGAATTTGGCTTCATCTTAGCCATTCAACTCTCCTCTAATCACAAGCCACCCTTCCAATTACCTCTTGCCTTTTAAAAGTTACATAACTCCCTCTAACTCCATCCTTTGGGATGCCACCTGCTGCTTTTGTCCTCCTTCAATTTTCCTTTCAACTTATCCCCTTTCCCCTCCATTTTCAATTTCTATTAGCTCTTGGCCTCGAAATCCCCAAACTAGCTAGTATTTGTATCAAGCTGAAGGTAGTATTATTTGTGTTTCGTTGATTCTAGATTTGATCGCTGATTGGATTCTCTTTTCTTCTCTCTTTATTACGATGTCATGGGATGATTTTCTGATGTGTTATGGTGGTTTGAACATGGAAAGTTTGGGTTGGAGTGTAAAATTTGTGGGAATTAAGAGAGGAAGCAAAATAGGATGAGTTAGGTTGAAAAACCCCATGGCATCTATATTGGCGGAGTGTATCACTCTCCCTACAGGCATTAAAATTAGAAGAAAATAATTTTAATAAAACTAGACTTCCAAGGCTTTCCAACCATATAAATTATAGGTCAATTGGATTAGTATTGGGGGAGATATGATTTTTTGAAATTTACCTAGGAATCCCATGTTCTATTATGGGTAGTACGGGTTGAGATGGCTATTACTTATTCTATATAACTCAAAATTAAGTGCAACCAATTTTTTTAGAAAGATTACATATAGACTACATCACATAAAAATTTCAAGGTTAAAGTTGATCCCAATTGCTCATTGAAAATTCGTGAAATTGCCCTTTGTTATGGTAGAACAGAGATAGGATAGTCCAATCTCATCGAGTTCGTGAGCTCACAACTTGAGTTCACCTTAGGCAAATGAAGTGGACCTTGTTGGATATACAAATGATTCAATAAGCTTTAAAAAGACATGGGTTTTGTAGGAATCCAAGTAGATTTCGATTTTTGGTAGATTTTTACTTTTGAAGATGCAAATCTACCTAATTATAGGGTAGGTTCAGGTAAATCCTTAATAACTAGAGCTATACTTATCAAAATCAAATGGGACAAAAGGGCTTAGAAACTAGACTTATAGCATTTTATCATATCCAAAATTCAAGTGCAAAGGATTTAAGCAGAATTTATGCCATAATTTCTAATATCGGCCAGAATTGGAGATAGAGACATGAACTCACAATTTAGGTATAAAAGGTGTAGCTTTTATATTGATATTGAAAAATTAATGCACTATTGTATTTTTTGGATGATTGAATATCTGATTATTAGCACTATTGATGGAGAAGCAGACATGACCCGTCATGCTGCCACAATTTTGGCAAAGATTATGCATAAATTATGAGATACATATTAGTACATGTGCAGACTTGCATGAAGCTTATAAGAGTTATGTTATGAGAAAAGTTCCATAATACTTAGGCTAGCCCCAGATTAAAGTTAAAGGGAATATATTGATGGGAAGGTGTAACACCATACTAATTTAGTGTTATGCTTAAGTCATAGCATGAAATTAGGTAGTCTGTGTTACTGTGTTAACACTCTACTTACCTTTCCTGATTTATTCTTCTTTAAATAGTCATCATCATATTATTATTATTATTATTATTTTTGAAACAAAATGAAACGGTGCGCTGCTATACTAAAAGCAAAACGTATTTAACAAAATATCACCAAAGACAAGAATAGTACAATAGCGTTACTATATACGTGCAAATATATGTATATATATATCAGAAGCCTCTGCTTCAGTTTATGTACAAAGTTTCAAAGTAAAATACATAAGCGGGCTGGATATCAAAAAGACAATGATGCCCGTATCAGGCAAAACATCCTAGGGTCCTCAGAGGACATTTCGTAACCTACTGCTAACCCTACAGTCAAGTCTATGACCCAAAGCTACGTGCTGTCCAAAAGAAGGTCATACTGTACAACATCTCCTGCTGCTAAGCTACTCTGTCAGATAGCCGTTAGCCAAGCCAGGCTCGGCCGGTGAGTAGTCTGTGCTGGGTCCCAAGGAGGAAGAAGGTGACGAGCCGGTGGCCTCTGAGGGGTCACTCTCTGAACTCAATGGGATATCAGGGACTGCTTGCGGTGGTGACTCAGGTGCAGGGTCAGCAGGTGCTACCTGGGCCGCGGGTGCAGGAGGAGCAGGAGGTGGGTGCGCCATGTGCAGCGAGACGGCGATGTAAGGATTAGCAAGGTCGAAAATGGGATGATGTAAAGGAACATCAAAGTTCACGCTTTCAAGAGGTAGAGACGGAAGTTACACGAGCCGGCTATATATAGGGAATCCAACTCTGGGTCGTGGTGAAGCTGCAAAGCTAGAATCTCAATGAAGAGGGTAGCGGTGGAGTCCATCGACAATGTCTGAGAATGATGCGGAAGATACAAAATGAGGTGAGAATTTCAAGAAATTCTTAGTAGGGTTCGGGCATACTGGTTAACTGACGTTACATACATTCTCAGTTGCCTTAGATTTTATTTCATTATAAAAACATGTTTTCAAACTGAAATATCTATTTCAATGAGTTCGAGAAAATATCTGGTCCGAAGCAAGGTTCATTTTTACTTTAGACGGCACAAGAAACAGAACAGATTGCTAATAATAATGCATAGAATAATAAACAGAGTAAATAAATAAACAGCTGTAAACGAACATAATAGACAACTGTAAGCATCTTGACATAACTATTCTATGTATTCATGCATTCATGTAATCATGCAGATTCATACTTGAACTTTCCTTCATAAACTTTTCATTTCCTTTCATCATTTTTCCATCTCTTGGTCCCCTGGGAGTTCTTGGCCATTTAGACTCCTGCGTAATAGTCTGCTTCTTAGGATCGAGCTCGTTTCTATACAGTAATGCCGGGTTTACTTTCCCCGACCTTCCCACCGATCTATTCCCCTTAACTTCTTATCCGGGGCTGGCCCAAGTACATGGAACTTTCATAGTAACATAATTCTTAATATACTTTCATAACTTTCCTTGAAATGCACATGTATTATCATGAAATTCATAACTTGTGCATGGGTTCTACCGAAATTTCGACAGCATAACGGAACGTGTCCGCTTCCCCATGAATAGTGCCAGCCAACCAATACATTTACACAATTTGCGATTTCAGTACAGAGCAGCAATTATGCACATACATTCATAAATTCATTCATTAGTTTCAACAAGCTTCAATAGGGCCTTTAGCTGATTCTGCCTCATTCTGCCCGGTTATGGTATATCCCACCTTTATTTCAATTTAACTCCTTTAAACTTGATTTTTGGATGTTATAGCCTTATGTGTCTAGTTTCTAACCCTTTTAGTTCCATCCAATTTCGATATCTATAGCTCAAGATATTCAGGTTTTATCCCAGCCTGCCCAACGGCTAGTCAGAATTAGGCAACTAAAAGTAAAAATTCACTAAAAATCGAAAACTGACTCAAATTACACGAAATTGGACTCATATTAAAGCTAACAGGGTAAAGTTTCATTTGCAAAAATTTCCATTTCATTTGACTTGGTAGGGCTCGAGTTATAAGCCCTGAATTATGACCTTTCTAAACTGCTCTGTTCTTACCCGGTTTGGACATAGGGCAACTTTCTTGGATCACTGGGAGCAATTGGGACCTTATCTAATTCTGAAATTTTTATGGGACATTATTATATGTGTAAGATTTCTAACAAAGTTGGTTTCATTCATTTTCAAGTAGTGTAGGTCGAGTTCTACTCTAAACAACCTAATCTGCCTAGAGCCAGAGTCAAAACCCTAAGTCAAAATTCAAAAATTCATAACTCTCTCAATACTAATCCAAAAGCCTTATATGATATATCTATGGAAATCCCTGGATGTCTAGTTTCATATAACAATGGTTTCATCCAATTTGATCGATTGTAGGTGGAGCCGTACACTCCGCCGTACGGACCGCCGAGGGGTTTTGGTTCTCCAGCTCCTCAGCTCTTCTTATTTCTATTCTTTCTTGCTTCAAATTCGATTTTAACCAAACCAACAGCCCAAAACCAATCACATACCATCATAATCATCCATTTAACACATCAAGAATCATGAAAATAATCCAAGCTCAGCCAGCCAACACCACAGATTTGATGCAATTATTAAACTCCTACCTTTGTTCCAAGTGGTTGTGTTGGATTTTTGAAGCTTGGATGAGCAAGGCTTGAATTGGCTTGGTGTTGGCTGGAGTTTTTTGTGTGTGAAGAAGAGAGAAAGAGAGCTGAATGTGAGGAGAGAAAAGGGCGCTGGATATGGTCTGAATGGGAGTCAAAAGAAGCTGAAAAATCTGATTGCTTTTTGGGTGGTTTGGCTTGAATTTGATTGGTTCAAAATGCTTGGCTGAAATTTAGCCAAGCTTCTCCATAGAGTGTGGCTTTGTGGCGCCACTTTTATAGGGCAAAGTGGCTGAGTTATCAGCCTTAGATTCTAGGGTTTTAGGCTTGTAATTCTATTGGTCCGGTTCCGATAGTTTAAGATATCGTAATGTTACCGATTTCCTTTAAACCGGTAAATCGGTTTTCAACAAAATTTTATGAAATCTCCTATAATCTAACTTAATTCTCTCT
Source organism: Pterocarpus macrocarpus (assembly GCA_031439585.1). Classification (NCBI taxonomy): domain Eukaryota; kingdom Viridiplantae; phylum Streptophyta; class Magnoliopsida; order Fabales; family Fabaceae; genus Pterocarpus; species Pterocarpus macrocarpus. The sequence continues at coordinate 33,392,917 of CM062515.1, forward strand.
TATCTAAACTCAAGTAATTGCTAATCAATTGAGTCTAAATAATGATTTAATCGAATTTTAATTATTCTCAATTATTTGATAAAACCGAATAATTAGGCGAAAAACGGTGGATGTTACAGAAGGTCAGAGAAAGTAAACCCTACATTCCTACATAGGAGTGAGCTCGATCCTGAGAAGCAGACTATTTCCCAGGAGTTGTATGTCTAAGAACTCCTAAGGGACCAAGTGTAGAAAAGAATAAGTCATATAAGTTAAAAGATCACTGAAGCTAAGTGCTTTTCACTTTCATTCATACATTCATATGGTTCTGTCATTAGTCTTGAGCTAAATGCAGTGTTACCTGTATATCCTTTATGCTTATATTCTTGTTTATACTGTGACTGGTGCACAAATTGTGTTAGGAATTTGTTTATGTTTCCACTTCTTGCTATTTTAAGTAAAATTAAGTCTTGCTTTGGGTTATGTTTTTCTCAATATTAATTTAATAGAATATCATCGCTATGTTATACATTTTTAATTTAAATAAAAATCGAAGCAACTGAGAGTGAACATGACGTTAGTATAATATAGCACATGAATCCTATTGAGAATTTCTTCAAATTCTCACTCTTTTTCATATATCCGCATCATTCTCAAACCCTAGTGATGGACACGATGGCGATACTTTTTCTTGATATTCTAGACGTGCAATTGCACTGCGACTCGATGTTCGACTCATTGTTCATAGTTGGTTCTTGCCGTTTTTGTCTTTACCTCTTTAGTCACCAAGATTTCGCCACTCCCCTGTTTCACCCCACTTTCGACCCTTCCATTCCATAATTCGCCATTCCACTGCACATGGCACACCCCACACCTCCTCCAACACCCACCGCACCAGCAGCCCCAGCAACATCCTCACCTGCCTTACCAGCCCAGGTGGTCCCTGACCTCTCACCTAGCCCTGACAGTGACCCCTCGGAGGCTACCAACTCTCCCTCCTTGTCCTCTGGACCAGATGCCGACTACACCCCAACCAAGCCATGCATGGCAAATGGCTTCTTGACCGAGTAAATGCTCGACCAGCTGACTATATTGTACAGTATGGCCCTCCTTTGGCGGTGTTCAGCATTGGGCCATAGGTTTAACATCCTCAATTTCATATCATGCTAAATTACCTCAATAATCCTAAATAATTAGGCACTTAATGAGAAATTATGAGATAGAGGCTTAATTAAGGGGTTAACGAAGAGTTCAAGAGTTAACTCGGATGAGAAAAGTCAAGAGAATGTTTAATCGAGGTTAGATAATCTCTAATTAAGCAAGTCAGAGCCTTTATAGCTTAATTAAGTACTAACCGCCCTTAATTAGCTTAATCAAGTTTAATTAAGGTTAATTAAGATTAATCGCAAGATTAATTTTTGTTAATCATATTCTTGTGTGTTAATCACTAATCCTTGCTTAATCATCTTCATTAAGTTGCATGAGCACTTAATCACATGATCAAATTCAAATTTAGTCAACTAGATAATAAAATAAAAGGTGATGTCATAAAAGTATAAAGCATTAGACAAGAATGCTTTATGTAAGACTTTGACCATGCTTTGTCTCCCCATTATCCACTTTGTCTCCTTAATCCCTAATTAACACAAAATAACACAAAAATATCTCCCTCCCTCCCTTTGAAACTTATGGCCAACATCACACAAACACACACCTTCATTTTTCATTTTTCAACTTCTATTCTCTCTCTAAGTTTCCTACTCCTTCAACTTCTCTCTAAAATTCTCTCTTCTTCTTCTTCTTCTTCTTTTTCCATTCTCCACCTCCATATCCAAACCTTCTTCACTTAGCCCTTCAAAGACCACATCTTTTGGTCTTTGAGAAAGAGATTTAAACACTACAACCTCCATTTTTACAAGATCTCAAGAGCTTCTCCTTCCTCCTTGCAAAACCGCCACCATCATCATCAAGAGGAGCCATCATCTTCTTCTTCCTGTCCTCTTGTTTTTGCGCCATTTTCAAGAAAGGTAGTGATCTTCATCTTTTATTTTGTTTGCTCAAGAAAGCTTGAAGCTTAGTTCTTTTCATGACCAAGATCTTTAAGTGAAAAACTTGAGAAGATCCTTCATGCTCTTCATGAGCAAAAGTTTCCATTTTTGGCAAAATATGTTCTTGTTGTTCTTCAAGTGTTCTTGATGTTTCTATTTTTGGAAAAATATGTTCTTGTTATTCTTCAAGTGTTCTTGATGTTTCTACTTTTGGAAAAATATGTTCATGTTCTTATTCTTGAAGGTTCTTGATGTTATTGGTGGTATCTTGCTTAAAGTTGTTCTTTTCCTTATGATGAGTTTATGATTAGAAAAGTTTCATCTTTACATGCTTTTCATGATTTGATAAGACTATGAACATCCTAAAAGCTTAAGACTTTAAAAAGTTTGCTTCTTGAAGTATAAAAAGTGGCGCAAGTTTAGTGCCTTCATAAAAGTCTCATTTTGTTTTGTTTTGAAGACAAGACTACATGTAAAAGTCTAAGCTTTTTGGAATAATAAGCCTTTTTGAGTTAGAAAAATGATGTCTTGTCACTTTATGTTTCAAAGATTGATCCTTGGAAGCAAATCCTTTCATAAAGTTTGAAATTTGAAATCATAAAGCTCACGTTTGGATCATAGAAATGCTAACTTTTAAAAAGACCAAAACTTTATAACTTTAAAGTTAATGTCTTATATCACTAGTTGATAAAGTAGGAATCTTTTTAATGTAGAAACAACTTTAAGTCATAAAGTTGAGACCTTGATGGTCTTAGAATAATTAAATGAGTCAACTTTCATAAAGAACAAGACTTTTTAGTTAAAAAACTAGTAACTTGTATCATTATTACATAAAGATCTAATTTTTAAGACAAGAGCTTAATTTTAGAGGCACTTACTTTCATAAAGAATAAAACTTTATGACTACTTTATAAAGAATGATAACTTTACTAATGTTTAAGGTAAAACTTTGATATGTTAATAATGAAAGCCTGAAACTTTGTAAGTTGAATAGGTTAAAAATCACCCTTGGTGATTAGTGAACATGGTGTTGTTGGGTTCATGAGTATGGTTATGCGTTGTCATGACCCAAGGATTAGAGAGATCTCGAACTCCTTGGAAACAAAAGTATGATTAAGGCCTCTGAGCATATCATGAACCTCGGAATCACTAAGTACATGGTCTTAAGGAAAGGAAACAACCACCTAACTTAATTAATTTGAATAAGTGTTCTATAAGACATGAACTAAAGTAAAGAATAATTTCATATGAGATCTAAGTAACTAAAAGACCGCATACACATATCTTAACTATGTGATTTTCTCATGGGTAACCACAAGAAATTATATGATAATTCATAATATTCTTCACAAAGAATAACACAACTATAAACCCCTTTAGGATATGAATGTGTGATGTCATTCGACATGATGAATGATGAGTTTATTTGAGCTTTGTCTCATGATTGAATGATGAGTGTGATGATATGATATAGATATGATGAACTGTTGGTTGAAAGTTGTGATTGGCATTTTGGGGAAGTTCCGGTCTAGCCGTTATGCTGCCGAATTTCTATCAAAATTATGGACTTAGTCATATCATTGCATGTGTCTAGTCAAAGAAGTACTATGCATGTAAGTATAATGATAAGAAAAGAAACCATGGGATATAACCCCTCATTCACTTCCGGAAAGTAAAAGACCGTGATCCACAAGGAACCTCTATGAGGGAGGCAAGGGTGACATGGAGGACCCTCCAACTTAGAGGTAACCAATATCGGCTTAGTCTGATTTGGTTAATACTACATGATGACGGTCACGGAATGAGCTTATGTCCAAAAGCAGTCTATTTCAAAGGAAAAGTAAAGAATGGTAAGCACGTACTAAAAACGAAAGTAAAGTCAAAGTATAACCATGGTTAAGTCTATGATGATGCATGTCTTTGCATGTATTTATATTGTCCATTTGCATTATGAACGTTTATTTTATGTTTCAGTATTTATGTTAGTTATAATGATGTAGTTATAATGTTAAGTCTAAAAGCAACCCGCTTCGGGGTTTAAGTTTTCAAAACCATTAAAATTGAACTTATATTTATCCATTGTTTTTATAATCAAACCCGAAGTAGTTGGGACGATGACGATGACATAATGTTTGTCTGGTCGCGATCCTACTGAGAAATCTTGTATTTCTCACTCCTACCTTCCCATGTTGTATTCAGATGGAGTGGATGGCATCCATGGTAGCACTTCTGATGGTACCTAACTGGATAAGACGAGGAGCTGCCATGTTTCTTCACTTAGCTAAGGAGGATCAAGATAGTAGCATAGTATTTTCATTTTCTTAAGAGCCCCAGTTGGGCAGATTATGTGTAATTAAGAGCATGTAGGAAGTCATGCTACTTAATTTGACCTATTACATGTGTGATATTTATTAAGTGTAATAATGACTCTTGAGTATCTATGATTACAATCTTGGCTTATGTTATCGTGTTATATTGTTTCAATTTTATCGTATGTCTTATTAGTAACTCAACGATATGAAGAACAACATTCATATGTATACGAGTAAGTAAGCGCTTAAAGACTCAGTTTCAAGCATAAAGGTTTTACAAAAAAAAAATTACATGCTATTTTCATATATTACGCTAATTTCAATGATAAAAGCTTTCTCTAGTTAAGAGTAACAACTAGTGATGCCATAAAATGACCTAAGCATAGTATGGTATTATTAGGGTGTTACAATAGGCATAATCATATGTATGTAGTTAGGTGGATGCACTAGCTTGAAATGTCCTCTAAGGACCTTGTAGGGTTGCACTCTACTAACATTGGCCATCTGTCTTTTTGTATGTATTGGCCCAACACATGTACCCATCTTCTGTATATGTACCAAAACTAGAGGCAGTATCATATATACATACGGTTTGAGGTTATATCACTTTGCTGCATATTTTCTATTAAGTTATTTATTGATTATAAATAACTCGCATTCATCGATTATGTATACACATATGATGCACTGCTATTTTCGTCCAGATATTTGCTATGCCACACAAAAGACCTAGTATATCGAAATATCTAAATATCTAAATAAAATAAAGAAGAGGATAATATACATACATATGCGGTAGTAAGAGTTAACATTTCAAAGTATGGGACAAGAAGACAGTAGCGCATCTACTGAGTTTCATGCTATGACTTAGGCATAGCATTAAGCTTAGTTGCGTGTTACAAATCAAGTACTAAGGATCAATATGGGGATCCCACTAGGTTCACAAAATATTGGTTCAATAAGGCCATCTATGATGCCTCGTATAGTTTCTAATGCTCAAAAGGCTGAACAACGGCCCAATACATTGGCTCAAATTGTTCAAAACCCACCAAAATCTCAAAACCCTTTAATACTTATTAAAATATATATACCCCCCTTCATTACCAAAATACCTTAATCACCCCATCTAATCTTCAAAATGCCACCTCCTCATCTATGCCAGCTCAATAAGAATCAGCATATAAAAAAAAAATCAAACTTCATTCCTATAATTGTCATTGAAAAAGAATGGAAAATGACCTCACATAGAGACCTAGCTCAACAAATATTTCTCCCTTTTTTGCGATACATGCCTCATAATCCCAAGAAAACTTGAGCATGTTACAAGTTTACCCTAGTAGACACCGATTCCATAGAAGTAATCCACAATATGGATAAAGACAATAATATAATCTTATCCAGAGTCAAAATCTTACAAACTTTATCAATAGTAAACCGGAACCAACCTTTGTACAAGCCAAAATCCCTTTCAAGACAATTACCCCCCAAACCTATACTTGCTATGACTACAAAGAAGCTTAGTACAATATGTTTTATTATAAGGCCTGTCAACATTCTTGATTCATATGGTTCAAATCCCTTAGATTTCCAAAATGGGTCATAATATGGTTCTTTGACTTTGGAGCATCCATTTCAATATTTTAAAGAAAAAACAAATTTTGTGCAAGGGTACAGATTAATTTCCTTTGTAGCTAGCCAAGGAATAACCTGGATCTTGACTTGGGATTATTCGACGGTTAAACTCTTAGATGATATTGATTTAATCTGCTTAGTTAGATCCCTTCGAATCAAATGGTGGACAAAATTCAATATTGCCCTAATAAAAAAAAAAGAATTAATGAATAGGTCTGAAATTTTCAACAAGTCTCCAGTGGAAAAGTAAGGTGATAAAGAAGCCCTTTTCTTAGCAGAAAAGAATGAAATAATGGCCGCCCTACTTGCAGCAACATCAGAGGAAGAATTTGAAGAATGACTAAGAAATTCGAGCCCCATAACCTCAAAATATCAAAGCTGAATAGGCATCTAGCTTAACCAATTATCTTCAAAGTAATGAAAATGATTGCTACGAAATACTAGAATAATGGACATAAAGGATCAATAATTCAAAAATCAATATCACTCAACAGTAAAAAGACATTATCAATAAGAATTTCCCAACAGTACCAGCATCGCTCAACAATATAAAGGACTGTTAATGTAACATCCTCAATTTCATATCGTGCTAAATTACCTCAGTAACCCTGAGTAATTAGGCACTTAATGAGAAATTATGAGATTAAGGCTTAATTAAGGGGTTAACGAAGAGTTTAGGGGTTAATTCGGATGAGAAAAGTCAAAAGAATGTTTAATCGAGATTAGATAATCTCTAATTAAGCGAGTCAGAGCCTTTATAGCTTAATTAAGCACTAATCACCCTTAATTAGCTTAATCGAGTTTAATTAAGGTTAATTAAGTTTAATCACAAGATTAATTTTTGTTAATTGTGTTCTTGTGTGTGTTAATCACTAATCCTTGCTTAATCATCTTAATTAAGTTGTATGAGCACTTAGTCACGTGATTAAATGCAAATTTAGTCAACTAGACAATCAAGTAAAAGTGATGTCATTAAAGCATAAAGTATTAGATAAGAGTGCTTTATGTAAGAGTCAGTCCATGCTTTGTTCCTCCATCATCCAATTTGTCCTATTTAAACTTTAATTAACACAAAATAACACAAAAATATCTCCTCCCACCCACTTGAAACTCATGGCCACAACAACACAACATACACACTCACATTTTCATTTTGTGTCTTCCTATTCTCTCTCTAAAACTCTCATCCTCTCACTTCTCTCTAAAAGTCTCTTCTTCTTCATCTTCTTCTTCCTTTCTAAACCACTCACTTAGCCTTTCAAGGACTCATCTTTGGGTCTTTGGAGACAAGATCTAAACACTACAACCTCCATTTTCACAAGATCTCAAGAGCTTCTCCTTCCACCAAGCCAAACCACAACCATCTACTAGGAAAGAAACCACCGTCATCTTCTTCTTCTTCTCTAGTTTTTGAGCCATTTTAAAGAAAGGTCAGTGATCTTCATCTTTTTCATTTTGTTTGCTCAAGAAAGCTTGGAGCTTGGTTCTTTCATGACCAAGATCTCTAAGTGAGAACTTGAGAAAATCCTTCATGCTTTTCAAGAGCAAAAGTTTCCATTTTTGGCAAAATATGTTCTTGTTATTCTTCAAGTGTTCTTGATGTTTTTACTTTTGGAAAAATAGGTTCTTGATGTTCTTCAAGTGTTCTTGATGTTTCTACTTTTGGAAAATATGTTCTTATTATTGGGTGTTCTTGATGGTATCTTGTTTAACGTTGTTCCTTTTCTTATGATGAGTTGATGATTGGAAAAGCCTTATCTTTTTATGTTTTTCATGATTTGATAAGACTATGAACATCCTAAAAGCTTTAAACTTTAAAAAGTTTGCTTCTTGATACACAAAAAGTGGCGCAAGTTTTAGTGCCATCTAAAGTCTTCTTTTGTTTTGTTTTGAAGACAAGAATACATGAAAAAGTCTAAGCTTTTTGGGATAATAAGCCTTTTTGAGTTAGAAAATGATATCTTGTCACTTTATGTCTTAGAAATCAACCCTTAAAGAAAAGACCTTTCATAAAGTTTCAAACTTTAATCAAGAATGAGACTTTTAAGTCATAAAAGTGTTGTTTTGTAACATTTAATTCATAAAGTTTAGATCTTGAACCAAAACAATGCCAAAAGGTGTTAACTTTTATAAAGATCAAGACTTTTTAACCTTAAAGTTAATGTTTCATATCACTAGTTGATAAAGTGGGAACCTTTTTAATGTAGAGACAACTTTAAATCATAAAGTTGAGACTTTGATGGTCTTAGAATAATTAAATGAGTCAATTTTCATAAAGAACAAGACTTTTTAGTTAAAAAGCTAGTAACTTGTATCATTATTATATAAAGATCTAATTTTCAAGACAAGAGCTTAATTTTAGAGGCACTTACCTTCATAAAGAATAAAACTTTATAACTACTTTATAAGAATGATAACTTTAATAATGTTTAAGGTAAAATCTTGATATGTTAATAATGAAAGCTTGAAACTTTGTAACTTGGTTAAGTTAAAAATCACCCTTAGTGTTTAGTGAACATGGTGTTGTTAGGTTCATGATGTGGTTATGCATTGTCATGACCCAAGGATTAGAGGGATCTTGAACTCCTTAAGAACAAAAGTATGATTAGGGCCTCTGAGCATACCATGAACTTAGGAATCACTAAGTGCACTATCTCAAGGAAAGGAAACAGTCACTTAACTTAATTAATTTGAATAAGTATTCCATGAGACATGCACTTAAGTAAAGAATAATGTCATACAAGAACTGAGTAACTAAAAGACCACATACACATATCTTAACTTTGTGATTCTTTCATGGGTAACCATGAGAAATCATATGATTATTCATAAGATTCTTCACAAAGAATAACGCAATTATGAACCCCTCTAGGGTATAAATGTATGATGCCATTCGGTATAACGAATGACAAGTTTGATGGAGCTTTGTCTCGTGATTGAATGATATGATTGTGATGGACTACTGGTTGAAAGTTGTCATTGTCATTTTGGGGAAGCTCCGGTCTAGCTGTTATGCTACCGAATTTTTGTCAAAATTATGGACTTAGTCATATCCCTTGCATGTGTCTAGTCAAAGAAGAACTATACATGTAAAGTATAATGATAAGAAAAGAACTAATGGGACATGACCCTTCAATCACTTCGGTAAGGGAAGTAAGAGACAGTGATCCACAAAGACTCAAGGAACCTCTATGAGGGAGGCAAGGGTGATATGGAGAACCCTCCAACTTAGAGATAACCAATATCGGCTTAGTCTAATTTGGTTAGTAATGCATGACAATGGTCACAGAATGAGCTCATGTCCAAAAGCAGTCTATTTCAAAGGAAAGTAAAGAGTGTTAAGCAAGTGCCAAAAGCGAAAGTAAAGTCAAAAGTATAACTTGGTTAAGTCCATGATGATGCATGTTTTTGCAAGTATTTATGTTGTCCATTTGCATTATGAATGTTCATTCTATATTTCAGTATGCACGTTAGTTATGATGATGTAGTTATAACGTTAAATTTAAAAGCAACCCGCTTTGAGGTTTAAGTTTTCAAAACCATTAAAATTGAACTTATATCTGTCCACTATCCTTATAATTAAACCCGAAGTAGCTGGGACGATGATGATGACACTATGTTTGTCTAGTTATGATCCTACTAAGAAATTTAGTATTTCTCACTCCTACGTTTTCGTGTCGTCTTCAGAGGATGTCGACGTCGGGCACGGTGGTGATCTATGCTAAGTTCCCGGTGTGGCGTTGGTGCTTTGACCCGGTGTTGAACACCTCCATGCTGTCGGTGAACGCAGTGATAAGGGTCTACATCTTCCACAATCGCCAGTTTCAGACTCCCGTGATGAGCCCATTTTTCCAACCGCATCAGCCATTCGGTGAGTTTACTATGGATGACATCCGCCCCTACTTTTAGCCAGCAAGATACCCTATCGATGATGATGTGACTAACTTGGATAACCATTTGACTCCAACTGTTTCACTAGATTCTGATCCCTTGGAGCCGTCTTATCCGAGCTACCATGTGGAGATCGACCCCTCTGAGCCCTTCTATCTGACTCGTTCTAAGGGATCTCACCATTCGGGTTCGTAGCAGCCTTCGGTGATTCATCTATCTTCCGATCCTTCTGCTTCATCTACTAGCCTAGCTTCACTCCCGGTTCGCGGGCGTGGGTTCATTCGTACCTACGCTGTGCCCTATAGATGAGGATGTGCTCGAGGAGGAGGACGTGGTGGTGTTTCTCTAGGTGGATATGGGAATGGTTTCCTCCCGCCTGATGCCTGATGTGATGTATAACACCCTAATAAACCCATACTACGCTTAAGTCGTATTACGGCGTTTTATTAGTTGTTATTTATGCTCGTGGAAAACCAAACTGCACTTGAAATTAAATTACGCGGAAAATACGGTAAAATTTTTCTTTTTCTTTAAAATACGTCGTCACTTTTGGAAAGTAAAGCCTCGTGCGAGAAGATAGAGATAAACGAGCGTATCGCAAAGGTTTCAGTATAGATTAAAGGAACAAGGATAAAATCAAAATACCATGCATTCAATTACTACAACAATCATACATATAATTAATCTCATAATACCCATAAAATACATAAAAGGGAACTCATGGTCATGCCATGGCCCAGAAGTCAAAGATACATAAGTCTGATACAGAATGAAATACAACAGATAAGAAACACAAATAAAAATAGACCCATGTGGACGTCTGCTGGCCTCTCTGCCCATTCCATGCCTTCGATCAAGTGGGCTCAAGTCCTCGAATGCCTGGTTCCCCTCGCTCCTCAACCTCGGGGAACGTGAGGAGTGCGGATGATGCGGGGGTGCCGACTGATCACCTCAAAGCGACGCACGCGACGACCCGGGGTATGGCTGGCCACAGACGAACTTGCCTCGGAGGGGTCCTCTTCGGACTCAGCAGGGTGATACTCAGGGGGCGGTGGCGAAGCGGCCCTAGGAGTGGCCGTCGAGCTCACCTCTATCACAGGGATCTCCGGCAAGGGTGCAAACTCGGCTGCGGGCAAACTCAGCGACATCGGCTCCATCTCGAAGTCGGGTAATGGCTCGGGCGGAAAGTCCCAAGGACCTAGAGGCTGTCCAAGAAGAGCTGAAGAGACGCCTACTGGCGGGTTTTCTGGCTCCTCTTCAAAAATTCGACCCAGATAAAAATGTGTACGTACTACTGTGGTGGTCGTGGCCACAATAGCGTGTGTATCCCCGTCGTAAGCCCACTCATGGTGGGGAGGGTCCATGCTCCATTCCACGGGGTGAGCCATGAGTATCTGGTGATGAGACGGAAAATAGCTAGGGTGAGAAATAAGATTTCTCAGTAGGACTCGAACCCGACACGAAAGTGTCATCGTCATCGTCCCAGCCACTTCGGTTTTTATTAATGAAAATAGTGAGCATGCATAGGGTTTAATTCTTGGTTTTTCGAAAACATGAATATCCGAAGCAGATTTAATTTTACATACTCTCTAATCATTTACATCATAATATACATGAACACAATCATATTTACATAAAACAGGCATATCCAAGCTATGAAATTCTCTTGACTTCTCCCCTTTCTAGGGTTTTGGACCGAAGTCCCTTTTTTTTTCTTAACTTGACTTTATCTTTTCACCCACTAAACATAAGTGGTAATGAGCTCATACCGTGGCCGTTGCCACCTTAGAATTTCGGTACTTACACTAGCTGGGTCATGCCATGCCTCATGTAAGACCTATCCCCTATACTCACACTAGCTGGGTCATGCCATGCCTCATGTGAGTTGTGGGTGAGGGGAGCTTAAATTAGGTTACCTTCCCTTTTGGAGGATCATTTACTTGAATTAAACTTCTTCTTACTTAAGCATTATGATGCAAAATATTTCTAAGTCCATAATTCTTACAAAATTTCTAAGAAGATAACTTGCTTAGACCGAAGCTTCCCAAAATTTTGCCAAACAGAGAAACCAATATCATATAACATTAAGCATCATATCATATCATCATCATCATAACATCATGCTTGCACATAAACATAGGCATATTCACAAGCAACATTTTATGAGCTTAGCTTGATAAATTAGGTGCAAGCTTTTAATTGAGATTACCTCTTGTGTAAACTTCTTTTATTGGGCATAATGCTAATTTTGTCTAATGTCCATTTTGATACTTTTTAAGTTGAATTATGAAGGTTTTCTAATGCTTAATATAAGGGTATTAATGTCTTAAAGCTTATTTCTCCTTATTCTTTAACTTTTACCATAACCAGTTTTACTTTTACAGTGGGACAGTAACTTTGAAAATTCACCATAATTTCATCTTTTACTCTTTTTATTTCTGAATTTTTGTGTGGATATACTTCTCTGAGTCTATTTTTAAACAAAAGAAACCCCACTTAAAAATTCATTTTGTAGCTTGAGTTATGCATATTTTATTCTGACTGTTCAGTTTCTAAGTTCACTCCCGGTACAGTGGATTGTTACTTCTCATTATAATTACTCAGAAGGAATCTGAGAAAACTGTTTTATGGGTTTGTTCCTCTATGTCTTAGCTTTCAATTAAACTTGGTCTCACTCAAAAATCATTTTTGTAGCTCGAGTTATACACATTTTAGTGTAGACTGCCCAGACAGAAACCAATCCGAGAACAGTCCACTTTGAAAAATCATATCTCACTCATTTTAACTCCGAATCTTATGTATTATATATGTATGGAAAGCTCTCTGAGTCTATTTTCATATAAAATTGGTTCCACTAATTTCTGAGTTTTCTGGAAAAAGTTATACCGTTCGGTTTACAGACTGCCAGAAAATCCAGATTTCACGTTTTGATTTTTCTCATGTTTTCTCCAAAACACTCAACCCCACTTTCAAGAAAACATTCTCAAGTTATAAAACACTCATATACCATGAAAGATTAGTGAAAAACTAACATGTTGGAGTTCAAAAATATTGAGTTCAACCATGCTTCATACCAAACCGAAAACATGTTTTCAACAAACAACCATACAAGCAACAACATCTCATTTTATGACAAGGATGGCTATGATGTTCATAATCAACCTTTTAAAACCACCTAGCTATGGAGAGCATAGGAGTTCTAAAGCTTGAAAAACAAGAGAGAAAAAGAGTTTAGAGCCACTACCAAAGAGAGTTTTTCTTGAAGGAAATTGAAGGTGGAGATGGTTGGAGAGAGCCTTCCTCCTTGGATGCTTGGAAATGGGGTTTGTGTATGAGTGATCTTGTTTCTCCAAAGACCAAAAATGGTGGTCCTTGAAGGGATGGTGATGGTGGTGATGGAAATGAGGTGAGGAGTAGTAGAGAGATTGGAAGAAGAACAAGGAAGATTGAAAGAACAAGAGAGTAGGAAAGGAACTTGGAGAGAGGAGAGAGCTTTGTGTCTTTGGGTAAGGAAATGAAAAATGAAGTGAGGGGGAGAGAGGGGGGCTGAATGGCGCACAAAAGGAGAGAGGGAGTGAGGTGACTTTGCTTCTTACAACAAACTAGAGAGTGGGAAAATCCATAGGGCAAAAGAGTGTGTTGTGTTTCCTTTGAGTCTTGGCAATTGGGTAAAGACTATGTAGTGTTTTTGTCAAGTGGTTAAAAGCATGAGCTCTCTTAGGATTGGGCATTGGATGGCTAGGATCACACCAAGTGTCATGATCTTGGTGAAGAAGAGTACAACTCTTGTCATGACTTAAGGGATCTACTAATGTGGACTCTTGCTCTTGTGGTGTATGATGAGAAAGTAAATGGATGGTTGGATATGGCTCTTGCTTTGACCAAATTTTCAAACTAAAATTAAAGGGAAGTTCCTACATCTTTCTAATTGTTGTAATTATCTAAATGTTAATTAATTTACTTGGTTTAAATTACTCATTAGCACATTTTAATTAAGAAGGATTTTTCTCATTAATTATGTAAGAAGATGTGAGGGTTAATGTGATTAAGTTTTGGGACTTATGTGCTCTTAGTTAATTAGATTAGACCACCTTGATTTTATGGATTAATAAAGATTAGACAATTGGGCTTTTAATTGCAACTTGTAATGCATTAAGTCTCAATTGTCGACTTGCCTTTAATTTACTAAGCTCTTGCTCTTGAGATTAATCGATTAATTCTCAATTAATCGCTAACCCCTCTAATTAGTCGGAAATACCGAGCTAATTAACTTAGGTAAAAACGGGGATGTTACATTTCTCCCCTCCTTAAAAAGAATTTTGCCCTCAAAATTCGTTACTTGTAAACAGGTGGGGAAATTCTCTTTGCATCTCTACCTCGAGCTCCCACGTGTGCTCCTCCAAGCTTTCTCTTCCCCATGCCACTTTCACTAAGGGCACAGACTTGTTCCTCAGCTGTTTGACCTTCCTATCTATGATTCTCATAGGCGGTAGGTCGAAGGTTAGGTCTTCCTTTAACTGTACACTTTCTGGCTCAAGAAGATGATTGGGGTCGGAGTTGTACTTCCTCAATTGGGAGACATGGAAAACATTATGAAGGTTTGACAGATGGGTTGGTAATGCTATTTGGTAGGCAACTGTTCCTACTCGTTTCAAGATTTCAAAGGGGCCAAGAAAACGAGGGCTCAACTTTTTGACTCTAAGGGCTCTACCAATGCCTGTTGTAGGAGTGATTTTCAAGAATACGTGTTCTCCTTCTTCAAACTCGATTGGCTTTCTCCTCTTATCCGCATAGCTCTTCTGACGACTTTGTGCAAAGGAGAATCCTTTCCCTTATCCTCTTAATTTGTTCGGTGGTTTGTCTAACTGCATCCGGCCCTAAGAGGCTTTGCTCACCCGATTCATACCAACAAAGTGGAGATTGGCACTTCCTGCCATACAGGGCTTCATAAGGCGCCATCCCAATACTAGCGTGGAAACTATTATTGTAGGCAAACTCGATGAGGGGTAGGTGTTTGTCCCAACTTCCAGGTCGGTCCATTACACATGCTCTCAACATATCCTCTAGGGTTTGTATGGTTCTTTCTGATTGTCCATCAGTCTGGGGGTGGTAGGCTGTACTTAAACAAAGTTTCGTCCCGAATGCCTTTTGCAAGGCTCCCCAGAACCTAGAGGTAAACCTTGGGTCTCTATCAGACACAATGGTTGCAGGTACTCCGTGCAATCTTACGATCTCTTGGATGTATAGCTGGGCTAGCTTATCCAGAGGATAATTCGCTCTAATGGGTAAGAAGTGGGCAGACTTGGTCAATCTATCCACGATAACCCATATGGCATCAAATCCACTTGGGTTCGGTAAACCCATCACGTAAATCCATAGAGATTCCATCCCATTTCCATTCAGGGATCTCCAATGATCGCAAAGATGCCCGAGGGTTTTTGGTGCTCAATTTTCACCTTTTGACAAACTAAGCACTTTCCCACCACATCGGCTACGTCTCGTTTCATGCCTGGCCACCAAAACATCCTCTTGAGGTCTTGTTACATCTTTGTCATGCCAGGATGCATGGTGAAATGACCTTTGTGAGCTTCTTCCACAATCATCCTCCTCAAGTCATCCTTAGCAGGTACACATATCCTCCCTTGGTATCTCCACACGCCATCAACGCCTTGAGTAAATTCTTTCAGCTTTCCCTCCTTCACTTGGGCTACTAACCTCAAGAACTCTTCATCCTCTTCCTGAGCCCGCATAATTTGTCCTTTGAACTCACTCGTCACCTTGATCAGACTCAACCTTATGCTACGAGGGGTCAGGGTAACTCCAAGGTTCAAGTCTCTAAAGCTCTCAATCAACTCTGCTTCCTTGACCATCATCCACGACACATGTAGTGACTTATGCTCGCTGCATCTGCCACCACGTTAGCCTTACCAGGGTGGTAGTTTAACCCAAAATCATAATCCTTCAAGAATTCCATCCACCTCCTCTGCCTCATGTTAAGCTCCTTCTGATCAAACAAGTACTTCAGACTCTTGTGATCTGAGAATACCTCAAACCTAACTCCATATAGATGGTGCCTCCATATCTTCAAGGCAAACACCACGGCCGCTAATTCTAGGTCATGGGTTAGGTAATTAACTTCATGAGGCTTCAGTTGCCTAGAGGCATATGCTACCACACTACGATTTTGCATCAGAACGCAACCTAAACCTCTTCCAGAGGCGTCACAGTACACCTCAAAGGCTCCCTTAGGGTCAGGCAAGACTAGTACAGGTGTGGAAGTCAACTTCACCTTCAATTCTTGAAAGCTTTTCTCACACTCTTCAGTCCACACAAAAGCAGCATTCTTCCTAGTGAGCTTAGTCAAAGGTAAGGATATCTGAGAAAATCCCTTTATAAACCTCCGATAATACCCGGCTAGGCCGAGAAAACTCCGAATCTCCGTCACCGTCGTAGGTCTTTCCCAGTTCATCACCGCCTCCACTTTGCTTGGATCTACGGATATCCCTCCCTTAGTCACGACGTGACCTAAGAACTTCACTTCTTCTAGCCAGAACTCACACTTTGACAACTTCGCGTAAAGCTTCTTATCCCTCAAGATTTCCAACACAATCCTAAGATGCTCTTCATGTTCCTCCTTCGTCTTTGAGTAGATGAGGATATCATCTATAAAGACCACCACAAACTTATCCAGGTACGGCCTAAAGATCCTGTTCATATAATCCATAAACACAAAATTCTGGCATTGGTCAATCCAAACGACATTACTCTAAACTCATAATGCCCATATCTAGTCCTAAAAGCCGTCTTGGGAATATCCTCCTCCTTCACTCTAATCTGATGGTAACCCGATCTCAGATCTATCTTTGAAAACACCACTGCTCCTCTAAGTTGGTCCATCAGGTCATCTATCCTTGGCAAGGGGTACTTGTTCTTCACTGTGACCTTGTTCAACTGCCGATAATCCACGCACAGCCTCATGCTTCCATCCTTCTTCTTGACAAACAACACCTGGCTCCTCAAGGTGAGGCACTTGGTCTCACAAACTTCTTTTCCAGCAACTCCTCCAATTGGGTCTTCAGCTCCTCCAACTCCAAAGGGGACATTCGGTAGGGTGCAATAGATATTGGTCCAGTTCCTGGCACCAATTCTATGGAAAATTCTATTTCTCTCTCGGGGAAACTCAGGATATCCTCGTGGAAGACTTTGTGGTACTCATTCGCCACAGGAATCTCATCAAGAGCTTGCTCCAGTTCAACCTCACTTGTCGATAGGAGAACGTATTCTTGTTTCTCGCCTTACAACAAAGATAACACAACAAAGCTTCGGGCTTAAACTAACAGGTTTAGAAGGTAAAGAAGGGAATACGATTGTCTTGGCAGCAAAATCTAACATAACATGGTTGGCTGAGAGCCAATCCATGCCTAAGATTAGATCTAAACCAACTAAAGGAAGACAGATTAAATCAGACTCGTAGGTTCTACCATCAATATGAATTTGACATTTTAAACAACACAGACAAGTTCTAACTGGTTTCCCAGTGGGAGTAGAAACAAGCAACATATAAGGCATTTCAGAAACAGACAACCCCAATCTACTTACGCAATCATGGGAAATAAAAGAATGCGTAGCGCCAGTATCTTACAAAGATGCAGTTTAAGATGTTACCGTTCACTTCGCATGTACCTCGAATGAGATCATCAGACTCCGTGGTCTCCTCGGCATTCATGGTGAAAACCCTTCCTTGGCGTTGCGGTTTGGGGGCAGACGTGTCCTTGGTGCAGTTCTTGGCAAAATGTCCGGGCTGTCCACACTTGAAGCAAACATTTTGCCCGGCATAGCAAACCCCTCTGTGTTGCTTCCCACACTTCAAGTGCACGATGAATTTGTTTGCGTGCTTCTGAGGTCAAGGTGGCGGGTCTTGGAGGATTAGCAGATGGTCTCGTGGGCTGCTTGCCCTTAGAACCTTCACCATGGTAGGGCTTCTTTTGCGGGGGCTGCTTCGTGTGTTGCCCTTGAGATGCCTGTCTCCTCTTGTGGGCCTCCGGCCGCTGAATTGGCAGTTTGCGGTTGCATTCCTCCACTACACGACTCTTATTGACAAGGGCCGCGTAGTTCCGAATCTCCAGCGGGGCTACAGATGCCAGGATGTCAGCCCTTAAACCCCCTTCATATTTCATGCACTTCCAGTTCTCGTCGGGGTTCCGCTGATAAAGTGTGGAGAACTTACACAGCTCCTCAAACTTCGCCGTGTACTCAGCAATGCTCATACCTCCCTGGTAGAGCCTCAGGAATTCCATCTCTTTTGCGTTCCTCACAGACATTGGGAAGTACTTCTCGTAGAAAGCTGTCTTGAAGACGTCCCAAGTGATTTCCCTTTGGTCGCTCTCCATCAGGCTCTTCGCCCCTTTCCACCAAAATTCGGCATCCGCCTTCAACATATAAGTGGCAAAGGCCACCTTTTGGGTCTTCGAAAGGTGTCAAAGACGCAGTAGATTTTCTCGATCTCTTTGATCCACTCATCGGCTTCGTCAGGGTTAAAAGTCCCCTTGAAACTTGGCGGGTTTGCCTTACGAAACTCCGAGAATTTCGATACTTGGGTCCGCTTCCATTTCCACCAACGTACTCTTCGATCTTCGATTTAGCTGATCCATCATATGCTCAAGTGTTTGTAGCTTGAGCTTGCATGGCATTCGCCATTTGCCGAAAGGTCCTCATAAAATCGGGCCGATGTTCGTCTTTGTCAGCCGGGCTCGTTGGCGATGCGTCAAGCGAGTTGCCATTAGTTCCTGAACACACCAAAACAAAATATCGAGTTGATCAGGCCCAATACTAAGCATAAGCATGGCAGCAACTATAGGCAATCTCACATGACGGTCATGCATTCTAAGTCCTACATCCAATCATACAGACAGGATCCACAACATGACTTAACATAGCGTACGTAGAGTTATGCTTGGAAGCATAGTCAGTCCAACCTTAGGCTTTAACAGGATGAACTGCTCTGATACCATAATGTAACACCCTAATAAACCCATACTACGCTTAAGTCGTATTACGGCGTTTTATTAGTTGTTACTTATGCTCGTGGAAAACCAAACTGCACTTGAAATTAAATTACGCGGAAAATACGGTAAAATTTTTCTTTTTCTTTAAAATACGTCGTCACTTTTGGAAAGTAAAGCCTCGTGCGAGAAGATAGAGATAAACGAGCGTATCGCAAAGGTTTTAGTATAGATTAAAGGAACAAGGATAAAATCAAAATACCATGCATTCAATTACTACAACAATCATACATATAATTAATCTCATAATACCCATAAAATACATAAAAGGGAACTCATGGTCATGCCATGGCCCCGAAGTCAAAGATACATAAGTCCGACATACGTAATGAAATACAACAGATAAGGAACACAAATAAAAATAGACCCATGTGGACGTCTGCTGGCCTCTCTGCCCATTCCATGCCTTCGATCAAGTGGGCTCAAGTCCTCGAATGCCTGGTTCCCCTCGCTCCTCGGCCTCGGGGAACGTGAGGAGTGCGGATGATGCAGGGGTGCCGACTGATCACCTCAAAGCAACGCACGCGACGACCCGGGGTATGGCTGGCCACAGACGAACGTGCCTCGGAGGGGTCCTCTTCGGACTCAGCAGGTGATACTCGTGGCTGGTGGCGGCCCTAGGAGTGGCCGTCGAGCTCACCTTTATCACAGGGATCTCCGGCAAGGGTGCAAACTCGGCTGCGGGCAAACCCGGCGACATCGGCTCCATCTCGAAGTCGGGTAATGGTTCTCTATGAAAGTCCCAAGGACCTAGAGGTCTGTCCAAGAAGAGTCAAGAGACGCTACTTGGTCAAGGCGGGTTTTCCGCTCCTCTTCAAAAATTCGACCCGCATAATAATGTGTACGCATTACATCTGTGGTGGTCGTGGCCACAATAGCGTGTGTATCCCGTCGTAAGCCCACTCATGGTGGGGAGTGGTCCATGCTCCATTCCACTGGTGAGCCATGAGTATCTGGTGATGAGACGGAAAATAGCTAGGGTGAGAAATAAGATTTCTCAGTAGGACTCGAACCCGACACGAAAGTGTCATCGCTATCGCCCCAAATTACTTCGGTTTTTATTTATGAAAATAGTGAGCATGCATAGGGTTTAATTCTTGGTTTTTCGAAAACATGAATATCCGAAGCAGATTTAATTTTACATACTCTCTAATCATTTACATCATAATATACATGAACACAATCATATTTACATAAAACAGGCATATCCAAGCTATGAAATTCTCTAGACTTCTCCCCTTTCTAGGTTTTGGACCAAGTCCCTTTTTTTTCTTAACTTGACTTTATCTTTTCACCCACTAAACATAAGTGGTAATGAGCTCATACTGCGTGGTCAAGTTGCCACCTTAGAATTTCTCGGTACTTACACTAGCTGGGTCATGCCATGCCTCATGTAAGACTCTATCCCTATACTCACACTAGCTGGGTCATGCCATGCCTCATGTGAGTTGTGGGTGAGGGGAGCTTAAATTAGGTTACCTTCCCTTTTGGAGGATCATTTACTTGAATTAAACTTCTTCTTACTTAAGCATTATGATGCAAAATATTTCTAAGTCCATAATTCTTACAAAATTTCTGCAAGCATAATCTGGCTGTAATCAAGCTTCCCAAAATTTTGCCAAACAGAGAAACCAATATCATATAACATTAAGCATCATATCATATCATCATCATCATAACATCATGCTTGCACATAAACATAGGCATATTCACAAGCAACATTTTATGAGCTTAGCTTGATAAATTAGGTGCAAGCTTTTAATTGAGATTACCTCTTGTGTAAACTTCTTTTATTGGGCATAATGCTAATTTTGTCTAATGTCCATTTTGATACTTTTTAAGTTGAATTATGAAGGTTCTCTAATGCTTAATATAAGGGTATTAATGTCTTAAAGCTTATTTCTCCTTATTCTTTAACTTTTACCATAACCAGTTTTACTTTTACAGTGGGACAGTAACTTTGAAAATTCACCATAATTTCATCTTTTACTCTTTTATTTCGAATTTTTGTGTGGATATACTTCTCTGAGTCTATTTTTAAACAAAAGAAACCCCACTTAAAAATTCATTTTGTAGCTTGAGTTATGCATATTTTATTCTGACTGTTCAGTTTCTAAGTTCACTCCCGGTACAGTGGATTGTTACTTCTCATTATAATTACTCAGAAGGAATCTGAGAAAACTGTTTTATGGATTTGTTCCTCTATGTCTTAGCTTTCAATTAAACTTGGTCTCACTCAAAAATCATTTTTGTAGCTCGAGTTATACACATTTTAGTGTAGACTGCCCAGACAGAAACCAATCCGAGAACAGTCCACTTTGAAAAATCATATCTCACTCATTTTAACTCCGAATCTTATGTATTTTATATGTATGGAAAGATCTCTGAGTCTATTTTCATATAAAATTGGTTCCACTAATTTCTGAGTTTTCTGGAAAAAGTTATACCGTTCGGTTTACAGACTGCCAGAAAATCCAGATTTCACGTTTTGATTTTTCTCATGTTTTCTCCAAAACACTCAACCCCACTTTCAAGAAAACATTCTCAAGTTATAAAACACTCATATACCATGAAAGATTAGTGAAAAACTAACATGTTGGAGTTCAAAAATATTGAGTTCAACCATGCTTCATACCAAACCGAAAACATGTTTTCAACAAACAACCATACAAGCAACAACATCTCATTTTATGACAAGGATGGCTATGATGCCCATAATCAACCTTTAAAACCACCTAGCTATGGAGAGCATAGGAGTTCTAAAGCTTGAAAAACAAGAGAGAAAAAGAGTTTAGAGCCACTACCAAAGAGAGTTTTTCTTGAAGGAAATTGAAGGTGGAGATGGTTGGAGAGAGCCTTCCTCCTTGGATGCTTGGAAATGGGGTTTGTGTATGAGTGATCTTGTTTCTCCAAAGACCAAAAATGGTGGTCCTTGAAGGGATGGTGATGGTGGTGATGGAAATGAGGTGAGGAGTAGTAGAGATTGGAAGAAGAACAAGGAAGATTGAAAGAACAAGAGAGTAGGAAAGGAACTTGGAGAGAGGAGAGAGCTTTGTGTCTTTGGGTAAGGAAATGAAAAATGAAGTGAGGGGGAGAGGGGGGCTGAATGGCGCACAAAAGGAGAGAGGGAGTGAGGTGACTTTGCTTCTTACAACAAACTAGAGAGTGGGAAAAACCATAGGGCAAAAGAGTGTGTTGTGTTTCCTTTGAGTCTTGGCAATTGGGTAAAGACTATGTAGTATTTTTGTCAAGTGGTTAAAAGCATGAGCTCTCTTAGGATTGGGCATTGGATGGCTAGGATCACACCAAGTGTCATGATCTTGGTGAAGAAGAGTACAACTCTTGTCATGACTTAAGGGATCTACTAATGTGGACTCTTGCTCTTGTGGTGTATGATGAGAAAGTAAATGGATGGTTGGATATGGCTCTTGCTTTGACCAAATTTTCAAACTAAAATTAAAGGGAAGTTCCTACATCTTTCTAATTGTTGTAATTATCTAAATGTTAATTAATTTACTTGGTTTAAATTGCTCATTAGCACATTTTAATTAAGAAGGATTTTCCTCATTAATTATGTAAGAAGATGTGAGGGTTAATGTGATTAAGTTTTGGGACTTATGTGCTCTTAGTTAATTAGATTAGACCACCTTGATTTTATGGATTAATAAAGATTAGACAATTGGGCTTTTAATTGCAACTTGTAATGCATTAAGTCTCAATTGTCGACTTGCCTTTAATTTACTAAGCTCTTGCTCTCGAGATTAATCGATTAATTCTCAATTAATCGCTAACCCCTCTAATTAGTCGGAAATACCGAGCTAATTAACTTAGGTAAAAACGGGGATGTTACATTTCTCCCCTCCTTAAAAAGAATTTTGCCCTCAAAATTCGTTACCTGTAAACAGGTGGGGAAATTCTCTTTGCATCTCTGCCTCGAGCTCCCACGTGTGCTCCTCCAAGCTTTCTCTTCCCCATGCCACTTTCACTAAGGGCACAGACTTGTTCCTCAGCTGTTTGACCTTCCTATCTATGATTCTCATAGGCGGTAGGTCGAAGGTTAGGTCTTCCCTTAACTGTACAATTTCTGGCTCAAGAAGATGATTGGGGTCGGAGTTGTACTTCCTCAATTGGGAGACATGGAAAACATTATGAAGGTTTGACAGATGGGGTGGTAATGCTATTTGGTAGGCAACTGTTCCTACTCGTTTCAAGATTTCAAAGGGGCCAAGAAAACGAGGGCTCAACTTTTTGACTCTAAGGGCTCTACCAATGCCTGTTGTAGGAGTGATTTTCAAGAATACGTGTTCTCCTTCTTCGAACTCGATTGGCTTTCTCCTCTTATCCGCATAGCTCTTCTGACGACTTTGTGCAGTGAGAATCCTTTCCCTTATCCTCTTAATTTGTTCGGTGGTTTGTCTAACCAGATCCGGCCCTAAGAGGCTTTGCTCACTCGATTCATACCAACAAAGTGGAGATTGGCACTTCCTGCCATACAGGGCTTCATAAGGCGCCATCCCAATACTAGCGTGGAAACTATTGTTGTAGGCGAACTCGATGAGGGGTAGGTGTTTGTCCCAACTTCCAGGTCGGTCCATTACACATGCTCTCAACATATCCTCTAGGGTTTGTATGGTTCTTTCTGATTGTCCATCAGTCTGGGGTGGTAGGCTGTACTTAAACAAAGTTTCGTCCCGAATGCCTTTTGCAAGGCTCCCCAGAACCTAGAGGTAAACCTTGGGTCTCTATCAGACACAATGGTTGCAGGTACTCCATGCAATCTTACGATCTCTTGGATGTATAGCTGGGCTAGCTTATCCAGAGGATAATTCGCTCTAATGGGTAAGAAGTGGGCAGACTTGGTCAATCTATCCACGATAACCCATATGGCATCAAATCCAGCTTGGGTTCGGGGTAAACCCATCACGAAATCCATAGAGATTCCATCCCATTTCCATTCAGGGATCTCCAATGACTGCAGCATGCCTGAGGGTTTTTGGTGCTCAATTTTCACCTTTTGACAAACTAAGCACTTTCCCACCACATCGGCTACGTCTCGTTTCATGCCTAGCCACCAAAACATCCTCTTGAGGTCTTGGTACATCTTTGTCATGCCAGGATGCATGGTGAAATGGCCTTTGTGAGCTTCTTCTACAATCATCCTCCTCAAGTCATCCTTAGCAGGTACACATATCCTCCCTTGATATCTCCACACGCCATCAACGCCTTGAGCAAATTCTTTCAGTTTTCCCTCCTTCACTTGGGCTACTAACCTCAAGAACTCTTCATCCTCTTCCTGAGCCCGCATAATTTGTCCTTTGAACTCACTCGTCACCTTGATCAGACTCAACCTTATGCTACGAGGGGTCAGGGTAACTCCAAGGTTCAAGTCTCTAAAGCTCTCAATCAACTCTGCTTCCTTGACCATCATCCACGACACATGTAGTGACTTGCGGCTCAGTGCATCTGCCACCACGTTAGCCTTACCAGGGTGGTAGTTTAACCCAAAATCATAATCCTTCAAGAATTCCATCCACCTCCTCTGCCTCATGTTAAGCTCCTTCTGATCAAACAAGTACTTCAGACTCTTGTGATCTGAGAATACCTCAAACCTAACTCCATATAGATGGTGCCTCCATATCTTCAAGGCAAACACCACGGCCGCTAATTCCAGGTCATGGGTTGGGTAATTAACTTCATGAGGCTTCAGTTGCCTAGAGGCGTATGCTACCACACTACGATTTTGCATCAGAACGCAACCTAAACCTCTTCCAGAGGCGTCACAGTACACCTCAAAGGCTCCCTTAGGGTCAGGCAGGACTAGTACAGGTGTGGAAGTCAACTTCACCTTCAATTCTTGAAAGCTTTTCTCACACTCTTCAGTCCACACAAAAGCAACATTCTTCCTAGTGAGCTTAGTCAAAGGTAAGGATATCTGAGAAAATCCCTTTATAAACCTCCGATAATACCCGGCTAGGCCGAGAAAACTCCGAATCTCCGTCACCGTCGTAGGTCTTTCCCAGTTCATCACCGCTTCCACTTTGCTTGGATCTACGGATATCCCTCCCTTAGTCACGACGTGACCTAAGAACTTCACTTCTTCTAGCCAGAACTCACACTTTGACAACTTCGCGTAAAGCTTCTTATCCCTCAAGATTTCCAACACAATCCTAAGATGCTCTTCATGTTCCTCCTTCGTCTTTGAGTAGATGAGGATATCATCTATAAAGACCACCACAAACTTATCCAGGTACGGCCTAAAGATCCTGTTCATATAATCCATAAACACAGCCGGGGCATTGGTCAATCCAAACGACATTACTCTAAACTCATAATGCCCATATCTAGTCCTAAAGGCCGTCTTGGGAATATCCTCCTCCTTCACTCTAATCTGATGGTAACCCGATCTCAGATCTATCTTTGAAAACACCACTGCTCCTCTAAGTTGGTCCATCAGGTCATCTATCCTTGGCAAGGGGTACTTGTTCTTCACTGTGACCTTGTTCAACTGCCGATAATCCACGCACAGCCTCATGCTTCCATCCTTCTTCTTGACAAACAACACCGGGGCTCCCCAAGGTGAGGCACTTGGTCTCACAAACTTCTTTTCCAGCAACTCCTCCAATTGGGTCTTCAGCTCCTCCAACTCCAAAGGGGACATTCGGTAGGGTGCAATAGATATTGGTCCAGTTCCTGGCACCAATTCTATGGAAAATTCTATCTCTCTCTCAGGGGGAAACTCAGGGATATCCTCAGGGAAGACTTCAGGGTACTCATTCGCCACAGGAATCTCATCAAGAGCTTGCTCCAGTTCAACCTCACTTGTCGATAGGAGAACGTATTCTTGATTCTCAGTCTTACAACAGTATAACACAACAGGCTTCGGGCTTAAACTAACAGGTTTAGAAGGTAAAGAAGGGAATACGATTGTCTTGCAGCACAATCTAACATAACATGGTTGGCTGAGAGCCAATCCATGCCTAAGATTAGATCTAAACCAACTAAAGGAAGACAGATTAAATCAGACTCGTAGGTTCTACCATCAATATGAATTTGACATTTTAAACAACACAGACAAGTTCTAACTGGTTTCCCAGTGGGAGTAGAAACAAGCAACATATAAGGCATTTCAGAAACAGACAACCCCAATCTACTTACGCAATCATGGGAAATAAAAGAATGCGTAGCGCGTAATCATACAAAGATGCTTAAGATGTTACCGTTCACTTCGCATGTACCTCGAATGAGATCATCAGACTCCGTGGTCTCCTCGGCATTCATGGTGAAAACCCTTCCTTGGCGTTGCGGTTTGGGGGCAGACGTGTCCTTGGTGTAGTTCTTGGCAAAATGTCCGGGCTGTCCACACTTGAAGCAAACATTTTGCCCGGCATAGCAAACCCCTCTGTGTTGCTTCCCACACTTCTCATGCAATTTGTTGCAGCTCGGAGGTGGGCCTGGGTCTTGGAGGATTAGCAGATGGTCTCTGTGGCTGCTTGCCCTTAGAACCTTCACCATGGTAGGGCTTCTTTTGCGGGGGCTGCTTCGTGTGTTGCCCTTGAGATGCCTGTCTCCTCTTGTGGGCCTCCGGCCGCTGAATTGGCAGTTTGCGGTTGCATTCCTCCACTACACGACTCTTATTGACAAGGGTCACAGAGTTCCGAATCTCCAGCGGGGCTACAGATGCCAGGATGTCAGCCCTTAAACCCCCTTCATATTTCATGCACTTCCAGTTCTCGTCGGGGTTCCGCTGATAAAGTGTGGAGAACTTACACAGCTCCTCAAACTTCGCCGTGTACTCAGCAATGCTCATACCTCCCTGGTAGAGCCTCAGGAATTCCATCTCTTTTGCGTTCCTCACAGACATTGGGAAGTACTTCTCGTAGAAAGCTGTCTTGAAGACGTCCCAAGTGATTTCCCTTTGGTCGCTCTCCATCAGGCTCTTCGCCCCTTTCCACCAAAATTCGGCATCCGCCTTCAACATATAAGTGGCAAAGGCCACCTTTTGGGTCTTCGAGCAGGTCAGCACAGAGTAGATCTTCTCGATCTCTTTGATCCACTCATCGGCTTCGTCAGGGTTAAAAGTCCCCTTGAAACTTGGCGGGTTTGCCTTACGAAACTCCGAGAATTTCTGATACTCGGCGTCCGCTCCATTTCCACCAACAGACTCTTCGGATCTTCGATTTAGCTGATCCATCATATGCTCAGCAGCTGTAGCTTGAGCTTGCATGGCATTCGCCATTTGCTGAAAGGTCCTCATAAAATCAGCGGTGTTCGTGCTGTCGCTGGGCTCGTTGGTGGTACGTCTGCGAGTTGCCATTAGTTCCTGAACACACCAAAACAAAATATCGAGTTGATCAGGCCCAATACTAAGCATAAGCATGGCAGCAACTATAGGCAATCTCACATGACGGTCATGCATTCTAAGTCCTACATCCAATCATACGCATAGATCCACAACATGACTTAACATAGCGTCGTAGAGTTATGCTTGGAAGCATAGTCACCCAACCTCGTGCTTTAAACAGATGAATCGCCTCGATACCATAATGTAACACCCTAATAAACCCATACTACGCTAAGTCAGATACACTGCTTTATTAGTTGTTACTTATGCTCGTGGAAAACCAAACTGCACTTGAAATTAAATTACGCGGAAAATACGGTAAAATTTTTCTTTTCCTTTAAAATACGTCGTCACTTTTGGAAAGTAAAGCCTCGTGCGAGAAGATAGAGATAAACGAGCGTATTGCAAAGGTTTCAGTATAGATTAAAGGAACAAGGATAAAATCAAAATACCATGCATTCAATTACTACAACAATCATACATATAATTAATCTCATAATACCCATAAAATACATAAAAGGGAACTCATGGTCATGCCATGGCCCCGAAGTCAAAGATACATAAGTCTGATACAAAATGAAATACAACAGATAAGGAACACAAATAAAAATAGACCCATGTGGACGTCACGCCCTCTCGCCCATTCCATGCCTTCGATCAAGTGGGCTCAAGTCCTCGAATGCCTGGTTCCTCGCTTCCTCGGCCTCGAGGGAACGTGAGGAGTCGCGGATGATGCGTGGTGCCGATCGATCACCTCAAAGCAACGCACGCGACGACCGGGTATGGTCGGCCACGCACGAACGTGCCTCTGAGGGGTCCTCTTCTGACTCAAAGCAGGTGATACTCGGGCGGTGGCGGCGGCCTAGGAGTGGCCGCCGAGCTCACCTCTATCACAGGATCTCCGCAAGGTGCAAACTCTGCGGGCAAACCCATGACATCGGCTCCATCTCAAGTCGGGTAATGGCTCGGGCGGAAAGTCCCAAGGACCTAGAGGTCAGCCCAAGAAGAGTCAAGAGACGCTTCACTGGTCGGCGGGTTTTCCGCTCCTCTTCAAAAATTCGACCCAGATAATAATGTGTACGCATTCATCGTGGTGGTCGTGGCCACAATAGCGTGTGTATCCCCTGGTCGTAAGCCCACTCATGGTGGGGAGGTCCATGCTCCATTCCACGGTGAGCCATGAGTATCCTGGTGATGAGACTGAAAAACAATAGGTGAGAAATAAGATTTCTCAAGAGGACTCGAACCCACACTAAAGTGTCATCGCCATCGTCCCAGCCACTTCGGTTTATATTAATGAAAATAGTGAGCATGCATAGGGTTTAATTCTTGGTTTTTCGAAAACATGAATATCCGAAGCAGATTTAATTTTACATACTCTCTAATCATTTACATCATAATATACATGAACACAATCATATTTACATAAAACAGGCATATCCAAGCTATGAAATTCTCTTGACTTCTCCCCTTTCTAGGGTTTTGGACCGAAGTCCCTTTTTTTTTCTTAACTTGACTTTATCTTTTCACCCACTAAACATAAGTGGTAATGAGCTTATACCGTGGCCGTTGCCACCTTAGAATTTCGGTACTTACACTAGCTGGGTCATGCCATGCCTCATGTAAGACCTATCCCCTATACTCACACTAGCTGGGTCATGCCATGCCTCATGTGAGTTGTGGGTGAGGGGAGCTTAAATTAGGTTACCTTCCCTTTTGGAGGATCATTTACTTGAATTAAACTTCTTCTTACTTAAGCATTATGATGCAAAATATTTCTAAGTCCATAATTCTTACAAAATTTGCAAGAAGATAACTAGCTAGACCGAAGCTTCCCAAAATTTTGCCAAACAGAGAAACCAATATCATATAACATTAAGCATCATATCATATCATCATCATCATAACATCATGCTTGCACATAAACATAGGCATATTCACAAGCAACATTTTATGAGCTTAGCTTGATAAATTAGGTCTGCAAGCTTTTAATTGAGATTACCTCTTGTGTAAACTTCTTTTATTGGGCATAATGCTAATATTGTCAAATGTCCATAATGATACTTATTAAGTTGAATTATGAAGGTTCTCTAATGCTTAATATAAGGGTATTAATGTCTTAAAGCTTATTTCTCCTTATTCTTTAACTTTTACCATAACCAGTTTTACTTTTACAGTGGGACAGTAACTTTGAAAATTCACCATAATTTCATCTTTTACTCTTTTATTTCGAATTTTTGTGTGGATATACTTCTCTGAGTCTATTTTTAAACAAAAGAAACCCCACTTAAAAATTCATTTTGTAGCTTGAGTTATGCATATTTTATTCTGACTGTTCAGTTTCTAAGTTCACTCCCGGTACAGTGGATTGTTACTTCTCATTATAATTACTCAGAAGGAATCTGAGAAAACTGTTTTATGGGTTTGTTCCTCTATGTCTTAGCTTTCAATTAAACTTGGTCTCACTCAAAAATCATTTTTGTAGCTCGAGTTATACACATTTTAGTGTAGACTGCCCAGACAGAAACCAATCTGAGAACAGTCCACTTTGAAAATCATATCTCACTCATTTTAACTCCGAATCTTATGTATTTTATATGTATGGAAAGATCTCTGAGTCTATTTTCATATAAAATTGGTTCCACTAATTTCTGAGTTTTCTGGAAAAAGTTATACCGTTCGGTTTACAGACTGCCAGAAAATCCAGATTTCACGTTTTGATTTTTCTCATGTTTTCTCCAAAACACTCAACCCCACTTTCAAGAAAACATTCTCAAGTTATAAAACACTCATATACCATGAAAGATTAGTGAAAAACTAACATGTTGGAGTTCAAAAATATTGAGTTCAACCATGCTTCATACCAAACCGAAAACATGTTTTCAACAAACAACCATACAAGCAACAACATCTCATTTTATGACAAGGATGGCTATGATGCCCATAATCAACCTTTAAAACCACCTAGCTATGGAGAGCATAGGAGTTCTAAAGCTTGAAAAACAAGAGAGAAAAAGAGTTTAGAGCCACTACCAAAGAGAGTTTTTCTTGAAGGAAATTGAAGGTGGAGATGGTTGGAGAGAGCCTTCCTCCTTGGATGCTTGGAAATGGGGTTTGTGTATGAGTGATCTTGTTTCTCCAAAGACCAAAAATGGTGGTCCTTGAAGGGATGGTGATGGTGGTGATGGAAATGAGGTGAGGAGTAGTAGAGAGATTGGAAGAAGAACAAGGAAGATTGAAAGAACAAGAGAGTAGGAAAGGAACTTGGAGAGAGGAGAGAGCTTTGTGTCTTTGGGTAAGGAAATGAAAAATGAAGTGAGGGGGGAGAGAGGGGGGCTGAATGGCGCACAAAGGAGAGAGAGTGAGGTGACTTTGCTTCTTACAACAAACTAGAGAGTGGGAAAACCATAGGGCAAGAGTGTGTTGTGTTTCCTGAGTCTTGGCAATTGGGTAAAGACTATGTAGTATTTTTGTCAAGTGGTTAAAAGCATGAGCTCTCTTAGGATTGGGCATTGGATGGCTAGGATCACACCAAGTGTCATGATCTTGGTGAAGAAGAGTACAACTCTTGTCATGACTTAAGGGATCTACTAATGTGGACTTCTTGCTCTTGTGGTGTATGATGAGAAAGTAAATGGATGGTTGGATATGGCTCTTGCTTTGACCAAATTTTCAAACTAAAATTAAAGGGAAGTTCCTACATCTTTCTAATTGTTGTAATTATCTAAATGTTAATTAATTTACTTGGTTTAAATTGCTCATTAGCACATTTTAATTAAGAAGGATTTTCCTCATTAATTATGTAAGAAGATGTGAGGGTTAATGTGATTAAGTTTTGGGACTTATGTGCTC
This sequence comes from Pterocarpus macrocarpus, assembly GCA_031439585.1. Lineage (NCBI taxonomy): Eukaryota > Viridiplantae > Streptophyta > Magnoliopsida > Fabales > Fabaceae > Pterocarpus > Pterocarpus macrocarpus. Next base: position 33,424,034 of record CM062515.1, read on the forward strand.
TTAGTTAATTAGATTAGACCACCTTGATTTTATGGATTAATAAAGATTAGACAATTGGGCTTTTAATTGCAACTTGTAATGCATTAAGTCTCAATTGTCGACTTGCCTTTAATTTACTAAGCTCTTGCTCTCGAGATTAATCGATTAATTCTCAATTAATCGATAACCCCTCTAATTAGTCGGAAATACCGAGCTAATTAACTTAGGTAAAAACGGGGATGTTACATGATGATTGCATGCGGAGCTGAGCACGAGCATAGCCCCTTTTGGTTGTAGTTATAGGGTTATCATTCTGTTGTATGACATGCTTGGGTAGTAGGGTTTTCTGATGTATTTTCTTTTATCATGTATTTGGTAGGTTTCTTGTGTAGGGCCGATAGTAAATATCGGACCCATTATTATCTTATGTATGACTTTGGTATGACTATTATCATATTATTATGGATGGCCGTGGAATGAATGTTATCTTTACCTAAGACTGTGGTTATTCCCAATGCTTCTATTTATGTTAAATGCGATGTATGAATGAGATAGCGATATTTGTATTATATGTTTACGATGCGCTCATGACTCTCGATTTCAAAAATAGTTTACTTGTTTTGTTCAAAAAAAGAATTACCCCTATTTTCATTAAAAAGTAATTTCTAAAAGGTAATGTTAGTTCCGCGAGCAAAAGTAATAACTAATAATTTCACAATATGACTTAAGCATAGGATGGAACTATTAGAGTGTTACAGTTAGCAAGAATCTCTCAATAGTATTTAAAGGACATATAAATCTCTAATCAAGAATTTTATAGCTTTTTTAGATTCTCAATAATTGTATTCCTTCTCCTCCCCTCTTGTATAAATAGCAGCTTAGAGATTGAACTCGATAGAGGGCAATCGAGCACATAACAATTCTCTCAATGTGAAAACCTATAAAACTTTTGTATCTTGCAAACTTTGTATGTCAATAAAAATCTCTTATGAAGCTCTCCGATATTGTAAGCCTTCCAATCTTTTAATATTCCGCTGTGTAATTTTCTTTATTATCATGATTCTTTTCAATGATTTGTAAAAAATTTTCCTTATCTTACTACTCCAAAGGGAACAAAGGCAGTCTTAAACGTATCCTCCTCCCTCACTAAAATTTGATAATAGCTAGATTTTATATCAAATTTTGAGAAAATATTTGCATCATACAATCTTTTAATGAGATCTGATTTATTTAGTAGCAGATATCTAATCCATTTAGGGACTTTATTAAGAGGTTTGTAATTAATAACTAACCTTGTGGCACCCCATTCTTACTCGGAGGTGTTCATTGTAACATCCCCATATAACGTAATAGAAAATAATAACAACAAACTTTTGTTATTCACCACCTTGCCCCTAAACTTTTTAAAAAATGATATTTAGGTCCCTATATCAATAGAATTAGCAAAATAAGGTTTTAAACGAAGCAGAATTAAGTAGAAAAAACGTAAAAAACTAAACCTCGGCCGATTGAGCCATGGAGGTATCCATATGTGAAATGACATGGGATGCCCCTAGACTTACCCATAATTACGAAAATACCATTAGCCATGAAAAATAGAAAATAGAAGGCCCTAAAATTTGCAAAACGATTAATGTACACTGTTAATCGATTTACTCGATTTTATTAAGTTTGTAGAGTTAATTAAAAAGTTAATTAGAGGTTAACTAGGAGTTGATTATAAGTTAATTAGAGGGATTAGGATTGGGAAGTATTAGACTAGACAATTAGAAAACCTTAGCAAAAATAGATAGAAAACGATTTTGTCGATTTGATAGAAATCGGTAAAGATTAAGTATTCTCAAACTGCCGGAACCGAATCAATAAAATTACGTATTGGAAACCCTAGATCCAAGGGCTCACAACCCATCCACCCACCCCTCCTAAGTTGCACCATCCAAGGGCCAAGATTGATCTTTGTGGCTCACTTGTGAGCCACAAAAGCAATAACCAATGAGAGTTCAAAGGATTCAATCACCATTAATTACCCAAGATTTTTTTTCTCTCTTCCTCTCTCCTTGAGTTACTACGGTTCTCCCTTTCTCTTGCATCTCCTCCTTCATTTCTTCTTCTTCTCTTGCTTCATTTCACTTTCTCTCAAATTTTCATCCAATTCCTTACCTACAAACACCAATCTTGATCAAGAATCTCACTTGCTAGAGGTAGGATTCTTCAATTTCTTCTATTATTGGTGTTATTGTGGCTGAGTAGAACTCCTATTTTTTTCATTAGATTGATGTTACATGATGTTTGTATGAATTCTTATGGCTGGATTAATGTATAAATGTTGACTTTGGATGAGAACTTGGGTGAGTATTCAAGAAGGGATGCAAGATAGAAGCTGAAACCTTGAAAAACCTTACGGCATCCGTACTGGCGGAGTGTATGGCTCCGTCTCAAACCAGCGAAACTTAATAAAGCTATTTTTACGTGAAACTAGACATTTAGGGCTTTCCACATATATATCATATAAGACCATTGGATTAGTATTGAGAGAAATATGAATTTTGGAAGTTTGACCTAGGTTTTTGAGTTTGATTCTAGGCAGACTAGGTTGTTCAGGGTAGAACTCGACCTATACTACTTGGAAATGAATGAAACTAACTTTGTTAGAAAGCTTACACATAGGAGAATGTTCCATAAAAATTTCAGAGTTAGATAAGATCCTGTTTGCTCCCAGTGTTCCAAGAAAGTTTCCCTATGTACAAACTGGGGCAAAACAGGGTAGTTCAAGAAGGTCAGATTTCAGGGCTTATAACTCGAGCCTTAATAAGTCAAATGAAATGAAACTTTTGGAAAATAAAATTTTGCCTGTTAGCTTTAATATGAGACCAATTTTATATGATTTGAATTAGTTTTCGATTTTTAGTGGATTTTTACTTTTAAGTGTGCAATTTTGACCAGCTACTGGGTAGGCCGGGATGAAACCTAAATAATTTGAGTTATACTTATCAAAATTAGATGGGACTAAAGAGGTTAGAAAATAAACACATGACACTTGAATATATCCAAAATTCAGGTCTAAAGTAGCTAAAATGAATTTATGGCTTAAGTTACAAAAACCGGGCAGAATAGGTATAATGGGCAGAATAGATATAAGGGTCCAACCCCTATATGATTGACATCAATGAGACATGTTTGCTACTCTATGTTGAACTTTTGCTTGGTTGGTTGTACTGGTAGCCTGACACTATTCACGGGGAAGTAGACTCGATCCATTATGCTGCCGAATTGTGATAGTTCTAAATGTTGGTGTGTTAATGTTGTTATGTGTAGAAATACTAAGCAAGTATTATTATTTGATAATAAGATATGAAGCCTGTGTATTTATGATTTTATGATAAAAGATATGATGATGAGTCCATATTCCGAAGGAATGTGACATGGCGATCTTACTCTGGAATGTGGCATGATGATGATCCCACATCCTAAGGAATGTGACATGGCGATCACATTCCAATGTAGTATGACATGGCGATCATACTCTGGGATGTGGCAGGATGAATATATTCCTAAGGAGTGTGACATGGTGATCACACCCCAATGGAGTATGACATGGCGATCGTACTCTGGAATATGTGTGACAAGTAACCCTCGCCCACATGAGGCATGGCATGACCCAGCTAGTATGAGTATAGAGGGTAGGGCTTACATGAGGTATGGCATGACCCAGCTAATGTAAGTACCGAGAGATTATGGTGGCGACAAGTTAAGAGAAGTCTATAGCACAACCATGCATGTGTTATGTAACTTTAATTGTACCTATGCTCATTATAATATAAATGATCAGAGGATATGTGAAATTCGAATCCGCATCAGATAATCATGTTTTCGAATACCTAAGAAACTGATCCTTATGAATGCTCACCATTATTATATACTATATTTTATTGATGCTGAACCTGTTATATCTATTTATGTAGTGATGTTTATTCTAGATATGGGATATTGTCAAGGTGACCCAAGTGCATGAATAAAATGAACTCTTCTTTGGGCAATATGTTTTCAAACTATAAAATTAAACAGTTTGTATAACATGTTCACTTTTTTCATGATATGCCGAAGCAGTTAGAGATATTAACGATGACACAGCATATGGTAATTAAATGAATCCTACTGAGAATTTAAAAGTTCTCACTTTTTTTTCGTGTTATCTCCAGATAGTTCAGAAGTTTCTGAAGAGGGCCCTCTGAGGCGAAGGTGGTCGAAGGTTGCTGCCAGACAAGGTCCGATTGAGTGACAGTAACTACTCCTAGGTGAGGTATTATGACTTAAGCATAATACTGTACAAAAGAGAATGTTACATTCATTACGTAAAAGCCTAATCAGCTCAAAGGGGGTTTTGATGGTCTAATTATCTTTTCTCTAAGTATTCTTGTATTTTCTTTTTGTAATAAATTAAGTATTCTTAATTCATCTATATTGGCCTTGCATTTGTAGGAATGTCTTTTTCATTAAATCCTTCACTATATCGTAATGACAGTGTAAAACTATTTCGTACTATCAGTGCATATCAATTAAACTCTATTAAAATTACGTTCAAATATTTATATAATACATAATATTATTACTTGAATTTTTCTGACTTCTATATTATCGTGGTAAGAAAAAAAAGTAAAAAGAGAATATTTTTCATATGAAACAGAAATAGAGAAGAGAAAATGCTATTTAAGGGAAAGAATAAATCAAATTAAATTAAGGTTCTGGAACTGCTAGTTGCATGTTTTTGACAATTTTTTTTCCGAAAAAAGATAAAATTGATTAAAAGCATCAGAACGACATTGACTTTTTGTACCAATGACTTGTTCACCTAAACAAGATAAAAGTCATCATAAAATTAAATAGCGGATGCTACAATCATACCGTATGTCATAGAAATCTAAAACTCAAGATTGTTACACAACAATTACACACTATTCAATCAAAACAAACGTGTTAGTATATTAAATAATTTCAATAACTTCAATACAAAGATGCTTTTAAATAACTTTGTAAGTTTGGATAATTTTATAATTTTCTTCTATCCACATTAATTATTATACTAACTTTTTTCTTTCTTAATTAACATTTACTTTTCATTACTCTCTACTAAAATAATATTTTCTTTTTTATATTTTTTAGGTTTAATTATTCTATAGGTCCCTATAATTTCACTCAATTTTTAAATAAATCATTATAATTTAAAAATTTGTAATCAGATCCTTATAGTATATAATTTTTTTCAATTAGGTCCCTACCGTTATAAAAAAATAAAATATTCATAGAATATTCAATCTCTATCTCCCTCTTCACCTAAGAAATACTTACATGGTCCAAGAGCACCATATGGCTATGCTCTCATCCAATCATATAAGTGTATTTTACATGGAACCCACCATTGTGTTTCATGTAAAATACACTTACATGATTAGTCCGAGAACATAGTCACGTAATGCTTTCAGACCATGCAAGTATTTCTCTTCTTCACCCTCCACCCTCCACCCTCCACCTTGCCAACCCCCCAACCACCACTCCAACCACCCCAAACCAAATAGCAGGAAGGAACACGGAACCCGAAACCTAATCCCAATTGGGCAAACATCTACTTCATATTGGACTTTAACATATTGAACTTTAGGGTTCCAGGTTCCAAGTTCCAAGTTCCACCATGCCATATGACCATTGACAAAGATTCCGCATTCCAGGTTCTGCTCTGCCATGCATAGGGATGCCTGCAACGATGGCAGGATGAGTTTGCGATGGGAGGTCCAGTTTAATGGTGGTGGCAGTTTACTATAGAGGATGAAGATGATGATATTAATATAGAATAGACTATATTAAGTGGGTGTATTGATAGTCTATGCTATTTTTAGTCATAGATTTCCATTTTATATACATTGAAAGTTTGGATCAATAAGGTGTGTGATATGCCTTACTTCATTAAGTAATCCAGAGCATTGCAAGGAATATTTTTGTAATGGCGGTTAACTATAAGGACCTGATTAAAAAAATTTATAAACTTTAGGGCCCTAATTACAAATTTTTAAACTATAGGAGCCTGATTGAAAATTATGCATAGTGCACTCTAAATTAATGGTGGCTCACTATCACTATGTTTGGTTGGGGGATTTTAAAAGGAAGGAGAAGGAAGGGAAAGAAATAGAAAGGAAAGGGACATGTTTTCCTTGTTTGGATGTAGGGAAAAATAGGAAAGAAAAAATCAATAGTGCACAATAGTGAATGAGCCCACCAAAACACTAAAAATCCCCCCCAATTGAGCGAAAAATCGATGGAGAATGGGGGGTTTCATTTTCCAAGTTTGCACTCTTTCACTCTCACTGCTACTGCTGTTACCTTCCTTCCTTTGTAACCTAGAGAGGATTGCCCCCGTTTGCCACACGCTGTCCCAAATGCAAAGGGTGTAGTTGTTAGAGACAGAGGGAAAGACATTAGCCTGGCAAGGTGATACATGCTCAGAAGGGTAATTTGGTCATTCCAACACTGGAAAAGAGCTTGTTTCTAGTAAGCTGGTTTTGCCTTGGAGATCAAGAAATTCAAGAGCTCATTTTAAGTTACTTGGAGATCAAGGAATCAAGCTAAATTAAAGTAACTTGGAAAGCAAGCAATATGATCATGTTTGAAATATGTTTAAATTGTATCTAAATTTGCTTTTGATTTGTTTTGACTTATTTAGATTTAAATCAAATCTGATCTCATCTATAAAGATCAAATTTGATTTAATTTTATTAGGGATAAATCTTTTAGGATAGAATCATATCTTTAATTTTTAAATTTTATTTTCAAATCAGATATTTTAGATAGGATTAGATAATTTCCAATTTTAGGATTTATGTATAAATAGACAAATTGGACATTCTAGCACAAGGGAGCAAGATGGAGATTTTAGCATGCCTGAAGGACCAATCACACGAGCAAGAGCAAAGAGGTTAAGAGAAGACTTTGGGAACTTGGCTAAAGCAATTGTGGAAGAGATGTATCAAGAATGGGCCAAAGAGACCAAGATGCCAACTCATACTAATAGACAACCCAAGATCTTGTTATTTGCTGCAAATTGGGCTTAGAAGCTTATTCTGGCCATATTGGGCCATTATCCTATTTTGGTCTTGTTTAGTTTAGTTAGTTTAAGTATTTAGGACATCTAAGCTTTTAGTTATTTTATTTAGCCCATATTTTATGTTTTATGTTTTATCCAGCCCAATTCATATTATTTAGCATCAGAATACTTCTTATTGGGCTTGGACTTAGTTTAATTGTTTAACCTAGTGTAAGAGGTTATAAATACCTCAAGCAACACATTGTTGAGCAGTTTTTGATTAATTCAAATTCTGTTTTGTTTTCTTTCAAGAAAACAGTGCTTTTGTGTGCAAGTGAGGTGAGTGATTTGCTTTGCTTGTTGCTTCAAGAAATTGAGAGAATTCATCCTAAGGTAAGTTCCTTGTGATATTCAATCAATTTCTGTTCTATCTTTTCCCTGTTATCTACGTTTTCAAGGACAAGTTTCTTGGGTTTAATAGGGAGGGTTTTTATTCTATATCTTGTTTTCTATCAAAGTGTGTGCCTGGGGTTTCTGGATCTTTATATTCACAGGGTTCCATTATCATTTGGTATCAGAGCAAGATCTGGATAAATTCCTATTTATCTATTTTTGTCTTTTACGTTTATCTTTTGTCTTCTTTCCTTTTCCATTAGCGTTCTTATTTTTATTGTCTTTGTGCATTCTATCCTTTTGTGTTGTTGTCGCGTCTTTATCTGTCTCTATGTTTCTTCTCTATCTGGTATTTGTTTTTTTGTTGTTAGTTTAGATCCAAAAAAAAAAAAAATGGAGAAGAAATAAGAAAAGGTGAGGATTATAAGCATAATTTTTTTTCCTTGATCTAGGTTGTCAAGGACATGTTCTTTGAAGGTCTAGTAGGGAAATTCTTTCCTTTGATCTAGATTGCTATGGACAGGTTTCATAGAGGTCTAGTAGGAAAATCCTTTTCCGGTGACCTAGGTTGCTAAGAACAGGTTTCTTAGAGATCTAGTAGGAAAATCCTATATTTACTATCCTTTGTTTCTATTTCGTTTCCGCTTTGTTAATTTTATTTCCCTAGTTTTTTTTTCTTCTTTGCATTTTGAGTCTCATTTCCTTAATTGTTGTGTCTACTTTGTCCACATTTTTTTTTGTTTGAGGAATATTCAGTTCAAAAAGAAAAAAAAAAGAAAAAAAAAAAAAAGAAAAAAACGAAGGAAAAAAATGCAAAAAAAAAAAGAAAAAGAAAGAAGGAAAAAAAAGAGAGAGAAAAAAGGGAAAAAAAAAGAGAGGAGAGAGTGTTAGTGAGATTCTTCAATTATAGGTTCTTAGATGGCTTCATGTTGGAAAGACAATGGTAGATATGTCTTTGAAGATTACAAAGGCAAGATTCGAGGGCGAATTTTTTTGAAGAGGGGGAGAATGATACATGCTCAGAAGGGTAATTTGGTCATTCCAACACTGGAAAAGAGCTTGTTTCTAGCAAGTGTCGGTTCGCTTGGAGATCAAGAAATTCAAGAGCTCATTTCAAGTTACTTGGAGATCAAGGAATCAAGCTAAATTAAAGTAACTTGGAGAGCAAGCGATATGATCATGTTTGAAATATGTTTAAATTGTATCTAGATTTGCTTTTGATTTGTTTTGACTTATTTAGATTTAAATCAAATCTGATCTCATCTATAAAGATCAAATCTGATTTAATTTTGTTAAAGATAAATCTTTTAGGATAGAATCATATCTTTAATTTTTAAATTTTATTTTCAAATCAGATATTTTAGATAAGATTAGATAATTTCCAATTTTAGGATTTATGTATAAATAGACAAATTGGACATTCTAGCACAAGGGAGCAAGATGGAGATTTTAGTATGCCTGAAGGACCAATCACACGAGCAAGAGCAAAGAGGTTAAGAGAAGACTTTGGGAACTTGGCTAAAGCAATTGTGGGAGAGATGTATCAAGAATGGGCCAAAGAGACCAAGATGCCAACTCATACTAATGGACAACCCAAGATCTTGTTATTTGCTGCAAATTGGGCTTAGAAGCTTATTCTGGCCATATTGGGCCATTATCCTATTTTGGTCTTGTTTAGTTTAGTTAGTTTAAGTATTTAGGACATCTAAACTTTTAGTTATTTTATTTAGCCCATATTTTATGTTTTATGTTTTATCCAGTCCAATTCATATTATTTAGCATCAAAACACTTCTTATTGGGCTTGGACTTAGTTTAAGTGTTTAACTTAGTGTAAGAGGTTATAAATACCTCAAGAAACACATTGTTGAGTAATTTTTGATTAATTGAAATTCTGTTTTGTTTTCTTTCAAGAAAACAGTGCTTTTGTGTGCAAGTGAGGTGAGTGATTTGCTTTGCTCGTTGCATCAAAAAATTGAGAGAATTCATCCTAAGGTAAGTTCCTTGTGATATTCAATCAATTTCTATTTTATCTTTTCCCTGTTATCTACGTTTTCAAGGACAGGTTTCTTGGGGATTTAGTAGAAAGGGTCTTTATTCTATATCTTGTTTTCTATCAAAGTGTGTGCTTGGGGTTTCTGGATCTTTATATCCACGGGGTTCCATCATCATTTGGTGTCAGAGCAAGGTCTAGATAAATTCCTATTTATCTATCTTTGTCTTTTACGTTTATCTTTTGTCTTCTTTCCTTTTCCATTAGCATTCTCATTTTTTTTTGTCTTTGTGCATTCTATCCTTTTGTGTTGCTGTCGCGTCTTTATCTATCTCTATGTTTCTTCTTTATCTGGTATTTGTCTTTTGTTGTTAGTTTAGATCCAAAAAAAAAAAAAAAGGAGAAGAAATCAGAAAAGGTGAGGATTATAAGCATAATTTTTTTTCCCTTGATTTAGGTTGTCAAGGACATGTTCTTTGAAGGTCTAGTAGGGAAATTCTTTCCTTTGATCTATGTTGCTATGGACAGGTTTCATAGAGGTCTAGTAGAAAAATCCTTTTCCGGTGACCTAGGTTGCTAAGAGCAGGTTTCTTAGAGATCTAGTAGGAAAACCCTATGTTTACTATCCTTTATTTCTATTTCGTTTTCGCTTTGTTAATTTTATTTCCCTAGTTTTTTTTTCTTCTTTGCATTTTGAGTCTCGTTTCCTTAATTGTTATGTCTATTTTGTCCACATTTTTTTTTTATTTGAGGTATATTTAGTTCAAAAAGAAAAAAAAAGCAAAAAAAAAAAAGAAAAAAAAAGAAGGAAAAAAAAGAGAGAGAGAGAGAAAAAAGGAAGAAAAAAAAAAGAGAGGAGAGAGTGTTAGTGAGATTCTTCAATTGTAGGTTCTTAGATGGCCTCATGGAGGAAAGGCAATGGTGGATATGTCTTTGAAGATTACAAAGGCAAGATTCGAGGGCGAATCTTTTTGAAGAGGGGGAGAATGATACATGCTCAGAAGGGTAATTTGGTCATTCCAACACTGGAAAAGAGCTTGTTTCTAGCAAGCTGGTTCTGCCTTGGAGATCAAGAAATTCAAGAGCTCATTTCAAGTTACTTGGAGATCAAGGAATCAAGCTAAATTAAAGTAACTTGGAGAGCAAGCGATATGATCATGTTTGAAATATGTTTAAATTGTATCTAGATTTGCTTTTGATTTGTTTTGACTTATTTAGATTTAAATCAAATATGATCTCATCTATAAAGATTAAATCTAATTTAATTTTGTTAAGGATAAATCTTTTAGGATAGAATCATATCTTTAATTTTTAAATTTTATTTTCAAATCAGATATTTTAGATAGGATTAGATAATTTCCAATATTAGGATTTATGTATAAATAGACAAATTAGATATTCTAGCACAAGGGGGCAAGATGGAGATTTTAGCATACCTGAAGGACCAATCATACGAGCAAGAGCAAAGAGGTTAAGAGAAGACTTTGGGAACTTGGCTAAAGCAATTGTGGGAGAGATGTATCAAGAATGGGCCAAAGAGACCAAGATGCCAACTCATACTAATGGACAACCCAAGATCTTGTTATTTGCTGCGAATTGGGCTTAGAAGCTTATTCTGGCCATATTGGGCCATTATCCTATTTTGGTCTTGTTTAGTTTAGTTAGTTTAAGTATTTAGGACATCTAAACTTTTAGTTATTTATTTAGCCCATATTTTATGTTTTATGTTTTATCTAGCCCAATTCATATTATTTAGCATCAGAACACTTCTTATTGGGCTTGGACTTAGTTTAAGTGTTTAACCTAGTGTAAGAGGTTATAAATACCTCAGGAAACACATTGTTGAGTAGTTTTTGATTAATTGAAATTCTGTTTTGTTTTCTTTCAAGAAAACAGTGCTTTTGTGTGCAAGTGAGGTGAGTGATTTGCTTTGCTCGTTGCATCAAGAAATTGAGAGAATTCATCCTAAGGTAAGTTCCTTGTGATATTCAATCAATTTCTGATCTATCTTTTCCCTGTTATCTACGTTTCTAAGGACAGGTTTCTTGGGGGTTTAGTAGAGAGGGTCTTTATTCTATATCTAGTTTTCTATCAAAGTATATGTCTGGGGTTTCTGGATCTTTATATCCACGGGGTTCCATCATCACAAGGGTTCCAGATAGTTGAGTAGGAAGCGGTGATGAAGGTTCCAGACGTAGGAAGGTTCAGAGGCTAGTAAGGTGAGAGGGGAACCGACGAATGGTGGCTAATGGGGGAGTGGTGCCGATTGTGGTGTTAGTGTCAAGCATCCAAGAGAAAGAGAGAGAGAGAGAAAGAGAGATAGACCGAGAAAGCAGCGAGAAAGACAGGGATGTGAGATAATGAAAAAGGGGAGGCGTTGAGGATACACAACACCACGTAAGGTGTTGCGTGATCCTTCACTTGTTTTTTTCCCCCCAATCAACACTACTAAAAACTTTATCCAAACAATTTTAATTCCTCTACCGCTATATTATTAAAAATGAATAGAGAACAATACTCAAAACACAAGCTATATAAAATTTTAAAATTTTTCAATTACTAGCATTTTATTCTAAATAGACATTTTATTTGAAACAAAATATTATATAAATTTTGATTTTCTTTTATGTTGTGTTACGAGTTTAAATAATACCTAAATAATATTTTTGATATAGTTTAATTGGTAAAACATATTTTTAAGTAATATTTTTGAAATATTAGATTAATTTAAAATAATTATTTTATTTTAAATAATTTTAAATAATTCATTATTATTAATATTAGTTAGATTTAATAGGATTATATTATTCTAAACTTGTTAAATTAAAAATATAGACGTGAATGCTATTATATAAATATTAAGGTTAATTAGTTTGACTTTTGATTACCTTAGGAGTATATACATCTATCTGCACTATTATGTGAGAAGCCATTTGATAACGCTACAAAATCAAACTTCTCATGTCATTATTTAGGCGCCTGTTTTAAGCCATACAAGAACTTAACAAGTTTACAAACTTTCTTTTCATTTTCGGGTAGTATGTAGCTTTCTAGTTGTTCCATATAAACTTCTTCATTAAGATCTCCACTGAGAAAAGTTGTTTTAACATCCATTTGATGTATGTGAAGCTTATAAATAGATGCTAATGCTACAAGAGTCCTAATAGAAGTCATTATTACCACAAGTGCATAGATATCAAAATAGTCTAGACCTTCCTTTTGTCTAAACTCTTTAGCAACCAACCTTGCCTTAAAGGTTTGTAGTAAACCATCTGCATTATATTTTCTTCTAAGTACCCACTTGCATCTTATAGGCTTTGATCCTGGAGGCAAATCAACTAAGACCCAAGTATTATTAGATAATATTGAGTCCATTTCATCATTTGTTGCTTCTTTCCAAAAAGCAGAGTCTCTAGAGACCATAGCCTCTTTGAATGTTTGAGGATCACTCTCTATGTTTAACACAATAGGGATCTTATTTATTATAGAATCCCTATTTCCTTCAACCAAAAAAGTTATAGCCTGAGAAGAGATAATGTAACATCCTCAATTTCATGTCGTGCTAAATTACCTCAGTAAACTTGAGTAATTAGGCACTTAATGAGAAATTATGAGATTAAGACTTAATTAAGGGATCAACGAAGAGTTTATGAGTTAACTTTGATGAGAAAAGTCAAGAGAATGCTTAATCGAGATTTGATAATCACTAATTAAGCAAGTCAGACTCATAATAGCTTAATTAAGAACTAATCACCTTTAATTAGCTTAATCCAGTTTAATTGAGGATAATTAAGCTTAATCACAAGATTAATTTTTGTTAATCACGTTCTTGTGTGTTATTCATGTTCTTGTGTGTTATTCATTAATCCTTGCTTAATCATGTTAATTAAGTTACAAGAGCACTTAATCATATAATTAAATTCCAATTTAGTCTATTAGACAATAAAGCATTGATGACATTACTAAAGTGAAAAAGTAGAAGACAATATTGCTTTATGTAAGAAAAGCATTAGGTCTTGTCTAAAGTAAACCCCTTAATTAACCATTTTGTTCCCTTAATTACAACAAAAGAAAAATATCTCCCCCTCCCTAAGGCAAAGAAACTCGCGGCCACTTCATGCACACACACATTCACTTCATTTTTAACTTCTTATTCTCTCTCTAAAGTTCTCAAACTCTCCAACCTCTCTTTACATTTCCTCTTCTTCTTCTTCATCTTCTTCATCATTCTCCACATGCATAACCAAACCTTCCTCACTACGCCCTTCACAGATCACATCTTTTGGTCTTTGGAGAAGAGATCTAAACACTACAAGACTCATTTTCAAGAAAACTCAAGAGCTTTCATCTTCATCCTCTCAAAACCACCACCACCATCATCAAAGGAGGAGTCTTCTTCATCTTTTTCTTCTTCTTCAAGTACACCATTTTCAAGCTTAGGTAGTGATCTTTACTCTTTTATTTTGTTTACTCAAGAAAGCTTAAAGCTTGGTTTTTCTTATGATCGAGATTTTTAAGTGAAAACTTGAGAAAATCTTTCATGCTCTTCATGAGCAAAAGTTTCTATTTTTGGTAAAATATGTTCATGTTCTTATTCTTGAGTGTTCTTGATGTTCTTGATGGTATTTTGCTTAAAGTTGTTCTTTTTCCTTATGATGAGTTTATGATTACAAAAGTTTCATCTTTACATATTTTTTATGATTTGATAAGACTATGAACATCCTAAAAGCTTAAAGCTTTAAAAAGTTTGCTTTTTGATGCATGAAAAGTGGCACAAGTTTGGTGCCTTCATAAAAGTCTTATTTTCTTTTGTTTTGAAGACAAGAGTACATGTAAAAGTTTAAAATTTCTGGAATATTAAGCCATTTTGAGTTATAAAAATGGTATTTTGTCATTTTATCTTTTAAAGATTGATTCTTAGATGCAAATCCTTTCATAAAGTTTTAAACTTTAATCAAGAAGGTGACTTTAAATTATAAAGTTATAAGCTTGCACACTAAGTCTTGAAAAGGTGGAATCTTGAGATGAATATGTTAGTAAAGTTCCAAGCTTTAAGCAAAAATGTCACTTAAGTCATAAAAGCGTTAACTTTTATAAAGATCAAGACTTTATAACTCTAAAGCTAATGTTTTATATCACTATTTCATAAAGTAAGAGTCTTTGGACTTTAAGATAACTTTAAATCATAAAGTTAAGACCTTAATGGTCTTAGAATAAGTAAAAGTGTCAACTTTATAAAGAATGATAACTTTTATATTACTTAAGGTAAGATCTTGTTATGTTCGTAATAAAAGCTTGAAACTTTGTAATTTGGTTAAGTTAAAAATCACCCTTGGTGGTTAGTGAACATGGTGTTGTTGGGTTCATGAGTGTGGTTATGCGTTGTCATAACCCAAGGATTAGGGGGATCTCGAACTCCTTAGGAACAGAAGTATGGTTATGGCCTCTAAGTATACCATGAACCTAGGAATCACTAAGTGTGCTATCTCAAGGAAAGGAAATAATCACTTAATTTATTAGAACAAGGCTTCCATAAGACATATACTCAAGTAAAGAATAATTTCACATGAGAACTAAGTAACTAAAAACCATGTACATCTATTTTAACTATGTGATTCTCTCATGGGTAACCACGGGAAATCATATGATGACTCATAAGATTCTTTACAAAGAATAAAACAATTATGAACCCCTTTAGGGTAGGAATGTATAATCCCATTTGGCATGATGAATGACAAGTTTGATTGAGCTTTATCTCATGATTGAACAATTAGTATAATGATATGATATAGATATGATGGACTGTTAATTGAAAGTTTTATGATTAGCATTTTGGGGAAGATTCGATTTAGCTGTTATGCTGTCGGATTTTCATCAAAATTATGTACTTAGTCATATCATTGCATGTGTCTAATCAAAGAAGTATTATGTATGTAAAGTATAATGATAAGAAAAGAAATAATGGGATATGACCCCTCGATCACTTCCAGGAAGTCAGAGACATTGATCCACAAAGACTCAAAGAGCCTCTTTAGGGGAGGCAAGGGTGACATAAAGGACCCTCCAACTTAGAGGTAACCAATATCAGCTTAGCCTGATTTGGATAGTATTGCATGGCGACAGTCATGGAATGAGCTCATGTCCAAAAGCGGTCTATTTCAAAGGAAAGTAAAGAATGTTAAGCACGTGCTAAAAATGAAAGTAAAGTCAATATAGAACCATGGTGAAGTTGATGCGTTGAATAGTCATGCATGTTTCTATATTTGTCAGGCGTATTATGAATGTTTATCCCATGTATTAGCATGTATGCCTACGTATGATATTATAAATATGATGATAAACGTAAAAGCAATCCGCTTCGGGATTTATATCTTCAAAAATTGTTAAAATTGAACTTATATCTATCCATTATTTTTATAATTAAATCCGAAGTGGCTGGGACGATGGCGATGACATAATGTTTGTCTAGTTGCGATCCTACTGAGAAATCTTATATTTCTCACTCCTACATCCCGTGTCATCTTCAGATATAGCTGATGGCATCCATGGTAGCACTTGTGACGGTACCTGACTGGATAAGACGAGGAGCTGCCATGTTTCTTCACTTAGCCAAGGAGGATCGAGATAGTAGTATAGTATTTTCATTTTTTTAAGAGCCCTAATTGGGCAATTTATGTGTAATTAAAAGCATGTATGAAGCCAAACTACTTAATTTGACCTGTTGCATATGTGATACTTATTACGCGTAATGATGACTCTTGATTATCTATAATTACATTCTTGGCATAAGGTATTGTGCTTTGTTGTTTCAATTTTGTCACACGTCTTATTAGTAACTCAGCGATATGAGGAACAACGTCCATATGTATGCAAGTAAGTAAGCGCTCAAAGGCTCAGTTTTCAAGCATAAAGGAAAAAAAAATTTACATGCTATGTTCGTATGTTATGCTCATTTCAACTATAAAAACTTCCGCTAGTTAAGAGTAACAAATAGTAATGCCATAAAATGACTTAAGCATATTATGATATTATTAAGATGTTATATTATGATATTAGAGCAGTTCATCCTTGTAGAGCATGGGGATGGACTGACTATGCTTCTAAGCATACTCTGTCATGTATTAGAAATCATGCCGTGGATCTTACCACAGGGGTAAGATATAGGAATTAGGTAGGCATGACTGTTTGGTTGTGAATGTGATTAGCTACTGACATACTTAGCTCGGTATTGAGCCTAATCAACTCAATATCTTTGTTTGTGTGTCCAGGAACTGATGACTTCCGATGGGCAGAATAGGTTATGAGGCGAATCTGCCACCGTAGGTATGGCAGATGTGATAAATGTTTCTCTTACACTTATCTCAGCTGCGAGGGGACATGTTGCTACAACTAATCAAGCCTTAGGAAGAATAGCAGGAACTGAGGTTGACCCAGAATACTTGAAGTCCGCTAAGTTTATGAAGGCCAACCCACCAGCTTTCCACGAAGACTTCAAGCCTAAGTAAGTTAAGGGATGGATCGAGGCACTAGAAGGGACATTCTTTGTGTTAGGTTGCATGGGGCTACAGAAAATAACATTTGCTACCTACATATTAGAGGCTGATGCTGAAACATAGTGGGCCAATGCTAGAAGGATGATTGAGAACTCCCAGACCCCCATCACCTAGGAAGTGTTCAAGGCTGCACTCTTTGGTAAGTGTACCATGCCAAAGATAGACACTTTTGAGAAAAGGACGGTTTCCCAATACCAAAGGACTAGGTACAATCCGTACTGCAAGATACAACCACAGTTCGGGAGGGGCACGGGTGGTCAGTTACCAAAGTGAGTAGTGATTCCTTGGTGCCCTAAGTGCGGCAAGAATCATGGAGGACAACCTTGCTTAGCAGGACGAAATGTTTGTTTTCGATGCGGGAAGCCTAGGCACATGGCTAGGGACTGCATTATCAAGCTGTTGCCCCTGCCAATAACCCCCAACACCAACGAAGGGTCCTTGCCCTTAATGCTGAGGAGGCCACTCAGTCCGACGATCTGATCCAAGGTAAGTGCGAGGTTAATGGTGGAACCTTAACTGTACTATATGATTCTAGAGCTATACACTCCTTTATTTCTCATGATTATATAGATAGATTGGGATTATCTGTGTCTAAATTCCTTTACATATTAATTGTTTCTACTGCTGCTCGGAAACTAGTTAAGACTTGTCATTGCTGTCTGAATTGTCATTTCCAAATTGATGGTAGATCTTTTGTAGCAAATTGATTTGTTTGCCTTTGTTTGGTTTGGATTTGATTCTAGGCATGGATTGGCTTTTGGCTAACCATGCTATGATAAATTATTCTGAGAAATCTATTGTGCTTCCCCCTATACCTATGAAACCTATTAAACCCATTTGTTTGTTCATGAACTCTATCAGAATAGGGAGTAGTGAGTCTGATAATTAGGGATATATTCTCCTTATGGCTAGGGAAGTGGAACTCAAGCAGGTATTGGATGAGATCCCCGTAATTAAGAAATTCCCAGATGTGTTTTCTAATAATATACCCGAGTTTCCCCCGGAAAAGGAAATCGAGTTTTCCATAGCGTTGGTACCAGGAGTAGGGCCAATCTCTAGAGCACCCTATAGGATGTCCCCAATGGAGTTGTCAAAGTTGAAGGGACAGTTGGAAGAGTTATTAGAAAAGAAGTTTATAAGACCTAGTGTCTCATCTTGGAGAGCTCCGGTGTTGTTTTTGAAAGAAAGATAGGAGCATGAGGCTATGTGTGGATTATAAGATATTGAACAAAGTGACTATTAAGAACAAGTACCCTTTGCGTAGGATAGATGACCGCATGGACCAACTGCGAGGTGCAGCTATGTTCTCTAAGATTGATCTGAGATTCGGATATCATCAGATAAGGGTGAAAGAGGAGGATATACCCAAGACAGCTTTTAGGACAAGGTATGGGCATTATGAGTTACTGTGATGTCATTTGGTTTGACTAATGCCTTTGCTATTTTCATAGACTATATGAACAGAATTTTTAGACCTTACTTGGATAAGTTTGTAGTTGTTTTTATAGACGATATTCTCATCTATTCGAGAATAAAGGAAGAACATGAAGAACATTTGAAGATTGTATTGGGAATCTTGAAGGAAAAGAAGCTTTATACTAAGCTATCTAAGTGTGAATTTTGGATGAAAGAAGTAAAGTTCTTAGGGCATGCGGTATCACAAGGAGGTATCACTGTGGATCCAACTAAGATTGAAGTTGTGATGAATTGGGAGATACCAAGCTCGGTAACTGAGATAAGGAGTTTTTTAGGTTTACCCGATTACTACCGTAGGTTTATAAAGGGATTTTCCTAAATATCTTTACCCTTAACCAAGTTAACAAGGAAGGATGCCCCATTTGTGTGGACTATGGATTGTGAGAAGAGCTTTCAAGAGCTGAAAGAGAAGTTAACCTCAACCCCAGTAGTGCTACCTAACCCAAGTGGACTGTTTGAGTTTTATTGTGATGCCTCTAGGAGAGGTCTAGGTAGTGTTTTGATTCAGAACAGGAATGTGGTGGCTTATGCCTCTGGGCAGCTGAAGCCTCATGAAGTAAACTACCCAACCCATGACTTGGAGTTAGTAGCTGTAACACCCTCCTAAGTACAGTACTATGCTTAAGTCATAGTACCACACCTGAGTTATTCTTTGTTACTGAATCTGACCTTATCTATCAACAACTTCCGTCGTCTTCGGAAACTTTTGTAACTATCTGGAGATAACACAGAAAATAGGGGTGAGAATTATAAATTCTCAGTAGGATTCTCTATAATACACATGTAGTGTCATCGTTGTCATCTCCAGTTTGCTTCGGTTTATTATGGAAAAGGTGAACATATACTGTTTACTGTTTAATTTTACGGTTCGAAAAATATTTTATCCGAAGCAAAGTTCATTTTAATCATACACTTAGCATTCGGGATAACCCATAAATTTCATTCAAATATAATACCATGAATAACAACTGTAGCATATTAAAACACACATAACATCAATATGCTGGGAATATAACATCTGCATATAACTTTACTCATACTTAAATTTATGCCTATTCATAAAACTTGCTTTTCTTTCTTCATCTTCCTCTCCATCATAAAATCTTTACGTGCCATATTCCAGAGTATGATCGCCATGTCATACTCCATCAGAGCGTGATCACATGTCACGTTCCTTAGGAAAATGGGATCTCTACTTAATACTTACACTAGTTGGGTCACGCCATGCCTCATATAAGTTCTGGCCACCATGCTCACACTAGCTGGGTCAAAACCATGCCTCATGTGAGTCGGGTGTCTACATATACTTTAATCTTTAGCCTTTGGTCTTTAGTCTTTTACTTGGCACACCTAGGCGTTACGTATCGCCATCCCTAGGGTGCTTTTACTGCCCTTGGGTAGCCTGGCCTTGGAGTGAGCTCGTCAGCTTCACCTGTGACCATCGTCACACCGACTCACCCGCAAGGGGACCCATTGCCTCTAGGTTGGAGGGACCCAATGTGCAACTGCCTCCAACATAGAGGGACCCAAGTCTTTAGCTGCCTTCACGAGGAAGGACCCATGTGCAACTGCCTCCAGGTGAAGAGACCCATGTCTTTATCATTTAACTGCCTTCACAGGGAAGGATTTCAAATAACTGCCTCCGAGTGAAGGGACCCACATCTTATCTTATTTAGTTGCCTTCACAAGGAAGGACCTCAAATAACTGCCTCCAAGTGAAGGGACTTACATTCAATATATTTATATTCTTTCATTTTCATGCATAATCCAGCATAAACATGCGGGATGTACTCATGTCGTACTTATGTCGTTCTTGCATATATGCTTCATAATTTATTCTCATATAACTCGTATCATACTTATGTCATTCTCGCATATAGAATTTCCACATACATACTTATAATTGTGTGGCTATTCATATCATAAATTCCTTGTAATCTAGACACCCATAGTCTCCTAGACTCCTGCCATAAATTTTACAGCATAACGGATCAGATCCGTTTCCCCATGAATAGTGCCAGTTCTCACAGACAATTCAATCATAGCAATATAATCAATTTAACACACATATATATCAATGTCAAACTGACAATTCTCAACTCACACCTTATATGTTTTACTAATACTTGTGAAATCATCAATTGGGTCACTTTTGCCCATCTATTCAGTTCTGCCTGAATTTCATATGATCCACCTTTATTTCTATTCAACTCATTTGAACCTGAACTTTGGATATGTCATAGATCTATATGTCTACTTTCTAACCTCTTTGATCCCATATCATTTTGATCCATATAACTCAAGATATTCAAATCTTACCTCAACCTGTTCAGTCACTAGCCCGAATTACACTTCTGGAAGTATAAATTCACTAAAAATCGAAACTAAGCTCAAATCATACGAAATTGGTCTCATATTGAAGCTAACAGGACAACCTTTCATTTGCCATACGTTTCACTTGATTTACTTAAGTACACCTCGAGTTATATGTCCTGAAAGTCGACCTTCCTGAACTATTCTGTTTTGGCTTGGTTTGGACATATAGGAACTTCCTCAAACCACTGGGTTCAATTGGTGCCATAGCAAACTCATAATTTCATATTGGGATGTTCCCCTATGTGTAAGCTTTCTAACAAAATTGGTTTCACTCAATTTGGAGTTGTATAGGGTGAGTTATACCCTCCTCAAGTCACCCTGCCCGGATGAAAGTCCTGAATCCTAGATCAAATTTCAAAAATTCATATCTTTCTCAATACTAATCCAATGACCTTATATGATATGTCCATGGAAAGCCCTGAATGTCTACTTTCATTTAAAAATGGTTTCATTGGATTTAACCGGTTGTAGGTGGTGCCGTACACTCCGTCGTACGGACTACCGTGGAATTTGCACTCAGGCAGCATCCCAACCCATCCATTTCTTCTAATTTTCTCCTTCTAATCATAATTCTAATTCAAAATCTCCTATGAATTTAATCATAATTCATCATAATCCATCATAATACATCCAATAATTCATCAAATACATAAAGAAGAGTTCGATCTCATGCAATCATAGTGCAAGGAATTAAAAAATAGAAGTAGAATCCTACCTCCTTGGAGTGTGATGTTGCTGAATTTGAATTAAATGAAGCCTTGACAAAGCTTGGAGATTTGAGAGAGTAGATTGAGAGAGGAAAGGAAGAAAAAGAAGGCTGGGAAGGGAACGTAAATCAGACCAAAATGGAGAGAAGAGTCTGATTTAAATACATGAAAGTTGTGGTGTTGATTGGTTGGAATTTTGTGGTTGAAGTTCGGCCATGTCTCTCACTTTTGTGGCCAAATTGCTCTCCATGTCGTCCCAAGACTGGGATACGCTTTCGTTCTACCTGAAACCGGAACTCGTCCCTATAATACATGAAGTCGGAACTCGTGACCTTTTTACATTGCTTGAAGCTGAAGCCTGATGTCAGAACTCGTACCATGTTGTTGGTGACTTGAGGAAATCTTGTTTATTCTGATAGTTGGAATCAAGGTCGGATATCGGAAGTCATGCACCTGACAATGATATAATATCGGAACTCCCTATTTTAACTCAGGAATGTGAATGCTGGATATAAACTCGGAGACAGGAACTCGTGTAAGACTGGAATCAACTCAAGGATTTGAACTTATGTCCATTGAGTTCAACTCTAAGGCCGGAACTCGTTACATTTAACTCGGAGGTCGGTGCTTGCATCCTTGTATTAACCTATAACTTCTTAAGTCGGAAATCGCGTAAACTATTTTGAAAGTATTGGGTCGGAACTCGGAACCTCTTTCTGGAACTTTGAAGCTACAGTGCAAGACCGAAAATTAGGTACACTCTCTTTGAAACATGAAGTCAGATAGAATAAGCAAGGTCGGAACTCGGTAATTCGGAATGCATCAAACCCAAATGCTTGAACTCGTAAGTCGGAAGTGGTACACTTTATGTGAAATTCGATGATGTAATGAGATAAAGTCGGAAGTTGTCAAGACAGGCATATGAACTCGGAAATCGGGGATTATGCATACGTGAAATTCGAAGATGAAGTCAGAAATCAAGAAGAGTCAAAATTAGATGAAATTGGAAATCGGAGGTCATGAAGTCGGAAATTATGCAGGACAAACTCGGAACTCGAAAATAATCCCTACTGTCTGAAATTCGAAGATTGAGTCGGGAATGGGATTTGATCAAACTTGAAGGTGAAATCGGACGTCCGTTATTGGAGTTGAATAACGTCGGAAGTCGGGAAGATGTGTATAAGGAGGTCAGAAATCAGGACGTTACAGTAGCTATAGTATTTGCCCTAAGATATGGAGGCATTATCTGTATATAGTGAGGTTTAAGGTGTTTCCTGATCATAACAGTTTGAAGTATCTCTTTGATTAAAAGGAGTTGAATATGAGGCAAAGGAGGTGGATGGAGTTTTTGAAGGATTATGAGTTTGGGTTGAACTATCATCCTGGGAAGGCCAATGTGGTTGCTGATGCTCTGAGTCGGAAATCTATGCTCGCATCACGGATGATAGCCAAGGAGGATGAGCTAGTAAGGAGCTTTAGAGACCTTGACCTTGGAGTGGTGTTGACCCCCGTAGCTTAAGATTGAATCAACTTAGGATGACAAGCAATTTCAAGAGTAAGATTGCTTAAGCCCAAAGTAAAGAAGAGGATTTCTTGAAAACCATAGCATTGGTGGAAGAAGGAAAGTTGAAGGGTTTTGCTAGAGGTACAGATGGATTGTGGAAGTTTGAAGGAAGAGTTGTGTACCGGCAAGTGGTGACCTCCGAAGAAGGGTTTTGGAGGAGGCTCACAATAGTTATTTCACCTTACACCCTGGTGTGACCAAGATGTATTAAGACGTTAAGAAGATGTTTTGGTGGCCGGGATTGAAGAGGGACATTGCGGAGTTGGTAAGCAAGTGTTTAGTCTGTCAAAAGGTGAAGATTGAACACCAAAAGCCCTCTGGTATGTTGCAATCATTAGAGATCCCATAATAGAAATGGGAAGGTATCTCTATGGACTTCGTGATGGGTCTACCCAAAATGCAAACTGGTTTTGATGCGATATGGGTAATTATCGACAGATTGACCAAGTCTACTCACTTCTTGCCTATTCGAGCTACTTATCCTTTAGAAAAGTTAGCCCAACTGTATGTTCAAGAGATAGTAAGGTTGCATGGTATATCTTCAACCATAATCTTGGATAAGGACCTGAGGTTTACCTCTAGATTCTGGGGAGCCTTGCAAAAAGCATTTGGGACGAGGTTTTGCCTAAGTACAGCTTATCACCCCCAAACAGATGGATAGTCAGAGGGGACTATCCAAGCTTTAGAGGACACGTTGAGAGCTTGTGTGTTGGGCAATCGAGGAAGTTAGGATAGATACTTACCTTTGATTGAGTTTGCCTATAACAATAGTTATCATGCAACTATTGGTATGGCACCCTATGAAGCTTTGTATGGAAGGAAGTGTCAATCTCTCCTATATTGGTTTGAACCAGGTGAGCAAAGCTCATTAGGACCTGATCTTGTCAGGCAGACCACAGAGCAAGTCAGAAGGATTAGGGATAGAATCCTTACGGTCTAAAGCCGTTAAAAGAGTTATGCAGATAAAAGGAGAAAGCCTCTAGAGTTCCAAGAAAGAGAAAATGTATTCCTAAAATTCACTCCTATGACTGGTATAGGTGGAGCCATGAAGGTCAAAAAGTTAAGCCCCCGTTTTCTTAACCCTTTTCAAATTCTAAAATGTGTCGGGTCAGTTGCTTACCAAATGGCCTTACTCCAAACTTGTCAAACCTTCCTGATGTCTTTCATGTGTCTCAGTTAAGAAAAAACCATTACGATCCTAGTCATCTAATTAAATCTGAAAGTGTACAGATAAGGGAGGACCTAACCTTCAATCTACTGCCGTCTCAGATCATGGATCTTGGGGTAAACAACTGAGAAATAAGACGGTACCCTTGGTTAAGGTGGCTTAGGGTAGAGGAAACATGGAGGAGTATACACAGGAGTTAGAGTCCGAGATAAAGAAGGAGTATCCCGATCTACTTATAGGTAATGAATTTTGAGGGTAAAATTCTTTTCAAAGGTGAGGAGAAATGTAACATCCTCAATTTTGTGTCGTGCTAAATTACCTCAATAACCTGGAGTAATTAGGCATTTAATAAGAAATTATGAGATTACAGCTTAATTAAGGGATCAACGAAGAGTTTATGAGTTAACTCTGATGAGAAAAGTTAAGAGAATACTTAATCGAGATTTGATAATCTCTAATTAAGCAATTCAGACTCATAACAACTTAATTAAGCACTAATCATCTTTAATTAGCTTAATTGAGTTTAATTAAAGATAATTAAGCTTAATCGCAAGATTAATTTTTGTTAATCATGTTCTTGTGTCTTAATCACTAATTCTTGCTTAATCCTGTTAATTAAGCTGCAAGAGCACTTAATCATATGATTAAATTCGAATTTAATCAACTAGACAATAAAGCATTGATGACATCACTAACGTGAAAAAATAGAAGACAATATTGCTTTATGTAAAAAAAGCATTAGGTCTTGTCTAAAGTAAACCCCTTAATTAACCATTTTGTTCCCTTAATTACAACAAAAGAAAAATATCTCCCCCTCCCTAAGACAAAGAAACTCATGGCCACTTCATGCATCCACACATACATTCACTTCATTTTCAACTTCTCATTCTCTCTCTAAAGTTCTCAAACTCTCCAACCTCTCTCTACATTTCCTCTTCTTCTTCTTCATCTTCTTCATCATTCTCCACCTCCATAACCAAACCTTCCTCACTAAGCCCTTCAAAGATCACATCTTTTGGTCTTTGGAGAAGAGATCTAAACACTACAAGACTCATTTTCAAGAGAACTCAAGAGCTTCCATCTTCATCCTCTCAAAACCGCCACCACCATCATCAAAGGAGGAGTCTTCTTCATCTTTTTCTTCTCCTTCAAGGATGCCATTTTCAAGCTTAGGTAGTGATCTTCACTCTTTTATTTTGTTTACTCAAGAAAGCTTGAAACTTAGTTCTTCTCATGACCGAGATCTTTAAGTGAAAACTTGAGAAAATCTTTCATGCTCTTCATGAGCAAAAGTTTTTATTTTTGGTAAAATATGTTCATGTTCTTCTTCAAGTGTTCTTGATATTTCTACTTTTGATAAAATATGTTCATGTTCTTTTTCAAATGTTCTTGATATTTTTATTTTTGGTAAAATATGTTCATGTTCTTATTCTTGAGTGTTCTTGGTGTTCTTGGTGGTATTTTGCTTAAAGTTGTTCTTTTTCCTTACGATGAGTTTATGATTACAAAAGTTTCATCTTTACATGTTTTTTATGATTTGATAAAACTATGAACATCCTAAAAGCTTAAAGCTTTAAAAAGTTTGCTTCTTGATGCATGAAAAGTGGCACAAGTTTGGTGCCTTCATAAAAGTCTTATTTTGTTTTGTTTTGAAGACAAGACTACATGTAAAAGTTTAAGCTTTCTAGAATATTAAGCCATTTTGAGTTATAAAAATGGTATTTTGTCATTTTATCTTTTAAAGATTGATTCTTGGATGCAAATCTTTTCATAAAGTTTTAAACTTTAATCAAGAAGGTGACTTTACATCATAAAGTTATAAGCTTGCACACTAAGTCTTGAAAAGGTGGAATCTTGAGATGAATATGTTAGTAAAGTTCCAAGCTTTAAGCAAAAATGTCACTTTTGAGTGATAAAAGCGTTAACTTTTATAAAGATCAAGACTTTATAACTCTAAAGCTAATGTTTTATATCACTATTTCATAAAGTAGGAGTCTTTGGACTTTAAGATAACTTTAAATCATAAAGTTAAGACCTTAATGGTCTTAGAATAAGTAAAAGTGTCAACTTTATAAAGAATGATAACTTTTATAATACTTAAGGTAAGATCTTGTTATGTCAGTGATAAAAGCTTGAAACTTTGTAACTTGGTTAAGTTAAAAATCACCCTTGGTGGTTAGTGAATATGGTGTTGTTAGGTTCATAAGTGTGGTTATGCGTTGTCATGACCCAAGGATTAGGGGGATCTCGAACTCCTTGGGAACAGAAGTATGATTAGGGCCTCTAAGTATACCATGAACCTAGGAATTACTAAGTGCGCTATCTCAAAGAAAGGAAACAATCACTTAACTTAATTTATTAGAACAAGGGTTCCATAAGACATGTACTCAAGTAAAAAATAATTTCACATGAGAACTAAGTAACTAAAAGACTATGTACATATATTTTAACTATGTGATTCTCTCATGGGAAACCATGGAAAATCATATGATGACTCATAAGATTCTTCACAAAGAATAACACAATTATGAACCCCTTTAGGGTATGAATGTGTGATTCCATTTGGCATGATGAATGACAAGTTTGATTGAGCTTTGTCTCATGATTGAATGATTAGTGTGATGATATGATATAGACATGATGGACTGTTGATTAAAAGTTTTATGATTGGCATTTTGGGAAAGATCCTGTTTAGCCGTTATGCTACCGAATTTCGTCAAAATTATGGACTTCGTCATATCATTGCATGTGCCTAGTCAAGAAGTATTATGCATGTAAAGTATAATAATAAAAAAAGAAATAATGGGATATGACCCCTCGATCACTTCCAGGAAGTGAGAGACGGTAATCTACAAAGACTCAAGGAACCTCTTTGCCAAGGGTGATATGGAAGACCCTCCAACTTAGAGGTAACCAATATTGACTTAGCCTAATTTGGTTAGTATTGCGTGGCAATGGTCACAGAATGAGCTCATATTCAAAAGTAGTCTATTTCAAAGGAAAGTAAAGAATGTTAAGCATGTGCCAAAAATGAAAGTAAAGTCAAAGTAGAACTATGGTCAAGTTGATGCATTGCATAGTCATGCATGTTTCTATATTTGTCATACGTATTATGAATGTTTATCCCATGTATTAACATGTATACCTATGTATGATGTTATGAATATGATGATAAACGTAAAAGCAATCCGCTTTGGGATTTATATCTTTAGAAATTTTTAAAATTGAATTTATATCTGTCCACTATATTTATAATTAAACCTAAAGTGGCTGGGACGATGGCAATGACATAATGTTTGTCTAGTCACGATCCTACTGAGAAGTATTTCTCACTCCTACATTCCCATGCCATCTTCAGATGGAGCTGATGGCATCCATGGTAGCACTTCTAACGGTACCTGATTGGATAAGACGAGGAGTTACCATGTTTCTTCATTTAGCCAAGGAGGATCGAGATAGTAACATAGTATTTTCATTTGCTTAAGAGCCCTAGTTGGGCAATTTATGTATAATTAAGAGCATGTAGGAAGTCATGCTACTTAATTTGACCTATTAAATATGTGATACTTATTACGTGTAATGATGACTCTTAATTATCTATGATTACATTCTTGGCTTAAGGTATTATGCTATGCTGTTTCAATTTTGTCACACATCTTATTAGTAACTAAGCGATATGAGGAACAATGTCCATATGTATGCGAGTAAGTAAGAGCTTAAAGGCTCAGTTTTCAAGCATAAAGGTTTTACAAAAAAAAAAAATTACATGCTATTTTCGTGTATTACGCTAATTTCAACTATAAAAACTTCTGCTAGTTAAGAGTAACAACTAGTAATGCCATAAAATAACTTAAGCATATTATGGTATTATTAAGATATTACAGATAAAATATGGACTCATATCCTTATTTGTCCTCATTCTTTGGCTCTTTCTTAGTTCAACCATTTCATTCTCACTTAGAGGTTTATTACTTTGATCAACAATAGTTTCTTGAGAAACTTCTATATTCTTTTGGGGATATGCCAAATTGGGGGTTGAATCATTAATGAATTTATTTTCAATAAATTCTACCTCTCTTGATTCAACAACTATATTAGACACCAAGTCCAAAATTCTATATGCCTTAGAATTTTAAGCATATCCTATGAAGAAGCCTTTTATGGCTCTTGGCCCAAATTTAGTTCTCTTTTGATCAGGAACACGATAAAAGGCTAAACACCCCCACACTTTCAAATAATTTAAGTTTAGTTTTCTTCCTTTTCATATTTCATAAGGAGAAACCTTTCTATTTCTTGATGGTGTCCTATTATGAATATGACATGCCGTTAATAATGGCTCACCCCAACAATTGTAGGGTAACTTGGCATTTAGCAACATTGAATTAACTATATCCACTAAGGTACAGTTTTTTCTCTTTGCTAAACTATTTTTTTGCGAAGTATATAGAGCAGAAGATTCATGCACAATACCATATAATTCACAAAAAGAATCAAATTCACTAGAAAATATTCTCCACCTCTATCACTACAAAGAACTTTTATTTTCTTATCATGCAAGTTTTCTACTTCCAACTTATACTTATTAAACATTTCAAATGATTCATCTTTATTTCTTAGCAAATACATATAAGTAAATCTAGAACAATTATCAACAAAGGTTATAAAATATCTTTTACCTCCTCTAGTAATATTACCATTTAATTCACAAATATCACTATGTATTAATTCTAGTAAATGTTTATTTCTTTCGACTTTAGGAAATGTTTCTTAGTAATTTTGGATTGTATGCAAATCTCACATTTCTTATTAAAATCCTTCTTACTAAGATTAATGTAGTTATGTTCATGCATATATTCAATTGACGTGTAATTTAAATATGCTAATCTACTATGCCATAAATCACACGAATCAACAATGTACATAGAAACATTCACTTTATCATTAATATTAAGTTTGAACATGCCTTCCATACAATATCCTTTTACTACATATATTTCATTCTTAAGCAAGATAATTTTATCGGATTCCATTACAATTTTGAATCCTCTGTTACACAAGAGATTAGCAGAAACTAAATTCTTCCTTAGATTTGGAACATGAAGTACATTCACTAAGCTTAACTTCTTTCCAGATGTGAAGTTCAATTCTACTATTCCTTGACTGCATACTTTAGCCGAGTTGTCATTTCCTATAACACCTCTTAGTTGTTCACTTCTTCATATGTCTTGAATTGATCACGATCATTGCAAACATGAAGGGTAGCACCGAAATCTAACCACCACTCAAGTGATCTTCCTTGTGTTGCCATATTGAGCTTTATGATCATACCAATATGCATGTATTGAACTCCTTCAGTGACCATATCAACCAAGTCTTTTTCTTCCACAAAGTTGGCCATGGAACTTGACGCTTTTTTTGAGTTATTACCCTTTTTCAGAAGTCGACAATCCTTGATATAATGCCCTTTTGTTGTGGCAATAAAAACATGATCTCTGTCTCTTTTTATCTTGCTAATAATCCACAAAGGATTTCTTTCTTTTACCTTTGTTGGCTTTCTCTTCACCAACATGATTCACGTTTGAATTTTGAGAAATATACACAATATCACGTTTTCGAGTTTCCTCTTCTATATGTAGATGCCGTAGTAATTTCTCAATAGTGAAGTCTTTATCAAGGTGCAGGAGTTTCTTCCTATACTCATTCCAAGTTGAAGGCAATTTTGAAATAATTACTCCAACTTGTAATGTTTCAAGAATTACCACTTGCAGATCACAAAGTCTACTAACTAGGATTTGTAGCCCATGAATTTGATCCATAATAGGTACATCATCAACCATACTAAACTCAAAATACTTTAACATTACGAATTTATCTGTACCTTGTCACTCATTGTTGTATTTCTCTTCCAAAGAATTCCAAATCTCCAATGGCGATTGAATTGACATGTAAAGATCATGAAGTCTCTCTGATAAAGTATTGAGAATGTGACCTCGGTATGCAAAAGTATCCTTATCATGCTTTTTCTTTAATTGGATAACTCTTTCCTTTTCTTCCTTGAAAGCATCTTTAGCAACATGAGGAATTAGAATAGTATTCGGATCAACTACATAAGCGAGATTGAGTACCAAAAGGAGAAACATCATCTTATCCTTCCAACAATCAAAATTTGTTCCATCAAACCGATCTAGTTTGACAAATTTTTGATTCATGACCTTGAAAGTAGTATTCTGATCTTGAGCCATCTTTAAGAAAATATCTCTCTAAAATTGTTAATAAAATATGGTGTAGAAGATGATCAAGAACTTGAATATTGTTGTGGTTTCAAGGCACGAATCACTTCGCTATCTTTAGAGAGATGTTCACCTCCACACGTAGTTGCTATTGGGCTGATGATGATACTCCCTTAGGATACAATGAAACCTCTATAAATTTCTTGATTAGCAATAACAAGAAATTTTCCTTACTCTCTTTGAACTTGAGAAATTAATATAAGACTTGCAAAATTTCAGAACACTCAAACTCACACTAACACAAAGTAAAAGTGTCCAAAAATGCTTGACAATGGGGACTATATATAGTTACACAAGACACGCTCACGGATGTTCACGTCCAGCCATAGTCAATTGGTACATTACTTCAATTTAATATTCAATTTGCAATGTTGCATATCTTGAATGGTTGCAATTGTACGAGGCAATGTGTCTCTTTGATAGTAACTATGTGTTGAAGCCTTATGTCCCTTCATAGTGCAATGCAAAGACATAGTCAAAAGTCATGACTTTTCTTTAGTGATTATTCTTTAAAGTCATGTCCTTTGAAGCCACAAAAGGTGTTGTTTCATGCATCCATATGTTGACAACATGTATGAACCCACACATTGACAAATCAAGGGACATTTTGCTTCATGCACTTGGTTGCAATAGTTGCATCCTGACAAGAAAAGATATATCTCCATAATTGCAACTACTTAATGATTACCGTTACTTGAGCCAACAGTTTTAACTTTCAAATATATTTTAAATTTTAAAATGTATTTCACTCCCCCACTGTTTTACAAGTTTAAAAAGTAAACAAATTTATGCATAAAGAACATATCACTAAGATTAAACATTCCTTTAGTGTAAACTTTTACGGCTTAACGAAGTAATGGGGTCTAGTTGATTAAACCTATACTCCTTGTGTTAGCACTGAAAAGTCACACACATAAATTTTACCTTATTCAAGTTCAAGAAATTTATTAACTTAATCACTTTTATGGCCATATATTCATTCTGATTTCATGAATATTTATGAGAATAAAACCTCTAAAATTCTCTATTAGAGTGGCACCACTCCTATATTCATATAGGTAAAATCCTTTTGATAAATTATATTATCAATCCATTAAGAGTTTTAACTCACCCTCCTAATTATATATAACACTAAATCCTATATTTTTAGTGTTCCAGTTGTTAAATAATTTTATTATCCATTAAACCTTGAAACTAGTGTTCTACTAGGATAAGGTTGGGTTTCCATCATTTAACAGCCATAGGTTTTAATCCCATTTTAGCAGTAGTCACTTTGACTTTATCCCTTGACAAATCTCTAATCAATGTGTTTGCTAAATTCCCTTTAGATTTTACATATGTGATGGTAATTATACCATCTCCTATTAATTGCCTCACGAACTCATGTCTCAAGCTTATGTGTCTAGACTTTCCATTATAAACCTTGCTATATGCTCAAGACATGGTTGATTCACTATCACAAAAGATTGAAATGGCAGTCATTGGTTGTGGCCACAACTCTATATCATATAACAAATTCCTAAGCCATTCTGCTTCTTTACCTGCGACTGATAAAGCTATAAACTCAGCCTCCATAGTAGAATGTGAAATACATGTTTGATTCTTTGACGCCCAACTTATTGCTCCACCACCTACGGTGAAAATCCATCCTAAAGTGGATTTATTTATTATCACTTAGATTTGTAATCCAACTGGCATCAGAATAACCTTCTAATACTGCAGGATAATAATTATAATGTAATCCCAAGTTTATGATTTTCTTAAGATAACCAAGAGCCCTTGCTATAGTTTTCTAATATTGATTACCAGGTTTTCCTGTAAACCTTGATAGTTTGCACACAATAAATGCTATATCAGGCTTGGTACAATGCATTGCA
Source organism: Pterocarpus macrocarpus (assembly GCA_031439585.1). Lineage (NCBI taxonomy): Eukaryota > Viridiplantae > Streptophyta > Magnoliopsida > Fabales > Fabaceae > Pterocarpus > Pterocarpus macrocarpus. Next base: position 33,456,480 of record CM062515.1, read on the forward strand.
TACATTAGACTTCCTATAGCACTTGCATATTCCAATTATGCCATAGGTCTCCCTATGTTTTCTTCTAATTTGAAATTAGGATCATAGAGTGTATTGAACTCCTTGATTTTAAAATGCTCAACATTTCCAATACCTTCTTAATATAATGAGATTGACTTAAAGCAAAACCAATTTCATCCTTATGCACCTCCAATATTGTATCTACTTCATTCAAATCCTTCATCTTGAATTTAGAAGTTAGATACTCCTTTGTTTGACGAATCACTTCTAAATTCATCCCAAAGATTAACATATTATCAACATACAGACAAATTATTACTCCATAGTCCTTAGTAAATTTGGAGTATATACATCTATCTGCACTATTATGTGAGATGCCATTTGATAACACTATAGAATCAAACTTCTCATGCCATTGTTTAGGCACCTATTTTAAACCATACAAAGACTTAACAAGTTTTCAAACTTTCTTTTCATTTCTGGATAGCACATAGCCTTCTCGTTGTTCCATATAAACTTCATTAATATCTCCATTGAGAAAAGTTGTTTTAAAATCCATTTGATATATGTGAAGCTTATAAATAGATGCTAATGCTATAAGAGTCCTAATAGAAGTCATTCTTGCCACAGGTGCATAGGTATCAAAATAGTCTAGACCTTCTTTTTGTCTAAACCATTTAGCTACCAACCTTGCCTTAAAGGTTTGTAGTGAACCATCTGCATTATATTTTCTTCTAAATACCAACTTGCATCCTATAAGCTTTGATCCTGGAGGCAAATCAACTAAGACCCAAGTATTATTAAATAATATTGAGTCCATTTCATCATTCGCTGCTTTTTTCCAAAAAGCAAAGTATCTAGAGACCATAGCCTCTTTGAATGTTTGAGGATCACCCTCTATGTTTAACACAATAGGGATCTTATTTATTATAGAATCCCTAGTTCCTTCAACCAAAAAAGTTGTAGCCTAAGAAGAGAAAAAATATGGACCCATATCCTTATTTATCCTCATTCTTTGGCTCCTTCTCAGTTTAACCATTTCATTCTCACTTAGAGGTTTATTACTTTGATCTACAATAGTTTCTTGATAAACTTTTGTATTCTTTAGGGGATATTCTAAATTGGGGGTTGAATCATTAATGAATTTATTTTCAATAAATTCTACCTCTCTTGATTCAACCGTTGTATTAGACACTGAGTCCAAAATTATATATGCCTTAGAATTTTGAGCATATCCTATGAAGATGCCTTTTATGGGTCTTGGCCATAATTCAGTTCTCTTTTGATCGGGAACACGATAAAAGGCTAAACAACCCCATACTTTCAAAAAATTTAAGTTTGGTTTTCTTCATTTCTATATTTAATAAGGAGAACCTTTCTATTTCTTGATGGTGTCTTATTATGAATATGACATGCTGTCAATAATGCCTCACCTCAAAGATTGTAGGATAACTTGGCATTTAGCAACATTGAATTAACCATATCCACTAACTTGACATTTAGCAACATTGAATTAACCATATCCACTAAGATACGATTCTTTCTCTTTGCTAAACCATTTTGTTGCGGTGTATATGGAGCAGAAGATTCATGCATAATACCATGTAATTCACAAAATGAATCAAATTCACTAACAAAATATTCTTCACCTGTATCACTATGAAGAACTTTTATTTTCTTATCATGTATATTTTCTTCTTCCAACTTTTACTTCTTAAACATTTCAAATGTTTCATTTTTATTTCTTAGCAAATACACATAAGTAAATATAGAACAATCATCAATGAAGGTTATAAAATACCTTTTACCTCCTCTAGTAATATTACCATTTAATTCACAAATATCACTATGTATTAATTCTAGTAAATGTGTATTTCTTTCAACTTTAGGAAATGGTTTCTTAGTCATTTTGGATTGTATGCAAATCTCACATTTCTTATTAACATCCCTATTACTAAGATTAATGTAGTTATATTTCTGCATATATTCAATTTCCTTGTAATTTAAATGTACTAATCTACTATGCCATAAATCACAAGAATCAACAATATACACAAAACATTCACTTTATCATTAATATTAAGTTTGAACATCCCTTTTGTACAATATCCTTTTCCTACACACATTTCATTCTTAAGCAAGGTAATTTTATCGGATTCCATTACAATTTTGAATCTTCTCTTATACAAGAGACTAGCAAAAACTAAATTCTTTCTTAGATCTGGAATATGAAGTACATTCACTAAACTTAACTTCTTTCTAGATGTGAAGTTTAATTCTACTATTCCTTGACGCATACTTTAGCTGAGTTGTCATTTCCCATCAATGTAACATCCACCGGATTTTGTCGTTTTTCGCCTAGTTGTTCGGTTTTTATCGAATAATTGAGGTTACTTAAAATCTGACTAAATATTTATTTATGGTTAATTAACTAGCAAATAATTGAGATTAGATGAGAGAGAATTAGATTAGAAGCATAGAAGATTTCATAGAAACTTTCTTAAACCGATTTACCAATTTAAAGGAAATCGGTAAGATTTCGGTATTTTAAATTGTCGGGACCGAATCAATAAAATTATATACCCAAATTCTATTGTGTTAAGGTTGAACACTCAGCCACTTAATCATCCCTTGGTGGCGCAACAAAAGCCACAAAGTGGGGGAAATACGGCTGAAATGTGGCCACAAAGTTTCATCCAATCAAAACTCACATTTCCAACTACCTCATTAAGGCTTTTAGAACATATTTCTTTCCTTTTTCCTTCAGCAGATTGCACCCCCTCTCTCTTCTTGTTCTAGCCTCCTTCTTCTCTTCTCCTTTCAACCTATTCCATCAAACCTTCAAGCTTTGATAAGGTTCCATCAATCTAAACTCAAATTTAGCAAGATCACACCTACAGGAGGTAGAGATTCAACTTTGTTCTTGTCTTCTTGGTTATAGGTGACTATTTGGGGCTTTTGTTTTTTCACTTCTTGATGTGGTGTTTGGATTTGTATGATAATTATTGGGTGGTTTGATGGCTGTTTTTGTGTTTAAAATCGATTAAGAAGTAAAAAGGGGTGAGAGTAGGAAGCAGTGAGGGGCTAGAAGATCAAAACCCCACGGCAATCCAAATGGCAGAGTGTATGACTTCGCTTACAGCCATTTAAATTTGATGAAACTATTTTTATGTGAAACTAGACATCTAGGGCTTTCAAACCATATAAATTATAAGGCCATTGGATTAGTATTGAGGGAGATATGAATTTTAGAAGTTTGACGTAGGTTTTTCAATTTGATTCTAGGCAAACTAGGTTGTTCAGGGCAAAACTTACCCTATACAACTTGGAATTGAATGAAACTAACTTTGTTAGAAAGCTTACATATAGAGAAAATTCTATAAAAATTTCAAAGTTAGATATGGTCTCGTTTGTTCCCAATGGTTCTAGAAAGTTGCCCTAAGTCCAAACTGGGCTAAAACAGGGCAGCTCAGAAAGGTCAAATTTCAGAACTTATAACTCAAGCTCTGCTAAATATAATGAAATAGGACTTATTGAAAATGAAAATTTTTCCTGTTATCTTTAATATGACATAAATTTTGCATGATTTCAACTATTTTTTTATTTTTAGTGAATTTTTACTTTTAGGTGTGTAATCCTAGCCAGCTACAGGGCAGACCGAGATAGAACTCAAATAAATTGAGCTAAATTTATCAAAATTAGATGGAAAGAGGTTAGAAAATAGACATACAACACTCTAACATATCCAAAATTTAGGTCCAGATAAGTTAAATAGAATTTGTGGCTTAATTTGGAAAAATCGGGTTGAATGAAAGTGCTAAGACAGCAACAATGTTTTAAATGCAACAATTGTTCCCATAAAATTGATGATTGAATTGTGAATCAAGTGTTATGATTTCTCTGTAAAATTGGTTTTCTGAGTACTGGCACTATTCATGGGGAAGCAAACACGTTCCATTATGCTGCCAAAATTTCGGTAAAGCCTATGCATGAGTTATAATATACATTCAGATACATGTGCATTTTCAAGAAACTCATAAAGGTTATGTTACGATAAAAGTTCCATAATACTTGGGCCAGCCCTGGATTAAAGTTAAGGGGAATAAATCGGTAGGAAGGTCGCGAAAAGCAAACTTGGCATTCCTATATAGGAATGAGCTCAATCTTGAAAAGCAGACTATTACCCAAGAGTTGAATGGCCAAGAACTCCCAGGAGACCAAATAATGGAAAAGTATATGATGCTAAGTTTAAGAATGAGTTTTTGCATGGTCGCATTTGTAACATCCACCGAATTTTTTTTTTTAATCATTTTCTGCCCAGTTGTTCAATTTTTTTTGAATAATTGAAATTAATTAAAATTCGACTAAATATTTATTTAGGATTAATTAATTAGCAATTAATTGAGTTTAGATATAAGGGAATTAGGTTAGAAGCATAGAAGATTTCATAAAAAAGGAAATCGGTAAGAATATAGTATTTTAAACTGTCGGAACCAAATCAATAGAATTATATACCCAAATTCTATTGTGTTAGGGCCGATTACTCAGCCACTCCATCATCCCTTGGTGGCACCATAAAGGCCACAAAGAGAGGGAGACTTGGCAGAAAAATTGGCCACAAAATTTCAGCTAATGAAAACACAATTAGCCAACCACCCTTTTAATGTTTGAATCAGATTTTCTCTCTTCATTTTCATGCTGATTGCGCCTCCCTCTCCCCTTCCAGCCTCCTTCTTCTCTTCTCCTCTCAACCTACTCTATCTAACCTTCAAGCTTTGATAAGGTTTCATCAATTCAAACTCAAATTTAGCAAGATCACACCTAAAGGAGGTAGAGATTCAACTTGTTTCTTATCTTCTTAGTTATGGGTGGCTGATTGGGGGTTTGTTTTCTCACTTCTTGATGTGGTGTTTGGATGTATATGATGATTATTGGCTGGTTAGATGGTTGTTTTGTGTCTAAAATCGATTAAGAAGTAAAAAGGAGTGAGAGTAGGATGCAGGGAAGGGCTGGAAGATTAAAACCCTTCGGCAGTCCGTACGGTTGAGTGTACAGCTTTACCTACAGCCGTTTAAATTTAATAAAACTATTTTTATTGAAACTAGACATCTAGAGATTTCCAACCATATAAATTATAAGGCTATTGGATTAGTATTGAGAGAGATATGAATTTGGAAGTTTGACCTACGTTTTTGAGTTTGATTCTGGGTAGACTAGGTTGTTCAGGGCAAACTTGCCGTATACAACTTGGAATTAAATGAAACAAACTTTTTAGAAATCTTACATATAGGAGAATATTTCATAAAAATTTCAGAGTTAGATACAGTCCTGTTTGCTCCTAGTGGTTTGAGGAAGTTGCCCTATGTCCAAACCAAGCCAAAACAGGGCAGTTCAGGAAGTTTAAATTTCGGGGTTTATAAATCAAGCTCTACTAAGGCAAATGAAATGGAACTTATTGAAAATGAAATCTTGTCCTGTTAGCTTTAATATGATACTAATTTCGTATGATTTGACTTGGTTTTCAAATTTTAGTGGATTTTTATTTTTAAGTGTGTTATTTTGGCTAACTACAGGATAGGCCGAGATAAAACTTAAATAACTTGAGCTACATTTATCAAAATTAAATGGGACTAGAGACGTTAGAAAATAGACACATAGAGCTACAACATATCCAAAATTTAGGTCCAGATGAGTTAAATAGAAATTATGGCCCGATTTACAAAAATCAGGTTAAATAAAAGTGTTGAGGCAGCAACTATGTTTTAAATGCAACAATTGTGCCCATGAATTTGATGATTGAATTGTGAATGAAATGTCATGATTTATCTAAAAAATTGTTTTCCTAAGTACTGGCACTATTCATGGAGAAGCAAACACGTTCCATTATGCTACCGAAATTTTGGTAAAGCCTATGCATGAGTTATAATATACATCCAGATACATGTGCATTTTCAAGAGATTCGTAAAGGTTATGTTATGATAAAAGTTCCATGATACTTGGGCCAGCATCGGATTAAAATTAAGGGGAGTAGATCGATGGGAAAATCAGGGAAAGTAAACCTGGCATTCCTATATAGGAACAAGCTCGATCATGAAAAGCAGACTATTACTCAAGAGTTGAATGGCCAAGAACTTTCAAGGGACCAAGTAATGAAAAAGATTATGATGCTAAGTTTGAGAACGAGTCCTTGCATGTTCGCATAGCATTGTCATTACAAGTTGTTTACAGTTTGACTATTATGTTTACTTGCTGCTGTCTGTTTATTTATTCTGCCCAATGTAACACTATTTGGTAATCTATTCTATTTTTTCTGTTGTCTTAAGTAAAACTGAACCTTGCCTCGGACCAGATATTTACTCAAGCTCATTAAATGTGAATAGTTCCATTTGATGCCATTTTTTTATAATTAAATAAAAATCAAGGCAACTAAGAATGAATATGATGTCAGTCTAATACCATACTCGAATCCTACTGAGAATTTCTTTAAATTCTCACCTCGCTTTGTATTTCCGCATCATTCTCAGACCCTGGTGATGGACACGACAACCACCCTGTTTATTGAGATCCCTGACTTGCAGCTCCACCATGACCCTATGTTGGACTCATTGTACATAGCCGGCTCCTGCCATTTTCGTCTCTACCTTTTTAACAATAGTAATTTTGCTATTCCTTTATTTCACACTGCTTTTGACCCTGCCGCTCCGTATTTTGTGATCCTGTTGCATGTATCACACCCTCCTCCAGCACCTCCAGCACCTGCAGCACTTGTAGCTCCTACCAGCCCTCCACTAGAGTCACCTCCACAGGTGGTTCCAGACATTCTGCTCAGTCCTGAGAGCGATCCTTCTGAGGCTACCGGCTCATCATTCTCCTCCTCGGGGCCTAGTGTTGACTACTCCCTAGCCGGGCCTAGTATGGCCAATGTAACACCCTTTATTATATAAGCTATGCTCGAGTTATGGAGTTATATTAAAAGGTTGTCACTGTGCTAGGAAAACTTTAAAATATAGAAAATGTAATATGTGCCTCTTTAACTACACACTCTAGTGCTGACTAATAGTTCATAACTCTGTCGTCTCTAATAAATAGAGGGTAAAATAATTACAATTTAAAAGTAATTTGGTAACTAATGTCATACATAGAAACTGCCTCTACATTGTGGCTATCGCCCTTTCTGAACTTCAACCGGCTCCTGTAGTCTTCCGGATTGACTTAAGCCTAAATCTTACATGATGAATGTCCTAGTATTCTACCTCGTTCTTAAGTTTTAGCCTATGATCTGGAATGTTTATGGGGAGAAGAACATGAAAACAAATAGTGAGAACCTAAGGTTTTTAGTAGGTAAACTCGAACTATACAATATCATCATAAACATTCCAGCTGCTTCGGTTTCTTATAAAAAATGTGAGCACATATACCCAACCAGCGGTTCAGTTTTAAGTTGAAAAGATCTTTCTTGAAGTGGGTTATATTTTAACAATGTGTCATATTACATAACAGACACAGAAATACAAATAGTATAACATGCTTCAGCAAGGTTTATAATAACATTATGACTTAATGGGATAATTGAAGATACACATAGAGATGCTTATACTTGACTATATGCAAGTGCACTTGACTTAATTCATCTCTTTCTTTAACTTACAACTTGATCTTGCTCTTCTGTGCTTAGTCCCTCAGAGGTGAATGGCCTCTCTCACCCCTGGGTAATAACCTGCTTTTCAGGTCCAAGCTCGTACCTATACGTGAGTGACGGGTTCACTTTCCCTAACCCTCACACCGGTCTATTCCCATTAAATCTGGTCAAGGGCTGGCCCAAGTCTAGACAGTGTCGCTCTGGCCCACGTATCTAGTTCTACACCATGCCTCACGTGGTAGCTTAGTATGTCCCTCTTGCAACTTCTCATTATCTTTCCCTTTCCATATCTTATCACGCATGCAGATGCTTTGTACATTCATGGATATGCCTCACGTCTTACTTCTTATACCATATTTTAATTATGCTTGCATGTATGACATACATGAACATGACATGTAAATATAATATATTCAAAGTATAATCACCCATAGTATAAGTTCTCATAACTTCATATCATACTTAAACTTATCATTGCATATATGAACCTTATGAGCATAACATATAAATATTCATAATATTCATATGATTCACATATTTTTGCTGGAATTTCAGCAGCATAACGGATCAGACCTACTTCCCCATGAATAATGCCAGCTCCCACGGACAAATTAGTCATTGCAGTATAATCAATCTAACATATTTATCATTGTAAAACTTGCAGCTATCAACTCAAGCCTTATATGTTCACTAACACTTGTGAAACCATCAATTTGGTCATTTCTGCCAATTCTATTCAGTTCTGTCCGAATTTTGCATAATCAACCTTTAGTCCAATGCAACTCATTTGAACTTGAACTTTTGATGTCATAGCCCTATGTGTCTAGTTTTCAACCCTTTTGGTCCCATCTCATTTTGATATGTGTAGCTCAAGATATTTAAATTTTGCCTCAACCTATTCGGTCACTAGCCAAAATTACACACCTAAAAGTAAAAATCCACTAAAAATCGAAAACAAGTTCAAATCATACAAAATTGGTATCATATTAAAGCTAACAGGACAAGCTTTCATTTGCAATAAGTTCCATTTCACTTGGTGTAGTATAGCTTGATTTTTCAGCCCCGAAATTTGACCTTCCTACACTGCCCTGTTTTGGGCTAGTTTGGACATAGGGCAATTTCCTCAAACCACTGAGAGCAAATGGTGTAGTATCTAACTCAGAATCTTTTTTTGGGATGTTCCCCTATGTGTAAAGTTTCTAACAAAGTTGGTTTCATTCAATTCCAAGTTGTATAGGGCAAGTTTTGCCCTGAACAACCTAGTCTGCTCAGAATCAACCTCAAAAACCTAGGTCAAACTTCCAAAATTCATATCTCTCTCAATACTAATCCAATGACCTTATATTATATATGTATGGAAATCTCTAAATGTTTAGTTTCACATAAAATTGGTTTCATTTTGTTTCCACGGTGGTAGGTGGAGCCGTATACTCCGCCGTATGTACCGCTATAGGTTCTCCTAGGTTTTCAGGTTCTAGTTTGCTCCCTATCTTATGTCCACACAAGATTCATGATCAGTCCCTCCAAATACTTAATAAACCAGCCATAAACCATCACACACATCAAGTATATCATCAAAGAAATGAAGAGAGTTGAACTCTCATACAGCTTTAATCCATGAAAACAAGAAGCAGAAAATAGAAATCCTACCTCTAGATTGTTGTAGATGTTGGCTAAATGCAAGTTCTTGGTGTGAAAGAGATATGGAGCTTGAAAGTAGAAGTGAAGTGAGGAAGAAGAAGAATGAAGAAAGAATAGAGAAGAGGCAACTGCTGATGGGGTCGAAAATATCAAGGGAGGAAAGTGGAAGTTAGTTGAATTTTATGGTGGTTGAATCATGGTGTGGTTGGTGACTTGGGTGGTGGAAACTTGGCCACTCCTCCCCTAACTAGTGGCGCAAAATGGCGCCATCCTAAGGGGGTAAAGTGGGTGAGTTCTCAGCCATCGGATCTTGGGTTTAGAGTGTTGAATTTGGCTAGTTCAGCTCTGAGGTTTTTAGCTCCAAGTTCAAGCAGAACAAGCAATATCAGGTTCCGAGCTCTATGTTGATCGCTGAGTTTATTCGGAATGTACACGAGTTCCGATTTTCGAAGTTATCTCCAAGTTCAAATAAAATGAACATGAGTTCCGACTTCGAGCTGGAATCAGTGATAGTTCTAAGTGATGGTGTGTTAATATTGTTATGCGATATATATGAAAACTACTATATCAAGTTTAGCTAATATCGGAACTCAGAAATTAGCAAGCAGAGAGCTAGATTGGGTGTAATTAATATCGAAACTCGGAACTGAGGAAACATATTCATAAAAGTTTTGGAAGACTAATTGTGGCTTAAGGTTGGAGGTCGGAAATCACAATACATAAATCGCCCTAAAATCGGAAGTCAAGAACAAGAATATAGAACCTAAACCCAGAAGTCGGATATCTTCAATATAAACTTGGAAGTTGGTACCAGGATGTGGAACCTTATACCCGAACCTCAGAATTCAAGAACTAGGATGCTTTAAAACTCATACACGTAATTCCAAATTCGCTATCTCATTAATCATATAATCTCGAAACTCGGTCCAAAATCAATCTCGGAGATCGATACTAAACATAGCCTCGGAAGTCGGTAACCAAAATGTTAACCTTGTATACTCCGAAGTCGGGACCTTATATAATCTCGAAACTCGGACCCAGTTCAATCTCGGAAGTCAGTCCTAAACATAAACAAAATAGACAAGAGTTCCGATTTCCAAATTGATCGTTGAGTTCAAATAAAATGGACATGAGTTCCGACTTTACATAGAATGGAGGCGAGTTCTGATTTCGAACAGAAATGGCAAAATGGAAAATAATTTAGCACAAGGAAAATTGGGGATGTTACAGCCAATGGCTACATGACCGAGTAGGCTTATATTGTATAGTATGGCCCTCTTTTGGCAGTGTATAGCATTGGGCTACAGACTTAGCCGTTTGTATATCAGCTAGTTTAAAATGTCCTTTGAGAACCTTGTAGGACCGTTTTCACTGACATGGGCCTTATATCTTTTTGGTACACCGACTCCACTTATATTTCCTCTTTTGAACCTGTATATAAACTGAAGCATTGGCTTCCAACATATATATATATATGTATACAACTGATGATATATTACCTGGCTTTATCTGTTCTGTTAGACTTTTTATTAAATTTTGTTACGTTTTGCGATGCTGATCACGTTTTTATATACAGCCTGTCGTTTCTTCTATTTAAATATATCTATATGACCTCGACGCCCTGAGGTATATTTCATCAAATATATATATTAGAGAAAAAGAGAATATAATATAATGAATACAGCTATAAACAGAATACTAACATGGTAACGCAATCTACCCAATTTCATGCTATGACTTAAGCATAATATTAAGTTGGTAGGGTGTTAAAGCATTGAATAGTTATTATAAGTTGTTTACAGTTTGACTATTATGTTTACTTGCTGCTATCTGTTTATTTATTCTACTCCTTATTCTGTGTAACAATATTTAGTAGTTTATTTTATTTCTCCTGCTGTCTTAAGTTAAACTGAACTTTGCCTCGGACTAGGTATTTACTTAAAACTTATTAAATGTGGATAGCTCCATTTGATGCCATTTTTAATTAAATGAAAATCGAGGCAACTGAGAATGAATGTGACGTCAGTTTAATACCGTACTCGAATCCTACTGAGAATTTCTTTAAATTCTCACCTTGCTTTGTGTTTCCACATCATTCTCAGGCTCTGATGATGGACACAATAGCCACCCCGTTTATTGAGATCCTTGACATGCAACTCCACTATGACCCGATGTTTGACTCATTATGCATAGCTGGTTCCTGCCACTTCCGCCTCTATCTTTTTAGTAATAGGAATTTTGTTGTTCCTTTTATTTTACCCTGCATTCGACCCTGTCACTCCATATTTCGCGGTCCCACTACATGTAGCACACCTTGCTCCTCCTCCAGCACTTGTAGCACTCGCAGCTCTTGCTGGCCCTCCACCAGCATCACCTCCGCAGGTGGTTCCAAATATTCCACTCAGTCCTAAGAGCGATCCGTCTGAGGTCACCAACTCATCATCCTCCTCTTCGGGACCTAGTGCTGACTACTTCCTAACCGAGCCTAGTATGGCCAATGACTACATGACCGAGTAGGTTCTGACTGCAGGTTACATTGTACAGTGTGGCCCTCTTTTGGCAGTGTGTAGCATTGGGCCATAGATTTAGCCGTATGTACATCAGCTAGTTTGAAATGTCCTTTGAGGACCTCGTAGGACTATTTTGACTGACATGGACCTTATTCTTTTTAGTACACCAACCCCTCTTATGTATCCTCTTTTGAACCTATATATATAAACTGAAGCGTTGGCTTCCGACATATATATGTATGTATACAGCTGATAATATATTACCTATCTTTATCTTTTCTGTTGTGCTTTTTATTTAACTTTTACGTTCTGTGACGTTAAATACGTTTATTATATACAGTGTGCTGCTTCTTCTGTTTACATATATGTTCTCTGCGCCTCGAGGTACATTTCATCAATATATATATATATATATATATATATATATATTAGAGAAAAAGAGAATATAATATAATGAATACAGCTATAAACAGAATACTAACACGGTAATGCAATTTACTCAATTTCATGCTATGACTTAAGCATAACATTAAATTGGTAAGGTGTTACAATCAACACCTCTCGGTTGTTCACTTCTTTATATGTCTTGAATTGATCACGATAATTGCAAACATGAATGGTAGCATCAAAGTCTAATCACCACTCAAGTGATCTTCGTTGTGTTGCCATATTGAGCTCTGTGATTATAGCAATATGCATGTATTGAACTCTGCCAGTGACCAAAGCAACCAAGTCTTTTTCTTCCTCGAAGTTGGCCTTGGAACTTGATGTTTCTTTTGAGTTATTACCCTTTTTCAGAAGTCGGCATTTCTTGATATAATGCCATTTCTTGTGGTAATACAAACATGATCTTTATCTCTTTTTATCTTGCTTATAATCCATAGAGGATTTCTTTCTTTTACCTTTGTTGGCTTTCTCTTCACCAACATGATTCACCTTTGAAATTTGAGAAAGATACACAGCATCACATTTTCAAGTTTCCTCTTCTATACATAGATGCCATAATAATTTCTCAATGGTGCAGTCTTCACCAAGGTATAGAAGTTTCTTCCTATAATCATTCCAAGTTGAAGGCAATTTTGAAATAATTACTCCAACTTGTAATGTTTCAAGAATTACCACTTGCAGATCATGAAGTCTACTAACTAGGTGACTCGAGTGCCAAGCTCGGTCAAATTACAATAAACCGAATTAAACTAAATTCGTAGCAAAGGTGCAATTAGGGTCATTTCCCAGTGATGACAATGTTATATGATCAGAAAATTGGGGGGGTTTTAAGAATTTAAAATACCGAAATGAATAGAAAAGAAATGAACAGAATTTGGAATATCTAATCCAAGAATCAAAAGAAGACCATTTTCATTCAATCATTGAGTTCTAATTGTATATCAACAAACCAATCACTGATTAATGTCAAGTTCGAATGAAACATCAATTCGACCTCTACATTACACATGAAAAACTTCACACATTCGATTAACACTTAAATGATTAAACTCAAAAACCTCTAGAATCTAATCAATTCATGTTAATATTCAACTAATGCACTTAATCACCAAGTTCAAATCTGACTACTTGTCAAAACAGTTGCATTACAATATTAAACAATCGAGTAATATGTAAGCAAACAAACAACCAAGTAGTTAATCACAATACCGGATTGAAAATCTTCAAATCCGAAATTGAATCAAAAACAAGGAAAAAGGGAGTAGAAGAAATCGAATTGATGAACTCTAAAGCAACAACCCTCAAGAATGCTAATGTTGTCTTTGAATCCTTGGATTAGATAGAAGCTTACTCCTCCATGAATGATGGAAGACAAATTGGCAAGGCAGGGGGGAATGAGAGAAGAGAGAAGGAAGAAGAAATCCGAAAATTCTTATCCAAAAATCTGTCTGAGTTACAAGTCTGGCCTCCTTCCAAAACTTGGCCAAATTAGAATCAAAATCGCCTAAAAATATTAAATTGTAATTACTACATTAATCCTCTCTCTCTCCTTTGAATCTAGACACCTTATTTGCTAAAATCCGAATTATAGAAAGAAAGTTACACTAAAAACATGAAATCATTATAACTAATTTCATAAGTAACATTCTTCTACCATTTTGGCTATTAAAACGATTCTCTTTGGATTTTCACTCTGAATAAGAATTGTAGCCTTGGATGTCAGCTTGAAAATGCCACTGGAATGGGCTCAATCGGACATTTGTAGACTGAGATATCGCCCAAATACCACACCTACTCAGAGTCCACGACTGCACCGCTTCAGTTCACTTCTAGGCCCAATTTCAGCTCCTTAACACCAGAATTGGCCTCTGACTTCTTCATAGCGCTTGTAGGTCTATCTCTCAGAATTCCTACAAATCAAGAATCACAATAAAATGAGCTCTACAACTCAAGATATAACCCAAAAATTAAAATAGTGTCAGAATTCGCCTAATGCTAGAAAATTTAACTCAAACCCAAACAAAATCCAAATAATACAAAAGGTCCAATTCAAAACAATTAGGCACAAAAGAGAATTACTGAGCTAGGAATGAGGGAAAATAAGTATATAAAAATCCAATTGATCACTAAGATTTGTAACAAGAATTTGATCCATAATAGGCACATCATCAACCATACTAAACTCAAAATACTTTAACATTATGAATTTATCCATACCTAGTCGCTCATTGTTGTATTTCTCTTCCAAAGATTTCCAAATCGCCAATGATGATTGAATTGACATGTAAAAATCATAAAGTCTCTTTAATAAAGTATTGAGAATATGACCCTAGTATGCAAAAGTATCCTTATCATGCTTTTTCTTTAATTGGATAACTCTTTCCTTTTCTTCCTTGAAAGCATCTTCAGCGGCATTAGGAATTGGAGTAATGTTCGAATCAAGTACATAAGCGAGATTGAGTATCAAAAGGAGAAACATCATCTTGTCCTTCCAACGATTAAAATTTGTTCCATCAAACCAATCTAGTTTGACAAATTCTTGATTTATGACCCTAAAAGTAGTATTTTGATCTTGAGTCATTTTAAAGAAAATATCTCTCTAAAATTGTTAATAAAATATGGTGTAGAAGATGATCAAGAACTTAAATATTACTGTGGTTTCAAGGAACGAATCACTTTGCCATCTTTAGAGAGATATTCGCCCCTACCGTAGTTGCTATTGGGTTGATGACAATACTCCTTCAAGGTATAATGAAATCTCTATAAATTTCTTAATTAGGAATAATAAAAAAATTTTTTCACTCTCTTTAAACTTGAGAAATTAATATCAGACTTGCAAAATTTCAAAACACTCAAACTCACACAAACAAAAGTAAAAGTGTCGAAAAATGCTTGACAATGGGGACTATATATAGTTACACAAGACACGCTCACGGACATTCACGTCTTGCCACAATGAATTGACACATTGCTTCAATTTAATATTTAATTTGCAACATTGCATATCTTGAATGGTTGCAATTGTACGAGGCAATGTGTCTCTCTGATAGTAACTGTGTTTGAAGCCTTGTGTCCCTTCATAGTGCAATGCAAAGATATAGACAAAAGTCATGACTTTTTGTTAGTGACTATTCTTTAAATTCATGTCCTTTGAAGCCACAAAAGGTACTATTTCATGCACCCATACATTGACAACATGTATGAACCCACACGTTGACAATTCAAGGGACATTTTGCTTCATGTACTTGGTTGCAATAGTTGCATCCTGACAAGAAAAGATATATCTCTATAATTGCAACTACCCAATGATAACTGTTTTAGAGTGGTGAAACGGAGGAGGGAACAAGCAAAGAGAAAGGTTAAGGGCAAGAAAGCAACGCAAGAAGGAGAGAAGACAATGAATAATGGGAGGAAGATTCTTTGAGATGATGAAAAATGGAAAAAGGGGCTAATGTGCGTTGTATCACTTAAACTGTACCGCAGTCTTTCCTTGCTTTTTCTCTCTTCCTTTTCTTCTTTTTCACACATTTCAAAGCCTCATTTAATTTATTTTAACTCTTTTATCGCCATAAAATTTAAAGTGATTAGAGAAAATATCCCAAAAATTTAAGTGCATATGAGATTTTAAAGTTTTTCATTATTAATATTTTATTTAATAGGGCATTACATAATTAATCCTCTTTAAAATTGTAAAAATTCTTATATCTTTAAAAAAATATAAAATGAAGATTAAATACAATTTCTAAATTATTTTTATAATTATAATAATAAATATAGACCTCATCTAAATTATTTTATTATATTTTTACTTAAAAATTTAATCTAATGTATTTTATAAAAAATTGTGTAGTTGAATATTTTTATTAATTTAATTATGAAAAATAATAGAGTATTTTAGATAAACAATTAAATGAATTTAATTAGTGAAGGTTGCAATAAATAAAAGGAGTGGCTATTATATATAAATGATGATCAATTTCAGGCTCTAAGGGATACTAACACAAAGGTGGATATTTTGTTTTAACAAATGGGGTGAAGCGAACCAAAAGGCATAAAAGGAACGGGATGATGTTCCTTTATTAATAAGTTTATGTATAAAGTAACAAAATAAAAATATGTTTATATCAAAATTAATAAAATATGTTTTATTCCTGAAAAAAAAAATATTTAGTTGTAATTCATTGAATATTTTAACAATAAATGCTTCTTTATTAGAGACTTGCAGTACAAAGTGACTCCTACTTTATCATATTTCGGTGGTGATAAATAATTCGTTAAATATTTTAACAATAAATACCTCTTTATTAGAGATTTGCAGTACAAAGTGATAAAAAGTGGTACAGAGTGGGGGATTATATTTTTTAGATGGTATTTAAGTTATGTATATACTAAAATACAGAAATTGAAAAGAATTTATATTGATATGAGATTTATTAAAATCAAAATTTTCAATTTTACTTTTTTAAAAATCAGAAATTTTAATTTTAGTAAATCCTATATTAATATAAATTCTTCTCAATTTTTATATTTTAGTATATTTTTCACCCAAATGCCATATAAAAAAATGCATCCGCACTCTTACTTTATTATATTTCTGTAGTGATAAATATTTATGGTTCTTCTCCCTAGCTCCCATGATGGTTCTTCAGCCGAATATGGATGATATTGCTAGTGATAGCTTCATGTGACCAGAGGAAGTCTCGGTGGATCGTGAAGTGAGTGATGAATATTGCGAAGCGGACAAAACTTGGTGCTTGGGGAAGATGATTGGTCTTTATGCCGACGAGGGGGAACGAGTTCTAAGTGCTTTGGCCAACTTTCGGAATGGAAAAAGGCTAAAAGGAGGAACCAAAAGGCGAAGAGGGAAGGGCTATCCAAAGAAAGAATGAGGGAAAAAGGAAACAATTCACATTGCAGGTTGTCGGAAGAAAGAAATAAGGAGTCAATCAGGGAGGCAAGCGCTTAATACTTTGGTACCCTGAAATTTAGAGGGTATAAGCTCCTTTCTTAATTGGCATCAATAAAAACGTGGCATCTGTTAATTTAATTGTCATCTCATTTAAAATTGATCAAACTTTAATTTTTGTCCTTAATACCCAATTTTTTTAAAATTATTTTTTAATTTTACATCTAAATCCTTTGATTCATTTTCATTTGTTAGATGTATATCTTTATTTTATTTGAATCAAAACACCTCATTCAAAGAAAAATTAAAAGTCACCAAGAATAACTCTAAATCGAAAATCACCATTCAGATCCAGACAATACTATCCTAGTCTCCTTCCAATTTTGAAATTGAAAACCGTTCCTCAGCTGCACCCACCACTACCCTCACCCCACAATCTACAAGGGAAACATCCCAAATTTCGTGATCATCCGTGAATCTACAAATGGAAACCACCAAAAAGAGACCCAAAAAAAAAAAAAAAAACTAGATTCTCCATCATCAATCATCTCTGCCATTGCTAAATGGGCTCTTCTTCCCTACACACTGCCGACCGGCCACCACCGCAAGTGCAGCCGCCGTGACCCGCTGCCGTTACCCACAACCCATATCGATGAAGACGGTTCCTCTTCCTTGCACCGTTGTGTGGGCCGCCGCGTCGCCTCCGCCGCGTCACACTGCTGAGTAGTGTGCCCACTAACATCGTCGTCCCCTGCCACGGGCATGGCTGCTCCCTGCTGCCGGCCTGGTTGCTCCTTGTCACCACACTTACAGCAAGACGGCAAAGACGGAGAGCCTCGCAGCTGCGGCTGTTGGGTGGATGAAGATGATGGATGGGACTGCTGCCCTTTTCTGCCTTGTCACGCACAACTCTTACAGTTTTTTTATTTTGTTTTATTTTCTGTTTTTAAAGTGGTAACCTGGTGTATGGGTTGAGCTTTTCTGGTATAAGATGATCTTGCGGATGTGATAGAAGTGGTGTGGAAAAGTTGATAGCAACTGTTGGTTCAGCAATGGAATATTGTGGATGCAATCTTAAAATCAAGATAAGTTTGTGGCAAAGTTTGCCAGTCCGATTAACCAAAAACTGGGTGGGTGATTCAAGTTGGGATTAGAGTTCTTCATCTTTTATGAATACTGATAATTTTAATTTTAATGTAAGTTCAACGTTTTGATTTTAATAAGAGATGGACATCAGCAAAATAAGTTATAATTAGTGTAGGGATTTAAAGATAAAAATTAAAAAGTTAATAAAAAATTTAATATAAATAAAATTTAAGGTTTAAAGGCGGATTCTATGGCACTTTTATTATTTTGTACATTTTGGTGCTCTTATGTCGTGTAATAATAGGAGAGTAACATGTGGAGGTAATATTTATCTTTTAGTGGGCCAAAGAGAATTCTGATTTTTCTGCTCACGCCTGACTTCTGTCTGTCTCATAACCAACTTTTTTAATGTTAACGAAAAGCAAGACTAGTATTAGATGAATTGCAAAATCAAACACGTGTATACGTAATAGGTAAGTGGTTATGGTGATAAAGTGGGGCCAATTCCACACTCCATCCGAAAATAAGTTGTCTTAAATCTATAAATGTTAATGACTTTTTAAATTTCTTATTATCATATGTATATAATTCTTCGGCTTTCAAAAAGTGTAAAATAACAAATAAATGCTAAAAAAAAAATAACAACTAGTTAAATTATGATAAGACATGAGTTTATAATGATACCTATGTCATTTTAATATAAAAAATATATACATTGAAAAGCATCTTACAAACATAATAAGTTTTGTATATAATAATAATTTTAAGACGAAATTAATATAATACTAGATTTTCAAAAATTATAATTAAAATTACATTACTTTACTTGAGTTAAACAGAAATTTACCTAAATATTTTTATATAAATATTTTAATTATGAATTTTTTTATAAAAATAA
The DNA here is from genome assembly GCA_031439585.1 of Pterocarpus macrocarpus. Lineage (NCBI taxonomy): Eukaryota > Viridiplantae > Streptophyta > Magnoliopsida > Fabales > Fabaceae > Pterocarpus > Pterocarpus macrocarpus. Next base: position 33,475,609 of record CM062515.1, read on the forward strand.
ACAACTTGAGATATATATTAAGGATTTGTTTATTAAATACAAATTATAATAATAAAGTTTCATTCAAATAATTATGTTTAAGATTATTTTAAACAAGAAGTAACTAATGATACTAATAACAATTATGTTGACGTTTAGTCAACACTTAATAGAATCATTTTTTTTATAAAATTAATAGAATCATTACACACTATAGAGATGTTTACATTTGAGATTTAAAAATTATATAGTTCAGTTTTATTTTACTTATATTAAGAACAATAGCCAAATTTACTTTTTAACTAAAAATGCATTATTTAAAGTGAAAAATGCAATGATAAAACCTTCTACTTTACAAATAGATCTTTGACTTGAAAATTAATTGAATTATTATAGTTATCTTAAAAATTATTTTTCATAATTTTTAAAAAGGAAAGTGGCTTGCTTAAAATAATCTTAAACATAATTATTTGAATGAAACTTTATTATTATAATTTGTATTTAATAAACAAATCCTTAATATAGATCTTAAGTTGTTTATTTTTATAAAAAATTCATAATTAAAATATTTACATAAAAATATTTAGGCAAATTTCTGTTTAACTCAAAGTAAAGTAATGTAATTTTAATTATAATTTTTTAAAATATAGTATTATATTAATTTCGTCTTAAAATTATTATTCAACATAAAGCTTATTATGTTTGTAAGATACTTTTCAATATATATATTTTTGATATTAAAATGACATATATATCATTATAAACTTCATGTCTTATCATAATTTAACTAGTTGTTATTGTTTTTTTTAGCATTTATATGTTATTTTACACTTTTCAGAAGCCGAAGAATTAATAAAGTATACATATGATAATAAGAAACTTAAAAAGTCATTAACATTTATAAATTTAAGACGGCTTACTTCCTGATGGGGTGTGGAATTGGTGTCACTTTACCACCATAACAAATTACCCATTACATGTACATGTGTTTGATTTTGCATTCATCTAGTACTAGTCCTGCTTTTCGTTAACATTACAAAAACTGGCTATGAGACAGATAGAAGTCAGACGTGAACAAAAAAATTAGAAGTTACTATGATCCATTAAATGGCAAACACTACCTCCACATGGTACTCTCATATTGCTACACAACACAAAGATACCAAATGTACAAAATATCAAAGGTACCAGAGCAAGCACCAAATTTAAATTAGAGATTTTAAAACAAATATACAAAGTTTGACTAATTTTAAATGATATGACAATATTATAAACATATGTCATTTTTCAATTGTATCAAGTAAAAAAGGTAGTTAAACTCTTTCAAATCTAAGGGTACAAGAGAAACTACCAATAATAATATTGTTTGGATTAATTATCAGATTGGAGGGTGGATGTTTGGCTTAGCATTAGTCTTTTTCATTGTTGGTTTTTTTAAAATGAATCTTGTTGCTATGTTAGTTACCGGGTGGCTTGTTGTTTTATTCTTTTTCCGAATATGGTATCGTGGGGTGCGTAAGGAAAGCTTTGGTGGGGCTTCTAGTTGTGGAAAAGATTTAGATGGTGTTGGGATATCAATTTAATAGATTGAAGGTTTCTGAATTTTATGGCTATGTTATTGTCTGCTGCAATTGAGCAGTGTGGAGCGATGGGTGTAGCAGTCAAAGAAATGGAAGGGAAATTATAATTCAGAGGTCTAAGTGAGGGTTGTTTGAACTTGGTGCACTTGTATATTCATTTGGTGAGGATAACCTATATTCATGAGGAAAAGGATGGGGTAGTCATATTTTCTGCAGCTTTTTTCGGGATCTGGTGTTGGTGTTGTAACTACATGGTCTATTTAGTTATCATGGAAATTTTTCTTTTGGTGGGTCCTTTAGTCTGAATTTGGGTTCAATAAGTGATGTTTTTTATGTGTGTCTTTGGTGGTGTTTTCTCCTCTGGTGGTTGAATCTTAAGGTGTTGTTGTGGATTTACATTTATCCATGAATGTTTGAATTCTATTATGCGATTATGCTGGTCTCCTAATCTGCTGTGAATTGGTTTAGTTACTATATTTAATTTTCCCGAAGTTTAGTGTATTCTAGTGTCAGGGTTTTGTGGCATCAGCGAGTGCATTCTTCTTTATGTGTTGGCTGCTTGTTGAAGATATCCAGGTAAGCTTTTTGGTGTTTTCATCTTACTCTAGTGGTTTCCAATTGGCCGGTTGTGGTGTGGATCTGGTGACTATTGGTTGAGGCTTCTTCTTTTGCTACATTTTTGCTTGGGTGGTGTTTTCCTGTGGAAGCCTTGCTATTAATGGCCTTGTTTTGGATGGTTTTGGCTTTATGTCTTGGTGCTTTTTTGGTGTTGGTCTGCTGTCGTTGTCGTTTTCTTTTTTCTTTTTTTGGTCTCATTTTGTTTCAAATTCTTTTTATCGTGGCTCCTCATTTGTTGAGACTATTTGGCTCTCATTTTAACTATGTATTAAAAAAAATTATAACTTATGAAAAGTTATTTTTAATATTTATTAAAAAGTTGGAATATTTAACTTCTCAAAAATATCTCCTACTCATCTTTCTAGAAATAAATACTATCAAATAAAATAAACATTTCTATTACTATGCATATAAATATAAAATAATTTATTTATAAGTTATTTTGCATATAAATTCTCTTGTAAAAAATTATTTTTACATAATAACTTAATTAAACTGTTTATATAAACAGAGCGAAGAAGGTTATTTATGAGTTACTATTATTTACTTATATATAAGAAAATGCTTCAAAAGCAGGTAACACGATCCTCCCTTCAAAAAAAACCATCAAGTCCACAAATGAGAAATGTTACGATATAAACAAAAAAGAAAATGAGAAACCAAGGAAAACTCGAAAACAAATTTGACTTGTCTATATCAAGTATCAAAGACACGTACTTCTTAGAAACTATTCAATGACCACTTCACCCTGGCAAGTAAAAGATATCGAGAAAAACATACATAAAAGAAAACTAAGTCCGCAAAATCAAACTAAGTAGAAAGATCCAAATTACGAGAATTTCAGAAAGTTTATCCTCCTAAATCCCACCAAAATTTTCCCATTTTCTGGCCAACTGAGACAGGGTCCGTGTTGAAGAGCCGTCTTCTTTCAGTGCATTAGCAGCAGCTGTTTTTAAATCCTTCATTCTTTTGCGCACTCCTTTACCTTCTTCCTCTTCCAGTAGACACTTTATCACCTTTGAAATCTCCTCCTTTTCTGCTAGTCCATCCTCTCTAACATTCGGCCTCATTGCCACTTTAAGGCCATCAACTAACATCACCGCATTCATCCTCTGCTCTGCAAAGAGTGGCCATGTTATCAGTGGCACTCCCTCTTGCACACTTTCCAAAATCGAATTCCAACCACAATGGCTCAGGAAGCCACCAACTGAATTGTGACTAAGGACTTGAACCTGAGGTGCCCATGAAGGCACAACTAAACCTTGCTCCTTGGTTCTTTCCAAAAATCCACTTGGTAAGAATTGCAAAGGGTCCTCATTTGCTGCATCTAAGTAAGCAGCATTAACTGATTCACTTGGTGCTCTGAAAACCCACAAGAACCTTTGACCACTCAATTCCAAACCCAGAGCTAGTTCATTGATTTGGTGTTGAGAGAGTGTTCCACCACTTCCAAAAGAAACATACAAGACAGAACTAGGTGGTTGGTTGTCCAACCATCTTAAACACTCTGATCCATCATTGCTTGACCCTTCCCGTGTAATGGGTCCAACAGCATAAAAGCTAATATTGCCTTTTCCCTCCTCTGCCAATGCTTTTATAGCACCTGATTCCAATGCCAAGAAGCTGTTAAATATTAATCCATCAGCTATACTCATTCCTTTGGCACGTTCCAGATAAAGTTTGTAAGCCTCACTTGATCGATTTTGGGTTGGGGTTGGGAGATCGCGCCCCAGGAGTGGAACACAGCCTGGTAACCGTATAGGTTCTGTTAGGTCTCTGTACTCACCTGAAACTTGCTCATCCAATTTTGGTAGATGTAGAGACAGTGACAGTACCATAGCTGAACCAGGGATGTAAATGTAGGCCAAGAAGTTGAACTCCTTTGCAAAATCCAGTGCCTGAAATGCAAAAGCATCCGCAACCAACGCAGCCAGTGGTTGTTTTGAGGTCAAGGATTTCAGGGCCTCGTGTATTGATGGCAGAGAGAGAGTCACAGTGAGTTGAATTAGGACTCCGGTGTATGCTCCTTGGGGCAAGTCTTCTTTGTTAATAGGGGGAAGAAAGATGGGGTCTATGTTTGAAGGAAGAGTTTCAAGGTATGCTTTGGAGGAATCTGGGAATGGCCCAAGTGAGGGGATGATGCAAGTGACATGAAAATTTGGGTGAAGCTCCACCAGTCGCTTGGAGAACTCAACTATTGGAACTAGGTGGCTGAAACCGGGACTTGAGACAACAGCTATGTGAGTTGTTTTTGCCATGGCAATGCCGCTTATAGAATAAATATAAAAATTTGCCTACTCACAAGTACGTGAAAAGCTATGGCTTTGCTCGATATAATCATATATGGGTTTATATGGAGAAACGTTTGCTTGTCATACTTGTATTCAACTTCGTAACGGAACAGCGACAGTCTACTTGTTGTGGTAGATACGCAGTGATGTAATACCCTCCTAAGCCGTCTATGTTGAATTTTGATACGCCATGAAGAACAGTCAACATTGATTATTATTGATGGTAGAATTCCTTGTCATCTAATATATTAGAAAAGAGCAGTGATATTTGGTACGAATATACAATGTGGGAAAATGTCACGAAGGTCAAATATCATGGGTGCAGTTGGTTTCGTGGGTGGCTATAAGTGTCTGAAGAGACAAAAAGCAAATGATTATAAAATGCAAACATTTACTTCTCACTTTGCCCTTTCGGAGGTCGTTGGCACGAATTTATTTCGTATTATTAAGTATTTATCTTTTTATATTAAAAATATGAAAACTCTACTCTTTATATAATTTTTTTTCCTCTTATTCAAAACGTGAACAAATGAACAAAATGGCACCTTCTTTATCTTTGTGATCAAATGGTTGAAATGGTTTACTTCAGGAGTTCAATTTTTCATTTATCTATCCCCTCCCTCACTCCTATTAGTCCCTATAGATGATCCTAGACCCAAAAAAAAAGAAAAAGAAAAAACCAAATATGCATGGCTTATTGTAGTTGCAAATGCGGCAACGAAAATTTTGCCAAAGATCAAAATACTACTAAATTAAAGACAAAAATATAACAGTGGGATAGAATTGTAACCGACTTCGTTTAGTCAATAAGAATTAAAACACTAATATGAACTTAACAAAAGGAGAAAATGACACCTTCTTGATAAGTATCATATTTGAAACTTTATTTTATATTACAGTTCATCTTAGAGTTTTAACAAAAATTAATTATTTTAGACTAATTCTATTTGTATTTATTATAACTTCATTAATTATTGAACTCTTGATTACTTTTCATAAGTTAATGGTAATATATTTTTTATTTTTTATTTTTTAAAAATATGATATTAAATTAGTTATAGAAGAAACAAAAATTAAGAATAATAATCAAATTATAATTTATTAGTTGCATTGGACAATCCATTTTGTCCTCTTCACGTGTCCAGATTAAATTATGGCAATTTAACTTTTTTTAAAAAAATCTCTTACCCGTTGTAAGGAGTATTAATTATATACTAACAAATAATGGAATAAATTCTTTCAAGTGAAAATCTTCACTTAACTTGAATAACTGTAAATTTTTATTATCAATTAAATTATTTTATGAGTCTCAGACTAAATTTTATCTTTCTAATCAATGATAAAATTTACATATAACCAAATTAACTATGTTAAATTAATTTTCACATCGAAAGATTCATTTACAAGAAATTATTTTTCTATTTTAGGGCGAAATTACGATGTAAGGTCAAACGTAAACTTGTTTGTTATTCCCTGTCTTTTATTTACTTCAGAGTTCTTAACTTCAAAGTATATAAATGTGCTGTGCGGCGAAGCTTCAAGACCCTAAATTAGTTAGGTCGATTCGGTTTTCCACAACCACACTTACTAATATATTTTATGTTGGATTTTGAACGAAGGAGTATTTGGAATTGGCCCTCTCTTGTATAAACTATCCATTTTATAATATTTATCATTTTAGAGTTTGCAAATAAATTTAAAAAGTTAATAAATTATTTTAGTAATAATAAAAAAAAATCTAATTTTATAAAACTATTCAACTTTATTTATCTTTTCTATTCAGTCCATCAATAATCATGATTAATGTAAAGAAGAAATTAAAAAATAATTATTTTTTTTTCTTAATATTTGCAGTGGGTAGATAATTTAAAATATGAAAAAATTTCTAAAATCACGTATATTATAAAATGGATGAAGATATGATTTTTGGATGAGGTTATTGACACTCTTATTTATTTATTCACGTTATCCTTCTAATTTTTTTTTTTTTAAATTTGAATATTTAAATGATATTTATTAATTCATCTTTTTATTAAATTAATTTTTTATTACATATGCTTTAATATTTATCATTTACATATGATATTTATTTACTTTTAAATATTCTTCATTAATAAAATTCAAATAATTAATCATATAATTATATTTAGTTTTCTATTTATTTTATTTTTAAAAATTATTTTATAATTAATTTATTAAATTAAAAAATATGTATATCTATTTATTTTCACAAATATTTGTAATTTGGTCCTTCGATACTATCTGCTGAACTATGTTGTACAAATACAGGTATGCAGTATGAAAATTTTGTGAAAACTATGGGTATGTCAGTATATATATAAAAGTATAAAAATTTCATAAATTTTATATAATAAAAACTAAAATTTCATATAATAAATAAGAAAATGCACCAATTTTAACATAAAATAAGCCTAAATTATTCAACATTACATCTCAAAAATAAAAAAACTACAATACTTAAAATATTGTTCAACATGGCAAATAATTAGAACACCAATACCATGTCATTTTTCAAAACACTCAACTGAGCAAGGATAAAAAAATGGCAGCAACAACATAAATAAATACTCAAGTAGCCAACAAATCTCATATCTCAAGCAATTTCTGGAAGTAATTGCAGCAAAAAAATTATCAACATAGAACAAAATAAAACTCAATAATAGAATAGGAATAAAAGTACCTCACACTCACAAGATAGAAGTAGGAGAGAGAAACTGCCATGTTGGGTTGCCAAAGATTGGAGAGAGAAGCTAGCATCGCTACTAGTCACCACCTTGCCCAGAATCGCCGTTGCTATTGTTATGTTTCATGCTCACTGCATCGCTGTTGTGTTGTTGACTCCTTGCTGCTACCATTGCGATATCTGCTATATAGTCAAGTGCCAAATCATGATCATTTTTAGTCCTTTAATTGTACCTATTGAATATCCATGCACTAGAAATGATGATTAGGTTTGTTCCTTCGATAGTACCTGTTGAATAGTTAGGCACCTGAAATGATGAGCAGGGTCGGTCTTTTGGCAATACATACTAAATAGTCAGGCACCGAAAATGATGGCCAGATTTGGTCCTTCAATGGTACCTACTCAATAGCTAGGTATCGAAAGTGAAGACCGTGTTTGGTCCTTTCGGCGGTACGTGCTAAATAATTAGGCACCAAAAATGGTGACCAGGTTTGATCCTTTAGTGGTACTGGTTGAATAGCCAAGTGCTGGAAATGGTGATGGAGTTTGGTCCTTCACAGGTATCTGCTAAATCGCCAGCCTCTGGAAAGTGATACCATACATAGTCCATGATTATAACTCATTTCTCTTTTATATTTTATCTTCTATCCTTTAATATGACTGAGGTACATTATTAGACAAGGTCAAACTTAAATGAAAAAACCCATTAAAGTATGAAAACTCATTAGAATGCAGTTAATTGTACTATGATAGAATTAGAAATTAGGCATTTAGAAGTACCTTTTGTACCTTGCTGTGATTCCCAGTTTCTATCGAGCATTATGTACATGACCTGTAAATTTTCACATAAGTTAGAACCTTAAGGATTTACCTTGTGAGCTTTATTATCTCATATTTAATTTGATTTAGCTCTATTACAATTATGGAGAACTCTTTAGGCCATTTAAATGTAAACGTTAATTTTTGACATTCCAAGCTCAGAAATTTTTCATGAGTCTAAACCCTATGTCTCCTTAAAGAGCAAAATGATAGAGGCATTTTCCTGAAATCAAGGGTCCCGGCATTTGTTCCCTAAATAAAAATCAATTAACGACTAATTTTTCATAAATTTTACAGAGTCATTAATCTCTCTATTTTTAGCCCAGAAGTTTATAAAAACTCAAATTTTCCGAATTTTGAAACTAGAATCCAAAAATTGAAATTTGATCCTTGAGAGTTTTGATTTTTTTTTTTTATATTTTTATTAAGTCCAAATGGGGGGCATTTCCTTATTTATATTTATGTTTTAAAGTTTGTAATACCTCGATTTAGAAGTGGATATACTTAACATTGTTACATGCTAAATTATTAATAATTTTTTTAAAAAATAGGGATAATATAGAATAATAAAAGTAGAAATGTTGAACAATTAAACTTTTAACGGTAATAGAATTTTAATTGCCCAATAAAATTTTTACGGATAGTTTTTTGTGGCACAAGAAATTGATTCGAGGGGAATTTAAAATACAAGAGGTATTAATTACCATGAGGCAAATAAATTCAAGTGGCCATAAATTGACCACCAAGGTCAATCATGACCATTAATTTAGTGAAAAAGTCAATATTTGCTTTTTGGAAAATTCGTTTTATAAAATCAAATGGAAAAAAAGAAAGGATGAGCACATTTGATCATCATCTTCTCTCTCCTCTCTCAAAGAAAACTCACCACCCTCCCTCTTCTTAAACCTCCTCTATTTTCAAAATCTCAAAACCTTATGTCCTTGTGGAACTTCCATAAGCTAACATCCTAATCCACTTCCACCACCATCAAAACTACCAAAATTAAGCTCCAAATCTTCTCATTCTCACTGTATAAGTTTCAACCATTGAAGGGAGATTCCAAGGAGCTTGGGCTATTGGTGTTGTTTGAGAGCACTTGGCAGCTCGGGGAGTTTATCTTTAAGTGTTGGTTAACTTGGGCTATTAGTGTTGGTTATCTTAAAGTGTTCCAAAAGCTTGTCTTATACTCATCTAATTCTCATGAAGCTATGGTTCCATTTTGGGTTGTTTGTGATGATATGTCATCATATTTCAATGACTTGTAGCAAGTTAAACATAGCTTAGGAAGGCCAATAGGTTAGGAAATCAAAGGAACACAAGAGAGCCTAAGATAGAAATTATGGTTGCTGAGGAATCTATGAACAATATCCATTCCAAGATTTATATCTCAAGCTAGGAAATTCAATTTAAGGTGGAACTAATTTTAAATAAAAATACACTTAGAAGAGTATATCCATGAAATTTGAGGCCCATTGGACTTAGGACAAGAAAGTTATGAATTTCCAAAGTAGGCGATAAGCTAAAAACTATAGTCTTGAGCAATGTGTGTTGTGATAGGTATAACTCGCCCTATACAACTTCAATTTGAGTGCAACCACTTTTGCTGGAAATATAACAAATAGAAGAATATTCCTATAATATTTTAGATTCATATTCCTAGTGAGTTGTTCCCAGTAAGTTCACAAATTGCCTCATGCTCTGAGTGTCAATACAAAGCAGTCTCATCATGGAGTTTATAACTTAAGCTCTACTTAGTCAAGTTGAGTGGGACTTAAATTTTTTGAAAGAGTGTTCACTTAGGTATAAGCATGTAAAATTTCAGAGAAATTTGATGAAAGATAAATTTTTAGTGATTTTCCACTTTTAGATGCTCAAGTTTATCACATAACAAGACATCATTAGGGAAAACTTGACTAGCTTGAGCTATACACTACAAAACTTAATGGGACTAAAGAGGTTTTAAAATAGATAAATAGAGCATCACTTCTGTAAATTTTGAAATCAAAAGGAATTAAATTGACATTTTGGTGTATTTTTGAAAATCTAGGGAGAAGTGAGTAATTATACCTAACTTGTAACATATATGATTATAAATCAAACTAGAGGTCTCCAAAGGGCTTGGGGCCAAATCTAATTGAGAAATCTTGTATAATGCATTGATTTTGCATGATGTTGATATATCCAATCTTGCAATAGCTATTAATTTGGAAGTTCTAAAGTTTGGGTAGTTTCATGCCTTACTTAGCTATAATTGAATTGAAATTTTGTAATGTAAATTAGATGGAATTGATTCTCCAGATTACTGGCTGGTCTATTGTGTGTTTGTAATTTTGGGAAGTTCTATATTATAGCTGTTATACTGCTAAATTTTTGGTAAAAATATCTTGAAAGTGGAAACTTAAATCTTGAGCATAACATTATGCACAAGCATGAATATAAATGCATACAAAAACATGAGCCTTTCAATATTTTCAAGATGAATGTAAATTTCATTATTACTTGGGGTTGAGAGAATGAATCTGATTAAAGTTAGAGAAAATAAATCTGACTTCCCTTGAACTAAGTCACGAAAAGTAAACCTGGCTAGGAAAAGGTTTATGTGAGTGTTGAAGAAAAATAAATCTAACAATCACGTATAGGAATGAGCTCGGTCATGATAAGTAGCCTATTACCTAAAAGCAGGCAAGGCCACTTATCTCAGGGGTCACCAAGTACAAATGCTTATGTTAAGATTTAGAGGAAAGAAACAATGAGATCCAATACATGACATTGCATTTGCATAATTTACTTTTCTGCATTGTTGCTACTTTTATCATTTATTCTTTGATTACAAGTGTGTGACTAAAAGGAATCTGCATCAGAAAAAGATTTTTGAAAATCAGATAATTGAACTTGACTTTCTTATCTATTAGGACATGTTTTCATAAAATAAACTGAAGCAGCTGGGGGCGACAATGATGATAGTGTATGTGACAATCTAGGGACCCCTACTAAGAATGTGTCATTCTCACCCCAATGTGTGCACCTATGTTACCCTCAGATGCCGATGATCGGCTCGATGGTGATTTTCCTCGAGACACTTAATTGGTTTTGGCACTACGCCCTAACCTTTGACTTTATGTTCCTAATTGGCTAGGCTCAAGTCCCCATGTACATATTTTTTAGTCAACCTTTTGCTGTCATTGTCTTGAGCCTGCAGTTTAACATGGGGTTCCTATTTGACGGCATCCCTCTATACATGGCGTACCCAGTCTTTGATCCATGACTCGCGCGTCGTAACACGAGCAAATTAAACCGAATAGCGACTATAGTATAGTAGCCAACTCGGATCGTTTCCCAAAGATGAACACACTATTTGATCAGAAAATTCAAGGGGGTTTTTATAACAAACACTTAAAATGCAATACTGAATTCCAAAGCAAACAGAAAACAAAAAGGCTAAACCGAATTAAAATTCTAATCCAAGACACACAAGAAGAAAGCAATCAACACTCAATCATTGGATTCAAATATACATGCACACTCCAATTCGATGATTAATTTTAGATTCAATTGAAACCTCAAATCAAACCTAGCATTCACATGAAAATCTCCATGCATTCAACTAATCACTCAAGCAATTTGGTTTAGAGACCTCTAAAATCGAATTGATTTTGGATTAGCTTCCAAACCAATGCTCTAATCTCATATTCAGAACCGAAATATGAATCACACTCTTGAACAATCGAATCACATATATCAACCGAATTATACATGATTTGATTGACTCTTAATCAACATGCATGAATGAAAACCTCCAATTCAATTACGAGATTAAGAAGAAGAGAAGAGGAGTGAAACCGAAATTGGAATTTCCATGTCTTGATGCACCAATCCTCAAGAGCTTGAATGCTTCTCTTGATGCCTTGGATCAGAGGAGGATCACCCCTCCATTAATGGAGGAAAGCATAAAGAGAGAGAGAGAGTTTTCTTATTCAATAAAACTAAAAATTACAAAATGAGCAAAAAAGGTCCCTGAAGCATAATCAGAATTTCTATATATACCTCTAATTAAAAGTCACTAATTACTTAATTAAAATAATCCTCTTTTCCTAAGCTAAATTTGGATAGCTCATTTGCCCAATTTGGATGCTTAGAGAGAAAGTTGTGCCCAAAACAAGTTGAGTGGGCTCTCTTAGACTCAGTAGCGATTTCCAACACGTTTTTGGGCCTCATAAAGGTTCTTCTTGGCTTAGTGCTCTGAACATAAAATGAAGCCCTGGATGTTAGCTTTCCAAGGCCACCGGAATGGGCTCAATTGAGTCCCTGTAGCCCAAGATATGGTCCAATCATTGAAGGCTGCTCAGAAACCGCGCCCAAACGCTTCAGTTCAGTTCCGAGCCCAATTTCGGCTTTAAGATCTCAGAATTAGCCCTTTCCCTCTCATGGAAATTGTAGCTCTATCTCTTAGCTTTCCTACAAATCAAGAAGCATAATAAAATGAGGTATAGAGCTCAAGATATGATCTAAACACTGAAGCAGGTCAAAATAATCGAAATGCTGCAAAAATTAACTAAGTCTCACTAAGATCCAAAAAAGGAAAATGATCTAAACTCAACCAATTAAGCACAAAGGAGGATTAATGAGACAAGTATGAAGGATAAAAATAGTATAAAAATCCAATTCATCAAATTCCCCCACACTTAGCCCTTGCATGTCCTCATGCAAGACTCAACCTAAAGGAAACTAAACAAGGAAAATACCAAAATCAACTACAAACCAAAGTGGAAAAACTTATTCTCCAATGAATCATCAAAAGTGCTAAGTTTAGGGACAAAGTAGCATGTGAGGCATCAAGAATTTTCCAACAATCAAATCAAATGATCCCCACCTCTCTAAAGTATAAACCAAGCAACATCACTCAAAGTGCAAAGATCAAGTATGAAGAATCTCACAAGATGGTGGGTGAGTGTATGAAACTCACTAACTCTCAAGTTTGTGGGTAGAAATGTTTCACTCAATTCACCTCAATGGATCATACATTACCATAGGCTTGCTAATCTTCTACTTCTCCACTACTTGCAATCATATGCAACACAAATCAAGAGGGCTTCATTAATGGTTGTAATGGGGTTAAGGTAAGGGTAGGAAAAATAGGGAAATGACAAGGTAGAACCTAAGGCAATAGGAGAAATATTGGTCAAGATATAAGCCAAGTTCACAAATGTGGGGGGTTTCCCAAAGTCATTCCATAACATATTCATTCCCTTCATGAACACTCCCATTTTGTTTGCCCTTTCTTTCTTTCTCTTTTTTTTTTTTTTCTTTTTGTTGTTGTTGTTGTTTTTTTTTTTTATATTTATTTGCACACTTGCAATTTATGCTTTATTTGTAACCATCCACACTTGCAATTGATGCATATATGACTTTCATTTTGCACCCCCCCACACTTGATCTCCAACACAATAATGATAATGAAACCAATGCCTTCCTATTCCCTAAGGTTGGGTAGAATCATGGTTTTCCAAATGGGTTTAGGCTTGTAATGTGCTAGAATCAAAGAAAGAAAGGTCAACAAGGCTCAAAGGGGTTAACAGGGGAATTAATGCAAGGTGGGCTATATGGCCAAGTGGTTAAAAATGAAAAGAGATGCCTCTATCATGTCTATGAATGCATATGAAAATGTAGCCTCAAATAAGAATCAAAGCAAGTTCTAGAATGACATAAACTATGAGGGTTGACACACAAGAAAGAAAGGAATGGTATGAAATGCAACCATCCAAAACATAGCTCAAAAGCTCACAAGGGTAGTATTCATCATACTCAATCCAAGCAAATCAAGATCAATCACTCAATTCACACATTGCAAGAGGGAAAAGAAAAAATGAAATCATGTTGGAACTCCATCCACCTCAATATTTAATGTCCTAACTCAACAACCATCAATTCATCAAAGAAGAACAAGAGCAAAGATTATTTCAGCAACAAAAACAAACCCAAAATGCAAGACTAGCTGGAAAAATGCACGAGAGATAACTAAAACTAATCATCCTCCCCCCACACTTCAACCCGACATTGCCCTCAATGTCATGCAACAGAATAGAATGCAAGGCAATTAGAAAGAAGTAGGAGAGGGAAGAAGAAAACATCCCTATCAAGCATAGGTGGCCGCTAACAAGCGAACCTCCTCAATGGTGTCCACGGATAGCTCCTCATGAAACAGCTTCAGACGGTGGCCATTCACAAGAAAACTCATCCGTCCCAGGCTCCACAATCTGCACAGCACCATAGGGAAAAATTTGAGTAACAATATAAGGACCAAGCCACCGGGAACGAAGCTTACCAGAGAAAAGCTTGAGGCGGGAGTTGTAGAGGAGCACTTTCTGGCCGACTGAGAACTCCTTCCGCAACAACATCCTATCATGGATGAGTTTGGCCTTCTCCTTATACATGCGGGCATTCTCATAGGCCTCTAAACGGATCTCCTCCAACTCCTGAAGCTGGAGCTTTCTATGAAGCCGGGACTGGTCCAGATCCAAGTTGCAGTGTTTAACTGCCCAATAAGCTCTGTGCTCGATCTCTACTGGAAGGTGGCATGCCTTACCAAAGACAATCCTATAGGGGGACATCCCCAAAGGTGTCTTGTAGGCAGTGCGATAGGCCCATAAAGCATCCTCAAGTCTCTTGCTCCAGTCTTTCCTGTTCGGCTGAACAGTTTTCTCCAAGATCTGCTTCAACTCTCTGTTGGACACCTTCGCTTGTCCATTTGTCTGCGGATGGTATGGAGTTGAGACCTTATGGGTGACACCATACTTCTTATCAAGGTAGCCATGTTCCGGTTGCAGAAATGGCTTCCCTGGTCACTGATGATAGCTCTAGGCACCCCGAACCTGCAAAATATCTGTGATCTGACAAAATCTATGACAATATGAGAATCATCAGTCCGGGTGGCCTTGGCCTCCACCCATTTAGAGACATAATCAACAGCCAGTAATATGTAAACAAAACCAAAAGAAACAGGAAAAGGCCCCATAAAGTCAATACCCCAAACATCAAATATCTCACAAAATAATAAGGGCTGCTGAGGCATCTCATTCCTACGGGAAATATTACCCGTCTTCTGGCATTGTTCACAATTGCTACAATATGTGTAGGCATCGCGAAACAAAGTGGGCTAGTAAAAACCTGCATCTAAAATCTTCCTAGCAGTGTGCTGTGGACCAAAGTGGCCACCGCAAGCAAGAGTGTGACAAAACTGTAAAATAGATGGCATCTCAGACTTATGCACACAACGTCGAATGACCTGATCACTACACATCCTCCACAAGTACGGATCATCCCAAATATAGTACTTAGCCTCACTCCTAAGTTTATCTAT
This sequence comes from Pterocarpus macrocarpus, assembly GCA_031439585.1. Classification (NCBI taxonomy): domain Eukaryota; kingdom Viridiplantae; phylum Streptophyta; class Magnoliopsida; order Fabales; family Fabaceae; genus Pterocarpus; species Pterocarpus macrocarpus. The sequence goes on from CM062515.1 coordinate 33,490,957, forward strand.
CTGATGCTTTTTAAAATAAGCAGGTAACTCAGCAGCAACCAGATAATTAACTAGATCAGCATACCATGGGTCCTTACCTTGCAGCTGTAGAAGCTACTCATTTGGAAAGGTCTCACAGATAGGAAGAGGCTCTAGGGTCTGCGGGATTCGGCTCAGGTGATCCGCTACTAGATTCTCGGCTCCACTTTTGTCCTTGATCTCTATATCAAACTCCTGCAACAGCAACATCCACCTAATGAGCCTAGGCTTAGCATCTGGCTTCTTCAGCAGGAACTTCAGTGCTGCATGATCAGAAAAAACAGTCACTTTAGTTCCCAAAAGGTAAGCACGGAATTTATCTAAAGCAAAGACAATGGCTAGAAGCTCCTTCTCAGTGGTGGTATAGTTGGCCTGCGTAGAGTCCAAGGTCCGGGAAGCATAGGCTATAACATGGGGTATCTTCCCGACCCTCTGTGAAAGAACTGCTCCAACTGCAAAGTTGGAAGCATCACACATCAGCTCAAATGCATACTCCCAGTTCGACGGTTGAAGCAAGGCGAGAGATGAGTCTTTGCTTCAGCTGGTCAAATGCCCTCCTACACTCATCATCGAACTGGAAGTCAACCTCCTTCTGCAATAGTCTGGATAATGGGAGTGCTATTCTGCTGAAATCCTGGATGAATCGCCTATAGAAACCTGCATGGCCAAGAAAAGACCGCACTTCCCGCACGCATGCAGGGTAAGGCAAAGAAGCAATGACATCTATCTTGGATTTATCAACAGAAATACCCTCCCCAGAGATAATATGACCTAAGACCACACCCTGCCTAACCATAAAATGACACTTCTCAAAATTTAAGACAAGGTGTGATTCAACACATCTACCTAAAACTCTAGCCAGGCTATCCAGACATGCATCAAAAGAAGAGCCGTAAACAGTAAAATCATCCATGAAAACTTCCATACAGTCCTCTAGAAAGTCAGAGAATATGCTCACCATGCACCTCTGAAATGTACCTGGGGCATTGCATAAGCCAAAGGGCATCCTCCGGTATGCAAATGTGCCGAATGGACAGGTGAAAGTGGTCTTCTCTTGATCTTCTGGTGCAATATGAATCTGAAAATAGCCAGAGAAACCATCAAGAAAACAGTAGTGAGACTGACCTGCCAATCTCTCTAGCATCTGATCGATGAAGGGCAGAGGGAAGTGGTCTTTTCTGGTGGCTTGGTTCAGCTTCCTATAGTCAATGCAGACTCTCCAGCTGTTCTGCACTCGTGTGGGTACCAGCTCACCATCTGAATTCTTCACTACTTTGTAATCTGGTCTTCTTGGGGACAACTTGCAGGGCTCACCCACTTGTCGTCTGAAATTGGATAAATGATGCCAGCCTAGAAGCTTGCTGACTTCTTTCTTGACCACATCCAAGATCAGAGGATTCAGTCTCCTCTGGGGTTGCCTCACTGGTTTCACACCCTTTTCTAACTGAATTCTGTGCATGCACGTAGAGGGGCTAATCCCAGGTATGTCCGCCAATGTCCAGCCTAAAGCCTTCATGTTACGCCTTAGAATGTTTAACAACTTCTCCTCTTGTTACGGCAGCAAATCCTTGGCTATGATGATCGGGCGACTTCTCATTGGGTGCCAGGAATGCATACTTCAAGTTTTCTGGCGGGCTTCAACTCCAAGGTGGGTGGCTCTTGTATGGAGGGTGCTAATCTTAGAATTTGTTCTGTTTGTTTAATTTCAGCATCTGCAACACATGAAGAATCTTGCACAATGGCATTAGAATCAAGAAAAATAGTGGATTCATCCATACTATCGAACTGGATCCACGTAATCTGCACAAATAGAGTCACTATATGCATTTAAAGCAGAAGGAATAGCAACCAAACCAGAATTTTCTCGCAGAAAATGCAGAATTTTACAACTTCGTAATTTGTAGTCAGTAGAATCTAAGCAAACGGAAATGCAGATTTGTTAGCGGCAATATTCATGGAGTTTGAGTTTACCGGTGTTGGGACAAAACAGAATCGAATGGACATCATCAACAAGAGCAGAACTGCACTAATAGCATCGTAAATGGAATTTTTAGAAACAGAAATTTCAGAATGTAAATTGCAGAACAGAAACCGCAAGTAATAGAAATTTCGTAAATGTAATTCTCAACAAAAGTTTCAAAATGTGCAGCAATAGCAGAATTTGCACTCTCAATAGCAGGGTTAACAACTTCAAAACCTGCAGAAACTAAATCAATACCTGCAGAGTTCAAGTCTACAAAAACTGCACAATCAGAATTGAAATTAACAGAAACAGAATCAGAAATTTCAGCATGTAAATTAGCATAATTAAATGGTTCAGAATCTGAATCATGGAGGCATGCATCAATCTCAGCACAAACAACACATTTATCATGAATTCCATCACAATCAAAACATTGAAATTCATCTTGAAAGCCTACAATTTCTGGAAAATCATCCAACAAATGTTCATGCACATTATCAACTAATGAATCAATGATATCTAAGTGAAAAACATAATGATGCTCTTCCGGTGGGAATTTCATGGCATCACACAAGTTAAAATTCACTTTGCTATCTCCAAATTCCATTGACAAGGTACCAGAATGCACATCAATCTTGGTTTTTGCAGTTTTTAGAAATGGCCTACCTAAGATCAATGTTGGTTGATTAATATGCATGTCATCCTCCATATTCAACACATAAAAATCATCAGGGAATATCAATTCATTTACTCTCACCAAAACATCTTCTAAAACTCCTTCGGGGTGGGTTGTGCTCCGGTTGGCTAGTTGAATGACCACTCCCGTTGGCTTGAGCTCTCCCATGTGCAAGGACTTGTAAACCGATGTTGGCATGACATTGATTGAAGCACCAAGGTCTAGCATGGCTTGATTGAATTGCTTGCTCCCTATGGTGCAAGGGATGGTAAAAGTGCCCGGATCCTTGCATTTAGGTGGAATGCTCGGTTGGATGATGGCGGATACATTTTTGCCCATGCTGACTTTTTCATTTCCCTTCAGCCTCCTTCTATGAGTGCCAAAGTCTTTGAGGAACTTTGCATATTTGGGAATTTGCTTGATTGCATCCAGGAGTGGAATATTAACTTCAACTTTTCTGAATGTCTCCATGATCTCCTTGTCCAGTCTCGCTTCTCGCCGCTTCTTGTTTTGTGTCACTCTATTGGGGAAGGGCAGTGGCAATTTCTCACTTTGTTCAACTTGCTTGCTATTGCTTGGTTCTGCATAATTTTCCTCTGATTCTGCAGAATCAGATTTTTCTTGTATCCTTGGTTGTTTTACAGAATCTGTAGAATCTGGTTGTTCAACATCAGGAACCTTAAGTTGCTTGCCACTTCTCAGAGTGATGGAACTAACATTCCTTGGATTGCTCACGGATTGGGAGGGGAGGTTGCCAGAACCTTGGGATTTCAGCTCATTCACTGTTGTAGCCAACTGACCAATCTGTGTTTGCACTGAGATCTTTGGCTTCATTCTTTCTTTGGCCGAACACTGCTGGTTGCCATCCGCTTCACAAGTTCGCCAAGCTTGGTTCTCGAGCTCTTGCTTTGTGGCTAGTCCGATTTAGCTTGTCGCGGATCTCGCTGTCTCATGTTTGGTCCTGCAAAGATTGTGCTTGAACCGATATTGAAAGGCTGCTGCTGGAATTGATTAGCATTACCATACCTCAGGTTTGGGTGGTCTCTCCATCCGGGATTGTATGAATTAGAAAAGGGGTCATAATTCCTCTGCTGCTGGTTCTGTGGCTGTTGATAAGGCCTCCCAGGAAAAATTCTAGCAACTGTTTCATTGCCTTCTTGCAAAGAAATGCGGACATTGGTCTGTTGCATGACCTGGTATACAAAGAAATTCCACAAAGGCTTGCTGGTGGTGGTATGGATTGCTGAGGCTGTTGTATCTGACCAAGTGCCATTTGCCTCACTAAAGTTGTCAACTCATCTATTCTGTTCTCCATCCTCTGCTGGTTCGGATTATAGGTATTCACTTCATTCACTCCTCTTGTAGGCACTATGGCTTGGGTACCAAATTGTTGAGCATTTTCAGCCATGTTAGCAATCAAGTCCCGGGCTGCAGCAGGGGTTTTATCTACCAGAGCTCCTCCGTATAAAGATCAACCATACTTCTATCCATTGGCATCAGACCTTCATAAAAATACTGAATGAGGAGCTGGTCACTAATCTGGTGGTGTGGACAGCTTGCACACAATTTCTTGAATCTCTCCCAATATTCATGTAAGGTCTCACCATGGATCTGCCTTATGCCACATATATCTTTTCTGATTGCAGCAGCTCTTGAAGCAGGAAAGAATTTCTCTAGAAACAGCCTATTCATGTCTTGCCAGCATGTAATGGAACCAGGATGCAGATAGTAAAGCCAATCCTTTGCAGTTCCATCAAGTAAGAAAGGAAAAGCTCTCAATTTAATGTGATCTTCATCAACTCCATGTGGCCTCATGGTGGAGCACACCACATGGAATTCCTTGAGATGCTTGTGTGGATCTTCTCCAGCCAGACCATGGAACTTAGGAAGCAAGTGTATCAATCCTGATTTGAGCTCAAAATCCGCATGCAATTCTGGGTATTGGATGGCAAGAGCTTGGTAGTTGACATCTGGTGCTGCCAGCTCTTTCAAAGTCCTATCATGATTGTTAGCCATGTTTTCTGGAAGCAACTGGTCAGTAGTCTCAGAACTCAAATCAGTGAATTCAGATGCAGACTCACTAAAACTATCACTATGCAAGCTACTACTATGCAAATGATTAGTATGAAGACTATGCACACTACCCTGACTCCTAATGAGCCTATGGAATGTTCTATCTATCTCAGGATCAATATCACACAAATTTTGAGGATTGGACCTGGTCATGCATGATCAGACAGAATTACTTGCAATGCAAGAAAAGCACTAAAAATGCAAGAACACAAGAACCAGCATGCACAAGCACTCAAACTAGGTCAAGGGGAGGTGGATCGATCGCTTTAGGATGCAAATGAAGCACAAGAAAGCTCAGATCAAAATAAGCTTGTTTGCTACTTGAAAATTGAATTAGAAAAATCAGAAAATCCTAAAAATGAAGAAAAAATGGCCTAAATGAGGTCTTTTTGAAAAATTGGTGGCCCAAACTGCCTTTGGCTGTTTGTCTAGCTAGATCTCAAAAAGTTATATGAAATAGACATATAATTTGCATCAAACGGAGTTATATGCAAAAAGTTATGCCACTTCAAAGTTTTAGCCTAAAATCTTGAAAAAGTCATACCAGATGATGGAATATGGCAAAAATAGGTGTCACCTGACCTTTTGGGTCACTTTTGCTCAGAAGGATGGTGAAACTTTGGACAGCAATCCTTGGTTCCAAACTCCCACTTAGGATCCACTTCTGTACCTCCTATTAGGCTCCCTTATGCTCCCTTGGTGTAATTCTGTAAAAACAGGGTCAGCACTCACAACCAAGGTTAGCAACAATCCTAATATGATTAATGTGGTCTATAGAAGCAAGGAAAGGCACTGTTCTATTGGTTGATGCAGAAAGTGCTATGATAGGTACTCAAAATGCTATGCAAGGTGAGGCTAAAGATGCTACTGATATGGATGCAGACTAAGGCTTATATGAATGACTATTCTATGATGCAAACTCTATTAATGTCTGTAGACTAGAAAATGTAGAATGGAGGTTATGTACGAACTAGTCTATGAGCTAGTTATGCAGATGAGGAATTTGCCTAGCCTAGCTTATGAAGGTTCCTAGTTGCAGAATGCAGAATGCAGAAGAGAAACCAGAATGCAAGGATAGAAGCCAAATGTGCAGAGTGTAGGACCACACAAAGAAAATAGAATTGGACACTAACACTAAAACTAACAACTCAGAGCCATCAAACAAAACAAACAGAAAACTGCAACAGAGAATTTGGGGAGCTGTATGGATGCAAAACCACAACATAAAACAGGATTAAACACTAAAGACTCAGAAACACTACTAATTCAGAACTACTCTTAATGCAGACTACTCCTAGTGCAGAAACTCAGAAATGCAGAATATGCAGAATATGCACAAACACAAAGAACTCATGAACACAAAGACACGTAATCACACATGCAATCGACTGACACAAGCACAAACAGGGAGTTAGCATGATATTCACAGGTATGAACATGATCAAACATAATGTATCATCCCCGGCAACGGCGCCAAAATTTGACTCGCGCGTCGTAACACGAGCAAATTAAACCGAATAGCGACTATAGTATAGTAGCCAACTCGGATCGTTTCCCAAAGATGAACACACTATTTGATCAGAAAATTCAAGGGGGTTTTTATAACAAACACTTAAAATGCAATACTGAATTCCAAAGCAAACAGAAAACAAAAAGGCTAAACCGAATTAAAATTCTAATCCAAGACACACAAGAAGAAAGCAATCAACACTCAATCATTGGATTCAAATATACATGCACACTCCAATTCGATGATTAATTTTAGATTCAATTGAAACCTCAAATCAAACCTAGCATTCACATGAAAATCTCCATGCATTCAACTAATCACTCAAGCAATTTGGTTTAGAGACCTCTAAAACCGAATTGATTTTGGATTAGCTTCCAAACCAATGCTCTAATCTCATATTCAGAACCGAAATATGAATCACACTCTTGAACAATCGAATCACATATATCAACCGAATTATACATGATTTGATTGACTCTTAATCAACATGCATGAATGAAAACCTCCAATTCAATTACGAGATTAAGAAGAAGAGAAGAGGAGTGAAACCGAAATTGGAATTTCCATGTCTTGATGCACCAATCCTCAAGAGCTTGAATGCTTCTCTTGATGCCTTGGATCAGAGGAGGATCACCCCTCCATTAATGGAGGAAAACGCAAAAGAGAGAGAGAGAGAGTTTTCTTATTCAATAAAACTAAAAATTACAAAATGAGCAAAAAAGGTCCCTGAAGCATAATCAGAATTTCTATATATACCTCTAATTAAAAGTCACTAATTACTTAATTAAAATAATCCTCTTTTCCTAAGCTAAATTTGGATAGCTCATTTGCCCAATTTGGATGCTTAGAGAGAAAGTTGTGCCCAAAACAAGTTGAGTGGGCTCTCTTAGACTCAGTAGCGACTTCAAACACGTTTTTGGGCCTCATAATGGTTCTTCTTGGCTTAGTGCTCTGAACATAAAATGAAGCCCTGGATGTTAGCTTTCCAAGGCCACCGGAATGGGCTCAATTGAGTCCCTGTAGCCCAAGATATGGTCCAATCATTGAAGGCTGCTCAGAAACCGCGCCCAAATGCTTCAGTTCAGTTCCGAGCCCAATTTCGGCTTTAAGATCTCAGAATTAGCCCTTTCCCTCTCCATGGAAATTGTAGCTCTATCTCTTAGCTTTCCTACAAATCAAGAAGCATAATAAAATGAGGTATAGAGCTCAAGATATGATCTAAACACTGAAGCAGGTCAAAATAACTGAAATGCTGCAAAAATTAACTAAGTCTCACTAAGATCCAAAAAAGGAAAATGATCTAAACTCAACCAATTAAGCACAAAGGAGGATTAATGAGACAAGTATGAAGGATAAAAATAGTATAAAAATCCAATTCATCAATCCACCTCCTCCCTTACCCGTTTTGGATATGGAGACAGACCCTTCAGAAGGGAGCTCTCCTTCTACTAACACCCAGCCATCCGATCCATCCACCCCACTCGGGGGTTGACTAAGTAGTTCTCAACACCAGATCTATAGCCATTGTGGAGAATGGCTTCTACTCTCCATTGTAGGATTAGTAGGGATGTAGTAAGGTTTTTGAGGCTTGTGAGCCTTTGTACAACTGTAATGAGTACTAGAGGCCCTATTGACATTTTCATGTATATAGTGGCCGCCTTTGAAACTGTATTTTGTTATATGCCATTGACTTAAGGATAGTCTCTTTTCTTTTCTTTTTTTTTTTTTTTGCTCATGTATTTCCCTTTATCCACTAATAGGCAATCCCTATAAGGACTTCACTCCGTTGTCTGATTACCCTCAACATAGGCTTTGTGTTAGAATTTAGTTGTACTTTAGAATAATGGTTGTACTCAGATATCTTGATCGAGATGCATGAGTCTGTATATATTTTAAAATAGCTATATCTACATATTTATCAAGACTTTATCTTCATGCACCTTTATAGTTTTAATGTGTCATTCTCACCCCAATGTGTGCACCTGTGTTACCCTCAGATGTCGATGATGGGCTCGATGGTGATCTTCCTCGAGACACTTAATTGGTTTTGGCACTACGCCCTAACCTTCGACTTTATGTTCCTAATTGGCTAGGCTCAAGTCCCCATGTACATATTTTTAGTCAACCTTTTGCTGTCATTGTCTTGAGCCTGCAGTTTAACATGGGGTTCCTATTTGACGGCATCCCTCTATACATGGCGTACCCAGTCTTTGATCCACCTCCTCCCTTACCCGTTTTGGATATGGAGACAGACCCTTCAGAAGGGAGCTCTCCTTCTACTAACACCCAGCCATTCGATCCATCCACCCCACTCGGGGGTTGACTAAGTAGTTCTCAACACCAGATCTATAGCCATTGTGAGAATGGCTTCTACTCTCCATTGTGGGATTAGTAGGGATGTAGTAAGGTTTTTGAGGCTTGTGAGCCTTTGTACAACTGTAATGAGTACTAGAGGCCCCATTGACATTTTCATGTATATAGTGGCCGCCTTTGAAATTGTATTTTGTTATATGCCATTGACTTAAGGATAGTCTCTTTTCTTTTCTTTTTCTTTTTTTTTTTTTGCTCATGTATTTCCCTTTATCCACTAATAGGCAATCCCTATAAGGACTTCACTCCGTTGTCTGATTACCCTCAACATAGGCTTTGTGTTAGAATTTAGTTGTACTTTAGAATAATGGTTGTACTCAGATATCTTGATCGAGATGCATGAGTCTGTATATATTTTAAAATAGCTATATCTACATATTTATCAAGACTTTATCTTCATGCACCTTTATAGTTTTTAAACTAAGTGCTTAAAAATTTGTTCTTTGACTTATGCAAGCAAAATTAATTTACTTTACTAACATGTTAGTTACTCGCTAGGTGCACGCGCCAAACCAGCGATTATGAATAGTGCATAGGCTCACATTATCACTATATGAATAAATACTTGATATGGAAATTAAATAAACCATAAGCTCTCATGTAGAAACTTCTCTTTATGGTACTGTGACTTAAGCATAGTGCTACGGTAGGAAGGGTGTTACAAAGTTAATGTTGTAACATCCCCATTTTCATCTAAGCTAATTAGCTCGGTGTCTCCGGCTAATTAGAGGGGTTAGTGATTAATTGAGAACTAATCGATTAATCTCGAGAGCAAGGGCTTAGTAAATTAAAGGCAAGTTGTAACGACCGAAAAAATTTATCGTTAACAACTAAATTATTCGGTTTTTAATCAAATAAGTGAGTTTAATTAGAACTTGATTAAACATTTACTTGAAGTCAAATTAAGTGTGATTTAGATAGATTAGACTTGATGGAATTAGATTAAGAGCATAGAAACCCCTACAGAAAAATTTCAAACCGATTTGCCGATTTAAGAGAAATCGGTAAGATTTCGGGATTTTAAACTGTCGGAACCGGACCAATAGAATTTTTCTATGAGTGCCCTAGAATCAACGGCTAAGATTTAGCCAACCAACCCACCCAAGTGGCACCAAACCAGCCCTTGATGGTGGAAGCCAAATCAGATTTTATGACTACTTTAGGTCCACCAATCAACACCCAAACTAGCTTCAAATATCTCACTTCTTTCTCTCTTTTTCCATCAGAAAATTCGACCAGCCTCTTGTGCTGAAGCTTCTCTCTTTCTCTCCTCCTTGTTCTCATTTCTACTCCCTTTCCATCCATCTTCAAGCCTCATCCCCAGCCACCACCTTCCAAGAACACAAATCAGCCTAATATACTCAAGACAAGGTAGGAAATCCTACTTCTTCTTTTATTTTCTCTGAATTGGGGCTGTATGAGGAGCATGCTTAATCTGAGATTTGGATGTTTTATAGAGTGATGATGATGTTTTATGACTGGTTTTCCATGTGTGTTGTGATTAAAATTGGATTTGGGGGCAAATAGCTTGAAAGGAGGAGACAAACCTAGAAGCAGGATAGGATTTCCCTCGACGGTCCGTACGGCGGAGTGTACGGTTCCGCCTCCCACTGTTTAAATTGGATGAAACCATTTTTAAATAAAACTAGACATCTAGGGCTTTCCATACATATATCATAATAGGCCATTGGATTAGTATAGAATTAGTTATGAATTTTTGAAGTTAGACCTAGAAATTTGGGTTCTCACCCGGACAGCATGGGTTGAGAAGGGTGTATCTCACCCTATACAACCTCAAATTGGGTGCAACTAAAGATGTTTGAAAGCTAACATATGAGAGAACATCCCATAAAAAATTTCAGAATTTAATTCGTTGGCATTTGTTCCCAGCACATCAATGAAGTTGGCTTAGGTTAAAACTGGCCTAGAACAGGATAGCCCAATATAGTAATGTTTCGAGACTCATAACTCAAAATCCACTTAGGCAAATGACATGAAAATTAATTAATTTTAAAGCTTGTTGTGTTACTTAATTTTGATATAAAATTCGCATGATTTCATCTAATTTTCGATTTTTAGTGAATTTTATTCCATAGGAACCCCATTCTAGCTAGGAACAGGACAGGCTGAGATAAAATGTTTATATCTAGAGTTATACAACTCAAAACGAGATGGGACTAAAGAGAGTAGAAAGTAGACATATAAGGCTATAACATATCCAAAAATGAGAATTTAATGAATTGAATTGAATAGAAATTGGAGCATGCCAAACTCGGGCAGAGCAAGGAAGGACAAGTTGGAACCTTCTTAATGCTTGATTTGCAATTGTTGAATGATGTTATAAGTGTTTATACATATTTGCTGGTCTATACTGAAATTATTAGTTGTGTAACTGTACTGATTGTCTGGCACTATTCATGGGGAAGTGGACTCGATCCATTATGCCGCCAAAATTTTGGTAAGAAGTTCATATGTTGTGAAACTTTATGATACTTTGAATGCATCATATTCAAGAGACAAACTAGATGTGCATTCTTTTCATGATATTACAAGGAATTCCATATCACTTGGGCCAGCCCCGGAATAAATTAAGGGGAATAGATCAGTGGGAAGGTCGGGGAAAGTAAACCCGGCCATCCTGTATAGGAACGAGCTCGGTCTTGAAAAGTGGACTATTACCCAGGAGTATATGGCCAATGACTCCTAGGGGACCAAGGATGGAAATAAGTTATAAAAGGCGAAAGCCTCCAAGAATAAGATGCATCTTCTCATTGAACATGCATATGTACAATGTAATACTTTTCTATTTATTGTTCTAGATCTCTGTTTGTTATTCATAACATACTATTGTTCCGCTGTGATTACTATTTGAGTACATTGGTATATCTGTTAATTAAAATTGAACTTGTTTCGGTGTATGCTTTACAAATGAGTATTTAAGTTAAATATTATCATTTTACCGTACTATCTGAAAATCTTGCACGACCGAAACAACTGGGAATGACAGCGATGACAGATGTATAGAAGTTAGGATTTTCTACTGAGAAATATTCATTTCTCACCCTATTGTATGTTCCGCGTCATTCTCAGACCATGGAGCACGCGGCGACCAGGGTCCTATTCACTGAGTTTCCTGAGCTTCACATCCACATCGACCCTTTTCTAGATTCTGTATATATATTGGGTAGATGCCAGTTTCGTTTATATTTCTTCTTCCAGAGGGACTTTGCTGTACCACTTATGCATCCCCTCTTTGATCCTGCTGTCCCCTACATAGCCATACCTCTTCACATGGCCCATCCATTTCCACCACCACCAGCAGCAGCACCAGCCGCACCAGCAGGTCCGATTCCCATGGTCCCTCCTGCTTCACCGCCACAGCCGATGTCATCGGCCTCGACCTCAGAGGAGGACCCGTCCGAGGCGGCTAGTTCTTCATCATCATCTGCTCCCAGTGCCGGGCACCCTCCAACTGATGCCGCCATGGCGAACGGTTTCCTTTTATCAGACTCTGTTTAGATAGCGTGCATGCTGTAGGGGGTTAGATGTACAAAATGACCTTCTTTTGACAGTTTGGGTCATGGTTGGATGGGTAGATATTAGGAATGTACATGAAATGTCCCATGGGGACCAGTTAGGGTGCTGTTCATAGATACTGGCCGTTTCATTTTGTATTAGCGGCCTCATTTTGACACCTTGTACTTTTTGACAAACTTTAAAATCAGATATCTATGTACATATCTATGACACCGTTTGCAGTTATTCTGTTCTTATTGTATTTTTATTTATGTTAAGTTATTTACAGTTTACCGATTGACTTATATTTATTCCGCAATTCCGTAGAAAAATTTTGTTATGAGATCAGGTAATCTTATGCGAGAAATTAATACTAATACAGAAAGAGAAATTAAATCAGTATTACACGTAATCTCTTATCAAGTAAATTATTATGACTTAAGCATAGTACTTTGTCTGGTAAGGTGTTACACAAGTCAACAATTGAAACATAATGCATTAAAAGTTACAATTAAAAGTCTAATTGCCCAATCCTTATTAATTCATGATTTAGAACATAAAATCAATGTGATCTAACCTAATTAACTAAGAGCATATAAGTATCACATCTTAATCACATGAAAATTAACCTTCACATCTTCTTTACATAATTAATGAGGAAAATCCTTTTCATTGAAAATGTGTTAAAGTGTAATTAAACCAATTGAATTAATTAGCATTTAGATAATTGTTACAATGGTAAAAATTTAAAAACTTCCCTTTAATTATTTTTGGAAAGTTTAGTCAAAGCAAGAGTCATATCCAACCATCCATTTGCCTTCTCATCATATACCATTAGATCAAGAGTCTATGTTAGTAGATTCCTTGAGTAAAGACAAAAGATCTACTCTCCTCCATCAAGATTGTGACACTTGGAGTAATCATATTCATCCAATGCCAATCTTAAGATAGGTCATGCTTTTAACCACTTAAAAACACTACATGGTCCTTATCCAAGTGCCAAGACTCAAAGGAAACAAAACTCCCTCTTTGCCCCAAGGTTTTTGCCATTCTCTTGCTTGTTGTAAGAAGCAAAATCACATCACTCTCTCCCGCCCTCATTTGCACCATTCAGCCTCTCCTCTCTCCCCCTCACTTCATTTTTCATTTCCTCTCTCAAAGACACAAAGCTCTCTCCTCTCTCCAAGACCCATTCCCACTCTCTTGTTCTTCCAATCTTCCTTGTTCTTCTTCCAATCTCCCTACTACTTCTCACCTCATTTCCATCACCACCCTCACCATCCCTTCAAGGACCACCATTTTTGGTCTTTGGAGAAACAAGATCACTCATACACAAGCCCCATTTTCAAGCTTTCAAGTAGGAAGGCTCTCTCCAACCTTCTCCACCTTCAAAATCCTTCAACAAAGCTCTCTTTGGTGGTGACTCTAACCTTTCTTTTTCATGTATTTTTCAAGCTCTAGAACTCCTAAGCTCCTCATAGCTAGGTGGTTTTAGGACTTGCTTCAAGGTCTCATGACCATATCTTGCTCTATGAGTTTTTCTTGTCTTGTTGAAAATGTTGTCTTGAAATGAGATTTATGTGGCATGATGGTTTTATGTATCTTGCTTTATTTTATTTTAAAATACTGATTTGGTGATGAAAACCTTGAATATGATGGTGAGATAAAACATAAAAATGGTGATTTGAAGTGGTATAGCAACATCTCCACAAGTTTGATATGTAAAACATAAAAATTAGTTAAGCTGAAATTCTGGCAGTCTGTAATGCATACTGTATAAATCATCCTACAAAACTCAAAATATAATGAAACTAATTTTCTGTGAAAGTAGACTCAAAGAGCTTTCCAAGCATATAAAATACATGAAATTTGGATTTAAAATGAGAGAGATATGATTTTTCAAAGTTGGCTATTCCCGGATGGATTTTTGTTTAGGCAGTCTGCACTAAAAACCTTATAACTGGAGCTACAAAAATTATTTTTGAGCAGGACGAAGTTTGTTAGAAAGATAAACATAGAGGAAAATCCCCATAAGTTTTGTCAGATTCCATGTGAGGAACTCCCAGTGGAGTTGACAAGCCACTGACCCAAGTTGAACTTTCAAGTCTGAACAGTCAAAATAAAATGTGTATAACTCAAGTTACAAAATGAATTTTTAAGTTGGGCTTGTTTTGTTTAAAAATAGACTCAGAGAAGTATATTCACACAAAATTTCGAAACAAAAGAGTAAAAGATGAAATTATAGTGAATTTTTAAAGTTACTACCCCACTGTAAAAGTAAAAACTGGTTGTGGTGAAAGTTAAAGAATAATGAGAAATAAGCTTTAAAACATTAAGGCCCTTACACTAAGCATTGGAAAACCCCTCATAACTCAACTTAAAAGTTTCAAAAAGGATAATGGATGAAATTGGCCCTACGCCTAATAAAAGAGTTTACACAAGAGACAATCTCAATTAAAAAGCTTGCACCAAATTTATTAAGCTAAGCTCATAAAATTTTGCTTGAGAATATGCCTATGTTTATGTGCAAGCATGATGCTATAATGATGATGAGTGATGATGATGATATGAATATGATATGTTGATGATATGATGCTTAATGATATGTGATATTGGATTTCTCTGTTTGGCAAAATTTTGGGAAGCTTCGGTCTAGCCGTTATGCTGCCGAAATTCTGCAAAAATTGTGGACTTAGAAATATTTTGCATCATAAGCTTTAATAAGAAGAGATTTAATTAAGTGTGTGACCCTTCAAAAGGGAAGGTGACCTAATTTAAGCTCCCCTCACCCACGACTCACATGAGGCATGGCATGACCCAGCTAGTGTAAGTACCGAAAAGTTATGATGGCGACGGCCACGGTATGAGCTCATTACCACTTATGTTTAGTGGGTGAAAAGAAAAGAAAAGGGACTTCGGTCCAAACCCTAGAAGTGGAAGAAGTTAAGAGAATCTTATAGTATGGACATGCATGTTTTATATAATTATACTTGTGCTTATGTATCTTATGTAAATGATTAAAGGGTACGCTAAAATTGAATCCACTTCGGATATTCATATTTTCGAAAATCTAAGAATTGGACCTTATGCATGCTTACTATTTTCATTAATAAAAACCGAAGTGGCTGGGACGATGACGATGGCACTATCGTGTCAGGTTCGAGTCCTACTGAGAAATCTTATTTCTCACTCCAGTTATTTTTCTGTCTTGTCTCCAGATACCGATGGCATACTCCGTGGAGTGGAGCATGGATTCTCCCCACCATGAGTGGGCCTACGACGAGGATGCCCAAACTATCATGGCGACGACCACCACGGTAGTCTATACCTACTTTCATCTTGGTTGTATACATGAGGTAGAGGAGCCCGATATCCTGCCAGCCCCACTTGACATTTCCTCTGCATACTTTGGACAGCCGTTGGGTCCTTAGGATTTTCCTCTTGAGGCCTTGCCGGATATCGAGATGGAGCCGATGTCTCCGGGCCTGCCAGTTGCCGAGCCCGTGCCACAGCCGGCGATTCCCGTGATCAATGTGAGCTCTACGGCCACTCTGAGGACCGCAGCCGCTTCTCTGCCACCCCTAAGTATCACCCCGCCACGTCTGAGGAGGATTCCTCTGAGGAGCGTTCGTCGGTAGCTAGCTATACTCCAGGTCATCATATTCGTCGCATAGAAGTGAACAACAAGCATCCTCGCATCATCCGTACTCATCACGTTCCCCGAGGCTGAGGAGCGAGGGGAACTAGGCACTCGAGAACTTTATTTTCATCCGATCGAGCATCGCAGAAGGGGCGAGGAAGCCACACGTGCCTACATGGGCTATTTTGATATTGCTCCTTATCTTATCTATTTCATTTTGTGGCGAACCTTGTCATATTTGTTTATGTTTGATATTTTGGGGCCATGGCATGACCATGAGTCTCCTTTTTATGTATTGTTGAATACTATAAGACTTTATATACGTATGGTTGTTCTAGTAAGATGAATGTATTCCATTTCTACTTATCCATTGCTCCTTTATTTTACGACTTGTATGTATGCGACACATTCATTTATCACTATCTTCTCGCTCCAGGTTTTACTTTCCAAAACATTGCAAAGCGACGATGTATTTCAAAAAAAAAAAAATTTACTGTATTTTCCGTGTAACTTAACTTATAAATGAAGTTTAGTTTTCTACGAGCATAAGTAACAACTAATAAAATGTCGTAATACGACTTAAGCATAGTATGGGTTTATTAGGGTGTTACATTATGGTATTAGAGCAGTTCATTCTGTTAAAGCCTGAGGTTGGACTGACTATGCTTCCAAGCATAACTCTACGTGCGCTATGTTAAGTCATGTTGTGGACCCTGTCTGTAAGATTGGATGTAGGACTTAGAATGCATGACCGTCGTGTGAGATTGCCTTTAGTTGCCACCATGCTTATGCTTGATATTGGGCTTGATCAACTCGATATTTTTGTTTTGGTGTGTTCAGGAACTAATGGCAACTCGCAGACGTACCGCCAATGATCCTAGCGACAACATGAATATCGCCGATTTCATGAGGACTTTTCAGCAAATGGCGAATGCCATGCAAGCTCAAGCTACGGCAGCCGAACACATGATGGATCAGCTAAATCGAAGGTCTGAAGAATCCGTTGGCGAAAATGGAGCAAGTACCGAGTATCAAAAGTTCTCGGAGTTTCGCAAGGCAAACCTGTCCAGTTTCAAAGGGGCTTTCAACCCTGAAGAAGCTGATGAATGGATTAAGGAGATTGAAAAGATCTACTCTATGCTGACTTGCTTGGAGACCCAGAAGGTAGCCTTTGCTACTCATATGCTGAAGGCGAATGCTGAATTCTGGTGGAAGGGAGCGAAGAGCTTGATGAAGAGCGAATAAAGAGAAATCACTTAGGACATGTTCAAGGCAGCTTTCTATGAGAAGTACTTCCCAATGTCTGTAAGGAATGCGAAGGAAATGGAATTCCTAAGGCTCTACCAAGGAGGTATGAGCATTGCTGAGTACACGGCGAAGTTTGAGGAGTTGTGTAAGTTCTCTACACTATATCAGCGGAACCCCGATGAGCACTGGAAGTGCATGAAATATGAAGGAGGTTTGAGGGCGGACATCCTGGCATCCGTGGCCCCGTTGGAGATTCAGAACTATGTGGCCCTTGTCAACAAGAGTCGCGTAGTAGAGGAATGCAATCATAAATTGGCAATCCAGAGGTCGAAGGCCCATAAGAGAAGGCAGACATCTCAAGGGCAACACTCGAAGCAGCCCCAGCAAAAGAAGCCCTACCATGGTGAAGGTTCTAAGGGTAAGCAACCACAGAGGCCCTCCACCAATCCTCCAAGACCTGCCAACTAGCCCCCGAAGCCTGCAACAAATCCTGCTTGCCCTAAGTGTGGGAAGCAACACAAAGGGGTTTGCTATGCCGAGCAAAATGTTTGCTTCAAATGTGGAATGCTCGGGCATTTCGCCAAGAACTGCACCAAGGACACGCCTGCCCCTAAACCGCAACGCCAAGGAAGGGTTTTCACCATGAACGCTGAAGAGACCACGGAGTCTGATGATCTCATTTGAGGTATGTGTGAAGTGAACGGTAACATCTTAACTATACTGTATGATTCTGGTGCTATGCATTCTTTTATTTCCCATGATTGCGTAAGTAGATTGGGACTGCCTGTTTCTGAAATGCCTTATATGTTGCTTGTTTATACTCCAACTGGGAAACTAGTTAGAACTTGTCTGTGTTGTTTGAAATGTCAAATTCATATTGATGGTAGAACCTACGAGTCCGATTTAATCTGCCTTCCTTTATCTGGTTTAGATCTAGTCTTAGGCATGGATTGGCTCTCTGCCAACCATGTTATGCTGGATTGTGCTACCAAGTCGATCGTATTCCCTTCTATACCTTCTAAACTTGTTAGTTTAAGTTTGAAACCCGTTGTGTTATACTATTGTAAGGCTGAGAATCAAGAATATGTTCTCCTATCGGCTAGTGAGGCTGAACTAGAGCAAGCTCTTGACGAGATTCCTGTGGCGAATAAGTATCCTGAAGTCCTTCCTAAGGATATCCCTGAGTTTCCCCCTGAGAGAGAGATAGAGTTTTCCATAGAATTAGTGCCAGGAACTGGACCAATATCTATTGCACCTTACTGAGTGTCCCCTTTGGAGTTGGAGGAGCTAAAAACCCAACTCGAGGAGTTGCTAGAAAAGAAGTTTGTGAGACCAAGTGCCTCACCTAGGGGAGCCGAAGAAGGATGGAAGCATGAGGCTGTGCGTAGATTATCGGCAGTTGAACAAAGTCACAGTGAAGAGCAAGTACCCCTTGCCAAGTATAGATGACTTGATGGATCAACTCAAAGGAGCAGAGGTGTTTTCAAAGATAGATCTGAGGTCGGGATACCATCAGATTAGAGTGAAGAAGGAAGATATTCCCAAGACGGCCTCTAGGACTAGGTATGGGCATTATGAGTTTAGAGTAATGTCGTTTGGATTGACCAATGCCCCGGCTGTGTTTATGGATTATATGAATAGGATCTTTAGGCCGTATCTGGATAAGTTTGTGGTGGTCTTTATAGATGACATCCTCATCTATTCAAAGATGAAGGAGGAACACGAAGAGCATCTTAGGATTGTGTTGGAAATCTTAAAGGATAAGAAGCTTTATGCGAAGTTGTCGAAGTGTGAGTTTTGGTTGGATAAAGTGAAGTTCTTGGGTCACGTCGTGTCTAAGGAAGGGATATCCGTGGACCCAAGTAAAGTGGAAGCCATGATGAACTGGGAAAGACCTATGACGGTGACGGAGATTCGGAGTTTTCTTGGCCTAGCCGGATACTACCGGAGGTTTATAAAGGGATTTTCTCAGATATCCCTACCCTTGACTAAACTCACTAGGAAGAATGCTATTTTTGTTTGGACTGCAGAGTGTGAGAAAAATTTTCAAGAGTGAAGGCAAAGTTGACTTCCACACCTGTACTAGTTCTGCCTGACCCTAAGGGAGCCTTTGAGGTTTACTGTGATGCCTCTGGAAGAGGTTTAGGTTGTGTTCTGATGCAAGATCGTAATGTGGTAGCTTATACCTCTAGGCAACTGAAACCTCATGAAGTAAATTACCTAACCCATGATCTGGAGTTAGCGGCCGTGGTGTTTGCCTTGAAGATATGGAGACACCATTTATATGGAGTTAGGTTTGAGGTATTCTCAGATCACAAGGGTCTGAAGTACTTATTTGATCAGAAGGAGCTTAATATGAGGCAGAGGAAGTGGATGGAATTCTTGAAGGATTATGATTTCGGTTTGAACTACCACCCTGGTAAAGCCAATGTGGTGGCGGATGCACTGAGCCGCAAGTCATTACATGTGTCGTGGATGATGGTCAAGGAAGCAGAATTGATTGACAGTTTTAGAGACCTGAACCTCGGAGTTGCCCTGACCCCTCATAGCATAAGGTTGAATCTGATCAAGGTAACAAATGAGTTCAAAGGACAAATTATGCAGGCTCAGGAAGAGGATGAAGAGTTCTTGAGAATAGTAGCCCAGGTTAAAAAGGGAAAGTTGAAAGGATTTACTCAAGGTGTTGATGGCATGTGGAGGTACCAAGGGAGGACATGTGTACCTGCTAAGGATGACCTAAGGAGGATGATTGTAGAAGAAGCTTACAAAGGTCATTTCACCATGCATCCTAGCATGATGAAGATGTACCAAGACCTCAAGAGGATGTTTTGGTGGCCGGGCATGAAACGGGATGTAGCAGATGTGGTGAATAAGTGCTTAGTTTGTCAAAAGGTGAAGATTGAGCACCAAAAGCCCTCGGGTATGCTGCAGCCATTGGAGATCCCTGAATGTAAATGGGATGGAATCTCTATGGATTTCGTGATGGGTTTACCCTGAACACAAGCTGGATTTGATGCCATATGGGTTGTTGTGGATAGATTGACAAAGTATGCCCACTTCTTACCTATAAGAGCGAATTATCCTTTGGATAAGCTAGCCGAGCTATACATCCTAGAGATTGTACGACTGCATGGTGTACCTGCAACCATTGTGTCTGATAGAGATCGAAGGTTTACCTCTAGGTTCTAGGGAGCCTTGCAAAAGGCATTCGGGACGAGTCTTTGTTTAAGTACAGCCTACCACCTCCAGACTGATGGACAATCGGAAAGAACCATACAAACCCTAGAGGATATGTTGAGAGCATGTGTCATGGACCGACCCGGAAGTTGGGACAAATGTAACATCTCCATATAACGTAATAGGGAATAATAAAAATAAATTTTTGTTATTCCCAACCTTGCCCCTGAACTTTTTAGAAAATGACATTTAGGTCCCTATATCAATAGAATTAGCAGAATAAGGTTTTAAACGAAGTAGAATTACGTAGCGAAAACGTAGAAATCTAAACCTCGGCCGATTGAGTCACGGAGGTATCTATATGTGAAATGACATGGGATGCCCCTAGACTTACCCATAATTACGAAAATGCCATTAGCCATGAAAAATAGAAAACAGAAGACCCTAAAATTTGCAAAACATTTAATGTACACTATTAATCGATTTACTCGATTTTATTGAGTTTGTAGAGTTAATTAAAAAGTTAATTAGAGGTTAACTAGAAGTTGATTAGAGGTTAAATTAGAGACATTAGGACTAAGATAGAAACTTATAAAAACCTCACAAAGTTCTTCAAAATTGTTTTACCGATTTAAAGGAAATCGGTAAGATTTCGGTGTTTTAAACTATCGGAACCGGATCAGTAGGAATTATGCCATGAGTGCCCTAGGATCAATGGCTAAGATTTAGCCAAATAAACCACCCAAGTGGCGCCTAGGGCAGCCCTTGATGGTGGAAGCAAAACCAAAATGAAGAGCTTGATGGAGTCCACCAATCACATGCCTTCACCTTCCAAATATCTCTACCTTTCCCTTCCTTCTCTTCTTATCATTTTCGGCCTCCCCACTAGCAGCCTCATTTCCTCACCCTTCTTCATCTTCTTCCACTTCCTCTCATCCCCAAGCTTAAGCCCCAACCATCAACTTCACTCCAAGATCAAGTTCCATCAAAATTTTACACCACCAAGATAGGAATTCCAACTTCTTTTCTTGTTTTCTTTGAATTGGGCTGATTGGGACTCCACTTTCTTCCCAATTTCTTGCAAGATTCTGATGCTATCTTGAGTGATGATGATGAATTAAGATTGGTTTAAGGTGCATATGTGAGTTCGAATTGAAGATTGGGTGGATTGATTAGAGAAAAATATGAATCCAAGAAGAGTTCAAGAAGCTGTTAGGATTTTCTCCTCGATGGTCCGTACGGTGGAGTGTACGGCTCCACCTACCGCCATTTAAATTGGATGAAACCATTTTTAAATGAAACTAGATATCTAGAGCTTTCCATACATATATCATATAAGGCCATTGGATTAGTATAGAATTAGTTATGAAGTTTTGAATTTAGACCTAGAAATCTGGGTTCTTACCCGGGCAGCATAAGTTGAGAAGGGTGTAACTCACCCTATACAACTCGAAATTGAGTGCAACTAAAGTTGTTTGAAAGTTAACATATAGGAGGACATTCCATAAAAATTTCAGAATTAAATTCATTGTCATTTGTTCCCAGCACATCAATGAAGTTGACTTAGGGTCAAACAAGCCTAGAACAGGGCAGCCCAGTAGGGTAATGTTTCGAGACTCATAACTCATAATCTACTTATGCAAATGACATGAAACTTAACTCATTTTAAAGCTTGTTGTGTTAGCTTCATTTTGATATAAAATTCGCATGATTTCATCTAGTTTTCGATTTTTAGTGAATTTTCTTCTATAGGAACCCAATTCTGTCTAAGAACAGGACATACTGAGATAAATTGTTTATATCTAGAGTTATACACATCAAAATGAGATGGGACTAAAAGGATTATAAACTAGACACATGAGGCTGTGACATATCCAAAAATTAGATTTAAATGAGTTGAATTAGATAACAATTGGGGCATGCCAAATTCGGGCAGAACAGGGAGGAACAAACTGAAACCTTATTGATGCTTGATTTGGAATTGTTGAATGATGCTATGAATGTATATATGTAATTGCTGGTCTATTCTGAAATTACAAGATGTACAAATGTACTGTTTGTCTGGCACTATTCACAAGGAAGCGGACTCGATCCGTTATGCTGTCAAATTTCTGGCAGAAGTTAGTAATAGTTCTCAATGTTGTTGTTCTCAATGTTGTTATGTGACATGTAGGAATACTAAGCAAGTATTAATTGAGAATAAGGTATGAAGCCGATGTATTTATGACTTTATGATAAAAGATATGATGATGAGTCCATATTTCAAAGGAACGTGACATGGTGATCACGCTCTGATAGGGTATGACACGGCGATTATACTCCGGAATGTGGCATAAGGATCCCACCCCTAAGGAATGTGACATGGTGATCACATCCCGAGGGAGTATGACATGGCGATCATACTCTGGGACGTGGTAGGATGAATATATTTTAAGGAGTATGACATGGTGATCACACCTCGATGGGGCATGACATGGTGATCATACTCTAGAATATAGCATGAAGATCCCATATTCCTAAGGAACGTGACATGGCGATCACACTCTGATGGGGTATGACATGGCGATCATACTCTGGAATGTGGTATGATGCTGCACTTGAGGACGGCGATACATAACGCTCAAGTGTAGGCAGATGCAAGCACCCTAGGGACGGCGATACGTAACGCCTAGGTGTGTTGGATGAAAGAAAAGTAAATTTTATGTATATGCATAAATCTAAGTATAAGTAAAGTTATGTGCAGATGCTATGTGTATTTTAATATGTTGCAATTATTATTCATGGTATCGTTCATGAATTGATTTTTATGGGTTCTCCCAAATGCCAAGTGTATGATTAAAATAAGCTTTGCTTCGGACAATATATTTTCGAACTATAAAATTAAATAGTTTGTAAAGCATATTCACCTTTTTCAGAATAAACCGAAGCAAACTGGAGATGACTACGATGATATTACGTATGATAATTAGAGAATCCTATTGAGAATTTATAATTCTCACTCCTATTTCCGTGTTATCTCTAGATAGTTCAAGAAGTTCTGAAGACGGCTAAAGTTGCTGTCAGATAAGGTCCGCTCAGGTAACAGTAACAACTCTAGGGTGCGGTACTATGACTTAAGCATAGTACTGTACTTGGGAGGGCATTATAACAAACACCTACCCCTCGTCGAGTTCACCTACAATAATAGTTTCCATGCTAGCATTGGGATGGCGCCTTATGAAGCATTGTATGGCAGAAACTGTAAATCTCCGCTTTGTTGGTATGAACCGGGCGAGCAAAGCCTCTTAGGACCTGATTTGGTCAGACAAACCACTGAACAAATTAAGAAGATAAGGGAAAGGATTCTCACTACACAGAGCCATCAAAAGAACTATGCAGATAAGAGGAGAAGCCAATCGAGTTCTAAGAGGAAGAACACGTATTCTTGAAAATCACTCCTACAACAAGTATTGGTAGAGCCCTTAGAGTCAAAAAGTTGAGTCCTCATTTTCTTGGCCCTTTTCAAATCTTGAAACGAATAGGAGCAGTTGCCTACCAAATAGCATTACCACCCCATTTGTCAAAGCTTCACAATGTTTTCCATATCTCCTAATTAAGAAAGTACAGCTCCGATCCCAATCATCTTCTTGAGCCAAAAAGTGTACAGTTAAGGGAAGACCTAACCTTCGACCTACCACCTATGAGAATCATAGATATGAAGGTCAAGCAGCTGAGGAACAAGTCTATGCCCTTGGTAAAAGTGGCATGGGGAAAGAGTAAGCCTGGAGGAGCACACGTGGGAGCTCGAGGCAGAGATGCAAAGAGATTATCCCCACCTGTTTTCAGGTAACGAATTTTGAAGGCAAAATTCTTTTCAAGGAGGGGAGAAATGTAACATCCCCATTTTCATCTAAGCTAATTAGCTCGGTGTCTTCGGCTAATTAGAGGGGTTAGCGATTAATTGAGAACTAATCGGCTAATCTCGAGAGCAAGGGCTTAGGAAATTAAAGGCAAGTCAACAATTGAAACATAATGCATTAAAAGTTACAATTAAAAGCCTAATTGCCCAATCCCTATTAATTCATGATTTAGAACATAAAATCAAGGTGATCTAACCTAATTAACTAAGAGCATATAAGTATCACATCTTAATCACATGAAAATTAACCCTCACATCTTCTTTACATAATTAATGAGAAAAATCCTTTTCATTGAAAATGTGTTAAAATGTAATTAAATCAATTGAATTAATTAGCATTTAGATAATTGTAACAATGGTAAAAATTTAAAAACTTCCCTTTAATTATTGTTTGAAAGTTTGGTCAAAGCAAGAGTCATATCCAACCATCCATTTGCCTTCTCATCATACACCATTAGATCAAAAGTTTATGTTAGTAGATTCCTTGAGTCAAGATAAAAGATCTACTCTCCTCTATCAAGATTGTGACACTTGGAGTAATCATATTCATCCAATGCCAATCCTAAGATAGGTCATACTTTTAATCACTTGAAAACACTACATGGTTCTTACCCCAGTGCTAAGACTCAGAAAATACAACTCCCTCTTTTGCCCCAAGGTTTTTGCCACTCTTTTGCTTATTGTAAGAAGCAAAATCACATCACTCTCTCCCCCCTCATTTGCACCATTTAGCCTCTCCTCTCTCCCCCTCACTTCATTTTTCATTTCCTCTTTCAAAGACACAAAGCTCTCTCCTCTCTCTAAGATCCATTCCCACTCTCTTGTTTTTCCAATCTTCCTTGTTCTTCTTCCAATCTCCCTACTACTTCTCACCTCATTTCCATCACTACCCTCACCATCCCTTCAAGGACCACCATTTTTGATCTTTGGAGAAACAAGATCACTCATACACAAGCCCCATTTTCAAGCTTTCAAGTAGGAAGGCTCTCTCCAACCTTCTCCACCTTCAAAATCCTTCAAGAAAGCTCTCTTTGGTGGTGACTCTAACCTTCCTTTTTCATGTATTTTTCAAGCTCTAGAACTCCTAAGCTCCTCATAGCTAGGTGGTTTTAGGACTTGCTTCAAGGTCTCATGACCATATCTTGCTCTATGAGTTTTTCTTGTCTTGTTGAAAATGTTGTCTTGAAATGAGATTTATGTGGCATGATGGTTTAATGTATCTTGCTTTATTTTGTTTTAAAATACTGATTTGGTGATGAAAACCTTGAATAAGATGGTGAGATGAAACATAAAAATGGTGATTTGAAGTGGTATAGCAACATCTCCACAAGTTTGATATGTAAAACATAAAAATTAGTTAAGCTGAAATTCTGGTAGTCTGTAATGCATACTATATAAATCGTCCTACAAAACTCAAAATCTAATGAAACTAATTGTCTGTGAAAGTAGACTCAAAGAGCTTTCCAAGCATATAAAATACATGAAATTTGGATTTAAAATGAGGGAGATATGATTTTTCAAAGTTGGCTGTTCCTGGATAGATTTTTGTTTGGGCAGTCTGCACTAAAAACCTTATAACTGGAGCTACAAAAATTATTTTTGAGTGGGACCAAGTTTTTTAGAAAGCTAAAACATAGAGGAGCATCCCCATAATAGTTTTGTCAGATTTCATGTGAGGAACTCCTAGTGGAGTTGACAAGCCACTGACCCGAGTTGAACTTTCAAGTTTAAACAGTTAGAATAAAATGTGCATAACCCAAGTTACAAAATGAATTTTTGAGTGGGGCTTATTTTGTTTAAAAATAGACTTATAGAAGTATATTCACACAAAAATTCAAAACAAAAGAGTAAAAAATGAAATTATTGTGAATTTTTAAAGTTATTGCCCCACTGTAAAAGTAAAAACTGGTTGTGGTGAAAGTTATAGAATAATGAGAAATAAGCTTTAAAACATTAAGGCCCTTACACTAAGCATTGGAAAAACCCTCATAAATCAACTTAGAAGTTTCAAAAAGGATAATGGATGAAATTGGCCCTACGCCAAATAAAAGAGTTTACACAAGAGACAATCTAAGTTAAAAAGCTTGCACCAAATTTATTAAGTTAAGCTCATAAAATTTTGCTTGAGAATATGCCTATGTTTATGTGCAAGCATGATGCTATAATGATGATGAGTGATGATGATGATATGAATATGATATGTGATGATATGATGCTTAATGATAAGTGATATTGGATTTCTCTGTTTGGCAAAATTTTGGGAAGCTTTGTCTAGCCGTTATGCTGCCAAAATTCTGCAAAAATTGTGGACTTAGAAATATTTTGCATCATAAGCTTTAATAAGAAGAGATTTAATTAAATGTGTGACCCTTCAAAAGGGAAGGTGATGTAATTTAAGCTCCCCTCACCCACGACTCACATGAGGCATGACATGACCCAGCTAGTGTGAGTATAGGGGATAGGGCTTCCATGAGGCATGGCATGACCCAGCTAAGTAAGTACTGAAAAGTTATGGTGGCGACAGCCACGGTATGACCTCATTACCACTTTTGTTTAGTGGGTGAAAAGATAAAGTCAAGTTAAGAAAAGAAAAGGGACTTCAGTCCAAACCCTAGAAGTGGAAAAAGTTAAGAGAATCTTATAGCATGGACATGCATGCTTTATGTAATTATACTTGTGTTTATGTATCTTATGTAAATGATTAGAGGGTACACTAAAATTGAATCCGCTTCGGATATTCATATTTTCGAAAATCTAAGAATTGGACCTTATGCATGCTCACTATTTTCATTAATAAAAACCGAAGTGGCTGGGACGATGACGATGGCACTATCGTGTCAGGTTTGAGTCCTACTGAGAAATCTTATTTCTCACTCCAGTTATTTTTCTGTCTCGTCTCTAGATACCGATAGCATACCCCATGGAGTGGAGCATGGATCCTCCCCACCATGAGTGGGCCTACGATGAGGATGCCCAAACTATCGTGGCGACGACCACCACGGTAGTCCATACCTACTTTCATCTTGGTCGTATACATGAGGTAAAAGAGCCCGACATCCCGCCAGCCCCAGTTGACATTTCCTCTGCATACCTTGGACAGCCGTTGGGTCCTTGGGATTTTCCTCCTGAGCCCTTGCCGGATATCGAGATGGAGCCGATGTCCCCGGGCCTGCCAGTAGCCAAGCCCATGCCACAGCCGGCGATTCCCATGATCGATGTGAGCTCTATGGCCACTCCAAGGATCGTAGCCGCTTCTTCGCCGCCCCCTGAGTATCACCCCACCACGTCTGAGGAGGATTCCTCCGAGGAGCGTTTGTCGGTAGCCAGCTATACTCCGGGTCGTCGTATTCTTCGCATAGAAGTGAACAGCAGGCACCCTCGCATCATCTGTACTCTTCACGTTTCCCGAGGCCGAGGAGCGAGGGGAACTAGGTACTCGGGGACTTGATTTTCATCCGATCGAGCATAGCAGAAGGGGCAAGGAAACCAGACGTGCCTACATGGGCCATTTTAATATTGCTCCTTTTCTTATGTATTTCATTTTGTGGCGAACCTTGTCATATTTGTTTATGTTTGATATTTTGGGGCCATGGCATGACGATGAGTCTCCTTTTTATGTATTGTTGAATATTATGAGACTTTATATATGTATAGTTGTTCTAGTAAGATGAATGTATTCCATTTCTACTTATCCATTGGTCCTTTATTTTACGACTTGTATGTATGCGACACATTCGTTTAAGCTATCTTCTCGCTCCAGGTTTTACTTTCCAAAACGTTGCAAAGCGACGACGTATTTCAAAAAAAAAATTTACCGTATTTTCCGCGTAAGTTAACTTATAAATGAAGTTTAGTTTTCTACGAGCATAAGTAACAACTAATAAAACGCCGTAATACGACTTAAGCATAGTATGGGTTTATTAGGGTGTTACAAATGTTCCTTATTGAATCCAAATGTTCCATTGACTTAATGTTGCATATACTTTATTCCTCACTGAGTTGTGTAACTCACTCCGTTGTTTTACTTTTATTTCATATTCAAGTATTGGCATGAGTCTTGCTCCTCCCGCTTCATAGGGCTCTAGCTGTGCTTTCTTTTGGTGAGCCCCACTAAATGAGATGGCCTTATTTTGGATTCGTTATAAAGCTAGGTACGGCTTATTTTATGTATTAGAGCTCCATATGCCACAGGTAGGATCCAAACTAGTTTATCTTATGCATGGGTTTAAGTTGTAAAGTTGTGAACATGTGATGACTATGAACCTATATATATATATGTGCCCCTATGAGAATATGTATAAACCTATTTACTATCACGGTATTGGTGGGGTGATGTTTATACAAGAATTAAATTTGGGGAATGTCCAATTTTTTAAGGAGACTCTGTCCATTTTTTCGTAAGATCCTTGTTGGGCTTGCTAGGGTTGGCAACGCCCCTATGTGCTGGTCATGGTGTGGGATTGGGTCATGACACTTGCTTTAACCCTTCAAGGGATCTTGGGAAAGAAATCCACTTGGTTGATTTTGGAAGAAGACCAACTGTGGAAGGGAGAACGATCTTAAGAATGAGGTCATTCCTTGGATGAAGGTTGACCTTGGAAAGGAGGCGAGCTTAGGAGTGAGGCAAATCTAGCTAATCTTGGGAGGTAGTCTAACTTGGTTGATCTTGAGAAGGATACCAAACCTAAGAGGAATAGTGAGCTTTGTGAGAGAAGTTGATCTTGCTAATCTTGGGAGATAGATCAATTTGGCTAATCTTAGGAGATAAATTAATCTAGTCAAGGGGACCAACTTGGCTGATCTTGGGAGGTAGATTGACCATAGGAAAAAGAATAAGTTTGGAAGGCTACGGGAAACTAATTTCAGCAATCTTCTGGTTTACCATTTGTTGTCAAGCAAGATGTTATTGACCTTGATGTAATGATGGATAATGCAGTAATGTGAGTCTTTGTGGAGATCAGGATAACCCCTTTACCATGCATGTAATTGTGCTAAATGTGCATTTTTAATGAAGTTATTCTCTTTTACAGAGTTCTGCATCAAAATGAAATTATTATTATAAAAGTTACAGCATTGTATTCCATGCTCATTGTTTCTATATCCGTATAGCCTTGTAATACATGAATGGAATTGCATAGCATTGAGCCTTTGTTTGGCTGAGGACATTTCAGGTTAAGGTTTAGGTTTGTAGTATTTTTGTGTAGCATGCTTTGGCCACAATGATGGTAAGGTTGGAGTAGCAATAGTGTGGAAATAATTTGTAGCAATAATTTTATTTGATTCCCATAGATGATGCCAAAATGATCCTTTTTGGTTCAAATAGAAAGTGGGACACTATGGTGGAGAATTGCTAGAGGGGACTACGAGTGCAACCTAGCAAATGAAAGCTAAGTGTGGAGTTCTTTGATAAGGGATGGTGTAAGTAGCGCGTAGGCTAAAAGTAAGCCTACCTAATGCTATTTCTTGCAAGGTATTTAAGTGGTTAAGGTCGATTAATTCCATTTGAAGGTTATGGCATTAGGGGATGGGATTGAATAAAGGATTTTTGGCTCTAATCTTGATGATGGCCTCTATCTCATATATGGATTGTAGGAGAATAAGCAGACATAATATGGACATACCTCAACTATAAATAGAAAACATGGAATTCAAGCTATAGTGTCCACAGCCCCTAGCCTTGAGCTCTAAGGAGTGAAGGCTTGGATTCATTTGAGGTAGAGGAGAAGGAATCCAAGCTATAGGATGGTTCAATTATTAATTTGTCTTGTTTGAGCAAATTATAGTTTGCTTTCGTATATTTATCTTATTCATTATTCCTTGCTCTTTCATATTCTCAATAAGGATAAAGACTTGAAGATTTTCTTTTAGGTTGTATCCATTCTAATTATAATTAGATAGTGAGGAGTACATCTTTTTTTCATGCAAACTTGACCTTATGGGTATTATCCAAGTGTGAATACCAAGTACGAGGGGGAGGAGTTTTGACTTATCAATTATATCAGATGAGGGATAGATGTGATCTTATAGAAAAGGGAACTAGATCAAATGGAGAAGGAAAAATGGTGAACTATAATGCAATTAGAACATAGATTTTGCAAAATATGTAGTTTCAAAAGACTAAAAAATGGATCTCTGTTGTTTTATCTTTACCATCTAACTTGGTTAATTGTTTTGGAAGAAAGTACGAGTTGTTTGAATTCTTAGTTGGTTTCTTATATATCACAATTTGGCTCATAACCACTCTTGTGCAAGGTAGGTTGATAAACACAAACTTAAATATTTAGACTATGCTTGGGGTTATGCAAAAAAAGTCATGAATTATTTTAGCTGATTCCTCAATTGAATTAGGCTTTCTCTGTGTAATACAAGAGTGTTAACACGTTACATTTGTCTTTTTATCTTATTAGCATGTTGTTGCTTTCATGATGCCTAAAGTGTCCAAGGTGTGGACAATGTATGTGCTGGGACATAAAGATTGCAAAGCAAGTGCAAACATCAACAAACATTATTGTTCACCAAACCAAATGATGTCCTATTTTGTTTGACATGCCTACTTTGATATTCTGATGAATGATGGGGCATTTGGCAAGTATACCAAGCCATACAAGAGATAAGAGTAATGAGTGAGTATTGTTTCCATATAAATTGAGAGGCTAAGTATTGGTTCCCTAATTCAAATTCTATCTAGGCACCCAATTCAAGTTCAAGAGATTTAAAGTTCAAATCTAAATAAAGATCACAAGAATATAACTAATAAAAAAGTAAAGAAAATCAAGAGCTTGGAATAGTCAAGATGGGAAGACGCTAGGTATTTGATTTCACTTAGTTGCTTCGATCAATATTAAAGATTCCAGCCTAACTAAGATCTATTTAATCAATTGATGGGGATATTTCCTTATTTAATTAATACCCATTCTTTTGTTATAGTAATTCTCTTTATCTCTTAAAACTCAAATTAACTCCTTAACTTGAATCGAAAGACTAAAGGAATTATCAATTTGTCAAATCTCTAGCCAAATCAAACACAATTATTAATCTCTATTCCTAGATAATTAACAATTATAGTTTGTACCACACAGTTTAAGTTATGCACAAGTTTCCCAATTTTCTACATAACTCACTAATCAATTCATGGGCGATCAAGCCATAAAAGCTTTAAAAGAATCTTAATACATCATCTTCCTATCTAAGTTACATTATCACCCAAGTAAAGAAATAATATAGCCATTAAACATGTTAATTACATCCAAATCTATAAGTAGAGAGTACATAATGACCATGAATCAAGACAAGAAAGTAGAGCTAAATAAAATCAAACACGTGAATTTTCTTTTTGATGTATCCAACAAACTGTAGCTCCCTTCTTGACATCTAGAGTGTGCAGAATTTTCATTCCCAAAGATCAAAAGATGGACTCAAGACTCTTCTTGATTCTTCAATAGCCCTATTTATCCCCCACGTATATTTTGGGCCTCATTATGCCTAATTGGCAAGATTACGCACCCCATAACATGGGCTTATGAGTTTCATAGGCCCAAGATAACACAAATCATCGTCCTCCTATGCAAAGACATGGGGTCATGCCATAGGTCATAGGGGATTGTTCTAACAACATATAAAATTATTGTTTTTTAGGGTTGTGTGGCCTTCTATAGTGACGTTTAGGTTTGGATATCTTCATGAAATTACAACTCCTTGTCTTAATTTTCCAATACCTTAAAAACCATCTGGATTGGACACCTCTAACTCAAGATATAAATGATTTACTGCAAGAAGGTTAGGATTGAGGACAACTGCAATTCTCATATTGTGTCTACTTTTTCTCCTAGAAGACTTGGAAATTTGGAAAAGTATTGAACAACAAAATTCTAGGGCTATTTCTCTAGTTTCCAAATCCTCTTAAATCACTAAATTTAGATATCTAGAGAAGAAGCTATGGAGATTTTTTTTTTTCATGACCTGCTCTGGTTTTGTGCATGCTGAGCACTAGAATGGCTTTAATTAGTTCCGTTAATTTACGGTTGTCAAGATGGTGTAAATTCGACATTAAATTCTCATAATTCCCCTAAAATCATCAATTAAACATAAATTTAAGGAGTGTACACAACTCCATCACAAAATTCTATCAAAACTATGTCAAAACTACCTTTAGATATGTATATTTTTCACACACATCAATATACTTTCAATTATATTTTGTATGTTATTTGATGAATCCTATATCAGTTATTTAGTTGAATGTGAATTTTAAGCATTTTATGAGACTTATGATAATTTTTTAATTTGAGCAGGAAAAATTATTATGTTTATCACGTTATTGTAAAATTAAAAAAATAAAAAATCATATATGTTATCACAAAATTGAGATAAAATATATGCAATAATTCTGCCACAATAGTTTTTTAAAAAATGAAAATTGAAACAATATTTTTTACATGACTTATTCTGTTAGAATTATGATAGAAATTATCTTTCTACTTCATCACAAAAATGCGACAAAATATATATAACAATTTTGTCACAATGTTTTAGAAAAATAAAAAAATTGTCGTGAATTCTGTCACAATTGTGACAAAAATTATTTTCATATATTTTTTCTCAAACTAAGACAAAAAAAAAAAAAATTCCACAACTCGATCACAAAATTGCAACGGAGAGTAAAATTTTCTCTCCACAAAATTGCAATGAACCAAATCGTAATTAATTTTGTTGTTGATGTGTCACAAATTAACATTGTGATAGAATTCTTCCATTATAAATTAGGTTTATTTTTTTAGTTGCTCACAAATGCTTTTTTGTGAATTGGGTTCCTTAATAATTGCAAAAAATCTTCTTGAGCTCAAACTTGTCTATTACTTAACTAAATTAAATTTTTAAAGTTACTATAGCGATAAGTACATTCGAGTTAAATTCGGTGAATGCATAGAAGAATAATAGCCACTCCCACATAACAAATCTATTTATAATCTCTCTAATATATCCTTCACTAACTTTCATAGTCAAACCAAGAAAAAATTCAACTTCACAATTTTTTATGAAATGCATTAGATTAAATTTTTATGCAACTAAAATTAATTAAATAAAATAGTTTAGATGCAACCTATTTTTATCATGATGGTAATAAAAATAACTTGAAGGATGAATTCTGTTATGTCCCGATTTAACCGTGTTTGTAATTAACACTAATGAGGATTAATTAACACTAAATTTATAAATAGAAAGAAGAATATAGAATAACTAAAGTGAAATGTAATATATTTAAAATTCTGTCGATAATAGAATCTTAACTGCACTGTGAAAAATTTTTAAAGTAGTTTCTTGAGACACAAGAAATTATTTTGATAGGAATTTAAAATACAAGAGAGTATGTTATCAGGTCACAAAAGCAAAATGAACGATGAAGAGTAAGACACATCACCTCCTTGCCAATTCAATGGCTAAGATTAAGCCGGATCGCTTGGGAAAATGATGGAGCAATTCGAACCTTTCCTTTATCTAAGTGACACAACACATTAATAACCACACACTTTCTCTCCTCTCCCCCTTTATGGTTGAACACACTCTCTCAAATTCCCTCCTCCATTTTTGTTTCCAAGCTCCTAAAACCTTGCCTTCTTCTTGTTCTTCTTGAATCCTACGTGAAACCTGAGCCCTATTACCATTATTCAGCCCAATAAGGAAGCAAAACGTTCTTCTTTTGGTTCAAAAGAAATCAGTCATATGCTGAGGGAAGATAGGCTGGTGGAATTTTGCTTGGTTTAAGAGAGTTTGGAGTTCAAAGGAGCAAATCTTGAAGAGTGTACTAACTTAGAAGTGAGGTGGGTGTCCTAGAACTTGTTATATGCTGATATGGCTTCGACGACAGCTAGGGTTTGTATTTTATTGCACCAAACATTTATTGGGCTGATGATGATGATAATATAACCTTATTTCAATGATTTATAGCTAGTGAAACTTAGAGTGGGAAGGCTAGCAAGTTAGGGAATCAAGGTAACCCAAAAATAGAATTTTGATCATGTGAGTAAACCTGGTTAGCAGTTAGTACATGGTGAATAACTCAAGTTAGAAAAGTCAAAATGAGGTGAGCTAATTTTAGATGAAACCTAACTTATAGGAGAGTATACCCACCAAATTTGAGGTCCATTAGACTTAAGATAAATAAGTTATGAATTTTTTAATTAGGTCATGGATTGGGAGGAACAAACCTGAGCAATATGTGTTCTAACGGGCATAAGTTTCCCTATAGACTAGTAAAGCATAATTCTTGTGAAATTTGAGGTTAAGATGACTTACTTTGAAATTTTGGTGAATTGTTCTTGTAACATCCTAATTTTTCTTGTGCTAAATTATTCCATTTTACCTCCACCACGAGTTCCGAGTTCCGAACTCACTAGTTTTTATGATTTCCGACTTCATCCTCGAATTTCACATGACATGGAATAATTTCCGATTTCCGAGTTTGTCTTCAATTTTTCAGCCCAATTTCCGATTTCCGACATTATCCCAGCATGTTCTTCATCTCCGACTTCATGTCCTTTACGACTTCCGAGTTGGTCTTCAAAATTCCGACTTCATGGCCTTTCCGATTTCCGACTTAATGTTCTAGCTTCGAGTTAACTGGAGTGGCTTCCGAGTTCCAATATTCGAGTTAGAGTATATTGGGTATAATTTCCGACATCCGATTTCAACTTTCGTAATTCCTCATTTTTCCGACTTCCGACTTGGCCTTCAAGTCCGAACAACATGAACATAATTCCACGATATCCGACTTCACGTCTCAAAGAAAATATATTCGAGTTCTGATCTCACCTTAATAGTGTACATGGTTTCCGACCTCAGAAGTTATAATTTAACAAAATGGTGCAAGTATCGAATTCCGAGTAAAATGTCACGAGGTCCCGCATTAGAGTGGAACTCAATTAGAATGGACTCGAGTTCGGATCTTTGAGTTGATTTCCAAATCATCCACGAGTTCCGATTTCATCTCAAGAAGTGCACGAGTTCCGACTTTAAAGGAGTACGAGTTCCGATGTCATCTTCAGAATCTAATAGAAACGAGTCCCACTGTTAGGGCGACGTGGAGAGCAATTTCGTCACAAAAAGAGGGGAAGGTTCGCTGAATTTCAGCCTTGTGTTTTAAGGCCAATCAGAACCCTCCAAGTTAACTACCACTCATGCCTACATAACACATTCTTCTCCCCTCATTCAGACCCATTTTTCCGCGCCCTCTCTTCTCTCTCACTTCAGCTCTCTTTTCTCTTCTCCACTTACCTAACTCCATCACTCCTTCAAGCTTAGCCAGGTCCTAATAATTCAAGCTTCAACACTTAACTCAAGATCACACTCCAAAGAGGTAGGATTCCAATTCTTGTCTTGATTTTCTGATTATGGGTAGCTGTTGGTGACTCTATTTACTCAATTTTTGAGGAGATAATTGAATGATTATGAGGTTGTTTCGCTGGTTTGTTGGCTATTGTTGGTGTTAAATTCGTTTAGGAGGTAAGAAAAGGGTGAAAGGATGGGGATGTGAGAAGCTGAAAACCTAGAATCCCTCGGCAGTCCGTATGGCGGAGCGTACGGCTCTGCCTATAGCCAATTGAATCTGATGAAAATATTTTTATATGAAACTAGACATCTAGGGCTTTCCATACATATATCATATAAGGTTATTGTATTAGTATTGAGAGAGATATGAATTTTTGAAGTTTGACCTAGGAATCAAGATATTCACCCGGGCAGTATGGGTTGATAAGGGTATAACTCACCCTATATAACTCTAAATTGAATGAAATTAATTTTGTTAGAAAGCTTACACATAGGGGAACATCCAATATGAAATTCCGAGTTTGTTATGGTCCCAATTGTTCCCAGTGATTCGAGGAAGTTGTCCTATGTCCAATCCAGACCAAAACAGAGTAGTTTAGGAAGGTCGACTTTCAGGACTTATAACTCGAGGTATACTTAAGGAAATGGAATGAAACTTGTGGTAAATGAAAGGTTGTCCTGTTAGCTTTGATATGGCACCAATTTCGTATGATTTAATTTTAGTTTCGATTTTTAGTGAATTTATACTTCCAGGAGTGTAATTCGGGCCAGTGACTGAATAGGCTGAGGCAAAATTTGAATATCTTGAGTTATATAAATTGAAATGATATGGGACTAAAAAGGTTTGAAAGTAGACATATAGAGCTATGATATATCCAAAATTCAGGTTTAAATGAGTTGAATAGAGATAAAGGTGGATTATACAAGATTCGGGCAGAACTGAATAGAATTGGCAGAATGGCCAAAGTGATAGTTTCACAAGAGTTGGTGGACATATAAGGTTTGAGTTGAGGATTGCCAGTTCTATATTGATGTATATATATATATATATATATGTTACATTGATTATATTGCTATGATTGAATTGTCTGTGACAACTGGCACTATTCATGGAGAGACAGGGATCCGTTATCTTTTGGATTTACTGGAAGTCTATGAAACTAGGAATGTTTACATGTAAGGATGAACTTGAATATGATACGAGTTATCAAGGATGAATTTTAGGCATGATATGAGTTATGAGAGCTTATGCTATGAGAGATTATACTTTGAATATATTACATTCACATGTTATGTTCATGTATGCCATGCATGCAAGCATAATTAGAATATGATATGAGAAATAAGACATGAGGCATATTCATGTATGCACAAAGCATCTATACGCATGATAAGATATGGAAAGGAAGATGATAAGAACTTTCAAGAGGGACGTACTAAGCTACCACGCCAAGCATGGCATAGACCCAGCTAGCGTGGGCTAGAGCAGTACTGTCTAAGACTTGGGCCAGTCCTCAACTAGATTAGTGGGAATAGACAGGTATGAGGGTCGGGGAAAGTAAATCTGTCACTCATGTATAGGTACGAGCTCGGACCTGAAAAGCAGGCTATTGCCCAGGGGTGAGAAAGGCCATTCACCTCCGGGGGACCAAGCATAGAAAAGTAAGATCAAGTTGTAAGCTAAGGAAAGATATGAATTAAGTTAAGTGCACTTGCATACAGTCAAGCATGAGCATCTATAAACGCATCTTTAGTTATCTCATTAAGTCATACTATTATTATTATGATTCTGGTTGAAGCATATCATACTAATCATATTTCTATGTCTTCAATATAATATGGTAAGTGATGGTTAAAATGTAACCCGCTTCGAGAAAGGTATTTTCAACTTAAAATTGAACTACTATTTGTTTATATATGCTAATATTTTCATAATAAACCGAAGCGGCTGGAATGTTTATGATGACATTATAAGATTTGTTTAAATTTACCTACTGAGGACCCTAGGTTCTCACTGCCTGCTTGTATGTTTTCTTTTCCATAAACATTCCAGTACCTAAGTTGGACATCCAGTGCAAGGCGAAATGCAGGGCCGCTCATTGAGCACGACTCAGGCGCTAGCCAGATCAGGAGACCGTCAAAGCTAGCTAATGATTAGTCGAAAGTAGACGCTGTTTACTCTATCGGTCACAATTTGCTTTTAAAGTGTAATTATTTTATTCTCTATGTATCAGAGATTAGTAATTAGTAATAAAGTGGACAATTAAAGGGCCATGTATTATATTTCCCTATTTTAAAGA
Organism: Pterocarpus macrocarpus; assembly: GCA_031439585.1. Classification (NCBI taxonomy): domain Eukaryota; kingdom Viridiplantae; phylum Streptophyta; class Magnoliopsida; order Fabales; family Fabaceae; genus Pterocarpus; species Pterocarpus macrocarpus. Next base: position 33,528,671 of record CM062515.1, read on the forward strand.
ATTTTTCAGCACCGTGACAACTTTTTTATGTAATTCCATGACTCGAGCATGGCTTATATGATAGAGGTGGTTACAGTTCTAGGCAGATTTGGTGTTTTATGTAGTTTTGTTTAATTTTTTCTATTAGAATGACTTATGATGTCTCTAAATTATTGGCTAAGTTATGTAGTTCTTTTCAGCATGGGAATCCTTGCTATTTAGGATTGTGATAATTATATGGCTTTAACTGAGCTATTGACTAAATAACTTACTGTTCCAAATTTTGGGGAGTCTCCTAGAATAGCTATTGTGCTGCAGGAATTCCGCCAAGTTTACTTCAAAAAGATAATTCTCATGAGGATTAGTAGGAGTGCAAGATGTTATTATGTTAGGTTATATGAGAATATAGTTACATGAAATGTATATAGTATGAATATAAGATTTCATAAGTTAATTAAGTGATGTGTCGAACATCCACCAAATAGCGAGCTAGGACGATACGATCACAAGTGATGTATCAAGCCTCCACCAAATAGTGGGCTAGGCTGACACAATCATGTATGATAAAATTTGTCTTCTGTGGATGACGATACATAATGCTCAGGCAGGCGTAAATTAATATTCTAAGGACGGTGGAGCATAATGCCTAGTCATGTGAAGAGGAATGCATCCTAAGGATGGAGACATGTAATACTTAGGCATGTCTAAGACTGCACTCTGAGGACAATGATACACAACACTCAAGAATAGATACATGTTTACACCATATGGACGGCGAGATGTAATGTCTACGTATGTTATCGTTAGCGAGTGTGAATCCAACGGGTAACTAGATCCCTTTACTTGAGTTAGAGAAAGATGCTTGGCCTAAGTTAAGACATGATAAGTTAATAGTAAATATTAATATCAAGAAAGTAAGGAAGAGTAAGAAAGAAAATAAGGTATTCAAGTTAAGGATGCACAATAAGAAAAGAGTATAGAGACATATTAGGAGAAATACTTCATTCAATCATTTCTAGTATTAAGTTCTATTCTAATTACATGTTGATGTAAATTATGTGAATGTTACGAGTCTTGGACTAAGTGCTTGAATAAAATAAGCCCACTTCGAAAGGATAGTTTTGAAACTTGGTAAAATGATTCTTTTTCTTATTATGGTATAATCACACTTTTCATAATAAACTAAAATAATTGGGACAACAACAATGACACTATATATGTTAGCTAGGACTACGTACTGAGAATTCACAATTCTCATCCTAATGTGTTCCCGTGTCATCTTCAGACAACTCAGAAGACCTTGATGGTGACCTTGCTATTAGAGTATGACCAAGATTAAAGCAGCTATTGAAGATTGCTATCAAACATATTTATTAGTACTAGAAGTTTTGTAATGTAACTTGTACCTATGATGTAAATTTCATGTATGTAAGAGAGTTTCTATTTCCTCTATTAGCTTGCTTACTTTTGCTTCATGTATGTAAGAGAGTTTCTATTTTCTCTATTAGCTTGCTTACTTTTGCTTAGAATTACGAAGTAGATATCACGCTATCTTCTCCAAAATACAGTAAATAATTAAGCAAAGTCTGCTAATATATTAGTAGCAACTCTTAAGTGTGATATTATGACTTAAGTATAATATTGTACTTAGGAGGGTGTTACAAATTCAATATATACTTCACATATTTTTTATACTTTTGTATTATGTAATATTAATTAAAAAGTATATGAGAAGAAAATTTGATAAATTTTTCTTAATATGTCAAATTTTGAATTCAAAAGAAATGAATTTACCATAAAATAAAAAATTAATTTATATGTAACTTATATTTATTATCATGATAATAAAAATAGTTTGGAGGTTGAAATTATTCCTTTCGTCACATACTTTTTTAAGATAAAAGATTTTTATACTTTATATTGGAATATACTTTTAAAAAATATATAAGAAGAAATTCAATAAATTTTTATTAACATATCAAATTTTGAATTCAAAAGAATTGTTTATAATAATCATAATAGATGAATTTATCATATTTCTTAAGGATTAAAAAAAAACTTAAAATCACTTTAAATTGATACTTTAGGCTTAAATTTATATTAAATAAGTAAATTTATAAATTCATAAATATTTAGTTATCTAAAAAAAATTTAAAAATAAGGATGATACTAAAAAAATTAAAAGACTTTTAAGAATTTAAATAAAATTAGGAGTTATAATAAAAATAATTTTAAACAATTAGTTTAATTAATTAATAAATAAATAAGAGTATTTTAGAGAAATTAAATAAAGTTTAGTTAAAAAGGAATGACAATAGACTCATAGAGTAACAATTTGGGGGCAACGACAAGCCTATTGGCAGATTTACAAAGAAACGGATAAAGTTCCCCCAAAAGTGGGGCCTATCCCATGGAATACAAAATCCTGTTGTAATTAGTATAACTCGTACTGGCCGCAAAATTAACAGATCAATTATAACTAAATATATTACATTCAAATAACACAATGGTGATAGGACCTTACCCATGAGTTAATGGAGCATATCTACGAATTATATACATACGACTATTCGAAATAATTACAAGGCAAACAAAATCAACCTTTACTGCCACACAGACAATTGTGTGGAGTCTACTAAAGGCCTTAGACCTATAACCAACTGAGAGATGTGAATCATTTGCCATACCCGAATCTAAAATAGGGAGCGAATAAGGAATAAGTCAAACTGACTCAGTGAGAGATGATATAACTATACCAAATCATGGAACATATATAAAATACAGCTATCAAACATAGTTATATTAAATACTTTAGTTGAACAAGCTGGAGATACATTTATCATGAAAATATCCTGAGGAAGATCTCAATCTCAAACTATTGATCATACTTTAATTCACAACAATCAAGAATCAGAGTTCACAACTTACATATAGAATCACAAGATGACTAGAATTCAAGAGGTGGCCCCCGAATGCCCTTTTGGTCTGTGGCACTTTGTTCTTAGCCTTACAGGACATGGTACTTTACCACTTGTGGCACTTTGTTCCTAGCCCTCCTAGAACCGAAGAGTTGACCCCCAGATAATTTATAATACGTGGATCATTGCTCCTAGGAGATCAAATGCCAACCGTCTTGGCCTTTCTAGGACCTAAGAGGTGGCTCCTTAGATAATTTATAATTTGTGGCACTTTGCTCTTAGAAGGTCAAGCGCTAATCCGATTAATCAATTCTCATTCCAATCCAAATATACAAATCAATCTCAAACAACAATTCAAGCCGCATGTCCCCTTATATAGCCATAACAATATAATTAATACAAAGTTTAGTTCGAAATAATAAATAGCAATGATCCATACAATCGATTTAAACCACCTAATGTGCAAGTTTCAAGCACAAATAAGAGTTTTTCTAACTTTTCAATATAAGCTTCAAGGATTAAACCAGATGACTCCTAAACACAATAAATCAAAGATTTTTCATGTCAAATAGCACCCAAAACCAAAAAGCGGCAATAAACTAGCCACCATATAAATGCTAATGGGCATAAAGTTGTCAAGTTAACGGATTGCTACAAGCAATTACTTTATTATAGAAAATTTAGTTCTTTAACCATAGCTTTAACCTTCAATCCTTTGAAGACTTATATAAAAGTACAACTAGATATCTAATAGAGTTATATACAAATATATAAAAGAAGGACTCTATATATAAGTTATCCATTCACCATACACTAAAAAATGTGACAAAGTAGTTTCTCAGAGTCCTAAAGGCAAAAAGTTGTTCCTGAGAAAGACTTAACCATATAGGCATGACCATTTATTATTTTAAGCATGTTAGTATCTTTTCAATGCCTTGATCTTGACATTATAAAACAAAGCATCGGTCTTGACCTAACATGTAACATGAAACTTGAATGTTGCAGACACTAACAACAAAACTAGGGCTACTATACAGATATTGTACGAATTAACACTAACAACATGTAACATGGAGCTTGACTACTTGTATATTGGTCATATGTACTCCAATAAGGATGTTGATAATATGGCGGATACCCTTGACTACTTTGAGATGATTCATTGTAACGTCCGCGATTTCCATCCTCCGACCTCTTCAGTAAAATGTTAAAATTTCTAATTTCCGACTTAATCTCCAAGTCTCATATTATATGGCTATGTTCTTCCAATTTTCGACCTTATGATTGAAATAATAGTATACGATTTCCGACCTTATGCTTGATTTAGAATGGACACGAGATCCGACATCCGAGTTGATCTCAAACAGAAATGGACGCGAGATCAAATCTCTGAATTGGTCTCTAAGTTCGACCCAAAATTTACACGAGTTACGATCTCCGAGTTTATTCCCAATAGCCTTTCATTTCTATTGATGTTCCCTAGTTTGCCTAGACTTCCGAGATTAAATTTGGAGTTCCGAGATTTTATAAGTTCCGATTTCCTGGTGCATAAGATTAATGATTTGATTCCCGATCTCTGGTATTATGCTTAGAATCGATTCAAGTTTACATAATGTTCCCGACATCTGGGTTTAAGTGTCTTAGTTTCACATTCTTGTACTTGACTTTCGATTTTAAGGTGATTGGGTGTGGTATGATTTCCAACATCAGACTTTGCTGTGAATAAACCAGACAATGTTTCCGAGTTCCGATTTCATCTCCAAGTTTCAAGTAAATGTGCACGAGTTCCGACTTTAAGTAGAGTACGAGTTCCGATGTCATTTTTAGATACAACGGAAGCGAGTTCCACTTTTTAGGCGACGTGGAGAGCAATTTTGTCACAAAAGAGAGAGACATGGCTGAACTTTACCCACAAAATTTCAACCAATCAAAACTCACAAAGCCAACTACCACCTCAAGCTTATATAACTCATTTCTTTCTCTCCTTCAGCCCCATTTTCTACGCTGCCTTCTCCCCTGTTCAGCTCTCTTTTTCTCTTCTTCACTCACCCAACTCCATCCAACTTTCAAGTTCAACCAAGTTCTATTTCCAAACTCAAGCCGAATCACATAACAAGAGGTAGAGGTTTAATTCTTGTCTTGATTTTCTGATCTTGGATGGTTGGTGGTGGTTTATTTTCTCAATTTTTGATGTATTGATTGAATGATTATGATGATATATGGCTGGTTTATTGGCTGTTTATGAGATTAAATTCGAATTGGAAGCAAGAAAGGATGAAATTAGGAAGAGCTGAGGGGCTAGAGAACCAAAAACCCTCAGCAGTCCATATAGCAGAGTGTACGGCTCCGTCTACAGCCAGTTAAATCCAATGAGACTATTTTTCTATGAAACTAGAAATTTAGGGCTTTCCATACATATATCATATAAGGCCATTGGATTAATATTGAGAGAGATATGAATTTTTGAAGTTTGACCTAGGAATTAAGATATTCACCTGGGCAGTGTGGGTTGAAAAGGGTGTAACTCACCCTACACAACTCCAAATTAAGTGAAACAAATTTTTTTAGAAAGCTTATACATAGGAGAACATTCTAAAAGAAATTCTGAGTTTGTTACTATCCCGGTTGTTCCCAGTGATTCAAAGAAGTTACCCTATGTCCAAACCGGGCCAAAACAAGGTAATTCAGGAAGGTCAAATTTCGGGGCTTATAACTCGAGCCCTACTAGGGCAAATGGAATGGAACTTTTTGCATACGAAAGATGTCCTGTTAGCTTTAATATGAGACCAATTTCATATGATTTGAGCTAGTTTCGATTTTTAGTAGATTTTTACTTTTGAGTGTGCAATTCTGGCCAGCCACAGGGCAGGCCGGGATAAAACCTAAATAACTTAAGTTATGCTTATCAAAATTAGATGGGACCAAAGAGGTTAGAAAATAGACACATAACAATTTAACATATCCAAAATTGAGTCTAGATGAGTTAAGTAGAGATTATGGCTTGATTTACAAAAATCGGGTTGAATGATTGAGCTGAGGCAGTACCTTTGTCCTAATATAACTAATGTTTCTATAAAGTTAATGTTGCATTATGAATGGAATGATATGATTTCTTTGATAAGTTGATATGCTGAGTATTGGCACTATTCATGAGGAAGCGAACACATTCCGTTATGTTGCCGAAATTTCGGTAAAGTATATGCATGAGTTATGATATATATGTAGATGCATGTGCATTTTCAATAAAGCTATGAAAGTCATGTTATGAGGAACCTAAAGATTATGTTATGATGAAAATTCCATGATACTTGGGCCAACCCTGGAATAAAGTTAAGGAGAATAGATCGGTGGGGAGGTCGGGGAAAGCAAACCCGGCATTCCTGTATAGGAACGAGCTCGATCCTGAAAAGCAGACTATTACCCAGGAGTCTAAAGTGGCCAAGAACTCTCAGGGGACCAAGTAATGAAAAAGTTTATGAAGGAAATTTTAAGAATAAGTTTTGCATAATTACATTAAATGCATGATTGCATCGAATAGTCATTACAAGTTATTTACAGTTTGTCTGTTAAATTCACTTATTGCCATATGTTCATTTATTCTGCTCATTATTCTGTGTATTATTGTTAGTAGTTTATTCTGTTTCTTACGTTGTCTTAAGTAAAACTGAACCTTTCTTTGGACCAGACATTTTCTTAAACTTATTGAATATGGATAGTTTAGTTTGATCCCACGTTTTTATAATTAAGTAAAAACCGAGGCAATTGAGAATGAACACGACGTCAGTTAAACACCATACGCGAACCCTACTGAGAATTTCTTCAAATTCTCACCTCGTTTTGTATTTCCGCCTCATTCTCAGACGTGGACGATGGACATGACGGCTACCCTCTTCATTGAGATTCCAGACTTGCAGCTCCACCATGACCCCACAGTGGGCTCACTGTATATAGCCGGCTCTTGCCATTTCCGTCTTTACCTTTTTAGTGATAGGAATTTTGCCGTCCTTTTACTCCATCTTGCTTTTGATCCTGCTGCCCCATACTTTGTGGTCCCACTGCACGTGGGTGGTACCAGACGTACAGCTCAGTTCTGAGAGTGACCCTTCTGAGGCCACCAGCTCATCACCTTCCTCCTCATCAGGACCCAGTGCAGACTACTCACCACCCGGGCCTGGCATGGCCAACGGCTACCTGACGGAGTAGGTCAGCAATAGATGACATTATATAGCGTGACCCTCTTTTGGCAGTACGCAGTTTTGGGTCATAAACTTAGTAGTAGATTTTGAAATGTCCTCTGAGGACCATATAGGATCATTTTGACTGACACGGACCTTATGTCTTTTTGGTACGCCGGCCCTACTTATGTATCCTATTTTGAAACTTGTACATAAACTGAAACAGTGGCTTCCTATATATATATATATATATGATGGCATATATGTTATTTGTTCTTATCTTTTCTGTTGTGATGTATTAAACTCTATCACGTTCATTACATACAGCGCTCCGTTTCTTCTGTTTAAAAAAAGAATGTGATACGAAAAAGGAAACGTAAGCAGAGTATTAACACGGTAACACAATCTACTTAATTTCATGCTATGACTTAAGCATAACATTAAATTAGTAGGGTGTTACATTTATCAATACCAAAGTCACTGAAACTTTGTTCAATATTAGAAGTTGAAGACTCTTCATTTGCAATATTTTGTTGTCTTCTTCCTCTTTTAGAATGTGATCCACCCCTTCTACTATCTCCAAGTGAACTATCAGAAGGCATATCTGGCTTAAAAGATGTCATATCAATCAGTAGGTTCCTATCATGCCTATTGTATAGCACCTCCTAATATGGATCATTTTGTTTTTGTTCATCACCATCATCCTCATCATCATTTTTTTCAACTTTTACATTATCACCACCATTACCACTGTTGTTACTTGGTGGACTTAAACCACCACTATTTTCATTTGAATCAACATCGTTATTACTAACTTCCATATTTTCATCATTATAATCGACTATAGGTAACTACTCAGCATTTTGTACTCCCTTTAACAATGGATTTTCTCTTTCTTCAATCCATGGTGACAATGGATCGTCATCTTGAAATATATAGTCAAGATTAATTAGAGTGAAATTAGGTTGAACCTCTTCTTGATTTTTTCTCATTTCAAGTCTCATTTTTAGCTTCATATTATAAAAGGTAAAGACAAGTTTTTGCAACTTTTTATACTTAAGTTTATTCCTTACCTTGGTACGGATATAGCTAAATATGCTCCAATTTCTCTCACAATTTGTGGCTAAAGTTGTTTGACTAAGAACTTTTATTGCCACACGTTGAAGTTGAGGAGCACATGAACCAAATATCAACCACCATTAAGCTATTTTAATTAATCAAGCAAAATAAATAAATTATTAGTTATGTAAAAAATAAAGTCAACACATAAATTGATTTTATCAAAATGCAAACAAAGACAAATAATATTTTACCTGGATTCATTTCATGCCAAGCTCTTTTAGCTTGTGGTGTGCCAAATGTCTTGCCTATTTCTCTAAAAAGCATTAACTATATAGCATAATATAATATATTAATATGTAAATATAATATTAAATTATCAATGTATTAAATTTTAATCTAAACGTTTATTTCTAACCTAATTCAACGATTTAATTTGATCATCTAAATTTCTTTCTAATTTAATGATCACATTTCTTGTTCCATCAAATGTTTCTTTATAAACATCAGTCCCATGTTCAATTCCATATTGAAATTGCAGGTTAAGAAAATATCCTAAAAAGAAAGTTAATTATAGAAAGTGCGCAAAGCTTTTAGAAATAATATAAATTAATAATTAAACTGATGTACCTGTAGAATGAAGATCACAATGCATGAATCTCTAGCGTTCATCTATTATGTCATTGTATTTGGAATGATAACGAGAATTTTGTTCAATAGATTGCTTGGCTTGATCAATGGCTTCATATATAAAACCCATTGTTGGCTTTTCATCACTATCAGCCAAACTCAAAACTTTTATTATAGGCTCAAATACTTTTAGTATATCATTAGCCTTGGTCCATAATTCACTATTTACAACAATGTTTTGTGCTTCACATGCTAGTCCATTCTTCTCTATCCCAAATGTGGCCTTTTTGCCATTAATCTTTGCTTTCAGTGCTTTTTCATTATCTATAACCACTTGAACCACATATTGATAAGCAATATTTTGATACATTGATTAACCCTCATATTTAGTTTATTGAACCTCTTTTGTGCTTAATTGAATAATATTAGACACATTTTATAAGTTTGGACTGTAATTGAGCTTAATTGTATTTTTCAGCATTATTACAAATTTATACTATTTTTGTATTATGGCTGTATCTTGAGTTGTAGATATCTAAAAATTACAAATTTTATATTGTAGGAAATCTGAGAGAAAGATCTACAACATTGATGAAGAAGTCAACAACAAATTCAGATGTCTAATGGGTCTAATTGGGCCATGAAGTCAGAATAGGGCTGTTATGCTAGAACCGAAGCAGTGTGCACTAATTAGGTCATAACTTGAGTTGTAGACATTGGATTGAGGCAAAACTAGTGTCATTTGAAAGCTAAGACATAAAGTTTCAATTCATATGAAGACTACTCTCCAAAATAATGACATCTTTATGGATTTATTGGCTGTTAAAATGGACTGACGCAAATACACATACAACCTGAACATGCTATAAAGATTGGGCCATAACTCTCTCATTTTAAGTCCAAATTAAGCAAATTGGGTGTCCACTTAAAGCTAAGAGGCAGAGGATTAAGTTGGGCTCAAGGGTATTTTTGAATTTTGACATTTGAGGTCTGATAAGAAGAGAGAAAAGAGAGACGCGAAAGAGGACTCATCTCTCCAACATTTTTCATTTTTTCTTTCTTCTCTTCTCCTCTCCTCTTCTTTTCTTTTTCTTTTCCTTTCATTTTGTAAGATACTTGTTTGGGTTCTATTTTGTAACCTTCATTGCTATGGAGGAGTAGGATTTCAAGCTAGTTCAAGGAGACTCCAAGGGTATTATGGTTGTAATCTTGAAACTCTATCCTTGAATTTCAATCATGTTTGTTTTCTTGATTCTTTGCCCTCTTTTATTTGTAAATTTGCATTGAATGGTATTGATATGTGAGTTTATGAATGAGGAATTAGTTGGGTGATTGCTAATTGGTCAATTGGTATGAACTTGATTAGTTAAAGAATTAGGAATTGGGTTTGGGTTCAAACCTAGGCTAATACAATTGGGGCTAGAAATCAACATAGGTTAATTAGAGTTGAGGTCTCAATTATCTAATCAATTATGTGTTGGTTGAATTCCTAGAGTTCTCTACATAGAATTGTGGGATTGTTAGTAGAGGTCTCTCTAATAGCTCAAATTAGTCGCACTCCATGTGTTTGATATATTGTGCGTTAATGATTGATTCACTTTATGCCTAAGGAACTCTTTGAACTAGTGTTTTTATTTTCATCTAATTTTCTTTTATAGCTTATTGACTGCATGTTTGCACATACCCCCTTGTTACTTAACTAGATAGCAAGAACATCCTTGTGAGACGACCTTGGTTGCACTATACTTCAAATTTAATGTAATTAAGTATTTTAAAATTGTAATTTGGAGCAGGCTGTGACACTTGTTGCCACATATTCTTCTCCTACTTCCTCTACAACTTTATCCAACAATCGGAAGTAATAATCTGTATTTCTCGTATTAGCACTCAAAGCATTAATAGAGTTTAAGAAAATTGTCCCCTTGCTGCAGTACACCAAAAAATTCATAATATGTGTGTGGTTTATACTACCTGTCCAACCATCACACATTATTGTGACTCCTTTCTCCTTCTATACACTTTTCAACTTGTTTATCCATTCCTGCATGTTTTGAAATTCATTTTCTAAATATACATATGAAATTTCATAAGGAGTTAGGCACTTAACTCCTCGGCCTACTCCAGTAGCAGCAATAATCAAATTATGCAACCAAGGAGAGTTAGATAAATTCATAAGCAAACACTCATAAATTATAAATTTGCTTACAGCTTCTCTGAGCTTCTTCCTTAGCATTTTCATAATGCCAGTACTAACTTTTGGTTGCTTTGTGCTTTTGCTTCTCACAAGATTAACATTAGTACACATCAAAGTAAAAGGGACATCTTGTGACATTGTTGCTCCACTAGCACTTGCATTTGAGCGACTACCAGGCTCATATATATTGTGAAGTCCTCCTATTTGTTGTCTAAATCTTTGTCTATCTTGCACTCACGATGTGATCTTATACTTTCTCCTATGGCTAGCCTTATTTGCTCATTAATATGGTCTTCACTTTCATCTTCATCATCTCCTCTTAATCATGCTTCAAATTCTTCTTTTCTTTTTTTGGAGTCATTTTTTTTTCTTTTGCTTTTGCATCCATGAGGAGCTTCATCATACTTTGTTGAACCAATGTGGTAACTCTAGCACATCCTGCCACTTGGCCTTTAACATGTGCTATGTGCTGCTTCAACCTGGTAATACCACCCATTTTGACTTTGTCACAAAGTTGACATCTGATATTATTTCAATTTCTAGCCACAAGTTCTCCAAAATGCCATCCAATATCATCACTTGGAGCACCATCCAACCTTCCTATTGGAAACTCTTCTCTTGATGGCATTTTAAAATTTTATAACTCCTACTTACAGAAATAAATCCTAATAATTAAATTTAACATATGATTTTGATCTAATATACTAATTAATTGAACATAACTAACTAAACTAAATAAAATACATTAAAAAAAACCACCCAAAATGACAAAAAAAATGTCAAATGATAAAAAAAAAAAAAAAACCCACCCCAAAAGCCAACGTCCCCTATTTCAAAAAGAAAGTAAAAAAAGAAGGGACCAGCGGTCCCAAAAAGAACCCCACCCCCCAGAAATCTAGCTAAAGTCCTTCCCCCATTTAAAAAAAAAAAAAAACCCAAAAAAAGGGGACCAGCGTCCCCAACCACCCCACTTTCTTGTTTCTTCTACACTCTTGTAAAACTTTCCCTCAACCCCACACAACAACAAATCACATGTAACATCATCCAATCATATACGCCATGTTCGAGTCATGGAGCTATAACTAGAGATTGTTACTGCTACGGTAAAAGAAATTTTTTTTTAAGATATTATACTTATGGCCCTGAAATTTCATATTTCATTACTGAAAAAGGGTTATAATCACAAATCTTTGATGTATGTAAATAAAGTAATTACACTTTAATAAAAAACTCAAAGTAAAGTTACATATAGACCATGTGTCGGTATGCAATCTTCTCTTGGTAGTTGTCAGTTGCCCACTTTAGGCCTCTGAACTAGGCATCAAGTCTAGGTAGTGAGAACCTAAAGTTCTCAGTAGGCATACTCAATCTACTAGTTATACAGGGTGTCATCATAAACATTCCAGCTGCTTCAGTTTCTTATAAAAATATGAGTATATTTACATAAGCACTGGTTCAATTTTAAGTTTGAAAACATATTTCTCGAAGCGAATTATATTTTAACACTCACTTGGCATAGTCATGGCAAGCATAATAACAATAACAATATAACAATTCAAACATCATCATAATAGTATTTATAGCTTAATGAGATATTTGAATATGCATATGCTAATGCACCTTCGTGACTTATGCAAGTGCACTTGACTTTCTCATTTCTTTCTTTAACTTGTCTCTTGCTTTTCTGTGCTTGGTCTCTTGGAGGTGAATGGCCTCTTCTCACCTTTGGGTAATAGTTTGCTTCTCAGGTCCGAGTTCATACCTATACATGAGTGACGGGTTTACTTTCCCCAATCCTCACGTTGGTCTATTCTTCTTAAATTTGTTCAAGGGTTAGCCCAAGTCTTAGACAGTACCATCGGCTTGGTACGTCTCTTTGCAAGTTCTTATCATCTTTCTTCTTTCTTGGACATGATCATACATGCACATGCTATATGCACTTACGCATATGCCTCATACTCTACTTTCAACATTATTGCATGCATGATTTTCATGAACATGAAACATAAATATTTAGCATATTCACATACTTCTGTCAAAAATCCGGCAGCATAACAGTTAGACTTATAAGCATCCCATAATACAGACAGTTAGCAAGTCATATCTGTAACATCCCCATGTTCTTAAACAAAGCGTAATGGAAACTTTGAATTATTTCCCTTAGATAGCGTGAGAATTTCTCAAGCAGCGTTATGCCATGATGATCCTCACACTCAGAATTATAGGGTAGTGTAACATTTGTCATTGAAAATATGGCACTGCCATATGTTAAAAATTAGGAAGTGATAAAAGTGCCCCTGTAAACTTTTGTTATTTGTAGTGATACTCAGAATTTTTAGAAATTATATTTTGACCCCAAATATTTATTCCCACAATAACCCCAGAACTTTTCGTGGAATGACCTTTATGTCTCCATATCTGTAGAATTAATAGAATGGGATTTTAAATAGAGCAAAATCACGTGGTGAAACAGTAGAAGTTTAAATCTCTGCCGATTAGGCCACGGAGGCAATCGAGTGTGAAATGACATGGGGTGTCCCTGGACTTGCTCAAAATTTCAAAAATGCCATTAGTTGCGGAAAACATAAAATAGAAAGACTCTAAATTTGCAGAACATTTAATTTACGCTGTTAATCAATTTATTCAATTTTGCTAACTAAGCAAGATTAATTAGAAATTAATTAAAGGCTGATTAGAAGTTAATTAGGTGTTACATAAAGAGATTAGACTTAAAAACAAATAGAATGGAGATGTAGAAAATCTAACAAAGTTGTTTAGAAATGTTTTGCTAATTTGAAGGAAATTGATAAAGATTCGGTAATTTACACTGTAATGACCAAATTAGTAGAATTTTATATTCAAAACCTTAAGATGGGTGGCTAAAAATTTAGCCACCTCCACCATTATAAATGGCGCCACATTGCAGCCCAAGATGAGGGGTTACTTGGCCAATTCTCCACCACCAAAACTTACCAATCAAGCCACACCAACTTAATTACTAAGCTATCATTTCTCCCCTTTTTCTCTTTAGAAATATCACCCTTCTCTCTCTCATTTCTGCAGCCTTATCATCTCATTCTTCCTTTTCTTTCTTTCACCTCCATAACCAAGAGCTTCAAGCTCAAGATTGGAGGTCTTCTTGGCTTCAAATCTACTAATTCCTTTTATGAAAATTGATTCTCACCTCCTTCTCTACAAAACCCCTCTAACAATTTCATGATTAAACATCAAGTGGAGGCTCCCCACACTCATGTGAGCTGCTGCCATGGTGGAGGAAGAAGGCTAGGAGTTGGTTCTTGGCCTCCTTGCTTCCATAGTTTCAAGGATTTCAAGGTAGATAGCTCAAATCCTTAGTTATTTGTTGTGTTGTGTGACTATATGGCTATTGTGTGCTCCTTATGCTATGCTGGTCCATGCTTGTATGCTTGTGTTATGATGTTTTTCTTGTGAATTGAAATGAAGAAATTTAGTTTAAGTTGAGGAATTTATCAAAAACTCAAAAAGGAGCTAAACAGAATCTATTTTTGTGAGAAAACCCTATGGCGTCAGTACTGGCAGAGTGTACGGCTCCGCCTACAACCGTAGAAAGTGAATGAAACTAATTTTATGTGAAACTATACAATAGGGCTTTCCAACCATATAAATTATAAGGTCATTGGATTAGTATTGAGAGAGATATGGATTTTTGAAGTTTACCCTAGGATTCTGACCCTAATTCTGAGTAGACTAGATTTCGAGGGGCATATCTTGCCCCATACTCCTTCAAATTGAGTGCAACTAAATTCGGTACCAAGTGCTCCTAGTAGTTCAACAAATTCGCCCTAAGTACAACCCGGGCTAGAACAAGGTAGTCCATATTAGTCAACTTCAAGAGCTCATAACTTGAGCTCTGCGCAAATGAGATGAAACTTATTCGAAATAAAAATTTGTTCTGTTAGCTTTAATATAATATAAGTTTTGTATGATTCTGACCGCGTTTCTATTTTTAGTGAATTTTTACTTTTGAGTGTACAAATCTGGCTAACTGCAAGGTAGGCCGAGGTAAATCTCCAACAACTTGAGTTATACTTATCAAAACTAAATGGGACCAAAGAGGTTAAACACTAGACACATAATACTTTAACATATCAAAAATTCAGAATTTAATACATTAATTAGAAATTATGGCAGAATTTACAAAAATCATGTAGAATAGAGGGCATAAAATAGAATAAGAAACCTTAAGAATTGGCAACACTCTTGAACTCTAATTCATAGGCTTAGCTAGTTTCCTTGATCAAAGCCTTTATCAAACTATTGATGTGAGGATATATGCCTATGAGATTTTTGTTAACTGAGTTGGCTGGCACTATTCACAGGAAAGCGAACTCGATCCATTATGCTACTGAATTTTCGGCAGAAGTTTATGAAGTTATGAGAACTTATGCTTTGGGTATGTTTACATTTACATGTCATGTTCATGTACATCATGTATGCAAGTATAATTAGAATATGATATGAGAAGTAAGGTGTGAGACATATCCATGAATGTGCAAAGCATCCGCATACATGATAAGATATGGAAAGGAAAAGATAATAAGAACTTGCAAGAGGGGCGTACTACGCTACCACATGAGGCATGGCATAGACCCAGCTAGTGTGGGCCAGAGCGGTACTATCTAACACTTGGGCCAGCCCTCAACCAGATTTAAGGGGAATAGACCGGTGTGAGGGTCGAGGAAAGTAAACCCGTCACTCATATATAGATACGAGCTCGAACCTGAAAAGCAGACTATTACCGAGGGGTAAGAGAGGCCATTCACCTCCGGGGGACCAAGTATAGAAGAGCAAGATTAAGTTGCAAGTTAAAGAAAGGAATGAATTAAGTCAAGTGCACTTACATGCAGTCAAGTACAAGCACCTACATGTGCATCTCTAATTATCTCATTATGTCATAATGTTATTATGATTCTTATTGAAGTATACTACACTATTCGTGTTTCTATATCTATTATATAATATGCCAAGTGGTTGTTAAAATATAACCCGCTTCGAGAAATATGTTTCAACTTAAAATTGAACCACTGTTTGCATATATGTGCTCATATTTTCATAAGAAACTGAAGTGGCTGAAATATTTATGATGACAGTGTAAGAGTAATGTTTCGAGTTTATCTACTGAGAACCTTAGGTTCTCACTGCCTGCTTGTATGTTTTTCTTTTTCGTAAACATTCCAACACCTAAGTTGGAAATCAAGTGCGAGGTGGAGTACTGGGACATTCACTGAGCAAGATTCGAGCGCAAACCAGACCAAAAGACTATTAAAGCTAGCTAACGACTAGTCGGAAGCAAGTTCTATGTATTATATTAGTCACAATTTCTTTTAAATTGTAATTATTTTATTCTCTATGTATCAGAGATGATGAAATTTATGAACTATTATTCAGTAATAAAGTGTGCAGTTAAAGGGTCATGTATTATATTTTTCACATTTTAATGATTTCTTAATATAGTGACAACCTTTTAATATAACTCCATGACTCGAGCATGGCTTATATGATAGAGGTTGTTACAATATCCATTATGATCATCATAGATGATACATCAATATAACATTATATTGATGTGAAATTGTATCAATCTTATGCCTTTGAATCTTTCATGGCTTATGGGACCTTTAAACCAAGATATTCCTTAAGTTATCCTACTTTCTTTAAATCTTGTTCTTATAAACTCCACTAAAAGTCCAATTTAATTCGTTTTAACCTGGAAATTGAATATGTTGTAGCCTTGTTTGTCTACTTTTAAACCTCTTTTGTTGCACTAAATTTTGGTGTGTATAAATTGAGTTATTATGTTTTTGCTCAATACTACCCTATTGCAAGATAGACTTGCATACTTAACTTTTAAAATTCACTAAAAATGTAATACCCTAATATAGGTTACAGCTATTTTTCTGTACTTTATCCTAATTCTAAGTCTGAACCTATGCCTCCTTGGAGGGCTATAGGATTAAGACACTTTTATAAGATCAAAAATCTCGGTAATAGTTCCTTGGACATCCATGAGTTAAAAGGTGATTTTTAACGAATTTTAGAGAATAGGTAACCCCTCCGTTTTCAAGCTAAGAGTTTATAAAAACGTAAGTTTTCAAAGAATTGTACTAAAACCCAAAAATTAGATTTTGATTCTTAAGGATTTTGAATTATTTGATATTTTTATTGAATCCAAATGGGGGGTATTTCCTTATTTATATTTGTGATTTAAAGTTAATAGAAAATAAAATTAAAGAGGACATTAACTTGATAGGGACTCGAGGATGAGAAAACCAAGTTTTTGAGCCTTGTAATCGATTACCTTGAGGCAGGAATCATTTACTAGCTCTCTGTTTGCCTACAAGCAAAAATTTCTCTGGCTGTAATCGATTACTCGAAGTGGTAATCGATTACCACGGGTCTATATATAGCTAAGATACGTCCTTCCCCCTCATTTTCATGTTCTCTCTCAAACCCCAAAAACTCTCTCTCCTCTTTCTAAAACACTCTCCTTCATCAACCTTTCCTTCCATTTCACATTTTCCATATTAAAATCAGTCCAACAACAAAACATACACTCCCTTTAACACTAAATCTTCATCAAATCATTCTCTCTCTTTTTTTTTTTTTTCAAACTCCACCTTGTTAAGTTTGAGCTTGGAGGAAGAGAAGAAACAAGGAAACCTCACTATCATCTTCATCCTCATTCTTTTTTTAATGGTAATCTTTAATGCTTTTCTTTCCTTTCCTAAGAAATTCTTATAAACTCTAAGTTAGTAAAATTAGGGATTTGTGGTTTAAGGGTAATTAGCATTAACCCCTTGAATTAATGACTAATAATTGATTGAATTATCGTCTTGTGATGGTAGATTGTCCCGAGGATTGCATTCTTAGCTTCGTAACTCCAGAGGATTAAAACCTTCTACTTAGCAGGTGTACTGTGAGCAGATAGAACATTCACAATTTGTTTTCTCTTTCAATTATTTTGAGATTCTGAATTTCAGTTAATATTGGATGTTTAAGCATTTTCATTAATAGTATTGTTTTCAAAAATCTTACACGAGTCAATGACTTGTATGATGAGAATTTAT
This sequence comes from Pterocarpus macrocarpus, assembly GCA_031439585.1. Taxonomy (NCBI): domain Eukaryota; kingdom Viridiplantae; phylum Streptophyta; class Magnoliopsida; order Fabales; family Fabaceae; genus Pterocarpus; species Pterocarpus macrocarpus. Next base: position 33,546,732 of record CM062515.1, read on the forward strand.
GTAAATGTTTTGAAACTGTTATGATGTTTCAAATTGATATCATGAACTCTGACAATCAGAGATTATAGATGTTGGTACAGTAAATTTTGGAGTTGATTTTCCGTAAAATTGTTTTAAATTTGACATTATTGCCAGGACTGAAAAGATTGGAATTGGTATTTTAGATTCTGAAATTAAGATGCATGATAGTTAAGGAAAAGATTTAGGAATGTCTATGACAGGATCAACCTGCTAACGACAGTAGACGTTAGCCCTAGTGCACCTTGGATTATCATTTTACACAGCCACACACATGTCGCGCGTGACGGATTTACATAGCCACTCTAAGAGTGATGTGTGATGGATTACAGGATTCACACAAAGGAGTGGTCACCTAAATGTGAATCCTGACATATTATCCTGTATTAGATAGTTCGTATGAATTTTTAAGAAGTTAAATTTTAGTTTCTGTTGAGAATTATTTAATATTTTTGCACATTGACTCATGTGGATTAAGGGTATCCTGTCTCTCACTGAGTTGTATGACTCACCTGGTTATCTTTCTTTCTTTTTAGATACAGGTGTGGACTTGGTAGTTGATCCACCCGCCTCTCAGCCGTAATCCTTTTCTTCTTGGGTGAGCCATCTTGGATAAGGGCATCATAAAATCCTTAGTTTATTAATGTACTCTTAGAATGATGTAGCTCCATGGAACCACAGGTAGGGTCCGATCCTTGCTAGATTATGATGATGTTTGTGCTGTGATCATATTTATTGAAATGGTTGGATTTGTAAATAGATGGAATTTTGTATTTGGATTTAAGTTGTATGAAAGAATATATATATATTCATGTGTGCATCTTTCTGATTGAACATGCCCTTTTAATTAATTAATTATGTGTGTGCTGAGGGGTGCATTATGATAATGCTTGGATCCCCGATGGATGAGTGTGAGCATGTAATTGTGCAAGTAGAGTGCCTGTGTTTGAGAATTATCCTAAATACAAAGGAGACTGTGCCCATATTTCGTGAAATTGTGTGATAAAGGCTTGATAGGGGACTTGTCTCCTATGCGCCGATCACGGCTGCAGAATGCGTCGTGATAAAAAAATCCATCTTATATCATTTTTATTTGAAATTTATATATATTTATAGCTATTTCAACCATCTTTTATAGTTCACAAGTTTCACTCCAATTGGGTAATTAGAACGCAAGTTATGAGCTTTTCAAGTGGGCTGCCTTATTTCCAATAGAATAAAGCATGGGTCAACTTCAAAGAATTATTGGGAAAGGCCTACTCGTTATATAGCTCTGAAATTTTTATGACATATTCCCTATGTGTTATCTTTCTAATAAAATTGGTTTAACTTAATTTGAAGTTATACATAATGAGTTATGCCCTTTACATCATACTCTGGTCAGGACAAAGAGTGAAACTCAATAGCCAATTTCAAAAATTCATAACTAATTCAATTTAAATCCACTGGTCTTATAATTTATATCCTTGGATTGATCCTGAAGTCTAGTTTCATATAAAATTAGTTTCATTTAAATTCAAGTTCCGTGGGTTAAGGTATGAGCTTTGCCATATGGACGACACTATAAGGTTTACATCCAACAATTTTCTATTTTGGTTCTATCTTGTCCTTTAAGCCTAATCTCCAACCTAAACTCAAATTTATTATCTTAAATCACTAAAAAGATGTCATATAAGCATCATACACGATTAATACATGATTACACAAAGAGGTAACATCAACCACATAATCACACAAAACATTAAATAATTAAGGATTTGTGTTACTTATCTCAAAATCTTTGAAACTATGGAAGAAAGGAACGACAACAGCTCACCTGGAGGTGGAGAGACTCCACTTGAGGTTTAGTCATCAAATTGATAAAAGAATATTGTAGAGGAGAAGATAAGGACTAATTTTTATAAAAGGTGTAAGTAGTTTTGAGGCCAAGAAGGGCTACAACTTTGAGCTTAAAGCTCATGGGCATGGAGGTGGTGAAGAAGTGAATGAAGATGAGAAGATGGTGGTGGTGGTGGTGGCGCAAAATGAGGAGGGGAGGAGAGTATGTAAAAAATTTTAGGGCTTAGGGGAGATATTTAGAAAAAAGTAAGGGTGACTCAACATACTGGGTGTGTAGCCCACATTGCGCCATTAACTTGGGCTGTGTGACCCACTCTGAACCACATTCTCTAGCTACTCAGGATATGTCTATCTAGTCTCCGGGGGATTATTTCCTTAGGTTTGTCATACCTAGAGATAACATAGGACCCTTGAGGATTAATTCAAGGTGTTTGGCTATCGATTCGGGTACTCCAAGTTACTTGAGATATCATATATATAGTATGAGTAAGCTCGCACTTTTTTTTAAAATCAAGTGTAGAAAATATTAGTTATAGAGTTATTACATGTATTTTAGTTGTCTACTAAAGTTATGGGGCCCACGTAATCCTAAAATTGGGATATTTTTGTTATTGTCCCCCCTGATAGCCGTAAACCCTTATTTATAGTTTTGCCACTGTAATCTAATAATTAAAATTTTGCCCTTTCTTTTTCTACAACATCTTATTTATAGTTTTGCCCTTGCCTCGAGTTCGAGCTCTCTTCTATCCTAGTTTACTCTCAGAGTCTGGGATGTTATAGCATAGCACAGCACACACAAACCCATCTTTTTCCCTTCTCACTTCTCATCCTTCACCCTCCCCCAACATGCGACCACAACCCCACCCCACATGGCTTCAACTTCTTCCTTCTGCCATGTACTTCCCCTTCCCTTTTCTTCCTACTTCCATCCCTTTCCAATTTCCCTAAACACCATGCCTCTCATCAGTCCTTTCTCTTACAAATTTTTTTCTATTTTACAAATTTAAATCCTCAGTTAACACTTAACAATCGCAAGTCATAGATGATAAGATCTACACAAAGTGGAAAAAGCTAAAAGAAAGAGGCAAAGAGGACAAAGAGCTTACTTTGCTTTGGTGAGCTGGTGATTCAAGATCCGGAAGTGGAAGTGAAGATAAAGACAGGAAGAGCTTGCATTGGAAGAGAAAATGAAGAGCGAAAGATTTGTAATGTATTATTGACTTCTTGAGCTTGCGCTGGTGATAGATTTGAATGGTCTCTGCTCTATATAATATGTTAGTCTTGTGTAGTTGTCTTGTCCTTACTCTGTTAATTTTTGCCATCTTTTTTAATGGGGAATCTTTTATTTTGAAAAAAAAAATCTGATTTACAAGAAAAGGAAGGGGAAGAACGAAATAGGGAATTGAGTTTTGGGTCTGTTGTGTTTCGTTGTAGCCGCAACGCAAGCATTGCAGTTATTTCTGTGATTTGGAATCACCTCACAATTGCGGTTTGAAGCCATTGTGACAATGGCCACATCCACAATGTCGCGGTCGCATCATCTGATGCAGTCCGCAATTTAGATCACTGGTATTTTAGAAAAATTAGTAAATGAATTTATTGAGTGGAAGTTGCAATAAACAAAAGAAGTGGCTATTATACATAAATCACCATCAATTTTAGGCTCTTAGGGATGGTAACATAAAGCTGTATATTTTTTGTTTTAATGGATAAATGGGATGAAGCGACCCAAAAAGCATTAAGGGAACGGGATGATGGACCTTTATTAATGAGTTTATGTATAAAGTAACAAAATAAAAATGTTTATATTAAAATTAATAAAATATATTTTATTCCTCAACAAAAGAATAAAATATATTTAATTTTAATTCATTAAATATTTTAACAATAAATACTTCTTTGCTAGAGACCTGCAGTACAAGGTGATACAAAGTGACACTTACTTTATCATATTTCGGTAGTGATAAATAATTCATTAAATATTTTAACAATAAATACTTCTTTATTAGAGATTTGCAAAGTCATTAGAATTAATTTAGTGGTAATCGATTTGGAGAATTAGTAAGAGATTTTAAATTCAAAGTTCATTGTTATTTATATATAAATTTAATTTATAAATGTGAATAAATATTTACAAATTTCATTTACAAAATTGTTGAATACAGATATCATCCAATTATATATCTTGAACCAAAAATTGAAAAGGGTATATGAGAAGGGAAGAAGTCTTCAGTTACTCGAACTATTATGGCTTGCATAGATGCTACAATCACGATCATAACCAATAATTTGAAATCAAGATATCGATCATCATTATAGCAGTAATACCTTTATATTTTTTATGTATTAACATAATAAGTAGAAATTAACATAAACCTCATTTTCACATCAATACTTGAAATTTGTACTATACAAATGTTAATGCATATATCTACAAATATCATTTGCAAAGGTGTGAAACAAAGAAATTATTGAGTCATCTATCTTGATCCATACTTTAACTGGGAGGCCAAAATGTAATTGCACATTTGCAACATTCTTCGTTTCCCTCCGACAGTGGCTCTTGTTATATTTAAAAAATAAAATTCTATTCTATCATAACTTGTCATTTTCCTAAATCTATTCATTAACTCTATACTGCAAGTCTATAAAAGCTATTCTCTTATTATATTAACTATTATAACTATTCAAAATTTATTTATCCAATAATTTTTTGTATGCTCTATAATAACTATAAGTGGATTGCATTGATGCAATAGAGCAGTACCTGTGAGTGTGGTTGTCCAAGTGATCTGTGATTGTACTGTTTATGCATTTGATGATGGTTTTGAACCTTTCAAAGGTGACTCGTAGTATATATCTGAAGAAAACTGAACCACATTCAAGCCCATTCCATAGTAATCATGAAGTGAGTGATGAATATTGCGAAGCCGACAAAACTTGGTGCTTGGGGAAGATGATTGGTCTTTATGCCGACGAGGGGGAACGAGTTCTAAGTGCTTTGGCCAAGTTTAGGAACGGAAAAATGCAAAAAGGAAGAACCAAAAGGCAAAATGGGAAGGGGCATCCAAAGACAGATTGAGGGAAAAAGGAAACAAATCACATTATACTTGTTGGTATGTTAGATTGGATTAATTATCAAATTGGAGGGTGGATGTTTGGCTTAGCATTAGTCTTTTTCATTGTCGGTTTTTTTTTAAATGTATCTTGTTGGTATGTTAGTTACCGGGTGGCTTGTTGGTGTATTCTTTTTTCGAATATGGTATCGTGGTGTGCGTAAGGAAAGCGTTGGTGGGGCTTCTAGTTGTGGAAAAGATTTAGATGGTGTTGGTGTATCAATTTAATAGATTGAAGGTTTCTGAATTTTGTGGCTATGTTATTGTCTGCTGCAGTTGAGCAGTTGTGGAGCAATGGGTGTAGCAGTCGAAGAAATGGAAGGGAAATTATATGGTATTCGGAGGTCTGAGTTGGCGTTGTTTGAACTTGGTGCACTTGTATATTCATTTGGTGAGGATAACCTATATTCATGGGATGAGGAAAAGGATGGGGTAGTCATATTTTCTGCAGTTTTTTCCTGATCTGGTGTTGGAAGTGTTGTAACTAGATGGTCTATTTAGATATCATGGAAATTTGTTTTTTGCTGGGTCCTTTAGTCTGAATTTGGAGTCAATAAGGGATGTTTTTATGTGTATCTTTGGTGGTGTTTTCTCCTCTAGTGGTTGAATCTTATGGTGTTGTTGTGGATTTACATTTATCCAAGAATGTTTGAATTCTATTGTGCGATTTTACTGGTCTCCTAATCTGCTGTGAATTGGTTTGGTTACTATGTTTAATTTTCCCAAAGTTTGGTCTATTCTTGTGCCAGGGTTTAGTGGCATCAGTGAGCAGTCTTCTTTATGTGTTGGCTGCTTGTTGAAGATATCCAGGGAAGCTTTCTGGTGTTTTCATCTTACTCTAGTGGTTTCCAATTATTGGTGGTGTGGATCTAGTGATTATTGGTGGAGGCTTCTTCTTTTGCTACATTTTTGCTTGGGTAGTGTTTCCCTGTGGGAGTCGGGCTGTTAATGGCCCTGTATTGGATGGTTTCGGCTTTATGTCCTGGTGCTTTTTTGGTGGTCTTTTCTGTATTCAGTTGGTCTGTTGTGTTTTTTTTTTGGTCTCATTTGAAGTCTATTGTTATTGTGGCTCCGCTCTTGTCAATACTATTTTGAGCTCATTTTAACTATGTATTAAAAAAAAAATTATGACTTCTGAAAAGTTATTGTTAATGTTTTTTAGAAGGTAAAAATATTTAGGGTACGTTTAGTTCATAAAAATATTTTTTATTTTTATTTCCTAAAAATGGTTTCTATTTTCAGATTTTCAAATCTTAGAAAATAATTAGTTTATAAAAATATATTCTGTTTTGAAATAGAGAAAAAGACGAAAATATATTTGGTTTGTCTATTTTTAAAATATAATTTTTAAAATCAAATTTAAAATAATAAAATTATATTTGTTATTAAACAATAAAATTTATATGTATATTTAATTTGCTCATTTAATTTATTCACTAAAAATATTTATTAAAATAATAAATAATTCTATAAAATATTAATAATAAAAAAATTACTCACTTTTAAGTTATTTTATTATAACTTATACTTATTATCAGCTCAAAGAATCGAAGTCATCCAATACTTTTTCTCTAAATAATTAAGATAATATAATGAAGAGTAATACGTGTTTCTCAAAATTTTTAAAATATAGTTTATGGTACTCATTAACAAAATACAAAATTTAAGACTATCTTAAGAATATTTAGAATAATTATCACTTAGCCTTTGAAGGAAATATTCAATGCAATATCCAACAATATAGAGTGCATCTATTTCGGCGTTCTTTTTTTTGACAAAAAGTGATTTTTCAACTATTAAAAAAATCACTTCTCACAAAACTACTAATTTAAACTTCTACTCAAAAGTTAAAAATATATTTTTTTCAATATTTTAGTAAAAGCTAAAATAAATAGCTTCTGAAAAAGTGATTTTTTATTTTAAAAAAAATCACCTTTTCTATATATATATATATATATATATATATATATATATATATATCAACCAAACTCACCCATATACAGTAAGAAACACGGCTGCATGAACACCAGCCTCCTAATAATCACTCCACTTCCCCATTAGAATGACCATGGTTTTGTAGGAAGCATGTTCTTCTTGTTGTCAAGTATCCAAGTGATCACAAAATTTTAATACTCACAAATATTCTAACAGGAATCAAGAAGGGGGTGAATCGATTCAAAAACAGAAATTTTGAATTTAATATACTATTAAACAGTGAAAATTCAGAATTGAAGCTTTGAACAATTAAACATAATATAGTAGAAAATTAAAATAGATAAGGATAAAGAGAAGCGCTCAACAATTTATACTAGTTTAATTACAAATCATAACCTACATTTCTAGTCAGCAATTGCTTGGGATTTTCTTCACTATGGGTTGAATTTTGTTGTACAAGACTTTCAACAAATCTTCCTCCACCTATCTTCCAAGCAAAGTGATGTGTGGTTTATTTCTCACAAGGTTACCACCAAACCTTCCTCTATCTCACCCAGTAGAGTACTTCTAGAAAGAAAGGATTCCTAAAATGCTACCCACACTCTTATCTCCTTTCTAGAATAAGAACAACTCAATTATGAAAATAAATGGATGCTCTTATATATGAGCTACAAGAAAAGAACTTAGACTCATTCTATGAGTGGAATATACAATTGTAAGAATAAGATAATGAGAAGCACTATAATCTCAGTTTTTGCTTGATGGAAGGTGTTTTTTCTTCTCCATTCTTAAAGGCTTTATATAGATATTGGAATAGTGAATTCTACTAGCCATTAGAGAGAATTATGGCTAGAGTTCTGACCAAAGGATGCTATTTTTTGTAACTACTATAACTAGGGAGTAATTGCTGGATCCTGACTCGTAGTTGTTGGTCTAATTGCTAGTTTTATCTGATTTTATAACCAAGCACCAATTCACTTTTTGGAACGTTGGTTCCCTAATTTCATCCCCAAACATGATTTTTCTGAGTAAAAATAGGTCAGAGAATATTCTCAAATTAGGTATGTTTCAAAATGAATTTAGAATTTAATAGAGAAATCATTTACTAGGATAAATAAAGAAACAATTAAATTAAAAACACGAAATTAGAACTTATTCTACCATTATTCATCATCAAAATCATAAACTAAACATATTCCTTCACCAACTTTTGCAGTAACAACATGATTGAATCAAAAGTACAGCAAACTATGATGGAGAAAGTTGCAGGCAAAAAAGAGAGTGAAGGGACATAAAAACAAAAGGCCCGTAAACTATGATGGAGAAAGCACAACAAATTAGAAGGGGAGCCAAAAATAGGAACACAACATAGAAACAACTAGGAAACAAACAAAGAAAAAAGAGCCCAATTCATCTTACTTGATGGAGAAAGTTGCAGGCAGCAATGAAGGGCGAAGATGGTGGCGTCGAGGGAAGTGGGCAGCAAGATACCAGGGGCTGTAATAACCTCTATCATATAAGCTATGCTCGAGTCATAGAGTTATATTAAAAGGTTGTCACGATGTTAAGAAAACTTTAAAATATAGAAGATATAATACATGGCCCTTTAACTACTCACTTCATTACTAATTAATAGTCTTTGGTACATAGAGAATAAAATAATTACACTTTAAAAGAAATTGTAATTAAGATAATACACAGTGTCTACTACCGGCTAATCGTTAGCTAGCTTCGATAGTCTCTTAATCTGGCTAGCGCCCGATTCATGCCCAATGAGTGGCCTTGCGTTCCGCCTTACACTTGATTTCCAACTTGGGTGCTGGAATGTTTACGAAAAAGAAAAATACAAGCAGGTAGTGAGAACCTAGGGTTCTCAGTAGGTAAACTTAAACCAATTCCATAGTGTCATCATAAACATTCCAGCCGCTTCGATTTATTATGAAAATATGAGCACATATAACAAATAGTTGTTCAATTTTATCGGATGTCCCTGAAGCGGGTTATATTTTAACAATCACTTGTCATATTATATGACGGACATAGAAATATGAATAGTATAATATGCTTTAACGAAAATCATAATATCAGTATGACTTAATGAGATGACTGAAGATGCACTTATAGACGCTTATACTTGATTGTTTGCAAGTGCACTTGAATTAATTCATATCTTTCTTTAACTGCAACTTGATCTTACTCTTCTGTGCTTGGTCCCTCGGAGGTGAATGGTCTTTCTCACCCCTGGGCAATAGCCTGCTTTTCAGGTCCGAGCTCGTACCTATACATGAGTGACGGGTTTACTTTCCCCGATCCTCACACCGGTCTATTTCCACTAATCTGTTCGAGGGCTGGCCCAAGTCTTAGACAATACCGCTCTGGCCCATGCTAGCTGGGTCTATGCCATGCCTCACGTGGTAGCTTGGTACGTCTTTCTTGCAAGTTCTCATAAATCTTATTCTTCTTTGGACATGATTATACGTGCATATGCTACATGCAATCATTCATATACTTCATATCATATTTAAATCATTCTTGCATATATGAATCTTATGAGCATAACATATAAATATATAACATTCATATAATTCACATATTTCTATCAGAATTTTGGCAGCATAACAGATCAGATCCATTTCCCCATAAACAGTGCCAGTTCTCATAGACAAATCAGTCATAGTAGTATAATCAATCTAACATATTTCTTAATGTAAAACTTGTAATCCTCGACTCAACCCTTATATGTTTACAGACACTTGTGAAACCATCAATTTGGTCATTTCTGCCAATTTTATCCAGTTTTGCCCGAATTTTGCATAATCCACCTTTACTCTATTCAACTCATTTAAACCTAACTTTTGGATATATCATAGCTCTATATGTGTACTTTCTAACCTCTTTGGTCCCATATCATTTTGATTTATATAACTCAAGATATTTAACCTTTGCCTCAGCCTATTCAGTTACTAGCCTGAATTATACTCTTGGAAGTAAAAATTCACTAAAAATCGAAGCTAACCTCAAATCATATGAAATTGGTCTCATATCGAAGCTAACAGGACAAACTTTCATTTGCAATAAGTTGCATTCCATTTACTTTAGTATAGCTCAAGTTATAAGTCTTGAAATTTCACCTTTCTGAACTACTCTATTTTGGCTCGGTTTGGACATAGGGTAACTTCCTCGACCCACTGGGATCAATTGGGGTCATAACAAACTTGGAATTTCGTATTGGGATGTTCCCTATGTGTAAGCTTTGTAACAAAGTTAGTTTCACTCAATTTGGAGTTGTGTAGGGTGAGTTACACCCTCCTCAAGTCACTCTGCCCGGATGAAAGTCCTGGCTCCTAGGTCAAACTTAAAAAATTCATATCTCTCTCAATACTAATCAATAACCTTGTATGATATATGTATGGAAAGCTCTGAATGTCTACTTTCATCTAAAAATGGTTTCATTGGGTTTAACCAGCTGTAGACAGAGCTGTACACTTCGCCATCCGGATTACCGAGGACTCTTCCACTAGACAGCATCCTAATCCTTCATTCTTTCTAGTTTTCCTCTTCTAACCATAATTCTAACTCAAGATTTCGTATTAATCCAATCATAGTCCATCATATACATCCAATATATCATCATATACATGAAGAAAACAACATTTCATACAGCCATAGTGCAGGGAATTCAAGAACAAAAATGGAATCTTACCTCTTGGGAGTGTGATTTGAGCTAAGTGTTGAAGCTTGAATTGTTAGAACCTTGTTAAGCTTGAAGGAGTGATGGAGTTGGGTGAGTGGAGAAGAGAAAAAGAGAGCTAAACAAGGGAGAGGGCAACATAGAATTGGGGCTGAAGGAGAGAAAGGATGAGTTATTTAAGCTTGAGGTAGTAGTTAACTTGGAGGGTTTTAATTGGCCTAAAAACACAAGGCTGAATTTCAGCCAACCCTCCCCATTTTTGTGGGTAAGGTTTAGCCATGTATCCCTCTTTTTGTGACAAAATCGCTCTCCACGTCGCCTAAAAGTAGAACTTGCTTCCACTGTATTCTGAAAATGACATCGGAACTCGTACTCTATTATGTGTAAAGTCGGAACCCGCGTCCCTTTTATTTGAGTTAGGAGCTGAAGCCGGATGTCGGAAATCGTCCAACCTTATTTGATACTTGAGAGTAAATTCGGATATCGGAAGTCATACAGCTTACAATCACCTAATCTCGGAACTCCACATTCAAACTCGGGAACGCCAATAGAGATGGAAGGCTCTTGGGAATAAGCTCGGAGATCGGAACTCGTGTATGACTTGGAAATCAGCGCAAAGATCCGAACTCATGTCCATTCTAATTGAGTTCAACTCCAAGACGGGAACTTGTTACACTCAACTCGGCGGTTGGTAATTGCACCATTGTGTTAAGCTATCAATTCGGAGGTCGGAAACCAGGCACACTATTTTGAACATGAGGTATGAGGTCGGAACTCAGGTACATCTTGCTTGGAACCTGGAAATAAACTACGAGATTAGAAATCGGGTCTGTTTTCTTTGAGACCTAAAGTCAGATATCGGCAATCATGTGAATGTTGTTTGGACTTGAAGATTAAGTCGGAAGTCGAGAAATTAGCAAATGAAGTCGGAAGTCGTAACTTGTGCTAAAATTCGAAGACGAACTTTGAAGTCGGAAATTATCCCATTTTATGTGAAATTCGAAGGTGAAGTCGGAAATCATGAAAACTTGAAGGTTAAGTCGGAACTTGGAACTCGTGGTTTAGGTAAAATGGAATAATTTAGCACTAGGAAAATTGGGGATGTTACAGGGGTGATGCCAGCTGAGGATGAGAGATGGGTCCTTGGATTTTTGTTTGAAACGGGGAAGCACTTAAAAAAAAGCAATGCATTTTTCATTCAGCAGTGACTAGGGATTGAAGACGGTGTCTTTAATTAAAACAAAAAAAGAGATAACACTATAATTACACTCAAGCCACCATATTTTCAAGTTGAAATATTTTCAGCATTTGACAATAAAAACTTTGAAAATGTGAAATCAGTGTTTCCTGTTTTATGGTTCTTTTAGGAAATATTTTCATGTATTTTTTTGTTTTTATTGAAAATGGAAGTAGAAAATGGACAAATCAAACATGCTTTTAACTTCTTAAAAACATCTCCTGCCCATCTTTTTAGAAACAAGTACTATAAACTAAAATAAGCACTTCTGTAACTATGCATATAAGCATAAAATGACTTATTTATGCATATAAATTCTTTTGTAAAATGTTATTTTCATATAAAGACTTAATTAAACTATTTACCCAAACGGGGCTAAGAAGATTGTTATGAGTTACTATTATTTACTTATATATAAGAAAATGCTTCAAAAGTGGGTAACACGATCCTCCCTTAAAAAAGTACCTGTTAGTCCATAGAAGAGAAAGCTATGATATAACAGAAAACAAAATGAGAAACCGAGGAACAATTTCAACTCAAAAACAAATTTGACTTGTCCATATCAATGTCAAAGACACAGTACTTCTTAGAAACTATTCAATGACCACTTCACCTTGGCAAATAAAAGATATTAAGAAAAACATACAAAAAAGAAAACTAAGTATGCAAAATCAAACTAAGTAGAAAGATCCAAATTACAAGAATTTCAAAATGTTTATTCTCCTAAATCCCTCCAAAATTTTCCCATTTTCTAGCCAACTGGGACAGGATCTGTGTTGAAGAACCGCCTTCTTTCAGTGCATTAGCAGCAGCTTCTTTTAAATCCTTCATTCTTTTGCGCATTCCTTTACCTTCTTCCCCTTCCATTAAACACTTTATCACCTTTGCAATCTCCTCCTTTTCTACTAGTCCATCCTCTCTAACTTTCGGCCTCGTTGCCACTTTAAGGCCATCAACTAACATTACTGTATTCATCCTCTGCTCTGCAAAGAGTGGCCATGTTATTAGTGGCGCGCCCTCTTGCAAACTTTCCAAAATTGAGTTCCAGCCACAATGGCTTAGGAAACCACCAACTGAATTGTGTCTAAGGACTTGAACCTGAGGTGCCCATGAAGGCACAACCAAACCTTGCTCTTTGGTTCTTTCCAAAAATGCACTTGGTAAGAATTGCAGAGGGTCCTCATTTGCTGCATCTAAGTAAGCAGCACTAACTGAATCACTTGGTGCTCTAAAAACCCACAAGAACCTTTGACCACTCAATTCCAAACCCAGAGCTAGCTCATTGATTTGGTTTTGAGAGAGTGTTCCACCACTTCCAAAAGAAACATACAAAACAGAACTAGGTGGTTGGTTGTCCAACCATCTTAAACACTCTGATCCATCAACCTCATTGCTTGACCCTTTTTGTGTAATGGGTCCAGCAGTATAAATGCTCATATTGCCTTTTCCCTCCTCTCCCAATGCTTTTATGGCACCCGATTCCATTGCTAAGAAGCTGTTGATTATGATTCCATCCGCAATACTCATTCCTTTGGCACGTTCCAGAAAAAGTTTGTAAGCCTCACTTGATCGATTTTGGGTTGGGGTTGGGAGATCGCGACCCTGGAGTGGTACACAGCCTGGTAACTGTATAGGGTCTGTTAGGTCTTTGTACTCACCTAAAATTTCCTCATCCAGTTTTGGCATAGATAGAAACAATGACAATGCCATAGCTGAACCAGGGAAGTAAATGTAGGACAAGGAGTTGATCTCCTTTGCAAATTCCAGTGCTGGAAATGCAAACATATCTGCAATCAAAGCAGCCAGTGGTTGTTTCGATGTCAAGGATTTCAGGACCTCGTGTATTGATGGTAGAGAGAGAGCCACAGTGCGTTGAATTAGGACTCCAGTGTATGCTCCTTGGGGCAAGTCTTCTTTGTTAATTGGAGGGAGAAAAATGGAGTCTATGTTTGAAGGAAGAGTTTCAAGGTAGGCTTTGGAGGAATCTGGGGGTGGCCCAAGTGAGGGAATGATGCAAATGACATGAAAATTTGGGTGAAGCTCTAAGAGTCTCTTGGAGAACTCAGCTATTGGAACTAGGTGGCTGAAACCCGGACTTGAGACAACAGCTATGTGAGTTGTTTTTGCCATGGAAATGCTGCCTATAGAGTATAAATTTTTGCCTGCTTACTAGTGCGTGAAAAGCTATGGTTTTGCTCTGGTTCGGATATAATCATGTAAGGGTTCGGCTTTATATAGAGAAACGTTTGCTTGTTGTACTCGTATTCAACGTCATACAAGCAATAGGGACGGTCTCTTTATTGTTTTTGCTTTCTTTTTCCCATTTGCAATGATTTTATGTTTGCTCTTAATTTTAGTTTTGTTCATTGATGAAGAAACTTAGGAATTCCAATGGTAGATACGCAGTGACGTAATACGCACCTAAGCCGTCTGTGTTGACTTTTTCAAACGCCATATTCGCTGTCATTTAATATATTAAATATTTAAAAACTCTACCTTCAAACCCTGAACAATGAACCAAATGGCACCTCCTTTACCTTTGGATTATGTTATATGTACGTACAATGTGTGGGGGCAATATGCCGATTCATATCCGTCCATCATCATAATCTTGTGCTGAAGTGGTTTAGTTCACAACTTCAATTTTTCATCCTGAAAAATAATTTTTCTATATACTACTTTTTGATATTTTTAGACACCTTTTTATTATCTCTCTCCCTTTTTCACTTATATTTTTACTTTTTTTTTTCTTTCATAATTTTTTTTTCCAACATTGTGAATAAATATCTAGATATCTATATTAAAAAATGATATAAGTAACACTTTTCTCTTTTTCTCCCTCACTCCTACTAGTCCCTACTCCCTATAGATGCCCCTAGGGGAAAAAACAAAAAAAAATATGGCTTACTGTAGTTGCAAAAGCGGCATTATTGATAGGTACCATATTTGAGAATTTATTTTATGTTACAGTCCATTTTAGAATTTTAACAAAAATTAATTATTTTACACCAATTCTATTTGTATTTATTATAACTTCATTAATTATTGAACTCTTGAAAACATGTCATAAGTAGGTAATATATTTTTATTTTATTTTTAGAAATATGGTATTAAAATTACTTATAAATGAATATATAGAAGGAATAAAAAATTATGAATAAACAAATTATAATTTATTAGTTGCATTGGACAATCCTTTTGTCCTCTTCTTATGTCCAGATTAAATTATGAAAATTTAATTAAAAGAGCATCTTTTATACCTAATGAAGAATATTATATACTAACAAATTATGAGAGTAGCTCCTCTCAAGTTTAAAATTGAAAAGGAAAAAAAAACCTATTCCTAATGAATTATTGTTATCGTAGTGGAAAGTGATGATGTAAGGTCAAATGTAAACTTGATTGTTTGTTATTCCCTGTCATTTATTTAATGATGATGTAAGGTCAAACGTAAACTTGTTTATTTGTTATTCTCTGTTATCTATTTATTTCAGGTTCTTCGCTTCAAAGTTTTATGATCATGTGCTCCCCGCGCCCCGCACGGGGGGAGTTTAAATGCCCTAAACTAATTAAGTTGATTTGGGTTGTTATAACTGTAATATTTTATTAATTAATTATTATTATCTTATTTATTTTATTTTATTTTATTCTGATAATAATTAATTAACAAAATGTTACTTAACTTATTATTTTAAATTTTGCGTCGGTAAATTTTTTTCGCCTATTATTATTACTAATTTCATTCTTTAATTATCCATTTTAAGTGAAAGAAATAATTCTACTGCTTGCTAGTCAGCAATTTCTGTAGTTAAGACAACCATCATCTATTGAAAACATACATCACTAGTGATACTACGTCATAAGACATACAAAAGTCGTAGTACATAATGCATAACCAAATTAAAAAAACAGAATGCCCTACATTATTAATCATGCCCACCTGACCCATGTACAACCCACAAAACTATGAAAACAAAATATGTTGGATGAAGATGAAAAAGGGAAGCAAAATGTGTAATACTCTCCCAAGCACAATACTACACTTAAATCATAGTATCATATTCGAGAGTTGTTACTGTTCTTGAACGGACCTTGTCTGACAGTAACCTTCGGCCATCTCTACTCATCCTAGTCAACTCTGCCTAGGATGACATTTTCAAGGTTTTTGAACTATTTGGAGATAATATAAAAATAAATATACGAGTGAGAATTTAAATTCTCAGTAAGATTTTCTAAACCATCACATATATTGTCATCATTATTATCTCCAACTACTTCATTTTATTATAAAAAGAGGTGAATATGTCATATAAACTTTTCAGTTTTATAGTGTGAAACCATATTGTCCGAAGCAGAGTTTATTTTATTCATATGCTTGAATCAATAGGGCAATAATATGATAAATTCATATTTCAAAATTAGAATACCAATTACAGTGTACTTAAATAGAACAATCTCAACTTAGCAAAGCAGGGAATAGACTTGTGTAGATGCTTATACTTGAATTTATGCAAATAAGCTTGTGCTTTCTAAAATTTCCTTTAATCTTTATTGCCTTTTGGTAAACTGATTTAGGAGTGATCTCAACTCGTGACCATCGTCATATAATACTAACCCACAAGGTGACTGACGTGCCTCTAATTCGGAGGGATCTCATTTGGCCACGTGCCTCCGAGATAGAAGGATCTCATAGTTTAATTGCCTTCACAAGGAGAGACCCAAATAACTGCTTTCAAGTGAAAGGATCTCATTTTATCCTTCATATCGATCTCATTTTATCCTTCATATCGTTCATATGCTCATGTATTTATGTATACATACGTTTGAGAGCCTTATGCATATGCTCCATACCTTATTTTCGACAACGTTCACATGTTTCTATTGGAATTTTGTCAGCATAATGGATCATGTTCGCTTCCCCATGAATAGTACTAGCTTCAATAGACAGTCAGTCACAATAGCAGATCAAGTATAATACATTAATCTTTCAATAACTTCATAAATTTGTAATATTTAAGCTTTAATTGCAACTTCTACACACACTAGAGTGGCTAAATTTTTAATTTCGCAAACCTATCTATACGATCTAATTCTGCCCTGTTTTGTTATTTATACTATAATTTCTATTTAGCTTATTTGAATTTGAATTTTTGAATGTTGAAGTATTATGTCTAGTTTTAAATTTCTTTAGTCTCATTAAGTTTTGATAAGTATAACTCAAATTATGGAAAATTAACCTAGGCCTATTCCATAACCAGATAGAATTACACACTAAAGAGTAAAAATTCACTAAAAATAGGAACCTAATTGGATTTATATGAAACCTATATCATTTTTAAGCTAATTGAACTAGCTTTCATTTCCAATAAGTTTCATTTTATTTGAATAAGTAGAGCTCAAGTTATAGCTCTTGAAATTGGCTAACTTGAGTTGCCCTATTCTAGCCCAGTCAGGACATAGGGCAAATCTGGTTAATTACTGGGCAACGTAGGTAAGGAATCTACTTCTAAAATTTTTATGGCATATTGTCCTATATGTTAACTTTCTGAAAAGATTGGTTTCACTCTAATTGAAGGTGTATAGGGTGAGTTATGCCCCATGAAATCCAGTTTACTTAGAATCAGGGGCAAAATTCTAGGTTAAATTCAAAAATTCATATATCACTCATTACAGATCCAACGACCTTATAATTTATATAGTTGGAAAGCTCTTGATGTCTAGTTTCATGTAAAGTTTCATCAAATTTTGACAGTCATAGGTGAATCCGTACACTTTGTAGTATGGACAATTTAGGGTTTCTCAACCAAATTAGATTTTGTCTAGTTCCTCTTAGTTTTTCATTCAAATTTCAGCCCAAACCCAATCACTACATATTTTTCTAGCTATAAAAAATCATATGAACATAGTATATCATCAAATAAGAGAGGAGAAATATGATTCTCACCAGCCACACAATCACAAGAATTAAGTAAAAGTCATGAATTCTACCTTAAATTGATGTAGAAACTAGCTAGATTTGAGCTCTTGGTGGAGGAAGTAGATGGAGCTTGGAGATTTGAAGAAGAGGAAGTGAGGAAGAAGAAGAATAAAGGGAGAAAAGTCGGTTGAAAGAGAAGCACGAAAATGAGGGAGATTTGGAGGGGATTTTGGTGTTTTAAAACATGAAAGTTGAATATAATTGGTGGAGGCTTGCATGGTGGTGGTTTAGCCAAGCTTCTCTTCCATTTGGGTAGCCAATTAGCGCTACTCTTAGGGGGTTGGAGTGGCTGAATTTTAGCCACTCAAATTAGAGTTGTCAATGTGAAATTCCACCGATTTGGTTCTAGCAGTATAAAATATCGAATCTTTACTGATTTCCTTAAAATAGGAAAAACATTAGTAAATAATTTTGTGAGATTTTTTATATCTCTATTCTAATTGTTCTTAAGCCTAATCTCTCAACTTAACTTCTAATTATCCTATAATTAAATTCTAATTGCTCTTACATAACTATCAAAACCAAATAAATCAATTAACAACATAAGTTAATCGTTTTGCAAATTTAGGGCCTTTCTGTTTTCTATTTTTTGTAGGTAATGGCATTTTCGTAATTTTGGGCAAGTCTAGGGGCATCCCACGTTATTTCACATGTGGACACCTCTGTGGCCCAATTGGCCAATAATTAGGTTTCTACATTTTCGCAACGTGATTCTACTTCATTTAAAACCTTATTCTACTAATTTTATTGATATAGGGACCTAAATGTCATTTTCTAAAATATTCAAGGGTAATTACGAGAAGAATCTTTGGGGGTCAATGTGTAATTACTAAAAGTTTCGGGGGTAAAACTACAAATAGAAAAAAGTTTATACAAGGGCATTTTCATCATTTTTTAATTTTTGTCATATGGCAGTACTATATTTTCAACGGTAGTGTTACGCTACCCTATAGTTCTAAGTGTGAGGATCATCAAGCATAGCGTTGCCTGAGAAATTCTCACACTGTCTAAGGGAAATAATTCAAAGGTTCTTTTACGCTATTTTCAGAAAGGATGTTACACTCTACCCCCCTTAAAAAGAATTTTACCCTCAAAATTCATCCATAAGGCTAACTATTTACAATCACAAGAGTCTGATAACAATGTTCGCACATAGATCGATAGAAATTCGATAGGCAGAGTTAGAGGAAACACAGTAAAACTACTCGAATAATGCGGCATAATATAATAGGGTAAAGGTAAGTCCATATATAGGTTTGTTCCTAATTTGGCTTATGCTCCTCTGAGGGTGTAGCCTGTTCAACATTCAAGGTAAAAACCCTCCCCGATTGTTGACGCTTAGGAGTCGATAGCTGATGCTTATATGGGCAGTCTCTAATCATATGTCTAGCCTTCTCACACCTGAAACATACATCCTGTCCAGCCAAACAGGGTCCTCCCCCATGGTCCTTTCCGCACTTTGAGTAGTCTTGCCTTATGATTGGCCTCTAGCTATTTGCCCTCATGTCCATTGAATTAAGATAGCTTCTTCGGTGGTGGGGTGTATTGAAATTTTTGGCTTTCAGGTGTCATCCTCTTCTTAATAATATCTGACTTGGTATCGGCGAGCTTCTTGTTGTATTCCTCTATCAGTCGGCATTTGTTTACCGAGGTGGCAAATTCCCTGATTTCCATTGGTCCCACGACTGCAAGTATGTCCTCCTCAAGTCACCCTCAAATTTAACACACTTCTAGACCTCGTCTAGATTCTGCTAGTAAATGGTGGAAAACTTATACAATTCTTCAAATTTGGATATATACTTTGATACACCTTTACCTCCTTGCCGAAGTTGTAGAAATTCCAGTTCCTTAGCATTTTGGATAGAAGCGGGAAAGTATTTCTGGTAAAATGCCTCTTAAACACATCCCAAGTAATCTCTGCCAGGGAATCTTCCAATAGTCATCTCATGCCATTCCACTAGAATTCAGCATTCGTTTCTAGCATGTAGGTAGCAAATGCCACCCTTTGATAATCAGTGCAAGCCAAAACTACCTTGATTTATTCTTCAGTGTTGTCTGGATTAAAGGTTCCTTTGAAACTAGGCTAGTTCGCTTTCAAAATTTTACAAATTTGAGGTATTCCAAATTGACCTCAGGTCCATTTGGGTTTCCTCCGCAACCTCTTTCTGGTTGTCTTCCAAGCTGATTCATCATTTGATGTGCTGCGACTGCTTGTTCTCTCATGGCATGTGCCATTTCCTACAGTGTGCCCATAAAGTCAGTAGGGTCTTATGGAATGGATTCAGCTCATTGCCAACCACGCCTCTTGGAAGCCATTAGTTCATAATCACACATAACAAAATATTGAATTGATCAAGCTCAACATTGAGTTAAGTGTGATAGTAACTAATTACATTCATAGCTAGGCAGTCATGCATTTCTATGCCTATGTCTTAACTAAACAGATAAGATTTGTTGCATGACATTAACTAAGAATTCCAAAGTGCACTGGAAACATGGTCAATCCAAATCCTCAAGTTCGAGGAGGATCAAACTGCTCTGATACCATTAAATGTAACACTCTCCCAGGCACAATACTATATTTAAGTCATAATACTATATTCGAGAGTTGTTATTGTTCTTGAACGAAACTTGATTGACATCAACCTTCGGCCATCTCCACTCATCCTAGTCAACTCTGCCTAGGATGACATCTTCAGGATTCTTGAACTATTTGGAGATAATATTGAAATAAATATAGGAGTGAGAATTTAAATTCTCAGTAGGATTCTCTAAATCATCACACATAGTGTCATCATTATTATCTCTAGGTGCCTCGATTTATTATAAAAAAGGGTGAACATGTCATATAAACTTTTTAGTTTTATAGTGTGAAACCATATTGTTCAAAGCAAAGTTTATTTTATTCACATCCTTGAATCAATAGGGAAATAATATGATAAATTCATATTTCAAAATTAGAATCCAATTATAACATACTTAAATAGAACAATCTCAACTTAGCAAAGCAAGGAATATACTTATGCAGATGCTTATATTTGAATTTGTGCAAATACACTTATGCTTTCTTAAATTTCCTTTAATCTTTATTGCCCTTAAGTAGACTGATCTAGGTGTGAGCTTAACTTGTGACCATCGACACACAGTACTAACCCACAAGGTGACCTACGTGTCTCTAATTTGGAGGGATCTTATTTGGCCATGTGCCTCCGAGATAGAGGGATCTTATAGTTTAATTGCATTCACAAGGAGGGACCCAAATAACTGGCTCCCAGTGAAAGGATCTCATTTTCTCCTTTGTATCTTTCATATGCTCATGTATTTATGGCACATGCTCCATGCCTTATTTTTAAACATTCATGCTTGCATGACATATCTTCATGTGCATAAAATATAAACATGCTTAACGTTCACATGTGTTTTGCCGGAATTTCGGCAGCATAACGGATCAGGTCGCTTCCCTATAAATAGTGCCAGCTTCAATAGATAGTCAATCATAGTCGCAGAGCAGATATAATACATTAATCTTTCAACAACTTCATGAATTTGTAACATTTAAGCTTCAATTGCAACTTCTACACACATTAGAGTGGCTAAACTTTCAATTTGGCAAACCTGCCTATATAATCCAATCCTTCCCTATTTTGTTATTTATGCTATAATTTCTATTTAGCTTATTTGTATATGAATTTTTGATATGTTAAAGTATTATTTGTCTAGTTTTTAATTTTTTTAGTCCCATTAAGTTTTGATAAGTATAACTCAAATTATTAAAGAATAACCTATGCTTATTCTGTAGCCAAGCAGAATTATACACTGAAAAGTAAAAATTCACTGAAAATAGGAACCTAATTGGATTTATACGAAAACTGAACTAGCTTTCATTTTGAATAAGTTTCATTTTATTTGAATAAGCAGAGCTCAAGTTATGAGCTCTTGAAGTTGGCTAATTTGAGCTTCTCTATTCTAGCCTAGTCTGGACATAGGAAAAATTTGGTGAATTGTTGGGCAATGTAGACAATGAATCTAATTATGAAATTTTTATGGCATATTTCTCTATATGTTAGCTTTCTAACAAAATTGGTTTCACTCTAATTGAAGGTGTCTAAGGTGAGTTTGCCCCTCGAAATCCAGTCTACTCAGAATCAGGGATAAAATTCTAAGTTAACTTCAAAAATTTATATCTCACTCATTACAAATCCAATTACCTTATAATTTATCTTGCTGAAAAGTCATGATGTCTAGTTTCATTTAAAATTAGTTTCATCAAATTTTGATGGCTGTAGGTGAATCCATACACTTTGAAATATGGACGGTTTAGGGTTTCTCAAACAAATCAGATTTTACCTAGTTCCTTTTTTAGTTTTTCATTCAAAGTTCAGCCCAAACCCAATCACCACATATTATTCTACCTATAAAAGATCATATGAACATAGTATATCATCAAATAAGAGAGGAGAAATATGATCTCATCAGCCACACAATCACAAGAATCAAGTAAAAGTCATGAATCTTACGTCAAATTGATATAGAAACTAGCTAGACTTGAGCTCTTAGCGGAGGAAGTGGGTGGAGCTTGGAGATTTGAGGAAGAGGAAGTGAGGAAGAAGAAGAATGAAGGGAAAGAAGTTGGCTAAAAGAGAAGCACAAAAATAAGGGGGGTTTGGAAGGGATTTTGGTGTTTTAAAACATAAAGGTTGCATGTGATTAGTGGAGGCTTGCATGGTGGTGGTTTGGCCAAGCTTCTCCTCCATTTGGCCAGCCAATTGGCATCACTCTTGGGGGATTGGAGTGGCTGAATTTTAGCCATTCAAATGAGGGTTGTTGATGTGAGAGTCTACTAATTCGATTATGGCAGTATAAAATACCGAATCTTTACCAATTTCCTTCAAATCGGCAGAACATTAATAAATAATTTTGTGAAATTTTCTATATCTCTATTCTAATTGTTCTTAAGCCTAATCTCTCTACTTAACTTCTAAGTAGCTTCTAATTAACCTATAAATTAATTTCTAATTGCTCATACATGACTATGAAAACCGAATAAATTGATGAACAGCGTAAGTTAATCATTTTGCAAATATAGGGCCTTTCTATTTTCTGCTTTTCGTAGCTAATGGATTTTTCTTAATTTTTGGCAAGTCTAAGGGCATCCCATGTCATTTCACATGTGGACACCTCCATAGCCTAATTAGCCAAGAATTAGGTTTCTATATTTTCACTACGTGATTCTGCTTCGTTTAAGACCTTATCCTATTAATTCTATTAATGTAGGGACCTAAATATCATTTTCTAAAATATTCAAGGGTAATTATGGAAAGAATCTTTGGGGGTCTGTGTAATTACTAAAAGTTCCTGAGTAAAACTACAAATAACAAAAGTTTATACGTGGGCATTTTCGTCATTTTCTAATTTTTGTCATGTGGCAGCGCCATATTTTTAATAGCAGTATTATGCTACCTTATAGTTCTAAGTGTGAGGATCGTCAGGCATAGCGTTACCTGAGAAATTCTCACATTGCCTAAGGAATATAATTCAAAGTTTCTTTTATGCTATTTTTAGAAAGTGTGGATGTTACAAAAGGAGCATCCTAGGCTACATCAGAACATGTCAAAGTCTAGTAATTTGTAATAGTAATAGTAAGGACTTTATTAACAACATATAATAAAATCCTATTATTCAGTAGATTAGGCTCGAAAGCCACATCCATCTCAACATTGAGGATGATCCGGACTATCTAGAAACACCAAAGAAAAATGGGTAAGAGAAAATCTCCCTGTAGAATAGTGTTCTTAGGGGAGTCTCTCTTTATCCCAAAAATGCTAAGAATAGGGCGGGAGTGCAGCAATATGCATAACACATAATAATTGAAATCACATGAAAAGTTATTAGAACACTTAGCAGCAAAATAACATATAATAAGTCACAGATAGTAGACAAGATAAATTAGCATTCACAACCATTTGTTAGTGTCAAGCAAGATGGAAGTGCATCATAATAATAAAAGCAACAAAGCAATGAGATAATCACATTGATTAACAAAAAAAATAGCAAGCATATTGTCAATCCTTTTTACTATTTCCTATTTCATTTCTGATAGTTGAAGTCTACAGAATCTACATCATATATCTGAATTTATGAGAGCTCTCATTGCTAGGGCGTCTTCTAATTAGATCAGTGACTCCCAAGTCCTTATCCACTAACATGGCAAGGCCCAAGACATCACATAACGATCACCAAGTCCTTATCTGCTATTATGGCGGGGCCTAAAGTGTCATTTAATCCACTGCAAGACTTAGTGATGTCTTGATCCACTAGCATGGCAGGGCCCAAGGTATCACTTAGTGAAATGCATGGCTTGTCCACCGTGTGGTGGGGTTCACACATTCACTTATTCATTTATTTTCATATAGCAGCCATATCACATAGTACACACAAGTAATCTTATTCCCAACATATAGTGCACAAAATATCATACTTAATTCATAATGCCATCAATCAAGAATATCTAAGCCTATCAAAGAGCACATGCTATTAAGGGTCATAATGATATTCATGTGTATATTCCAACAATTCCATGTCATAATCAATTCAAAGCAATTCCCATTATTTTGAACACAATGAGAAATTCCAAGGCTTTTGAATACAAAATCACTTTCACTAGAAACTCACATCTTAAGTACACATGTAACACCCTAATAAACCCATACTACGTTTAAGTCGTATTACGACGTTTTATTAGTTGTTACTTATGCTCATGAAAAACTAAACTTCATTTTAAATTAAGTTACACAGAAAATATGATAAGATTTTTTTTTTTTAATAATACGTCATCGCTTTGCAGCGTTTTGGAAAGTAAAACCTTGAGCGAGAAGACAGATAGAGAAAGAGCGCCTCGCATAAAATACATACCCAAAAATCATAAAACATGAGAAAGGTAAACAAATAATAATTCACAAATACATTGTATTAAATAGCTAACCATTACATTCATATGGATTCATAATATATATATATATATATATATATATATATCAGCATTACATCGAAGGAGGTTCATGGTCATGCCATGATCCAAATACTAGATACAAACTTAAATTGACATCATTCATCATAAAAAGGAATGTATGAAGATGCAGAGCTACGGCAACTACAAGTCCACATCAGCATTGTCTGACATCCTACGTCATACACCCGCTCATAGTGTGGGGGATCCATGCTCTACTCCACCGGATGCGCCATCGAGATCTGGTGACGATACGGAAGAATAACTAGGGTGAGAAATGGGATTTCTCAGTAGGACTCGAACCCGACACGAAAGTGTCATCGTTATCGTCCCAGCCACAATGGTTTTATTAATGAAAATAGTGAGCATTCATAAGGTTCCGTTCTTAGGTTTTCGAAAACATGAATATCGAAGCGAATTCAATTTTAACATACTCTCTAATCATTTATATCCTAACAAGCATAGGAACAACTATAATTACATAAAACATGTATGGCTGTGCTATAAACTTTTCATAACTTCTTCCCTTCAAGGGTTTGGACCGAAGTCCCATTTATTTTCTTAACTTGACTTTATCTTAAGTCTTATCTTTTCACCCACTAAACATAAGTGGTAATGAGTTCATACCGTGGCCGTCGCCACCATAGAATTTCGGTACTTACACTAGCTGGGTCATGCCATGCCTAATGTAAGCCCTATCCCCTATACTCACACTAGCTGGGTCATGCCATGCCTCATGTGAGTCGTGGGTGAGGGGAGCTTACTTTGGGTCACCTTCCCTTTTGAAGGATCACACCCTTAGTTCAATCTCTTCTTATTAAAGCTTATGATGGAAAATTATTCTAATTCTCTTCCACATTTAGGCGTTACGTATCGCCGTCCCCAAATGTGATTCCTTTATCACATATTATTAAGCACCATATCATCAACATATCATATTCATATCGTCATCATATCATTATCATAATCATCATCATCATCATGATCATCATCATATCATTGGCATAATCATCATCATATGTACACATAGAGGCATACCCATCACACAAAGTCTTATGAGCTTAGCTTAGTAAATTTGGTGCAAGCTTTTAATTGAGGTTGCCTCTTGTATAAATTCTTTTATTAGGCATAGGGCCAATTTCATCCATTATCCTTTTTGAAACTTTTAATTTGAATTATGAGGGTTTTTCCAATGCTTAGTGTAAAGGTCTTAATGTCTTAAAGCTTCTTTCTCATTATTCTTTAACTTTCACCACAACCAGCTTTACTTTTACAGTGGGGCAGTAACTTCAAAAATTTACCATAATTTCATCTTTTACTCTTTTTCTTCGAATTTTGGTATGATTATACTTTTATGAGTCTATTTTTAAACAAAACAAACCCCACTCAAAAATCCATTTTGTAACTTGAGTTATGCACATTTTCTTCTGACTATTTAGACTTGAAAGTTCAACTTGGGTCAGTGGCTTGTTAACACCACTGTGAGTTCCTCACATGGAATCTGACAAAACTGTTTTATGGGGGTGTTCCTATATGTCTTATATTTCTAACAAACTTGGTCCCACTCAAAAATATTTTGTATAACTTGAGTTATGCACATTTTATTACATATTGCCCGAGCAGAAGCACATATGGGGACAGCATACTTTGAAAATTCATATCTCTCTTGTTTTAAGCCAAATTTCACGTATTTTATACATATAAAAAGCTCTATGAGTCTATTTTCAGATAAAATTAGTTTAGTTGCATTTGGAGTTATATTGAAAGAGTTATTAGTTGCGCCCTATAGACTGCCAGAATTTTCCAGCTTCTACGATTTTGGTTTCAATGAGTTTTCTTGTAAAAACATTAAGTCTTTTCCTCAAGTGATCACTTTTCTCTTCCAACCCGCTTTTAATCTTTGAGATCTTGATATTAACTCAATGTTTTAACTCCTAAAAATTTGGTTCAATAACAATAGACATACCAACCGAAAATTTCATAGCCAAAGAGAAGGACACAACACATGAAAACTCATCATATCAACAAGCATGGCCATGAGGCCTTGGAAACAAGTCCTAGAACCACCTAGCTATAAAGAGCTTAAGAGTTCAAGGGCTTGAAGAACACATAAAAGAGGAAGGTTAGAGTCACTATCAAATTGGGTTTCTTGAAAGCTTGAAGAGAAAGAAAGATGCTGGAGATGGCCTCCTTCTTCTTGAGCTTGATAATGGGGCTAAGTGAGTGTTTGTTTTGCTTCCTCAAGAACCAAAGAGGGTGGTCCTTGAAGGGCTTGTGAGGGTGGTGAAAGGAAAGAGAGTTGAATAAGGTGAGAAAGAGAGAAGAAGAACAAGAATGGTTGGAAGAATCAAAAGAGTTAGGATGAAGTTTAAAGAGAGGTGGGAGCTTGGGCTTGTAGTGAGAGGATGAAAACTTGCAAATGAGGAGAGTGAGGAGGCTAGTTGGTGCAAGAAATGGGGTGAGGTGGCTGATGGCTTTTGCTTCTCTAACAAGTAAGGGGGAGTGGGTGAGTTTAACTTCTTTTTCAAGCAAGAAAGCTAGGAACTTTGGGGTAAAAGAGTGGGTCATGTTTTCCTTGAGTCTTGGTGTTTGGGTAAGGACCATTTTGTGTTTTCTCAAGTGGTTAAAAGCATGACTACTCTTGAGATTGGCTTGGGTGGATATGATCACTCCAAGTGTCACAATTTTGATGGAGGAGAGTACATCTCTTGGCTTGACTCAAGGAATACTACTAACATAGACTCTTGATCTAATGGTGCTTGATGAGAAGGCAAATGGATGGTTGGATTTTGCTCTTATCCTTAGCTGAAATTTGGTGCATCAATTAGGAGAAATTTTAAATCTTCAAAGCTATTAGAATTACCTAAGTTGTTAATCAATTTGATTAGTTAAATTGCTCTTTAACCAATTTCGGTTAATTACACTTTTAAGACATTTTTTCTCTAAAAGAATTGATCTTATGAATTATGTAATTAGGGTGTAAGAATTAATCTATCTCAATTGGTAAGGTAGAACAATTGTCTTGTACTTTAATTCATAAGATTGGATTAGTTTAATTATACTTCTAAGTTACGAATTAATGAAGTTCGAATAATTAGGTTTTAATGAAAGCATTTAGTGCATTATGATTCAATTATTGACTTGACTCAATTCACTAAGCTCTTGCTCATCGAGATTAGCCGATTAATCCTTAGTTAATCGTTAACCTTTCTAATTAGCCAGGATCACTGAGCTAATTAGCTTAGACAAAAATTGGGGATGTTACACTCTCCCCTTCGTAAAAAGAATTTTGCCTTCAAAATTTGTTACTTGTAAACAGGTCAGGGCAGGCATGCCCTTGGTGCAGTTCCTTGCAAAATGCCCAGGCTGCCCACATTTGAAGCAGACATTTTGTCCAGCGTAGCACGTCCCTTTGTGTTGTCTCCCACACTTTGGGCAGATGGGATTCATTGTAGGCTTCGAGGGCTGGTCGGCAGGTCTTGGAAGGTTGGCGGAGGGCTCTTGTGGCTGGTTGCCTTTAGAACTTCCATCGTGGTAGGGCTTCTTTTGCGGGAGCTGCTTCGAATGTTGCCCTTGAGACGCTTGTCTCCTCTTATGGGCCTCTGATCTCTGGATCACCAACTTCTGATTACATTCTTCTACTACACGGCTCTTATTAACAAGCGTCGCATAGTTCCTTATCTCCAAGGGGGCCACTGATGCCAAAATGTCGGCCCGCAATCCTCCCTCATACTTCATGCATTTCCAATGCTCATCCGGGTTTCGTTGATACAATGTAGAAAACTTACACAGCTCCTCAAACTTCACCATGTATTTAGCAATGCTCATACCTCCTTGGTAGAGCCTCAGGAACTCCATCTCCTTTGCGTTCCTTACGGACATTAGGAAGTACTTCTCATAAAAAGTCACCTTAAAGACATCCCATGTGATCTCCCTCTGATCACTTTCCATCAAGCTTTTCGCTCCTTTCCACCAGAACTTAGCATCTGCCTTCAACATGTAAGTGGCAAAGGCCACCTTTTGGGTCACTGAGCAAGCTAGCATGGAGCAGATCTTCTCAATCTCTTTGATCCACTCGTCGGCTTCGTCAGGGTTGAAAACCCCTTGAAATTGGGTGGGTTTGCCTTACGAAACTCCGAGAACTTCTGATACTCAACATCAGCTCCATTTCCACCAACAGACTCTTCGGATCTTCAATTCAGCTGGTCCATCATATGCTCAGCAGCTCTAGCTTGAGCTTGCATTGCATTTGCCATCTGTTGGAAGGTCCTCATGAACTCGGCAAGGTTGGCGCTGTCACTGTTCTCGTTTGAGGTACGTCTGCGAGTTGCCATTAGTTCCTAAACACACCAAAACAAAAATATCGAGTTGATTAGACCCAATATCAAGCATAAGCATGGCGGCAACTAAAGGCAATCTCACACGACGGTCATGCATTCTAAGTCCTACATCCCATCATACAGACAGGATCCACAACATGACTTAACATAGCGCACGTAGAGTTATGCTTGGAAGCATAGTCAGTTCAACCTTAGGCTTTAAGAAGATGAACTGCTCTGATACCATAATGTAACACCCTAATAAACCCATACTACGCTTAAGTCGCATTACGGTGTTTTATTAGTTGTTGCTTATGCTTGTGGAAAACTAAACTTCATTTTAAATTAAGTTACGCAGAAAATATGGTAAGATATATATTTTTTTAATGCGTCATCGCTTTGCAGCATTTTGGAAAGTAAAGTCTTGAGCGAGAAGATAGATAGAGAAAGAGCGTGTCGCATAAAATATATACTCGAAAATCATAAAACATGAGATAGGTAAACAAATAATAATTCACAAATACATTGCATTAAATAGCTAACCATTACATTCATATGGGTTCATAATATATATATATATATATATATACATACATATATATATATATATATATATATATACATACATATATATTAGCATTACATCGAAGGAGGCTCATGGTCATGCCATGATCCAAATACTAGATACAAACTTAAATTGACATCGTTCGTCACAAAAAGGAATGTATGAAAATGCAGAGTTACGGCAACTACAAGTCCACATCAGCATTGTCTGACATCCTACGTCATACGCCCGCTCACAGTGTGAAAGGAAAGAGGGTTGAATAAGGTGAGAAAGAGAGAAGAAGAACAAGAATGGTTGGAAGAATCAAAAGAGCTAGGATGAAGTTTAGAGAGAGGTGGGAGCTTGGGCTTGTAGTGAGAGGATGAAAACTTGCAAATGAGGAGAGTGAGGAGGCTAGTTGGTGCAAGAAATGGGGTAAGGGGGCTGATGGCTTTTGCTTCTCTAACAAGTAAGAGGGAGTGGGTGAATTTTACTTCTTTTTCAAGCAAGAAAGCTTGGAACTTTGGGGTAAAAGAGTAGGTCGTGTTTTCCTTGAGTCTTAGTGTTTGGGTAAAGACCATTTTGTGTTTTCTCAAGTGGTTAAAAGCATGACTACTCTTGAGATTGGCTTGGGTGGATATAATCACTCCAAGTGTCACAATCTTGATAGAGGAGAGTACATCTCCTGGCTTGACTCAAGAAATATTACTAACATAGACTCTTAATCTAATGGTGCATGATGAGAAGGCAAATGGATGGTTGGATTTTGCTCTTATCCTTGGCTGAAATTTGGTGCATCAATTAGGAGAAATTTTAAATCTTCAAAGCTATTAGAATTACCTAAGTTGTTAATCAATTTGATTAGTTAAATTGCTCTTTAACCGATTTCAGTTAATTACACTTTTAAGACATTTTTTCTCTAAAAGAATTGATATTATGAATTACGTAATTAGGGTGTAAGAATTAATCTATCTCAATTGGTAAGGTAGAACAATTGTCTTGTACTCTAATTAATAAGATTGGATTAGTTTAATTATACTTCTAAGTTATGAATTAATGAAGTTCAAATAATTAAGTTTTAATGAAAGCATTTGGTGCGTTATGATTCAATTATTGACTTGACTCAATGCACTAAGCTCTTGCTCATCGAGATTAGCCGATTAATGCTCAGTTAATCGTTAACCTCTCTAATTAGCCAGGATCACTGAGCTAATTAGCTTAGACAAAAATTAGGGATGTTACAACACACGTAGTAGCACATATTCCAACTCAAACTTCCATACTCATATCCAAAACATATTCAAACAGGGATAGACATAATCTCATGCAATTATAGGGATGTGAATACTAACAAAAAATCTTAAAACAACTTTCAAATAACAGTTCAAGAAAAGCATTTGTTCTTAAACCAAACTTTAGAAAATCACTTCAAGTATGGAATTAGTTAGTCTATTTGAAAATTTCTAATGGGACCTTAGCTTAAATTTTTATAATTAAAGTATATTAGTGTGATTAGATGTGTATATAAGTTTATAGTCCAAATTCCAAAATCCATATTCCATAGTCCAAAGCTTAGGTAAGACCATAAATGGTCTCAAATAGGTCTAAGTGAGTCTCAAATAGGTCTAAGTGAGTCTCAAAGACTCATAATAGTTCAAACATAGTCTATATAGGGTCCAATAGTATGTGTACAAGTTCATAAGTGCATAAACTCCATAGCATAGGTCATGGTTCATTTTAACAAGTTTTAAGTGTCTTTTAGAAGCTTGTTAAGTCTTAATAGTCTCAAAAGAAATAGTCACATAAACCAAGCTAATTCAGATAAGCTCAGAGGTTTGAAAACATTATATTATAGTAAAATAAATAATATAATTTCATGAACCAAAGAGGCACATGGCCAAAAGCATGTATGGGGCTAAAACCAAGCCTTTTTGTTTCAAAACTTCTTAAACTCATGCACAAAACTTCATTAAGTAAAATACATGATTTAAAACATCAAATCAAGTTTATAAAACATTTAAATGAGAAAAATAAAAGTGGATTGCTTGCTATCCAAAATAAGGTAGATTTGAAAAACTCACTTTTAATACATGTAATCAATTCTAAAATTCAAGAAATGTAGCAAACAAGCACATAGCATGATAATATAGACTCTCAAGCTTCAAACTATCATTTTAAGAACATTAAAACACTTCAAAATCATGCTACAAGGTCATAGTTCATATGGGACAAAATTTAAAAATTACCTTGTTCACATGTTTCAAGTTCATAGATTAAGGAATTAGGCATGTATCTTACATATATCAAACCAAAACTTTTATCAAGTGAAAGTTCATCATCTAAGACACAAATCCAACTATTTAAATGCTTAAGATAGGTGAAATAAAAAGAGCTAAGGTGCTGCCCAAAACAGGGCAGTCCTCAAAAACTCCTTTAAACACATGTTTAATGCACCAGACTCAAGTAAAATTAACATATAGGCATGTAGTATCAAAATATAACATTTTTACACACCTTAATATATAGGAAAACGTGCTGGAAAATTGAACTAAAAAATAGGGCAGCAATTATATATTTAATGAAAATCACAAGTTTTATGTTATAAATTGCATCTACTAAAGAACTAAGTTTTTATAGAGCAAAATCAACATGACAAGGTCGTAATCCATCAACTTCAAGTTCACAAACACATTTAAGACTCAAAGAACAGCCTTAGCTCATAGCTTGGCTACGAGCTTCATAAGGAATAAAGGCAGGGATTTTTAGCTTAAATAATGAAAATCCATGGAAAATCAAGCATAAGCTCCATGAGCAATCAAAAGAACATAGATACATCCATCAATATTCATCATATCACATATTTCTCTTATAAATCCTAAGAGGGCCATGAGCGTCATGCATGAAAAATAGAGTTTTGATTCAAGAAACAATAGAAACATGTATATAAGTTTATAAACACAAAAAATACATGACTTAGGCTATCGAACCATGAAGAGAATCATCAAGTTTATACAAGTCACAAGGATTCTCATGAATCCTTACTTTGGCGGAGACACATATATGAGAGAATACAAAGATTAATTTCACAAACTTTCAAGACCACATGTATTTACATGCTTAAACACATAAACACAAGATTAGAGCTTCAAATCCTTGAAAGAAATCATCAAAAACCAAACTAGTCATGAACTTTTAGAAGCTTAAAGAATGAACATCTATTCTAAAAAATATGATTTAAAATTTCAAATAGCACAAAATCACATAGAATTCATGCATAAAGTCTAAGGAGTGAAAAAAAAAAAAAACCTACTTGATTTAGAAGAGTGACACTCAAATTGCACCAAGCTGGACAGCAATCTTGCTAGAGTTTTTGCTGCATTTTAGAGGCTTGAATATGAGCTTCAAGGGTGAGAGATGCTAGTGGTTGAGGGTGATGAGGATAGATGATAGTTTGGAGGTATTTTAATTGTGGTTTCTTGGCATTTTTTAGAGAAAATGGTGGAAGACGAAGATGAAGAGAGCTTCAGTCAAGGGAGAGCAGTTTGGACTGAAGACCAAAGTATCTAACTATGTTAAAGTGAGTTATTTTTATAGACCAATGGGTTGGTTTTGTGGTAAGTTAATTAGACGATTAGTTTAGCTTAATTAGATGGTTTAATTAGTTAATTATGTCATCTTCAATTAATTGATTTAAGAACCAATCAAATTTGGTTTAGAGACATAATAATACTTGTCTTATGTGTCTAATAGTGATTTACAAAATATTGAAGTGATTTGGTGCATAATTAGTACAAAATTTAGCAATTTAAGCTTTACTTAACAAAATATTTACCAAAAAATTAAATTTCTTTAATCTATAATCAAATTCATGTTTGCATTTGAGAAACACATCAGTCGGTGTCAAATGGGTATCCAAGTCAAACTCTCCATTAGTGAGGTACCTCAGTGACTAAAAATAGGGACGAATATCATCCAAGGTGACCTTGCTGTATAGCAAGTATGGACGAAAAAATAGACTCATAACTGGTACCTACAACGGACAGTCGTGGAAGATGTAGACCCTCATGGCTGCACTCACAGACATCACAGAGGCATTCAGCTCTAGGTCAAATCACCAATGGCATACTGGGAACTCAATGAAGATCACTACCATGGTCGATGTCGGCATCCTCTGAAGATGACATGGAAACGTACAAGTAAGAAATACTAGATTTTTTAGTAGGATCGCGACTAGACAAACACTGTGTCATCGTTAATGTCCTAGCTACTTCAGGTTAATTATAAAAATAGTGGACATGTATAGGCTCAATTTTAGGAGTTTTGAAAACATAAATCCCGAAGTAGGCTGCCTTTAAGCTTAACATCATAATCATAACATCATACGTAAACATACATACGTAGGAATGGAATAAACATTCATGATGCACATAGACAGTATAGATGCATGCATTTCTATGCAACCTCATTAACTTGACTATGATTTTACTTTCATTTTTAGCATGTGCTTAACATTCTTTACTTTTCCTTTAAAATAGACTACTTTTAGACATGAGCTCCTTTTGTGGCTGCCGTCACATAGTAGTAACCAAATTAGGCTAAGGTGATAATGGTTACCTCTACGTTGGAGGGTGCTCCATGTCCCCTTTGCCTTCACCGTAGAGGTTCCTTGAGTCTTTGTGGATCACCATCTCTCACTTCCCTAACCAAAGTGATTGAAAGGTCATATCCCACTCTTTCTTTTCTTATCATTATACCTTACATGTATAGTACTTATTGACAAGACACATATAGATATGCAATGATATGACTAAGTCCATAATTTTGATGAAAATCCGGTAGTATGATAGCTAGACTAGAGCTTCCCCAAAATGCCAAACATGGAAACTTCAACCAACAACCAATTATATCCATCTCACATCATCATATCAATCATTCAATCATGAGGCTGAGCTCAATCAAATTTATCATACATCATGGCTAATGGCATTATACATTCATACCCTAAAAGGTGTTTATAATTGTATTATTCTTTGTGAAAAGTCTTATGAGGCATAATATGATTCTCCATGCCTACTCGGGAGAGAACCACATAGTTAAATAAATGTATGTAGTCTTTTATTTACTTAGTTCTTATGTGAAATTACTTTTTTCTTGAGTACATGTCTTATGGAACAATTGTTCAAGTTAACTAAGTTAGGTAATTTTTTCCTTTCCTTGAGATAGTGCACTTAGTGATTTCTAGGTTCATAGTATGCTCAATGGCCCTAATTGTACTTCTGTTCCCAAGGATTTTGAGATCCCTCTAGTCCTTAGGTCATGACAATGCATAACCACACTCATGAACCCAACAACACCATATTCACCAATCATCAAGGGATAGTTTTTATTTCAACGAGTATAACATTCAAACTTTAGTAATTAGAATAGCAAGATTTCACCTTTATGATTTAAAGTTGCCTTAAAGTCTAAAAGATTCCTTCTTTATGAAATAATGATACAAGACATTAGCTTTAGAATTAAAAAGTCTTACTCTTTATAAAAGTTAACATTTTATGTATGATTTCGACTCAAGATACAAATTTTATAAATTAAAAGTTGCAAGTCAACACTTTTAGGACTAATAAGTAACATTCTTGAAGAAAGTTTAGAACTTTACTTAATATTTTTGTCTCAAGGTTCAACCTTTACAAGATTAAAGTGCAAATCTTCAACTTTATGGCTTAAGGTTAGTTTTTCATTAAAATTTGAGACTATATGAAAGGTCTTGTACTCAAGATTCAATTTTTAAGATATGAAGTGATCAATTATTATTTTTATAACTTAAAAAGCTTCATTTCC
Organism: Pterocarpus macrocarpus; assembly: GCA_031439585.1. Taxonomy (NCBI): domain Eukaryota; kingdom Viridiplantae; phylum Streptophyta; class Magnoliopsida; order Fabales; family Fabaceae; genus Pterocarpus; species Pterocarpus macrocarpus. The sequence goes on from CM062515.1 coordinate 33,582,252, forward strand.
ATAAAGTTTAAACTTTTTCACATATTTTTGTGTTCACGAACGGCAAAATAAAACTTTGAAGAGGCATAAAATCTTGCATCACTTTTAAGGTTGCAAAGAACAAACTTTGTGAAGTTTTATGCATGAAGAATGTTCTTAGTCTTATCAAATCATGAGAAAGTGACAAAGATGACAATTTTTTTCAAACATTTGCATCATCATAAGAAAAGAAACATCTTTAAACCAAATATCACCAAGAATCATCAATCTTTTTCTGACAACTCACAAGAAATATCAAGATTTTAAGCAGCAAGAAATAAAAATAGAAACTTTAAAGCATTTCAAGAAAGAAACTTTCAAAAATCAAGAACAACTCATGAATAAGAGCATAAACATATTTTACTAAAAATGGAAACTTTTGCTCATGAAGAGCAAGTGAGTTTTTCTCAAGCTTTCACTTGAAGATCTTAGTCATGAAAGGAACCAAACTTCAATTTTTCTTGAGTAAATAAAAGAGAAGAGTGAAGATCACTACCTAAGCTTGAAAATGGTGAGTTTTTGAAGGTGAAACAAGAAGAAGATAATGGCTCCTCCAAGGTTGAAAGTGCCAGTTTTGAGAGGATAAAGATGGAAGTTCTTGAGTTCTTGATGAAATGAGTCTTGTAATATTTAAATCTTTTCTTCAAAGAGCAAAAGATGTGGTATTTGAAGGGCTAAGTGAAGAAGGTTTGGTTACCTATATTGCATCAAAACCAGCTTGCTTTTTAGGTAAACCTATCATGAAGTTCATGGAGATACTTTCCCATTTCCATTCTGGAATTTCCAATGGTTGCAACATGCTGAAGGGCTTTTGGTGCTCAATTTTTACCTTTTAGCAAACTAAACTCTAACTTACCAACTCCATAATGTCCCTCTTTAATTCTGGCCACTAGATTATCTTCTTAACGTCTTGATACATCTTCGTCACACCAAGGTGTATGGTGAAATGGCTGTTATGCGTCTCTTCCAAAATTCTTCTTTGGAGGTCACTACTCGCGGATACGCAAACTCTTCCTTCGAATCTCCACAGTCTATCCGTACCTTGAGCGAAACTCTTCAACTTTCCTTCTTCCACTAATACTAGGTTTTTTCGGAAATCCTTTTCCTCAATTTGGGCTTGAGCAATTTGACTCTTAAAATCGCTTGTCACCTTAAGCTGATTCAATCTTAAACTATGGCAGGTCAGAACACCTCCGAGGTTAAGGTCTCTAAAGCTCCTCACTAGCTCATCCTCCTTGACCATCATCCATGACACAAGCAAAGATTTCCTACTTAGAGCGTCAGCCACCACATTGGCCTTCTCGGGGTGATAGTTCAACCTAAACTCATAATAATTCAAAAACTCCATTCATCTCTTCTGCCACATGTTCAGTTCCTTTTGATCAAAGAGATACTTCAAACTCTTATGATCAGAAAACACCTCAAACCTCAACCATATAGATAATGCCTCCATATCTTCAGGGCAAACACTACAGCCGCTAACTCTAGGTCATGGGTTGGGTAGTTTATTTTGTGAGGCTTTAACTGTCTAGAGGCATAGGCTACCACATTCCTATTTTGCATCAAAACACAACCTAAACCTCTTTCAGAGCTATCATAGGAAACCTTAAATGGTCCACTAGGGTCAAGTAATACTAATATAGGGGTTGAGGTTGACTTCCCTTTTAGCTCTTGAAAGCTTTTCTCATAATCCGCAGTCCACATAAAAAGAGTACCCTTTCTTGTTAACTTGGTCAGGGATAAGGATATCTGGGAAAATCCTTTTATAAACCTATGGTAGTAATCAGTTACACCTAATAAACTCCTTATCTCTATTATTGAGGTTGGTCTCTTCCAATTTATCACAGTCTCAATCTTACTAGGGTCCACAACAATACGGCCTTGTGACACCATATGTCCTAAGAACTTCACTTCTTTTATCTAGAACTTACACTTAGACAACTTGGCATAAAGCTTTTTTTCCTTCATGATTCCTAACACAATTCTCAAATGTTCTTCATGTTCCTTCTTTATTCTTGAATAGATGAGAATATCATCTATGAAAATAACTACAAACTTGTCCAGGTAAAGTCTAAAAATTCTATTCATGTAATCCATGAAAACAGCAAGGGCATTAGTCAAACCAAACGACACCACCGTAAATGCATAATGCCCATACCTTGTCCTAAAAGCCGTCTTGGGTATATCTTCTTCTTTCACTCTTATTTGATGATAACCAGACTTCAAATCAATCTTTGAGAACACCGCTGCACCTCGTAGTTGGTCCATAAGGTCATCTATCCTAGGCAAGGGATACTTGTTCTTAATGGTCACCTTGTTTAACTGCCTATAATCCATACATAACCTCATACTTCCATTCTTTTTCTTCACAAACAATACCAGGGCTCCCCCAAGTGAGGCATTAGGTCTTACAAACTTCTTCTCCAACAACTTTTCTAGCTGTCCCTTTAACTCTGACAACTCCATTGGGGACATCCTATAGGGTGCTATAGAGTTTGCCCCGTTCTCGGTACCAATTCTATAGAAAACTCAATTTTCCTTTTCGGGGGAAACTCAAGTATATCATCAGGAAATACATCTGTGTATTCCCTAACTATGAGAATCTCATCCAATACCTACTCGAGTTCCACATCGATTGCCATAAGGAGAATATATCTCTGATCACCAAACTCACTACTCCCTACTTTAACAGAATTCAAGAACAAAACAAACAGGTTTAACAGGCTTTACAGGTATAAGGGAAAGCACAATAGATTTCTCAAAACAATTTATCATAGCATCATTAGCCAAAATCCAATCTATGCCTAGAATCAAATCCAAACCAGATAAAGGCAAACAAATCAAATTTGCTATAAAAAACCTACCATTAATTTGGAAATGACAATTCAAACAATATTGACAAGTCTTAACCGGTTTCCCAGCAGGAATAGAAATGATTAACATGTAAGGTAGTTTAGACACAGACAATCCCAATCTATCTGCACAATCATGAAAAACAAAGAAATGTGTAGCTCCAGAATCATACAGTACAGTTAAGGTTCTACCATTAATCTCGCACTTACCTTGGATCAGATTGTCAGACTGAGTAGCCTCCTCTTGCATTGAGGGCAAAGACCCTTCTTTAGTGTTGGGCCTTGTTAGCAGGGGTCGTCAACTTGATAGTGCAATCTCTAGTCATGTGCCTAGGCTTTCCACATTGAAAACATATGTTTTGTCCCACTAGGCAAGGGTGTCTTCAATGAAATTTTGCCACACTTGGGGCAAGCTTGACCATTCACAGGCTTTGGTAGATTCCTAGCAAGCTTTTGAGGTTGCTTGCCTTTGAAGCCTCTAACTTGAAACAGCTTATTCGAGGGTTGGGGCTTGAACTTTTGACCTTGCGGCACCAACTTTTCCTTGTAAGCTTTGAATCTTGCCACAGCTAGCTTACGGTTACAATCCTCTACCAGGCAACACTTGTTGACTAATGCAGCATAATCACGAATCTCCATGGGTCCTATAGATACCAGGATCTCCTCTTGCAATCCTCCTTTGAACTTGACACACTTATATCACTTATCAGGGTTCCCTTGAGATAAGAACTTGCATAGCTCTTCGAACTTGGCAGTATACTCAGCAATATTCATGGTCCATTGACGCAGACTCATGAACTCCAGCTCCTTTACATTCCTCATGAAAGTAGGAAAATACTTCTCATAAAAATACACCTTGAATATATCCTAAGTGATGTGGTCTGAGCTTTTCCCAATAACCTCTTGGTGCCTACCCACCGGAACTCAGCATGGGCTTCTAGCATATAGGTAGCAAAAACTACCTTCTGCTCTTCAATGCAAATTAACATAGTGAAAATCTTCTCTATGGCCTTAATTCATTCATCAGCTCGATCAGGGTTGTAGGCTCCTCTGAAACTTGGCGGGTTTGCCTTCCTGAACTTAGCAAACTTGAGATAGTCCAAGTCTACCTCGGCTCCTCCATTATGCCCTTCCAGGTTTTCCTTATCCCTTCGCTCCATCCGTTCCATCATATGATGAGTAGCAGCCATCTCACGGAGCATCCGCATGACTTCTTCGGGGCCTTCTGGCTCATTACATGGCCTACCACGTCTCCCTAATACCATTAGTTCCTTGTGCACAAAATGGAAGACATTGAGTTTATCAGGCTTAATATTTATGTTGAGTGAACCAACAACTAACTATATTTAGAATAGAATCATGCATGTCTAATCCTTACGTCCCATCATACAGACAAGACTCAAAGTATGACTCAACTAATGCATATGGTTAGAAGCATAGTCAGTCTATCCCCAGGCTCTTCAAGGATGAATTGCTTTGATACAAAAATATAACACCTTAATAGTCCCATGCTATACTTAAGTCATATTATGAAATTATTAGTCGTTACTGTTGCTCGCAAAGCTAAAATTACCATTCAAAATTACTTTATACTAAAAAGAGGTAATTTTTTTTTTTGAAATATAAGAACATGACTAAGTCATTTTGAAAACTAAGAGCCATGAATGCATCGTGAACTTATATAGTCAAATGTCTCTATCTCATATAAGCAATGCAAATAAAATAATTAGAGGCGATAACAAACATCTTTGGTAAACATAATATCATTCCACGACCATCATAGTTAATTTAGTAATAGTAGTGCCAAGAATCATACATAAATAGATAATGGGTCCGATATCTATTGTTGGCCCTACAAAAGCAACCTAACCAAATACATCATGAAGGAAAATACATAAGAAATCTCTACTGTCCAAGCATGTCATACAATAAAATGATAACCTTATAACTATAAACAAAGGGGCTATGCTCATGCTTGGCTTTGCATGTAATCACCACGTCACCTATTAGATAAGAGGAAACCACTCCTGAAACCATCGGAAGCAACATCACCACGTCTTCTTCCTCAAGCACGCCTATGTCCATGGGGCATAGTGCAAGTACAAATGAATCCATAACCATGAACCAGGGGTGCTGCGTGATGAGTGGTTGCAAAAGAAGAAGATGAATCAAAAGTCAGGCGAATCACTAAAGGGTAGGAGGGCTCGTATGGTTCGGACTCCAAGTGATAGCTCGAGTAGGACGGCTCCGAGGATTGGAATCCAAATAAATAATCGATGTCAGACGGGTATCTGAGTCAGACTCTCTATCAGTAGGGTACCTTAACAGCTGAAAGTAGGGACAAATATCATTCAAGGTGACCTTGCCGTACGGCTAGTGTGGACGGAAAAATGGACTCATACTGGTACCTAGAACGGACAGTCTTGGAAGATATAGACCTTCATGATTGCACTCCCAGATATCAGAGACATTCAGTACTAGGTCAAAATGCCAATGCTATATTGGGAACTCAATGAAAATCACCATTGTGCTTGATGTCAACATCCTCTAAAGACAACACAGAAATGTAGAAATGAGAAATACTAGATTTCTCAGTAGGATCGCGACTAGACAAATACTGTGTCATCGTCATCATCCCAGCCACTTCAAATTTAATTATAAAAATAGTGGACATGTATAGGCTCAATTTTGGGAGTTTTGTAAACATAAATCCCGAAGCGGGTTGCTTTTAAGCTTAACATCATAATCATAACACCATATGTAAACTGTAACATCCCAGCATGAGTTGCGGTTACCTGTCGATACCGGAGCCTGAGAAATTCTGAGTCTGAACCCTATGCTTCCTTGGAGGGCTATAGGATTGAGGAATTTTCTTTAGATTAAAAGTCCTGGTAATGGTTCTCTAGGCATTATGAGTTGAAGAGGGATTTTTAACGAATTTTAGGGAATGGATAACCCTTCGTTTTCAACCCTCAAGTTTATAAAAATGTAAGTTTTTAGAGAATTGTACTAAAACCCAAAAGTTGGATTCTAATTCCTAAGGATTTTGAATTTTTAGATATTTTTGTTGAATCCAAATGGGAGGTATTCGTTTCTTTACATTTATGTTTTTAAGTTAATGGAGAGTAAAGTTAAAGAGTAAATAAGTTTGTGCAATATCCTGGACTTGGGAAAGGGCTGCAGAAGGAGGGAACCAAGTTTTTGGAGCTAGTAATCAATTACAGAGGACCTGTAATCGATTACCATCCTCTCTGTATGCCACGGGTTAAAATTTTTCATGTGGTAATCAATTACCAGTTCTGGGTTTGTGGTAATCGATTACCAGTATTTGTAATCGATTACCAGCTCTTTGGCTATGGTAATTGGTAATTGATTACCAATTCTTTATGGTAATCGATTACCAGCCCTTGGTAATCGATTACCATTGGCCAATATATAGGCCCGGACGCGTCCCACGCCCTCATTTTCGAATTTTCTCTCTCTCTCTAACCCAAACTCTCTCCCTTCTCTCTAAAATCATCTCTTTCCACTACTCCTCACATTTAATACATCCATTCCACCATTTTCAACCAAATCAACAACAACAACACAATCTTCACTCCTTTTAAACATAAATCATCCATTTAATCTGTTTCTCCTTTTCTCCTACTTGCTTGGGCAGATTTGATGTTGGAGGGCCTATCTCTATCCATTTCCTCTTCACTCCAATTCTAACGGTAATTCTCATGCCTCATTTCTTCTTTTTCTTAAAAATTAATTTCAACTCCTTGATTGTTAGTAGAATTCTAGAAATCCTAGGGTAGAGAGATTAGGGATTTATTATATGGAGGTTATTAGTGACTCATAAATAATTAATTTACCGTATTGTGGTGTTAGATATTCCTAAGGAACTTCTCTCCAACCTTGTGGATCCTGAGACTTAAGATTTTCTCATGACCAATGATCTGTGAGTAGATAGCATGCTTTTGAATTAATTTTGTTTTAAATTTATAATTGTTTATTTACTTTAAGAAATGCTACTCATGAGTCAATGACGAATGGAATTTGAATGTGATATGAGATTTATAATTTATGAACATGAAAGAATAGGAAAGTCTGTGACAGGATCTGTTTGCTAATGACAATTAGACGTTAGCCTTGGTGCACCTTGGATTATGATATTACATGGCCACCTAAGGGAGTGGTGCGTGACGGATATTTCACAGCCATACATGTAGTGTGGTGCATGCCTGTACTTCACGGCCTCTCAAAAAGGGGGGTGCATGCCTGATTTTGGGATTCGTATGAAGGAAAGGCCACCTAAGTGTGAATCATGCCTGTTTATCCTGTTAGATATTTCCGCTGTTTTCTTCATTGAATGAAATTGCTTTAAAGTTATATACATTGACTCATGAGGTTCAAAAGTGTCCTATCTCTCACTGAGTTTCTCAAAACTTACCCTGTGGTTATTATGTTCTTTTCAGATACAGGTTCAGACTTGGGAGCCGACTTTTCTGCTCAGCATCATTAGATTCCTATCTGGGTGAGCCCTATTTAGTAATGGGCCCTGAATTGTAATTCTGTTTCGGTTGTAATCTTAGTATGTAGCTCCATAGTACTACAGGTAGGGTCCAACCCTTGCTGGTGGATTAAGTTATGTTCAAAAATTGTTAGACTGAGCTGGATTGATTATTGTATATTAACTCTGATGAATGGATTATGATTGGATGAATATGTTTGCTTATAAATTGTGCTGTGTGCTAAAGGGTGCATTCTGAGAATGCCTGGATCTCTTATGAAAGTGTGTGATTGTTGAATTGTAGGATAAGTACTCGTATTTAGGAAATTCCTAAATATAGAGGAAACTCTGCCCAAATTTTTCTGAAATCTCGATGTGTAAGGCTTGCTAGGGAGCGTGCTCTCTAAGCGCCGGTCACGACCTGGATTGGGTCGTGACAAAGATGGTATCAGAGCTTTAGGTTTCCCTGTGTACTATGGAGCAAGTGTCCTTTGGTAGGATCATGACTGTGCAAATGGAAGTGCGCCTATTTTCATAAATTGTGGCACTACGAGAGGCCTCTAGGAATGTCATCTTTGTTTACACTCTGTCGAATATTGTTTATTCTTATTTTGGTCACACTTCTTGTCTTTCCCTTTTGCTCTAAAGGTTCATTTCACTAAGTGAACATATTCTTCGTAGTACATGTGGAAGTAATAGATGCAGGGCTTCCACTGTACGATCTAAATGCGATATCCTCTCTTGTGGCAAGAGAGTCTGAGATGAAGTAGGGTTGAACATTAGGGTATAGTGGATTAGGCAAGTTAGATGACCATTCAGGCAGAGGACATGGGTCGGGTATCCATAACCCGGCATAAGGATGTTATTAAGGTGGAAAAGATCAAGAGGTGCTTGCTAAGTCGTTAAGCGATAAGCTGGTTTGGTTTAGTGGGATTAGATAAAGTATGAGGGCAAGGAGAACCCCTATTTCAAAGGTTGTTTCCATGGCTAGTGGAAAGAATGCTAGAAATCTTAAAGAGAAGACAACTTAACAATGATCAAGATGCGTAAAGACCTTGTGCTTGGCTTCTTCAAGAATGCAAGTCACATGCTTAGAACCTACGGTGAAGTTCATCCTATCCTTTGATGCAAAAAGGAGCATAAAGGAGCTCGCTATGTACAGCTTTCGAGTATTGATTGAACGTGCTGACTTCAAGAAAGAAGATTACCCTGGTTACTACAACAAGCAATTGACAGACTCAGGCCAATGAGTAATTCTCTCGTTTCGAAAGATAGAAGATGCTGGAAAGTGATTACCAATTTCCTCGATTGGTCTTGATCATTACCTCAATTGAGTAATATATCGCATGAAGTTGAAGTCGCTATTTGACTTGTCATATGGATACACTTTAATCATTTAGGGCTACTTGAACAATGTGACCTACACAAGAAGTACTCCTTGTATTGGTTACTCAGATTCTGGTATGATTCCAGGCTCTCAGAGATTGTTGTAGCCGTTGCAGCCAATAGGGTCAATGAATTTCCTCCCAACTGTGGCCGACAGTAACTTACGTTAAATATTCTCAAGCAGATCATGTTAGCACCATGGATATTGTTTCCATACCACGAGAAGCTAGAAATGAAGGCTATCCAATTTTCAGTGGCAGCTCAAGGTATATCCAAAAGCATTTGGTGGAGCATTACCTAGTGTAAGTTACTCTTGGGAAGTACATTGGAGAATTTTGAATGATGACAACTATAGTCATGATGAGGTTCCTCAAATGAATATCTTGATGACCTGGAGAAGGCTAACAGGCCGAAGGTAGTAGATAGGATGTATAGTGAAAGCAAGGCATGAGTTAAGGAGGTATTAAGGCATAGGATTATGGATTAATCCAAGACCCGACGATTGCAAAGTTGAGTCTTACACATTGCATCAGATTACGAGTAGTATTACGATTGGTAGCTAAGTTAGAATGTTCCTAGGGACTTGATTATGGTTCTTTTTGGAATCAATAGATTAGTAATGCAATGGGAGGGAAGAAATCCTAAGAGGACCAAGTTACAACTGTAAGGATTTGTAAGGAGAAAGGAGAACCATATCAAATAAGAAAAGCAATTATTGTAGTCAGACCTTGGAAACTTCCATCGGTAATGGGTTTTAGTGTGCGGTTGTCAAACTTAGGATGACATGGACCACATGAGGATGAAGAAACCGATGAGCAATGCTGATAAAAGCCGAATGTTTAAGGTTTGAATAAGGAATTCTTACTTCCCCCAAGAAGAATGTCAGGCCCACTTGGGCTTGATAGGAAATAAGAGGAGGGTGAGATAAGTCCAAAGATGTGATAGTAGTAATGAATACTTCAACGGAAAATGAGTTGGGCAAGCTTGAGCATTTCCCTTCGGAGTGCTTTTATGTTTCGAAGAAGATAAGATGTACGTTTGTTAAGGATTATGTTCTCGAGATGCTACGATGAGCATGGGATTGTCAAGGACTTGAATATATCAAGAAAATGGAAAAGAGATAGGGAATTGGCTTGTTTCGACGATAATGGGGTTAGGAGAGATTATCTAGTCTTGAATCAATGAGTTCATGGACACCAGGGAGTTCCCAAGGGCATGACGAGAAGCTAGGATCGAAGTTGAACCTTAACCCTTGATGATATGCCAAAGGTTTGAAATCTCTCGATAGTTTTGAGAGATACCTTAGAGGGAGGAGAAATAATAGATTGGTAGCAGGATAGGGATATTCCGGGGGATTAAATGATGACTTCTCCATTGGTTAGTGGCGTAAAAAAAAAAAAGAAAAAAGAAGGAAACGAGTTAACTAATAGATAAGTGTTAGAAACTGACCATAGAGTTGAAATTCGTAATGGCTTTTAGCAAGGAATGAGGCACAGTGGCATGGTCCTTTTGATTAGAATTGATGCACCGAGGGGCTATGGTAGGGAGTTAGAGAATTTAGATGTTCTGGCATGTACAAGACAATGAGAAATATGATTAAAACCCGATTAATGATCCAAAGGTTAGAAGTTTATGAGAGGAAGGTAGTGATCGGTATTAATGGATGGTTGATGCTTATGTGATGTTTAAGGGAAGTAGTTAGTTTAGTTATGCCTCACCTTTGGTTAAGATAGAGAAGGTGCTTAAGGACCTTCAATCTAAACTTCATGATGCTCTTCAGATTCTTCTATGTAAATCTTTCGAAGTAAAAGAACTCTAACATTTAATGGTAGCGATTGTTGGAATCATCATTTGATACATAGCTCCGACCAAGGTCAATGAGCAGCATTGAGCAGAGGTTTGTATGAAGACCAATGTCTTAGTTCTTTATACTCTGAGATTAAGTATAAGGCCTATGCCCTATCCCATCTCCTAAGGGTGAGCTTAAGGAAGGGTTTACAAGAGAAGCTTAGGCATATAGAGAACAATATAGGCGTTGTAAGTGATGAGCTCTAAGATTTCAAGGAAGGCAATGAAGGTTAGGATAATTTCTAATTGTTTAAGAATTTGGGGACGAATTCTTTTGAGGGGAGGAGATTGTAACACCCCAGCATGAGTTGTGGTTACCTGTCGATACCGAAGCCTGAGAAATTCTAAGTCTGAACCCTATGCCTCCTTGAAGGGCTATAGGATTGAGGAATTTTCTTCATATCAAAAGTCCCAGTAATGGTTCTCTAGGCATTAATGAGTTGAAGAGGGATTTTTAACGAATTTTAGGGAATGGATAACCCCTTCGTTTTCAACCCTCAAGTTTATAACAATGCAAGTTTTAGGAGAATTGTACTAAAACCCAAAAATTGGATTCTAATTCCTAAGGATTTTGAATTTTTAGCTATTTTTATTGAATCCAAATAGGAGGTATTCCCTTATTTAAAGTTAAGTCTGTGCAATATCCTGGACTTGGGAAAGGGCTGCAGAAGGAAGGAACCAAGTTTTTGGAGCTGGTAATCGATTACAGAGGACCTGTAATCGATTACTATCCTCTCTATTTGCCACGGGTTAAAATTTTTCATGTGGTAATCGATTACCAGCTCTTTGGCGATGGTAATTGATTACCAGCCCTTGGTAATCGATTACCACAGGCCAATATATAGGCCTGGACACGTCCCACATCCTCATTTTCGAATTTTCTCTCTCTCTCTCTCTAACCTAAACTCTCTCCCTTCGTTCTAAAATCCTCTCCTTCCACTACTCCTCATATTTAATACATCCATTCCACCATTTTCAACTAAATCAACAACAACACAATCTTCACTCCCTTTAAACACAAATCATCCATTTAATCCATTTCTCCTTCTCTTCTACTTGCTTGGGCAGATTTGATGTTGGAGGGCCTATCTCTATCCATTTCCTCTTCACTCCAATTCTAACGGTAATTCTCATGCCTCATTTCTTCTTCTTCTTAAAAATTAATTTCAACTCCTTGATTATTAGTAGAATTCTTGAAACTCTAGGGTAGAGAGATTAGGGATTTATTATATGGAGGTTATTAGTGACTCATAAATAATTAATTTACCGTATTATGGAGTTAGATTTTCCCGTGACCAGTGATCTGTGAGTAGATAACATGCTTTTGAATTAATTCTATTTTAAATTTATAATTGTTTATTTACTTTAAGAAGCGCTACTTATGAGTCAATGACGAATGGAATTCGAATGTGATATTAGATTTATGATTTATGAACATGAAAGAATAGGAAAGTCTGTGACAGGATCTGTTTGCTAACAACAATAGACGTTAGCCTTGGTGCACCTTGGATTATAATATTACATGGCCACCCAAGGGGGTGGTGCATGACGGATATTTCACGGCCATATATGTAGTGTGGTGCGTGCCTGTACTTCACAGCCTCTCAAAAAGGGGGGTGCGTGCCTGATTTCGGGATTCGCACAAAGGAAAGGCTACCTAAGTGTGAATCCTGCCTGTTTATCCTGTTAGATATTTCCGCTGTTTTGTTCATTGAATGAAATTGCTTTAAAGTTATATATATACATTGACTCATGAGGTTCAAAAGTGTCCTATCTCTCACTGAGTTTCTCAAAACTCACCCTATGGTTATTATGTTCTTTTCAGATACAGGTTCAGACTTGGGAGTTGACTTTTCTACTCAGCATCATTAGGCTCCTATCTGGGTGAGCCCTATTTAGTAACGGGCCCTGAATTGTAATTCTGTTTCAGTTGTAATCTTAGTATGTAGCTCCATAGTACTACAGGCAGAGTCCGACCCTTGCTGGTGGATTAAGTTATGTTCAGAAATTGTTAGATTGAGTTGGATTGATTATTGTATATTAACTCTGATGAATGGATTATGATTGGATGAATATGTTTGTTTATAAATTGTGCTGTGTGCTGAGGGGTGCATTTTGAGAATGCTTGGATCCCCTATGGAAGTGTGTGATTGTTGAATTACAGGATAAGTACTCGTATTTGAGAAATATCCTAAATATAGAGGAAACTCTGCTCAAATTTTTGTGAAATCTCGATGTGTAAGGCTTGCTAGGGAGCGTGCTCTCTAAGCGCCGGTCACGGCCTGGATTGGGTCGTGACATAAACATACATATATAGGCATGGAATAAACATTCATGATGCACATAGACAGTATAGATACGTGCATTTCATGCAACCTAATTAACTTGACCATGGTTTTACTTTCATTTTTAGTATGTGCTTAACATTCTTTACTTTTCCTTTGAAATAGACTACTTTGGGATATGAGCTTATTCCACGACCGTCATCACGTAGTACTAAGCAAATCAGAGTAAGCTGATAATGGTTACCTCTAAGTTGGAGGGTCTTCCATATCACTCTTGCCTCCTTCATAGATGTTCCTTGAGTCTTTGTGGATCACTGTCTCTCACTTCCTTTACCGAAGTGATTGAAGAGTCGTCCTATTCTTTTTTTTTTCTTATCATTATACCTTATATGCATAGTACTTCTTGACAAGACACATGTGGATATGCATTGATATGACTAAGTCTATAATTTTGTTGGAAATCCGATAGTATGACGGCTAGACCAGAGCTTCCCGAAAATACCAAAGATGGAAACTTTGACCAACAACCAATTATATCCATCTCAAATCATCATATCAATCATTCAATCACGAGGCTGAGCTTAATTAAACTTACCACACATCATGCCTAAGGGCATCATACATTCATACCCTAAAAAGGTGTTTATAATTGTGTTATTCTTTGTGAAAAGTCTTATGAGCCATAATATGATTCTCCATGCCTACTTATGAGAGAGCCACATAGTTAAATAAATGTATGTAGTCTTTTATTTACTTAGTTCTTATGTGAAATTACTTTTTTCTTGAGTATATATCTTTTGGAGCACTTGTTCAAGTTAACTAAATTAGGTAATTTTTTCCTTTCCTAGAGATAGTGTACTTAGTGATTCCTAGGTTCATGGTATGCTCATAGGCCCTAATCATACTTTTGTTCCCAAGGATTTCGAGATCCTTCTAGTCCTTGGGTCATGACAATGTATAACCACACTCATAAACCCAACAACACCATGTTTACCAATCATCAAGAGATAGGTTTTATTTCAACAAGATTCAAACTTTAGTAATTAGAATAGCAAGATTTCACTTTTATGATTTAAAGTTGCCTCAAAGTCTAAATGATTCCTTCTTTATGAAATAATAATACAAGACATTATCTTTAGAATTACAAAGTCTTACTCTTTATAAAAGTTAACACTCTATGCATGATTTTGACTCAAGATACAAACTTTATAAGTTAAAAGTTGCAAGTCAACACTTTTAGGTCTAATAAGTCACATTCTTGAAGAAAGCTTAAAACTTTACTCAACATTTTCATCTCAAAGTTCAATCTTTACAACATTAAAGTGCAAATATTCAACTTTATGGCTTAAGGTTAGTTTATTATTAAAGTTTGAGACTTTATGAAAGGTCTTGTACTCAAGATTCTATTTTTAAAACATGAAGTGACAAATTCTCATTTTTATGACGTAAAAAGCTTCATTTCAATAAAGTTTAAACTTTTTCACATATTCTTGTCTTCAAGAAGGACAAAATAAAACTTTGAAGAGGCATCAAATTTTGTGCCGCTTTTAAGGTTGCAAAGAACAAACTTTTTGAAGTTTTATGCATCAAGAATATTTTTAATCTTATCAAATCATGAGAAAGTGGTAAAGATGACAACTATTTCAAACATATGCATCATCACAAGAAAAGAAACAACTTTAAACCAAATACCACCAACAATCATCAATCTTTTTTTAACAACTCATAAGAAACATCAAGATTTCAAGCATCAAGAAAGAAAAATAGAAACTTTGAAGCATTTCAAGAAAGGAAATTTCAAAAATCAAGAATGATAACCTGAACATATTTTACTAAAAATGGAAACTTTTGTTCATGAAGAGCATGAAAGTTTTTCTCAATCTTACTCTTGAAGATCTTGGTAATAAGAGGAATCAAACTTCAAGCTTTTTTGAGTAGATAAAAAAAAAGAGTGAAGATCACTATCTAAGCTTGAAAATGGCAAGTTCTTCAAGGTGAATCAAGAAGAAGATGATGGCTCCTCCAAGGTTGAAAGTGGCAATTTTGAGAGGATGAAGATGGAAGTTCTTGAGTTCTTGATGAAATGAGTCTTGTAGTATTTAAATCTTTTCTTCAAAGACCAAAAGATGTGGTCTTTAAAGAGTTAAGTGAAGAAGGTTTGGTTATGGAGGTGGAGAATGGAGAAGACGATAAAGAAGAAGAAGAATGTAACATCCTCAATTTTCTATCGTGCTAAATTACTTCAGTAACCCTGAGTAATTAGGTACTTAATGAGAAATTATGAGATCAAGGCTTAATTAAGGGATTAACAAAGTGATTATGAGTTAATTATGAGGAGAAAAGTTAAGAGAATGCTTAATTAAGATTAGAGAATCTCTAATTAAGCAAGTCAAATCTTTAATAGCTTAATTAAGCATTAATCATACATAAATAGCTTAATCGAGTTTAATTAAGGATAATTAAGCTTAATCACAAGATTAGTTTTTGTTAATCATATTCACATGAGTTAATCACTAATCCTTGCTTAATCATGTTAATTAAGTTGTAAGAGCACTTAATCACATAATTAAAATTCAAATTAAGTCAACTAGACAATAAAGTAAAGAGTGATATCACTAAAGCATAAAACATGAGACAAAAGTGTTTTATGTAAGAATAAGTATATGATTTGTTCCCCTCATCATCCAATTTGTCCCCTTAGTCCTTAATTAATAGAAAGTGAAGCAAGATATCTCCCCTTGCCCTCTTAGAAGGCTACGGCCACAACACACACACACACACACACATTCACTTCTCATTTATCACACTTTTTTTCTCTCCCAAAACTCTCAAACTCTCCAACTTTTCTCTATATTCTCTTTTCTTCTTCTTCATCTTCTTCTCCATTCTCCACCTCCATAACCAAACCTTCTTCACTTAGTCCTTCAAAGACCACATCTTTTGGTCTTTGAAGAAAAGATTTAAACACTACAAGACTCATTTCATCAAGAACTCAAGAACTTCCATCTTCATCCTTTCAAAACCGCCACTTTTAATGTTGGAAGAGCCATCATCTTCTTCTTATTTCACCTTTAAGAACTCACCATTTTCAAGCTTAGATAGTGATTTTTACTCTTCTCTTTTATCTACTCAAGAAAGCTTGAAGTTTGATTCCTTTCATGACCAAGATCTTCAAGTGAAAGCTTGAGAAAAACTCTCATGCTCTTCATGAGTAAAAGATTCCATTTTTAGTAAAATATGTTCATGTTCTTATTCATCAGTTCTTCTTGATTTTTGAAAGTTCCTTTCTTGAAATCTTTCAAAGTTTCTATTTTTCTTTCTTGATACTTGAAATCTTGATGTTTCTTGTGAGTTGTTGGAAAAGATTGATGATTCTTAGTGGTATTTGGTTTAAAGTTGTTTCTTTTCTTATGATGATGCATATGTTAGAAAAAGTTGTCATCTTTTTCACTTTCTCATGATTTGATAAGACTAAGAACATTCTTAATGCATAAAACTTCAAAAAGTTTGTTTTTTGCAACCTTAAAAGTGGCGCAAAATTTGATGCCTCTTAAAAGTGTTATTTTGTCCTTCTTGAAGACAAGAATATGTGAAAAAGTTTAAACTTCATAGAAATAAAGCTTTTTAAGTCATAACAATGAGAATTTGTTAATTCATGTCTTAAAAATAGTATCTTGAGTAGAAGACCTTTCATAAAGTTTCAAACTTTAATAGGAAACTAACCTTAAGCCATAATGTTGAAAATTTGCACTTTAATCTTATAAAGGTTAAACCTTGAGATGAAAATGTTGAGCATAGTTCTAAGCTTTCTTCAAGAATGTCACTTTTTAGTCCTAAAAGTGTTGACTTGCAAATTTTAATTTATAATGTTTGTATCTTGAGTCAAAATCATGCATAAAGTGTTAACTTTTATAAGGAGTAAGACTTTTTAATTCTAGCGCTAATGTCTTGTATCATTATTTTATAAAGAAGGAATCTTTTAGACTTCAAGGCAACCTTAAATCATAAAGGTGAAATCTTGCTATTCTAATTACCAAAGTTTGAATCTTATACTTGTTGAAATAAAAAATATCCCTTGATGATTGGTGAACATGGTGTTGTTGGGTTTATGAGTATGGTAATACGTTATCATGACTTAAGGACTAGAGCGATCTTAAAATCCTTGGGAACAGAGTATGATCAGGGCCTCTAAGCATGCCATAAACCTAGAAATCGCTAAGTGCAATATCTTAAGGAAAAGAAATAATTACCTAACTTAGTTAACTTGAACAAGTGTTCCATAAAATATGTACTCAAGAAAGAGGTAATTACACATAAGGACTAAGTAAATAAAAGACTACATACATTTATTTAACTATGTGGTTCTCTTATGAGCAGGCATGGAGAATCATATTATGGCTCATAAGACATTTCACAAAGAATAACATAATTATAAACACTCTTTAAGGTATGAATGTATGACACCATTAGGCATGATATATGATAAGTTTCATTAAGCTTGGCCTCATGATTGATATGATTGATATGTGCATCATGAATGTTTATTCCATGCCTACGTATGTATGTTTACGTATAATGTTATGATTGTGATGTTAAGCTTAAAAGCAACCTGGTTCAAGATTTATGTTTTCAAAACTCCTAAAATTGAACCTATGCATATCCACTGTTTTTATAATTAATCCAAAGTGGCTGGGATGGTGACGATGACACAGCGTTTGTCTAGTCACGATCCTATAGAGAAATCAAGTATTTCTTACTTCTACATTTTCGTGTCTTTTTTAGAGGATGCTGGGGTTAGGCACGATGGTAATCTTCGTTGAGTTCCTAGTATTGGATTGGCGCTTTGGCCCAATGCTGAATGCCTCTGTAATGTTAGTGAGTGTAGCCATGAAGGTTTACATCTTGTATGACCATCCATTCTAGGTACCAGTTATGAGTCTGTTTTTCCGTCCACACCAGCTGGATGACGAGGTCACCTTGGATGATATCCGTCCCTACTTCTAGCCACCAAGGTACCCCATTGATGGAGAGTTTGACTCGGGTACCCATCTAACATTGATTGTTTCTTGGATTTCGATCCTTAGGAGCCATCCTACCTAGACTATCACATGGAGTCCAAACCATTCGAGCCCTCTCACCCTTCAGTGATTTGCCTAACTTCTTATTCGTCTTCTTCCTCTACAGCCCCTCATCATGCACCACCCTGGTTCGTAGTCGTGGGTTCATTCATACCCACGTTATGCCCCATGGATGTGGATGTACTCGAGGAAGAGAACATGGTGATGTTGCTCCCGGTGGTTTCAGGAATGGTTTCCTCCCATTCGATGGGTAATGTGGTGATTGCATGTAAAGCCGAACACGAGGATAGCCCTTTTGTTTGTAGTTATAGGGTTATCATTTTACTGTATGGCATGCTTGGATAGTAGAGGTTTCTGATATATTTTTCTTCATGATGTATTTGGTTTGGTTGCTTTTGTAGGACCGACAATAGATATCAGACCCATTATTTATTTATATATGACTATTGGCACTAATATTACTATATTAACTACGATGGCCGTGGAATGATGTTATGTTTACCTAAGATGTTTATTGTTCATGCTGCCTCTATTTATTTTATTTGCAGTGCTTATATGAGATAGAGGCATTCGACTATACACGTTCACGATGTTCATGGCTTTTAGTTTTCAAAATGACTTACTCATGTTCTTATCATTTAAAAAAAAATTTACTTCTATTTTCAGCATAAAGTAATTTTAAATGGTAATGTTAGTTCTACAATCAAAAGTAATAACTAATAATTTCATAATATGACTTAAGCATAGCATAGGACTATTAGGGTGTTATAAAAAGAGAATGTAGAGAGAAGTTGGAGAGTTTGAGTGTTTAGAGAAAGAATAAAAGTGTGAAAATGAGAAGTGAATGGTGTGTGTGTGTATGTGTTGTGGCCATAGCCTTCTAAGACGGTGAGGAGAGATATTTTCCTTCACTTTGTGTTAATTAAGGATTAACGGGACATATTGGATGATGGGGGGAACAAATCATGTACTTACTCTTATATAAAGTACTATTGTCTCATGCTTTATGCTTTCGTAACATCACTCTTTACTTTATTATCTAATTGACTTAATTTGAATTTTAATGATGTAATTAAGTGCTCTTGCAACTTAATTAATATGATTAAGTAAGGATTAGTGATTAACTCTTGTGATCAAAATTAACAAAAATTAATCTTGTGATTAAGTTTAATTATCCTTAACTAAACTCGATTAAGCTAGTTATGTGTGATTAGTGCTTAATTAAGCTATTAAAGGTTTGACTTGCTTAATTAGAGATTCTCTAATCTCAATTAAGCATTCTCTTGTGAATCTCTAATTAAGCATTCTCTTAACTTTTCTCTTCATGATTAACTCATAATCACTTCGTTAAACCCCTAATTAAGCCTTAGTCTCATAATTTTTCATTACGTGCCTAATAACTCAGTGTTACTAAGGTAATTTAGCACAATAGGAAATTGAAGATGTTACACAATTAACTAAAATCCTAACACATGGAGAAGGAAATACGATAAGGCATTTTTTTTTAATTCTTCTGTTAAGATTTTTTTTTGGTTAGTGATTTTCTTTAAAGTTTATATACATGATGTGTAGTTTGTTTTAATTTAGTTGTTATTATGTAATTTCCATGTTAAACTCTTGGTCCAATAGAGGTATAAATGGATTGGTTTGATTTGGATTTGAATGAAAAATAAATTTAAACCAATCAAATTTAATTGTTGGTTTAGTTTGGTTTTTAAAATTTTTTTTCCAAACAAGTTCGAACTTTTGGGTCATCACATTGAACTAAAAAATTTTTAAAAAAATAAGTATTTTTAAAAAAGTTTTTATTCTCATAATAACTAACAATAACGTATAGCTTAATTATGATATACTTAATAATAATATAAATCGATAAATTTCTTAAATAAATATTAACAAAAAAGAGAAAAGTGACTCTATTACTAAAAACTTAAGTGTAAAACTTTGAAAGATTAGAAACATAAATTCAAGTTGATCAGGTTGGGTGTTTGAGTGATTGAGTTCAAAAATTATAAATTCGAAATTGATCCAATAATAATTAATTTGGTTTGATTCACTTTAAAATAAATTGATTACTGAAACCATTCCGAGACAATTTCATAAGTTTGATTTAGATCTTCGGATTCATGAGATCAATTGAATCTGCTTACACCCCCTATTGGCCCACCTAAGAATTTTCTTTAAACTCTACCACTGCTCATACTACCAAAGTGAAATAAATCAAAATTCCTTTTATGCTATATTAAGAAAAATAGGAGTATTACACTTATTTTTGGTTGGATTTTGAACTAGGATTATTTGGAATTGGCCTTTCTCGTATACTCTTTCCATTTTACAATATCACTCATTTTAGAGTTTGCTCATAAATCTAAAAAGTTAATAAATTATTTCAGTAATAATAAATAATTAAGCTAATGTTATGATGCGGCTTCAACAAGTATACCAGATCATACAAGTAATAAAGTGATAAGTAAAGTATCATTCCCACGAGGATAGATCAAATACCGAATAGTCTAAGAGAATAACTATTTGGACATAATGGAATTACTTATGAGGAAATTAAAATTTAAATAAAATAAAATAAATAAGAAAAATACTAATGCAAAAAATTCTAACAATGTTGATAAATGCAATAGGATGGATACTAGGGTTAATTAATTTCACCTATTGTAGACACATTTACTATGAATTTCTGTTAATCAGTTTCTATCCTAATTGACTCACGGTCGGTTCCCCTTAATTTATTTCTAACCTGTCTCAAGGTCTAGCAATACTCTTTATCCTAAACTAATTGTCTAATCTCTTAACACAAACTAATCTAGGAAAAGGTTGAAGCTCTATGGGTTCCTATGTTGACCGTATGAACTGCGTTTGTCTATCTCTAATTTTCGCTTAGCTCATGGTGTTTATGTTAAGAGGCTCTATTCACAAACCCTCTCTCGAGTTATTGTGAATCCCCAAATCAATTAATTGGTGATCAAGCAATTAAAAGCATTAAGCACAAACAAAACACTAAGCAATAGAGATAGAAAACAAGATTAATATTAATCTATGAGTAAACTTGTCATACAAAAAGGGTCCATTCTAGCAAAAGAAAACTAGTTCATAACTGAAGAAAAGAAAACAATGTAAGAGTATGAAGATAAGAAGATAGAAGAAACAAAAGCCATGAAGATTTCTGGCTAGAGACAAGAGATTTGGAAGAATGTGGATCTCTCCGTGTTGAACTTGAGCTCTGGAATCCTTGAATCTTTGCTTTCAATCTTTCTAGAAGAAGTCTTCTATCTTTGGAAGTGTTTGGAAGTGTCTAGGGATCCTTTTTCTGACCTTATAGGTTGCCTTTTATAGTCTACGAATCCCTCTTATCGAATTTTGGCCCGAACTAGCAAATTCCTGCAGACAGGGTTGTGCTATAGCGCAAGAGTTGTGCTATAGCGCAACTAAAATACTCGGAGCCAAATGGCGTCGTGCTATAGCGCAAGGCAGCGCGATATAGCTCGCCTGCCTGACAGTGCTAACCAATTTTACACACTTCCAACCTCTATAGCGATCAGAGTAGTTGGAATTTAGCCTTGGAGGTAGAAATAGAAATTGTAGATCTTTGAGTAAGCTTTCCAACGCAATAAGAATCACCTCAATCAGAGTTCTATAGCTTAAGATATGGGAGAAATACTTATGAAAGGTCAGACTTGATAGTATCAAAGACAAGATGAAGCTTCAATCTTTCTTCTCCTTTTTCTTCTAGAAGACTCGAGAACTAGAAAAAGTGTTCGACAATAAAGTTGAAGATCTTCTTCCGTTCTTTACAAAGAATCTTGAATCATCATAATCCGACTTCTAGAGAGCTAGATATAGAATTTCTAATGCTAAAAGGTTCTGATTTCATACAAACTAGACTCTCTCATAGCTCCCAATTTCAACTTGAGTGCTTGTATCTAATGACAATCAAAATAAACCCAAAATAAGTATTCAAAATATAAAAAAATAAAAAAAACCACCCAATCTCAACTACTTAATTGAAATTAAACAAAATAGTAACTAAACTAAACAACTACATCCTAAATTAAATAAAAACTAACTAAAAATATAACTCACCAATGGAAGTTATCATAACCCCCAACTTAAGAACTTGCTTGTCCCCAAGCAAGACTCAAATCAAAGACTCACAAATAGAAAGCAAAAGACTCAAACAAAAATATTTAAAATAAAAGGACTCACTAGACAAAATGGTCAAGGTAGAAGTTGTTGCCTATAAAATTCGTCATCACTGCTCCATAACTTAACTCAAAAGTCACCAAGAATCCAAGTCTAAGTACCAAGACCATCTAATTGTGCAACCACATTGTTAAGAGAGTGGATCTAGTGTGTGTGTGTGTGTGTATGTACAAGAGAAAAGCAATAAAGAATTGGCGCACCCTATGCTTATGCAATGTTTAAGAAAAGACAAAAGCATTGCATTATCCACAATCCTCTTTCTCTATTTTTACATGAATGTCACTTAGCCAAAGAGCAAAAGGACTTTCTCTTAGCTTGTTATGGCAGGCCAAGGTAAGGGATAGATGAAATAGTCATTTAAACTCAATATTTCCCTCAACTTAAGGAACCCTCACCCCTAACTCATTCTCCTTAGGGTACCCCCAACTTAGTTGCTTGACAACCATCATGCTTTTCTTATTCAACCTTCACATTGTATCTTCCTTGTATTGCCATTTTTTTTTCTTTTTCATTACTCCTTCATTCTTTCACCCTCTCACTCCTTCTTTCTTTCTCTTTCTTTTTCTTTTTTTTTTTTCAATCCACCTTTTGACTTTAGCTAGCATGAGGTTGTGGTATTGGAGGTATTACCCTATTCAAATGAGTTCAGAAGCTAAGGCTTGAGGGTAAACTATAGGATCAAAGAGGGGAAAAAAGTAAGGATATTTGGCTCATGATGTGCTTTAATCTAAGAATAGGCTTTAAGGCTAAAATGGGGTGAATAAGGATCAATGACAAATGGTGGGCAATGAGGCTCAATTGTGGCTACCAAACATGGCCTAAATCATCTCTATGGATAAGATTCACTCACATATATTTCAAGAGAGATTCACATGAACAAGAATCCATGTCTCAACCTAAATAAAGCATAAAAGCATAAATATCACCTATCCTAAGCTGCTAACTCTTATCAAAGTGCAAAAAAATGATCCTTTTCAATTCAATAATGAAAGCACAAAAAGATTTTCAAGACTCAAATTAGGATCCAAAGCTACTTAAAAGTTAACAAATAGAGTAATCTTTATATCATAGGCACAGGCAGACAACAACCAGTTGACTAACAGAAACTAGAAAAAAGACTTAAAAACAAAAATCTTTTTGGTTTTTTTTTTTAGCAGAAAATTGAAACTAAAAACACTAACAACCTAATGAACAAAAATGTTTTTGGTTTTTTTTTTTTGAGATAATAACAATAAAAGAAAGAGAAAAATTAACAACTTAATAACTAAACTAAACTAAAAAAAAAAAGAAACAAAAACTGGAACAAATAAAATTATGCATTGTCCCTAATGCATGAAAATAAAATCAAAAGGGAAAGGAAAGGAAAGTTACTCCCCAGTGCATGTATCTTGGTTGTATGCCCCATGTGGCTTCTTCCTCTAATGCACTTCCTAATTGCTCCAATAAGCCTAACAAAACAAAATAAACAATATTAAATAAATTAAAATTAGTCAAAACTAAAATTTTACCTAAATAAATAAAAATAAATAAAAAGATCCTACATAAGAAAAATTAAAATCAAAGAAAGGTTAGAAAAGTTGGGTTGTCTCCTAACAAGCACTTTGGTTTAATGTCCCTAAGTTAGACATAGTCCTGTCACTCATGGTGGTTCTTTCCTCCCCTTCTTTGGTGACTTGTCACCAAGATTGTGGTTCTTCATCCCAAAAGCTAATGAGATAGAATTAGGCTCGAATGGCAAGTGGAGAGCTTCTGGCGGCTTCTCAGGTGGCTTAAGATCATCATCCCCCACCATTTTCTCTATCTTCTTTGTTTTGATCTTCCTCAATAGAGGCTCCCAAGGAGGTATGGCTTGTGATGTAGGGACTGAAATACTTAAGTTAGCTTCCATTACATCCACTTTATAGCATTGAGTTGTCTTTGTGGTAGAGTCTATTGCTTGGAAGACTTTGAACTTCACTTTATTATTTTGAAATCTCAGAGTTAGCTCCCCTTCTTCTACATCAATCAGGGCTCTGCTAGTGGCCAAAAATAGATGGCCAAGAATTAGAGGGAGATTGACATCTTCCTCCATATCAAGAATCAAAAGATTAGTTGGAACGAAGAAACGGTCCACCTTCACCAAAACATCTTCAATAATACCATAGGGAAGTTTTACAGTTTTATCAGCCAACTACAGAGATACCCTTGTAGGCATCACTTCAGTAATGCCCAATCTCTACACAAGTGACAAAGGCATCAGATTGATACTTGCTCCAAGGTCACACAGTGCCTTGTTAATCCTCAAATCATGGATGGTGCATGGAATAGTGAAGCTCCCAGCATCCTTCAACTTAGGTGGCAGTTTCCTTTGAATGATTGCCAAACACTCCTCAGTGAGTGGTACAATACCATCAGCATCCAATTTCCTTTTCTTAGAGAGTAGCTCCTTTATAAACTTGGCATTCGCTCTAATGCCTCAACAAATGGAATATTGATGTGGAGCTTTTTAAGTTCATCAAGAACCTTAAGAAATTGCTGTCCTTTTGGTTTCTTCTTTTGTTGCTTCACCCTCTGAGAATAAGGAATTGGAGGTTCATAAGCAGGAGGTACCACATATCCTTTCTCCTCAAGTAGTGCCATATTGGAATCTTTAGCATGCTTTTCTTTTACCCTTACTTTTTCCTTTCCAGATTCAGCCAATTCTTTACTACTTCCTAGTATGATTGCATTCAATGCTCCCTTGGATTTTCAGTGGTATTGCTAGGTAAGGAACCTAGTAGCATCTTAGCTAACTGCTTGGAAATTTGCCCCACTTGATACTCTAGGTTTTTTATTGCAGCATCATGAGATCTAAATTGAGCCTCTGTCCTCTCCATAAACGCTTTAGTCTTCTCTACAAAAGACATATGGCTTCTCATGAACTGCTGAACCATGTCTTCTAGGTTGGGCTTCTTCTCTTGTGTAGGTTGATTGAATTGTAGCCCAGGAACATAGATGTTGGAGTAGAAGTTGCGCTTCTGGGCATTCATGCAGTTAAATTGCTCATCAAAAAAAGGAGTTGTAGTGCACTCTCCATTCAGATGGTGCCCATTGCAAAAATCACAATGCATGACATGTGTTGGTGAAGTGGTGCTAAGCAAGCCCAATTGCTTCTGAATGACTGCATTTTGGATAGAAAGAGCTTGCATCTGGGTTAAGAGGGCAGTGGTAGTGTCAACTTCCAGAACTCCCTTCTTCTGGGTTCTCTCACTAGGCCTCTGGTAATTATTGCTAGCTAATACTTCAAATAACTCCCAAGACTGCTCAAGTGTCTTGTTATTCAGAGAACCATCAGCTGCTGCATTAACCATGATTTATGTGGATATCAGGAGACCATTGTAGAATGTCTGGATTTGCGTCCAGAGTGGGATGCCGTGATGTGGACACTTAGCCAATAATTCTTTGTATCTCTCCCAGGACTCATAGAAGGATTCTCCATCCACTTGGTAAAGGAAGTGATGTCATTCCTCATCTTGGCATACTTGGCAAGAGAAAAGTACTTTTCCAAGAATTTCCTAGCCACCATATCCCAGGTAGTGAGTGTTCCCTGCGGTAGAGACTTCAACCAGGCTCTGGCCTTATCCCTCAATGAGAAGTGAAACAATCTCAGCTGAATAGCATCATCTGTGGCACCATTAATTTTTATGGTGTTACAGATTTCCAGAAAGTTGTTGAGATGCTCATTAGGGTCTTCACTAGGCAGTCCAGCAAATTGGCAATTTTGTTACACGAACTGAATGAGTGACGTTTCAGCTCAAAGTTGTTTGCTTGGACGGGTGGCCTCACAATACTGGATGAACACCCTTGAAGAGTGGGTGCCAAATAATCCTTCATGGCCTTATCATTTTGCTCATTTTCATCTGCCATGGTAGCTTTAAAGACTCTTTCAACCGCTCTTCGTTCTCTTCTGAGCTGACGCAAAGATCGCTCAATCTCTAGATCAAAGAATAAATCTCCTATGGATTGGCTGCTTCGCATAAACTGCAAAATAAAACACAAGAACAAGTGAAAGTAGGAATAAAATAAAATAAAATAAAAGCTAAATAAAATAAGTAACGAAAGAAAAAGAAAGAAAAAGTAAATAAAAGGAAAAATAAAAAAAAATAAACAAGATAAAAACAAATATAAAATAAAATAAAATAAAAATAAAAATAAAAACAAAAAATCTAATTTAGTATCCCGTCAACTAAGAATGATATTGATACTATTCCTGGCAACGGCGCCAAAAACTTGATGTGGCTCTGGCAAGTATACCAGATCATATAAGTAATAAAGTGATAAGTAAAGTATCGTTCCCACGAGGCTAGATCAAATACCGAATAGTCTAAGGGAATAACTATTTGGACAGAATGGAATTACTGATAAGGAAATTAAAATTTAAATAAAACAAAATAAAAAAGAAAAATGCTAATGCAAAAAATTCTAATAGTGTGGATAAATGCAATGGGATGGATGCTAGGGCCAATTAATTTCACCTATTGTAGACGCATTTACTATGAATTTCCGTTAATCAGTTTCTATCTTAATTGACTCACGGTCGGTTCCCCTTAATTTATTCCTAGTCTCTCTCAAGGTCAAGCAATACTCTTTATCCTAAACTGAATGCCTAATCTCTTAGCACAAACTAATCTAGGAAAAGGTTGAAGCTTTATGAGTTCCTATGTTGACCGCATGAACCGCATTTGCCTATCTTTAATTTTCGCTCAGCTCACGGTGTTTATGTTAAGAGGCTCTATTCATAAACCCTCTCTCGAGTTATTGTGAATCTCCAAATCAATTAATTGGTGATCAAGTAATTAAAAGCATTAAGCACAAACAAAAACACTAAGCAATATACATATAAAACAAGATTAACATTAATCTATGAGTAAACTTGTCATATAAAAAGGGTCCATTAATGCCCTAGCAAAAGAAAACTAGTTCATAACTGAAGAAAAGAAAACAATGTAAGAGTATGAAGATATGAAGATAAGAAGATAGAAGAAACAAAAGCCATAAAGATTTCTGGCTAAAGACAAGAGAGTCGAAAGAATGTGGATCTCTCCGTGTCGAACTTGAGCTTTGGAAACCTTGAATCTTTGCCTTTAATCTCTTTAGAAGAAGTCTTCTATCGTGGGAGGTGTTTGGAAGTGTCTAGGGATCCTTTTTCTGACCTTACATGTTGCCTTTTATAGTCTATGGATCCTTCTTCTTGAATTTTGGCCCGAACCAGCAAATTCCTACAGACAGGGTCGCGGTATAGCGCAAGGCAAAGCTAACCATTTTTACACACTTGTAACCTTTGTAGCGGTCAGAATATTTGGAATTTGGCCTCATAGGTCAATAGCAATTGTAAATCTTTGAGTAAGGTTTCCAATGCAATAAAAATCACCTCAATCGGAGTTCTGTAGCTTAAGATATGGGAGAAATACTGATAAAAGGTCAAACTTGATAGTATCAAAGACCAGATGAAACTTCAATCTTTCTTCATCTTTTTCTCCTAGAAGACTCGAGAATTGGAAAAAGTGTCAACAACAAAGTTGAAGATCTTCTTCCGTTCTTTCCAAAGAATCTTGAATCATCATAATCCGACTTCTAGAGAGCTAGATATCGAATTTTCAATGCTGAAAGGTTCTGATTTTATACAAGCTAGACTCTCTTATAGCTCCAAATTCTAACTTGAGTGCTTATATCTAATGACAATCAAAATAAATCCAAAATAAGTATTCAAAATATAAGAAAATAACAGAAAATAAAAATACCCCCCAATCTCAACTACTTAACTAAAATTAAATAAAATAGCAACTAAACTAAACAACTACATCTTAAATTAAATAAAAATTAACTAAAAATATAACTCACCAGAGGGAGTTATTATGTTACAAAACTATCTAAAATCTAAAAAAGGAACTCCAAAAACCACATATATTATAAAATGGATGGAGTATTTTGGATGGGGTTATCCATACTTTAATTTATTTATTCACATAGTCTTCATAAATTTTTAAATTTCAAACATTAAAATGATATTCATTAATTTATCTCTTTATTAAATTTATTTATGATTTGGATATAATATTTACATATTTTTAATTAATCTTTATTAATATAATTCAACTAGTTAATCATATAATTATATTTTCTTTTACAATATATATTTTTTTGAAATTCTTTTTTATTTTAATTAATTTGATCGAAAAATATGTATATTTATTTCTTTTCACAAATATTTGTAAAATCAAATATATATTGGTGAATTACTTTTGCAAACTTATATTTAAATAAAACAAAAGAAGGTTTTATAATATATTTATGCTTTTAATTTTCTTAATTTTATTTTCAAAATCATATTTAATACATTTACATGTTCAAAAACTATTTAAAAATTTATCATTTCGATAAGAGTTACTATTTAAAACTTGAGTAAAACTACATTTTCGATTCTAAAAATTCGTATTGTAACAAATTTTTTCTTGAAATAGACAAAACAGTAATTTGGTCCCTAAATTTAATTACACTTGTAACAAATTAATTCCTTTGGGGGACCTATGTGTTAAAATCAAGGGTCCAAATTTTATGCACCTTGTTATCATAATTTTATTAAATTTTGTGACCTGATTGTTGCTTGCTATATTTCTCGGATGAATCTATTACAATGTGAATTTTTTAAGGACGAAGTTTTACTCTTAAGATTTTAAATAACAATTGTGAAAAGCACATATTATTATAATTTAAATAAACTAATTTTTTATTACATTTAAAATTTACTAACAAAATTTAATTTTGATACACTATCAATGATGCACTAATAGTTTAAATTAACCCTAATTCTTCTTTTTTTTTGTCTTTTTTTTTCTCTAGTCTTATGTTGTGCCAGTGTTGTTGAGGGAGCTGTCATCTTTTTTCTTTGGTGGCAGCCCATGGTTTTCTTCTTCTTTTTGTTGCTTAGGATTTTATGTCTTTTGCTTTGTTTTTGTCCTTTTATGGGTTTTTCCATCGTCCAATTTCTAGGTATTTTGGTTTCTCTTTGTGGGTATTACTATTTTGATAATCTTATAGATAATAGAAATATTTAAATCTATTTTAAATGGATATGTAATACATTCTTTAAATTGTAGTACTTTTCGTGTTGGACTCCGATATGAAAAATGTTTAGACATTAATAGTTTTCAGACAAGGAGTTGAGTCACAGATCATTGGTTAAATCAGAATATAGAATGCATTTCTCTCTTATAGATTTGGATCTAATATATCTTTGTTTATTTGTAAGTGTCATTAGACCTCTTCATGAATGAGAATTTCTTTTTCATAAAATTAAAAAAAAAAAGTTAAAATCATTTATACAATTATGCAATCACATCTTGCCACATGATTAAATTGATTTTTACATTAGTTACTTCAAAAGTCCCACATATAAGCTATGATTGATTGACAATTTAAGTTAATGTCTTACTAACAGAAATGAAAAATTCTCTTAAGTGGTGAACCTAAAAATCCTCCTAATTTAAGACCCACTCACATCTTGTAATAACTGCAATGAGAACCATGGAGGAGTATCCAAGTACCATACTTAAGTAGTTGAATACTATATCTAAGTACTGGAGTGCTTTTCTTAATTTAGCTTTATTGTGTTTGAGTATAAATAACATGTACTCAAATACACGATATACTAAGCCTAGAATATTTGAGAAAAATTACTTGAGCCATTTCAGTATGTCTGGTAGAAGTTTATCAGCCTAAATACTAAAAATCTTCTAAGTCTATCCCTAAGCCTCTTTGGAAGGC
The DNA here is from genome assembly GCA_031439585.1 of Pterocarpus macrocarpus. Taxonomy (NCBI): domain Eukaryota; kingdom Viridiplantae; phylum Streptophyta; class Magnoliopsida; order Fabales; family Fabaceae; genus Pterocarpus; species Pterocarpus macrocarpus. Next base: position 33,612,214 of record CM062515.1, read on the forward strand.
TATATGATAGGAGTATTTTCTTGAAACCAAAAATCCCTATAATTGTTCCCCAGATAAAAATGAGTTTAAGACTGATTTGTAATGAATTTTAAAAAAGTCATTAACCCTTTTGTTTTTAGCCCAAAAGTTTATAAAAACTCAACATTTCCCAAATTTGAACTAGAACCCAAAAATTGATATTTGATTCTTAAGGATTTTGATTTTTTGAATATTTTATTTGAATCCAAATCGGGGATATTTCCTTATTTACATTTATATTTTAAAGTTAATGGACAATAAATAAGTACTATATGAGAAATGTAAAATAAAGAATTATGGAGAGTAAATAAGTAGTATATGAGACAACACATCCTAACACACACTCTCCCACTTAAGTTTGGACTCCCCATGTGAGAAAAAGAAATGCGAACGTGTTCTATCTCTTATCCCTCTCTCAACTTTTCTCTTTCTCCTTCCATATTCTTCATCCTTACTTCATCGTCGCCTGGCTACTAGTGTGATGCCACCACTATGCATAGCTGCACTCATGGTTGTTTCTCCCCTAACAAGTGTGATTGGGGATATTCTGGGAGTGGGACCTCGATTCTGGGCTGACCTAATCACACACACTCTGTTTTTTCTCTTCTTGAGAACCTAAGGTTCAGAGCTCTCTTTATTTTGTGGATATAGCTATAACACCCTTGGTTTAATTTCAAGCTTTTCCATGATCAATCTATTTGACCGATGTGTTTGATCCGATTATGATGGAATTTTGGTTGGTATGTGAAGACCTTGGGTGTTGGATGTCATTTGGGATCAAGGAACCAAGTTTTGGGGTGTTGTAATCGATTACCAAGGACTGCTAATCGATTACAGGGCTCCCTGTGTACCCACGGGTTAAAATTTTTCGCATGGTAATCGATTGCCATCCTTGGTAATCGATTACTAGCTATTTGTTCATGGTAATCAATTACTAGAAGTGGTAATCGATTACTAGTTCTTCGTGATAATCGATTACCAACCCGTGGTAATCGATTACCACAGGTCAAATATAAATATGGAGACGCATCCCACGTCCTCATTTTCAAATTTCCTTTCTCTTTCTAAGCCCAAACTCTCTTCCTTCTCTCTAGAAATCCTCTCCTTCACCACTCTTTACATCCATTCCATCAATTTTAACTAAATCAACAACAACAACACAATCTTCACTCCATCTAAACACAAATCATCCATTAAATTCATCCCTCCCCATTTCATTCTTGCTTGGGTAGATTTAAAGTTGGAGAACATCTCTCTACCAAAATTTCCTCTCATTCCAATTCTAACGGTAATTCTCATGTCTTATTCTTTCTTTCTCCTAAGAAATTTCAACTCTTTGATTGATTGAAGAATTCTTGAAACCCGAGGGTAGTGAGATTAGAAGTCTTGTGATATAAAGGTTATTAGTGACCCATAAATGATTAATTTACCGTATTGTGGTGTTAGATTATTCCAAGGAATTTCCCTCCAGCTTTGTGACTACGAAGAATTAAGATTTCCCTGAGATTGGTGATCTGTGAGTAGATGGAATACTTTTGAGTTATTACTATTTTAAATTATAATTGTTTATTTACTTTCAGAATGCTACTCATGAGTCGGTAATGAAAGAAAAATCGAATATTTATTTGAAATTGATAGCTTATGAGCATGAAAGGTTAAGAAAGTCTATAACAGTATTTGTCTGCTAATGGCAATAGACGTTAGCCCTGGTGCACCTTGGACTTATGATTTTACATAGCCACCTAAGGGGGTGGTGTGTGACGGACATTACATGGCCATACACATAGTGTGGTGCGTGACGGAACTTCATGGCCACTCTAAGAGTGGTGCATGCCTGATTATGGGATTCACACGAAGGAGCGGCCACCTAAGTGTGAATCCTGCCTGTTTATTTTGTTAGATATTTCTTCTGTTTTTCTTATCTTATTTGTATACTTATATGCCCACTGACTCATGAGGTTCAAAAGTGGCCTGTCTCTCACTGAGTTTCGCAAACTCACCCCGTGGTTATTCTATTCTTTTCAGATACAGGTTATCATTAGATTTCTATCTTTGGTAAGCCCTCAATAGTAAGGGCCTTGATTTGTATTCTGTTTTAGTTTGTAATCTTAGTATGTAGCTCCATAGTACTACAAGTAGTGTCCGACCCTTGCTAGTATATCAAATTGTATGAATGTTAAACTAAACAAATTATATTGTATTTGATTCTGAATTTAACTTGGGAATGTCCTGTGTTATGTATATGATGTGGATGGATACGTTTGATTATTATCATGCTGTACGCTGAAGGGTGCATTTTGAGAATGCCTGGATCCCCGATGGAAGTATGTGTTTGTTGAATTGCAGGATTAGTACTTGTATTTGGGAGATATCCTAAATACAGAAGAAACTCTGCCTAAATTTTTGTGAAATCGTGATGTTTTAGGCTTGCTAGGGAGCATGCTCTCTAAGCGCCGGTCACGGCCTAGGTTAGGTCATGACACTAGCTAAATCTCAACATTAGTGTTGGATTTGAGTAGTTTGATGTTAGAACCTAGCGCTTAAATTGGGGGTTTTGATGTTTGGGAGTAGTTTATATTAATCCCTATTTTAGTAACTAGTACTTGGTTAAATTGCCATCTTTGTGGTGTTAGATCTTCCCAAGGAGCCCTCTCTTGGTTCTATGGCTCTGGAGAGCTAAAAATTTTCCTTCTTGGCTTTGTGTATTGTGAATGGATAGTGTATTTATAGTTGGCTTTCTATATATATATGTGTGTGTGTGTGTGTGTCTTGTATATGTGTTTTTATGAATCTCTATAAGTAGTCATTTAGTTTATTAAATAAAGTATTTTTGGTGCTCTATGAAGAATATGTTGATGAAGAATGTTTTCATAAAGATTTTCTTGATAATACTTTGAATAAAACGCATGGGATAAGCTTAATGAAATGATGTATTTATATTTATCATTGGAAAGGAACATGAGACTTTGAAAAGATATCTCCTAACTTATTATGAGATTTTAGATTTCAATATTGCCATATCTTGAATAAATAAAGCAAAAAATAATTTTCTTATAGGGGGAATCTTTAACAGAACCTGTAGCTAATGACAACAAATGTTAGCCCTTGGTGTATCTTGGTTGGAACCCTAGTTAGCAAGGGGTTGCTAGTCTAGTATATATGTTTGGCCAATATGTCTAGTTTATTATTATCACTTTGGGGACGGGTGTAAGGGCCGCTTAGTTATGAAGTGTAACATCTGAAAAATTTTATCATTAGTAACCGAGTTGTTCGGTTTTTATCGAATAAGTGGGTTTAATCGAAATACAATTAAGTATTTACTTAAAGCCAATTAAGTGTGATTTAGAAGTGATTAGGCTTGATGGAATTAGATTAGGAACATGGGAAACCTCACAGAAATTTCGTAAAATCGGTTTGCCGATTTAAGAGAAATTGGTAAGATTTTGGTAATTTAAACTGTTGGAACCGAACCAATAGAACTTATATTATGAGTGCCCTGGGATGAATGGCTAAGATTTAGCCAAAACACCCCTATATGTGGTGCCACTATTAGCCAAGGATGGTAGCCACAAAATCAAATTGAAACCCCAAACACACATCCACCAATCACACAACTCCTTGCTCCATAAATTTGTGTTCAATTCCTTCTTTGCTCTTGTGAATTTTGGCCAAGATAAGGGGCTGACTCCCCTTCATTTCTCTTCCATTCACACTCCTCTCTACTCCATCTTCAACCTCTCTTCAAGTCTCATCAAGAGTTGCTTCCATTTAAGACACCAAATCAACAAACTTTCAACTAGACAAAGTAGGAATCCAACTTCTCTTCTTGTTTTTCTTGATTTGGGGCTGTGTGGGGATCTTATCTTCCTCATGATATTAATGTGATTTGGAGTTATGATGATGGTTTATGATTGAGTTTGCATGTGTGTTGTGATTAGAATTGAAATTAGTATGAAAGAACTTGAAGAAAAGAGAAAACTCAAGAAGATGGTAGGGTTTTTCCTCGGCGGAGTATACGACTCTGCCTACAGCCATTTACATTTCATGAATCTATTTTTATATGAAACTAGACATTCAGGGCTTTCCATACATATATAATATAAGGCCATTGGATTAGTATAGAGGTAGTAATGAATTTTTGAAGTATGACTTAGAAATCAGGACCTTCATCTAGGCAGTGTGAGTTAAGAAGGGTGTAACTCACCCTACACAACTCCAAATTGAGTGAATCCAATTGTTTGAAAGCTAAAATATGAGGAAACATCCCATAAAAATTTCAGAATCAGATTCGTTGCCATCTATCCCTAGTACATCAATGAATTTACCTTAAGTTCAACCTAGGCTAGAACAGGGTAGTCCAGTAGGGTCAAGTTTTAGGGCTTATATCTCGAATTATGCTCACTCAAATCATATGCAACTTCTTTCATTTGAAAGCTTGCTCTGTTAGCTTTACATTGATATAAATTTTGTATGATTTCACCTAGATTTCTATTTTTGGTGAATTTTCTCTTATAAGAGTGCAATTTTGGCTATAAGTAGGGCGGTCTGGAATGAAATACAAACAACTTAAGATTGAACTCGAAATTTAGCAGATAGAGAGCTAGGTCGGGTATACTTAAGGTTGAACTCGGAACTTAGCAGACAGAGAGTTAGATCGAGTACACTTAAGATTGAACGCGGAACTTAGCAAACAGAGAGCTAGGTTAGGTATACTTAATGTTGAATTCAAAACTTAGTGAATAGGAAACTAGATCGAATATAGTTAATGTCAGAAACTTGGAATTTAGGAAACACCCTCATAAAAGTCTTGGAAGACTAATGGTGGATTAAGGTCGGAGATCAAACATAACCACGAAAGTTGGAACTTATATAATCTCGGAACTCGGATCCAACTCAGTCTTGCAAGTCCAACTCGGGAACATCAATAGAAGTTAAAAGCTTGCAAGATAGATTAAGTATTTTAAGACTTGTACCTAGTGATATTGTTATATTCTTGATATGATTATGATGTTCTATATTGGGTTAGCTGTTTAATTAAAATTCCTGGTTGTCTGGCACTATTCATGGGGAAGCGGACATGATCCGTGATACTGCCGAAATTTCGGCAAAGATTGCAATTAACATGAATTTACAAGTTATGCATGCATTGATCCAAGTATAAGATGAGCAATTGCTACTCTTATAAGAATGAGAAAGGATTTCCATATGACTTGGGCCAGCCCCTGAACAAAGTTAAGGGGAATAGATTGGTGGGGAAGTCAGGGAAAGTAAACCCGGTGACCTTGTATCGGAACGAGCTTGATCCTGAAAAGCGGACTATTACCCAGGAGTTATATGGCTAATATACTCTCAGGGGACCAAGTATGGAATAATATGAGTTAAGTTCAAGTGCATTATTTCTTAAGTATATTCATAATTTCTGTTATCATGCATTGAGTTAATTGCACCATTGGGTATTATATATGTATATCATTGTTCACTTTATGACTGTCACTTAACTATATCAAAAATATAGGTTTGGTTGCTTATTTCTCTGTTTAATTTCCTTTATTTCCTTAAGTAAAACTCAGCTGTGTTTTGGGCTATGATTTCTATATCTAATCTAGTAGAACATCCTGCTGAGGTAACATTTTCTTGTAATTAACCAAAACTCGAAACAACTGAGAATGACAGCGATGGCAGATATATATAAACTTAGGATCCATACTAAGAAATCTTTATTTTGCACCCTACTATATGTTTCCACGTCATTCTCAGATCATGGAGAACGCGGCCACCGGCATCCTGCTCATTGAGTTTCCTGAGCTCCACATCCACCTGGACCCGTTTTTAAACTGTATATATGTATCTGGTAGATGTCAGTTCCATTTTTATTTCTTCTTTCGTAGAGATTTTGCTATTCCCCTTACTCATCCACTCTTCGACCCTGCCGCACCTTACATTACTATCCCACTACACATGGCCTATCCCTTTCCACCACCACCTGCAATAGCAGCACCAGCAACAGTACCAGTCATGGATCCTCCAACCTCACCACAGCAACAGATCCCTTCCGTCTCGATGTCTGAGGAGGATCCATCTGAGGCAGTGAGTTGATCTTCCTCGTCCTCTGCCCCGAGCATGGACTACACTCCCGCTGATGCCGGTATGGCGAATGGATTCCTTTCCTCAAAATCCATCTAGAGTGCCTGTGCAGCGCAGTAGTAGGATATGTATAGGATGGCCCTCTTTTGGCATTTTTGGGCCATAGGCGGTAGTTTAGTGGATGTTATATGTAGATAGTTGGTATATGAAATATCCCATGGGGACCAGATAGGGTTCTGATTATAGCGACAGGCCGATGTTATTTTGTTTTAGGGGCCCATTGTTATAACCTGTACCAGTTATGTATTTTTAAAAAACTTGGAAAAGTGACATCTACTGTACATATATATATATATATGAAGCAGTCAGATAGTTCTATTTATTTTGCAAATTTTCTTTATTTATTGATTTATTATTTTGAATACAGAACTCACCGACAGATTAAACAATTAACGTTCTAGGGATAACTATTATTGAATCAAAGTGTAATGTAAGCAGGTAACCTCACGTAATAACTTATCAAGTAATATATTATGACTTAAGGATAGTATTTTGTCTGGTAAGGTGTTACATTTTTTGTATTAGAGTAGTTTGTCCTAATAAATGCCTGAGGATTGGACTGATTATGCTTCGTATATTCCTTAGACATTACCATGCATCGAATCTTGTCCATAGGGATAGGATGCATGTGAGAGGATTGCCTAACCGTATGCTGTTATTTACTAGCACACCAAACTTAGTATTGAGCCTGATCAACTCAATTACTCTTGTTTTGTGTGTTTAGAATTTGATGGCTTCTGGAAGGCGAGGTTGGCCGCGAACTTCCTCAGCCCAGGAGGAATCTACTGAGTTCCTGGACACAATGCGAGAAATGGCGCATGCTATGCGCGAGCAGGCAACTACGACGACTCAAATGATGGGCCAACTAGGAAGGCAGCCAGAGGTATGTCTTGGAGGGAATCATAATGGCCCTGGAGTGGATCTAGAATATCTTAAATTTGCTGAGTTTAGGAAGGCCAACCCACCCAGCTTCAGGGGAGCCTTTAACCCAGATAAGGCGGATGAGTTGGTCAAAGCCATGGAGAAGGTCTTCTCCATATTAGATTGCATAAATCGTCAGAGGGTGACCTTTGCTACCTATATGCTGGAAGCAGATGCAGAGTTCTGGTGGAATGGTGCACGCCAGTTATAAGAGGGATCCCAAACAGACATTACTTGGGACATATTCAGAGATGCGTTCTATCAGAAGTACTTCCCTGCGTCTGTCTACAATTCTACAGAGTTGGAGTTCATGCACCTCCAACATGGGAATAGTGGTGTATTGGAATACATTGCTAAATTTGAGGAGTTGTGCAAATTTTCCACCATTTATCAATGGAACGCCGACGAAGCCTGGAAATGCATAAAGTTCAAAGGTCGGCTGAGAGAAGACATCCTTACCACCATAAGACCAATAGAGATCAGAGACTTCTCTACTTTGGTGAACAAGTGCCACCTAGTGGAGGATTGTAACAAGAAGTTAGTTGCTGCTAGGGTAACCAATAGTAACTTTAAGAAAGGGTTAGCTCTGCAAGGCCCAAGGTTCAAGCCCAACTTTCAATAGCAGAGGAAGTTTCAGCTTGTGCACAATAAAGGCAAGCAACCTCAAAGGCCTTTTGGGAATTAAACTTGCAGCCAGTGCGGCAAGAATCATGGCAACCGCCCGTGTCTGGTAGGACAGAATGTTTGTTTTGGATGTGGCAAGCCAGGCCACAAGATCTAGCCCAGCCAGAAATCCTTAGTCGACTCCTAGGCCGCAATGTCAGGGAAGAGTTTTTACTATGGATGCATAGGAAGTTGACAAGATTCAAGACACGTGTGAAGTGAACGGTAAGACCTTAATTATTTTATACGATTCAGGTGCATCTCACTCTTTCATCTCTCATGATGGCATGTCAGCCTTGCAATTACCTATTTTTGAATTACCCTATGACTTGCTAGTTTCTACTCCTACAAGTGAGCCCATTAAAACTAATCATATTTGTATGAATGTCCCCTGTCAGATAGGAGGTCAAACTTTTTCGGCTAATTTAATTTGTCTCCCCTTGTCCAGACTTGACATTATTTTGGGTATGGATTGGCTCTCTGCCAACCAAGCCCTGTTAAATTGCTCTAATAAATCCATTGTGCTTCCCTCTGTTTCATCTTCTGAATTAGTAATCCCTGTAAGCCTTTATTTAAGCTCCTTAGTAGTACATCACTGTGGAGATAAAAGTCAAGGGTATATTCTCTTATCAACTAGTATAGCGGAGGTTGATTAGAAGTTAGATGATATTCTAGTTGTTAGGGAATATCCCAATGTGTTCCCTGAAGATATTCCTAATTTTCCTCCCGAGAGGGAAATTGAATTTGCCATTGAATTGGTACCGGGAGCAGGACCAATATCTATAGCGCCATATCGAATGTCACCCTTGGAGTTGACTGAACTTAAGAAGCAGATTGAAGAACTCCTGGAAAAGAAATTTATTAGGCTAAGTGCATCACCATGGGGAGCCCCAATCCTGTTAGTTAAGAAGAAAGACAGAGGCATGCGACTATGTGTGGATTACAGGCAGTTGAATAAGGCGACAATCAAGAATAAGTATCCGTTGCTAAGGATCGATGATCTCATGGATCAATTGCAAGGGGCAACTGTATTCTCCAAGATTGATCTACAATCTAGGTATCACTAGATTCGGGTTCAAGAAGAAGATATTCCGAAGACGGCGTTTCGAACTCATTATGGACATTTTGGATATAATGTGATGTCCTTCGGGTTGGCGAATGCACCGACAATATTTATGGATTACATGAATCGGATATTCCGACCATATCTTGACAAATTTGTGGTGGTATTCATTGATGACATACTTGTTTACTAAAAAACAGAGCAGGAGCACGCAGAACATTTGCGACTGGTTCTGCAAATTCTAAGAGAGGAGAAACTTTATGCCAAGCTATCCAAATGTGAATTTTGGATGAGAGAATTAAAATTTCTTGGCCATATGGTATCCTATGGGGGAATTTCAGTGGACCCCAGTAAAGTAGAAGCAGTATTAAACTAGGAACGACCAACGACAGTTTCGAAAGTTAGGAGCTTCTTAAGGTTGGCAGGATACTACAGGAGATTTGTTAAAAACTTCTCTCAAATAGCCCTTTTCCTAACAAAGTTAACCAGGAAGAATGCCCCATTTGAATGGACACCCGAGTACGAGCAAAGTTTCCAAGAATTAAAAGAAAAGTGGGTGACAGCTCCAGTACTTACTCTACCTAATCCTCATGGACCATTCAAAGTCTATGTTGACGCTTCTAAGAAAGGATTAGGGTGCGTGTTAATGCAGAATAGGAACGTCGTTGCATATGCTTCTAGGCAATTGAAAACTCATAAAAGAAATTATCCAACGCATGACCTAGAGTTAGCGGCGGTGGTATTTGCTCTGAGGATATGGAGGCACCACCTCTATGGAGTGAAGTTTGAAGTATTTTCTGATCACAAAAGCTTGAAATGCCTTTTTGATCAAAAAGAATTAAACATGAGGTAGTGAAGGTGGATGGATTTTCTTAAAAATTATGAATTTGAGCTAAAGTACCATCTTGGCAGAGCAAACATGGTGGCAGACGCCCTGAGTTGGAAATCTTTAACTGTGGCATGGATGATAATCAAGGAGACGGAACTCATAGAGTTTTCGAGACGTCAATTTGGGAATCTCTATGACCCCTAATGACATTCGGTTAAACCAACTTAAGATAACCAATGATTTCAAAGACCAAATCCAGCAAGCACAACAAAGAAATGATGACTTCCAGCATACAGTGCAACTAGTGCAATCTGGCAAGCTAACAGGATTTAGTCGGGATGCAGAAGGAATATGGCAATATCAGGGGAGAATATACGTACCTAAGGAGAGCAACCTCAGGAAAAAGATCTTGGAGGAAGCTTATAAGGGTAAGTTTACTATACATCCTGACATTAACAAAATGTACCAAGATCTCAAGAGGATATTTTGGTGGCCAGGCCTTAAGACAGATGTGGCAAGTTTCGTGAATAAATGTCTAACTTGCCAGAAGGTAAAAATAGAGCATCAGAAACCAGTAGGGACACTACAACCCTTAGAGATTTCGGAATGGAAGTGGGAGAGTATTTCTATGGATTTTGTGATGGACTTACTAAGAACACCCTCAGGATATGATGCTAGATGGGTCATAGTGGATAGACTAACTAAGTCCGCTCACTTTTTGCCCATTCGAGTGCATTATCCTCTAGAGAAGCTAGCTCAATTGTACATTCAAGAAGTGGTATGGCTACATGGTATTCCTTCAACAATCATTTTAGATCGAGATCCAAGGTTCACCTCACGGTTTTGGGGAGCACTCTAGAAGGCGTTTGGTACTAGGCTATGTTTAAGTACTGCGTACCATCCGCAAACAAATGGTCAGACCGAGCGAACTATTCAGACTTTGGAAGATATGCTGCAAGCATACATTCTGGAACAGCGTGGAAGCTGGGATCGATACCTACCGTTAGCCGAGTTTGTGTACAACAACTGTACCATGCTAGCATCGACATGGCTCCATATGAGGCTTTATATGGACGGAAGTGTCAATCTCCCCTATGTTGGTATGAATCAGGAGAACAGAGTCTGTTGGGACTGGAATTAGTCAGGCAAACTACAGAGCAAATTAAAAGGATCCATAGCAAAATACTTGTAGCTCAGAGCCATTAGAAGAGTTACGCGAATGTCAGGAGAAAGCCATTGGAGTTCCCAGAAGGAGACCATGTGTTTCTAAAGATCACACCCACAACTGGAGTAGGTAAAGCCATTAAAGTTAGAAAGCTAAGCCCTCGCTTTATAGGTCCTTTTCAAATTTTGAAGCGAATCGGGCCAGTAGCGTATCGAGTCGCCTTACCTCCATATCTGTCAAATCTTCATAATGTTTTCCATGTTTCTCAACTCAGAAAATACTAGCCTGACCATACTCATTTCTTGGAACCTGAATCAATCCAGTTAAGGGATGACTTAACTTTTCATGTACCCTCAGCACAAATTGTGGACAAGAGTATCAAACACCTTCGGAACAAAGCCGTACAGTTAGTGAAGGTAGCATGGGGACACGAAGACTCAACGGACTGTACGTGGGAGTTAGAATCCGATATGAGGATGGAGTATCCTGAATTATTCTCAGGTACTAAATTTTGAGGACAAAATTTTTTTTTAGGAGGGTAGTAATGTAATGTCCGAAAAATTTATCATTAGTAACTGAGCTGTTCGATTTTTATCGAATAAGTAGGTTTAATCGGAATTCAATTAAGCATTTACTTAAAGCCAATTAAGTGTGATTTAGACGTGATTAGGCTTGATGGAATTAGATTAGGAGCATAAGAAACTTCACAGAAATTTTCTAAAACTGGTTTGCCGATTTAAGAGAAATCGGTAAGATTTCAATAATTTAAACTGTCAGAACCGAACCAATAGAACTTACATTATGAGTGCCCTAGGATAAATGACTAAGATTTAGCCAAAAAACCCCTATATGTGGCGCCACCTTCAGCCAAGAATGGTAGCCACAAAATCAAATTGAAACCCCAAACACACATCCACCAATCACACAACTCCTTGCTTCACATATTTGTGTTCAATTCCTTCTTTGCTCTTGTGAATTTTGGCCAAGATAAGGGGCTGACTCCCTTTCATTTCTCTTCCATTCACACTCCTCTCTACTCCATCTTCAACTTCTCTTCAAGTCTCATTAAGAGTTGCTTCCATTTAAGACAGCAAATCAACAAACTTTCAACTAGACAAGGTAGGAATCCAACTTCCTTTCATGTTTTTCTTGATTTGGGGCTGTGTGGGGATCTTATCTTCCTCATAATATTAATGTGATTTGGAGTTATGATGATGGTTTATGATTGAGTTTGCATGTGTGTTGTGATTAGAATTGAAATTAGTATGAAAGAACTTGAAGAAAAGAGAAAACTCAAGAAACTGGTAGGATTTTCCCTCGGCGGAGTGTATGGCTCTGCCTACAGCCATTTACATTTCATGAATCTATTTTTATATGAAACTAGACATTCAGGGCTTTCCATACATATATAATATAAGGCCATTGGATTAGTATAGAGATAGTTATGAATTTTTGAAGTATGACCTAGAAATTTGGACCTTCATCTAGGTAGTGTGAGTTGAGAAGGGTGTAACTCACCCTACACAACTCCAAATTGAGTGAATCCAATTGTTTTGAAAGCTAACATATGAGGAAATATCCCATAAAAATTTCAGAATCATATTCGTTGCCATCTATCCCTAGTACATCAATGAATTTACCTTAAGTTCAACCTAGGCTGGAACAGGGTAGTCCAGTAGGGTCAAGTTTCAGGGCTTATATCTCGAATTATGCTCACTCAAATCATATGCAACTTCTTTCATTTGAAAGCTTGCTCTATTAGCTTTACATTGATATAAATTTCGTATGATTTCACCTAGATTTCTATTTTTGGTGAATTTTCTCTTATAAGAGTGCAATTTTGGCTATAAGTAGGGCGGTCTGGAATGAAATACAAATAACTTAAGATTGAACTTGAAACTTAGCAGATAGAGAGCTAGGTTGGGTATACTTAAGGTTGAACTCGGAACTTAGCAGACAGAGAGCTAGGTTAGGTTTACTTACGATTGAACTCAGAACTTAGCAGATAGAGAGCTAGGTCGTGTACACTTAAGATTGAACTCGGAACTTAGCAAACAGAGAGCTAGGTTGGGTATACTTAATGTTGAATTCGGAACTTAGTGAATAGGAAACTTGATCGAATATAGTTAATGTCAGAAACTTGGAATTTAGGAAACACCCTCGTAAAAGTTTTGGAAGACCAATGGTGGGTTAAGGTCGGAGATCGAACATAACCACGAAAGTTAGAACTTATATAATCTCGGAACTCGGATCCAACTCAGTCTTGCAAGTCCAACTCGGGAACATCAATAGAAGTTAAAAGCTTGCAAGATAGATTAAGTATTTTAAGACTTGTACCTAGTGATATTGTTATATTCTTGATATGATTATGATGTTCTATATTGGGTTAGCTGTTTAATTAAAATTTTCCTAGTTGTCTAGCACTATTCATGGGGAAGCGGACATGATCCGTGATGCTGCCAAAATTTCGGCAAAGATTGCAATTAACATGAATTTACAAGTTTTGCATGCATTGATCCAAGTATAAGATGAACAATTGCTACCCTTATAAGAATGAGAAAGGATTTCCATATGACTTGGGCCAGCCCCTGAACAAAGTTAAGGGGAATAGATCAGTGGGGAAGTCGGGGAAAGTAAACCCGGCGACCCTGTATAGGAACGAGCTTGATCCTGAAAAGCAGACTATTACCCAGGAGTTATATGGCCAATACACTCCCAGGGGACCAAGTATAGAAAAATATGAGTTAAGTTCAAGTGCATTATTTCTGAAGTATATCCACAATTTCTGTTATTATGCATTGAGTTAATTGCACTGTTGGGTATTATATATGTATATCATTGTTCACTTTATGACTATCACTTAACTATATCAAAATTACAGGCTTGGTTGCTTATTTCTCTATTTAATTTCCTTTATTTCCTTAAGTAAAACTCAGCTGTGTTTCAGGCTATGATTTTTATAACTAATCTAGTAGAACATCCTGTTGAGGTAACATTTTCTTGTAATTAACCAAAACTTGAAACAACTAAGAATGACAGCGATGGTAGATATATATAAACTTAGGATCCCTACTGAGAAATCTTTATTTCTCAACCTACTATATGTTTCCGCGTGATTCTTAGATCATGGAGAACGCGGCTACCGACGTCCTGTTCATTGAGTTTCCTGAGCTCCACATCCACCTGGACCCATTTCTAGACTCTATATATGTATTTGGTAGATGTCAGTTCCATTTTATTTTTTCTTTCGTAGAGATTTTGCTATTCCCCTTGCTCATCCACTCTTTGACCCCGTCACACCTTACATTGCTATCCCACTGCACATGGCCCATCCCTTTCCACCACCACCCGCAGCAGCAGCACCAGCAGCAGTACCCGTCATGGATCCTCTAGCCTCACCACAACAGTAGAGCCCCTCCATCTCGATGTTTGAGGAGGATCCGTCTGCGGCAGTGAGTTCATCTTCCTTGTCCTCTACCCCGAGCATGGACTACACTCCCATTGACGCTGGTATGGCAAATAGATTCCTTTTCTCGGAATCCATCTAGAGTGCCTGTGCAGCGCAGTAGTAGGATATGTATAGGATGGTCTTCTTTTGGCATTTTTGGGCTATAGGTGGTAGTTTAGTGGATGTTATATGTTGATAGTTAGTACATGGATGTCCCATGGGGACCAGATAGGGTTCTGATTATAGCAACAGGCCGGTGTTATTTTGTGCAATTGATTTATTATTTCTGATACAGAACTCATCGACAGATTAAACAATTAACGTTTTAGGGATAACTATTATTAAATGAAAATGTAATGTAAGCAGGTAACCTCACGTAATAACTTATCAGGTAATATATTATGACTTAAGCATAGTATTTTGTCTAGTAAGGTGTTACATGAAGCAGATGTGATCACTCTAGGGATGGGTGTAAGGGTCATCCAGTTGTGAATTCGATTATGATATTATTGTGAAGTTGAAACCTCCCCTAGATTTCTATATTTATGAATTGCTAAATACTTTTCATGTATATGCATGTATTTCACTTTTGCAAATGGTTAGCATTATGAATTTACGAGTTCTTTCCCTTTGAGACCTGTCCGATGTTAGCTATAGATACATTATCTTTCACTAAGTTGTAAAACTCACTCCATTATTCTTCTGCTATTTCGAATTCAGGTATTAAGGCGAGTCTTGCTCCTCCTACTTCGTAGGACTCTAGTGGTGTTTCTTTTGGTGAGCCCTACTTGAAATTAGCAAGAAATTATAAAGCCATGTTTGTGGTTTAGTTATAAAATTATTAAAGTGTGATGGTCATGAACCTATATGAATATCTTTTAAATTTAGATTTGATATATATATATATATATATACCCATATTTGATTATGTATATACCTATTAGTATCCTGGTATTCTTGTCATGTTGTTTACATAGGAAGTGTATATGGGAAAACTCCAATTTTTAGGGGAGACTTTATCTATTTTCCTCTAAGGTCCTCGTTAGACTTGCTAGGGGATAGCGCCCCCGACACGCTAGTCATAGCTCGGGATTGGGTTGTGACACATCTATTAAATAATCTTGGGATATTGTGTAAATTACAACTCAAGTCATTTTTGGTGAAATTTTAAATTAAGAGGATTTTTAGATTGATTATTGGAAGGATATAGCAATACTCATCTTGTTAATATCCAATTATTTCATATAGGTAGATATTTTAATAATTTCTCATGTCCTAAATAATTTTATTATATTTTTATTTAATTTATCGATAAAAACTTTGCAACAGCCAATCTTTCACCTAAACTTTCAAAAACCAAACAATTGTTATAAAAAATGTTTTATTTAAAAAATCTTGTTTTCATATTTTTAGTTACGTATCGATACTTTATAAATATAAATATTAAAAATTAATAAAGTATTTATATTATTATTTTGTAATATTATTAATTATAATATAAATATTAAAAATTAATAAAATATTCAAAACATAAATAAATGGTTCTTATAAATATAAAATTATCTACAACGTAAGAAAATTTTTGAAATGTTTACCTACATGAAAAAAAAAAATTGAAATTTGGAATAAATTAATTTTAATACATAGTCAGGATAAAATTTTTCCACCTTCAATCAATCATATTCACAAATATGTATGAGTTGTTCGGTAATTAATGTAAAAATCAAACGTAAATTCTATGTATTGAGTAACAGATTTTTTAAATTCACAATGTATCAAAATTAAATTCTATAATCAAATTTTAAATGTAATAAAGAAAATATAACTTAATGATATAAGTTATATAATTATTTTTGTTGTTACTTAATGTCTTGAAGAGCTTTTCTTATATTTGATTCATATACTACAGGATAATCTTTTCAAAAAAAAATTTTATATAAAAGTGTTGAATGTAATTTTAAAAGTAGAATTAATAAATTATACAGATAAACATGTCAACAGATTTCTTTTTGTTTTATTTATATATAATGCGATGAAAGCCATTGAATTATAAATATTTGATATTCTTATTCTTGAAAAATGAAAAACAAATAAATAAAATATATTTTTATTCAACTAAATTAAAGTAAAAACTATTTTAAATTCAAAAGGATGAAAAATATAATTATACGATTAATACTGTAATTTATATGAGTAATAATTATTTGTAAAATAAATAAATATTGCCTTAAAATGATAATATTAAAGCATAAGCTATAGAAAGTAATTTAAAGAGATAAGTCAATGACGGTCATTTTAAGAAAGAACATAGATAAAAAATGAAAAAACGCCACCCGGTGTTTTAATTATTTTTGTTATGAAGTGGAACAAATAAAAGAAGAAAAAGAAAAACACAAGAACAACTTTTAGAAAACGTTTTCTGTTTCAATTTCTTATTTTCACTTTTATTTATAAAAATACCACCTTTTATTTATTATTTTTAAGTATTTTGTAAAGAAAATAGTAAAAAAAATAAATTTTTCATTATTTTCTTCATAAAATTCAAAAAATAAAAAATAAAATAAAAATAAGATGGCATTTTTATAATTAAAAATGAAAATTAAAAAAATCCTGAAACCAAATTTACTCCAAGATAATAATCTTTTATTTACAAAATTAATCATTAAATTGAAAGTTCATGTGTTATAAATCAAATTTACAAAATTTTACATTAATTTAAAATATATATATATATATATATATATATATATATATATATATATATATATATATATATATATTTAAAAAGTTTATCTCGGAGATATTTATGTTTCTATTGTTTTTTAAAAATCTAGATATTTTTATTAAATTTTTTAATTTTTATTTGATTAGCTTCTTTGTTTTTTTATTATTTTATAACTTTTAGCTTACATAATCAAAATTTCTCTCTTTCTTAGTTAATTATTAGATTTATTGTTTATCTTTCTACGTTATGTAATATCCCCAATTTTTGCTACATTTGTAACTTTGCATTACAAATTAAATAAATAATGTTGTGTAAAGTTATTAAGGGATAAAACACGTTTAAAAATAAAAATTTTATTTATTACCTACCATAAACTTTAAATAAAAGCTAACAGGAGAACTAATTACCAAAACATAGTGAATAAAAATTTAATGGAGGAATAAAATAAGATAGAAATAAATTAAATTTGCACAATTACATATCCTATCAGGAATAAAAATTTAGTAAATTATATTCTAAAGTAAAACATTTAGAAACAGTTCCAAATTTCTTCCGGAACCTCTTAAAACTTCAAGAATAATTTAGTAAATTATTACTGTGTCATGTCACAAAGTACCAATGAGTAACATAAAGTGGTAACTATCACTTCCAACTTTTTTATCAAAGGCTTGAATCAAGTTGAAAGTCTTATCTTTGATTCAAAGGTTAGTATCTAAAGACCCATAAACACTACTACCACTTAAAACCCTTAAACACTCTTTAAAAACACAAACACTTATCCTCTCGTTACCTCATTCACGAGCTCTCTCTCTTTCTCTTCCCTTTCAAACCCTCTCCATTTCCTTATTCCTTCAACCCCACAAACCTCACAACTCTTTCTCAAAACCCCAAGCTCTCTTCGTCTTCTTCTTCTTCTCATTTTCTCTCCTTCCTCTCCCTGTCAGGTCAGTTATGTAACAGGCTCCCGAGCACAGTACTATGCTTAAGTTTGCACCAAACTTAGGAGTTGTTACTGTTACCTGAATAGACCTTGTCTGATAGCAACCTGTGGCCATCCTCATTATATCTTGAACTATTTGAAGATAATACAAAAATAAACATAGGAGTGAGAATTTAAAATTCTCAGTAGGATTCTCTAAATTGCACACGTTGTGTCATCGTTATTATCTCTAGTTGGTTCGGTTTATTCATGAAAAAGGTGAACATGTGATATAAATTATTCAGTTTTATGGTTCACAAACATATGATCCAAAGTAGATTAATTTTATTCATGCACTTGACACATAGAGTAAGAATTTAACTCATAAGTACAGCAAATTCGAGAGCAAATTTTATAACAATAATTATAAAAAGAATATAACTTGCAATGTCAAAATAATGATAATGAAAACATAATGTGTGCATATGCAGCTACTCATCATAAACCTTAGCATATGCTTTTAGGCTTCTTTTACTTTCTTTACTTGACAGACCTAGGCGTTACATATCGCCGCCCCTAGGGTGTTTACTTATGTCTACATTTGAGCATTACGTATCTCCGTCCTTAAATATAGTCTTTCTCAAGTTCCTTTACTTTCTTTAGCTTTCTTTAAACTTTACTGCCCTTAGGTAGCCTGATCTAGGAATGAGCTCAACTCGTGACCATCGTCACACAGAACTAATCCATAAGAGGACCCACGTGTCTCTAAATTAAAGGGACTCAACTGGCCAACTGCGTTCAAAATAGAGGGACCCAATAGTTTTAGCTGCCTTCACAAGGAAGGACCCAATGTGGAATTGCCTTAGAGTGAAGAAACCCACATCTTATCTTTTAATTGCTTTCACTTGGAGGAATCCAAATAATTGCCTCTAATGTGAAGGAATCTTATGTATATAATGTAACGTCCTGATTTCTGAAGTTATTCAACTCCAACAACAGACGTCCGACTTCACTTTCAAGTTTGATCAAATCCCATTCTCGACTCAATCTTCGAATTTCAGATAGAAGGGATTATATCCGAGTTCCGAGTTCATCTTGCACAATTTCCGACTTCATGACATCCGATTTCCGATTTCATCTAGTCTTGACTACTCATGATTTCCGACTTCATCTTATGATATTCTCCGATTTTCGAGTTCGTTTCTACGACTTCCAACTTCATCTGGATTACTTCTACAACTTCCGAGTTTAACATTCGAGTCCGAACAACATGAACGTGATTCACCGGTATCCGACTTCATGTCTCAAAGATATTGTACCCGGTTTCCGATCTCATCAAATTAAGATACCGACTTCCGGTTTAAGTACTTGGGTTTGGAAATGTGATTCGAATCACCCGAGTTCCGATCTTAAGAAACCTCATTCCGACCTCATACCTCATGCTTCATCCGACCTCAGAAGTTATAGTTTAACACAATGATACAAGCACTGAACTCCGAGTTTTATGTAACGAGTTTCAGTCTCCGAGTTTATATCTAGCATTCACATTCCCGAGTTAAAATATGGAGTTCCGATATTATATGATTGTCAGCTGCATGACTTCCAATATCCGACCTTGATTCCAAGTATCCGAATAAACAAGATTTCCTCAAGTCACCAACAACATGGTACGAGTTCCGACATCCGGCTTCAGCTTCAAGCAATGTAAAAAAGGTCACGAGTTCCAACTTCAAGTATTATAGGGACGAGTTCCGATTTCGGGTAGAACGAAAGTGTATCCCAGTCTCGGGGCGACGTGGAGAGCAATTTGGCCACAAAAGAGAGAGACATGGCCGAACTTCAACCACAAAACTTCAGCCAATCAACACCACAACTTTCATGTATTTAAGTCAGACTTTCCTTCTCATTCTGATCTGATTTACATCTCCTTCTCCTTTTGCTCCAGCCTTCCTCTTCTTCCTTTCCTCTCTCAAGTCCAACTCCATCAATCTCCAAGCTTTGGCAAAGTTCCATCAATCCAAACTCAAATTCAGCAAAATCATACTCCAAAGAGGTAGGATTCAATCTCTAATCTTAATTTCTCTAAACTAAGGGTGCATGAAAGATTACTTTTTATGATCATTTGATGATATATTGGATGTGTATGATTGGATTAATATGGGATTAATATGAAATCTTGAGTGGCAATTAGAATTAGAAGAAGAAAACTAAGAGAAATGGATGGATGAGGGTGCTGTCTTGGTGGAGATTCCACAGCAGTCCGTACGGCGGAGTGTACGACGCCGCCTACAATCAGTCAAATCTGATAAAACCATTTTTAGATGAAAGTAGACATCCAGGGCTTTCCATACATATATCATATAAGGTTATTGGATTAGTATTGAGAGAGATACGAATTTTTGAAGTTTGACCTAGGGTTCAGGACTTTCATCCGGGCAGGGTGACTTGAGGAGGGTATAACTCGCCCTATACAACTCCAAATTGAGTGAAACCAATTTTGTTAGAAAGCTCACACATAGGGGAACATCCCAATATGAAATTCCGAGTTTGTTATGGCACCAATTGATCCCAGTGGTTCGAGGAAGTTACTATATGTCCAATCCAGACCAAAACAGAGTAGTTCAGGAATGTCGACTTTCAGGACTTATAACTCGAGGTATACTTAAGAAAATGGAATGAAACTTGTGGCAAATGAAAGGTTGTCCTGTTAGCTTCAATATGAGACTAATTTCGTATGATTTGAGCTTAGTTTCGATTTTTAGTGAATTTATACTTCCAAGAGTGTAATTCGAGCTAGTGACTGAATAGGTTGAGATAAGATTTGAATATCTTGAGTTATATGGATCAAAATGATATGGGACTAAAGAGGTTAGAAAGTAGACATATAGATCTATGACATATCCAAAATTCAGGTTCAAATGAGTTGAATAGAAATAAAGGTGGATCATATGAAATTCGGGCAGAACTAAATAGATTGGCAAAAGTGACCCAATTGATGATTTCACAGGTATTAGTAAAACGTATAAGGTATGAGTTGAGAATTGCCAGTTTGACCTTGATATATATGCGTTAAGTTGATTATGTTGCTATGATTGAACTGTCTGTGAGGACTGGCACTATTCATGGGGAGACGGAACTGATCCGTTATGCTGCCGAATTTACGGCAGAAGTCTAGGAAACTAGGAAATGTGTACAAGCAAGGATGAATTTGAAGATGATATGGGTTATAAAGGATGAATTAGAGTAAGAATGGGTATATAGAAACCCTATATTCAAGAATGACATAAGTGTGAGATGAGGTATATGAAAGTAAAGGACAAAGCATATGTATGAGTGCCAGTAGAATGGCAAAGAGGCTACGGGCCTTTATATGTCACGACTATGTACGTGAAGATCATGTATGCAATGATGTATGAAAATAAATGAAGTATAGGTACAATCAGTGTGACTATGCATGACCTTGTATGAGAATGAAAAGACACGAGTATAAGAATGTAAATCCCTTCACTCGGAGGTAGTTACTTGAGATCCCTCCCTGTGAAGGCAGTTAAATATAAAGATATGAATCCCTTCACCTGGAGGCAGTTGCACTTTGAATCCCTCCTTGTGAAGGCAGATACCCTCTACCTTGGAGGCACGTGGTCAGATGAGATCCCTCTATG
Source organism: Pterocarpus macrocarpus (assembly GCA_031439585.1). Taxonomy (NCBI): domain Eukaryota; kingdom Viridiplantae; phylum Streptophyta; class Magnoliopsida; order Fabales; family Fabaceae; genus Pterocarpus; species Pterocarpus macrocarpus. Next base: position 33,633,771 of record CM062515.1, read on the forward strand.
TTGAAGGCACGTGGTCAGATGAGATCCCTTAGTTTTGAGGCACGTGACTAGAAGAGATCCCTTCACTTAGAGGCACGTGACCAGAATGAGATCCCTCCAAGACTAGAGGCACGTGGATCCCCTTGCGGGTGAGTCGGTGTGACGTTGGTCACGGGTGAAGCTGACGAGCTCACTCCAAGGCCAGGCTACCCAAGGGCAGTAAAGGATAAAGACTAAAGACTAAAGACTAAAGAGTAAAGCATATACAGACACCCCACTCACACGAGGCATGGCATCGACTCAGCTAGTGTGAGTATAGGGGATAGAACTTACATGAGGCATGGTATGACCCAGCTAGTGTAAGTACCAAAGGAAGATCCCACATTCCTAAGGAACGTGACATAGCGATCACGCTCTGATGGGGTATGACATGGCGATCATACTCTGGAATGTGGCACGTAAAGACTTTACGATGAAAAGAGAGATGAAGAAAGAAAAGCAAATATTATGTATATGCATGAATTCAAGAAAAGATAAAGTTATGTGCAAATGCTATATGTGTAGTTTAATATGTTGCACTTGTTATCCGTAATATCGTTCAGGAATTGATTTTTATGGGTTTTTCCCATAGTGCGTAAGTTCAAATAAATGAAAAGGTAAGTGCATAAGTTACGTATCCAGTGTATTGAGGCTATTGTGCTTTACTATGTTTCAGTTATTATTCATACTATAGTTTATGAATTGGTGTTGTGTGGGCTCTCCCAGATGACAAGTTTATAAGTAAAACTGAACCTTTGCTTCGGATAATATATTTTCGAACTGTAAAATTAAACAGTCCACATTATATGATCATTTTTTTTTTGTAATAAACCGAAGCAAACTAGAGATGACAACGATGTCATTATGTATGATAAGTAGAGAATCCTACTGAGAATCTATCATTCTCGCTTCTATCTTCCATATTGTCTCCAGAAAATCCAAGAAGTCCCGAAGACGGCTGAAGCTGCTATCCAACAAGGTCCGTTCAGGTAACAGTAACAACTCCAAGGTATGGTGCTATGACTTAAGCATAGTACTGTACTTGGAAGGGTGTTACATATACTTTCTTCATTCATATGCAATTATGCATTCTCTCATAAAAATAATCATAATCATATCATCATAATATACTCATATGCATTCTTGTACACTTACCATCAAATATTCTTGCATGCATTCTTTCAAGCAAATGGATTTCACATAGCCTTTATATCATGGTCGAATCAACTTGATTAATATGTGTATTTGCATGTATGACATATTATGTACATAAGTTTTGCCGAAACTTTGGCAGCATAATGGATAAAGTCTACTTCCTCATAAATAGTATTAATCAACCAAGCAATCATTCATATAGAAATTCAACACAAGGTATCTATCCTTCAATAATCAAACAAGATTTAGAATAATCCTTCAATAATCAAACAAGAGTTAAAACCTTGATCCTGAAATTTGGTTTTGCCACTTTCTTTCAATTCTATTCGATTTTGGAAATTAAGCCATAAATTCTATTTAATTCATTTAAATCTGAATTTTGGATATGTTATAGTGTTATTTATCTAGTTTCTAACCTCTTTGGTCCCATCAAGTTTTGATATGTATAACTCAAGTTATTAATGTTTTACTTAAGTCTGTCCTGTTACTAGGCAGATTTGTGCACCGAAAAGTAAAAACTTATTAAAAATAGAAAACTAGTTGAAACTATACGAAACCTATATGGTTTTAAAGCTAACTAAATTTCATTTCCACAAGTTTCATTCCTTTTGAATAAGCAAAACTCAAGTTGTGAGCTCTTGAAATTGGCTAACTTGAACTACCCTATTCTAGCCCGGTTAGAGCTTAAGGCGAATTTTATGAATTACTGGGAATAACACGGATTGAATTTGGTTCTAAAATTTTTATGGCATAACAAAATTGGTTGCACTCAATTTGGAGTATAAAGTGAGTTATGCTCCTTGAAATCCAGTCTGCTTAGAAATAGGGACAGAATTCTAGGGTTAACTTAAAAAATTCATATCTTACTCAATATTGGTCCAATGACCTTATATTTTATATGGTTGAAAAGCCCCAGATGTATAATTTCATCAAAAAATAGTTTCATCAAATTTTGATGATTGTAGGAGGAGTCATACACTCTGCAAGTACAGACATCATTGGGTTTCAAGGCAACCCAAATTCTATTTTATGGCTTCTTGTGTTTTGTCATTCAAATTTCAATCCAAACCAAGCAAATACATGCCAAACCAGCCATAAATCATCACATAAACATAACATATCATCAATCTAATGAAAAGAATAGAAGTCCTACTCAGCCACAATAGCATCAATAATAAGAGAAATTGGAAAATCCTACATCAAATTGATGCAAAGACTAGATAGATTTGAGTTTTTGGGTGCAAGGGGTTGATGGAGGTTGAAGATGGAATGGATGAAGAAATGAAGGGGGAAACTTCTATTGAATGGGGGAGAGAAGGTGAGTTAGGTTGGTTTTGAACTTAGAGAGTGAAAATGACCTAGATCATGGTGGTGGGTAGAACTTGTGATGTTGCTAAAACTTGAGTGGCTTCTATTCTTATGGCTGAAATGGTGCCACTTTTAGGGTGCTTGTGGCTGAGTTCTAGCCACTAAATTTAGAGTTTTCAATGTATAATTCTATTGATTCGGTTTTGGTGATTCAAAATACCAAATCTTTACCAATTTTCTTCAAACTAAAAAAACATTACTAAATAGTTTTGTAAGAGTTTCTATATGTCTATTTCAATTCTTCTTAACCCTAATCTCTCTAATTAATTTCTAATCAACTCCTAATTAACCTTTTATAAACTTTTAGTTAACTTTACAAACTTAATAAAACCAAATAAATCGATTAACAACGTAAATTAAACATTTAGCAAATTTAGGCCCTTTATGTTTTCTGGTTTTCGTAGCTAATGGAATTTCGTAATTTTGGTTAAGTCTAAAGGCATCCTGCGTCATTTCATATGTGGGAACCTCCGTAGCCCAACTGGCTAAGAACTAGGTCTCTACGTTTTCGCTATGTGATTTTGCTTTATTTAAAACCTTATTTTGCTAATTCTATTAATGTAGGGCCCTAAATATCATTTTCTAAAAAGTTTAGGGGTAATTATGGAAAGAATCTTTGGGGGTCAATATGAAATTACTAAAAGTTTTGAGGCAAGGCTGCAATTAACAAAAGTTTATAGGGGATGTTACAAGTTGCTTATAAGATGGCCTTGCCTTCAAACTTGTCAAACCTTCACTATGTTTTTCACGCGTCTTAGTTGAGAAAATACCATCCTAATCCTAGTCATCTACTTAAACCTGAAAGTGTACAGTTAAGGAAGGACCTAACCTTCAATCTACCACCATCTTGGATCGTGGGGCTAAACAATTGAGGAACAAGACTATACCATTGGTCAAGGTGGCTTGGGATAAAGGAAACATGGAAGAGTATACATGGGAGCTAGAGTTTGAGATGAAGAGCAATTCCCAACTTGTTTACAGGTAATGAAATTTGAGAGCAAAATTCTTTTTAAAGATGAGGAGAAATGTAATATCCTTAATTTTCTTTCATACTAAATTACTTTAGCGACCTTCAGTAATTAGGCATATAATGAGAAATTAAAGGATTAAGGCCTAATTAAAGAGTTTATGAGGTAATTTTGAAGAGAAAAGTTGTGAGAACACTTAATTAAGATTAGAGAATCTCTAATTAAGCAAGTCAAACTCTTAATGGCTTAATCTGACACAAATTATCCATAATTAGCTTAATTGAGTTTAGTTAAGGGTAATTAAGCTTAATTAGAAGTTTAATTTTTGTTAATCATGTTCTTGTGAGTTAATCACTAATCCTCGCTTAATCAAGACAATTAAGTTGCAAGAGCACTTAATCACATCATTAAAATTCAAATTTAGTCAACAAAACAATAAAGCATTGATGACATCACTAACGTAAAAATGTAAAAGACAAGGTTATTTTATGTAAGACAAGTACTAGGGCTTTCTAAAGTAAACCCCTTAATTAACCATTTGGTTCCCTTAATTACAATAAAAAAAAAAATATCTTCCTCCTCCTAAGAGAGAGAAAGTCACGGCCATACACACACATATTCACACACCTACTATATTTTTACAAACTCATATTCTCTTCGAAATACTTTATCCTCTAGGAAGCTTTCTTCTTCTTCTTCTTCTTCTTCTTCTTTTTCTTCTTCGTTCTTTGTCCACCACCACCACTATAATCAAACCTTCTTCACTAAGCACTTCAAAGATCACATCTTTTGGTCTTTGAAGACAAGATCTAAACACTACAGCCTTCATTATCACAAGAACTCAAGAGCTTCTATCTTCATCTCTCAAAACTGCCACCATCATCAACAAGTAGGAGTCTTCATCTTCTTCTTCTTCTCTTGAAAAAGGATGCCATTTTTTGCTCTAGGTAGTGATCTCTACTCTTTTTCTTTTGTCTGCTCAAGAAAGCTTAAAGTTTGGTTCTCACCATGACCAAAAACTTCAAGTGAGAACTTGAGACATGCCCTTCATGAACAAAAGTTTCGATTTTTAGCAAAATATATTCTTCATCTTGTTCATGAGTTGTTTCTTATTTATTTGAAAGTTTCTCTACTTGAATGCTTCAAAGTTTCCATTTTTCTTTCTTAATGCATGAGTTCTTGATATTTCTTGTGAGTTGTTGGAAAAAAAAAAGAATGATGTTCTTGGTAATATTTGATTTAGAGTTTGTTTCTTTTCTTATAAAGAGCTTATGATTGGCAAAGTTCTCATCTTTGCATGTTTTTCATAACTTTGATAAGACTATGAACATTTCTTAAAGCATGGAACTTTAAAAAGTTTGCTTCTTGATTTATAAATGCGGCACTACATTTCATGTGTTTCATAAAGTTCTATTTTGTTTTTCTTGAAGACAAGAATATATGTAAAGATCCAAACTTTCCCAAGATATAAAGCTTTTTGGTCATCAAAATAAGAAATTGTCATTTTATGTCACAAATATTGAATCTTGAAGACAAGACACTTCATAAAGTTTCAAACTTTCTTTAAGAATGTAACTTTTTGGTCATAAAAATGTAAACTTGCAACTTTATCTAATAAAGATTGAATCTTTAGTTAAAAATATTGACTAAAGTGTTCACTATCTTCAAGAATGAATCTTTAAAGTATTAGAGCAACTTTAAGTCATAAAGTTAGAATCTTGAAGGTATAATATGATTAAAAGTTTCAACTTTCTTAAAGAATAAGACTTTTTAGCCATAAAGTTAGCATCTTGTATTATTATTTCATAAAGGTTAGTTCTTGAGGACATGAATATAATTTAAAGGTTCGCACTTTCATAAAGATTGGAACTGTATAATCATAAAGGTGAAATCTTGATATTCCATTTAATAAAGCTTGAACCTTGTAACTTAGTTGTAATAAAAATCACCTCTTGACGGTGATGAGCACATGTGTTGTTGGGTTCATGAGTGTGATTATGCATTGTCATGACCTAAGGGACTAAAGGGATCTCGAAATCCATTGAGAATAGAAGTATGATTAGGGCCTTTAAGCATACCATGAACCTAGGAATCACTTGTACACTATCTCAAGGGAAACTAAAAATCTTGAATGAGAAGCATGGGCCAAAACTTCTATAACAGGCTTCTGCCATGATGAACCAAGTCGAGACAAATATGTATTAAAATTTTTAACTCAGAGAATGAGTTATTTAATATATGACCATAAAGAATCTATTAAGCTATGTGGTGAAAATGAATTCCTAATGTAAAATAAGGTCTCATTAGGGAGTTATAGATTGAAAGTTTATAACACAGAATTCACTATAAGTGATATGATTCCCTCATGAGAAGCATATATGATTGTTTGGCATGCTTGATTTGAATATGGATTCATGGATATGATGGATCATTGACACTTGATGAGATATTTTATGATGATATGAGATGGATATTATTGGTTGTTGGTTGGAATTTTCATATTTGGCAAATTTTGGGCAAGCTCTGGTCTAGTTGTTACGCTACCAAATTTCCGTTAAAATTATAGATTAATTCATGTCATTGCATGTCCACATGTATCTTGCTTGTAATTTCAATGCATGAAAGATGTGATTATAACAAAAGAAAAGAAATAGTTGGATATGATCCTTCGGTTACTTCGGTAAAGAAAGTAAGGGAAGGTGATCCACTAAGACTTAAGAACCCTCTATGATGGAGGAGGGTGACATGGAGGACTCTTCAACTTAGGGATAACCATTATCATCTTAGCCTGATTTGGTTTTGTACTACGTGACGATGGTCATGAAATAAGTTCATATCCAAAAGCAATATTATAACATCCCTATTTTTGTAAACAAAACGTAATGGAAGCTTTGAATTATTTCCCTTAGGCAGTGTGAGAATTCGTCAGGTAGCATTATGCCATAACGATCTTTACACTCAAAATTATAGGATAGTGTAATACTGCCGTTGAAAATATGGCACTGCCCAGAATTTTTAGGAATTATATTTTGACCCCAAAGACTTATTCCCACAAATACCCTAAAACTTTTCATTAAATGACCTTTATGTCCCCACATCTGTAGAATTAGCAAAATGAGATTTTAAACAAAGCAAAATTACGTTGTGAAACCGTAGGAGTTTAAATCTCTGCCAATTGGGCCATGGAGGCAGTCTGGCGTAACATGACGTGAGGTGCCCCTAGACTTGCTCAAAATTACGGAAATGCCACTAGCTACGAAAAAAAAAAAGGTTCTAAATTTACAAAATGTTTAATTTACACTGTTAATCAATTTATTTGATTTTATTGACTAAGTAAGGTTAATTAGAAAGTAATTAGAGGATAATTAGGAGTTAATTAGATATTAATTAAAGAGATTAGGCTTAGGACTGATAGAATAAATATACAATAATGTAACGTCCAGCAAATTTCATTATCTTTAAATCAATTTGTTCGGTTTTACTGAATGAGTGAGATTAATTAGGAATTTATTTGGTAATTCTTTAGGAACAATTGAATATCAATTAGAGAGATGAGAATTTAGAACATTTGATTTGAAACATAGGAGATTTCATAGGAATCTTGTTAAAATCGTTTTACCGATTTAAAGGAAATCGGCAAGGTTTTGGTATTTTAAACTGTTGGAACCGAATCAATAGAATAATACACCCAATAACCCCATGTTTGATGGCTGAAAATTCAGCCACATGACCACTTAAAGTGGCATAAGGCAGCCACAAATTTCAAGCCTTGTTGGCTCAATTGTGGACCACTTAAAGGAGGCACCAATAGCAACTCAAGCCTTCAACCACCTTCATTAATACTAATAAGATTTTTCTTCCTTTACTCACTACAATTGCTACCGCCAAGGGGGAGAGAAGAAGAGAAACCAGCTGCCTCTCTTCATCTTGTTTTGCACATTCAACCCTCTTAATTCCTCAAGGATCCCTTCCTCATCAACTACTACACTAGATTAAGGTAGGAATCTCAACTTTCTCCTTCTTTTTTTTGAATTGGGGCTGCCTAAAGTCCCTTATTCATCCATGATTCTAATGTTGTGATAGGTGGAAATGATGAATTGAGGCTGGTTTAAGATGTCTATGTGAGTTTGAATTAAAGATTGGATGGATTGATTTAAGGAAAACATGAATCCAAGAAGAATTTAAGAAGCTATTAGGGTTTTCCTCTCGATGGTCCGTACGGCAGGGTGTACGACTCTACCTACAGCCATTTCAATTTGATGAATCCATTTTTATATGAAACTAGATATTTAGGGCTTTCCATACATATAAAATATAAGTCCATTAGATTAGTATAGAATTAGTTATGAATTTTTGAAGTTTGACCTAGAATCCTGGATTCTCATCTAGGTAGTATGAGTTGAGAAGGGTGTAACTCACCCTACATAACTCTAAATTGAGTCAAATTAATGCTGTTTGAAAGCTAACATGTAAGAAAACATTCCATAAAGATTTCAGAGCTAGATTTGTTGTCATTTATTCCCAGCACATCAATGAAGTTATCTTAAGTACAAACCGGGCTAGAAGAGGGTAGTCTAGTAGGGTCAAGTTACGAGGTTGATATCTCAAAATATACTCATGAAAATGATATGAAACTTATTTCGCTTGAAATCTTGTCCTGTTAGCTTTAATATGATACCAAATTTGTATGATTTGAACTAGTTTTCGATTTTTAGTGGATTTTTACTTTTAAGTGTGTAATTCTAGCTGGCTACAAGACAGGCCGAGATGAAACTTAAATATCTTGAGCTACATTTATCAAAATTAGATGGGACCAAAGGGGTTAGAAAATAGATACACCACATTCCAACATCCAAAATTTAGGTCTAAATAAGATAAAATGTATTTATGGCCTAAGTTACAAAAATTGGGTTGAGTGAAAGTACTAAGACAGCAACTATGCTTTAAATACAACTAATGTTCCTATGAAATTGATGTTGAATTGTGAATGAAGTGTTGTGAATTTTCTATAAAATTGGTTGTTTGAGTACTAGCACTATTCATAGAGAAGCGGATATATTCCGTTATACTGTCGAATTTTTGGCAGCAACATATAAAATTATAATAGCTTAGATTATGAAGATTTATGATATGAAGATGAATATTGTATGATGACATGATTATGTAATATTAAGATCCCTTCACTTGGAGACAGTTATTTGGGCCCCTCTAGGTGAAGGCAGTTAAAAGATAAAGATGTGGGTCCTTTTACTCAGAGGCAGTTGCACATTGGGTCCCTCCCTGTGAAGGTAGCTAAAACTTTTGGGTCCCTTTATGTTGGAGGCAGTTGGCCAACTGAGTCCCTCTGACCTAGAGGCACGTGGGTCCCCTTGCGGGTCAGTACTGTGCGATGACAGTCACGAGTTGAGCTCACTCCTAGATCAGACTACCCAAGGGTAGTAAAAACTAAAGATTAAAACATATGCAAGCACCCTAGGGACGGCAATACGTAATGCCTAGGTGTGCCAAGAAAGAAAGCAAAGAAAGTTAAAGAAAAACACCAGTGTATTTGCATGAATTTAAGTATGAGTATTTGCATAATTACATCCTATGTTTTATTGATGCGGAGACTGTTCTATCTACTTATGCTGTGATTATTATTCTAAATATGAAATATTGCCAATATGACTCAAGTGCGTGAATAAAATGAACTCTTCTTCGGACAATATATTTTCAAACTATAAAACTGAACAATTTATTTGGCATGATCACCTTCTTCATAATAAACCGAAGCAGCTGGAGATAATAACGATGACATAGCATATGGTAGTTTAATGAATCCTATTGAGAATTTATAATTCTCACTCCTATGTTTATTTCCGTGTTATCTCCAGATAGTTCAGAAGTTCCGAAGAAGGTCCTCCGAGGCGGAGTTGACTAGTAAGATTAAAGGTGGCTAAAGGTTGCTGCTAGACAAGGTCCGATTAAGTGACAGTGACAACTCCTAGGTGAGGTATTATGACTTAAGCATAATACCATACTTGGGAGGGTGTTAAAAATATACTTCAAAGGAAAGATAAAGAATGTTAAGCACGTCCTAAGTATGAAAGTAAAGTCAAAGTAAAATCATGGTCAAGTCCATGAAGTTACATGAATGTATATGCATCTTTATTCTCTCATATACATAGTTATGAATGTTTATACTATATTTTCATATATATGCTCCTGCCTTATGGCTTTGTATTCCTTTATACTATCTTTTCATGATGAAGATTAAAAGAAACTCGCTTTGAGTACCTATGTTTTCACACCCTTTAAAAATGGAATCTATGCATGCTCGTCATTTTGATAATTAAATTCGAAGTGGCTGGGAGGACAACGATGGCACATTAATGGTCTAGTTGAGATCCTACTTAGAAACCTTGCATTTTTCACTCCTATGTTTTCGTGTCATCTTCAGACAGAGTTGATGGCATCCATGGCAGTATTTCTGGCGATACCTGACTAGATAAGACAAGGAGCTGTCATGTTACAACACCTAGCTAGGAGGATCGAGATAGTAGTATAGTGTTTTTACTTTCTCAAGGGCCCTAATTGGCTAGTTTATGTGTAAATGAGAGCATGTGAGAAGTCATGCTATTTAATTTGACCTATTACATATGTGATAATTATTAAGTGTAATTATAACTCTTGATTACCTATGATTACATTATTAACTTAAGATATTGTGTTATGTTATTTCAATTTTGTCATACGTCTTTCTAGTAACTCCGCAATATGAGGAATAACGTCCGGATCTATGCGAGTAAATAAGCACTTAAAGGCTCAGTTTTCAAGCATAAAGGTTTTATAAAAAAGGAAGAAAAAAAATGTACACGCTATTTTCATATATTACGCTAATTTCAATTATAAGAACTTCTGCTAGTTGCAAGTAACAACTAGTAATGTCATAAAATGACTTAAGTATATTATGATATTATTAGGGTGTTACACTAGTACTATCTATATGCACTAAGAGGCTCAGTTTTAGAAAGCATTATTTTCAAAAATGAAAATTATACACTATTTTCATTAGCCGACATATTTTATAACTACAAATGTTCTGCTAGTTCAGCTGTAACAGCTAATAAATATCGCAATACAACTTAAGCGTAGTGTGGTCTTATTAGGGCATTATACATTAAAACTATAATCTATTATTCTCTTGTTCATTAAATTGTATTATTTTGAGCCATCAGATTTTAATAAATTGAAAAGTGAGGATTAGGAGTAAGTCTTTAGGCTTACACCTCGAGTAAATGGATATAGATATATATATATATACACCCCACATGAATGCATGTGGAGGTTAACAAGTTTGGCATTTTGTTTCTATAATACCCCGTTTTTGTAAAATATATAATGTGACTTGAAGATTAAGGGTAAGCTGTGATTTTTAGTTATTCTGAGCCCGAAAAATTTTGGAATCTGAATCCTATGTCTCCTTGGAGGGCTGTATGATTAGGATGTCTTCTTAGAATCAAAAGTCCTGGTAATAGTTCCTTGGGTATTAAAGATTGATTTTTATTGAATTTTAGAAGATGATTAGATCATTCATTTCCAACCCAAAAGGCTTTAAAATCTCCATATTTTGTAAATTTGTACTGGAGCCAAAAATTTGGATTTTGATTCCTAAGGATTTTGATTTTACTGATTTTTTTATTTAGTCCAAATGGGAGGTTATTCCCTTATTTACCTTTGTTTTCAAAGTTAACTTAAAATTAAGAAATATAAATAAATGAGTCAGACCCTAGCCTAAGTGGCCCAGCCGATATGAACACTAGGCTGGTTAGTCATTTTGAGCCTAGGAGATCACGCTCAAGCACAATGGCAATAGAGAAGGGAGCATTTTGGGGCTTCAATCGTGCTCCAGTGCAACTGTGTTAGTGGACAAAATATAAAAAAAGGGCTTCCAACCCCATTTCTTACAATCCTTTTGCCCTACACTTCAGTTCTCTCTTTGTGCACCATCTTCCACCTCTTCTCAAAAACTCCATAATCAAGGAAAAGAAAAGCCTTAGGTAGGTTAGAGCAACACCCATAAGCCTCTCCCTCTTACTTTTTCTTGTGGTTTTTAAGGTAACTCTATAGCCCCTATCTCTTCCTATTTCAAGGGTTTAGAGGGATTTCACCACAAGGTTTGAGTTTATGGTTTAGGTTAAAGGTCTAGGGTTCCTATTTGGGATTTTAGATGTTAGGAGGTAAATTTAGTTAATTTCCTATCTTAATAACTAGTTCTTGGTTAAAATGTCATGATTAAGTGACAAATCTTTCCTAGGGACAATCCGTTGGTTTTGAGGCTTCGAAGAGTTATCTTATCACCTCTTACAGTGTACTGTGAGTAGATAGCATATCTATAGTTTAGTTTACATACACATACACACACACACACACACACACAATACACACACACAAACACATATGTGTGTGTGTGTGGTGACACCCTAGGTTCCACCTTATAGCAGATCAGGATTTGGCAATCATTGATTTGACTAGGAGATGTCCTAGAAAAAAGAGTTCCCATAGATTTCATTAAGGAAGATCCTGGAGACATTAGCCATTGGAAAAAGCAAAAAAAAAAAAAAAGGCCATTTTGATATTATGGATCATGACATTGATATGGCAATCATTAATACAAAACACGGCAGTATACTTGCCTCATGATTATGATTATATTATTTATGATGCTATTTCACTACATTGTTTTGATATTATGGACTGCCATTACTTGATGTTGCCTTATTATTTAATTGGAAATGATAATTTATCGTGATATGACATTTAAATTAATGTTTGAGTTTTTGTTATCTCATATTTTCCTATTAAATATTCTAGAAGTTGAAATGGTATATTTCTATGTTGCATTGCATATCCCGCTGTGTATATGCATACATAGCGTTTTTGGGCAAATACGAGACTCCCATAGAAGCACCACCCTACTAGGAGACTTCTCGCACTCTATTTTTCCTTGGTGTTTCTAGATGGCTCGAATTTAGGCGTAATTAAGATGGACATGGCCCTAGAATATGACTTTGTTACTAATAAAGTCAACATGGTTATCTTAGATTGTGTTCTTTCTATCATTATTATTAATGATTAGATTATGAGACTCTAATGTGGCATAGGTCACCCACTTTTTGGCTTTCCTATCTGACATATGTTCAATTATAGTTTTACTTTTTGGTGATGTACTTGGGTTAGGTAGGGATAATTAGTAGTTTAGGGTGTCCTTTTTATATTTTGGGTATGTATCTAGACTTATGTACTTACTATAGTATTGCACTATGATATGTATGAGGCATGTTTTTTGTATAATGTAGTTCTATGGGTTATGCCTATAAGTATGTTGTAGAATTACTTTTGCTACATAAATTTAGTAAATTAAGGTTTACCTTTAGAAAATTAAGGAAGAAAATTAGTAATATTCTACTAGTTAATTATCATCAGAGTAAAATAAATGCCAAGATAATAATTAGCTAATAGGGTGTTATACTAGGCATCATCATTCAAACCCTAAATACATAAAGGACACTAACCTCCATGGAGAGTACCTATAGGCATAGCCATATATTTGGTGTTAGAGGAGGTTTTTGATATGTTTAAGCTTGAATGATTCAATAATTTCAAGATTTAGGGTTTTTTTAACAAGCAACACCAATATAAAAAGAACACAAATCTTATTACCAAACCCTTAAACCCATGAAGTACACAAACCACCATAGAAACACCGGTAGGCATACCCATACATGTGGTGTTGGTGAATGGTTTTTAAGTGTTGAGAACTTAAGCAAATAGGTAACAAGCATACAAGAAACATAGATGCCACCATTAAAACACACAAAAGCTTAAGGTTACCCTCTGCCCTTGTTATGGTCGTGAGCTTTAGAAGGGTTTAAGAGTGAAGTTTTCAAGCATGTTAAGCGAGAAATCATTGTATCTGAAGTTTGAATAAAACAACCATTATATCAAGATGGCCGTCAACCTCATCCATAATGGTGTTGATGCGCATCATCTCTATGCTGGTTTGCTTGGTGACATCAAGGAGATCCTGAGTGAAGATTAGGTGGTCATTGTTAAGCATACTTTTTAGGAAGCAAATTCTTGTGTAAATTGGCTAGCCAAAGAAGGAGCTATGAACTCCTTTGCTTTTTGACATTGGAACTCTCCTTCCTCAGAGCTCTTCTTTGCACTTTTGTGAGACTTAGCAGGAGCCAGGTTCTTTAGGTTGTAGTTTTCCGATTGGTTTATTTGTTTGTTTGTTTTCAGGAGCATAAAAAATATGGCCAATAATATATCTTTGGCCTTTATTTACATTTTTAGGGTTTTTTTATTTATTAGTATAGATAAATTAACCTAATTAATTAACATATAATTTGTTTATATTTACACTAGCTTCATGAAAACTTTATTCACATGGTACGATGATGAGTTACTCAAATTTTAAGGTTTGAATAGGCTCAGGTGCATTTGAATCAATTAATTTGGTAAAGAAAGTTAATTTGACTAAGGTTATTCTAAACTAATTACTTAACTCTCCCAGATTGTTTATCTATATGAAGTTTCTTTATGTTTCTTATAAAAACTGATTATGGAGAGTTTATATGAGTGGGGATTCAGCGTGATAGTTTGTTTGGCCTTTAATTATATTTTTATGTATTTAATGTAATTACTAACTTCATGAACATTTTATTTGGTACCCTAGCATGTCGATGTATTACGGTTAAGAGGTTTAGGGGGGTTAGGTGTAACACCCTAATAAATTCATACTACACTTAAGTCGTATTACGGCGTTTTATTAGTTGTTATTTATGCTCGTGGAAAACTAAACTTCACTTGAAATTAAGTTACGCGGAAAATACGATAAGATTTTTTTTCTTTGAAATACGTTGTCGCTTTGCAGCGTTTTAAAAAGTAAAGCCTTAAGCGAGAAGATAGCTAGAGAAAGAGCGTGTCGCATAAAATATATACCCCAAAATCGTAAAACATGAGAAAGGTAAACAAATAATAATCCACAAATACATTGCATTAAATAACTAACCATTACATTCATATGGGTTCATAATATATATATATATACATACATATATATCAGCATTACATCAAAGGAGGCTCATGGTCGGGCCATGATCCAAATACTAGATACTAAGTACAAATTTAAATGACAAAGCCCAACTCAAAAAGAAATATGTGAAGGTGCAGAGCCATGGTTGCCACAAGTCCCAAAACAGCTGCATCTTGCATCCTACGTCACACGTCCGCTTACAGTGTGGGGGATCCACGCTCCATTCCACCGGATGTGCCATCGAGATCTGGTGACGATACGGAAGAATAACTAGGGTGAGAAATGGAATTTCTCAGTAGGACTCGAACTCGACACGAAAGTGTCATCGTCATCGTCCCAGCCACTTCGGTTTTATTAATGAAAATAGTGAGCATTCATAAGGTTTCATTCTTAGGTTTTCGAAAACATGGATATCCGAAGCGGATTCAATTTTAACATACCCTCTAATCATTTATATCATAACATACATAAGCACAAGTATAATCACATAAAACATGCATGTCCATGCTATAAGATTCTCTTAACTTCTTCCCTTTCTAGGGTTTGGACCGAGGTCTCTTTTCTTTTCTGAACTTGACTTTATCTTAAGTCTTATCTTTTCACCCACTAAACATAAGTGGTAATGAGCTCATACCGTGGCCGTCGCCACCATAGAATTTCGGTATTTACACTAGCTGGGTCATGCCATGCCTCATGTGAGTCGTGGGTGAGGGGAGCTTAAATTAGGTCACCTTCCCTTTTGAAGGATCACACCCTTAGTTCATCTTCTTCTTATTAAAGCTTATGACGCAAAATTATTCTAATTCTTTTCCACATTTAGGCGTTACGTATCGCCGTCCCCAAATATGATTCCTTTATCATATATTATTAAGTATCATGTCATCAACATATCATATTCATATCGTCATCATATCATTATCATAATCATCATTATCATATCATATCATCATCATCATATCATATCATAATCATCATCATCATAATCATATCATATCATAATGATCATCATCATGATCATCATCATATCATTGTCATCATATTGACACATAGAGGCATACATATCACACAAAGTCTTATGAGCTTAGCTTAGTAAATTTGGTGTAAGCTTTTAATTGAGGTTGCCTCTTGAATAAATTCTTTTATTAGGCATAGGGCCAATTTCACCCTTATCCTTTGTGAAACTTTTAAGTTGAATTATGAAGGTTTTTCCAATGCTTAGTGTGAGTGTCTTAATGTTTTAAAGCTTATTTCTCATTAACCTTTAAAACTTAACCATAATAGTTTTACTTTTACAGTGGGGCAGTAACTTCGAAAATTCACCATAATTTCATATTTTACTCTTTTGTTTCGAATTTTTGTGTGAATATACTTCTCTGAGTCTATTTTTAAACAAAAGAAGTCCCACTAAAAAATTCATTTTGTAGCTTGAGTTATGAACATTTTATTCTGACTATTCAGACTTGAAAGTTCAACTCGAGTCAGTGGCTTATTCACTTCACTGGGAGTTCCTCACATGGAATCTGACAAAACTATTTTATGAGAGTGTTCCTCTATGTCTTATCTTTCTAACAAACTTGGTCCCACTCAAAAATGTTATGTATAACTTGAGTTATACACATTTTATTCCATACTGCCCGAACATAAATCCATCCGGGAACAGCCAACTTTGAAAAATCATATCTCTCTTGTTTTAAATCCAAATTTTACGAATTTTATATGCATGGAAAGCTCTTTGAGTCTAATTTCATAGAAAATTAGTTTCATTACATTTGGAGTTATATTGAAAGAGTTATCAGTCGTGCCATACAGACTGCCAGAATTTTCCAGCTTCCATGATTTTGGTTTCAATGAGTTTTCTTGTGAAAACATTAAAGCTTTTCCTCAAGTGACCACTTTTCTCTTCCAAACCACTTTTATACTTTGAGATCTTGGTATTAACTCAATATTTTAACTTCTAAAAATTTGGTTCAATAGCAATAGACATACCAACCGAAAATCTCATGCCAAAGAGAAGTATACAACACATAAAACTCATCATATCAACAAACATGGCCATGAGGCCTTGGAAACAAGTCCTAGAACCACCTAGCTATGGAGAGCTTAGGAGTTAAAGGGCTTGAAGAACGCATAAAAGAAGAAGGTTAGAGTCAATACCAAATGAGTTTCTTGAGGAGTAGAAAGAGTTGATGGGTTGGAGATGATCTTCCTCCTCCTTGAGCTTGATGATGGGGCTAAGTGAGTGTTTGTTTTGCTTCTTCAAGAACCAAAGAGGGTGGTCCTTGAAGGGCTTGTGAGGGTGGTGATGGAAATGAGGTGAGAAGTAGTAGGGAGATTGGAAGAAGAATAAGGAAGATTGGAAGAACAAGAGAAGAGGAATGGGTCTTGGAGAAAGGAGAGAGCTTTGTGTCTTGAGAGAGAAATTGAAAAATGAAGTGAGGGGGGAAAAGAGAGGCTGAATGGCGCACAATGAGGGGGAGGGAGTGATGTGACTTTGCTTCTTACAACAAGCAAGAGAGTAGGAAAAACCTTGGGGCAAAAGAGGGAGTTGTGTTTCCTTTGAGTCTTGGCACTTGAGTAAAAACCATGTGGTGTTTATCAAGTGGTTAAAAGCATGACCTATCTTAGGATTGACATTGGATGACTATGATCACTCCAAGTGTCATAATCTTGATGGAGGAGAGTAGATCTTTTGTCTTGACTCAAGAAATTTACTAACATGGACTCTTGATCTAATGGTGTATGATGAGAAGGCAAATGGATGGTTGGATATGGCTCTTGCCTTGACCAAATTTTCAAACAATAATTAAAGGGAAGTTTCTAAATTTTTACCATTGTTACAATTATCTAAATGCTAATTAATTCAATTGGTTTAATTGCACATTAGTACATTTTCAAGGAAAAGGATTTTCCTCATTAATTATGTAAAGAAGAGGTGAGGGTTAAGCTTCATATAATTAAGATGTGATACTTATATGCTCTTAGTTAATTAGGTTAGATCACCTTGGTTTTATGTTCTAAAACATAATTAATAAGGATTGGGCAATTAGGCTTTTGATCGTAACTTTTAATGCATTATGTTTCAATTGTTGACTTGCCTTTAATTTACTAAGCCCTTGCTCTCGAGATTAGCCGATTAGTTCTCAATTAATCACTAACCCCTCTAATTAGTCGGAGACACCAAGCTAATTAGCTTAGACAAAAATTGGGGATGTTACATTAGGTGTGTTTGACTCATTAATGATGGCAAAAAGTTTAATTTGACTAGATTAAATTAATCCTAATGTTACTTATTAAGGTTGAACTCAAAACTATTTTGAACATTCTTTGATTTTCTTGTAAAATTAAGAAATTTAGGGCACAAATTTGATGTAGGTTTGGCCATGGTTTGGTTGAGCCCAAATTTTCTATTTTTGTTATGTTTTTATATATTTATGATGGTATTTTAGTCCTTTTTGTAATTTTGGCCCATTTTAATGTTCAAAAAGCATATAGGGTGGAATATACTATTCATGGCCCAATTCTCAGGCCCAAATTTGTGTTCTCCAGGCCCAAGTCCAAAAGTTAACTGATAAATTCATTAACAGTAAGAGAAAGTGGTCTTACAGGGTTTTTGGACCTTATTATTTTTGAGTAATTATGCAAATATTACTCAAAATATCTAAAAATTATTTATTTTACTCAAAATTATATTAAAAATGTATTTGTCACTTTTTTGGAATTTTTCTTGAGCTTTTGAGCAATTTTTGGCCTTCTATAAGCCTTTTAGGGTTTTGTGTACGTTTTCCATAACTAATTCTTATGTAAATTTATTCTCTATAACTAATGGCATTTCTATAATTTTTAGCAATTCTAGGGCATTTCATGTCATTTCCTAATTAAATACCTTCGGGGTTGAGTTTTAGGTTTCTACGGTTATTCTGCCTTACGATATCTTGTTAAAACATCTTTTCCGCTATATTTAAGGTGTAAAGACTTGTATGTAATTTTCTAATAGTTTAAGGACCTAAATATAAATAAAATTTAGAGTCTAACTATAAAAATATTGGGGTATTTCTATAATTAATCAAAAGTTTAGGGTCCTTTATGTAAATAAGTTATCAAGGGCATTTCCATTATTTCTCTTCAAAATATACGATAGTGCCATGATTTCAAAGGAAAGGTCATTCTACCCTATGGTTCTTAGAGTGCGGATTATTCTGGCATATTGCAGCCTGAGCAATTCTTACCATGCCTTTTAGAAATATAATAATAAATCTAATATGCTATATATTAAAGAAAAGTAGGGATGTTACATTAGCTCTTTGTGTTAACTTTCCAATGCCCTTAGAGCCATCTGAAATGGGCTTCACTATGCAAGATATAGATGATTTAGTGCAAGAAGGTTAGAATTAAGGAAAACTGCAACTCTCATCTTGTGTCCTTTTTTTTCCTAAAAGATTTAGGAATTTGGAAAAATATTGAACAATAAAGTTGTAGGGCTATTTCTCTACTTTCCAAATCCTCACAAATAACTAAATTTAGATTTCAAGAGAAGAAGCTATGTAGCGATGACCTACTGTTGGATAAAAATATAATTAGCTAAACTTCTCTAAGAAACTTATCCATAAACAAAATCCCAGATATTACCAATATATAAGCGATTTGTGCCAAAGAGAGTATTCTGCTTCTTAGCAAATAGATTCCTCAATCAACTCACGTAAACAAGTATTGAGCAAGATCGATTAACAAAAGATTGAATATAAATTGAATTTGAATTTAAATATTTAGAATTCATGCACGATAAAGTCTTAATACTAAAGCAAAATAATAGCAAAAAGCCTAAACATAATGCTAATGAAAGTAAAATGAACAATAAGAAGATAAAAGCTAATAATCAAATTGGTATGATGTATGTTCACGTCCCTGAACCTTGCATGCATTAGCTCTTATATCCTTCCTAGATTTTTGCCACTTCTTAATTGCGTGTACATAGTGGCTCCGGCTAAGTTCTCATGCACTCGTGTTCTTACTCAGTGGTAACTATCACCTAAATTTGGCATAGGTTTCCAACCAACTTCTCTTTCTTCAATAATTGGACCTCAACTCAATACTTGGTCTAAAATTATTTCCTCAGTTGATGCATTTTTCCTTGGACCAAAACATTTGCCCTAGCCTATTCCAATTTCTACACTGGGCCCAATTTGTGTCATTTGCTATCCCATAATTAATTACCTTCAACTCTTCAATTAAGTGCCGACATATGCCCCATACATTACCTAGCTAACGGCTATTTACTTGGCTAGGTAATGTATTTACTCCTATTATCAGTACTATATACTCACCTTCAACAAGTGAACTTTCTTTTCCTTCTTTCTCCTACACTCGATTCTGCTTCTTCTCCACATTTAACCAACTTTTGAACTCTCCTTCAGCACTAATCCCTTCATCTTTTCTGTGAAAAATTTTCTACTTCTAATCACCTATGATGTCTTTTGACCACTCTAACTCCCAAAATCCTAGTAGTTTAGTTGCTCAAGATCTTTTAGAAATCTCTTCTACATTAAGCTCTAAGAGCTTTTCAATTAATTTGTCAGCCGATTCTCCTTAAAAATCCGCTGATAGGACCAAACAATTGGCTAAAGCCCTTGTTGGCCAATCAAAATTGACACAAGGAACTTCCTTATCTCGCCCAATAAGGAAATTTTAATCAAAATATGAACCTGGCACTGAGAACCTTATTTCTTTTAATTAAGGTCATTGCATCTATGTTCTGTGTCCTCTTTGCACTAAGCCTCCTCTATTTTCCCATATTACAAAATCTTTTATACTTCCTAACAAATTTGAACTTCCAATCACTAAAGATTGGTTTTTGATCTTAAGGCACCCTAAAGAACTTTGCAGCTGGTTATAAACCAAGTAATGACGACATCAAATGGTTGGATAGAGTAGCCGATAAATAGGGAGAGGAATAGAAGAATTGGGGAATCTATGATATGATCAGGCTCTTGAAGCTAAGCTTTTCTCCTAATAATAAGGTGTTCCCTACCTTCCTCGATTTTTGGAACTCTACCATCAATGCCTTCATTTTTGCATTCAGAATCATGTCCTCCACACTATTTGATGAGGCTACCATGTTGGGTTGCCGATCATAGGTGAAGACATACCTACCCTCCATGATGAAAATTTTGAGGACCTTGACTGACTTGTGTACAAGGAGATTGCTAGCTATAGCAAACATATGGAAGAGCATAGGCGATTACAAGGTGTTGTAATCAAACTAAGCATAATGCTTTTCTTTTTCTTTTGGCTTGGCAAAATTCTTCATTTGTAGCAACTCCCTAGCCATGGTTAATGAATATTCCTATTATGTGGCTACCATAATTTTTGATAGGCAAGTGAATTTAGGAGCCCTATTTCTTTCTTTTATGTATAAGGGTAAGAAGTTGTGGATTGATTTGCTGAAGCCAAGTAAAACAAAGTCATTAATTCCTAGCCCTATATATTTTTTATTCTTATGGGTGAATGAATACTTCTGCGAACCCTATCGAGATTATTCTCTCATAGTTAAACTAGTCCGTGATGCCTCTATCTACAACCTTTGTTACAAGACAGTTCCTATTCCCATCTTCTTAACTTTCCAAGTAGTAGATCAGTTATTTAAGTCACAGCTAGGGCATATTTAGAAATCTGTCCTTTCCTATATCCCTTTTATGGTCCTGCTTAGGTTCAATTGGATCTATTAACTGCTTCTGAAGAGAAAATAGCTGAGGTAATTCCTTATTGGAGTAGTACCTTGACTAGTAGGGACTTGTTGAGTGGAGTTCATCCTTCAGCTCATTTCAACCAGATCTTAGTTGAACCTTACAATCTACATTGCTTTGCTTAGCGATTTGGTCTAATAAAAGGAGTCCCTACTCCCTACCAATCTGTGGTAGTTATGGAATAAAGGCCTTCTCTTTTTCCTTTGGAAGTGGAACAACTTGTTACCACCGATAACAAGAAACTTGCCCAATTTCAATTCAAATGCTTTGTGGTTAATCTTGGAGTCACTCCAGACTATGTTGGGTGCTGGAGATCTGTTTACATTAGAGCCTTCACCTCTCTACTTGAGCATTATTTGTCCAAGCTGATTGGTAATAGCCATGGTAAATCCTCCTTTAACATCCTCAATTTTCCCTATGCTAATTAGTTCATTGTTAATGAGTAATTAGAGTAATTAGTAAATTAATCCTATTAATGAAGGATTAATTCACTAATTAGTAATAAGAAAGAGTCAATAGAAAAATCAACACAATTAAGTAAGGGGCAACAAGGTAATTTTAATTACTAAATAAGCTTGCTGATTTAAAAGTTAGAAAATAAAAAATATGATGGTAGAAACCTAGGTGATGCCCACGGCTAAGCCATGTTTTTAAATAGGAAAGAATTTGAAAAATTTAAATGGTCAATATTCTAATTATGGAAAGTATCCATCACACTCTTTTAGACTTATTTACACTAAATGCAACATGAAATCTCTCCCTAAAAGCCCTAATATGGCCGCCACCTCCATGTACATAATTAAAGAAAAGAATTGCAAAATTGATTAATTGATGAAACAAACAAGGAAAGCTTATAATTAGAATCAATTGCAAATTGATCTAAACAAGGAAAAACATAATATCACCCCCCAGAACCCTAATATTAGCCACGGCCAAAACCCCCTCTCTCTCACCCATTCACTTTCATTTTTCACTTTTCACAGTTCTTAATCCTCTCAAAGTAAAAACACCCCCTCTCTTACTCTCTAGCCATGACCTTATCACTATTATTGCAGGAAGATTCTTCTTCAACACATAATGCTTGAAGTCCATAGTTAGCGTCCTGAGAAAGCTACCTTCACTATGGTAGTATTCCCTTTCATCTTTTAGTGTTTTCATGATGCAAGTGTAGGAAGCTCTAGCTTTTCAATGCTTAAGAGTAATTACCTTTGCCAAAAGTTTATATGTGACACAAATCTCTATGTTAATGCCTATAACAAGTTTTTAATCAGTTAAAATTTTTGCTTCTATGTTTTTAAGTAATTTAATACGTTAGAAACATTTCTTTTATGCTCGTAAGTAATTTAATTGGTCAAAATGATTCCCTTTATGCATCTAAGAAATCTAATTAATTGAAGAGCCCCTAAAAACACTAAACTTAGAGGTCATGTAACGAAAAAGAAAATTAAAAATTGTTACTTGATGGTGATGATGGCTTCGGCCATGCATTGCTAATAGGAAAGAAAAATGAGTTTGAACTTTTGGTGTTGGATTTGGATTCCTCATAAAATTCTAGGTAATTTAGTAACAAGAGGGGAAAAAAATTCAAAACCTGCTCAAAATTACCATGTGCAATTTGACCTTAATGAGTTAAAAAGGAAGGGAAGAGTTTTAATTTGTTAAAAGAAAAATAATACTCTTACTTTACCTAATTAAGTGAACTAGTTAGGCTACTAGGAGAAAATCAAGAAGAGTATGTTAAAACTCCATACTAATGCCTTTAGCCACACCCAAAGAAAAGAGAAAGGAGGATCTTTATTTTGTAATGGTTATGATCAACACTCCTAAAATACTTAACTAGGTGAAGTAGGTGACTCACTAGAGGAAAAATAGAAAAAAAAAAGACTAGCAAACCTTAAAATAAAGCCACGGCCTAAGTGATTAGAAAAGGGAAATGAGACTTTTAATTCATACACATAAGAGGCTTAAACTTTTTAATAAGCAAAACCAAACAAAGAACCTCTTAAGACAAATCAAGATTTAAGGGTAAACTAAGCTCATAAGACTTTGTTATGAGGATTGTATATAGTTGTTTATTACTAGTACATGAATGAACCTATAAGTGTTAATGCCTATATTTATATGTATCTTGATGTCATGTGGCCACTTGTTTCACATGGACAAATTGAATCACTATTGTTTAATGCTACTCATGTATACATATGAAGTCTTGTATTGCATACATTGAACTATTTTATTGAATATTGTGTTTGTCTAGCAAACTTTGGGAAAGCTCTAGTGTAGCCATTATACTGCTGGATCCCCGTCAAAGTTTGGAACTTAGAATAATTCTTGCACTGATCATTATGACTTACCCATATGCTAAGTAAGAAGAAACAATTACATCACATGTCATATATGATGAGCATTAACCAAGAAAAGAAAGAACTGAGGGTATGATCCTTGTGTAAGGGAAGGTGATCCCGAAAAAGACTAGATAATTTATATGATCCTTCGATAAGGGAAGGTGATCCCTAAACTTTGGCATGATCTTTCAATAAGGGAAAGTGGTGCCTGGGATATAATCCTTCGGTAAGGGAATATGACTCCCATTTCCCTATTTCCTGTAAAGGAAACCCCAAGGTGACAGCGACCACGGTATGAGCTCATTACCATCTATGTTCAGGAATGTGGACCAAGTAAAAAACTATAATAATGTTAAGTTTAAGGAAGTTATGAGGCTATGGCTTAAGACCAAGTCAAGAGAAAAAAAGAAAGAATGTGCATAAACATACATATTACTATCTATAAATTTATTTTATTTGCTATTACACTAGCATTATTGATGTCAATTTGAAGCCCATGCATGTCACGTTTATGTTTAAAGATAAGAAGCATGCCTAAAGGGAACCCACTTTGAGCTCTAACAATGGACTTTATGTATGTACACCTTTTATTAATAAACTCGAAGTGGCTAGGATGATAATGAAGACACTTTGCTTGTCTAATTAGAATCTTATTGAGAAATTATTATTTTTCACCTCTACTTTCTGTACCGTCTTCAAACATAGATGTCGTCATCGGTGGAGTACCACGTGGGTCCTCCGACAGTTAAGTAGTACTATGATGTGAATTGTGATGTTGTAGTGGTCGCGACCACCACTGCTTCCTACACCATATTGTACTTGGGTCGTCTTGATGCTGCTACTGCACCCCCTATACTTGCACCTATTGTACTTTTGGAGTTTCTCCACTACTTCCTACCCTGGCCTTGGAGCCTCTCCTAGCATCGAATTCAATAGAGTCAGACCTGTCGGAGACATCATCTATAGCCACCAGCCATATTTCCGCACATGCTCCTGGACCTCTTAGATCCATACCCTGATCATCTCTCACAGATATGGTCGTCATGGACGTGGTCACTGAGTTTTAGACTTAAGCTAAGCTAGGAAGAGGATTGATATTCTTATGTTTCAATGGTTGTGATATTAACTTTATAGGGATATTTACGACTTTTATGATGCTTTATTTTCTTGCCTTTCCTTTATCATATTGATATGTTTGAGGGCTAGATACTATGGCCATGTTGCTTGTGGATGTTAAGGTTAATATTTATGATTAGTTTAAGTTTGTGCTTATAATAAATATTATTATTTAATACTATGATGTATTGCTATTTACGTTATTGCCTCAAAGTTTCATCGACGCTATCTTTTACTTATGCACCGTTATGTGAATGTTCACTCCATGGTCAACGTTCACATTTTTAAAAGAGTTTTTTTCAGAAAAAAAAAAAAATTACCCACAATTTTTCAATAAAGTGATTTCATGAAAGAGTTAAATTTTCGGCAAAGCTAAAAGGTAACAACTAATAAAATCCAAATGCGACTTAAGCATAAATTGGAACTACTAGGATGTTACACCTTCCAACCTCCTTGGCCAACTTCTACCAAGGCGACCACAAAGGCAAGTAGCAAACAAGCCTCAAAGTCCAAATCCATCACTAATTAAGGTAAACACCTCCATTTGCTATTCAATTGATCCATTTTCCTTTACTTGTTAAAACTTAACTCTCTTCCTAATTAGATTTTCAGAACCTGAAATTGTTGATATGGAGACTCATGTTCCATCTTAGTCAAAGCCAAAAACTACTATGAGGAGGAGTCCTAGAAATCTCATATCCTTTACTTCTCTCAAAGTGGTTGCTTCAACCCAAGTCTCGGAATAAGAAATTCCTTGTAAGAGTAAGTATTTCTCACCTTTCTCACCCTATCTCATATATTATCAGTTTTTATTTCTCATATGTTTGACTTTACTTTTGTAGAAAGAGAAAAGGAGTAAAAAATTAGAGCTGAGCCACAATCTTCTCTAGCCCCCTTCACTAGTTAAGCCTAAATCTCAAAAGAGGAAGGCTATAATTCCAAAATCTGAAGAAAAAGAAGAAGCTAAATAAGAGTGCTCTTTTAAGAGGCGGCCTAGAAGTGCTTCTCGAATATCCTCATATACTCCTTCCTTAACTAATGTGGTGGACCAACCGCTTTCTTCTGAGCTGGATTAATAGGTCATGATTGACACTATTATTCAAAGTGCTCCCCACATTGTTGCAATACAAGCAAATCCCACAATTGATAAAACTTGAGCCAATGATCAATCGATCACCCAATTGGAAAGTTTTGTGCTAGCTGAAAAGGCTCAGCTAACTCATGCTTCAGAGGAAATAAGAAATGCACCTCCACAGAACCCTGTTTCTCCTCCTATTGCTCTAACTTTGGCCCTTGATGAGGAGTTATAGTTGTATTTTAATGTTCCTATCATATAGCCTCCCAGTGATAGTTCTTTTCCTGTGTAGTAATATCTCCAACTTAATAAAGAAGAATTACATAAACCTTTCCTTACAGACCCTACTATCTCAGCCAAATTAGAGAGATCTCTTCTGAGGGTGTCTGAGGCTATCGATACTGAAGTTCCTTTTACTCTTCAACAAGTTTCTGACATTGCACTCACCTTCTCTGATGCCCTATTGGATTACCAAATGTACAAGACTCACTGAGATAATAGTCTTAAGGCTTTGGAGGAACTAGCCTCCCTCAAAGCTCAAAATAATGCCTATTTGACCTAGTATCAAGCTATGAAGTCCAGTCGAGAGCAATATCAACATCGACAGACTTAGCTATCTAATTGAATTGGGTCAATCCATGAGGAGATTGCCAAATTATAGGCTAAATTGGGGATTTTAGAACTAAAATTAACAACTATTAATGCACAAATCAAGGCTAAAGATGGAGAATGACTTTAGTTGTATACTCAAGCTAAGTTTTTAGATAGCAAAATAGTTCCACTTGCTAGCAAAAGCCTTTGGAGCTTGCATTGGAAGTGGGCAATAAAGGTTTAACCGAGGCTAAGACTTCTTTGACTTCTTTGTTTAATAAATTTCATGAAGCTCAGCTGCTACTTTCATTAGGTAGCCATATCATCATTTTTGCTTTGTCTGATGTTCATTGATGTCTTATAGGTTTTTCTTAGACTTCTAAATAGTATTTCATATAGAGACTATTTAATCACCTATACTAGCCTTACTCCAATTGTTGGTGAATCTTCTGCTTTTCCAATGCTTGAGCTTACATCTGACGATCTTCAAGACAATATTTTGAAGGTAGAAATAGCACGAGAAGGGGGCTTGAATCATGCCTTTTAAAACATTTTAAACTTGAAAACTTTAAACAAATTTTTTTACTCTCTAGACTTGGACTGCGAAAGGGTTTAAGAGTTAGAAACTAAAGTTATTGTAGTCAAAACAACTTTATTGGATAGAAAATAGAATAAGCACACAATAGCTAAATTAAATGAGAGATAGAGATAGAATATCACACGAGAAGATTTATACTAGTTCGGCCAAACTACTTAGCTACGTCCAGTCCTCAATAAACTAGTTGAGATTTTTATAACCATAAGTATTCTTTTACAAGCTTTTCTAAGCTTCTAGCTTAGTAGTCTTTTCCTAGCCTCTCCAAGCTAATCAAATTGAGTAATATTGTCCTAACCCTTCTAAGCTAATAGCAACCAATATCGAGTTAGGTTACAATCAAAGAATTTAGATGTACGTGTTTGATAAACACTCACACTAAAGCACTCAAGGTGTATGGATCTATTAAGTCTAATGTGTAGTGACTTCTCACAAGATAATACAATGCAGTGAGAAGATTTTTGCTTAAGAAGCTTCAGAAACTAACTTTCTGGTTCTTCAGAAGGTTGGGAAAGATGAAGGCTCTTTTTTATTTTCAATCAACAGAGTTCTAGCTACTTCTCCTTTGTCTTCAAGACTTATATAGATATCAAAATCTAGCTGTTGTGACTTCAGATCTTGAGCCCAGAGCTTTTAATTCAAAGGTCTTAAACTAGAGAGAGAAATAGGTTGCTTTCTTTCTCAGCAAGCAAGTACATCATCAAAAAGGAAAAGTAGCAGTTTGAGTCAACTAGCTTTTCAAAGTGTCAGTGCTCCTTTTAGATCTCTGCTTCGTCAAGTTTGACCTTTAGAAAATATCTATGAATCATGCAAGGCAAGCTTTAAGAGTAAGGTCTTCTTTACTTAGACCATCATTCTAGAGATCACCCTTCTAGTCAAGCCTTTTGAACATGTCATCCTTTTGATGTGCAAGTGTGCCTTCTAGTGATTTGGTATCCTTTTGATGATATATGAATATTCTTCTAATGCTTCTAAACTTCCTTTTATGAGAGATAGGATTTTTAGCGCATAGATTTTTTTGCCAAAGGCATTTTTCCTTTTAGATTTTGTTCAAAATGGGAAAGAAACTTAGAGAATCTATTTAAAAACTAAACATGGCATGATCCAAATCTCTCATATAAGTGTATAGAGTGTTATGTTCTTAATCAAACCAAACACTAAAGCAAATCATTAGTCCATATAAAAGATTTTCATTAAGGGTTGGTTTATTATCCATCAAAACCCTTAAAGATGTATTCCAAAGACCACTTAATAACTTCTGAATGGTGTTGGAGTTTATAATCTCTTCCTTTTTTATGAAGGCAAACCAATGCTTAAGAAAAGTTTTTGTTTATAAAAACTTGAAAGCGCATAAGCATTTATGTGTTTTGGATTTCTTTTTATCTTTCTTATTTCAATTCATGCTTTTTGAAGTTGATTTTAATTTGTTATATCATTCAGAAATTTCATAATAATATACTAATTATTCCAAGCTATCAGAAACATTTAAAATAACTAATCATTTTGCTCAACACATAAGATGTAGCTAAATTATGGCACATGTTGTCAACAGAGCATAATAAAGCTAAGAAACATGTCATATATATATTCATATGGAATTTATCAGATCATGAATTGAAGCAGATATCAAAGCAAAAGATATAACAGAATAACAATGAACCAATATTAAAGCAATAAAAGATATGAAGAAAATGATAAACACCAGAGCAAAGATATGACTAATTATATTAGAAAAGATAAATATTGTTCTCATATAACAGGAAAGAAATGCAAATGCAAAAAGGAATGTTGTGTGTTTTTTGTTCCGCTTCCTCTCAACCAAAGCTTTTCTTGTCTTCTCCCCCTTTTTGACTTTAGCAAAAGATGGTTTAGGGTCATGGAAGACCATCACCTCTAGGAATTTCCCTTTTAGAGTGCTCTTATTAGCTGTAGCATAAGACTCTCCATCTTGTCTATTCTTCTTTCCATGGCATATTGGTTGGTCATCACCTATTGTTGATTTACCATGATAGTTTGTTAGTTGGCTAGGAAAAGATCCAGTTAAATCTCACTAGCACTTGGAAAGACATGGGCAAGACCTGATGTAAGCTCTTTAGAAGGTATCTTATCAGTGTGAGCAGTTGAGCACTTGGCAGATTCAGAAATAATTTCAGATGCTATTCTGTCAAATTTAGGCCTAGCAGTCAATAGCAAGAGAGCATTGGCAGTAGTTGGGGTAGCAAGAACATCTTGAACTTATATTTGATTCAGAACAAGAGTGGAGATGAGTGCAACTTCAAAAGCAAGGACAATATCAACATTAGCTTCTGACACCAAAGTTCCTTCTAATACAGTAGTCTCAAATCTAATCTTATCCCTTTCAACCACACTAGTCTCAACCCTAGCAAAGGTCCTTTCTAGACCAACAAGAACAATTTTAAGTTTTTGTGGTTGAGTTTTAGCTTCTACAGCTACTTGTTCAAAAGGCAGTACCATATTTCTCATCTTAAAAGGAGGATTCACCTCCTCTATCACAATAACATGTTTTACCTTATAAGAGGTAGAAAAACTTCTTTATTAAGTGTATCTATTCCTTTGCTTCTAGAACAAAGCTTTTTCTGCTCTCAATTTATTTATTTCTGCTTCCTTTCTAGCTTCTAATGGGTGAAGGAGTGGAGTCTCTCGAAGGAGCACCAAAAGCTTCCTTCTGCTTCTTTTTGCTTTTACCTTCTGGAACCTCTTTGGGTGAAGGATTTTCTAGTATAGGCTCCCTAATGATAATCCCTTTTTGAGCATGTCTAGCAGCAATTTGAGTAGAAGGGGAAGTAGGAGTAGTGGTAGTATCAGCCATATTAATAGGATTTGCAACAATTGTAGAAACGTTATCATCAACCTTTGAAGAGGAGGAAGACTCCTAAGCAAGTTTCAATAATCCTCTCTTGCTTCTCCTTTCTAGAATGGGAAAGATGCTTCTTTCTCTCCTTATCTTCTTCTACTTTCCTTCCTTAGAAGGTTTTGATTTTGACTTGTTGGTGCTAGGCACCATAGAAGTAGCAGCATCATCTATCTTCTTCTTGTTCCCTTTCTCCTTTTCCTTGTCTTTGGGAGACCTAAAACTAAAAAAAGTCTTCATCGTGGTGGTTGATCTCTTCTTGTCACACCTTTCACCATCCAAAAGGAATTGTGCCTTGATGAACACTTTGGTCAAAAACATGCCATAGGGCAAGGTCACATGTTTCCTCTTTTCAGCACCAGCAGCAAAAATTATAAAGTCAAGAATCAATTTAACTAGATTGATCCTTCTTCTAGTCATGAGACAAAACATTACCATTTGATCTACTTCACTTATTACATCTGTGTTGCCAATCCTTGGCAACACAACGTATTGGACAATAGAATAAACAACTCTAATAGGAGTAAGTAAATAAGAGGTTTGAATATCTCTTACTCTCATATTTCTTTTGCCCGTGAACGTCTCTACAATATCAGCTTAGTGACACCAAGCTCTTCCCATCAATTTTCTCCATCATGACATAGCATTCCATCACTAGGGTTGTTGGTGATTTCTGCAATATCAGAAGGTAGAACTTGGACTTCAAAACTTCTTACTATGCTTATAAGTGGAGTATTGTCCTCGTCTAAAGTATTTAAAGTGTTGTAAAAGGTAGGTATAACTACAGTGTAAATGTCCTATGAGATCTTCAAAAAATCTCCTGAGCCTTAAAACTCGAAGACACTTGCACTTTAGCGAGGGAGGTGAAGTTTGCTAAGTGATAGCTTCTACCCTAGCAATGGGTCTTCGAAAGAACTTTCTCTCAAAGTTCTCTTACATTACTTCATCATTGAAGATATAGGGGATGTTTGGGTTTCCTTTGTCAGCCATTGTATTGTGCAAGAAAAGTTGGAGCTTGAATGAAATAGGGATATGTTTGGGGTAGGTTGAGGGCGAAGGCAAAGAGGTGTTTAAAGTTTGAATCTTTGGGAAGATAAATAGTGTATGAATAGTGTTAATAGGGTTTCAGTAACCGAGAGAGAAAAGGGGTTCAAAGTAAGTAAATGAATTTCTTAGTTAAAAGAAATGACCAAGAGTCATGGAAATATGAAAGTTTTTGGAATAAAAATGATGGCGTTTTGGGTAAAGACAAATTTTGGCTTTCCCTCTTCATTGAAATGTGACGACATGAGAAGTTACTTGAGTCACTTGCATTTCAAAACTGCCTAGACTTTTCAAATTTACCTTCTAATAAAAAAGATGAGTCACTTCTCTGGATTAACTTTATAAACATGATTTCTAAAGCCTTTTCTAATCATCTTTTCTTATAAACCCTTTCTAAAATATTGTTCAAAATAGATCTTTCTGAACTACTTCTGAGCACTTGTCTGAGCATCTTTCTGAAAAACCATTTTAAACTAAATATTTTGAACACTTCTTAAGATGCATTATTCAGAAAAGAAACACAGTTAGCTAGGCAATCTCAGCTTTTAGGCTTCTTTAGAAGCTTAAAGGGGATATGTTCTAATGCATATATTATGAATGCATGATCAGAAACTAGTCATATTTAATAGGTTCTTAATATAGCAGAAATGATCTTCAACTAGAGGTTTTGTAAATATATTAGCTATTTGATATTCTATATTTACAAAATTTAGCTCAATATCTCTTTTCTAAACATGATCTCTGACAAAATTATGCTTAATTTCAATATGATTTGATTTAGAATGCTAAATGGGATTCTTTGCAAGATTTATAGCATTAGTATTATCACATAGGATAGGAATTTTGGTATACCTTAAGTTGAAATCCTACAACTAATGCTTAATCTACAAAATCTGAGCATAGCAATTTGTTGCAGATATATATTCAGCTTCAATAGTTGAGAGAGCAATAGTGTTTTGTTTTTTACTTGACCAAGTGATCAAGGATTTCCTAAGAAAATAGTAGCAATTACTTGTGGTTTTTCTCTCAACTCTTTCTCTAGCAAAATCAGCATAACAATAGCCCATAACATCACACAAAGTACTTTTCTCATGCCAAAGACCAAGATTAGTAGTACCTACTAAATATCTCAGAATTCTTTTGATAGCATTTAAGTATGATCGCTTTGGGTTAGATTGAAATTTAGCACAAATATCCAAATGTAATTGTATGTCAGGTCTACTAGCTGTGAGATAAAGTAGTAAACCAATTATACCTCGATAAAGTTTATCAAAAGCTTTATCTCCTTCCTCATTCGCTTCCAAAACTTGAGAAAGATGCATGGGAGTGCTAATGCACTTTGCTTTATCTATATCAAACCTCTTGCGGAGATCCTTAGCATTTTTTCTTGATGAATGATGATCCTATCTTTCTTTTGCTTAATTTACAGGCCCAAAAAGTATTTGAGTTCTCTCATCATGCTCATATGAAATTCTCCTTGCATAAGCTTGGAGAAACTCTTACATAGATTTTGATTAGTAGCACTAAAAATAATATCATCTATATAAATCTGAACAATAAAGAAATCATCTTTTTCATGCTTTATAAACAAGGTTGCATCAACTTTTCCTCTTTTAAACCCATTTTTAAGCAGAAAAGAATTGAGTCTTTCACACCAAGCTCTTGGAGCTTATTTCAGATCATACAAAGCTTTTAACAGCTTAAAAACATGGTAAGGAAAGGTTTCATCTTCAAAACTAGGAGGTTGTTTAACATGCACTTCTTCAAAGATAAAACCACTAAGGAAAGCAAATTTTACATCCATCTAATAGATAACAAAACCTTTTATGCTGCAAAAGCAAGCAATATTCTAGTGCCTTCTAGTCTTGCAACAAAAGCAAATATCTTATCAAAATCAATTCCTTTTTGTTGATTATATCCTTAAGCAACAAGCCTTGCTTTATTTTTTTTTGTCACTTTTCCACTTTCATCAAGCTTGTTTCTAAACACCCATCTTGTGCCAGTGACATAATGTTTTTAGGTAGTGGAACCAAAGTCTAAACTTTGCTCTTTTCAAATTGATTAAGTTCTTCTAGCAAAGCTTCTAACCAACTTTGATCTTAAAGAGCTTCATTTACATATTCAGCTTGGATTTCGGATATTAAAGCCATGTTTGATTCTGATCTAAATGAGGATCTAGTTCTGACTCCTTAAGAAGGTTCATCAATGACTTGATTTTGAGATACATGTCTCAAATCCCTTACATTAGTGTACCTTCTCTTTATGGGGAATGCTTCAAAATCCTCTGAAATGTCATCAGAAATATGATGAGGCAGGGAATGGTCAAGATTATCATCTATTATGGCTATTTGAAGGGAATTTTCATTTTGTGATCTATCATTTAGAGACAAATCCTCCAAGTCTTCTTCAAGGTCATGAAAGTTCTGGTCTAGATCCTTCATCTTTTCTTTGAAGGTGATTGTATTGTCTCCTCCACAATCAGAGTTCTCTTGTTATATACCTTATAAGTTTTAGACACAGAAGAATATCCTAGAAATACTCTAGGATCAGTTTTAGGATCAAACTTTGATAGCTTATCCTTTCTGTTAAGAGTAAAATATTCTGAGCCAAAAACATGAAAATGAGATATGTTGGGTTTCCTTCCCTTCCATCATTCATAGATGGTCTTCTTGAGCATTAGCCTCAAGAAAGCACGATTTTGTATATAGCAAATAGTATTCACTGCTTCTGCCCAAAAATCTTGTAGCAAATCACTTTTTAAAAGCCTGGTTCTAGCTATTTCTTGCAAAGTCTATTCTTCTTTTCAACAACCCAATTTTGTTAAGGAGTTTAGAAGAAGAAAAATCGTGAGAAATGTCATTTTCATTACAAAAACTTTCAAAAATATGATTTTCAAAATGATAAGATATGATGGATGAGATACAGAAATTGTTTTCATTTTGAACTCATTTTTAAAACACTTTTAATACCTCACAAGCTTCATCCTTATGGGCTAGGAATATAACTCATGTGAATCTAGAACAATTAACCACTATAACCAAACCATATTTTTTACCACCTAGACTGACAATTCTAGTTGGTCCAAAAAGATCAAGATGTAAAAGCTAAAGTGGCCTTGTAGTTGAAACTACATTTTTTCTTTGGAAAGAACTATTGGTTTGTTTACCTTTTTGGCAGAACTCACAAGTTGAGTTATTGTCAAAGCTAATCTTAGGTAACCCCTTAACAAGCTCTTTTTGAGCAATCTCTGAGGTTAATCTCATATGAGTATGACCAAGTTTCTTAGGCCATAGCCATTTTTGATACATAAAAGGATGCTAAGCATTTTACATTCTAATCTAAAAAGTCATCTAGATATAATATGTAAGTATTATCACGCCTTTTAGCAATAAGAATGATTCTATACGATGTGGAGCCTTTTATAATGCATCTTGAAGGTTCAAACACAACCTTGTAGCCTTGGTCACAAAACTAACTAATGCTTAAAAGGTTGTGAGATAATCCTTCAACCAACATAACATCAATAATCAAGTTAGAGTTGTTCTTACCAATATTACCTATACCAATTATCTTTGACTTGATTCTATCAGCAAATTTTACATCTCCTCCATCCTTGGGTTTGAGGTTTCTAAACCATGATATGTTTGTAGTCATTTGTCTAGAATAGCCACTATCTAGATACCATTTTGACTCTTTCTAATACTGTGACTTAAGACACACTTGCACTAGAAACATTATTCACCTTAGATGCCCACATCTTCTTGGGTCCTCTTAGATTAGTTATCTTTTTTAGGTTTTTCACTTTCTATTTCTTTACTTATCTTCAAGAAAATTATTTCTTAGAAGAGTACATTTCTTAAAACAATACATACAAATAGAAATTTTGTCTTGAGAGCTTTTGGATGCCTTTTCATTTTCTTTCTTCTCATAACTAAGACCTAATTTTTTGAAATAAGGTCTTTAATTTCCAAGCATCAAATCTAGAATCTTGGAGCCATTCACCATCTTCTTAAGATCAGATTTGAAAAGCTTAATTGTTCTCTAAAGTTTAGAAACATCAAAAGAGTTTTTTTAGCATATTCAAATACTTCATCTTTTAAGGCATTCGCATCCTTCTTGAGAAGGTCATTTTCTTTTGAAAGTTCATATTTTTCATGCCTCAACTTCTCTGTCTTTGTCTTAAGATTTTCAAACTCAAGGGACAATTTTTAAAAATTTTCTTTAAAGCATAATAAGAAGAAAGCATTTGAGAATCATCTAGAAGCTCGTCATAAGCCTTTTGGAAATCATCATAAGAAGGTTCTAGTTTAGAATCTATTACCTCAATCTCTATGTCAGAGACTATATCTACCAAAAAGTAGAGATTTACAACTATCTCCTATTTTTCTTGACATTCTGTGCCTTCTTGCTCCTCATCTAGGTCTTTCCATGTAGCCATCATGGCTTTCTTCTTAGGTGCTTTTTTCTAGAACTTTTCTTCAACTTTTGACATTCAAATTTTAAATGTCCAAGCTCCTTGCATTCATAGCAAATGATCTTGTTGTACTTTGTTTTCCCTTTCTTGCCCTTCTTGGGAGCCATTCCTTTCATCTTCATCCTTTTGATATATGCTCTTAAGATCTTTACAGCCATATGAACAATCTTATTTTCTCTGCCTCATCCTCATCATTAGAAGGTTACTCTTATTTGTCTATTTCTTGTAAAACCTTCATAGCTTTGGAAGAACTAGATCTTCTTTAAGTAGACTTTAGGGTAATAGATTTCCATTTTTTGTTGTTCTCCTCACAAGCTTCATTAAGCTCAATCTCATGAGTCTTAAGAGACCTAATAGGAGTATCGAGGCTAAGCACATTCAAGTCTTTGGCCTCTTGAATGACTATTACTTTAGGATGCTAAACCTTGGACAGGCTTCTCAAGATCTTTCTAACTATCTCAACATTGGAGTATTTTCCCATGCCTTTAACTAATTTATGATGTATATAAATCTTGCTATCATATCATCAATATTTTCATGGTCCAGCATTTTAAACAACTCATATGGATGCACCAGCATACTAGTCTTTGTTTCTTTAACTTAATTGGTTCCTTCATATAGATTTTGGAGTCTGTCCTAAATCTTCTTAGTAGAGTCACATGATATAATTTTATCACACTCACTTTTGCTCAAAACACAAGTGAGAATATATTTAGCCTTGGCATTCATCCAGACTTTATGTAACATCCCTATTTTCGTAAACAGAACGTAATGGAAACCTTGAATTATTTCCCTTAGGCAGTGTGAGAATTTCTTAGGTAGCGTTATGTACCACCCTCCCAAGTATGGTACTATGCTTAATTCATAATACCTCACCTAGGAGTTGTTACTGTCACTTGATCAGACCTTGTCTGGTAGCAACCTTCAGCCACCTTCAATCTTACTAGTCAACTCCGCTCGGAGGACCTTCTTCAGAACTTTTGAACTATTTGGAGATAACACAGAAATAAACATAGGAGTGAGAATTATAAATTCTTAGTAGGATTCATTAAACTACCATATGTTGTGTCATCGTTATTATCTTCAGCTGCTTCAGTTTATTATGAAAAATATGAGCATGTTAAATAGACTGTTCAGTTTTATAGTTTGAAAATATATTGTCTGAAGCAGAGTTTATTTTATTCATGCACTTGAGTCACATTGGCAATATTTCATATTTAGAATAATAATCACAGCATAAGTAGATAGAATAGTCTCCGCATCAATAAAACATGGGATATAATTATGCAAATACTCATACTTGAATTCATGCAAATGCACTGGTGTTTTTCTTTAACTTTCTTTGTTTTCTTTGCTTGGCACACCTAGGCGCTACATATCGCCGTCCCTAGGGTGCTTGCATATGTTTTAATCTTTAGTCTTTACTGCCCTTGGTTAGTCTGATCTAGGAGTGAGTTCAACTCGTGACCGTCGTCACAGAGAACTAACCTACAAGGGGATCCACGTGTCTCTAGTCTTGGAGGGATCTCATTTTGGCCACGTGCCTCTAAATTGAAGGGATCTCTCTTAGTCACGTGCCTCAAGAATAGAGGGATCTCAACTGACCACTTGCCTTCAATATAGAGGGATCTCATCTGACCACGTGCCTCCAAGGTAGAGGGATCTCTTAGTTTTATACTGCCTTTACAGGGAGGGACCTAATGAACTGCCTCCAAGTGAAAGGACCCAATCTTATCTTATTTAACTGCCTTCATAAGGAGGGATCTCATAACTGCTTCCAAGTAAAGGGATCCATATTTAATATATTCATATCCTTTCATTCTCATACATAATCATGCATAGACATGCTAAATGCACTCATACATATGCTCCATCATTTACTTTCATATATCCTTGCATATAAAATTTCATGTTCATATCATGAATATTTATAATAGAAACTATCATAATTTCATAAAATTCTGCCAAAAATTCGGCAGCATAATAGATCAAGTCCGCTTCCCCATGAATAGTGCCAGTACTTAGAACACCAACTTTTCAGAGAAATCATAACACTTTGTTCATATTTCAAACATCAAATTCATGGCACAATTACTGCAATCAAAACATGGTTGCTATCTCAATACTTGCATTCAACCCGATTTTTGTAAATCAGGCCACAATTTCTATTTAATTCATCTGGACCTCAATTTTGGAATGTTAGAGTGTTATGTGTCTATTTTCTAAGCTCTTTGGTCCCATCTAATTTTGATAAATACAGCTCAAGTTATTTAAGTTTTATCCCGGCCTGTCCTATAGCTCACCAAAATTACACATTTAAAAGTAAAATTCCACTAAAAATCAAAAACCAGCTCAAATCATATGAAATTGGTTTCATATTAAAGCTAACAGGACAAGCTTTCATTTGCAATAAGTTCCATTTCATTTGCTTTAGTAGAGCTCGAGTTATAAGCCCCGAAATTTGACCTTCCTGAACTGCCTTGTTTTGGCCGGGTTTGGACGTAGGGCAACTTCCTCGAACCACTAGGAGCAAACGGGACTGTATCTAACTCTGAAATTTTTATGAGATATTCTCCTATGTGTAAGATTTATAAAAAAAGTTAGTTTCATTCAATTCCAAGTTGTATAGGGAAAGTTTTGCCCTAAACAACCTAGTCTCCCCAGAATCAAACTCAAAAACCTAGGTCAAGCTTCAAAAATTCATATCTCTCTCAATACTAATCCAACGGCCTTATATTATATGTGTATGGAAAGCCCTAAATGTCTAGTTTCACATAAAAATAGTTTTATCAAATTTAAATGGCTATAGGTGGAGCCGTACACTCCGTCGTACGGACTGCCGAAGGGTTTTAACCTTTCAGCCCCTCCCTGCATCCCACTTTCACTTCTTCGTGCTTCTAAATCAATTTTAACACCAAAAACAACCAACAAACCAGCCAAAGATCATCATATTCATTCAATCATCATATCAATAAGTGAGAAAATAAAGCCCCAAATCAGCCACCCATAACCAGAAAAACAAGAACAAGGCTGAATCTCTACCTTTATCTTGAAGCAACAACTAGCTAGTCTTGAGTTCTAGTGAAGGATATGGATACAAGAGGCTTAATGGAGGCTGAAAGTGGAAGAAGGAGATGAAGAAGATGAAGAAAAGAAGAGAAGAAGCCTGCTAGAAGGAGGCGCAAGTTAGCTAAAATGAAGAGAAAAAAATCTGATTCATGTATTAAGAGGGTAGTTGGAAACTTGAAATTTGATTGATTGCTATTTTGTGGCCCATCTTCAACCATGCTTCCTCCTCCTTGTGGCCTTAATGGTGCCGCCCATAGAGGGTTAAATGGCTGAGTAATCAGCCTTGAGTCATAGGGTTTTAGGTATACAATTTTATTAATTCGGTTCCAACAGTTCAAAATATCAAAATCTTACTGATTTCCTTTAAATCGGTAAATCGGTTTTAAGAAAATTCCTATGAAATCTTCTATACTTCTAACCTAATTTTCTCGTATCTAAACTCAATTAATTGCTAATTAATTGATTCTAAATAAATATTTAATTGAACTTTAATTAATCTCAATTATTGGATAAAAATCGAATAGGCGAAAAACGATAAAAAAAATCCAGTGGATGTTACAAGTTATGCCATAACGATTTTTACACTCAGAATTATAGGATAGTGTAACACTGTCATTAAAAATATGGCATTGCCATATGTTAAAAATTAGGAAATGATAAAAGTGCCCCTGTAAACTTTTGTTAATTGCAGTGATGCCCAAAATTTTTAGAAATTATATTTTGACCCCAAAGACTTATTCCCACAATAATCCTAGAACTTTTCATGAAATGACCTTTATATCCCCACATCTATAGAATTAGCAGAATGGGATTTTAAACAGAGCAAAATCACGTGGTGAAACTGTAGAACTTTAAATCTCCGCCGATTGGACCATGGAGGCAATCTGGTGTGAAATGACATGGGGTGTCCTTGGACTTGCTCAAAATTATGGAAATGCCATTAGTTACAGAAAACAGAAAATAAAAAGACTCCGAATTTGCGAAAGTGTCTAATTTATACCGTTAATCTATTTATTTGGTTTCAATAGTTATGTAAGGGCAATTAGTAAAGTTTTGCCGATTTGAATAAAATCGGCGAAGATTCGGTATTTTAAACCGCCAGAACCGAATCAATAGAATTTCACACGAACACCACTAGTTAAGTGGCTGAAAATTGAGCCACTTCTACCCCTATAGATGACGCCAATTGGCTGCCAAGTGAGTGGAGAGACTTGGCCAAGCCTCCACCAATCATAAGAGAGCATCATCTTTTAAAACACCAAAATCCCCTCTAGCTCCTCCATTATTTCGCCCCCCACCAGCTACCATATTATCTCCATTCCTCCTTCTTTTTCTTCCTTTCTTTCCTTGCTTCCATAGCTATGAGCTTCAAGCTCATAGTTCATGGCCTCGGTCTCAAACCCTCTTGCTCCTTTTATGAAAATTGATCCTCACCTCTTTCTCTACAAAACCCCTCGAAAAATTTCATGATTAAACATCAAATAGAGCCCCCCACATTCATGTGAGCGCTGCCATGGTGAAGGAGAGAGGCTAGGAGTTAGTTCTTGGCTTCCATACTTCCATAGTTTCAAGGATTCTGAGGTAGGTAGCTCAAATCCTTAGTTAATTGTTGTGTTGTGTGATTATATGGCTATTGTGTGCTCCTTATGCCATGTTGTTCCATACTTGTATGCTTGTGTTATGATGTTTTTCTTGTGAATTGAAATGAAGAAATTTAGTTTAAGTTGAGAAATTTATCAAAAACTCAAAAAGGAGCTAAGCATAATCTATTTTTGTGAGAAACCCTACGGCATCCGTACCGGCGGAGTGTACGGCTCTGCCTACAGTCGTAGAAAGTAGATAAATCCATTTTTATATGAAACTAAACATTTAGGGCTTTCCATATATATAAATTATAAGACCATTGGATTAGTATAGAATTGCTTATGAATTTTTTAAATTTGACCTAGAAATCTAGATTCTCATCGGGCAGTATGAGTTGAAAAAGATGTAACTCACCCTACACAACTCTAAATTGATTGAAACTAATGTTGTTTGAAAGCTAACATATAAGGGAACATCATAAAAATTTTAGAGTCAGATTCATTGCCAATTATTTCCAGCACGTCAATAAAGTTACCCTAAGTTCAAACCCGGCTGGATCAGGGTAGTCCAATAGGGTCAAGTTATAGGGCTTATATCTCAAAATATACTCATGCAAATGATATGAAACTTATTTCATTTGAAAGCTTGTTCTGTTAGCTTTAATTTGATATAAATTTCGTATGATTTCACCCAGTTTCCTATTCTTAGTGAACTTTTACTTCTAAGAGTGCAATTCTGGCTAATTGTAAGGCAGACAGAAGTAAACATTGAATAACTTGAGCTACATAAATCAAAATGAGATGGGATCAAAAGGGTTGGAAACTAGACACATAGCACTATAACATATTCAAAATTTAGATCTAACTGAATTGAATAGAAATTATGGTGAATTTTACAAAATTGGGCAGAATTGAGTAGAATGAGCAAAAAACCTAAGTTATATATTTATGTTGACATGTTATATTATTGATATTATTGTTATAAAACTTGGTGCTCTATGTTGGTTTTGTTGCTTGAATGATTTTACTAGTAGTCTAGCACTATTTATGGGGAAGCGGACTCGATCCATTATGCTGCCAAATTTTCGGCAGGAGTTTATGAGGACTTATATTATGAATAATTGTGCTAAGATTATAAAGATACATATATTCATATGAATGCCATGTCTATGAAAATCATGCATGCAAATAGGATTAAGGAATGATATGAGATATATACATGAACGCATAGAGCATTCACGTGCATAATTATATCCAAGAGATAGTAAAAGATTATAAAGACTTGCAAGAGGGACGTACAAAGTTATCATGTGAGGCATGGAATAGACCCAGCTAGCGTGGGCCAGAGTGGTACTGTCTAAAACTTGGCCCAGCCCTCGATTAGAGTTAAAGGGAATAGACCGGTGTGAAGGTTGAGAAAAGTAAACCTGTCACTCATGTATAGGTACGAGCTCGGACCTGAAAAGCAGGCTATTACCCAGGGGTGAGAGAGGCCATTCACTTTCGGGGGACCAAATATAGAAAAGCAAGATCAAGTTGCAAGTTAAAGAAAGAGATGAATTAAGTCAAGTCAAGTGCACTTGCATTCAGTCAAGTACAAGCATCTATATGTGCATCTCTAACTATCTCATTATGTCATGATGTTATTATGATTCTTACTGAAGTATATTACATTATTCGTGTTTTTATATCTGTCATATAATATGCCAAGCGGTTGTTAAAATATAACCCGCTTCAAGAAAGATGTTTTCAACTTAAAATCGAACCACTACGTGTGTATTTGTGCTCGTATTTTCATAAGAAACCGAAATGGCTGAAATGTTTACAATGACACTGTATGCATGATGGTTCGAGTTTACCTACTGAGGACCTTAGGTTCTCACTGCTTACTTGTATATTTTCTTTTCCGTAAACATTCCAGATCCTAGGCTAAAACTTAAGAATAAGGTAAAAACTTAGGATGTTCATCATTCAAGACTCGAGCTTAGGTCAGCCCGAAAGCCTATAAAGGCCGGTTGAAGTTCAATAAGGGTGATAGCCGCAATGTAGAAGCAATTTCTGTGTATAATATTAGTTACGAAATTTTTTTTTAAAATATAATTATTTTATTCTCTATATATCATAGATGATGGAATTTATGAACTGTATTCAGTAATAAAGTGTGCAGTTAAAGGGCCATGTATTATATTTTTCACATTATAAAGATTCTCTTAGCACAGTGATAACCTCTTAATATAACTCCATGACTCAAGCATGGCTTATATAATAGAGGGTGTTACACTTTAGCCTTGTGTTGGTCAATCCATTGACTTCTAGGAATCTCTTTGACAAGAATTGGAGGAGGCTGGTTTGGATTAGCAACTACATGAGGTACAAGTTACTCAATGGTTGGAATGTAATATCCTCTTTCAATAATCTTCCATATACCCAAATTTGTAGACTCAATAAAGAATCTCATTCTTTCCTTCCAATATTGAGGACGATTGGTGGAGTGTCCTTTAGCAATATATGTGATATGTTCTGCCATATCTTAGGATTTTTTTTTCTCAACAAACATTATGAAGCTCAACCCTAGAAGCTAAGCTCTGATACCAATTGAAGGTAGAAGTAGAATGAGAAAAGGGGGTTGAATCATGCCTTTAAAACTTTTTAAACCTAAAAACTTTAAACAAATTTCTCAAGTCTTTAGAGTTGGATTGCAAAAGCATTTGAGAGTTAGAAACTAAAGTTATTGTAGTCATAATAACTTTATTAGACAGAAAATAGAATAAGCATACAATAGCTGAAGTAAATGAGAGATA
Source organism: Pterocarpus macrocarpus (assembly GCA_031439585.1). NCBI lineage: Eukaryota > Viridiplantae > Streptophyta > Magnoliopsida > Fabales > Fabaceae > Pterocarpus > Pterocarpus macrocarpus. The sequence goes on from CM062515.1 coordinate 33,676,665, forward strand.
GAGATAGGATATAACACAAGAAGATTATACTAGTTTGGCCAAACCATTTGTCTATGTGCAGTCATTAACAAACTAGTTGAGATTTTTATAACCACAAGTATTCCTTTACAAGCTTGAAACTAGTTGAGATTTTTATAACCACAAGTATTCCTCTATAAGCTTCTCCAAGCTTATAGTAGAGTAGCCTTTTCCTAACCTCTCCAAGCTAATCAAATTGGATAGTATTATCCTAGTCTCTCCAAGCTAACAACGACTATTATCAGTTCAGGTTACAGTTAAGGAGTTTACAGGTTTGTGTTTAATAAACACTCATATTAAAGCACTCAAGGTATATGGATCTATTAAGTCCAATGTGGAATGACTTCTCACAAGACTCAGTAAGAGTGTTTGCTAATATAATGCAGTGAGAAGATTTTTGTTCAAGAAACTTCAGAAACTAACTTTCTTGTTGTTCAGAAGGTTGAGAAAGATGAAGGCTCTCTTTGATTTTCAATTAGCAGAGTTTCAACTACTTCTTTTTCATCTTTAGGACTTATATATACTTCAAAATCTAGTTGTTAAGGCTTCAGATCTTGAGCCTAGAGCTTTTAGATCCAAAGGACTTAAATTGAAGAGAAAAGTAGGTTGCTTTCTTTCTCAGTAGCAAGTATACCATCAAAGAGGAAAACTAGTTGTTTGAGTCAACTAGCTTTTCATAGTATTAGCACTCCTTTTGAATCTTTGTCTTGTCAAGTTTGACCTTTAGAAAATATCTATGAATCATGCAAGGAAAGCTTTGAGAGTGAGGTCTTCTTTACTTAGACCATCATTCTGGAGATCACCCTTCTAGTCAACCTTTCCGAGCAGGTCATCCTTCTAATGTGTATATGTGCCTTTTGGGACTTGATATCTTTCTGATTATATATGAATATCCTTCTGATGCTTCTAAACTTCTTTTTATGAGAAATAGGATTTTTAGAGCATAGATTTTCTTGCCAAAGGCTCTTTTCCTTTTAGATTTTGTTTGAGATGGGAAAGAAACTTAGAGAATCTATTTGAAAACTAAACATGGCATGATCCTAATTTCTCAAATAAGCGTATAGAGTGTTTTGTGCTTAATCAAAGCAAACCGTTAGCCCATATAAAAGATTTTTGTCAAGAGTTTGTTTGTTGTCCATCAAAACCCTTAAAGATGTATTCCAAAGACCACTTAGTGGCTTCTGAAGGGTGTTGGAGCTTACACATTCTGACTGCTATTGGGGATTCTTTAACAATGGCTTTAGTAGAAGAGATAGTTGCAAAATTGGCTGCTACATAGAACAGAGTCAAAGACGCAAGTTTCAAAGACCCCGCGACTTCGACTAAGAATTTATTTTCTTTCTTATGTTGATCAAAATATTACTAAGCTAAATAGCCGGCTTGTGGCTATGACTTTGATACCTTGGTTATTTTTTAATGGTTTCCATGAATTCTTTCCTTTCATGCCAACCAATCTATATGCTCTTCCATTTACAACTTAGCTAATAATAAAGGGTTCTTCCCAATTGGGAGACCATTTACCAAATCTAGGATCTTTAATCCCAATTGGAAAAATTGCTTTCCATACTACATTCCTTTTCATAAAACTATTTCTTTTTTGCATTCTTATTGTAGGATTTTGCAAACCTTTTCTTATTCAACTTAATATTTTCAAAGGCCATGATCCTATCATCGTTGGCTGATTTTAGCTCTTGGAACATAGCTTAAGAATACTTTTCAGGTTGCAAACTAGCTTGTTTTGCCACTCTCAATGATTTGATATTTATTTTCATAGACAAAATTGTATCTTGGCCATAGGTTAATCTAAAAAGAGTCAAACTTGTGGCCTTGTTTTTTGAATTCGTATATGTCCAAAGCACCTCAGATAATGCTTCATGCCATTTTCTAGGTTGACTATCAATGGTTCTTTTAATTATATCAATTAAAACTTTGTTTGTAACATCAGCCTGACCATTGGCTTTTGCATAATAAGATGATAAATGAATTAATCTAATTCCATATTCTTGTACAAATGATTTTACCTTATCTCTTGTGAACATAGTGCTTTGGTCAACTATTATAGTTTCTGGAATACTAAACTGATGTATAATTTGTCTTTCAATAAACCTTATCATATCAGCTTGTGTGACACACTTGTCATCAGCTGAGTTTCTACCTACTTAATAAAATAATCAATGGCTACTATAATAAAAGCATGCCTCTTGGAAGATGGAGGATTGATTTTGCCAATGAGGTCTACTGCCCAACCTTTAAGTGGCTAAGGTTTAACAATAGCATGCAATTCCTCAGCTGGCACCCTTTGAATTGGTCCACGTAATTAATAAGCTTCATGTCCCTTAGCATAAGCAAAGCAATTAGTTTTGATAGTTGGCCAATAATATCTATACCGATAAATTAATCATTTCATATTATGTCCAAACTCGTGAGCTCCACATATGCCTTCATGGACCTCCCCTATCACTTTCAGTGCTTTTTTCTTATTCAAACATTTAACCAACATGCCTTCTTGGCTCTTTCTAAATAATTCCCCATCAATTAGTACATATTTTAATGCTTTCTGCTTTAGTTTATAATCAACTTGAACTGAGGGATTAGCTAGATATTGGATTAATTCATGTCTCCAATTGGCTGATATACTTGACTATTGACTAATTATGGCAATCATAGCGTTTGTTGATTCCAAATTGTTGATTATAGGAGCCAAGGATTTATATCTTGAGGCATGTTGCACCAATCATTCGCTACTTCATTACAAAATCTAGGAACATGAGTTATTACGATATCGGCAAAATATTCCAACAATGCTCCAGCTTCTTCCAAACATTCCTCCAATATTGGATTATTGCACCTATATTCTCCCAATAATTGGTTGACCACCAATTGTGAGTCTTCCATAATTTGCAGAGTTTTAATATCCAGGGATTTCAGCAACTTTAACCTAATTATGAGAGCCTCATATTCCGCTTGGTTATTGGAATATTGGATATCTAACCGATACATAAACTTCTTATCCACTCCTTCAAGACTAGTGATTACCACGTTTGTTTCTACACCATTTTGATGCTTTGACCTATCAAAACCTAGAGTATATTTGATGCAAAATCCCGTGGATATAAAGATCCAAAAACCTCAGGCACACACTTTGATAGAAATAAAATTTAAAATAAAGACAATCCTTACTAAACTCCCAAGAAACCTATTCTTGAAAATTTAGATAACAAAAAAAAGATAGAACAGAACCTGATTGAATATCATAAGGAACTTATCGTAGGAATAATTCTCTCAATTTATTGATGTAACAAGCAAAGCAAATCACTTATCTCACTTACACACAATAGCACTATTTTCTTGAAAGAAAACAAAATAGAATTTCAATTAATCAAAAGCTACTTAACAATGTAATCCTTGAGGTATTTATAACATCTTATATTAGGTTAAACATTTAAACTAAATCCAAGCCCAATAAAAAGTGTTCAGATGTTAAATAATAAGGATTGGGCTGGATAAAACACAAAACATAAAATCTAGGTTAAATAAAATAATTAAAAGCTTATATGTCCTAAATACTTAAACTATACTTAAACTAACTATACTAAACAAGACCAAAATAGGAGAATGGCCCAATGTGGCCAAAATAAGCTTCTAATCCCAATTCGAAGTAAATAACAAGATCTTAGGCTGCCCATTACTACGAGTTGGCATCTTGGTCTCCTTGACTCATTCTTGATGTATCTCTTCCAGAATTACTTTAGCCAAGTTCCCAAAGTGTTCTCTAAGCCTCTTTGCCCTTGTTAGTGTGATTGGTTCTACAGGCATGCTAAAATTCCCATCTTGCCCCCTTGAGCTAGAATTTCCAATTTGTCCTCCAAAGCACATATCATTGTCTCCCTCCTCAAAAAGATTCGTCATCAAATTTGCATCCATATTAAAAGGAGAAAAGTCAAAAATATTAAAAGTAGCTAAAACATTATACTCACCTAGAAGGTCATTCTTGTAAGCATTATTATTGATCTTCTCCAACACTTGAAATGGACCATCACCCCTTGAATTAAGTTTAGATTTCCTTTGAGTAGGAAACCTCTCCTTCCTCAAATGAACCCAAACCCAATTACCAGGTTCAAAGGCAACTTGTCTTCAGCTCTTGTTAACTCTTTAAGCCATCACCTTGTTTTTCTTTTCAAATCAACTTATATGCCTTCAAATGTATTGCTTTCATCATCTAAGCTAACAAGATCACTCAAAGGCAAAGGCATCAAGACTAAAACCATTAAAGGATTAAAGCCATGCATAAGTTCAAAAGGAGATAACTCTTTAAAAGAATGAATAGTTCTATTATATGCAAACTCAATAAAAGGCAAATAATCTTTCTAAGTTTTCAAATTCTTACTAATAACAACACGCAATAAAGTCTTATTTACTATTTCAGTTTGACTATATAACAATTTAGTTTCTAACTTATCCCGTGACACTTTCCAAAAATGATTTAGGAACTTCACATTACGATCAGAAATAATAGTCTTAGGAACACCATGTAAACACGCAACTTTTCTAAAGAATAAATCAGCAATGTTTATTGCATCATCAATTTTATGACAACAATAAAGTGAGTCATTTTACTAAATCACTCCACTACAAAAATGATGTCTCTACCCTTCCTAGTTCTAGGCAATCCAAGCATAATATATCAACCAACAGACGAGTTGGAACAAGCAAGGGTGTGTATAAACTATGTGGCATGTCATGCAAATGGAAAAATATGATTGGTTGGCTATATAAAAATCTTTTACACTATTAGTGCATCAAAATTAAATTCTAAATTATGTTTAAATTATAAGTTGCAATAATATATGTAAATAACTTCAAAATATATAATATATGAAACTTGCTAAATTAATTAGTACCTAATATTATTGAAAAGCTATTAAGATCTTATTGTTACAAAAATACTAAAAAATTAGTGAAGGATTTAATTTTAATATATTGTCAACATTGAAACAAAATTAATATATTGTCAATGTAAATAATTTTTTTATAATTATTTAATCATGTATATTGTAATATATAATAATATTATTTGAATTTTCTATTATTAAAACTATTCCAAACTAGTACCCAAGGCCAGTATCCCGATGTATCCACCAAAGTCCCGTCTAGAATTAAGCCAAACTTGCCCCAACTTGAAACCTACGAAGGGAGTGGGTATGATATTTAATTATATTTACTGATATGGTAACATATGATTGAATAATAACGTAAAATTTTTCTAAATAGACAGTACATATAAATTAAATTCTAATTCATATATTAGTTACACTAAAAAATAAATAATTTATTTTTAAGGAGTGTAACCTATGTGGAGTGGTGCATTTTTAAAAATACATATATTTTAAAAAAATTAATGATTATTGTTTATGATTTTTATAAAAAACATTTGATTATATATATATATATATATATATATATATATATATATATATATATATATATATATATATATTCTTATAATTATCTTATATGAATATTATACAAATTTAATTTTGACTAAAGTATTATGATACTAATTTTTTAATATTATCACAATAATAAGATCTTCTTTAGAATTACTTTTCAACAATATTATTACCAATTAATTTAATAAGTCTTATAGTACAATTTATTTAAACAAAGTTGATATATTAGATGCACTTACAATAATCAATTTATTTTTACAAGATATAACTTACGTGAAAAAATGTATTTTTCAAAAGGTACGTATATTGGAATATTTAATGATAATTATTTATAAATTTTAAGAAATTAATACTTGATTAGATTATTATTAAAATATATTTATTTAATTTTTTTATTATAATATTTATTTTTATATAATAATATTATTTTTATTTTAATTATTAAAATACATAATCTTTTTGATAATGGAGAGGAGTGTCTATTTTTTTAAGTTTAGAATTCAGTTTGTTGTATTTTTGTCTTAAAAAAATAACAATGTAATTTTGTTTAAAAAAATTAATATATTTAATACTATTTTTATGAATTTAAGAATGTAAAAGAGAGGGACGTTAGTTCGAGGCTCAATGTTTTTTAGAGTAAAATACACTTAAAAAGGTATCAAGAAATAGTACTTTTTTCTATTTATTTATAAAATGTATACTCCATCTCAATCTATTAAAAATGTGTTTGGATTGATTCTTTCTTTATCTTTTAGGGAAAAAAACACTTTTGATTTTTTGTTTGAAAAAATACTTTTATAAGTTTTAAAAAATTTATTTGGATACAACTTTAGAAAAGAATACTTGCAGACAAAAAATTAATTTACCATTTTTTTAAAAAAATTAGCAATATTTAGTTTTAAAAGAAAAAGTAGATACAAAAAGATAATTTTAAGTGCATTTATTTGTGCTTCTCTCACACAATAAATATATTTTTTTGGCAAATTATTTTTAAAAAATTTACTTATAAAATTCTTAACATTTTTTGTGTTTCTGAAAAAAAAAAAAGGAAGAAAAAGCTAAACATAAGTAATTTTTTATTTTTTTTAGAAGCTGTAAAAATTTGCTTCTCTTATAAAAATAATTAGTATAATAGATAATTTTATTTTTCAAATTTATGAATCATTATCTTTCGCTTTATTATAATTTTATTCTTAAAATTTTTAAGAGAGTAGTATTTTTAAAAAATTTTCAGCATAAAATTATAATAAAATAAAAAATAATAATTTCTATATTTAAAGAATAAAATTATCTCTTATATTGATTCTTTTTCTAAAAAAACAGATCTATACAATTTCTCAAAAAAAAAGAAAACTACTTATGTTTACTTTTTTTTTTTTAAAAGCACAAAAATTATTAAGAATTTTGTAAGTAATTTTTTTAAAAATATTTTGTGAAAAAAATATATTTATTATGTTAAAAAATATAAATAAATACAGTCAAAATTATTTTTTATCTACTTTTTAAATATTGTTAAATTTTAAGAAAATGATAAATTAATTTTTTTTTCACAAAGTAATTTTTTCTAAATTGTATCCAAATAAATTTTTTAAAACTTATAAAAACACTTTTTCGAACAAAAAAAAATTCAAAAGAGTGTTTTTTCCCATAAAATGTAGAAAAAAACACGTCTAACGAATAAAATCCAAACCTGAACCTGCGTCAACCTTCGTCAGCAACAACAACAATACATCCTCACCGCTAAGTCGTTGTCTGCGCGCGCGGCGGCGCTCCGGAGGTTCCTCCCCGGAGTCTTCGTCCGGCTGTACAGCCGGAAATGAGAGTGGCGGAGGGCACCGTAACCAACTCCTTCGGTCCATCTACACTACGTGCAGGCAAACGCAGGACCTCCCTTTATTCCCTCACAATGAACTTATCTACACTCTCATTGCACAACACAGAAACTCAGAACTTGATCTGGAATCTACAATTCACTTAGGCGTTAATTGGAATGATTCTATCCACATAGTTGACAAAATTTGCAAGCAGAACCCACCGGAAGAAGAAAATAAGTGACAAAAAGGGCAGGTGAGAACGCAAAGTGGGTAAGAAGGAGAGAGAAAGTGGAGAATAAATTATTAAGGTAAAACAATAATTTTACTACCTCTTTTGGTATTTTACATTACAAGGATTTCGATGGTGATTGATGAACAGTATATTTAGTTTTATTTTTATAAAATTAATTTTAAATAATATTAATTTAATTAAAATTAATTTTAAAATAAAATAATTTATATTTATTAATTTTTTAAAAAATAATTTTAATATAAATTAAAAAATTTTACTTCTTTTAAAATTAATTTTAATATTTAAAATTAATTTTAAAAATAAATAATCAAATACCATCAAAAATTTTTAAAATTAACTTTAGAAGCCTAAAATCCATTCTAAGAGACCAAACCAGCTTCCAACACACGCTAAGCAAAGACGATCTAAGAACTCGCTATGAAAGTGGTGCCTACGCGTAGGTCGTAGTCAAAGTCAATGAAGTGACTGTTGGGGATAACTTCGACAGCAACTACCCAAAAGAAAAGGAAAACGAAGATGGCGCGTGCACTTTTTTCTCGGCAATTTCACTAATAATGGCTCTTGGCGAAGTTTCCTGGAACTCTTCGTTGGACCCTTTTCAGCTTCAATTGCCATCGCTTGAATGAGTCCAATATCTTAACTCTTGTCCACTTTAGCAGCACAACTCAAGGGTCTCTGTTTTCATTCGCATCTTTGCACTCTGTCTCAATTCTATTGATCTCACCCTTCTTTTCCTTGCTCGTAATCATGCTTCGGTTATTTCGCCTTTGCTCTCATGCGAGGTGTAAGCAAGCTCCCATTCTGCGAGAAAGCTACCAGGTGTTTAGCGAAATTCAGAATCCTTTTTTTTCCCCCTTTCTTTCTGCATAGTTTTCTAACTTTTTATGTTCGTATTTTGACCGTGTAACATTTTATTTTAGTATCCCTCTTGACCGTGTAATACAAGGTCCTATTATTTTGTTCCAGGGGCAGAAAGTGACTGGCATTAGCTCATTTTCTACAGGTGCGTTAAATTTCATCTTAATTATTTTTTACCCATTTTTTCTTTATTACTCTTGCATTGGAATGACTACTAGCACCATCAGGAGTGGACGTTGATTGTTTTAAAATTATTGCAAAAGGATAACTTTCCAATGAACTTAACTAATATTACATAGCAGCCTAATTGCTATGCACTCATATGAAGCTTTATTATTATTATTCCTTAATCTGACTAAAGTGATTTTATGTAGACTAGTTATTATATTATTAAACTTAAATAAGGTAATTACGTGTGTAACACCACAAAGATCCTTTATAATATTTAAGTCGAAAATATTGGTGTTACCATTTTGTTTAACTGAAAAATCACGTTATCAATGCATGAATAAATCAATAACGAAAATGTTTGAAAAATCAGCAAAATGACACAGTTTGAATGGGATCCCTAGCAGAATTTGAACGAAACTCTTCCTTTTCTTTATGGAAACCACCATCACAACTTCCACTCCAACAGCTACCACCATCACCATCCCGGTCACGATCACTTTTACAACTTAAATAAGGACCCTTGGCATCATTTTTGCTGCACTCCATTTCCCCTTTTCTGCATTCCATTTTTTCTTTATTCATTTTGTCTGAAGCCCAAACACATCTTTCTCCAGCTCCAGTGAAAATGGATTCAAGAGAGAACGGAAACCAGAGTCCCGTTTCGTTCCAGAACGTCATCGTAATGAGGCATGGTCACCGCTTAGACAACTTCGAGCCCCTGTGGGCGTCCACGGCGGCGCGCCCATGGGACCCGCCCCTCGCCCCAGCTGGTCGGGCTCTGGCATTCCAAACGGGTCGGAGGCTCCAACGGAGTCTCGGGTACCCTATCCACCGGGTCTTCGTGTCCCCCTTCCTCCGCTGCGTCCAGACCACCTCCGAAATCGTCACAGCTCTCTCCGCCGTCGTCGACGCTCCCGACGCCGTCACCGGAGACTCCGTTCCCATCGATCCTTCGAAAGTCAAGGTCAGAGATCGTTTGACTATTTTCTATTTTTGTTCATTTTTAATTTAATCGAAATTTCAACAATTATATTTACCTTTTTTTTTCCTTTCCTCTTCCTTTTCTATTTTTTTTTCTGGTTCAAATTCCTGTTACTTTGACATCTTATTTCTGGTAACAGTTACAATTTTGCTCCTAGCGCTATCAGCAACGGGTTATTAGAACAGTTCGGTATTTGGCTAAAAATGGGCTAAAAAAAATTCAGGGATTAGTTTCGATACTATTTTACTAAAAAAATTTAATCTATGAATATTTTCATGGCCATCAAACTCCCGAGTTATGTTAAGTTATGAATAAAAGTGTTTTTTTTATGGCCGAAGTATAAAAAATCACATTTAAAAAAGGAGAGACAGAGCTAAAAATCAAGAAGGATAAAAAAAAGAATATATGAATTGTAATTATTGATAAAAATAAATAATATTTTTAAAAAATAATTTTATTAAAAGATATTTCTATTTTTATTTTTTTTTAGAAATTAAATATCAATAGTTTAAGAAAAAAGTGATAAATTAATTTTTTTAACTATGAGTGCATTTTTTAAAAGCCAATATAAACACACTCGTATTATTTTAGTTAGGATTTGGTCTCTCAAGTATGGAATTTCGCAAGAAGCACTTTTAGTTAGACCTTCCAAAGTTAAATACATGATGCCTTGAGTTAAATTATTGTCTATTTTTTTTTTTATTTTAATGTGTATTTCATATTTTATGACTTTTGCTTGTTTTATTATGATGTTGCAAGTGAAATCTGTATATATTAGTATGCGAAATATAGATACTTAACACATTTTACTCTTTAGATTATAAGGTGTGTGATGAACCTTGTAAAGTGAGATGCTATACAGCCTTCACCTTAGTATTTATCAATGATCCTTTGCTACACATTCGATGTTTGAATTTTCTGTTTGAAACTTGGTTTATCCTTCTTGATAGACATTCCTGTTAATATTGTAGTCATGCATTATCTCAAGAACAGTTGAATCTTGTTCCCAGAACAATAACCAATTATTTATTAGAAAAATAGGTGAAAAAAAAATAAAAAAACAAAAAAACAGAAAAAGAACTCCAGATTTTGACAAGTTTACTATGCATACTGAATATGTTTACTAGTGAACTACGCCAAGGTAATATTTCAATCATGGCTTAGTGTGGAAACTACATGAATGCACAATTGTAAAGAAAATGGTTCCTTTTCTATTTTTTGAATTACGAAGGCGGTTTCTCACTTAGTGGGGAGGGGGAAGGTAAGCTAAAGTTTTGGCAAGACAACTTGGGTAGGATTTCATCCTAGGATGAAGCAGTCTTTGCGCTACTTGAAGCTGTGGCTCTTGAACGAAAATGGTTTGGTTTTACATTTAGAATCGGAGACTTCCAGGATCAGTTTTAATTTACCTATCTGAAGCTATGGCGTCAGAGAAGACGCAGGGGAAGTGAAAGCGGATGATACCTTGACAAGTTTATGAATTTGTGAAAATGAAACTCTCATTCATATCAGTGAATATGTATACAGGTTACACACTGAAGAGTCAGAGGGAATTAACTAACACAGCTGTAATTAACTTGTGATTAAATTAAACTCTAACAATTCTAACCAGCTAACAGATTTGACCGTCACTACTAACTAACTCCAGTTGAGGAGTTGGGGCTTTGATCCGGTAATAGTACCTTTAAAAATGAAGGTGAATGTTTTAGTCACTGAAAAATTGCATGAAAAACAATTGCATTTGACTCTTTGCGAGTGAAACTCTGATGTGGTGTGTGCATTTAATGATCTTAAAATGCTTAAATGGTTACATATACAGTCATCATGCGGATAAATCAGCCATGAAGTTTATAACTCTCTCCCTTACATCGACAACTGTAGGTATCTATTGAATATGGATTATGTGAAATGATGAACAATGTGGCAATCCGTCCTGATGTTGCTCCTAAAGATGGAAACTGTCGTTTTGATATATCACTACTATCAGAGCGTGAAGCCATGCTCCCAGCTGGGACACTGGATAGTAACGCAGAAAGGGTGTGTAAAAAGGTAAAGAGGATTTCATCTCATTTTCAATTGTGAACTTTCTGGCGGTTTCATATGCATGCAAACATTACTGGGGCTCATGAAAACTTTTTTGGCCTGATAAACTTCAGTTGCCCCAGTGGGGAGAGTCAGTTCTGCTAGCGAGGGCTAGATATCAGCAAACATTTAAGGACCTTGCAGATAAATATCCGACTGAGAACTTGCTGCTTGTTACACATGGTAAAAGCAATTCAATTCCTTGTCCATATAGTTACTGAAAGAGAGATCTATTTTGATTCCTAGGTGTAGAATAACATCTTTACAACTGAAAAGGCACCTTCTAGTTGTGATTCTGTTTTCTACCTTTTTACCTTGGTTAACGAATAGTCAGCATAAACAAATTTTTAAATAAAGCAAGAAAGATCATGAAGCTGCCTTGCATTTGAAGTGCTGAAGAGAACTTTCTCAAGTTGAATTATAATTGAATTGAACCTTTGCAGGGGAAGGACTTAGGGCGGCTTTAAAAGATGCTAAAGTATATCGACTGCAGTATTGTGCATATGTGGAACTTAGACGCCCTATTTTCAAGAAGGATCAGTCATTTACTGCTGGAGAATTCGATGTACTTACTGATAGTGGTCAAACTGGCATAAGCTATATGCTTCCAACCCCTCCGACCAATGACGCCACCCAAAGTTCATGATCAGGCATATACCATTATTCTCGTTTGAAGTTTGTAAGCTCTTACATTGGAGCCCAAAGAAATGAAATAATTGTGGATACTGATAGCAAGTAGGAACAACAGAAAGTGGCGTTTGAAGTTAGGATGATTTTTTTACATATTTCCTATAAAATTTATTTATGAATTTTTCATATAGTTTTTTAAGGGAAAACTAAACCGATGATAAATCTATTATGTTATAGTTCCATGGAATCCTGAACTAATATTTTCATTTGGGTGCTGCTGAGTGTGAGATTTACTTTTGCTAAATAGTAGTAACTTGGACTGTTAACCGAAGTAGCAGCTGAACCCTTGACATGCAAAATCTATCCACTAATATAAAGAAGGCATGTGAGCTGTAATGCATAGAAAATAGCGTTATAGATTCGGAGAAGGCTGTGGTGCCCCTTACTTGATAGGATGCACCACACAATAGAGTAATTTAGTAACTCAAATCTAAGGTATATTGATGCACTGATATATCATAACGCACTATAGTAATTTCTCTCTTCCCCACATGTGCTACTCTCACCTAATGCCCTCCATTGATTTAGGCCATTTCCACCCTTCACCACCAGCCAGCAAACCTCAACCTCCACCTTCCCTTTTGTAGCAACCATGAAGCTCCATCGGGCCTTTGCAACAGCACTGCCTATAACCGCAACTCCCTCGCCACCTTTGGTCTGCGCCGCCGCCCTGCGAGTGCATCATTGTGCCACCACCTACCTACTGTCCATGGTGCCGTCGCGCCACTATCAAAGCTCCACTCCCAACATAGCCTCGCAAATGTCGAATGTCGACCGCCCTTATCCCTCACACCCGCATTACCCTCCCTCTTTTCCTTTCGCGCTGCCAGCCTGAGCCACAACCTCATGTGGCATCCTCCACAAGTTTGACCTTGCCTCAAAATGCTTCGAGAGAGCCACCAATTTGGTCTTAAAGCTCAGCGTTGAAGGTCAATTAGAGGCAAACGCTCACAAAGACAAATAAGCAATGTTGGGGCTGCGCAATGAAGAGGTCCTTGAGCTTGTGGCAGACTTCGGCAACATCGGCGGTGTCCGGCGGATCTTTTAGCGGGCGATGGAAGTGGTGGTGATTAGAGGGATTGAGAGAGGAAAAAAGAAAAATTTTAAAGTGTATTACATGTAATCAGATATATTAATATACCTCCTATCTTCACCCTTAGATGACAAGTTGTATCATACACCTTGTCAAGTAAGTGGCACCAAAGCCTTCTCCCATAGATTCATGGGAAAATTCAATGCTAACTATTTCGGCCAAATTTATGGAGTCCAAACAGCTAGCGAAGGTTGGTCAAGCGGGACGATAGGCTAACGGTTTTAAGTGCTATAACTGCTAAAGAGTATATTGGAATATACTCTGTCTAGTTTAGGGAGAGTTGTTAATTGGTAGTTTTGAAACTATAAAAGATGTGTAACCATTCAAGAAATACTTGGGTGGTCTTGAAACACCACCTGACTATGCTTACAATCAATAATATTACAGTATTTAAAATAAAACCCACCACTAACTTGTATGATATTATTGACTGTGAGTATAGCTACGCGGTGCTCTAGAACCACCCAAGTATTTATCGTAACCATTCAATGGATAATCATTAAGTAATTTAATGTGATCACAAATAGTGGTCGAAGGTTGTTAAAAGCGATATTTCACTAAAAAGAACTTGAGATCTTATAAAAGCAATACGTAGAAACATGGATATTACATATTGTAAATAATTTTATGATTTAAAAATAATACATGTACTTTTTTAAACTAATATGTAAGTATTTTAAGTCATGTTTGAGTCTTAAAATCACACATTTCATAACTTAAATATAATCACAATTTAGAAGGAAAAGAAAAGAACATTTTTAAAGCGACGTGATGCATAGCCGAGATGTTAAATGATGTTAAATATAATCGCCTAGCCTGCAAGTGCGTCGTCTGAGTTAATGATGTTAAATGAAGCTTTCTAGACGAGAGCAATAGACGGCTGGAATAATGGAGGCCATAGAGATTAAGGAAGCAGTACATTAGAGATCAGAGGAGTAAGTCTCGAATCTATGTTGGGTTTTGATCTAAAATTGGTATTGCAAAATCGTTAGAAAATGTGATTGAATCCACATTTTCATAGCTCATCTGGGGTGTAAACATAAAATTCTAGCTTTTACGATTAAAAGCGAGTTTTTATTGCTTTGATTGCTTTAAAGCATATAGCATTTTATTTTTACTAAATTTTGGTTTTAAGTAACATCTAAAGCGTTTTTAGGCATTAAAAGCGTAAAAAGCGTTCACTTTTAAGCTTTAAAGTGAGATTTTAACAACCTTGAGTGGTCGATTATGAGACCTTTGGTATTCACCCTCCAGCGGATACTAGTCAGATCGACCCAAAAGCTCATCCCCAACAACAGCTAATAAGTCAACAAAATTGGCTCAGTGAGCAAGAATTTAATAAGTTTGAGCCCTGACAAGAAGTCAGCAAATTTAAATGTGATATTTCAAGTGAAGGCCGGAAGAACCGTGACATCTTTGGATTCCGTGGGAGAAGATGAAGATGAAGTTGAAGATAATGCCTCTAGAAAAACGTTTACTCATGTTATGTTCTCTGCCTCTGAAGATAAGGCATGTCGTAGCCAGTTGAAGGATCATATACCTGTTTGCAAGGTTAAATGTGAGAATGGAAATACAGTAGGAAACAAAACATATATGTAATTATAGATCATCCAAAAGATATGCAATAAATGTCATGAATTAAAGCCAGCCAGTATAAGATTGCCAACCTTTCACCATAAAATACTTTTAATGAAGCGTAAGTTTGGTGTGCTATCAATGATGCACCTAAGACTATTCTAATCAAGTATCACAATGCCCTTCTTCCTATCAAGTCCGCACAATACATAATGAGTGCTTCTCTAGTTCAACCGTGTATGCCTCTAAAGCCACTTTATCTAATTGCTAGTCCCATACTCCATGGAAAAGAATTGTGAGCCATTAATAACTTCGCATTCGCCCAAAGCAAAATTTCGATGTTAAACCCAGCATATCATGAGAATCTTGCTGTTGTTGCGACTCAGAAGGTGCATAGGAAGGACTACTTTCACAGTTTCACATACCAATCCAGTATTAGCATAATTGTCCTGATTCTGAGGGCTTGAGCAGTCTTTGTTATCAGGCAACCGTTGCTCAGAAGCAGCACCAGGTGCCGGAGAGTCAGATGCAGTACTTCGGATGCGGTCATCCCGCAAGTCTTCCTGCTTACTCCCAGAGACATCATCAGGGGACAACTCTGCAGCAGGTACTATCAAGCTGACATCAAGTGTTAAATAGCGTTACAGCTACCTTATGGAAAACACATAACAATAGTCATGTTCTTACTAGCTGTATATCACCATAGCAGAGTCTATAACTTTATGTCTCACAGATATTTTTCTTGCGGTGAAGCTGCCTTTTTAGGTGTTCCAATAACTCCAGGACTGTTGCTGCTCAACTCCCGGCTTGATTTAGGTTTGCACTCTTTATTATGAAAACCCCATCAAGTTTCTAGACATGGATTAAAATGGCTAAAGCAAAAAAGCTGCCAAAAACAATGCAGATTACAAATCACCTCATTAGAATAAGTGGATAGTTTTGTTAATTGTGAGTACTGTGTTTGGATAAAAAATGCAAAAAAGAAACAGAAGCAATCAAAGGGTTACTTTATACTGATAGAAGACATTGCAAATGCAAAGAGCTCTACAACAAGTACCCCAAAAAAATTCAGGTTTAGAAGACAAAAGCAAAGTAAATCCTCCCATTCAATGTTTTCAGATTTCTAACGTAAAGGCTTCTGACTTCTGACTGAACTAAAATGCTTCATATGCCGTAAAGTAAATAAACAAATAAGTAAGAGCAAGCCACATACAATAGTTATGCGTTTACTAAAGATCATTAGCCTTAAAAATGAAGCACAAAACCATACCTAAAAAAGTTTTTTGAAAAAAAGGGGAAAAAAAAAACACCACAATTGGTAGTGCCATTTCAGAGATATACCTCTCTGATGTCCCACAAGTTGTTAATGTGGACGACTATTATTCTGATTGTTCAAGGACGGCCTGCTAACTGTCATGCTAGTGATTGAATGTTCGGTTATATTAGTTTGACTAAGTTGTTTAGTCTTTGAGATGACACCAACTGAATGAAATGAATCTGCAGATGTACCATCTTTTAAGATTGAAACCTTTAATATTGTATATAAAAATTCTCTGAACAGTGCATTACCACTTCAACTAATCACTCTTGGTTTACCAACGTTTTATTGACTTCAATCCAAACAGAGGCCAATAGCCAACCACTTTATTTTAAAATGGTAGTTCATAACGACACTCAATGACCCAATCTCCAATAACCCTGGTACCTGAATTAAATCTAAAGTGCCCAACCAACAGAAAAAACTAAATTAACATAAACAAAGGAAAAATGAGATTCTGCAACAGAGGCTTTGGTCCTGCTGAAAAGGGAGGGGTCCTGTGCATTGTGCAATGTGAAACAGAAGGCTGCAAATTAATGATTTGTTGATATAATGCTAAGGACCTCTCAAATTGGCAGCCAATTCTGACAGAGCCATTATTGACGATCCATCTTCCTTCAAAGCGTTAGCAGCAGCATTCTTCAAGTGTTCCATTCTTTTCCTAATATCTGTGCCTTCTCCACTTTCCATCAAGCCTCTTACAACCTTAGCAATTTCTTCTCTTTCCACTATTCCACCGTCGTTAACTTTAGGTCTCAGTGCCACTTTTAAATCATCAGTTAGTAGCACTGCATTCATGCTTTGCTCAGCAAAGAGTGGCCATGCTATTACTGGAACGCCCTGCACAACACTTTCAAGGACTGAATTCCAACCACAGTGACATAGGAACCCACCAGTTGAGCTGTGACCAAGTACCTGAATCTGTGGTGCCCAAAATGGAACAACCAAGCCTTGCTTCTTTGTTCTCTCCAAAAACCCATGTGGTAAGAATTGTAAAGGGTCCTCAATCGCAGAACCAGTGTAAGCAGCACTAGCACTATCGCTTGGGGCTCTCACAACCCACAGGAAATTTTTACCGCTAATTTCCAACCCAAAGGCTTATTCAATGAACTGGTCTTGAGAAAGTGTGCCACCACTTCCCAAGCACACATACAGAACAGAGTTGGGTTCTTGGTCATCCAACCATGTAAGACACTCCAGCCCATTTTCCTGATCAATTGACCCACTCTGAATAATTGGTCCAACTGGATAAATTTTCGGCTTCCCTCCGATCTGTTCTTGCAAAGCCCTTATAGCCCCTTTTTCCAATTCAAGGAAGCTATTGACTAAGACACCGTCCGGAAGAGAAACACATCGTTTGGCACGTTCAAGAAAGTGTGGATCCTGACAATGTTGAGGAAGATCTCTGAAACGAACAGCTATACAACCAGGAAACACTATAGGTTCTTGCGGGTCAATATACTCAGAACTACGTATCGGGTCAAGCTTTGATGAATAGAAGTAGAGTGAAACACTCATAGCAGCTAGTGGGATGTATACGTAAGACAAAAGGTTGAGCTCTCTAGAAAAATCTAGCGCTGGGTGTGCGAAAACGTCCACAACCAAAGCTACTACTCGACTTCTGGAACACAAGCACTTCAATTCCTCCTGTATGTAAGGCAGCGAGTGAGTCACAGTGAGTTGAACTTGGGATGTAATATGAATATGCTCTGGCACTTGGTCTTTGGAGATGGGGGGAAGAAAAATGGACTGTATGGTTGATGGAAGGGTTTGAAGGTAAGTTTTGGAGGAAGTTGGGGGTGGCCCAAGTGAGGGAATGAGACATGTGACACGAAAGTCAGGGTGGAGATGAAGCAGGCGCTTGGAGAACTCGATAATTGGGACCAGATGGGTGAACCCAAGACCGGCAACTGCTGCTATGTGCGGATTTTCCATGGAAAGCCGAGCTGCAATTACAGTAGCCTTTTAGGCGAAACATTTATGCTGAAGGACTTCAACATGAAGTTCATCTTATATCAGGATTTTGATTTTTCGAGAAACAAATGGCCTCTTCTTTTTGAGAGGTGTTATTTGAACAGCAAAAAGGAAGTGTCGCATCCACATAATGCATTATCATTCACAACTAAAATCCAATTTCATTTATTTTTAATCTTTTTAAAAATATTTTTATACCAAATCACTGTCGCGAAAACTAATGCATGTCTAGTATTTCTCCTCCTTTTTTTGGGCATTGAGGTGTTGCATATAAGAAATGTTATTCGTACATGGTATTTTATGAAATACTGTATCAATATATTTTTATCTATTATTAAATAAAATATTAAATTTAATAATAAATAAAAATATATTAATACATAAATATTATATTCAAATATCATTATTCTTTGCATATTAATTAACGAGAAATGTTATTTGGCCCACGCTTCTTTCAACATATACGGTGGACACCGTATAAAGTAGTCAGAAAATGACAAAATCAATAGATGGAGCGAGAGAGTTATGATGGATTGGCATATGGTGGGTGTAGGGTAGAGCATCATTTAATTTTCAAAATCTCTCTTATAAAAGAGAGAGAAAATCATTTATAGAGAGAGAAAACAAAACAGTGCGAGAGAAAGGAAATGTCTTTGTTCGATGCCTTCAGCGTCAACTCCGACCATCACCAACACCACGCCGATGACGATAGCTTCTCCGGTGACGGTGGCTACTCTTGCTTCTCTGGCGGCGATGTCTCTATCAACCACACTTCTCTAGCTGTCTTGCCAGAGATCTTCGGGCTCAAGGATCTGGAACCCAGCTACTCCCAATCTCCCTTCGAACCGGTGCATGCAGCAGCAAAGAACGGGAATGGAAACAGAAACGGAAACGGCTATGACCATAGAAACGGCTACGACCATAGCGTTTTCATCTCCAAGCCAGGGCTTCCACTGCTGGGAGAGATGGAGCCGAAGGAAGGTTATGCCTTTCAGGAGTAGCGTCAGTGAGGGTTTCGGATTTCTTTTCTCTCTGTTTCATTTTGCTTTGTGGAGTGAAATTTGTTTTCTATGAATTTGTCAGATCTCGTTTGAATCTGCTTAGATCTAAGGTGATTTTGCTCTAATTGGGAAGTTAATTACGTGCTTGATCCCAAAGTTTTGTTTTTCTTTTGAATTGCTTGTGATCAGTTAGAACTAGGAATCTAGAATTGGGAAGCTTAGTCTTATAACTGTGGAAAGAAGTGAATTAGTGAACTTAATTTGCTTCAATTTCAGTTCAATTAGTTACTGTAATTGTATGCTAGGAAGGAATTGATTTGTTTGTATCCATCAGTTCTCACTAAAAGAGCAGAGCAGATTTGCTTGAACTTGTTATAGGATTACAGACCTTATAGTATCACTCTCCCATTTTGTGTGGGGGATGGTCCTTTGCAGTGTGCTTCACTTATGGATGTTGGATCTCTATAATTATGTGCAGTGAGGGGCTTTTGAGGTTAAATTGTATGCTACAAAAATTTTAGTTGTTGGATTGTTAAAGCTTGGTTCTAGAGTTTTATGATCTGTCTTATGTGTTCAATGTCTTGGATTAAATAGTGGACTTCTTGTAATTGTTGACTGTCTGGAATGGGATGATCATACTCAATTTGACAAGATTGACTATTCCATCTCTCCCCAATTAAGCTTAGATCATGGAAGCAATTTATGAAATAACCAGATGGTGATAAAGCTTGATGAGGATTGCATTAAGTCCTCCTGACAGTTTATTCTTAGATTTTGTGGTAGTGCCGAGGAAAGTATGAGAAACACATTTTTCTGCACTTCCTAAACAACTCTTGTTGGTAGAATTTTTACTTCTCATTTGCTCTTTCTTCCTTCCATATAATTTAGGGAGTAATAGATATTGGGCAATCTAGCACATTCATCAATGTAAATTATTCATCTATTTTAAACAAATATGTAAAAAAAAAAATTAATCCTTATAAATCTATATCATCAGATGTTAAAATTATGTACACAACATATTCCTCCTGTCTATATCATTTTGCTTGCCTTGAATAACTTGTTTGTCCACATTTAGGTATGAGGAGGTTACACTTGATGACCATTATCATGTTTTTATGGGTCAGTACTACATGTATATTAGATCTGAAATGAATTTTCCACTTTCCATGGTGTTAGCTGACAAGGTAATATCAACTTTTTTCCAAAGAAAGAATGTATATTGCTAGATTTTATTTTAAAAAAGTATATTGCTATAAATCATGAAATATAGTATTGCTGGTTTGAATATGATACTACTTTTACAAGATGTTTATGATTTTGGTTTAAGTGATTTTTTTTTACAGGAAAAGGCAATGATTTGTAAGCCATCTTTGAAGCTTTGATGGGAAGTGCTAAGCAATCAATGGCTACTCAGAACAATGGCAGCAAAAACACATCAAGTGGAAAGGTGGTATGCAGTCTTCAATTTCATGTTCTTACTTTATTTTCTATCATTCCCTAAATGTTGAAAGTCATTTAGTTCTTCCTATTTGGATGTTGTCTTTTAACAATCCTATCAATCTGAGTCTCAGGCCAAGGGAGAAAAGATTTCTGCAGCACCGAAAGAAGAGGATGAGTGTGGAAAAGATGATGATGACAAATAAAGCACAACATGTGGCGCTTGTTGTCAAAGTTATGCCAATGATGAGTTTTGGATTTGTTGTGATGTGTGTTAGAGTTGGTTAGATGGTTATATATGTGTATTAGAGATGGTTCCTTGGCAAATATGTTAAAATCACTTTTGCTAAGGCCAACCACATCATGCAATGCAAGTGCCCCAGTTGTAGTAACAAGAAGGCTAAAGTTTAAAAGCATTGAGCCTCTGGACCAAACTTCAATCAAACAATAGACAAGTTTTAGAGTGTTGATAACAATTTATATGTGAAAAAAGTTGTTTGATGCCATTTCTAGTCAGTAACTTGAATACAGATAGAATTGCAAGAATTGTCAGTGTTTATTCCCATTCCCATTCCCATTGTCTAGAATTAAGAGTTTTTGTTTTTGTTTTTTTTTGTTTTTTTTTTTTTTTGTGTTAAAGAACTATTATAAGATTATTATTATTTTTTACTAATACACAAACGGAACCACAACTCAAAATCCTTAAAAAATTTTAA
Organism: Pterocarpus macrocarpus; assembly: GCA_031439585.1. Taxonomy (NCBI): domain Eukaryota; kingdom Viridiplantae; phylum Streptophyta; class Magnoliopsida; order Fabales; family Fabaceae; genus Pterocarpus; species Pterocarpus macrocarpus. The sequence goes on from CM062515.1 coordinate 33,698,100, forward strand.
AAAAATTTATCAAGTTATGAACACGGTCAAATTATTATGTTCAAAAGGACTGAAAATTATCAACAAACAAACTCTTAGAAAACATGATAATTACACTCAGTTATTTTAGCATTAAATGCAAATTTTACTTAAGTGCTCTTTTTGAAGACTTGGTGTTAAACAATTATTATAAGTGTTTGCAAACACAAATATTGCCACAACTTAGTCGTTTAAATATATATATATATATATATATATATATATATATATATGTTAGGAAATATATTTGCAATAGAAAACATGTTAAAAGCACTCTTTGGTACTACTAATTGATGAAGTGAACTTAAAAAAATTAGTAACTTTAGTTCAATAAATTGGTAATTTTTTTAAAAAGCTAGTAACTTATCAGAAAATTAAAATTTTGGTTTTATTGGGATTGTCAAATGGATTGGTGCAACCAAATAAGTTAAGATCACACCCTCAGATGTTAGATCACATGGGGAGAGAATTGCAAGGCCTTGGTGAGCATTGCTTCGTCCTGCCCTTGGTTGGTAACTTGTATAAAAAAGCTAGTAACTTTAGTTTAATAAGCTGGTAACTTTTTTAAAAAGCTGGTAACTTATCAGAAAATTTGAATTTTGGTTTTATGGGCCTTGGAGAATAGATTGGTGCAACCAAACACATTAATATCACACCTTAGGATATTAGATCACATAGGAAGAGAATTGCAAGGCCTTGGTGAGCATTGCTTCATCCTGCCCTTGGTCGGTAACTTGTATCAAAAAACTAGTAACTTCAGTTTAATAAGCTGGTAACTTTTTTAAAAAGCTGGTAATTTATCAGAAAATTTGAATTTTGATTTTATGGGCCTTGGAAAATAGATTGGTGCAACCAAACACATTAATATCACACCCTAGGATATTAGATCACATAGGAAGAGAATTGCAAGGCCTTGGTAAGCATTGCTTCGTCCTGCCCTTGGTTGGTAACTTGTATAAAAAAGCTAGTAACTTCAGTTTAATAAGCTGGTAACTTTTTTAAAAAGCTGGTAACTTATCAGGAAATTTGAATTTTGGTTTTATGGGCCTTGGAGAATAGATTGGTGCAACCAAACACGTTAAGATCACACCCTAGGATATTAGATCACATGGGGCGAGAATTGCAAAGCCCTGGTGAGCACTGCTCCATCCTGTCTTTAGTTGGTAACTTGGGTCAAAAAGCTAGTAACTTCAGTTTAATAAATTAGTAACATTTTTAAAAAGTTGGTAACTTATCAGGAAATTTGGATTTTGGTTTTATTGGCCTTGGGAAATAGATTGTGCAACTAAATACATTAAGATCACACCCTAGAATATTAGATCACATCAGGAGAAAATTGCAAGGCCCTAGTAAGCACTACTCCGTCCTGCCCTTGGTTGGTAACTTGGGTAAAAAAGCTAGTAACTTTAGTTCAATAAGCTAGTAACTTTTTTAAAAAGCTGGTAACTTATCAGAAATTTTGGATTTTGGTTTTATTGGCCTTGGGGAATAGATTGGTACAAATAAACACGTTAAAATCACATCCTAAGATATTATATCACATGGGGAGAGACTTGCAAAGCCTAGGTCAACACTTCTCATTCCTGCACATGGTTGGTAACTGACCCCAAAAAGCTAGTAACTTCAGTCAACAATTTGATAACTTTTACAAAAAGCTGGTAACTTATCAGAAAATTAAAGTTCTGTTTATTGGGCTACAGAATGAATTGGTATATCCAAATGACTTAACACCATAGCCCTTTTTGTTATATTGCTGAATGGAGCCTCAATCTCATGCAAATCCTAAGTAAGGACTTGCACTTCATTGGTCACTGCACCCAAAAAGCTTGTAATTTTAATTCAATAAGCTAGTAACTTTTGCAAAAAATTGGTAATTTATTAGTTAATTATTATTTTGGTTTTGTTGGCTATACGGAATGGATTGGTGTATCCAAACAAGTTAAGACCACACCCCATTGGGCTGCATTGGTGAGGGGAGCGTCAACCCCACGTGGAGAGTGACTTGTAAAGCCTAAAAAAAAGGTTCTCAAATCTTGTTTGGTGAGGTAGGTTTATTTATAAATCAACGTACTTCCATAATTTTGCAATCATGCTCTAAAAGATTTGGTAACAATGATAAATTTGTTGGTTGCTTCCACTAGATTATAAAACCTTTCACCTTGGAATTGCTCATCCTTTAAAAATAAATTTACAATCAATAGTAATGAAAGTTAGAGTGCTAGTGCTAGTACTTTTAGTCATGATAATTGTAAGTGCAAAAAGCAAGTTCAACACTACAAGAAGTTGTTGCTTGAACTTAGAACTAACAAGGTAAGGAATGTGATGGACATGAACACAGTATATGGAGGTTTTTTTTACATGGTAACAAGGTAAGTTATCTAATATTCTTAATATTGGTTCCAAAGAAGGCGTTAGTTCCAATTCCTTTTCTTTTCCTCTTTTAGCCATGATATCAGTACCTAATAATCAGACTATAACTTAATTCCAAAGAATCGACTCCCTAAAAGTCAGAAAGCATACTTTCATATTTTTTCCATGGCAATGAGTTCAGCTCAAATCCTTGAATATTGCTTCCTGTTAAGGCAACCTTTATAGACACAAACATTGACAGTGGAACATTTAAATAATTAGGAAGAAAAAGTATAGCTGCAAAACCTTTGATACAAGTTTATTATAGCATCCAGTATTCCAATGAATTAGAATATCATTCACAAACTGAAATTATTTTAATGGATAGATTAAGCATTTCTTCAGTTTTACGTACATTAGAAGCTAATGGCTAAACTAGAAATGTACTGACATTCATGCTTGTTATTTGCACATGCAGTACAGATGCATCAAATACAATGGATATAATGTACTTCAAGTTACAACATGTTGGGAAATTGTGTAGTCCCCATGCAAGGGAATTGAATAAATGGAACTATATTATGAGCCTTATTCAAGCATAAAAATTACTAGGAATCCTTATCCATAAATGTGCATATTAGAAATGTCAACCCAATCCCAAGTTTCATGATATAAATTCTTTCATGTTACTGAAAATATTGTCTTAACAAAAAATTGATCACCTATAGCAAAAATACATCATGACATATTACTTTGACTCTTTATGTCAATTAAGTATTAAACTCTCAACAAAAGCTCTGATCAACTATAGCAGACTTGGATAATTACACAATGCTATGATTCTCTATGTCTATAGTTTCATATCTGAGAGAAGCCCATTTATGCTTGGCACTAAAATATAATGTCCCTAAAAACAGAGCTTGTCCCTAAGGTGCTTTACTTCACATAATGTGTTGTTCCTCAAGGAGACCAATTATACTTGATTCTAAGGACTATCAGCCCACACACTTTTCAAATATGGTTCCAACATTAAATGAGCCTCAAAGATCCAAGATCAACATGTTAATCCCACCATACAATAAGATCAAGAAAGATGTCTAGAAGCTCCATATCAGTAGCATCAGTGGTTAAACCTCCTAGAGACATATTAGTAACTTTAGAAACATGGTCAAGATTATTAAAAAAAGGATTATTCTCTGCGGCCATGATGAAAATGACAAAAAAAAGTGATATGCTATACTTGAACAGAAGCACCAGTTAGTCCTGCGTATTATGCATTGATTTGAGACAGAGAACTAACCTCAAACCAATCATAACTGATCAACTCCTCATAACCTCTATCAGCACATACTTCCAAAACATTATTCTCTGCTACCATTTGTTTCTATACCAAAAATTCCTCCTTCACTCATGGAATTCAAGTCTCACTCATGCAATTCCTCCTTGACAAAGGATGCAACAAGTAGTTCTGACCATACATCAAGGTAAATCTATCAACAGGAACAACTTAGCAACTAAATGCATATAAATAGAGTAATTACCAAAAGGAACCCTCCCAACAAAAACACAAAAAGCTAAAAAAGAAAAACCAAAAACAAAAAGGAACCAGTTTCAACTAATTAAATTGCATTGGATACAACATATGGCTAGTAGAAATTGAAATTCTTACTAGGTACCCTATTTACACAAGCTACAAGCATTTCTTTGACAATATTTTCAGCCAACTTCTCACCTGCACAATCAAGTAAAGAACATTAAATCCCAAAAAAGAAATCATAGGAAAATCATGTAATGTAATTTCAATATCCCCAACCCTTATGTCAACAAATAGTGTAAATCTCAAGTATACATTTGGGATTAGAAATAGCTCAACCCTGATTATAATTAAAAAAAATTGAGTCATGCTTATAGGCATTCATGTGCGCATATTTGTCGATGGGTTTGGTGGGGGAGACTTGGCCACTCATGGGCCTACACACGGACATAAGTACTGCAGTGATGCTGCCGGGCTTCATGGTTGGACCCCAGCAAGGCTAGGCGGTGGTGTGGGGGCACTACAATGAGGCTAGGGTGCGGCTTGCTCGCTGGCACTTTTGGTTGTGGTGGAAGCTGGATTACCTGTGGTGTAGGTCGTGGTGGTGCGATTACGGATGAGTTTGCAGGAGGAGGGGGGAGAGTTTCAGACAGTGAGTGAGTCCGCAAGGGGGAATGGGAAGAGAGAGTTTCTGAAAGTGAGCGAGTTTGCAAGGGGAAAGGGTGGGGTAGGTGAAGGGAGGCTTGCGTTCGCAAGTGAGGGAGGAAAAGTCAAGGTTCGCGGGTGGGTTTTTCATTTTGGTTTTTGAATTTTTCACTTCCCTTTTGTCCCTTTACCGCTACCACCGTATCCACCCTCTCCATACGGTGGGTTTTTGTCATTTCCTTTTTCTCATACAGTGTCGATCGTATATAGCTGATTTGGAGTGGGCAAAATAACATTTCTCTTAATTAACAGAGTTAAATGAAAGGCGGGTGGGGTTGCCTGACTCGTACAACCACATAATTTTTTATGATTGTAACGACAGAATAAGGTGACGTAATCTTAAATCTTGTTTGTCGTCTTCAGTTTCAAAACAGAACTAAATTTAGATCCAAGGATATATGTTTTCTTGTTAATAAAGATTAAGGTGCATTGGTTTTATTTTTTTAAAAAATAATCATAAAATTTAAAATTTATATATAATTAAAAAAAAAGTTAAATATTGATTTTTTTTCCATTCATAGAACTTGACCCGAGACCTTCGATCAAAAGGAACAAGTATCAAATTACTTGAATTAACTGAATATTCATAAATGGATAATATTAGTTGAACTAATATAGAAATGATTAAGTAGATATTGTCTTAATGATTTGAAGTTAAATAATTATTTAATATATGCTTTTTTTTAAATTACATTATTGACAATGAGATTTAAACTTATAAAATCATTCAGTCTACCCAAACTCTTCACCACTAAACTAATGCTAGTGACTTAATATATGCTTTATTTGAAATAACTAATATATTATTTATTTAAGATTAGGTTTGATAACATAAATAAAAAAAAAGTTATTTGTCCGTTATGATCATTTTAAACATAGTGAAACCATATATATTATTATATTCAATAAATTTCATCTTTTTGACATTATCTTTGTCATTTTTACCTTTTTGTTTTCCCACATTTCTCCTCTTTTACACTTATATTATTATTTTTCTTTGGTAGGGCTGCGTATATGTTATGTTTGTTTAGAATGTTTTCTCCTACTACTTCTAATTAAGCTTGGTTCTTTATCTAATGATGATATCTGTTTTATTTCCATTGATATCCTTCTTGTTCTTTTATAAATGCCCTTTTATATAAAAATATTGTATCTTGCATTTGCTTGTGATGATTTTTCCTTGGCATTTGTATGGATATGGGCTCCTCATCTGATGATACTGATGTTGATGAATATAGTTTTTGAATTAATAAATGTTAAAGCTAAAATTTGTTTACTTTATACAAAGGAAATTATATGTTTTCCATTTTTTCCCTTTGATTTCGTAATTTTGGAATAACAAATATATGAATTCTATTTGAAGGGTAGTTCCTGTTTTATTTCTTTCAAGAGGGGTTGGGGTTCAAAGTTGTTTTTCAGAACAAAAGTTTTTGTGGTTGCGTAATTCTTTTAGGTTATAATAATTGCTCATCTTTATCTGGAATATATGTGTATGATGACAAAGATTTTATAATATCGATAGTATGTCAGAGTTAATCCACATGATATTTACTATTTATTTAGTGATATAATTTTATTGATTTGTGATGTTTTATAGACTTATTTTTGTCATATTGGATGGTGAGATTATTAAAAAAGATAATAAGCTAAAAGAAAATATGTTAAATAGTTGATTAATTATCTGTGGAAGGTTGATAATTTTGTAAAAGTGTTTTTCAATATTTAAAATGAATATCTAATTGTAGTTTTTTTTTTTTTTTGGTTTTTGAAGATTCATTAGAAATTAGAATTTGAAAAATGATAATTTTTTAATAAATTTGAGTAAGAAGTTAAAGGTATAAAATTAATTTAAAGTATATATAATTAATTATTTTAATATTAGTTGCTTAGTACATCTTGTCATAATTAAGTAGTGAGACACTAAAGGTTGATATGGTTGGGTGACAACTTGCATAATCGGATGACATGACAACGTCATGAGATAGAAAATAAAAGAGATATCAATGCCACATCTTGTACTTCAGATTTTATATATTATAAATAGATAGATAAATAAATTAATAGCATGTCAGAGTTAATTCATGTGACTTTTCTTATTTATTTGGTGTTATAATTTTACCTATTTGTGATGTTCTATAAACTTATTTTTGTCATCTTGGGTGGTGAGATTATTAAAAAGATAAAAAGGATAAAAGGAAGTATATTAAATAGTTGATTAATTGTTAGTGGGAGATTGGTATTTTTGTAAAAGTATTTTATTATTTAAAATAAATATATAATTGTAGTATTGTGAAGAATCACTGGAAATTAGAATTTGGAAAATACTAATTTTGAATAACGTTGACTAAGGAGCTAAAGGTATATATATATATATATATATATATATATATATATATATATATATATATATATAGTTTCTTAATATTATTGGCTCAGTGCGCCTTGTTATAATTAAATATTAGGGCACCAAAGGTTGGCATGGTTGAGTGACAACTTACATAATAGAATGGCATATGTGACAACATCATTTGATAGGAGATGAACGACGTGTCAATGCCATATGTAACACCCTAATAAACCCATACTACGCTTAAGTTTTATTACAGCGTTTTATTAGTTGTTACTTATGCTCGTGGAAAACTAAACTTCATTTATAAGTTAAGTTACGCGGAAAATATGGTAATTTTTTTTTTAAATACATCGTCGCTTTGCAGCGTTTTGGAAAGTAAAGTCTTGAGCGAGAAGATAGATAGAGAAAGAGCGTGTCGCATAAAATACATATTCCAATATCATAAAACAAGAGAAAGGTAAATAAATAGTAATTCACAAATATATTACATTACATAGCTAATCATTAAATCCATATGGGTTCATAATATATATATATATATATATATATACAAACATATATATCAGCATTACATCGAAGGAGGCTCATGGTCGTGCCATGATCTAAATACTAGATACTAAATACAAACTTAAATGACAAAGCTCATCACAAAAAGGATCATGCGAAGATGTAAAGCGACGATCGCTATAAGTCCCAAAACAGCTTCGTCTGGCATCCTCCATCATATGTCCACTCATAGTGCGGTGGCTCTAGGCTCCATTCCATTAGATGTGCCATTGGAATCTAGTGACGATGTGGAAAATAATTAGAGTGAAAAATGAGATTTCTCAGTAGGACTCGAACCCCATACTAAAGTATCATTGTCATCGTCCCAACCACTTCGGTTTTAGTAATGAAAATCGTAAGCAGTCATAAGGTTCAGTTCTTAGGCTTTCGAAAACATAAATATCCGAAGCAGATCTAATTTTGACATACCCTCTAATCATTTATATCATAATATACATGGGAACAAGTATAATTATATAAAACATACATGGCTGTGCTATAAGCTTCTCTTAACTTCTTCCCTTCAAGGGTTGGACCAAAGTCTCTTTTCTTTTCTTAACTTGACTTTATCTTAAGTCATTTTCTTTCAACCCACTAAACACAAGTGGTAATGAGCTCATACCATGGCCGTCGCCACTATAAATTTTTAGTACTTACACTAGCTGGGTCATGCCATGCCTCAAGTAAGCCCTATCCCCTATACTCACACTAGCTGGGTTGATGCCATGCCTTATTTGAGTCGTGGGTGAGGGGAGCTTACTTTGGGTTACCTTCCCTTTTGAAGGATCACACCCTTAGTTCATTTTCTTCTTATTAAGGCTTATGATGCAAAATTATTCTAATTCTTTTCCACATCTGGGCGTTACGTATCGCCGTTCCCAAATGTGATTCCTTTATCACATATCATTAAACATCATATTATCAACATATCCTTATCATAATCATATCATTATCATAATCATCATCATCATTATCATATCATCATCATCATCATCATCATCATCATCATCATCATCATATCATTGTCATCATATTGACACATAGAGGCATACATATCACACAAAGTCTTATGAGTTTAGCTTAGTAAATTTGGTGCAAGCTTTCAATTGAGATTGCCTCTTATATAAATTCTTTTATTAGGCATAGGGTCAATTTCGTCTATTATCCTTTTTGAAACTTTTAAGTTGAAATATCTTAAATTGAGGGTCTTAATGTCTTTAAGCATATTTCTCATTAACCTTTAAATTGAACCATAACCAATTTTACTTTTACAGTAGGGCAATAACTTCAAAGATTCGCCATAATTTCATCTTTTACGATCTTGACTTGAATTTTGGTATGATTGTAGTTCTCTGAGTCTATTTTTAAACAAAACAAACCCCACTCAAAAATTCATTTTGTAACTTGAGATAAGCATGTTTTATTCTAACCACTTAGCTTTTAAGTTTATTCTTGGTATAGTGACTTTTAAACACTACTGCGAGCTCCTCACAAGGAATCTGCGAAAACCGTTTTATGGGGATGTTCCTCTATGTCTTAGCTTTCTAACAAACTTGTTCCCACTAAAAAATGTTCTGTATAACTAGAGTTATTAAGATTTTATTACATACTGCCCGAACAAAAATACATCTGGGGACAGTACACTTTAAAAATTCATATTTATCTCGTTTTAAGGCCAAATTTCACGTATTTTATATGTATAAAAAGATCTATGAGTCTATTTTCATTTAAAATTAGTTTCCTTGCATTTGGAGTTATATTGAAGGAGTTATTAGTCACGCCATACAGATTGCCAGAATTTTTCAGCTTCAACATTTGGTTTCAATGAGTTTTCTTGTAAAAACATTAAGTCTTTTCCTCAAGCAACCACTTTTCTCTTCCAAACCACTTTTATACTTTGAGATCTTGATGAAAAATCAATATTTTGAGTTCTAAAAAGTTTGGTTCAAAATAAGAATAAATGCACAACAAGTCATTTTCCAAGAAAGAGCAAAAATCACAAACAACTTCTTATAATGAAAGCATGGCCATGAGGCCTTTAGAGCAAGTTCTAAAACCACCTAGCTATGGAGAGCTTAGGAGTTCTAGAGCATGAAAACATAGAAGAAAGAGGGATTAGAGTCACTACCCAATGGGTTTCTTGAAAGCTTGAAGAGAAAGAAAGGTGTTGGAGATAGCCTCCTTCTTGAACTTGATAATGGGGCTAAGTGAGTGTTTGTTTTGCTTCCTCAAGAACCAAAGAGGGTGGTCCTTGAAGGACTTGTGAGGCTGGTGAAAGGAAAGAGAGTTGGATAGGGTGTGAAAGTGGGAAGAAAAACAAGAGGAATTGGAAGAGTAGAAGAGTTAGAATGAGGCTTAGAGAGAAGTGAGAGCTTAGACTTGTGGTGAGATGATAAAAATCACAAATGAGGGAGTGGAGGGCTGTTTTTGGGGCGCAAAAATGGGGGGAATGGGCTGATTGGTTTTGCTTCTCCAACAAGCAAGGGGCAGTAGGTGAGTTTAACTTCTTTTTCAAGTATGAAAGCTAGGAAACTTGGGGTAAAAGGGTGGGTTGTATTTTCCTTGAGTCTTAGCACTTGTGTAAAGACCATTTAGTGTTTTTCAAGTGGTTAAAGGCATGACCACTCTTGGGATTGCCTTGGGAGAATATGATCACTCCAAGTGGCACAATCTTGATGGAGGAAAGTACTTCTCTTATCTTGACTAAAGAGATATTACTATCCTAGATCCTTGATCTAAGAGTGCATGATGAGAAGGCAAATGGATGGTTGGATTTTGCTTTTGTCCTTGGCCGAAATTTGCTGCATCAATTAGGAGGAATTTTTAAATTTTCAAAGCTATTAGAATTACCTAAGTTGTTAATCAATTTGATTAGTTAAATTGCTCTTTAATCGATTTCGGTTAATTACACTTTTAAGACATTTTTCCCCTAAAACAATTGTTCTCATGAATTATGTAACATCCTTTATCATATAAGCCATGCTCGAGTCATAGAGTTATATTAAGAGGTTGTCACTATGCTAAGAAAGCTTTAAAATATGGAAAATATGATACATGGCCCTTTAACTGGATACTTTATTACTGAATAATAGTTTATAAATTTCATCATCTCTGATATATAGAGAATAAAATAATTACAATTTAAAAGAAATTGTGACTAACATAATATACAGAACTTGTTTTCGACTAGCCGCTAGCTATCTTCAGTAGTCTCTTGATCTGGTTTGCACCTGAGACTTGCTCAGTGAATGTCTTTGTACTCTGCCTCGCACTTGACTTCTAACATGGGTGCTGGAATGTTTACAGAAAAGAAAAACATACAAGCAGGCGGTGTGTAACACCCTACTAATTTAATGTTATGCTTAAGTCATAGCATGAAATTAAGTAGATTGTGTTACCGTGTTAATACTTCGCTTACGTTTCTTTTTCCGTATTTTTTTTTTGGATAGAAGAAACGGAGCGCAGTTAATAATTTAGAACGTAACACAATTTAATAAAAGTACTACAGAAGAGAATAATGACGTGTAATATAGCATCAGTTGTATATTTACATATGTAAGTTAGAACCTAACGCTTCAATTTATATATATATTTCAAAAGCAGAGTGAACTAAAGGAATAACTAAATTTCTGCTGCTAAAAAGTAGGGTCGGAAATGGCGGGAGCTAGCTAGGTACAGCAAGTGCATCTTGGAGTCCTGGTGAAGCTGCAGGTCAGGGAGCTCAATAGATAGAGTCGCCGTCGAGTCCATCGTCAACGTCTGCAAATGATGCGGAAATGCAAAACGAGGTGAGAATTTAAAGAAATTCTCAGTAGGGTTCGCGTGCAGCATTCAGCTAACGTTACATTCATTCTTAGTTGCTTCGGGTTTTATTTAATTATAAAAACATGAGCTCAAACTTAACTATTTATATTTATTAAGGTTGGGAAAACATCTGGTCCGAGGCAAGGTACAGTTTTACTTAAAACAGCATAAGAAATAGAATAAACTACTAACAGTAAAACATAGAATAAAGAGCAGAATAAATGAACATACATTAGTAAGTAATTATAACAGATAAGCTGTAAATGTAACACCCTCCTAAGTACAGTACTATGCTTAAGTTATAGTACCATACCCTGGAGTTGTTACTATTACCTGAGCGGACCTTATCTGACAGCGACTTCAGCCGTCTTCGGAAACTTCTGAAACTATCTGAAGACAACACGGAAAATAGGAGTGAGAATCATAAATTCTCAGTAGAATTCTCTAAGTATCATAAATAATGTCATCGTTGTTATCTCCAGTTTGCTTCGGTTTATTATGAAAAATGTGAACGAGCTATGTAGACTGTTTAATTTTACAGTTCAAAAATATATTATCCGAAACAAAGCTCATTTTTATCATACACTTGGCATCTGAGAGAATCCATAAAAAAAATCAAGTCATGAATTATATTGGGACTAATAACTGAAATACAATAAAATACGATAGCATCAATACACTAGAGACATAACTTCTACATATACTTTATTGGAACTACAGTATATTAAGATGATGCCCACATGACATCAATATGCTGAGAACATAACATTTGCACATAACTTAACTTGTATTTAAATTCATACATAGGCATAAAAGTTGCTTTTCTTTCTTCATCTTTCTTTTCTTTGTCATCATGAAATCTTTACGTGCCACATTCCAGAGTATGATCGCCATATCATACCCCATCAGAGCGTGATCGCCATGTCACATTCCTTAGGAATGTGGGATCTTCCTTTAGTACTTAGACTAGCTAGGTCAAGCCGTGCCTCATGTAAGTTCTATCCCCTATACTCACACTAGCTGGGTCGGTGCCATGCCTCATGTGAGTGGGGTACCTGCATAAGCTTTAATCTTTAATCTTTAGTCTTTAATCTTTAGCTTTTACTTCAGCTTCAGCCGTGACTGTCGTCACACCGACTCACCCACAAGGGGACCCACTGCCTCTAGGTTGGAGGGATCTCATTCTGGCCACGTGCCTCTAATTGAAGGGATCTCTTCTGACCACGTGCCTTCAATATAGAGGGATCTCATCTGACCACGTGCCTCCAGCATAGAGGGACCCAAGTCTTAGCTGCCTTCACAAGGAGGGATTCAATGTGCAACTGCCTCCAGGTGAAGGGACCCATGTCTTTATCATTTAACTACCTTCACAGGGAGGGACCTCAATTAACTGCCTCTGAGTGAAGGGACCCACATTCAATATATTTACATTCTTTCATTCTCATGCATAATACAGCATAAACATGCGGGATGTACTCATATATACATGTTTCATAATTTATTCTCATATGTCTCATGTCATACTTGTGTCATTCTTGCATATATGCTTCATAGTTTATTCTCATATATCTCTTATCATACTTATGTCATCCTCAAATATAGGGTTTCTATATACCCATTCATAGTCTAATTCTTCCTTGATAACTCATATCATTTTAAAATTCATCCTTACATCTAAACATTCATAGCTTCTTAGACTTCTGCCGTAAATCCGGCAGCATAACGGATCAGGTCCGTTTCCCCATGAATAGTGCCAGCTCTCATAGACAGTTCAGTCATAGCAACATAAATCAACTTAACACATATATATATCAATGTCAAACTGGCAATCCTCAACTCAAACTTTATAGGTTTCACTAACATTTGTAAAATTATCATTTTGGCCATCCTGCCAATTCTATTCGGTTCTGCCCGAATCTTGTATAATCCACCTTTATTTCTATTCAACTCATTTAAATCTGAAATTTAGATATGTCATAGCTCTATATGTCTACTTTCTAACCTCTTTAGTCCCATATCATTTTGATTTATATAACTCAAGATATTTAACCTTTGCCTCAGCTTGTTCAGTCACTAGCCCGAATTACACTCTTGGAAGTATAAATTCACTAAAAATCAAAACTAAACTCAAATCATACGAAATTGGCCTCATATTGAAGTTAACAGGACAACCTTTCATTTGCCACAAGATTCGTTCCATTTGCTATCATATAGCTCGAGTTATAAGTCTTGAAAATCGACCTTCCTGAACTATCCTGTTTTGGCTTGGTTTGGACATAGAGTAATTTCCTCAAATCACTGGGAAGAATTGGGACCATAACAAACTCGGAATCTCATATTGGGATGTTTCCCTATGTGTAAGCTTTCTAACAAAGTTAGTTTCACTCAATTTGGAGTTATATAGGGTGAATTATACCCTCCTCAAATCACCCTGCCTGGATGAAAATCCTGAACCCTAGGTCAAACTTCAAAAATTCGTATCTCTCTCAATACTAATCCAATAACCTTATATGATATATGTATGGAAAGCCCTGGATGTCTACTTTCATGTAAAAATTGTTTCATCGGATTTAACCTGTTGTAGGCGGAGCCGTACACTCCGCCGTACGGACTGCCGTGGAATCTCCACCAAGACAGCACCCTCATCCATCCATTATCTTAGTTTTCTTCTTCTAATTCTAATTCCCACTCAAGATTTCATATTAATCCCATATTAATCCAATCATACACATCCAATATATCATCAAATAATCATAAAAAGTAATCTTTCATGCATCCTTAGTTTAGAGAAATTAAGATTAGCGATTGAATCCTACCTCTTTGGAGTATGACTTTGCTGAATTTGAGTTTGGATTGATGGAACCTTGCCAAAGCTTGGAGATTTGATGGAGTTGGATTTGAGAGAGGAAAGGAAGAAGAAGAAGGCTGGAGCAAGAGGAGAGGGAGAACGTAAATCAGCTAGGAATGAAGAGGGAGGTCTGACTTAAATACATGAAAGTTGTGGTGTTGATTGGCTGAAGTTTTCTGGTTGAAGTTCGGCCATGTCTCTCACTTTTGTGGCCAATTTGCTCTCCACGTCGTCCCACAAGTGGGATACGCTTCCGCACTACCTAAAATCGGAACTCGTGTCTATTATGGTTTAAGTCGAAACTCATCCCATTTATGTTTAAAGTCGGAACTTGTGCCATCTTGTTGGTGACGAGGAAATCCCGTCTGGTTTATTCGAATCTTGGTAGCAATGTCGGAAGTCGGGAGTCATACAGTTCACAATCATATGATCTCGGAACTCCTATTTGATCAAGGGAATATCAATGCTTGGAATAGACTCTCTGAGGTCGGAACTCGTGTATGATTTGGAAATCAACTAAAGATTCGAACTCATGTCCATTGGATCCAACTCTCAAACCGAAACTCGTTACATTCGAACCGGAACTCGTTACATTCGAACCCGAAGTCGGTACTTGCATTATTGTGTTAAAGTAACAACTATGGGTCAAGTCGGAAATCGAATAGTATGCTTAAGGTCGGAACTAGGTAATTCGGAATGCATCAAACCCAAATGCTTGAACTCGGAAGTCAGGATTTTAAGCATAAAGGTGGAAATGGTACCCGAGTAGGAAACCTTATGCCCGAGTCCATGAAGTCGGAAACTATGTACAGTATTTTGATCCATGAGGTATGAAGTCGGAGCTCGCGTGCTTCTTGCTCGAAAGTTGTAGATAAACTATGAGATCGAAAATCTGGTACGTTGTCTCTAAGACGAAGTCGGATATCGGAGGTTAAGTCGGAAATGAAGAAATTGATCAAACTTAAAGGCGAAGTCGGAAATCGGAAATGAGATGTTACAGTAAACATCTTGTAATGACTGTTCAATGCAATCATGCACTTAACATAATCATGCAAATCTCATTCTTGAACCTTTTTTCATAAACTTTTCCATTCCTCATAAACTTTCCCATTACTTTTCATCATTTTCCATCACTTGGTCCCCTAGGAGTTCTTGGCCAGTTTAGACTCCTGGGTAATAGTCTGCTTTTCAGGATCGAGCTCATTCCTATATAGGAATGCCGGGTTTACTTTCCCCAACGTCCCGACCGATCTATTCCCCTTAACTTTTTATCCGGGGTTGCCCAAGTATCATGGAACTTTCATCATAACATAATCTGTAGGTTCCTCATAACATGACTTTCATAGCTTTCTTGAAAATGCACATGCATTTACATGTATCTCATAACTCATGCATATACTTTACCAAATTTTCGGTGGTATAACGGAACGTGTCTGCTTCCTCATGAATAGTGCTAGTACTCAGCATATCAACTTATCAAAGAAATCATCTCATTCCATTCATATTTCAACATATTTCATTCACGATTCAATCATCAACTTTAAGGCACAAGTATTACAATTTAAAACATGTTTGCTGTCTCACTACTTATGTTCAACCCGATTTTTGTAATTTATGTCATAATTTCTATTTAACTCATTTCAACCTCAATTTTGGATATGTTAAAGTGTTATGTGTCTATTTTCTAACCTCTTGGTCCCATCTAATTTTGATTACCATAGCTCAAGTTATTTAGGTTTTATCCCGGCCTGCCCTGTGGCTAGCCAAAATTGCACACTCAAAAATAAAAATCTACTAAAAATCGAAAAATCATACAAAATTGGTCTTATATTGAAGCTAACAGGACAACCTTTCATATGCAAAAATTTCCATCTCATTTGCCTTAGTAGGGCTTGAGTTATATGCCCCGAAATTTGACCTTCCTGAACTGCCCTGTTTTGGCTCAGTTTGGACATAGGGTAACTTCTTTGAATCACTAGCAACAAATGAGATGATAACAAACCTGGAATTTCTTTGTAGGATGTTCTCCTATGTATAAGCTTTCCAACAAAATTAGTTTCACTCAATTTGGAGTTATATAGGGTGAGTTATACCCTTTTCAACCTACACTGCTCGGGTGAATATCTTGATTCCTAGGTCAAACTTCAAAAATTCATATCTCTCTCAATATTAATCCGATGGCCTCATATGATATATGTATAGAAAGCCCTAGATGTCTAGTTTCACATAAAAATGGTTTCATAAATTTTAAATGGTAGGAGGCGGAGCTGTACACTCCGCCGTATGGACTGCTGAGGATTTTAGGTTTTCCAACCTCTTAGCTCTTCCTATCTTCATCCTTTCTTGCTTCCAATTCAGTTTTAATCTCACAAACAGCCAATAAACTAGCCATATATCATCATAATCAATCAATCAACACATCAAAGATTAAGAAATAAGCCACCACTAGTCATCCAAGAATCAGAAAATCAAGCAAGAAATAAACCTCTACCTCTTGTTATGTGATTAGGCTTGAGTTTGTAACTAGAACTTAGTTGAACTTGAAAGTTGGATGGAGTTAGATGAGTGGAGAAGAGAAAAAGATAGCTGAATGAGGGAGAAGAGAGGGCACAGAAATGGGTCTGAATGAGAGGAGGAGAATGTGTTATATAGGCATGAGTGGTAGTTAACTTAGAGGGTTTTGATTGGCCTCAAAACACAAGGTTGAATTTCAGCCAACGTTCCCCTCTTTTTGTGACAAAATTGCTCTCCATGTTGCCTAAAAATGGACCTCGTTTCCATTGTATTCTGAAAAATGACATCCGAACTCGCACTCTTCTTAAAGTCGGAACTTGTGCAGATGAAATCAGAACTCGGAAATAGTGTCTGGTTTATTCGAAACTTGAAAGCAAAGTCGGATGTGAAACCGAACACTTAAACCCGGATATCGGGTACATTAGGTAAACTTGAATCGATTCTAAGCATAACACCGGAGACCGGGAATGGTACATAAATCTTATGTACCAGGAAATCGGAACTTATAGAATCTCGGAACTCCAAACTTAGTCTCGGAACTCGGGAAGATCAAGAGAAATGAGAAGCTCTTGGTAATAAACTCAAGATCGAAACTCGTGCAAATTTTGCTCGAACTTGGAGACCAATTCAGAGATCTGATCTCGCATCCATTTCTGGTTAAAATCAACTCGGATGTCGGATTTCGTGTAAGGTCGGAAATCGTATTAAGGTCGGAAATCGGAAAATCCAGCCAGTCCATTTAAGCCTTAATGAAATTGGAAATCGGGAATTTTTTAACCTTTACTGATGAGGTAGGAAGTCGGAAATGGGGACGTTACATTACCTCCCTCCCTAAAAAAAAATTTTGTCCTCAAAATTTAGTACCTGAGAATAGTCCAGGATACTCTTTCCTCATGTCTGATTCCAGTTCCCAAGTGTAGTCTTCAGCATCTTCTTTTCCCCATGCTACCTTTACTAGCTGCACGGATTTGTTCTGAAGTTATCTGCTGCTTCTGTCTACTATCCGTGCTGGCTGAACATGGAAAGTTAACGTTATTGATTCGGGTTCCAGCACGTGTGTAGGGTCAGGCTGATATCTTCTAAGTTGAGAAACATGGAAAACATCATGAAGGTTTGACAAATGTGGAGGCAAAGCGACTTGATATGTAACTGATCCGATTCGCCTCAAGATCTGGAAGGGACCAATAAAGCGAGGATTTAACTTCTTGACATTAATGGCTCTACCTATCCCCATTGTAGGCGTAACCTTCAAAAATACGTGGTCTCCTTCTTGAAACTCCAGAGGCTTCCTCCTGGTGTCCGCATAGCTCTTCTGGCTGCTTTGAGCGGTAAGCATTTTACACCGTATTTTCTTGATCTGCTCAGTGGTCTGCTCAACTAAATCAGGCCCCAATAGAGTTGATTCTCCTGTTTCATACCAACATAGGGGAGATTGGCACTTCCGTCCATACAATGCTTCGTAAGGAGCCATACCGATGTTAGCATGATAGCTATTGTTGTATGCAAATTCAGCTAGCAGTAAATATCGATCCCAATTCCCGCGTTGCTCCAGTATATAGGCTCGTAACATATCTTCCAAGGTTTGAATTGTTCTTTCTGTTTGGCCATCTATTTGCGGATGATATGCAGTGCTTAGGCACAACTTAGCACCAAACGCCTTTTGTAAGGCTCCCCAAAACCGTGAAGTAAACCTTGGGTCCCGATCAGAGATAATTGTTGAAGGGGTTCCATGTAGTTTGATAATCTCTTGAATGTACAGCTGTGCTAATTTTTCGAATGGATAATTTGCTCGAATAGGTAGAAAGTGAGCATATTTGGTCAATCTATCCATAACGACCCATATAGCATCATATCCTGTTGGCGTTCTTGGTAATCCCATCACAAAATCCATGGAGATACTCTCCCATTTCCACTTAGGGATTTCCAAGGGTTGAAGCATCCCGGAGGGTTTCTGATGTTCCGCTTTCACCTTTTGATAGGTCAAGCATTTACTCACGAAGTTTGCCATGTCTGACTTCATGCCTGGCCACCAAAACATTTTTCTAAGATCTTGGTACATCTTAGAAATGCCAGGGTGCACGGTGAATTCACCCTTATGTGCTTCCTCCAAGATTTTCCTCCGGAGATCATTCCCCTTGGGAACACATACCCTATCATGATGTCGCCAGATGCCTTCTTTATCCTAAGCAAAACCCATTAATTTCCCTGATTGTATGTTGGAGATTAGTATCCTACTGCTGTGCTTGCTAAATCTGCTCCTTAAAGCTACTAGCTATCTTAATTTGATGTAGCTGAAGGGTCTTGGGAGTCATAAGGATTCCCAAATTAAGATTTTGGAAGCTTTCAATAACTTCCGTCTCTTTGATCATCATCCAAGCTACAGTCAGAGATTTCCTACTCAAAGCACCTGCCATAACATTTGCCTTGCCTGGGTGGTACTTCAATTCAAATTTGTAATCCTTAAGAAGTTCCATCCACCTTTGCTGCCTCATACTTAATTCCTTTTAATCAAAAAGGTATTTCAAACTCTTATGATCATAAAAGACTTTGAACCTTACGCCATATAGGTGATGTCTCTATATCTTCAAAGCAAATACTACTGCTGCTAATTCAAGATTATGAGTAGGATAATTCCTTTCGTGTGGTTTTAATTGTCGAAAGGCATAAGCGACTACGTTTCTGGCTTGCATCAACACACATCCCAATCCTTGCTTGGACGCATCACAGTAGACCTCAAATGGTCTACGAGGGTCTAGTAAGGCTAACACTGATGTCGTAGTCAACCTTCTCTTCAAGTCTTGAAAACTCTGTTTGCACTCCGGCATCCACTCGAATGAGACATTCTTCCTGGTTAACCTCGTTAAGGGCAAAGCTATTCGAGAAAAATCCTTAACGAATCGCCTATAATATCCAGCTAAGCCCAAAAAACTTCTGACTTCAGTGACTGTGGTCGGCCTTTCCCAATTTAGAACTGCTTCTACTTTGCTGGGATCTATAGAGATTCCTCCATAAGATACTACATGGCCCAGAAATTTCACTTCTTTCATCCAAAATTCGCATTTGGATAACTTAGCATAAAGTTTCTTTTCTTTTAAAATTTGCAGAACCAGCTGCAAGTGTTCCGCATGCTCTTGCTCCGTCTTCGAGTAGACAAGTATGTCGTCAATGAAAACCACTACAAACTTGTCCAAATATGGGCGGAATATCCGATTCATGTAATCCATGAATACTGTTGGTGCATTTGTCAATCCAAACGACATCACGGTATACTCATAGTGTCCGTAACAAGTTCGAAAGGCTGTCTTAGGGATATCTTATTCCCGAACTCGAATTTGATGATATCCGGAGCGCAGATCAATCTTGGAAAATACCACTACGCCTTGTAGCTGGTCCATGAGATTATCAATCCTTGGCAGTGGATATTTATTCTTAATCGTCACTTTATTCAACTGCCTATAATCTGCGCATAAGCGCATACTCCCATCCTTCTTTTTGACTAACAAGACTGGAGCTCCCCATGGCGACGCGCTTAGTCATATGAATCTTTTTTTCCAAAAGCTCTTCGATCTGTCTCTTTAGCTCTATCAACTCCAAGGGTGACATTTGATATGGAGCTATAGATATTGGTCCCGCACCTGGAACCAACTCAATGGTGAACTCAATCTCTCTTTCAGGAAGGAATTTAGGAATATCTTCTGGAAAAATATCAGGATACTCCTTAACAACTGGGACCTCTTCTATCCTTGACTCTTCGACCCACTATAGTTTACTAATAAAGAGTTCAGGTAGAAGAGTGTTGAGGCTTGGGATTCAGAAGATGAGATAGAAGGGAATACCACCACCTTATCGGAGCAATTGAGCATGACTCGGTTGGTAGAAAGCTAGTCCATGCCCAGAATTATATCAAGTCCAGAGAGAGGGAGACAAATCAAATTGGCTACAAAGGTCCTACCCTCAATTCGAAGAGGAACATTGATGCAAATTTGACTAGTTTTAACAGGTTCATTAGTAGGAGTAGAAACCAGTAAATCATAAGGCAACTCGGAAATTGGTAATTGCAAAACAGCCACACAATTATGAGAAATAAACGAATGTGAGGCACCCGAATCATAGAGTATAGTCAGAGTCTCACCGTCCACTTCACAGGTACCTTGGATTAGTCCCTCGGACTTATCAGCTTCCTCCACATCCATGGTAAAAACCCGTCCTTGACGTTGTGGTCGAGACAGTTGTGGTGGATTTCTGGTCGAGCACTCATAAATTTTGTGGCCTGGCTTGCCACACCCATAGCAGACATTCTGGCCTGCCAAACACGGCTGATCGCCATGATTCTTATTGCACTTCATACAAGTTGGATTCGGATGAGGCCTTTGAGGCTGCTTGCCTTTGTTGCCCACCGGTGGGAATCTCTTTTGCTGTTGAAAGTTGGGCTTGAATCTTGGGCCCTACGGGGCCAACCTCTTCTTGAAACCACCACTAGATGCCTTGGCTGCCACTAATTTCGAGTTGCAATCTTCCACAAGTCGGCATTTATTTACTAACGTGGGAAAATCTCTAATTTCCATTGGCCCGATTGCGATAAGAATATCTTTCCATAACCCTCCTTCAAACTTGACGCACTTTCAAGCCTCATCTGGGTTCTTCTGCTAAATTGTAGAGAATTTGCACAGCTCTTCAAATCTGGCAATATATTCGGATATCATCCGGTTTCCTTGACGCAGCTGCATGAACTCGAGTTCCTTGGCATTTCGAACCGAAGCAGGAAAGTACTTTTGGTAGAAGGCATCTCTAAACACCATCTAGGTGACTGCTGTCTGAGACTCTTCAAACAGTCTTCGTACGCCATTCCACCAAAACTCGGCGTCTACCTCAAGCATATAGGTGGTGAAAGTCACCTTCTGATGATCCGAGCAATCTAGGACAGAGAAAATCTTCTCCATGGCTTTGATCTATTTGTCGGCTTTATCAGGATCATACGCCCCTCGAAAGCTGGGCGGATTTGCCTTTCTGAACTCAGCAAATTTGAGATAGTCCAGGTTAGCCTCTAGGCCACGTGGGTTTCCTTCACAACTTGCCGCAGGTTGCCTGCCTAGCTGATCCATCATCTGGTGAGTCGCTACAGCCTGTTCCCGCATCGCCTGAGCCATTTCTCGTACCGTGTCCAGAAGGTTAGCAGGATCCTCTTGAGCAGGTTCTGGGCGCGGCCTACCTCGCCTTCCGGAAGCCATTAAGTTTTGAGCACACAAAACAAAAGTTATTGAGTTGATTAGGCTCAACACTAAGTCTAATGTGTTAGTAAATAACAGCTTACACGATCAGGCACTTCTTACACATGCACATCTATATCTCAACCGTACAGGTAAGATCTAGTGCATATCATCAGATAGAAACACAAAATATGCGCGAAGCATAGTTAGTCCAATCCTCAGGTCTTAGCTAGGACAAACTGCTCTGATACCAAAATTGTAACACCCTACTAATTTAATGTTATGCTTAAGTCATAGCATGAAATTAAGTAGATTGTGTTACCGTGTTAATACTCCGCTTACGTTTCCTTTTCCGTATTTTTTTTGACAGAAGAAACGGAGCGCTATTAATAATTTAGAACGTAACAAAATTTAATAAAAGTACTACAGAAGAGAATAATGACGTGTAATATAGTATCAGTTGTATATTTATATATGTAAGTCGGAAGCCAACACTTCAGTTTATATATATATTTCAAAAGTAGAGTGAACTAAAGGAATAGCTAAATTTCTGTTGCTAAAAAGTAGGGTCGGAAATGGCGGGAGCCAGCTAGGTACAGCAAGTGCATCTCGGAGTCTTGGTGAAGCTGTAGGTTAGGGAGCTCAATAGACAAAGTCGCCGTTGAGTCCATCGTCAACGTCTGAGAATGATGCGGAAATGCAAAACGAGATGAGAATTTAAAGAAATTCTTAGTAGGGTTCGCATGCAGCGTTCAGCTGACGTCACATTCGTTCTTAGTTGCCTTGGGTTTTATTTAATTATAAAAACATGAGCTCAAACTTAACTATTCATATTTATGAAGGTTGGGAAAACGTCTGGTCCAAGGCAAGGTACAGTTTTACTTAAAACAGCATAAGAAATAGAATAAACTACTAACAGTAAAACATAGAATAAAGAGCAGGATAAATGAACATACAGCAGTAAGTAATTATAATAGACAAGCTGTAAACATCTTGTAATGACTGTTCAATACAATCATGCATTTAATATAATCATGCAAATCTCATTCTTGAACCTTTCTTCATAAACTTTTCCATTCCTCATGAACTTTCCCATTACTTTTCATCATTTTCCATCACTTGGTCCCCTGGGAGTTCTTGGCCAGTTTAGACTCTTGGGTAATAGTTTGCTTTTCAAGATCGAGCTCGTTCCTATACAGGAATGCCAGGTTTACTTTCCCTGATGTTCCCACCAATCTATTCCCCTTAATTTTTTATCCGAGGCTGGCCCAAGTATCATGAAACTTTCATCATAACATAATCTGTAGGTTCCTCATAACATGACTTTCATAGCTTTCTTGAAAATGCACATGCATTTACATGTATCTCATAACTCATGCATATACTTTACCGAATTTTCGATGGCATAACGGAACGTGTCCGCTTCCTCATGAATAGTGCCAGTACTCAGCATATCAACTTATCAAAGAAATCATCTCATTCCATTCATATTTCAACATATTTCATTCACGATTCAATCATCAACTTTAAGGCACAAGTATTGCAATTTAAAACATGTTTGCTGTCTCACTACTTGTATTCAACCCGATTTTTGTAATTTATGCCATAATTTCTATTTAACTCATTTGGACCTCAATTTTGGATATGTTAAAGTGTTATGTGTCTATTTTCTAACCTCTTTGGTCCCATCTAATTTTGATGACCATAGCTCAAGTTATTTAGGTTTTATCCCGGCCTGCCCTGTGGCTAGCCAGAATTGTACACTCAAAAGTAAAAATCTACTAAAAATCAAAAAATCATATGAAATTGGCCTTATATCGAAGCTAACCTTTCATATGCAAAAAGTTCCATTTCATTTGCCTTAGTAAGGCTTGAGTTATTTGCCCCAAAATTTGACCTTCCTGAACTGCCCTATTTTGGCTTAGTTTGGACATAGAGTAATTTCTTCAAATCACTGGGAACAAATGAGATGATAACAAACTCGAAATTTCTTTGTAGGATGTTCTTCTATGTATAAGCTTTCTAACAAAATTGGTTTCACTCAATTTGGAGTTATATAGGGTGAGTTACACCCTTTTCAACCCACACTGCCTGGGTGAATGTCTTGATTCCTAGGTCAAACTTAAAAAATTCATATCTCTCTCAATATTAATCCAATGGCCTTATATGATATATGTATAGAAAGCCCTAGATGTCTAGTTTCACATAAAAATGGTTTCATCAATTTTAAATGGTAGGAGGCGGAGTTGTACACTCCGCCGTATGGACTGCCGAGGATTTTAGGTTTTCCAGCCTCTTAGCTCTTCCTATCTTCATCCTTTCTTGCTTCCAATTCAGTTTTAATCTCACAAACAGCCAATAAACCAGCCATATATCATCATAATCAATCAATCAACACATCAAAGATTAAGAAATAAGCCACCACCAGTCATCCAAGAATCAGAAAATCAAGCAAGAAATAAACCTCTACCTCTTGTTATGTGATTAGGCTTGAGTTTGTAACTAGAAATTAGTTGAACTTGAAAGTTGGATGGAGTTAGATGAGTAGAGAAGAGAAAAAGAGAGCTAAATGAGGGAGAAGAGAGGGCACAAAAAATGGGTCTAAATGAGAGGAGGAGAATGTGTTATATAGGCATGAGTGGTAGTTAACTTGGAGGGTTTTGATTAGCCTCAAAACACAAGGCTGAATTTCAGCCAACCTTCCCCTCTTTTTGTGACAAAATTGCTCTCCACGTCGCCTAAAAGTAGAGCTCGTTTCCATTGTATTCTGAAAAATGACATCGGAACTCACACTCTTCTTAAAGTCGGAACTCGTGCAGATGAAATCGGAACCCAGAAATAGTGTCTAGTTTATTTGAAACTTAAAAGCAAAGTCAGATGTGAAACTGAACACTTAAACCCGGAAATCGGGGACATTAGGTAAACTTGAATCGATTCTAAGCATAACACCAGAGACCGAGAATGGTACATAAATCTTATGTACTAGGAAATCGGAACTTATAGAATCTCGGAACTCCAAACTTAGTCTCGAAACTCGGGAAGATCAAGAGAAATGAGAAGCTCTTGGTAATAAACTCGAGATCGAAACTCATGCAAATTTTGTTCGAACTTGGAGACCAATTCAGAGATCTGATCTTGCATCCATTTCTGGTTGAGATCAACTCGGATGTCGAATTTCGTGTAAGGTCGAAAATCGTATTAAGGTCGGAAATCGAAAAATCCAGCTAGTCCATTGAGCCTTAATGAAATCGGAAATCGGGAATTTTTTAACCTTTACTGATGAGGTAAGAAGTCGGAAATGGGGACGTTACACGGTGAGAACCTAAAGTTCTCAATAGGTAAACTCAAACTAATCTTACAGTATCATCATAAACATCCCAGTCGCTTCGGTTTATTATGAAAATATGAGTACATATACACAAATAGTGGTTCAATTTTAAGTTGAAAACACCTTTCTCGAAGCGAGTTATACTTTAACAACCACTCGCCATATCATATGACAGATATAGAAACACGAATAGTATAATATGCTTCAACAAGAATCATAATAACATTATGACTTAATGAGATAATTGAAGATGCACATATGGATGCTTATACTTGACTATATACAAGTGCACTTGACTTCATTCATATCTTTCTTTAACTTACAACTTAACCTTGCTCTTCTATACTTGGTCCCCTGCAGGTGAATGGCCTCTCTCACCCCTGGTAATAGCCTGCTTTTCAGGTCCGAGCTCGTACCTATACATGAGTGATGAGTTTACTTTCCCCGACCCTCACATCGGTCTATTCCCCTTAAATCTAGTCGAGGGCTGGCCCAAGTCTTAGACAGTACCGCTCTGGCCCATGCTAGTTGGGTCTATGCCATGCTTCACGTGGTAGCTTGGTACATCCCTCTTGTAAGTCCTTATAATCTTTTACTACTCTTGGATATAATTATGCACGTGAATGCTCTATGCATTCATACATATATCTCATATCATTTCTCAATCCTATTTGCATGCATGATTTTCATAGACATGGCATTCATATGAACACATGTATCCTTATAATCTTAGCACAATTATTCATAATATAAGTCCTCATATACTCCTGCCGAAAATTCGACAGTATAACGGATCGAGTCTGCTTCTCCATGAATAGTGCCAGACTACCAGTAAAATCATTGAAGCATGCAAATCAATATGGAACAGCAGTTATATATTCACAAGATCATTCATTAAATTCAATACAAATATCAATAGAGTTTTCTGCTTACTTCATCCTATTTTGCCTGAATTTTGTATAATCCACCTTTTTTGTTCAATTCAACTCATTTAAACCTGAATTTTGGATATGTCATAGCTCTATGTGTCTAATTTCCAACCCTTTTAGTTCCATCTCATTTTGATTTGTATAACTCAAGTTATTAGTATTTTACCTTAGACTACCCTATACTTAGTCAAAAATGCACCCTTATAAGTGAAAATTCATTAAAAATAGAAATCTAGGTAAAATCATATGAAGTTTATATCAATTTAAAGATAACAGAACAAGTTTTCAAATGAAATAAGTTTCATATTATTTTCATGAGTATATTTTGAGATATAAGCCTCGTAACTTGACCCTACTAGACTACCCTGTTCTAGCCTAGTATGAACTTAAGGTAACTTCATTTATGTGCTGGGAATAATTGGCAACGAATCTGAATCTGAAATTTTTATGGTATGTTCCTTTATATTATATTTCAAACAACATTGGTTTCACTCAATTTAGAGTTGTGTAGGGTGAGTTACACCCTTCTCAACTCATACTGCCCAGATGAGAATCCAGATTTCTAAGTCAAACTTCAAAAATTCATAACTAACTCTATACTAATCCAATGGCCTTATATTTTATGTGTATGGAAAGCCCTGAATGTCTAGTTTCATATGAAAATGGATTCATCAAATCTAAATGAATTTAGGTGGAGGCGTACACTCCGCCGTACAGATCGTCGAGGAGAAAACCCTACAGCTTCTTGAATTCTTCTTGAATTCATGTTTTCCTTAAATCAATCCATCCAATCTTCAATTCAAACTTACATATACACCTTAAAACAACCTTAATTCATCATCACCACCCCTCATAACATCAGAATCATGGATGAACAAGGGACCCTAGGCAACCCCAAATCAAAGAAAAGAAGGAGAAAGTTGAAATTCCTACCTTAGTGGTGTAAAATCTTGGTGGAATGTGATCTTGGAGTGAAGTTGATGGTTGGAGCTTGAGCTTGGGGATGAGAAGAAGTGGAGGAAGATGAAGGAAAGTGGGAAAATAAGGCTGGTCTGCACCTATTGTGGGGAGGCCGAAAATTTAAGGAGAGAAGGAAGAAAAATGAAAACTTTTGAAGTTTCATTTGGTTAGTGGATGTGTATTGGTAGTTCAACTTGGTTTGTGGCTGCCTTCTATGGGCTGATGTAGCACCACATATGGAGGTGTTTTGGCTAAATCTTAGCCATCCATCCTAGGGTACTCATAGCATAATTTCTATTGGTCCGGTTCCGACAGTTTAATATACTGAAATCTTACCAATTTCTTTTAAATCGGTAAACCGATTTTAGAAAAATCCTATGAGGTTTCCTATGGTTCTAATCTAATTCCATCAAGTCTAATCCTTCTAAATCACACTTAATTGGCTTTAAGTGAATGCTTAATCGAATTCTAATTAATCTCAAGTAGTTGATAAAACCGAATAACTTGCTAAAAAAAATGATAGAATGTTTTCGGACGTTATACTAAATAATTTCTCATAGTATTTTACATAATAATCTAAATTTCCTTTAGCTCTAGTATTTATAATTCATCCTTACTTATCCTTATTTTTCTGATAAGTTGATTAGCAGCGCAAATCAATCGCACCAGTTCTTTGAATTGTTATATTTTCGCTTTTTCATAAATCCTCTAGCATTTTCTATTTGGTTTTCGTAACTAATGGCATTTTCGTAATTTTGAGCAAGTCCAGGGACGCCGCACGTCATTTCACACCCGACTGCCTCCATGGCCCAATCGGCAGAGATTCAAACTTTTACAGTTTCACCATGTGATTTTACTCTATTTAAAATCTCATTCTACAGATGTGAGGACATAAAGGTCATTTCATAAAAAGTTCTAGGGTTATTGTGGAAATAAGTCTTTGGGGTCAAAACATAATTTCTAAAAATTTTGGGCATCACTACAATTAATAAAAGTTTACAGGGGCACTTTTATCATTTCCTAATTTTTAACATATGGCAGTGCCATATTTTCAACGGCAGTGTTATATTACCCTATAATTCCAAGTGCGAAGATCGATAAATGGCGTAAGCGGCTGAGAAATTCTCATATTGCCTTAGGGAAATAATTCAAAGTTTCCATTACATTCTATTTACGAAAATGGGGATGTTACAAATTATGTAATTAGGGTGTAAGAATTAATCTATCTCAATCGATTAAGGTAGAACAATTGTCTTGTACTTAATTAATAAGATTAGATTAGCTTAATTATATTTCTAAGTTACGAATTAATGAAGTTCGAATAATTAGGTTTTAATTAAAAAATTTAGTGCGTTATAATTCAATTATTGACTTGACTCAATTTACTAAGCTCTTGTTCATCGAGATTAGCCGATTAGTCCTTAGTTAATCATTAACCTTTCTAATTAGTCATGATCATTGAGCTAATTAGCTTAGACAAAATTGGGGATGTTACAGCATAACTTGTGCTTCATATATTATAAATAGATTGATAATATGTCGGAGTTAATTCATGTGATATTTTTTATTTATTTAGTGTTGTAATTTTTCTATGATACTTTATAGATTTATTTTTGCCATTTTGGGTAGTGAGATTATTAAATAGTTAGTACGAATAAGGAAAATATGTTAAATGGCTGATTAGCTATTAGTGGGAGACCAATATCTTTGTAACAGTGCTCTTTAATAATTAAAATAAATATCTAATTGTAGTATCATTTTAGTTATTGAAGAATTATTATGAATTAGAATTTGACATAATTATAGGATTCAAATAATGTAAGTTGTTTTATCTATTAATTTCGTAGGGTTAAAATCAAAATAATTACATTAATTTTTTGGCTTATGATAACATAATTTTTGTAACTCTTTGTGATCTTAGTTTTGTAAATTAATTGGCTTGAAATCTTAAAATAAACATGAAATTAAATTTATTTTTAAAATTAATGTATAATTTTTTTCACTTAAAATGATTTAAATTCAATTTTAAAAGAAGAAGTGACCTTACTATCCTCAAGTAAAATTGATTTTACTTGACATTTTATGTAGGCACAATAAACATTACACTGAATAATATTGTTTGGGATAAATAAATCATACTATTTTTAATGAATATAATACAAATGACAAAAAAATTATTGTGTTATTGTATTTAATTATATTTTATAATTTTTTAAT
The DNA here is from genome assembly GCA_031439585.1 of Pterocarpus macrocarpus. NCBI lineage: Eukaryota > Viridiplantae > Streptophyta > Magnoliopsida > Fabales > Fabaceae > Pterocarpus > Pterocarpus macrocarpus. The sequence continues at coordinate 33,727,409 of CM062515.1, forward strand.
ACAATACTTTTATTATTCTATTTTTATTTTCAATATTAGTTACGAATTTTTTTATTTAGATTTTATTTTAGTTTATATTCTTCGTTATTAATGAGTATTTTACGAAATAAAATTGTATATATATACCAATATTGGCAATTAGACAATATACTAGAGTAAGAGAAAATATTCCAACTTAGATTAAAATATTAAGACTAACATAATACATGAATTAAGAGGGAGGAGAGAGAGAGAGAGAGAGAGAGAATTGAACTCAAATAAGAGGTTAATGAAGAGATTAAATTACTAAAGGCGACTGTATAAGTGCACACACTGGTTTATATACAAAGTTTACCCAAGGCAAGTTAACTAACATAACTAACTTGCATAACTAACTTGTCACAAATATGATTCCCCCAATAGCCCCCCTCAAACTGGAGCATGTATTTCAATCATGCCCAACTTGGAGGTTAACGGAAGAAAGGACTTAGGTAATAATGCTTTGGTGCAAAGATTAGCAATTTGTAATTAGGTGCGAGTTGGCAGCAAATGAAGAAGACCATCTCAAACCTTCTCTCGAAATGGCAATGTAGTATGTGCTTTATTCTCTCATGGAAGATCGGGTTTGTTGCCAGGTTTAAAGCATATTTGCTATCACGATGGAGAACAGCACGGGAAGTGAAATCAACCTGAAAATCCTTGAGGAGATAGGTCGACCATTGGACCTCATATATGGTAGCAGCCAAGGCAAAATACTCAGCTTTGGTGGAGGATCGATAAACCATTTGTTGTTTCTTAGATTTCCACAAAATGAGGGAATTACTAAGGGAGGCACTATATCTAGTAATTGAGCTCCTAATGTCCAGACAAGTTGCCCAATCCAAATCACTAAAGGCCTTGAGTTGTAACTCATAATTAGAAGGAAAGAACAGTCCTCGGCCAGGGGATCCGAGATAATTAAGGATCTGTATTGTAATGTTATGATCAGACTGCATAGGTTTACAGAGAAATTGGCTGAGATAAGTGACTACATAGCAAATGTCTAGTCTAGAGTTAGTAAGATAGAGCAATTGTCCAATCAAGAGCCTATAGGCAGCAACATCTTCAAAGGGCTAACCATCATCTCAGACCAATTTTTGTGAATGAACCATGAGGGTAGCTATTGGTTTGCAGGCTAATAAACCAGTAGACTTAAGAAACTCTAAAGTGTATTTCCTTTGACGTAAGGAGATCCCTTTAGAGCTTCGAGCCACTTCTAAACCAAGAAAGAACTTGAGTGGCCCTAGATCTTTTTTTTGAAGAAATCATCAAGTTGTCTTTTCACTGAAGTAATTTTATTTGGATTATTCCCAGACCAAATCATGTCATCTATATAGATTAACAAGGCTATGATAGAAGTAGGAGAGGATTTAATGAAAAAGGGAATGATCAATCTGTGATTAGGAGTACTTGGAAGCTAGAAGAACAATGGATAACTTTTCATATCACTACCTGCTTGTGTGACGAAGGCCATAAAGCGATTTCAATCTACACAGTTGGCCAAGCCATGGAGGAACCATACCTTGACAAAGATCCATGTACCTCTTCATGAAGGTCTCCATAAAGGAATACATTATTAACATCAAGTTGTTCGAATAGCCAATTGTGTTTGGCAACCAAGGCAAGGAATAAACGAATAGTGCTAAGCTTAGCAACTGGTGCAAAAGTCTTGAAAAAGTCAATTCCTTCGATTTGGGTGAAGCCTTTGGCCACCAATTGAGCCTTGTACTTCTCTAATGTACTATCAGCCTTATGGTTAATTTTATAGACCACTTGCAACCAACTGTTTGCTTATTTGTAGGAAGGTCAACAAATTCCCAAGTCCTGATTTGAACAAGAGCAACCATAGCCTTTCTCAATTCCTCATATTTGACAACTTGATGAAATGTTTTGTGTTCTTAAGCAGAAGAAAAGAGAGAACAAGGTTTCTGTAAGAAGGAGAAAGGTGTGTGCAATCAATATACTAAGATATAGGAGAAAATAGTGACTGAGATGAGGTCAGATTTGCTGTAGTGGTAGAGTGCAATGCACAGTGGAAATCTTGCAAATATGAAGGAAGTTTTCTTTGTCTGTATGATTTCTTTAGTGAAGTGAAGGAGTAGGGGTTGGAGTAGTAGAATGAATGAATGTAGAAGCTTTGACAAGATTAGGATTTGTAGTTAAAAGTGGCATGTATATATTTTGAATTACCTATGTATGTATTGCCAAAATATTTGACTACTTGGCTTAATTATGCTATGTAAGCAAGAATGTTTTATGGCTAAATTGTAGCTACCCTTTTCAGGTTTGAAGAAATTGCAACTTACCCCATTCTTCTCCCTAAATTGCACCTCACCCTAAATCCCTTATCCCGAGATCTGAGTTCAACATGTTGCTTGACACAAGATAAATTTCACTTCTTGCTTGTCCCCCAAATTTCCAAGTTCCTAGTTACGAATCTTCCAAGTTCCAAGTTCAGGCTCCCTAGTTCTAGGTTTTGAGAAGAAACACTAATAAAGACATTTGTTTTTCCCTGTGGCTTTGGGGCGAGGTGCAATTTTGGGAGAAGAATTGGGTTAGCTGCAATTTCTTCAAACCTAGAGATGGTAAGTGCATTTTACCCATGTTTTAAAGATCCATGTGTAGTTGCCTTAATATATAGATATCCACGCTTTATGAACCTATGAGAATAATTGTGATTAGTGTTCTTATCTAGTGGTATATGTGTATGCTCACTATAGTTACTTTAATTAAGAGCATGATATAAAGAATATGTGTTACGTATTCCTTAATGCATGGATATAAGGATTCTTGGTATAATATATGCCTAATGTCACAATATGATCTTATAATGATAATGAATTGATTGATTGTGGATTATGTGAAAAGTATATAGCTGCTATAAGTGATAAATAAATAAGAGAGTGTGTGGGCTCTACCATGTAGTGGATAAGCCATGTATTTCACTAAGTGACACCTTGGACCAAGCTATGCTAGTGAATCAGGACTTGGTGATCATTAAATCTTGTAGTGGATTAAAAATGACACCTTAGGCCCGGCCATGGTAGCAAATAAGGACTTGGTGATCATTATGTGATGTTTTGGGCCCCACCATGCCATCGAATAAGGACTTGGCAATCATTGATCTAATTAAGGGACGCCCTAACAATAAGAGCTCTCATAGATTCGAATAAATGTTGCAAACCCCATATTTCCGCCATAAAAAAAAGGAAGTAGGAAGCAGTAAAAAGATAATTGAAAATATGCTTGCTATTTTCCATGCTATTTAATATGATTGTATTACTACTTTATTGCTTATGATTATTATCACATATTTCCATCTTGCTTGACACTAACAAATGGCTGGGAATAATAATTTATCTTATTTATTGCTTGTGACTTATTTATATGTCATTTTGCTACTAAATATTCTAATAGTTTTATATGTGATTTGATTTATTATGTTGATATGCATATTGCTGTACTCCCGCCTTATTCTTAGCATTTTAGGATGAAGCAGAACTCTCCTGGGAATACCACCCTATAGGAGATTTCTCTCACCATTTTTCCTTGGAGTTCCCAGATAGTGCAGATCATGTAACATCCGAAGAATTTTATCATTAGTAACCGAGTTATTTGGTTTTTATCGAATAAGTGGGTTTAATTGAAATTCAATTAAGCATTTACTTAAAGCCAATTAAGTATGATTTAGAAGTAATTAGGCCTGATAGAATTGGAGTAGGAACATAGGAAACCTCATAGAATTTTTTCTAAAAACCAGTTTACCGATTTAAGAGAAATCAATAAGATTTTGGTAATTTAAACTGTCGAAACCGGATCAATAGAAATTACACTGTGAGAACCCTAGGATGGATGGCCAAGATTTAGCCAACTTACCCATGCAAGTGGCGCCATCTCAGCCCTCCAAATGGGCTGCCAAACCAAGTTACATAACCTACTCAAATCCACCAATCACATGTAACTTGCTTTAGAAGTTTTTAAATCTTTCCTTTTCTATCCTTGCACATTTTCGGCCCTTATCAAATCTGACCCCTCTCCATTTTTCTCCATCATCTCATCTCATCTCAACTCGTATCATCTTCCTCTCCCACAAACCTTCAAGCCATAACAAGATTTCTTCAACTCCAGCCACAAACTCAACAAGAATCATACCTAGTAAAGGTAGGAAATCTCTTCTTACTTTCCTTGGTTTGGGGCTGCATAGGGGTCATGTATAAGCTATGATATTGATGTTATGTAAAGTGATGATGATGGTTTATGACTAATTTTGTGTGTATATTGTGATTAAAGTTGGAATTGATAGCAAATAGCTTGAAGAATAGTGAACAATTTAAGAAGCTGTTAGAGTTTTTCCTCGACGGTTTGTACGGCAGAGTGTATGGCTCCGCCTACAGCCATCTAAACTCCATAAATATATTTTTATGTGAAACTAGAAATTCAGGACTTTCCATACAAATATAATATAAGGCCATTGGATTAGTAAAGAGGAAGTTATGAATTTTTGGAGTTTGACCTAGAAATCAGGACTTTCATCCGAGCAATATGACTTGAGAAGGGTGTAACCCACCCTATACAACTCCAAATTGAGTGAAACTAACTTTTTTAGAAAGCTTACAAATAGGAGAATATCCCATAAAATTTTTTGAATTTGATAAGGTCCTGTTTGTTTCCAGTGAGTCGAAAAAGTTGCCCTATGTCCAATCTAGGTTAGAACAGGATAGTCCAGTAGGGTCAAGTTTCAGAGCTTATATCTCAAATTATACTCATTCAAATGATATGAAACTTCCTTCATCTAAAAGCTTGTTCTGTTAGCTTTACATGGATATAAATTTCACATGATTTCACCCAGATTTCTATTTTTAGTGAATTTTCCCTCATAAGAGAGCAATTCTGGCTAGAAGTAGGACAAGTCTGGGATAAGACACAAACAACTTGAGTTAATGTCAGAAGTTGGGATTTAGTAAATAGAGAGCTAGGTCTGTATACTTAAAATCGAACTCTAAACTTAGTAAATAAGGGACTAGGTCAGGAATACTTGAAGTTGAAGTCGGGACTCAGTAAAACAGAAAGCTAGGTCGGGAATATTTAAGGTTGAACTCGGAAGGGTACACTTAAGGATGAACCCAAAAGGGTATACTTAAGGTTGAACTTGGAAGGGTTTACTTAATGATTGAACTCGAACTTAGTGAATAGGAATCCATATCGGGTATGTTTAAGGCTGAACTCAGAACTTGGTAGAGAGAGCTAGATCAGGTATATCTGATGTTGAACTCGGGACTTAGTAAATAGGAAGCTCGGAATTTTGGAAACATGCTTATCAAAGTCTCAGAAGACCAATAGTGGGGTAAGGTTAGAAATCGAACACAACCCCAGAAGTCGGGAATTATATAATCTCGGGATACTGAACATAATGTAGAGAAGTCGGAACTTGTATAAGATCGGAACTCGGAACCTATTAAATCTTGAAAGTCGAACTAGGGAACCTTAATAGAAATTAAAAGCTTGCAAGATAGATTGATATTTGAGATTCTAAATCTTGCACTTATCAATATTGTTATATTCTTGGTATGAATATGATGTTTTATATTGAGTTTACTGTTTGATTAAAATGTCCTGGTTGTTTGGCACTATTCATGGGGAAGCAGACATAATCCGTTATGCTGCTGAGATTTCGGCAGAAAATGCAATTAAAGTGAATTTACAAGTTATGCATGCATTGGTCAAAGTGTTAGACAAGCAATGCTACCCTATAAGCATGAGAAAGGATTTCCATGTGACTTAGGCATTAGAGGGAAAGTCGGGGAAAGCGAACCCGGTGACCCTGTATAAGAGTGAGCTCGATCCTGAAAAGCGGACTATTAACTAGGAGTCTTATGGCCAATATACTCCCAGCGAACCAAGTATGGAAAAATATGAGTTAAGATCAAGTGCATCATTTTTCATGCATATCCATAATTTCAGTTTTTATGCATTGAGTTAAATTGCACCATTGGATATTATATACATATTATTGCTCATCTTATAGCTGTCACTTATCTATATCAATATGTAGATCTGGTTGTTTATTCTCTATTTAATTTTCTTTATTTCCTTAAGTAAAACAAAGCTGTGTTTCGGGCTATGATTTACATAACTAATTGAGTAGAGAGTAGAACATCCTGGTGATGTAACATTTTCTCCTAATTAACCAAAAATCCGAAACACCTGAGAATGATAGCGATGACATATATGCATAGATTTAGGAATTCCTACTGAGAAATCTTTATTTCTCACCCTATTATATACTCAGGCATCATTCCTAAATCATGGAGAATACAGCAACCTGCATCCTGTTCATTGAGTTTCTAGAGCTCCATATCCATCTTGATCCATTCATAGATTCCGTGTACATATCTGGTAGATGCCAGTTTCATCTTTACTTCATTTTTCAGAGAGATTTTGCCGTACCCCTTATGCACCCGCTTTTTGACCCTGCTGTCCCTTACATCACCATCCCTCTCCACATGGCTCATCCCTTTCCACCTGCACCTGCAGCAGCAGCACCTGCCATGGCTCCGCTAGTCACACCACTGCAGCCGATCCCCTCTACCTCTATGTCTAAGGAGGATCCGTCGGAGGCAACGAGTTCGTCATCCTCATCTTCTGCCTGGAGCATAGACTATAGCCCTGCTGACGCTGGTATGACGAATGGATTCCTTTCTTCGGAGTCCATCTATAGTACCCACCATAGCAGCAGTAAATATACAGGACAACCCTCTTTTGGCAATTTGGGTCATAAGCATACAGGTAGGAGTTAATAGTTGTTCATGAAATGTCCCATGGGGACCAGTAGGGGGAAATGTTTATATTGTCAGGCCGATTTATTTTGTGTTAGCAGCCTCATTTTTTTTACCCTGTACTGTATTGTATTTCTTTTGGTAACTTTGAAAACAAAGGTATAAGCATGTACATATATATATATGATGCAGTTTGTTTATTTCGCAAATTTTGTTTGTGTTACTTTATTTCCGATACAACGACTATTTAGTGTATATCTCGCTGCCAAACCGAAATTGACTAAAGTGAATAGTTAACTCTTAGTGCACCTCACGTAATAACTTATCAGGTAATATATTATGACTTAAGCATAGTATTTTGTCTGGTAAGGTGTTACAGATCATACTCAACATTGAGATGGACGTGGCCTTTGACCTAGACATGCTAAATAATAGGATTTTGTTACATGTTGTGGATCGAGTTCTTACTATTACTATTATTAATGACTAGACTTTAGTATGTCATGAACTGTAGGACACCCCATTTTGCTTCTCTTTTTGGAATCTTCATCCAACATATTTTATTTAGTAATTTTATGGGCTATACTTAGGTTGGGTGAGGATGAGTTATAGATTAAGGCATCCCTTTTTTATATTTTGGTTATGTATAATGTAATGTTACTTTTGTACACTCTATGACCCCAAGATAGTGGTGATGCATATTTTTTGTGGATGATAGATGTCTTAACTATAGAAACTATTGACTAGGATGCAGTAGAATTATTTCCATCGCATGAAATTAATAACTTGAGAATGAAATTAGTGACAACAATCTACGAAAAAAATTTACCTGCACAAAATTAAGGTAATAAGTTTGGTAATATTCTGCTAGTTAATTATTATCATAACAAAATAAGGTAAATAAATGATACAGTAATAGTTAGTTATTAGGGTGTTGCTCGACAAATCAACAATGTTCAAAACATATGTGTACAAGCATTAATATACTTGTTCAAAACTAAATCTATTACAAGTATATATATATATATATCACAATGGAAGCCAAACCTTGCCTATGGTTTATATAGCACAACTAAGAATAGATATAGATCATTACTCAAGTAAACATTAATCAAATACAAAGACAATCTTATGGCCCACATAGACAAATATGTCAAGCCCATAGAGCTTCTAACCCTTCACAACTAAGACGAATCGTTCATAATCCTACACTTAGGTTTGAAATGGTGGAAAAATAAGGAGTGAGTCAAACAAACTCAGTAAGGGGCAATAAGTCTATAACATATGAGGACAAACTCCAAGGATAAAGCAAAATCGTACAGACAAACACATATATACAATCATATACACACACACACACACATATATATATATAAAAACATCATTAGTTCAAAAGATAGCTGTTAGCACAATTCTTAACCACATAGTTCAAATCGATAACATGTTTCCAAGCATAGTTACCAACATGGGGAGGCTTCACATTCAGAGTTATTTTCGAACAAAGATTCATCCATCATGGTTAAGAATACTGGACTGCACAGTGAATCGGACAAGGCACTGATTCAATGGTTCATTAGTTCAACTGAATCAACCGAAATGTAATATAATATATATTTTAATATAAATATATATAAATATAATTAATTATATATTTATGTTTATCTTAACACACCTTTAAACCTAACACTCACTATTATTTTTTTTTTTGGTTTCACAATAAAAAAAAAAGAAAAGAAACACAATAGGCCTAACCCAAAAGGACTTAAAGTGAAAAACAAGAAGCCAAAAAAAAAAAAAAAAACAAAAAACAAAACTTAGTGTTGCTTGCAAGCTTCCTGGGAGTGAAATTCAAACAAAAATTAAACCCAAGGTTCTGAAAATCGGATTGGACATCGAACCCAACAAGCTGCTAGTTCAGAAGTTCAATGATTCAATTGATTTAACTAGGGTCCAACTAGGATATAACATATATATATATATATATATATATATATATATATATATATATATATATATATATATATATATATATATATATATATATATTATAAAATAAATAGAAATCATTAAATCATTAATATAACTCAGACAACATAACATAATTCATAAATTAATCAAAATCAGCATAATCCATATAGACCAAATCTCTTAAGTCTCAATTTCTAATATAACATGACAACATTAACTCACATGATCATAAGTTCATAACGTAAATAAAATTACAAAAAGCATAAGTTCAACCACATCACATCAAAAGCAAATTTAGAAGTTCATGAATCAAATAGGATAATTAAAATATGCATTAATGTGTTGAATGTGCCCTTTATCAAGATCTTCATATCCATGTTCATCTCCATCATCATCAAACAAATCAAAGCTTGAACAATGAGGTATAAGTTTGTGTGTGCTTGTGTGCCCTGTTAAGTGTTAATGAGTGGCAGAGCTAGTATTTCATTGAATCATTTCGCTTATTCTAGATTCCAATACACAATATGAATACACTAATTTAGAAATTTTATTAAATAATAAATATACAAAAGGAAATTACTAAAAATTAGAAAGTAGAAATAGAACAAAAGTTACAGAAATGCGGTGTGTGGATTGTGGAGAAGAGGTGTGTGAGTGTTAATGGCTTTTGGCTAGGACTCCTCGACCTCTACAGCTTCCTTTACTCTTTAGTCTCCTTAGTTTAGAATTGATATCGAATGTTCAATGCAAATTGCAAAACAAAACCGTTTTAGGCCCTTTTTTTTTTGTTTTTTGAAAACTAACCAAAACAATTGTTTTGAGTTGTGTTTTTTTTTTTTTAGAAAACCTCCCAACTGCTGGAATCGGTTCGATTCATCCCGGTTTAGCGATTTTTGGGTGGTTTCTGATGGCTCGCTTTCGATTTAAAAAAAAAAAGGGTTTTAAAGCTATGAATGAACCTGAAGCTTGGGTCGTTCCTGGTTTAACCGATTCAATCCTATTTTCAGAACTGAGTCAACCCTTCTTTCTAATGGCTAGCTTAGTAGTCACTATGCCTCTATTTTATTCTTCCTCTTTTGCCCCTCCTTCCTACCATTAATTTTTTACTTTCCCATTACAATGCAAACTTTGATTTTTTACTCCTCACTGAGAAGCTTTTACATTTAGTTACTACTGGTGAATAATAGTGGTGGGTTCTAGTTGCGATGGAGGAGCTGGACGGCATGATGGTGAGGTGCTAGTCTACGACGTGAACGACGGCAACAGACCGCATGGTGGCAAGGTGCTAATCTTCCTCCTCCAACCTTTCCTCTAACTGATCCTCTCATTTTTACACATTTTTTAGTGAAAAAAAAAATACTAGTCAACCGTGAGAGCCAGACCAATTAAGCAAGTTCATCGATTTTTAGTCAGTTCTCATGGTTAAAATCCAATTTCTCTAGCATGACTGGATCGGACAAGTGATCAGTTCCCGATTGAACCAATTGAATCGGCCAATTCAATCCTATTTTCTGAACAATGTCATCCATTCGAATGGTACTAAGTTGGTTGTGCGCGTTGGCCTCACGCATGCACTAAGCTAGCAACTCCCCTACTAGCTAGGTTTGAACCACAGTGCACCAAGAGTAGTATTAGCTACCGCTAGCTATCAATTGACTGAGAATCCTCTCACAGCTTTACCAAAAAGTTTTAGAGTACAAATATTAAACAAAGTTCCAAGGTACAAAAGGGCTAAGCAAAGTCCAATGCATACTTTCTCTACAAGGTTATTCAATAAACCAAATAATTGCTCATAGAGCTTGTCCTAGGTCATAAAAGTCATAATCCATTTCCTAAAATCTTTTAGAACTTTCAATAAGTTCAAACTAGTTTAATTTCCTTGAAAACTAAAATGAGCATTCACCATTGGTTGAGCATACCAAATTACACATTAATTTATATAAACCAAACAGAATACCCACAATTGATGAAATATGTAGAAATAAGCCTTCAACATAGATTATAAAATCAAATCAAATACTAATTGTACAAAACACATAGGCCATAGAGGCATTGTCCACTCACAAAACTGTAGAGATTGGCAAATCTACATCTTAAGGGTCGCTAAACTTGAGGGTCGATTAAGAATCTAAAACCATCATGTAACCAATTATTCCCAATTTAAATATAGTTATGGCTTAGAATTTATTCAATCACAAATCAAGCATTATCCCAAAATTATTTGATTCTCTTGGTTCTATAATTATATTGAACTAATTGGCTAATCTCGCTTAAAAAAATCAATGAGAATGATTTGGAAATGTAGATGGTAAATGTCAATCATGCTACACAAGTGGTCAAGTACTAGACCTCAGAACAATTATTAAGAATATTTAGGTGCCTTGGCTTGTAGTTTCAAAATAAAGGAAGATTTTTATTCAGAAATGAGAAACTTATACCGACATCCATGTTGAATATATTACAATACAAAGGCATGTTTTTGCAGCTCGAGGGAGAATTAGGTTTCGAAACCAAAGAATTAGAATCGGGGTGCCCTATTGCAATGAGTTGATAGTTCAATCCATCTAAAGTTTGGAATGCATGCTTCAAATTCCATTTTTTTTTTAATAGCTTCACATTTCATTCTTGTAACTAGCACATTACTATCACTAGCAGGACATACCACATGCCAATTCTTCCTCTTGTATTGTAACCATCCAACCTACATGCTTTCTGAAGACTAACTGTGCTTGGAAATTAATATTATATGATGCATCTAAACACAAGACTATCATTTTATAGTTTACATGAATCATTATATTTTAAAAATATCAATAGTCCTGGTTAAAATAATTTAAATCATGACATTAATCTAAACATAAAACTCTAATTTTTCTTTTCAACATAAAATATGATAAATATCTAGCACTCTTTTTTTTCCGTACCATATTACACTTACGAAAAATTGTGTAACTAATCCATCATGTTAGTGATTTTCATTAAGAAATATAATTTTTATAATAATTTTAAGAATTGATCCTTTTATCAATGGGACAAAAAATTAAACCTTAACAAGGTATTTAAAATTTGTCTGAATGGAGCATTATCCACTTCAACTAATAACTGTTAATTTATCAACATTTTATTGAGTTCAATCCAAACACAAAGTAGAAAGAACAACCTGCCATTTTATTTTAAAAAAGGAAGTTAATCATGACATTCAATAGCCCAATCTGCAAAAACAAATTAAAATTTGAAGAGCCGAGCAAAAGAAAAACTAAATTAACATAAAACCAAAAATCAACCAGGGTAAAATAAGATTTTGCAACAGAGACTCTCGTTCTGGTCAAAACGGAGGGGTCTTGTACAATGTGGAAAAATAGGGTTCAAATTTAAAGATTTGGTAATTTGTTGCTGAAGACCTCTCAAATTGATAGCCAACTTTGACAAAGCCATTCTTGATGATCCATCTTCTTTCAAAGCACTAGCAGTTGCAATCTTCAAGTATTCCATCCTTTTCCTAATAGTTGTGCCTTCTCCACTTTCCATTAAGCCTCTTACAACCTTAGCTATTTCTTCCCTTTCCACTATTCCGCCTTTGTTAACTTTGGGCCATAGTGCCACTTTTATATCATCAGTTAGCAGCACTGCATTCAGGCTCTGCTCAACAAAGAGTGGCCATACCATTACTGGAGCACCCTTCAAGGCACTTTCAAGGAGTGAATTCCAACCACAATGACATAGGAACCCACCAGTGGAGCTGTGACCAAGTACTTGAATCTGAGGCGCCCAAAATGGAATGACCAAGCCTTGCTTCTTAGTTCTCCCCAAAAACCCATGTGGTACGAATTGTAAAGGGTCATCAGCTGCAGAACCAAGGCAAGCAACACTAGCAATATCACCTAAAGCTCTCGCAACCCATAGGAATTTTTTACCATTAAGTTCCAACCCAAATGCTAATTTATTGAATTGGTCTTCAGAAAGCATGCCACCACTTTTGAATGACACATACAGAACAGAGTTGAATTCTTGGTTATCCAACAAGGTAAGACGCTCCAACCCATTTTCCCGATCAATTGACCCACTCTGAATGATTGGTCCTACTGGATAAATTTTTGGTTTGTTCTGTTCTTGGAAAGCTATGATAGCCTTTTTTTCCAATTCAAGGAAGCTATTGACTAAGAGATCATTTGGAAGAGAAAGACATTGTTTTGCACGTTCAAGAAATTACTTGTAACCTACGCCTGATCGATCCTGACAATGTTGAGGAAGATCTCTGAAGTGAACAGCTACACATCCTGGAAAAATTATTTGTTCCCGTGGGTCAATGTACTCAGAACTAAGTATCTGGTCTAGATTTGATGAATGGATGTAGAGTGAAACAATCATAGCAGATAGTGGAATGTATACGTAAGATGAGAGGTTAAGGTCTCTAGCAAAATCTAGTGCACAAGCACTTTAATTCCTCTTATATGTAAGGTAAAGAGTAAGTCACAGTGACTTGAATTTGTTGTGAAATATGAATATGCTTTGGTACTTGGTCTTTGGCGATGGGCGGAAGAGAAATGAACTGTATGGTTGACATAAGAGTTTGAAGGTAAGTTTTGGAGGGAGCAAGGGTTGGCCCAAGTGAGGGAATGAGACATGTGACACGAAAGTCAAGGTGGAGATGAAGAGGCACTTGGATAACTTAATAATTGGGACCAGATGGGTGAACCCCAAACTAGCAACTACTGCTATGTGTGGATTTTCCATGGAATGCCAAGCTGTAATTATAGTAGCCTTTTAGCCTAAAGATTTTCGCTGAAGGACTTCAATGTGAAGTCCATTTTATATCAGGATTTTACAAATTTTGATTTTTGGGGAAGCAAATGGTCTCTCTTTTTTGAGTGGTGCTGGTAAGCCTGAACCCATGCTCGGTTATTACTACCAGAAACACATGGCAAGGAAAAAATTGAAAAATCATGGGTTGTTTGATGGAGAAAGAAATTTAATAACATGACTTGTAATCATTCAATAAAAATGTTATATTTTGACAAACTTTGTGGCTATATATCATTTTCCTTCTTAATAGTTAAGAATGCCTGATAGTTATGCCTTAACCTTAGATAGGTATATGAATGTTGCACAAGGAAAGTTTTTCAGCATGAAAAGTCACGACTATTACGTATTTATGGAGTGTTTGCTGCCTATTGCATTGAAAGAACTATCTTGTCATATTTGGAGGTTGTTAACTGATCATCCACTCTTAGAGTTGATGATCTCTTGATGATGGAGAAAAACATTCCCATTATTCTTTGTAAGTTAGAAAAAAATTTTCATCCTGATTTTTTTCACTCTATAAAGTATTTACTTGCACACTTGGCATATGAAGCACGAGTATGTGGGCTAGTCTAGTATAGGTGGATGTACCTGTTCGAGGAGGAAATAGGAGGGCTCAAAAGAATGGTAAAGAATAGAGCCAAAGTAGAGGGATCGATATGCCAGACATACATTTCAAAGGAGACATCTAACTTTTGCTCCTACTACTTTGAGCTGCATATCCAATCTAGGAAGACTAGAGTTGGTTGGAATGACGATGGTGGTGAAAGCTCAATCGAACCAACCTTGTCCATATTCAACTAACCTGGCCATGCTATTGGACAATGCAAAGATCAATGGTTGATTGGGAGTGAATGGAAGTTTGCACATTTACATATCTTGCTAAATGTGATGAAGTAGAGTCATTCAAAAGGTAGCTGCAAACTATTTTCTTGTAGTGTTTGTTATCTGATTCCCTAAATCTTGTATAATTATAAATTGTGACAATTTGTCTTCTCTTGTACTCTGTTTAATGTTTACATGTAATTTAAACAACTATATGGTCAACAATTCTTTGAACAATTTTTTGAATTGTTCTAATCATTTGAATGTTACATAGTGAATCCGTTTTGCTATTCATGTTTTTATTGTTGTATTATTATGTGGATAATATTCCAATATTTATACTTAGGTGTATGATCAGAGGAATGGTGTACCCAATCCTCACTTGTACAATTTAGCTTGGGGTCGAAAATCAAAGCCACAAGTTGGCCAATGTAACATGTTAATGGTTACAAATTTCATACAACTGAAAGGGGAAGAGGGAAAAAAACTAAAAACACCAAGGTATGTGTTAGGGGAGATAACAAAGATGGCGCAAGTGACTAGCATGGAGTGGTTAATGAAATACTTGAGTTAGAGTACCTTGGCGAGCCTCTTAAAAGGGCTGTGGTATTTGCTTGCGAAAGGTATGATCCAATATGTCCCGCGGGAACACATAAACACAATCATTACAAAATAACTGAGATTAATTGTAATGCCCTAATAATCACATACTACGCTTAAGTCGTATTATGTTCGATTATCAGTTATTACTTATACTCGCGGAAAAACCTAAACTCTTGGAAAATATATTACGTGGAAAATAGAGTAAATTTTTTTTTGAAATGCATCTTCGCTTATAGAGCATTTAAAAATTGGAGCCTTGGGTGTGAAAGAAACGTCACATAAGCATTTTGCACAAGAATCCCATCATAACAAATAATGCATAAAGGTAGTAAAAGGAACATTGATACATAATGTCATGAATTACATAGAAAGGGGGATCATGGCAATACCACAGTCTACATACAAAGTACAACTAATAGAGTCTAAACACGATATAAAATATATGATGAAGCATAAAACAACAACAAACTACATGCGTAAGCCTAATCATATCCTAGCAACTACATCCACCACTTATCCGTCGGTCCTACGAACATTGTGACCTAGAGCAAATGCATCCCTTAGCTTTTCATCCCCAGGGTACGGAGGGTGTACAAATATTGTGAGGCTGCCTACAAAGCACCACTATGCTAGGAGTGCGGCAACTGTACTCGGCCTCGTGTGGAGTGTAGCTGGCAGCAGAAGACCACTCCTCGGATGGGTCTTCCTTATATATCAAGGTGGCACTTGGGTGATACTTAGTGTAACGTTCTCCTTCATATAGTACTATGTTTAAGTCATAGTACAACACTTAGGAGTTGTTACGGTTACCTGAGCGGACCTTAACTGACAGCAACTTCAGCCGTCTTTACAACTTCTCGAACTATCTGGAGATAACACGGAAATAGGAGTGAGAATTTTGAATTCTCAGTAGGATTCCTTAACCATCATACATACTGTCATCGTTGTCATCTCCAGTTTGCTTTGGTTTATTATGAAAAAGGTGAACATGTTATGTAAACTGTTAAATTTTATAGTTCGAAAATATATTATCCGAAGCAAAGTTCATTTTACTCATACACTTGGCATTTGGGAGAGCCTATACAAAGTCAATTCATGAATTATACTACAAATAATAACTGCAACATATTAAAATACGATAGCATTATTATACTGGAGACATAACATCTACACATGCCTTTGAATTTATACAATTATATGAAATTTACTTTTCTTTCTTTATCTTCCCATAATATTTGTCTTTATTTCCTTCATTCGACACACCTAAGCATTACGTATCGTCGTCCCTAGGGTGTCTGTATCGGCTTACACTTGAGCGTTACGTATCGCCATCCTCAAGTGCAGCATTACTCATCTTGAATTCATATGGCACACCTAGGCATTATGTATCGCCATCCCTAGGGTGCTTGCATATGTTTAATCTTTAATATTTACTACCTTTGGGTAGTCTGATCTGGGAGTGAGCTCGCCAGCTTAACTCGTGACTGTTGTCACACAGACTAACCTACAAGGGGACCCACGTGCCTCTAGGTCGGAGGAATCTCATTTTGGCCACGTGCCTCTAGGTCGGAGGAATCTCATTTTGGCCACGTGCCTCTAGTCTTGGATGGATCTCATTTTGGCCACGTGCCTCTAAATTGAAGGGATCTCTCTTGGTCACGTGCCTCAAGAATATAGGGATCTCAGCTGACCACTTGCCTTCAATGTAGAGGGATCTTAGCTGACCACGTGCCTCCAAGGTAGAGGGATCTCATCTGACCACGTGCCTCCAAGGTAGAGGGATCTCATAGTTTTAACTGCCTTTACAAGGAGGGATCTCATAACTGCCACCAAGTGAAGGGATTCACATTTAATATGTTCATATTATTTCATTCTCATACATAATCATGCATGGACATGCTGAATGTACTCATACATATACTTCATCATTCATTTTCATATACCTCATATCATATTTAAATCAGACAACAAACCCAGGATAGGACATTGTAATTATGCTAAGAAGATAACAATATCAATAGGTGCAAGTTCTATAGTCTTAAGTCTTAAGCCTTAAGCTGTCTCGCAAGCTTTTTAACTTTTACTGACGTTCTCGAGTTTGAGCTCATAATCGACTTCCGATTTCGATGTTATATCTGCTTCAACTTCCAAAGTTATAAGTCTATGTCTTGATTCCCGACTTCTGGGATCATATATTCAATGTCTCGATTCCGATTTACGACTTTAGCTATGTCCGACTAGTTTCCTATTTGCTCAGTCCCAAGTTCAACATCAAATATACCCGATCTAGCTCTCTCTACTAGGTTCCGAGTTCAACCTTAAATATACCCGATATGGATTCCTATTCACTAAGTCCAAATTCAACATCAAACATACCCGATCTAGCTCTTTCTACTAAGTTCCGAGTTCAATCATTAAGCATACCCTTCCGAGTTCATCCTTAAGTATATTATTTCGAGTTCAACCTTAAGTACACTCTTCCGAGTTCAACCTTAAGTATATCATTCCGAGTTCAACCTTAAATATATCATTCTGAGTTCCACCTTAAGTACACTCTATCTTGCTCTTCGTTTGCTAAGTCCCGAGTTCCGATATCACCGAGCTTGATCTAGTATTCATACATGTCTCTAGCCTGAATTACACTCTTATAAGAGAAAATTCACCAAAAATAGAAATCTAGGTGAAATCATACAAAATTTATATCTCTGTAAAGCTAACAGGGCAAGCTTTCAAATGAAATAAATTTCATATTATTTGAATGAGTATATTTTGAGATATAAGCCCTGAAACTCGACCTTCCTGAACTACCCTATTTTGGCCTGGTTTGGACATAGGGCAACTTTCTCGGCTCACTAGGAACAAATGGGACCTTAAATAACTCAGAATTTCTTTATAGATGTTCTCCTATGTGTAAGCTTTCTAACAAAGTTAGTTTCACTCAATTTGGAGTTGTATAGGGACAGTTACACCCTTCTCAATTCACACTGCCCGAATGAAAGTCCTGATTCCTAGGTCAAACTTCAAAAATTCATATCTCTCTCAATACTAATCCAATGGTCTTATATGATATATGTATGGAAATCCCTGGATGTCTAGTTTCACATAAAATTAGATTCATGGAGTTTAAACAGCTGTAGATGGAGCTGTACACTCCGCCGTATGGATTGCCGAGGAAAAACCCTACCAACTT
The DNA here is from genome assembly GCA_031439585.1 of Pterocarpus macrocarpus. Taxonomy (NCBI): domain Eukaryota; kingdom Viridiplantae; phylum Streptophyta; class Magnoliopsida; order Fabales; family Fabaceae; genus Pterocarpus; species Pterocarpus macrocarpus. The sequence continues at coordinate 33,745,589 of CM062515.1, forward strand.
CATGAGTTTTATCCTTCCTTCAAGTTCTTTCATACCAATTCTAATTCTAATCATAACATACATGCATAATCAACTATAATTCATCATCATCACTTCACATATCATCAGTAGCACAAAGTATACAAGACCCACACACAATTCCAAACCAAGGAAAATAAGAAGAGAAGTAGGATTCCTACCTTTTGTAGGTGTGATTTCTTGCTAGATTTAAGCTTAAGTTGGAGAAATCTTGTTGTGACTTGAAGGTATTTGTGGGAGATGAGGTGGGATGAGATGAGATGAAGGAGAGAAGAATGGAGAGGGGTTAGCACACATAAAGGGCCAAACTTGTGAGGGCAGAAAAGGAAAAGAAGAAAACTTCTCATGCAAGTTGAAGTTGATTGGTGGATTTGTATTTCCTATTTCAATTTGATTTTTGGGCTGTCATCTATGGCTGAAAGTGGCGCCACATGAGGGTGTAATTTGGCTAACTCCTAACCATTCATCCTAGGGCACTCATCCTATAAGTTCTATTAATCCGTTTTCGACAGTTTAAAATATCGAAATCTTACCGATTCCTCTTAAATCGGTAAACCAGTTCTAGAAAAAATTCCTAGGTGGTTTCTTATGATTCTAATCTAATTTCCTCAAGCTTAATTACTTCTAAATCACACTTAATTAGATTAAAATTTTTTGGGCATTACACTTAGGGTAGGGAAAAGAGTCAGGAACAGTCCTAGGAGTGGCGGTGGAGCTCAGGTCAATGATCGGGATCGCTAGTTGGGGCTAGACCTTGATCGATGGAAGCCCAAAAGACATGGGATCCAACTTGAAATCTGGTAGAGGCAATAGCGGCAGGTCCCATGGTGCCAGTGGTGATGCGGGTAGTGCCTCTGGAATGACTATGTGGATTAATGGAATGTTGGGCTCTGCTTTGCCATGTATACGACCAAGATGGATGTATGTGCGGAGAACTATGGTGCTCATTGCCACGATTGTGTTAGTGCCCAAGTCATAAGTTCATGTGTTCTCAAGTGGACCCATGATCCACTCCACAAGGGCCACCATCAAAGTCTGGTGATGATACGAAAAATAAAGGTGAGAAATAATATTTCTCAGTAGGACTCTAACTCAACACGAAAGTGTCTTTGTTATGATCAGAGGCACTTTGGTTTTGGCAAAAAGGATTAGTGAGCATACATATGGTTCAATTATTAGGTTTTCAAAAACATAATTATCCGAAGTGGGTTCACTTTTAAACATACATTCCCTTTATGAAAATTACATATGCATATGCATAAGAGAAAATATAAATAGATGCACATCTTAAGACTTTCTTTCTTTCTCTTTTCCTTTATTGGATTGGACCAAAGTCCCTTTCTTTCATTAAGCTTGACTTTATCATAAGTCTTTTAATTTATTTGTCACCCTCTAAACTTGAATGGTAATAAGCTCATACTGTGGTTGTCGCCATCATAAATTCCTGGTACCTTGGCAGAAGAAGGAGTTTAGTGCGAATCACCTTCTCTTTTAAAAGATCACACCCTTAGTTCTATCTTTTCTTGATTAATGCTTATGATGCTAAATTATGCTAAGTCCATGATTTTTATGGAAATCCGACAGCAAAACAGCTAAACCAGAGCTTTCCCAAAATTGCCAAACAGAGAGTCTCAATCATCATACATTATTAAGCATCTCACAACATCATATTGATCATAATCATCATTAGCATATTCATCATAACCATCATCATCATCATTATCATCATACTTGCACATAGAGATGTATATCACAAGCAAAGTCTTATGAGTTTAGCTTAGTAAATTAAGTGCAATCTTTTAATTGGATTTTTCATTTTGTTCGATTCTTTTATTATTCATAAAGGCAAGTTTCTTTTCTTATTCTTCTAAATCTTTTAAGTTGAAATATGAAGGTTCAATATTTTAAGTTGAGGATTTTGGGTTCTTCAAGTTTGTTTTTCATTATCCCCTAAAAAATTCGCCTTAACTCGATTTATGTTTTCACTATGGGATAGTAAATTAATAAATTCACCATAATTTTATCTTTTACTAATTTAATTTGATTTTTTGTAGGATTATACTTCTCTGAGTTCTCTTTTAAACAGAAAAACCCTCACTCAAAAATTCAAAGTTTAACTTGAGTTATGCACTAAAAAATTTTACTATTTGGTTTTTAGGTTTACTTAGTGGCAGTAATTTGTTGAATTTACTAGGAGATCCACAGAATGAATTTGACCAAGATATTTTATGGGGTTGTTTCTTTATGTCTTAGCTTTCTTAAAAATTTTGTCCCACTTAATAATGTTTTATATAACTTGAGTTATAAAGATTTTAGTGCAAGATATCTAGACAGAAACACCACAGGAGACAGCCCACTTTAAAAATTCATATCTTGCTCATTTTAAGTCCAATCTCACATATTTTTTATGGATGGAAAGCCCTTTGAATTTATTTTCATATAAAATTGGTTCGTTATATTTTGAATTGTATGGAATGAGTTATTATCTTCGCCACATAGACTACTAGAATTTTAGTATTTCAAGATTTCACTTTCTAAGCTTGTTTTCAAGAAACATTAAGGTTCCACCTCAAATGACCATTTTTTTCTTTCATTTTGACATCATAATTTGAGATTTCAAAGGTAAAACAGTATTTATAATTTAAATGAGGTTTGATCCACAAAAGTGTTCATACAACATAGTCACATGTTAAGAAAATACTTTGACACAAGGCAAAATCTCATAGAGAAAGATTATGGTCGTGAGACCCAAAAGCAAGTTCTAGAACCACTTAGCTATGAGGAGCTTAAGAGTCCTAGTCCTTGAAAACGTATATATAAAAAAAAAGGAGTTAGAGTCATTACCACAAGGAGCTTTTTTCGAAGTGTTGAAGAGTAAAACGGTTAGATATGGCCTCCCTCCTTTGAGAATTAGGCTAAGTGTGTGTTGGATTGTGTTCTTCAAAGACCAAAAGGAGGTGGTCCTTGAGGGCTTGTGAGAATAATGATGGGAAGTGAGGTTAGTTGGAGTAGGGAATATAGGAAGAATAAGAGGAACATGAAGAACAAAGAGAGGGTAGTTTGGAGTTTAGAGAGAAGTGAGAGCTTTAGGCTTGTAGTAAGAGAATGAAGTTGCAAAATGAGAGTGAAAATGGGGCTGTTTAGCATGTACAAGGTTGGCCATATGGCTGATGGGTTTGTTGCTTCTTTCTTAGTGACCATGGGATGACAGAGTGGTTATTTCACTCTTGAGTCTTGGTACATAGCTTAAACCCTTTTGTGTTTTCTAAGGTGGTTAATGGCTAACTTCATGTCATTAGTGGATTGATCCACCTTTATGGTTCAACCAAATCAAGGGTGATCCATGTGTAGGATTAGTCTTCTTTTGGTTAATCTTACATTAAGGTAACTTACGATAATAAGCCTTAATCCTATGGTATAAGATTAGGAAGCAAATGGATAGTGGAGATTAAGTCTTGCCTTGGCCGAATTTTACATGAATAATTAAGGGAAAAATTTTGAATTTTCATTTTTATTAGAATTATCTAAGTGTTTGTTAACTAGGTTAGCTTAATTGCTCTTTAAACAATTTTGGTTAATTACACTTTTAAGACTTTTTTCTCAAAAAAGAACTGTTCTCATTAATTATGTATTTAGGGTGTGAGAATTAATTTATCACATTTGATTAAGGTAGAACATTTTTCATGTGCTTAATTAATAAGATTAGATTATCTTATTTATATTCTTAATCACGAATTGGCAAGATTTGGATGATTAGACTTTAATCAAAACATTTAGTGTGTTATTATTCAATTGTTGACTTTTTCTTATTGATCATTGATTTTTAGTTGACTTGTCTCTAATTACTAAGCTCTTGCTTTTAAGATTAGTTGATTAATCCTTGACTAATCACTAATCTCTCTAATTAGTTAATGACCTGAGGTAATTACCTTATGCAGAATTAGGGATGTTACATTAACCATATTAAAAGATATGAAAATTTTGATCTATTTATCATCACCCAAAATGCAAGACAAGTTTATTAACTGCCATACCTTGGAATATGCAAATCTAACTGGAAGGTGATAATGAAATGTAGACTAAGGGGTCAAGTAGAGGTTGATGAAGTATCTAAGCAAGCTTATCAAATCGATGATCCAAGTCCTTCCAGGGTTGTTGATACCGACAATCCCTCAAATCTATGTTCTATCTCAAGAGAAGTTGACATAATTGAACTCCCGAGGCAATATTCAATGAGTTAGTCTAATAAGAGAAGGGATAGCACTAAGGATGAGGATGAGGATAAGGAAGAAGAAGAGGAATTTGTCAATGATATTGAAACCAAAGTGATGACCATAGTCCTCAGCTTTCAAATTAATAATGTGCTAAGTGTGTTGTGTCCTTATTTAGTTAATATATCTCATGTTTTCAATTTTTTGCATATCTATTTCAATGTTATAGTTTAATTCTTTGCATTTATATTTATGCATATTACATTAGTTGCATATTTTTATTGATTGACCTATAATATATATATATATATAGGTCATCTATGGTAGGACGTGGATCTAGTTCTAGACAAGACAAAGGTAGACCAAGGAAGCATGGTCTTCCCCTCGCACTCATGCTCTACCCACCACCTCCACTGCGCCTGTGTCCACCACTCCCACCACTGCTACTACATTTATCCCTCCTGGTTGTCCTCCATATGGCCAAGAGTTTGTTATGATACCCAATCGTGGGTATGTGGAGCTAGGGTCTTAGCCTTCATTCCCCCCCTCAGCCCACTCCATCTCTACCCCCACCTCTAAGAGGTGAGGATAGCACCTCATCTGTACCTAGTTCCACTTCTTTCCCTACCCCCAGCCAGCCTAGTTTGTAGGGTGCCTAGGCCTCATTGTCCACCCCTCATAGGGCTCCACGAACCTGCGAATGGAGCTCAAATATGACAGTAAATCCTGGTAAGTGTTTTTAAATTTAAATTTATTATGAATTTTTAATTGTGATAGAAAATTCAATTAACAGATACATGACTTAATCTATTATTTCTTACACAGTTAGATTCCACCACATCTAGGGCTACGCAAGATTATCGAGGTATTTGAGGAGAACTTTCATGCCTTATATACTAGTTTTGTGCAGGCCCTTGAGGCTGCATAGGAGTTATGGTGGCCTGCACAGGAGTTATGGTGGAGAGAGTGGAGGGTAAAATAATCATTATTTTTTTATTATTAGTTTTGATTTTTATTCTTATGCATAATTATTTTTTATAATTGAGCTGACTATTGTATTACTTGTATGTAGCATATGTTCATTATTGGTTCATGCAAGGAGGCCTCAATCTACAAGACGTGAAGGACTAGGGCCACTAAGTGGCTTGGCAGTATGTTTCATGACATTCGTGAGAGCAACGCTAGCACCTACTTGCTCACTAAGGACATTCTTCAGGTACTCAAGGCATACTAGGACTCACCCAAGTATAAGGTGATGTAGGTGAAGGCCTGGAGGAGCAAAGAATTAGCCCAAGGTGGCTCATTTGAGAATGGTAAATATCATCCTTTACACTTATTTAGTTATTTAATTTTGGTATTAAATATTATATGATCACATGAAAATTGTTTGAAATGTAAAAGAAGATGATGAGCAGGCCGCTAACTTTAGGGGAGCTATTTTGGTAGACCCAAACCCGGAAGTAAGACAAGTCCCAGTGGGTTGATAGTTGGTCAAAGACCATATACGTAAGTACTTATAATGTTAGTTTCCAATACTTTTAATTTATTATAATTTTTATTATTTACATCTAGTTTAATTTGTTTTGTTTGTTCTCATTATAGCATGAGTTCATCCAATGACTGACCAAGGCTCGGTCAAAGCAGTTGCAGTAGGGGGACAGAAGCACTCTTGCCTGCCTATATGTTAGTGACGATGAGATATGGGCCCAGATGGTTTGCGACCGCTACAAGGGCCGAATTTATTGTATGGGAACCACATATAGCAAGTCTTATTCTCCAACCTCTATGTCTGGAGCTGGGCTTGCTAGTAACAATGTGGAAGATAACCACAATGGGGTATACGCACTAAAACAATAAGTGCAAAGGCAACTTGAGGAGGCCGACAGGAGGTACATAGAGCCATAGGAGTGACACGATAAGGAAAAGGAGCAGTGGACACAACAGCTATAGTCCATGGAGCAGAGGATGACGTCCATGTATACCTACATCGAGCAAATGGGGAATGGCAATTCGTCAACTGGTACACAACCTCCATTACCCCCAACTCTAGCTCTACCTCCATCGCCTCTACAATCTCTACATGACTACACACTCGACAACTCTAAGGGCATTTCAGATACTGACGATGATCAATATTCATAGTTTTTAGCATTTTTTATGTTTTTAAAGCTCTATATTGACAATTTTATTTTATTTCTTTTGTTATTAATAGTTTTTATTTTATTTGATAGTTTATATTTTTAATATTATATTATATTTCTAATGATATGGATTTATGATAATTAAAGCAATAATGTGAAATATTTAAATATTAATTTCAATTTTTAATAATACAAAACCGCCAAAAAAAATATTGACGAAATTTTCATCAATAATAATTAACATAAAATTTTTAATTTTCAATTATTGTGACTGATGTTCCTTCGGTAATTATATAAATTAAAATATTATTACTGACGAACAATCTATTGCTAATATAATAAAAATAAAAATTATTAACTTAAATTATTGTCGAATATTCCATCAGTAATTATCAGTAATTAAATCGATAAAGGTCTCCTTGATGGTTTCTGATTCATTTACTGAAGGATCCATTTATCCATCGGTAATATTCAATTTTCTTTTTTCCAACGTGCTGATTATCGAGGGATCATGTCTGTCAATTATTCCGTTAGTAAAATTTTTACTGACGAATTTTACAAACCTTTCTGTTGGTAATTCCATCAATAAATTATGTATTTCTAGTAGTCAAAGAAGACATTCCAATGTAGATTAAAATACTAAGACAATATCTACTTAAGTTAACTGGTGATACAATGACATAAATTGTTGATATCACATATTTAAATTTGTAACAATATATGAATGATGAAAAATATATTAAAAAATAGAATATTCACTCCTTAAATGTTACTATTTTTGAAATCAATTATTACATATCTCACGTGATTGAAAATCCGGTAAAATAGTACATAAGTTCATATGGGATGGACAAAACAACTAATAACATAGCTGAACAAGACCTTATATATCGAGTAGAATTTTTAATACTTTAGACTAAATTCCCAAATCATTGCTTGCAACAAGGAAAAAGATTGTCAATTATGCTCCTTAATTAGAAAACTAAATTTGACACTAGGAATTTATGCACCTAGGAGAGTAAACATAGAAGCAAAATTATTAATGAAGCAATCTGGATACAAAAGTTCTTACCCACAAACAGTTTGGCAAGAAAGGACATGAAATGACATTTTAATTGTTTAAAAAAAAATCCCAGTAAAAGTGTGTTATGTAATAATAATGAAACAAACATTTAAGCCAATTGTTGAACTATATGAGATTATATTTGCTAAAATAAATATTTCATCATAAACAATCATATTTTACATTGTCAATAGTGATCTCAACCAAAAAGTTGAGAGTTCTTATAATTTAGAAAGATGAAATGTAACATCCCAATTTTACTATGTTTGCAACTTGGTATTACTAATAATTAAATAATAATATAATAATAAATAAGATAGAAGGAAATAATTCTATACTGGTAATCGATGAATTATTAAAGGGAAATAGTAATCATAATCATGCTAATTCTTTTATTAATATGAATAGTGTATATTATGTGAGTTGCCAGTATGTTTAGATTGTGTCCTTAGGACCTAAAATTATTCTAGGAACCTTCAGGATAAAGAGTAATGATAATATAGACTTGGGTTCACTGTAAACCTGAGTCTATATTATATTTCAACTATCGAAAACATGTTTTAAAATTATAAATATATAAATATTAAGAAATCAATGGTTGAAATGTAATATAGACTCGGGTTTATGGTAATATAGACTCAGGTTCACGGTGAACTCGAGCCTATATTATCATTTCTCGAGGATAAATTATTAAGTGCCCAAATGTATATTAAAAATAATAGTTTAAAATTAATGGCATCAATATTAAAATAATAATATGTTTACAGCATAATTCTTATGAAATAATTTAGATTAAGAACGCTTCTTTAACCTCTTATAATTGATCTAATAAGATTTCATATATATAAGATTAAATAGAAATGTCATGAAAGTGGTTGGATTAAGTGGGTAAGTATGTGACACACTCTAAATTAGGTAAAGTGAGTGAAGGAGAGAAAGAGTCACATCACCCAAAGTGGTGATTAACCATCACCACCCTTCATACTAACCATGACACCTAACACTCATCACCACCACATCCCTCACCAATTTTCACTAATAAAAAATATCATGTCATGAGAGTGGTCGAATTGAGTGGCTAAGAAAGTGATACATCACCCACATAGGCGAATTAGCCATAACCATTGCTTTCTAACTCAAGTGGCCTAACACCCAAATTTACTACACACCAAAAGTAAAAGAGTTCACTCTCACCTTCTCTTTCCACTTGCCATGGCTAAAGCTTCCCCCCACTAAACCTCTATAATTTTTGCTTCATTCTCTTCATCTTTCTCCCAAAAACTCTAACTCATCTCCAAGTCTTTACACCCAAATAAGTTTTAACGCCAAAATCAAGTTAAAGCCTCCATAGAAGAAGAAGAGGGTAGTGAATTTGAAGGTGAAGGAGGGCTAACTTGGGCTATTTCTTGGCTTGTTTGGGAGTTCAAGAACAAGGTCTCACAAGATTTCAAGTTGTTCTTTAGCTTAGGGAAGAGGTAAGGGTTCTAAGTGTAACACCCTCCCAAGTATGGTACTATGCTTAAGTCATAATACCTCACCTAGGAGTTGTTACTGTCACTTAATCGGACCTTGTCTGGCAGCAACCTTCGGCCACCTTCAATCTTACTAGTCAACTCCGCCTCGGAGGACCTTCTTCGGAACTTCTAAACTATCTGGAGATAACACAGAAATAAATATAGGAGTAGGAATTATAAATTCTCAGTAGGATTCATTAACCTACCATATGCTATGTCATCATTATTATCTCCAGCTACTTCGGTTTATTATGAAAAATGTGAGCATGTTAAATAGACTATTCAGTTTTATAGTTTGAAAATATATTGTTCAAAAAAGAGTTCATTTTATTCACGCACTTGAGTCACATTGGCAATATTCCATATTTAGAATAATAATCACAGCATAAGTAGATAGAACAGTCTCAGCATCAATAAAATATGGGATATAATTATGCAAATACTCATACTTGAATTCATGCAAATGCACTGGTGCTTTTCTTTAACTTTCTTTACTTTCTTTTCTTGGCACACCTAGGCGTTACGTATCACCGTCCCTAGGGTGCTTGCATATGTTTTAATCTTTAGTCTTTACTGCACTTGGGTAGTCTAATCTAGGAGTGAGCTCAACTTGTGATCATCGTCACATAGTACTGACCCACAAGAGGACCCACATGCCTCTAGGTCGGAGAGACTCAGTTGGCCAACTGCCTCCAACATAGAGGGACCCAAAAGTTTTTGTTGCCTTTACAATGAGGGACCCAATGTGCAACTGCCTTCACCTGGAGGGACCTACATCTTTATCTTTTAACTGCTTTCCCTGGAGGGACCCAAATAACTGCCTCCAAGTAAAGGGATCTCAACATTACATAATCATGTCATCATACAATATTCATCTTCATATCATAAATCTTCATAACAAAAACTATCATAATTTCATTAATATACTTTATATCATACTTAAATCATTCTTGCATATATGAATCTTATGAGCATAACGCATAAATGTTTATCACATTCATATAATTCACATATTTCTGTCGGAATTTTGGCAGTATAATGGATCAAGTATGCTTCCCCGTGAATAATACCAGTCCACCAGACAGTCATTCATACAGAAAAATCAATGCAAGGTATAGAAGCTGCAAAATCAAACAAAGTTTCATAACTTTGCTCCTGAATTCATTTTCTGCCACTTCCTTTTGATTCTACCCGACTTTTGTAACTTAGGCCATAAATTCATTTTAACTCGTTTAGACCTGAATTTTGGATATGTCATAGCTCTATGTGTCTAGTTTCGAACCCTTTTGGCTCCATCTCATTTTAATAAATATAGCTCAAGTTATCTAAGTTTTATCTCGACCTGCCTTGTAGCTAGCCAGAATTACACACTCAAAAGTAAAAATTCACTAAAAATCGAAAAATAGTTCAAATCATACAAAATTTTATAATATTAAAGCTAACAAGATAGGCTTTCAGATGAAAGAAATTTCATATCATTTACGTGAGTATATTTTGAGATATAAGTCCTGTAACTTGACCCTACTGGACTACCCTATTCCAGTCCGATTTGAACTTAAGGAACTTCATTGATGTGCTGGGAATAATTGGCAACAAATCTGACTTTGAAATTTTTATGGGATGTTCCCTTATATGTTAGCTTTGAAACAATATTAGTTTCACTCAATTTAGAGTTGTGTAGGGTGAGTTACATCCTTCTCAACTCATACTGCCCAAATGAGAATCTAGATTTCTAGGTCAAACTTCAAAAATTCATAACTAACTCAATACGAATCCAATGGCCTTATGTTTTATATGTATGGAAATCCCTGAATATCTAGTTTCATATAAAAATGGATTCATCAAATTTAAATGACTATAGGCAGAGCCGTATGGACCGTCGTAGGTTCTTCACCTAGACAGCATCCTAATTCTCCACTTCTTCTAGTTTTCTCCTTCTAACTTTAATTCCAACTCAAAATTTCATGTTAATCCAACTATATACCATCAAATACATCCAATACATCATCAAATAAATGAAGAAAAGTGAAACTTCATGCACCCACAGTTCAGAGAAATCAAGAACAGAAATTGAATCCTACCTCTAGATTGAAAGATAGCTTGACTAGATGAAGAGTTTTGATGTTGGAGGTGCTTGGAGCTTGGAAATGGAAGAGAAATGAAGTGAAAAGGAAGGAAGATGAGAGGGAATGATGGGAGGTCTGTAAGGGAGAGAAGGAGGCCGAAAATTTGAAGGAAGTAAGAAAGAATTATATGAATTTGATATAGAGGTGGTGGATGGAAGAAGCGGCTCATAAGTGAGCCAACTATGCTCACTCTTTGTGGCATAGGTGGCGCCACTTTGATGAGGGAGGTGGCTAAATTCTAGTCACTTGAAGTAGGGTTTAGTAGGTTAAATTTGGTTGGTTTGGGTTTTGACAGTTGAAAATACCGAAATTCTGCCGATTTCCTTCAAATCGGTAAAATGGTTTTGAAGAATTTTGTGAGGTTTTATATGTTTCTATTTTAATTCTTCTTAATCCTAATCTCTCTAATTAACTTCTAATCAACTCCTAGTGAACCTCTAATTAACTTTTTAATTAACTTTACAAACTCAATAAAATCGAATAAATCAATTAACAATGTAAATTAAACGTTTTGCAAATTTAGGGCCTTCTATTTTCTGTTTTTTTTCATGGCTAATAGCATTTTCGTAATTTTAAACAAGTCTGAGGCATCCCACGTCATTTCACATGTGGACACCTCTGTGGCCCAATTGGCTAAGAATTTAGTTTCTACATTTCTGCTACGTGTTTCTGCTTCGTTTAAAACCTTATTCTACTCATTCAATTGATATAAGGATCTAAATGTCATTTTTGAAAATGTTCAGGGACAAGGCTGTAAATAACAAAAATTTGCCCAAGGACGTTTTCATTATTTCCTATACGTCATATAGGGATGTTACACTAAGCTTAGTATTTCTTCTCTTGATTTTGAGTATGGATTGATGATGTTGCTGCTACTATTTGGTTCTTGAACAATGTTGTTTTGGCTTGTGTTTTAATGGTTTAGAGCTTCTTGAACTTGGTTGTTGATGAGTGTTTGGTGGGGTGATAAAAAAAAAAAAACATGGAAGTAGAGTTTAGCACAACTTGTAAATGTAACGTCCGCGACTTCCGAATTCCGAGCCATCAGTATTCCCGACATCCGAATTCATCTTCAAGGCTGGACAGACACAGGATTTCCGATTTCCTACCTAAGTGAATTTTTAAAATTCCTATTTCCGACCTTAGGAAGGCTCAAACGGATTGCCTTGCATTTTCCTATTTCCGACCTTATGTAAGCATGTATGAATTCCGACCTCATCAGTACTAAATTCCTATTTCCGATTTCATTTCAAGTGGCTGATGTTTCCAGTTTCCGATCTCAAGATTTCCGACTGAACCCGAAATCCAACGTCCTATTTTATCTCAACCAGAAATGGACGTGTAACACCCTAATAAACCCATACTACGCTTAAGTCGTATTACGGCGTTTTATTAGTGTTACTTATGCTCGTGGAAAACTAAACTTTGCTTGAAATTAAGTTATGCGGAAAATACGATAAGATTTTTCTTTGAAATACGTCGTCGCTTTGCAGCGTTTTGAAAAGTAAAGCCTTGAACGAGAAGCTAGACAGAGTAAGGGCGTGTCGTATAAAATACGTACTCCAATATCATAAAACCAGAGAAAGATAAATGAATAGTAATTCACAAGTACATTGCATTATATAGCAAAGTCATTACATCGATATGGGTTCATAATATATATACATACATATATATCAACATTACATCAAAGGAGGCTCATGGTCGGGCCATGGTCCAAATACTAGATACTAAGTACAAATTTAAATGACAATGCTCACTCAAAAGAAATATCACGAAGGTGCAGAGCGATGGTCGCTACAAGTCCCAAAACAAGCCGTCTTGCATCCCACGTCACATGTCCGCTCACAAAGTGTTGGGGATCCACGCTCCACTCCACCGGATGCGTCCTCGAGATCCGTGACGATATGGAAGAATAACTAGGGTGAGAAATGGAATTTCTCAGTAGGACTCGAACCCGACACGAAAGTGTCATCGCCATCGTCCCAGCCACTTTGGTTTTATTAATGAAAATAGTGGGCATGCATACCGTTCAATTCTGGCATTTTTTGAAATCCTGAACATTCCAAGCGGATTCAATTTTAACATACTCTCTTATCATTTATATCATAACATACATGGGCATAAGTATAATCATATAAAAATGCATGACTGCTATAAGTTTTTCTTAACTTCTTCCCTTGCTGTGGTTTAGACCGAGGTCCCTTTACTTATCTTAACTTAACTTTATCTTTTCACCCACTAAACATAAGTGGTAATGAGCTCATACCGTGGCCGCCACCATAGAATTTCGGTACTTACACTAGGGGTCATGCCATGCCTCATGTAAGACCTATCCCCTATACTCACACTAGGTGGGTCATGCCATGCCTCATGTGAGTCGTGGGAGGAGGAAACTTAAATTAGGTTACCTTCCTTTTGAAGGATCACTTACTTGAATTAAACTTCTACTTATTTAAGCATTATGATGCAAAATATTTCTAAGACCATAATTCTTACAAAATTTCACATAAGATAACCAGAAGCTTCCCAAAATTTTGCCAAACAGAGAAACCAATATCATGTAACATTAAGCATCATATCATATCATCATCATCATGATCATCATCATAACATCATCATATCATCACCATCATTATCATAACATCATCATATCATCATGATCATTATCATAACATCATGCTTGCACATAAACATAAGGCATATTCTCAAGCAAAGTTTTATGAGCTTAGCTTAGGAAATTTGGTGCAAGCTTTTAATTGAGATTGTCTCTTGTGTAAACTTCTCTTATTGAGCATAATGCCACTTTTTGTCTAATGTCCTTTTGACACTTTTAAGTTGAATTATGAGGGTTCTCTAATGCTTAATATAAGGGTATTAATGTCTTAAAGCTTATTTCTCCTTATTCTTTAACTTTTACCATAACCAGTTTTACTTTTACAGTGGGGCAGTAACTTTGAAAATTCACCATAATTTCATCTTTTACTCTTTTATTTCGAATTTTTGTGTGGATATACTTCTCTGAGTCTACTTTTAAACAAAAGAAACCCCACTTAAAAATTCATTTTGTAGCTTGAGTTATGCATATTTTATTCTGACTGTTCAGTTTCTAAGTTCACTCCCGGTACAGTGGATTGTTACTTCTCATTATAATTACTCAGAAGGAATCTGAGAAAACTGTTTTATGGGTTTGTTCCTCTATGTCTTAGCTTTCAATTAAACTTGGTCTCACTCAAAAATCATTTTTGTAGCTCGAGTTATACACATTTTAGTGTAGACTGCCCAGACAGAAACCAATCCGAGAACAGTCCACTTTGAAAAATCATATCTCACTCATCTTAACTACGAATCTTATGTATTTTATATGTATGGAAAGCTCTCTGAGTCTATTTTCATATAAAATTGGTTCCACTAATTTCTGAGTTCTCTGGAAAAAGTTATACCGTTCGGTTTACAGACTGCCAGAAAATCCAGATTTCACGTTTTGATTTTCCTCATGTTTTCTCCAAAACACTCAACCTCACTTTCAAGAAAACATTCTCAAGTGATAAAACACTCATATACCATGAAAGATTAGTGAAAAACTAACATGTTGGAGTTCAAAAATATTGAGTTCAACCATGTATCACACCAAACCGAAAACATGTTTTCAACAAACCACCATACAAGCAACAACATCTCATTTTATGACAAGAATGGCTATGATGCCCATAATCAATCTTTAAAACCACCTAGCTATGGAGAGCATAGGAGTTCTAAAGCTTGAAAAACAAGAGAGAAAAAGAGTTTAGAGCCACTACCAAAGAGAGTTTTCTTGAAGGATTTTGAAGGTGGAGAAGGTTGGAGAGAGCCTTCCTCCTTGAGTGCTTGAAAATGGGGCTTGTGTATGAGTGATCTTGTTTCTCCAAAGACCAAAAATGGTGGTCCTTGAAGGGATGGTGATGGTGGTGATAGGAGATGAGGGTGATGGTGGTAGAAAAGTGAGGACTTAGGGTAGGAAAACAAGAAGAACAAGAAGAAGAGTAGGAAGAACAAAGAGAGGTTTAGAGAGAGGTGAGAGCTTTTGTGTATATTCTTGAGAGAGGAAATGAAAATGAATTGAGGAGAGATGGAGGGCTGAAAGTGGCGCACAAATGGGGAGAAAGGTGATGTGATTTTTGCTTTACACAAGCTAGGGAGTGGGAAAACCATAGGGCAAAGAGTGTGTTGTGTTTCCTTTGAGTCTTGGCAATTGGGTAAAGACTATGTAGTGTTTTTGTCAAGTGGTTAAAAGCATGAGCTCTCTTAGGATTGGGCATTGGATGGCTAGGATCACACCAAGTGTCATGATCTTGGTGAAGAAGAGTACAACTCTTGTCATGACTTAAGGAAGCTACTAATATGGACTCTTTATCTAAGGGTGCATGATGAGAAAGTAATTGAATGGTTGGATGTAGCTCTTGCTTTGACCAAACTTTCAAACAATAAAATAAAGGGAAGTTTCTACATCTTTATAATTGTTGTAATTATCTAAATGTTAATTAATTCAATTGGTTTAAATTACTCATTAGCACATTTTAGCTAAGAAGGATTTTCCTCATTAATTTTGTAAGAAGATGTGAAGGTTAATGTGATTAAGTTTTGAGACTTATGTGCTCTTAGTTAATTAGATTAGACCACCTTGATTTTATGTTATAAATCATGGATTAATAAAGATTAGACAATTGGGCTTTTAATTATAACTTTTAATGCATTATGTTTCAATTGTTGACTTTTACTTATCTTGTTGACTTGCCTTTAATTTACTAAGCTCTTGCTCATCGAGATTAGCCGATTAATTCTCAATTAATCGTTAACCTCTCTAATTAGTCAGGATTACTGAACTAATTAGCTTAGACAAAAATTGGGGATGTTACAGGACGCGAGATCAGATTTTTGAACTTGTCTCCAAGCCCGAGTCAAATTTTCACGAGTTTCGATCTCGAGTTTAATACCGAGAGCTCTCGTTTCTCTATCCTCACGAGTTCCAATATCGAGGTCATATAATTCACGACTTCCGACTTTAAGGGCTTGGCTTCACATCAGGCTTTGCTTTCAAGTTTCGAATAAAACTGGATATGTTTCCCGGGTTCCGACTTCATAAATATACGAGTTCCGATTTCATTTTCAGAATATACTGGAAACTAGTCCCACTTTAGGCGACGTGGAGAGCGATTCTACCACACAAAGAGGACGACGTGGAGAGCAGATTGGTCACAAAAAGAGAGCAAGGTTGGCTGAAACTCAGCCTTATGTTTTGAGGCCAATCAAAACCTTCCAAGTTAACTACTACTCATGCTTATATAACACATTCTCCTCCTCTTCTTTAGACTCTTCTCTCATGTTGCCTACTTCACTCCAGCTCTCTCTTTTCTTTTCTTCACTCACCCAACTCCACCACACTTTGAAATTCTACCAAGTTGCAGCTACAAACTTAAATCAAAATCATTCATAGTAAGAGGTAGAGGTTCTAAATTCTTACTTGATTTTCTGATTCTTGAAGGATTGATGGTGGTCTAATTTCTTAATTGTGATATGTTGATTGAATGATTATGATGAATTATAGGTGGGTTATGGGCTGTTTATGAGGTTAAAATTTGAATTGGAAGTGAGAAAGGATGAAGATATGAAGAAGTTGAGAGGCTGGAAAACTCAAAACCCTCGGCAGTCCATACGGCAGAGTGTACGGCTCCGCCTCCCGTTGTTTAAAATTAATGAGACCATTTTTATGTGAAACTAGACATCTTGGGCTTTCTATACATATATCATATAAGACCATTGGAGTAGTATTGAGAGAGATATGAATTTTTGAAGTTCGACCTAGGAATCAAGACATTCACCCGGGCAGTATGGGTTGAGAAGGGTATAACTCACACTATACAACTCCAAATTGAGTGAAATTAATTGTGTTGGAAAGCTTACACATAGGAGAACATCCTACCCAAAAATTCCGAGTTTGTTACTATACTATTTGTCCCCAGTGATTCAGAGAAGTTACCCTATGTTCACACCGAGCCAAAACAGAGCAGTTCAGGAAAGTTAAGTTTCGCGGCTTATAACTCGAGCCCTACCAAGTCAAATGAAATGGAATTTTTTTTAAATGAAACTTTACCCTGTTAACTTTAATATGAGTCCAATTTTATATCATTTGAATCAGTTTTCGATTTTTAGTGGATTTTTACTTTTAGGTGTCTGATTTTGGCTAGCCACTGAGCAGGCCGAAGTAAATTTAAATATCTTGAGTTATAGATATCGAAATTAGATGGGACCAAAGAGGTTAGAAACTAGACACATCACACTTTAGCATATCCAAATTTGAGGTCCAAATGAGTTAAATAGAAATAATGGCTTGAATTATAAAAACTGGGTTGGTTGATTATGCTAGGGCAGAAACTCTGCCTTAATGAATTTGATGTTGATATGAGTTCAATATTGGAATATGTATGTGATGTTGGGTTCTTTATGGTAAATTGATGTTCTGGTATGCTGGCACTATTCATGGGGAAGCGGACATGTTCCGTCATGCTGCCGAAATTTCGGTAGAACCCCCGCACGAGTTATGAATTACATGTTAATCCATGCACAAGTTATGAATTTCATAATAATACATGTGCATTTCAATGGAAGTTATGAAAGTATATTAAGACTCATGTCACTATGAAAGTTCCATGCTACTTGGGCCAGCCCCAGATAAGAAGTTAAGGGGAATAGATCGGTGGGAACCTTGGGGAAAGTAAACCCGGCAATTCCTGTATAGGAACGAGCTCGATCTTGATAAGCAGACTATTACCCAGGAGTCTAAATGGCCAAGAACTCCCAGGGGACCAAGAGATGGAAAAATGATGAAAGGAAATGAAAAGTTTATGAAGGAAAGTTTAAGTATGAGTTGCATGATTACATGAATGCATGAATACATGGAACAGTTATGTCAAGATGCTTACAGTTGTCTATTATGTTCGTTCACTGCTATTTATTTATTTATTCTGTTTATCCTTTATGTATCATTACTAGTAATCTATTATATTTCTTATGCTGTCTAAAGTAAAAATTGAACCTTGCCTCGGACTAGATGTTTTATTGAACTCATTAAAATGGATATTTCAGTTTGAACACATGTTTTTATAATTAAATAAAACCCGAGGCAACTGAGAATGTATGTGACATCAGACAATCACTATGCACCAACCCTACTGAGAATTTCTTGAAATTCTCACCCCGTGCTATATTTTCCGTATCATTCTCAAATGCTGGCGAGGGGCTCAACGACCACTCCTTTCATTGAGATCCTAGTCCTGTAGCTCCACCAGGTTTCCGAGTTGGACTCATTGGACGCAGTCGGCTCCCGCTAGTTCCGTCCCTACTTTCTAGGATAGGGATTTTGCTGTATCTTTATTTCATCTGCTTCTAATATATATATGTATAGACTGAAGCATTGGCTTCCAGCCTACATATGTACATATACAGTTGATAATATACCACTTATTCGTATCTTTTCTGTTGTGTTATATTAAACTTTATTATGTTGTATAATGCTATTCATATCTATTATATAACAGCTCGCCGTTTCAACTGTTTTGTGATACTAATCACGAGGTTCAAGCAGAATGTTAACACGGTAACACAGACTACCTAATTTCATGCTATGACTTAAGCATAACATTAAATTAGTAGGGTGTTATAGTAAATTTGAACAAGTGGTCTGAACCACATATAATCCAAAATGAGGTTAGATGAAAACTAACTCATAGAGGAAGCTACCCATAAAATTTTATGTTCATTGGACTTAAGAAAAGAAAGATATAAATTTTTGAATTAGGTTGTTGGATGCAGAGTATAGAGCTAGGTAATCTATGCTCCAATCCACATAACTCAACCTATATAAGTCAAAATTGAGTGCAACCAATTTTTTTAGAAAGTTAAATAATAAAAGGAAAAATCTGTAAAGTTTTATGTCCAAATTCCTGGTATTTAATTCCTAGTAATTTCGTGAAGTCCACTATTATTTTGTAGAAGCTGATACAGAGTAGTTTTTGTACAAAGGTTATAACTTGAGTTTATCTTGGCCAAATTGATCATGGCTTGTTTTGTCTGAAAGAGGGTTCACAAAAGTAAAAAAACTATGAAGTTTCAAGTCAAAGTAGGAAGAGGCAAATTTTTGGTGATTTCCCAAAGTGGTAGGGTCAAATCTATTCTAAACTAGAACTAATAGTAGAAAACTTTACATACCTTGGGTGTGAATTTCTATTTTTGTTGAAATCAATCCCAAATAAAAATAGACACATGGGGGCACCACTTCACCAAGTTTCATAAGAAAAGAACATGAATTGCATAATTAATAATGTTAAAAGCTAAATGATTTCGGCCACTAAGAGTATTTAAAGGAATGATTTAGAGAATCTAGCCTAAATAGTAATTAGTGATAAAGACTGTGAGAAAGGCTTAAGATTCTATAATATGAAGCGGTAAAGTTTCCTCAATTTGCACCTAGTTAAAATACACATGGTCTATCAAGAAATCAAGAGAAGAATTTAGTGTATGGCTTTGTCTACTATTCAGCCCATAAGGGAAATTCAAGCGAAGTCTCAATAAAATTAGTGAACTTGTGATAAATTGGTTTGGTTCAACAAGAAAGTATTTTCTAGGATTGAAACTATGAAAAGAGAATTCTTAGCATGACTATTGAGACTACCATATTATCTTAAAATTAGAAATGTTGAGTGAGCTAGCTACCTTATGGTTGAATGGCCATGTGAATTTAAAGAGGTATGATACACTTGAAATGACATTTATAATGTTAGCATTCTTACTTTTAGAATGGATTGCTTGAGGTAGAGTCTTCACTAACTAATGTGAAATTTGAGATTGTTGTTAAACTGTACTCCTTAGTATTGATTAGAGTGTTGATTGGATCATTGTTACTTGATGCTAAATTATTTGTGTAATTATAACTGGGTTGTTCACTGGAATATTATTATTTTTTGACTTATGGGATTTTTACTGTAAGCCATTATGCTGCCAAAATTCTGCTGAGTTAATTTCTGAAAAGTAATTCTTATGATTCAAAGTATGAATGCATGATGGTGTAATGTCCGAAAAATCTTATCATTAATAGCTGAGTTGTTCGATTTTTATCGAATAAGTGGGTTTAATCAGAATTCGATTAAGCAATCACTTAAAGCCAATTAAGTGTGATTTAGAAGTGATTAGGCTTGATGGAATTAAATTAGGAATATAGAAAACCTCACAGAAATTTTCTAAAATCGATTTGCCGATTTAAGAGAAATCGGTAAGATTTCGATAATTTAAACTGTCGGAACCGAACTAATAGAACTTACATTATGAATGCCCTAGGATGAATGGCTAGGATTTAGCCAAAACACCCATATATGTGGCGTCACCTTCAGCCAAGGATGGCAGCCCCAAAATCAAATTGAAACCCTAAACACACATCCACCAATCACACAACTCCTTACTCCACAAGTTTGTATTCAATTCCTTCTTTGCCCTTGTGAAGTTCGGCCAAGATAAGGGGCTGACTCACCTTCATTTCTCTTCCATTCACACTTCTCTCTACTCCATCTTCAACTTCTCTTCAAGTCTCAACAAGAGTTGCTTCCATCTAAGACACTAAATCAACAAACTTTCAACTAGACAAGATAGGAATCCTACTTCTCTTCTTACTTTCCTTGGTTTGGGACTATATGGTAGTCTTGGATATCTTGTGATACTGATGAAATTTGAAGTGATGGTGATGAATTATAGTTGATTATGCATGTATGTTATGATTAGAATTAGAATTGATATGAAAGAACTTGAAGAAAAGAGAAAACTCAAGTAGCTGGTAGGGTTATTCCTCAGCAGTCTGTACGGCGGAGTGTACGGCCCACTTACAGCCATTTAACGTCCATGAATCTATTTTTATATGAAACTAGACATTCAGGGCTTTCCATACATATATAATATAAAGCCATTGGATTAGTGTAGAGGTAGTTATGAATTTTTGAAGTTTGACCTAGAAATTAGGACCTTCATCTGGGCAGTGTGAGTTGAGAAGGGTGTAACTCACCCTACACAACTCCAAATTAAGTGATTCTAACGTTCTTTGAAAGCTAACACATGAGGGAACATTCCATAGAAATTTCAGAATCTGATTCATTACCAATTATCCCTAGTACGTCAATGAATTTATCTTAAGCTCACCCAAGGCTAGAATAGGGTAGTCTAGTAGGGTCAAGTTTCAGGGCTTATATCTCGAATTATATTCACTCAAATGATATGCAACTTCTTTCATTTGAAAGCTTGCCCTGTTAGCTTTATATTGATATAAATTTCGCATGATTCTACTTAAATTTCTATTTTTGGTGAATTTTCTTTTATAAGAGTGCAATTCTGGCTAGAAGTAGGGCGGTCTGGGATGAAATACAAACAACTTAAGGTTGAACTCGAAAATCTAGCAGATAGAGAGCTAGGTCAGGTATACTTTAGGTTGACCTCGGAACTTAGCAAACAAAGAGCTAGGTCGGGTATACTTGAGGTTGAACTCGGAAATCTAGCAGATAGAGAGCTAGGTCAGGTATACTTTAAGTTGAACTCGGAACTTAGCAGACAAAGAGCTAGGTTGGGTATACTTAAGGTTGAACTCAAAAACTTAGTAGACAGAGAGCTAAATCGGATATACTGGTGATGAACTCGAAACTTAGTGAATTGGAAACTAGATCGGGTATAGTTAGTGTTAGAAATATGGAATTTAGGAAACACACTTATAAGAGTCTTAGAAGAACGATGGCAGAATAAGGTCTGAGATCGAACATAGCCCCAGGAGTCGGAAATTATATATAATCTCGGAAGATCGAACATAACCCCGAAGGTCGGAACTTGTATTAAATCGAAACTTGAACCCCATTTAATCTTGGGAGTCGAACTTGGAAATATCAATAGAAATTAAAAACTTGCAAGATAGATTAAGACTTAAGATTTTAAAACTTGCACCTATTGATATGGTTATATTCTTGGTATAAATATGATGTTCTATATTGGAATTGCTATTTGATTAAAATTTCCTCATTGTCTGGCACTATTCATGGGGAAGCGGACATGATCCGTTATACTGCCAAGATTTCGACAGAGATTGCAATTAATATGAATTTACAAGTTATGCATGCATTAGTCAAAGTATTAGACAAGTGATGCTACCCTTATAAGAATGAGGAAGGATTTCCATATGACTTGGGCCAGCCCCTGAACAAGTTAAGGGGAATAGATCAGTAGGGAAGTCGGGGAAAGTAAACCCGGCGATCCTGTATAGGAACAATTTCGATCCTGAAAAGCGGACTATTACCCAAGAGTTTTATGGCCAATATACTCCCAGGGAACCAAGTATGGAAAAATATGAGTTAAGATCAAGTGCATTATTTCTTATGCATATCCACAGTTTCTGTTATCATGCATGGAGTTAATTGCACCATTGAATGTTATATATGCATATATTTATTATTGTTCATTTTATGGCTGTCACTTAACTATGTTAATAACATAGGTCTGGTTATTTATTTCCCTGTTTATTTCCTTTATTTCCTTAAGTAAAACTAAGCTGTGTTTCGGGCTATGATTTCTATAACTAATCTAGTGGAATATCCTATTGAGGTAACATTTTCTTGTAATTAACCAAAACCCGAAATAACTGAGGATGACAGCGATGGCATATATATATATATATATATATATATATATATATATATATATATATATATATCCTTATTGAGAAATCCTTGTTTCTCACCCCACTATATATTTCTGCGTCATTCTCAGATCATGGAGAACGCAGCCACCGGCGTCCTATTCATTGAGTTTCCCGAGCTCCACATCCACCTAGACCCGTTTCTAGACTATATATATATATTTGGTAGATGTCAGTTCCGCTTTTATTTCTTCTTCCGTAGAGATTTTGCTGTTCCCCTTGCTCATCCGCTCTTCAGCCCCGCTGCACCTTATATTGCTATTCCACTGTACATGGCCTATCCCTTTCCACCTCCACACGTAGCGGCAACAGTAGTAGCAGCTCCCATGGCTCCACCAACCTCACCACCACAGCAAATACCCTCGATCATGATGTCTGAGGAGGATCCATCCGAGGCAAAGAGTTCATCTTCCTCATCCTCTACTCCGAGGGTGGACTACACTCCTGCGGATGCCGGCATGGCAAATGGATTCCTTTCTTCAGAATCCATCTAGTTGGATCATCCGCCGTAGCAGTAGTAGATGTACAGGATGACCCTCTTTTGGCAGTTTGGGTCATGAGCATAGGGATAAGAGTTAGCAGTGTACGTGAAATGTCCCGTGGGGACCAGTGAGGGGGCTGTTCATATAGATAGGCTGACTTATTTTGTGTTAGCCACCTCATTTTTTTTTTACCCTGTACTGTCTTATATAACTTTTGACAATTTTGAAAAACAGTTGTTTGTATATATATGTGGTGCAGTTTCCAGTATTTCCGTTTATTTCGCATTTTTATTTATGTTACTTTACTTCCGGTACACGATTAATGAATAATGAAACTAAAAATGGAATTTAATCAACTAGATACATGTAATAACTTATCAGGTAATATATTATGACTTAAGCATAGTATTTTGTCTAGTAAAGTGTTACAGATGGAATTGTGCCCAAGTTATGTGAGTATGTAGTTGCATGATAACTATGCATCTTGTACATGAGAATTTCACAAATTCCAAAGTAAAGAAGTTACTTGAGAACGATCCTTTAGCGGTTAAGGTCATCCTACATTAAAGTCCTTTGAACAAGTCTAGAGAAAGTAAATTTGGCAAGGGTAGTACTAACAATATTCAATATATAAACTTGGAAACTGTGGTAAGCAGACTATTTTTATAAAGTTAACAAGAAAACCCAACCAGTGCCAAGTGTAACATCCCCGATTTTGCTGCATTTGTATAACTCTGTGTTCCAAATTAAACAAATAATACTGTGGTAATTATTAATTGACAGAAATAAAATTAGATTAAAAATTAAATTATTTAGAGACCAAAGATTTTAAATGAAGAACTGGCAAGAAAATTTATTTACTTAAAGCAGTTAATAAAATTAAACAGAGAAATAAACAAAAATAATAACAGATTAATTGCACAGTTAAAATCCTATCAGGGATAAAAACTAAATAAATTATGTTCTTTAGTAAAACATTTAGAAACGGTTTAGCCTAGGTGAGTATTCTAAAATGGGTTTTGTGTGGTGAAACTCTTAGGAAGGTAATTAATCAAGTTATGGCATAAACTAGCTATAATAGGATTTCGAGGGTCAAGGCTTGAAACCCTAAGAATTAGTGTGAGATTGAGATTCCTATAGGTTTAAATAACTTAGTTCGCCCTAAAAATAAGTGAAATTATGGACACAAACTTGCTAGGATCATTATCTTGAGCTTCGTCACAAAAAGGGTAGTTAGAATCCTACATCATCAACTAAGAAAGATGGAAATTTAATTATCATGCCGATGGAATTGTTTCAAACTGGTTTTATCCATCAAAATGCATGATAGATGGAGGCTAAAATTATCCTTGAGTAGTTGGTTTAGTGAAAGAATAAGTAGAAACAATTTTGGACCTAAATTAGTTCTGTTAAGTCACTAGAAGGGTAAATTTCGGTTCCTATCGGTTAGTGAACAGCAAAACTATTTTAGGCTTAATTATTTGGGTTATATAGACCTTGGAAATGTCCTTGAATAATTGGAATTGATTTAAGATGAATTACTGTAGAATTAGGTGTTAACTAGTCAAGTTTTCTAGCTCATAGAGTTATTTTTGGCCATTTGCTTAAGGGGTAATTAAAACCATGTTGTAGTTGAGTATTTAGAGTTATTATGGTGAATTTAAGTGCCTTGGACCATATATAATAATGTGGGATAAGTTTAAGAAGGTTTAAAGTTGGTCTAAAGGTGTATATGTCAAGAAAAATGGTGTGTCTAGGATAATAAGGATTTTAAACTATCCCCTTAGCTTGGGTCAAAGATATGGAATATAAATTTAGTTATG
This sequence comes from Pterocarpus macrocarpus, assembly GCA_031439585.1. Lineage (NCBI taxonomy): Eukaryota > Viridiplantae > Streptophyta > Magnoliopsida > Fabales > Fabaceae > Pterocarpus > Pterocarpus macrocarpus. The sequence goes on from CM062515.1 coordinate 33,770,722, forward strand.
TCAAAAGTGCTAATTAAGTTGAAGTAACCTCCTTTAAATAAAACTCTAGTATGAAGCCAAATGTTTCTTAAGAGAAAGTGTTATGATTTCACTCTAGTATTTCTATACATATACATTTAAAGTGTGAAGTGAGTATGATGGTGGGAAACCACTTGGAATTGAAATGTTTGGATGATTGTTCATGGCCATTAAGGCCAATGATGGAAGCCAAGGTATGTGTTCTATTCTTGATTCTTGGAAACCTTGATGGTTTATCTTGAATTGCCTTATCCATGACTTATGATGATGATGATTTTATTTGTGGTAAAGAATATATCGAAAATTATGGATTGATGAGTATTTATTGATTTGATACTATGACTGTGAATTTTCTAGTTATCTATTAGTGTTTTAGACTTTTGCATTTCTCTTGGTGCAACCATTATGCTATAGAATTTTTGCAAGAAAGTTTTTTATGAGTTGCATCATAATGCATAAGAGCATGAGATTAGAGAAGATTGTGCCATATATCATGAAATCTCTTCTAAAGAATGTTATATGTCAAAGTAATGCACAATTCTCTAATTGAGACTTGGAAGTAACCCTTCGATAAGGGGAGGCGATCCTGATTAATTAAAACTTGGAAGTGACCTTTCGGTAAGGGAAGATGATCCACAAAGACAAGATAATCTGGTATGACCCTTCGATAAGGGAAGGTGACCCACCAAGATACCCCTCTTCTTTGGAGGCATGTGGCTGAGATAGATTCCTCCAATTTAGAGGCATGAAATGAGCTCATATCCTAGGAAAATTTATCCAAGGGCATGTAAGAAACAAAGACAAGATAATCTGGTATGACCCTTCGATAAGGGAAGGTGACCCACCAAGATACCCCTCTTCTTTGGAGGCATGTGGCTGAGATAGATTCCTCCAATTTAGAGGCATGAAATGAGCTCATATCCTAGGAAAATTTATCCAAGGGCATGTAAGAACAAAAGCACATGAAGGTCTTAATGATAAAGCATAAAGTGCATAAGCATTCTTTCACAAGATTTGCATGGCATTCATTGCATGATGATAATAAAGTGATGATTTAATGTGTTGTTAACGCCATTATGTTTTAGAGTATTGATTTAAATGATTAAATAAAATGAACCCACTTCAAAGCCTATGATATTGAAATTACTAAAAGAAATCTTTAGGTGAAGTTTGGTAAGGGGTTTCAATTTTCATTTCTGGGAATCTTAATCCCGAGAATATTATCCCTGAGAATAGTTTTTCCAGGCATCTATATTTTGGGGTGTTTGGTAGATAGATTAAATTCTTGGGAAAATTTTGTTCATTTCCAAAAATACCCTTGCAGTCCAACAATCAACAGTGGCCAGTGGTGCTTCGGTGGCTACCTGACAGTGATCCGGCCATGGCTGGTGGTGGTTTGCGGTGGTCGATGGTGGTCTGGCGGTGGCTCGTGGTGGTCTGACGGCAATCGGTGGTGGTCTAGCGGTGGCCCAGAGTGGAGGGTAACCGGTGGTGGGTGGAAGCAGAGGTAATTTGGTCTTTTCACATGAAAAATATTTCCATGCCATGGGAATGCTACAATCCCATGTATGAGATGGGATTATTTTGGGGATAATCTTACCCTAAAATCAATCCTAGGAATATTACATTCCCGGGAATATTTTTCCAAAACTTGTACCAAACATGGGCATCTTCATAGGATTCTCGGGAATCCTATTCTAAACCCTCTATTAAACGCCCCCTTATTCTTTTTAATCATGTTCACTGATTTTATTAAATAAACCGAAGTGGTTGAGGCAATAATGATGTCAATTGTATGTTTAGTTAGGAATCTCTACTGAGAAATACTTTATTTCTCATCTGTGTGTGTTTTCATGTCATCCTCAAACGAAGCTGATGGTGTCTGTGGTGATTTTCTTGGAGGAGCTTGAGTGGATTAGCATTATGATCCTGCCTTGGACTCACTGGTCCCGGTAGCCCATAGTACCTTTAGACTTTATATTTTAGTCACCTATTTAACATACATTTAAGAGTTAACTATAGTAGACTTGCTCCTTTGGGATATATATATATCCATGTAAATAATATTATCTCTCTATTTTACATTAGAGTGAATTACACTAACCTCCCCGGAGATTCAGTGTAATTACACTCGGCACCTCTCTGTTTATAGATAATACACTAAGTAAAGTGAATTAGAGGGGTGCCGAGTATAATTACACTGAACTTCAGGAGAGTTTAGTGTAATTCCCCCTTTACATAATTATAGTGCAAATTAATTATGGATTCTATCAATTATCTGCACTAGAAGGCTCAGTTTGAGAAATTATTATTTTAAAAAAATTATACACTATTTTGTTAACCAACATGTTTTATAACTACAAATATTCTGCTAATTTAGCTACAACAACTTGTAATTGTCGCAATATGACTTAAGTGTAATGTGGTCTTACCAAGGCATTATACCAAGGGCAAAGTAATGTAAAGAACACATGCTGAAGTAAAAGACAAGTAAAGAAAGCATGACATGCATGTCATGAAGAACATTTCATTCATTATGCTGCATCTTGCATTATTCTAAGTTATGAAGTTTTCAATTTACTATATGATAGATTGTCTGTGATAAGTGTTTGTTAAAAGAACCTGCTTCGGAAAGCTAAGTTTTCAAACATAATAAATGGGCTTTTATGTTCATTTATGGTATGAACACCTTTTTAAGATAAACCAAAGAAGCTAGGGCAATGACGGTGACACTGTTTTAGGTTAGCTTAGAATGACCTATTGAGAATATAAATTCTCACTCTTGTAAGTTTCTATGATGTCTCCAGATAGCCTAGATGGCCTAGTGGTGATCTTCCTAGAGGTAACCTAATTGAGACCAATGCATCCTAGAAAGGAGAACTAGAACTCACAAGATGGAATAGAGGTGGATGTTGTGTTGGAAGAATGGGTTCTTTCCCCCGTACCCATTTCCCCCATTATGATTACATGTACAAGGCTTAAGATAGTGTTATATAATTAGTACTGGATGACTGTTACACTAGTAGAAGCTCTTAGTATAGCTATTTTATGTATTTTGTAATATTAGGAGCAGGGCTAGAAGTCTTGTTATATAACTTAGTAGATGTTACTATGAAGGAAGTATTTATGTACTTGAGGAAGTTTCCACTTCCCTTATTTCACTCGCCTATATTCTATCCAATACAATGAAATAATTACCATGCTATTTTCCCTAAACTATAATAGTTAGCTAAAGAAAGTCCGCTAATTATTAGTAGTAACATCTAATTGCAATATTATGATTTAAGCATGATAACATGAAAAAAAAAAGATGTTACATGAAAGTACAATAATTACACAAAAAATATTGTCTACAATGAATTATTTAAAATGAACACTCACAATATAATTACTTTTGATCTATTTTATTGTTTAAGATAATTAAAAAAATCATATTTTCTTACCATGTCTAACTTCCAATTATTATCATAACATCTTTTAAAAAAAAAATCTTATTAAAAGATTTATTAAAAAAAAACAATGTGAAGAATCAACATCCTAGCTCTAATGTGAAGAATATGTTGGTTATATAGAAAGACAACCTCACACTACGTAGAAAAACATATCCTTTATTGAGTTTTTCGAAGAAATCATGACTTATTAGACATTAGTGAAATTGATCACAAAAAACACTCATAGAGACTTTTAAGGCCTTATAACCTAACTAAAGAATAAAGTAGTTATTAATTTAGGGCAGCTTCAATATGAAGAATATATTGGTCATGTAAAATGACAAAAGTTCACACTACATAAAGATTATATCCCTTATCGAGCTGCCTTCATTTCCATATATATTTTGAGGCACCGAACATTGCATCATCCTCAAACAATGTCCTCAGCCTAGCCATGCAATTCACTTTTTGAAGATTATGAGGCAAATGGCAATGGCACAAGCACAAGGTCGTTACTGTTACATCATTTTATATTTAATCCTTCATGTAACATCCCATTTCCAATTTCCGACTTCGCCTTTAAGTTTGATCAATTTCAATTTCCGACTTCATCTTCGAATTCCACATAAATTGGTACAATTTCTGATTTCCGAGTTCGTCCAATTTCCAACTTCCGACCTTATCATTTTCTTCATTTCCGACTTAACCTCCGATATCCGACTTCGTCTTAACCGATTTACGATCTCATAGTTTATCTACAACTTTCGAGCAAGATGCACGCGATCTCCGACTTCATACCTCACGAATCAAAATACTGTACATATTTTCCGACTTCATGGACTCGGGCATAAGGTTTCCTACTCGGGTACCATTTGCACCTCAAGCATTCGGGTTTGATGCCTTCCGAATTACCGAGTTCCGACCTTAAGCATTCTAATTCAATTTCCGACTTTACCCCTAGTTGTTACTTTAACACAATAATGCAAGTACCGACTTCGGGTTCGAATGTAACGAGTTCCGGTTTGAGAGTTGGATCCAATGGACATGAGTTCGAATCTTTAGTTGATTTCCAAATCATACACGAGTTCCGACCTCAGAGAGTTTATTCCCAACATTGATATTCCCGGGTTCAAATAGACGTTCCGAGATCATATGATTGTGAACTATGACTCCCGACTTCTGACCTTTCTACCAAGATTCAAATAAACCAGACGGATTTCCTCGTCATCAACAAGATGGCAGGATTTCCGACTTTAAACATAAATGGGATGAGTTACGACTTAAACCACAGTAAACACGAGTTCCGATTTCAGGTAGAGCGCAAGCGTATCCCACTTGTGGTACGACGTGGAGAGCAAATTGGCCACAAAAGTGAGAGACATGGCCGAACTTCAACCACAAAACTTCAGCCAATCAACACCACAACTTTCATGTATTTAAGTCAGACCTCCCTCTTCATTCCCAGCTGATTTACGTTCTCCCTCTCCTCTTGCTCCAGCCTTCTTCTTCTTCCTTTCCTCTCTCAAATCCAACTCCATCAAATCTCCAAGCTTTGGCAAGGTTCCATCAATCCAAACTCAAATTCAACAAAGTCATACTCCAAAGAGGTAGGATTCAATCTCTAATCTTAATTTCTCTAAACTAAGGATGCATGAAAGATTACTTTTTATGATATTTGATGATTTATTGGATGTGTATGTTTAGATTAATATAGGATTAATATGAAATCTTGAGTGGCAATTAGAATTAGAAGAAGAAAACTAAGAGAAATGGATGGATGAGGGTGCTGTCTTGGTGCAGATTCCACGGCAGTCCATACGGCGGAGAGTACGGCTCCACCTACAACTGATTAAATCTGATGAAACATTTTTAGATGAAAGTAGACATCCAGGGCTTTCCATAGATATGTCAGATAAGGTTATTGGATTAGTATTGAGAGAGATACGAATTTTTGAAGTTTGACCTAGGGTTCAGGATTTTCATCTGAGCAGGGTGACTTGAGGAGGATATAATTCACCCTATACAACTCCGAATTGAGTGAAACCAACTTTGTTAGAAAGCTTACACATAGGGGAACATCCCAATATGAGATTCCGAGTTTGTTATGGTCCCAATTGTTCCCAATAATTCGAGGAAATTACTCTATGTCCAAACCGAGCCAAAACAGGGTAGTTTAGGAAGGTCGATTTTCAGGACTTATAACTCGAGCTATACGATAGCAAATGGAACGAAACTTGTGGCAAATGAAAGGTTATCCTGTTAACTTCAATATGAGGCCAATTTCGTATGATTTGAGTTTAGTTAAGATTTTTAGTGAATTTATACTTCCAGGAGTGCAATTCGGGCTAGTGACTGAATAAGCTGAGCCAAAAGTCAAATATCTTGAGTTATATAAATCAAAATGATATGGGACCAAAGTGGTTAGAAAGTAGACATATAGAGCTATGACATATCCAAATTTCAGATTTAAATGAGTTGAATAGAGATAAAGGTGGATTATACAAGATTCGGGCAGAACCGAATAAAATTGGCAGGATGGCCAAAATGATAATTTTACAAGTGTTAGTGAAACATATAAGATTTGAGTTGAGGATTGCCAGTTTTATATTGATCCATATATATGAATAGATTGATTATATTACTATGACTGAACTGTCTGTGAGAACTGGCACTATTCATGGGGAGGTGGAGCTGATCCGTCATGCTGCCGGATTTACGGCAGAAGTCTATGAAACTAGGAATGTTTACATGCAAGGATGAATTAGAGTATGAATGGGTATATAGAAACCCTATATTCAAGAATGACATAAGTATGAGATGAGGTGTACGAAAGTAAAGGACAAAGCATATGCACGAGTGCCGATAGAATGGTAAAGAGGCTACGGACCTTTATATACCACGACTATGTACGTGAAAATTATGTGTACAATGACATATGAAAATAAATGAAGTATAGGTGCTTTCAGTATGACTATGCATGACCATGTATGAGAATGAAAAGACATGAGTATAGTAAATGTAAATCCCTTCAGCTGGAGGCAGTTGCACATTGAATCTCTCCCAGTGAAGGCAGTTAAATGATAAAGATATGAATCCCTTCACTTGGAGGCAGTTGCACTTGAATCCCTCCTTGTGAAGGCAGATACCCTCTACCTTGGAGGCACGTGGTCAGATGAGATCCCTCAATTTTGAGGCACGTGACCAGAAGAGATCCCTTCACTTAGAGGCACGTGACCAGAATGAGATCCCTCCAAGACTAGAGGCACGTGGGTCCCCTTGCGGGTGAGTCGACGTGACGACGGTCAAGGGTGAAGCTGACGAGCTCACTCCAAGGCCGGGCTACCCAAGGGCAGTAATAGCACCCTAGGGACGGCGATACGTAACGCCTAGGTGTGCCAAGTAAAAGCTAAAGATTAAAGACTAAAGATTAAAGATTAAAGCTTATGCAAGTACCCCACTCACATGAGGCATGGCATCGACCCAGCTAGTGTGAGTATAGGGGACAGAACTTACATGAGGCACGGCTTGACCCAGCTAGTGTAAGTACCAAAGGAAGATCCCACATTCCTAAGGAATGTGTCATGGCGATCACGCTCTGATGGGGTATGATATGGCGATCATACTCTGGAATGTGGCATGTAAAGATTTCATGATGACAAAGAAAAGAAAGATGAAGGAAGAAAAGCAAGTTTTATGTCTATGTATGAATTTAAAAACAAGTTAAGTTATGTGCAGATGTTATGTTCTCATCATATTAATGTCATGTGGGCATCATCTTAATATGCTGTAGTTCCAGTAAAGTATATGTAGAAGTTATGTCTCTAGTGCATTGATGCTATCGTACTTTATTGTATTTCAGTTATTAGTCCCAATATGATTCATGACTTGATTTTTTATGGATTCTCTCAGATGCCAAGTGTATGATAAAAATGAACGTTGCTTCGGATAATATATTTTCGAACTGTAAAATTAAATAGTCCACATTATATGATCATCTTTTTCATACTAAACCGAAGCAAACTGGAGATAACAACGATGACATTATTTATGATACTTAGAGAATTCTACTGAGAATTTATGTTCTCACTTCTATTTCCGTGTTGTCTCCAGATAGTTTCAGAAGTTTCCGAAGATGGCTGAAGTCGCTGTCAGATAAGGTCCGATCAGGTAACAGTAACAACTCCAGGGTATGGTACTATGACTTAAGCATAGTACTGTACTTGGGAGGATGTTACACCAAACTTTAAGTCATGTACAAATTAGTCCTCTGAACTTTCATAAACGTGCAACTCAATATCATGAACTTTCTCAAATGTGGGCTTTTTCATTAACAATTGAAAGAAATTAATAGAAGGATTGATTTACATATTTAGGAAAGTTAAGAAGGTTGATTGACACCTTTTTAAAATGTAAGGGCTAATATGCGCACGGCTTATAATTTAGGGAATAAAGTATTTTTTTTCCCTAATTTCAAATACAATAAAAAAAATAGGTTTGATGCAGGCTAGCCTACAAATATGCAAGCTTATACAAGGCGGACACAAATTGATTTTTTTTTAACTTATTTGATTTACAGACCAATCTACTCTGGCTCGCTTAAGCTTGGTCCATCATCAGCTGGGGGAATATAGACTAAGTTGGCCCATATACTTCTTCATACTTAACTGACTATGTAAAAAGATTTTATAGCAATAATATATTGACATTAAATCTCCAATTTGTTACATATTAAGAAGATTGATTGGCAAGTGAAAGTAATGTTCCAAACTATGCTCATTATTTACCCTAAGACAGAGACAAAGCGATACAGAGAAATAGAAAGAGAGGAGGAGGAGGAGGAATGAGAAGGTGATGCTATATGGTTAATAGTTTATGCCAGTTGTAGATATTAGCACTTGACAGTTTTATTTTTATCAATAAGAAATCAGCTCCGTTATTTGAATATGATATTAATGTATCAATATAGCTGTAATATAGTGTTGTGAATTTTATTATTGATGTATGGTGATGAGGTTAGACATTTTGCCCCATAAGAAGTAGAAATATGTCGAGCAAATTCCTACTTCCAAGGGGGAGAAATTTGAGACAAAAGATTGTTAAAGATTTCGCCCCCTCCCCCTCCATCATGTAGGAATCCGAAAAAAAAAATTTATTTTCAGTGTCTATGTACAACATAGTGAATCCTGAAATGTTGGAAAAGAGTACAAATATTACTATTATTGCATATTTTAATAACTCTGTTATTAAAATTCTAAAATGATTGGCGAATTGCTTATAAAAAAAACTAAGCATGCTAATTTTAAGGGTAAGAACTAAAATTTGGATAAAAGTACAAATATTCCTATTGGTCACCTTTTTTATTTTTGTATTTTTTTTTGTTTTTTTCCCTTTATATAATTTGTATTATTAATTTTCATGTGCTTTTATTAAAGCCAGGGTGGTGGTTTGTGGTTGGTTTCCTTATTTGAAGCTAACATTGTCCATATTCTAGTGGTTATTCAATACTTTTAAAATATAAATTATGTATAATACTACTATAAAATGTTGTGGTTTAGTGGTTATTTATTCTTTCTTTCACATAAATGTCTCGGGTTCAACTCTCTAACTCACCATTTCTTCAATTAAAAAATATTATTTACTTGAGTATTATTTTATTTGATTGCTTATTTGATCTTTATCAAATAGTATAACCTTTAAATTATTTTTATAATATTTTGAAAATTTTATAACCAGATAGTTTAAAAGCAAAAATTCTTGTAGCACAAACATTTTTCTAGCCTAAACACTAACCATCCTAATATAGTATTTTGGTTTTATTTATTAATAGCATTTTTGTTAGAATCTAGGCATGAAGAGAGTGTGATAGAATTTTACATTGTTTAAGGATATGACTTAAATAGCCTTTATAAGTGCTTGAGCAATTTTCCTCTCATGAGCTAGTTTTTACATTATTCAACATTACTTTTATGTTATTAGTTCTTTCTTACAAAATAATAACAATGCTAATAATAATACCAGCAAAAAAGGGTAAAATTGAAAAAAGTTAAAAAAATTGCTCAAGCAAGTAAAAAAAAAAATTCACTAATTTATTAAATTGAAATCTATTTTTAACAATGCGCATGATTAACACCCCCTACCCTCCACTTATATAGTTTTTGAGTCCAACGAATAACAATGGTCAAGATTATTAACACGTGGCAAAGATTTCTTCACAATTGGAATTACATGATCCCACCATGCAGAAAAGCATGACATGACACTATGCATTACTAAGTTCGCCCCGACTCATGTAGGATTCATTAAAATATTAATTCTCTCAAAACACTACCTAGTGGAGGGCAAAATGTCTATAACCACACCACATTCCCGTATTTATACAAACTATCCCATATTATGATAATTTTAACTCATAGTTCCCATAAAAAGATTGAAAAGCCCCAAAAAATCAATTGAAAATATTTTGCTATTGTATTAACTAAGTTAGGCATAAAGATAATGATGTGGTGATATAAATAGTTATACGATGAATTTAGAAAAAGAAAATGCAATAGTAATTTAAAAAATGAAAATGTACTTTATACCTAAAAAAATGAGATCGAATTTTTCTTTGCCTCAATTAGAAGCTAGTTGGAACCGGCACGCAACCACATATGCTCAAGTGGCATGAGAAACTTTTCATGTTTTCGACCATAATCTTATTGTGATACTTTGGGTTATTATAAACTTATTAATAAATGGGAAAGGAACAACAAATATCAAACGCTGGAAAGAACTCTGCACAAATCTGCCGCAAAATTCTTGGCATACATTGTAAGTAACGGTACAAAAGTAAACTCGACAAGTTCTTGGACGCAAAATGAAACATGGGAATTATGTCACGGGATTGAAACAGTCCCAACTCCTACAATACCTACCCAAAACCATCAAAGAATGATGGAAAGAACAAGAGTGCAAGCCTACTAGTCCTACTCCAAGACCTTCAGCATATATGTTAGAACAAGAATTAAAATGAAAAAATATCATCATCAATCTATGACCTTCAAGTCGAAGATACAAAGCAAAAATTTATCTTCACTGTCTCAATCTGATTATCTATTTTCTGTGCCTCGAAAATCACCTCATGGACATCAAAGTACGAACCCTTTTCTGTCTTTCCACGTTCTTAGCACTGGGTGTTCTCTTCAGTCTCTGGAGCTCCTCCCTCACAACCTTCTCAATGTTATCAATAGAGCTGAGGAGTTTCTTCTGGGGCGTTAACTCTGACACTCCCTCTTCTGTTTGATTGGCAATGTCAAGCAGAATCATCGGAACATTGCCACCAAGTGTTTGGAGCTTAACACCTAATGCTGGTTTTGGAGTGATCATAGAAGCACAATGCTCAAGATGAGCATTATCCGCGGACATAGAAGGATCCGGAAGCAGCTGATCGGCACAGAACGAGGTCCCAGTTTGTTGGCCTTCCTTCGCTGCCAAACGAACTCTCCTCCTTTCAATTGCCTAAAAACAGAGGTCCGTAGCCAAATTAGCATTTCAAGAAAGAAGCTCCAATGATTTACAAACAAAGAAACAGATGTAAAATCACAATCCCGAAATTCTGCTCAATGAAGTGCATTGCTAATAATACAACACATATAATAGGTAGTTTGGATTCTGTTTCCAGGTCCCAAAAAACTATGAAGCTAGAAGGGAGAAGTTTTTACCAAAATAATGATTTGAAGGTTTCCAAACAAGAAACCGAACATGCTAACAAGTAAAAACTGAACCTATGTAGATACTGAAAAACCAGCACATCATATAAACCAGTTACAATGTTGATGAAAGATCCACGAACAAGGGTCACAACATACAGCATTGCAGAACTCGAGCCACACATCATCAGGAACGACAAAGATTTAATTTTGACCATAACCCCCGCCATCCAAGACAAATCGAATTTTCAATGGGTGCAACTTTGGATTATAAAAGCGGTTCTTTCTTGTTTATTATTTATTATTTAGAAGAAAAAAAAACCTCTTGATAAGACATTGATTACTGTTATGATCCATTATCCATGAACCCTAATTTCTGGTGTATTTTGTTTGTAATTCAATCAAGGAGAAATAAAAACACAAAAAAGATGGAAGAGATAAGGAATGGAATTGGTTAGAGAGCGCCACAATCAAGGATGATTGATAAGCCAAGGGTGATCGCCACAAGAGCAATTGGAAACTCTTGATAAGACCTAGGGTTCCAAGCAAGAACCAAAGAGACACTTTTACTAAAAGTATTCTGATTTCTATTTGCCAAAAGTTGCCTTGAAAAGGTGTTTACAAGGTTTATAAAAGAAACTAAAGTTTAGCAAATGGGCTGCAACACTTAGCCCAATAGTAAGAATGAGTAAAAGACTAAATAGCTAAAAACAAGTGATGGGCTATATGAAATTACAAGCCCACTTACATTATTACTAACTTAAAATTAACAAGCCCAAAGATATAACTAAGCTTGTTCAGCCACGTGAATGCAATGGACTAGTGTTGGGTCTTCATCTTCTTGAATGGGCTTTGCCTCAAACAAACTTGAAATCATTTGGCCCAAAGCTTCCTTGGCTCTCTTTGATTTGGATCTAGTCATTGGTCCACCAAGTCCTTCCAAAGGATCTCCTCCTTGCCTTTGCTTTCGTGAGTCTACTTTATCTTCCTTGATCACATCAATTACAAGCTAATTATACGAAAATACATAATAAACCAATTCAAACACTCACTTCGAGCAGCAAATAGTCTTGGTTAAAATTGCTTACGCAGTGATTGCAAGCAAATCCACAACATTACAAAACAAATGCGGCAAGTTACCCCCAAGAGAAATGATCAAGAAAACTGCACACTTAATAAAGCAAACACAACTACTTTTTGACCACAATTAATTTCAAAAAATCATGCAACACAATAAAGAAAAAAGGTAGCGAAACTACGCAAACGGAAAAAGAAGAAGAAGAAGAAAAAATGGAGGATGCGAAAAAGAAAGCAAAACGGCGTGGTCTTATTGACTTACCTGCATAACAGGAGTGATGTTCCTAAGAGGGGTTCTGGGGTACCAAGAAGGAAGTACGCTGCGCGAAGAACCAACACTTCCACGACCCCTTCCTCGCCTTCCACTTCCCAAGGAGCTGTTATTCTCTGCGCCACCCCACACGCGAAGCGTGGCATGCCCGCGACCCGCACCGCTTCTCGGAGTTCCGAACCCAACCCGAGCATGACCCGACCCGGTTGAGGCCGCTGCTGGCCTCCTCGGAGTGGATCCGAATACGCGCGCTTCGAGTTCGTCCTCGACGACGCTGAGGATGGAAGCTCGGCGGCGGGCAAAGACGGCGGCGATGTCGAGCGTGGTTGAGCGGCGGTCTCGTGCTTCCGGCATGGTTCTAAAAGGGGAAGAAACGAAAGTGAGGAAATGTGAAGAAAAGGAAAGTGTGTTTGTGTTGTGTTGTGTATTGTATTGTAGTACCTCTCAGGGTTTTCTTTCTTTGTTTCTGTGCAGTGCAGTGCTTGCAAGAGAGAACAATAAGAAGAGGAGGAAGCAAGTTTTGAAAGGAGACCGAAACAGCAAGTTTTTGAAAACAATGGGCGCACTTATAGTGCTCAATCTCAAATCAAAGCACAAGCTGATGCATCTTGATGTGCAAAGTGGCGCAAATCAAATCAAATCTTATATTGCATCTTAATCTCAAATCATATCAAATCAAATCAAGGGGAATTAATTTAATATGTGGCACAAAGTGGCCATGTAGTAAAGAAATGGCTCGTATGAATTTCAAATTCTGCTTTGGGAAGGATTTTTGCCAGGGGTGTCATCTTTTTTATTTTTTTTGTGGGCAACGCTGTGAATTCTAGCTTAATGTGTTGGTTTGGACCTTGAGATAACTATAAGGGCATTCGAAAATCTTGGGCCATTCGGAATAACAATTTCCCACGAATAAAAAAAAATTCGGTGTTTGAGTCAATCATAAGCCCATGCCCACTCACTAGGGGTGTGCATGGGACGGGTCGGGTCGGGTCAGATTTAGGGGAAAAATACCTAAATCAATCAAATATAGTCGGGTCGGGTCGGCTTTTTGGCTTTTTTTACCCTCAATCCGAACACTTTCGGGTTGGATTGGGTCGAGTATTCGGATAGGTTAGTCAACTTTTCTTTTTTTTTTTTTTGTGGGTGAAAAATATATTAAAATATCCTATTTTGTGATATTTTGAAACTTTTACATTATGTTTTTAAAATTTGAATATAATCAAATATATTTTTTTTTAAAATTACATAAATAATTGATAATTTCATAATCATAACCATGAAATATATTAGACATCATACATTATACAATATTAATCATCAATAAATCAATTATACACTAATATATTAACAGAGTCTAAGAGTCATTATTTATAAAAAAAAAAAAAAAAATGAAGAAGAAGTTGAGGTTGGAGTTCGGGTCAGGTACCAAGTTTAATTTTTAAACCTGTTACCTGAACCGAATACTGGACGGATCAGTCAAGTTTTACCCGATTAGACTTGATTACCCGACCCGAACTAATTTTTTTGCACGCGGGTCGGGTCTTTGGGTTCGCGAGTTCACCCATATCCGTGCACACCCCTATTGCTCACGACCCAAAAAAAAACACACACACACACACACACACAAGGCTCATTCTAGTTTGCTATCTATTATTATTACATCATTTGGATTAACTTTATCAAAAAATTTTGCAATGTGCCAATGGTACGGTGGTTTAACTGCATTTGATAGAAGTATGCATAGGAGGAGTCACGGGTTCGACTCCGTGGGGGCAGAGTCCCCTTCCCCCTTCCCCCCTCCCCCCTACCGACTAAAAAAAAATTGACAAACCCCACTGTAGGATTGAAAGTTTGGTGAGTGTTATCATGATTCGCTATGTGTTTTGGACTTTGTGATGGTCCTGCAAAAATGGGTACAAGAGTAACTCCAATTCTTTAAAGTTAGTATTACAGTTCAAGTTATTTAGTTTTTTATTTGAAAACAGAGTCTATTGACCTACCTTTTATTGGTGGGAAAATTCCACTTCTCGAAGGCAAGACTTGGTGGCGAAAACGGGAGTATTTGAGATGCAGTGCTTTCCATAGGCACATATTGCAGGTGATGAACTTTCGGTGACAGTGTATGGTATTTGTTCTAAGATATGTTAAAGACAATAGCGGATTTCGATCTGAGACACATTGAAGACAACAGTGGGTTATGGACTTCAGAATCGCTAAACTGAAGGCGACTAAGGAAAGTACAACGACTTAACGGTGTGCCGGGAGGCCAACTATAGCTGAGATATTGGGAATGCATTTTTTAATTTTGAATGTGGAGAATATTTTTTTGTTGTGGAAGATTATTTATGCTCTCATTAATTATTCATCTAAAATACTATATATTGGTGCATAATTTTTTTTTCACTAGAGGCACCTGTAGTTCTTGTGGCAATGACTGGTCAGACTAAAAATCCATATTCGTAGAAGTGTTGAGATGTTCCGGCATTATGGTAGTTAAGGTTGTGGTTCGTTATTGTGATTGATTGTGTTGTATTGTCGAGCTATATATGAAACTATTGAAGCTTGTGTTGTATCAAATCGAAAATAATGAACCAGTGGTTGTGATAAAAACAAATTTGTGGAAAAAGATATAGAAGAATTATATTGAAATAGCTTTTTCCTGTAGTCATGTATGGAGTTATGGTTAATGAGTAGTTTTCGATTAATTTGTTTATATTTGATGTCGTTTTTGTTTGTTGTAGTGTAGTTAAATTTATTAATGAAATTGTCATTGAAACAAGCATTCAAGTGGCTTTTTTGTGTCCATTTTGCTGGCATATATTGGATTCATGTCTTAGATAGCTTGGCATCAAGAACTTTAGCCAAGCATCGTGTGACCGTGAGCAAGGTCTGATGCAAATCCATGCAATATCGCTTAGCTGATGTATTTTAGCAAGAGGTAAGTTCACTAAGTACTTTTGTTTTTTCCTTATAGAAAAAAGTTTAATCAACCACGTAGCTCCTGAAACATATTCAATTGTACATTTCCATGGTAATTTGCTGTCACTAAATCATCAAGCACCAATGCTCAACTCCACTTAGCAAACTAATAAATTAAAATGGTATCTCAACATAGTGAAAAGAAGCTTGGTAGAGACAAGAAGAAGAAAAGAGAGAGAACCTCAGTGTGAGGATTTGCTCTATTCTATCTCAAAATCTGAGCATGCCGAGTTAAGTTCCGTCTGTGCAAGACTAATATTTATACGGGAGTACCACGTCATTAGTGTAAGTAACTGATAAATAACAAAGTAACCAACTTGAGATAGCAGTTGGCGACTGATTAACTAACTCTACGTCAACTACCATTTCAAAGGAACTTCTACTCTTCATAGTTTTCTTCTTCTTCTTCTTCTCAACTAGCTGGGTGAATAGCTTGGTGTCCATTTATCTTTAAAACCCCAACTTAAAAACTGCATTTTGGTAAAATAATGACCGGATGTGCATCTCATAAAGGAGAAAAAAAGACACACACACACACACAGAGTTAGCTCTACAATCAAATCATGTCATTACATTGAATAGAAGTACGAGATACACAACTAAAAATACAACATGTTGCACTTCTTCCATATTATCATCTAGGCAAATGTATTGATCACTTGTTTTATGCAACTGAAAAAAATATAACTTGCTACCAACACAGGAAGCAATACTAGCGACAGAGTGCTACACTAGCTTCGGCAATGCCCACCTAGAAAAGTTTGCAAAAATGATAACCTCATATAAACATAGCATACACTATATTTCTAGTTAGTCTTGTGTTGAGGGTATAACTCAATTACCCCCAACCATACTTATTAAACTTTGAATGAGTGATGATACTCTTTCTTCATTTGGGTGTAGACTATATATATGGGTGTAGCACTTAACTTCTGGTATCCTTTGATGACTTTATTTACTACATTAAGGAAGTTTTTCTCTGTTAAAGTCTTCCTTCGGGCTTGAGTAGCATACAAACTAGCTTCAGTACAAACACTCCTTATATCAGCTCCTGTAGAGAACAAAAAAGATCTTGGTCAAAAATGAATCTTTAGAAGTACCCAAGCCTTCAATGTTTAATAGCAAGCCTTGGGACATGAGGGAATGAAGCAGCAGAGACCCTCAAGAGGAACAAGTTTTAGGATGAAACCATACTATCCAGTTTGGCAGCACAAGTTACAAAACATTATGTCAACACAAATAATTCAACAAGTTGGAAAATATAACCTGAATTTATGCTGGATACATGTTTCAATGCCTAGTTGAAGAGGTAAAATAAGAATTAGTGCTGCAGCGAGGTGAGCAGAAACATGAAAACTCCAACTATGTCTCCTTTCTTCCAGGACAACTTGGATGGAACAAAAGAGTATGATGCAATAAGTAATACTATAGCTCCCACTAGTGACACATATGAGAACTCCAGGATGCATATAAATCCATTCCACATAGACATAGTACCAAGGAAGCTTCTTAAATGACCTGAGAATGTATTATCTTGCAGAATACGATTTAGCCTTTACTCGAAAATAAGATAAAGAGACAGTTGTGTCTTAGGGACACGTGATAAAATTTTATCACATAAGCAATATACCAATTTCCGACTTTAGCATTTTCCGACTTAACCTCCGATATCCGACTTCGTCTTAGAGACAACATACCCTATTTCCGATCTCATAGTTTATCTACAACTTTCGAGCCAGATGCCTGCGATCTCCGACTTCATACCTCATGGATCAAAATACTGTACATATTTTCCGACTTCATGGACTCGGGCATAAGGTTTCCTACTCGGGTACCATTTCCACCTTTATGTTAAAAATACCGACTTCCGATTTCAAGTTCGGGTTTGATGCCTTCCGAATTACCGAGTTCCGACCCTAAGCATTCTATTCGATTTCCGACTTGACCCCTAGTTGTTACTTTAACACAATAATGCAAGTACCGACTTCGGGTTCGAACTAAACGAGTTCCGGTTTGAGAGTTGGATCCAATGGACATGAGTTCGAATCTTTAGTTGATTTCCAAATCATACACGAGTTCCGACATCAGAGAGTCTATTCCAAGCATTGATATTCCCGGGTTCAAACAGGCGTTCCGAGATCATACGATTGTGAACTATGACTCCCGACTTCCGACCTTTCTACCAAGATTCGAATAAACCAGACGGATTTCCTCGTCAACAACAAGATGGCAGGAGTTCCGACTTTAAACATAAATGGGATGAGTTACGACTTAAACCACAGTACACACGAATTCCGATTTCAGGTAGAGCGGAAGCGTATCCCACTTATGGTACGACGTGGAGAGCAAATTGGCTACAAAAGTGAGAGACATGGCCGAACTTCAACCACAAAACTTCAGCCAATCAACACCACAACTTTCATGTATTTAAGTCAGACCTCCCTTTTCATTCCCAGCTGATTTACGTTCTCCGTCTCCTCTTGCTCCAGCCTTCTTCTTCTTCCTTTCCTCTTTCAAATCCAACTCCATCTAATCTCCAAGCTTTGGCAAGGTTCCATCAATCCAAACTCAAATTCAACAAAGTCATACTCCAAAGAGGTAGGATTCAATCTCTAATCTTAATTTCTCTAAACTAAGGATGCATGAAAGATTACTTTTTATGATTATTTGATGATATATTGGATGTGTATGATTGGATTAATATGAGATTAATATGAAATCTTGAGTGGCAATTAGAATTAGAAGAAGAAAACTAAGAGAAATGGATGGATGAGGGTGCTGTCTTGGTGGAGATTCCACGGCAGTCCGTACGGCGGAGAGTACGGCTCCGCCTACAACTGGTTAAATCTAATGAAACCATTTTTAGATGAAAGTAGACATCCAGGACTTTCCATAGATATGTCATATGAGGTTATTGGATTAGTATTGAGAGAGATACGAATTTTTGAAGTTTGACCAAGGGTTTAGGATTTTCATCCGAGCAGGGTGACTTGAGGAGGGTATAATTCACCCTATACAACTCCGAATTGAGTGAAACCAACTTTGTTAGAAAGCTTACACATAGGGGAACATCCCAATATGAGATTCCGAGTTTGTTATGATCCCAATTGTTCCCAGTAATTCGAGGAAGTTACTCTATGTCCAAACCGAGCCAAAACAGGGTAGTTCAGGAAGGTCGATTTTCAGGACTTATAACTCGAGCTATACGACAGCAAATGGAACGAAACTTGTGGCAAATGAAAGGTTGTCCTGTTAACTTCAATATGAGCCCAACTTCGTATGATTTGACTTTAGTTTCGATTTTTAGTGAATTTATACTTCCAGGAGTGCAATTCGGGCTAGTGACTGAATAAGCTGAGCCAAAAGTCAAATATCTTGAGTTATATAAATCAAAATGATATGGGACTAAAGAGGTTAGAAAGTAGACATATAGAGCTATGACATATCCAAATTTCAGATTTAAATGAGTTGAATAGAGATAAAGATGGATTATACAAGATTCGGGCAGAACCGAATAGAATTGGCAGGATGGCCAAAATGATAATTTTACAAGTGTTAGTGAAACATATAAGATTTGAGTTGAGGATTGCCAGTTTTATATTGATCCATATATATGAATAGATTGATTATATTAATATGACTGAACTGTCTGTGAGAACTGGCACTATTCATGGGGAGGCGGAGCTGATCCGTCATGCTGCCGGATTTACGGCAGAAGTCTATGAAACTAGGAATGCTGACATGCAAGGATGAATTAGAGTATGAATGGGTATATAGAAACCCTATATTCAAGAATGACATAAGTATGAGATGAGGTGTACGAAAGTAAAGGACAAAGCATATGTACGAGTGCCGGTAGAATGGT
Source organism: Pterocarpus macrocarpus (assembly GCA_031439585.1). NCBI lineage: Eukaryota > Viridiplantae > Streptophyta > Magnoliopsida > Fabales > Fabaceae > Pterocarpus > Pterocarpus macrocarpus. The sequence continues at coordinate 33,790,051 of CM062515.1, forward strand.
AAAGAGGCTACGGACCTTTATATGCCACGACTATGTACGTGAAAATCATGTGTGCAACGACATATGAAAATAAATGAAGTATAGGTGCTTTCAGTATGACTATGCATGACCATGTATGAGAATGAAAAGACATGAGTATAGTAAATGTAAATCCCTTCAGCTGGAGGCAGTTGCACATTGAATCTCTCCCGATGAAGGCAATTAAATGATAAAGATATGAATCCCTTCACTTGGAGGCAGTTGCACTTGAATCCCTCCTTGTGAAGGCAGATACCCTCTACCTTGGAGGCACGTGGTCAGATGAGATCCCTCAATTTTGAGGGACGTGACCAGAAGAGATCCCTTCACTTAGAGGCACGTGACTAGAATGAGATCCCTCCAAGACTAGAGGCACGTGGGTCCCCTTGCGGGTGAGTCGGCGTGACGACGGTCACGGGTGAAGCTGACGAGCTCACTCCAAGGCCGGGCTACCCAAGGGCAGTAATAGCACCCTAGGGACGGCGATACGTAACGCCTAGGTGTGCCAAGTAAAAGCTAAAGATTAAAGACTAAAGATTAAATATTAAAGCTTATGCAGGTACCCCACTCACATGAGGCATGGCATTGACCCAGCTAGTGTGAGTATAGGGGACAGAACTTACATGTGGCATGGCTTGACCCAGCTAGTGTAAGTACCAAAGGAAGATCCCACATTCCTAAGGAACGTGACATGGCGATCACGCTCTGATGGGGTATGACATGGCGATCATACTCTGGAATGTGGCACGTAAAGATTTCATGATGACAAAGAAAAGAAAGATGAAGGAAGCAAAGCAAGTTTTATGTCTATGTATGAATTTAAAAACAAGTTAAGTTATGTGTAGATGTTATGTTCTCAGCATATTAATGTCATGTGGGCATCATCTTAATATACTGTAGTTCCAGTAAAGTATATGTAGAAGTTATGTCTCTAGTGCATTGATGCTATCGTACTTTATTGTATTTCAGTTATTAGTCCCAATATGATTCATGACTTGATTTTTTATGGATTCTCTCAGATGCCAAGTGTATGATAAAAATGAACGTTGCTTCGGATAATATATTTTCAAACTGTAAAATTAAATAGTCCACATTATATGATCACCTTTATCATACTAAACCAAAGCAAACTGGAGATAACAATGATGACATTATTTATGATACTTAGAGAATCCTACTGAGAATTTATGATTCTCATTTCTATTTTCATGTTGTCTCCAGATAGTTTCAGAAGTTTCCGAAGACGGCTAAAGTCGCTATCAGATAAGGTCTGCTCAGGTAACAGTAACAACTCTAGGGTATGGTACTATGACTTAAGCATAGTACTGTACTTGGGAGGATGTTACACCAAACTTTAAGTCATGTACAAATTAGTCCTCTGAACTTTCATAAACGTGCAACTCAATATCATGAACTTTCTCAAATGTGGGCTTTTTCATTAACAATTGAAAGAAATTAATAGAAGGATTGATTTACATATTTAGGAAAGTTAAGAAGGTTGATTGACACCTTTTTAAAATGTAAGGGCTAATATGTGCACGGCTTATAATTCAGGGAATAAAGTATTTTTTTTCCCTGATTTCAAATACAATAAAAAAATAGGTGTGATGCAGGCTAGCCTACAAATATGCAAGCTTATACAAGGCGGACACAAATTGATTTTTTTTTAACTTATTTGGTTTACAGACCAATCTACTCTGGCTCGCTTAAGCTTGGTCCATCATCAGCTGGGGGAATATAGACTAAGTTGGCCCATATACTTCTTCATACTTAACTGACTATGTAAAAAGATTTTATAGCAATAATATATTGAAATTAAATCTCCAATTTGTTACATATTAAGAAGATTGATTGGCAAGTGAAAGTAATGTTCCAAACTATGCTCATTATTTACCCTAAGACAGAGACAAAGCGATACAGAGAAATAGAAAGAGAGGAGGAGGAGGAGGAATGAGAAGGTGATGCTATATGGTTAATAGTTTATGCCAGTTGTAGATATTAGCACTTGACAGTTTTATTTTTATCAATAAGAAATCAGCTCCGTTATTTGAATATGATATTAATGTATCAATATAGCTGTAATATAGTGTTGTGAATTTTATTATTGATGTATGGTGATGAGGTTAGACATTTTGCCCCATAAGAAGTAGAAATATGTCGAGCAAATTCCTACTTCCAAGGGGGAGAAATTTGAGACAAAAGATTGTTAAAGATTTCGCCCCCTCCCCCTCCATCATGTAGGAATCCGAAAAAAAAATATTATTTTCAGTGTCTATGTACAACATAGTGAATCCTGAAATGTTGGAAAAGAGTACAAATATTACTATTATTGCATATTTTAATAACTCTGTTATTAAAATTCTAAAATGATTGGCAAACTGCTTATAAAAAAAACTAAGCAAGCTAATTTTAAGGGTAAGAACTAAAATTTGGATAAAAGTACAAATATTACTATTGGTCACCTTTTTTATTTTTGTATTTTTTTTTGTTTTTTTCCCTTTATATAATTTGTATTATTAATTTTCATGTGCTTTTATTAAAGCCAGGGTGGTGGTTTATGGTTGGTTTCCTTATTTGAAGCTAACATTGTCCATATTCTAGTGGTTATTCAATACTTTTAAAATATAAACTATGTATAATACTACTATAAAATGTTGTGGTTTAGTGTTTATTTATTCTTTCTTTCACATAAATGTCCCGGGTTCAACTCTCTAACTCACCATTTCTTCAATTAAAAAAAATTATTTACTTGAGTATTATTTTATTTTATTGCTTATTTGATCTTTATCAAATAGTATAACCTTTAAATTATTTTTATAATATTTTGAAAATTTTATAACCAGATGGTTTAAAAGCAAAAATTCTTGTAGCACAAACATTTTTCTAGCCTAAACACTAACCATCCTAATATAGTATTTTGGTTTTATTTATTAATAGCATTTTTGTTAGAATCTAGGCATGAAGAGAGTGTGATAGAATTTTACATTGTTTAAGGATATGACTTAAATAGCCTTTATAAGTGCTTGAGCAATTTTCCTCTCATGGGCTAGTTTTTGCATTATTCAACATTACTTTTATGTTATTAGTTCTTTCTTACAAAATAATAACAATGCTAATAATAACACCAGCAAAAAAGGGTAAAATTGAAAAAAGTTAAAAAAATTGCTCAAGCAAGTAAAAAAAAAAAATTCACTAATTTATTAAATTGAAATCTATTTTTAACAATGCGCATGATTAACACCCCCTACCCTCCACTTATATAGTTTTTGAGTCCAACGAATAACAATGGTCAAGATTCTTAACATGTGACAAAGATTTCTTCACAATTGGAATTACATGATCCCGCATTGCTAATAATACAACACATATAATAGGTAGTTTGGATTCTGTTTCCAGGTCCCAAAAAACTATGAAGCTAGAAGGGAGAAGTTTTTACCAAAATAATGATTTTAAGGTTTCCAAACAAGAAACCGAGCATGCTAACAAGTAAAAACTGAACCTATGTAGATATTGAAAAACCAGCACATCATATAAACCAGTTACAATGTTGATGAAAGATCCACGAACAAGGGTCACAACATACAGCATTGCAGAACTCGAGCCACACATCATCGGGAACGACAAAGATTTAATTTTGACCATAACCCCCACCATCCAAGACAAATCGAATTTTCAATGGGTGCAACTTCGGATTATAAAAGCGGTTCTTTCTTGTTTATTATTTATTATTTAGAAGAAAAAAAAACCTCTTGATAAGACATTGATTACAAGCTAATTATACGAATATACATAATAAACCAATTCAAACACTCACTTCGAGCAGCAAATAGTCTTGGTTAAAATTGCTTACGTAGTGATTGCAAGCAAATCCACAACATTACAAAACAAATGTGGCAAGTTACCCCCAAGAGAAATGATCAAGAAAACTGCACACTTAACAAAGCAAACACAACTACTTTTTGATCACAATTAATTTCAAAAAATCATGCAACACAATAAAGAAAAAAGGTAGCGAAACGCCTGTGCAGCGGGTGCAAGAGGAGCTGGAGGCGGGTGCGCCATGTGCAGCGGGACAACAATGTAAGTACTAGCAGGGTCGAAAATGGGATGATGTAAAGGAACATCAAAGTTCTTGTTGCTGAAGAGGTAGAGACGGAAGTTACACGAGCCGGCTATATACAGGGAATCCAACTCTGGGTCGTGGTGAAGCTGTAAAGCTGGAATCTCAATGAAGAGGGTAGCGGTGGAGTCCATCGCCAGTGTCTGAGAATGATGCGGAAGATACAAAATGGGGTGAGAATTTCAAGAAATTCTCGAGGGTTCGCATATCTTGGTTAACTGACGTCACATACATTCTCAGTTGCCTCGGGTTTTATTTAATTATAAAAACATGTTTTCAAACTGAAATATCCATTTTAATGAGTTCGAGAAAATAGCTGGTCCGAGGCAAGGTTCATTTTTACTTTAGACGGCACAAGAAACAAGATAGATTGCTAATAATAATGCATAGAATAATAGACAGAGCAAATAATAAACAGCAGTAAGCAAACATAATAGACAACTATAAGCATTTTGACATAATTATTCCATGTAACCATGCAGTCATGTGATCATGCAGACTTCATCATAAACCTTTCTTCATATGCCTTTTGCATCACTTTTCATCATTTTCCATCTCTTGGTCCCCTGGGAGTTCTTGGCCATTTAGACTCCTGGGTAATAGTCTGCTTATCAAGATCGAGCTCGTTCCTATATAGGAATGCCGGGTTTACTTTCCCCGACCTCCCCACCGATCTATTCCCCTTAACTTCTTATTTGGGGCTGGCCCAAGTAGCATGGAACTTTCATAGTGACATAATCTTTATCATAACTTTCATGACTTACTTGAAGTTGCATATGCATTAACATGTAACTCATAACTTGTGCATGGATTCTACCGAAATTTTGACAGCATAACAGAACGTGTCCGCTTCCCCATGAATAGTGCCAGCATACCAGAACATCAATTTATCACAAAGAACCCAACATCACATACATATTCTAATATTGAACTCATATCAACATCAAATTCATTAAGGCAGAGTTTCTGCCCTAGCATAATCAACCAACCCGATTTTTATAATTCAAGCCACTATTTCTATTTAACTCATTTGGACCTCAAATTTGGGTATGTTAAAGTGTTATATGTCTAGTTTCTAACCTCCTTGGTCCCATCTAATTTCAATATCTATAGCTCAAGATATTCAAATTTTACTTCGGCCTGCCCAGTGGCTAGCCAGAATCAGACACCTAAAAGTAAAAATCCACTAAAAATCGAAAACTGATTCAAATGATACGAAATTTGACTCATATTAAAGTTAACAGGGTAAAGTTTCATTTACAAAAAGTTCCATTTCATTTGACTTGGTAGGGCTCGAGTGATGAGCCTCGAAACTTAACCTTCCTAAACTGCTCTATTTTGGCTCGGTATGAACATAGGGTAACTTCTCTGAATCACTGGGGACAAATAGTATAGTAACAAACTCAGAATTTCTGGGTAGGATGTTCTCCTATGTGTAAGCTTTCCAACAAAATTAGTTTCACTCAATTTGGAGTTGTATAGGGTGAGTTATACCCTTCTCAACCCATACTGCCTGGGTGAATGTCTTAATTCCTAGGTCGAACTTCAAAAATTCATATCTCTCTCAATACTACTCCAATGGTCTTATATGATATATGTATAGAAAGCCCTAGATGTCTAGTTTCACATAAAAATGGTCTCATTAATTTTAAATAGCGGGAGGCGGAGCCGTACACTCCTCCGTACGGACTACCGAGGGTTTTGAGTTTTCTAGCCTCTCAACTTCTTCATATCTTCATCCTTTCTCACTTCCAATTCAAATTTTAACCTCATAAACAGCCCATAAACCAGCTATAATTCATCATAATCATTCAATCAACATATCAAAATTAGGAAATTAGAACACCACCAATCTTTCAACAATCAGAGAATCAAGCAAGAATTAAAAACCTCTACCTCTTACTATGAATGATTTGGCTTGAGTTTGCAACTGGGACTTGGTTGAATTTCAAAGTGTGGTGGAGTTGGGCGAGTGAAGAAAAGAAAAGAGAGAGCTGGAGTGAAGAAGTAGGCAACGTGAGAGAAGAGTCTGAAGAAGAGGAAGAGAATGTGTTATATAAGCATGAGTGATAGTTAACTTGGAAGGTTTTGATTGGCCTCAAAACATAAGGCTGAGTTTCAGCCAACCTTGCTCTCTTTTTGTGACCAAAATGCTCTCCATGTCGTCCTCTTTGTGTGGCAGAATTGCTCTCCACGTCGCCTAAAGTGGGACTAGTTTTTAGTATATTCTGAAAATGAAATCGGAACTCGTACACTTTATAAAGTCGGAACCCGTGAAACATATCTAGTTTATTCGAAACTTGAAAGCAAAGCCTGATGTGAATCCAAGCACTTAAAGTCGGAAGTCGTGACTTACACCTCAATATCGGAACTCGTGAGGATAGAGAAATGAGAGCTCTTGGTATTAAACTCGAGATTGGAACTAATGAAAATTTGACTCGGACTTGGAGACAAGTTCAAATATCTGATCTCGCGTCCATTTCTGGTTAAGATAAATTCGGACGTCGGATTTCGTGTTAAGTGGGTAATCTTAAGATCGGAAATTGGAAACATCAGCCACTTGAAATTAAATCGGAAATAGGAATTTGTTACTGATGAGGTCGGAATTCATACATGCTTACATAAGGTCGGAAATCGGAAAATGCAAGGCAATCCGTTTGAGCCTTTCTAAGGTCGGAAATAGGAAAATCGGAAATCATTGAAGATGAATTCGGAGGTCGGGAATACTTATGGGCACGGAAGTCGTAAGTCGCGGACGTTACAGTCACCATCTCCACGTCTTTTTGTGGTGAAGTATAGTTTCAGCACATGTAGCAATTGGTGCATTACATCCACAATAGCATTTGGTGCGCTACAAAATTGATCATTCCATAGGGAGAAAAACTTAGAGGAAGAAAGAAAGAGTAAGCAAGCAAATCTGTGAACAAGTGTTGGCAAAAATCCCAATTGTTAGGGTTCAACTTTAGTGGAAAATCAATCAAGGAAAGGTGGCTCAATCTTAAATCAAGACTTGCAGCATGTATGTGGTTATGTTGTTATATTGACACTTATTGTTTGTTTTTGGGTAAGAGGGTGGGTTCACTCTTACATGTCTTACGGGGTTCATTTATGGGGTCCTACATGTAGTGGTCCTCCATGTTGGATCCTTTTATCTATTGTAACTAAAAAATTATTTTTTTTATTATTTCCAATGTAGGTATGAGTTTGTTGAAGATTGAAGTACATCATGGGGGTCACTTTGTCACCACATTCAAACACATAAAATAGTTGATAGCAAAGATGAAAATTTGGGAAGAAGTTGAACTAGAAATGTGTAACATCCCATTTCCGATTTCCGACTTCGCCTTTAAGTTTGATCAATTTCAATTTCTGACTTCATCTTCGAATTCCACATAAACTGATACAATTTCCGATTTGCTGCCTCTAGAATCAATTATGATCTCCCAAGAATCAATTTTATCAATTTTTGATAATATTTAATTGTTGATTTTTAGATTTAATTCTTGCCTCTAAAATTGATTTTGAGAAAAGTAAAAATTTTTATTTTATATCATAATTATTTTTAAAAATATTATCAAATATAAATTATTTTATCTCAAAATTAATTTTATCCAAATTAATTTTACAACAGAAGAATCAAATACGCTCTTGACGCATTTTACAATCATGCAATTGAGCCACGCTAGTAAAATTGTCTTATAGACGTTAGGAGGTATCTAATAATGTAATATTCTTTCACGTGAATGGAGAGATTGCCCTATTAAAGTGATATAACTCTTCATGTGAAAGAAAGCGAAGCAATGCTTGTACTTTTCCCACTTCAAGTAATGTAGAACTTTTTCATTGCTCTCCCTCTTCATGGTCCAGTCATTGTCCTTCACTTGATTTTCAACCTTCAGACAGTAAGTTTTGAAGATGATGCATTTCTTTTTCAGGCTGAAACTCATTCATGAAAACAGAATGTTTGCAGATCGATGCCCTAGCTGCATGCATTAAATATCAGCCATGTGAACGTTTGATCGATGAAAACACGCCCGTACAAAACTTTAATTTAGAATCAATGCATACATTTGATTAAAGTATTTATTCTATTCTCTATCGTCCGAATCTGTACTTTCAAATGAAAATCCAGAAGTGAGGGAGAACAGCATTAGAAATAAATAATGGACAAGGAACTATTTTTGGTCATAGGTCATGGTTAAACCCTTTCCTTTAATCATGTTCAAATTCTTGATAATGAAACAGTAAACCAGTTCAGGCCATGGGAGAAGAAGAATCCAAATTAATCACCATATAAGCTTTATGCAGTCGATCATTTCCATCTAGTTTTCTACGTAAAAAAGTTGTTTTTCTTCCTAAACTTGAACTGGCTTTCCTGGAGTTGTTGCCAACCATATTATTATTCCTCTCACTTAATTTCTTTACTTGTCACTCCACCAGAAGTTCTCAACAACTTGTGCGTGACATTCAGAGATCAACTGAAAGCCTCCACCATACATTAAGAGGTCGGTTTCAAGTAACAATCATTTGGGTTTATTGATAAAAAAAAAAAAAAAAAAAAAACACGTAAGAGTGTGCGAACGTAAATCATATTTCTTAATTCTTAGGAACCTACACTACAAATGAATAAGAAAAACTTACAATAGTATATTAATGTCAATGGTCCATCACTTGTCCTTTGACAACAACCCTTCACCCAACCATCAAGGGAATAAAAAATAATATCACAAAACATGTTTCAGGCCTATAAAAGCAAGCCCTGTTAAGCCATTAGAGTTCATCTTTTCCTTCGTTTGGTTTAGGTTTCATCGCATTTGGTGGCTTTTGCATACTTTGTTATTTTTTCACCTTAGTTTTAGGGTTTGCACTTGCACAGTGTATGTAAGGTGGTTCGGAAAATTTAAGAGCACCATTTTTGTAGCGCAACTCAGTCATTGATAGGCTTTAGATTACCTTTTGTTGTTATGTTAAGCTAATTGCCTTTGAAGGGTCAATGGAAAAAGAGAGCAGGATCAAGACCATACTGAACTCCCCGTTGACTTCTCAAGGATAATGATTTAACAAAATAACAAAAGGTAAACTTAAATCTTCCTGATACGTGCAATTTCCAAGTTACGCCACTCTTTATTATTGCATTCTCTAAGTGACGGAAATTTGAGTTAGATAAGTTAAAACGAAGTATAGATTTAAATTATTATAATGAAGACTATTATTTGATACTGAATAATTTATTTTACGTTTTAATTTAATTCTTCAACTTTGAAATTACTCTCCATATTTTTTAGCAAGGTACAACTTAGTCCGTGTGGAACACTAATTCACAATCGTTAGTAATTTGTTTGCGTGGCATACATATATAAGCAATTCTTTTGCAGTGCTGGTGTTGGTGCAAAAGCATTATGGGAGAAAGAGCATTATGAAAGGCAATTTGCCACGCTAAGGTCCTTGGAGGAGGTTGATTCTATTGAATCATCACATGTCGTTGAGGATCATTCAGTACATGCAGAATGAGTGCAATCAGAGAGAGGGCAATGCAAATATCTAATTGGGCAAACATTCTATAGCAGGAATCAAACCAACTATACGTTGGTTATTACATCGAAATGTAATAACCAACTTATACTTGGTGACAAAGCTGGCGGATTGACCCCGTTGGTGCTATTTAATTTGCTTGCAATCTGGCTATTTTAAATTGGTCTAGAACATTGCGCTTGAAAATGCTGGTTCTCCTCTCTCCCAAAGTGTGTGTATAGACCGGTTTACGTTAGATTGAAGCTAAGACTTGTATCCTAGAAGGCGTATCACACTTTTTCTGCTCTTTTTTCATATTTTATTTTTAAATGAAATGTCAATGTCGGAAAAACAACTATTCTCGTAGTTCTCTCTTGCAAAACTTGCCATTTCGGTCTCCTTTCAAAACCTGCTTCCTCCTCTTCTTATTATTCTCTCTTGCAAGCACTGCACAGCACAGAAACAAAGGGAGAAAACCCCAAGAGCTACTACAATGCAATACAATACACAGCACAACACAAACACAAACACACTCTCCTTTTCTTCACATTTCCTCACTTTCGTTTTTTACCCTTGCAGAATCATGCCGGAAGCATGAGACCGCCGCTCAACCCCCCCTCGACATCGCCGCCGTCTTTTCCAGCTGGCGTGCTTCCATCCTCGGCGTCGCCGACGATGAACTCGAAACGCGCGTATTCGGATCCACTCCGAGGAGGCCAGCAGCGGACTCAACCGGGTCGGGTCACGCTCGCGTTGGGTTCGGAACCCCGAGAAGCGGTGCGGGTCGCGGGCGTGCCACGCTTCGCGTGTGGGGTGGCGCAGAGAATAACAGCCCCTTGGGAAGTGGAAGGCGAGGAAGGAGACGCGGAAGTGTTGGCTCTTCGCGCAGCGTGCTTCCTTCTTGGTACCCCAGAACCCCTCTTAGGGACATCACTGGTGTTATGCGGGTAAATCAATAAAACGACGCCGTGTTGTGGCCCTTGTTCGTGGATCTTTCATCAACATTGTAATTGGTTTATATGATGTGCTGGTTTTCCGGTGTCTACGTAGGCTCAGTTTTTACTTATTATCATGTTTGGTTTCTTGTTTTGAAACCTTCAAATCATTATTTTGGTAAAAACTTCTCTCTTCTAGCTTCATAGTTTTTGGGACTTGCAAACAGAATCCAACCTACCTATGCGTGCACTTCATTGAGCAGAATTTCTTTTCATGAGGGGTTGTAGTCATCCTGTTGTTTTGGGATTGTGATTTCACTTCTGTTTCTTTCTTTGTAAATCATTGGAGCTTCTTTCTTGAAATGCTAATTTGGCTAGGGACCTCTTGTTTTTAGGCAATTGAAAGGAGGAGAGCTCGTTTGGGAGGGAACGAAGGCCAGCAAAGTGGGACCTCGTTCCCTGATCAGCTGCTTCCCAATCCGTCTATGTCCGCGTATAATGCTCATCTTCAGCATGGTGCTTCTGTGATCACTCCAAAGCCAGCATTAGCTGTTAAGCTCCAAACACCCGGTGGCAAGGTTCCGAAGATTCTGCTTGACATTGCCAATCAAACAGAAGAGGGAGAGTCAGAGTTAACGCCCCAGAAGAAACTGCTCAACTCTATTGACAATGTTGAGAAGGTTGTGAGGGAGGAGCTCCAGAGACTGAAGAGAACACCGAGTGCTAAGAAAGAAGAAAGAGAGAAAAGGGTTTGTACTTTGATGTCCATGAGGTAATTTTAGAGGCAGAGAAAATAGATAATCAGATTGAGACGGTGAAGATGAATTGGGATTTGACACACAGACAGTAGAGGGAACATTTGGTGTGAAATCATCCTCTGATGATATCTTGGTCTCGGTTGATCCCGCAGAAAATTTGTCCATTCCCAGGTTGTTTCGTATCTTTGACTTGAAGGTCATATATTGATGATATTTTTTCATTTTAATTCTTGTTCTAACATCTTTGCTGAAGGTCTTGGAATAGGGCTAGTAGGCATGCACTCTTGTTCTTTCCATCATTCTTTTGATGCCTTTGGGTAGATATTGTAGGAGTTGGGACTATTTCAATCCCCTGCACGTAATTCCCATGTTTCATTTTGTGTCCAAGAACTTGTGGAGTTTAATTTTGTACCATTACTTACAATGTATGCCAAGAATTTTGAGGCATATATGTGCAGAGTGTTCTTTCCAGTTTGCTGTTCCTTTCCCATGCATTAATAAGGTTCATAATAACCCAAAGTATCACAATAAAATTATGGACAAGAAAAAATGAGAAGTTTCTCATGCCACACGAGTATATGTGATTGCATACCGGTTCCACCAAGCTTCTAAACGGCCCAAAGAAAAATTTGAACTCATTTTTTTTAGGTAAAAAGTACATTTTTATTTTCAAATTCCTATTGTAAATTTTTTTTTTCTAAATTCATCATATAACTATTTATATCACTACATCATTATCTTTATGCCTAACTCTGGTAATACAATAACAAAATATTTTTAGTTGATTTCTTGATGATAAAAATAAAATTGTCAAGTGTCTTATATCTACAACTGGCATGAACTATTAACCATAGCATCATCTTCTTCTCATTACTCCTCCTCTACTCTTTCTATTTCTCTCTGTCTCTCTTTGTCTCCTTCTTAAGGTAAATAATGAGCATAATTTGAAACATTACTTTCACTTGCAATTCAATCTTTAAACTTCTTAATATGTAACAAAATGGAGATTTAATTTCAATATATTATTATTGTAAAATCTTTTTATATAGTTACTCAAGTATGAAGTTATAAGTATACGGGCCAACTTAGTCCATATTCCCCTAGCTAATGCACATACGACTTATAGTTTGGAGGGTAAAATATTTTTTTCCTAATTTTAAATACGATAAAAAAAATAGGTGTAATACAAGCTAGGCTACAAATAGGTAAAATATTTTTTCCTATTAGACTAAGTTGGCTTGTATAGTTATAACTTCATACTTAAGTGACTACGTAAAAAGACTTTACAATAATAATATATTGAAATTAAATCTCCAATTTGTTACATATTAAGAAGTTTAAAGATTGAATTGTAAGTGATAGAAATGTTCCAAACTATGCTCATTATTTACCCTAAGACAAAGGGGAGAGAGAGAGAGGAGGAGGAGGAGAAGGAGGGAATGAGAAGAAGATGATGCTATGATTAAAGTTCATGCCAGTTATGAATATAAGACATTTGACAATTTTCTTTTTATCACTATGAAACCAACTGAATATATTTTGTTATTGTATTAACAAAGTTAGGCATAAAGATAATGTTGTGGTGATATAAATAATTACATGATAAATTTAGAAAAAAAATTAAGATAGGAATTTAAAAAATGAAAGTTTTACTTTTTACCTACAAAAAATGAGATCAAATTTTTCTTTGCCACATTAGAATCTAGGTAGAACCAGTACGCAACCACATATACTCAAGTGGCATGAAAAGCTTTCCATGTTTCCTGTCCATAATCTTATTGTGATACTTTGGGTTATTATGAACTTATTAATGCATGGGAAAGGAAGAACAAATATCAAACACAGGAAAGAACACTGCACAAATCTGTCGCGAAATTCTTGGCATCCATTGTAAGTAATGGTACAAAAGTAAACTCCACAATTTCTCGGACACAAAATGAAACATGGCAATTATGTACACGGGATTGAAATAGTCCCAACTCGTACAATACCTACCCAAAGCCATCAAAGAATGATGGAAAGAACAAGAGTGCAAGCCTACTAGTCCTACTCTAAGACATTCAGCATACATGTTAGAACAAGAATTAAAACGAAAAAATATCATCAATCTATGACCATCAAGTCGAAGGTAGGAAGCAAACTGGGAATGGAAAATTTTCTGCTGAATCAACCGAGACCAAGATATCATCAGAGGATGATTTCACAACAAATGCTCCCTCTCCTATCTGTGTGTCAAATCCCAACTTATCTTCGCTGTCTCAATCTGATTATCTATTTACTCTGCCTCTAAACTTACCTCATGGACATCAAAGTACGAACCGTTTTCTCTCTTTGTGCTTTCTTAGCACTGGGTGTTCTCTTCAGTCTCTGGAGCTCCTTCCTCACAACCTTCTCAACATTGTCAATAGAGTTGAGCAGTTTCTTCTGGGCCGTTAACTCTGACCCTTCCTCTTCTGTTTGATTGGCAATGTCAAGCAGAATCTTCGGAACCTTGCCACTGGGTGTTTGGAGCTTAACACCTAATGCTGGCTTTGGAGTGAATACTGAAGCACCATGCTCAAGATGAGCATTATCTGGATCAGGAAGCAGCTGATCAGGGAACGAGGTCCCACTTTGCTGGCCTTCGTTCCCTCCCAAACGAGCTCTCCTCCTTTCAATTGCCTAAAAACAAGAGGTCCCTAGCCAAATTAGCATTTCAAGAAAGAAGCTCCAATGATTTACAAAGAAAGAAACAGAAGTGAAATCACAATCCCAAAACAACAGGATGACTACGGCCATATGCCTCATGAGAAGAAATTCTGCTCAATGAAAGTGCATTGCTAATAATACAACACATATAATAGGTAGTTTGGATTCTATTTGCAAGTCCTAAAAACTATGAAGCCAGAAGAGAGAAGTATTAACCAAAATAATGATTTCAAGGTTTCCAAACAAGAAACCAAACATGCTAATAAGTAAAAACTGAGCCTATGTAGACACTGGAAAGCCAGCACATCATATATACCAGTTACAATGTTGATGAAAGATCCACGAACAAGGGTCACAGCATGCAATATTGCAGAACTCGAACCACACATCATCTGGAAGGACAAAGATTTAACTTTGACCATAATCCCCACCGCCAAAGACAAATCGAATTTTCAATTGGTGCAACTTCGGATTATAAAAGCGTTTCTTTCTTGTTTATTATTATTTTTTTTTTAAAAAAAAACTCTTGATAAGACATTGATTACAAGCTAATTATATAAAAATACATAATAAACCAATTCAAACACTCACTGAAACTTAAAAGTCGAGCAGCAAATAGTCTTAGTTAAAATTGCTTACGCAGTGATTGCAAGAAAATCCACAACATTACAAAACAAATGCAGCAAGTTACCCCCAAGAGAAATGATCAAGAAAACTGAACACTTAACAAAGCAAACACAACTACTTTTTGACCATAATTAATTTCAAAAAATCAAGCAGCACAATAAAGAAAAAAGACAATCACTAATGAAAGGGAAAAAATGAATTAACTAAGAAAAAGGTAGCGAAACTACACAAACGGAAAAAGAAGAAGAAGAAGAAATGGAGGATGCGAAAAAGGAAGCAAAACGGCGTGGTCTTATTGACTTACCCGCGTAACAACAGTGACGTCCCTAAGAGGGGTTCTGGGGTGCCAAGAAGGAAGTATGCTGCGCGAAGAACCAGCACTTCCACGACCCCTTCCTCGCCTTCCACTTCCCAAGGGGCTGTTATTCTCTGCGCCACCCCACACGCGAAGCGTGGCATGCCCGCGACCCGCACCGCTTCTCGGAGTTCCGAACCCAACCCGAGCATGACCCGACCCGGTTGAGGCCGCTGCTGGCCTCCTCGGAGTGGATCCGAATACGCGCGCTTCGAGTTCGTCGTCGGCGACGCTGAGGATGGAAGCTCGCCGGCGGGCAAAGACGGCGGTGATGTCGAGCGTGGTTAAGCAGCGGTCTCGTGCTTCCGGCATGGTTCTAAAAGGGGAAAAAACGAAAGTGAGGAAATGTGAAGAAAAGAAGAGTACGTTTGTGTTGTGTTGTGCTGTGGAATGTATTGTATTATAGTACCTCTCAGGGTTTTCTTTCTTTTTTTCTGTGCTGTGCAGTGCCTAGAGAGAACAATAAGAAGAGGAGGAAGCAGGCTTCGAAAGGAGACCGAAATGGCAAGTTTTCTAAATGAAAACAATGGGCACACTTATAGTGCTCAATCTCAAATCAAAGCACAAGCAGATGCATCTTAATGTGCAAAGTGGCGCAAATCAAATCAAATCTTATAATGCATCTTAATGTATCTGAATCTCAAATCAAATCAAATCATATCAAGGGGAATGTTCCATATTAAGAAGATTGATTGGCAAGTGAAAGTAATGTTCCAAACTATGCTCATTATTTACCCTAAGACAGAGACAAAGCGATACAGAGAAATAGAGAGAGAGGAGGAGGAGGAGGAATGAGAAGGTGATGCTATATGGTTAATAGTTTATGCCAGTTGTAGATATTAGCACTTGACAGTTTTATTTTTATCAATAAGAAATCAACTCCGTTATTTGAATATGATATTAATGTATCAATATAGCTGTAATATAGTGTTGTGAATTTTATTATTGATGTATGGTGATGAGGTTAGACATTTTGCCCCATAAGAAGTAGAAATATGTCGAGCAAATTCCTACTTCCAAGGGGGAGAAATTTGAGACAAAAGATTGTTAAAGATTTCGCCTCATGTAGGAATCCGAAAAAAAATATTATTTTCAGTGTCTATGTACAACATAGTGAATCCTGAAATGTTGGAAAAGAGTACAAATATTACTATTATTGCATATTTTAATAACTTTGTTATTAAAATTCTAAAATGACTGGCGAACTGCTTATAAAAAAACTAAGCAAGCTAATTTTAAGGGTAAGAACTAAAATTTGGATAAAAGTACAAATATTACTATTGGTCACCTTTTTTATTTTTGTATTTTTTTTTGTTTTTTTCCCTTTATATAATTTGTATTATTAATTTTCATGTGCTTTTATTAAAGCCAGGATGGTGGTTTGTGGTTGGTTTCCTTATTTGAAGTTAACATTGTCCATATCCTAGTGGTTATTCAATACTTTTAAAATATAAATACTACTATAAAATGTTGTGGTTTAGTGGTTATTTATTCTTTCTTTCACATAAATGTCTCGGGTTCAACTCTCTAACTCACCATTTCTTCAATTAAAAAAGATTATTTACTTGAGTATTATTTTATTTGATTGCTTATTTGATCTTTATCAAATAGTATAACCTTTAAATTATTTTTATAATATTTTGAAAATTTTATAACCAGATGGTTTAAAAGCAAAAATTCTTGTAGCACAAACATTTTTCTAGCCTAAACACTAACCATCCTAATATAGTATTTTGGTTTTATTTATTAATAGCATTTTTGTTAGAATCTAGGCATGAAGAGAGTGTGATAGAATTTTACATTGTTTAAGGATATGACTTAAATAGCCTTTATCAGTGCTTGAGCAATTTTCCTCTCATGAGCTAGTTTTTACATTATTCAACATTACTTTTATGTTATTAGTTCTTTCTTACAAAATAATAACAATGCTAATAATAATACCAGCAAAAAAGGGTAAAATTGAAAAAAGTTAAAAAAATTGCTCAAGCAAGTAAAAAAAAAAAATTCACTAATTTATTAAATTGAAATATATTTTTAATAATGCGCATGATTAACACCCCCTACCCTCCACTTATATAGTTTTTGAGTCCAACGAATAACAATGGTCAAGATTCTTAACATGTGACAAAGATTTCTTCACAATTGGAATTACATGATCCCACCATGCAGAAAAGCATGACATGACACTATGCATTACTAAGTTCGCCCCGACTCATGTAGGATTCATTAAAATATTAATTCTCTCAAAACACTACCTAGTAGTGGAGGGCAAAATGTCTATAACCACACCACATTCCCATATTTATACAAACTGTAACATCCCAATTTTCTTTGCGCTAAATTATTCCACTTTACCTCCACAACGAGTTCGAGTTCCGAGTTCATTAGTTTTATGATTTCCGACTTCGTACTTGAATTCCACATGAAATGGAACAATTTCCGATTTCCGATTTTGTCTTCAATATTCCTACTTCCGACCTTATCTTCCTCATTCCCGACTTCATGTCCTATCCAACTTCCGAATTGGTCTACAAATTCCGACTTCATGGCCTTTCCGATTTCCGACTTAGCTTCGAGTTAACTGGAGTGGCTTCCGAGTTCCAATATTCGAGTTAAAGTATAGTGGGTATAATTTCCGACCTCCGATTTTAGCTTGAAATTCCTCATTTCCCGACTTCCGACTTAGACCTCAAGTCCGAACAACATGACGTAATTCCACGATATCCGACTTCATGTCTCAAAGAAAATTTGACCGAGTTCCGATCTAACCTTAATAGTGTACACGGTTTTCGACCTAAGAAGTTATAGTTTAACATAATGGTGCAGTTACCGACTTCCGAGTAAAATGTCACGAGGTCCCGCATTAAAGTGGAATTCAGTTAGAAAGGGCTCGAGTTCGGATCTTTGAGCTGGTTTCCAAATCATCCACGAGTTCCGATTTAATCTCATGAAGTGCACGAGTTCCGATGTCATCTTCAGAATATACTGGAAACGAGTCCCACTGTTAGAGCGACGTGGAGAGCAAATTGTCACAAAAGAGGGGAAGGTTGGCAGAATTTCAGCCTTGTGTTTTAAGGCTAATCAGAACCCTCCAAGTTGACTACCACTCATGCCTATATAACACCTTCTTCTCCCCTCATTCAGACCCATTTTTCTGCGCCCTCTCTTCTCCCTCACTTCAGCTCTCTTCTCTCTTCTCCACTCACCCAACTCCATCACTCCTTCAAGCTTGGCCAGGTCCTAATAATTCAAGCTTCAACACTTAACTCAAGATCACACTCCAAAGAGGTAGGATTCTACTTCTATTCTTGAATTATTTGCCCTAAGGCTATATGAACTTGTATTCTTCTTCATGTATTTGATGAGTTAATAGCTGAATTATGATATGATTATGAAAGGATTAATAGGAAATCTTGAGTTGAAATTATGGTTAGAAGAGAAAATTAGAAGGAGAGAAGCATCAGGATGCTATCTTGGTGAGGAATCCCACGGCAGTCCGTACGACGGAGTGTACGGCGCCGCCTACAATTGGTCAAATCCGATGAAACCATTTTTAGATGAAAGTAGACTTCCAGAGCTTTTCATACATATATCATATAAGGTTATTGGGTTAGTATTGAGAGAGATATGAATTTTTGAAGTTTGACCTAAGATTCGGAACATTCATCTGGGCAGGGTGACTTGAGGAGGGTATAACTCACCCTATACAACTCCACATTGAGTGAAACCAATTTTGTTAGAAAGCTTACACATAGGGGAATATCGCAATATGAAATTCCGAGTTTGTTATGGTCCCAATTGTCCCCAGTGATTCGAGGAAGTTACCCTATGTCCAAACCAGGCCAAAACAGAGTAGTTCAGGAAGGTCAGCTTTCAGGACTTATAACTCGAGGTATACTTAAGCAAATGGAATGAAACTTGTGGCAAATGAAAGGTTGTCCTGTTAACTTCAATATGAGACCAATTTCGTATGATTTGAGTTTAGTTTCGATTTTTAGTGAATTTATACTTCCAGGAGTGTAATTCGGGCCAGTGACTGAATAGGCTGAGGCAAAATTTGAATATCTTGAGTTATATAAATCAAAATGATATGGGACTAAAGAGGTTTGAAAGTAGACATATAGAGCTATGATATATCCAAAATTCAGGTTTAAATGAGTTGAATAGAGATAAAGGTGGATTATACAAGATTCGGGCAGAACTGAATAGAATTGGCAGAATGGCCAAAGTGATAGTTTCACAAGAGTTGGTGGACATATAAGGTTTGAGTTGAGAATTGTCAGTTCTATATTGATGTATCTATATATATGTTACATTGATTATATTGCTATGATTGAATTGTCTATGACAACTGGCACTATTCATGGGGAGACGGAACTGATCCGTTATGCTGCCGGATTTGCGGCAGAAGTCTATGAAACTAGGAATGTTTACATGTAAGGATGAACTTGAATATGATACGAGTTATCAAAGATGAATTTTAGGCATGATATGAGTTATGAGAGCTTATGCAATGAGAGATTATACCTTGAATATATTACATTCACATGTTATGTTCATGTATGCCATGCATGCAAGCATAATTAGAATATGATATGAGAAATAAGACATGAGGCATATTCATGTATGCACAAAGCATCTGTACGCATGATAAGATATGGAAAGGAAAGATGATAAGAACTTTCAAGAGGGACGTACTAAGCTACCACGCCAGGCATGGCATAGACCCAGCTAGCGTCGGCCAAAGCGGTACTGTCTAAGACTGGGGCCAGCCCTCGACCAGATTAGTGGGAATAAACCGGTGTGAGGGTCGGGGAAAGTAAACCCGTCACTCATGTATAGGTACGAGCTCGGACCTGAAAAGCAGGCTATTGCCCAGGGGTGAGAAAGGCCATTCACCTCCGGGGGACCAAGCACAGAAAAGTAAGATCAAGTTGCAAGCTAAAGAAAGATATTAATTAAGTCAAGCGTACTTGCATACAATCAAGCATAAGCATCTATAAGCGCATCTTTAGTTATCTCATTAAGTCATACTATTATTATTATGATTCTGGTCGAAGCATATCATACTAATCATATTTCTATGTCTGTAATATAATATGGTAAGTGATGGTTAAAATATAACCCGCTTCGAGAAGGGTATTTTTAACTTAAAATTGAACCACTATTTGTTTATATATGCTCATATTTTCATAATAAACAGAAGCGGCTGGAATGTTTATGATGACATCCTAAGATTTGTTCAAATTTACCTATTGAGAACCCTAGGTTCTCACTGTCTGCTTGTATGTTCTTCTTTTCCGTAAACATTCCAGTACCTAAGTTGGACATCCAGTGCAAGGCGGAATGCAGGGCCGCTCATTGAGCACGACTCAAGCGCTAGCCAGATTCAAGAGACCATCAAAGCCAGCTAATGATTAGTCGAAAGTACACACTGTTTACTCTGTCGGTCGCAATTTGCTTTTAAAGCGTAATTATTTTATTCTCTATGTATCAGAGATTAGTAGTTAGTAATAAAGTGAACAATTAAAGGGCCATGTAATATATTTTCCCTATTTCAAAGAATTTTTCAGCACCGTGACAACCTTTTTATGTAAGTCCATGACTCGAGCATGGCTAATATGATAGAGGATGTTACATAAACTATCCCATATTATGATAATTTTAACTCATAGTTCCCATAAAAAGATTGAAAAGCCCCAAAAAATCAATTGAAAATATTTTGCTATTGTATTAACTAAGTTAGGCATAAAGATAATGATGTGGTGATATAAATAGTTATACGATGAATTTAGAAAAAGAAAATGCAATAGTAATTTAAAAAATGAAAATGTACTTTTTACCTAAAAAAAATGAGATCAAATTTTTCTTTGCCTCAATTAGAAGCTAGTTGGAACCGGCACGCAACCACATATACTCAAGTGGCATGAGAAACTTTTCATGTTTTCGACCATAATCTTATTGTGATACTTTGGGTTATTATAAACCTTATTAATAAATGGGAAAGGAACAGCAAATATCAAACGCTGGAAAGAACTCTGCACAAATCTGCCACAAAATTCTCGGCATACATTGTAAGTAACGGTACAAAAGAAAACTCGACAAGTTCTTGGACGCAAAATGAAACATGGGAATTATGTACACGGGATTGAAAGAAGCTCCAATGATTTACAAACAAAGAAACAGATGTAAAATCACAATCCCAAAATTCTGCTCAATGAAGTGCATTGCTAATAATACAACACATATAATAGGTAGTTTGGATTCTGTTTCCAGGTCCCAAAAAACTATGAAGCTAGAAGGGAGAAGTTTTTACCAAAATAATGATTTGAAGGTTTCCAAACAAGAAACCGAACATGCTAACAAGTAAAAACTGAACCTATGTAGATACTGAAAAACCAGCACATCATATAAACCAGTTACAATGTTGATGAAAGATGCACGAACAAGGGTCACAACATACAGCATTGCAGAACTCGAGCCACACATCATCGGGAACGACAAAGATTTAATTTTGACCATAACCCCCACCATCCAAGACAAATCGAATTTTCAATGGGTGCAACTTCGGATTATAAAAGCGGTTCTTTCTTGTTTATTATTTATTATTTAGAAGAAAAAAAAACCTCTTCATCAGACATTGATTACAAGCTAATTATACGAAAATACATAATAAACCAATTCAAACACTCACTTCGAGCAGCAAATAGTCTTGGTTAAAATTGCTTACGCAGTGATTGCAAGCAAATCCACAACATTACAAAACAAATGCGGCAAGTTACCCCCAAGAGAAATGATCAAGAAAACTGCACACTTAACAAAGCAAACACAACTACTTTTTGACCACAATTAATTTCAAAAAATCATGCAACACAATAAAGAAAAAAGGTAGTGAAACGCCTGTGCAGCGGGTGCAAGAGGAGCTGGAGGCGGGTGCGCCATGTGCAGCGGGACGGCAATGTAAGGACTAGCAGGGTCGAAAATGGGATGATGTAAAGGAACATCAAAGTTCTTGTTGCTGAAGAGGTAGAGACGGAAGTTATACGAGCCGGCTATATACAGGGAATCCAACTCTGGGTCGTGGTGAAGCTGTAAAGCTGGAATCTCAATGAAGAGGGTAGCGGTGGAGTCCATCGCCAGTGTCTGAGAATGATGCGGAAGATACAAAACGGGGTGAGAATTTCAAGAAATTCTCAGTAGGGTTCGGGTATACTGGTTAACTGACGTCACATACATCTCAGTTGCCTCGGGTTTTATTTAATTATAAAAACATGTTTTCAAACTGAAATATCCATTTTAATGAGTTCGAGAAAATACCTGGTCCGAGGCAAGGTTCATTTTTACTTTAGACGGCACAAGAAACAAGATAGATTGCTAATAATAATGCATAGAATAATAGACAAAGCAAATAATAAACAGCAGTAAGCAAACATAATAGACAACTGTAAGCATTTTGACATAATTATTCCATGTAACCATGCAGTCATGTGATCATGCAGACTTCATCATAAACCTTTCTTCATATGCCTTTTGCATCAGTTTTCATCATTTTCCATCTCTTGGTCCCCTGGGAGTTCTTGGCCATTTAGACTCCTGGGTAATAGTCTGCTTATCAGGATCGAGCTCGTTCCTATATAGGAATGCCGGGTTTACTTTCCCCGACCTCCCCACCGATCTATTCCCCTTAAACCACAATAGACACGAGTTTCGATTTTAGGTAGAGCGGAAGCGTATCCCACTTGTTGTACGACGTGGAGAGCAAATTGGCCACAAAAGTGAGAGACATGGCCGAACTTCAACCACAAAACTTCAGGCAATCAACACCACAACTTTCATGTATTTAAGTTAGACTTTCCTCCTCATTCTGATCTGATTTACGTCTCCCTCTCCTCTTTGCTCCAGCCTTCTTCTTCTTCCCTTCCTCTCTCAACTAACTCCATCAAATCTCCAAGCTTGGTCAAGGTTCCATCAATCCAAGACTTAAATTCAGCAAAGTCATACTCCAAAGAGGTAGGATTCTATTTCTATTCTTGAATTCCTTGCACTATGATTGCATAAGATTGTACTCTTCTTTATATATTTGATGAACTATTGGATGTGTATGATTGGATTAATATGTGATTAGTATGAAATCTTGAGTGGGAATTAGAATTAGAAGAAGAAAACTAAGAGAAATGGATGGATGAGGGTGCTGTCTTGGTGGAGATTCCACGGCAATCCGTACGGCGGAGTGTACGGCTCCGCCTACAACTGGTTAAATCCGATGAAACTATTTTTAGATGAAAGTAGACATCCAGGGCTTTCCATAGATATATATATAAGGTTATTGGATTAGTATTGAGAAAGATACGAATTTTTGAAGTTTGACCTAGGGTTCAGGATTTTCATCCGGGCAGAGTGACTTGAGGAGGCTATAACTCACCCTATACAACTCCAAATCGAGTGAAACTAATTTTGTTAGAAAGCTTAGACATAGGGGAACATCCCAATATAAGATTCCGAGTTTGTTATGGTCCCAATTGTTCCCAGTAATTCGAGGAAGTTACTCTATGTCCAAACCGAGCCAAAATAGGGTAGTTCAGGAAGGTCGATTTTCAGGACTTATAACTCGAGCTATACGATAGCAAATGGAACGAAACTTGTGGCAAATGAAAGGTTGTCCTGTTAACTTCAATATGAGGCTAATTTCGTATGATTTGACTTTAGTTTCGATTTTTAGTAAATTTATACTTCCAGGAGTGCAATTCGGGCTAGTGACTGAATAAGCTGAGCCAAAAGTTAAATATCTTGAGTTATGTAGATCAAAATGATATGGGTCCAAAGAGGTTAGAAAGCAGACATATAGAGCTATGAAATATCCAAATTTCAGTTTTAAATGAGTTGAATATAGATAAAGGTGGATTATACAAGATTCAGGCAGAACCGAATAGAATTGGTAGGATGGCCAAAATGATAATTTTACAAGTGTTAGTGAAACATATAAGGTTTGACTTGAGGATTGCCAGTTTTATATTGATATATATATATGTTAGATTAAGTATAATGCTATGACTGAATTGTCTGTGAGAACTGGCACTATTCATGGGGAGGCGGAGCTGATTCGTCATGCTGCCGAATTTACGGCAGAAGTCTATGAACTAGGAATGTTTACATGCAAGGATGAATTTGAAGATGATATGAGTTATCAAGGAGGAATTAGAGTATGAATGGGTATATAAAAACCCTATATTCAAGAATGACATAAGTAGGAGATGAGATATATGAAAGTAAAGGACAAAGCATATGTATGAGTGCCGGTAGAATGGTAAAGAGGCTACGGGCCTTTATATGTCACGACTATGTACGTGAAGATCAGGTGTGCAATGACATATGAAAAGAAATGAAGTAAGGGTACATTCAATATGCCTATGCATGACCATGTATAAGAATGAAAAGACATGAGTATATTAAATGTAAATC
Organism: Pterocarpus macrocarpus; assembly: GCA_031439585.1. Taxonomy (NCBI): domain Eukaryota; kingdom Viridiplantae; phylum Streptophyta; class Magnoliopsida; order Fabales; family Fabaceae; genus Pterocarpus; species Pterocarpus macrocarpus. The sequence goes on from CM062515.1 coordinate 33,814,522, forward strand.
CCTTCACCCGGAGGCAGTTAATTGAGATCCCTCCCGGTGAAGGCAGTTAAATGACAAGATATGAATCCCTTCACTTGGAGGCAGTTGCACTTTGAATCCCTCCTTATGAAGGCAGATACCCTCTACCTTGGAGGCACGTGGTCAGATGAGATCCCTCTATGTTGAAGGCACGTGGTCAGATGAGATCCCTCAATTTTGAGGCACATGACCAGAAGAGATCCCTTCACTTAGAGGCACGTGACCAGAATGAGATCCCTCCAAGACTAGAGGCACGTGGGTCCCCTTGCGGGTGAGTTAGCGTGACAACGGTCATAGGTGAAGCTGACGAGCTCACTCCAAGGCCGGGCTACCCAACGGCAGTAATAGCACCCTAGGGACGGCGATACGTAATGCCTAGGTGTGCCAAGTAAAAGCTAAAGATTAAGGACTAAAGATTAAAAATTAAAGCTTATGCAGGTACCCCACTCACATTAGGCATGGCATCGACCCAGCTAATGTGAGTATAGGGGACAGAACTTATATGAGGCACGGCTAGACCCAGCTAGTGTAAGTACCAAAGGAAGATCCCACATTCCTAAGGAACATGACATGGCGATCACGCTCTGATGGGGTATGACATGGCGATCATACTCTGGAATGTGGCACGTAAAGATTTCATGATGACAAAGAAAAGAAAGATGAAGGAAGAAAGCAAGCTTTATGTCTATGTATGAATTTAAAAACAAGTTAAGTTATGTGCAGCTGTTATGTTCTCAGCATATTGATGTCATGTGGGCATCATCTTAATATACTGTAGTTCTAGTAAAGTATATGTAGAAGTTATGTCTCTAGTGCATTGATGCTATCGTACTTTATTGTATTTTAGTTATTATTCCCAATATGATTCATGACTTGAATTTTTATGGATTCTCTCAGATGCCAGGTGTATGATAAAAATGAACATTGCTTCAGATAATATATTTTCGAACTGTAAAATTAAATAGTCCACATTATATGATCACCTTTTTCATACTAAACCGAAGCAAACTGGAGATAACAATGATGACATTATTTATGATACTTAGAGAATCCTACTGAGAATTTATGATTCTCACTTCTATTTCCGTGTTGTCTCCAGATAGTTTCAGAAGTTTAGAAGGCAGTGAAGTCATTTGTCGAGATAAGGTCCATTCAGAATAAAGAATAACTCAGGTATGGTACTATGACTTAAAGATAAGATCAGTCTTGGGAAAGTGTTACAAAATGCTAGCCTGAAATTTGGGAAATGAAACAAGGGAACTCCAGTGGCTAATTTTTTATTAAGGGGTATGAAATGACACTTGTATCATATTTGTCATATCAGATGTCAGGTAAGCTCATTTCGTTAACACAATTAACGATATTAATAGATAGGATAGATGTATTTAACTTTTAAAAGTTACAAGGTAGATTAAAACGTTTATTAATTAAAGGACAAATTTAAAACCTAAAAATAAGTTAGAGGATGAAATTGTTAATTTTGCCTTATTTCAAATATATGTTGCTGGGACAATAAGTTGAGTGGTGCTCCTTGTACTAGGTAGGTGGCAGAACTCCCTAGATTGCCTTCATCTATATTCTGCTAGTGTAGTTTTCCATAGAAGATAGCCTTTTTTCTTGCTTCCTTCCTGTACTAAGGAAAGACAATTTTGTGTGCCCCTTCTGATTCACGTTGTCTGACTGATATGATGGACTTATCAATGCATTCAAGTCTAAAAGAGCTTCACGACCAAAACAAAAGTCTAAGAGAGCATTTTTAACGGTTATGTGTAGAAGATTTTGTCATGAGAGTCGCAGCATCATACAAGAAAATGGTACTCATCATATTAATTTAACAATTCAATCTTTTAAAAAAGTTGATTTGTAACCGATGACTGATTGGATGATATTGCGATGGATGTACTCAGCGTTGGTCATGGAATGAATCCACTTTGCAATCAATTCCACCATTTTGTCGAACAGCTAAAAATCATAAAGTAAACCCACATCTACCATGACGCTACTCCTACCTCATTATCACACAGTTTTAACTACCAACGCCACCAATCACATTCCGTGCCAACATAACAGAAATAATAGTTGGGACAGACGTAATATTTGCGGTACCTACTACATAAAATTATGGGGTATAAAGTTCAGAAATACAGAGATTAATAGCTATTTACATTGAGCCAAAACTCATTTATTACTTTACCGTGTGTTTAGAATGTAAAAAAAAATAGAAATGATTTGATTTAGAAATTAAATATTATATTTTGATATTTTAAAAATAAGAAATAAAGTGATCTTTAATTTTTGTGAGATTTGATTTTTTTTGTATTTGAAATCCTATTAAAATTGAAAGGATTTGATGGGAATTAATTTGATTCAAAAATTTAAGTAGAAATTAAATCAAATTAATTCCATTTTAGTTATTTTAAATACAATCTAATATATTGTAAACATAAAAATTAATTTTTAAATCAATTTAAATCCTATTTTTATATAATTATTTCTAACATAAAATTTAATTTATGAATCAAATCAATTCAATTTAAATTAAACCAATTCCAAAATTTAGTTATCCTAAAATTAAAGCTATCTAAAAACTATCTTCGCTCATTACTTCTAAACCAGACACGTTAATGTCACACATTGAGTTCACATAGCGAGAGGACCCCATAGAAATTCCTGAAGAGTTCAATTAAATGGAAAAACTAGGTTGAAAAGAAGCATTATGCTAGATCTTGGCAGGCGGAAAATTTCACAAAAGCCATTAATTTAGGCTAACAAAATCTTACAGTAATTATTTTCACAAAAAAAAAATTACAATCAGATAAGCAATTATATATTTCATTCAATTGATTTAATTTAAATTGAATTAATTTAATTTATAAATTAAATCTTATATTTAGAATAATTATATAAAAATAGGATTTGAATTGATTTATAAATTAATTCATATGTTTATAATATATGAGATTATATTTGGAATGACTAAAAATAGAATTAATTTGATTTGATTTGTACTTAAATTTTAAAATCAAATCAATTTCAATCAAAGTATTTCAATTTTAATAAAATTTTAAATACAAAAGAATTAACTTCTAGAAATTACAAATTTCTTCATTTCTTATTTTTAAAATATTTAAACACAAAAATTGATTTCCAAATAAAATCATTTCTATTTTTTTTTTACATTCTAAACACATTCAAAGGGGCTGAAATTGGTTAATTTATTATTGCATACTTCTGTCGATACTCACTTTACCTTTAAAGGTCAATTTCAGCAAATACCTTCAGGTGGTTTGCTAGAGTAAAATAAGCTCAGGTTCAGCTCACCTTTTGTTATTCTAACCTCTAGAATCTTATGCATATAAGCTCTTTTTAGGAAGTATTCTCGCTCCTATTTTAATGATATTGCCATGAAATTCCACTACATGAAAGGCCTCTAATACTTTTGGATGATGGATTCTCAACTTCTTTCCATAGGCAGACCTTGGCACTAAAAGCATTTATGCAGAGCATGGAACCATTGCATATATTTACGTAAGTTATCTTGATGGTATTAATCGGTCAAAATACATTTGACTTCACAGAGATAAAGCCGGCCTTTTTTGGCCTAAAATGTCATAATCTTTTGAGAAAGGATTCATAATCTTTTGCTCCTCTCCTTGGTATGTAAACACGGGTTATATAGCCTAATAAGCTTTTTGGACTTGGAAATTTTTGTGCAGTTTTCCAGTCGACATAACTAAGAAGGTATATTTTCAAAGGATTATATCCAGGCAAAACTACCCTAGACTAAAAATTATCTCCAACAAGCAAGTATTCTTTAATTATTTGAAATAGTTTAAGTCCTAAAAACCATGCAGCTTTGAGATCCATAGAAGCTCGATATATGTTATTACAATTGTCATAAGCTTGATCTTGTCCTCTTATTCAAGAATAGGGAGCCTTCTTCCTTTGTACAGAAAGAAGTATGCCTCAGATCAAGGTCTTATCAATACAAGCCATGCATCTTATTCAACTTGAAAAATTGACAGCATTCGATGCATGCACTGCCAGGAATAATTAATGTGGTTTTCCCAGTCAAAAGCCAAATCATTTTAAGAGTTAAGGTGTTTGGTGAAAGTGAAAAAAATGGTTTTTATACCTAGCACTCTTATCAATGAGTTTTTATTTCCAGGTCACAGTACGTGCAAAAAAAACTCCAAACACAACATGGGTATCCTGTATCCCTCATGCTTATTAGGACAATACTGCAGCCTCTTCTTTCACTGCTAAGTGGCCAATTACAAAAACAACAATAACCAAGTTTTTTTCCACTAGATGAGGTCAACTGTATAGATCAAATGACACCATAGTGTCCAATCAATAAGGAATAATTAGAACAAGACTACATATCCTCCAGATTTACATTTATTTAACATTTGGACTGTACATAATAATGATTATATTTGTAGATCATATGCTAAGAATGTAATTTTGGAAGCCAATCATAAATAAGGAATAAATGAACTAAAGCATTCTAAGAAAGTAAAGTTAGGGATCTAAATGTCAATGTAAGCTTCCTGTTACCATTTGGCCATAAAAATTTGGGTATAATTAGAAATCAAATTGGGTAGGATATCATAAACTAACCTCAGTCCTTCCTGACACACAACCAAAAGTTAAGTTTCTGGCGGAAACTGGCTTTTAACAGATTGTACAAAATCATGATTTGACTTGGTGAACGGTAACCCAAAGAACAACCCAGCAAAGTTATTGTGCAGTGTCCGCTTTATAATTGTACCTACAGAGAGTGAATGTGATGAAGTAAGAAAGCCAAAAAAGAAAAGATGCATATATACATTACTTTGGAAGGATGAAGGCAATACCAAGATCATTGTCTTGATTTTCAACAAAAAGAGGCACATGATAACATGATTTTATGTGAACTCGCTCAAACTGAGTTTTGCCCCGTACATCTAGGACTGTACATCCATCAGCTGCTATAAGTTCCTTTGCTTGTTCAGCATTGACGTTGTTCACTTCTGCTTTTATTGCCAGACTGCTCCTCCCTCGTAGTTTCCCTGGCACTGCCCTTGCATTGTGAGTTTCTAAGACCAACCAAGATATCCCTAAATTGCTGAAAACACAACCTTCATCGCTCACAATCATGTACACATAGACTTTCAAACATTAACTGAACTTATCCTTCATTATTTTCATTAATATAATTTAGTATGTAAGGCAATTTCAAATTTTTAAATGCTGAGAGTCTGGGATTATTGTAAAGAAGAAAATGCCGTAATATGAAGGTAATAATTTAAACATTAGAAAGCCTTGTATCTTGAGAACATCAATGTGAGAAGATAGTAAGAAGAATACATAGCATAGCCTCGTCAAATTTATAATTTCTTCACAAATATGATTGAAAACCGAAAAAACCATAATCCTCCAAAGTGAAGACCTATAGACCATAGTTCAATCATCAATCAGAGAGAGTTTCAACATAAATTCCACGGAAGGTCATTAGCAAGATATCTAAGATTTGACGGATTGAAAAATGAATTTCCTTTAGTCCACCGTTCCATGCAATTTTGAGATGCTCTTCCAGCTTTCCAAGTCTAACAACATATTGATCAATTTTGATGCTTTATTTTACAATCCCAGTGGTCAATTGAGGAAGAAGGTGAAAATTTTTGCTACGAAAAATCATAATCATATCACCAAAATGCAAAAATTTAATGCCATACATTCAAGCTAGAAGAAGAAGGGTGAAAAAAAAAAAAAAAAAAGCTACCAAAATCACTATTATTATTTAATCTACCAATCCATCCCACCTTTTGAATGCTCTAGAGACAAGAGATAAAGAACGAACTTTGAGGGGCAAGAGTGTTATATTACACCACCTAATTACTTCAATGTTATAATGAACAAAACATAAGTCATTTTTAGCACTTGCTTTCCATACCAGCCAAAACATTATCATAAAATTCAAGCTATGAACTTAGTATTTTAACACTAACCATTAATCATGTGAAGGGAAAATCAAACATAAGACAAGTTAGTTACCTGCAAGAGGAAAGACAGGAGGCGAAGAAACCTGTCCCTGCCATGGTAAGAATTCTTATTGCGTTATTCTTACCCCTGTCTAAAGTGTCTAGGCTATGAAAGCATTACAGACCCTAGGCATTGGTTTAGTTTAGTGGGCCACGAAATTTGGGATCAGCAATGATTTTATGCCACGTGACAACTAACTATGATCCGAGGAGGGATATGCTTCTGCAATCTTCAGCCTTGAACTTGAACCTTCTATAACGGATACATGAGGGGTAACCCCCAAAACCATGTCATGTTGCTGCTGTCTCCGGTTGAAGGTAACAGCGCATCAAATGCAGTGCTTGGTTCTCGTACTTGACAAACAAAAGCATGTTTGGAAATCCATTTGCTACCTCTAGAATCAATTATGATCTCCTAAGAATTGATTCTATCGATTTTTGATAATATTTGATTGTTGATTCTTAGAATTAATTCTTGTCTCTAAAATTGATTTTGAGAGAAGTGAAAATTTTACTTTATATCAGAATCACTTTTAAAAGTACTATCAAATATAAATAATTTTATTTCAAAATTAATTCTATCCAAAATAATTTCAACATAATCAACTATATTTAAAATTAATTTTACAAAAGAAAAATCAAATACGCTCTTGACTCATTTTACAATCATGCAATTGAGCAACGCTAGTAAAATTGTCTTTATAGACGTTAGGAGGTATCTAAAAATGTAGGGCAAATAATAGGAATACCCCTTGAAGTATTGAGATATTACACGTAACCCCAATCTTACTCAAAATGTGCACTCCGCCCCAATTCCCCCCTCAAAGTGGCACAAATCAAATCAAATCTTATAGTGCATCTTAATGCATCTGAATCTCAAATCAAATCAAATCAAATCAAATCAAATCATATCAAGGGGAATTAATTTAACACGTGGCGCAAAGCGGCGACGTAGTAACGAAACGACTCTGTGAATTTCGAATTCTGCTTTGGGAGGGATTTTTGCCAGCGGTGTCATCTCTTTTTTTTTTTCGGTGGGCAATACTGTGAGTTGTAACTTAATGTGCTGGTTTGGACCTTGAGATAACTGCAAGGGCATTCGGTAATCTTGGGCTTTTCGGAATAACAATTTCCCACGAGCTAAAAAAATAAAAATCCAGTGTTTGAATGACTCAAAGGCTCAAAGAGATTCGGACAAAAAAAAAAAGGCTCAAGGACCTATATATTATATTTTAGTGAGTTAAAAAGTGAAATATTGTAATTTTAACAAATTTGGTAAAATATGGTATTTTGGTACAATAAAAAGGAAAAAAAGGAAGAACTCGCAAACACATGGCCACAAATTCTAAGAATTTGTGGGTCACTGTTGTGAGTTCGTAAAACTCGTAGTGAAGGCCAACAAATTCTTAGAATTTGTGGTCCAGTATTACGAATTTAGACAAAATAGCCATATTTTATTAGGATTTCAAAAAAAATAAAAAATAAAAAATTAATGTAGGTCGCCTATAAATAGAGTGGCATTTTACTGGAGTGTTTGCAAGTTTTACTCAATGCTTGATAGTTGTTCATAGTATTTGAGAGTATTTAAGAGTATAAGATAGTTTTAAAAAAAGTGAGTTAAAAAAATATAGATAGCAATATAGTTACTACTATTGTATATTTTAATTATTCTATTACAATATATGATGAAAGTGTAATATTTAGGTGTGATTATCCTATATTAGTACATCTTCCCAATACTATATCGTTAGATAAAGTAAAAATAGAGCTTTGTCAAAACACAAATATTGATTTTCAAAAAAGAGTGGAAAAAATACGATTTACGTATTCAATCTCAAATGTTAATGGGAATCCAAAATTTCAAGCGGTTACAATTGATAGCGATAGAGATATGAGAGTAGTGTTCAAGATATATAGTCAATATCAAACTTTCAATACAGTCATGGAGTTGTATGTTGACTTCGAAGAAATTATTGCTCAAGTTGGTCCTAACTTGTAACGCTCGAAAAATTTTAATCGTTTTTAATCAAAGTGTTCGGTTTTTAGTAAATAATTGTGATTAAATAAGATTCGATTTAGCATTCACTTAAAACTAATTAAGTGTGATTTAAGATGATTAGTTATAATGAAATTAGATTAGAACCATAGGAAACTTCATAGGATTCTTTCAAAACCGGTTTACCGATTTAAGAGAAATCGGTAAGATTTCGGTATTTAAGACTGTCGGAACCGGACCAATAGAAATTTTTCTATGAGTGCCCTAAGATGAATGGCTAAGATTTGGCCAAACAACCCTCTCAAGTGGCGCCTTGATCAGCCCTTGATGATGGGAAGCCAAGCTAAATTGGAAAAGGGAGTGAAGTCTACCAATCACATGAGCCTTACTTCCAAAAATCTTCACCTTTTCTTTCTTTCCCTTCTTGTCATTCTCGGCCACCCAAAGCTGCTGAAGCTCATCTCTTTTCTCTTCTCCTCACTCTCATTTCACTCCATCTTCATTCCTTCTTCAAGTCTTTTCACAAGTTGCTTCCATCAAAGCCACTAAATCAACTCAAATTCAACTAGACAAGGTAGGAATCCTACTTCTCTTCTTATTTTCCTTGGTTTGGAATTGTGTGTGGGTCTTGATTACTTTGTGCTACTGATGATATGTGGAGTGATGATGATGTTTTATGGCTGATTTTTCATGTATGTTATGATTGGAAATAGAATTGGTATGAAAGAACTTGAAGAAAGGAGAAAACTCAAGAAGCTAGTAGGGTTTGTCCTCGGTGGTCTGTACGGCGGAGTATACAGCTCCGTCTATAGCCATTCAAATTCCATGAATATAATTTTATGTGAAACTAGACATCCAGGGCTTTCCGTACATATATCATATAAGATCATTGGATTAGTATTGAGAGAGATATGAATTTTTGAAGTTTGACCTAGGAATCAGGACTTTCATTTGGGCAGTGTGAATTGAGAAGGGTGTAACTCACCCTATACAACTCCAAATTGAGTGAAACCAACTTTTTTAGAAAGCTTACACATAGGAGAACATTCTAAAAAGAAATTCCAAGTTTGTTACAATCCCATTGTTTCCCAGTGAGTCAAGAAATTTGCCCTATATCCAAACTAGGCCAAAACAGGGTAGTTCAGGAAGGTCAAGTTTTAGGGCTTATATCTCCAAATGTACTCATTCAAATGATATGCAACTTACTTCATTTGAAAGCTTACCCTGTTAGCTTTATAAAGATATAAATTTCGTATGATTCCACCCAGATTTCTATTTTTGGTAAATTTTCTCTTATAAGAATGTAATTCGAGCTAGAGGCATGTGTGAAAACTAGATCAAGTTTAATCCATGTCGGAACTTAAGTTGAATTCGGAGATGTTGAACTTGGAAATCTAGTAGATAGAGAGCTAGGTCCGGTATACTTTAGGTTGACCTCGGAACTTAGCGGACAGAGGACTAAGTCGGGAATATTTAAGGTTGAACTCTTAAGGATGAACTCGGAAGGGTGACTTAACGTTGAACTCGAGACTTAGTAAATAGCAAACCCGATCAGGTATAGTTAATGTCGGAACTCGGGAATGAGCAAATAGGAAACTAGTCGGATATAATTAAAGTCGTAAATCAAAAATTAGGGAAGACGGGGTATGGTTAATGTCGGAATTCGGGAATTTGGAAAACATCCGTAAGAGTCTTGGAGGACCAATTATGGATTAAAGTTAGAAGTTAGGAATTAAGACATTGAATACATGATCACAGAAGTCGGAAACCAAGACATGGAACTCCGAAAGTTGAAGCAGATATGACATCGAAACTCGAAAATCGGTTATGAGCTCAAACTCTGGAACATCAGTAAGAGTTAAAAAGCTTGCGAGACAGCTTAAGGCTTAAGACTATAAAACTTGCACCTATTGATATTGTTATCTTCTTAGCATAATTATAATGTCTTCTCCTGGGTTTGTTGTCTGATTTAAATATGATATGAGGTATATATATTAAGATGAATGATGGAGTATATGTATGAGTACGTTCAGCATGTCCATGCATGATTATGTATGAGAATGAAATAATATGAACATATTAAATGTGAATCCCTTCACCTGGAGGCAGTTATGAGATGCCTTCTCGTGAAGGCATTTAAAACTATGAGATCCTTCAACTCTTGAAACACGTGACTAGAAGAGATCCCTTCAATTTAGAGGCACGTGACCAAAATGAGATCCCTCCAAGACTAGAGGCATGTGGGTCCCCTTGTGGATTAGTTTATGTGATGACGGTCACGAGTTGAGCTGACGAGCTCACTCCCAGATTAGCCTACCCAAAGGCAGTAAATATTAAAGATTTAACATATGCAAACACCCTAAGGACGGCGATACGTAACGCCTAGGTATGCTATATGAATTCAAGATGAGTAATGCTGCACTTGAGGACGACAATACGTAACGCTCAAGTGTAAGTAGATGCAGACACCCTAGGGACGGCGATACGTAATGCTTAAGTGTGTCGAAGGAAGGAAATAAAGATAAATATTATAGGAGGACAAAGAAACAAAGAAAGAAAAGTAAATCTTATATATTTGCATAAATTCAAAGGCATGTGCAGATATTATATCTCCAGATTATTGATGCTATCGTATGTTAATATATTACAGTTGTTATTCATAATATAATTCATGAATTGAATTTGTATAGGCTCTCCCAAATGTCAAGTGTATGAGTAAAATGAACTTTGCTTCAGATAATATATTTTCGAACTATAAAATTTAGCAGTTTATATAGCATGTTCACCTTTTTCATAATAAACTGAAGCAAACTGGAGATGACAACGAGGACAGTATGTATGATGGTTAAGGAATCCTACTGAGAATTTAAAATTCTTACTTCTATTTCCGTGTTATCTCCAGATAGTTCGAGAAATTGCAAAGACGGCTGAGGTTGCTGTCAGTTAAGGTCCGCTCAGGTAACTGTAACAACTTCAGAGTGTGGTACTATGACTTAAGCATAGTTCTGTACAAAGGAGGACGTTACATAACTCATATCTGGTTAATTAGCATTACGATAAATTTGTTCCTAATTCATTCCCGGTAAGTGCTATTAAATTTTGGTTTGCTAATTTTTATTTTGAAATCAATATGTATTTATTTTATTATGATTATGATTATGATTATTATTATTATTATTATTATTATTATTATTATATGATATACAAAGTATGTTTTACATTTGTCTATTGTTAAGGATCTTGTATATCAGAAATATATATAGTTAATGATCTTTATTAATTATTATTATTTTTATTATTGTTGTTATTATTATTATTATTGTTATTATTATTATTATTATTGTTGATGTTGTTGTTGTTGTTATTAATGTTTCTATTATTATTACTATTATTAATATTATTATTATTATTATTTCTATTATTATTATTGTTGTTGTTGTTGTTATTAATATTTCTATTATTATTGCTATTATTAATATTACAATTATTATTATTATTATTATTATTATTATTATTATTATATTACCGGGTTTGTGTTTAATAACACTCACATTCTAACATTCAAGTTGTATATCTCAAAAGAGTACAAGGTGGGTAACTTCTCACAAATCTCGCAAGGATAATGTTTGTTGATATTGAACAAGAGAAGATTTAGCTCTTAGAAGCTTTAGGAAGATGTTTCTAATTGTTTAGAAAGATGAGAAAGTAGAAAGCCTTTAAGTTTCAAAGTGAGCAGTTCTGACACTTATTCTCCATCTTCAAGACTTTTATAGGCTTCAAAATATAGTTGTTGAGTCTTCAGGCCTTGAGCCTTGAGCTTTTAGATCCGTTGGTCTTAGATTGAAGAAAGATGTTGATGGCTTTTTTTCTCAGCAAGCAAGTATAGCACTAAGAAGGAATCTAGTTGTTCTGAGTCAACTAACTTTTCAATATGTCAGCGTGTCTTTTGGATCTTTATCTTGTTACGTTTGACCTTTAGAAAATATCTATAAATCATGCAAGGCAAGTTTTGAATGAGGTCTTCTTCACTTAGAGCAACATTCTGGAAGTTAGCCTTCTGGTCAAGCTTTCTGGACAAATCATCCTTTTGAGCAACTTGTGTACCTTCTAGTGACTTGCTAGCTTTATGAAGAGATAAATACATTCTTCTAAGGCTTAAGTCATTTTCTTATGAGAAATATGATCATTGTAAGCACAAGTGATGTTCTGATGGTAATCTTAGCATCGGCAAGACATTAAATTTTAATTTTAGGGAACGTTTTAGAAGCTAATTCCTATTACAACATGAGAACCATTGTTCTCCATCCTGAGTTAGAGTGATCTGTGTTATTTACAATAAACCGTTAGTCCTCACAAAAGATTTTCACAAGAATTGGTTTATTTTCCATCAAAACTCTTAAAGAGGTATTTCTGAGACCACTTAGTGGCTTTTGAAGGATGTTCGAGCTTGTAATCCCCATTAATTTGCCAAAGTGCAATATCCAAGTTATTGCTACTAGATTTTTTCCATATTATTAACTTATACTCACTATATCCTAGTCTCTTGAACAAGGCTACAAGATCAAAAGAGTTCACTAGGTCCATATCCATTTCAAGAAACCTTTCTATTTTCTTATTAAAGTACACAAGTACCCCTTTAACTCTTTCAAAATGACCTCCATGATGGAAAATAGGGACAAGATATTCTGTCATTTGAAAATACCAAACAAAGATAAATAATGACTTTAATTCACTTAAATCAACACTATAACACAAATAACACATGCATTACACTACATTATCAAGGATAAAGTATTAAAAATGTAGAGGACCAACATTTGGACCACCCAACACACAAATTCGACAAGTAATATTTAAACCCCACCACCACCATTATTTAAACCCAACCACCACCATTATTTAAACCCAACCACCATACAAAACGGAATTGTTTATAATGCAATATTTTACTCAAAACTAAGAAGATACAGTAGTAACAAGAAGATATGGGACCACAAGAAATATTCCACCATTTTTTATTTTGGGAATAAACCACATTACCTTGCTAAGTTCTTAATGGATGTGCCACTATATTCTTTTTTAGTGTGTCCTTGTCTTTTTGCAATTTGCTTCCACCGTTATCTGTTGTCCAATCTCGAGGGGACTTTGATGAGATAGAGAAATGTGATGATATGGAGAGTGTGATGAGATAGAAAGGTTTTTGTCGGGAGAGTATGGGAAAGTTATCTGTTTTGGAAGGAAAGGGTAAAACAGAGAGTGAAAGGGCACAGGAGAGTGTTAGGGACAAATTGGGGGCTTAGGGCTTTTACTTCACCTATTTGGGGAATTTCACTTAGAGAGATGAAACATTGCATTTCAATAAACTCTCCATTTTCACTCTCAGCCAAAAATGATGTCATCTTTTGACAGCATGTGAAATAACGGAGCTAGCTTAGCAACTTAACATGCCACATATGAACTTCCATTAAATACTTTGATGTCAGCTTCATAGAGGGACTAACGTGTCCCCTGTTTTGAATCTCTAAGGACCATAGTTGGACTTTTAAATGTTGAGGGACAGATTTGTCCCTCGTAAAAATCCTCAGGGGCAAAAATGGGGTTTTGTCTAAATTTTATAAATAATAGATTATGTTGATTGGAAATGAAATGATTACATACTTGTTGAGATAGATCTTTGAATTTGTCATGATTAGACTTGATTAGACCTGTTGGTATATGATGAGTCTTATTAAAATCAGAGTCAAAATATATAATACCCTATTTAAAATAAAACATTGGAAACCAAAAATTTTAAAAATTTACATAGCTTGATCTTTGAGGTATTTGCTTTATTCACTCTTAATCTTGTAATGATAAAGGAGTTAAACTTAAATTAAAGAAATTTTCTTTAAAAGTGTATGAAAAAGGAAAGAAAAGAAAAAGAAAAAGAAAAAAAAAAGGAGGAAAAGACCACTCAACACCTTAAGTAGTGTGACACACACTAAACCCCTCCCTTATTTTATTCTTCTTCCTTCTTGACAATTCTCTCCTCCCTCCTGTTTTGCTCATTGTCACTCACCCTCTCTACTACATCTTTCTCTCTCTCTCTCTCTCTCGTTCATCCCTCATCCCCCACTGTCACTCTTTTCTCTCCCTTATTGCCTCAGTCGTTCAATCTCACCATCCCTCACCCTCTGTCGTCTCTCTTGGTCCATCTCTCTCTGATTTGTAGGTCTTTCTCTACCTCGGTATCTCACTTTTGCATCTCCTTTTCTTTGTCTCATCGCTCTCTCCGTGTAAGAGTCTCTGTGTGTCTGTGTCTGTGTGTGTTTGTATGGCTATTGGTGATTAATTCTTTATTAGTAACTCTTTTATGTATGAGGGTTTATAACTACTAAGCTAAATCTTGATCTACGGATTAGTGACAAATAAACCTAGTCGTTCCGTGATTTTGGGTGATTTTGACCATAAAGAGAAAAGGGTGTGAAACAAATTTCTGGATATATATGTTGGAAGTTTAAAGCTTCTTTAGTGTCTTGGATGTTAGACTATGGCTTGATTTGTGTTTTAGCAGGAGATTGGCTTAACTTATGAGAAATAGATTATCTGGCATGAAAATCTCTCATTTTAAGGCTCACATAAATTCTATTTTGCGAGGTGGCAGCACATAATGATTTTGTAGGGTTGCTTTTTTCAAATTTCCATGGCTTAGTTTTCTTGATACACTTGTTTTATTTTGATTTAGCTCTTAAGTTATATTTGATGATTGGAATGGTTTCTTGCGTGTTGTGAAATTGATATTTGGAGAATGAAATTGTGTTGGTCCCACTTAATAATCCTAATTCATCTTATGAGATTGCAGTATAAGGAGTCTATACAGTTTTTAATTACAACCTATTAATGTGGGTATATGTAATTGCCTTCAAACTATTCTTGGTCATCCTTATTTATCATATTTTCACCAGCCAACTAGTTTACATTAATTGCTAGCAATGATCAATCTTTAATGATAGGTAATTATAATGTTAAAGCTTATTTTATATTGGAAATGTGTTATACTCAATATCCTCAACGTGTTAGAGAAAGTTTAAACACTAAGTTGATTGTAGCACCAAAGCAATTAAATTGTATCTTACTTGATTTTGAAATAAATTAAAAGCAAGTTTTAGTAAATAATAAGGAATTTAAATTTTATTTTGTGAGGTTGAAGAAAGAGAACTCGGGTTAAATCCTAAGCCATAGCATTTATGGATAAATTGGGAATAATCGCTTATATGCCAATTTCATATTTCCAGGGAGAGCAATCTTTGAATTCAACAGCCCCAGGATGCAGATTCAACATTCTCGACTATCTACGAGTCGATACTGTTTCTATCGCATGTGTACTTATGTGAATACTATTTGGCTTGATTTTAGATAAAATAGAAAGCTTGTTTTGATATACTTAGTCAATTTTGAATATTTTGTTTGGTTTTGTTTAAATTAGCCTATAATTTAACATGTTTACCATTTATGGAAAATTACGTCAATTTTTGAAGAAATTAAGCTAGGAAGAACTTATTGGATGTTTCGAAAGATTTTGGAAATCAATTAAGAGTTTTATAACCAGTAGGACAAGCTTTGTAGCGATTATCTAGGTTATCGATTTGCTTTGTTGAGAAAACTATGTCTTGGATTTGGAAAATTTAGTAATATCTTTGCTCTTGGAAGTTCTATTTAATATTTGCTTTTTTAGAACTATGTTAAAATAACTGTAGGAGGAATCTCGGAAAATCGGTAGTTATCGGTCATTGACGCTAGCCTTGGTGTATCGTGGTTCGAACCTAGCTAGTAAGGGTGTTGCTAGCTTGGTATATGTGTAAGGCCAACACACACAACGACTTAGTCGAATTGGAGTGGGCAGGTCCCAATTTGAAAGTTTCTCTGAATTGGAAGTCTTTCCCTTTGGTATTTGTGTTTGAGAAATATGTTTTCAAGTTTACAAAATAATGTTAATTTTTTATTTATACATTATTTAAAATAATGATTCGTTGTTTATGCATAGTTCATAATATTAATTCTTTATTTATGTGTAGTTTTCTTTACTCCCAGACCTTGTCCTCATATATTATATGTAACATCCAAATTTTTTTTGAACGTCTAAATTTCGTTGCAAATCGATTTATTCAATTTTATTGGATGTGTGAAGGTAATTAGGAATGAATTACAAAGAGATTAATGAATGAAGAATTTAAAATAGTTATGAAGAAAATTTTAGACAATTACTAGCAATGTTTTATCGATTTGCGTTATTATTGATTTATTCGATTTTAATGCATAAGTAAGGTTAAATAGAAGTTAACTAAGGGTTAATTAGGAGTTAATTAGATGTTAATTAGAGAGATTAGGATTAGAAATAATTAAAATATAGAAACATAGAAATCTTCATAAAATTCTTCAAAATCGTTATGCCAATTTGAAGGAAATCGGTAGAATTTTGGTATTTTAATTGCCAGAACTAAATTAACCAACTTTAACTTTACAAAATCGTAAGTCTAACGGCTAAGAATTCAGCCACTCCACTTACTATAAGTGGCGCCCCTCAACCACAAAAAAATGAGTGTATTTGCCTCACTTACAAGCCACATAGATGACCAACCAATGAGGGAGCTTTATTCCAACTACCACCCACATAACACATCAAAAAAATAATCCTCTTCTACTCCTCCAATTCTAATCGCCATTCTACTTCAGCTTCCTTTCCTCATTCTCCGTCTATTTTGCTTTCTCTTCCATCTATCTTCAAGCTTCCATTAGTTCCCCATCAAGAGGAGCTCAAAACTAGTTAGTCTTGCATAAAAAATTGAAGGTAGGATTCAATAATCCTCATAGTTCTCTTGTGTATGGTTGATGAGGGTTGGGATTTCCACCATTTGCTAGATGATATATAACATATATATGATGATTCATGATTGTTTTGGCATGGAATTCTTCAATTTTGATTGAAACTTGCATGAAGATTCATGAAAGAGAATAAATAGAATGGATTAGGTTGAGAAACCCTACGGTGTCCGTACTTGCAAACTGTACGGACGCTCACACAGCCATCAAAACTTGATGAACCTATTTTTATATGAAACTAGACTTCTAGGGCTTTCCAACCATTAAACTATAAGTCCATTGAATTAGTATTGAGGGAGATATGATTTTTTGAAGTTTACTTAGGGATCCTATGTTTTGCTCCAGGAAGTATGGCTTGTAAAGGATATTACTCACCCTACATAACTTGAAAATGAGAGCAACCAATTTTTTTGGAAATTTAAGACATAAGGTAACATGCCATAAAAATTTCAAAATTTTTATCAATCCCAATTGTTCCCAGTAATTCATGAAAGTTGTCCTAAATCCCATATGGGCTAGAGTAGGGCAGTGCAGTTTACCTAGATTCAAGAGCTCATAACTTGAGTTCTACTTACTCAAATGAGATGAAACTTCTTCGAAATAAAATCTGTATCAGTTAGCTTTAAAACTAAATAGGTTCTGTAGGAATCCAAGTAGATTTCCATTTTTAATTAATTTTTACTTTTCGGTATGAAAATCTGCCTAGTAACAAGACTAAAGAGGTTAGAAACTAGACATATAACACTTCAACTTGTCAAAAATTGAGGTCTAAATGAGCTAAGTAGGAATTATGGCAGAATTAACAAAAATTGGACATAACTGAGTAAGGATTAATAGCATTGCTAGATTGAAGAATTCTATGCTTTAGTGCAAGTATGACCTTAGCTTAATCTGTTTGTTGCTGAATATATATGAATGATAAGGGATTGGATACGTTACCTTAATTATGCTATGTTATAGTGATTGTGCTAATGTCATTGATTGGTTGGCTAGCACTATTCATGGGAAAGCGAACTCAATCCGTTATACTGCCGAATTTTTGGCAAAAAGCAACAATAGTTCTAAATATTATGTGTTAATATTTATAGGTGATATGTATGAATATCAAGCAAGTATGATTATTTAGGAATAAGGTATGGAGTACGTACATTCATGATTCTGTGATTAAATATATAAAGATGAGTCCATATTTCTAAGGAACGTGACACAGCGATCACACTTTGATGGAGTACGACATGACGATCTTAATCTAGGATATGGGAAGACGACCACATCCTAAGGAGTGTGACAAGGCGATCACACCCTGATGGGGTATGGCATGGCGATCATACTCTAGAATATGTATGACAAGTAAAGGAAAATGAGTAAGACTGCATCCTGGGGATGGCGATATATAATGCCTAGGTGTGCCAAGAAAAGGAAATTAAAAGAAAGTTATGGGAAAATACAAGTACGTATATTTATTTTAGGTTCCATTATATTGATGTTATTGTATTTTAATATGCTGCAACTAGTATTCATATTGTGAATTGTGGATTTATTTTGTATTGATTCTTTTGACTCAAGTGTGTAATTGAAATGAACTCTGCTTTGGATACTACGTTTTCGAACTTTAAAATTGAACAATTTATGTAGCACATTCACCGCTTTCACAATAAACTGAAGCAGTTGGAGATAATAATGATGACATAGTTTGTGATAGTCCAGGGAATCCTACTGAGAATTTATAATTCTCACTCCTATATATGTTTCTGTATTATCTCTAGATAGTTCAAGAAATATTGAAGATGGCCAGAGATTGTTGTCAGACAAGATTCATTCAGGTAACAGTAACAACTCTTGAGTATGGTCTTATGACTTAAGCATGGTACTGTACTTGGGAGGGTGTTACATTATAGGCTCATTGCCTCTCACTAAGTCTGTTTAACTCACTCTTTTTTCCCCCTGTTTGAAAGCTAAGTACAGGTCTGCAAGTGACTTGCCTCAATTGTGATAGGTTTAAAAGCTCTATGAGCTCAACACATTTGTCCATGTGAGCCTTAAGGTTGTCATGGTATTGGATCATGCTTATTGAATGCTAGTCTATATATGTATTCTTAGTTATGCTCCATAAATCATAGGCAAGGTTTGACTTCCATTTTGATATGTAGTTGCAATAGAATTGGTTTTGAATAAATATATCAATTCTCGTATATGTATGCTTGCATGGTTTGAACCTTGAGAGGATTTTGACAATGCTCACTGTTTCCAAGTTTATATATTGAATATTGTTTGTCTGTTGGTTCTATGACTGGGCTATGTATTTTGGTTGTACCAGAAATTGTTTGTATCTTGGGAAATGTCCAATTTTAGGGGAGACTTTGTCCGTTTTTTATAAGAATCCCCATTAGGCTTGCTAGGGGGCCAATGCCCCCATGCATTGGTCATAGCCTAGGTCTGGGTTGCGGCAAAAATAAACTTTTTATATTATAATCATTTTTATGAATCTATATTGCTACATATATCTATTTAAATTTACTATCCAAATATATATTTTATCATAAATTTTTTGTTATCTAAAAAAATTAAAATATATTTGTTGCAATGAAAATGATGAGAAAGATGGATAAAATGGTGGGAATTTAAAGAGGGGAATAATTTAAGATAAAGCATTTTCAACATAAGAAAAATTATTATTATGCGTTATATATTCAATGAATTAGTTTTATATGTTTTTGTTATCATTTATTTTAATATATTTCTTGTACTTTGTATGTGAAGTGTAACACCCTCCCAAGTACAGTACTATGCTTAAGTCATAGTACCATACCTTGGAGTTGTTACTGTTACTTGAGCGGACCTTATCTGACAACGACTTCAGCCGTCTTCGGAAACTTCTGAAACTATCTGGAGACAACACGAAAATAGAAGTGAGAATCATAAATTCTCAGTAAGATTCTCTAAGTATCATAAATAATGTCATCGTTGTTATCTCTAGTTTGCTTCGGTTTAGTATGAAAAAGGTGATCATATAATGTGGACTATTTAATTTTACAATTCGAAAATATATTATCCGAAGCAACGTTCATTTTTATCATACACTTGGCATCTGAGAGAATCTATAAAAAATTAAGTCATGAATCATATTGGGACTAATAACTGAAATACAATAAAGTATGATAGCATCAATGCACTAGAGACATAACTTCTACATATACTTTACTGGAACTACAGTATATTAAGATGATGCCCACATGACATCAATATGCTGAGAACATAACATCTGCACATAACTTAACTTGTTTTTAAATTCATACATAGATATAAAACTTGCTTTTCTTCCTTCATCTTTCTTTTCTTTGTCATCATGAAATCTTTACGTGCCACATTCCAGAGTATGATCACCATGTCATACCCCATCAGAGCGTGATCGCCATGTCACGTTCCTTAGGAATGTGGGATCTTCTTTTGGTACTTACATTAGCTGGGTCAAGCCGTGCCTCATGTAAGTTCTGTCCCCTATACTCACACTAGCTAGGTCGATGCCATGCCTCATGTGAGTGGGGTACCTGCATAAGCTTTAATCTTTAATCTTTAGCTTTTACTTGGCACACCTAGGCGTTACGTATCGCCGTCCCTAGGGTGCTATTACTGCCCTTGGGTAGCCCGGCCTTGGAGTGAGCTCGTCAGCTTCACCCATGACCATCATCATGCCGACTCACCCGCAAGGGGACCCACGTGCCTCTAGTCTTGGAGGGATCTCATTCTGGTCACGTGCCTCTAAGTGAAGGGATCTCTTCTGGTCACGTGCCTCAAAATTGAGGGAACTCATCTGACCACGTGCCTTCAACATAGAGGGATCTCATCTGACCACGTGCCTCCAAGGTAGAGGGTATCTGCCTTCACAAGGAGGGATTCAAGTGCAACTGCCTCCAAGTGAAGGGATTCATATCTTTATCATTTAACTGCCTTCACCGGGAGGGATTCAATGTGCAACTGGCTCCAGGTAAAGGGATTTACATTTACTATACTCATGTCTTTTCATTCTCATACATGGTCATGCATAGTCATACTGAAAGCACCTATACTTCATTTATTTTCATATGTCGTTGCACACATGATTTTCACGTACATAGTCGTGGCATATAAAGGCCCGTAGCCTCTTTACCATTCTACCGGCACTCGTACATATGCTTTGTCCTTTACTTTCATACACCTCATCTCATACTTATGTCATTCTTGAATATAGGGTTTCTATATACCCATTCATACTCTAATTCATCCTTGCATGTAAACATTCCTAGTTTCATAGACTTCTGCCGTAAATTCGGCAGCATGACGGATCAGCTCCGCCTCCCCATGAATAGTGCTAGTTCTCATAGACAGTTCAGTCATAGTAATATAATCAATCTATTCAGATATATGGATCAATATAAAACTAGCAATCCTCAACTCAAATCTTATATGTTTCACTAACACTTGTAAAATTATCATTTTGGCCATCCTGCCAATTCTATTCGGTTCTGCCCGAATCTTGTATAATCCACCTTTATCTCTATTCAACTCATTTAAATCTGAAATTTGGATATATCATAGCTCTATATGTCTACTTTCTAACCTCTTTAGTCCCATATCATTTTGATTTATATAACTCAAGATATTTGAATTTTGGCTCAGCTTCTTCAGTCACTAGCCCGAATTGCACTCCTGGAAGTATAAATTCACTAAAAATCGAAACTAAACTCAAATCATACGAAATTGGCCTCATATTGAAGTTAACAGGACAACCTTTCATTTGCCACAAGTTTCATTCCATTTTCTATCGTATAGCTCGAGTTATAAGTCCTGAAAATCGACCTTCCTGAACTACCCTGTTTTGGCTCGGTTTGGACATATAGTAACTTCCTCGAATTACTGGGAACAATTGGGACCATAACAAACTCGGAATCTCATATTAGGATGTTCCCCTATGTGTAAGCTTTCTTACAATTGGTTTCACTCAATTCGGAGTTGTATAGGGTGAATTATACCCTCCTCAAGTCACCCTGCTTGGATGAAAATCCTGAACCCTAGGTCAAACTTCAAAAATTCGTATCTCTCTCAATACTAATCCAATAACCTTATATGACATATCTATAGAAAGCCCTGGATGTCTACTTTCATCTAAAAATGGTTTCATCGGATTTAACCGGTTATAGGCGGAGCCGTACTCTCTGCCGTACGGACTATCGTGGAATCTCCACCAAGACAGCACCCTCATCCATCCATTTCTCTTAGTTTTCTTCTTCTAATTCTAATTGCCACTCAAGATTTCATATTAATCCCATATTAATCCAATTATACACATCCAATATATCATCAAATAATCATAAAAAGTAATCTTTCATGCATCCTTAGTTTAGAGAAATTAAGATTAGAGATTGAATCCTACCTCTTTGGAGTATGACTTTGCTGAATTTGAGTTTGGATTGATGGAACCTTGCCAAAGCTTGGAGATTTGATGGAGTTGGATTTGAGAGAGGAAAGGAAGAAGAAGAAGGCTGGAGCAAGGGGAGAGGGAGAACGTAAATCAGCTGGGAATGAAGAGGGAGGTCTGACTTAAATACATGAAAGTTGTGGTGTTAATTGGCTGAAGTTTTGTGGTTGAAGTTCGGCTATGTCTCTCACTTTTGTGGCCAATTTGCTCTCCACGTCGTACCACAAATGGGATACGCTTTCGCTCTACCTAAAATCGGAACTCGTGTCTATTGTGGTTTAAGTCGGAACTCGTGCCATCTTGTTGATGACGAGGAAATCCCGTCTGGTTTATTCGAATCTTGGTATCAAGGTCGGAAGTAGGGAGTCATAAGTTCACAATCATATGATCTCGGAACGCCTATTTGAACCCAGGAATATCAATGCTGGGAATAGACTCTCTGAGGTCGGAACTCGTGTATGATTTGGAAATCAACTAAAGATTCGAACTCATGTCCATTGGATCCAACTCTCAAACCGGAACTCGCTACATTCGAACCCGAAGTCGGTACTTGCATTATTATGTTAAAGTAACAACTAGGGGTCAAGTCGAAAATTGAATAGAATGCTTAAGGTCGGAACTCGGTAATTCGGAAGGCATCAAACCCGAATGCTTTAACTCGGAAGTCGGTATTTTTAAACATAAAGGTGGAAATGGTACCCGAGTAGGAAACCTTTTGCCCGAGTCCATGAAGTCGGAAACTATGTACAATATTTTGATCCATGAGGTATGAAGTCGGAGACCGCGTGCATCTTGCTCGAAAGTTGTAGATAAACTATGAGATCGGAAATAGGGTACGTTGTCTCTAAGACGAAGTCGGATATCGGAGGTTAAGTCGGAAATAAGAAAATGATAAGGTCGGAAGTAGGAAATTGGCTGAGCAGACGAACTCGGAAATCGGAAATTGTACCAGTTTATGTGAAATTCGAAGATGAAGTCAGAAATTGAAATTGATCAAACTTAAAGGCGAAGTTGGAAATCGGAAATGGGATGTTACATTTGAGGGATATAATACACTTATTTTGACTAAAATACATATTTAAGGAGCATGTGGATCGAGGAATAATTTTTCATATCAAAGAATACTATTCTCAAAAAAGCTATTCCTAATGCATTTCAAATGTGTTTGCTACACAAAGGTATTCTCGGAAATACGATATATTTTCTTCCAAAAATAACCATGACAAAATGGCGCCAACAATCTAGTCTTTTTACTTTCAAAAAATTCCTTTTCCATGGGAATCCAACTTTCTCATGTGGGAGGGTGGAAATAAAAATTAAGGGCTTGTTTGGTTTTAAAGAATATTTCTTGTTTTTATTTTTTGTTTTCATTTTTTGAAAACAGTTTTCATTTTCAAATTTTCAAGTATTAGAAAACATGTTTGTTTTGATTCTATGTTTTCTGTTTTCGAAAAATGAAAACATTGAAAACGCATTTGGTTTGTTTATTTTCAATAAATTAAAAAATTTGTAGAATAATTTTATATGAACTATATATATATATATATATATATATATATTGGCATATTGACATTTGTTACATTTATATTGATCTCTATTTTTATTTTTCTTAAAGATAAAAATAAATAATAAAATATAGGAATAAATTTTAGTATATCTAATATTTAATATCTGATATCTATTATTTATTATATAATATAAGATAATAATATATTATTTTCAATATATTATTTTCCTTAATCATTTTAATCTTGTCTTATTATCAAAAATTTGACTAATCCAATATGACCTGACTAAAGTCCCTAGAGAGAGTAAGGATCCCTTAACAAAAGATTTTTCCATTCTGCTTGAATCCAAGATCTCTGATTAAGGGGCTATAGGACCTACCACCTTAACTAATCTCACACTAGTAGCAATGTCTAATTATTTGGAAATCTTGTGCCTTTGTTTTTTTTCCTTTTACTGGAATCTTCTAGCAATGTTTAAGCTACTATCATAAAACATGTGATCCAAGTAAAGCATAAAACCCCGAAGATAAATACATGGCTAGATGTCCTTTGTTACAGGACTTACAAATAGAACCTTGTCTTGAGAGCTTAGAAGGCTGAAACAGATATATTTCCAAATAATTTGTTCAAACTTAATCTAACCGTGGTAATTCCACAAGAATGGCAAGCTTTAATGCAAAACAACTGATTGAGCTTTACATCATTACAAATTACTTAACTGCAAGCACGTGTTAACAATATGGACAAAAAAGTAAAATTGATATCAAGGCAAACATTTGACTAGATGTAAATAAATTTAAGAATTACCAGTCAAATGTCTTAGAAAAAAATATTTATTAAGGACATGAGGACATCAATGGTAACCCTCTGATTGTATTCAATAACCCAAAGCAAGAACATCTATATTGGATGCAAAGCTCAGTGCATCAATTTCCTATTCTCATCGCCCATACCTTCATTATTGCCAAAAGAAACAGGTGCAAACAACAAAGAATTGAAAGATAAAGAAACTGAATAGGCACCAAAAAGGAGGCAAAAAGAACCTTAATATTAAATTATCTAATATCCAATATCTAATTTTTTTCTCAAAAACTAAAAATGTGCTATTTGATCAATATAACCATCATAACATAAACAAGTCCAATAGAAGTGTTATATGTTAAACAAAGCTAAACATAAAGAAATCCAACTATAAGCCTTACATGTTAAATAGAACATCAATGTGTCTCATATCATTGTCATACCAAAATAAAATGTAACCATTAATTATATAATGCATCTTAATGCCTATGATAACTTTCCCACATTTGATTTGTAATAGTTTCTCGAACTTGTGCCATTTGATTTGCTTGAGTAGCATCAATATTGATTCCTTGCTGATCTACTGTTAAGCCTTGTTCATTTGTAATCAAGTCTTCTACAAAATATTGGCCAAAAAGTCTACATATTCAATGTTGCAGCCTAATAAAATTATGTATAGTGCAACAAGCATTTGGAATTAGCCTTTGTCTTCTAACAGTATAATTTGGCATCAACTTTAAAATTGGAAACCTTGCTTTCAATACTCCAAAACATCTCTCAATAATATTTCTCAATGAAGAGTATCTATGATTGAACACTTCTTGTTTTCCTCGTGTCGTCCTCCATCACGAAAATCGCGCAAATGGTATCTTTCCCTTTGATATGGAGCAAGATAACCAGACATATTAGGGAATCCAGAGTCAACAAGATAATATTGATCTGTAAAGTAATTAAAGCATCTATTGAAATAGACATATTAAGGAATCCAAAGTCAACATGACACATTGCCATTGGAAGAAAACATACCTCCATGAGGTTTTGGAAAATTATTTTCAAGACTTAAAGCAGCTAGAAACACCCTTGAATCATTTGCTGTCCCTTCCCAGCTAGAATAAACGAACGTAAATAGCATGTCAAAATCACATACTGCCAATACATTTTGTGTGATCAAAACTTTTCTTCCACAAAAGACAATCTGTTTTGATGCAGGAGCCCAAGCTGATACATGTGTGCCATCAATGGCACCAAAGCAATTCTACATTTGAAACATGAATAATATTTTAGTATGAAAACAATTATACATTTATTAAATATTAAGAGTACATGTATAAGAATTTACCTCAAAAATAAGGAAAAATTTTTTGATTGCCCATGATGTGTGGATGAATAGTTGTCTGATTTCTTGGTTGAATAATTCTACTACCCAACTTACAGACTGCTTTTAAAACTATTCTAAACCACTTGTTGATAGTATGTAAAGAATGTTGAAAGCGTTCAGCAACAACTCGATGTTGCAAATTATGACACATTATAATTAAAAACATTGCAACTCCTTCCTCCACACTTACCTTCTTGCCATCACTCAACTTTCCAACATCCTTTAAAGTATCACAAAAATTCAAAAATACATGTTTCTCCATTCTAAAACTCTCATAGCATCTAACTTCATGACCAACCAAGAACTCAAGAGTATACATCCTTCCAGTCAACACAGATGTCCTATATGGTGTCTTACCAATAAAACTTTTCGCATATTCCTTGATTAGTGAAACTATAATTAAATCTCCAAAATCATTATCCCAGTCACTTGAACCTGTGCTACAGTCACTACTTGAACTATCTCTAGATTCATGTATTGACATATTCACCAGTTTAGAATATTCATAAAATTAATTAGTGCCAATAATAAAAAACATACAAATGTCAAATAATAATGATACAAATTAATAAGTGCCAATAATAGAAAACATACAAATATAAGATAAAACATATTACAATCTAATACACAAAGAGTCATTATCTCATTACAATCCAGTACTAAAAAGTCACAAGTCACTACATGAGATAAAACACATTATAATCTAATACCATAGAGAGTCATAAGTATCTAATTACAATCCAATACTAAAAAAAGTCACAAGTCACTATTAAGATAATACACATTAATAATCTAGTACCAAAAAGGTCAAACAAGCCAATTCAAAATAGATCACAAACTCAATCATCAACTTTATACTACTACAATGATGCAAGCCAATCCTTCCTCCTAAATGACGGCATCCTAATAAACATGCGTCTCCAGTCACTATCTTTAAACCTCGCCAATGCATTGTTGTAGATTTTACTTGGAATATCTTCCATAAAGTCTAATAACTCCATGCATGCATCTATAGAGTAAGGATCAGACAATGGACTAGTATCTTCACTAGCTTGTGCTTTATATCGCTCAGCCTTAGCTTTCATTACTTTCATTTTTGCTTTAGAAGATTATTCAGTTGCACTCATTGATGAATTCCATTTGCTCAAAGCTTCTTCAAGTATTTCTAATCTTGAGTTCTTTGCCTCTTTGCATTGGCGGTCACTTTAAGTCCCAATTTGCTTCCTTTTATTGTCAACTTTTTGAGTATCTTCTTCATCAACATCAATGGAATCAGAAACATGCACACCTTTTACAAGAAAGTCATCATCCATTTGTCTCTCCTCATCAGAGGTTGGTGGGTCTTGAGTGAAAGCATGACTTAATTTGCCAGTTGCTGTACTAGAATTGAATATTTCGTCTAGAATGTCATAGTCATACTCAAATCCACTCTTCTTAAACTGTTTGTAGTACTTTCCTTTCTGCAAAATATAAGTAAACTTTAATATTAGATAAATACATAAATCAACAAAATGTTATTAAAAAAATGATAATTTTTAAATTAATAAATTTGAATATACCGAACACAAGTCTTCCCAAACTTCTTGAGGGGCATTCACTTTGGTTGATGCAGAATCCCATATAACTTCTATACGGGCTAGCAAACTAGAAAATTCAGGGTGTAGAGTGCGTAGTCGATTATACTCTCCTTTCAGCCTATTTACACCATAATTTCTCCAATTATCACAGCCAACTCATTGTTTGTATCTTCCCAAATGGTTACCTTAAATGTTGAACCTTGTAGTTGCCTCTTCTTCACTCAATCATAAAGTATGTCAATAAATGCCATTGTGTTTTGAGTTGACCATTCCATATTGTCTCCATTTTCAGATTTCCCTCCCATCTTATTCTAATAACTTCATATCAAGTAACCACCATTCATTGTGAATAACAACAAAGTAAACAAACGACAATAATTTTTCATGCTGTAATTTGTAAGTATGTATGCTCTCTCTCAGTAACGAGCGCAACCTTTTTATCATATTTGCATGCAAGCAGCCTACACTAAAAGATAAATCTACAAGCAATGAATGAAGAGATACAAACATAATGATAGAGTGATGCAATTAAATAATATTGATTCATTTAGTATTTGGACATTCTTGAACAAACACCAAAGAAAATCACAATTTGCTAAATTGAAAAAGTCAACTATCCCATTAACATCTAATATAAATGCTTGACCACTAAAATCTGCATCGAAGATCATAAACAAAATGGTCAATCATTCAACTCATAAATGAGAACTCATTGCAGAATAATTATGAGGGAAAGTCAATTGATCTAACAGATATTGCATGCCTCACAATTTAAATGAACATGAATAACATTAATACATGTGGGGAGATAGGACTAGTTTGCGGCACCTAGTCCAGAACATCTTAATCCAAAACAAACAAACCAAACCAAACAAATCAAAACAACCTCTAACCCACAACTTCTGCAATGATAATTATTTAAAGCAAGCTCAAGATTCACAATAAAAGGAGAGGAGCTATACAAAAGGTTTAGAAATATAAATCCAAACAAGAAAAACTCTACAACACCCCCATTACAAAAGATAATCAACCCCCAGGACAAATAAAAGGCTCATTTCTAATTGTTTAAAATTTAAACTAATGCAACATGGTAGATAGGTGTAATATGCAAATTAATATATCAGAAACGTGTAGAGTAAATGAAATTGATGTTCCAGTCCCGCAGTTGTTCACTTATAAAGTATAACAGCTTTATTTTGTATTTTATATGGAGATAATATATTATTACTGATATATTATATGATTCAAGTTTCTATAATATTTTAAATTTATTATATTATTTATAGGAAAATGATCATGATAATCAAATTTGTATCTACTTAACTAGAAAGAAAACATTAGTTAATAGTTATATGCAAAGCACTTAGCAACCTTTTAGTGAACCAATTTCATTAATAACTATAGTCAGTTAGCATAATTGGCTTTTTCTAGCATTATGGTCTAAAGGATGATAACTTTGTGTCTTCAAATGTCAAAGGATGCAGAAATTTAGACCATAAATAACCTTACTCCCTATTGAGATAAAGAATGACAAGCAAAACCACCTAACAGCTTTATATCAATGATCCCACATAACACCAGAAAAGAAAACCAACTCAGCAAATGGACAAAGCTTTGACCCTTCAAACTCTCACCCACACACCCTGAGCAAATAAAAGTACGCAAATTGATCCATAATCAAACTAAATTCAACTTAATACAAATTCCACTAAATAAAAACTTCAGCCCAAACCATTATCAACACCACCACAATCCGCACAAAACAGCAACCACACATGCCAATCAAAACAATCCCCAACCAAAAACAATCCAAGTAGCAACACTGCAAGATAAAGAAGTCCCAAATCATGGCTGAGTAGAACCAACACCAAACCAAACAAGAACAACCCAAATCTTCTTCCTCGTGTCCTTCTCTCTCAGAAACTCACAAACACACCACCACCACCACTAACAACAACAATGTCTTCCCAATCTCCACCACCACCACCTAATCCTGACCACCCCAACCCAAACCCAAACCCACCAAAACCCAAACAAAAACACAAATCTATCTTAAAACCTAGAGAGAAATAGAGAAAAAGAGAAATAGAGAAGGTCCATACTTGGTGCAGAGGAGGGCAACAATCATTGGAGCAGAGGGCAGCGGTCACCAGAGCAAAGGGTGGCGTTCAAAGCTAACGGAAGGGCAACGCAATGGTCGTGGAGCAGAGGATGCAAGGGGTGAGGGTTTGGATTCTCTACCTTGTGGGTGTATAGGTAGTAGGAAAATATAAATCAATGTTTCATTAATATTACGGGAATGCCACCATATTTTCAGTATTCCTAATTTTTGTTTTCAACGTTTTCACCGAAAATACTGAAAATCAGGATTTATGGTTTTCAAAATTTTCAACAATTTAGAAAATGTTTTCTGAAAACATTTTCAAAAAAATTATACCAAACATGTTTTCACTTCTATTTCCTGTTTTCTATGAAAATGAAAATTGAAAATGACCAAACCAAACAGGCCCTAAACATTTTTTATTCCCGAGATCCTAACTTGTCCAAGAATATTTTTTCAAACTGTGAACTGAATATGGGAATGTCATATTCTCAAGCTTAGATTCTCGAGAATGTATACACATTTTACACACCACATGGCCCTTTAGGAAAGTTCATGGAGTCTATTTGCTCTTTTTTTAAAATATACGGGCTAAAGTTATATGACCTATAGTTCAAAAGAGCAAAGTGCTTTTTTTTCTTTAAAATTATAAAACATCATAGACCAAAATCAATATATATAAAACAATAGTAGCAATACATGAAGAGGGGGTGTAGGGGTAAGCAATGGGTCCAACGGTCAATGTAAGTGCAAAGAACTATGAAGGTGGAAGCATGAGTAGTGGTAGTCGTGACTTTGAACTTTTGTGGGGAGGAGAGGCAGATTGAAGACAGCGATTAAGTGTGATATGAGGAAGAATGAGTGTGTAGTGTGACAGAGTGTTGGAGTGTGCAAAGGAGTTACTGGAAGGTTGAAATAAGAGTGAAATGTGAATGTGGGTGTTTTTTTTTTTTATATAGTATTTGGCTAAAATATGTACAAGAATACGGGAATTGGGAGGAATTTACACGAATATGGAATGTAACAAAATCAAAATTTTCGATTTCAGAAAAGATGAAATCGGAAATTCCGATTTTATTTTTCGACTTCACTACAGACAAAAAATAAAATATTATTGTAATTGAAATCGGAATTTTCGATTTCACCTTTTCTGAAATCCGAAATTCCAATTTTATTAAATCCCATATCTGCGTAAATTCTTCTCAATTTCCATATTTTGGTACATATACAATTCAAATGCCATATAAAAAATAAAAATCTATTTTTTTTTTGGTCAACGTGATTTTGGTTAGGTTAGTTCTAGTTTTAGTTTGAGGGCTTAATCAATAATTAAATTGTATACAAAAATGAAAGCAAGTTAGCATGTATATTTACAAATAAAGGGTTAATTCGTGAATTTTAGCCCGCTTAATCTTAGGGTATATTCACAAAAAAAGAAGAAACAAATTGGAAAAATGCTTAGCTTTAACTGGAGTGGATTGTTATTTAACAGATTAGTTTGTGGACCGATATTTAGCTCTAATAGTTACACTTAGAATGAATCAAAATTAATGTCATAAATTAGTTCTTAAATGGTGGTTGAGGCTTAGCTCAAATGGTAAAATTGATGTCTTATAAATCCACATATAAAAAGTTCCATCTCCATTTGCTTGACGTAAAAAAAAAGTTCTTAAATTTACAAAACTTATAATAGTTAGTTCTTTTTATATTTTATTTTAAGATAAAATTAATATGAACTTTATAAAGATGCTCTGCATCTTAAAGATAACTTTAAACACTACAGTCAGATAAAGAAAACTAAATTACTAATTTACTTTCACATGGATCATTGTTGTGAATGGTCTTTTATTATATGGACAAATTGGTGTAGTTATTAATTTATGAGATTTATTTTAATATATTATTAGTTATAAAATATCTTTTATTGTCAATTAATTATATCCTATCTTTTATAACTTTTGATATTGTTATAATAAAAGTTAAACATATTTAATGACATGATTAAATAAAAGAAAATGATTATATAAACAAATTTTATACTAATAATATATTAAAATTAAATTATTTATTTATTGTTATTACAATAAATCACGAATTACTAAAAATCACGTAAATTAAACAGTGATCATTTAAATAAGAATTTTTTAAAAATAAAATACATAAAGTGTCATTTCTCTATTGTGATTTGTTTTATGATAAATTATTTGTAAACTTATAATTCAATAAATTAAATAGTAATGAGATCATTAATTGCACGTTCGTAATTTTATTTTATTTTTTCAAGTTGTGGGGTGGTATACGTTCCTCTTCCTTGTGCCCATGGTACTCCGTCAAGCTCAAATTGATGCCGTGATGCACGTGGAAGCCACTACTAGGGCAAATACGAGAAGCTGCCACGATTAAATTTTTCGAAAAGGACAAAAGTTCCTGTCCTCTGTCGTCATCCTCTTTATTTATTTATTTTTAATGGGCATGAATCTTTGAGAAATATGTTTTGTATTATTGAGATAGATAGATATTTTAGACATTTAAAGATAAAAAGGAAAAAAAAAATTATAAAAAAAATTTAAAAGAGTGAAATGATTAATAAAAAAAATTAAAAAAAATATTAGAATATTAAAATTTTTGATATATATAAATAACATATCTCTTGCTCTTTTAGTTATCAGTTTTTTATGAGGTTCTTTCATTGAAAAGAGGCTACGGGAAAATAGACATAAAAGAAACAGAAAAATCCTAAATATATGATATGCTGTATTTTTTTTTTTTCGGTGGCTATACATGTGGGATGATGTTGATCAGTCGAAAAATGGCAAATGGGAAGTCAAAATCAGGTATCCTATTAGTGGAGGGACCGAGGGAGATGTACTGATCATTTGCACTGCAAGTGTTTTTGCTAGAGAAATATTTTTTATAATATTGTGGTAGGTAGATATTTTAGGTATTTAAAAATAAAAAAAATTATAAAAAAAAAGTAAAAAATATAAAATAATTGATGAAAAAAAGAAAAGGTTGAAATATGGTATTAAAGCGTTAAGATTTTGGATATATATAAATAACATAACCTATATGATATGAAGTTATGATATTCTTTCCCATCTTTAAAATTTACACTCCTTTCACGTTTGATAAATCATGAATAAATTTATAATTAATTTCAAATAAAAAAATTTATAATTAAGTAGGTATAAATTATAATTAATAAAATTATAATAGAACTAATATGAAATTAGTCAAAGTAATAAGTGTCTTGACTTTTTAAATAGATATTTCATATTTGAATTCTAGGAATAAAAAATAGTCTGGCTAGGAGATCCATACCTCCTTCAGAGATCTCAGATCAGATATAGGTAGTTTTATCAAAACAAAAAAAAATTATAATAGAATATTATTATATTCATTATAATATTTACAAAATAATTACAAATTTATATTTAATCAACTATATGATATCTTAATAATTTATAATTATATTATCAATTACATTACATAAGTAATTAATTATAAATTAATACTTAGTTGATTGGTGTTAAATTAATCTAGAAAACATGGTATAAAACCATCACTTTTTTTTATAATATTTTTAACATTATAACTAAAACGATATAAATTAAATAACAGATAATAAAAAATTTTCCTTTTAAAAATACTCAAACAGTTTTAGTTAAAATTTCTATTATAGACGTTAGAATTAATATTAAAAGATTTTAATTTTAATATATTATTAATTTAAAATATTTTATTTTATTAATTCATTATATTATATTATTTATAACTTTAAAATATTATTAAAAATTAAATACTTTTATAAATACAATAATATATAGTTAATTATAATATATTTTTTTTTACACTATTACTATATCAAAATTAAATTCATGCTTAAATTTCTTTATATGTATTAATTGTTAATTTAAATGCCTATGAGAAGTTGTTACTTCTGGAAGTAAGAATTTGTCACACGTAAGTATTGTAAACTCCCGAACTCCTTGCTCTATCGATCCAACCAATAGCAATAGAGGTCGATTATATATATATGCATATAAATTATGGGTTCTTAATCGCATGGATTTAGAGTTCCTCTGTGGACTCAATTGAAAGGAAAGAGGTCGGGGCAGAAATAGTAATGTTTACGTAGTAACCGAATAAGTGTTGTTTGGTTCCAAATTTTCTCACTGAAATAGATACTTTTGTTAAAAGCAATTAAAGGGATGTTTCTAATAAAAGTGCTAAGATAAGTCAAATTTATCATTTTTTGGTGAAAAGAATGTAATCCAACAAGCACATAATCTTCCTATTGATGAGATAAAATGAACTACACTTTATTTCTGCTTAATCTTATGACGTATAAAATCTAATAGATCCACGAATGTATAATGTGATATCATCTTTGATTTATCAAACAATCATATATATGAAGAACTTTTACCATTTACACATCCCATTATTATTATTCCTACGATTGGTATGCCTTTCAACCGTGCAGAGAAAACTAAAGTACAGAAATCCAAATGAAGAGAGCCAATGAGTGCCTCAAGAGCTTGATGAATAGTACATTACTACTCGAATCGAGAAGAACCGGGACTCCACCAATACCTCTTTCCATGAGCAACTGTTCACACACCATGCATCAACCTTGTATGCCACTAGGAATGAAAAGCAAGCGCAAGCATCTGTGTTGTAGGTAAGTTTGCACATAGACCAAGAGGGACTATGTGGCTGAATTGATCCCAGCATTGTGCTAGTGATGTAGACATTGGTCTATACATATTGAAGGTGTGAATGTTACACGAGAGGAATATTTTCCTACGAAAAAGCATAACATGGCTGTCCACAAAGAAGGTGATACTAGAGAGAAACCAAATAAGGAACAAAAGATAGTAATATTGGCAACCGATCAAGGTTGCCATGGGAGTTGAAGGCATGCAGATCTATTAGCATTAGTCGGGGTTTCTTATAATGGCCTTCACAATTGTTATTACACACAAAAAAGCACGCTTTGCAAATTTGCTTTATTTTTTATTTGCTGCGTGGAACGCGAGGCCTCAGGAGCGAAACATTATTGTGGTCAGCAAGTTGAATTGAGAATAGTAATCTTTTTTTTTAACCTCTTTTTGGGGGTGGGGGGTTTTCCTACCTTACCTCCACGGTCCACTTGGCCATTGTTGCTTTTATCCACATGGCAACATTTACGTCGTTGTAGGGAGGGTGGCTTAAAAAAAAATAAGAACCAACGATCGGGAAATAGAATAAAGTAGAATGTGTAAATGTAGCCTTGCCTACCCTACCTTGCAGAGCATTAATTTAGCCTTTCTCACTCTCAATTTTTTGTTTAGAAGTGTCAGGATTATTTTTTATTGGATATTATATTAATTTATTATTTATTTATTATTAAATAAAATATAAATTTAATTTAAATAAAATTTATATCTCATTTAATAATAAATAAATAATAAATTAGTATAATATCCTAAAAAAGTAAATTTCTCAGTATTTCTTCTTCTTTTTTTCTTTTTTATTTGCTAATCGTTGGTTTTGCTTTAATTTACTGTGCAAGTCAATATAAGCATACAAGTATGTTTGGTTTATTTTTTGCGGGAATGTGTTTTAGAAAGTGATTTAAAAAATTTCGCAATCTGAAAATGTTAAAAACAATTTTAACATTTGCTTTAATGTTATGTAATATTATATTATATATGAAAGAAGTCCATTGTGGTTTAGTTATATTATATTATGGGGCGGTAGTGTTCTCTTACGTCGTAATGTCTAACTACTGTTGTTTAGTCATGGTAGAGGTGTAAATTGACCGATTTGGATCGGATTTAAGTGAAAATAAATTTGAACTCATCAAATTTAATTAAATTGATTTGATTTGGTTTGAATTTTAAATTTTTTTTAACAAATCCGAATCAAATCAATTTGATAAAGACCAGATTTGTTTGATTCAAGTCATCGGATTGAAGTAAAAAAATAAAGAATTATATTTTTTTTAAAAATATATTTTTATAACAATTAATAATAATATAAAATTTGATTATAATATATTTAATAATAATATAAATAGATAAATTTTTAAATAAATATTAACATAAAGATAAAAGGTGATTATATTATTAGAAATTTAAATGCAAATTTTTGAAATATTAGAAATTTAAAAAAGAAATTAGTTGATTGTTGATCGGGTTGGGTGTTTGGATAATCAAGTTGAAAAATCATAAATTCAAAATTGAACCAATAATAAATGATTTGATTTGATTCCAACTTAAAAATTAATCAATTATTCGAATCAATCCGAACCAATTTCATTAATTTAGTTTAAATCTTTGGATTCATCGTATGAATTCGATTTATTTACACCGCTAAGTGATGGGGGTATGGCTCGTTGTCTAAGGTTATGCTTAGTTAGTTTTATGGATTCGCTTTTGTTTATATTTCACAGAAATTATGAACTGATGTAGACTTTTTTTACTTTTGGTCCGAACTGATGTAGACTTTGACGTCTCTCTGTCTGGAGAATTGTCTGTCCCCATGTTTCAATTATTAAAGGAGTACTCCAAGAAATCCATTGGGCCTAAAGGAGGCCCAACCGTGAGATGCCCCTTCAGGGGCCGAAGGGAATGTGCATGGGCGAATGGGACGGAAGAGTACAAATTGAGAGAATGAACCATGAGTAGGGTGCATAAGGGGCGCGAGTTCGAACTCGCAGGGGCAGAGCCCCGTGCCCACTAAGCTACAAGGTCATGCTCTTATGAATATATTGATATATTGTTGACCCAAAAAAAAAATAAAGGAATATATTGATATTTTTTGGTTACTGAATATATTGATATTGAAATCAATAAGAAGGTGATGGCATTTGTAGTTCCAATTATAAAGCGAAGAGCGATAAAGATTAGACACGGCATCAGCATAACTAGAGTCCCCAGCTGAGCTTGTCTTGAGCTTTGTAATTCTGATTTTCTCCTCCCGCCTCCAGCTAAAGATTTATCACTGCGTATAGCATTCCTAAAAAGAAAATATTAGATAGTTGGACTTTTTTTTTTTTTTTGGCACTGTCTGTTATGCTCTTCGTTGATCAAATTAGATATATTTTAAATGCAATCAAAATTTAAAAAATATCCTGATTTTAGAAAAAATTTAAAAAATAAATTAGATATATTTTAAATGCAATCAAAATTTATTTGTATTATTTTAAAATTAAATAAAATACTTTGAGATATTCTAAATAATTTTAAAGTATCATAAAATATTTTTTTAATTTATCTGCATGATCTTAAAATTAAGTAGAATTATCCTAAAGTTAAACAAAATTTTTCTAGTAAAAATTTTTTAAAATTTTATTGACTGATAATATAAAATATATCTAATCATTTTTTTAAGTTTGATTAAAATTTAAAAATTATTATAATATATTATAGATAACCTCACCATCTTTACCATTATATTGTAAGGTGCACTAGAGCATATGCCCCATTTTTGTTTATTAAAATTTCTTCTAAAACAAGCTAACATTGCTAACAACTTTTGTATAGATTAATGGTGAGCGCTCTTTTTCCACTGTCACGTAGCTCCATAAAATATTCATTAGTCTCTATTAATTGGGGATTTGAGGTTATTACACTCTTAACTTGACATTTCACATAGGTTTAAAAATTAGATAACATATATTTATCCTAAGTATTTAATAATTAAAGGTATAAATATGTTTTTAATTCCTATAAAGATAAATCATTTTGATTTTAATCCTTCTAAAATTTTTACTTTGATTTTGGTTTATTATTTTCCTTTTTTTTTTTTTTAGTTTCAGTCGTTCTAAAATTTGGTTTTTATAAGTAATTTAAAATATATATTTAACCTTACAAATATTAATTTCTGTTTGGTTATCATAAATATTTTTTGAATCTTCTTTTAGTTTTTATAATTTATAAATATCAACACTTAATACTCAATCTAAACAAAAATGATAAAGATAAAAAAAACCTAATAATGGGAAAATATAAAGGCCAAAATCAAAGTAAAAATTTTAAAAAAATTAAAACTAAAATGACCAATATTTATAGAGACTTAAAACATATATAAACGTTAATTAAAATTAGATAATTCATATTTGAAAAACAACACAACCAACTAAAAATGATCATGTCATCTAGACAGTAAAAATATTGACTTTTTTTTTTTTTTCACTTTCATGTGAAGCATTGACACCCAAGATTTCCTATCTCCCAGCATATTTTCAAATAATACATATTTGTTGAGATCTTCTATCTGATTCAGAATTAGGAGTGGTGAAATTCAATCTAAATTAAATAAAAATAATAAATCATTCTAAACAAATGGAAAACCGATTAAATAAAAAAGTTTAGTTTGAATTAGTTATTATTGTTTGAAAAAAATTGATTAGGTTGAATTAGATTTTGGTTTTAATTTTTTAAAACTAATATTTTTTTTTTGACGGTTTCAAAGCCAATATTATCCTATAAAAAAATTAATATTATCTAAGTTATATTTTATTATTAAAGTTATACTTTTATTGATAATAATTACAGTTCCTTACACAATTTTTTATTTATGTTTAACTTTTAATTAAATATGCTTTTATGTATATTAAATTATTTATATTATTTATTTTTTTAAAAAGTCACTTTTTAATTTATAATATTTAATTATTAATTTTTTTTTTGTAAAAAATTTATTAAACAAATCTAAATTAAATAGATAAAAATTGGAAACCCGATATATACATATAAAAAAGAAACATAAATATTGGATCAAATTTAAAATCTAAACTAAAATAATTAAGTTAAACTAGAGAGTGGTTATTGCCTTATCTAAATGTCTATTATCACTCCATATTTTATTAAGTATTTAATTTTGATGTATTGACAGTGTTAAAAAATTTTATATAAATATTTAATTATATTATTATATCAATAAAAATATTTGATTTAATCACCTACTATCTTAAATATTTTACTAGTAGAAATATATAATTAATTAATAATATAAATTTTTTTTATATTAACAGTGTATTAAAATTAATTTTTTAATTACTTTCTCTAAAATATCCTTTCATATTATTTGTTAATTTAAAAATAGTTTAATGTTAAATAT
This sequence comes from Pterocarpus macrocarpus, assembly GCA_031439585.1. Classification (NCBI taxonomy): domain Eukaryota; kingdom Viridiplantae; phylum Streptophyta; class Magnoliopsida; order Fabales; family Fabaceae; genus Pterocarpus; species Pterocarpus macrocarpus. The sequence goes on from CM062515.1 coordinate 33,853,352, forward strand.
TTGTTATCAATCATAATTTTATGTACCACTGCCAGGAGTGAATTAAAAATAAGAATTATTAATTTAACAATCTCCACAAAGTCACGAAAGAAACTAACACCAATAGCCATTGCAATCAATCGATACTTTATAATAACTTTATAAATATATAATAAGAAATAAAAATGTCAAACAATTATTTTTTTGAGTTTAATTGAAGTGCACTAACTGTGTAAAATTTTTTTACACTGTCATCCAATCAAAACATTCTATTTGTATGACCATTCAAGTAATGGGTGATTATGTCAAAGACTTTTGCTGATGTGACAATATATAATTGGATGTCTGTGTAAAAGTTTTTTATACTGACAGTGTATTCAAATTAATTCCTATTTTTTGGGTAAAATTATTTTTGATTTCCATTATTCCACCATAATTTTAGGGAACAAACAATGGGCTTGAGGGGAAAATAGGGAAACTATTCCCAAGTTCCTTGCCCTTCTTATTAGTTAATAAACTCCCAAATATAAGAACTTGTTCCCCTTTGCATCATTCTTTTTATCTTTCTCTATTGCCTCTCATCCAATCATACTCTAAAAGTGGCCGAGTTCTAAATTGAGTGAGTAGTAACATTTATTATGCAATTCTCCTATATCTTGTCTAATGTATTCAATTAATTATTGTTAGCTCCTTCCAGAAGCATTGAGGACCACGTTTCATAATCGAGGAGGATTAGGACCATCTGACATTTGTTTTTTGTTCATTGATTTCCAATTTTCCGAATTATTTGATGATTTGCAACAAGCTTGAGATTTCACATCCACTGAGGACATCATTCTATTTAAAAAACTTGATCCCAGCGTGGATGCAGAAGCGACTCTTAGTAAGAACAAAATAGCCAAACAACAGGTCTTATCATAATCAAATGCAAATCGTGCCAAGTAGAGGATTCTCATATTCTTATCTGTCATATAAAAAGTTTGTGGTAATTTTACATGCAGCTTAATATGCAGAGCTGCATAAAACTGAGAAGTATTAGTGGCACGCGCCTTTCATTTCACACACTTGTAGTATGTTTCGGACCTTTGGTAAAAACTAGAAAGACTTTATTTATCTTTTTTTTTTTTTTTTTTTTGACTAGCTAGTGGTAAAAAGATTTTTTGCAAAGTTTGTGGGAAAAAAAACAGATGTGTAGCTATCATTTTTCATACTAAACATTATCTTCCTTTTTCCCATTAAAAATATTATATATTTTTTTGTCGAAAAGACGTGTTTGCATAAAATATTTTCAATAGAAAAAGGTTTGATTGAAGTCACTTGTATACCAAAAACCAAAAAAAAAAAAAAATGGCTGGTTCATTATAAGTAAGCTAAGAAGCATGGTAGTATATTTGGGATATTAATATGTCTTTGGTATGCTTGAATATGTATTTATTATTTTTTTTTTGAAAAAAAAATTGGATATGGCTTGGGTATAGTTGGATACGGCTCTAGATACGGAATTTAATTAAACTATGTCGTTTTGGGTGGGTTTTTTTTTTTCTTCGGTGCCTTCCTTTTCTTCTTTTTCCTTGATCAAAACCCTATCAAATCCCTACCTCCCTTCTTCTTCTTTTTTTCGAAACAACCAGAACTTCAAAAGATTCAGACCTATCCTCTTCTTTCTGTTATTCGAAACGCTTTCCTTTCCCTAACCCCTTCTTCTTCTTCCTTTCATTTGAAGCACCCTTCACCCACAGGCACCACCACTCAACTACTCCACCGGTGGCGGTCCTCACGGCACAGCAATGGTGGCAGTAGGAAGATACAGCAGTAGTGCAAACAGGAGAAAAAGGGCATGCTTGCATCTTCTGCCTCTATTTTTGTTCTGTTTTTATTTAAGTTTTGCTAGTCTTGGAAGAAAGCATGCGATCTGAAATGGATCTTGAGTTTTGCTGCTGGTTCTTTTTGTTTTGAAAACTTGTGATTTGAAATAGTTTTGTGTTGTTGCTATCATTTTTTTATGTTTGCATATGTTGATTTAGAGACTGAGATTTTCACTGATGATGGGAAAAGAAATGATGAGATTAAAACTGTTAGGGTTTGATTATTAATTGTATTTAAATGATTGTTATGTATTTATTTTTTGAATAATATATGTTTTAAGTATTGTAGTTTTTTATTTTTGTGATGTGATGTTAAACAATTAGGCTTATTTTATGTTGAAATTAGTGTGTTTTCTAATTTATCATATGAAATTTTAGTTTTTATTTTATGAAATTTGTGATATATATATACATATTACCGTATCTGTACCCCAAGTTTTACAAAATTATCGTACACCATACTCGGTACAGGTAGTGTATCCATATCTATGTAACATAGTAAGTAAGGCATGGATTTTGCATCTTTGCAAGCGTTTCAACTCCAAGATAAAGAACCAAATTCTTTGCCCCGAAATTAACCTATGACTATTGTTGATGCTAACGTTTTCTTCTACATGTTCTCCTCCTCCTTAGTTTTGCTCGTTTTCATTTTACTTGTCAAGTCCCTTAGCACAGGAGCCTCAAATTCCAGCACCGAAATTCGACACCCACCAAGCCCACAAGCACTATCAATCATTAGACAACTTCACCTTCTAGGCTCGGTCATACAAAAGTCATTCCAAGCCTTGGCTCGCCTCCATGGCCCTCTTGTTCAGCTTCGTTTAGGTGCCTCAACATGCGTAGTTGTTTCCAATGACCATGTTGCAAGAGAAGTCATGAAAACCCATGAACTGACTTTTGCTACCTCCCCAACTTTGGTTCCTCTGAGTACTACCTTTCTAAAGGATCTTATTTCATCACTGCTCCTTATGGCCCTTATTGGCGGTTCATGAAGAAGCTATGCGTGACTCAACGACTCTCAAGCTCTCAGCTTGGGCGCTTCATGCACGTAAGGGAACAAGAGATAAAGAAGCTATTGAAATCCCTTATGGTCTATTCTAGTGAAGGCAAGGCCTGTAATTTGAGTTTTGAGCTCACTGGCTTGACCAACAATATCCTATGTCGGATGGCTATGAGCACCACGTGCTTGATCAAGGCTAATGATGCTGAGGAGATTCATGGATTGGTGAGGGAGTTTTTGGAGGTTGGAGCAAAGTTGAGCATAGGTGAGGTGCTTGGGCCACTGGGGAAGTTGGACTTGTTTGGGTATGGGAAAAAGCTTGTCAAAATTGTGGGTAAATTCCACCAGATCTTGGAGCTCATCATGAAGGAAGAAGCGAGGCTTGTCAAGGAGAAACATGGGACATGATGGATATTATGTTGCAAGTTTATAGAGACCCAAATGCTGAAGTGAGGTTAACAAGGAATGACATGAAGGCCTTCTTCCTAGTAAGTTGTTTTTTGGCCTTGTGTATTAGTTGTTTTTGTTTTCCCAAAAATGTTACACTGGAAAAATAAAAAATTATTAGAATTTCTTTTTAAATAAGACGTTATTAGATGAAATAAATTAATATATAATTAATATACACATTAAGAGATTAATAACTATGTGATAATATTAAGGCAACAAAAATGTTAATTGTACATCTCATGTCTCAACACGCAGCTTGAGAGCAGTGTGATTAGATGGGAGAATATTTTTAAAAAATTGCAAAATAAATAATAATATTTTTTGATGGTGAAATTACTCGAATGTCGGGCAAAAGATATTGAATTTTATGTTTATATAACATGACTCTTAACCCAAACAATTCTGATAAAAGTTCTAATTATTTAACACTTTTCTTCTTTTCCTTTATATTTTATTAATTTAAGACTCAATTGTACTTATGATTTTATTGAGCATCCTTATACTATTTGGAAACTTTAACTCTAAAAATCAACCCCCCTCCATAAAAAAGTTCAAGCATAGTGATTATACTTTGTTTCATGTGTGCGAATCCAAGGATACTTTCCTTGCGGGAACAGACATTTCTTCGGTGGCGCTGCAATGGACCATGGCGGATGTTGAGTATATGATTTTGATGATGAATAATGGAAAATAACTGTTGATTTCTTGTTTCTATAAAAAAAAAAGGATTATGTACTTAAGAGTTTCCTTATTTATCCTAACATGAATGATTTCTTTATTAAAATCTAAATTCATTTTGAAATCTACCTAATTTGAGAATATTCTCTGACCTATTTTTACTCAAAGAAATCATGTTTAGGGGATAAAACTAAGAAGGCAACGTTCTAATGAGTGATTTGGTGTATCATTATAAAAGTTGAGAGAAATAGCAATTAATCCAGCAACTAAGAGTCAGTATCTAGCAATTACTCCCTAGTGATAGCAGCTACACAAGATAACATCTTCTAATCCGAACTCAAGCCTTAATTCTCTCTAACGGCTAGTAAACTTCAATGTTTCAACATCTATAAAAAGCCTTCAAGATTGAAGAAATAAAACAAACATTCCATCAAGAAAAATTTGAGATTAGAGTGCTATTCTTTACTTTGTTCTTACAATTGTTCATTTCACTCTTAGAGAGAGTCTAAGTTTTCTTTTCCTTGTAGCTCATATAGAAGAGCACCACTTTGTTTTCATAATTGAATTGTTCGTTTCTAGAGAGGAGGGAAGAGTGTGGATAGCATTCTAAGAATCATTTCTTTCTAGAATTACTCTATTGGGTGAGATAGAGGGAAGTTTAGTGGTAATCTTGTGAGAAATAAAACCCATATTACTCTACTTGGAAGATAAGTAGAGAAAGGTTGATTGAAAGCCTTATAAAACAAAATTCAACTCACAGTGAAGAAAATCCCAAGCAATTGGGGACACGTAGGTTGTGATTTATAACCGAACTAATATAGATTGTTGAGCATTTCTCTTCACCCTTATCTCTTTTAATTTTCTGTTATACTATATTTAATTATTCGAAGCTTCATTTTGACTTGTTTTTATGTTTAATTATGTTGTAAGTAAAATTTTTATTATTGAACCAATCTCCCCTTCTTGGTTCTATCAGTGGAGATGTTGAGCCGCCCAGCAGTGTTGAACAAGCTGAGGGTAGAGATTGATGCAGCAGTGGGGTCAAACAAGTTGGTCAACGAATCGGATGTTCCAGATCTCCCTTACCTCCAAGCAGTTGTGAAGGAAGTGCCATTTACTCTTATAGACAATCCGCTGAAGACTGCAGCATCAACAACTATGATATAAAGGGCCAGACAAGGACACTGATCAATGTTTATGCCACCATGCGAGACCTAGAAGCCTGGGCCAATCCAAAAGAGTTTATCCCAAAGAGGTTCTTTGAAGCCAGTGATGGGATCAACGGTGAAGCAGAGCACATGATTAAAATGAGTGTTAATGATTTCAGGTAGGAGAAATTTTTTTTTAAATTATAGACATTATATAAAGAGATTAATTTTAATATATTATTAATATAAAAGAATTTTACTCTGTAATTTAATCATATGGTAATATGTATGCAACTTTTAAAATAATAAACGCGAGTCAAATATTTTTACCAATATGTCAAAATATGATTATGTGTCTGTGTATAATATATTTACACTAAGTGCATCAAAATTAAATATGAGATATATGCTTATTAGGATAAAATGAAAATAGTGTATGTTGAGAGTGTTGTTGGATATAATTTTTCATAATAGCATGCAAGATACACTTCTCTTTCGGGTATGTTCCATTTGGGTTTGGGAGGAGGGGATGCCCTAGAGCTTTCCTTGCTTTAACGGTGATACAGGCGGCCATAGCAGCGTTGATCCAATGTTTTGAGTGGAAAATCAAAGGGGGAGATAAGGTTAATATGGAAGAAGGGCATCATTCTCTGTAGGGTTGGCAAAGCCACTAATTTGTTACCCGGTCGCATGTTTTAATCCCTTTTGAGTTTTGAGGTTTGTATACTTTCCAAAAGATTATGCTGTCGACACAATCTGGGCACAATCTACATCTATATTCTATTGAATTTATTAGAATATCATGAGATGTGTGTACCAAAAACATACATATCATGAGAAGTTGATATGACACTTTGTATGGCCATTATGACATGGAATCGTTATTTTGTAAATTGAATAATTGGGCGAGTAGTATTACTTTTAGAGCATTGTTACAGTGTCACTCATAAAATAAAATAAGAATAGTTATTATATAAAAAATATATATATAGTCTACTTCCTTAATTATTTAAAAATTAATAAATATATCATATTATTTTACTAAAAATAAATTCAGACGAAAGTTATGTAAAATTTCTTACTTTATTACATAAATTGAGTTATACATCCTAAAAATCCCAATTTGGTATCTCTTAAAGCGAGGGATGCAATTTCAAAAGTAAAACGCATAATTATATTGACTCATGATAAAATTAGTAGCGCAAATTATTATATATCTATGATCTCTTATGCATGATTGTATTACAATTGATTATCTCATCAGAAAAAAGTATGATTCTATATTTTTCTTCCCAAAATACATCTTCTACTTTGGAGAGTTTATTGCGTATCCATCTCTTAAATCCCACCATCCATGTGTACTCTGTAGAATTTCTTGTTGTTTGCTTTTATAGGAAGAAAATGTTTTTAAGCCCAATTCCTATTGGACAGGCTTAAAAACCAAGATGGCGATTGAGATAACTTAATCAATTAATTAACGGGAAAAAGAAAAGGACAAAAGGGGAGGAAAGTTGGGTTTTATTCTTCATATATTATTTTCATGTGATGAAACCTCCAGAAAAAAAATGGTGCAAAGAAAATGTAAGTCGTACAGAATTTTCAGTAAATTAAAAGTATAATAGATAAATTTAATGAGCATCACAAGCTTTGATGTGATACACAGAAAATGCAAGACTTAGAGGCCTCTCAGTTTAAAAAAGAAAAAAGAAAAAAGAAAAAAGAAAAAAATATTTTCAATCAGTATATCAAGCTTCTGTTTCTTTATATCAGCAAATGTTTAAAATATATAAAGTGGACCACTATCTTATACCAAACTAAAAATATTGTACAACTCTGAAATTTCACCAAACACAGATACCTCATCGATCATAAGGCATTCACACAATATTTAAGACCTCTAAGGATTGAATTACAATTGTTGAATGTTAACACGATTGTGGAACGCAGTCATCTTATTAAAATTCATTTAATTTTTTATTTTCTCCCATTGCGAAATTTTAGGTTGACTCAACAGAAAAAATCCCAAAAATAAGAATTTAATTTATATATATTATCAATATAAAAACTATTTATATTATTATTTAATTATATATTATTATATCAATAAATATAGTTAAATCTTATATCTATTACTTAAATGGTTATAAAAATAGAAAAATATAATTAATTAATTATATAAAAATCTTTTATACTACCCATACATATAAATTAAATTCTAAAAATAATCTCTTGAAAGTTGAAAATTATTTGGGTTTAGGTTTCAATTCTCAATTTAGTACGACCAACTCTCTGCTTGCGTAACTGGCCTGTCCCTGCCTGTACCTTGGGCTGAACTTTCCCAAACTGAAACAAGTAAATGTTGGGTTTAAATTGTGAGTCCCTAATTAGAGATACGCAGTAACTACTAGGTTTTTAATATATAAATGGGCGATTGGTTGGGGTTCGAACTGCTAGTTGAAAACCCACTTGATTTCTAATTTACTTTGGATTACTAATAAACAGTGTAGAGCGAATCGCTTTTAAGGACGTAAGTTTCTACCTGTGGATGGTTCACATCTATATGCTGCTAATTCCTTTTGCTATTGTTTCTTCTGCAAATGTCACAATTACATATTACACGTATAACGCAAGAAGACATTATTATGCTAAGAAATATGTTATCTGCATACTCACGAGTAGACATATTAGAGAAAAAAAAGACGCAAATTTTTAGGTTGTGATTAATGCTTAGAGAAAAAAAAATTAAAAATTTATATCTTTTCTTTCAATCATGTCTATAGTATATCTATTTTTAGATGTCCAAATAATGCTACTCCTAAAGCAAAAACTAGTGAAACTTTAGAAAAAAAAAAAAAAAAGACTGCAAAACAAAAATGTTCCTTCTGAGAAATTATGATAAGAGGTCAAACCTTTCATCATATAATTTTTAATTAAGTCGTCATTTTCATAGTGGCAAAATCACAAAACAAATCACGAGATGTGGCTTAGTAAACAACAATAACCGCAGGTATAACTTTAGTTGAAAGTTGACAAAATTCTCAATATATTTAATATTTTGTTGTATAATTTTTTATATTCTTCTTTTCTTTTAAAAGAACAGAATTAGTTTAATGTCTGCCATGTGATTCATACGTAAAAAATAAAATGGCTTAGTATATTAAAAAAATGATATTGGTTAATGACGCGCAAGAATTATATGTAGAGAAAAGCGTAAGTACAAATTAAGCAACGCAAAAATAGAGAATGCCGTCTATTGAATGACCAGCTAGTGAACGGCTTCAAATTCAGGCCTGTCGCCATTTACCGAGCTTTCTATGCCTTCGAAGACAACTAATAACATTTCTATGACAGGTTGAATTTGATCCAAACGCGGTTTAAAGTATGTAAAATACAAGTGGAAGTAGGTCCAAGTGATATATATATATATATATTGTGATATAAGATATAAAATATAAAATATGTTCTATACTTATCTTTTTATGAGGATTCTATATATTAAAAATATATATGATAAATATTTTAAAGAAATTGCATTAGCTAGAGTACTAATAAAACATTACTATTATTGTGTACTTATTATTATTATTATTATTATTTTGTTTGTTATTATTGTTGTTGTTGTTGTTGTTACTGCAATATAAGATATAAAGTATATCTCTATATTTGCCTTTTATAAAGATCCTTTATATCATAAATATATCTGATATATATTGAAAGTAGTTGTATTAGTTTGAGTAATAATAAATTATTATTATTATTATTATTATTATTATTATTATTATTATTTAGTTTCATTTTTCTTATTAGGAATCAAGTAGGTAAATTAGGTAATGATCATTAGATATAAAAAATTAGGTAAAGTCATTTAGATATAGAAAGTGAGGTAAAGACTGTTAGTTAATGGTAGTTATATAATTCTGTTATTATCTTGTTTAACATATTTTAATTAGTAATTTTAACTTAAGATTAAGACTTTAGTTTATTATTGTTGGTAAATCTTAGTCATATAAGATATAAAATATGCTTTATACTTTATACTTTATACTTAGTTATAAAGTATGCTTTATACCCTATTATTGTTGGTAAATCTTAGTTATATAAGATATAAAATATGCTTTATACTTATCTCTTATGGGAATTCTATGTATCAAAAATATATCTGGTATATATTTATTAAGGAATTTTTACATTATACATAAATATAATTTTAATATAAATTATCAATAATGAATTTATTATTTGTATGTTTATGATATTTTATTTATAGTCAAGTATTTATCATTTACTAGTTAATAAAATTAGCTTATAATATTGTATTCTAATCATCAAATTAGGTCTTGTAGAACTTATGAAGTAGCAGTAGTAGCAATAAAATATTATCATTATTATAATAATATTATTATTTTTGATGATATGTGTGTTTTCTTTTGTTTATGTATTACTTTATGTATTAGTATTTTTTTTTATTTATGCCTCCTAATTATTCTATTTTTATGTTTCTATAAATTGTAACAAAAAATTAGAACACTGCAACCCCAACTCTTGAATTTGGAGAAATTGGCATCAAAGATACATAACTACTCATGGGATGCTTGATTGCTGACTGTTTCTATGATGGATCACTTGGAAGCAAATGACCAATTTATCAATGCATTGGTTGAACATTAGAGACTAGAAACGCACATATTTCACTTTGCGATTGGCCAATGTACAATCACGTTAGAAGACATGGCACTTCATCTTAGGGTTGATGGTCAACTTGTTATTGGGTTTACATCTTTCAATAGAGAAAGAGTTGAAAGTTTATACCAAAGGCTTCTTAGTGGTAGGCCTAAGGTGGGTGACATTCAGAAATGCTCAATCAAATTGACTTGGTTATTTGATAAATTCTGTGAAGAAAGATTGACCAGCCTTGGATCGGATGTATCCGATGAAATATTACATTGCTATACTCGCGGCTATATACTCTGGCTGTTGGGGGTACGACTTATATCGGATAGGAGCACATCTCTGATCCATTGCAAATTTTCCCATTACTTGAAAATTTGCAGGAGGTTGGCGAGTACAGTTGTGGTTCGGCAATGCCTCGTCGTATTTTTTTTGAATTTATGCCATGCAACGTGCCATAAGATTTCCGAAAATTGGTGCTAGCTTGTAGCTATTGTAGTCATGGACATAATACTGACTCCCATTCTTGGTTCTTATTTCTAACAATCCCTACTGCATTTTCCGCTAGCCTCCAGGTAAAATTATCCTCGTTTAATAATTTTTTGTAGTTAAAATTTGTATCTAATTAATATAATATTCCACAGGTGGATGAACACATCAATTCAGCTAGAATTCCCCTTTAGGAACTAGGGTAGTATAAGGCTACGTATAAATCTAATGCCTGATAAGGTAGCGATCAAAAAATTGTAGAGATTATTGTAACAATCAATATAGTTGCTGAGACTGATATAATTTTCTTTTATAATATAGTTTCAATGGCCATTATATCACCAACTAGTCATTAATGTGATCATTCTGCACATCTTGGCAAATGAGCGGTCATTGTGGTCAACTACCAGTCCATTCACCTATTTTGAGATCATTGAGTAGTATCCAACTGACCGCTTAATGTGTCAATTTAGGCTGGAATAAGATATCCCTAACAAATCGAAAAGCCTATTGAAATATCATAATAAAGATTTAAGGGAAGCACAGACCACTGATTAGATAGAAAAGTACGCGGAGTGGTTGCAACGTTGGGATCATCCATGGCAGCACATATTACATGGTCATCCCTCCGATGCTTTATCTCCATCTCACTAATACTGGAATTGATATATTTAGTTTGCTATAGGTCAATATTTGTCACCTGAACCCCTACTACTATCACAACATGTCCGAAGGGTACTATGACGAGAGGCAACAGAAAGTATTGAAAAAAAAATAATTTCAATGGAGTCGTTACTAATTTTTATTATGGGAAAAATCGGAAAAACTTTTTATTTTGCAAAAATTGGTCTCTTAAAGAGATTAAATTCAAGAGTCTATTTATGCATATGAAAGAGTGGAAACTTAACCCCGTTGCACCTCTAATACATCCGTCTTGTAACGGTTACCTTAAAGCTTATTATTCTGCAAATTAATTAATAACTTTTATAATATTTGTTTTTCCCCTTAAAAACATAATAACTATTTATAAAAGAAAAATAAAGCAAGATTAGTATAACAACTATTTACAAAAGAAAAGAGAAGCAAAATTAATATAACAATTTAAAAAAGAGAAAGAAAAGTAAAATTTATATGATGTTTATAAAAGGGAAAGCATAATTTTTAAAAAAATAATTTTGGCTTGAGTTGCGCTTCTACGTATCATCTGATGTAATCAGAAACTCAAAACCACGTAGTTCTTATACAAAACGATTGTGCATTGAATTGATTTTATTTATGAAAAGATTTTTTTATAAAAAAGAGAGATAAATCCACTTTTGCACATGATTTAAAATAGTGTAAACTATACAATAAACCTTTATAATTTTTACAACCCTCGAAGATGGCCAAACCATATATCAATGCCGTAAGTATGTTGCATGGAAAAAATTATAAAAAAGATATTTTTATTTTTTTTTTATTTTATCACAAAAAACTTTATTGCTAAGAATCATAAAATAATTCAAAACTCAAATGTTTTATTTCTTTTTATTTTTTTCATTTTATCTTTTTCAATATTCTTATTACTTTTTGGCGCACACATAAAACAACTTCATTCTTTCAAGAAAAAAATAAGTCTAATCAAACAAACCCATGCAAATAAATAATTAACCAAAGAATAAAAAATAAAAAAATAAAAAAGTTCAGCACACACAAAGAGAAAAAGAAATAATTAATCCCAAAAATCTCTCATATTAATACCAAAAAATACAATACAATAAGAATAAAAGTAAGAATGCTATGTACAATAGCAGATGCTATGAAATTTTTGGATTGTACTTTTTTATTTTCCCCTTTATACATTGCGTATAAATACTATGAGAAAATGAACATATTTGATGATGGCAAATAGATAAAAGTGATAAAAAAAAAAAACTAACAAGATAAAGAGCTTCTAACCTTTATGACAAAAACTGAGTTATGGAGCTAGAGATTTACCCTCACGAGAACAAAGAAAATTACCAAAAATACTATAACAACACTTGATACTCAAACAAGGATTGACAGAGATGGTAGGAGCTAATGGTTTTTTTTTTTTTTTTTGATTTCTGATTATTGTTCCTGGTTCTCTTGAGGCTTGATGCTTATTTATAGGTGCTTGGGAATGAATAGAATTAATGGCAAATAATTCAAATTGATGTTAATTATGAGATTTGATTTGATTGAGATTGATTAAAACAATTAAAAGATGATAATTGACACTATTTGACAAATTAAGATATGTTAATGGATACTAATTGATACTAAATGGATGTGATTTGATGCAATTCTAATTTTTATATTTTTTTTATTTTCTGATTTTATATTTTTTTTATATTTATTAATTTTTGGACTAATATGTTACTTGGGCTTGGGCCAAAAGATTGGGCTTTTTTATTCTTTTTTTGTCTTTCTTTTTTTTGTTTCTTTTGTCTCTTTATTTAAAATTTTTTATTTTTTGCATTTTTAGGATTTTTTTTTATAAAAAATTCCGACAAAATATAGTATTTACAACTACAAGACCCGCGATAATGAGAGTTACCCCCAAAGTAGTAGCATGCCCAGATACTTTCGTAGCCACCTCCACATCATTATTATGGCACTCAACACCCCCATAATATCCTCCTTTTCGTGATAGGCACCAGCCACTCCTGCAGTATCTTTCTTATGCCCACATGCTCCCGACACTGTGGCAGTATCCTCCTTACAGTCACATGCACTCACTATCATAGCCACATGATAATATTTCCCCTAGTCTTTTCACTAGCTATTTTCCTCTCAAGCTTGGCAACTCTTCTTCTCATTTCTTCATCCGCTTGTGAAGTGCCATTTGAAGGGATAATCCTTTCATGTTGAACCTTTTTGTCATCAACCCATTGAAAGTAGTTGCATGATGTGTCTAACTGCAAACACCAAAAACAGAAAAAGAGAAAAAACCCACACTTCAAGTTTGAGAGTTCGAATAATGGTGTAGGGTTGGAAGCATGATAATTTACATTCCAATTTTGGCATCTCCAAAATAATCTACCTAGGTTTTTCTTACTAGTAGACTCATAAATCACCAGTTCTTCTCCACACCCACAAAGCTTCTTCCAAAAGCTTGGCCTAAAGTAGATGATGTTGTTGATGTCACTGCCATCAAGGTTAGAATCTTTTTGGGTGTTAATTCTCCAATGTAAAGGTAGTGGATTGTGATTTAGCAGAGGAAGGGTGTGGTGGGAGGGATGATTGCTTTTTGCACTCTAGGGTTTGGGTTTAGGAAAGATGGCTTTATCAAAGGAAGGAAGAAAGGGTTGGGTCATGTGAGGTGCACATAAATGACCTCACTTAGAACATTTAAGATTCCTATTGGGAAAGGACATGCGGCATTTCATCAGCCACGTCAGCACTTAACAGGGGGTGACTATCGGCGGGGATTGAAATTGAACACTTTCACAAGTTTTTGGACTAAAACCAAAAATTCATTAATTTTATGGGGACAGAAAATGTATTTAACCCTAATTTTTATAATAATTTTACGAAATAAACCTTTATCAATAGAGAAAAAGAGTTAAACCTTTAAGATGGTATATAAAATTTGTTTGAATAGTGCATTTTCAACTTCAACTGATCACTTTATTGAGTTCAATCCAAACACAAAGGAAGAACAACCTGCCATTTTATTTTAAGAAAGGAAGTTAACAGTGACACTCAATAGCCCAATCTGCAAAAACTTTGGTACTTGAATTAAAATTTAAAGAGCCAAACAAAAGCAAAACTAAATTAACACAAACCAAATTCAACCAAGGTAAAATAAAAACTAAATTAGCCCAATATGCACGAGAGGTTCTCTCTCTGGTGGAAATGGAGGGGTCTTGTGCAATGTGACAAAAAAAAAGGTTCAAATTTAAAGCTTTGCTAATTTAATGCTGAAGACCTCTCAAATTGATAGCCAACTCTGAAAGAGCCATTTTTGATGATCCATCTTCTTTCAAAGCATTAGCAGCTGCAATCTTCAAGTATTCCATCCTTTTCCTAATATTTGTGCCTTCTCCACTTTCCATTAAGCCTCTTACAACCTTAGCAATTTCTTCTCTTTCCACTATTCCACCTTTGTTAACTTTGGGCCTCAGTGCTACTTTTAGATCATCAGTTAGTAGCACTGCATTCAGGCTCTGCTCAGCAAAGAGTGGCCATGCTATTACTGGAACACCCTTCAAGACACTTTCAAGGACTGAATTCCAACCACAGTGACATAGGAACCCACCAGTGGATCTGTGACCAAGTACTTGAATCTGAGGCGCCCAAAATGGAATGACCAAGCCTTGCTTCTTAGTTCTCTCCAAAAACCCATGTGGTAAGAATTGTAAAGGGTCCTCAGTTGCAGAACCAAGGTAAGCAGCACTAGCAATATCACCCGGGGCTCTCGCAACCCATAGGAATTTTTTACCACTGAGTTCCAACCCAAATGCTAATTCATTGAATTGGTCTTGAGAAAGCGTGCCACCACTTCCGAAAGACACATACAGAACAGAGTTGAGTTCCTGGTTATCCAACCAGGTAAGACACTCCAACCCATTTTCCTGATCAATTGACCCACTCTGAGTAATTGGTCCCACTGGATAAATTTTTGGCTTCCCTCCGATCTGTTCTTGCAAAGCCCTTATAGCCCCTTTTTCCAATTCAAGGAAGCTATTGACTAAGACACCGTCTGGAAGAGAAAGACATCGTTTGGCACGTTCAAGAAATTCCTTGTAACCAATGGCTGATCGATCCTGACAATTTTGAGGAAGATCTCTGAAGTGAACAGCTACACAACCTGGAAAAACGATTTGTTCCCGTGGATCAATGTACTCAGAACTAAGTATCTGATCTAGCTTTGATGAGTAGAAGTAGAGTGAAACAACCATAGCAGACAGTGGGATGTAAACGTAAGACAAGAGGTTCAGTTCTCTAGCGAAATCTAGTGCTTGGTTTGCAAAAACGTCCACTACCAAAGCTACTACTCGGCTTCTGGAACACAAGCACTTCAGTTCGTCTAGTATGTAAGGCAAAGAGTGAGTCACAGTGAGTTGAATTTGTTGTGAAATATGAATATGTTCTGGCAATTGGTCTTTGGAGATGGGGGGAAGAAAAATGGACTGTATGGTTGATGGAAGGGTTTGAAGATAAGATTTGGAGGAAGTTGGGGGTGGCCCAAGTGAGGGAATGAGACATGTGAAACGAAAGTCAGGGTGGAGATGAAGCAGGCGCTTGGAGAACTCGATAATTGGAACCAGATGGGTGAACCCAGGACCGGCAACCAGTGCTATGTGTGGATTTTCCATGGAAACCAAGCTGCGATTACATTAACCCCTTAGCTGAAAGATTTATGCTGAAGGACGTCAATATTGCCAGCGAGATTTGTCAACCAAGCTTTTGATGCTACGGCCCAAAAAGTTGCCCGACAAGGAAATTACAGTTTACAACAATTCTATATGCAATTTCGTGCCAATATTTATTGCTCTATTGAAGGATTTAATTTGTTTATTTATTTATTTATTATTTTTCTACTATAAAGAAGTTGAGTCGTGACAAAATAATGAGGTTGTTGTGGGGAAGGGATCTCAAGATCACGAGTTCAAATTGAAAAGAAAAACCTTCTTTTGCTTACGGTAATAAAATGCCTATATTCTACTTTTTATATTAATAAACAAAAGTGAATGGAAGATTCTAGGAAGCAGACGTGATCGAACTGCAACCCCCCAACTTTTAGTGGGGCTGTCCCACTCCTACAACAATATTATTTTATGATTGTAGAGAGAGAATACGGTGACGTAAGGTCAAAAATAAACTTTTTCTTATTGGCTTTCAGGTACGTACAAAAGTGAAATAACCCACCCTGTACGAAAACTCCAAGTAATTGGGTCAACGACGACAATTTATTTCAGAGTAAAGCCCGCAATTAATCCGTGACAACATTCTCAATAAATAAATTAATTTTTGATAAAATTAAATTTGTTTTGAAGTTTCTAATAATTATAAAAATTAAATATTTTAGTTTTTAATTTATTTATAACTAATGAAAAGTATGATATATAAATTGAATATTAATTAGGATATCCTAATTTTAACCTATGTGATATTCTTTAAACTTCTCCAAATATCCAACCCTTCCATCCCAAACTCAAGTACGGTGCAGAACTTGCATATTATAACAATGGTAAAATTTTGAAGAGAGAGAGAGAATGAGAAGAGAGAACTCAAATTTTAGATATGAAGAACTGAAGAATAAACTTTTAGTTTGACTTGAGTTCCAGGCTTGATATGAGTTTCTCTTTGGTTGCATATTCGGAGGTATTAGTGTCACATAGTATAGAATTAGAATATCTTGATCAATATACAACTTATATATTACACTTTTTATAAGTTGTATGTCAGAAATTAAAATATTTAATTTTTGCTATCATTGAAGACTTAGGAATTAATTTATTTTTAGTAAAAAATAATTTATCCACCAAAAGTATTATTAGGACTAATTTAAAATTTACTCTATATTCCAATTTAAAATTCATCCGCCAAATTAAAGTTATATTTGTATGGCCAAAAAAAATACTGCAAACTTATTCACAACCACTGCAAGCACGGACACAACATTTAAGAAGAATGACATTACGAATAAAAAATTTAAAAAACAATACAGTAGAAAAAATAATATGCTCAAAACAATGGCGTGGAATCCGAGAATGCACATACAAAACGAAAGATAAAAAATTGGTGCCTGACGTCTCACGACTAGATAGGGTGATTTTTTTTATGTTGTTTTGAGTGGTTTATTGAAGGAAGCGGGCAAGTATCACTACTTAGTGCTTCTTTCTCGTCTACTAATGATGCTCACGAATTTTCAACAAAGACGGAATCGGGTGAAACATGAAACATGAACGATAACTTTATAGTGATTTGTTCTAGTTCTCATGTGAGGTACTGTCGTCCTTACAAATTTTATAGGCCAAGATTGTGATTATCATTTGCATGGCAGTTTATACATGTTGGGAAGCTCAAATCTCTTTCCATGATTTGTACGCATGTTGACTGGTCAAGGAACATGAACAAACAACTAAAAATAATTGTGTAAACTGTGCTTTGGTTTCTTGGTGGTCAAAAAGTATGGTATCATGGAACATTAAATAAAATCATTGTGCAGAGAAATTGTAATAACTATAACCAATGCACAAAGCTAAAATGAAGGTGTCGTAGCATTAATTACAAAGCTAAGATCATAATGAAGGGGGGGGGGGGGGGGGAAGAAAGAAAAAGAAAAAAGGTTCTTGTTATTAGACATGTCTCAAACAATACATAAGAATGACACAATAATTTTATAATAAAACAAATGACATTTCCACGTTCAAAAAGAAAAAAAAAAAGAATGACATTTCAATTTATAACAAGAATTGTTTTTAATGTGATAAAATATCATAGTTGTCAACTCTAGTATTGAAAGCTGGGTACTCTAATAATGAAAATAGGAGGAAAAAATTTGTTGTTTGAACAGAAATATCTATGTAGCTCATCCTACATTATAGTTGTTGAATATTTCCGAACATTTCATACACTACGATTTGAAAATAAAAATTAGAATTTTTCTCTTCGAAGAAAATATTATTATGTCTTAGCATTGGCACATGGAAAAACAATGAACTAGGCTTTTTCTTTTAACTCTTTTTAGTATAAATTTTATTAATTATATATTAATACAGTTTAGTTCTGAAATTATCTTCTATTCTTTTTTGATATGCACAAATCTTATAAAATAATGCTTGTTCACTTCTCTAAATATGAGGTAGCATTTCAGAGGTCAAAAATATTTTAAAAGGAGATAAACTGATGTGGAACTCCAAGATATAATGATCCCGAAACCCCAAACACATACTTTGATAGGAGATAAGCAATAGGATAAACACCTTCCCTACTAAACTCCTAAGAAACCCGTTCTTAAAAACGTAGATAATTGGGATAAAAAAAGAAGAAATTAGTGCAAATTAATATAAAAAATGTGCCAAGAAAATACAAGATTGGAACCAAAGAAAGTGGTGACAGCAGAAAAATAAAATAAGAAGCACACCAAAACTGGTTTCAATTTTGGATTAAAAGTGATGAAACACGAAATTAATGCAATGACTCAACCCAAAATTCACAGGAACACCCACAATTACTGAACAAAATCCTGAAATTCTGCATTTTTTTTTTCGCATTTTTTGTTAATGAATTCTGTAGACACTCTCTTTTTTTTTTCATGTTTTTCTTTTTTTTTTTCACGTTTTTTTTTCTCTAAAACACAAAATAGCAAAACAGAAACAATAGAAACAGCAGAACAGAAAAATGGGAACAATAGATAAAAACCCAGGATAGAAAAAAAATAAAAGACAAAATACAGCCAACAAAAATGCAGATAAATAACAATTTATCTACAGCCTGCTCTTGATACCAAATGATGCGGAACCCCAAGGATATAACGATCCCGAAACCCCAAACACACACTTTGATAGGAGACAAGCAATAGGATAAACACCCTCCCTACTAAACCCCTAAGAAACCCGTTCTTAGAAACGTAGATAATTGGGATAAAGAAAGAAGAAACTGGTGCAAATTAAGATCAAGAATGTGCCAAGAAAATACAAGATTGGAACCAAAGAAAGTGATGACAGCAGAAAAATAAAACAAGAAGCACGCCAAAACTGGTTTCAATTTTGGATTAAAAGTGACGAAACACAAAATTAATGCAAGGACTCAACCCAAAATTCACAAGAACACCCACAATTACTGAAACAAAATCCTGAAATTTTGCAATTTTTTTTTTCACGTTTTGAAAAACGTCCCATTGCATTCTTCAGTGAGAAGTTGAATGGAGCTCAACTCAAATATTCTACCTATGACAAGGAGCTATTCGCCTTGGTTCGAGCTTTGGAGATTTGGCAACATTATTTGCTACTCAAAGAGTTCGTGATTCACACTGATCATGAGTCTTTGAAGCACCTAAAAGGTCAATGTAAGTTGAACAAAAGACATGCCAAATAGGTGGAATTCATTGAGACCTTTCCATATGTGATTGCTTATAAGCAAGGAAAAGAGAATGTAGTTGCTGATACTTTATCTAGGAAATATGCTTTAATCACTACACTTTCTTCTAAGTTGTTAGGATTTGAGCACTTTAAAGATTTGTATGCAACTGACTTTGATTTTGCTAATATATATGCTACATGTGAAAAGGGTGCATTTAACAAGTTCTATAGGCATGAAGATTTTCTGTTTCGTGGCAATAGAATTTGTGTGCCTATTTACTCAACTAGAGAATTGCTTGTTAGGGAATCACATTGTGGTGGATTGATGGGTCATTTTGGTGTGCATAAGACTTTAGATGTGTTATCTGAATATTTTTATTGGCCTCACATGCAAAAAGATGTTGCGAGAATTTGTGCTAGATGCATTACATGTAAACAGGCTAAATCTAAGTCTATACCACATGGTTTGTATACACCCTTACCTATTTCTACTCATCCTTGAATTGACATATCCATGGATTTTGTGCTTGGATTGCCTAGAACTAAGAAGGGTAGAGATAACATTTTTGTTATAATGGACAAATTTAATAAAATGACTCACTTTATTGCATGCCATAAAACTAATGATGCAACAAATATTGCTAATTTGTTCTTTAGAGAAGTTGTGCGTTTGCATGGTGTCCCTAGATCTATTGTTTCTAACCATGATGTGAAGTTTTTGAGTCATTTTTGGAAAGTGTTGTGGGGTAAATTGGGAACAAAATTACTTTATTCTACTACTTGTCACCCACAAATTGATGGTCAAACTGAAGTGGTGAATAGAACTTTAGGGACTTTATTGCATGCAGTTGTTGGTAAGAATTTAAAAACTTGAGAAGATTGTTTGCCTTTTATTGAGTTTGCTTATAATAGGACTACGCATTCTTCTACAAATTTTTCTCCATTTGAGATTGTGTATGATTTTAATCCTTTAACTGTTTTGGATTTAATACCTTTGCCTTTGAGTGATATTGTTAATTTAGATGGTGAAAGTAAAGCTGAAAAGGTTAAAGAGATGCACATGAAGGCACGTGAGATGATTGAGAAGAGAAGCAGGTTAACAACCCAAAGAGTGAATAAGGGTCGTAAATAAATTGTGTTTGAACCTGGTGATTGGGTTTGGGTTCATTTGCGAAAGGAGAGGTTTCTTAATCAAAGAAAATTTAAGCTTGATGCTAGGGAAGATGGTCCATTTCAAGTGCTAGAGAGGATCAATGACAATGCATATAAGATTGATTTCCCAGGTGAGTACAATGTTTCAGCTATTTTTAATGTTTCTGACCTTTCTCCCTTTGATATGGATGCAGATTCGAGGACGAATCTTTTTGAGAAGGGAGGGATTGATACGAGCTCAAGAGGGCAAATTGGACATTCCAGCACTAAAAGGCAAGATGAAAATTTCAACATGCCCGTGAGACCTATCTTAAGGGCAAAAGCAAAGATGCTGAAAGAAAGCTTTGGGAACTTAGCCAAGTCATTTGTGGAAGAGATGCATCAAGAATGGGCTAAGGAAGAGAAGACAAAAGCTAAAAGGGCCGCCTAGTCAAAGCGGGCAGCCCAAATCTCTAAGTGTGGCACAATGGGATTAAAATGTATTATGTCCATAATTGGGCCAAGTTTTATTTAATTAACTTTGTTAATTTTTATTTGGAAGACATTTAGTTATTTTGAGGTGTTATATTTAGCCCAATTATTTGTTTAGTAAGTTGAGCTTTTTTCTAGTGGGCTAAGATTTAATTTAACCTAATGTAAGAGGTATAAATACCTTATAAACAAGTGCAGCGACAATTTTGCTAATTATTGAAATTATATTTTCTGGTTTCTTCTAAGAAATTCTCAAGTATGTGCAAGTGAGGAGTGATCATCTTTACTTGTTGCATCAAGAAAGTGAATAGGCTATTACAAAGATAAATTCTCTTGTGATATTTGCTTAGTTTCTTCTTTCTTTATCCCAATTATCTACGTTTTTAAGAATGGGTTTCTTAGGGGTTTAGTAGGGAGGGTGTTTATCCTATTGCTTGTCTCCTATCAAAGTGTGTGTTTGAGGTTTCGGAATCGTTATATCCTTGAGATTCCGCATCATAAACTATACTATAATTAATCATATAATAATGATATAAAGAAATATGTGTTCTTTTCCTATGCCAAATGCTACCTTAATAAAAACAAATTTGTATGTGAACTGCACAAGACAAAATCGACAATTTCCTAGAGTAAAAAAATCGGTTGTTCAACGGCCATCTTTGAGCTACAAGTGTTTCACTTCACATAAATCAAATTTTCAGGTGATGGTTTTTGTGCATTAAAAGAAAGAAAATCATTACTAACGTTATTTTAGAGTAAATAGACAACTTGGTTGTCAAAAATATCTTTCACTTATAATTTACTTTTAAAATTTAGAGTAAACTATAATTTTATATTTTTTTAAAATATTATTAACATCAATTTGATCTTTGAGGTATAAGTAATATCAATGTTGTTCCTCAATTTTAGGACGTTGCATCAAAATTATCCTTTCACAAACAAAATACAATTTTGAGAGACTGAATAGATGTTATTTTCTATTATTGACCCGTTGAATTGATGTCCACTTTTTATTATTGAGCATTAATATTATTTTTTCTCAACAGACTAAATTGACATCAATTTTTCTATAGGAATGAATTGATGTTACTCTCAAATTTTAAGGGACTAAATTAATATTTTATATCTTTTATGAATCAAATTAATATTAAATCAAAATTTTAAGGAATTGTTGGCACCAAAAAATTGCAGCTAGTCGAGGGTGGATATCAGCTGAGCAGAAATAGCCGAAAGAGGTAATATTCGGTCAGGTTCAGCCAATAGCTGAAGAGTATTTAGTCGAAGAATGAACGATGACTGACAGCTGACATGGAATATGTTGCTCAACTTAAAAAAATTGATTGAAATAGGCCAAAATGCTTAGCCAAACTTCAATTGGCCGCTGACTGAGATCTTGGTGTCAGAATAACTATTATTGTATATCTATGAAAAGCCCAAGACGAGAGCGTCGAAGTGGCAACCCGGGCTGGCCCGATTGAGGCCATTTTGGGTCTGGAAAAAGGTCATTTTGATATTATTTTGACCATTTTTTGACTTTGCCTCAATTGATTTACCTTGCCTTTTGAGATTAGGATTCTAACTAGATGTAGTTGCCTATAGGAACTTTTATTCACATATTTTGAGGCTTGACAGCTGATATGGGTTTCAACCGATAGTTGATAGCTAATTTAGCCATCAGTTAATAGCTATCGGTTGACAGTTGATAGTAGCCATTAGCCGAGGGCATGAGTTTCCTATTAGGTTTTGGGCCTTTCTGACAGCTGGTAATCCATATTAATTTTGAGCTTTGGTTGGAGAAAGAACATGCTTCAGCAGTTGAGAGCAGGAGTTTGACCAAATCCGTGACCACTCCCTGAAAAGTAGAAGCAGCTAAGGAAGGCAGTTTTTGGTTCAGAAAGTAGGGAGATAGATGAAAGGTAAAGATCGTGATGAGGAACCCGGAGCATGTATCAAATCGGTTTAAGCAGTTACCATGACGCTAAGAAGAGTGCACTCAAGGAAGACATAGAAGACAGTTACCAGGATGAAGTTTGCTGACCATGTTTGTATGAGAATATGGTTAATAGTTGCCTCAAGATAACTGTTAAGTTTTGTACGTATATAAATAATCTTGAGCACAATCTATAAATGCATCACCCAAACAAATGGATCAAACATAAATTTCCTTTACATCTATCTTTATATTTTATGAACTTTATGTTTCTTACTTTTACTTTTTAGCACTTTATAGCATTTCTTTATCGCAGTTCATTTACTGCATTTTATTTATTTTCAGCCTGTTTAAATTTCAATCCATTTCATTAGTCTTTAGTTATACGCCAATATCCTTTTGGTGACTTGATTTGCTAATTTACCTACCAAACGCTTTTTGGAGTAGTTTGGAAACCCATTTGCTAAGAGACAGAGTCCCTCTCTTGGTACTAATCGCCTAATCGTGGGAATCAGTTATGTTTTACACTAACCGAGCCTCTTGGTGATCTTAGAATAGTTTTCTAATATACCTTGACTCTCCACCCATTCGGCTAGCTAAAATATTTTTGTGCGAAACAAAAATAAAGCAAACATAATGCAAATGCACCTTTTGAATTAATTCACTTGGATATATGGGTCTTTGCAATGTAACTTCAATACATGGACACAAGTATTTTCTAACAATTTTGGATGACTATAGTCCCTTTTTCTTTCGTCAACGATGATTATAGTCTCTTCACTTGGGTTTATCTTTTAAAAACAAAATCCAAGATTCCTAGCAAGGTCCAAAGTTTTGTTAACTTTGCTGGACCTGAATTTAAAATTTCTACACACCGATGATTTTAAACTCAATAACTTTTATTCTTCCAAAGGGATAGTGCGTCAAATGAGGTGTAGAAAAACACGGAACACCATAACAAAATGGCCGAGTAAAATGCAACCACCAATACATTCTTAATGTGGCACGTGCCTTGCTCTCCCAATCTCACCTACCAAAATGCACCCCTCGCCCATTTTGAAGAATAATTCTCCCTTTGAGTTGTTACTAACGCAAAAATTTTGACACTAGAGCAAACAAATGCGTTTTCCTGGGTTCACAAACTGGTGTCAAAGGATTTTTATTCTACAACTTGGTTACAAGGGAGATCAATGCTGCACGAAGTGCCATATTCTCTGAGATGATTTTCCTTTACTCAGACTATGACCTAGAAGGCCCACACCAAAAGGAAGAAAGCACCCCAAAACCCCACTCTAACATAGAGCCCGTGGATGTCCAGCCCATCCAATCTCAACCACCATATGCTGAATCTCGCGCAACTCCTCACTCACTGGCCCAGCCTCGCAGAGAGAACGTGCATGATGTACAAGTTGACAATTCTTTTGGGCCTACATGCAACCAGGAGCCCAACGAGAACAGGCCCACCATATCTCAAGATCACCCATTACCGCCTAATATAATGATTTATTCTTTCCGACCAAAAATAAAAGAATTTGATTTGAATACACTATCAATGTAAAACTTTTATACAAATATCTAATTGTATATTGCCACATCAACAAAAGTCTTTGACATAATCACCCATTACTTGAATGGTCATGCAAATAAAATGTTTTAATTGGATAACAGTGTAAAATTTTTTTACACTATCAGTGCACTCCAATTAAACTCAAAACAAAAAAAGATCAATTCTTAAATTTATTTACGTAGACCTAACACTTAAATTTACAAAATCTATATCATATTATTCCTTACAAAACAAGGGGTAATGAGACAAAAAAGAAAACCAACCTAGAGCTCTTTGAAATTATGTTCTTAAATTCAGAAAAAAAAAAAAGAAAAGAAATTATGATCTTAAATTACATGTGGTTTTACTTTCCTTTATTATTCTTTGAAACTATTTAAGAATAATGCACTACGGCAGCCAAATCAACAAGTTGAAACAATCGTACCGCTGAAAATGGCAAGATAAACATTTCCTCTTTTGCTGAGGGGCTGAGTTAGATTACATTTCATGAAATAATGATACCACCATGTGCGAATTCACAAAAAAAGTGTTATCAATTCAACACAATGAAAAATGAAGTAAACAACATTTGACATAATGGATTTCAAACTGCACGGCAAAAAACTGAATCCACCAGTTGGATGTAGTGTTTCTAACTCATGATTATTGAGTACTGCGCAAAAAATCTTCACCCTTCAAACTACCATCTCATGAATGTTTTAAATTGTTGCTTCCACCAGGGAACCAAACCACCAAATAACAGAGTAAGTCATGACTGAACTTTTTGTTATGAATCATCCACATTCCTACCCAAATAAACATGCTACTTTTATTACATAGAAGGCCGACAAGGAATTAAAAACCCATGAACAAACAAGACTAATGCTTCCATATGCTTATCAATATGAAAAATGAATTAATCTCAGCTAGTCTAAGAAGATTGGGTTGTCCTAATAAAAAACTTATGAAGCAAAATAGATTTCCTAGAAGGGCATAAAAAGTAGGGAAAGATATAACTTGTGCAAGAGCATAAGCCGGGGTGACAAAATTCTTTTATAACGATAGGACTGCTCAGGCAATGTTACTACCTTGTGATCTGGAGATCATAGGTTCAGATCTTGGAAATAGCCTCTCTACTTGGGAGGGTAAGCTTGTGCATATCTACCCTCCCAGGTGCAAGCCTCATGGATTGGATTGCCCATTTATTCGATTGTACCAAGTAACTTTGAATCCCTATCTTTTTACCATGGTCTTGGATGGGTTTACTGAACATATCCAAGAACTTGTGCCACGGTGCATGCTTTGTGCAAATAATATAGTTTTATTAGGAGAATCGAGAGAGGTAATAAATGGGAAATTAGAACTGTGGAGACAAACTTTCAAAGAACATGTTTAAAAGTAAGACAGTATATGGAATATGAGTTTAACAAGAGGCACACAAGCCCTAATTTAGAAGTGAAAATTAGGGAAGATATCATAGCAATTCACAAAGCTTAAATATCTTGGGTCTCATTTAAAATTATAGACAAATAGATGGAGATGTAAACCATAGAATTGAAACTGGATGGATGAAATGGAAGAGTGCTTTAGAAGTTATTTGTGATAAAATAGTACCACTCAAGCTTAAGGGAAAATTTTAATCACAATTATAAGATTGGCGATGTTGTATGGGACTAAATGGTAGTTAATAAAAAGCCAACAAGAAAATAAGATCAATGTTACAAAGATGAAGATGTTGCAATGGATGAGTAGACACTAGACAAATCAGAAATAGAATTAAATGCATTAGAGAAAAATTAGTGCAGATCTATTGTGGGAAATATAGTAGAATCTAAACTTAGGTGGTTTGGGCATCTGTAGAGAAGGCTTGTAGAAACACTGGTAGGAAGAGTAAATCAGATGAAAGATAGTCTAACAGTTAGAAGTAGAGGGAGACCAAGAAAAATCACAAGTAAAACCACTAAAAAGATTTAAATATTAATAGTGTGACCGCTGACATGGTTTACGATAGGACAATACAGCGTTGATTGATTCATGCAGCTGACCCAATCGTGGGACAAGGCATGGTTGTTATTGTTTTTGTTGCAAACTGTCATCATAAACTTTAAATTTGTTTCCATCAGTCCTTGAACTTCAACTAATTGTTGAAGATTAAGATAAATTTAAATGGAAGGGGCTGAATACACTTTTTTTTCCTAAAAGGTATCACAATACTACGTGTATATAACTCATTATTCACCAATAACTACGTATGTAATTGTGATAGAGTTCAAGCCATGCCTACATTATATTTTACTCTCATTTTTGTGATGTTTAAACTAATTTTCTTTCTTCTCCCACATGATTTGGATTGGCAAGAAAACATGAAAAAACAGTTTGCAAATATTATTTCTTCACATAAACTAAAAGCATATGCTTACTTATTCTGTGTACGTGGTGGCAACCCAAGTTTTGCTCTTAAATTTGCACCCGCTTCCATGAGATCATCCACCTATTAGCAATACCATAAAAACATGAGAATAGTCGTGTAATCAAAGGCAGACATTTGATTTTACTGAAAACCAACATCAACAGAACCAGACACCACGGTCAAGTGAAGACAACATGAATGATTCTCTTAACTGCTATAATAACTTGAAGAATTGTGGGGTCAGGGTTAGGGAACAGGGAATAGACAGAGGCCACAAACATAAAAACAAATAACGTGGAATATAATTACTGATCACCAACAAACAACTCCACAACTTTTGTCATGCACCAAATGCACAGCTTTGTCATGTGAAACATTAGGCCAATCAAACAGATTCATCAAAAAATCTCTTACGACGATTCGCTCCAGTAAAGTGAAAGGTACACTTTACAGAGAAAAACACAAACAAGTACGATCATTTTCTCACTGATGACAAAATCTAGAAGTGGGTTCCCGCAAACGCATAGATTGATCCTCTATACAAATCTAAACAGTTGGTTTCTTCTCACAGCAATGATGCAAGTTGTACTTAACTCTCTATAGTGCACCATGCATTGTAAAGGATACAATAAAAAGTAAAAAAAATAAGGATTTAAGAGCCAAAACATTGCAAGTCTGCCTTAAATACATTTGCGACATTCCTTTCATCAACTTAACACAACATTCTCAATTTAAACTGCCTCAAGTCATTTTTGTACATTTCCAATAAAATACAGCAATACCTAGTTCGTGGGTTAAACATAATCCTTCTTGACATACTTTCATCTTGACCTAAGTTTTAGCCTTGTCTGCATGTGCGTGCGTGCGTGCGTGCATGTGTTTGTTGATATCCTTAACCATACCTCTAACTTTTTGTCACCACTCACCGCCTGTTCCTAACCTGCCTCAACACCCTCACAATACAGACCTATTAGAGACATAACATGGAAAACCTTCTAGCCTCTCTTAGAACTTGCTT
This sequence comes from Pterocarpus macrocarpus, assembly GCA_031439585.1. Classification (NCBI taxonomy): domain Eukaryota; kingdom Viridiplantae; phylum Streptophyta; class Magnoliopsida; order Fabales; family Fabaceae; genus Pterocarpus; species Pterocarpus macrocarpus. Next base: position 33,881,191 of record CM062515.1, read on the forward strand.
TGACCTCATGTTTGCTATGTCGACACAGTATTTAAGTCAAGGAACACTTTGATCAAAATCCAAAACACAAAGATAACATCAAGATGCTTCTTTCTCACTTATTTAATAACGCCAGAACTGCAATGCCTCCTAAACTATCACTCTACATAATGTAAAGGTTCAACAATAATTAACTAGCAATTTAATCTCAAGAAAATTACAGTCATGATAATAGCTCTGTTGACTTAATTAAATTAAAATATTTCTTGTTCACTGTTTTAACCACATGAACTCTACACTAAAAGAGAGCTGTTCAATTTAATCGTAATTAATTTAACTTGACTCTAGACTATTTTCAATCAAGCCAACATAAACTATCTTGTACATTTTATAGATTTTGCTGAAAATCATTTGTCAGTAATTTTGCAACCGATGCACTCAAGAATAAGAAATTTGATCAAGAGCTGCCAGAATGGATATCATAACTAAGACTGTGGTGGAAGATGATCACTACAGCCAAAATTTGACCATACCTTCATAATAGGTAAATCAAATCTTCAGGGAATTTTCAGAAGACACAAAGTAATTTTTCTCGACAGCCAATGATTGTTTTAACTTCAACAATTATACCAGTAATTTATTCCAGCTCAACCTCAAAAGAAATAAAACACTATAGTTTCTCCCACTCTAACAGTAAACATGATATCCTCTTTCTTGCTCAACCTTTCTCGCTACTTGAATTGCTTAGTAACACAGTTTCTTCCATCACTAGAAACCAATAAGTCCTAAACAAAACAAAGCCCCATTTCATAATTCACTCTGCAGGATTACCTGATCACGCAAAATAAAGCCATCCTTTTTTTTTCCCCTCTAAAAACATATATCATTCCATGCACAACTCAGTCTACAAGCAACAAACCCTTTCTGACATCTTAATTCAGAACATGAATTCCATCACCTAGTTCACAATATTCAAACATTTATACAAAAATTTGCATTGCTCAACCTCTGCATTAACTCAAATTCCTTAGTAGAAGCAGAGCCTCTTGCCATCACCAGAAACAAATAATGAACAAAAAACCCAAACCCAATTCACAATGCATTCTCCATAATTACCTAATCACATTAACCCATCCTTTTCACTCCACTAAAACCACATACATTTTGATCCACACACACTTTAAGTCTACAAGCAACAAAATCCATTTCATTGCAAATTCAGCCATATGAATATCCTCTTTCTAGCTCAACCTTCTGCAAACACCAGAAACCAATAAACCACAAACAAAACCCAGACCCATTTCATAATTCACTCTCCATAATTACCTAACTGCATAAACTCGTCAAGTTTTCTTCCACTAGAACCACATTTTCATTAAAACCCATTTCAGTCTACAAGCAACAAAACCCAATTCAAAGCAAATTCATTTACACGAATATCCTCTTTCTATCTCAACATTCTGCCACAACAAAAAACACAACAACTAAAAAACCAGTAAACTACAAACAACCCAAAACCCACTTCACAATTCAATCTCCCGAGTAACATGATCACCACCCAAAAAAAAAAAAAAAAAAAGAAGAAGAGAAAAACCCTCTTCAGTCCTTCAACTCACAACATAATTCACATTAACCAAACACACTACTACGACCCTCAATCCACCGGAAAAAAAAAAAATCCACCACCATCACTCAAATTCCATATCACTCTAAAATGAGCTCCAGTTATCACAATTCACAAACTACAAATTGCAAAACAGAAAATGGAATCACGACAACTGCGACAAAGAGAGACAGCAGCAGTACCTTGTGGATGCCGTTAGCTCGGAGGAGGACGACGGAGGCGGAGGCGGCGCTGCCGACGAAGAGAGAGGCGACGGCGAAGGCTTTGATAGGCATGAGGCGCGAATCCCCTGCATATCCCTTTGAGTAGGAACGCACACCCCATCCCAGCTGAGCAGCACTGGCCGCACCCCACAACCACTCAGTTCCCTCCACGCCGCCACCAATGGCTCCCTTCTCCATCCCCGACCCCGATTCTCCTCCCGCTTCGACTCAATCTCCAAAGGGCTTCCTTTGAGTTAATATAGGTATACCAGCTTAGATTTTTGTTTTTCTTTTTCAACTTTTAAGAGGACATTCAGTTTTGCCCGCATCATATAATTCAACTATTCATCTATTCTATTATTTTCCACGAGGGGACCCTACTGATCCTTTTAATAATAATAATAATAATAATAATAATAATAATAGTAATTTTGATATTATGATAATGTAACCAAAACTTTTCAATTGCATAATCATCATAGTAGTAGGTGTGAAATTCAATTATATTTGCTGTTATAATAATATATTATTAGATGATAATATAAAATATTTTTTATATTATCAATGTATATATATTAAATTAATAATAATAATAATAATAATAATATAATTATTTAGTACCAAATGCATATGAATTTCGGTTTGTTATTTATTAGAGAGTAATTTTAATGTAATATTTTAATATTAATAATATATTAAAATTAAATTTTAATTAATAAATAAAAAAATTCTATTTGTTATTATTATTTGATAATAATTAATTTATTTTAAAAGTAAATAAAATATAATTTGCTTAACAAAATTAAATAATTTAAATTTTTTTAATATTTTACAATTTTTTATTTTTATTTATGTATCTATTCATGCGTAAATATTTGATAAAAAATTATAATTTTAAAATTTTAAAATAATTATCCACTAACATTCGAAAGAGTTTAACTCAAAACAATTTTTGAAAAGTAATGAAATAAAAGCATAAATAATTTATTATTAATATATTTAAAAATTTATCTTTGTTAAGAAAATTAAATGTTGAAAGAGTTATCATTTTTATAATGAGAAAAGTTTTCATGCATTGTGACCGTTATCTAATAAAAATTAATAAAATTGTCATGTCATTTCATATATATAAAATCATAATATGGCAATTTATTTGATTTCTATTAAATAATAATGTAAAATAATTTTACACCATCAATACATGAAAATTATTCTCTTTTATTATTAGTAATAGATAATATTTTTTGGTGAACTTAGTAATAGATAATATAGATAAATAAATAAAGAAATATAACCAAGTAAAAAAATAAAATAATTGGAGATATATCTAGAGCTATCAAAATGGGTCAGCTCGACCCATTTAAGGCGACCCATTCAAGTTGGGTCATTCATAGGTTGGGATTAATCGGGCTAAGCTAGTTTCGAACTAGTATTTTGTTAGCCCGAGCCAATCATATCGGGCCATGGGCTGGATATCAAGCCAACCTACTAATTTTTTAAATACAATAAATATATTTTAAAATAATTAAAAAAATAAATTAAAAAAAGGATGATCTTATTATTATCTTATGGTCCATATAAAAAATTAATTGACAAAAGTATAATTTTTTTCTAGTAATTTGATTTCGCAGTTTTACTTGTTACAAAAGTGAAATGATGATTTTTTTATTATTTTTTTATTTTCTTGAACATATATTTTTTGGAATGGATTCTCCCAATTGAAAATTTTACATGACCTTATCATGTGTTGATTTTTATTATTTATCATAGGTACTGTCTCTCTTCCCACTATCTCCTCCTTATCTTGAGCATTCTTGGAAGACCCCTCCCCATTTCACTTCGGACTACTGTCACTTTATTCACTAGTAGTCTTTTGCTGACTTGCCTTCGACCCACTCATCAAAGCCTTCATAGCCACTGGTCTTGAAAGTAGCCAAGAATTGTCGTTATCTCCTCTTGCACGCATTTAGTCTCTATACTGACATTATTTTTCATTCTCAACTCCTAGCATGTCACGCTGCTTGCAATCCTCAAAAGAGTGCCCTAGCAAACCGCAGCCATAACAAAAATTTGGGAGGCACTAGTATTTAATTAGAAACCATTGAGTTTCTTTCTCCCTACCCACCATGAGTTTTACCCCTGCATCTCAAGGGTTTCCTTATGTCGATCATCACCTGAATACATAGGTTTGTGCCTTTTGTGATTCCTTTCCCATCAACATCCACTTGCATACGTGTTCCGATCGAGTCTCTGATGAGTTTCCCTATTATCGACATCGTTATCTTTAGTGGGAGGTCTAGAACACGCATCCAGAAGGGTGTGTAATCAATGATAATCCCTAAGGATTGTAACATCCTCACTTTTCTTAATATAGTATAATAGGAATTTCAATTTATTTCATTTAGGTAGTATGAGAATTTAAGACAGCGACATGTTACGATGATCCTCACACTAAGAACTATAGGGTAGTGTGACATTGCTGTTGAAAATACGACATTTCCATATACTAAAAATTAGGGAATTATGAAAATGCTCTTGCGATACACACTTTTGTTATTTATAGAATTGCCCTAAAAACTATTTATCCTTAGGTCCCAAAGCTTTTAAAAAAATAATATTTATGTCTATGTACTATTAGAATTAGTAGAAAAGGTGTTTAAGCGGAACTGTAGAAATCCTAAACCCTAACCCTCAACTGATAACATAATAGAACCATAGAAACTCAAATCTCTGCCAATTGATCTATGAAGGTATCGAAGTGTGAAATGATATGGGATGCCCCTAGACTTGCTAATAATTACAGAAATACCATTAGTTACAAAATATAGAAAATACACCAGAAACTCATAAAACACCAAAGGGCTTATAGAAGGTCAAAAACTACCCAAAAGACCCCGAAAAATTCTAGAAAAATTGTAAATACATTTTTAACATAATTTTGAAGATTAATACTAATTTTTAGCAAATTTAAAGAATATTTACATAATTATACAAAAACAACCTTACTGGGGCGCATAACAGGCATTGAAAACCCTATAAGACCACTTAAATTTGTAGTAGGAAAATGTTTTAGTGGAGTTTTAGCATTGGACCAAGAGGACCATGAGATTGGGCCTCACAACGGGCCATGAATTGTGGCGAAACACTAATGGACCTAATTAGTTGATTTTGGGCCTAATTAAGCATAAATCACGTAATTAACCTCTTAATCACAAAGATAATCAACTAAACAAACCTTAATTAAGCTTGCTAATTACTCTCTAATCACCATGAAATCATCATGACTTCATGCTTATATAAGCCATATGTAGAATAGTAATATTTTATTAATTAAGAGTTTAAGAAAATCAAGTAAGTTTAAGATAAGTTTTGAATATTCAAAGATTTTCTTTTACCATATTTAATGAGTCAAAACCTTCTCAACCTATTCCAGCCCTAAATCATGCCCCCTTCAACATATTTTCAAATTGGATAAATTTTTTTTAAAGCAATAAGTTAATATACGTAACATCCTCCTAAGTACAGTACCATGCTTAAGTCATAGCATTATACTCGAGTTATTATTGTTATCTGAACGGACCTTGTCTAATAACAACCTCTGGCCGTCTTCAATATTTCTTGAATTATCTGGAGATAATATGGAAATAAACATAGGAGTGAGAATTAAAAATTCTCAGTAAGATTCCCCAGACTATCACATACCGTGTCATCGTTAGTATCTCCAACTGCTTCGGTTTATTATGAAAAAGGTGAACATGTGAAATAAATTGTTCAGTTTTATAGTTTAAAAATGTATTATCTGAAACTGAGTTCATTTTATTTACACACTTGAATTAGTATGGAAGTAACATGGTAAATGCATAATTCATATTTGGAATAATAGTCACAATATACCCAAATATAATAACTTCAGCATACTAAGAATTTGGAGCATACATATGCAAATACTTCAACTTGGACTCATGCAATAGCACTTGAAATTTCTTTAATTATTTTTTTTGACCTTCCTTGTTGACACGCCTAGGCGTTACGTATCGCTGTCCTCAAGCGTAGCCTTGCTTATCTTTCTTGGCATACCTAGGCATTACGTATCGCTGTTCTTAGGTTGCCTACATGTGTTTACACTTGAGCATTACATACCGCCGTCCTCAAAGTGTAGTCTTTCTTAATTTCCTTTACTTGTCATATACATTCCAAAGTATGATCGCCATGTCATACCCTATTGAAACGTGATCGCCATGTCACGTTCCTTAGAATGTTTGTCATGTCACATTCCAAAGTATGATCGTCATCTCATATCCCATCAGAGTGCGATCGCCATGTCACACCCTTGAGGAATGTCTTTAATCATAGAATCATATTATGCATGTACTTCATATCTTACTTTCAAATGTTCATACTTACATGGTATTTATGCACATCATATGTAAACGTTAACACATAACATTTGTAATTATCACTAATTCCTGCTGGAAATTCGACAACATAATGGATCAAGTCTGTTTCTCCGTGAATAGTATCAATCAACCAAACAGTCATTCATATAGAAATTCAATACAAGGTATCTATCCTTCAATAATCAAACAAGATTTTGAACAATCCTTCGATAATCAAACAAGATTTAGAGCCTTGATCCTGAATTTTGGTTTCTGCCACTTTCTTTCAATTCTACTCGATTTTGGAAATTGAGCCATAAATTCTATTTAACTCATTTAGACTTGAATTTTGGACATGTTACAGTGTTATTTGTCTAGTTTCTAATCTCTTTAGTCCAATTAAGTTTTGATATATATAGCTCAAGTCTTGAAGGTTTACCTAGGCTTGTCCTGTAGTGGATAGATTTAAGCCTTGAAAAGTAAAAATTCACTAAAAATGGAAAAATAACTGAAACTATATGAAACCTATATGGTTTTAAAGCTAACTAAACAGAGAGAGTTTCATCCCTTTTGAATAAGTAGAACTTAAGTTATGAGTTCTTGAAGTTGGCTATCTTGAACTGCCCTGTTCTAGCCTGGTTAGGACTTAGGTAACTTTCATAAATTACTGGGAACAACAAGATTGAATTTGGTTCTAAAATTTTTGTGGCATATTACCCTATATCTAAACTTTCTAATAAAATTAGTTGCACTCAAATTGAAGGAGTATAGGGTGAGTTATGCCCTTCAAAATCCAGTCTGCTTAGAATCGAGGACAAAATTCTATGGTTAGTTTCAAAAATTCATATCTCACTCAATACTAGTCCAATGACCTTATATTTTATATGGTTGGAAACTGCTAGATGTCTAGTTTCACATAAAAATAGGTTCATCAAGTTTCGGTGGTCATAGACAGAGCCGTACACTTCGAAAGTACGGATGCCGTGAAGGATTCTAGGTACTAACCAAGAACACTTACATAATCTCAATTAAACATAAAATACATGCATACAATCAAATGAATCAATAGCCACTAGTTACAAGAAATCAATCAAAAGGGTGGAATCCTACCTCAAATCTTAAGTTGAAGGTAGAATAGCAAGTTTGAGTGAAGGTGTGGGGGTAGGGTGAAGAAATGAGGATAAGGAGGTGAAGTTGGGGAAGAAAATGAAGGAGAAAGGGGTCTGCTGCTAGAGATCCGAAAATGAAAGGAGAATATGGAAATAATTTGGTCTTGGGTCATGAAGAATGAAAATGACTCATGGGCAAGTGATTAGTGTATTTGTGGGTAGTAGGATTTTGGTCACACCTCCCTATTTTGTGGTTGCAAGTGGCATTATTTTGAGGGGTGGAAGTGGCTAAAATTTTGTCCACCCATCTTAGGGTTCTCAATGTATAATTCTATTGATTCAGTTCTGACAATTTAAAATACCGAATCTTTATCAATTTCCTTCAAACAGGCAAAACATTACTAAATAGTTTTATAAGAGTTTCTATATGTCTATTTTAATTTTGCTTAAGACTAATCTCTCTAACTAATATCTAATTAACTCCTAATTAATTTTTAGTTAATTTCTAATTAATCTTAAGATTCAATAAAATTGAATAAATCGATTAACAATGTAAATTAAATATTTTGCAAAATGAGGGCCTTTCTGTTTTCTGTTTTTCATAACTAATGATATTTTTGTAATTTTGGGCAAGTTTAGGGGCATCCTATATCATTTCACTTGTGGAAACCTTCGTGGCTCAATTAGCCAAGAATTAGGTTTCTACATTTTTAGTACAGGATTCTCCTTTGTTTAAAACCTTATTCTACTAATCCTATTGATGTAGAGACCTAAATGTCATTTTCTAAAAGGTTCAGGGATAATTATGGAAAGAATCTTTGGGGGTCAATATGTAATTACAAAAAGTTTTGGGGTAACGCTGCAAATAAAAAATGTTTACAAGGGATGTTACAATATATATATATATATATATGTAGTTAATTAATTAATTAAGCTAGAAAATTGAATAAAAATGCACAAAAATGCAACCAATGGCCAACTAATTTGTGCTAGCTGAAATAACACTTAAAAAAACTCCAAATAATCAAAATTTGATAGGAAATATAGGGAGAATTGAAGAAGAATGAAGAAACTTGAAGAATTATGTAAAATGATTAAGATAACATAGTCAAAATTATCTTTTTTACTACATTTAATGTGTCAAACACACCTAAACACACCTAAACCTCTAAAATTCATGTAGATCCATCTGAAACTGTGTCAGAATAATTTTCAAAGGTTAAAATTAAAATAAATTAGTATTTTGATAATTTAATAAACCAATTTGCCTTAATTTAGTGAATAAACATGTAAAAACACTAAAAATTAGAAATTAGGGCTAAAACTTTATTTAAGGGCATATAATCCTCTAGTATACATATGTAAACATGATTTTGATGATAGATTAGAGAAATTTTACCATTTACTAGTTATTTGAAGTAATTAACCATAAACAGCTTAACTAACTAAGGTCAAATTATCATATTTACACTAAATTGATGAATAACTCATGTAATGATGTATTATCATTCTAATAAGTCTCTAAACAATGTTTATGAAGTTTCTAAGTTAGTCAATGATAGTCTTAATAATTAACTAAATTAACTAATTAATTAAGCAAAAACTAATCAAGTAATTGACCTATCACAAACCCTAGCCTTTTTCTATAAACAAAACCACATGAAACACCATCCCCACACTTTAGACACCCCATTTTCGTGCAGCTTAAGTGTAGGAAAGAACTTGAGAGTTCCATCCTCCATATCACCTAGTTTCTTAAGAAAAACACTATAAACCGTTAACAATCTTCCGCCACCATCAAGCACCACCAACTCTCACCTTTTTAGCTTGTAAATAGGCTTCCAAAGAGAAGAGAAAAGGCTGAAGAAGCTACAATTCTAGCCCTTCCAATTTCGAGTTTCAAAGTCCCTAAACAAGTAGGGTTTTCTTTTAACCTTTTTAGGCTTCATGAATGATTTTTGTGTGAATCTTTGTGTTATTTTAAGCTTTCAAACTTTATTTTTAGAATTTATGATCTTCTTTTAACCTTTTAAAAGTTCATGAAGGGTCTGAATTTTGATCAATTCTTTTCAGGTTTTGAAGCTTGAACCATTGTTCTTGAATTCTTTTAATTCCTATTCTTGTTTCTTTGAGTGTTTGTGAATTAAACCTCTTGATTTCTCCATATATGACTCACAGCCATGTTCTTGGTTGATGCTATATGTTGAGTTTTCGTTATGTTCTTGAATGATTCATGATGATTTGAATATGCTTAATTCATATATACATGAGTTTCTTTGGTTTCTAGATGTAAAAGCTTAAAAATCATCATGTTTGGTGCATATACATGTATTCTCAGCCATGTTTGGGCAGCCACCTTTAAGTCATGTTTTTGAAGAGTTTTTGATTGATATTTGATGAAATTTAAGTGCTTGATCCATATATATTAGTATACCTTCATTTGTGATATGCTTAAAAGCTTGAAAAATTATGCTTTGGGGATGTTTTGTGAAGGTAATACTTCATACATGTGAAGAACTATTGAGTTGCACACCAAATGCTTGATAAAATGCCTAAAATTCACCTTAGTTAAGTTTTCACAAAGAATATGTTTAAAGTTTTGAAAGTTATGAGGTGTTTTTAAGTTATTTCGATAATTCAAGCCTTAACACATGGAAACCAACACGAACCACTATTAGTATGGCTAAGCCTACATGATTGTCTTGATGGTGAATTGTTATACATGTTCACAAGGCTAGATGATGATATTGAGCATCTAAAAAGATGACATCTTGTATTATTGGATTCTTGAATTTGTTTGTTGAGTTTTCTTTAATAATAAAGCGTAAAGTCATGAGGAACCATACCAAATCCCCCATGCATAGCTATGCCTATAGAGGGTCTTGATGGTGTTTGGTTCTCATGAGTTTGAAAGGCTAGAGAATGGATATGATAACCTTCTTTGTTGATAAGAACGTTTTATATATCATATTTTTAAAATATTGGACTCTTCGAGGTTGAGAGCACTTGGAAGTCATCCTCCTAGCACCATATGTATGGCTATGGCTATGGCTATGGTGAATTACATGGAAGTTTATGTCTTTCATGTGTTCAAGGGCATAAGGATGAATATTTAAGCTTCATGTGTAAGTTTTGTGAAGTTTTGAAACAAAACAGTCAAGATATGGCTCTTTAAGTGTTCGGGCATATATTTTGATAGAGTAAGATATTTTCTTTTTTTAGTTTCTTAATCTAGGTATTTTCATACTTTTGAGCATGTTTGAATTGGCTATGTTTGTATGATAGTTTCTTTTGGGACCGTTAAAACTTAATAATCCATTAAAAGACACTTAAAACGTGATAACTGAACCATGAACTATGTGTACGGAGCTATGGACTACGTTGGATTATATTGAGCATTTGAGGCTTATTTGGACTTATTGGAGTCCTTTAAGGTCTTACGTTATGCTTTGGAGTACTTGTTCCATGGATTTGAACTCTTGGACTTAAACTTTAATCACTTTGATAATCACTTAATACGAAGATTAATGTTAAGGTCCCATTAGAAATTTCATATAAACTAGCTAGTTCCTTGCTTGAAGTGATTTTCTAAAGCTTAAAGTGTGTTCAATAGGTTCTTCACTTAAATTATTACTTTCACTCATTCTTATCCTTTGTTTGATTTATGTTAACCTTCTTACTTAAGGCAAGTGTTCTTTTATGGCATGGATATATGTACAATTCACATGGTGCTTGTGTGAATTAGTGAAGGAATTATTCATTTGGTTTGGCTATGATGTGTGAATATGCCTAATTTAAAGGATTATGTTATGTTGCTTTGGTAAATGTTCATACTTTGTAAACTTATGAATATTTGTGACTACATCGTTAGTATTTTCATGAGAGAATTGGGGAATCTTATGATAATTGAGCAAGATATGATGAAATATGAGCTATGTGATGTGCACTTTACATTAAAAATATACGAGTAATGATAAATTTATCTTATGGCATGGAAAGTGAAGTTCAAAGACTTGAATTATGCTGTGACCACTTTGAGTATGTTGGTTTGATGGCTAAGCATTGAGTATGGCATGTGCACTGTTATTCAAGCATGTGAAATTCCATGGCATATGATATATGATGTTGTGCACTATATGTTGAATATGAGATCCTATGGCATGAATTATGCACTTGCACAAATTGCTATGAAATATTTGTGCACTATGTGATGGTTATAAAATACTCGTGCACTATGTAATATGAAATATTTGTGCACTACGTGATGAAATATATGTGCACTATGTGATTAAATATGATATATATGAGTGCTATGAAAATAAATGGAAAAATGACACCTTGAGCTCGGCCTAATAGTAAACAAGGACTTGGTGGTCGTTGCATTACACCTCGAGCGCTACCTTGTAGTGACCCAAGACTTGGTGATCACAAAGTCTTGTAGTGGTTTAAATGACACCCGGGTCCCACCTTGTCGAGAATTAGGACTTGGTGGTCGTGATGTGCCATCTTGGGCCCGCCTTATAGCGGACCAGGATTTGGCAGTCACAGAGTGATGCCTCAAGCCCCACCATGTTAGTGGATAACGACTTGGCAATCACTAATTTGACTAGGAGACGCCCTAGCAACGAGAGCTCTCATAGATTTGGATATATGTTGCAGACCTTATAGATCGACTTCAACTATCAGAATGGAGCAAAAGGCCATCGTTTGAGAATATAACAGTACACCTGTTTAATTAATTATAATAATTATGCTACTTATGTTTATTATTATGCACTGCTATCTTGCTTAACATTAATAAATAGTTGGGAATGATAATTTATCTTGATATGGTCATCAGTTACTATTTATAATTTATAGATGTCACATTTTGCTACTAGATGTTCTATTAATGTTTTGTGTGAATCATTATAATACTCTGCATATTATTACACTCCTGTCTTATTTGTAGGACTTTTGGGATGTAACGAGACTCCCTTAGGAACACATCCCTACTGGAAGACTTCTTTCACCCTATTTTCTTAGTGTTTCCAGATAGCATAGTTCGCCATAATGATGAAGATAAGAGTAGCATGAGACCTTGTTCATACGAGGAAGTACATTATGTAGCTAAGTTGTATTCTATTAAGCACTAGCTTTATGAGAAAATATGGGTGTCTATTTTTTGGTTTGTAACTCAGGTGTCCCCATTGTAATTTTAGAAATGTATCTGAATAATTCATATTTATAGTGGTCAGTTGTTTAAAACATAGGCTACCTGTGGGATATAATATAAAGTAGATATTTAATTATGTCTAGAGTTGATAAATAGATTTAAAATATAATGGGTAAAATCATAGATAAAACTAACTGAATAAAGAAAAGAGTCTTGTAGCTTCCGCCATAAAAAAAAAAAAATTGCTCAAATTTTGCTTAAGAATTAGGGTGTTACAAGGGCTGTATATCCCCACCAAATTCTTGAATGATGAGGAGTTGCTTATCGAAACTATATGGTCTCCCTTCTAAGATCTTCTCGTAATCTCTCTTGCTAAATAGTTCGAAGAGAACCTTATTCTCACCAATCTTTTCGTAGTGCATCCTTTTTAAGGGTCTCCAAACCTTCTCCATGGTCCTCCCCAAAGCCCCTTGGTTATAAGGCTAAATAGATATTAGATGTAACATCCTGATTTCCGACGTTATTCAACCCCAACAACGGACGTCCGACTTCACCTTCAAGTTTGATCAAATCCCATTCCCGACTCAATCTTCGAATTTCAGATAAAAGGGATTATTTCCGAGTTTCGAGTTCATCTTGCACAATTTCCGACTTCATGACATCCGATTTCCGATTTCATCTAGTCTTGACTACTCCTGATTTCCGACTTCATCTTATATATTCTCCGATTTCCGAGTTCGTCTCACCTATGTCAACGACTTCCGACTTCATCTAAATTACTTTTACAACTTTCGAGTTTAACATTTGAGTCCGAACAACAATGAACTGATTCACCGGTATCTGACTTCATGTCTCAAAGATATTGTACCCGGTTTTCGATCTCATCAAATGTACGATACCACCTTTCGGGTTTAAGTACTTGGGTTTGGAAATGTGATTCGAATCACCCGAGTTCTGACCTTAAGAACCCTCATTCCGACCTAATACCTCATGCTTCATCCGACCTCAGAAGTTATAGTTTAACACAATGATATAAGCACTGAACTCCGAGTTTCATGTAACGAGTTCCGGCCTTGGAGTTGAACTCAATTAGAATGGACCCAAGTTCCGATATCCGAGCTTATTACAAGGAGTCCCGACTTTGAACTTGGAGTTCCGAGATCAGTTGATTGTCAGCTGCATGACTTCCGACCTCCGACCTTGATTCTAACTCTCGAAATAAACTAGACAAGATTTCCTCAAGTCATAAACAAGATGGTACGAGTTCTGACATCCGGCTTCAGCTCCAAGCAATGTAAAAGGTCACGAGTTCCGACTTCAAGTATTATGGGGATGATTTCCAATTTCAGGTAGAATGAAAGCGTATCCCACTTTGGGGACGACGTGGAGAGCAACTCAGCCACAAAAGCAGACGACATGGCCGAACTTCAATCACAAAACTTCAACCAATCAACACCCACAATTCCAACTACCCCCATCTATTTAAGTCAGACCCTTCCCCTCATTTCTGGCTGATCTATGCCACTCTCCCTCTTCCTCTGGTTCCAGCCTCCTCCTCCCCTTCTCTCAATCAACTCCATCATTCCTCCAAGCTTAGCAAGGTTCTAAAACTCCAAGTTTCAGCACTTAGCTCAAGTCATACTCCAAAGAGGTAGGATTCTACTTCTATTCTTGAATTCCTTGCACTATGATTGCATGAGATTGTACTCTTCTTTATGTATTTGATGAATTATTGGATGTATTATGATGAATTATGATTGAATTCATAGGAGATTTTGAGTTAGAGTTATGATTAGAAGGAGAAAATTAGAAGAAATGGAGAAGTGGGATGCTGTCTTGATGAGGAATTCCACGGCAGTCCATACGGCGGAGTGTATGGCGCCGCCTACCACCGGTTAAATCTGATGGAACCATTTTTAAATGAAAGTAGACACCCAGGGCTTTCCATACATGTATCATATAAGGTCATTGGATTAGTATTGAGAGAGATACGAATTTTTGAAGTTTGACCTAGGGTTCAGGATTTTCATCCGGGCAAGGTGACTTGAGGAGGATATAATTCACCCTATACAACTCCAAATCGAGTGAAACCAATTTTATTAGAAAGCTTACACATAGGGGAGCATCCCAATATGAGATTCCAAGTTTTTTATGGTCCCAATTATTCCCAGTGATTCGAGGAAGTTACTCTATGTCCAAACCGAGCCAAAACAGGGTAGTTCAGGAAGGTTGATTTTCAGGACTTATAACTCGAGCTATACGATAGGAAATGGAATGAAACTTCTGGCAAATGAAAGGTTGTCCTGTTAGCTTCAATTTGAGGCCAATTTCATAAGATTTGAGTTTAGTTTCGATTTTTAGTGAATTTATACTTCCAGGAGTGTAATTCGGGCTAGTAACTGAACAAGCTGAGGCAAAGGTTGAATATCTTGGGCTATATAAATCAAAATGATATGGGACCAAAGGGGTTAGAAAATAGACATATAAAGCTATGATAGACCCAAATTTCAGATTTAAATGAGTTGAATAGAAATAAAGGTGGTTCATATGAAATTCGGGCAGAACTGAATAGAATGTGGCAGAATGGCCAAAGTGATAGTTTCACAAAGTGATCCCATTGAAGATTTCACAAGTATTAGGGGAAACATATAAAGTTTGAGTTGAGGATTGCCAGTTTGACATTGATATATATATGTGTTATGTTGATTTATGTTGCTATGACTGATTTGTCCATGAGAGCTGGCACTATTCATGGGGAAACGGACCTGATCCGTTATGCTGCCGGATTTACGGCAGAAGTTTAAGAAGCTATGAATGTGTAAATGTAAGGATGAATTAAAGTATGAATGGGTATATAGAAACCCTATATCCAAGAATGACATAATTATGTTATGAGGTATGTGAGGGTAAACGATGTAGCATATGCATGAGTACCGGTAAATTGGTAAGGAGGCTACGGGCCTTTATATGTAATGAACATGTACGTGAAGATCATGTGTGCAAAGATATATGAAAATAAATGAAGTATATATATATACAAGTACACTCAGTATGACTATGCTTGAATATACTGAATGTGAGTCCCTTCACTCGGAGGCAGTTAATTGAGATCCCTCCCGGTGAAGCCAGTTAAATGATAAAGATATGAATCCCTTCACTTGGAGGCAGTTGCACTTTGAATCCCTCCTTGTGAAGGCAGATACCCTCTACCGTGGAGGCACGTGGTCAGATGAGATCCCTCAGTTTTGAGGCACGTGACCAGAAGAGATCCCTTCACTTAGAGGCACGTGACCAGAATGAGATCCCTCCAAGACTAGAGGCACGTGGGTCCCCTTGCGGGTGAGTCGGTGTGACGACGGTCACGGGTGAAGCTGACGAGCTCACTCCAAGGCTAGGCTACCCAAGGGCAGTAATAGCACCCTAGGGATGGCGATACGTAACGCCTAGGTGTGCCAAGTAAAAGCTAAAGATTAAAGACTAAAGATTAAAGTATATGAAGACACCAGGACTTACGTGAGGTATGGCATGACCCAGCTAGTGTAAGTACCAAGTGCAGATCCCATATTCCTAAGGAACGTGACATGGCGATCACGCTCTGATGGGGTATGACATGGCGATCATACTTTGGAATGTGGTACGTAAAGATTTTATGATGAAAAGAGAAATGAAGAAAGAAAAGCAAGTTCTATGTCTATGCATGAATGTAAATACAAGTTAAGTTAGGTGCAGATGTTATGTTCTTAGCATATTGATGTTGTGTGGGCGTCTTAATATGATGTAGTTCCAGTAAAATATATGTTGAAGTTATGCCTCTAGTACATTGATGCTACCGTACTTTAATGTACTTCCGTTATTAGTCCCAATATAATTCATGATTGGAATTTTATGGATTCTCTCAGATGCTAAGTGTATGATTAAAATAAACTTTGCTTCAGACATAATATCTTTCGAACTGTAAAATTAAACAGTTTGTGCAGCATATTCACCTTTTTCATAATAAAACGAAGCAAACTGGAGATGACAACGATGACATTACATGTGTATCATAGGGAATCGTACTGAGAATTTATAATTCTCACTCTTATTTTTCGTGTTGTCTCCAGAAAGTTCAAGAGGTATCAGAGTAGCGCAGCGGAAGTTGCTATCAGATAAGGTCCGTTCAGGTAACCGTAACAACTCCAGGGTGTAGTACTATGATTTAAGCATAGTACTGTACTTGGGAGGGTGTTACATTAGAGACTTGACCAAGCAAAATTTCTCTTCTACATCTGAAGTCCTTTCGCCTCTGATCTCCACAACCCCGACAATTGCATCTTCTTCCTCTAATAGCTTCAAATTCTTCTACTTTCCAATAAGCTCATCAGACATGTTTCATAAACTCAAACAATCCCTTACTCCAAAGAGAGACACGTAGACCCACACCAGTAGTGGCAGAAAACTCTCATGTAAAGAGATCAAACTCTCATACCAAGAAGATGGTGTTGCGAGAAAGCTTAGTGAAGCTGCTTAGAGGAGAGAGACTTTTGATAGTGTAAAATAAAACACGGGTGCACAACAGTTGATGCCATACTATATCTATATTACTCCCTTTGTTTCAGAATATCTATCCAATTTTGACATTTTAGGGTTTCAGATTATCAATCCATTTTTAATATCAAGATAGCATTAATTTTTTTTCCAACTACGTCCTTAATTTAATTGTCACCCATTGTCATCGTAATTAGAGTTGAAGATTGTGCTAGACCAACCCACTATCATTATAGATAGGGGTAATCTCGTCCATTTATATAATTTTATGCCATTACCAAGGTTAATTTTTTTTTCTTAATTTATGTATTTTTTGGTTTTGGACAGATATTCTGAAATGGAGGGAATGTTATATAATAGTAGAATAGTGGCAAGGATTCTTTGCTCTTGGAAGCCATAGAAGGGGATTTTTCCCTCCAAATATTGCACTAGCAAGTTGACAAATAGTTGAACTTAGTGTGTATTTAATGGATAGTGAAATATAATTACTGGCATGGTCAGTGTAGTTTTAATTATTTTCTTGAACTCATCAATAATTGTTAATTTGATATTTATAGTTTTAATTGCTTCTCAAGGTTCATGCAGGTGTGTAGTGTTAATTATTTTTTTTGATGGTTAACCAACCATCGAACAAATAAAATTTAATAATCATTGGTATGTGATAGGACAGCTTTCCAGTTCAGTTAGTTAGTTAGTTAATGTTTAGCTAGTTAGTGGTAGGTAGTTATGCTAAGCTATCATTCCTTAAGCTATTAGCTTGTATCATGCATATATAACTCAGTATATCAATTGTTCAATGAAGATAGAATTCATTTTCTCCTCAAACACTCTCTCACTCTCACTCTTTTTTTCTCAGCTTTCATTTCACCTTTCATCTTTGATCTGATATCTCATATGGTATCAAAGCCAGAGAATCCATGGAGACCCTAGAGATTTCATCACCTTCCGCTACACGCCTTCAAGCTTCAACAGCTTCTTCATTTCAACCAAAAACCTTCTCAAATCTTGTTTCCTTTAAGCTGGATGAGGAAAACTTCCTCTCATGGAAGCACCGAGCCTTCGCCATAATCAAAGCTGACAAGCTTCAAGACAACTTGAATGAAGAGAAAATTCCGAAAAGATTTGCCTTAGAAGATGATGAAGAATCTGAGATTGAATCACAAGTGTATTTGAACTGGGAGCAATAGGATCAACACTTGGTTTCTTGGCTCCTGGCTCCAATGGATCCTACCTTCACCAATAGACCAATAGAGTGGTTGGCTATGACTTTGCTTACCAGATCTGGAAGAAACTTTATGTGTATTTCACCTTAAAGACAAAAGCCAAAGTTCGGCAACTCAAATTGTAGCTGAAATTGATCAAGAAGCAAGGAATCTCTGCAGTAGAATATGTTCTCAAAATCAAGAAGGTTACAGATTCTCTAGCTGTTGTGAAAGCTCCAAATTCCACAGAAAATCATGTAGAAGCCATTTTAGATGGATTATCAGAAGAATACAGCTCTTTCATAACCATAATGATTTCAAGATCAAATCCTTTCTCTGTTGATGAGCTTGAAGCTCTATTGATGGCTTAGGAAGAAATTCTTGAGAGATTCAAGAAAACTGATTTAGGCAAGCCAATGTGGCTCAAACTTCCTCAGGAGATTTTAGATCTGGTAATGGTGAAGGAAAACGAAGAGGAAATGGAGGCCGAAGAGGTAGAGGAAGGTCTAGAGGAGGAAGGTCTTGGAATAATGGCCAAAGACCTCAATGTTAACTCTGTGGAAAAGCTGGTCACACAGTATGGTAGTGCTGGTATAGGTTTGATCAAAATTTTCAGAATCCAAACAAATCTGTAATTGGTGCACCACCACCTCTTCCCTCTTCATTCCATAATCCTCCTAGAGCTTATCTTGCTGCACCAATCACAGTTGCTGATAGTGCGTGGTATCCAGACTCTGGAGCCACACATCACCTTACATATGACTCAAGAAACTTGCTAACCAGCTCAGAATTTAAAGGACTTGATCATGTGCATATTGGAAATGGTACAGGTATGCAAATTCAACACACTGGCAATTCTTTTCTTCATTCTCTTAAGTCAAATACAGTCTTTAACCTCAGAAATTTACTTCATGTCCCTAAAATAACCAAAAACCTAATTAGTGTTTCATAATTTGCTCTTGATAACATTGTCTTTTTGAGTTTCATGTTGTAACACCCTCCTAAGCACAGTACTATGCTTAAGTCAAACTAGCACACCCTAGAGTTGTTACTGTTACCTGAATGGACCTTTTTTGACAGTAACTTCAGCCATCTTCGGAACTTCTTGAACTATTTGGAGATAACACGGATATAGGAGTGAGAATTACAAATTCTCAGTAGGATTCTCTATAACACATATAACGTCATCGTTGTCATCTCCAGTTTGCTTCGGTTTATTATGAAAAAGGTGAATATGCTATGTAAACTGTTTAATTTTATAGTTCGAAAAATATGTTATCCGGAGCAAAGTTCATTTTTATCATACACTTGTCATTTGCGGGAGAGCCCATATCAAATCAAATCATGAATAATGACTGAAACATAATGAAATATAATAGTATCAATACATTGGAGACATAACATCTACACATAACTTTACTTGTACTTGAATGTATGCATATACATAAAATTTACTTCTCTTTCTTCATCTTTCTTTTCATCATAAAATCTTTATATGCCACATTCCAGAGTATGATCGCCATGTCATTCCCCATCAGAACGTGATCGCCATGTCACATTCCTTAGGAATATGGGACCTTCATTTGGTACTTACACTAGCTAGGTCATGCCATGCCTCATGTAAGTTCTATCCCCTATACTCACACTAGCTGGGTCGATGCTATGCCTCATGTGAGTGGCGTACTTGCATATGCTTTAATCTTTAGTCTTTAGCCTTTACTGCCCTTGGATAGCCTGATTGTGGAGTGAGCTCGTCAGCTCAACTCGTGACCATTGTCACACCGACTCACCCACAAGGGGACCCACTGCCTCTAGGTTGGTGGGATCTTATTCTGGCCACGTGCCTCTAATTGAAGGGATATCTTCTGGTCACGGGCCTCAAAACTGAGGGATCTCATCTGACCACGTGCCTTCAATATAGAGGGATCTCATCTGACCACGTGCCTCCAACATAGAGGGACCCAAGTTTTAGCTGCCTTCACAAGGAGGGACCCATTGTGCAACTGCCTCCAAGTGAAGGGACCCACATTTTATCATTTAACTACCTTCATAAGAAGGGATTCATTGTGCAACTACCTCCAAGTGAAGGGACCCACATTCAATATATTCACAATCTTTCATTCTTATGCATAATCCAGCATAGATATGTGGGATGTACTCATACATATGCTTCATGATTTACTTTCACATACTTCATAACTCATATCATACTTTAATTCATCCTTGCATATAAACATTCATAATCTCATAGACTTCTGCCGTAAATTTGGCAGCATAATAGATCAGATCTATTTTTCCATGAATAGTGCCAGTTCTCATAGACAAATCAGCCATAGCAATATAATCAATCTAACATATCTCTTAATGTAAAACTTGTAATCCTCAACTCAAACCTTATATGTCCACTAACACTTGTGAAACCATCAATTGGGTCATTCTATCATTTCTATTTAGTTCTGCCTGGATTTTGTATAACCCACCTTTACCTCCATCCAACTCATTTAAACCTCAATTTTGGATATGTTATAGCTCTATGTGTCTATTTTCTAACCTCATTGGTCCCATCTCATTTTGATCTGTATAACTCAAGATATTTATATTTTGCCTTAGCCTATTCGGTCACTAATCTGAATTGTACACCTAGAAGTATAAATTCACTAAAAATCGAAACTAACCTCAAATCATATGAAATTGGTCTCATATTAAAGTTAACAGGACAACTTTTCATTTACAATAAGTTTCACTTGATTTACTTAAGCATAGCTCGATATATAAGTCTTGAAATACCACCTTTCTAAACTAATCTATATTGGCTCAGTTTGGACATAGGGTAACTTCCTCGAATCACTGGGAATAATTGGGATCGTAACAAGCTTGGAATTCCATGTTGGGATGTTCCCCTATGTGTAAGCTTTCTGACAAAGTTGGTCTCACTCGATTTGGAGATGTGTAGGGCGAGTTACACCCTCCTCAAGTCACCCTGCCCAGATGGAAGTCCTGGTTCCTAGGTTAACATTCAAAAATTCATATATCTCTCAATACTAATCCAATGGCCTTATATTATATATCTATGGAAAGCTCTAAATGTCTACTTTCATCTAAAAATAGTTTCATCAAATTTAACCAGCTATAGGTGGAGCCGTACACTCCGTCATACGGACTGCCGTGGAGCTTCTCACTTAGATAGTATTCCAGACCTTCACTTCTCCTAGTTTTCTTCTTCTAACCTTAATTCCAACTCAATATTTCATATTAATCCAACCATAATCCATCATATACATCCAATATATCATCAAATAATTGAAGAAAAGTGGAATCTCATACAGCCACAGTTCAGAGAAATTAAGAATAAAAAGTGAATCCTACCTCTTTGGAATGTGATCTTGCTAGGTGTTGAAACTTGAGTTGATAGAATCTTACTAAGCTTGAAGGAGTGATGGAGTTGATTGAGAGAAGGGAAGAAGGAGGCTGGAACAAGGGGAAAGGGAGACGTAAATCAGATCAAAATGAAGAGGAGAGTCTGATTTAAATACATGAGAGTAGTTGGAGTTGTGGTATTGATTGGTTGGAGTTTTGTGGTTAAAGTTCAGCTATGTCTCCCACTTTTGTGGCTGAATTGCTCTCCACGTCGTCCTAAAAGTGGGACTCGCTTCCATTCTATCTGAACTTGGAACTTGTCTCGATTCTGCTTAAAGTCGGAACTCGTTTTATTTTATTTGAGCTTGGAGCTGAAGCCGGATGTCGGAACTTGTCCCATTTTATTTGTGACTTGAGGAAATCTTGTCTGGTTTATTCGAGACTTGGAAGCAAGGTCGAATGTCGGAAGTCATACAGCTTACAATCACATAATCTCGGAACTCCCAATTCAAACTCGGGAACACCAACAGAAATGGAAGGCTCCTGGGAATGAACTCATACATCGAAACTAGTGTATGACTGGAAATCAACTCAAAGATTCGAACTCATGTTCATTGATTTCAACTCTAAGGCCGGAACTCGTTATATTAAAATTGTAGGTCGGCACTTGCACCATTGTGTTAAAGTATCAACTTGGGGTCAAGCCGGAAGTCGGAATGGGGATACTGGGTTAAGGTCAGAACTCGAGAATTCGGAATCCCAATATCAAACCCAAATACTTAAACCCGGAAGTCGGTATTTTATGTACAGTGTGTTTGAGACTCTAAGTCGGAGGTTGGAACTCGTGTATATCTTGCTTGGAACTTGGAGATAAATTATGAGATCGAAAATCGGGTACATTTTCTTTGAGACATAAAGTCGGATATCGGTAATCACGTCCATGTTGTTTGGACTTGAAGGTTAAGTCGGGGAGTAGGAAATTATGCCAGTTGAAATTGGAGGTCGGAAATTATGCCTAATATACTTTAACTCGAAGTCGGATATTGGAACTCGGAAGCCACTCCATTTAACTCGAAACTAGAACATGAAGTCGAAAATCAAGAATAATCAAAATTGAAGATGAAATCGGAAATCGGACCAGACATGAAGTCAGAAATTGTGCAAGACGAACTCGGAACTCGAAAATTATCCCACTTCGTGTGTAATTCGAAGTTGAAGTCGAAAATCATGTAAACTTGAAGGTAAAGTCAGAAATCGGGATGTTACACATGCTAATGCTTGTTTTGTGAAATCTCAGGTTTCCAAGGAGATCCTTCTCCAAGGAAACTTAGAGATGGACTATATGTGTTTGAAGAAATTTCGGTTCCATCATGTGTAGTTGAAACTGTTCACAATTCTAGTTTCAAGTACAATTGTAAATCTAGTATACCACCTAAGGTGTTTAGTTCCTCTTGTAAATCATTTGTTGAAACTTTTCCTTTACGGCACAAAAGACTTGGCCGTCCATCAAAGAAAATTGTATCACAAGTGTTATCTGAATGTAACATTTCATTGTCTTTCAATAAATCAGATTCTGGTTCAAATGTGTGTACTGCCTGCCGTATGGCTAAAGTTCATCAATTACCACATTCATTATAAACAAATCGATACACCGTGCCACTTGAACTAGTTTATTCAGTATTGGGGGCCTGCACTAGTACAATCTAAATCTGGTTGTAGACACTTGTTTTGTTGATGCTTATACCAGATACACATGCATTTACCTTTTAGAAAATAGATCCCAAGCCTTACATGCATTTCAGCTCTACAAAGCCCTCTTTGAAAACCTCTCTGGCCACAAAATTAAAGCCCTCCAAACAGACAATGGCAGGGAATACATTTCCAATGCCTTTAAAACCTTCCTTCAGACCAATGGCATATACCACAGACTCACTGTCCTTATGATCACCCTCAAAATGGCAAAGTTGAGAGAAAATATAGGCACATCATCGAAACAGGACTCACCTTGCTTGCCGCTACCTCCCTTCCCGCCTCATTTTGGGATGAAGCCTTTACCTCAGCAGCCTATCTCATCAATAGGTTGCCCTCCCTCACTACCAACTCCAAGTCACCCTATGAGCTCCTATTTCACCACAAACCTGATTATTCTAGCCTCAGAGTTTTTGGTTGTGCTTGTTACTTGAATTTAAGACCATATAACAACAACAAACTTGAATACAGATCCCAATTATGCATTTTCATTGGCTATGCCCCTAATCATAAGGGTTACAAATGTCTTTCCCCAAGTGGAAAAATATGTCTCTTCAAATGTGGTATTTGATGAACTTACCTTTCCCTACAAACAACTCACTCACTCCACTGCATCATCTTCCACTCAACCTATCCACAATTTTGCATCTGTACCTTCCATCCCATCATTCTAGCTTTGCTGCCCATTCTTGCACCTCCATCCACTCACCATTACTTTCCACTGCCAATTTTGCTGATTTGCCTCCTATTACCACTTCTGCTGTGCCCCTATCTGCTACTGACAATTCTACTTCTGTTTTAGTTGGTTTTGATCATCTTGTGCAGGTTGGAGCTAGTTCGTCTGATCTCCTCCATCATGCAGGAGAAGCTGCTGTTCTTCAAAATGCTTACAGCATGCAAACAAGGGCCAAATCAAGTCTCTTCAAGCCCAAGATAGGACTGTATGCCTCTGAATTGAAAAATCGCACCACTGATCTCTTGAATCAAGAACCTACCTTAGTCACTCAAGCCCTGCAATGTCCATAATGGAAAGCCGCTATGTGTGAAGAATTTGAGGCCCTTCTACGAACCAAAACATGGACCTTAGTCTCCCTTCCATCAAACATAAAACTCATAGGCTGCAAATGGGTATTCCGAATCAAGTGAAATCCAAATGGCAGCATTCAGAAATACAAAGCTCGCCTAGTAGCTAAGGGGTTCCACCAAAAAGAGGGAGTTGATTTTGGGGAGATTTTCAGTCCAGTAGTTAAGCTTGCTATTGTTAGAATCATCCTTTCGCTTGCAATATCTAAAGGGTGGAACATACGCCAATTTAATTTCAACAATGCCTTGTTGAATGGTGACTTGACTGAGGAGGTTTACATGAAGTAACTTGAAGGATTCTTCACTGGTTCTCACATGGTTTGTAGGCTCGATAAAGCTTTCTATGGGCTCAAGCAGGCCCTACGGGCTTAGTTCTCAAAACTTAGCTCCACCCTTCACAGATTTGGATTTCAGAACATGTGCTCAAATTCCTCTCTGTTCACCAGATTGCACCCTTCTCCTATCTACATTCTGGTATATGTCGATGACATTCTTATCACGGGTGCTAATCCTGTAGAAATTTCCTCTTTGATACAGCAACTTCATCATGTGTTTGCCTTGAAAGATCTTGGTCACATGCACTACTTTCCGGGAATAGAAGCAACTACCACTCGCTTAGGTTGCATTCATCTCTTTCGAAAGAAATATATCCATGACCTTCTCAATAAGGCTAGAATGGCTTCAACCAAGCCTATGCCTACACCTAAGTTGAGCTCCCTCAAACTATCAGTTCATGGCTCTGCTAAATTTGATGATCCAAGTCTGTCCAGGTCTGTGGTCGGTTCTTTTCAATATGTCACCATTACACGTCCTGATCTATCCTATGTAGTCAATAAGGTTTGTCAATTCATGCACACTCCTTTCATTGAGCATTGGAAAGCTGTCAAATGGATATTGCATTATCTGAGTGGCATTAGTGACCAAGGGCTGCTATTTTGACCTTGTAAGGACCTCAGACTGTGGGCCTTTTCAGACTTAGATTAGGGTAGTGACACTGATGATCTCAAATCGACCAATGGCTACTGTATTTTCTTAGGACCCAACCTCGTGTCTTGGTCTTGTAAGAAATAGCATGTTGTCTTTAGAAGCAGCACTGAGGCTGAATTTCGCAGCATGGCTGCTGTACTAGCTGATCTCACTTGGATTCAAAATCTACTCACTAAACTTCAATAGCCCTATACTCTTCCACCATTGTTATTTTGTGACAACATCAGTGTTGTCCATCTCTCAGCCGACCCAATTTTATACACCCGCACAAAGCACTTCGAACTTGACCTCTACTTTGTTTGGGATCCTGTCATCAAGAAACAGTTTCATGTCACTCACATTCCATCATTGAAGAAGGTTGCAGATGTGTTAACTAAACCACTCTCAGCTCAGTCCTTTGTCAAATTCAAGGACAAACTCAAAGTCTTACCTGCCCTTGTGTTTGAGGGGGGATGATAGGATAACTTTCCAGTTCACTTAGTTAGTTAATGGTTAGGTAGTTAGTGGTAGGTAGTTATGCCAGGCTATCATTCCTTAAGCTATTGGCTTGTATCATGCATATATAACTTAGTGTATCAATTGTTCAATGAAGATAGAATTCATTTTCTCCTCAAATACTCTCTCGCTCTCAATCTCTTTCTCTCAACTTTCATTTCACCTTTCATCTCTAATCTGATACCTCACAATATGAAAAAAATGTTTACTTGTTCATCGGATGAATGCAAGTCTAGTTATATTATATCCCTTAATAGTTTTGAGGTTACCATTTGCTAGATGCGTTTATATATTTATTGTACTGTTTTAGTGTCTAAAATGTCGGTTGCATGAATTAATAGGTTCCTTGGGCGCTTGATTAAAAAGATTTTTTATTTAAAAATACCTTATTTATTTTTTTATATGTTTTTGTAATTTTTTTTAAAAAAAGCAAAATCACTAAAAAAAATATAAAAGATCTCTTTTTAGAAACTATAATTTTGATCTTCTAGAAAAAAAAATCTCTTTTATAATATAAAAATGTGTTTAAAATATAAAATAATTTTATATCCAAATTTAAAATAATGTTTACTTTTTTTGAAAAAAAGATATTTTTAAATAAGAACATCCAAATGAGCCCTAAATGTTTGCTAATGATGTTATGCTGTCTATCACGGAGGCCATTCATTCTAGCTTACAACTGGCGGAAAAAAATTCTTCCAACAAAAGTTATTTGCACCACAAAATTTCTGAACTTTGTACCAACAAGTGAGTCCCATATAAGCTTTAGAGTAATTCATTGTAGAGGAAGGAACTCTTCCTCCAGGAGTAGGTCAGAATGTTTACCGCAAGCCATTAGTTAGAAGTTTTATTTTTGTATAAGTAGTTGAAGCTACTAATAATGCAGGTATGATATATATCAAAATGGATATGACCTTCAACTTGTTTAGTGATCTAGTAGTGAAAGGCTGTCTAGTTGCTTGTTTAGTTATAGTATAATCCCCTGATATTGATATTTGCACATGATTAACATTGTTCCTGAGAACAATCATCTTGGCTTCATGATTAAGGGGCTTGTCTGTTGATTGTACAATTCTTTGAATCTGATAGAAATTCTTTACTTTGGTTGCTGCAATATGTGCTTCTATTGGTCTTAACTTACGCAAAATGGTTTTACCATCCTTTTTCCATATATTGCTTCCTTATATGATATTGCGTTTCTATTATTGATATTATTAAATCTAAACTACACATTTCCTTGTAACTTTTTGTGGACAGATATTGTATTGCGATTCAACGTTTGGATCTGAGTCTTAAACATTTTAATCATATATTGTATGGTTTTTCAGTTTTACTAATAATGTTTAGATTACAAATACGCATATTAAGGTGTATATGTGGAACTCAGAAGACTGACTCGATATTCGTATGAAAATAACTATAAGCTTAAGCTGATACAATTATATAGCAATACATGATATTAGATTTAGTAACAGATAAATTCTTGTGCACTTCGCAATCTTTTGTCAGTTTCATAAAGAAAAAATTCAGGTTAAGGACCTTGAAGTGCTTGGCTAAACTCACATGCCTCCGTAGTAGAGGTGCTTCATAAAAAGTCCGCATAGGAAGGTTCGTTTCTTCATAAGAGAGTTCTGCTCATCTACTTGAATGAGGTTGTCTGGTAACTTATTGATGACTCTAAAACTACATTGCAACTAATTAAGGTACATAGTTTACCTCTCAAATTAACCCATTTTGTATGCAAACCTATACTACTTTTCAACAGCATAAAATGTTATATGGCCATTAGTTTCACATAAACAAATATTGAATAAAAATAATATTCAATAATTAAATTTTAGTGTTACAACAATGAGTATATATGATTAAACAAAAAGTGATGTGAATATAAGTCTATTCTGGCTTTTACTACTCTTACAGATTAATTAGTATTTAGGAAAAGGGATAGATATAGGAATGTGAAATCTTTTCTTCTGGGGAAATGTGAAGTATGAATTGATGTCTTCTGGGTTTGGAATCTATTTATGCATATGATAAGCAAGTTTTGAATAAGGTGAAATCAAGAGAAGATATCTATTTGTACTTATCTTGATTTCCCAAGATTATACTATTGTCTCCTATGTTGTCCCAAGAAAGAAGCAGCTTGGTGAATGAAACCACTTTAGTTACCATTTCCATCAAAGTTACTTAAAGCTCAAAAACAATAATGAAAACTGAATTGCATTGGATTGATGCCCAGTTATGGCTTAACACAGGAATGCTTAGAAATGCAAACCTTCATCACTATGTCATCACTATTGTTTATCAGCTCGAACGAGCAAGCATCTCCTACATTCAAATCGTTTTCCCTTGCAAATACTGACCAGCCTGCAGAAAGGCATCTCATTGAACGCTTTTCGTAATGGATCAAACGGAGCCTCCATGATCTTTCCCCAACCAGCAGCGTAACATTTTGCCTGCCAGGGTTGGTGTAACCCTTCAAGGAGTCCCTCGGCAGCCACTATATGAAATGAATTTTTCACGTGTGTTTAATTCATGAGGTTGGATGCATTTATCAAATTATTATACTATAGAAAACAAACCATGCACCGCCGATTCGTTTTGCTTGATTTTATTATTCCCGTGAATGAAGCATTAGCAGCAGCTTCCTGAACTCCATAATTGTTTAAAGATGATCGTTCAGTATGCAGGTCAATGGTCCTCTTCTCTTCACTTGGATTCTTCAACTTACCTAAAAGAAGGAAAGTAATTAAACATAAGAAAAGGTAAATATATATGAGCTCGTAAGGCTATCATCTAACACTTAAATACTGATAAATGCAATTGGAAACAAGCCTTTGTAGTCTCTTATTATTTGATGGAAGCCAGAGTCCTGCAAATTGAAAAGTGCTCTCACCTTTGTTGTTTGCGTTTGTTCTCCTTGTTTTAAGTGGTCGAAGCTCTTCACTAGTTTTGGCCCTTTTACAATCTACATTATTGAAAGGATATTCTATTTCCACGGCACTCATATCACAGATGAGCACATGAAAATGGGATGTTCCTTCATATCTGAAAACCAACAGATGCCCATATTGTAGAGAGTGATACTCCACAAATTCTTTCCAACCTTTTTGAAACCAAATTCCCCCGTCACGTTTCTTCAAATTTACTTCACATTCTGCACCGTTTGGAAGCTTAAGAAGTATTTTGTTGGATAAGCGTTCTCCATATTTCCTCACAAACTTTCCGGGAATCCTCTGCATACAGATCCAGATATATCAATATATCATATGTAGTCTGTCTTAACAAATTACAGTTTTGGCAGTATGCACCAATCAACTTTACCAAACCTAATTAACAATTTAAATAATAATGCATAAACACATGCTATGAATATTTTATATGCATATACCACAGATAGGCTAAGCGAGGTGAAAAAAGAATATGTACTTATTAGCATGAGAAAGTGGATAGAGTACGATCTTGAAAAGAAACCATATGTATTTGCTTACTAGCTTTCCGTCCAAAATGGTGTTAGAGAGCATGATCTTGAAAAAGTGGACAGGCTTGGATGCATAATCGCCATTGGAGCCATCTCCATGGTCAAGTTTAGAAGTCATTCCCAGTGTTCAACAATGCAATTAACAGATCTGAGCTTTTTGGTTGTGACCCAAAGTCAATGGAGAACGCTAAAAAGTGTTACTTCATATATGTTAGCTTGAAATGTTATTAAATTTAATCGAGAACTCCTAAAACATGAAGTTACAAGAAACCGTATTAAGAAACGTTAATTTCTGGGAAAGGTTAATTTTTGGGAAAGGATCTTGATAACTAATGCCAAGTTAAACCTAGCTAAAACATGGTAATAACTGTGATAACATTATGCTATCATTAAGTAATGTATGTAACAACATATTTTAACGTTCACTTTCAAGTAACATCTTTCACTTTTCAATTTGTGTGTTTTAAGTCCATAAGATCTATTAAAAGATCCGAGTAGTAGAGTTAATTATAAAATAAATGTTAGCGTTAAAATGGAACCCGTACCTGACTTATTCTACTATCGATTTAGATGCCAAATTCCTTGTCAAACTTTCATGATAAAGTTATTTCAATGTTTCTTTTTCAATTGATAGTAAAACTAATATGTTTAATCTTTTCTTCGGACATAGTTTAAATTAAATAAGATTTTATAAATTTATTTATTTTTTTAAAAAGAAAACTCCAATAGTTAACATTGTTTAAGAAGCAGTATATGCATCTGGAAAAGAATTGAGTGTTTATCAATTGAATTGTTATCTTTCAATTATATAATTTCCTTTAAAACCTAGCTTCGAAAGTAGATTTGTACCATCAACATGTTGACACCTAAAAGTTAGCTAACAGGCTGAGGATAGCGGGATAAGTGTCAGTCCAGCAAAGAAGTGACGGAATAGCCGATATCTAAGATATTAGGCCATTACTTGCGCCTGGGAACTAGCCGAATAATTGACTGTTATATATAAGCCAAAATGGGACACTGGTCTTACCACCAATCGATTTCAATAGCGGAGGAAAAGAATATACCAAGTCTTAAAACTATTTTCTGAAATATAGGAGCACTGATAGGGAGTGGCTTTTCCAATTCAAATGGAGTGGAAGGCAGTCGCAGAGTTAAAAGTGCTGAAACTGGTGCATAATGATTTCTATAATGTCAAAAGCATGGTGGATGCATTAACCAGCGGGTACAATGAATATGAACATAATGATGCATAATTAATGAGCCAATATAGTGTTATTTAGTCTTATACGTTGTTGACCATTGGGTACAACGTAAGAATGTCGTTCGTGGATTGTTGTTATGTGCTGAATAAGTGTAATTTAAGGTCGATAAATAGCAAAAGACACATGACCATCAATACGAACAAGCCTATTATTTCCATTTCCCTCTTTTTTTGTTTAACATTTCAGCCTTTATTTTTTATAATTTTCTTTCTTGCATTTACTTTTAGCAGTTTACAGTCTTTTTTTATTGTATTTCTTTTTCTGCTGTCCCTTAGTTTTAGCTGCTATGTCTAATTTGTTCTTGATTTCCCTTATTAGCCATTCACCGTGCGCCATTTAGGGGAGAGAAGGGAAAGACAAACGAGAGTTTTAACTAATGCTTTAAAACTCTCTAAACCCCCCTATTTCATTGTTCCCCCAATTTAGGTGATTTTGTTGAGATATAAATCTAATTTACTATTCTATCCCTATTGAAATATAAAATATTATTTTTATCAATTCATTCTAATTTTATTTTAGCCTTTCATACAAATTATACTTCCTTCCTAATTTTTTATCAACTTCCATTGAAATTTGTTCCCTCCTAAAAAATATTTAGAAAGGAAATATTTTCTAAATTGTTTTAAAATTAGTATTACTATAAAATATATTAATTAAAATTAATTACTTTGGTAAAGGTAAAATTATAAAAATATAATATAAGTCCGCCATGTCATTTCCCTTATCAATTTTAAACTCGTGAATAAGATTAATTGAAACTATCTAAACCCTTTCCCTTCCCTCATAACTCCTGAATACACTCTTAGGGTATTCACGGTCAAATTTAGTTCGGTTTTGAGAAAAATTTCAACCAAATCAAACCAATCAATTGATGTCAAATATTATCCATTCAGTATTTGTCAACACTATTGAACTGAACTAAACCAAATTGAACCAAGAATGATCAGTATAGATCGATTCAATTTTTGGTTTTAAATTAACAACAAAACAAAACCTGATTATAATGATGTAAACTAACAATTTTGACCATGAAAAAGAAGTGAACGAAATGAAAAACAAAAATTATCAACATATTTGGTCTGGACGGTCTTCCTAGCCGAACTACTCCATTATCTCATCTATGCAGATCTATTGTGCAATCATTGGAGGCCTATACTTGGCTGGATGGTACATCGTTTCGTTACCACTCCAACCTTACAACCTTGCATACCTTAATATGAGGGGTTTTGTCCAACTGATCGACCTAAGTAGGTCCTACTGCAGAGATATACATTACCACATTTATTCATATTTGTACTCGTAACAGAATCCTTTAACTTTCCCTATCCTTTAGAGATTCCTTTCTGGGGTCCATTTACTCCAATCATAATGATATTAAATCTTACATACATACATATATATATCCCTTCCCTCCATGGGAAAGGGGTAAAGGCAAGAAACACTAACCTAACCTACCTCAAACTATCCTAGCTACCTTAGTCTAAGATAGGAACATTTTGATGCTGTTTGTGGGGAAAAGGTAAAACTTTTCCTATTCCACTCTCAAACGTTGCAAGTAATGCTCAAGTCACCATTTTTATGGTCAATTGGCATAGCATGTAATTTTCTAGAAAAAAGACTCATCTACATAACTTTTACCCCTACTTTATTCGTAAGATTCATCAAGAGTATGGACCTAAACACTAATCATGGCCCTAATGTCAACATACTAAGTCCTATTGTGGATGCTTTACTCAGAACTTTACAAAGCATGTAGGAGCAGATTACTCACTTGCAGAACAACACTCAACATTCAGAGGATCATGGAGCGTCTTCTTAACCACCACCACCTCCCCCACTTTCCCACACAAATTCTTACTACTCATACCAACCATCATGCCTAGAAATGCCTTCATATTTTCACCACCCTTTTACTGAATTCATCATGATTGAACTTGTTACTCAAACATATCGACCTCCAGCTCACCTTAAACTATATGATGGCACTACTGATCCTTAGAGTCATATTGATGCATTTAAAAATGCAATGCTGATCTCAAGAGACTTTGATGCCATACCTTGCAAAGCTTTTCCATCCGCATTATCTGAAGCAACACAACAATGGTTTTCGTCCTTGCCCCCTTTCTCTGTTGGAAGCTTTGTTGACTTGACAGATAAATTCCTTGATCATTTCATTGCTAGTTGAGCTCATAGAAAGATAGTTGGGAGCTTCATGGTCTTACCCAAGGATAATCAAAGTCCCTCAAGGATTTCATTGGAAGATTCAACCATGAAACGACACAAATAAGGAATCTCAACCAGGAGGTAGCGCTATATGCATTTAACAGGGCGCTGAAGCTTAGCTTGTTTGTAAAATCTTTAGATATCTCACTTCCCAACACGCTTGATGAATTAAGAACTCGAGCAGTTAGGTATATTGGAGCTGAAGAGGGTGCAAAGAATCAGAAAAGGGCAAGAGCAGATCAAAGGACACTAGTCAAAGATTCAAATGACAAACCGAGAATAAGGGAGGATCGGAATCCAAGGCCAATGAGTCAGGGCTCAAGAAGACAGGATCGGGGCATTTACTATGGTAACCGTGCCCCCTTGCCACCATCGGTATATCATACTTATACTCCTTTCAATATAGAGAACTTAACTATTCTCTGGGAGATTTATAGTATAGATCTACAGTATAGGAGATTTTCGACTAGCTTCGATGTTCCAGGGTTCACGAGTAGATAGGACGAAGATATGTGAATATCACAGAATGTTCGATCATACCACTGAGGAATGTATAGGATTTTGAGATTTACTTGAAGGCTTGGTGAGAAGTGGCAGATTAGACTGGTACATATAAAGAAGTCCCTGACATCCTTTACCTCCTCCACCTTCACAGCAAAACTCAAGGCAGGATACATGTTTGACTGAGCCACCGAATAATCCAACTCAAATCCCAAAGTAGGCTATGCCTATCCGAGGAAAAATCAAAACAATCGCCAGAGGTTTTGCAGGAGGTGGACAAACAGAATCGGCAAGAAGAAAGCATTTTCGGGCTATTCAGGTGGTCATGAGTGTTGGTCATATTCTTCTACACCGACTTACATTGACTGTTACTATTACCTTTAGTGATGATGACTTTTAGCGAGTTGATTTTAATCAAGACAACCCAATGGTAATTCGAGTAATAATTGCAAACTTTGAGGTCAAGAGGGTATTGGTTGACCAGGGGAGTTCAGGAAATATCTTATTTGTAAACACATTTAACAAGCTTGGTCTCTCAAAAAAGCATGTTTCTTCATTCCATAGTGCTTTGGTAGGATTTGCAGGTGAGTAAGTATGAGTGAAAGGGCATATCGAGTTAGTGAGAACATTTGTAGGAGTACTCTCTATCTCGGTGAAATTCTTAATTGTAGAATGAGAAAACCCATATAATGCTATTCTTGGAAGGCCTTTGCTTAACAAAATTAGTGCTATTGTCTCAACGCCACATTTGGCAATGAAATTTTCCCTTCTAAACGGTTAGATGGCAGTCGTTTGAGCATATTTGAAGGAGGCTAGACAATGTTATTTAGATTGTCTAAAGGTTAAGGAATTCGAGCCAATAGTACAGTCTTAGCTAATAATGTTGACCCCTCGTACTATTGATGTAACATCCTCCTTTGTACAGTACTATACTTAAATCATAGTACTACACCCTGGAGTTGTTATGTTACCTGAGCGGACCTTATGTGACAGCAACTTCAGCCGTCTTTGAAAACTTCTTGAACTGTCTGGAGATAACACGGAAATAAACATAGGAGTGAGAATTATAAATTCTTAGTAGGATTCCTTAAACTACCATATGTTGTGTCCTCATTATTATCTCCAGCTGCTTCGGTTTATTATGAAACTGTGAGCATGTTTACTAGGCTGTTTAGTTTTATAGTTTAAAAATATATTATCCGAAGCAGAGTTTATTTTATTTCACGCACTTGAGTCACATTGGCAATATTTCATAATGAGAATAATAATCATCGCATGAGTAGATAAAATAGTCTCAGCATCAATAAAACATAGGATATAATTATGCAAATACTCATATTTGAACTCATGCACCAAATACTCATGTTTGAATTCATGCACATGCACAGGTGCCTTCCTTTAACTTTCTTTGCTTTCTTTTCTTGGCACACCTAGGCGTTACATATCGCCGTCTCTAGGGTGCTTGCATATATTTAATCTTTATTCTTTACTGCCCTTGGGTAGTCTAATCTAGGAGTGAGCTCAACTCGGGATCGTCATCACACAGAACTATCTTACAAGGGGATTCACGTGCCTCTAGTCTTGGAGGGATCTCTTTTTGGTCACGTGCCTCAAGAATTGAGGGATCTCATTTGACCACATGCCTTCAATGTAGAGGGATCTCATCTGACCACGTGCCTCCAAGGTAGAGGGATCTCATAGTTTTAGCTGCCTTTATAGGGAGGGATTCAATGTGCAACTGCCTTTAAGTGAAGGGATTCACATTTTATCTTATTTAACTGCCTTCACAAGGAAGGATCTCATAACTGCCTCTAGGTGAAGGGACTCACATTTAATATGTTCATATTATTTTATTCTCATACATAATCATGCATAGACATGCTGAATGTACTCATACATATGCTTCATCATTTATTTTCATAAACTTCATATCATACTTAAATCATTCTTGCATATAGAATTTCCACATATATATTCATAATATACAAATGCTTATAGCCTCCTTACTATTCTACCAAAAATTTGGCAACATAGCATATCGGGTCCGCTTCTCCATGAATAGTGCCAGGCAACCAGCAAACTTTAATCAGACAGCAAACCCATGATAGGACATTGTAATTATGCTAAGAATATAACAATATCAATAGGTGCAAGTTTTATAGTCTTAAGCCTTAAGCTATCTCACAATCTTTTTAACTTTTACTGATGTTCCCGAGTTTGAGCTCATAACCGACTTTCAAGTTCCGATATCATGTCAGCTTCGACTTTCGGAGTTATAAGTCTATGTCTTGATTCCCGACTTCTGGGGTTACGTATATAATGTCAATGTCTTGATTCCCGTCTTCCGGGATCATGTATTCAATGTCTTGATTCCCGACTTCCGGGTTATGTATGTAGGGTCAATGTCTCGATTTTGATTTCCGGCTTTAATGCATAATTGGTCTTCCAAGACTCTTACAAATGTTTTCCTAAGTCCCGCATTCCGACATTAACCATACCCCGTCTTCCCTAATTTCTGAGTTACGACATTAACTATGCCCGACTAGTTTCCTATTTGCTTAGTCCCGAGTTCAACATTAAGTATGCCCTACCTAGTTCTTTGTCTGCTAAGTCTCGAGTTCTGATCTTAACTAAACTTGATCTAGTTTCCTATTCACTAAGTTCCGAGATCAACCTAAAGTATAACTATCCTAGCTCTCTATTTGCTAGATTTCCGAGTTTAACATCAAGTATACCCGACCTAGCTCTTTGTTTGCTAAGTTTCGAGGTCAACCTAAAGTACACTGGACCTAGCTCTCTATCTGCTAGATTTCTGAGACCGCCCTACTTCTAGCCAGAATTGCACTCTTATGAGAGAAAATTCACCAAAAATAGAAATCTGGGTGGAATCATACGAAATTTATATCAATGTAAAGCTAACAGAGCAAGTTTTCAAATGAAAGAAGTTGCATATATTTGGGTGAACAAAATTTGAGATATAAGTCCTAAAACTTGACTCTACTGGACTACCCTATTCCAACCCGGGTTGAGCTTAAGGTAAATTCATTGATGTACTAGGGATAGTTGGCAATGAATCTGAATTTGAAATTTTTATAGGATATTCCCTCATGTGTTAGCTTTCAAACACCGTTGGAATCACTTAATTTGGAGCTGTGTAGGGTGAGTTACACCCTTCTCAACTCACACTGCCCAGAAGAAGGTCCTGATTTCTATGCCAAACTTCAAAAATTCATAACTACCTCTACACTGATCCAATGGCCTTATATTGTATATGTATGGAAAGCCCTGAATGTCTAGTTTCATATAAAAATATATTCATGGATGTTAAACGACTATAGGCTAAGCTGTACACTCCGTCATATGGACCGCTGAGGAAAACCCTACCAGCTTCTTGAGTTTTCTCCTTTCTTCAAGTTCTTTCATACCAATTCTAATTCTAATCATAACATACATGCATAATCAACTATAATTCATCATCGTCACTTCAAATCTCATCAGTATCACAAAATATCTAAGACTGCCATACAATCCCAAACCAAGGAAAGTAAAAAAAGAAGTAGGATTCCTACCTTGCCTAGTTGAAATCTTGTTGATTTGGTGCCTTAGATGGAAGCAACCTTTGATAAGACTTGAAGAGGGGATGAAGATGGAGTGAAAATGAGAGTGAGGAGAAGAGAAATGATGGGAGCTTCAGCAGCTAGGGTGGCCGAAATTGCAAGGAGAGAAGGAAAGAAAAAGGTGAAGATTTTTGAAGCAAGCTTCATGTTGATTGGTGGATTCCATTTTGCCTTTCAATTTGGTTTGGCTTCCCACTCTTCATGGCTGAAAGTGGCACCACATGTGGGGGTATCTTGGCTAAATCTTGGCCATCCATTCTAGGGTTCTCATAGTATAACTTTTATTGATTCGGTTCCGACCGTCTTAAATACCGAAATCTTACCGATTTCTCTTAAATCGATAAACCGATTTTAGAAGAATCCTATGAAGTTTCATATGGTTCTAATCTAATTTCATTATAACTAATCATCTTAAATCACACTTAATTAGTTTTAAGTGAATACTAAATCGAATCCTAATTAATCACACTTATTTGCTAAAAACTGAGCAACTCGGTTAAAAATGATTAAAATTTTTTGGACGTTACAATTGAAGGATTCATGTTTTGATCAGCTAATGTAAATATGGCTGAGTTAGACTGAAAGGAATATTTTAGAAAAGAAAGACCCCAGCTAGAAGGTGAACTTACTCTGGTCAAAGTGAACCCAAGGGAGAATGGTTATGTGAAGATTAGAGCCTAACTACCTGATGAGTTGAAGAAGAGATTGCCCTAGCTTTTGGAAGAAAATGCCGACTTATTTGCTTGGGTACTAATAGACATGCCCGGGATAGATCCGAGTCTCATGTGCCATCATCTAGCAATCAAGCCCACATCTAGGCCTGTGACCTAGAGAAAGAGGAAGTTGACCAAAGAAAAAAGAAGGATAGTAAGAAAAGAAACTAAAAAGCTCTTGATAGCAAGGTTTATATGAGAAATTAAGTATACTACTTGGTTTTCCAATGTGGTTTTGGTGGAAAAAAAGTCCAAAGGAACATGGGGTATGTGCGTGGATTTTATTGATCTCAACAAGGCCAGTTCCAAAAACTTTTACCCTTTGCCAAACATTGATAAGTTGGTAGAAGTAGCATTAGGTTATCAATATCTAAGCTTCCTGGACGCTTATTCAGGTTACAACCAAATTCGGATGTATCTTGATAATGAAGAGAAAATGGCGTTCATGACTTACGGCCCCATTTACTATTAGCGAGTAATGGCCTTTGGTTTGAAAAATGCTGGAGCTATGTATCAAAGGCTGATGGATAAAATTTTTGAAGAGCAAATTGGCAGGAGTGTGGAAGCGTATGTAGATGACATGGTAGCAAAAACACCTAGCCTGGGAGATCATTACGTTGACTTAGAGGAAATTTTCGTGCTGCTTAGGATGAACAATATGCACTTGAATCGCCTCAAGTGTGCCTTTGGAGTAGAGGCAGGGAAG
Source organism: Pterocarpus macrocarpus (assembly GCA_031439585.1). NCBI lineage: Eukaryota > Viridiplantae > Streptophyta > Magnoliopsida > Fabales > Fabaceae > Pterocarpus > Pterocarpus macrocarpus. The sequence goes on from CM062515.1 coordinate 33,919,540, forward strand.
TTTCTTGGCTTCATGATAACGAGAACGGTAATTGAAGCAAATCCGGACAAACATAAAGCTATACTTGAGATGAAAAGCGTAGCACGTTGAAAATGTTGCAAAGCTTGGCTAGGAAGAACACGGCCTTGTCATAATTTATGTCCAAAGTTGCAAATAAAACTATTCTTCTCTTCAACTGCATCAAGAAAGCAAAAAATTTTTAGTGGACTCCAGAATGCGAAGAGGCATTCTAGCAAGTTAAAGCTTAACTAGCAACTCTGCCTATTCTCACTAAACCCGACCTTGGAGAAGATCTGCTACTTTACCTCTCTGTATCTGACTGAGCTATAAGTTTAGTCCTAGTTAAAGAAGAAGGATATGAGCAAAGGCCTATATATTTTGTTAGCAAAATTCTCCAAGAGGCTGAAGTTCGATACTAGAAGATCAAGAAAGTTGCTTTGGCAATAGTTACCATAGCTAGAAGACTTCAACCATATTTCCAAAGTCATCAGATAATTGTCAAGACTGATCAACTGATCAAGCAAATCCTGACTAAACCCGACCTTGTAGGGTAAATGATCTCATGGTTGGTAGAGCTTTCCAAATATGGAATCAGCTATCAGGTAAGAGGACCAATCAAGTCTCAATTCTTAGCTAATTTTATTCTGAAATGGTGTGTTGGAGAGTCGAAAGGAGAGGAGCCTTGGGTTCTATTTGTTGATGGCTCCTTAAATTTGAAAGGAAACAGAGCAGGAATCATACTTGAAGGACCGGATGGAATCGTGATTGAGTAATCTCTCATATTCGGATTCAAAGCAAGCAATAACCAGGTAGAATATAAGGCCTTGATTGCAGGTCTATAGTTAGCAAGAGAAATGGGAGCAGCTGATCTTACTATGTGAAGTGACTTTTAGCTAGTCACAAGCCAGGTATCTTACTCATGTAGAGGCATAAAAGTTGAGCAATAACTCAATTTACATTTCTATCTATGCCTAACATTTTTGTATTTTCAATTTTGTTATTTGTTGCATTCAATAAATGATATCTCAAGAGATAACTCAATTTACATTTCTATGCTTGACATTTTTGTATTTTCAATGTTGTTATGTTACATTTATGATATCCTGAGCTTGCTGGAAAGTTATCACATTTCTTTTAAATATTAATAAATCTCAAAATCCTTGAGCTAGGTAAAAGGGAAATTTTCAGGAGAAAGATGAATCGTTGGCTAGGTATATTCAGGTTGTCCATCAACAATCTAAGGGATTTAACATTTTCAAAATTGAGTACATTCACCGAGCAGAAAATAAGAGAGCCAATCTACTTTCCAAACTCGCTAGCATGAAGAGACCAGGCAACAATCACACAGTCATACAAGAAACTCTGGACGAACCAAGCATAGACAAGAAAGAAGTTATCAACATACAAGAGGACTCATCCTCTTGGAGGTTCCCGATCTTGAGATATCTACAGACCGAACAATTGCTTGAGGATCCGAAAGAGGTAGCAAAAGTAAAAAAAATTACCAATATTTTACACCATCGTATATGGCCAATTATATAAAAGAGGATACTTAGTGCCCCTCCTCAAATGTGTTGATAAAGATAAAGCCTCATATGTCAAGGCTGAGGTACATGAAGATGTTTGTCATCATCATCTTGGCGGAAGATCTCTAAGGGGGAAGATTCTCAGGGCAAGGTATTATTGACCCACAATAAAAGTTGACTGCATGATGTATGTGCAGAGATGTGAGAAATGCCAAAGGTTTTGCCTAGATGCATCAAGCATCTCCAAAAGAGTTGCATAGTTCGGAAAATCCATGTTCATTCTGCAAATGGGGAATGGATTTATTAGGTCCTTTTTCCTAAGCTATCAGACAAAGGAGGTATTTGCTTGTAGCTGTTGACTATTTTACAAAGTGGATAGAGGCCGAGCCATTGGCTAAAATCACAGCCCAAAAAGTTAAAGATTTTGTTTGGAAAAATATCATCTGCAGATTTGGTTTGCCCTTTGCTATCGTAACTCACAACGAAACATAATTCTCAGACAAGAGTTTCCAAGGATTTTGTGATTGACTTGGTATCAAACAATTGTTTTCATTAGTAGAACATCCTTAGACCAATGGACAAGCCGAGCCTGCAAATAAGGTGATTCTACAAGGATCAAAGAAAAGGTCGGATCAGTCCAAAGGCAAATGGGTAGATGGGCTCCATAGTATACTGTAGGCATACCATACAACTCCCTAGTTCACAATTGGAGAATCACCTTTCCAACTTACCTATGGGGTGGAGGCCATGATTCCTATAAAATTAGGAGAACCGAGCTAGTGAAGAATAAACTTTGACGAGGAGTAAAATGAAATGCAAAGGAGGGCAGAGTCAGGTACGCTCCAAGAAGACAGAGAAATGGCACTCATAAGGACTGAAGTAGTGAAACAAAAAATTGCAAGAAGATATAATTCCAAAGTAGTTGACCAAGAGTTCAATGAAGGAGATTTAGTCCTGTGTAGAGCTGAGAAACATCTAATAGAAGGTAAATTAGCCCCAAATTAGGACAATCCTTTTTGTATAACCAAAAGTTTAGGCAATGGAGCATACAAACTATTCGAGCTAGCTGGGAAAGAAATATCTCAAACTTGGAATGCAGCCAAGTTAAGAAAATACTTTAGCTAGAGTATCTATTGACACTGGCATGATTTCATTTTCATTCCTTGATTAATCTTCATGTTGTTTTCAAATAATGTAGCCTTACAGTCATACAAGCGCTTTATATCTTGCACAAACATCTAAATACTTGCTCACCCACTTATCTATTTACTCATTTGTTATTCATTCCTTAATAGCATGGAAGCCCGGCCATGCTGACATGATCTCCAAAAAATCCAGCCATTGTTGGTACCTATCAAGCTCGGCCATGCTGGCACAATATCCAAAAAACTACATGTAACATCCACCGAAATTTTCTTATCGTTTTTCGTCCGATTGTTTGGTTTTTATCGAATAGTTGAGATTAATTGAAATTCGACTAAATAATTATTTAGGATCAATTAATTAGCAATTAATTGAGTTTAGATATGAGTTAATTAGGTTAGAAGTATTCATAAAAATTTTCTTGAAATTGATTTATCGATTTAAAGGAAATCGGTAAGATTACGATATTTTAAACTGTCAGAACCGAACCAATAGAATTTCAACTCATTAACCCTACTTTAAGTGGCTAAGAACTCAGCCACTTAATCCCTCAAAGTGGCGCAAAGAAGGCCACAAAGAATGAAGAGGGCTGGCTGAATTTCAGCCTTGTGTGGTTAGACCAATCAAAAGCCTTCATTCTACCTACCTCCTCCATGCTTTATAACACAATTCCTTTCTTTCCTTCAGCAAATTCTGTGCCACTTTCTCCTCTCCCTTGCTTAGCTCTCTTCTTCTCTTCTTCCCTCACTCAACTCCATCAAACCATCAAGCCCAACCATGTTTTGTTCATCCAAGTTCCAAAATCAAGCTAAATCACAACATAACAAGAGGTAGAGGTTTGATTCTTATCTTGATTTTTTGATTTGAATGGCTGGTGGTGGTTTATTTTCTCAATTTTTGATATATTGATTGAATGATTATGATGATATATAGCTGGCTTATTGGCTGTTTGTGAGGTTAAATTCGAATTGGAAGCAAGAAAGGATGAAATTAGGAAGAGCTGAGGGGCTGGAGAACCAAAAGCCCTCGGCAGTCCATACGGTGGAGTGTACGACTCTGCCTATAGCCGATTCAATTTGATGAAACTATTTTTAGATGAAACTAGACATCCATGGCTTTCCATACATATATCATATATGGCTATTGGATTAGTATTGAGGGAGATATGAATTTTTGAATTTCGACCTAGGTTTTTGATTTTGATTCTGGGTAGACTGGATTGTTTAGGGTAAATCTCGCCCTATACTACTTGGATTTGGATGAAACTAACTTTTTTAGAAATATTACACATAGGAGAATGTCCCATAAAAATTTCAGAGTTAGATAAGATCTTGTTTGCTCCCAGTGTTCCAAGAAAGTTGCCCTATGTCAAAACTGGGTCAAAATAGGGTAGTTCAGGAAGGTCAGATTTCGGGGCTTATAACTCGAGCCCTACTAAGTCAAATGGAATGGAACTTTTGCAAATGAAAGGTTGTCCTGTTAGCTTTAATATGAAACCAATTTCGTATGATTTGAATCAGTTTTCGATTTTTAGTAGATTTTTACTTTTAAGTATTCAATTCTGGCTAGCCACAGGGCAGGCCGAGATAAAACCTAAATAACTTGAGTTATATTTATCAAAATTAGATGGGACTAAAGAGGTTAGAAAATAGACACATAAAAATTTAACATATGCAAAATTGAGGTCCAGATGAGTTAAATAGGAATTTTGGCTTGAGTTACAAAAATCGGGTTGAATGATTGAGCTGAGGCAGTACTTTGTCTTAATATAACTAATGTTTCTATGAAGTTAATGTTGCATTATGAATGGAATGATATGATTTCTTTGATAAGCTGATATGCTGAGTACTGACACTATTCACGGGGAAGCGGACATGTTCCGTTATGTTGCCGAAATTTCGGTAAGACTTATGCATGAGATATAAGATACATGTGCAGTCTCAAGAAAGTCATTAAGGTATATGCATGAGTTATGATATACATGTAGATACATGTGCATTTTCAAGAAAGTTATGAGAGTCATGTTATGATGAACCTAAAGATTATGTTATGAAGAAAGTTCCGTGATACTTGGGCCAGCCTCAGAATAAAGTTAAGGGGAATAAATCGGTGGGGAGGTCGGGGAAAGCAAACCCGGCATTCTTGTATAGGAACGGGCTCGATGCTGAAAAGCAGACTATTACCAGGAGTCTAAAATGGCCAAGAACTCCCAGGGGACCAAGTAATGGAAAAAGTTTATGAAGAAAGGTTCAAGAATAAGTTTTGCATGAGTACATTCAACGCATGGTTACATTGAACAGTTATCGCAAGTTGTTTACAGTTTGTCTGTTATATTTACTTACTGCTGTATGTTTATTTATTTTGCTCCTTATTCTATGTATTACTGTTAGTAGTTTATTCTGTTTCTTATGCTATCTAAAGTAAAACCGAACCTTGCCTCGGACCGGACATTTTCTTAAACTTATTGAATATAGATAGTTAGTTTGATCCCATGTTTTTACAATTAAATAAAAATCGAGGCAACTGAGAATGAATGTGATGTCAGTTGAATGTCGTATTCGAACCCTATTAAGAATTTCTTTAAATTCTCACCTCCCTTTGTATTTTCGCATCATTCTCAGATGCTGGCGATGGATTCGATAGCCACTCTGCTTATTGAGATTTCCGGACTTGCAACCACATGATGATCCAACAGTGGACTCGTTGTACATAGCTGGCTCTTGCCATTTCTGTCTCTACCTTTTCAGCAATAGGAGTTTTGCTGTTTCTTTATTTTACCCGCTTTTGAACCCATATATATAAACGGAAGCGTTGGCTTCCAACTCACATATGTATGTATACGACTAATGGTATTCTATCTGTGTTCTTTTCTATTAATGCTTTTTGTTCAATTCTGTTACGTTCTACAATACTGATCACGTTTATTTTATACAAATACAACAAGTTTAGAGGTATTTTCGTCATATATATATACATATGTTAAAGAAAAAGAAAATATAATATAATGAATACAGCTATAAACGAAGAATTAAAACGATAACGCAACCTATCCAATTTCATGCTATGACTTAAGCATAACATAAGTTGGTAGGGAGTTACACTACAGTCATTATTGGTACTTGCCAAGCCTAGCCATGTCGGCACAATCTCAAAAAAAGAAAATGATATTCGCAAAGCCAGGATAATCTCCAACAAATCTAGCCATTGCTGGTATTTGCCAAGCTTGGCTATGCTGGCATGATCTCTAAGAATCCTAGCCACTACTAATGCTTGACAAACCCAGCCAAGTTAACACGGTCTTCCATTATTTCTCTTACAAGTTTGTTACTCCTCCAAGTTTTGTTACTCTTTCGAGTGCCAACATTAAGTTCATTGACCTTATTTACCAAGTTTCACAATTAACTTTGTCAAGTTCTTAGTTTTTGAATTTCGGAGTCAATTCCAAGGTGGGTTTCACTAATTTATTTAGCCAACTCCCAAGAGATTATATGAGGATCATTGTAAATATTGAGTTGTGGCAACTACACTACCAATATACTCAAGTACTCTACCGATATACTCAAGTCCTTTTAAGAAATTTCTTTTTACCAATTAGCCAACATAGGATTATGCTTTTGTACTGACTTACCAAGCCTAAATTTAGAAAATGATGCAATGAAAATTATTCACCGAAATTAATGACTTAATGGAATTACTCTACCAGAATTTTTATTCATGAATTTTTAAACATAAGAACACTACACAAAATAAACAATAAGATTGTGTCCAGAACACATGAAATGCTGAACAAGCAGGACCATCCAAGAAATATTCAATTCTAAGGGAAGTTCCTTGATCATAGTGCATACAATTTTACAGGACATTCCCTGCCCAATAAAAATACATATGTCTCGGGGCATACAGCGGTCCTTAGTCCGTTGTTAGGTGATCCTTGGCTGCAGCATCATCTTCACCTTCATCATTAGAAGGAGGAAGGATGGCTCCACTTTCTAGTTTATGCCAGGGACTGACCTGATCAAATAGGTGACCATAAAGAAGCTTAGCCTTCTCAAACCTAGCTTCAAATTGTCGAGGAAGATCATCTTCAATTGCCTATCTTTCTTCTGCTATCTTTTCTTTCTTTTGCTTTAGTCGATCTTTAACTTCTTTCTAGTTGGCTTTGGCATCGTTCTCCTTTTGCTAGCATCTTTAGCTTTATGCTCAGACACTCTTAGATCGGCCATCAATTTAGTTACATCTTCTTCTAGCACCCTTGCTCTAGATTCAAAAGGTTCCAGTCTCTTTACTTCTTCTTTTAACTGACCCATCTCTTCCTTTAGTTGATCCACCTCTATAGCATGGTTGTCTTTGATTTTCTTCAGAGCTTCCTTGTGGTAGGTTTCTAAGATGGAGGTGCTCCTCAATGCCAAGGCTTGTTGAGCACGTAGCAATCCAAGAAACCCACTGTTTAATACTTCTCCTTATCAGTGAACATGCTAAGATGTTGATCTATGAAAAGCTCGTTCAAGAAACATCGATCATAAATGGAGATGACGGGCATCCCTGCATAGCCATGAAATTCCATAATAAAATGACTAGCATATTTCAATAAAGGATCAGGATTAGTAGAAGATACTAGACCTGGAAGTGGAGGTGGATGAGCAGAGCTTCCAATTATGGGCAGAGCGATGTTGGGAATTATGGGCGAATCTAACCTTGGAGCGATCTCGGGCTCGCTCTCTTTAGTAACCGATCCACCTTTTACACAAAGACGCTTGGGTGAATTCGAAAGAGTTGTGGTTTCACGTGCAGGGCCTCCCATGCCTACTGAGTCGATACCCTTGTCCTTACTAGACATTTTTATGCCCTAGGATTTTTTCATCTTTCAGATTGTGGATGCACCAATTTCTTCCAAGATAGTAACTGCACAACAAACAAATCAAGTTATCAACATTAGCTAGGCAATTGAACAAAAATAAAGGCAACAAATAAAGGACTCACTAAAACATTGTTGCAGGATGGCTGAATTCTCAGCATTCGGATTAACTCAGTACATTCTACTCCCTGCAACTCTAGGGAAATAATGTCTAATAAAAGATTCTTAAGCACAACCACATGACCTTTCTCTTTAATAGAAAAATCGCTCGGTACGACTATGGGAGATGGGGTGAAAATGGATGACCATCAAAATGGAAATCATGCCACACTTGAGGGATCAAAAAAATGCTCGATCGTTGAACCCCCATTTTTCTATTTGAAAAACTTGTCTTTGTATGTCCTTACCTTATAAGATGATTCAAAGGCCATCAATGGCCTTTTACCTTGTACGCCCGTGAGGGAAAGAAGACTATTATTTGACACTCTACTGCTGTAAATATGGAAGTAGTAGAAAAACTTACGAGGTGTAGCCTCAAATCCAAGCAACCAACATAAAAGATGAAAACATTGGATGAATGCCCACCCATTCGGATGTATTTGGATCCATGCCACTTGAAGAATAGAGTCCTACTATAAAATCAAGGAAATGGAAGTTTGAGCTTCACCTGGGTAAGAACAGTTTCATATAGAAAGAAACAATTCGGCTTCATATCCCCCGTTACTTGATTTGAATGACTGCAAGCCACTAACTCATAATCCTTCAGACAGCCAGGAAGTCGAAGAGAGGGACGAAGTTGAGTTAATATCCCGGAAGATCGAAACACAGAAGTAGTTTATGCAATGTTTTTTGCTACATCGAAAGATTGAGACATCGCTTCATTAGAAGGTCGATTAGCCATATCCCCAAAAGAATCGGAACTATCTACACCATCCCATCCATTAGAAGGAGGAGATAAAGGATGATGCAACTTTAATCAGTCATTAACTAGTTCTCTCCATTACTAATTTAAACTGAATTTGATCCTCCATTTACACTGGTCTAGGTAAGCCCGACCCATAATTCACCTTATCTCCAAATACCTCATGCCGGCAACCTATCTCAGGAGCCAACCCATCTTGTGATGATTGACTACACCTAAACCCAAATTGTAGACCTTTACAACCATCATTATTCCTTCTTCTGCCATCATTCTCTCCAACCATGCGTATTCAAAATAAGCAGAAATAGTACCCACTATCAAATGCGAAAACACACTCATGGAAACCTACACCAAACCAGATGCACCAAAAGATAAATTATAACTATTATGCAAGCACAATCAATATTATTACATTTGACACAAAAAGGCGTTCACACCAGAAAGTGTAGAAATAAAAACATAGAAAAGGGAAAAAAACACTCACCAAGAACTAAGGTAAGAAAATGGCACTTCAAATCTCAAATGCCTCGCCACACACTTTTCAGCAATAAGTGTATAAAAGAAGGCACATCACCAATAAATAAGAAATTTAAAAGAGAGAAGGAAGTTGAAAAAAAGTATGAAATAAAGAAAAGAAAGAAATAGAAGAGGAGAGGATGAGAGCACCAGAACAGAAGGAAGTAGAAGAAGAAGTGAGAACATGAAAAAGAAAAAGAAATAGGAAAAGATGAGAGAAAAAGTCTTTCTCTTTCTCTTTTATTAAAAACCAACATCACATTCAACAGTTGGGGAAACAAGACTCTTCATAAATCAATAGGTGTGATTAAATCATGACACAAGCAATCCAATGGCAAACATTTTTGAGATGACACGAAAATACATCATCTAATGAAAATAAGACATGTGACACAAACTGCATCATCTACAAGACCGCAAAGCCATATGCATAACTGCCCATTTCCCCATTTTTAGCCAACTCTTCACTCTCACGAGCTTGAGGTTAGAGGGATTGTGGTCTGATCAGTCTTTTCGACCAACAAACTCCACTATCTCGGCCCACCTGACCTCCGTTTATAAACCTCTTTGCTTTCTCAAGCTTGAGATTGAAGGGCTTGTGGTTCAGATGGTCTTCCTGACTGACTTACTCTATCATCTCGGCTAACCTGACCCCCTCTTATAAACCTTTTCACTTTCACAAGCTTGAGGTTGAAGGGCTTATGGTCTAGTCGGTCTTTTCAATCAACCTACTTCACTATCTTGACTCACCTGACCTCCGCTTATAAACCTCTTTGCTCTTATGAGCTTGAGGTTAGAGGGCTTGTGTAATACCATTCCAAGTACAGTACTATGCTTAAGTCATAACATCTCCCCTAGGAGTTGTTACTATTACTTAATCGGACCTTGTATGACAGCGCTCTTTGGCCATCTTCAATCTTGCTAACTCTGCCCAATATGATCATCTTTTAGCTTGCCTGAGATATCTGGAGATAACATGAAAATATATAAAGGAGTGAGAATTATAAATTCTTAGTAAGATTCCTTAGACTATTACATACCGTAACATTATTATTATCTCCAGCTGCTTCGGTTTATTATGAAAAAAGGTGAACATGTTATATAAACTTTCCAGTTTTATAGTTTGAAAACATATTGTCTGAAGCAGAGTTCATTTTATTCATACACTTATTAAACAGATAAAGAATCCAAATATTAATATAACAATATGAAGGACAATTGAATAAGATGCATTGATTCAAAATAAAATAAAGAGCAATTGAATAACATGCATGAATGAATGCAAATGACTTATTGATACGAGTGCACTTGTCTTTCTATATCTTTCTTTACTTTCTTTTTTTGGCACACTTAGGCGTTACATATTGTAACACCTTACCAAACAAAATACTATGCTTAAGTCATAATATATTACTTAGTAAGTTATTACGTGTGGCTAACTAATTGAATTCCACTTCTGATTTAATGTTAATTACCCATACAGAGTTAACTATTCATTTATTCATTTCTGTTGGCGGTAAAATTAAAAAAAATGGATTAACGTTATAACAGAAAGAAACTACGGAATAAACAGAACTACCGAAACTACATCATACATATGTACATAGATATCTATGTTCAGAGTTTACAAAAGGAAACTCGTAAACAGTATAGGGTATAGAAAATGAGGCTGTTAAAACAAAATAATTCGGCCTGTCTCCATGAAACAAAACCCTATGTGGCCCCTACGGGACATTTCATTTGCTATCCAACTATGTACTGCATCCACTAAACCTTTACCTATGGCCCAGATTGCCAAAAGAGGGCCACTCTATATATCTCCTCCTGCTGCACTACATAAGTACTCTAGATGGATTCAGAGGAAAGGAACCGATTTGCCATAATGGTATTAGCTGGAGTGTAGTCCATGCTCGGGGCAGAAGACGAGGAAGATGAGCTCGTCACCTTTGACGAATCCTCCTCAGACAGTGAGGCAGAAGGGATCTGCTGCAGTGGTGAAGTTGGCGGAGCCATGGGAGCTGCTACTACTACTACTGCGGGTGGAGGTGGGAACAGATGTGCCATGTGGATAGGGATAGCAATATAAGGTGCGGCAGGGTCAAATAGTGGGTGCATAAGTGGAACGGCAAAGTCTCTACGGAAAAAGAAATAAAAACGGAACTGACAGCTACCAGATATATATAGAGAATCTAAAAACGGGTCGAGGTGAATGTGGAGATCGGGGAACTCAATAAAGAGGGTGCCCGTTGCTGCGTTCGCCATGATCTGAGAATGACACAGAAACATACAGTAGGGGGAGAAATAAAAATTTTTCAGTAGGAATCCTAATTCTATGCACATATGTCATCGCTGTCATTCCTAGTTATTTCGGTTTGTCTTAATTTTAAATTACAACATAATATTCAACTTAATTTAAATTATAGAAAATAGAACCCGAAACAAAGCTAAATTTTAAACTAGAGCAATACAAATATATTTAACAGGCACACTAATGAAGTTGAAATAGTAACCATAGGTAAACAGTAATATAACACAAGGAATATACAGTTAACTATAACCTTAACTTAGAAATTCATAAACAGAGCACATATATGTGAAATGGAAAAATGCATGTAGCCTTCGGAGATTTTCAGCTTATGCAACTTATATTTTCCACTCTTGATCCCCTGGGAGTCTTTGGCCATATACTCCTGGGTAATAGTCTGCTTTTCAAGACCGAGCTCGTTCCTATACAGGATTGCTGGGTTTACTTTCCCTGACTTTCCCACTGATCTATTCCCTTTAAACTTATTCAAGGGCTGGCTCAAGTAATATGGAATCCTTTATATCTTTCATAAATTGCATGCACAACTAACATTGTCTTACTTGAACATCATGTGTTCATGCAAGTATAACTCACACAACATATGAATTCTTTGTCGAAATTTCGGCAGCATAATGGATCGAGTCCGCTTCCCCATGAATAGTGCCAGACTACTAGTAAAATCATTCAAACATGCAAATCAATATGGAATAGCAATTATATATTCACAATATCATTCATCAAAGTCAATACAACTATCAATAGAGTTTTCTGCTTACTTCATCCTATTATGCTCGAATTTTGTATAATCCACCTTTAGTCCAATTCAACTCATTTAAATCTGGATTTTGGATATGTCATAGCCCTATATGTCTAGTTTCCAACCCTTTTGGCCCCATCTCATTTTGATTTGTATAACTTAAGTTATTAGTATTTTACCTCAGAATTGCACCCTTATAAGTGAAAATTCACTAAAAATAGAAATCTAGGTGAAATCATATGAAATTTATATAAAATTAAAGCTAACAGAAAAATAATTCAAATGAAAAAGTTTGATATCATTTGCATGAGTATATTTTGAGATATAAGCCCCGAAACTTGACCCTATTGGACTACCCTGTTCCAGCCCTATTTGAACTTAAGGTAAATTCATCGATGTTCTGGGAATAATTGGCAATGAATCTAACTCTAAAATTTTTATGGAATATTCCCTTATATGTTAGCTTTCAAACAACATTTTTTTCACTCAATTTAGAGTTGTGTAGGGTGAGTTACACCCCTCTCAACTCACACTGCTTAGATGGGAATCCAAGATTCTAGGTCAAACTTCAAAAACTCATAACTAATTCTATACTAATCCAATTGACGTATATTTTATATGTATGGAAAGCCTTGAATGTCTAGTTTCATATAAAAATGGATTCATTAAATTTAAACAGTTGTAGGTAGATTTGTACACTCCTCAGTGTGGACCATTGAGGGGAGAACCCTAATAGCTTCTTGAATTCATGTTTTCCTTAAATCAATCCATCCAATCTTCAATTCAAACTCACATATACATCTTAAACCAATCTTAATTCATCATCATCACTCATGATAACTTCAAAATCATGGAAGAAAGTGGGAAGAAGTGGAGTCCTAATCAGCCCAAGCAAAGAAAATAAGAAGCTAGATTGAATTCCTACCTTTCTAAGGTGAAATCTTGTTGGATTGGTGTCTTGGATTGAAGAAACTTTTGATGAATCTTGAAGAGATGATGAAGATGGAGTGAAGATGAGTGTGAATAGAAGAAAAAAGATGAGAGCTCAGTAGCTTATAGTGGCTGAAAATTCAAGAGGAGAAGAAAGGAATTATTTCAAGACTTTTGAAGGAAGTTAGATTGTGATTGGTGGATTTCATCTCACATTCAAACTCAACTTGGCTGCCCTCTTTTAGGCTGATTTGTGGCACCACTTGTGAGGAGTGTTGGATGAATCTTGGCCATCCATCCTAGGGTTCTCACAGTATAATTTCTATTGGTTCGGTTCTGATAGTTTAAAATACCGAAATCTTACCGAGTTCTTTTAAATCGGTAAATTGATTTTAGAAAAATTCTATGAGGTCTTCTATGTTTCTAATCTAATTTCCTAAATTCTAATCATTCTAAATCACACTTAATTGGATATAAGTGAATGCTAAATCGAATCCTAATTAATCACAATTATTCGATAAAAACCAAACAACTTGTTTAAAAATGGTAAAATTTTTCGGACGTTACACATATTGCTGTCCCTAGGGCATAGTCTTTACTTATCTTTCCTTTACTTGCATATTGCTTTTCTATACTTGGTCCCCCAAAGGTGAATGACACCTCTCACCCCTAGGTAATAGCCTGCTTAGGTCTGAGCTCGTGCTTATACATGAGTGACGGGTTTACTTTCCCCAACCCTCACATTAGTCTATTCCTCTTAAATTTGGTCGAGGGCTGGCCCAAGTCTTGAATAGTACCGCCCTGGCCCACTGTGAGGTGGAGGCTCGGTACATCTCTTTGCAAGGTCTTATTATCTTTTTCTTTACATATATGTTCATGCATGCAGGTTCTTTGTGCATTTATGCATGTGTCTTGTATTCTATCACAATAATACTCGCATGCATGGCTTTCATAGACATGATACACACACACACACACACACACACACACAGATATATATATACAATCATATCATGCTTGCATCTAGATATGTATATACAAATGTCCATAACTTTTACTAATTCCTGCCGGAAATTTGGCAGCATAATGGATCAGATCGCTTTCTCATGAATAGTGTTCTTTAATTCAAATGGCCAGCCAGAGTAGCAGAACCAATATAATACATTAACTTTTTAGCATCAATATGGAATTGCAACATTCAATTTTAAATGAAGCTCATACATACATTAAGGTGTCTAAACACTCAATTTGGCATTTATGCTTAAATTACTCAATTATATCTTGTTTTATAATTTATGCCACAATTTCTACTTAAATTATTTAAATATGAATTTTTAATATGCTGTAGCATTATGAGTCTATTTTTATTCCTCTTTGGTTCAACTAAGTTTTGTTGAGTATAGCTCAAGTTATTAAAGATTAACTTAGGTTTACCCCATGTTAGGCGGAAATAGGGTCTAAAATTTAAAAATTTGTCAAAAATAGAAATCTTATTGGATTTGTTGAATCTTATATCATATTAAGGATAACAAAACCAGCTTTTATTTCCAAAAGTCTTGCTTCATTTGAGTGGGCAAAGCTTAAGTTATAAGCTTTCAAATTTGGTTGAATTGGTTTGTCCAGTTTTAGTCTAGTCAAAATATAATGCAATTTTGGTGAATTACGAGGAAAAATAGGGAAGGAATCAAGTTTTGAAATTTTTATGGCATGTTATCCTATGTGTTAGCTTTCTAACAAAATTTGTTTCACTTTATTTGAGTTGTATAAGGCAAGTTATGCCCTGAACAACCTAGTCTAGTTAGTACTAGAGGCAGAAATCTAAGGTTAACTTCAAAAATTCATATCTCACTCAATACAGATCCAATGACCTTATAATTTATATGTTTGGAAAGTTATAAATGTCTAGTTTCATATAAAATTGGTTCGTCAAATTTTGATGTTTGTAGGCGAAGCAGTACACTTCAAAGTATGAACAGCCTTAGGGTTCTTCAACTAAATTAGATTCTGATTAACTTCTCTTCTAGCTTTACATTCAAATATCAATCCTAACCTAATAATTTCATGTTAATCCAGCCATAAAATATCACATAAACACAATATATTATCAAATAAGAGAGTGAAACTAAAATCCTCATCAGCCACAAAATTAGAAGAACCATGAAAAGTATTGAATCGTACCTTAAAGCTTGAGTTGAAATTGAAAGGAAGCAAGTTTGGGTAAAGGTATAGAAGTGGAGTGAAGAAATAAGAATGAAGAGATAGAGATAATGAATAAAATGAGAGAGCGAGTGGGCTGGTGTCTTGAAGGAGAAGATGGGAATTAACTTGGCCTTGAGTCATAAAGAATGAAAATGATTCATGGGTGGTGATTGGTGGATGCATGGGTAGTTGGTGTTTGGCCATGTCTTCCTCTCTTTATGGGTAGTACATGGCACCCTTGTGTGGGGGTAGGAGTGGCTAAATTTCAGCCACCCAATTTAGGGTTGTACGGTATATAATTCTAAGGATGCAGTTTTGCAGTATAAAATACTGAATTTTAACCAATTTTCTTTAAACCGGTAAAACGTTACTAGTAACCTTCTAAAATTTTCTACATGTTTGTTTCAAATTCTCCTAACCTTAGCATTCACATTTTAATTCTAACTGCTCTTATTTTTCTAATGCTATGAATCAAATCGATTAACAGTGCTAATCAGATGCACTGCTCTTTGGGATATTACAGCTTGTGGTCTGGTCAATCTTCTCGACCAACCTACTCTACTATCTCGGCTCACTTGACCTCGACTTATAAACCTCTTCGCTCTCATGTTCTTGAAGTTGGAGGGCTTGTGGTCCGATCGATTTTCTTGACTGACATACTCGATTATCTCGGCTCGCCTAACCTTTGCTTATAAACCTCTTTGCTCTCATGAGCTTGAGAATGGAGGGCTTGTGGTTCGGATGGTCTTCCCGGCTGACCTACTCCATTATCTCATCTATGCCGACCTACCGTGCAATCATTAGAGGCCTATATTTGGCTAGATGGTACATCGCTTCATTACCAATCTCCAACCTTACAACCCAGCATACATTAATATGAGGGGTTTTGTTCAACTGACCACCGTATGTAGGTCCTACCGCAGAGACATATGTTACCACATTTAACCACATTTGTACTCGTAATGGAATCCTTTAACTCTCCCTATCTGTTAGAGATTCCCCTCTAGGGTCCACTTACTCCACTTACTCCAATCATAATGGCGTTGTACCTTACACACACATACACAAAGATAAATATATCCCTTCCTTCCGTGGGAAACGCAAGAAACACTAACCTAACCTGTTTTGAACTATCTTACCTCAGTCTAAGATAGGAACAATATTCACGATAATAGAGAAGCCAAATTAGAGTTCAAAACCAAATTAAATTGGCTTCATGAACACAAATTAAATCAAAGTCATTCATTTATTACAAAACAATTCATAAAATAAAGATATAAAAGGAAAAACCAAATCAAAACTAAATAAATTAAATTAAAAACAAATTAGAAAATGAGAAAGAAAAGTGAAGGACCAAATCAAAACAAAATCAACCAAATAAAAACTAAATCAATCGAATCAAAATGGAAATCAAGCAATACACAATAACAGTAACAAAGACCATGAACTTGGATCACTTTGCCTCCGTGTAACACCTTTCTAATTATGGCATCATACTCAAGTCATAATACCCAATCAAAAGTTATTGTTGCTTTTCTTAAAAGGGAACCTTTATAGAATGTAGAGGTAGTAAATTTGAAAATAGAATTTTTCTAAAAAATTCAGCTTCTACATGAATTGTGGTTGTAATACACGTTTATCTTGCTCTTTATACTTCTTGAGAAATTGAAAATACATAGACTCTAAAGAATAAACACAAATTATGTCTCCATAATTGTCAAATATGTAACATCCCTAATTTCTCATAAGCTAATTAGCTTATTGTTAATGAGTAATTACTAAATTAATGAAGAATTAATTCACCAAGTAAATAAGCAAAAGTTTGGTAATTAGAGAAAGTAAAAAAAAAAAAATAGTCAATATAGTTAAATGAAGGGCAATAAGTTAATCACAAAATAAGCTTGCTAATTTAAAAGTTAGAAAATCAAATATATGATAGTAAAACCATAGTAGGTACCCACGGCTAAGCTATGCTTAGATGGGATGGAATATGCAAAAAATTTTAAATGATCAACATTCTAATTATGAGGAATATTCATACATTTAATCACACTCAATAACACTTAATTACACTAAATGCAAATGAAAACCTCACAAAAAACCCTAATGTAACCGCCCCATGCACATACTGAGGAAAGAGTTACAAATTGATTTGGATTGAGACAAATTAGGAAAACTTATAATGGCCATCAATGGTAAATGGATCAAGTTAAGGAAAAACAACACAACACCCCCAAAAACCATAATGTAGCTGCAACCAATACCCCTTCTCTTTCTTATTCACTTTCATTCTCTTATTTCTCGCAATTCCAAAACTCTTTCAAAGCAAAAACACTACCCTCTCTTATTTCTAAGCCACGGCCATCATATCACTTTGGTTGGAGGAGATTTTCCTTTTCAACACTAAGAGCTTGAAGTCGATAGTAAAGCTACCTTCACTAAGGTAGGATTCTTCTTCTCTTTAGCTTTTAGTGTTCTTGTGACACAAGTGTAGAAGGCTCTAGTCTTCCCATGGCTAAGAGTAACTACCTTGTTCAAAAGTTTGTTCATGATTCAAATCTTTGTGTTCATATCTTTAATAAGTTTTAATCGGTTAAATATATTCTTTTCATGTTTTCAAGTGATCTAATTGGTTTAAAACGTCTCTTTAGTGTTTTAAGAAGATTAAAAGGTTAAAAGAATTTTCCTTAAGCTTTTAAGAAAATTAATCGATTGAATTCATCCTCTAATGTCTTTAATTGGTTAAAAGTCCTTAAAAACACTAAAACAAGAGATCTTGTAATGAGAAAGAAAAATTAAAAAGGGTTACTTTATGTTGAGTATTGTTTTGGCCATGCTTGGTTTTTAGGAAAGGAAAATGAGTTTGAACCTTTGGCGATTAGATTTGGTTTATTCATAAAATTTTAGGTAATTTTGTAACAAGAGAAATAAAAATCAAAACTTGTTCATTATAACCATATGCAATTCAACCCTATTAAGTTAATGAAGAAAGGAAAGTTTTTAATTTGTAAAGATGAAGAATAATACTCTTACATTGCCTAATTAAGTAAACTAGATAAGCTGCTAGGAGAAAAATCAAGAAAAAGAGGTTAAAAGGCCTACACTGTGCGAGTATTATTTGCTCTTATGCGAGTATTATTGATGTTAATTTGATGCCCATGCATGTTACATTTGTGCTATGAGTGAAAAAGCATGCCTAAAAGGAACCTACTGAAGCTAATTATGATTTCAAACTTTAATAAATGAACTCTATGTATGTACACCATTTTATAATAAACCCAAAGTAGCTAGGATAATAACGAAGACACTTGTTTCTCTTGTTAGAATCCTGTTGAGAAGTAATTTTTTCTTATCCTTACTTTTCATATCGTCTTCAGACATAGATAGCTTTAATAGTGAAACACTATGTGACTCTTCCAATAGTTGAGTGGTATTATGATGGAGATCATAATGGCATAGTGGTTATGACCACTACTATGGCCTACATTATATTGTACTTGGGTCATCTTAATGTTGCTATTGTACCTCCTGTACCCACACTAGCTATACTTTCAGAGTTTCTCCAGCCTCCACCTGCCTTGCCAGAGTATGAGCCCATACCAGGGTATCAACTTATGCTAGATTATAAGTATATGTCTCTTGATCTGTCCCCTTTAGAGCCTATTGTCCAAGAAGTATCTGTCATTGAGATTAGTTCATTCAACTCTCCTGCCTAGGCCTTGGAGCCTTTTCCGACATTGAGCTCAACAGAGTTAGACTAGTTCGAGACAACAGTGACTACTGCTAGCTGTGTTTCTAGGCGTGTGCCTAGACCTCGCTAGATCCATGCCCTGATCATCCCTCGAGGATGTAGTCATCATGGACTCAGTTTCTAAGTTCAAACTTAGGCTAGATTAGGAGGAGGATGGATACTTTTATATTTTCGTATTTGTGGTGTCGCCTTTACGAGGATGTTTATAATGTTTTATTTCCTTGTCCTTCCTTTATATTGTTATTATGCTTGTTGAATTTGGATGTAAAGGTTGGAAGTTTATAACCAGCCTAAGTTTATAATTATTATGAATTACTGGTATTTATTATGATGATGTGTGGTTATTTATTTTACTATCTCAATGTTTTGTCGACGCTATGTTTTGCTTATGCATCTTATGCGAATGTTTACTCCACGGTCAAGGCTCATGTTTTCAAAAGAGTTTTTCAAAAAAAAATTTACCCTATATTTTCAAAGAAAGTAATTTCAAGAAAAAGTTAAGTTTTTTGCAAAGCTAAAAAGTAATAACTAATACAATCCAAATGTGACTTAAGCATAAGTTAGAACTATTAGGGTGTTACAAAGTACATGCAAGTCCACGTATGTCTCCAAGTAGTCCTGGTATAAATACTCTGTAATCTTCAAGGGGTGTAGAACCTGTTCATGTAACACCCTACTAATTTAATATTATGCTTAAGTCATAACATGAAATTAGGTAGACTGTGTTACCGTGTTAATATTCTGCATATATATATATATATATATATATATCGAAATGAAACGAAATGGCGCGCTGCTATACTATGAGCGTAATGAAACTCAACATAATACTACAACAAGTAAGGAATAGTATAATAACATCAAGTATATACATACGTGTATATTTACATGCCAGAAGTCATTGCTTCAGTCTATACATATATATATATATGTATTAACAGCAGATGAAATAAGGACAGCAAAATTCCTAGTGCTAAAAGCAGAGGCAGAACTAGCAAGAGTTAGCTGTGTCCAATGCTTCCAATTCGGAAACCTGGTGAAGCTGCAGGTCTAGGATCTCAGTGAAAAGAGTGGTCGTTGAGCTCTTTGCCAGCGTCTGAGAAGGATGCGGAAGATACAAAACGGGGTGAGAATTTCAAGAAATCCTCAGTAGGGTTCGGGTATATTGGTTAACTGACATCACATACCTTCTCAGTTGCCTCGATTTTTACTTAATTATAAAAACATGTGTTCAAACTGAGATATCCATTTCAATGAGTTCAAGAAAATATCTGGTCCGAGACAAGGTTCAATTTTACTTTAGACGGCACAAAAAATAAAATAGATTACTAATAATAGTATGTAGAAGGATAAACAAAATAAATAAATAAACAGCAGTAAATAAATATAGTAGACAACTGTAATATCTTGACATAACTATTTCATGCATTTATGCATTCATATAATCATGCAAACTCATACTTGAACTTTCCTTTTTAAACTTTTCATTTCCTTTCGTCATTTTTCCATCTCTTGGTCCCCTGGGAGTTGTTGGCCATTTAGACTCCTAGGTAATAGTCTGCTTCTCAGGATCGAGCTCGTTCCTATACAGGAATTGCAGGGTTTACTTTCCCCGACGTTCCCACCGATCTATTCCCCTTAACTTCTTATTCGGGGCTGGCCCAAGTAGCATGGAACTTTCATAGTGGCATAATCCTTTTCATAACTTTCATAACTTTTTTAAGGATGCACATGCATTAACATAGAATTCATAACTTGTACATGGGTCCTACCGTAATTTCGGCAGCATAACGGAACGTATCCACTTCCCCATGAATAGTGCTAGCCAACCAATACAGTTACACAATTTGCAATTTCAATATAGAGCAGCAATTATGCACATACATTCATAAATTCATTCATAGCTTCAACAAGCTTCAATAGGACTTTAACTGATTTTGCCTATTTCTGCCCGGTTATGGTATAGCCCACCTTTATTTCAATTTAACTCCTTTAAACCTGATTTTTGGATATGTTGTAGCCTTATATGTCTAGTTTCTAACCTCTTTGGTCCCATCTAATTTCGATATTTTTATGGGACATTCTCCTATGTGTAAGCTTTCTAACAAATTTGGTTTCATTCATTTTCAAGTAGTATAGGTCGAGTTCTATCTTGAACAAGCTAGTCTGCCCAGATTCAAAGTTAGAACCCTAGGTCAAAATTCAAAAATTCATAACTCCCTCAATACTAATCCAAAAGCCTTATATGATATATCTATGGAAAGCCCTAGATGTCTAGTTTCATTTAAAATTGGTTTCATCAAATTTGATCGGCTGTAGGCAGAGTCGTACACTCCGCCGTACGGACTGCCGAGGGTTTTTGATTCTCTAACCCATCAGCTCTTTCTATTTTCATGGTTTCTTGCTTCCACTTCGGTTTGAATCAAACCAACAGCCCAAAACCAATCACACATCATCATAAACATTCATTTAACACATCAAGGAAGGTGAAAATAATTCAAGCCCAGCCAGCCAAGTCCATGGATTTGATGCAATAATCAAAACTCCTACCTTTGATCCAAGTGTTTGTGTTGGATTCTTGAAGCTTGGATGAACAAGGCTGGAGTTTGCTTCAGTTTTTGGTGTGTGAGGAAGAGAGAAAGAGAGCTGAAGGAGAGAAGCGAAAATGGCATGGATGTGGGTCAGAATGGGGGTTAAATGAGCTGAAAAAAAATCTGATGGCTTTTGATGGTTTTTGCTTGAATCTAATTGGCTCAAAATGCTTGGCTGAAATTCAGCCAAGCTTCTCCATGGTTTAGTGGCTATTGTTGCGCCACTTTTGGCTAGTAAGTGGCTGAATTATCTGCCACTCAAAATAGGGTTTAGAGCTTGTAATTCTATTGGTCCGGTTCCGACAGTTTAAAATACCGTAAAGTTACCGATTTCCTTTAAATCAGTAAATCGATTTTCAATAAAAAGTTTATGAAATCTCCTATATTCTAACTTAATTCTCTCTTATCTAAACTCAAGTTATTGCTAATTAATTGAGTCTAACTAATGGTTTAACCGAAATCTATTTATTTTCAATTATTCGATAAAATCGAATAATTAGGCAAAAAACGGTGGATGTTACAGTTCACCCATGCCATTACCACCTATATTATCTAGAGATGACATGGGAATGCACATAGATGGCATGCCTTCTTCCAGTAAGTCCTTACCAAGGGTAAGATTTCCTTTTTTACTTCTTGTGATGTCCTACCGTTCCCACGGGGATATTTGTCTCTATCTCAGTATGTTGGAGTCTCTCACTATATTGCTATCTTAACTTGCTGAGGTTGGTCACAATTCCCCTAGTTGCAACACACCCCTTCGTGAATTCCTAACCTTCATCACCCTATCTTAGATATAGGTGCTTCAATATCGAATTAATCCGCCCTCTAGGCACCTCAAACCTTTTTGTCAATAACATGTCAAAGATGACATTTACATATATCTTATGGCATAGGTCTTATGGTTATTCAAGTTTGTTCAAGTTCAGAGTAACTCGACCAATACCTCTGACACTTAACTTATCCTTAATGGGTAGGAATGTTGCTTAGATCCGTTCACTTTCCTTTCATGGCTGGAGAGTGTTTTCACTTCCGAGTTAGTGGGAAATGTACCACATTCTCTTTCAAAGGATCTTCTGAATTTTACTCTTATACCTCTATCTTCTTTTCGTTATTGGAAATAAGCAGAGATTTCATCTTAGTAAGATATGGGATTAGATGAGTTCCTTCAAGATTTGTTTTCCAATTATTCCTTATTTCCTTGAGGCCTCATTTGGAGTTTCTCAAACTCACAACCATTATCGTGTCGATCCTCGGTATATCTAAGAGAGAAGTCTGTTCTATTCACTAGGCAGAGTCTTAGAGAGGTCTTCTTGGTGCATATTTGGGATTTTCAGTATTGATCATTCCACTTGGTCTATAATTCACCCATCCAAGCTCTTTAAGAAAGGGATCTAGCCTTGATAGGGTGGCATTACCACAACCCATTATAACAAAGCTTGTCTAAGCTTGCCTGTGGGTTACCCTAAAGGTAACCTCACTTGTGAATGAGATAAGGGTGCTATCCACACAATCTAAAATAATCCTATTAGCAGATAGTTATCCTACTCATATCAACAATCTATAGATTCAAGTAGGAAAATTCCTTAGATTCAATCTAGAGAGAATAGTCCAAATAGGTTAAACACACTTGAAACTATTCTTCTAATAAGGTAAACACTGCCAGAACTTGAAACAATCTTTGTAGCAACAATTCACCATATCTATACACTTCCAAATGCAAATACTTAACCTGCAAAACTACATCATGTCAAACTTTATCAGCAGTCATCCAATACTCACCTTGTCAAAGTTAAAGAGGTCTTCATCTTGCTTGCCCAGTACTAAGATCACATTTGTAATGACTAAAGCTTTTGACTTCTTGCTATTGCGAGATTAAAACAATCTTTTTCCTCGTATGGCCGAATACACCATGTGCATAGCAAATTAGCTAATAAGTCTACTCAATCTAGTTTCAGCTTCCTACAATCCCTAACATAATGGATATTCACCTTCCCATGGCAGTAGCTATTTCTTAGAAAATTCCCCATGTACTACTACACTACCAATTTTTATATAAAGAAGGTTCCTAATAATCCTGTCGAATGTCAAAGGCTCTTGCCCACATAGAATATTATATTGAGGTGATTAGGCTCAATATACAGTTAAATGCAACAGATAGGTTATAGCATACACAACAAGGTTGTCATACTCAAATATCTATGTCCTTTTCATGCAAGGACTTAAAGCACGACCATTATAGTTTCCCAGAGGATGCCTCAGAAGCATAGTCAATCCATTCCCAAGCACTATAAAAACGAATTACTCTGATACCAAAATGTAACACCTTTCTAATTAAAGATGGCAAGGGTTGGCCCGCCAAATCCACCAAAAATAACGGGTTAGGTTGACATATTTAGCCCATCAAAAATTTTCGGCCCGCTTAACCCACCCTGCCTAACCCACAGGCTTTGCCGAGCAAGGGCGGGTTGGCCTGCCGGGCCAAGCTTGTCTCTTTTTTTTAGGTGCAAGAGTATTTTTTTTTTTTTAAAATTAAGTTTTTATTATAAATTATGTTGTTATTATACTCTTATTAATTTGTGAACTTTATACTATGGACTTTAAGTTATAAATTTATAGTTAATTATTATTTATAAACTTATTTATATATCCTAATTAGTTTATTATATTTGTATTTGAGTTAAATTTGGATACAAATTATGTAGTTTAATTATTTTGTTCTATTTTATTTAAGTAGATTTTTCATTCAATATATTTTTCTAATTTTTAAAGGAATTTAACTCATAAAAAATATTAAAATAATTTTTTTTTTTTTGGGCGGGCTAACCCGCCCTTAAATGGGGCGGGCTAGAATATTGAGCCCGCCTTCCTAATTCGGCCCGTCCTGCCCCGCTTTTGGCTAGCTTTTGGTTGGTTGGGGCGGGCCGACCCGCTATGCTAGCACTGCTTCTAATTATAGTATCATGTTTAAGTCATAATATCCACTTAGAATTTGTTACTACTTTTCTCAAAATGGCACTTTTATAGAATGTAGGGGTCATAAATATGAAAATAGAATTTTTCTAAAAAATTGAGCCTGTACACGAATTATGGTTGCAATACATGCAGCTATACCCCGTTAACTTCCCCTATTATCACATCTATTACAAATGTCATAGAAGCTTGTCTTGCTCTTTATACTTCTTGAGAAATTGAAAATACATATATAGGCTCTACAGAATAAACAAAAATTATGTCTACATAACTGTTAAGTGCATGTGAGTCCACATATATCTCCAAGTAGTCCTGGTACAAACACTCTATATTCTTCAAGGGGCATGGAACTATTCACCCATGCCATTGCCACCTATACTGTCTAGAGATAACATGGGAATACACATGATTGAGAATTATACATTCTCAGTAGGAAATCCATAGACTACACCATACAGTGTCATTGTCATCATTCACAATTGTTATGGTTTATTTTTTAAAATAATCATGTTCTCAATAGATAAGAGAGTAAAAGTTTATTCATTCAGTTTCTAAAACTCTTTATTCACAGCAGGTTCACTTTATTCACATACTTGAAGTTAAAGAAAAGTGAATAGTTCATAACATTTATGATAATATAGCAAAATAATAGAATATGTGTATGCAAAGACAAATATGATGAGCTATGGAAATGCACTTGTCTTCTTATTCTTTCTTTAAACTCTTGACATGGCACCTATGCTTGATACCCTTAAGATGGGTAGATGGCCTTTCTCACTTGTGGATAATAAGCTACTTATCAGGACCAAGCTCATTTCTATATATAATTGTCGGGTTTACTTTCCCTAACACTCATATAGACACATTCCCTGACTTAACTGGATTTACTTTCTTTGGTCCAAGTAATTTAACTTCATAGTCATCTTGCCAGCTCATGCGTTCATATACTTTCTTAGCTCAGATCTCCATATGCATTCTTTATTCATAATTGTACATGATCCATTTATGCTCATGCTACATAACTTACATTCAAAATATTTCCATAGAAAATTTGGCAAGTATTCCCAAAATTTACAACAACAATTTAACTAGCTAGTCAATAAAGAAAACAATTCCAGTACATGCAACAAGATTCCAATCACACTTGTAATCATATAAGGCACGAGCTGCCTCATTTTCATATATTCCAAATGAATAGCTATATCATGGCATATATATCAATATGGTACTAGAACGAACAAATAATCCTCAACCTTTCAATTAGATTTGGTCCCACAAAGTCTGGAGACCTCTAAGTTAAGTTATGCACAATTTAACTACAAGTTAGATTGAATTCCTTCAATTCTATCCAAACTTTTAAATTACACCAAAATTCTATTGTAAATCCTTTTTATCTCAAATTTTACAGAAATGTTGCTCTATTAGTCTATTTTCAAGCTTCTTAGCTCTAATAAATTTTGATAAGTTTAACTTAAGTTATTCAAGTTCAATCTACTGTTGCCCTGTTATGGTACAATTTTGGATATCTAAAAGTGAAAAATCACTAAAAATCCATTCTTTGTCATTTTGCCTTGAGATTTTACATGCTTATACTCATTCACATGAATCATCTTCTAGACAAATAAAGGCCCACTCAATTTGTCTCAGCAAAGCTTAATTTATGAGCCTTATATTGGGGCTGCCTTATATTGACAATTATAGAGCATAGGGTAACTTTGTAGAATTAATGGGAGTAACTCACCTGGAGTTTGGATCTGAAACTTTCCATGCTTGTTATCCTATGGTTAACTTCCTAAAAAAATTGATTGTACTCAAATCAAAGGCCTATGGGGCCAGTTATGTTTATTAGAACACATACTGCTTAGATCCATTCCTCTATGCCTACTACCTATTTCAAAAATTGATAACTTATTCATCTTAATTCCAATGGATCTCAAATTTTGTGGGTATACTCTCCTACAAGTTAAGTTTCAATAAAATTGGCTCCATCTCAATTTGCTACTATTCATAGATGTCTAGATTTGCCTATTTCTAGTTATGAGTATCTTTAAGTTCCTAGTTTGTTTTTCTCATCAACTCAAGTTTCACTAGTCCTAGATCATTGAAATAAGACTATAGAACATCATCTTCAGTCTAAGACATGTGAGAAATGTAACATCCCCGAATTCCAATTTCCGATTTCATCTTTAAGTTTGTCATTTCCGATTTCCGACTTTATCTTCGAAGTTCACATAAAATGGGATAATTTTCGACTTCCGAGTTCGTCTTCAAATTTCAGCATAATTTCAGATTTTCGACTTCATCTTTTACTTTCAAATTAAATGGAGCTGTTTCTGAGTTCCAACCTCTTACTTCGAGTTTCAAATATATTGTACATAATTTCCGATTTCTGGGTCCATAATGTTCGATTTCAAAGTGTTTTATGTGCTTGTTATTCCGATTTCCGACCCATATTCGTCTTCCAAGTTATGAGTTTCCTAATTCCCGACTTCCGACCTTAACCATGTTCAATATCCACTCATTTCCGACTTTCAACTTTATGTTAAAATAAGTATATATCTTTCCTACTTCCGAGTTTATAGTTTAAGATATGGTCACAAGAAGCGACCTCCAAGTTCAATATGAAGAGCTCCGACCTTGGAGTTGAACTCAACTAGAATAGACACGAGTTCAGATCTTTAAGTTGATTTCCAAGCTGTATACGATTTTCGATATGCGAGTTTATTCCCAGGATCTTTCCATCTGTTGGTGTTCCCGAGTTTGAATTGGGAGCTCCGAGATTATGTGATTGTGTGCTATATAATTTCAGACATCCGACTTTGCTTGCAAGTTTCGATTAAACCAGACAATATTTCCGATATCCGATTTCATCTTCGAGTGTCAAATAAATGGCATGAGTTCCGACTTTAAGTAGAATCGGGGCGAGTTTCGATTTCAGATAGAATGGGAGTGAGTTTCACTTTTGGGACGACGTGGAAAGCAATTTAGCCACAAAAGAGGTAAACATGGTCGAACTTCAATCACAAAATTTCAACCAATCAACACTCACAATTCCAATTATCCTCATGTATTTAAGTCATACTCTCCCTCTCATTTCTAGTTGATTTATGCCTCTCTCTCTCCCTCTTGTTCCAGCCTTCTTCTTCTCTTCTCTCAACCAACTCCATCACTCCTTCAAGCTTAACAAAGTTCTAGCAATTCAAGCTCAACACCTAGCAAAATCACACTCCCAAGAGGTAGGATTCCATTTCTGTTCTTGAATTCTTTGCACTATGGCTGTATGAAATTCTATTCTTCTTCATGTATTTGATGATATATTGGATGTATGTGATGGATTATGGTTGAATTAATATGAAATCTTGAGTTGGAATTAGAGTTAGAAGAAGAAAACTAGGAGAAGTAGAGGATTGGGATGCTGTCTAAGTGAAGAATCCCACGGTAGTCCGTATGGCAGAGTGTACGGGTCTGCCTACAGCCGATTAAACCTGATGGGACTATTTTTATATGAAAGTAGACATTCAGATCTTTCCATACATATATAATATAAGGCCATCGGATTAATATTGAGAGAGATATGAATTTTTGAAGGTTAACCTAGGAATCAGGACTTTCATCTGGGCAATGTGACTTGAGGAGGGTATAACTCACCCTACACGACTCCAAATTGAGTGAAACCAACTTTATTAGAAAACTTACAAATAGGCGAATATCCCACAATGAAATTTCGAGTTTATTATGATCCCAATTGTTCCCGGTGGTTCGAGGAAATTACCTTATGTCCAAACTAAGCCAAAACAGGGTAGTTTAGGAAGGTTGAATTTCAGGACTTATAACTCAAGCTATACTAAAGCCAATGGAATGAAACTTATTGCAAATGAAAGGTTATCCTGTTAGCTTTGACATGACACCAATTTCGTATGATTTGGATTTGATTTCGATTTTTAGTGAATTTATACTTCCAAGAGTATAATTCAAACTAGTGACCGAATAGGCTGAGGCAAAATTTAAATATCTTGAGCTACACATATCAAAATGAGATGGGACTAAAAGGGTTGAAAACTAGACACATAGAGCTATGATATATCCAAAATTCAGGTTTAAATGAGCTGAATAGAAGTAAAAGTGAATTAGACAAAATTCGGCCAGAATTGAATAGACTTGGCAGAAATGACCAAATTGATGGTTTCACAAGTGTTAGTGAACATATGAGGCTTGAGTTTATGGTTGTAAGTTTTACATTGATAGATATGTTAGATTGATTATACTGCTATGACTGATTTGTCCGTGAGAACTGGCACTATTCATGGGAAACGGATCTGATCTGTTATGCTGCCGAATTTACGGCAGAAGTCTATGAACTATGAATGTTTATATTATAAGAAATTTATGATATGAATAGCTATACAATTATGAATATGTATCTGGAAATTCGATATGCAAGAATGATTTGAGTATGATATGAGGTATATAAAAATAAATGATGAAGCATATGTATAAGTACATTCTGCATGTCTATGCTTGATTATGCATGAGAATGAAAAGACATAAATATATTAAATGTGAATCCCTTCACTTGGAGGTAGTTGCACTTTGAATCCCTCCTTGTGAAGGCAGTTAAATGAGATAAGATGTGGGTCCCTTCACTCGAAGGTAGTTGCACATTGAATGCCTCCCTGTGAAGGTAGTTAAACGATAAATAAGTGGATCCCTTCACCTGGAGACAGTTGCACATTGGGTCCTTCCTTGTGAAGGCAGCTAAAACTTGGATCCCTCTATGTTGGAGGCAGATGGCCAACTAAGTCCTTCCGACCTAGAGGCAGTGGGTCCCCTTGTGGGTGAGTCGATGTGACGACGGTCACGAGTTGAGCTGACGAGCTCACTCCAAGATCAGGCTACCCAAGGGCAGTAAAAGCTAAAGACTAAAGACTAAAGATTAAACATATGCAAGCACCCCACTCACATGAGGCATGGCATTGACCCAGCTAGTGTGAGTATAGGGGATAGGATTTACATGAGGCATGGCATGACCCAGCTAATGTAAGTACCGAATGAAGTTCCCATATTCCTAAGGAACGTGACATGGTGATCACACTCTGATGGGGTATGACATGGTGATCATACTTTGGAATGTGGCATGTAAAGATTTTATGATGAAAAGGAAGATAAAGAAAGAAAAGTAAATTTTATGTATATGCATAAATTCAAGTACAAGTAAAGTTATGTGCAGATGTTATGTCTCCAGTATATTGATGCTATTGTATTTTATTATGTTTTAGTTACTATTCCTAATATAATTCATAAATTGATTTTGTATGGGCTTTCCCAAATGTCAAGTTTATGAGTAAAATAAACTTTGCTTCGAACAGTATATTTTTGAACTATAAAATTAAACAGTTTGTATAGCACGTTCACCTTTTTCATAATAAACTGAAGCAAACTGGAGATGACAACGATGACATTATGTATGATAATTAGAGAATCCTACTGAGAATTTAAAATTCTCACACCTATTTCCGTGTTATCTCCAGATAGATCAAGAAGTTCTGAGGACGGCTGAAGTTGCTATCAGATAAGGTACGCTCAGGTAACAGTAACAACTCCAGGGTGTGGTACTATGACTTAAGCATAGTACTGTACTTAGGAGGGTGTTACAAGAAATAATAAAATGAAAGCCCTAGCTCATTTAGCAACATATCCATATTTAGGGAGTTCTAGGAGTCTACCTCACTTCCAAGCTTAAAAACACTTTAAAACTTTGTTCCTTCAACTCGAGAACTCTCTTATAATCACAAGACAACTCTTGACCTCTTCCTTTTTCTTCCTGGCTGAAGCTATTTATTGTCCAAGGGGAGAGATTTTTGGCTTCTATATGGTTTAGAAGATGGCAAACAAGCTCAAAAGCTAGATAGTAGTTGAAGAAACAAGAGGAAACTAAGGGTTTAAGAGCTTGTATGAACAACAATGGACGAGAGTGTGAGAAAGAGAGATTTCGGGTGTGGGTGAAGATAGAAAAGAAGATAAGTTAATTAGGGTTTCCTAGAGATTTAACAAGATTTTTGTAAAAAATAAAAAGTGATCAACTTTAATTTATGTAGTCCATATTGCTTCTTAGAAATTTGGCTGTGTGGCCCACTTCAGACCACATATAATAAGAGTGATCTCCTGATCTTTAACTCTCTTATATTTTAAATTTCTACTGAATTAATTTCTTATGTTCCAAGAAACTGTCTAGAAAATTTTTATCGTACGATTAAAATTCTATTTTCTTAAAAACTCTAATCATACAATGTCATTGCATTTATTACTATACATCCCTTCTTTATTTTCAAAATTTTTTTTAGTAATTTAGCGTGTGACACTGTTAATTATACACATTACTAAATTGGGTATTTAAATAATATGCGACCCTTGAGGATTATTTCAAGGTGTTTGGTGATTAATTTGGGTACTCAAAGTCACCTGAGATATTATTTATGTGTGAGTAATCTCACACTTTTATTTAGAACCATGCTCATAAAATGTCATTCATAAGGTAATTACATGTATATTGTTTAATTCTTAGTATCTCGGGGCCCACATGTTCCCAAAATGGGAATTTTTCCTTGAATACCCCTCCTGACAATCATAACCCATTATTTATGGTTCTGTTATTCCTTAACTATAGTTCAACTATCTATTATTTTGCCCTTACCTCGGGATTGGGTTTCCTCTATACTGTGTAACATCCATAGAATTTTATCGTTTTTTACCTAGTTGTTCGGTTTTTATCGCATAATTGAGGTTAATCAAAATTCGACTAAATATTTATTTAAGGTCAATTAATTAGCAATTAATTGAGATTAGATGTGAGAGAATTAGATTAGAAGCATAGAAGATTTCATAAAAATTTTCCTAAGCCGATTTACTGATTTAAAAGGAAATCGGTAAAATTTCGGTATTTTAAACTATCGGAACCGAATCAATAGAATTATATACCCAAATTTTATTGTGTCAAGGCTGATTACTCAGCCACTCCATCATCCTTTGGTGGCGCCACAAAGGCCACAAAATGAAGAGAGTTGGCTGAAATTTAGCCACTAGCTCTCAGCTAATCAAATTCCAAGTTTCCAACTACTTCATTAAAGCCTTAATAATATATTCCTTTCCTCTTTCCTTCAGCTGACTGTGCTTCCCTCTCTTCTTATTCCAGCCTCCTTCTTCTCTTCTCCTTTCAACCTACTCCATCAAACCTTCAAGCTTTAATAAGGTTCCATCAATCCAAACTCAAATTTACCAAGATCACACCTAAAGGAGGTAGATATTCAACTTTGTTGTTGTCTTGCTGGTTGTGGGTGGCTGTTTGGGGTTTTTGTGTTTCACTTCTTGATATGGTGTTTGGATATATATGATGATTATTGGCTGGTTTGATGGCTATTTTTGTGTTTAAAATCGATTAAGAAGTAAAAAGGAGTGAGAATAGGATGTAGTAAGGGGCTGGAAGAGCAAAACCCTCCGACAGTTCATACGGCAGAGTGTACGGCTCTACCTACAGCCATTTAAATTTAATTAAACTATTTTTATGTGAAACTAGACATCTAAGGTTTTCCAACCATATAAATTATGAGGCCATTGGATTAGTATTGAGAGAGATATGAATTTTGGAAATTTGACCTAGGTTTTTGAGTTTGATTCCAAGCAGACTAGGTTATTCAGGGCAAAACTTGCCTTATACAACTTGGAATTGAATGAAACTAACTTTTTTAGAAAGCTTACACATAGGAGAATATCCCATAAAAATATTACAGTTAGATACAATTCTGTTTGCTCCCAGTGATTCGAGAAAATTGCCCTATGTCCAAATTGGGCCAAAATAGGGCAGTTCAGAAAGGCCAAACTTTGGAGCTTATAACTCAAGCTCTACTGAATCAATTGAAATGGAACTTATTTCAAATGAAAGCTTGTCCTGTTAGCTTTAATATAATACCAATTTTGTATGATTTGAAGTAGTTTATGATTTTTAGTGGATTTTTACTTTTAAGTGTATAATTCTGGCTAGCTACAGGGCAAGCCAAGATAAAACTTAAATAACTTGAGCTACATTTATCAAAATTAGATGGGGCCAAAGAGGTTAGAAAATAGACACATAACAATCTAACATATCCAAAATTTAGCTCCAGATGAGTTAAATAGAAAGTATGGCCTGATTTGTAAAAATCGGGTTGAATGAAAGTGCTGAGGCAGTAACTACGTTCTAAATGCATCAGTTGTTCCCATGAAATTGATGATTGAATTATGAATGAAGTGTTATGATTTCTCTGTAAAATTGGTTTTTTGAGTATTGGCACTGTTCATGGGGAAGCGGACACATTTCATTATGCTGCCGAAATTTCGGTAAGGCCTATGCATGAGTTGTAAGATACATTCAGATACATGTGCATTTTTCAAGAAATTCATAAAGATTATGTTATGATAAAAGTTCCATAATACTTGGGCCAGCCCCGGATTAAAGTTAGGGGGAATAGATCGATGGGAAGGTCAGGCAAAGTAAACCCGGCATTCCTATATATGAACGAGCTCGATCTTAAAAAGCAGACTATTACCCAGGAGTTGAATGGCCAAGAACTCCTAGGGGACCAAGTAATAGAAAAATTTATGATAGTAAGTTTAAGAATGAGTATCTGCATGGTTGCATTGCATGCTTATTGTTAGTTGTTCATAGATTGATTATTATATTCATTTGCTGCTATCTGTTTATTTATTTTGCTCATTATTCTGTATATTGCCATTTAATAGTTTATTCTGTTTCTTTTACTGTCTTAAGTAAAATTGAACCTTGCCTTAGACCAGACATTTTCTTAAACTTATTAAATGTAGATAGCTCAATTTGATGCCATCTTTTTTATAATTAAATGAAAATCAGGGCAACTGAGAATGAATGTGACGTCAGTTTAATACTGTACTCGAATCCTATTGAGAATTTCTTTAAATTCTCACCTCGCTTTGTGTTTTCGCATCATTCTCAGACCCTAGTGATGGATACGATAACCACCCTGTTTATTGAGATCCCTGACCTGCAGCTCCACCATGACCCCATGTTTGACTCATTTTACATAGCCGGTTCCTACCATTTCCGCCTCTATCTTTTTAGTAATAGGAATTTTGCTGTTCTTTTATTTCACCCTACTTTCGACCCTGCCGCTCTGTATTTTGCGGTCCCACTACATGTAACACACCCTGCTCCACCTACTTCACCCGCAGCACCTGCAACTCCTGCCGACCCTCCACTAGAGTCACCTCCGCAGGTGGTTCCAGATATTCCGCTCAGTCTTGAGAGTGATTTGTCTGAGGTTACCTACTCATCATTCTCCTCTTTGAAACCTAGTGCTGACTACTCCCCAGTCGGGCCTGGCATGGCCAATGGCTACATGACCAAGTAGGTCCTGGCCGCAGGTTACATTTTACAGTATGGCCCTCTTTTAGCAATGTGTAGCATTAAGCCATAGACTTAGCCATATATATATCAGCTAGTTTGAAATGTCCTTTGAGGACCTTATAGGATTGTTTTCACTGACACGGGCCTTATGTCTTTTTGGTACACCGGCTCCACTTATGTATCCTCTTTTGAACCTGTATATAAACTGTAGTGTTGGCTTTCAACATATATATATATATATATATATATATATATATATATATATATATGTATGAATACCGCTGATGATATATTACCTATCTTTATCGTTTCTGTTGTGTTTTTTTTTTATTTAACTCTTACGGTTTGTGACGTTAAATACGTTTATGATATATAGAGCGCCGTTTCTCCCCTTTACCTATTTATATTCTGCGCTCCAAGGTATATTTCGTCAAAAAAATAATAATAATAAAGAGAAAAAGAGGATATGATATAATAAATAAATAGTAACCCGAATACTAACATGTTAATGCAATTTACTCAATTTCATACTATGACTTAAGCATAACATTAAATTGGTAGGGTGTTAGATACTGGGCTATTCTCAAAGTTGGGAATGTTACACTCTTACTATGCCACTTGCTTCCACCTAACAATGACCTCGTTAAGGACAAC
Source organism: Pterocarpus macrocarpus (assembly GCA_031439585.1). Classification (NCBI taxonomy): domain Eukaryota; kingdom Viridiplantae; phylum Streptophyta; class Magnoliopsida; order Fabales; family Fabaceae; genus Pterocarpus; species Pterocarpus macrocarpus. The sequence goes on from CM062515.1 coordinate 33,954,074, forward strand.
CTTGAGAGTGGAAATGTAGGTGCGTTTGCAAATGAAGGCAGAGACATGGGAGTGCCGGTGACGAAGATGAGCTACAGTGGCATTCACATTTTGAGATCCACACCGATGAAACTAAGGAGTTGACGAGTTGAGGATGACATCGAAGAAGGAAGGGAACAGAGATGCGAGTTGAGCAATGACTAGAATATAACACAATCCAGTTATTAGAAGAAAAAATGAACCAAATAAGCACAAATTGAGATAAGGAAATGAGAAGAATGGGCTTTGCAAAGAAGAATGAGCAAACCTTTTGAATAAAATTACCTGATTGGAATAATCAACAGTTACTAAGTTTCAATGAATACTTTGACTCTAGTGACTCTAGCCCAAAATAGAAAAAGTTTAAACAAATGACTAATGTCTAAAACAGACAAACAACAAGAAACACTATGTTAATACTAGGGATTTTTTTCTTTTTTGGATAATTTGAATATAGGCTTAAGTCACCAAAACTAGGTGAGAAGCGATTGTTCGAAATGGTTAGGATCACTAAAGGGAATATTGTAACATCTCCACTTTTCTTAATATAGCACATTAGAATCATTAGCACATTTATCATAGGCAAGGTGGGAGTTGCTCACTATGAGAACTATAGGATAGTATGGCCCTTCCCTTGAAATTATGTCACTACCATATAATTTTAAGTGAAATAATGAAAATGTCTTTAGTAACTTATTTGTAGAAAGGACCCTGAACTTTTGTGCAGTTATAGAAACACGCTAAAATTTTTATTAACTATAGTTAGACCCCAAATTTTATTTATATTTAGGTCCCTAATTTTTTTAAAATTTATATTTAGGTCCTTGCATATTTAGAATTAGTAGAAAAGATGTTAAGTGGAGCACCATAAGATAGAGCAATCGTAAGAACCAAGAACTCTACTAAAAGGACCCTAGAGCAATATAAGAGTAAAAGGACCAAAAATGCCCTTGAGATTGATAAAAATTATAGAAATGCCATTAATTGGAGTTTAGTAGTTATGATATTTTAAGCTTTAATTTTATTATTTGGGTTTTATTTAGGATTAGTTAAGATTATATCTTTTAGTTTGGATCATATATTCTAGTTAGCATCATTAGATAAGATCAAATCTTTTATTATCTTTTCTGTTTTTATGTTTTAAATAAGCAAATTGGCTTATAAACTATTCAGTTTTCACATCAATACTATTGTGAGATTTATTTCTTTCTCTTTCATACTTTGTGAACTCTTGATATTCTTGGTTCTTGTTTCATCTATAAATAATGGGTCAAGAATCCTAATCTTTATCCTAAGGTTCTTATTCACGGTTGAGTAAGAGTTGCGAGTGCCATACAGTTCCAAATCTTTTACGACTGTCACTTCTTTACATGAGGTTCATATCAATCTTATCTTATCTCTCCTCATAAACTCTGGTTATCTAGGAGACTACATATACAACTTTTCTAGAAGTAAGGAGGCTCTTGGTCTTTGGTTGGCCTTTTGGCCTCTCTTGGCCATCTTCGGTGATCTCTTGGCCATGCTACATTCTCTTCTCATCTAATTCTCTTGGGAGACATCTAGAAGAAGCAACAAGTTTGGCACCTATATCAAAGAGGAAGAAGCGCATGATTGGGATCCATTCTTCTTTTCCTCTCTCTTCAATTTATGTTTAGCATATACATTTTGTCTGTGGATTTGTATTTGTTAAATATGTTAGTTGGTTAAATACCTTACACTAGGGTGATGATATAACTTATGTTCTAAATATGTTTGTTTGGGATTTCTAATCTTAATAAATTCTTTCTTATTTAATTGAGCTTCTATTATCCGTTCTTATTGCTATTTCTAGATTCGTGACCCATAAATTGTTATTAGAATTATGTAGGCAATGTGGAAACATGGTGCATAATTGAGACAATGCAATAAAAACTTTAATTCATAATTGTCAAGGAATAGAGATTATGGATTTTGTAGGGTTTTGTAAGGGGATTCACAAATCAGTAATTCCTTTAATTTTAGAGTTCAAATTGAGGAATCAATTGAGCTCTAAAATTTAGAGTGGATTGATGCACTACGGGATTCAGGTATCAAATATATTAGGAATCTCTCTCAATCAATTAATTTGATAGAAATTCATTAGATTTAGGAGCTTAATCAATTATAGGATCAATTAGGTGAAATTGAATCCCTAGTGCTCTTACCTTTGATATCTTCTATATTTGTTTTGCAAGTCTGTTTGATTTTGAATTATCGTGATCTTCTTAGATTTTATTTTGTTAATTGTGATACTCTCTTTGCTAAGAACGCCTAAATAGTTTATAAGTCAAGGAATTGGTAGTTGGTTGAGTCAATCCCTGTGGGAACAATACTCGACTTAAACTTTATTACTTGCACAATCCGATATTCTTGCCGGTGCTCGTATCACTATTCATCATTAGCAAAGAGATATAACAGTACCGTTTGTCGTTAGCAAAGAGATATAATAGCTTATGTACACATAGCATTATATAGTTGAGATACAAGGTAAAAGGACCCTGATTATGAAACAATATCGAGTGAAGCAAGACCCCTAACTTGAGATAGATGGGTTGAGATTATTCCCCACTATAGTTGAGATATAGGGTGAGAGCACCTTGATTATGAGATAGTACCAAATGAGACCAGTCCCCAGCTTGAAATAGATAGATTAAGATTACTCCCCATATGAGTTAATTCTTCTTATGTAATTCTCATGTAGTATTTAATTATTTGAGGAAAGATTTGGTTTTGAACAAGTATCTATTTATGAAAAATATTGCAAAGGCATAAACTTGATGTACTATTTCCACGAATTACCTTTAGTGATTGTATGATTATTAAGCTACTCCCCTTTTATTTTTAATGCTCGTGCGTCTATTCGTTTCTCTTTCTTGTCCATTTTATTCATATGCCCTCATTAAGTTTGTTTGACTCATCCCTATATAAATTAAAATATTTGCAAGTTGTTCATTGGGTTGCTAACTTTTTCAATTGACTGATATTGTTAATATGCCTTCGACATGTTTTGGGCAAATATTGTCTCTTCTGATTCCAGAGTATGCAAGTATAAAGTTACGCATTGATTTATTCTAGTTATTTTAGATAAATTTGAGAAGTATGCTGACATTGATAGAGTTTGAGATTAAAAAATAGTTATGCTTTTACAAAGAATGTCGACACTTGGAAATCAATTTGATTTGTCAGGCTAGCCGAACTGTATTAGATTTGATATAGCCTATGCATCAAATACAGACCCAAAGACTGGTTGTGACAGTGGCACTTACTTGGCCATCACGTTCAACTCAATAGCACATGGGAAGGAAACCCACCAAGCTTTTTGTTTACTTGTTAAGCTCTGATTCTTCAATGCAATAAAATGAGTTTCCCCGATTTTAAAATAGGTAATAATTAGACAGTTCTTTTCCACTCTATCCAATACTTTTATTTTTCTTCTCCTCCAATTTGGGCAAAATAGGATGAAATTAAATCAGAGTAAATAACTTAAAAATCTTTATCATTCCATCTCAAAATGCAATGGAGTGAAAACTTCTCTCCATTTCAATCTTTGATATCCAGAGAGTGAAATAAAATTCCTAATCTACTACATTTCATTCCATGTCATCCCATCACGTTCTATTCTATTTCATTCATAATAGAATATCCAAAACATGACCAACTCACATTACGTAAAATTAAACGAGATAATTTTTTTTTTTTTTTTTAAAAGCTATCTAATCTGTTCGAAATTAAAAAATATAAAAAAAAAAATGAAAGAAAGAATCGCAATAAAATCAATTGTCTAAGCTCCGCAAGGATACTATAAAATTAATTCTATTTCTCAAATTGTGCAATACTTGCGGCACAAGTCCATTGTTCACTAAATTTCCTTAAAGGTTCTTCCAAATTTCCAACCTTCAAACATTGGAGAAACAAGTTGCTACCGTCATGGAGCTTCCAGATAGCAATAACACATATCAGGCAATAAATGTTTCATTTGGTCCGCACATTGCAACTGTTGATTCATGCCAATCCTATTTGTGACAACAGAACAAAGAAATGTTTCGCCAGCGCTATTAACCTTGGCTTCCCATTAAGAAATTAGCAATATATACAGTACTCCTGATAGCCCTACATAAAGACTCAATGGGTCAGGAGAGGAGAGTACGAGATTTGAAGAAGTGGGAAAAGATGAGACAGCCTTGAAATGGTCAAATGGCTTATATGGGCCATAGAAAAAGAATTTCCATTAACTTAAGTGGCACAGTGGTAGCCTAAAGTCCTGCAAACTTGAGGACTTTAAATTGCACAAGAGACACTCCCAACTGTGGCAAAGCCACCAAGGCATGCCACTAGTAGCCTCAAATTCATACAAAGTGAACGATTTTTAAAGTGCATAGGATCCATGACAAGGCCCAGCTGTCCAAAGGCAGTGAAAGAAACATGGCCAACTAATCAACGGGTATTGAATCCTTAAAGGCTTAAACTCTATTAAACAACACTCTGGGACAACAAGGTTTAAACCATTAAATGCTGCAATGCTAATGTTAAAAAGGATATAGCTTTCAGGCTCCATGTTGCCATTATCCAGAGGAATGGCACGTTCTCCTTCACAGAAGTTGATTCTGGCTTGAGCTTTAACTATTAGCATTTAGAAAACCAGAAAAACGATTATGTTTTACCTCAGTTTCTATTGCAAAAATTCCCCACATGGCTTTCATAGGGATCCTGAGCAAGGAAAAATTCCTTCATCAATTAGTCACAGCAAAATTGAATTGTCTAGCAACAATACAATCCATCCAAAAGCACCCCTGGATCATCTGCAATGAATAATCTGCTTCTTCCACTTCTGAAAATCAGAAACAGGAGTGCAATATTTCAAATCTATAAAGCCAGACCAGTGACAAGAAAAATACATCAAAGCAGACGATGATTGGGAAAATTCATCAACTTTGGGAAGGCTCATTTCTTAAAAGCTTATGCATGAATTGACAACTTACACCAGTAAGGCCAAAGGGAATGTAATAAGGCATAGGACAACAAAGATGCTAGAGTCATTATCACAATTTCCGGGACAAATTACTAGTACATAAATTCACTTCTTAACTGTATATACATGTGCTTGAGATTCAGCCAGTAAGTTTTACTTCCTGTGCCTATGTCTACTCAGTACAGCTTCTCATCCTTATAAACAAATATTTTGCAATTGAAAGATCATACAAAGGACACAATAGATGCTGAATAAAATCTTTGAAAGAATCCTAAAATACCAACCTCAGTTAAAAACAGGCTTACTTTTTTTTCAACCCAAAAAAAAAAAAAAAAAAGAATCAGAAATGAGACATTCAATGAAGCTCAAGAGCTGTGAGCCTTTGAGCAAATTCCTCTTACTCTTGCTCAATTTCCTTCAAGTGCTTCAAAGCACCAACCATGTCCCCCTCGAAGACCCTTATTCGAGCAACCACCTTGCTTAACAATTTAAGACAAAGCTTCACATCTCCATTCTCCCTCTCACACCTATCCATGGCCAACTTAATACCCTTCAACAGGCCCCTACACTTGTCAACCAATTCGAGGTACTCAAGAACACGGTCTTGATTGGCCTTGTTACAATCCCGGTCATTCTCCAATATCTCCTCAAACCCAATCCTCACAAGCTCCAATTGCTCGCTGCAGCTAAACACCTGCGCTTTCAGCACTTGCCAAGCTTCATCATCATCGGTTCTCGTTTTGTTGAAACTGTGCACGACGGGGATTTTCTCCTTGAGCTTCAAATGCAAAATAGATCGAAGATAACATGGTTTGCTCCCCGGAAACTCTTCAAGATCGCTCTTTTCATCCAATGATTCCTCAATGGTTTCCACTGAGGACAGTGCTGTCAGTGTCACTGGCTTGTGGATAAAACCGTTTCGACAGAAACCCAGAAAGAGAAACGCTGACGCTGCAGTTATGGTGGCAAGAGAGGGAACAATACGAAGAGGGTTGAAAAATTCAGGAGAGTTTTTGGGTTCGGGAGGGTTGAAGAGTTGAGGGCTTTTGTTGGGTTCTGGGTATTGGAGATTTTGCGGGGGAGGGTCGGATGAAGGAGGTGAGGGTGAAGTGGAAACTCTGATAGAGGGCGATGGAGAAGGTGATGATGCAGCAGGCGGGGAGCGAAGAAGGGAACAATAGGTGGATTGTGTGAGGGAGGGACAACAGTAGTGAAGGGAAGAGCATAGATTTTGATGGTGGTGGTGAATTGTAGGAAGGGCCTCCATAGATTGAGGAACGAGGAGATTTGGGAATGGCAGGGTCAGAAATGCGGTGGCGGCACCGGCAACGCTACGCCGCACTAGTTTTCAGCTCTTCACAAAAGGCCAGCCCAGGTGGCAGTTTTTGGGTAGTGGCACCGAATGGGTCACTATTCCTCTACTGGGCCGTTTCATTCAATTGAAGCAGTAAAAGTCCTTGTTGAGTTTTTATATGGAATAAATTAGGGGTGTGTATGGCTCTGTGTGGGCCGGAGTCAAAGGAAAAAAAAAAATACATAAATCAATCAATCTAATTCTAATTGGGTTGCGTCAAATTTTGAAATTTTTACCTCTCAACTCGAACTAATCCAAACCAAACACTTTTGAGTCTGGTCGAGTTGGGTGGTTGGATTATTCTATTTTAAAAAAATAAAATTTCTATTATATATATAATCAAAACAAAAAAAAAAAAAAAGAAAGGGCAGCACTCTACCCCTACCTAATCCCAAACCCTTTATTGCATTTTATCTTCTCCACATCTCTCTAATATAGTGCAAAAAAACCTTTCACAATCTTTCTCATTTTAGAACACACAATTATTTTAGAGGATCAATAATAAAAGAACCAGAAGTGGGAAAAGGCAAAATAGATGAGAGCTTGAAGGGGTGCCTTCTTATCAACCAAATTTGTAGCAATGAACCATGGCAGCATGCTTCTAACAAGTCATGGTGGCATACTTCTTTGCGAAGCCGTGGTGATAGCAAAGAGTAACGACGCAAAGATGGCTGGTCTTCAAGTGGTTGCTGCTGAAACTGGAAGTAGGAGGCAATGATGGAAGCCCAAAAATGAAGCAACTAACAAAGAAGGTGAGAACTAGTAGTAGCAACGTGGTGGTGCAACAGCGGCGACACTGAAGAAGGGCGAGAGGACCGATCTATAAAAGTGAAAATGTGAGCGTAGTGTGATATATGTTACAATGTGGGTTTGGTTTTGTTAATATGTTTTTTAAAAAAAAAAAAAAGAGAAATGGGAGATTGAGTCATCGAGTCGGGTAATGGGTAAAAAATTCATGCTCGTTATTTGACCTAATAAATGGATAGGTCAATAGATTCATACCTGAACAGATCTGATGACCCAACCCAATCTGGATTTTTGTGTTTGGATCGGGTTGGGTTGGTCGAGTTCGGGGGTCAACCTAGATCCATGAATATCCCTAGAATAAATTAGTCTTTAATAAAAATAAACTGAAAATTTGATCCCTAACTACTTAAAACGTCATACACATTAATTCGTAACAAAAATAAACAAATAAATTGGACTCTAATATTTTTAAAATAAGATAACTTAGTCTCTTTATCAAATCTTTTGAACAAAACTAAATTGTCTAATTTTGAAAAGATTTAGGACCAATTTGTCTATTTATTTTTGTTAGCGACTAATGTGTTAAACGTTTTAAAATGTTAAGGATCAATTTATTAGTTTATTTTTGTTAGGAACTAGTTTGTCTAATATTAAAAAGGAGAAAGAATTAAGTATTTTATTGGTTTGCAATTTGTATCAAGTAGAATTAAATTCGATTAACCAACACTTAATTGGTTTAAGTGGTTTGGCACTTGTTTCCTTTAAGCAAGATCTCGAGTTTGAGTCTTGTAGATGAAAAAAATTAAGCATTGAAAGAACTTTATCCCTATAATAGATCGATCTAACTTGAAACAGATTAGTCAAAATCTAGTGAACTTTCGAATACAGGTGGTTGATACCCAAAAAAAATTAAATTCAATTAATTATAAGTTTATGAGTTTAATTTGTTGATTTAAGGATTAAACGAATTATGAATTATCAGTATTGGCCATCAGTACAAAAACCAACTAAACTTTAATTAATTTGATTTAAGTTGAGGCAACTCATTACAAGGATAAAATAACACTAGTTTTTTCTATCCACAAGACTTAACCTGACATCTTACTTCATAGAAACAAGTACCAAATCATTTGAGCCGACCAAGCGTTGGTTTTGTCAATATTTTTGAGTATATTAAACATTTACCTTTTGAAATAGACATATTATTTTGGAGGGTTCTCTAACACCCCTAAAAAAATTATTGGTACTAATAGACTCTTTACTTATTTATGGTTAAGAATTAGCCACATATTCCACTAACTACCAAAATTTTAACATTATTTTTTAATTATATTTAAGATCTATAAAACTTATGATTAAATATAAAAAGTACCCGTACCCTTACAAAAACAAGGGTACTAAAGAAAATCCTAATTATATTGAGGGATTAATTTTTTTGTACTGTCAATATAAAACAAAATTTTATATTGTTATCTAATCACATGTTACTATATATGAATTGTTGATGTAGTAGGTGTAAAAGTTAAATATTGTTTATGATGTGGTAACACATTATTGCATGTCTATATAAAACTCTTTTATATTGACAATTCATCAAAATTAATTTTTTATTTTCATTATTCTTTATTATTTTTCAAGTTTTTACTTAATAAATATAAAAAGAATTAAATTTAAATCCTAACGATTTAAATAGTAGAAATGTTTAAATAGATAGTAGATGATTAAGGAGTAATAATTAATAATAATTTCTCTTTCTTAAAACAAAAAGTATTATATAATCATAATTTTTTATATATAATTAATCACCATTTTTAGATAATGCACAACATAAAGACAGTGGTGCCTCCACCTACCAAACGATGGTGGAGCAACTTTGGGAGTGAATGAGTGTGTGATAAATGGCACTAATTAATGAGGAGGTATCTCATGGATTGTTCTTTAGGAGGCATTTGGAAGACGAAATATTTTTAGGTTCCCGAAATGTTACCATAGGAATATAAGAATCTCACGTCTGGCATGTGGTTTAAAAAATTATTCTTGGCTAAGTTACATTCTTAGAAATAAAAATTAACCCATTTTCATTCCCAGCTGCTGGACCTCCACTGATAGACCATCGCTACATGCTTTCTTTTTCTTTTTATCCAATTAAAAGACATGACCATTTTAATTGAAACAAAGGAGTATTGGACTTCAAAGAAGACCGGGCCCATGGGTTAAACATACAAGTTAAATGTCAAATAAAAGAATAAAGCAATACATGAAAAGAATTGAGACTTTAGTGGTGAAGAAGGTTCTCACACATTTTGGGGGAAAGGATTTGTGTAAGCACAAAGAGGAGTAGAGAGAGCAACAAAAAAAGGCAGACACGGGGGTCCGAGTTGGAGTTATGCATGTAAGCCTAAGCGGCTAGGCATTGCTCTGACGACAGCAACAACGGCAAGAAGAGGATGGTGGCGCTGCTGTAACGTCCGAAAAATTTTACCATTTTTAAACAAGTTGTTCGGTTTTTATCGAATAATTGTGATTAATTAGGATTCGATTTAGTATTTACTTAAATCTAATTAAGTGTGATTTAGAAGGATTAGAATTTAGCAAATTAGATTAGAAACATAAAAGACCTCATAGAATATTTCTAAAACCGATTTAAGAGAAATCGGTAAGATTTTGGTAATTTAAACTGTCGAAACCAAACCAATAGAAATTATACTGTGAAAATCCTAGGATGGATGGCTAAGTTCAGCCAACTCATCCATACAAGTGGCACCACAATTAGTCTTGGAGAGTGGCAGCCACATCAAATTGAATTAGCTAAACACATCCACCAATCATGTAACATCCGAAAATTTTTAAAACGTCTCAATTTGCATTATTAATTGATTTATTCAATTTTATAACATAATTAAGGTTAATTAGAAACTAATTAGAGATTAATTAGGAGTTAATTAAGTGTTAATTAGAGATATTAGGATTAGAAATAATTAGAATAGAAGCATATAAAATCTTACAAAATTCTTCAAAACCGTTTTACCGATTTGAAAGAAATCATTTAACTGTCAAAACCCAAACCAACCAAATTTAACCTACTAAACCCTACTTCAAGTGGCTAGAATTTAACCACCTCCTTCGTCAAAAGTGGTGCCACCCATGCCACAAAGAGTGAGCATGGTTGGCTCACTTATGAGCCACTTGACCTCTCCACCAATTAGAACCACTTCTTCCACCCACCACCTCTATATCAAATTCATATAATCCTTTCTTCCTTCAAAATTTCAGCCTTCCTTTCTCCCTTATAGACCTCCCATCATTCCCTCTCATCTTCCTTCCTTTTCACTTCATTTCTCTTCCATTTTCAAGCTCCAAGCACCTCCAACATCAAAACTCTTTATCTAGTCAAGCTATCTTTCAATCTAGAGGTAGGATTCAACTTTTGTTCTTCACTTCTATGGATTGTGGCCGTTTGAAATTCTACTTTGCTTCATTTATTTGGTGATATATTGGATGTATTTGATGGTTTATGGTTGGATGATCATGAAATCTTGAGTTGGAATTGAAGTTAGAAGGAGAAAATTAGAAGAAGTGGAGAATCAGGATACTGTCTAGGTGAGAAACCCTACGGCAGTCCGTACAGCAGAGTGTACGGCTCCGCCTACAGCCATTTAAATATAATGAAACTATTTTTATATGAAACTAGACATCTAGGACTTTCCAACCATATAAATTATAAGGCCATTGGATTAGTATTGAGTGAGATACGAATTTTTGAAGTTTACCATAGAGTTCTAACCTTGATTATGAGCAGAGTAGAATTCAAGGGGCATAACTTGCCCTATACTCCTTCAAATTGAGTGAAACTAATTTTATTAGAAAGCTAAGACATAGATAAAAGTCCCATAAAAATTTCAGAGTTAGATTCGATCCCAATTTCTTCTAGTAGTTCAAGAAAGTTGCCCTAAGTCCAAACCAGGTTAAAATAGGGTAGTCTAGAGGAGTCAAATTTTGGAGCTTATAACTCAAGCTCTACTCAAGCAAATGAAATAGGACTTCTTGTTGTCCTGTTAGATTTAATATGATACAAATTTTGTATGATTTCAACTAGTTTTCGATTTTTAGTGAATTTTTACTTTTGAGTGTGTAATTCTGGCCAGCTATAGGACAGGCTGAGATAGAACCCTAATAACTTGAGCTACACTTATCAAAATTAAATGAGACTAAAGAGGTTAGAAAATAGACACACAACACTCCAACATATCCAAAATTTAGGTTCAAATGAATTAAATAGGAATTATGGCTTATTTTACAAAAATCGGGTAGAATGAAGGTACTTAGACACAACTTAAATCCAAGTGCAAATATTATTTCTATGATATTGATATTGATATGTGAATGCACTGTTGTGATTTTTCTGGATAATTGATTATCTGAGTACTGGCATTATTCACGGGGAAGTGGACTCGATTCGTTATGCTACTGAATTTTCGGCAGAAGTCCATGAAACTATGAGTGTTTATTTTACGAGAAATTTATGATATGAACAGCTATACAATTATGAATATGTTATGGTGATATGAACATGAATTATTCTTATGAGAGCATGCATATTTGGATATGAATGAAGGAAGAATATATGAGACCCTTCACTTGGAGGCATTTATTTGGGTCCCTCCAGGTGAAGGTAGTTAAAAGATAAAGAGGTGGGTCCCTTCGCTCGGAGGCAGTTGTGCATTGGGTCCCTCCCTGTGAAGGCAGCTAAAGCTTTTGGGTCCCTCTATATTGGAGGTAGTTGGCTAACTAAGCCCCTCTGACCTAGAGGGATGTGAGTTTCTTTGTGGGTCAGTATTGTGTGCGACGGTCACGAGTTGAGCTCACTCCTAGATCAGGCTACCCAAGGGCAGCAAAGATTAAAGGGAAGGACATATGTATGCAGACACCCTAGGGATGACGATACATAATACCTAGGTGTGCCAAGAAAAGAAAGTAAAGAAAGTTAAAGAAAAACACTAGTGCATTGCATGAATTCAAATATGAGTATTTATATAATTATATCTCATATTTTATTAATGCTGAGACTGTTCTATCTACTTATGCGGTGATTATTATTCTAAATATGAAATATTGCCAATGTGACTCAAGTGCGTGAAATAAAATGAACTCTGCTTCAAACCATATGTTTTCAAACTATAAAATGGAATAGTTCGTATAATATGTTCACTTTTTTTTATAATAAATTGAAGCAGCTGGCGATAATAATGCTGACACAATATGAAATTTCTTAACGAATTCTACTGAGAATTTAAAATTCTCACTCCTATTTCCGTGTTATCTCCAGATAGCTCGAGAAGTTTCGAAGAGGCTGAAGTTGCTGTCAGAAGAGGTCTGCTCAGGTAATAGTAACAAGTCCTGAGTGTGGTTCTATGATTTAAGCATAGTATTGTATTTTGTGAGGAAGTTACAAATCACATGAAACCTTGCTTCAAAAGTTTGTGATCAATCCCCTTTTTGCCCTTGACAAATTTGGCCATCAAGAAGGGGCAGACCCCTCATCATTCTCTTCCATCTCAACTTGTCTGCGCTCCTTCTCCATCAACTCTTCAAGCTTCATCAACAATTTCTTTAATTCAAGACGCCAAACCAACAAGATTTCACGTAAAGGAGGTAGGAATTCAACTTTTCTTCTTGTCTTCCTTGGTCTGGGGCTGTATGGGGCTTCTGTTTCTCTAGTGATTCTGATGTGATTTTGAGTGATGATGATGAATTAGAGTTGATTTTACATGTATGTTGTGATTGGAATTGAAATTGGAATGAAGGGACTTGAAGATAGGAAGAACCAAGGAGCTGTTGGGTGACAACCCTACAGCATCCATACGTCCGTCCTGTACGGACAAAAATCTAGCTATCAAAACTTGATGAATATACTTTTATGCGAAATTAGACATCTAGGGCTTTCCAACCATAAAATATAAGGCCATTGGATCAGTATAGAATTAGTTATGAATTTTTGAAGTTTGACTTAGAAATCTGGATTCTCATCTAGGCAGTATGAGTTGAGAAGGGTGTAGCTCACCCTAAAAAACTCTAAATTGAGTGAAACCAACGCTGTTTGAAAGCTAACATGTAAAGAAACATCCCATAAAAATTTCAGATCAGATTCATTGCCATTTGTTCCCAGCACATCAATGAAGTTACCTTAAGTTCAAACTGGGTTGGAATAGGGTAGTCTAGTAGGGTCAAGTTATAGGGCTTATATCTCAAGATATACTTATGAAAATGATATGCAACTTCTTTCATTTAAAAGCTTGTTCTGTTAGCTTTAATTTGGTATAAGCTTTGTATGATTTGACCTAGGCTTCTATTTTTAGTGAATTTTTACTTTTAAGGATACAATTATGGCCAATAGTAGAACAGACTGGAGTAAAATTCAAATAACTTAAGCTACACAAACCAAAATGAGATGAGACTAAAAGGGTTGAAACCTAGACACATAGAGCTATAACATATCCAAAATTCAGGTTTAAATGAGTTGAATATGAGTAAAGGTGAATTTTACAAAAATTCAGGCAAAAGTGGGTAGAGTAAGTAGAAAACTCTGTTGATACTTGTAATGATTTTGATGATTGATATTGTGATTAGATATTTGCTATCCCATATTACTTTGAATGTTTGATTGATTTTTTACTGGTAGCCTGACACTATTCACGAGGAAGTGGACTCGATCCGTTATGTTGCCGAAAATCCGGCAAAAACTATACATATTATGTGATATACTTGTACATGCATGCATTATTCAAATTAAGTATCCATTATTATGAGACTTACAAGAATGTTTGAAGATAAGTGTACTGAAATGCATATGAACATTGTATGATGAGATGATCATGATCCTCTTTATGAAAGTTTGCATATTTGCATGCAAATGAAGAAAATATATGATTATATAAGATTGAGTCCCTTTACCTGAAGGCAGTTATTTGGATCTCTCCTTGTGAAGGCAGTTAAAGTTATGAGATCCCTCTACCTTGGAGGCACGTGACCAAAATAAGATCCCTCCAAGACTAGAGGCACGTGAATCCCCTTGTAGGTTAGTTCTGTGTGACGACGCTCACGAGTTGAGCTCACTCCTAGGTTAGACTACCCAAGGGCAGTAAAGATTAAAGACAAAGATATATACATACAGACACCCTAGGGATAGTGATACGTAATGCCTAGGTGTGTCAAGTAGCATGAATTCATGATGAACCGTTACACATGCGCAATCTGCTATTGTTATTATTACGAAATCACTCACAATCTGCTATGCTTATACTTTAATTTTTGCTCTATTTATCAAGTGTATGACTAAAATGAACTCTGCTTCGGACAATATAGTTTCAAACTATAAAACTGAATATATTTATATAACATGCTCACCTTTTTATAATAAACCGAAGCAGTTGGAGATAATAACGATGACATGACATGTAATTTCTTAGAGAATCCTACTAAGAATTTGTAATTCTCACTCCTATATACATTTCCATGTTATCTCCAGATAGCTCAGGACATACCGAAGGCGGCCACCTAGAGTTGACTAGAAATATTGAGAACGGCCGAAGAGTGCTGTCATACAAGGTCCGTTAAAGCAACGGTAACAACTCTCGAGTGTAGTACTCTGACTTAAGCATAATACTGTGTTTGGGAGGATGTTACAGCTATAGTGGTGATGATGGTGGCTAATGGTGGAGACAGGGCAAGTTATGTTTTCTTCTTTTTTTTTTTTGGGTTATATTCCTTGAGCTTTGGCTTGGGGTTTGATTTGTCTGGGGTTAGTATTATGGATGATGATGAGTTATTTCTACTCTCTTTTGATTCTTGTTTTTTTTTTTTTTTTTAATCTAAAAAAAGAGATCTTGATGATGGGGTTTTGATTTTGTACAGGGGATCGATGATTTTGATTTGGCTTGGGTCTGAGTTGTGGAGAAAAGATGGAGGCTACTATTTGGGTGTTTGATCTGCAACGAGAAAAAGAAAAAGAGAAAAAAAAAAAGGTTGTCGGATTTGTATTGTGATGGTATCATGAGGTTTGAAGCATCTAGGTTGCTAACTCTTGAAGTAAAGATTCCTGGTTTGAAACTTCATCTTCCTTTATTTATTTTTTCTTTGTATTATTTCCATGTGACATATTTAATTTGATTTGCAATTCCTGTCAATCATTTTTGGCTATGTTTTTGCGGATTGTCTACTAATGTGAGTTGAGAAAGGATGCCCTGTGTCAATATTAATTTGTGTTGTGCATGGGAGTGTGATTGTTTATTTTCTTATTTTTGCCCGCTCTTATTACTGTTTTTCTATTTTATTGCTCCTGTGATGCAAGAGGTAAATTTATTTGGGTTATGTGTGTGGGTGTGTGATAATGGCGGATGAATTGATACTCAGTTTGTGTTGTTCATTTCAATTTTTGAATTGATACCCAGTATGCATGTACCATGCATTTAAATTTGCCAAGAAACAATGAGTTTTGGTTATTCATTCCATAAACACAATAAACAACATAATAGTATCAGGCAAAACAATTAGATTAAAGACATAAAATTGATTATGGCAAAATAATCAGATTAAAAACATGACATTGATTATGACATGAGTCAAACTAAAATAGAGTAAGCTAAAGCTGATTTCTTACCCTTTTGGAAACAGTGAATGTTCTTTGTTCTGGAATTCTTTTCCTACTCTTGGTTTCTCTTTTTCCTCTAATCTCACCTATTTGTTTTTTTTTTTTTTTGTGTTATTTTTTGTGTTTTATGTATCCCTTTGATTTCTAATTATAGGTCTCTATTTATAGAGTAACCTGCCGCCCAAAATTAATCAACTTGCATCCCCCATGATGAAGCCTACAAAGCTACAAGGATAAGAGCAGAGTGTAGGGCGGTGATTTTTGATGGAGAATGGCGGTGATTTTTTTTTTTTTAATTTTTTACTACTCTTGCAAGTTAAAATTTGGGCTGCTGTCTCCTCTATTTTGTTTCATTGTATATGGGCTTTATAGGGTTAAAGAAAAAAAGGCTGCCTCCCCTTTTTGTTCTTGTAACTTTTGTTTATAACAAACACAAATTCCATCTTTTTTTTAGGAGAAAATGGATTGTTTGGGGCCGTAAGGCTCCATTCTTCTTCTTTTTTTTTTTGTTTTTTTTTTGTCATGCTACTAAATCAATAAAAAAAACTTGGCATAATATTTTTTGTGAGATTTTTATTTTCATTGTAAAAATAAATACACAAATGTATAGTAAAAAAGCGATGACAATAAACAAGCAAATTTGCACACTACTGGAGTGTTTGAAATATTGAACACTACAAAAAAAAGCAAGAATTATATTGAAATATGGACAAATTTGAGTATCAATAGTTGCCCCCCTTTGTTTTTCAGTTAGAATAGGTGAAAAGCAAAGGAGTTGATTATGAAAAAGTTTTATTTAAAACAAACACACAAGGGATGGTGACACATCCCTGATCCGAGCATATGGACATGGAAATTTAGGGTAAAAGACTTGAGAAAAAATGACAGATACAAGGACCTAAAGATTAAAACAATATTCACTTATCCTAAAATTAAAAAGCAATGAGTTTAGTGTCCCAAAAATTTAAATGGCTATGGGTATCAATCGATGTGACTAACCCAGAAAATTAAATGGCAATGGGTATCGATCGATTCGGCTGTCCCAAAAAAATTAAATGGCAATGGTTATCGGTCGGTTCGGCTACCCCATAAAATTAAAATGGTATTACATAACCATAAAACTAAAATGGCAATGGATGTTGGTTAGTGCAATTGTCCCATAAAATTAAAATGGCACAATGGGTACTAGTCAGTTCGGCTACCCCAAAAAATTAAAATGATAATGGGTATCGGTCCATTAGGCTATCATAGAAAATTAAAATCACTATGGATACCGATCGACTCAATTGCCCCAGAAAATTAAAATGGCAATTGGTATCTGAAGATAGAAAGCTCTTGGGAGTAATGCTGACTTGCTTGCCCCAAAAATAAAAGTAGTAAGATAGTTATTCGAATGAAATGATGCAAAAAAAAAAAAAAAGACTTTTGTTTTGCATTTTTATGATGCAATGTTGAACTTATTTACAAATGTATTGGCATTTTTTTTTTATCATCCTCATTTTTTTTTAATCCTTGATACCTGCCCTTTGAGGCATCGATTGCAATCAAGGGAATGAACTAGAACTTCTTTTCTTTTTCTATCTCTTTTTTCTTCCTTCCTTTTTTCCTTTTTTTTTTTTTGGATATGATGCATCTGAGACTTGCCTTTCGTTCACCTCTATTGTTTTTGTCATATATCTTTCGTATCAGAAAATCTCCTTGTGACCTTTGAGTATTTTTTTTTTTTGGGTAAAATTTAACCAAAAGTTTCACATTTCAGTATCGACTGATAAAAAAAATGCATATTGAAATAAACAAGTGTGATAATATTATTAGTTATAATAGGTAGAGTATATAATGAGGACAAAGGTTAACAAGAGAAAAAGGATTACAAAGGATAATAAATGTGAGTATCTTCAGTTCATCCCATGAATCTCTAAATCGACTAGAACTAGTACCTTTATGTGGTCCTAACCAAACTATAACCATCCTATGAGAATATATACATGCTAGATTTGCACCTGCTTCGTATAGTCTACTCTAGTCTTCTTGATGTAATTCCATGATGGTGTCAGGTATTTATTGATTGCTCTTACTTTTGCCTAGGTAGCCTTTTCGGTTTTCTACCTAGCGGGCGCCCTTTTTTCGTTTTTCACTTTCTTCTTCTTCTTCTTCTTCTTCTTTCTTTTTTTATTGATTTATTTATTTTTAATAACAAATCCTTGACACTCATTCCTTTCATGCATAATACTTCTTTACAACATCTGAGTTGACTAGAAATGGTAAATCCTTCCCATCCATTTTTGTGAGAACCAAAGCTCCCCCAAAAAGGCCTTCTTCACAATATAAGGACCCTCATAGTTTGGTGTCCACTTTCCGCATTGATTCTTCTGAATTGGCAAGATCTTTTTGAGAACTAGGTCCCCTTCTTGAAATTGTCAAGGGTGGATTTTCTTTCATGAGCTCTCATCAGTCTTTTTGGATAAAGTTGTCCATGAGTCAATGTAGCGTATAGTTTTCCTTCAATAAGGTTTAATTGATCGAATCGAGTTTGAATCTATTTGGACTCTTCCAATTCTGTTTCCATTAATACCCTCAAAGAAGGAATTTCAACTTCAATAGGGAGTACGGCTTCCATCCCATAAACTAAGGAAAATGGCATTACCCCAGTCGATGTGCGAACAAAGGTACGATAACCATGTAATGCAAAGGGGAGCATTTCATGCCAATCTTTATATGTGACCACCATCTTTTGAATAATTTTCTTGATGTTTTTGTCAGCTGCTTCAACTGCTTCATTCATCTTTGAGCAATAAGGTGATGAATTATGGTGTTGGATTTGGAACTTCTCACACATCTCTTCCATCATTTTGTTGTTGAGGTTAATGGCAATGTCAATAATAATTTTATTTGGTAGATCATAGTGACAAATTATCTCCCTTTTGATGAATTTAATTACCACATTCCTAGTTACATTAGCATAAGAAGCAACTTCAACCCACTTTGTGACATATCAATTGCCACAAAAATGAAACGATGTCCATTTGAGGCTTTGGGTTCGATGGGTCCAATAATATCCATACCCTACATGGAAAATGGCCAAGGTGCAATCAAGACATTTAAGGGCCCAGGTGGCACATGAATTTTATCACCGTAGGTCTGACACTTATGGCACCTCCTTACATAATTGAAGCAATCTATTTCCATTGTTACCCAATAGTATCCGAGTCTTAGAATTTTTCTTGCCATGGCATGCCCATTTGCATGGGTTACAAAAGAGCCTTCATGTACATCTTTAATGATCTTATTTGCTTCTTCTATGTCAACACATCTAAGAAGAACCATGTCATGATTTCTCTTGTAAAGCACATCCCTATTTAAGAAGAAACCCATTGCCAGTCTTCTTAGAGTTCTTTTATCATTTTCGGATGCATTCGGGGGATATTTCCTTTCTTTAAGGTAATACTTAATGTCATGATACCATGGCTTCCCGTCTGGTTTTGTCTCTACCATTTGGCAATATGCTAGGTGATCACGAATTTGTATTTTTATGACTGGCAAATCCCTACCATGACTTACTTTGAACATCGATGATAATGTAGCCAAGGCATCAACCAATTGATTGCCTTCACATGAAATATGATGGAATGTAATTTCATCAAATTCCTCAATCAACTCTTGAATGTAACCATGGTACAGGATCAACTTGGCATCCCGAGTTTCCCATTCTCCTTTGAGTTAGTAAATGACTAGGGCAGAGTCCTCGTATACCTCACGTGCCTTGACTTTGAACTCTATTGTTGTATGAATTCGCATGAGGCAAGCTTCATATTTGGCTACATTATTGGTACAATTGAAACATAACCTGGTTGTTATGGGTGTAGAATTACCTTCAGGTGATACCAACATAGCTCCTACTCCATGCCCTAGTGCATTAGAGGATCCAACAAACAATAAAGTCCACTTTTCTTTTTTTGATGGTTCTTTATCTTCAAATAATGCCATTATATCTTCATTTGGGAACTCGCACTGCATTAACCCATAATCTTCTATAGGCTGATTGGCAAGAAATTCTATGAGGGCACTCCCTTTTATTACTTTTCGAGTGACATATACGATGTCATATTCAGACAATAGAACTTGCCATCGTGCTACATGTTTTTATGAAATGTAATTAACTGGATCCATTTTAGATATCAACTAAGTGGTATGACACAATATATATTGCCTCAATCGATGAGCTACCCAAGCTAATGCATAACAAGTTTGTTCTAATAACGAGTACTTGGCCTCATAATTGGTGAACTTTTTACTCAAGTAGTAAATAGCATGCTCTTTCCTCCTCGATTCATCATGTTGCCCCAATACACATCCTATGGACTTGTCGAGCACAGTCATATACATAATGAGGGGTCTGCCCTTTACCAAGGGTACCAGCATTGGAGGGTTTTGCAAATAATATTTGATTTTTTCAAAGGCTTTTTGGCAATCTTCATTCCATCTTACTATTTGGTTTTTGTGTAGCAATTTGAAAATGGTTTCACACATGGCCGTCAGTTGTGATATAAATCGAGCAATATAATCGAGTCTTCCTAAAAAGCCCCGAATTTCCTTTTCTGTTTAAGGAACTGAAATTTCTAAATAGCTCGAACTTTATCAGGATTACTTCTATTCCTTTTTGACTAACCATAGAACCCAACAATTTGCTTGACTTTACACCAAATGTGCATTTAGTTGGATTTAACCAAAGCTTGAATTTTCTTCATCGCTTAAAAAGCTCCCGTAAATCCTCAATATGACCTCTTTTAGTTTTTGATTTCACAGTCATGTCATCCACATAAGCTTCTATCTCCTTGTGCATCATGTCGTGGAACAAAGAAACCATTGCTCTTTGATAAGTTTCCCCCGCGTTCTTTAGACCGAAAGACATTACTTTATAGCAAAAAGTGCCCCATGGAGTGATGAATGTGATTTTTTCCATATCGTCATGTGCCATTTTGATTTAATTATATCCAAAAAAACCATCCATGAAAGAGAAGAATGAATGTTGAGCAGTATTATCTACTAGCACATTAATGTGTGCCATGGGAAAATCATCCTTAAGACTAGCCTTATTCAAATCCCTGGAATCTACACACATTCGTACCTTCCCATCCTTTTTTGGAATGGGAACTATATTAGCAATTCATTCTGGGTACTTGGCAAATACCAAGAATCTAGCGTTAAGTTGTTTTTTGACTTTTTCTCTAATTTTCAATGACATATCTGGTTTCATTCGTCTTAACTTCTGCTTGATTGGGGTGCAATCCAGTTTTGGTGGCAACTTGCGCTTGACTATGCTACTAGCCAACCTTGGCATGTCTTGATATGACCATGCAAAAATGTCACTATAGTCCAACAATAATCTGACTAATTCCTTGTGCATGTTCTATTCAAAGGAAGAGGCAATTTTGACTTCTTTTTTATCCTCTTTGCTCCCTAAATTAATTATCGCAATTGTCTCTTCATAAGGCTGTATTTCTTTAGCTTCTTATTCTATCAGTCTCTTTAATTTAGGGGATGGCTCCTAGTCATTTTCATAATCCTCATTGGCATGGTTAACAATATGGTCAAAACTATATAATGGGATTCTAGCATTATCATTTTTGAGAGAGTCACTTTCAGATATGCATTTATTGGTATTTTAAATGAGAGGAAATAAAAAAGGGAAATAGGGGAATAAATGCAAAATGAAGGATCAGTAAAAAGGAAACTGTAAATGAGAAAAACAAAAGAAAAAAAAATGGGCATGGATGCAAGAGGCAGGTTAAATGAAGGAAGAGTTCAAATGCATTTATTGAAAGACTGAAATAGAAACAATAAGCCTATTTTACAAAAAATCATCCTAAAGCCTTGGGTAGAGCTAAAGGACTAGTAGTATAGAATTACTTTGAATAACACTGAGTAGTCACTAGGAGGCTAACAATCTCCCATTTGTCAAGTTCCACGCCCGGAGGGCCAAGATGCACCTAACTTTGAGGGTTAGTATAGTCTTCACTTATGACCGCCACAATATCTAGAACAATCCATCCTGCACTTCGGAAGCTTTGTCATATGTCACAGATTGGGACCCTTTCAGTTTTAGGCTCTTAGTTTTCTAGTCAGGCTAGCCTTTTTTCCTTTTTTTCCATCATAATTCATTTTCGATTAGCTCTGGTGAGTGTGTATCCCAATCCACACTTGTCTTTATTTCCAAACAAGTGTAAAAGCTTAACATTTCCTTGGCATATTTTTCCTTATCCACAGCCAGGTTGATACCCTTCACCTATCATAACTTTAGCCATCATTATGGATGAATTAGAGGGTTGTGGTTCAGGGATTAGGCCCCCTTCTTGCACATAGGTGGCATTAGCAATCTCAAAAGCTTGGAAGGTCATTTCATGAGCTTCTTCAACAGCCTCAATGTAAGGAGTATCCGAGGATTTGCTAACCAATCAATCTTCCTCCCCTAAGATGATTACCAACTTGTTGTTGATAATGAATTTCACTTTCTGGTGTAGTGTTGAAGGTACTGCCTCGGTAGAGTGAATCCATGGTCGACCTAGGGGACAACTATAGGCAGCTGTGATATCCATCACTTGGAATAGTATGTTGAAAGTATGTAGGCCAATTTGAAGTGGTATCTCAACTTTTCCGATGACTCTCCTTCTTGTTCCATCAAAACCCTTTACCACCATTGAGGTTGGCTTCATATATGACTCATCAATTGGTAGTTTAGCAAGTGTTAATTTTGGCTTTACGTTTAGGGATGAGCCATTGTTGATTAATACTCTGGCCATGATATGATCTTGGCATTTGATAGAAATATGAAGTGCCTTAGTATGCCCTCTCTCTTTGGGGGAAATTTCATCATTAGTGAAAGTAATGTAATTATTAGCAACAATATTGTTGACAATGCTATCAAACTTATCGATAGTGATGTCATGGGAGACAAGTGCTTGATTTAGCACTTTCATTAGTGCCTTCCTATGTGACTCAAAGTTCAAGAGAAGGGATAGTACGGATATTTTTACTGGAGTATGATTTAACTAATCCACTATCTGATACTCACTTTGCTTGATGAACCTCAAAAACTCATGTGCATCCTCATTAGATACTTCTTTCTTGCGCTTTTCAATTTCCTCTTTTTCAACATGTTCATTGAGACTTTCCACCAATTTAGCTTTCCCTTTGTGGCTCTTTTCTAATTTTTCTTCCTATTCCTTTTGTAACTTTTCTGGAGTGTACACACGGCCACTTCGAGTCATTTCACTAACTACAGCAATGTTAGTGACTATAGGAGTTTTATTAATGCTCAATATGTCACTTGGGGAATCAATTTTGAGAACTTCCACATCATACTTCCAAGGTACTGCCTTGGAATCCTTGTAAGGAAAAGGACTTGGTATCTGAATTGTGATTGGTTTTGGAAATATATTAGTTTGTAGAGTGCCATTTTTTGTATAATGGATTGTCAAAGATTTAGGTGTAACCCACTTAACAATCTCATTTTTCTGAGTGTCTTGGGCCACTTGATTATTTCCAAGTGCCAATTTGTCAATCATATTCACATTGCTATCATAGCAACAACCTACTTGGATCAATTGCATGTCCATCAAGTCTTACAAAATTTGCTTAAATTCCTTGTACTCTTCAATGGATTGCCTTACTTTGCCATGAAGGATACATGTTGATATCATATTGTTGGTTTGACTGAGCCCGGTTGGAACTTGCATTAACCCTTATTTCCAAAGTTTTTGGAGAATAAATCTCATTGGGGTCTTGATAGCAGCTACTTTGGTCTTCAATTGTTGTTCTAAAGACCTCTCAACAGCATTAATTCTTGAGTTCTCGTGATTGGGCAAAGGGTTTTCACTTATTTTAGGAGTCTTTTCCTTAAAATTCAACCATTTAGCATTGGTCAATTCTTGTATTTTGTATTTCAATGCCTTGCAGTTTTCTGTAGAATGGCCAATAGGTCCCGAATGATAATCACACTTAGCATTTGGGTCATGTTCTTTTGGATATGGGGGTTCTATGGCCTTTATTGGGCATGGGACCACAAGGGAGTTTTGGATAAGTTACGGAAGCAATTCAGAGTAGGTCATAAGGATTGGATCAAAATACTCAGTTTTTCTTTCAAAATTGCGTATAGTACTTTTTTGACTTGTATCCATATTCTGATTCCATGGCTGGGTAGGCTGTGGTGGTATAAAAGGAGGTCTTTGAGGTAGGAATGAAGGTGGCGTAGAATATGGTGTCATTGGTGGATAAGGTAATGGACATGGGACTTGCAAGGTAGTAGCAACATAGGAAGATTATTATGGGCTAATGGCTAAGTGACCTGGTATCTGATTTCTCCTTTGATCAGTTATCAGAGCATTAGTTTCTTTTTCCTTTTTTCTTGATATTGGGGGCTTCTTCATATTATTCGTCCCAACGAGGCTTTCAGCAAACTTCCCATTTCTTAACCCGCTCTCTATACTTTCTTCGATGACAACTGTAACACCCTAATAAACTCATACTATGCTTAAGTCGTATTACGACGTTTTATTAGTTGTTACTTATGCTCGTGGAAAACTAAACTTCATTTATAAGTTAAGTTACATGGAAAATATGGTAAATTTTTTTTTTTTGAAATACGTCGTCATTTTATAGCGTTTTGGAAAGTAAAGCCTTGAGCAAGAAGATAGATAGAGAAAGAGCGTGTCGCATAAAATACATACCCCAATATCATAAAACAAGATAAAGGTAAATAAATAGTAATTCACAAATACATTGCATTATATAGCTAATCATTACATACATATGGGTTCATAATATATATATACATACATATATATTAGCATTACATTGAAGGAGGCTCATGGTCGTGCCATGATCCAAATACTAGATACTAAATACAAACTTAAATGACAAAGCTCATCACAAAAAGGAAAATGCGAAAGTGCAGAGCAACGGTCGCTATAAGTCACAAAACAACTTCGTCTGGCATCCTCCATCATATGTCCACTCATAGTGCGGTGGCTCCAGGCTCTACTCCATTGGATGTGCCATCAGAATCTAGTGACGATGCGAAAAATAACTAGAGTGAGAAATGGGATTTCTCAGTAGGACTCGAACCCGACACGAAAGTGTTATTGTCATCGTCTAGCCACTTCGATTTCATTAATGAAAATAGTGAGCATTCATAAGGTTCAGTTCTTAGGTTTTCAAAAACATGAATATCCGAAGCAGATTCAATTTTAACATACCCTCTAATGATTTATATCATAACATACATGGGCACAAGTATAATTACATAAAACATGCATGGCTGTGCTATAAGCTTCTCTTAACTTCTTCCCTTCAAGGGTTTGGACCAAAGTCCCTTTTCTTTTCTTAACTTGACTTTATCTTAGGTTTTTTTCTTTTTACTCACTAAACATAAGTGGTAATGAGCTCATACCATGGCTATCGCCACCATAAATTTTCGGTACTTACACTAGCTAGGTCATGTCATGCCTCATGTAAGCCCTATCCCCTATACTCACACTAGCTAGGTCGATGCCATGCCTCATGTGAGTCGTGGGTAAAGGGAGCTTACTTTGGGTCACCTTCCTTTTTAAAGGATCACACCCTTAGTTCATTTTCTTCTTATTAAGGCTTATGATGCAAAATTATTCTAATTCTTTTCCACATCTGGGTGTTACGTACTGCCGTCCCCAAATGTGATTTCTTTATCGCATATCATTAAGCATCATATCATCAACATATCATATTCATATCATCATTATTCGTTATCATAATCATCATCATCATTATCGTATTATCATCATCATGATCATGATCATATCATTGTCATCATATTGACACATAAAGGCACATATATCACATAAAGTCTTATGAGCTTCGCTTAGTAAATTTGGTGCAAGCTTTTAATTGAGGTTGCCTCTTGTATAAATTCTTTTATTAGGCATAGGGCCAATTTCGTCTATTATCCTTTTTGAAACTTTTAAGTTGAATTATGAAGTTTTCCCATATCTTAAATTGAGGGTCTTAATGTCTTTAAGCTTATTTCTCATTAACCTTTAAATTGAACCATAACTAGTTTTACTTTTACAGTGGGGCAGTAACTTCAAAATTTTGCCATAATTTCATCTTTTACAATCTTGACTTGAATTTTGGTATGATTATAGTTCTTTGAGTCTATTTTTAAACAAAACAAACCCACTCAAAAATTCATTTTGTAACTTGAGATATGCACGTTTTATTTTGACTGCTCAACTTTTAAGTTTATTCTCGGTACAGTGTTTTAAACTTTACTGGGGGCTCCTCATAAGGAATCTGACAAAACTGTTTCATGGAAATGTTCCTCTATGTCTTAGCTTTCTAACAAACTTGGTCCCAAAAATGTTCTGTATAACTTGAGCTATTAAGATCTTATTACATACTGCCCAAATAGAAATATATCTGGGGACAGCACACTTTGAAAATTCATCTCTCTCGTTTTAAGGCCAAATTTCACGTATTTTATATGTATAAAAAGCTCTATGAGTCTATTTTCATTTAAAATTAGTTTTGTTGCATTTGAAGTTATATTGAAAGATTTATTAGTCGTGCCATACAGATTGCCAGAATTTTTCAGTTTCAACAGTTTTGGTTTCAATGAGTTTTCTTGTAAAAATATTAAGTCTTTTCCTCAAGTGACCACTTTTCTCTTCCAAACCAATTTTATACTTTGAGATCTTGATGAAAAATCAATATTTTGAGTTCTAAAAAGTTTAGTTCAAAATAAGAATAAATGCACAACAAGTCATTTTCCAAGAAAAGAGTAAAAATCACAAACAACTTCTTATAATGAAAACATGGCCATGTGGCCTTTAGAGCAAGTCCTAAAACCACCTAACTATGGAGAGCTTAGGAGTTCTAGAGCTTGAAAAACATAGAAGAAAGAGTGGTTTGAGTCACTACCAAATGGATTTCTTGAAAGCTTGAAGAGTGAAAATAGTTAGAGATGGCCTCCTTCCTTAGAGCCTGAGAGAATGTGGCTAATGTGTGTTTACTTTGCTTCTCCAAAGACTAAAGAAGGTGGTCCTTGAAGGGTTTGTGAGGGTGGTGAAAGGAAATGAGGGTGGTGGTGGTGGAAGAGTAAGAAAAACAAGAAGAAAAGTAGGAAGAACAAAGAGAGGTTGAGAGGAAAAGGAGTGG
This sequence comes from Pterocarpus macrocarpus, assembly GCA_031439585.1. Taxonomy (NCBI): domain Eukaryota; kingdom Viridiplantae; phylum Streptophyta; class Magnoliopsida; order Fabales; family Fabaceae; genus Pterocarpus; species Pterocarpus macrocarpus. The sequence continues at coordinate 33,981,014 of CM062515.1, forward strand.
CTACTTAGTATCTTTGGGAAAAAATAGGCTGTTTTGGGGCCCAAGAATGGGGGTGAGGGCTGATTGGTTTTGCTTCTCCAACAAGCAAGAGAAAGTAGGTGAGCTTAACTTCTTTTTCAAGTAAGAAGGCTAAAAATCTTGGGGTAAAAGAGTGGGTTGTATTTTCCTTGAGTCTTGGTGCATGCTGTGCTATGGACTATTTTGTGTTTTCTTAAGTGGACAAAAGCAAGGACCCTCTTGGGATTGGCTTGATTGAATAAGATCACTCCAAGTGGCATAATCCTAAGCGAGGAAGGTACTTCTCTTGTCTTGACTAAAGAGATACTACTAACATAGACCCTTGATCTAAGAGTGCATGATGAGAAGGCAAATGGATGATTGGATTCTGCTCTTGTCCTTGGTCGAAATTTGGTGCATCAATTAGAAGAAATTTTTAAATTTTCAAAACTATTAGAATTACCTAAGTTGTTAATCAATTTGATTAGTTAAATTGCTCTTTAACCAATTTCGGTTAATTACACTTTTAAGATGTTTTCCTCTAAAAGAATTGCTCTTATGAATTATGTAATTAGGGTGAAAGAATTAATCTATCTCAATTGGTAAGGTAGAACAATTGTCTTGTACTTAATTAATAAGATTGGATTAACTTAATTATATTTCTAAGTTACGAATTAATGAGGTTCGAATAATTAGGTTTTAATTAAAACTTTAGTGCGTTATGATTCAATTATTGAATTGACTCAATTTACTAGGCTCTTGCTCATCGAGATTAGCCAATTAGTCCTCAATTAATTTTTAACCTCTCTAATTAGCCAGGATCACTGAACTAATTAGCTTAGACAAAATTGAGGATATTACAACAACAACATCGAAAAAGTTTGATGATACAGCGCAGCGTGATAATAAACATGGTAATTATTGCCCTTTCTGCCAATTGAGGTTTGTAACATCCTCAATTTCATGTCGTGCTAAATTACCTCAGTAATCCTGAGTAATTAGGTACTTAATGAGAAATTATGAGAATAAGGCTTAATTAAGGGGTTGACTCGGATGAGAAGAGTCAAGAGAATGCTTAATCGAGATTAGATAATCTCTAATTAAGCAAGTCAGAGCCTTTATAACTTAATTAAATACTAATCGCCCTTAATTAGCTTACTCGACTTTAATTAAAGTTAATTAAGCTTAATCGTAAGATTAATTTTTGTTAATCGTGTTCTTGTGTGTTAATCACTAATCCTTGCTTAATCACCTTAATTAAGTTGTATGAGCACTTAATCACATGATTAAATTTAAATTTAGTCAACTAGACAATAAAGTAGAGAGTGATATCATTAAAGCATAAAGCATTAGACAAGACTACTTTATGTAAGAGTTTGACCATGCTTTGTCTCCCCATCATCCCATTTGTCCCCTTAATCACTAATTAACAGAAGATGACACAAAATTAAACAAAATATCTCACTCTCCTCCCTTTAATGTAGACGCCACTTGTAACACCCTAATAATTCCATTCTATGCTTAAGTAATATTATGGAATTATTAGTTGTTACTTCTGCTCGCAGAACTAACATTACCTTTTAGAAATTACTTTTTAACAAAAAATAGGGGTAAATTTTTTTTGAATAAAACAAGTAAACCGTTTTTGAAATCGAGAGCCATGAGCGCATCGTGAACATATAATACAAACGTTGCTATCTCATACATATATCGTATTAAACATAACTAAAAGCATTGAGAGTAATCATAATCTTAGATAAAGATAACATTTATTCCATAGCCATCCCATAGTTAATATAGTAGTAGTAATAGTAGCCGTCATACACAATGATAACAATGGGTCCGATACCTACTGTCAGCCCTACAAAATAACCTAACAAAATACATGATAAAAGGAAATACATAAGCAATCCCATACACCCATACATGCCACAAGGAAAATGATAACCCTAGCTACAACCAAAAGGGGCTATCCTCATGCTCGACTCCGCATGTAAATCAACACCTCACTCATCTGGCGGAAGGTAGCCATTCCTCGAGCACGGCCACGCCTACGAGGCACGACACGAGTACGGATGAACCCGCGACTGCGAACCGCAGGTGGTGTGTGACGAGGGGCTGCAGAAGAAGAAGAAAAATCGAACGATAAACGGATCACAGATGGGTAGGAAGGCTCAGACGGGTCCATCTCCATGTGATAGCTCGGATAAAAAGGCTTCGAAGGATCGGAATCCAACGAAACTGGCAGTGTCAGGTGGGTGTCCGAATCGGAATCTCCATCAGTGGGGTACCTCGGAGGATGGAAAGGCGGGCGAACGTCATCCATAGTGATGTCCTCGAATGGCTCATGAGGGCGGAAAAATGGACTCATCACGGGTGCACGGAACTGGCAACTATGGAACATGTAGACCCGCATCGCTACCTAAGCGGTCAGCACAGATGCATTTAGCACTAGGTCTAAGTGCCAATGTATCACCGGAAACTCAATGAAAATCACCACTGTGCCCGACGCTGGCATCCTCTGAAGACGACACGGAAACGTAGGAGTGAGAAATACTAAATTTCTCAGTAGGATCGCGACTAGACAAACACAGAGTTATCGTCATCGTCCCAGCCACTTCGGCTTTAATTATAAAAGCAGTGGACAGATATATGTTCAATTTTAATGATTTTGAAAACTTAAACTTTGAAGCGGGTTGCTTTTAAACTTAACATCATAACTACATCATCATAATCTAACGTACATACTGAAAGATAAAGTAAACATTCATAATGTAAATGGACAACAAAAGTACATGCAAGGACATGCATCATCATAGACTTAACCATGGTTATACTTTTGACTTTACTTTCATTTTGAGCATGTGCTTAACATTCTTTACTTTCCTTTGAAATAGACTGCTTTTGGACATGAGCTCATTCCGTGACCGTCGTCACGCAGTACTAACCAAATCAGACTAAGCCGATATTGGTTATCTCTAAGTTGGAGGGTCCTCCATGTCACCCTTGCCTCGCTTATAGAGGTTCCTTGAGTCTTTGTGGATCGCCGTCTCTCACTTCCCTTATCGAAGTGATTGAAGGGTCATGTCCCATTAATTCTTTGCTTATCATTATACTTTACATGCATAATACTTCTTTGACTAGACACATGCAATGATATGACTAAGTCCATAATTTTGACGGAAATCCGGCAGCTGACAGCAAGTGTCGTAGCCTGCTCCAAATTACAATTTTAAAATACTTAATTACACTAAATTTGAAGTGTAGTGCAACCAAGGTCGTCTCACAAGGATGTTCTTGCTATTTAGTTAAGTAACAAGGGGGTATGTTCAAACATGCAGTCAATAAGCTATAAAAGAAAATTAGATGAAAATAAAAACACTAGTTCAAAGAGTTCCATAGGCATAAGATGAATCAATCATTAACGCACAATAACGGCTAGACCGAAGCTTCCCCAAAATGCCAATCATAAACTTTCAACCAATAGTTCATCATATCTATATCATATCATCACACTCATCATTCAATCATGAGACAAAGCTCAATCAAACTCATCATTCATCATGCCGAATGGCATCACCCATTCATATCCTAAAGGGGTTTATAGTGGTGTTTTTCTTTGCGAAGAATATTATGAATCATCATATGATTTCTCGTGGTTACCCATGAGAGAATCACATAGTTAGGATATGTGTTTGTAGTCTTTTAATTACTTAGTCCTTGTATGAAAGTATTCTTTACTTAAGTACATGTCTTATAGAACACTTGTTCAAATTAATTAAGTTAAGTGATTGTTCCCTTTCCTTGAGATAGTGCACTTAGTGATTCCTAGGTTCATGGTATGCTCAGAGGCCCTAATCATACTTCTGTTCCCAAGGAGTTCGAGATCCCTCTAATCCTTGGGTCATGACAACGCATAACCACGTCATGAACCCAACAACACCAATGTTCACTAATCACCAAGGGTGACTTTTAACTTATTCAAGTTACAAAGTTTTAAACTTTTACTAATATCATACCAAGGTTTTACTTTAAACATTATTAAAGTTATCATTCTTTATAAAGTAGTCATAAAGTTTTATTCTTTATGAAAGTAAGTGCCTTTGACATTAAGTTCTTATCTTAAGATTGGATCTTTATGAAATAATGATACAAGTTACTAGCTTTTTGAATAAAAAGTCTTGTCCTTTATAAAAGTTAACACCTTTTTGCATTGTTTTGGTTCAAGGTCTAAACTTCATGAATTAAATGTTACAAAACAACACTTTTATGACTTAAAGATCTCATTCTTGATTAAAGGTTGAAACTTTATGAAAGGTCTTTTCTTTAAGGTTTGATTTTTAAGACATAAAGTAACAAGATATCATTTTATAACTCAAAAAGGCTTGTTATTCTAAAAAGCTTAGACTTTTTCATATATCTTTGTCTTCAAAATAAAACAAAAGAAGACTTTATGATGGCACTAAAACTTGTGCCACTTTTTGTGCATCAAGAAGTAAACTTTTTGAAGTTTAAAGCTTTTAAAATGTTTATAGTCTTATCAAATCATGAAAACATAAAAAGGTGAAGCTTTTCTAATCATTAACTCATCATTAAAAGAAAGGAACAACTTTAAGCAAGATACTAACAAGAACATATTTTTCTAAAGGAGGAAACTTAAGAACACATGAAGAACATCAATTCCAAAAGAGGAAACTTAAGAACACATGAAGAACATCAAGAACACATTTTTCCAAAAATGAAAACCTTGGCTCTTGAAGAGCATGAAGGATCTTCTCAAGTTTTCACTTAGAAATCTTGGTCATGAGAGAACCAAGCTCCAAGCTTTCTTGAGTAAACAAAATGAAAAAGATGAAGATCACTACCTTTCTTGAAGATGGCGCAAAAACAAGAGAGGAGGAAGAAGAAGATGATGGCTCCTCTTGATGATGATGGTGGTGGTTTTGGCAAGAAGGAAGGAGAAGCTCTTGAGATCTTATGATAATGGAGGTTGTGGTGTTTAGATCTTGTCTCCAAAGACCCAAAGATGAGGTCTTTGAAGGGCTAAGTGAGTGGTTTAGGGTGGTGGTGGTGGAGAAAGGAAGAAGAAGATGAAGAGAGTTTTAGAGAGAGGTTGGAGAATTTGGCTTGAAGAGAGAGAATAGGATGAGTGAAAATGAAAATGGATAAGGGAGGGAGAGAGAGAAGATGGCGTCCATGATTAAGGGAGAAGGGTGAGATATTTTGCTTAATTTTGTGTCATCTTATGTTAATTAGTGATTAAGGGGACAAATGGGATGATGGGGAGACAAAGCATGGTCAAACTCTTACACGAAGTAGTCTTGTCTAATGCTTTATGCTTTAATGACATCACTCTCTACTTTATTGTCTAGTTGACTAAATTTGAATTTAATCATGTGATTAAGTGCTCATACAACTTAATTAAGTTGATTAAACAAGGATTAGTGATTAACACACAAGAACACGATTAGCAAAATTTAATCTTACGATTAAGCTTAATTAACCTTAATTAAACTCGAGTAAACTAATTAAGGGTGATTAGTGCTTAATTAAGCTATAAGGCTCTGACTTGCTTAATTAGAGATTATCTAATCTCGATTAAGCATTCTCTTAACTCTTCTCATCCGAGTCAACCCCTTAATTAAGCCTTAATCTCATAATTTCTTATTAAGTGCCTAATTATTCAGGGTTACTGAGATAATTTAGTACAACATGAAATTGAGGATGTTATACCACTTTCTCTCTCTCCCTCCCTCATCCATTGTCATTTTCACTCATCCCATTCTCTCTCTTAGAATCAAATCCTCCAACTTCTCTCTAAACACTTCTTCATCTTCTTCTTCCTTTCTCCACCACCACCACCCAAAACCACTCACTTAGCCCTTCAAAGACCTCATCTTTGGGTCTTTGGAGACAAGATCTAAACACTACAACCTCCATTTTCACAAGATTTCAATAGCTTCTCTTTTCTTCTTGCAAAACCACCAGCATCATCATCAAGAGGAACCATCATCTTCTTCTTCCTCCTCTCTTGTTTTTGCGCCATCTTCAAGAAAGGTAGTGATCTTCATCTTTTTCATTTTGTTTGCTCAAGAAAGCTTGGAGCTTGGTTCTTTCATGACCAAGATCTCTAAGTGAAAACTTGAGAAGATCCTTCATGCTCTTCAAGAGCAAAAGTTTCCATTTTTGGAAAAATATGTTCTTGTTGTTCTTCATGTGCTCTTAAGTTTCTTCTTTTGGAAAAATATGTTCTTGTTGTTCTTCATGTGTTCTTGTTTTTCTTCATGTATTCTTAAGTTTCCTCTTTTGGAAAAATATGTTCTTATTGTTCTTCATGTGTTCTTAAGTTTCCTCTTTTAGAAAAATATGTTCTTATTGGTATCTTGCTTAAAGTTGTTCCTTTCTTTTTATGATGAGTTAATGATTAGAAAAGCTTCACCTTTTTATGTTTTCATGATTTGATAAGACTATGAACATTCTAAAAGCTTTAAACTTTAAAAGGTTTGCTTCTTGGTGCACAAAAAGTGGTGCAAGTTTTGGTGCCATCATAAAGTCTTCTTTTGTTTTATTTTGAAGACAAAGATACATGAAAAAGTCTAAGCTTTTTAGAATAACAAGCCTTTTTTTGAGTTATAAAATGATATCTTGTTATTTATGTCTTAGAAATCCAACCTTAAAGAAAAGACCTTTTATAAAGTTTCAAACTTTAATCAAGAATGAAACCTTTAAGTCATACAAGTGTTGTTTTGGAACATTTAATTCATAAAGTTTAGATCTTGAATCAAAACAATGCAAAAAGGTGTTAACTTTCATGATGATCAAGACTTTTTAACCTTAAAGTCAATGTTTCATATCACTAGTTGATAAAGTAGCAACCTTTTTAATGAAGAAACAACTTTAAGTCATAAAGTTGAGACCTTAATGGTCCTAGAATTATTAAATGGGTCAACTTTCATTAAGAACAAGACTTTTTATTTAAAAAGCTAGTAACTTGTATCATTATTTCATAAAGATCCAATCTTAAGATGAGAGCTTAATGTCAAAGATGCTTACTTTCATAAAGAATAAAACTTTATGACTACTTTATAAAGAATGATAACTTTAATAATGTTTAAGGTAAAACCTTGATATGTTATTAAAGAAAGCTTAAAACTTCGTAAGTTGGATAAGTTAAAAATCACCCTTGGTGATTAGTGAACATTGAGGTTGTTGGGTTCATGATGTGTTATGCGTTGTCATGACCCAAGGATTAGAGGGATCTCGAACTCCTTGGGAACAGAAGTATGATTAGGGCCTCTGAGCATACCATGAACCTAGGAATCACTAAGTGCACTATCTCAAGGAAAGGAAATAATCACTTAACTTAATTAATTTGAACAAGTGTTCCATAAGACATGTACTTAAGTAAAGAATAATTTCATACGAGGACTAAGTAACTAAAAGACCACAAACACATATCCTAACTATGTGATTCTCTCATAGGTAACTATAAGAAATCATATGATGATTCATAATATTCTTCGCAAAGAAAAACACAACTATAAACCCCTTTAGGGTATGAATGGGTGATGCCATTTGGTATGATGAATAATGAGTTTGATTGAGCTTTGTCTCATGATTGAATGATGAGTGTGATGATATGATATAGATATGATGAGCCATTGGTTAAAAGTTTATGATTGGCATTTTGGGGAAGCTCCAGTCTAGCCGTTATACTGCCAAATTTCCGTCAAAATTATGAACTTAGTCATATCATTGCATGTGTCTAGTCAAAGAAGTATCATGCATGTAAAGTATAATGATAAGCAAAGAATTAATGGGACATGACCCTTCAATCACTTCAGTAAGGGAAGTGAGAGATGGCGATCCATAAAGACTCAAGGAACCTCTATGAGGGAAGCAAGGGTGACATGGAGGTCCCTCCAACTTAGAGGTAACCAATATCGGCTTAGTCTGATTTGGTTTAGTACTGCGTGACGACGGTCACGGAATGAGCTCACTCCTACATTTCCATGTCGTCTTCAGAGGATGCCGGCGTCGAGCACAGTGGTGATCTTTATTGAGTTTCCGGTGATGCATTGGCACTTCGACCCGGTGCTAAATGCATCTGTGCTGACTGCTCAGGCAGCGATACGGGTCTACATATTCCATAGCTACTAGTTCCATGCACCCATGATGAGTCTGTTTTTCTGCCCTCATGAGCCATTCGAGGACATCACTATGGATAACATTCTCCCGCCTTTCCATCCTCCGAGGTACTCCACTGATGGAGATTCTGATTCGGACACTCGTCTGATGCTAATAGTTTCATTGGATTTCGATCCTTTGGAGCCGTCTTATCCGAGCTACCACGTGGAGATGGACCCGTCTGAGCCTTCCTACTTATTTGTGATCCGTCTATCGTCCGAGTCGTCTTCTTCTTCTGCAGCCCCTCGTCACACACCACCCCCGGTTCGTGGTCGCGGGTTCATTCATACTCGTGCTGTGCCTCGTGGGTGTGGCCGTGCTTGAGGAGGAGGACGTGGTGATATTCCTCCCGATGGATTCGGGAATGGCTACCTCCCGCCAGATGAGTGAGGAGTTGATTACATGCGGAGCCGAGCATGAGGATAGCCCCTTTTGGTTGTAGCTAGGGTTATCATTTTCTTGTGGCATGTATGGGTGTATGGAATTGCTTATGTATTTCCTTTTATCATGTATTTTCTTAGGTTATTTTGTAGGGTCGACAGTAGGTATCAGACCCATTGCTATCATTGTGTATGACTACTACTATTACTACTACTATATTAACTATGGGATGGCTATGGAATGAATGTTATCTTTATCTAAGATTGTGGTTATTCTTATGGTTTCTATGTATGTTAAATGTGATGTATGAATGAGATAGCGACGTTTGTTTTACACATTCACGATGTGCTCATGGCTTTTGGTTTTCAAAACAATTTACTCATTATTATTCAAAAAAAAAAAAAAATTTACCCCTATTTTCGTTAAAAGGTAATTTATAAAAGGTAATGTTAGTTCCGCGAGCAAAGGTAACAACTAGTAATTCCACAATATGACTTAAGCATAGAATGGAACTATTAGGGTGTTACAAGGTTCTACTTGTGCAGCGACCTTTCTCCATCGCTGGGCATGTTCTTTGAATGTGTCATCGTCTTTCTTGACCATATTTTGCAGTTGTGACTGATTGGGAGCCATATCAATATTATACCTATATTGCTTCAGAAAAGCATCTTCTAGGTCCTTCCAACTTCAAATACGAGATTGTTCCAAATGCATATACCAGTTTGCTACTGCCCCTGCTAAGCTATCTTGAAAAAATTGAACTAATAGCTTATCATCATGGGCATACGAAGCCATCCTTCAACAGTACATGGTTAGATGGTTTTTTGGGCATGTGATACCCTTGTATTTGTCAAACTATGGAATTTTAAATTTCGAAGATATTACCACATCGGGAACCAAACAAAGTTCCGAGGCTTCCATCGGACCATAACTATTTACTCCTTCGATGACTCGTAGTCTTTCTTCTATGATTTTTAGTTTTTCTTTAGGTTATGAAGAACTTGCAACATAAAAGGGGAGGTCGATACAGAGAGAGTTGTGGGTTTTCATTAGAGTGTGATATTTGAGATTAAACAAGTGGCATCACCATTGGTGCACTACTGTCAGTGGAATGGTGTGGCTGAACACCATAAGGTGGGAATGTAGGTAAGGTCTCATTAATGCCCAATTGGGAATTTGATATGGGAGTTGTACCATCTGGTTGATTGGTAGCTACAGGTGGTATATATCCCGAAGGGAGACCATAAGGTGGTACTAATGATGCCTCGATAACTGTAGGTTGTGCAGGGTTATTTGGATGAATAGTAAGGGGCATCATAATCCTTTGTGGAGTCAACACTGGAGGATAGTACGATGTTTCCAACTGTTGTCCACCTGCCACTAATAGGCTTCCGCTTGTGCTCTTCATCAATTGTAGAGGCTCTAGAATCTTTATTTGTTCTTTCATTTGGCTCATCTCTTCCTTGATTTGTTCTTGCATCTGTTCTAGTTCATCCATGATCTTGGATCGTGACCAAGTCCTGCAAAGGCATCACAATGACAGTTTTTTCTTCTTTTTCTTTTTTCTATTTTATTTGGTATTTAATGTTATTAAAAAATTAGTAATAATAGAATAAAGAAAGATAATAAACATGCATGCAATAAGATGTGGTCCAAGATCGTAAATGATATCATCTAAATCCCTTTCATGATAAAAGGGTCATCAGTTACCAGTCACTTTTACTACAGCACAAAATAGCTTGGTTAGCGAATAATATCAAAATTAGCTCTATCATTATAAGCTACAAAGTCCAAGCCTTTTCCAAAACTACTTCCTATGGATCTTGCTGCCATTAGTGGAATCTTCCAAGCTAATGGAGTTCTACTGCCAATTCTGATAGAACTTTCTATGTTTCACTTGGAGGTAGTTTAGCCTCTAACTCTTGCACCTCTCTAGCTCTTTTCCTTGCACGATGGGTGACCTTTCAAACATCTTCTAGTAAGGCATTGGTCCCTTGTTCGAGTTCTGTGCACTTTTTGCTCCAGAGATTATTTGTCATGGTATGATCCAAGATGCTACTATGTAGGTTAGCTTTCTCATGTTGCAAGAGGGCAATTATTTCATTATTGATTTCTAGTTCATGGCCTTTACTTATTAAGTCTTGCTATAAGCTCTCTATCTCTGTCCCATGTAACCCCAACATATGATCATTTTCATGAATCACAACCTCTATAGATTGACATTGTCCTCTCAGTCAGACAACCTCAGATTCCGTAGTGCTTGCCTTTCTCCTTTGTCTCAATATTTCTTCCATAGCCTTATCCATGCGAGTCATCAAAGCAGGTTTTTCATTGGTCTATTTTCCATTTCTGGCGACAAGTGCGGCTTCCTTCTCTTGAAGTTGTTTGAAAGCACTTTCATACCTATATTCAACTTCTGCTTTATAGTCCAAAGGTTCATCGAACCTATGAATTGGAGGTTTAGGACCTTGAACTGTAGGAGCTATAAATCCTTTCCCCCTATTTGCCTGATGGATATCCCAGAATGGTGCCAGATGTAGGTATGCCAGACTTTAAAGCTCTAACATCTTTCTAGTCTAAAATAACTTCTTTCACCTTATTAGCAGTCCCTTCATCACCATATGTGAAATCTGCTTTAGCAAGACCATGGGTCATAGAGATGAACTGGAAGGAACCCATTTGCCCCCTTACCATAGCCGGAGTGTAACTGATTACTCCCCAGGGCCCAACGAGTAGAACCCAAGGTTTGCTCCCACAGCGATATATGGTATGGGTCAATGGAAGCCATTTGGCACACCATACTCTCTCTTATATCTATAAAAAGTAGTTGATCCATTGATTTCAGGTTGGGGACTATCTCAACCAGCTTACAATGCTATATTGCTGTAAAGGGTTCTTGAACCTAATATACATGTCACATTTAATTGTGGGATAATTAAAACAATCCAGGCTAGGCAGATGACTTAACATCCAGATCATGAGCAACTGCAGGCACCCCCAAAATCTACTCCTAAAGTAGATCCAACAGTAGTTAAGAGAATATATGGTCTTTGCCATAATTGCTGGGGCTTAATCCGTCCAATGGATAACCTGCTCAAACATTTTTATTACTTGGCCATCTATTTGGCCTTTACCTCTTGGAAATAGTACAAGCCCATGAATGGCTAACACATACATAGTCATTCCTCTGTCATCATCAATGCGACTCTGCACATATCACAATAAAACACCTGAGTCTCGGTTTTGCCCTTCCATTCTCATATGGCTTTCCAGTTCACTCGCATGGATTCTTATTAGTTTTGAGAGAGTTCTTTTAAGGGTCTTTTTTGGGTCATAGCAATAGACTTTATCTTTAGGCAAGTTTTCTCTATTCAAAAGTTTTGCATATTCTTCAATAGTGGGTGTCAAGTCAAACTGGCATGTGAAACAACAATAGGAGGGATCCCAAAAATGGAGCATGGCTTTTAGCATCTGTGTGTCAAGAGGTATAAAGAGAAGATGAGTAATATCTCCATATCTTTCACTAAAATTTGCGTGCCTCATTATTTTAAACCATATATCTCTGAGCACTGTCACATTGTTTGGTTCAAAATCACACCTCCAAACTGGCAATAGCTAGATAACTATTCCATGAGGTATAAAATCACCTTTTTCTCTTTGCATGTACTCTGACATTCCCACCACAGCCCTTTTCTCTTTAGTGGTAACATTAGTCATCATAGAAGCTTTCCCTTTATCCATGTTACAGCTTTGATGATATCTTTACAAAATTGGACCATGAATGCATATGCAAGGCAAACAATGAAAGTCATAAGTTAGTATCAAATAAGAAAAGAATGACATTTACTTATAAAGATAAAAAAGAACACAAGAAAAGGAAATAATAAATAAACAAAAGAAAGTATGCCTAATGTGATTCATGGGTTCACTTAAAGGATGGCATTGAGGTTATATCAAAAAGTGCAAGTGTCGGTTCTAGACCCTTAGAAAGTTCTCAAATTGCCTCTATTGTTGCCTATACTTTGGCTAGCAGAGGACCTTAGTCAGAATTATAAGTGAAGAGAGTTCAATTCGAGCGAGGAGTTTTCATGTGCTTATATGGAAACCAGAGGTTTCTCAAAGCAACACTACTTGCTCCTCTATCTAGCCTACAAGGTATCGAGCTCAGGTTTAGAGCCTGTGAGTGAAAGTGTAATAGTTCAAAGAAAAAAAAATGTAGAATGTGCAAAGATAATGCAAATGAATAAAATAATTATAGAAGACATAGAAAGAGGAAGAAAAAAAAACCACACAAAATCAAATAGCAAACAACAAATGAATAACACTAAGCTTAATCCTCGAATTGTCCCTAGTGGAGTCACTAAGCTGTCGCAACATACCCGTCCAGCATGGTGCGACGCGAAGGCAACCAAGAAAAATGAATAAACATTTCTTCTTTTTTATTTTTTTATTTTAAGGATTGTGAAGACGAGAGAACTGTGTGTTGAGATTTGGAGTCACCACCAATCAATTTTTTTCATTAAAAATAAAATAGCGGATTAGACGCCAAAAAAAGAAAAGGTCTACAATACCAGAGTTCAAGTTCGGGGGTTGATTATGAGTAGGAAAAGTATTAGCACCTTACAACGTCCGTTCTAAGAACGGTTGTAACGCCCGGAAAATTTTAATCGTTTTTAATCGAAGTGCTCGATTTTTAGCAAATAATTGTGATTAATTAGGATTCGATTTAGTATTCACTTAAAACTAATTAAGTGTGACTTAAGATGATTAGTTGTAATGAAATTAGATTAGAACTATAGAAAACTTCATAGGATTCTTCTAAAACCGGTTTACCGGTTTAAGAGAAATCGGTAAGATTTCGGTATTTAAGACTGTCAGAACCGGATCAATAAAAGTTATACTATGAGAGCCCTAGAATGAATGGCTAAGATTTAGCCAAACCACCTCTTTATGCAGCGCCTTGATCAGCCATTGAAGGATGGGAAGCCAAGCCAAATTGGAAGGTAAGGTGAAGTCCACCAATCAAAGTGAAGTTACTTCAAAAATCTTCACCTTTTTCTTTCCTTCTCTCCTTGAAACATTCGACCAACCCAACTGCTGGAAATCTCCTCATTTCTCTTCCACTCACTTTCCTCTTCACTCATCTTCATCCCCTCTTCAAGTCTCATCAAAGGTTGCTTCCATCTAAGGCACCAGACCAACTAGATTTCAACTAGACAAGGTAGGAATCCTACTTCTCTTCTTATTTTCCTTGGTTTGGAGTTGTGTGCGGGTCTTATATACTTTGTGCTACTGATGATATGTGGAGTGATGATGATGTTTTATGGCTGATTTTGCATGTGTGTTATGATTAGAATTAGAAGTGGTATAAAAGAACTTGAATAAAAGAGAAAACTCGAGAAGCTGGTAGGGTTTTTTCTCAGCGGCCCGTACGGTGGAGTGTACAGCTCTCTGCGTACAGCCATTTAAACTCCATGAATCTATTTTTATGTGAAACTAGACATTCAAGGCTTTCGATACATATATAATATAAGGCCATTGGATTAGTAAAGAGGAAGTTATGAATTTTTGAAGTTTGAACTAGAAATCAGGACTTTCATCCGAGCAGTATGAGTTGAGAAGGGTGTCACTCACCCTATACAACTCCAAATTGAGTGAAATCAACTTTGTTAGAAAGCTTACACATAGGGGAATTTCATAATGAAATTCCAAGTTTGTTACAATCCCACTTGTTCCCAGTGGTTCGAGAAATTTGCCTCTATGTCCAAACCAGGCCAAAATAGGGTAATTTAGGAAGGTCGAGTTTCAGGGCTTATATCTCAAAATATACTCATTCAAATAATATGAAATTGGTTTCATTTGAAAGCTTGCCCTGTTAGCTTTATAAAGATATAAATTTCGTATAATTCCACCCAAATTTCTATTTTTTGTGAATTTTCTCTTATAAGAGTGCAATTTTGGTTAGAAGTAGGGCGGTCTGGGATGAAATACAATCAACTTAAGTTGAACTCGGAGATGTTGAACTCGGAAATCTAGCAGATAGAAAGCTAGGTCCGGTATACTTTAGGTTGACCTTGAAACTTAGTAGACAGAGGACTAGGTCGGGAATATTTAAGGTTGAACAGAGCTAGATCGAGTATATTTGATGTTGAACTCGGGACTTAGCAAACGAAGAGCTATATAGGGTATACTTAGGATTGAACTCAGAATGATATACTTAAGATTGAACTCGGAATGGTGTACTTAATGTTGAACTCGGGACTTGGTAATAGCAAACCCGATCAGGAATGGTTAATGTCGAAACTCGAAACTTAGGGAACATTCATAAAAGTGTTGAAAGACTGATTGTGGCTTAAGGTCGGATGTCGGAAATCACTTGAAATCTAGAGTCAAGGACGAAAATATAGAACCTAAGGTACTTAAACCCGGAAGTCTAGGGTCTTCAATACAATCCCAAAAGTCGGGAATCAAGACATTGAATACATGATCCTAGAAGACGGGAATCAATACATTGACATTATATATGTAACTCCGGAAGTTAGGAATCAAGACATAGACTTATAACTTGAAGCTAATATGATATCGGAAGTCGGAAGTCGGTTATGAGCTCAAACTCGGGAACATCAGTAAAAGTTAAAAAGCTTGTGAGATAGCTTAAGACTTAAGACTATAAAACTTGCACCTATTGATATTATTATATTCTTAGCATAATTACAATGTCCTATCCTGGGTTTGCTGTCTGATTAAAGTTTCTTGGTTGCCTGGCCCTATTCAGGGAGAAGTGGATATGATCTGATATGCTGCCGAGTTTTTGGTAGAATAGTAAAGAAGCTATGAGCATTTATATGTTATGAATATGTATGTGGAAATTCTATATGCAAGAATGATTTAAGTATGATATGAGGTATATGAAAATAAATGATGAAGCATATGTATGAGTACATTTCACATGTCCATGCATGATTATGTATGAGGTTGAAATAATATGAATATATTACATGTGAATCCCTTCACCTAGAGGCATTTATGAGATCCCTCCTTGTGAAGGTAGTTAAATAAGATAAGATTGGGTCCCTTCACTTGGAGGCAGTTATATGAGATCCCTCCTTGTGAAGGCAGTTATAAGACAAAGATGTGGGTCCCTTCACTTGGAGGCAGTTGCACATTGGGTCGCTCCTTGTGAAGGCAGCTATGATATCCCTCTACCTTGGAGGCACGTGGTCAGATGATATCCCTCTATATTGAAGGCACGTGGTCAGATGAGATCCCTCTATATTGAGGCACGTGACCAAAAGAGATCCCTTCAATTTAGAGGCACGTGACCAAAATGAGATCCCTCCAAGACTAGAGGCACGTGGGTCACCTTGTGGGTTAGTCTATGTGACGACGGTCACGAGTTAAGCTGACGAGCTCACTCCTAGATCAGACTACCTAAGGGCAGTAAAGAGTAAAGATTAAAACATATGCAAGCACCATAGGGATGGCGATACGTAACGCCTAGGTGTGCCAAGTAAAGAAAGCAAAGAAAGTTAAAGAAGGACGCCATTGCATTTGTATGAATTCAAGTATGAGTATTTGCATAATTACATTCCATGTTTTATTGATGCTAAGCCTATTCTATTTACTTATGTCATGATGAGTCCATATTCCTAAGGAACGTGACATGGCGATCACGCTCTGATGGGGTATGACATGGCGACCATACTCTGAAATGTGGCATGATGATCCCACACCCTAGGAATGTGACATGGCGATCACATTCCGATGGAGTATGACATGGCGATCATACTCTGAGACGTGGCAGGAAGAACATATTCCTAAGGAGTGTGACATGGTGATCACACCTCGATGGAGTATGACATGGCAATCGTATTTTGGAATATGTATGACAAGTAAGGGAAGATGAGTAACGCTGCACTTGAGGACGGCTATACGTAACGCTCAAGTGTAGACAAATACAGACACCCTAGGGACGGCGATACGTAACACCTAGGTATGTCGAATGAAGAAATAAAGATAAACATTATGGGAAGACAAAGAAAGAAAAGTAAATTTTATGTATCTGCATAAATTCAAGTACAAGTAAAGTCATGTGTATATGTTATGTCTCTAGTATATTGATGCTATCGTATTTTAATATGTTGCAGTTATTATTCATAATGTAATTCGTGAATTGACTTTGTATGGGCTCTCCCAAATGACAAGTGTATGAGTAAAATAAACTTTGCTTTGGATAATATATTTTTGAACTATAAAATTTAACAGTTTACATAACATGTTCACCTTTTTCATAATAAACCAGAGTAAATTGGAGATGACAACGATGACAGTATGTATGATAGTTAAGGAATCCTACTGAGAATTCAAAATTCTCACTCCTATTTCTGTATTATCTCCAGATAGTTCAAGAATATTCCAAAGACGACTGAAGTTGCTGTCAGATAAAGTCCGCTCAGGTAATAGTAACAACTTCAGAGTGTGGTACTATGACTTAAGTATAGTACTGTACAAAAGAGGACGTTATAACGGTTACCTGTTAGTCTAATATTATTTGAGTATTTGATTACATTGCTCCATTTTTTTTTAATTAAACAAATTTATTTGTTTTTTTCTTTTTTAAATGTCCCATTTTGTCACCATATTCTCAAGGATGATAAATGATTAAGACAGGGAATGGGTGGCTAAACAACCATTTTTGTTGAATAAAATTCAAGCACATAATATATTGCTTAAAAATGCTGAATTAAGAATATAAATTTTTTAGAATGATTTTTACAAAAATATTTTTACTTATTAGAAGACATTATTTAAGAGAAAAAAAAAATTCAAATTTAGAAATTAATTTTTATCGTAATAGTTATTTTTATTTTTATTAAGTTGTTTCTTTTCTTGAGCAAAAGGAAAATTCTAAATCACCACGTTATAATTATGGCCATATGAATTTGTTCACCATTATTATTTTTGAATAAATATGAAAATATTTTTTAATTAGTTTTTAATATTTTGATATTAAACTCAGATTTTGCCAACGCTCCTAGCAAAGTTTGATATAAAATTTTAGAAAGAGTTTATTTAATTAGAGCTCCGATCCTCTCCTAATTTTTCTATCGTTGGCCAATTTTGAATTATTTTATTAACATTAAATCCTAAATAGAATAGTAAACAAAAAGAAATTATCGTTTAATTTAAGTGAGCATAAAAAAAATTATGTGGTCAATTATATAGATCGATTCACACAATTATGAAAATATTTTATTTTATTTTGTTGTTGGAGTCAGATCTCGCCAACACTTTTGGTAAGATCTAATATAAAGCCTCAAAAATTTCAGAAAGAGTTTTCTTGATCGGTACTCCAATCCTATCTTGATTTTCCTATCGTTGGCCAATTTTGAATTATTAATATAAAATCCTAAATGAAATGATGAAATAATTGAAGAAAGTTATTCTTATAGTATTTAATTGGGTGTTGAAATATTTCTATAATGATATTGAAACTATACAAATTGATTTTATTGTGTATAATAAAATTATGAAAATATTTTATTTTAATTTTACTATTCAAATCAGTTTTTACCAACGTTCCTGATAAAACCTGAATTTCAGGAAGAGTTATTTTGATCAGCATTCCAATCCTCTCTTGATTTTTTTTTTTTTATCATTGATTGATTATTTTAATAATATGAATGCAAATATGATTTAAATTGAAACCAAAAATTAATAAATAAATAAATGAAATATTCATGAATTAGAAGGGATAAGCATCAAAATATAGCATACAATATAATTGTAATAAAATTTTTTTGAGAAAGGTCATAATCTCACCGAAGCTCCTGGTAAAATTATAGAAATTCTTATATCTCATAAAAGCCAAAATATTATCACCATTGCAATCAATTTTGATTATTCATCATTGAAATACAATAAAATTTACCTTATGAGAATCATTATTGAAAAAGGAAAGGAATAAATAAATAAATAAAGAAAGAAGCCAAACGCACAAGATAGAAACCAAACGTAAGGACATGCTTTCTTTTTTTTCATTTTATCCAATTGAAAAACATGACCATTTTAATTGAAATAAAGGAGTATTAGACTTCAAAGAAGATCGAGCCCATGGGTTAAACATACAGGTTAAATTTCAAATAAAAGAATAAAGCAATACATGAAAAGAATTGAGGCCATAGTGGTGAAGAAGGTTCTTACACATTTTGGGGAAAAGGATTTGTGTAACCACAAAGAGGAGCAGAGAGAGCAACAACAAAAAGCAAATGTGGGGGTCCGAGGTGGAGTTGTGCATGCAAGCCTGAGTGGCTAGGCACCGCTTTGACGATGGCGGCAACGACAGGAAGATGATGGTGGCGTTGCGGTGGTGATGATGGTGGCTAATGGTGGAGATAGGGACAAGTTATGTTTTCTTCTTTTTTTTTTTTTGGGTTCTATTCCTTGAGCTTTGGCTTGGGGTTTGATTTGTGTGGGGTTAGTATTATGGATGATGATGAGTTGCTTTTGTTGTCTTTTAATTTCTTGTCCTATAGTTTTTTTTTTTTTTTTTGTCTAAAAAAAGAGATCTTGATGATGGGGTTTTGATTTTGTACAGGGGATCGATGATTCTGATTTGGCTTGGGTTTGAGTTGTGGAGAAAAGATGGAGGCTACTGTTTGGGTGTTTGATCTGCAAAGAGAAAAAGAAAAAAAAAGGGGGTTGCCATATTTGTGTTGTGATGGTATCATGAGGTTTGATGCTTCTGGGTTGCTAGCTATTGAAGGGAAGATTCCTGGTTTGAACCTTTATCTTCCTTTATTTATTTTTTCTTCGTATTATTTCCATGTGACATGTTTAATTTGATTTGCAATTCCTGTTAGTCATTTTTGGCTCTGTTTTTGTGGAAGGTCTGCGAATGTGAGTTGAGAAAGGATACCCTACGTCAATATTAATTTGCACTGTGCATGGGAGAGTGATTGTTTATTTTCTTATTTTTGCCCACTCTTATTACTGTTTTTGTAACACCCTCCTAAGTACAGTACTATGCTTAAGTCATAGTACCGCACTCTGGAGTTGTTACGGTTACCTGAACGGACCTTATCTGACAGCAACTTCCGCTGCGCTACTCTGATACCTCTTGAACTTTCTGGAGACAACACGGAAGATAGGAGTGAGAATTATAAATTCTCAGTAGGATTCTCTATGATACACATGTAATGTCATCGTTGTCATCTCCAGTTTGCTTCGGTTTATTATGAAAAAGGTGAACATGCTACACAACATGTTTAATTTTACATTTCGAAAAATATCTTATCCGAAGCAAAGTTCATTTTAATCATACACTTAGCGTTTGGGAGAACCCATAAAATTCATTCAAATATAATACCATGAATGATAGCCGTAGCATATCAAAACACACATAACATCAATATGCTGGGAACATAACATCTACACATAAAATTACTCGTACTTAAATTTATGCCTATACATGTAACTTGCTTTTCTTTCTTCATCTTTCTTCTTTTTTTTTTTCATCATAAAATCATTACGTGCCACATTCCAGAGTATGATCGTCATGTCATACCCCATTAGAGCATGATCGCCATGTCACGTTCCTTAGGAATATGGGATCTTCCTTTGGTACTCACACTAGTCGGGTTATACCATGCCTCATGTAAGTTCTGTCCCCTATACTCACACTAGCTGGGTCGATGCCATGCCTCATGTGAGTGGGGTGCTTGCATATGCCTTAATCTTTAGTCTTTAGTCTTTAATCTTTAGCTTTTACTTGGCACACCTAGGCGTTACGTATCGCCGTCCCTAGGGTGCTATTACTGCCCTTGGGTAGCCTGGCCTTGGAGTGAGCTCGTCAGCTTCACCCGTGACCGTCGTCACATCGACTCACCTATAAGGGGACCCACTGCCTCTAGGTTGGAGGGATCTCATTCTGGCCACGTGCCTCTAATTGAAGGGATCTCTTCTGGTCACGTGCCTCAAAATTGAGGGATCTCATCTGACCACGTGCCTTTAATATAGAGGGATCTCATCTGACCACGTGCCTCCAGCATAGAGGGACTCAAGTCTTAACTGCCTTCACAAGGAGGGATTTAATGTGCAACTGCCTCCAGGTGAAAGGACCCACATATTATCTTATTTAGCTGCCTTCACAAGGAGGGACCTCAAACAACTACCTCCAAGTGAAGG
Source organism: Pterocarpus macrocarpus (assembly GCA_031439585.1). NCBI lineage: Eukaryota > Viridiplantae > Streptophyta > Magnoliopsida > Fabales > Fabaceae > Pterocarpus > Pterocarpus macrocarpus. Next base: position 34,001,765 of record CM062515.1, read on the forward strand.
GACTCACATTCAATATATTTACATTCTTTCATTTTCATGCATAATCCAGCATAAACATGCGGGATGTACTCATGTCGTACTTATGTCGTTCTTGCATATATGCTTCATAATTTATTCTCATATAACTCGTATCATACTTATATCATTCTCGCATATAAAATTTCCACATACATACTCATAATTGTGTGGCTATTCATATCATAAATTCCTTGTAATCTAGACACCCATAGTCTCCTAGACTCCTGCCGTAAATTCGGCAGCATAACGGATCAGATCCGTTTCCCCATGTATAGTGCTAGTTCTCACAGACAATTCAATCATAGCAATATAATCAATTTAACACATATATATCAATGTCAAACTGGCAATTCTCAACTCATACCTTATATGTTTTACTAATACTTGTGAAATCATCAATTGGGTCACTTTTGCCCATCTATTCAGTTCTGCCCGAATTTCATATGATCCATCGTTATTTCTATTCAACTCATTTGAACCTGAATTTTGGATATGTCATAGATCTATATGTCTACTTCCTAACCTCTTTGGTCCCATATCATTTTGATCCATATAACTCAAGATATTCAAATCTTACCTCAACCTATTCAGTCACTAGCCCGAATTACACTCCTGGAAGTATAAATTCACTAAAAATCGAAACTAAGCTCAAATCATATGAAATTGGTCTCATATTGAAGCTAACAGGACAACCTTTCATTTGCCAAAGTTTCACTCCATTTGCTTGAGTATACCTCGAGTTATAAGACCTGAAATTCGACCTTCCTGCACTACCCTGTTTTGGTCTGGATTGGATATATAGTAACTTCCTCGAACCACTGGGATCAATTGGTGCCATAACAAACTCGGAATTTCATACTGGGATGTTCCCCTATGTGTAAGCTTTCTAAAAAAATTAGTTTCACTCAATTTAGAGTTGTATAGGGCGAGTTATACCCTCCTCAAGCCACCCTGCCCAGATGAACACCCTGATTCCTAGGTCAAACTTCAAAAATTCATATCTCTCTCTATACTAATCCAATAACCTTATATGATACATCTATGGAAAGCCATGAATGTCTACTTTTATCTAAAAATGGTTTCATCAGATTTAACTAGTTGTAGGCGGCGCCGTACCCTCCGCTGTACGGACTGCCATGGAATTCTCACTCAGGCAGCATCCCAACCCATCCATTTCTTCTAATTTTCTCCTTCTAATCATAACTTTAACTCAAAATCTCCTATGAATTTAATCATAATTCATCATAATCCATCATAATACATCCAATAATTCATCAAATACATAAAAAGAGTACAATCTCATGCAATCATAGTGCAAGGAATTCAAGAATAGAAGTAGAATCCTACCTCTCTGGAGTATGACTTTGCTGAATTTGAGTTTGGATTGATGGAACTTTGCCAAAGCTTCAGATTTGATGGAGTTGGATTTGAGAGAGGAGAGGAAGAAGAAGGCTGGAGAAGTAGAAGGAGACGTAAATCAGATCAGAATGAGGAAGAAAGTCTGACTTAAATACATAAAAGTTGTGGTGTTGATTGGCTGAAGTTTTGTGGTTGAAGTTCGGCCATGTCTCTCACTTTTGTGGCCAATTTGCTCTCCACGTCGTCCCACAAGTGGGATACGCTTCCGCTCGACCTGAAATGGGAACTCGTGAATATTATGGTTGAAGCTGGAAATCGTCCCATTTATGTTTAAAGTCGGAACTCGTGCCATCTTGCTGGTGACGAGGGAATCCCGTCTGGTTTATTCGAATCTCGGGAGCAATGTCGGAAGTCGGGAGTCATTCAGTTCATAATCATATGATCTCGGAACTCCTATTTGAACCCGGGAATATGACTGTTGGGAATGGACTCTCTGAGGTCGGAACTCGGTAATTCGGAAGGCATCAAACACCAAATGCTTGAACTCGGAAGTCGGGATCTTTCCTTTTAAACATAAGGTGGAAATGGTACCCGAGTAGGAAACCTTATGTCCGAGTCCATGAAGTCGGAAACTATGTACAGTATTTTGATCATGAAGTCGGAGCTCGCGTGTATTTTGCTTGAAACTTGGAGATAAGTTATGAGATCGGAAATGGGTCCGTTTTCCTTTGAGGTACGAAATCGAACATCGGAAATCACCCACGATGTTCGGACTCGAATAGCAAACTCGGAAGTCGTGGGAATAATCCAGATGAAGTCGGAAGTCGTAGACATTGGTGAGCCGAACTCGGAAATCGGAGAATATGCATAAGATAAAGTCGGAAATCAGGAGTAGTCAAAATTAGATGAAATCAAAAATCGGAGGCCATGAAATCGGAAATTGTGCAAGATGAACTCGGAACTCGGAAATAATCCCTTCTATCTTAAATTCGAAGATTGAGTCGAGAATGGGATTTGATCAAACTTGAAGGTGAAGTCAGACGTCCGTTGTTGGAGTTGAATAACGTCGGAAGTCGGGAAAATGTGTGTAAGGAGGTCGGAAATCGGGACGTTACAGTTTTTCATTTTTATTGTTCCTGTGATGCAAGGGGCAAATTTATTTGGGCTATGTATGTGGGTGTATGATAATGGCAGATGAATTGATGCCCAGTTTGTGTTGTTCATTTCAATTTTTGAATGATGGTTGGTGCTGTTGATGACTTCTCCTATATTTTGCTTTTAATTTCTTTCATGTGATGGTGTAGTTTAATTCTATTGGAGCTTATGTTCTTCTAGGCACTGATGTGAGTTGTGGATTTTTCTGCTTGATTGTTTTTTATAGTTTCACTATGAAAATATTTAGTTCCTAGTATGCATGTACCATGCGTTTAAATTTGCCAAGAAACACTAAGTTTTGGTTGTTCATTCCATAAACACAATAAACAAAACATAACCAAAATAGTATCAGGCAAAACAATCAGATTAAAGACAAGAAATTGATTATGGCAAAATAATCAGATTAAAAACATGAAATTGATTATGACCATAGTTGTCAAACGCAGATAGCAACATGTAACAGCCGACCCCAAAATTGCTATAGCGGGTTAGTGGATAGCATTCCGGCTGCTATTTGATAAAAATGTATATAATTATTATTCAAATTATATAACATATATACATGTTCAAAAATAAGAAATTATTCACAATTAAACTCATTCACATCAATAATGAAAATTCATAATCCATTCCTTGTTCTAAAAACACACAATCACCATCAATCCAATACATAAACATCAAGTTCTAAGGGCAACAAAACAAAAAAAACAGCACCCTCAAGTAGTATAAGAACAACAAAATATAAAAGACAACAATCTCTACTCTCTAAAACTAACAAAACATTCTACAAATGATTCATCATCATCATCCTCCTCCTCCTCCACCACCATTGCCAAATTGTTCTCTCCTTCACTTTCTTCACTACTAGACTTATATATCTCTTCTTGCCCCTTTTCCGAGTCTTCCTTATCATCAAATTCTTCTTTCTCTTGAATAGGCTCCTTCCCTCTTCTTGAACTAGAATGCTTTGATATTTTCTTCTTCAATCTTGTAGCAAGCCTAATGTGTCTTGGAGGCTCCTCAGCCCTAACTGCAGCAGAAATATCTCCCCAAGTCAATCCATCATCACTAAAAATGAATTCTTCTTTAGCATCTTCTGTGTTAGCACCTATTTCTCCTTACAACCACTAATTGCTATCATCAATACCATTTAGGAGAATAGGATCAATCTCATCTTGGCTATCAAAGCGCTCTTTAAGAGTTCAATTATACTTGACGAATATCAAGAACTTTTGATGCTCAAGCTTGCTCCTTTTCTTAGAATGAATCTATGATATTCATATCATAAATTAGACAAAAATGCTAGCTTTAAAATCATTAAATAGAAACATAAAACTATGCAAAGGAAAATTATTTCCATTTGCTTACATGCTCAAAAGTGCTCCAATTACGCTCACATCCCATTGAGCTACAAGTTAGGCTCAACACTTTGACTGCATATTATTGCAAGTTAGGAGTGGATGCTCCATACTTCCTCCACCATTCAGCTATGATTCAATAATCAGAAAATCACCATTATTAAGAAACATTATGAAATTAAATTTATCAAGAATTAAGTACATATTTCTTAATTCTTACCAAGAGCCACGATGTTCCTTATTTTGATTGCTATCCTTTTCCAAATATACCATCAGCCCTCTTAAATATTTCAATCTTATTTGTAATCTTTTTCGGCCAAGTCTTCATCTGGAATCAACCTATCAATAGTCTTATAAAGTCCATCCATTACTTCATGATCGCTCTCGATCTTTGTTGCATTAGGATAGTAAAACTCAGGATTTAGGAAATAGCCAATTATATGCAATGGATGACGAAGTTGTGAGTCTCATCTCTTATCAATAATAGAAAAAGCATCCTTGTACTTGGCTTTATTATGCTTGAAGGACTTTTGAATAGCTTCCTTAGCTTTATCCATTGCTTCATAACTGTATCCCATTGCAAGCTTTTTCTCATTATTAGCATACCTAAGGACATGCACAAGAGGCCCCATAAGTTTAATAGAGTACACAACATCATTCCAAAATATTTTGTTGAGCACAATATCACCTGCCTTCTTCCCCTTAGGTTCTTTAGCCGTCTTGGAGCTCAACCACTCATCTGAAGTAAACATCCTTCTAAGGTTGTTCTTTTGTTTGTACAACCTTTGCAGTGTAAGGAAGGTTGTAGCAAACCTTGTCACTCCATGCCTAACCAACTCCATCTTGTTAGTAAATTTCCTCATTGTGTTCAATGCCAAAGTGTGGTTGTAGATAAAGCCCACAAGACTAATGCCTCTTTGTATTGCCTTCTTAACTCGAGGAAGCTTTCCAATGTCCTCCAACATTAAGTCTACACAAAGTGCAGCACATGAAGTCTACAAGAGTTTATTTCTCTTAGCTTGAAGTAGTTTGCCTAAGAAGAGCCAAATTAAATAAAATTAGATGAGTAGCCAAATATTAAAGGAGGTAATGAGAAATTTAAGTAGTTCATAGTTTCTTACCGACCAAGACATAATTACTTCCATTATCAGTCACCACTTGAACAACATTTTGTTCTCCAATCTCCTCTACAAAACTATCCAATATGTAGAAGCATCAACACTCTTCACAAATATTGTCCCAGCTGGACAATTTACCATGAAGTTAACCAATGTCCTACTCTTCTTATCTGTTCAACCATTCGACATTATTGAGCATCCATATCTCACCCTTTCCTCCTCCTGACCCTTCAACATATCCTTTGTTAACTCCAACTCTTTTTTAAGGAATGGAACTCTCAACTCATGATAACTTAGAGCTTTAAGGTGCGGACCATAATTTCCAGCAGTTTCAAGCATCAACTTAAAGCTTTTTTATTTAGCAACATTGAAAGCAATCCCATTCATATAAAAGAATTGGGCTATGTATTGAATGGTTCTAGCCCTTGCTTCCTCATCACAAGCATCATTAATGCTTGTTTGCCGATGAGGCTTCCCCAATTTAATGGTAGCTTCAGGATTTTTTAAGAACATCAAATCTAAAGGACCTTTTAGCTCTTTTCTTTCTTGGGCTGCTTAAGAATAGTTGAAGGAATAGAGCTACTCCCACTTGATGTTGATGAAGGTTTTTTCCCTCTTCTAATTTTTAAGATTTCTTCCAAATCTTCTTGTTCATCATCGTCTTCTCCAACTGCACCAAAATTTAATTCTTTCTCCGCATTTTTCTTCTCAAGAGCTTCCTTGAGAAGTTGCTTAACTTCAGGTGGGACTCTTGTACAAGATTTTGCATCTCCTGTCACACCCATTTGGTGTCTATTTGCTCTAGTTATTCCACCATTAGTTGTTTTGCCACAAAAATCACATGTTAAACTCTTCCTATTATTGATATCTTTTAAGCTATTCCATTGCCATGCTATATCAATGTTGTCACCAGTGGGCTTCACCAAAGCACAAGAAGAGGGAGCAACACTAGAAGCTTGAGTTGATGATGTTGCCATTTGCTGAACTAGAAAACAGAAGAAAAAAAAAAAGGAAAACAGAGGGACGAAAAAATAGAGGGAACAAAAGGAAAAAAGAGATGGAGGAAGGAAGCAAGTAGAAAGAAGGAAAAAAGATAACATGGAGGAAGGAAACAAGCAAAAAAAAAAAGAAAAAAGAAAAACAATGAATGAGAAAAGAAAGAAAGAAACAAGCAGAATAGGAGAGAAAGAAAGAAACAAGCAGAACAATGAGATGGAGGAAGGAGAGGGACCAACTGCTGCTGCCGCCATCAGAAACTAACACCACCGCTGCCGCCAATCTCATAAAAGTAGGCCACCATTGCCGTTGGAGGTTGAACAATTGCAGGAAAGTCAAAGGGGTGGTAGGGGAGAGAGATCAATTGAGAGCGGGAAGAGACGGGATGAAAATCCCAAAGTGATCAAAGAAAAAATTGAAGAAAGGAAGAGGAAGGATCGAAATAACCTTCAAGCCCCTTCACTGCCGCCGAAGGTTGAACGATTGCAGGAGAGTCAAAGGGGTGGTGGGGGAGAGAGATCAATTTAGAGAGGGAAGAGACGGGATGAAAATCCCAAAGTGATCAAAGGAAAAATTGAAGAAAGGAGGGGGAAGGATCGAAATGACCTTCCAGCCCCTTCATTGTGTCAAAGAACAAGGATTTCTTGTCTTTTGGACATCACGAACAAATAGCAGCCATGATGATCATGATGATGAAGAGCTACGCTCCTACCTTCTCAATCGGGCTCTTCCTCCGCTCTGCCGCGATAGCGCCATTATCGCGTGCAATTAACAAGTATGATTATGACATGAGTCAAACTAAAATAGAGTAAGCTAAAGCTAATTTCTCACCCTTTTGGAACCAATGAATGTTCTTATTCTGGAATTCTTTTCCTACTTTTGGTTTCTCTTCTTCTTCTAATCTCACCTATCTTTTTTTTTTGTGTTATTTTCTGTGTTTTGTGTGCCCCTTTGATTTCTAATTGCAGGTCTCTATTTATAGAGTAACCTGCCACCCAAAATTAGTTAACTAGCATCCCCCATGATGAATCCTATGAAGCTACAGGGATAAGAACAGAGTGCAGGGTGGTGATTTTTGCTGGACAATAGCGATGATTCTTTTTTATTTTTCACTACTCTCGTAAGCTGAAATTTGGGCTACTGTTTCCTCTATTTTGTTTCATTATATATGAGCTCTACAGGCTTAAAGAAAAAAAGGTTGCCTCCTTTTTTTGTTCCTATAACTTTTGTTTGTAACAAACACAAATTCCATCATTTTTTTTAGGAGAAAATGGATTGTTTGGGGCTGCAAGACTCCTTTCTTCTTCTTTTTATTTTTTTTATTTTTTTATTTTTTTTCATGCTACTAAATCAATAGAAAAAAAACTTGGTAGAATAGTGATTTTTATTTTCATTGTAAAAACATATAGACAAATGTATATAAAAAAAAGTGATGACAATAAACAAGCAAATTTGCACACTATTGAAGTGTTTGAAATATTGAACATTACAAAAATAAAATCAAGAATTAACTTTGAAATATGGACATATTTGAGTATCCACAACTGCTATTTCGTCAGTTGTATTTTGGGAAAAATATATAATATTTCCAAGATTGTCATTATTTGCCAAACACAGAAATATTTACACCCAGACATTTTGTAGGATTCCTAGGATTTTAGTTCGTCTATCGAATGCTCCCAAAATGTCATGCTTAAGAAAACTATTCCTCAAAATAACATTCCCAGGAATGAAAACTCAATTTGTCTACCAAATGCCCCATTGAGGATAAAGTTCTCAGGAATGAGAAATCTCCACTTTACCAAGAAAATGTTGATCTCTTAAGCTAGAAATTAGTTGGGTAGAATATGTGAAGGGACACGTGATACGGTCCAAGTTTTATTTGGATAATAAGGTGCAAGAAGAATCAAACATACTGTGGTAGGATGCTTTCATCATGAAATTGTTCAGAAACTTTACTGGTTATCTTGTAATGAGAGACTGATTGACATATGTTTGTAGATTACTTAGCAACTTTGACATAGTGGATATTAGTCATTATTTCATTATGGTTAAAGTCAATAAAGAAGACGACCATTCCAAATTTATGTCTTGGGGGGGTGATGGATGATTGATCACTAACTTTCAATTAGAAAATAGGTCTCAAAATTTGATCCAATGGCTACCACAATTGAATCAACAATGATATGGGTTTGTTTTCCTAGTTTAAATGTAATTTATTATGATGAGGGTGCACTCTTGACATTAGCAATTGCAAGAGGGAAACTAACTAAGGTCAATATGAATACATTAAATGTAACAAGGGGAATATGTGTTGATATTATCCTTAACTACCCTGTAGTTGGCAAGGCATGGGTGGAAATCATTGGCACAATGTTGAGTTTAAGGGATTAACCATATGTTGCACAAAACACAAGTGTTATGATCATGTATCAAGGGAGTTCAAATCAATCAACAACCATCCAACCAACCATAGCTGCAATAGTTAGCGATGAGTTTGAAATCATGGGAATGATTAGATTAGGGAGATTCCCTTGTCCTCAAGAATGAAATTGGTGGTAAGGAGCATTCACAAAGATATGATGGTTAGGCAGTAGAAAAAGATGGGGAAAAAACCAATTTGTTAATGTTCTAAAAAAATTAAGGCAAATAAGAAGATCATGATCGTAGTTGATTTAATATTTTGGAATAAGATAAGGTTGTTGTTAAAGCTAAAAATGTAATAAGAGAATTAGTAATGAAAATTCCCTTAGGTGTTGAGACTTCAAGTAGCAAAAGTTGACCAATAAGAAATGGCCTTAGAAGGAAGGAGTTCAAAATGCATCCCCCTTGGGCCCTTAGCCTCCCTTGGTCCAATTCCAACAAATCAATGTGAAAAAACATTCGAGGTGCACCATCATTGATAAGGAGCATGTGTAACACCCTCCCAAGTATGGTACTATGCTTAAGTCATAATACCTCACCTAGGAGTTGTTACTGTCACTTAATCGGACCTTGTTTGGCAGCAACCTTCGGCCACCTTCAATTTTACTAGTCAACTCCACCTCGGAGGACCTTCTTCGGAACTTCTGACCTATCTGGAGATAACACGAAAATAAACATAAGAGTGAGAATTATAAATTCTCAGTAGGATTCATTAAACTACCATGTGCTGTGTCATCATTATTATCTCTAGCTGCTTCGGTTTATTATGAAAAATGTGAGCATGTCAAATAAACTGTTCAGTTTTATAGTTTGAAAATATATTGTCCGAAGCAGAGTTCATTTTATTCATACACTTGAGTCACATTGGCAATATTTCATATTTAGAATAATAATCACAGCATAAATAGATAGAACAGTCTCAGTATCAATAAAACACAGGATATAATTATGCAAATACTCATACGTGAATTCATGCGAATGCACTGGTGTTTTTCTTAATTTCCTTTACTTATCATGCACATTCTAGAGTATGATCGCCATGTCATACTCTATCGGAGTGTGATCGCCATATCACATTCCTTAAGATGTGGTCATCAGGCCATATTCCAGAGTATGATTGCCATGTCATACCCTATCGGGGTATGATCGCCATGTCACACTCCTTAAGATGTGTTTATCATACCATATTCTAGAGTATGATCACCATGTCATACCCCATCAAGGTGTGATTGCCATGTCATGTAACACCCTCCCAAGTACAATACTATGCTTAAGTCATAGTAGCACACCCTGGAGTTGTTACTGTTACCTGAGCGGACCTTATCTAACAGCAACTTCAACCATCTTTGGAACTTCTTGAACTATCTAGAGATAACACGGAAATAGGAGTGAGAATTTTAAATTCTCAGTAGGATTCCTTAAGTATCATACAAAATGTCATCGTTGTCATCTCCAGTTGCTTCGGTTTATTATGAAAAAGGTGATCATGTAATACAAGCTGTTTAATTTTATAGTTCAAAAATATATTATCCGAAGCAAAGTTTATTTTACTTATACACTTGGCCTTTGGGAAAGCCCATACAAAATCAATTCATGAATTACATTATGAATAATAACTGAAACATAATAAAATACAATAGCATCACTACCCTGGAGACATAACATCTACACATAACTTTACTTGTACTTGAATTTATGCAGATACATAAAATTTACTTTTCTTTCTTTATCCTCCTTTACTTGTTACACATATTCCAGAGTACGATCGCCATATAATACTCCATCGGGATGTGATCACTATGTCACATTCTTTAGGAATATGTTCTTCTTGCCACATCCCAGAGTATGATCGCCATATCACATTCCTTAGGGTATAGGATCATCATGCTATATTCCAAAGTATGATCACTATGTCATACCCCATCAGAGCGTGATCGCCATGTCACGTTCCTTAGGAATATAGACTCATCATCATATCCTTTATCATGAATATTTATATGCCACCATGAATTTTTGGTACTTACACTAGCTGGATCATGCCATGCCTCATGTAAGCCCTATCCCTTATACTCACACTAGCTGGGTTGATGCCATGCCTTATGTGAGTGGTGTGCTTGCATATGCTTTAATCTTTAGTCTTTAGTCTTTAGCCTTTACTGCCCTTGGGTAGCCTGATCTGGGAGTGAACTCGTCAGCTCAACTCGTGACCATCGTCACACAGACTAACCCACAGGCGACCCACTGCCTCTAGGTCAGAGGGACTCAGTTGGCCATCTGCCTCCAACATAGAGGGACCCAAGTTTTAGCTGCCTTCACAAGGAGGGACCCAATGTGCAATTGCCTCCAGGTGAAGGGACCCACATCTTTATCGTTTAACTGCCTTCACAAGGAGGGATTCAATGTGCAACTGCCTCAAAGTGAAGGGACCCACATTTAATATATTCACATTCTTTCATTCTCATGCACAATCAAACATAGACATGCGGAATGTACTTACATATATGCTTCATCATTTATTTCATATACCTCATATCATACTCAACTCATTCTTGTATATAGAATTTCCACATACATATTCATAATTGTATAGCTATTCATATCATAAATTTTCTTGCATTATAAACATTCATAGTTTCATAGACTTTTGCCGTAAATTCGGCAGCATAACGGATTAGATTAGTTTCCCCATGAATAGTGCCAGTTCTCACGGACAAATCAATCATAGCAGTATAATCAATCTAACATATCTATCAATGTAAAACTTGCAACCGTCAACTCAAGCCTTATATGTTCACTAACACTTGTGAAACCATCAATTTGGTCATTCTTGCCAATTCTATTCAGTTCTGTCCGAATTTTGTATAATCCACCTTTACTTCTATTCAACTCATTTAAACTTGAATTTTGGATATGTCATAGCTCTATGTGTCTAGTTTTCAATCCTTTTGGTCCCATCTCATTTTGATATGTGTAGCTCAAGATATTTGAATTTTGCCTCAGCCTATTTGGTCACTGGTCCGAATTACACTCTTGGAAGTAAAAATTCACTAAAAATCGAAACGATAATCAAATCATACGGAATTGGTCGCATATTAAAGCTAACAGGACAAGCTTTCATTTGCAAGAAGTTTCATTTCATTTGATTTAGTATAGCTTAAGTTATAAGTCCTGAAATTTGACCTTCCTGAACTCCCTATTTTGGCTTAGTTTGGACATAGGGCAACTTCCTCGAATCATTGAGAACAAATGGGATCATAAAAAACTCTAAATTTCATTATGGGATGTTCCTCTATGTGTAAGCTTTCTAACAAGGTTAGTTTCACTCAATTTGGAGTTGTGTAGGGTGAGTTGCATCCTTATCAATTCACATTGCCTGAATAAAAGTCCTGATTCCTAGGTCAAACTTCAAAAATTCATATCTCTCTCAATACTAATCCAATGGCCTTATATTATATATGTGTGGAAAGCCCTGAATGTCTGCTTTCATATAAAAATAGTTTCATTAGATTTAACTGGCTGTAGGTGGAGCCGTACGCTCTGCCATATGGACTGCCGTGGATGTTTCACCTAGACAGCATCCTAATTCTCCACTCCTTCTAGATTTCTCCTTCTAACTTCAATTCCAACTCAAGATTTCATATTAATCCAATCATAATCCATCATATACATCCAATAGATCATCAAATATATGAAGAAGAGTAAAATTTCATGCAGCATAGTGCAAAGAATTCGAGAACAGAAATGGAATCCTACCTCTTTGGAGTGTGATTTTCTAGGTGTTGAGCTAAGTGTTGAAGCTTCAATTGATAGAACCTTATTAAGATTGAAGGAATGATGGAGTTGGTTGAGAGAAGAAGAGAAGAAGAAGGCTAGAACAAGAGGGAGAGGGGGCGCAAGTCAGCCAGAAGTGAGAAGGAGTGTCTGACTTAAATACATGAGGGTAATTGGAATTGTGAGTGTTGATTGATTGAAATTTTGTGATTGAAGTTCGGCCATGTCTCCCACTTTTGTAGCTAAATTGCTCTCCACATCGTTCCAAAAGTGGAACTCACTTCCATTCTATCTGAAATCGGAACTCGTCTCAATTCTGCTTAAAGTCAAAACTCGTGCCTTCTATTTGACAGTCGAAGATGAAATCGGATATTGGAAATATTGTCTGGTTTATTCGAAACTTGGAAGCAAAGTTGGATGTCAGAAATCATACAGCACACAATCACATAATCTCGAAACTCCCAATTCAAACTCGGGAACACCAACATAACTGGAAAGCTCCTGGGAATAAACTTGGATATCGAAAATCATGTAAAACTTGGAAATCAACTCAAAGATCTGAACTCATGTCCATTCTAGTTGAGTTCAACTCTAAGGTCAGAACTCGTTACATTCAACATGGAGGCTGTACTTGTAACCATTGTGTTAAACTATCAACTCGGAGGTCGAAAATCGTGTACACTTTATTTTGAAACATGAAGTCTGAGGTCGGAACTCGTGTACATCTTGCTTGAACTTGGAAATAAATTATGAGATCGGAAATTGGGTCCGTTTTCTTTGAGACATAAAGTCGGATATCAGGAATCACGTCTATGTTGTTTGGACTTGAAGGTTAAGTAGGGAAGTAGGAAATTATGCTAGATGAAGTCGGAAGTCGAAAATTATGCTTGAAATTTGAAGACGAACTCGAAAGTCGGAAATTATCCCATTTTATGTGAAATTCGAAGATGAAGTCGAAAATCATGGAAACTTGAAGGTGAAGTCAGAACTCGGAACTCGTGGTGGATGTTACATGTCACACTCCTTAGGAATATAGGACCTTCATCATATCATTTAACTGCCTTCACAGGGAAGGACCCAATTAACTGCTTCCAAGTGAAGGGACCCAATCTTATCTTATTTAACAACCTTCACAAGGAGGGATCTCATAACTGCCTCCAGGTGAAGGGATCCATATTTAATATGTTCATTTCCTTTCATTCCCATACATAATCATGCATAGACATGTTGAATGCACTCATACATATGCTTTATTATTTACTTTCATATATCCTTGCATATAGAATTTCATGTTCATATCATGAATATTCATAATAGAAACTATCATAAGTAAATCATTAATATACTTTATATCATACTTTATATACTTAAATCAAACTATCATATAATTTCATTAATATACTTTATATCATACTTAAATCATTCTTGCATATATGAATCTTATGAGCATAACACATAAATGTTTATCACATTCATATAATTCACATATTTCTGCCGGAATTTCGGCAGTATAACGGATCAAGTCCGCTTCCCCGTGAATAGTACTAGTCCACCAGATAGTCATTCATACAAAAAAATCAATGCAAGGTATAGATGCTCCAAAATCAAACAAAGTTTCATAACCTTGATCCTGAATTAGTTTTTTGCCACTTCCTTTTGATTCTACCCGGTCCTGTAACTTAGGCCATAAATTCATTTAACTCATTTAGACCTGAATTTTGGTATGTTGAAGTGTTATATGTCTATTTTCTAACCTCTTTGGTCCCATCTAATTTTGATTTGTATAACTCAAGTTATTAGAATTTTACCTTAGACTGCCCTATACTTAGCCAGAAATGCACCCTTACAAGTGAAAATTCACTAAAAATAGAAATCTGGGTGAAATTATACGAAATTTATATCAATTTAAAGCTAACATAACAAGTTTTCAAATGAAAGAAGTTTCATATCATTTTCATAAGTATATTTTGAGATATAAGCCCCATAACTTGACCCTACTGGACTACCCCGTTCCAGCCTGGTTTGAACTTAAGGTAACTTCATTGATGTTGGGAATAAATGGCAATGAATTTGACTCTGAAATTTTTATGCGATGTTTCCTTACATGTTAGCTTTCAAACAGAATTGGTTTCACTCAATTTAGAGTTGTTTAGGGTGAGTTACACCCTTCTCAACTCATACTGCCCAGAGGAGAATCCAGGATTCTAGTTCAAACTTCAAAAATTCATAACTAACTCTATACTAATTCAATGGCCTTATATTTTATATGTATGGAAAGCTCTGAATGTCTTGTTTCATATAAAAATGGATTTATCAAATTTAAATGGTTGTAGGTGGAGCCGTATACTCAGCCGTATAGACCACCAGAGGTTCTTCACCTAGACAACGTCCTAATTCTCCACTTCTTCTAGTTTTCTCCTTCTAACTTTAATGCCAACTCAAAATTTCATGTTAATCCAACCATATGCCATCAAATACATCCAATACATCATCAAATAAATGAAGAAAAGTGAAACTTCATGCAGCCATAGTTCAAAGAAATCAAGAACAGAAATTGAATCCTACCTCAAATTGATGTAGAAACTAGCTAAATTTGAGTTTTTGGTGAAGGATATGGGTCGAGCTTGGAGATGGAAGCTAGATAAAGTGAAATAGGGGAAGAGAGAATGAAGAGGGGTCAGCTACAAGGAGGAGAACGAAAATGAATGAGTAAGGAGGCATTTTTGTGAGTTTTATGACATAGGTAGTTAGAAAGAGTGGCTCTTATTGGTGGTTGTATTTGTGGTGAGTGTTTGGCCACTTTTCTTAACAAATTGGGTTGGCACCTTACATGGGGGGAGGAGTGGCTAAATCTTGGCCACTCATGTTAGGGTTTTTGGTGCATAATTCTACTAATTCGGCTCCGGCAGTTTAAAATACCAAATCTTTATCGATTTCCTTCAAACCGACAAATCATTATTGAATAGTTTTGTAAGAATTCCTATGTATCTATCTTAATCTTCTCTAAACTTAATCCTTCTAACTAACACTTAATTAAATCCTAATTAATCTATAATTAATTTCTAACTAATCTTACTTATCCGATAAAATCAATTAATGACATAAATTAAATGTATTGTAATTCCAGATGTTATACTAAATAATTTCTCAAAATTTCTTACATGACAAACTAAATTTCCCTTAACTCTAATATTTATAATTCACTCCTAATTACTCTTATTTTTCTAATAAATTGATTAATAGTGCAAATCAATCGCATTGTTCCTTTAGAATTGTTGCATTTTTTATTTTTTTTCGTAAATCCTTTAGTATTTTCTATCCAGTTTTCATAACTAATGGCACTTCTGTAATTTTGAGCAAGTCTAGGGGCATCTCATGTCATTTCACATATGGATATCTTCGTGGTTCAATCAGCCGAGGTTTCGGTTTTTACATTTTCGCTACGTGATTCTACTTCGTTTAAAACCTTATTCTACTGATTCTATTAATATAGGGACCTAAATGTCATTTTCTAAAAAATTCAGGGGTAATTATAGAAAAGATCTTTAGGGTAAATATGTAATTACCAAAAGCTTTGGGAAAATTTGCAAATAATCGAAATTTACCCACGGACGTATTCATTATTTCTTATTACGTTATATGGGGATGTTACAGCATGGATCTCTTTTAGGTGTGATCCTAAATATGGAGGAATGTGGCTTTCATGTTGATGTCAATAAGGGAAGGAGCAGCATGGTCCTCATGCAATGAGAGTGTACTCTCATAAAGGAGAGGGAATTTTCAAAAGACAAACTAGCAGACTTGAGCGTGGCTTTGTCGCATAAAGGAAATAACCCCCATGTAGATATGGAGAGAGGCGAAACAATGGATGGTGAGAGTATGATTAACCCTTGCATGAATCAAGCTTGTGTTAAAGAAGACATGCTGGTAGATACCAAGTGAAGTCGGGCAGCCTAGGCTCTTCTCTATGTATTTGATGACTGTGTTTAGTGACTTTTCTATCCTCCCTTGGAACATTAGGGGAGGAATTAGGAAAATATATCAAAGACGTATAAAGAATTTTGTTAGGGATATAAACCATCATTTATATTCATCAAGGGTGAGAGAAGGCAGCTTTCTCATACTAGTGTGATGGCTTTTGTTGGCATACTTGAGGGTTGCTCCTTAATGGATCTAAGGGAAATAGGGGCAAGTTTACCTGCATAATAATACTAATTCAAACTAATTTTAAAAAAGGCTTGACTAAGTTATTGTAGATTACGCTTGGAGAGTAGCTTTTCTAAAAGTGGTGGTTGAAAATTTTTTGCTTACAATCAAATCATAGTACTCTTTTGTTATGATGTAGTGTATCTTCTAGGCTTGAGAGGTATAGTCCCTTTCATATTGAGGCAACATGGACACTTCATGATGATTATCACTGAGTAATTCGAGAAGCTTGGTAGAATTGTCAATAATGCTCCCTTGGGTTTGGATGAGGTAAAAGAAGAATCCTTTCACTTCAATAAAGGGGTGATTATGAATATCTTTAGGAAGTAGAAAACTATTGAAAACAACTTTAGGGGATCCAGTAAGCTCTAGGAAATATAGATTCTATTTTCTTTTTGAGCCTGGAGCAAACTATTCACCAGGAATTCAATGAGATTACTAAGGTGGAAGCATATTTGTATTTTCAAAAATCGCATGATAAATTGATTAAGATGGTGACCAAAATGTGAAAATTTTTTCAAACCCAAATGGTAATTAGTGTACTATGCTTTTTTACTAGCAGAGGAAGCCTATAATTTTTATGGACATCGTTTTTGTATTGTTGTGGCTAGTTAATCCCATTTGCTTCCTAGTTTTGCATTGCCTAATTAAAGTGGGAAAGAATAGTAAAAAGCTTTTGATTAGAAATATGACTAAGGAAGAGGTTTAGCAAGTTGTTAACTCAATGCAGCCCCAAAAGCTCTCGGCTTGGACGAATTTCACACTTTGTTTTATAAGAAATACTAGGAAGTGATTAGAGATGATATTTGGAAGATGGTGCATAAGGCATTTATTTTTGGTTCCTTTGATCCTTGTATCTTTTACTAATATTTTAAGTGAATATAATATATTAGGTAATCATACAAATTTTTTTTATGATTGTTATGTTTCCTCTTCATTCGATCACATAGTTATATATTTGAAAATAATCACTAACATTATATATATTTTTATTATTCCTTGTGTAAAAAGGTTTTGAACATGATGACTATGATTGGGGTACTTTTACTAATGATGCTTGCTATGTAAAGGATAATTAGTTATATGGTGAGAGTGAACAACAAGGTTATTATTCCTCATCCATTTGAAGGTGAGTGAACATTTTTTCTTAGATTATCATGATTTTGGTGACATAGCAACATTGTGCAGGGACTGTGGTGCTTTGGCGTGGTATAAGGAAAAGACAAAATAGTTTTATAAGCATGTTAATTCAAAATCTTCTATTTGCCGCACAAAAAAGAAAGTTAAACTACCTTTACTTAAAGAACTTCCCCCCCACCCAAAAAAAAAAACAAATTATTGGCTTTTCTCTTTTTGGGGCACATATGAAGAGTTGTCATTTTTAAAAAAAATTTCGTCTCTATGTAACATCCTCCATTATATAAGTCATGCTCGAGTCATGGAGTTATATTAAAAGGTTGTCACTGTACTAAGAGGATCTTTCAAATGTGGCAAATATAATCCATGGCCCTTTAACTACACCCTTTATTACTGAATAATAACTCATAAATTTCATCTCTGATACATAGAGAATAAAATAGTTACGATTTAATAAACTTTTGTAACTAATGTTATACGCAGAAACTACCTCTACATTGCAGTTGTCACCCTTTCTGAACTTCAACCGGCTTCTATAGTCTTCCGAGCTGACATAAGCTGAGTCTTGCATGATGAACGCCCCAGTATTCTGCCTCGTTCTTAAGTTTTAGCCTATGATCTGGAATGTTTATGGAAAGAAGAGCATAAAGGCAAGCAGTGAAAACCTAACATTCTCAGTAGGTAAACTCAAACCATAGAGTGTCGTCATAAACATTCCAGCTGCTTCGGTTTCTTATAAAAATGTGAGCACATATACACAACCAGCGGTTCAGTTTTAAGTTGAAAACATCTTCCTCGAAGCGGGTTATATTTTAATAATCACTTGTCATATTATATGACAGACATAGAATTTGTGAATAGTATAATATGCTTCAACAAGAATCATAATAACATCATGCCTTAATGAGATAATTGAAGGTGCACATAAAGGTGCTTATACTTGACTATATGCAAGTGCACTTGACTTAATTTATCTCTTTCTTTAATTTACAACTTGATCTTGCTCTTCGGTGCTTGGTCCTCCGGAGGTGAATGGCCTCTCTCACCCCTAGGCAATAGCCTGCTTTTCAGGTCCGAGCTCGTACCTATACATGAGTGATGGGTTTACTTTCCCCGACCCTCATACCAGTCTATTCCCCTTAAATCTGGTCGAGGGCTGGCCCAAGTCTTAGATAGTACCGCTCTGGCCCACGCTAGCTGGGTCTATGCCATGCCTCACGTGATAGCTTGGTACGTCCTTCTTGCAAGTTCTCATAAATCTTATTCTTCTTTGAACATGATTATACATGCATATGCTACATGCATTCATTCATATACTTCATATTATACTTAACTCATTCTTGCATATATGAAGCTTATGAGCATAACATATAAATGTCCATAATAGTCATATAATTCACATATTTCTGCCAGAATTTTGACAGCATAACGGATCGAGTCCACTTCTCCATGAATAGTGCCAGACTAACAGGGAATTTTTAATCAAACAGCAAACTTAATACAAAACATCATATTCATACAAAGAATATAACAATATCAATAAGTGCAAGATTTAGAATCTTAAGTATCAATCTATCTTGCAAACTTTTAATTTCTATTAAGGTTCTCGAGTTCGACTTCCAAGATTTGATGGGTTCCGAGTTCCGATCTTATACAAGTTCCGACCTCCGTGGTTATGTTCGGTCTCCCGAGGTTATTTAATTCCCGACTTCCGGGTTGTGTTCGGTTTCCGATCTTATCCCACCATTGGTCTTTTGAGACTTTGATAAGCATGTTTCCTAACTTCCAAGTTTACTATTTACTAAGTCCCGAGTTCAACCTCAAATATACTCGATCTAGCTCTCTCTCTACTCGAATTCAGCCTTAAACATTCCCGCTATGGGTTCCTATTCACTAAGTCTGAGTTCAACATCAATTATACCCGATCTAGCTCTTTCTACTAAGTTCCGAGCTCAGCCTTAAACATACCTGATATGGATTCCTATTCACTAAGTCCGAGTTCAACATCAAACATACCCGATCTAGCTCTTTCTACTAAATTCCGAGTTCAATCATTAAGTGTACCCTTCCAAGTTCAACCTCAAATATTCCCGACCTAGCTTTCTGTTTTACTGAGTCCCAACTTCAACCTCAAGTATTCCCAATGTAACATCCTCAATATCATGTTGTGCTAAATTACCTCAGTAATCTTGAGTAATTAGGCACTTAATGAGTAATTATGAGATTAAGGCTTAATTAAGGGGTTGACTCGGATGAGAAGAGTCAAGAGAATGCTTAATCGAGATTAGATAATCTTTAATTAAGCAAGTCAGAGCCTTTATAGCTTAATTAAGCACTAATCGCCCTTAATTAGCTTACTCGAGTTTAATTAAGGTTAATTAAGCTTAATCGTAAGATTAATTTTTGTTAATTGTGTTCTTGTGTGTTAATCACTAATCCTTGCTTAATCACCTTAATTAAGTTGTATGAGCACTTAATCACATGATTAAATTCAAATTTAGTCAACTAGACAATAAAGTAGAGAGTGATACATTAAAGCATAAAGCATTAGACAAGACTACTTTATGTAAGAATTTGACCATGCTTTGTCTCCCCATCATCCTATTTGTCCCCTTAAACCTTAATTAACACAAAATTAAGCAAAATATCTCACTCTTGCTCCCTTAATGAAGACGCCATCTTCTCTCTCTCCCTCCCTTATCCATTTTCATTTTCACTCATCCTATTCTCTCTTTTCAAGCCAAATTCTCCAACTTCTCTCTAAACACTTCTTCATCTTCTTCATCTTCCTCTTCCTTTCTCCACCTCCACCACCACCACCCTAAACCACTCACTTAGCCCTTCAAAGACCTCATCTTTGGGTCTTTGGAGACAAGATCAAAACACTACAACCTCCATTTCCACAAGATTTCAAGAGCTTCTCCTTCCTTCTTGCAAAACTGCCACTATCATCATCAAGAGGAGTCATCATCTTCTTCTTCCTCCTCTCTTATTTTTTCGCCATCTTGAAGAAAGGTAGTGATCTTCATCTTTTTCATTTTGTTTACTCAAGAAAGCTTGGAGCTTGGTTCTTTCATGACCAAGATTTCTAAGTGAAAGCTTGAGAAGATCCTTCATGCTCTTCAAAAGCCAAAGTTTTCATTTTTAGAAAAATATGTTCTTAATGTTCTTCATGTGTTCTTAAGTTTTCTCTTGTGGAAAAATGTGTTCTTGATGTTCTTCATGTGTTCTTAAGTTTCCTCTTTTGGAAAAATGTGTTCTTGTTGGTACCTTGCTTAAAGTTGTTCCTTTCTTTTTATGATGAGTTAATGATTAAAAAAGCTTCACCTTTTCATGTTTTCATGATTTGATAAGACTATGAGCATTCTAAAAGCTTTAAACTTTAAAAAGTTTGCTTCTTGATGCACAAAAAGTGGCGCAAGTTCTAGTGCCATCATAAAGTCTTCTTTTGTTTTATTTTAAAGACAAAGATACATGTAAAAGTCCAAGTTTTTTTGAATAACAAGCCTTTTTGAGTTATAAAGTGATATCTTGACACTTTATGTCTTAGAAATCAAACCTTAAAGAAAAGACCTTTCATAAAGTTTCAACCTTTAATAAAGAATGAGATCTTTAAGTCATAAAAGTGTTGTTTTGTAACATTTAATTCATAAAATTTAGACCTTGAACCAAAACAATGCAAAAAGGTGTTAACTTTTATAGAGAACAAGACTTTTTATTTAAAAAGCTAGTAACTTGTATCATTATTTTATAAAGATCCAATCTTAAGATAAGAGCTTGATGTCAAAGGCATTTACTTTCATAAAGAATAAAACTTTATGGCTACTCTATAAAGAATGATAACTTTAATAATGTTTAAGGTAAAACCTTGGTATGTTATTAGTAAAAGTTTAAAACTTTGTAACTTGAATAAGTTAAAAGTCACCCTTGGTGATTAGTGAACATTGGTGTTGTTGGGTTCATGATGTGGTTATGCGTTGTCATGACCCAAGAATTAAAGAGATTCGAACTCCTTGTGAACAGAAGTATGATTAGGGCCTCTGAGCATACCATGAACCTAGGAATCACTAAGTGCACTATCCCAAGGAAAGGAAACAATCACATGATTTAATCAATTTGAACAAGTGTTCAATAAGACATGTACTTAAGTAAAGAATACTTTCATACGAGGACTAAGTAACTAAAAGTCCACAAACACATATCCTAACTATGTGATTCTCTCATGGGTAACCACGAGAAATTATACGATGATTCATAATATTCTTCGCAAAGAAAAACACAACTATAAACCCCTTTAGGATATGAATGGATGATGCCAATCAGCATAATGAATGATGAGTTTGATTGAGCTTTGTCTCATGATTGAATAATGAGTGTGATGATATGATATAGATATGATGAACTATTAGTTGAAAGTTTATGATTGGCATTTTGGGGAAGCTCCGGTCTAGCCGTTATGCTGCCGGATTTCCGTCAAAATTATGGACTTAGTCATATCATTGCATGTGTCTAGTCAAAGAAGTATTATGCATGTAAAGTATAATGATAAGCAAAGAATTAATGGGACATGACCCTTCAATCACTTCGGTAAGGGAAGTGAGAGACGGTGATCCACAAAGACTCAAAGAACCTCTATGGGGGAGGCAAGAGTGACATGGAGGACCCTCCAAGTTAGAGGTAACCAATATCGGCTTAGTTTGATTTGGTTAGTATTGTGTGACGACGGTCACAGAATGAGCTCATGTCCAAAAGCAGTCTATCTCAAAGGAAAGTAAAGAATGTTAAGCACGTGCTAAAAATAAAAGTAAAGTCAAAAGCATAACCATGGTTACGTCTATGATGATGCATGTCCTTGCATGTACTTATGTGCCCATTTGCATTATGAATGTTTACTCTATCTTTCAGTATGTACGTTAGATTATGATGATGTAGTTATGATGTTAAGTTTAAAAGCAACCCGCTTCAGAGTTTAAGTTTTCAAAATCATTAAAATTGAACGTATATCTGTCCACTGCTTTTATAATTAAACCCGAAGTGGCTGAGACAATGACGATGACACTGTGTTGTCTAGCCGCGATCCTAGTGAGAAATTTAGTATTTCTCACTTCTACGTTTCTGTGTCATCTTCAGAGGATGCCAGCGTTGGGCACGGTGGTGATTTTCATTGAGTTTCCGGTGATGCATTGGCACTTCGACCCGGTGCTGAATGCATCGGTGCTGACCGCTCAGGCAACGATGCGGGACTACATGTTCCATAGCCGCCAGTTCTGTGTACCCGTGATGAGTCCGTTTTTCCGCCCTCATGAGCCGTTCGAGGACATCACTATGGATGACGTTCGCCCGCCCTTCCATCCTCTGAGGTACCCCACTGATGGAGATTCCGATTCAGACACCCGCTTGACACCAACAGTTTCGTTGGATTCCAATCCTTCGAAGCCTTCTCATCCGAGCTACCATGTGGAGATGGACCCGTCTGAACCTTCCTACCCATCTGTGATCCGTCTATCGTCCGACTCATCTTCTTCTTCTGTAGCCCCTCGTCACACACCACCCTCGGTTCACGGTCGCGGGTTCATCCGTACTCGTGCTATGCCTCGTGGGCATGGCCGTGCTCGAGGAGGAGGACGTGGTGATATTCCTCCCAATGGCTTCGGGAATAGTTACCTTCCGCCAGATGAGTGAGGTGTGGACTTACATGCGGAGCCGAGCATGAGGATAGCCCCTTTTGGTTGTAGCTAGGGTTATCATTTTTCTTGTGGCATGTATGGGTGTTTGGGATTGCTTATGTATTTCCTTCTCATGTATTTCGTTAGATTATTTGTAGGGCCGACAGTAGGTATCGGACCCATTGTTATCATTGTGTATGACTGCTGCTATTACTACTATTATATTAATTATGGGATGGCTATGGAATGAATGTTATCTTCATCTAAGATTGTGGTTATTCTTATGATTTCTATGTATGTTAAATGTGATGTGTGAATGAGATAGCGACGTTTGTATTATATGTTCATGATGCGCTCATGGCTCTTGTTTTGAAAAAAAAAAAACGGTTTACTTGTTTTATTCAAAAAAAAAATTTACCCCTATTTTCGTTAAAAAGTAATTTATAAAAGGTAATGTTAGTTCCGTGAGCAAAGGTAACAACTAGTACTTCCACAATATGACTTAAGCATAGAATGGAACTATTAGGGTGTTACACCCGACCTAGTCCCTTATTTACTAAGTTTAGAGTTCAATTTTAAGTGTACCGACCTAACTCTCTATTTACTAAATCCCAACTTCCGACATTAACTCAAGTTGTTTGTGTCTTATCCTAGACTTGTCCTACTTCTAGCCAGAATTGAACTCTTAGAAGTAAAAATTCACTAAAAATAGAAAACTAGGTGAAATTATATGAAATTTATATCAAATTAAAGCTAACAGAACAAGCTTTCAAATGAAGAAGTTTCATATCATTTGAGTGAGTATAATTCAAGATATAACTCTGAAACTTGACCCTACTGGACTACTCTGTTCTAGCCGGGATTGGACATAGGGAAAATTTCTTGACTCACTGGGAAGAAACGAGACCTTATCTAATTTGGAAATTTTTATGGGATATCCTCCTATGTGTAAGCTTTCTAACAAAGTTCATTTCACTCAATTTGGAGTTGTATAGGGTGAGTTACACCCTTCTCAACTCATACTGCTCGAATGAAAGTCCTGATTTCTAGGTCAAATTCAAAAATTCATAACTTCCACTTTAATAATCCAATGGCCTTATATTATATATGTATAGAAAGCCCTGAATGTCTAGTTTCATATAAAAATAGATTCATAAAATTTAAACTACTGTAGGTGGAGCCATACACTCCACTGTACAGACCGCCGGGGAAAAACCCTACCAGCTTCTTGAGTTTTCTCTTTTCTTCAAGTTCTTTCATACCAATTCTAATTCTAATCATATCATACATGCATAATCAACTATAATTCATCATCATCACTTCAAATCTCATTAGTATCACAAAATATCCAAGACCCTCATATAGTCCCAAACCAAGGAAAGTAAGAAAAGAAGTAGAATTCCTACCTTGGTGGTGTGAAATCTTGGTGGAACTTGATCTTGGAGTAAAGTTGATGGTTGGAGCTTGAGCTTGGGGATGAGAGAAAGTGAAAGAAGATGAAGGAAAGTGGGAAAATGAGGTTGGTTATGGGAAGGCCGAATATCTAAAGGGAGAAGGAAGAGAAAAATGAAAACTTATGAAGGAAGTTAGCTTTTGATTGGTGGACTTCAATCCTCATTCAATCTTGGCTTAGCTTCCCTTTTTGTATGGCTGATGGAGGCACCACTTATAGGGATGTTTTAGCTAAATCTTGGCCCTCCATCATAAGGTTCTCATAGTATAATTTCTATTGGTCCAGTTCCGACAATTTAAAACTACCGAATCTTCGCGAATTTTCTTCAAATCGGCAAAACTTTACTAAATGACTCTGAGAGAATTTCTATATCTCTATTCTAATTGTTCCTAAGTCTAATCCTTCTAATTAACATCTAATTAATATTTAATTTAACTTCTAATTATTCTTACATAACTATTGAAATCGAATAAATAGAGTAACGGCATAAATTAGACATTTTCGCAAATTCGAGAGCCTTTTTGCTTTCTAATTTTTGTAGCTAATGGCATTTCCGTAATTTTGAGCAAGTCTAGGGACACCCCACGTCATTTCACACCAGACTGCCTCCATGGCCTAATCGGCAGAGATCTAAAATTCTACGGTTTCACCATGTGATTCTGCTCTGTGTAAAATCCCATTCTGCTAATTCTACAGATATGGGGACATAAAGATTATTTAATGAAAAGTTCTAGGGTTATTATGGGAATAAGTTTATGGAGTCAAAATATAATATCTAAAAATTCTGGGCATTATTGAAATCAACAAAAGTTTACAGGGACACTTTTGTTCTGTTCACGAAAGTAGGGATGTTACATTCTACCCACCTTAAGAATTTTGTCCTCAAAATTCCAGGGCTAAGAAGGGTTGAGGAAGATTTTCTTAATCCACAAGGGCACTTTTCTTTTTGAGGTTGCCTCTTGCTCTGAGATTGCTTGTTGGTAACTACGAGGTATTGCTTTGGTACGTATAAAGGATCCATAAGGAGTATGTTGGCGCCCAAGCCTATCTTGTCTCTATGATGCCCCGAACCATCATTTAATTCATTGGAGACTTTCTGATCTCCTTTGCTTTAAACTTAAGCACTTTTACTTAGTAGTAACTACTAAATCTTTTGTTCCCTACACTTGAGACCTTAGATATCGATCCTTGAAAATTCGCGATTATAAGGATTACCAGCAATTGTCATGATCGATCTTAATGTATAATAATGAAAATAGTTGCATTGAAATTTTAGGAGACTCATACAACTTTTTCCAGAGTTCTTACCTACGTGAATACCCTTAGTCCAAAAATAAATTCTCTCCATTAAAATCCCTTAGAATTATGGGCTAAGTTCTCTTCTCAGAATTATAGCTAGAAGCTTTGTCGTAAAACTCCTTTTTTCCTTATAAACTTCACCTCGTACTCCATTACTTGTGGGAAGACCTCAGGTCACTCCCACTATATGGTTAAAGTTTATAAGATTCATAGCTCTTCTTATTACCATCCTTTTGTTCCCCTTGACTTTTAGCTATCAAGGTATACATGATTCGGCGTAGAAACGAGGGTTAATAGCCATATTTCCTTAGCGATGTTGTAGACTTTTCCTTATCCCATTCCTTTTCTACGAGATACCTTCCTAATACGTCAAGAGTCCCCCTAGATTGTATGACCCCCCCAAAGTACACTTGATCTTGACGATGGCCTGATCCGTCAACAAGCTTGTCAAGAAAGTTACTTATCTTTCTTGCCATGTGCCTAACTACTATTGCATTGTGATTTCTAGTAAACTCTTCATTACTTGTGTCTTAAGTCTTTGACACCAACTTTTAGTGGTTTCCAAGATTTTTGGTCCACTTGACCACCTTTGATTAGTGATGAGTTCCCTTGTATCAAGTCTAGAGTATAGGACTAGAACATTTTCATAAACTGTGACTACAGGCTTTGCTTTAAAATCTCTCCTCTCCTTATGGGCCATATTCCATTTTTTTTTCTCATTATCTGCCAGTCGAATTTCGTGTCGTCCCTGTTGAGCTTCTTAATGACTATTGCAATATCCTTTCCCCCAGAATATGATCAATTCAATCTGAGAAAAAGGATTGTCTAGTTGAAAAGATTCCATCATTCTCCTATCTTCTTCAATTTGGCAGTGAGGAGATTCTTTGTTTATTATGTTGACATCCACCTTCTTCAAAACTTTAAATATCAACTTAAGGAATCTCGTGGTTACTAGTAATACATTCCTCATTGATGATCAATCCTAGCATAATATATATATCAAGTTTATGGTTAAACTCCACATTACTCTCACTACTGAGCCTCCTGGTTATCTTTTGTGACATCTTGCCCCTAGGATGTAATCCATTTGCTATAAGAGGTGGAAATGATGGTCTTGCTACCCTGTTGAAGTTACAATATGAGGACTTCTCATAAGGTCACCCATCTTAATATTACTCTCGTCCGAGCACGCTTAACTACGGAACTATGATGGAACCTAGTGCATTGGTGATGATCGCATTTAATCTGGTCCAAAGTATAGAGACTCTTCTGACTATCTCTAATTCTGACATCGTAACCTTGCCCCCTATGGGCACGCTCCCAAGTCCTCTTTGATCTTATATTGGTGCATCATCTGGTCTTACTTAGGGTGCATTAGGTCTATTGCACTTATGACTGGTGCCAAGGCAACCCTGCTTGGTCTTTCGTACACAATCTTATTTGCACCGTAATCGCATACTAGGTAGCTTTTCTCCTTTTAATGGGCCAGTCAGAAATCCAAACTTCCCCTTTTCCTACCTCGTTCCTACTATGTTCTATTGTTCCTACAGAAATTTTTCTGTTTTCATTTGTCAGGACTTGTGGTTGCTCCCTTAGTCTATCGGGATTAGTTGCACTCGTCAATAGTGTTGAGGCAACCCAGTTTTGTTACCTCCCGCAAGCTCTTGTTTATGTTGTAATTCCGTACTAGATAGCATTTTGCCTTCTCAATGGGCCGTTTAGAATCAAAACTTTCTTTTCTTCTATTTCTTCCTTATAATATCTATTGTCCCTATAGAAGTTTATCTTCATATTAGTCTATTAGGACCTCCCACTTTAATATTATCTCAGGCTACCGGAATCAGCTGCACACTTTATGTCTTTGTCATCCCTGCTAGAATCTGAATACATTCCCTATCAAATTATTCTTTCCACAACATACACAATGGTGCCTAAAGGTGATCGTTAACCTTCACCTTCCTTCTATGAATAGCCGCATTCCTCTACTAACAACATGTTGAAGACAATCCTATCATCCAGTTCCTATGGTGGCTGAGGTTGATAGAATTCGAACATGACTAGATTTTCTAGTACTCCCTTTATTCCTGAAAGGTAGGAAAATTTACACTTGGTTCGTATGCTACCTCTAATCTGAAAGTGTTCCTACTTTAGGTTAGTAGGAGATATACTACCCCTCTCTCTTGTTACACTTATAACTTCATTTGCTTTCCATATCGTGTATAATCGCATCTCCATCTTGATTCAACAGACAATTAGATGGGTCTCTTTACAGTTTGCTCAACTGTTTCCCTTGCAAACTCCCCTAATTTGCAATCGCTACAACCCTATACCCTGGAGGGAGAAACCACTCAATCCTCTGGACAAGGACTTAAAAAGTTCTCCGATATGCCTGACCGAAGCTTCTGCCCTTAGCTTCATTCACTGATTCTCTGCTTCATTCATCCACTCTACAAATTTCATAATGAAGGATCAGGTCTTTAGAATGTGGTGTTACCATAATTCAAAATAAAAACCATTGATTGAATTTGCTGGCGAGGTATCCTCGGGGTAATCTCATCTATGAAGAAAATAAGGGCACTATCCATGCCACATAAGATAACCTCATCAGCGAGTAATCATCTTACTCCTGTCGTGTATTAAAGTTACAAAACCAGGTGGAAGAATCCCCTAGATTCAATCTAGAGAAGATACTCTGGATTGGGTAATCGCAATGAAGCTTGAAACAAGCCCCATCAAGGTGAAGAAGATTCTTACTCAGCTCTTCTCCAATTAAGATCCTGCCCTTGATGATGGAAAATCTTCGGCTACCTGGCAACACTTTGCAAACAACCTTTTTTGTCACGACCCCACTCAGGACGTGACCAGCGCATAGGGGACACGTCCCCTAGCAAGCCTACACTAGACCTTTTCTAAAAAAAATTTGGGCAGAGTCTCCCTTGTATTTAGGACTATTCCCAAATACAGATCCTCCACCTGCACAACAATCCAAACACACAAAATCATTGGGGATCTAGGCATTCTCCGAATGCACCCCACAGCACACAATATAGGAATTTAAAATGTAATCATACTTATGAAAATATATACATATGTATCCATCATGAACATTAACCCATAATCATTAAAAGCAACTTGACTTAACTAAAAATAACATGCTTTTTATTACAAATTAAAACTGATACAGGGAGGACCCTGCCTGTGGACTAATGGAGCACTTCTAGAGGTTATACACTTAAGCCTAAATGCTGAATCTTCTAGTTAACTGCGGAAGCTTGAGCGCGATCCCGCACCTGTCTAAAAATATAGAGAGAGAGAGAGAGAGAGAGAGAGAGAGAGAGAGAGAGAAAAGAGTGAGTCATACAGACTCAGTGAGGGATAATATATCTATAATGACAATGGAACAAGCTTAAACAATAACTTTTAGCAAAAGTATAACTCATAAGTTGTTTCAAAAACTTATACATGATCTCTTAAAGAAAGGCTTTGTCTATATGTTAACATACTATAAACTTTCTAGCAAAACATACCTGAAGTATAATCTGTCCTTAAAACATCCATATATATATATATCAAAATCCAGCTTTTGGATTTTAGTACAAACTTCTGAAAACTTACATTTTCTTAAACTTCAAGCTTGAAAACGAAAGGGCTAATAACTTCCAAAAATTCATTAAAAATAGCTCTTCAATTCTTTGATATCTAAGGAATGATTACTGGGACTTTTGATCCCATGAAAATGTCCCAAACCTATACCCTCCAAGGGGGCATAGGGTCCAAACTTAGAACTTTCACAGGGTCCGACAGAGCAAAATGTCACAATTCGTGTAACTCTTGACCCGGGCATTACATTTTTTGATATAACTAGGTTTACTATGTCCACAGCAAATCGTCCGACATAATTCCTTTGATTGAATCCCCAATTCTCTACACTCCTCAACTTGCTTAATTGTCTATCCCTTTATGCCTTCGTTACTTTCTAGGAGTCTTATCCCTAATAATTATGTATAAAAGGTCCCTAATAAGCCTGCTGGGTGTTTTAGGCTTCCGTTTACACAAAACCTTATATTCAAGTGATTAGGCTCAATATTCAGTCAAGTGCAACAGGTAGTCCACAACACTCACAACAAGGCTACCATGCATAGTATTTCCATGTCCTCTTCACGCGAGGACCTAATGCATGGTTTATCTAGGTTCTCAGAGTATGCATCAGAAGCATAATCAGTCCATCCACGGGCCTATACAAGACGAACTGCTCTGATACCAAAAATGTAACACCCTCCATTATATAAGCCATGCTCAAGTCATCGAGTTATATTAAGAGATTGTTATTGTACTAAGAGGATCTTTGAAATGTGGAAAATATAATATATGGCACTTTAACTACACCCTTTATTATTGAATAATAACTCAAAAATTTCATCTCTGATACATAGAGAATAAAATAGTTACAATTTAAGAAATTTTTGTAACTAATGTTATACACAAAAACTGCCTCTACATTCAACCGGCTGTCGTCATAAACATTCTAGCTGCTTCGGTTTCTTATAAAAACGTGAGCACATATACACAACCAGCGGTTCAGTTTTAAGTTGAAAACATCTTCCTCGAAGCGGGTTATATTTTAACAATTACTTGTCATATTATATGACAGATATAGAATTTGTGAATAGTATAATATGCTTCAACAAGAATCATAATAACATCATGCCTTAATGAGATAATTGAAGGTGTACATAAAGGTGCTTATACTTGACTATATGCAAGTGCACTTGACTTAATTTATCTCTTTCTTTAATTTGCAACTTGATCTTGCTCTTCGGTACTTGGTCCTCCGGAGGTGAATGGCCTCTCTCACCCCTGGGTAATAGCCTGCTTTTCAGGTCGGAGCTCGTACCTATACATGAGTGATGGGTTTACTTTCTTCGACCCTCACACCGATCTATTCCCCTTAAATCTGGTCGAGGGCTAGCCCAAGTCTTAGACAATACTGCTCTGGCCCACGCTAGCTGGGTCTATGCCATGCCTCACGTGATAGCTTGGTACGTCCCTCTTGCGAGTTCTCATAAATCTTATTCTTCTTTGAACATGATTATACATGCATATGCTACATGCATTCATTCATATACTTCATATTATACTTAAATCATTCTTGCATATATGAAGCTTATGAGCATAACATATAAATGTCCATAACAGTCATATAATTCACATATTTCTACCAGAATTTTGACAGCATAACGGATCGAGTCCGCTTCTCCATGAATAGTGCCAGACTAACAGGGAATTTTTAATCAAACAGCAAACTCAATACAAAACATCATATTCATACAAAGAACATAACAATATCAATGAGTGCAACATTTAGAATCTTAAGTATCAATCTATCTTGCAAACTTTTAATTTCTATTAAGGTTCCCGAGTTCGACTTCCAAGATTTGATGGGTTCCGAGTTCCAATCTTATACAAGTTCCAACCTCCGTGGTTATGTTTGGTCTCCCGAGGTTATTTAATTCCCGACTTCCGGGTTGTGCTCGGTTTCCGATCTTACCCCACCATTGGTCTTCTGAGACTTTGATAAGCATGTTTCCTAACTTCCAAGTGTACTATTTACTAAGTCCCAAGTTCAACCTCAAATATACCCGATCTAGCTCTCTCTCTACTAAGTTCCGAATTCAGCCTTAAACATTCCCGATATGGGTTCCTATTCACTAAGTCCGAGTTCAACATCAATTATACCCGATCTAGCTCTTTCTACTAAGTTCTGAGCTCAGCCTTAAACATACCTGATATGGATTCCTATTCACTAAGTCCGAGTTCAATATCAAACATACCCAATCTAGCTCTTTCTACTAAGTTCCGAGTTCAATCATTAAGTGTGCTCTTCCAAGTTCAACCTCAAATATTCCCGACCTAGCTTTCTGTTTTACTGAGTCCCGACTTCAACCTCAAATATTCCCGACCTAGTCCCTTATTTACTAAGTTTAGAGTTCAATTTTAAGTGTACCGACCTAGCTCTCTGTTTACTAAATCCCGACTTCCGACGTTAACTCAAGTTGTTTGTGTCTTATCCTAGACTTGTCCTACTTCTAGCTAGAATTGTACTCTTAAAACTAAAACTTCACTAAAATAGAAAACTATGTGAAATTATAAGAAGTTTATATAAAATTAAAGCTAATAGAACAAGCTTTCAAATGAAGTAATTTTCATATCATTTGAATGAATATAATTCGAGATATAAGCTCTGAAACTTGACCCTACTGGACTACCCTGTTCTAGCCTGGATTGGACATAGGGAAACTTTCTTGATTTACTGGGAACAAATGGGACCTTATCTAACTTGGAAATTTTTATGGAGTATCCTCCTATGTGTAAGCTTTCTAAAAAATTTGGTTTCACTTAATTTGGAGTTGTATAGGGTGAGTTACACTTTTCTCAACTCATACTGCTCGGATAAAAGTCCTGATTTCTAGGTCAAACTTCAAAAATTCATAACTTCCTCTTTACTAATCCAATTGCCTTATATTATATATGTATGGAAAGCCCTGGATGTCTAGTTTCTCATAAAAATAGATTCATAAAATTTAAACTGCTATAGGTAGAGCCGTACACTCCACCGTACAGACTACCGGGGAAAAACCCTACCAGCTTCTTGAGTTTTCTCTTTTCTTCAAGTTCTTTCATACCATTTCTAATTCTAATCATATCATACATGCATAATCAACTATAATTCATCATCATCACTTCAAATCTCATTAGTATCATAAGATATCCAAGACCCTCATACAGTCCCAAACCAAGGAAAGTAAGAAGAGAAGTAGAATTCCTACCTTGGTGGTGTGAAATCTTGGTGGAATTTGATCTTGGAGTGAAGTTGATGGTTGGAGCTTGAGCTTGGGGATGAGAGGAAGTGAAAGAAGATGAAGGAAAGTAGGAAAATGAGGCTGGTTGTGGGGAGGCCGAAAATCTAAAGGAAGAAGGAAAAGAAAAATGAAAACTTATGAAGGAAGTTAGCTTTTGATTGGTGGACTTCAATCCTCATTCAATCTTGGCTTAGCTTCCCTCTTGTATAGCTGATGGAGGCGCCACTTGTAAGGATGTTTTGGCTAAATCATGGCCCTCCATCATAGGGTTCTCATAGTATAATTTCTATTGGTCCAGTTCCGACAATTTAAAGCTACCAAATCTTCGCCGATTTTCTTCAAATCAGCAAAACTTTACTAAACGACTCTTAGAGAATTTCTATATCTCTATTCTAATTGTTCCTGAGCCTAATCCTTCTAATTAACATCTAATTAATATTTAATTTGACTTTTGATTATCCTTACATAACTATTGAAACCGAATAAATAGAGTAACGGCATAAATTGGACATTTTCGCAAATTCGGAGCCTTTTTGGTTTCTAATTTCTATAGCTAATGGCATTTCCGTAATTTTGAGCAAGTCCAGGGACACCCCACATCATTTCACACCAGACTGCCTCTATGGCCCAATCGACAGAGATCTAAACTTCTACAGTTTCACGACGTGATTCTACTCTGTTTAAAATCTCATTTTGCTAATTCTACAAATGTGGGGACATAAAAGTCATTTCATAAAAAGTTCTAGGATTATTGTGAGAATAAGTCTTTGGGGTCAAAATATAATTTCTAAAAATTCTGGGCATTACTGAAATTAACAAAAATTTACGAGGACACTTTTGTTCTATTCACGAAAGTAGGGATGTTACACTCTACAACATGTTTTAATTTCTTTTATGTCGATCAATTAAAAGGTTCAATATTCAATTAATTATAATGGCTTCCCCCCCCCCCAAAACAACAAAGTTTATTTTGAACGGTCAAAATTACCATCGTATTGATTCTTTGCTTCCACATGATAGGAGAAGCTTTAAATTTGCTCAGTTGTATATATATGATACTCAAAATAAGGTTACAAAGAGGCTTCAAAATTTTAGTTATTTATTTCATACAGTTTTTGTTGTTTCATTTTTTTTTATTTTGCAATTTAAATCATCAATTAATTTTATAACACTTTGTTAGAATATGTTTATGTATATGATAATTTTCAATATTTCAATTATTTTGAATCTCTAATGGCTTGGATGAGTGTTTAGTTGGTTAATTAATTAATATAATTGATAAGTATAATGTACTAGGAAAAAATTTCAGGCATTTAAGGAATTATTCGATTGGTTTAGGCGCCAAAAGTAAGTCTTTATTTGTATTGGAGCCAAGGTGTTGATTTGAGCATTTACAGCTTACCAAATATTGTTGAAGTTGCTACTTTGATTTCTGAGATCTTTATTCTTCTAAAATTAACTTGGTATTGTTGTTCAATGTTGTGATTATGTGTGATTATGTAGTATAAATAATCCATGAGACTCGTAACACTTATATCCCACTTCAATATCCTTTCTTATTTTCATAAAATAATGATGGATATCAAGGATGCAACATCCTCACTCTAAGAGAAGCCTCGTATGGAAGGAAGCTCGCCCCTGGGCAGTGGCAAAATGGTAAATAATTGGGCCATCGTGGCAGCAGGGCAAAACTATAATTATAAACTTCAGTTGTTAGGAAGGTAAAAATCCCGATTTTAGGATATATAGACCCCAAAATACTTGTAGATAAATAAAATACATGTAATAACACTAAAAATAATATTTTATGTATATTATTTTTAATAAAAGTGTAGGATTACTCACCTATGTAAATAATGTCTCGGGTAACTTCGAGTACCCAGAGCAATCACCTAACACCTTGAATTAATCCTCAAGGGTCTATATTGTCTAAGATAGATTCTAAGAGTGATATTTTATTTCTTTGAGCATGAGAAATTAAAGAAAATAATCCAATGTAGAATTATGAGAAGTGAAGGTTGTACCGTCCAAAAAATTTTAATCGTTTTTAACCGAGTTGCTCAGTTTTTAGCAAATAAGTGTGATTAATTAGGATTTGATTTAGTATTCACTTAAAACTAATTAAGTGTGATTTAAGATGATTAGTTATAATGAAATTAGATTAGAACCATAAGAAACTTCATAGGATTCTTTTAAAACCGGTTTACCGATTTAAGAAAAATCGGTAAGATTTCGGTATTTAAGACTGTTGGAACCGGATTAATAAAAGTTATACTGTGAGAACCCTAGAATGGATGGCCAAGATTTAGCCAAGATACCTCCACATGTGGCGCCACTTTCAGCCATGTAGAGTGGAAAGCCAAGCCAAATTGGAAAGCAAGATGGGATCCACCAATCAATATGAAGCTTGCTTCAAAAATCTCCACCTTTTTCCTTCCTTCTCCCTTGGTAATTTTGACTAGCATAAGGAGCTGATCACTCTCTATTTCTCTTCCATACACACTCATCCCACTCCATCTTCATCCCCTCTTCAAGTCTCATCAAAAGTTGCTTCCATCTAAGGCACCAAATCAATAAGATTTCAACTAGGCAAGGTAGGAATCCTACTCTCTTCTTATTTTCCTTGGTTTAGAGTTGTGTGTGGGTCTTGTATACTTTGTGCTACTGATGATATGTGGAGTGATGATGATGTTTTATGGCTGATTTTGCATGTATGTTATGATTGGAAATAGAATTGGTATGAAAGAGCTTGTAGAAAAGAAAGAAAACTCAAGAAGCTGTTAGAGTTTTTCCTTAGCAATCCGTACGGCGGAGTGTACGGCTCCATCTACAGCCTTTTTAACTCATGAATCTATTTTTATATGAAACTAGACATTTAGGGCTTTCCATACATATATAATATAAGACCATTGGATTAGTAAAGAGGAAGTTATGAGTTTTTGAAGTTTGACCTAGAAATTAGGACTTTCATCCTAGCAGTATGAGTTGAGAAGAGTGTAACTCACCCTATACAACTCCAAATTGAGTGAAACCAACTTTGTTAGAAAGCTTACACATAGGGGAACATTTCATAATGAAATTTCGAGTTTGTTATGATCCCATTTTTCCTAGTGGTTCGAGAAAGTTGCCCCTATGTCCAAACCAGGCCAAAACAGGGTAGTTCAGGAAGGTTGGGTTTCAGGGCTTATATCTCAAAATATACTCATTAAAATAATATACAATTTCTTTCATTTCAAAGCTTGCCCTGTTAGCTTTATAGAGATATAAATTTCGTATGATTCCACCTAGATTTCTATTTTTGGTGAATTTTCACTTATAAGGGTACAATTATGGTTAAAAGTAGGGCAATCTGGGATGAAATACAATCAACTTAAGTTGAACTCAGAGATGTTGAACTTGGAAATCTAGCAGATAGAGAGCTAGGTCCGGTATACTTTAGGTTGACCTCGTAACTTAGCAAACAGAGGACTAGGTCGACAATATTTAAGGTTGAACTCGGAAGGCTACACTTAAGGATGAACTCAGAAGGGTATACTTAAGGTTGAACTTGGAAGGGTATACTTAATGATTGAACTCAAAACTTAGTAGAGAGAGAGCTAGATCGGGTATATTTGATGTTAAACTCGGGACTTGGTAAATAGCAAACTCGATCAGGAATGGTTAATGTTG
The DNA here is from genome assembly GCA_031439585.1 of Pterocarpus macrocarpus. Lineage (NCBI taxonomy): Eukaryota > Viridiplantae > Streptophyta > Magnoliopsida > Fabales > Fabaceae > Pterocarpus > Pterocarpus macrocarpus. The sequence continues at coordinate 34,038,254 of CM062515.1, forward strand.
GAACTCGAAACTTAGGAAACATTCATAAAAGTGTTGAAAAACTGATTGTGGCTTAAGGTCGGATATCGAAAATCACTTGAAATCTAGAGTCAAGGAAGAGAATATAGAACCTAAGATACTTAAACCCGGAAGTCTAGGGTCTTCAATACAACCCCGGAAGTTGGGAATCAAGCCATTGAATACATGATCCCAGAAGACGGGAATCAATACATTGACATTATATATGTAACTCTGTAAGTCGGGAATCAAGATATAGACTTATAAGTTGAAGCTGATATTATATTGGAACTCGGAAGTCGGTTATGAGCTCAAACTCGGGTACATCAGTAAAAGTTAAAAATCTTGCGAGACAGCTTAAGGCTTAAGACTATAAAACTTGCAGCTATTGATATTATTATATTCTTAGCATAATTACAATGTCCTATCCTGGGTTTGCTGTTTGATTAAAGTTTCTTGGTTGCCTGGCACTATTCAGGGAGAAGCGGATATAATCCGTTATGCTGCCAAGTTTTAGATAGAATAGTAAAGAGGCTATGAGCATTTATATGTTATGAATATGTATGTGGAAATTCTATATGCAAGAATGATTTAAGTATGATATAAGGTATATGAAAATAAATGATAAAGCATATGTATGAGTACATTCCGCATGTCCATGCATGATTATGTATGAGGTTCAAATAATATGAACATATTATATATGAATCCCTTCACCTGGAGGCAGTTGTGAGATCCCTCCTTGTGAAGACAGTTAAATAAGATAAAGATATGGGTCCCTTCACTTGGAGGCAATGACACATTGAATCCCTCCCTGTGAAGGCAGTATAAAACTATGAGATCCCTCTACCTTGGAGGCACGTGGTCAGATGAGATCCCTCTACCTTGGAGGCACGTGGTCAGATGAGATCCCTCTATATTGAAGGCAAGTGGTCAGCTGAGATCCCTCTATTCTTGAGGCACGTGACCAAGAGAGATCCCTTCAATTTAGAGGCACATGACCAAAATGAGATCTCTCCAAAACTAGAGGCATGTGGCCAAAATGAGATCCCTCCAAGACTAGAGGCACGTGGGTCCCCTTGTGGGTTAGTTTATGTGACAATGGTCACGAGTTGAGCTGACGAGCTCACTCCCAGATCAGACTACCCAAGGGCAGTAAAGACTAAAAATTAAAACATATACAAGCACCCTAGGGATGGCAATACGTAACGCCTAGGTGTGCCAAGTAAAGAAAGCAAAGAAAGTTAAAGAAGGATGCCAGTGCATTTGTATAAATTCAAGTACAAGTAAAGGCATGTGCAGATGTTATGTCTCCAGTATATTGATGCTATCGTATTTTAATATGTTGCAGTTATTATCTATAGTATAATTCATGAATTGACTTTGTATGGGCTCTTCCAAATGACAAGTGTATGAGTAAAATAAACTTTGCTTCGGATAATATATTTTCGAACTATAAAATTAAACAGTTTACATAACATGTTCACCTTTTTCATAATAAATCGAAGCAAACTGGAGATGACAACGATGATAGTATGTATGATAGTTAAGGAATCCTACTGAGAATTCAAAATTCTCACTCCTATTTCCGTGTTATCTCCAGATAGTTCGAGAAGTTGCAAAGACGGCTGAAGTTGCTATCAGTTAAGGTCCGCTCAGATAACCGTAACAACTCCTGAGTGTGGTACTATAACTTAAGCATAGTACTGCACAAAGGAGGACGTTACAAAGGTCCCATGCATGCTTGTAAACTTCCATGCATGGCCACTTTTATAATACTTCATTAGTAAATCTGCTCCTCATAATACACCACTACCAGTCTCTCACTCTCTTCTTCCCTCTTTCTCCATGTCCAAACACCCCGCCTAATACATGCTCCGGAGGACAAATTGGACATTCTAGCATAAGGGGCCAAGATGGAGATTTTACCATGCTAGTAGGACCAATCACACGAGCAAGAGCAAAGAGGTTAAGAAAAGACTTTGGGAACTTAGCTAAAGCAATTATGGAAGAGATGTATCAAGAATGGGCCAAGGAGACCAAGATGCCAACTCATACTAATGGACAACCCAAGATCTTGTTATTTGCTGCGAATTGGGCTTAGAAGCTTATTTTGGCGATATTGGGCCATTATCCTATTTTGGTCTTGTTTAGTTAGTTTAAGTATTTAGGACATCTAAACTTTTAGTTATTTTATTTAGCCCATATTTTATGTTTTATGTTTTATCCAACCCAATTCATATTATTTAGCATCAAAACACTTCTTATTGGGCTTTGACTTAGTTTAAGTGTCTAACCTAGTGTAAGAGGTTATAAATACCTCAAGGAACACATTGTTGAGCAATTTTTGATTAATTGAAATTCTGTTTTGTTTTCTTTTAAGAAAACAGTGCTTTTGTGTGCAAGTGAGGTGAGTGATTTGCTTTGCTTGTTGCATCAAGAAATTGAGAGAATTCATCCTAAGGTAAGTTCCTTGTGATATTCAATCAATTTCTATTCTATCTTTTCCCTATTATCTATGTTTCCAAGGACAGGTTTCTTGGGGGTTTAGTAGGGAGGGTCTTTATTCTAAATCTTGTTTTCTATCAAAGTGTGTGCCTAGGGTTTTGGGATCTTTATATCCACGGGGTTCCATCATCATTTGGTATACCTCAAGGAACACATTGTTGAGCAGTTTTTTGATTAATTGAAATTCTGTTTTGTTTTCTTTTAAGAAAACAGTGCTTTTGTGTGCAAGTGAGGTGATTGATTTGCTTTGCTTGTTGCATCAAGAAATTGAGAGAATTCATCCTAAGGTAAGTTCCTTGTGATATTCAATCAATTTCTGTTCTATCTTTTCCCTGTTATCTACGTTTCCAAGGACAGGTTTCTTGGGGTTTTAGTAGGGAGGGTCTTTATTCTAAATCTTGTTTTCTATCAAAGTGTGTGCCTGGGGTTTCGGGATCTTTATATCCACGGGGTTCCATCGTCATTTGGTATTCAGAGCAAGGTCTAGATAAATTCTTATTTATCTATCTTCATCTTTTGCGTTTATCTTTTGTCTTCTTTCCTTGTTTTGCATTCTATCCTTTTGTGTTGCAGTCATATCTTTGTTCTATCTTTGTGTTTCTCTTGTTTTGCTTTCAATCTCTGTTGCTAGTTCATATTTTTTTTAAAAAAAAAAAGAAGGTGCAGAAAAAAAAAACGAAAAAAAAAGCCAAAAAAAAAGGAGGACGAAAAAAAAAAAGGAGGGGAAATTAGAAAAGATTGAAAGGATTATATTCAGATTTAGTTTTGATTCACATTAGATTGCATTATCTTTTGTTTCAAATTCAAAAAGATTGTGTTTAGATTCAGTTTTGATTCAAATCAGATTACATATCTTGTCTTTCCTTGGAATTTAGATTTTGATTTTTAAATCTGATTTATATCAGATTTAGTTGATTTACACCAGATTTTGTGTTATCTTGAGTTCCTTGGAGTCTAAGTAATCCTTAGTTTTGTGTCTTTTGTATCTTTTTTTTTTCCTTGCAAATTAAGTAACCCATTCTGAGTCTTAAACTTGAGTTTCTCTTGGTAATTCTTGGCATCAATTCTGATCTTAATATTACTTGTGGATTTGCCTTGCTTGATTTCATTTAATTTCTGAAGTGCAACATTCTAAAGTGATCAAGAGTGGTAAAAGGCAAGAGTGGTGAGCACAAAAGAGGGTAAAAGCCAAGAATTGAGTGAAAACACGAGCGTACCCAATTTTGAGTGCAAACACGTGAGAGAGTGCTTGTGAGGTCCTTTTTCTTTTATTAACATTTTGCAGGTCGTTCAATGGCTAACAACTCAAGGAAGGAAGGAAAAGAAAATTATGAAAAGGAACCAGGTATGATACTTGACATGAAGGTCATGTACCAAGCTTTCACTAGTCAATTTCAGAAGTTGAATGATAGACTTGATGAGATGGATGAATGGAGAAAGGAGATGACACAAAGCATGTCCAGAGGTAGTAGACGGGTTGATTTGAGGAATCGACATCACCATGATTCCAACCATGAGCTATCTGGGGAGGAGTCTGATGAATTTGATTCAGCTAGAAATAGGAGAACTAGAAATAGAGCTTGGGATAGCAACATTAATGCTATCAAGATGCAGATACCACCATTCAAGGGTAGGAATGATGCTGAAGCTTATTTAGAGTGGGAAAGAAAGGTGGAGATGATTTTTGTTTATCATAATTATTCTGAAGAGAAGAAGGTCAGATTGGCTGCTGTGGAATTTTCTGATTATGCTCTAATTTGGTGGGATGAGCTAGTTAAGTCCAGAAGGAGAAATGGGGAATACCCCATAGAAACTTGGGATGAGATGAAGAGGATAATGAAGAAGAGATTTGTTCCTTCCCATTACTATAGGGAAGTGCACAAAAAATTGCATAGGCTCATTCAAGGCTCCAAGTCAGTAGAAGATTACCACAAGGAGATGGAAATGCTCATGATTAAAGCCAACATTGAAGAGGACATGGAAGTAACTATGGCTCGGTTTATAGGTGGTTTGAACAAGGAGATTGCAAATGTGGTAGAATTATACCATTATGTAGAGATGGAGGATTTGGTTAGCATGGCAATGAAGGTGGAGAAACAGCAAAATCAAAGAAAGGCAGCTAAGGCATTTTCGAATTCCAACTCAAAGTGGGGTTCAAAATGGTCTAAATATGAGGACACAAAGAAGAATAAGGACTCAAACCCCAAGGAGAAGGGACTAGACATGGCCAAGAAGAAAGGTACTTCTAATTCATCTTCTTCTACTGCTACTTCTAGACATAGAGATGTTAAATGCTTCAAGTGCCATGGTTTGGGCCATTATGCATTTAATTGCCCAAACAAGAGAACAATGGTCATTAGGGGAGGTGAAGTTGTATCTGAATCTGATGATGATGGTAAGTCTAATGGTAGTGATGATATGCCACCATTAGAGGACTGTTCTGATAATGATGAGAATGTTGAATATGCTGTGCATGGTGAGTCTCTTGTTGCTAGACGTGCTTTGAATATGCAAGTTAAGGAGGATAGTCTAGAGCAAAGAGAGAACATCTTTCACACTAGATGTTTGGTTGGTGGAAAGGTGTGCAGTTTGATTATTGATGGTGGAAGTTGCACCAATGTTGCTAGTACCACCTTAGTGGAGAAGTTGGGATTGCAGCATGATAAGCATCCTAATCCATATAGGTTGCAATGGTTGAATAATAGTGGGGAAGTGAAAGTTACTAGACAAGTTGTGGTTGCATTCTCCATTGGGAAGTATAGTGATGAAGTAGTGTGTGATGTAGTACCCATGCAGGCTAGTCATTTGTTGTTGGGGAGACCATGGCAATTTGATAGGCGTGTGCTACATGATGGATACAAGAATAGGTATTCCTTTGAGTATAATGGCCACAAGATCACTCTTGCACCATTATCACCCAAGGAGGTGTATCTTGACCAAATGAAGCTTCAACAAACTTTTGTGGGGAATTTGGGAAGTGAGGAAAAAGAAAAAGAGAGAAAAGAGGCCATGAGAGAAAAGAATAAAGAACAAGACCCAATGGTGAGAGAAAATAAAGAAAAGAAAGAGAGAGGTGAGAAAAATGCAAAGAAAGAAAAGAGTGAAAAGAAAGAGAAGAGTGAGAAAAATGAAGAGAGTAAGAGGAAATCATGTTTTTATACAAAAGAGAGAGATTTGAAAAGTGCTTTGTTAGGCAAAAGAGCTTTGATTATGATTCGGTTTAAGGAGATTTTACTCTCTGAAACTGAGCTTAACCCAAATTTGCCTAGTTGTTTTCTTTCTTTGTTGCAGGAGTTTGAGGACGTGTTCCCTAGTGAGGTGCCAAGTGGATTACCACCATTGAGAGGGATTGAGCACCAAATTGATTTTGTGCCTGGAGCTAGTATTCCAAATAGACCAGCCTATAGAAGTAATCCCGAGGAGACAAAGGAGCTTCAAAGGCAAGTGGATGATCTGCTAGCTAAAGGGTATGTGAAGGAAAGTATAAGTCCATGTGCCGTTCCAGTTTTGTTGGTTCCAAAAAAAGATGGCACTTGGAGGATGTGTGTGGATTGTCGTGCAGTCAACAAGATAACAGTAAAGTATCGCCATCCTATTCCTAGGTTAGATGACATGCTTGATGAGTTAAATGGTGCATGCATATTTACTAAAATTGATTTGAAAAGTGGGTATCACCAAATTAGAATGAAACCAGAGGATGAATGGAAGACTGCATTTAAAACAAAATATGGTCTTTATGAGTGGTTGGTTATGCCGTTTGGGTTAACTAATGCACCTAGTACTTTCATGCGTTTAATGAACCATGTTTTGAAGGAATTTTTGGGGAAATTTGTGGTTGTTTATTTTGATGATATTCTGATTTATAGCCAATGTTTGGATGATCATATATCACATGTTAGGGCTGTTTTAGATGTGCTTAGGAAGGAAAAGTTACTTGCCAACCTTAAAAAGTGCACCTTTTGCATTGATAAAGTTGTTTTCCTTGGTTTTATTGTGAGTGCTCATGGTATTGAGGTTGATGAGGAGAAGGTGAAGGCTATTCAAGAATGGCCAACGCCTAAAAGTGCTTCTGAGGTAATGAGTTTTCATGGTTTAGCTGGATTTTATAGAAGATTTGTGAAAAACTTCTCTACCATTGCGGCTCCATTGACTGAAATTATTAAAAAGGATGTTGGGTTTAAATGGGGAAGGAACAAGAACTTGCTTTTAATACATTGAAAGATAAATTGTGTTCTGCTCCTATTCTTGTTTTGCTTAATTTTGATAAAACCTTTGAAATAGAATGTGATGCTTCTGGGATTGGTATAGGTGCTGTTTTGATGCAGGAAAAACGTCCCATTGCATTCTTCAGTGAGAAGCTGAATGGAGCTCAGCTTAGGTACTCAACCTATGACAAAGAGCTATATGCTTTAGTTCGAGCCTTAGAGGTGTGGCAACACTACTTGCTGTCCAAAGAGTTTGTGATTCATACTGATCATGAATCTCTCAAGCACTTAAAGGGACAAGGTAAGTTGAATAAGAGGCATGCTAAATGGGTTGAGTTTATTGAGACTTTTCCATATGTGATCTCTTATAAGCAAGGAAAAGAGAATGTGGTTGCTGATGCTTTATCTAGAAGGTATGCTTTAATCACTACACTTACCACTAAGTTGTTAGGATTTGAGCATTTGAAAGAATTGTATGCTACTGATTCTGATTTCTCTGATATTTATGCTGCATGTGAACATGGTGCATTTAACAAATTCTATAGGCATGAAGGTTTTTTGTTTCGTGGTAATAGGATTTGTGTACCTGTTTGCTCTGTTAGAGAGTTGCTTGTTAAAGAATCACATAGTGGTGGTTTAATGGGTCATTTTGGTGTGCATAAAACTTTAGATGTATTATCTGAGCATTTTTATTGGCCACACATGCGAAAAGATGTTGAAAGAATTTGTGCTAAATGCATTGCATGTAAACAGGCTAAATCTAAGTCTATGCCACATGGTTTATACACACCCTTGCCTGTTCCTACTCATCTGTGGGTTGATATATCTATGGATTTTGTGCTTGGATTGCCTAGAACTAGGATAGGTAGAGACAACATTTTTGTTGTAGTAGATAGATTTAGTAAAATGGCTCACTTTATTGTATGCCATAAAACTGATGATGAAACAAACATTGCTGATTTGTTCTTTAGAGAAGTTGTGCGTTTACATGGTGTCCCTAGGACCATTGTTTCTGATCGTGATGTGAAGTTCCTGAGTCATTTTTGGAAAGTGTTGTGGGGTAAGTTAGGAACTAAATTGTTATATTCTACTACTTGTCACCCACAAACTGATGGTCAAACTGAAGTGGTGAATAGGACTTTAGGGACTTTATTGCGTGCAGTTGTTGGTAAGAATTTGAAAACTTGGGAAGATTGTTTGCCTTTCATTGAGTTTGCATATAATAGAACCATTCATTCTTCTACAGGGTTTTCTTCTTTTGAGCTTGTGTATGGATTTAATCCTTTAACTGTTTTAGACTTGATACCTTTACCTTTGAGTGATCTTGTTAGCTTAGATGGTGATGAGAAGGCTGAGAAGGTTAAAGTAATGCACTTGAAGGCACGTAAGTTGATTGAAAAGAAAAACAAGGTGACGGCTCAAAGAGTTAACAAGGGCCGCAAACAAGTTGTCTTTGAACCTAGTGATTGGGTTTGGATTCATTTAAGGAAGGATAGGTTTCCCACTCATAGGAAATCTAAACTTGACTCAAGGGGTGATGGTTCATTTCAAGTGATGGAGAGGATCAATGATAATGCTTACAAGATTGACCTTCCGGGTGAGTATAATGTTTCAGCTACTTTTAATGTTTCTGACCTTTCGCCTTTTGATATGGCTGCAGATTCGAGGACGAATCTTTTTGAGGAGGGAGGGAATGATACGTGCTCCGGAGGACAAATTGGACATTCTAGCATAAGGGGCCAAGATGGAGATTTTACCATGCCAGTAGGACCAATCACATAAGCAAGAGCAAAGAGGTTAAGAGAAGACTTTGCGAACTTGGCTAAAGCAATTGTGGAAGAGATGTATCAAGAATGGGCCAAGGAGACCAAGATGCCAACTCATACTAATGGACAACCCAAGATCTTGTTATTTGCTGCGAATTGGGCTTAGAAGCTTATTTTGGCGATATTGTGCCATTATCCTATTTTGGTCTTGTTTAGTTAGTTTAAGTATTTAGGACATCTAAACTTTTAGTTATTTTATTTAGCCCATGTTTTATGTTTTATGTTTTATCCAACCCAATTCATATTATTTAGCATCAGAACACTTCTTATTGGGCTTGGACTTAGTTTAAGTGTCTAACCTAGTGTAAGAGGTTATAAATACCTCAAGGAACACATTATTGAGCAGTTTTTGATTAATTGAAATTCTGTTTTGTTTTCTTTTAAGAAAACAGTGCTTTTGTGTGCAAGTGAGATGAGTGATTTGCTTTGCTTGTTGCATCAAGAAATTGAGAGAATTCATCCTAAGGTAAGTTGCTTGTGATATTCAATCAATTTCTGTTCTATCTTTTCCCTGTTATCTACGTTTCTAAGGATAGGTTTCTTGGGGGTTTAGTAGGGAGGGTCTTTATTCTAAATCTTGTTTTCTATCAAAGTGTGTGCTTGGGGTTTTGGGATCTTTATATCCACGGGGTTCCATTATCACCACCACCACCATCAACATCACCTCCACTAAACCTCCACAGCCGTTACCTTATAAGCCTTGCATGGTGGCCCTTTTGGCCTCAAACACATTGCTCCTTTTATGAAATTTGCTCCTTTCTTGGACACAAGAGCATCAAAAGGCATTCGATCAAATCAAGGCATATTTGGCCAAACCCTCAATCATGGCTTCCTATAGGCATGGAAAACCAATGAAGCTATACATTTCAACATCCAAAACAATGATAGGCAGTATGCTAGCGCAAGATGATTAGGATGGTGTCGAAAAAGTAGTGTATTACCTTAGGTGAACACTAGTTGATCCTAAAACTAGATATAGCCCAATTGGAAAATTGTGTTTAGACTTGTATTTCTTTTTTACGCAACTCAAGTATTATTTAATTCCATGTGATGTTTTTGTTATTTCTCAAATTAATATTTCCCCTATGATGCACAATAGAGTTGGAAAATGGATGCTAGGTCTCATAGAGTTTTCACTTCATTTTGTCCTAGCCAAATCAATAAAGGGACAAGTTTTGACTGATTTCTTAGTTAACCATCTGGGGCTTGAAATTGAAGTAGTTAACTTAATCGAAACAAAACCCTAGAGGTTGTACTTTGATGACTCAAGACATCAAAAGGGTGCTGGGATTAGAATTTTGCTTATATCCCCGATGGGAGAACCCACCAAATTCTTTTTTGAAATCGACAAAGATTGTTCCAATAACGAAGCTGAATATGAAGCCTTAACATTGGGAGTAGAAATATTGATTGAGAAAGGAATTAAAACTACTGAAATCATGGGAGATTCCTAATTCGTCATCAAACAAGTGTCACAAGAACATAAATGTGTGAATGAAAATTTAATTAAATATTTATCACTTGCACTAAGTTTATTTGATCAATTAGATGATGTTATCATTTGATACATACCTAGGGAAGAGAATTTCAAAGCTAATGAACTTGCCCAATTAGCTTCAAGATACAAATTAACACTTCAACATTAAAAAAGTTGATCAAGTTAAAGGGACATTGTGTCTCTATCGAAGAACGAGAAGTATATTTGCTCGGTCAATTAAATTCCTCAGATTAAAGAAAGCCTGTTGTCGAATACTTACGAGACTCCAACGCAATCGTCGATAGAAAAACAAAAAACAAGGCTTTGAATTATGTTGTTTTAGGGGATTCTTTATTTAGAAAGTCTGTCGATAGAAATTTATTAACTTGCATAAGTGAATTAGAAGCCTATTTTGCATTGGCCAAGGTTCACGAAGGGATATGTGGGGCTCATCAAGCAGGGGGAAAAATGAAGTGGGTTTTGTATGGACAGCGAGTATATTGGCCATCAATGGTTAAAGACCGTTTTGAATTCGCAAAGTCTTGTGAAGAATGTCAAAAGCATGGTCACATTCAGCATGTACCAGCTACAGATCTGCATTCAATTGTAAAACCATGGCCTTTTCGAGGATGGGCTCTCAACTTAATCGGGCAAATCAATCCCCCTTCATCAAAGGAACACAAATATATTTTAGTGGCTGTAGACTACTTTACAAAGTGGGTCGAAGCAATACCACTAAAAGAAGTAATCCAAATCGAGATCATTGATTTGGGAACCCACAAACATTAACAATTGACCAAGGAACAATGTTTAATGGTCGAAGGGTGTTAGAATATTCTGAAAGTAGACAAATAAAAATGATTACTTCTACACCCTATTATGCTCAAGCAAATGGTTAGGTCAAAGCAGTTAATAAGTCGATAATTACTTTGATAAAAAGGAATGTTGATCAACATCCAAGAAATTAGCATAATTTATTAAGCCAAGTATTATGGGTATATCGAAATTCACCTAGAGATTCAACAAGCACCACACCCTTCAAACTTGTTTATTGGCACCATGCAGTCTTGCCTATTGAAGTCAATTTACAAAACATTCGAATTGCAAGGTAAGACGACTTGCCTATCAAAGATTATTGGAACACATTCTTTGATGAATTAAATAAGTTAGAGGAAGAAAGGCTCAGTGCGTTAGAAAGATTAATTCGACAAAAAAAATTGAATCCACAAAGTTATAATTGTCGAGTTATGTTAAAATTGTTCAATGTCGGTGATCTGGTTTGGAAAGTTATTCTCCCAATTGATAAAAAGTCAAGAACACTTGGAAAGTGGTGCGCAAATTAGGAAGAACCTTTTAAAATTGAAAAGGTGATTTTAGGAAATGCATATGCACTAATCGATGTTAACAATGGCTTTAAAATTGCATTGATAAAGGGAAAATATTTAAAGTAGTATAAGCTAGCAATATATGAAATAAATATTCAACAATAAGAGAGTGCTTGCAAAATTTCAAAAGCCGCGCAGGGCTCACAATGACGCCTTTAAAGGCCAAATAAATTCATATAGAACTTTGAAAGAAAAGCAATGAGAAAACTATGTTAAAAGGGCCCTAACAAATAATTTCAGCTCTTCCTGTTATCAAACCAAGTTCTCCTTTGTAGATCAAGCCTCTTCAACAACTGCTACTTTTTCTTGGCATTGGGATTGTTTCTTGGAAAGCTTGTTCGCTTTAATAATATCAATTTAAAGCTTCCCAACAACCTCATCAAGTTTTTCTGTTTTTCTCTTCTCAATCCTTCAACCTCTGTTCAACAACAACAATTTCAAAAGCAATTGTAAGCTCCAATGCCTAACTGAAATAGTCTTTCTGCTTTAGACGTTTCAAGTTTTAAAGGTTTTAATAGATATCAAATCAAACTTTAAGTAAATCTCTTGAATTGCAAATGATTTATTAAAACACATTCTTATTTGTGTAAAATGATATGCTTTAACACTAAAATTGTTTTTTTTTTCAGATAAATCAAAGTGTCAAGTGCGTGGTACATTTTTTGAATGAGATTATATTACATATATTGCTTTTTGTCCTATATGTTTACTCACTTAGGAACAAAATCAAAAGTTCAGAAGAATAATTATAATGCATGAGAAAGGAAAAAGCATGTCACGAGAAAGGTCACACCTTATTCAGAAAGATGACTTGATCCAGAAGGGTGAATTCTCATGAAGTATTTCACCACTAAAGCTTCTTCTATATGCTTTATTAAGAAGTTCAAAAAGTCAAATATGATGTGACAAGTTGCAAAGAAAGCACTGACAAGCCTGAAAAGTTTGTGAAGATTTCAATGGCTATTTTCTCCCTTCTATGTCATCCAAACTTGTTCAAGAAGAAAGTTGTACCCTCTCCTTCTAGTTATAGACTAGTGGATCATAGTAGCACAAGGCTCAAGGTCTGCAAGCTTCAACGGTAACATCTTAAGTCTATATAGAGTTGGAACTTGAAGAAGAAAAGAAAAATGCTATTCAAATTTTCAAATTAATAACTATTTCGTATCTTCATCCTTCCTGACTTTCTAATTTTCTAGAAAGTTACTCATTGTACCTTCTGCTGTAAAACCTTATCTATAGGAGTGTAATAGATAATATTCTCAGTTTGAGAATATAGAGAAGTTACTCACTGTGCCTCATTGATTTATGCTCTGTATAAGAAGCTTAGTGTGAGTGTAAACACAAAATCTGCAAATATCCCTTGTAACCAAACCTATTAGTGGTCACTGTGAGCTTGGAGAGATTAGGAAAATTACTACTCGTTTAGCTTGGAGAGGCTAGAGAAAGACTACTCAATTGTAAAGCCTGGAGAGGCTTGGAAAAAGAAAACTCTTGGTATAAAAAAATCTCAACGAGGAGTTCGGGACTAGACGTCGCCATTGTTATGGCCGAACTTGGATAAATCCTTCTGTGTGATCCTTTTATCTTTCCTTTATTTACTAGTAGTATTTATTTTATTCTTAGATTTGTGCAACTTTCAAATAACTCAATTATTCTTTATAAAAACAAATATTTTTCTATTTAACAACTACTTCTGCATTCCAAGTCTAGAACTTGAGAAAGTTGCTTTATAAAAGTTTTCAGGTTTAAGAAATTTTTGTGAAGACATGATTCAACCTTTCTACTCGTGTCATCTCTTCCGACAGCCATGTCTTGCACCCGAGCCTCTCCTGGCGATAGTTTGGATGAGGCTAAATTCTTCGCCTTCATAGAACCCTTGAGCTCTTTATTAAAGGCCTTAAGCTGTTGAAAGACTTAGGCAAAAGAAGCTTCAACAACACCAACCTTTGGTACTTGTTCCAAGAGGTCCTCCATGAGTCAACAAAGAGACTAATATAAGGGTTGGACAGAGGAGGGTAGTGTAGCTTTGCTCAGTAAAGAGATGTTCTCGACCAAGGACTTCTTAGCTTTACCATCAACAGACAAAGAGTCCAAGGTATTGTTGAGGAGAATGGAAATGAAGCCCAATAGATTAATGGGCAGCTCAATTGGTGGTGGTTGAGTTGAAAATGGAGTAGGATTCACTAGAGCTGAAGAAGACAGATTTCCAATAGACTTTTGTACCTCTTAACTAGAAACAACAAGAATTTCTTTATCAGGAACTTCGTAACTGGCTAAAAGAATTTTGTCAAATGCACTTAGGTCGCCAAAGTCAAGAAAATCATCATCATCAGCTTCTTGAGTCTTATCATGAATATGCTCTGAGCGTATGGCATTTAAATTGGTCGAACTAGAAATAATGATAGTCAGAATTTAAGCAAGACCTTTTGTTGGTTGATCAATAGCCTCCTTCTCTTTGCCATCGATAATAATAGCATCCTTGTCTAGGGCAAGGGACATTATGCTATCATCCTCATGAGGATTTTTTTGCCCTGAGTTAGTCTTGATTTCTTCTTCTCTTTCTTCTTTGAGTTCTTCCTCGTGGTCTTGAGTGTCAATTCTGAAACCAAGAAATAAGGAACTTAAGCAATTTATAAAATTTTGGAAGAGAAAGAAGTGAGGGTCAAAATCTCGCCTTCTACCTGGATTCCAGATAGGTAGACTCCTTATCATCTTAGATCTCAGTAGGATTCACAGAAGGGGAGTTACTCGAAATTTCCCTATCCTAGACTAAAAATAAATAAATTTGATGATAATAACAATGGTCGAATAGGTGAGGACAATTAGTGGAGAAAGCCTTGGCAGAAGGAGCCTTTTTTGAAAATCAACTCAAAAGGAAAGAGCATTTCTTATCAGGACCTTCTTTCTTAGAAGGATCTTTTCCTTTTCCTTTTTTAGTGGCAGGAGCTTTTCTTTTTGACCCTTAGTAGGGGCTTGATTGTTGTGTTCTAGATCATTCCAATTCTCTACAGTCTTGTCGGGAGCAACTTCATAAATTTTAATGGCTTCGATAGTTGTGAAAGGAATAGATTAGGATAATAGAGTTAAAAAAAAAAAACAAATAAAAAAAGAAAGCAAACTACGTAGTGGTGGAAATTCAAGAACCCTTGGTTGAGATTGAACAAGAAGTTCAATTATCTTCAACAAATAAAGACCAGTGAAGGTCATGACTTAATGTCTAGGGCGTAAATAAAGGGTACCAAGGGGTCCTTGAGGTGGATTTGGATACTGATTAGCTATGGCAAAAGGAGCATTTAGTAATGGGGAAACAAAAATGGAGTCATGTAGGATTGATGTCAAGTAAATGGGTTCAAAGACTTAGCTTTTTCAAAAACACGCCAACATTGACCCTCATGTTGCTCTTTTTTTCGTTTAAAAATATTCATGGCATCCTAAACCACCCTTAAGACCACTTGTGGATTTTATTTAACTTTAAAGAACCTTTCGAATTGAAGGATTTCTCAAAGATGAATACCTTTGGTCTTCGATGAATCCGTTCCTTTCTGCAAAGAAGGATCAGGAAAGTTGGCAATGAAAATATCTTTGTAAACCAAAATATTTTGACATTGAGACTTGTAATATTCAATCCACCAATCAATGAAGGATAGGGTAGGAAAAAAGTTGTTCTCAAAGTCAAGAGGAGAGTAGAGATTTTGTTTCTCCTCATTCTCATTCAAAAAATATTCAAGGTCAAAAAATGACCGAACTAATGAACCACACAATTAGACTTTCGGATCAAGTGAATACGGTGCAGATATTGCTCAGGAAAATCCAAATTGTCTAGCCACAAACAAAAGGTTATGAAGTTTGACATTTTTATTCTTGGAATCTGGAAGGCCAGTAGCAAAAAGTTGGCAACACAAAAAGTTGGACCAAATTTCATCAAGTTCTTGCTAGATAGTGGGATTCGAATCAATTCTCGAGCAAGTGAACCATGAGGGGTCTACGGTTCGATTACTGTAAGGAGAAAGATTTAGGCCTCTTGTGTCAGAAAAAGAAAGTTGACAAAGGTGTTTGAAGAAGAAATAAAACTCATCAATTACTAGACTAGTTTTTGGAAGATCTAGATGTAAGTAGCAAAGTTGACGCCGTCTATTCCTTGTGAGAGATCTGCCGACATGGAGGAATGGAGAAAGGGTTTAAGCATAGCATTGGCCCATAATTGTAAGAACCACATAGGCCCCCAGGATTGATCAATTCATTATTCTAGAGTTTGGTCACAACTAATCTCATTTCTCCATAAAGTTAAGCAATGATCAGTTTTGAAAAATAAAGTTGGTGGCCTTCATGCAACACAACTGCTAGAGGGTAATAGCACTATTGCATTTGAAGACTTCGAGAACCAGAAACCACAACATTTAACCTGTAAAAAAGGAAGGCCACATGCTCATTATCATATACAGGTGTCGATGAAGTGCTCATGTTATTTTGAAGAAAGGCTGAATATGAAGGTTTAGAATCATCAAAATTGTATGCTTTTACATATTCAAGTTCGAGATTGAAGTGAATAGCTTTCCCTATAGGTCGAAGCCCCATAATGGCACCGAGTTTGAATAAGATAAGTGTAATCATATCATAAGGTAATTGTAGAGTATTAGCAGTTTTGTTCCAAAAGTAGAAAATTGGTCCAAGCATGGAAGGATTACAAGGGATTTGGTGGCGAAAGAGTTGCATGAAGTTGAAGATCCCTATGTCTTTCCAAAGGATAAACTCAAGGGTATTTTTTGGCGAGTTTCTAAAGGGATGTTTGGAAAAACAAATTGTTTTATAAAGATTTCTTTCTGACTAGCCAGGATAGACTAACCAGAAGCACTAGGAAAGAAAGCTTGGGTCTTTTGAGCTTCTGAAGGTGTAAGAAGAGGACCAAGAAACACATGAATTGTTGAACCAAAGAAGGGAGGATTACCTGACTTTGCAATAGTTTAGTGACCTTGGGGTCCAGAGCCATACGATGGCTTCCATCAATAATGGGCTCTAAAGCAAAGGCAAACGATTTAAGGATGAGGATTGCTACCCATTCTTGAAAGACAAGAAAATAAAGAAAGAACACGAATAGTGGTGAGAGAATGAGATGTGACTATAAGAAATACAGAGGCAAGGTGAAGTGCTACAAGAATAGAGGATGAAGAAGATGAACAATTGAAAGAAGAAGTGTGTAATAGATGAATGGGATAGGGAAAACGTATTTATAAGAAGAAAAGGAAAAGAGAGAGAAAGAAGGAAAAAATGGATTTTGGAAAAGACAGTTGAAAGAAAGAGAAGTTAAAGGGGGTTTTGACGGGCAATGATAATTAGTTTCTTGGGACTGTGCAAGAAAAAGGAAAAATGCACCAAAGAATGGTAATCGTCAGAAAGATCAACCGAACAACTAAGATTTGATTTTTCTCATCAAAAATTCAAATCTTGGGGGGCATTATGTTGGGACAAAATTCGAAGTGACACCTTGATAGTGTTGAAAGGATCGAAATTTGGGTAATAAGCTTGGTCAAAAAATGGAAGAAGAGGAGTCAATGTCGTCAAGCTATAAGCAAGATAGGATATGGGCTTAATCGAATATCAAGGGCATCAAATCAAGGTATTGAGGACTAAGCTAAAGCAGTTCAAAACTGGGTGGAGAAGAGGTTCAAGAAAAATGCAGAATGTGGGGAATCAGGGGGTTCCCATACACAATTCTCAAACAGGATGTGGATGAGTTTGGACGTGAATGAACATGGGCTTTAAGCATGAAATTGAAGAATGTGAGGTTAATGAGCCTAGTTTTTTAGAGATCTTTTTTGTTTATAAATAGGAGAGTTGGATTGGGATCTTTTTGTCTATAAATAGGAGAATTATCCTGTAGTTTAGCACGAACTTTTACACATTTGAAATACCTCAAAACTCTGTCAAAATATTCACTTTGACATTGAAGAGTATGCAGAAATTCAAGTAAGCATCCTTCTTGCCTTCAGTTTCTTTTATCATTTAATCTTGTTTTTTACATTTGACATTAGTAATTTCTTATTTATGAATATTTTATTCCTTATTGTTACTTTGTCATTTTTATTTTGCTTTATTTAAATTTTGTTTATTTTTCTTTAATTGACACTCTTAAAAATCTAAAATCCATCAAAGGAACTGATTACGTTTCCCGAATTGAGATTTGTGAAGCAAATTGATAATTATCGATTTATTTGTTTTGTCAACAAAAAATCAAGTAAACACGAAGTAATTCAGTTCTATCATAAAAAACAATCCCTGTGTCTTTACCCTACTCAAATTCTAGCCACTCAATTCTTTGATTCTTCACTTACTTTATTATTATTATTATTATTTTACATTTTCTATACAGTTATATTTTTTCCTGTGAGCATTTTCGTATAGTTTAAATTGAACAAACTCTTCAAACTCCCAGCTTTCTTATTGTGGAGTAGATCTTCTTACACTCGTGTGATTGGTATCCAGCTGTAAGGCCCGCGTCAATCATAACAACATGTGGACTCGCTGCTGTTCCGGGAAACCAGCCAGCACAGCCACAGAGAAAAAAAAGGAGGAAAAGAGAGGGGAAACCAGCCAGTCTAGCTCTGAAGTAATGTTTCTCCCTTTTCATGGCGTATGCACCAAGGCAAAACCTTTGACCATGTACTAGTTTATTCAACCTATAAACTATAAAGCACCTGTAATTGAAAGTTGAATGTGGAGCCTAATTACTTTGGTTCAGCAGCTCTTGCAACAGAAATTACTGGTAAAGAAAAGATAAGACATATAATAATATATAGTGTGGATCGTGGACAGAATGAGCTTCTCAAAGGTAATTGGTCAATATGTTAAACAATTGTCATGGCCCACATTTTCCGCATATCCTCCAAATAGCATGAGAGCTACCTGTCTACCACAATTCTCGGATAGATTGGAAAGGTTTTAGGAAGGCCTATGCTAATGACATAACTGTTGCAGTCACATGTTAAATTTGGTTTGAGTCATGTATGCAATTTTAGATGTAATGCTCTGCAAGCAAGCATAGAGAGACGAGGAATTTGTGGCTGCTTCGCTGCATGCCAATAATAATAAAATGAGTAATCCTCATGTACCATGTACCATTAAACATCTTTTTCCCTTAATGCTATCAGACAAGTATTCTTCCATATAATCACAGTTCACCAGAAACGCAAGAATCAGAACAAGATACAGCACTGGTGTTCAGCAAATCTTACAGCTTTAACAGATTAAATTAACCTTATATTCCTTCTTAAATGGAAACATGAGATTCAAGTCTAACAATAGAACAAAAAAAGATATCAAAACCTACCAGAAACATTCAATAGCTTAATACCTTAGGCAAGATTCATAATGCCATAATCTATAAACAGAACCAGACAAGTATGAAATGCAGAATATCTGTTTAAACCTCAATGCTTTTACCAAATATTTCAAAAATTGGAGAAATGGCCATTTCACCGTGAACAAGACCCAGGTGATTTTCAGGTGTACTGTTAGGCAGTGACTATTATAGACGTAATATTTCATACCAATACAATCTCTTCCAAATTATGCTCATCATGCAAACTTGACCACTCTCCCTTCGCAAAAGTAATTCTTTCCATACGAAAATGGGCCAATCATGGAATGCTTACAAAAAAGGAAATGGAAAGAATGTCTGAAAGATCATACATACAAATTGAAAGCAACAAAAATATCTCTGATGGAGACTAGAAAGGTTCCTCAATTTTTGTTCTTAACCAGTAGGTTGCTCAAGAAGAAATGGTGTCTGGTGCAACATGGCAACCTTCAAACTTTAGCAACATCGAAGGTAATAGAATCAGGCTTAGAATTATTAATTCTGGAGTCCGTTTACAGGTGAAAAATTACACATCCAAATAAAAGAAATGTCTTATTGAGATTCAGTCAGCCAGAAGTTTTAAATCAAGCTATTGTGTGCTATGTTATTAAATTTTCTTAAAAATTATACTGCCACCAATCGGCATATGCTCTTGCAGTATGCTACAATTCTAAAGCTACAACAATTACATTCAGGGAAAAGAGTAAAGAGAAGAATGTGATTCTTGTTGTTGCTTTGACAATGCTTATAGGTGCCCAAGCATTCATCTTCACCAACAACAAAACCTCCTCAGTGTAGGAAACAAGGCATCTCCTCATGATGACCAGGCAACGAATAGAGAAATGCTAAAGAACAACCAAAAGAATCATAACGAACAAGAATTCAAAGATCCTACCACAAGGTTCCAAGAGTCCTTCACTGAACAGCTTTCTTCCCGGCGGAATAGTAATTGAGGTACCACTGGACAAATTTCTTCAAACCAGTCTGCAGATCTATTGTAGGCTTATAACCAAACTCTCTGTGAGCATAGCTAATGTTCGCATGAGTAAACTGCACATCCCCATTGCGCGGCAACTTCATTATGTTCCTCTTGGCCTTAGCCTTCAAGAGCCTCTCCAAAATGCTCACAAGTTCCGAAACCGGCACAGGCGAAGTATTCCCCAAATTGAATACCCTCAACTGAGCCGGTCCTCTCTTCTTCCCACCACTGCCAGTGCTCTTCTCAGCAGTATCCAATGCCCCCAAGCACCCCCTCACAATGTCATCAATATAAGTAAAATCCCTGGCAACCGTGCCATGATTGGCCGCTTCAAAGATCGGAATCGCCTTCCCCTTTAAAATATCCCTTGTGAAAAAGAAGTATGCCATATCAGGCCTTCCCCAAGGACCATAAACAGTGAAGAACCTCAACCCTGTTAAGGAAAGTCCATATATATGATTATAAGTGTGAGCAATCTCTTCACCAGCCTTCTTAGTAGCAGCATACAAGCTAGCAGGCTGGTCAGTCCTATCCCTTTCGGAAAATGGCACCTTGGTATTCAATCCATAAACCGAGCTAGAAGATGCCCAAACTATAGCAGGTTGTGGATTAACACCCTTACAAACCTCAAGCAAATTGACAAAACCAGCAATGTTACTATGCACATATGATCCAGGATTTTCCATAGCATACCTCACACCAGCCTGAGCAGCCAAGTGCATGACATGTGTGAGAGGCACAATCTCAAAGAGCTTCTTCAAGAGTGCTGCATCATTGATGTCCCCTTCCACAATGAACACCCCAGTGCGCTCCAAGAGAGCTTGGCGTGCACGTTTCAGTGAAGGGTCATAGTAGTCATTGAAGTTGTCAAGGCCAAGCACCCCATCACCCCTACGCTTGAGTGCAGCAGAGACATGGGTTCCCACGAACCCTGCAGCACCAGTGACAAGCACAGAGACCCCATTGGGGGACCTGACCCTTGCAGAGGAACGGACCCTTTTCTCCCATGTCGCGCCACCGTAGCCGTAGGTCCTTAGGGACCTGCGAGAAGGGTCTGCAGGGAGGGATGAAGGTGGTGATATCGATGGGGTTCTGAAAAAGAAGATGAACATGAGGCCCAGGAATACAAAGGACCAAAATGTGAGCTTGGCCAGGGAAGTGTGCCACCGAGACCTGTGAAAGTAGGAACCTTTCTCCATCTTGAACTTGCCTGGTGTGGAGGGAATGTTGTCCATCTGAGACAATCAATTTCTTAGGGAAATGTTTATGTTGATGCAAGATTTTATGTTTGGTGTTGTGGTGTTCTTTTGTTTGTTTTCAGAAATAGTGCATTGAGAACGGGGCTTTCAGAAGATTGGGCATTGCTGCAAATGGGATTTTATAGAATGTTGTTCAAGATAAGGATAGTGATGTTTGGTTTGGTGAGGCTCTTTCTCACCACTTTCTCATCGCTGTATATGGAGAATCTTCTTGTTTCTTGGAGGTAAGGGTTGTTGGCGGTGGTGATGGTGCTGGCTACTCTTTTTGGATTTATGGTTTCTCAGACAAAAAATGGTTCAGCATTTCTTTCTTTCTTTTTTATTTTCCACCTCAATTTAAAAGAGAACCTTCATTGGCTAGATAGAGAAAAAGGAGAGATTGAAGCATTCGAGTAGCGGTGAATCAAGGGAGAGTTAAGCCAGGACTCGGAATAATTTAATGAACTAGGATTTTGTTTTCTGTTACTGTGTCTCCTTTTGATTTTGCCTGCAAGAAAGAACGAAGGTATATTTATCTCTTGAAGAAATGCAAGTGAGGAGTAAAAGAAATCTATATGTTACCTGAAAAATAGAAGTCTATTATTTCTCTTCTGTGTCTAAAATAAAGCTAACTTGATTGGCTGTAGGGCCTTGAATTTGGGAGTTCCAATAGTTTATATACCCCTTTTATTTGAGAATATATTGTGTGGGGGGAAAGTTGTTTTCATTTGAGGGAAGAGAGTTTAAGTTTGAGATTATAGGAGCATAATGAATAATGACCGATTTTAAGCAAATGGATGACATTTTGAGGCTTTGCCATAAGAGGCTCCCTCTTTCTCCACCAGTGGAAAGGTGTGACATTTGGGGGCGTGTAACTTCTGATCATATCTATATTCAGAGAAATAAGAAGATTATGGTGTGCATTCTTACCCTGTAGAGTTTTAGTTCTATAATATTTGATTCAGAAATTGCAGACTTCAACAATTATGCTTCCAAGAATCAAACCATAAATTGCTCTTACTAATTTGGAACCAGAGTCTCTGTCATATTATATAGGCTCTTAACTACTGTTATAATTATGGCGATTAAGAAATTAAAAAAGGTTTAATTTTAATATATTATCAATATAAAAAAAATTTATGCAGATATTTAATCATATATTATCATATCATTAAAAATATTTGACTCTAGTAACAACCAACTCAAAAGTCATACAAATAATAATAAGTGATTGGTTAATAATATAAAACATTATGTATTAAAATTAATCTCACTAAAAATGTTTAAATTCCCAACCTATACTCAAATGTGTAGAAGTACATGCTTACAAAAAATTAAAAATAAAAGAGTATAAATACATGTAGTTATACAAAAAAAAATAATAATAATAATAATAAATTGACGCTTACATATAGTAATTCAATTTTCAGAAAATTTCACATCTTTCAATTGTTTTATCATCTATAAGGAGAATAGTATAATTGTATGACTTATTGTGTGTTTGCTTTAATTTGGGAGAGTCCAAACCATATTTTGAAGAATACAAAATGAATTTCAACTTATTTTAACATATTTAGCAAGATCATGTTCAATTATATTTTAATATGATTTTCAACTTCAAATTATAATTTCAACAGAAGTGAAAAAAAAATTACTTTTTCAATTAAACCAAACTATCATGTGCCAAATAAATCAAAGACACTTACTGTCCAAATTAGAAAGCATGCAACTAGGCCATTAGGCCGATTGTAATTATAGTATTTTGGACAGCTTTATTGATGCAATTAAACCCAAACAACCTTAACCCAGGTTTTTTTTTATTATTATTCAAATTCTTACTAAAATGATTTTGGATTATTTTCTTATGTAAATTTTTCATATTTCAAAGGTTCTTTTTTCTCGCTATGAAAAGCGTGTTTCTTTTTAATTCCTCATGTATACTATGTTATAAAGTATTTTTATCAATTATGAAACAATACTTTTTAAGAAATGCATTTTATATATACGTAATATGTAATTATATTGTATTATGTTATTAATGTTAAATTATGATTCAAATATACAATACAACTAAGTTGTAGTCTATTATAATTATAAGTAATTATATACCTTAGACTGGGTCAGCCTCCTATTTATGTTATAAAACTATGAAAAGTAGTAACAAAATCATATAATTAATAAGCATAATATGTAAATATAATTTTTGAAAGAAAAGTACAGCCGTAAAACTATAGTATAAAGTAAGAAATGTGATTCTCATCCTTTTTGACATGAGAAAAAGTAAACTTAGGCCACAATAACGTGAAAGGATCTTGTGCCTTTTTAAAATTTAAAAAAAAATTAAAAATAAAAAACTAGAAGAGACTGCTTGAATTTCATATTTCATCCGATTGAACCGCATCAATGGATCATTTAGAAAGCTTGGACCAATTTATCGTTACAATTTAGAAAGAAAAGTTTGCTTCTACGACATATCTAACGAAAATTTGAAATTTTATTTTAAGCCATTTTAGTGATGGCAAGCTTCAAGCATCAAAGATAGGCCCAACTGGTGGAATCCGGCAGTATTAGTGTTGTTATTGTCGTCCTACTTTCCCTTTTATATGATGTTCCCTAATGATCGTGCCAACACAAGACATATTTTAATGAACACTTTACACTCTAAGAATAACGTACAATTAAAGAATGAAATAATCCTAAACTCTGGTCACCAACATATTTCATATTAAATTTGAGGAATTATTATTATTATTATTATTATTATTATTGTATGAAAAATGAAAAAGCAAGAGAGGACACTGACTGAGCAACTAGAAATGCATACAAACTTGAAAAAGAAGGCAAAAGCATATCCCTAAGAATCCTGATTGTGCAATTTATGTTAGGGGGGAAAAGTATCGTCTGCGCCAGCACATGTTTGGACTAGTGTAGAACAACCACAACCACAAGAAAAGGTTGCTTCATTCAATGGCCTTTGAGATTTCGAGACTAATACTTAAGGACAGAGTAATACTCAAGAAAACAAAATGCGCATTTCGTACCCCACATATTCTACTATCATCAGCATCATCCTTCTTAGTCGAATTATCACATTCACTACGATTACAATAAACACCAATGACCATGTTGCTGGAAATTTTATGCATCAAATACTAGGAATTTACAACACCAATTTAAAAGTTATTTATTGAGCTCTGTGAGTCTCCAATCTCCAATATGAGAATTTGCAAAGTTGAGAGGCTGGGTCTTCCTCTGCAACTCCCACTCTTCCTCATAGTGGTTGTTAATGGGGCAACCCATAAAGCAGCAACAGATAGGGTTATAGAGTGTAGAGGGGACCTATCGTATATAAAAACATAACCCAATGGCCCTTCCCATCAAAAGCCCATAGGTTGAGGCCTACACTATTACCCACATTAATCAGTTATAGATATCCAAACCCAAAATGGATCACTCAAATCAATAATTTGGACTTCAAGACTGCATCCTAGCATAGATCATATACTAGCCCATTTTTATCAAAACCAAAACATCTCAATTAATTGAAGCTCACAAGAATTATTAGATAATTGTAACATTATCCTACTTGGGCAAAATCAATTGAGTAGTTTTAATTTTAATAAATAAATAAATAAGTAAATCAAAAACATTTGTTTTGAAAATGACTCTCGCGCTAATAATTATTTTTGTTAATGTGGCAATATTTAAGAAAACACATGATCCATGATGGAACATCTGAATATAACTCCATCCAACTAAAGCCAAGCAACACCAAATCATGGTAGTCATTATATCCTTTATTGATGTAAGACCAATCCATAGTTACAAATGCCATTGGCTCTATCGACTAGCCATTAGTATGGAGTGTGGCAAGAAAACAACATGCCAATATGATCCAACAGCCATAATGTTATTTTCATTATCGGTCCTCACAGTTTCTCTCAATACTTTTAAAGCTAGAGAAATTGTGTAGTCCATAAAGAACTATTTTGCCTCAACTCCAAAATAGTGTCACCCACTGGCACACTAGTCCTAAAGACATTGAGTTTAAAAATATCATCATGTCTCAAACTCCATTTTAGTGTCAACCACAAGCATAGTGGTTCTAAGAACACTGTGTTCCAAAAATATCATCATTCCTCAAACTTCAATCTATTGTCAATCACCAGCATAATGGTCCCAATAACACCAAGTTCTAAAGATATCATTATACCTCAAACTCCAATTTGGTTTCGACCACGAGCACAATGGTCCCAATGACACTGAGTTCTAAAATTTTGCAATTGATATGCAGATGTAACAAAATGAATAAAAATTATCATATTATCAACAATGCATTCAATTAAACACAAAATGTGTTCAAAATCAAGGTGTGATATGGCAATATAAATTTTCAAGCTCCTACTAATCAAGTATATCAAAAGAACTCAACATGTTTTTCAAACACCGTGGGCCTTAGACATCTTTCTGAGAGATTAACTAGATGGAAATATTCAATGTGTTCAATGAATACAATTTTGTTTTTCATAAGATGTAGCACATAGAGTAAGAAAAGAAATATAAATTTCCCCAAAACTCTACAATAATATCCAAAGTGTCTCAATATTGAGAACTTCTAAACCATTTAATTCAATCAAATATTTTAAGAAATTATTTTACTACAAAATTTGACATCAAATAATGACTAAAATCATAATCCTTCCAATGATCTTAAGATCCAACATAACTTGTGCACCAAATTTCATAAGCAACACAATTTCAACAAAAGAATTTGGCAGTAACTCATAATTTTAAACTTTTGGAATTTGAGAAACACTACCAAAATTAAAGAAAATTCTTTAATGAAAGAAATATCAAGTGGGATAAAATGTATAACAATATATATCATTCCCTAAATTTCCAAGAAAATCTCATTGTGTAATCGATCTTCTTCCGAATTCACATATTATTAAGAAATTCACATATTATTAAGAAATTCACATATTATTGGCAACCCTTCCTATATTTTTTTGATACGTCAATGGAAATGAAGTTTGAACCTATAACCTTATGTATACTATCCAAGTCCTTCACCACTAACCCACTCCTAATGGCTTAAAACCTTCCTATATGATCAAATTATATTTAAACATGTGGCAAATTATTGTCTACATGGACATTGACACGTTAGTTTAAAATTTAGATTTAGGCCTCTTTAACTTTTTTTAATTACAATTTTACCATATTGCCTTTTTAAAAATTAAAAGTTTTTTAATCTCACACATTAAACAAATATTGTTATTTTGATTTTTAAATATTTAAACAATTTTTATCCTAAAAATTCCAAGAACCCTAACTCAAAATATGATGAACATTAACTCTTTCGTCTAAACCTTTGCCAACCTCCCTCACCCAACTCGTCAAATTCACAAGTCCCTTTAAAACAAGCTATTCAACAATTGATTTAATTGCCCATATGATTGAACATGTTGATCAATTGGCAAAGTCTCATTTCCATTAACCACCAATGACAACATGGTACTATTTTTCGGTGAATAATGACAACGCTCTATGTGTGTTGCAATAGACATGCCTCGTGATGCCAAGGTCTAAGCAAACATCGAGAACATGGCAAGCATATCATTTCCTGATATCCTGAAGACTGCAATGTGGAATATGTAATCGATGTCAAAGAGGCCCCTTTCAATGACATCTTTATGGATAACATCCCCTTGCATGTACTGGATTCCCTTATTTTTGAGGAGATGGGATAAAGGAGAAGCAAGGCACAAGTCAAAAGCTCACTCTTGCCTAGTGCCTTTTCAAATGAGCTACAACATGATGGTGTTTATCTAACCACGATGGTGCATGTCAACTTGTGTGTCCCAAGATTAGACACGGAAGATTGGGAAAATTAGGATTCCAATAGATTAGAGGAAGAAGTTAGGGTTCTTCATGTTTTGGGTTGGGATTCTTAAAATTTTTAAAATAAAAAAAAAATTGTTTAGATCTTTGAAATTTAGTAATAATATTTGTTTGATGTTTGAAATTAAAATAATTTAATTTTTTAAAGGGACATTAAGGCAAAATTGTAATTAAAAAGCTAAAGAGACCTAAATCTAAATTTTAAAGAACTGATATGCCAATGTCCATGTAAATAATAATTTGCTACATGTTTAGATATAATTTGACCATATACGAAGGGTTTCAACCCCTTTTAAATTAGAAAGGTATCATAGAACAACCTTTATTTGGAACATGACCATTTGGTCCCAAGGCTATGGTCACCGTGCAGTGCATTTTGCTACATGCCACTAACATATTTTTTGACTAGAAACTTTTTTTTTTTTTAAAGCTAGAAACTTTTTGATGCTCCTAACTAAGGTGCAAGATCATGCATAATAATTTGAAATTCCTTCATCATTTTAATTTGAAATTATGGTAGGCACAAGTAATAATAAGATTACATGAAAATATGATGATGGAATTGTCATGATTGAATCATTGGAGGTAATCATAAGAATCCACTTGAATGAGAAAGATCTACTTTTTTCTTACCATAGTTTACTTTTCTTTTTCTTTTTTATGAGCACAGTAGTTTACTTTGGCAGTATTAATGAGGTAACTATTACATTACAATAACTATGAATATGGATATTTCCCTTATGTATAGATAGTGACTGTTTTTTTTTTTGGGTCAAAATATTTAACTCCAACAAAGAAACACGGCTTACAACCATAAAGCCCAAAGATACAGTAAAGAAAACAAAGGCTCGCATGGGCCAAAACATAGACTAACACATGTCATATCTATCAAAGGCCAAAATCTTATCTAAAGGATGAGGAGTTCTAACACACTAACTAGAATCTACATTTCTAGAGAGAAACAACTTTGCAATCTCAAGAGCAGTCATGTTAACTCTTTGATCAGTTTAGAGAATGCCACAATGGGAGAATGATTCCTTTAGTTTGAGAATGTCCTCTATGATGATTGTTGCTTCAAGGATAAAGACTCTATCCCTACAAGCTTGGATAGCAGCTAAGCAATCTGATGAATGAACCCCGTAGATATAAAGATCCAGAAACCCCAAGCACACACTTTGATAGAAAACAAGATATAGAATAAAGACCCTCCCTACTAAACCTCCAAGAAACCTGTCCTTGGAAATATAGATAACAGGGAAAAGATAGAACAGAAATTGATTGAATATCACAATGAACTTACCTTAGGATGAATTCTCTCAATTTCTTGATGCAACAAGCAAAGCAAATCACTCACCTCACTTGCACACAAAAGCACTGTTTTCTTGAAAGACAACAAAACCGAATTTCAATTAATCAAAAACTGCTAAATAATGTGTTCCTTGAGGTATTTATAACCTCTTACACTAGGTTAGACACTTGAACTAAGTCCAAGTCCAATAAGAAGTGTTCTGATGCTAAATAATATGAATTGGGCTAGATAAAACATAAAACATAAAATATGGGCTAAAAAAAATAACTAAAAGTTTAGATGTCCTAAATACTTAAACTAACAAAACTAAACAAGACCAAAATACGATAATGGCCCAATATGGCCAGACTAAGCTTCTAAGCCCAATTCGCAGCAAATAACAAGATCTTGGGTTGTCCATTAGTATGAGTTAGCATCTTCTTGGCCGATTCTTGATACATCTCTTCCACAATTGCTTTAGCCAAGTTCCCAAAGTCTTCTCTTAGCCTCTTTGCTCTTGCTCGTGTGATTGGTCCTACTGGCATGGTAAAATCTCCATCTTGGCCCCTTATGCTAGAATGTCCAATTTGTCCTCCGGAGCACGTATCATTCCCTCCCTCCTCAAAAAGATTCGTCCTCGAATCTGCATCCATATCAAACGGAGAAAGGTCAGGAACATTAAAAGTAGCTGAAATATTATACTCACCCAGAAGGTCAATCTTGTAAGCATTATCATTGATCCTCTCCATCACTTGAAATGGACCATCACCCCTTGAGTCAAGTTTAGATTTCCTATGAGTAGGAAACCTGTCCTTCCTTAAATGAATCCAAACCCAATCACCAAGTTCAAAGACAACTTGTTTTTGGCCCTTGTTAACTCTTTGAGTCGTCACCTTGTTTTTCTTTTCCATCAATTCACGTGCCTTCAAGTGCATTGCTTTAACCTCCTTAGCCTTCTCATCACTATCTAAGCTAACAAGATCACTCAAAGGCAAAGGCATCAAGTCTAAAACAGTTAAAGGATTAAAGCCATACACAAGCTCAAAAGGAGAAAACCCTGTAGAAGAATGAATGGTTCTATTATATGCAAACTCAATGAAAGGCAAACAATCTTCCCAAGTTTTCAAATTCTTA
The DNA here is from genome assembly GCA_031439585.1 of Pterocarpus macrocarpus. Lineage (NCBI taxonomy): Eukaryota > Viridiplantae > Streptophyta > Magnoliopsida > Fabales > Fabaceae > Pterocarpus > Pterocarpus macrocarpus. The sequence continues at coordinate 34,067,549 of CM062515.1, forward strand.
CCAACAACTGCACGTAATAAAGTCCCTAAAGTCCTATTCACCACTTCAGTTTGACCATCAGTTTGTGGGTGACAAATGGTAGAATATAACAATTTAGTTCCTAACTTACCCCACAACACTTTCCAAAAATGACTCAGGAACTTCACATCACGATCAGAAACAATGGTCCTAGGGACACCATGTAAACGCACAACTTCTCTAAAGAACAAATCAGCAATGTTTGTTGCATCATCAATTTTATGGCATGTAATAAAGTGAGCCATTTTACTAAATCTGTCCACTACAACAAAAATGATGTCTCTACCTTTCCTAGTTCTAGGCAATCCAAGCACAAAATCCATAGATATATCAACTCACGGATGAGTAGGAACAGGCAAGGGTGTGTATAAACCATGTGGCATAGACTTAAATTTAGCCTGTTTACATGCAATACATTTAGCACAAATTCTTTCAACATCTTTTCGCATGTGTGGCCAATAAAAATGCTCAGATAACACATCTAAAGTCTTATGCACACCAAAATGATCCATTAAACCACCACTATGTGATTCTCTAACAAGCAACTCTCTAACAGAGCAAATAGGCACACAAATCCTATTACTACGAAACAGAAAATTGTTAAATGCACCATCTTCACATGCAGCATAAATATCAGAGAAATCAGAATCAGTAGCATACAATTCTTTCAAATGCTCAAATCCTAACAACTTAGTGGTAAGTGTAGTGATTAAAGCATACCTTCTAGATAATGCATCAGCAACCACATTCTCCTTCCTTTGCTTATAAGAGATCACATATGGAAAAGTCTCAATAAACTCAACCCATTTAGCATGCCTCTTATTTAGCTTACCTTGTCCCTTTAAGTGCTTGAGAGATTCATGATCAGTGTGAATCACGAACTCTTTGGACAGCAAGTAGTGTTGCCACACCTCTAAGGCCTGAACTAAAGCATATAGCTCCTTGTCATAGGTTGAGTACCTAAGTTGAGTTCCATTCAGCTTCTCACTGAAGAATGCAATGGGACGTTTTTTCTGCATCAAAACAACACCTATACCAATCCCAGAAGCATCACATTCTATTTCAAAGGTTTTATCAAAATTAGGCAAAACAAGAATAGGAGCATAACACAATTTATCCTTTAAAGTATTAAAAGCAAGTTCTTGTTCCTTTCCCTATTTAAACCCAACATCCTTTTTAATAATTTCAGTCAGTGGAGCAGCAATGGTAGAGAAGTTTTTCACAAATCTTCTATAAAATCCAGCTAAACCGTGAAAACTCCTTACCTCAGAAGCACTTTTAGGCGTTGGCCATTCTCGAATAGCCTTCACCTTCTCCTCATCAACCTCAATACCATGGGCACTCACAATAAAACCAAGGAAAACAACTTTATCAATGCAAAAGGTGCACTTTTTAAGGTTGGGAAATAACTTTTCCTTCCTAAGCACATCTAAAACAGCCCTAACATGTGATATATAATCATCCAAATATTGGCTATAAATCAGAATATCATCAAAATAAACAACCACAAATTTCCCCAAAAATTCCCTCAAAATATGGTTCATTAAATGCATGAAAGTATTAGGTGCATTAGTTAACCCAAACGGCATAACCAACCACTCATAAAGACCATATTTTGTTTTAAATGCAGTCTTCCATTCATCCCCTAGTTTCATTCTAATTTGGTGATACCCACTTTTCAAATCAATTTTAGTGAATATGCATGCACCATTTAACTCATCAAACATGTCATCTAACCTAGGGATAGGATGGCGATACTTTACCGTTATCTTGTTGACTGCACGGCAATCCACACACATCCTCCAAGTGCCATCTTTCTTTGGAACCAACAAAACTGGAACGGCACATGGACTCATGCTTTCCCTCACATACCCTTTAGCTAGTAGATCATCCACTTGCCTTTGAAGCTCCTTTGTCTCCTCAGGATTACTTCTATAGGCTGGTCTATTTGGAATACTAGCTCCAGGCACAAAATCAATTTGGTGCTCAATCCCTCTCAATGGTGGTAATCCACTTGGCACCTCACTAGGAAACACATCCTCAAACTCCTGCAACAAAGAAAGAAAACAACTAGGCAAATTTGGGTTAAGTTCAGTTTCAGAAAGTAAAACCTCCTTAAACCGAATCATAATCAAAGCTCTCTTGTCTAACAAAGCACTTTTTAAATCTCTCTCCTTTGCATAAAAACATGATTTCCTCTCACTCTCTTCATTTTTCTCACTCTTCTATTTCTTTTCACTCTTTTCTTTCTTTGCATTTTTCTCACCTCTCTCTTTCTTTTCTTTATTTTCTCTCACCATTGGGCCTTGTTCTTTTTTCTTTTCTCTCATAGCCTCTTTTCTCTCTTTTTCTTTTTCCTCACTTCCCAAATTCCCCATAAAAGTTTGTTGAAGCTTCATTTGATCAAGATACACCTCCTTGGGTGATAATGGTGCAAGAGTGATCTTGTGACCATTATACTCAAAGGAATACCTATTCTTGTATCCATCATGTAGCACATGCCTATCAAATTGCCATGGTCTCCCCAACAACATATGACTAGCCTGCATGGGTACTACATCACACACTACTTCATCACTATACTTCCCAATGGAGAATGCAACCACAACCTGTCTAGTAACTTTCACTTCCCCACTATTATTCAACCATTGCAACCTATATGGATTAGGATGCTTATCATGCTTCAATCCCAACTTCTCCACTAAGGTGGTACTAGCAACATTGGTGCAACTTCCACCATCAATAATCAAACTGCACACCTTTCCATTAACCAAACATCTAGTGTGAAAGATGTTCTCTCTTTGCTCTAGACTATCCTCCTTAACCTGCATATTCAAAGCACGTCTAGCAACAAGAGACTCACCATGCACAGCATATTCAACATTCTCATCATTATCAGAACAATCCTCTAATGGTGGCATATCATCACTACCATCAGACTTATCATCATCATCAGACTCAGATACAACTTCACCTCCCCTAATGACCATTGTTCTCTTGTTCGGGCAATTAGATGCATAATGGCCCAAACCACGGCACTTGAAGCATTTAACATCTCTATGTCTAGAAGTAGCAGTAGAAGAAGATGAATTAGAAGTACCTTTCTTCTTGGCCATGTCTAGTCCCTTCTCCTTGGGGTTTGAGTCCTTATTCTTCTTTGTGTCCTCATACTTAGACCATTTTGAACCCCACTTTGAGTTTGAATTCGAAAATGCCTTAGCTGCCCTTCTTTGATTTTGCTGTTTCTCCACCTTCATTGCCATGCTAACCAAATCCTCCATCTCCACATAATGGTGTAATTCTACCACATCTGCAATCTCCTTATTCAAACCACCTATAAACCGAGCCATAGTTACTTCCATGTCCTCTTCAATGTTGGCTTTAATCATGAGCATTTCCATCTCCTTGTGGTAATCTTCTACTGACTTGGAGCCTTGAATGAGCCTATGCAATTTTTGGTGCACTTCCTTATAATAGTAGGAAGGAACAAATCTCTTCTTCATTATCCTCTTCATCTCATCCCAAGTTTCTATGGGGTACTCCCCATTCCTCCTTCTGGACTTAACTAGCTCATCCCACCAAATTAGAGCATAATCAGAAAATTCCACAGCAGCCAATCTGACTTTCTTCTCTTCAGAGTAATTATGACAAGCAAAAATCATCTCCACCTTTCTTTCCCACTCTAAATAAGCTTCAGCATCATTCCTACCCTTGAATGGCGGTATCTGCATCTTGATAGCATTAATGTTGCTATCCCAAGCTCTATTTCCAGTTCTCCTATTTCTAATTGAATCATCTTCGTTAGACTCCTCCCCAGATAGCTCATGATTGGAATTATGATGATGTCGATTCCTCAGATCAACCTGTCTACTACTTCTGGACATGCTTTGTGTCATCTCCTTTCTCCATTCATCCATCTCATCAAGTCTACTATTCAACTTCTGAAATTGATTAGTGAAAGCTTGGTACATGAGCTTTATGTCAAGTATCATACCAGGTTCCTCTTCATAATTTTCTTTTCCTTCCTTCTTTGAGTTGTTAGCCATTGAACAACCTGCAAAATGTTAATAAAAGAAAAGGACCTCACAAGCACTCCCTCACGTGTTTGCACTCAAAATTGGGTACACTCGTGTTTTCACTCAATTATTGGCTTTTAACCTCTTTTGTGCTCACCACTCTTGCCTTTTACCACTCTTGATCACTTTAGAATGTTGCACTTCAGAAATTAAATGAAATCAAACAAGGCAAATCCACAAGTAATATTACGATCAGAATTTGATACCAAGGACTTCCAAGAGAAACTCAAGTTTAAGACTCAGAATGGATTACTTAATTTGCAAGGAAAAAAAAAATACAAAAGACACACAACTAGGGATTACTTAGACTCCAAGGAACTCAAGATAACACAAAATCTGGTGTAAATCAACTAAATCTAATATAAATCAGATTTAATATCAAAATTTAAATTCCAAGGATAGACAAGATATGTAATTTGATTTGAATCAAAACTGAATCTAAACACAATCTTTTTGAATGTGAAACAAAAGATAATGCAATCTGATGTGAATCAAAACTAAATCTGAATATAATCCTTTCAATCTTTTCTACTTTCCCTCCTCTTTTATTTTTTTCGTCCTCCTTTTTCTGGCTTTTTTTTTTCATATTTTTTTTGGCACCTTCTTTCTTTTTTTTTTTTTTTCAAATTTGAACTAGCAACAAAGATTGAAAGCAAAACAAGAGAAACACAAAGATGGAACAACGATATGACCGCAACACAAAAGGATAGAATGCAAAAAACACAAAAAGGAAGAAAGCAAACGGACAAGGAAAGAAGACAAAAGATAAACGCAAAAGACAAAGATAGATAAATAGGAATTTATCTAGACCTTGCTCTGAATACCAAATGATGAATGAACCCCGTGGATATAAAGATCCAGAAACCCCAGGCACACACTTTGATAGAAAACAAGATATAGAATAAAGACCCTCCCTACTAAACCCCCAAGAAACCTGTCCTTGGAAACGTAGATAACAGGGAAAAAATAGAATAGAAATTAATTGAATATCACAAGGAACTTACCTTAGGATGAATTCTCTCAATTTCTTGATGCAACAAGCAAAGCAAATCACTCACCTCGCTTGCACACAAAAGCACTGTTTTATTGAAAGAAAACAAAACCGAATTTCAATTAATCAAAAACTGCTAAATAATGTGGTCCTTGAGGTATTTATAACCTCTTACACTAGGTTAGACACTTAAACTAAGTCCAAGTCCAATAAGAAGTGTTCTGATGCTAAATAATATGAATTGGGCTGGATAAAACATAAAACATAAAATATGGGCTAAATAAAATAACTAAAAGTTTAGATGTCCTAAATACTTAAACTAACAAAACTAAACAAGACCAAAATAGGATAATGGCCCAATATGGCCAGACTAAGCTTCTAAGCCTAATTCGTAGCAAATAACAAGATCTTGGGTTGTCCATTAGTATGAGTTAGCATCTTCTTGGCTGATTCTTGATACATCTCTTCCACAATTGCTTTAGCCAAGTTTTCAAAGTCTTCTCTTAGCCTCTTTGCTCTTGCTCTTGTGATTGGTCATACTGGCATGGTAAAATCTCCATATGGACCCCTTATGCTAGAATGTCCAATTTGTCCTCCGGAGCACGTATCACAATCTGATTCAATTAAAATTGAATCACATAGATAGCTTAGGCAAAGGGAATTCCTTTTCAAATAGCTAGTGATTTTGCCATAAAACTAAAAGAAGTGTGAACTTTACAAGCTTTCCCTATGACTAAATTGTCATGATGGTCTCTAATCAAGGCTGCCACAAATCCAATCATTTTCTCTTTATCAAAGGCAACATCCATGTTACACCTGTATTTACCCAAGGGAAGGGGTTGCCACTTCGGCTAGGTTTGAGTTCTAGCCAGGAAATGAGGGTTGTGAGGTAGAGGAAAGAATTGAGTAGCACTCTTTGGTAAAACTGCTTTATGAATAGCTCGAATGGGATTTAAGCTATGACTTCTAAATAAACTATCATTCGTTACTTTCCATGTTAGCCACAACTGATTAGCTAACAAAGACATCATCTGTTACGAAAATTCTTTCACTTTTATGATATCATTGAATTTTTAGAGTAGCCACTCATCTATTCTAATGATAGTTTAGCTGAAAGGATACATTGAAGCTAAGAGCAAACTAGACTGGTGTTATCCATAGGCATAGGAGAAGGGCATTCTCAATTGATTCTTTCAATTGGCCACAAATTGTGCTAATGGGTGAGTTTAGAATCTTTCTCTTGAATCGATTCTCTCTGTTGGCCATAAATGGTTAGTGGATTGTTTACATTCACTGCCTCTAAATTATTTGCAAAATGATATCCTGATTTGCAAAATGTTATCCTGATTTTACTAAGTACTTGCCATCTTTTGTATAAGGCCAAAGGAATTGGTCTAGAGCGTCAGTGTAGCTTAGCGGAATTTGAACCACTTGCTTGGAAACTTGGGGAGGAAATAACCGTCTTACCTTAGCATAGTCCTGTTTTTGTGAGGACTCATCAGTAACAATATGCAATAACGTACTAGTGGAATTTGTAGGTTGTAATTGCTTGATATCTACTTGAATCCAATTATCCTCCTACATATGAATCCTCCTTCTATTTTCCACTTCCCATCTTCCTCCTGACAGCCATAAATCTCTCTGTTGGAGAAGACTATGCCAAATCTATGAAGAACCTCTTCTCATTTTTGCTCTTAGAAAATCCCTATAAGGGAAATACACCATTTTCAACAGTTGAACCCATAGGAAATTCGAGTTCTAAATAATTCTTCATGCTTGATTTGTAAGGTGAGCTATATTTAGAAGATCGAAATTACGGAACCTCATACCACCTTTTTTTTTCCTTTACTGATAAGGATCTAGCTTCTTCAGTATATGCTCTAATCCTTGTCATTCTTTAACCAACAGAAATGAGCTACCTTCGACAACCGTCGGGGAACTTTAGGACAACCATAACATAGGAAGGAATAGCTTAAACTACAACTTAATGAAAACTTATTTTCCTGCTAGATTAAGGAATTTTTCCTTCCATCCTTCAATTTTCCCCATAACATCTTCTTTAATCTAGGCTAGAGTTGACTTCTTTGATTTACTTCAATGGATTGGTAACCTCAAGTATTTACGCATGGAGTCTTAGGAAGAGAATTTGAGAACTTGACTTATCTAGGGTCTTTTATTGTAGGTAACTTTTTGGCTAAAAATCAATCCTTATTTTTGGAGATCGATTCTCTAGCCTGAAGCTTTAGAGAACTTATTTAAAATTCTCATTAGTTCATAGGCTATCTCCACATTAGAATTGCAAAATAGAACAACATCATCTACAAAAACCATGAGTTAAAATTGGGGAACTAGAAGAAAGCTTAATTCCTTGTAACCTATTCTCATTGGCCTATTCAAGCATGTATGATAAAGCATCCATAGCTAAAATAAATAGATAGGGGGGGAAATGGTCACTTTGCCTCAACCCTTTACTAGCCCTTACTTTTTGAGAGGGGATACCATTGATTGTATACCGATATGTCACCCTTCAACACAATTCATCACCAAATTAACCTGATTATAGCTGAAACCATAGGCTAGGAGACATTTTTCTAAGAAACACCATTCATTTCTATCATATGCTTTATTCATGTCTATTTTTGTAACAAAGCTATTACTTCCACCATTCGTTTTCTTCAATGCATGAAAAATTGCATGGGTCACCAACATGTTGTCTTGAATTAATCTACCATCCACAAATGCACTCTAATGTTGTAAAATGATATTATTCATATATTTTTTCAATCTTAACATAATAACTTAAGTAATAATTTTAAGTAAAAAATTACAATAGTTGATGTGGCAAAACTTACTGACCTATTCCAAGCTCTTAATTTGGGGGATAAGCACAAAAAGAATCTTATTTACATCTTCAGGAATGGCCCCTTCAATAAAGAAATTATTAATTGCTTGGCATACATCAAAGCCAACTATATCCGAATGCTGTTGAAAGAAAAGCCCATTGAGGCCATCCCCACCTGGAGCTTATAGAGCTCCTAAAGAGAAATATACTTTTTAATATCATCAAAGCACTGGGCAATTCAAGTCAGTATTCATCTCCTCCGTTATGCATTTAGGGATGACCTACACTCACTCATCCATGTCTTGTGTATCTGAGGCAGTGTAAAGGGCCTAGTAATGATCTATGATTACTTGAGTTACCTCTACCTGGCCTTCCTTCCACTCTCCACTAACATCTTTAATTCTATTCATTTGTTTCCTTTCCCTCCTCTGAATAGTAGTTGCATGAAAACCTTGAGTTTCATCACCCTACTTCAACCATTTAATTCTAGATCTTTTCCCCAGAACTTCTCTTCTTAGTTCCATAACTATTTAGCTTCCTCTTTTAAGGACTTAACTTAATCCCAATCAATATTCTCCCCCAGCTGATTAAGAAGATCTACAGGTTCCTTTTAATTCTTGACAACTCTTTTGTAGCATTGTTAAACAATTTGTCTCTCTAATTCGTCAGTTTTCGCTTATAGGATTTAGTCTTTTCCAACAAATTTTGCTAACATCCTAGCTCTAAACCACCTTTCCCCTAACCTTTTGTGATAACTTGGTTACGATCATCATCATCCTCCCAATAGGTAGTGAACTTAAATTTGCCCCCATCACCAACCTTGGGCTTGTAATGTAAAACAATAAGGTAATGATCAGATGTAATAAAAAGAATGGCAGTGGCTACTACATTTGGAAAGATTCTTCTCTATTCCCAATTTGCCAAGCATCTATCTATCCTTTCTCTAACCACAAACCCATCCATTAAGTTACTAAACTAAGTGTATTTACAGCCCTTCACATGAGAATGCATAAAACCCATTTTTATCTCGGAACTCCTTAAAAGAGTTAATTTGACTCTAACTAGGAGCCTCAAACCAATCTATTCTTCATCATTTAGTATCTGATTGAAATCCCCTATGCACATCCAAGGGTTTCTAAGCTCAAGTTGAAGGCATTGAAGTCTGCCCCACAAAAGTCTTCTTTTTCTATAAATCAGGCTCGTATAAAACAAAGGAACAATCCAAAAAACACCACCTTCCTTCTCCTTACAGCAAGTATGAATGAAATTCTGACCATCCTCCAACACCTCTATTTCAATTTCTTTCTTCCAAAGTAAGCAAGACCCCACCCAAACAAGCCATACACTTCAACACACCAACAATTGTCAAATTTCAACTTAAATTTAAGCCTTCCTACACTTTCTTTCTTAGCTCTCATTTTCATAAGAAACAAGATTGCAGGATTAATCCATTTGCATAGATCAACTAATTCTTAGACTGTCAAGGTTCCTATAATACCTCAATAATTCCAACTAAGGACTATTATGGCTGGGGCAAGGGCATGATAAGGCCCGCCTCCTCATCCATGAAGATAACAATTTGATCTCTATCTTCCCTATCTCTTTTGTCCTGCTTCTTCCTCCTTTTGATTCTTCCCTGTTACTCATCTGAAGACTCTTTCCCATCGCCTAGCAATAATAATTCCTTCTCCTTTCTTTCCCTTTTCAGGTTCAAAACTCAAGCCAAACCAGTAGCTAGCACTAAATCTATCTAATCTCTGCCTTACTTCCTACAAATTCCCAGTTGGCACCTTCTTCTTCTAGGAGTTAGATAAGATAGTAGGAGCCTTGGGATTTAGGATTGCCTCTATCGCCAAATTCACCTTCAAGTTTTTTACTTAATCTTGATCTATCCCCTTATGTTTCCCAATGGCTTCTGCAACTCAGGCTTGTAACTTTTTGGACCTCACTATAGATAACACATCTAGTTAAGAAATTTGCACAAGGCTCTTTTGGTTGCGGATTGCATTCCATTTAGGCCAAACTTAAGTATCTAGCCCCAAAATTGACTCAGAAATGCTATTTTGCCTACAATATTCTTGCGTGAGGTGCTTCCAATATAACGCTACTTCTATTGCTTATTTGTTTGTGTCTTTTCTTGCTGCTAATTTTGTAGTGCCTTTCTAATGCATTGTACCCGACCACTTGAGCCCTATTATCTCCTTAGTATACTTTTTTTGTCAAATTATCCTCAAGATTAGCAACATCCATATTGTCTCCATAGTGGTCCTCAACCTCTTAGCAGTTTGGACACTTATTTTAGGAGCTACGTGTGCCCCCTTCAACTACACTTCCAGGCACCTTTTCTTCAGCCTCTTGCCCATGACTCTTCTTCTTCCTCATCATATTCTTCTTCATTATAGCCTGTAAACACTTTGCCATTAGCACTCCTAACCCAGCTCCATACCTAGGTAGGTTCAGTTTCAATAGAGAATGAGCCTTTTCTTCGTGACAAGCTCTCTAGTCATGGCCTATATGACCACAGTTGTATTAGTAACCTTGCAACCTCTCGTACTTAATCCCAAACATTTCCCCTATCTCTTCTAGGAATCAAAAACCAATTGTGTGAGTTTTCTTTATATCAATGAGGACTCTTAGTCTCCAAAAACTTCTCAACACCTGGCCTTTTGTAATAGGATCCTCTATTTCCATGACAGCTCCTAGCTTACCCCCAATCTTACAATAGCTCTAATGGTGCAAGCTTCTAGCAAAACTCCATGAATCTAAATCCAAAAGGAACTAGTTTATAAGTTACTTCTAAAATGGAGCTCCAAGGACACCATCATTATAAGCTAACAAGATGTCCCATTACATTATATGGTCATACCTCCATAACTCTTCTAGGTGTTTCATCTTTTGAGAAGTTAAATATAAAGCAATTAGGCCTTAAATAAGTGATTGACAAGCAAATAGGCTCTCCCCAAGCCTTGGTTGTTGTCTCCTTTACAACATGTCTATTGAGAGCCTTTCCATATATTGTTTTACTTGTAACAACCTACCAAACAATATACTATGCTTAAGTTATAATATATTATCCAGCAAGATATTACGTGTAGGTGTCTAATTTATTTCATATTAATTCGATGTTATTTACTCATAAGGAAATCAACCGTTTATTTGTTTATTTAATTTAGATGTAATGGTAAGTTTCGCATTATAACAAAAGAAAATTCGCAAAATAGACTGAAATACAGAAACTATGCTATATATATATATATATATGAAGCATCACAAGCAAAGGGTACAATAATGAGGCCGCTAAAACAAAATGAATCGGCCTAACACTATGAACTAGAACCCTATCTGGTCCCTATGGGACATTTCATGTGCTAAATATCTATGAGCATCACCCGCTATGGTAAGCCTATGGCCCAAAAATGCCAAAAGAGGGCCACTTTACACATCATCTATTGCTATGCTACGGAAGTCACCTAAATGGATTCCGATGAGAGGAACCCATTCGCCATGCCGACATCGGTTGGGGCATAGCCACTGTCTGGTGTAGAAGATGACGAAGAGGATGAGCTGGTTGCCTCGGACAGGTCCTCCTCCTCAGAGAGAGAGATAGAGGGGACCTGCTGGGGAGGTGACACGGGAGGTGCTGCTGCCGCTGGTGGAGGTAGGAATGGATGAGCCATATACAAGGGGATGGCGATATATGGTGCAGCCACATTAAACAAAGGATGCATAAGTGGGATGGCAAAGTCACGACGGAAAAAGAAATAAAGGCGGAAACGGCAACTACTTGATATGTACACTTAGTCTAGGAACGGATCCAGGCGGATGTGGAGCTCTGGAAACTCAATAAACAAAACGCCCGTAGCCTCGTTCGCCAAGATCTGAGAATGATGTGGGAAATAACAGTAGGGTGAGAATTCATGGAAATTCTCAGTAGGAATTCATCTCTCCACTAATCTAGCGTTGTTATCATTCTCAGTTATTTCGATTTTTGGTTGATTAAAAGAAAAAGTTACATCAACAGGATATTCTACTCAATTAGTTAAAGAAATCATAGCCCGAAACACATTTTAGTTTTACTTAAGGAGATAAGGAAAATTAAATAGAGAAATAAACAGCAAGACATATATTTTGACATAATTAAGTGGCAGCTGTAAAGTAAACAAAAGTACATATCTAGCAGATATTAGTTCAATTAATCATGTAGCAGATAATAGTGCAATCAACTCAAACAAAACTATAGATATGCAAAAATGATGAATGCACTTGACTTTAACTCATATTTTTTCATACTTGGTCCCCTGGGAGTCTATTGGCCATAAAACTCCTGGGTAATAGTCCACTTTTCAAGATTGAGCTCGTTTCTATACAGGGTTGCCGGGTTTACTTTTCCCAACTCCCCCACTGATCTTTTACCCTTAACTTATTCCAGGGCTGGTCCAAGTTATATGGAAACCTTTCTCATACTTATAATTGGTAGCATTTACATATCAACTTTACTTTGAACAATACATATATACATTATCCTTTCATATCAAATGCAACTTTTACCAAAATTTCGGCATCATAATTGATCACATCCTCCTCTCCATGAATAGTGCTAGGCAACCAGACCATTCAATTAGACAACAACTCCAACATAGAATATAGTATTCATAACCAGCAAATCACAATATCATTTGCAATATAGAAAGAGGTTTCTGCGCACTTCAATCAATTTTGCCCGAAATTGAAAAATTCACCAAAATTCCATTTTAATTCACTTAGGTTTGTATTTTGCATATGTTATAGTATTGGTTGTCTAGTTTCCAACTCTTTTAGTCCCATCTCATTTTGATGTGTGTAGCTCAAGATAATTAAATTCTACCTTGGCCTATTCTATCACTAGCTAGAAATGCACCCTTAAGAGTAAAAATTCACCTAAATTTGAAATCTGAGTGAAATTGCATGACCAAATTAAAGATAACAGGACAACATTTCATTTCCTAGAAGTTGCATCTCATTTGCCTAAGCATAACTTGAGATATAAGCTTTGAAAGATGATCATTATGGACTGCCCTGTATAAGTCCGGTTTGAACTTAAGGCAAATTCATTCAATCACTGGGAGTAATTGGAAGAAGATAAAATCTTGAAATTTTTATGAGATGGTCTCCTACATGTTAGCTTTCAAACAAGACTAATTTCATTTAATTTGAAGGTGTGTGTGATGAGTTACATCCCTTTCAATATGTACTGCTCGGTAAGAAACCCAGATTTCTAGGTCAAACTTCAAAATTCATAACTCACTCAATACTAATCCAATGACCTTATAATTTATATGTATGAAAAGCCCTAAATGTCTAGTTTCATATAAAAATAAATTTATCAAATTTAAATGACTGTAGGTGGAGCTGTACATTCTGCCATATGGACTATCAAGGGAAAAATCCTAATAGCTTCTTGAATTCTTCTTGAATTCATGTTTTCCTTAAATCAATCCATTCAATCTTCAATCCAAACTCACATATACACCTTTAACCAATCTTAATTCATCATCCCCACCCCTCACAACATCGGAATCATGGATGAACAAAGGACCCTAGGCAGCCCTAAATCAAAGAAAAGAAGGAGAAAGTTGAAATTCCTACCTTGGTGGTGTGAAATCTTGGTGGAACTTGATCTTGGAGTGAAGTTGGTGGTTGGAGCTTGAGCTTGGGGATGAGAGGAAGTGGAAGAAGATGAAGGAAAGTGGAAAAATGAGGCTGGTCTGCATCTATTTGTGGGGAGGCCGAAAATATTCATGGGAGAAGGATGGAATTTATGTGTTTGTTGAAAAAGGAATAAAGATGATTGGATGGTGCTTGAGTGGTGAGGGTTGCTCCAAGTTTCTTCTCTCCCTCATCACACAAGTGGCACCACATTTAGGGGAGAAAGCGACTGAGTCTTGGCCACTTGATTCAGGGGTTTTTCATAGTATAATTTTTATTGGTTCGACTCCGACAGTTTAATTTACCGAAATCCTGCCGATTTCCTTTAAATCGGTAAAATGATTTTGCTAAAGTTTCAATGAAATCTCCTATGTTTCAAGTCAAATATTCTAAATTTTTAATATTTCTAATTGGTATTCAATTGTCCTTAGAGAATTACTAAAGAAATTCCTAATTAATCTCACTCATTCGATAATATCGAACAAATCTTGCTTATTCGATAAAACCGAACAAATTGGTTTAAGGTTAACGAAAGTTTTCGGACGTTACATTACCCACTAGTGTGGATGTAGTGGTTAGCTTGTCTCCTTCCTCACAATCCTCAAAAGGGAAAATATCACCCTTGAAAGAAATATTTTCATCATTCAACTCCATCACTTCTTGAACTGTTGTTTGGCCCTCAGATTCGGCCTCCATAAGTAGATATGACCACCTTTATCACCTATTTTTCCCGGCTACTATCTCCTTTTTTCCTTGATAGTTGAGTAGAATATGTGAATAGAGTAAACTATAATGGAATAGAGATCAGTTTCTACTAGGGAAAGGAATGCTCCTACCTAGCATGGTATGTACACGCAAAAGACCCAATAAGATACTCACCAACGAGTAGTGTTTGTTAACAATAGGCATGATAACAATAACAATAACTAGTTTTGGGCCAAAACAATATGATATAATTATTTTTACATCAAGCTAACTCAGATTTTTTATAAATTAAACATGATGTTTGCCTATGTTAGTCACCAAAAACTATTAAAATAGTCTTACACTAGATTGCATAAATCCAATAATTATAGTTTAATGAAAAATAGTCCTCTAAAGTAATTAAATAATATGTAGCCACAATAAGATGTTAAAGTTGAGATAATAGTTTTAGCTAATAGTCCAAAATAAGATTATGAGCACCTTAATAATGTAGAAAATCATAATTGATAGGAGTTCATCATACATATAAGATACTCATGTCTTGATTATATGATCAAATCATGGTACATGGATAAATGAAAAAGCATAACAAAATAGTATGCCAATATATAATTAAAGTGCAATTTCCAACTACATGGGCCTAGTATCCGCCCAAGATACTTTATGAGGTTTAACAATACCATCTTATCACAATAATTAAATGAGATCAAGTCCAAAAGGTCTCCACAATATGCCCTAATTTAAAATTATGCAAAATGATGGTAATAGTAATAACATATGGCAATCATAATAGCAACATAATTATTCAAGCTTTCGATACATTACAATAGCAATGGCATCACTATAAAATCTCAAAATCAACTCCCCCTAACCAAAAACATTGAAAGTTCTCTTTAGACCCATTAAAACAACTCCCACATATCCTAACAAAAGTAATATCAAGGTATATACCAACTTGAGCATAAATATGAAATATATGGAAATAGCAAAAGTATAGGTTGAAGCATATCAATATTGTATTTTTATGGGTTAAATAGGAAAGTATGGTAATTTAAGCATATTTAGGAGAATATGGTGTTTTAGGGGATTTTTTTTAAAAAAAAAGAAGGCACCTAAAACTTGCAACATTGTAACACAAATTCTGGGAATTTATGGTTAAGTGTTGCGAGTTCTTAAAATAATAATAATAATAATTGGTAACTTACCCAAACTCTTGCCTATAAATAGAGTGGCATCCCACAACAATTTTGCAGAGGTGTTTGAGAGTACTTGATAGTGTTTGAGAGTATTTGAGAGTGTTTAAAAACGTGAGATAGTTTACCAAAAAAAAAAAATGGGTGGAAAAAATATGGATATAAGTGTAGTTACTACTGTTGAATATTTCAATGGTTTTGTTACAATAACTGATGAAAGTGTGATATTTATGTGTGATTATCTTGCATCAGTATACCTTTCCGACACTATAAAGGGGTTTCACACTGTGCTGCACGAGAGGAGATAGGTTTCCTGGCCGGTGGATAGTAGAACTCATAGTGACCTGGCCCATTTATCCCTGGAAATTGCAACACATCACCCCAAGTTCTCCAAATTTGCAGTGATGTATTGCTGATAACTCCCCAAAGTGAGTTATGTTAGTTTTGTTTTATTTAGATTTAGGCTTTAGTTATATGAATTTACTTGAGTATTTTAGTTGGTTACTTTGATTTAAGTTCTTTTCTAGTTTGTTTGTCAATTTCTCAAATTTTATTTAGCTACTTATGTTTTAATTGTGTTTCAATTAAATACAAGTACTCAAGTGGGGAAGAGGAGCTCAATTGGAGTCTTAAGGAGTTTAGAAATAAGCAAAAGAGACAAATTTGCAGAGTTGTTGTTTTGGCAACCACGCTCGAGTTCACGACCCCAAGCTCAAGCGTGGGTCAAACAGAGAAGTCCCAATTTTAGCAAATGGACCACGCTCAAGCGAGCAACTCCAAGCTCCAGCACAGACCCAAAATAGAGAGAACAAGATTTTGGCTCAATGGAGCACATCGAGTGCAACATAGCATGCTCGAGCGTGGCTACGACAAATCAGGAAAGTCTGTTTTTCTAAATAGTCTCATGGGAGAAGATCTTGGGTCATATTTAAAGGATTTTTACAACCTTTTTGATACCTTTTGACACTCTAAACATTGGAGGCAACAGGCTTGAAGATTCAAAGAGCTTTGTGGAGAGTTGGAGATATCCTTCACTCTCAAGATCTTGGAATCCTTGTTTTTCTTCATGGCTACTCTTCCTTTTGTTCTTTCTTATACTTTTTCTATTCTTTGTGATTCCATCATGAGCTAAACCCTGTTCTAGGGCATTGATGGATCTAACTATGTGATGATGTTACTCATAGATTGATTTTATTTATGTTTTTATTTTAATTATTAAGTGTTTATGATTATTCTTACTGCTATTGAGTGATTGGCCACCATTCAATTGATTTGTTGGTTTGCAATAATTAGAGATAGGGTTTGTAAACAAAGCTTCTCATCATAAACACCGTGGTTATCTTACGAATCCATAAAACTTCAACATTTTCCTAAATTAGTTTATAACTAAGAGATTAGGCAATCAATTGTGGAAAAAGAGAATTTCTTGACCTTGAGAAAGGCTTGGAATTAACTTAGAGAATTTGAACATTAATCAATTAAGGTAAAAACAAGATAATTGAGATCCGTGGTAATTATGTCCATAGTTAGGTGAAGTCAGTTAGCTCTAGTATTCATACCATTGATCTAAGTCATCTTTAAGTGCAGTTTTATTCTTTTATTCATTTAATTTTTAGCTTCCCTTAATCATTTGATTTCTTTTCGTCCAAATACTTATTCCTGTTAGTTATCCGCTACTTGATCTATCTTCGTGGGAACGATACTTTTCTTATTACTTTATTACTTGTACGATTCGATATACTTGCCAGAGCTGCATCAGTTGCAATTTTAGGTATTATATCAGATTGGAAATACGATATTTCTATAATTTCTTTTTAAACACAATAAAACTCTAATAACAATTGAAAAGACAATAAAAAATTTAAAAACCTCCTAAAGTATATGCATCTTTTTACCATTTCCTCATTTTATCTAGCATTCTAAGGACATTGGATATTTTAAAGTCATCCCATGCTTAGTCTCATATGGATAATTTAGATCATGACTAGCCTAACTAATTTAGTATATCACTATTATCATCATCAGCATCATCATCATCATTATATACCAAAAAACAATAAATTCACTCCAAATATTATTCGGTTAAGGATGCATTTGTCTTTGCTTATTTTGTAAGAAAAATAATTTTTTTAAATAAGATCACTTCTTAAATTTTCGTAATTATATACAATAAAAACAATAAATTCGCTCCAATTATTATTCAGTTAGGGATGCATTTGTCTCTGCTTATTTTGTAAGAAAAACAATTTTTTTTAAAATAAAATCACTTCTTAAATTTTCATATATCGCTTGGATAAGATTCTTAAAAAGGCACAATTAAAAATTAATCAATTTTAATCAGATAAGAGTTGCTTATGATAAATCAATTATAGAAAAATCAATTTTAAGGTACTGTCTTAAAATCGCTTTTTTAATTCTAAAAAATCTTTATCGAAATGCACTCTGCATGTCGTTGATCAATGCATTTCAGAACAAAAGATTCTAGAATCGTAGTACAAGGAAACCTTTTAATTATAAAAATAGAAAGAGTAGCTATAATTATCCAAAACATAGTTAAACCTCGTGAAAGGTATCTAAATAGTGTATTTCAAACTAAATTATGGCAAGTTCAAAAATTTAAAAGCAAAAATTATTATATGCTTTACCTTAATACTAACTTCATTTCCTATTGTGGTCATCAACTCTCCCTCACTGAGTATCTTTTTTCTTCTCAACTCTTTTCTTCTTTTAAAGCCAACTCTTCTAAAAATTGGTTGCTTATTCCCAAATAGAATTTGCAGTGTCAATTGAAACGATACTTAAGAGTTTAACATAAGAAGTTTCACTAGACTGCTGGTTAGAAGAATGTCCACGTTCGTCACTTTCCTTCCTCTTAATGTGTGACACGTTGCTTTTGATTGTTCTTCTCTTTTCTTGTACTTCGGTTCATTCTTAATCAAGTTTTAATTCAGATTTACATTTCTTTCCTTAATTGTTTGTTGTTTATTTGGTTTATTTTGTTCCTACACCTTGAGGGCAAGGTCGTTTTTGGAACCCGGGGTATTGATAAACGACATGCCAAAATTTTTTTGTCGGTTGGGTAGTTGGGGGAGGGTCTCTGGGGTCTCTTGAACATCGGGTCAACCATTCGTGCGAAGCCTCACCTGCGGGCCAGGTATTGATACGCTTGGAGACTGTGAAGACATGGAGCAATGCAACCCGCTGAGGACCAGGCCCAATTCTCGAAGAACTAAACCCAAGTCGCAGAAAGGAAAATGCTGGGCCGGATGAATCCAATGAGACAGTCACTGCAAAAAGAAAAGGAAAGGAGTGCTCTAATTTGGACTAAAAACTACGTTTTAAGTGAAAGTGACATGTAACAAAAAGCTCATTGGATGGTTGCCTATTCATATATAATATGATAAATACTTATATGATCCGGAAATATCATATAATTATACTCTCAACTAATCATATAAATATATTTTGTATGAGATTATATGTTAATGATGGATCCTATATAAAGTATATTTATATGATTGGTCTAGAAGCACCGCCAAATGATACTCCTACACCATATAAATGTTTCTCATATAATATTGAGTAACAAGATGTAAGGAATGACAGAAAGGTGTTTAGGAGTTCCCCTGGTGCTCGAACACTGGGCTTTTCAGCTTCTTGTCTTGAAATTTCCAGTTTCTCGAATACAAACAACCAGACCAGCCTGTGTCCTGTTGCATCCACTTTCGAGAGTTAGCAAATGCTGAGGTGGAATTTCCAACAATGTCACTTCCAATAACATCAAGCTTTCGCATTCAGTTCCAATTCACTCACGGGCTCAAATAGCTCTGCTATTGAGGAGAAGTAAGGACAAACGAATAATTGACTCAAAGTTCACGTGCAAGTGAAAGGTACATCGATGCATTACCACGTCCAAGGTAGTACATCATCATCACAAGGACATCATTCTAGAGATTGACATGTCACACATTGAAGAGTTTTAATTAATACTCTTACCTCTGGTTTACACATGAATGGGAATATTAAATTAACGGTGTGAAACTACAGTAGTTTATGGAAGCAATTGCATTATAAAATATTGCCAGCGACTCTCGTGATGTAAGTGTAAAAATAAAAAGTTACATTAATTAACAATCTAAGTATAATAATTTATTAGATAATTATATCAAAATAATTTATTAGATAAATATATCATACAAAAATTGCTAAATAGTATTTAATTATTTTCTTAAAATTGATGCAAATGAGACGTGGAATAAATCCTTCAAGTCTTGAATATGATGCGGATTATTTTATTTATATTGGGCCCATAATTTTTTAAATTTATGCTTAAAATATGGTACATAAAATTCGCGCACCACTCGTAGAAATCATTTTTATAACATACTACTGTTTTTATGATAGTGGGTCATGTTGGTCTCACCCTTTTTTTTTTTTTTTGTTGACGGGGTCATGTAGTAGTTATTTATAAAATGGGGGAAAAATGTAAGTAATAAGCCCGGGCGTGAGATTTTAATTTTAGTGGAAGCTGTTGTACATATTCTCATTTATTCACTCTTTGCGTTCATGTCTACTCACGAGAGTTCCTTTATCAAATATATTCAAAGCACAAATCAGCACAACCGATGTGGTAATTTCCGTCACAATGTGATGTCCCAATTTCAAACTTTCTAATTTGTCAATTACGAAATCTTGCTTCAAACTATTTACGGAAAAAAAAATTATTATTAAGAAAAATATTGCTTGTACATATTCAATTAAACACCTAATTGATAATCGGTAATTGTAATTTAAATAAGTATGGATCGCAATTCATGTATAAACCAAAAACAGAACCATCGATGACGCAACTCCAACGGCAATGCAGTAGCGAAGCTCATTCGGTGGCCTGGCAATGTGGTAGGTCACATCCTGTTGGCTTTGTGGCGAGGTGATGCGCGCTACGATTTTGTTATAGCGAAGGTTGCACAATGGTGGGTGTTCTACGATGGCTTGCAATTGGGTTTCAGCAATGGCTCATGTTCGTTTTTCGTGTTCAGGATCGCTCTTGTGGCTGCGATATTGTGGATCTTGGAGTTTCTTTTTGCGTGTCTTGGCCTTTGTGGAGGTTTCTGCGTTGTTGTTTTCATTTTGGTTTTCTTCGTTTACTGCTTAGGCCTTCGTGTTCTATCATGTGTGCCCTATTCGTAGTGGTGGTGGTGCGTCAGCTCGTCTCAGATGTGTCAATCGGGCGACGATCGATGCAGACCAAAGGCACTTTTTGATGGTTTGCTATGAAGGTGAAAGGTTGCAAGATCTGTAAGATGATGCTAATGTTGGTCTCAAGGTTCCTCGTGCTCGAGCATAGTGTATTGTGTTTCGGGTTTCGTTTTTAGTGTTTTGTGTCTTCAAGCATCATGTATGGGAAATCATGTTTCGTATTTTCTTCTCATTTTGGGACTACTAGATGTATCCTATTTGCTGCTCAAACCTTATACAATTATATAAAAAATAAAAGTGTTAAAAATAATGATAACTGATAATGGGATATATATTTATCATGACACTAATATATTATTTCAATGTTTACATAATTAAAATTGATGTTTATTTAAATTATAATATTATATTTGTTACTAAAAATAATATAATAATTCAATACTTATATAATTAAAATTTATATTTATTTAAAATATAATTATCAAATATGATTAAGATATTTAACTCATTATATATAAATAATATATCTCTATTATCAATTAAACAAAGGGGGAAGAATAATTGACAAACTCGCTTTCAGTGCATGTCCATCATGCAAAATGGGGCATGGGTGTTACACATAGGAATCTGATAAAGCAACAGGTAGCCTCTCGTGAACACATTAGCGGATCATAATCAACTAGACAATTTCCTCTATTCGCAATGTGTGTTTTCCATTATAGAGGGCCCGCTGCATCCAATCGCACCACATGTTATTCTGATACGAGTCTGTCATTACTCTAGAATCTTTTTTTTCATCCTCATCTTTATGTTCACGTTAAAGAGTGCTGTGGAAAGCGCAATCATGACAATTTTTTTATAGAAGTGCAGCACTATTTATGTATAATAATATAGTGGACTTCGTTTCACATCTATAAAATTATATATAAATAAGGGAACATTATTGTGAATTTGTGTCTATGAAAATATAGAAAACTATATATTAATTATAAATTTTACTTATATAAGTTGTGAATCTGATAAAAAAATATTTCTCGTATACTATTAATTATTTTACTATTTTCTTTATATTTACTAAAAACATAAATAACATTTCTGATTATTTACATATTGATTCCTAAATATTTAGAAAAAATTTTGAAATTTATATATATGCAAATAATTTTTTTTTTTTAGAATATGAGTCACTTTTGTTCTTAAAATTATATATATCGGTCATAATAATTTATGACTTCAAGAATCAAGAGTATCTAATAGAGACTAATTTAACTGATAAAGTATAGTATTAGGACACAAAATATAATAGTAGAGACTAAAATTTTTTTTCATAAAATTAAGGATTATTACAATTAATACTTACAATTTTAAAGGTTAAAACAAAGGTTTACTAATACTGTACATGAATCAAGCTCATTTTGAAAATCAACACCTCTTTCAATAGTTAATTTTCTTCCTAAGTTGCTCTTCACCAATCTTCCACCGTTTAATCATTCTTCCTTGAAATTTAAAATGTGGGAGTGGCGAATGTTATTCTTTATTGTCTATTGTCATTTTCTACACAGTTAGTTTTTGTTTGATTGTATTAAAAGACCATTTTTTAATTTCATAATTGAACGAATAGTTTATTATTATTTCTATAGTTATTCATGCTTAATATTAGTAATATTTTTCTTCAAAATTTTTATAATATTTCTATAATATTTTATTTTATGTGAATCTTTTAATTTTTGACTCATTTTTATTATGAAACATATTAAATTTATATTTTCACATAAAGACAAAAAAACGTATAGTTATGTAACAAATTAATTCTCTTAACCTTAAAGATAGTTTCTAAATCAAATTAAGTTTTTTACTTCACATAACCTTCTTTAACTATTATAGTACTTTTATACTTTTTATTTTAACATTCTACAAATATGATATGAAATGAAAATAAGTTAAGTAAATTATTGTTAACATAATAAATTTGGATATAAATAAAATAATCATTAATAATTAGTATAAAATATATTGTTGAAACCTTAAGTGATGTGAAAATATATCATCAAAGATTAGTATAAAATTTTTATCCTCACAGTGTATTTAATTATTAAAAGAATAACTAATTTAGTTATTATATTAACTTAATTTTTTAACAATAAAAATAAAAGTAAAACTATAAAAAAAAATTGAGAAATCGACCCGACAAATACTAGTATAATATGTTTATTTAATACCAGATTAAATCATATAAACATAAGATGATAAAATTTAGATATGTATGTTGTATATTACAAATTATTTGTTTACCTTCTTATTATTTTTTATCTAACATATTCACTTCTGTGTTTTATAGATAATTATTACATTATAAAAATTTAAAATGGTAATAAATTAATTACAAATGCTTAGAATATTTAGTGGTCACATAAAATTAAAAATATAACTAATATTAAACATTTTAAAGTTAAATTAATTATCATTTAATAAAATGTATATACAATTATTATGAAAACTTTTTCATGAAAAAATTACAGAAGCGCAACCATGAAATATTAAAAGAAGATTTATTAAAATATATTAATATTAATGAGTTTGAATAATATTGCAGTAACAATAGATTATTAATTTAATCATGAAAGAGATATAAGGGTATTTTAGGATAATTAAACAAAAGCTAATTAAATGAAGAGTGATAATAGAAAATAAGGAGTGATAATAGCCACTCCCTTAAGATATATTATCATAGAACAATTCACCCTTCTTAATTTACTACTTCAAATAAAATTTGCTTTGATGAGAGTACTCAACTAATTAATTTGGAATTAGATATAAAAGCTTAATTTTATGGTTTTTCCAAAATATTCAAGTTTTAAATATTCTTGATGAATGAGAGAATCTCTTCAATTTTATTTGTAGCTCATTGCTAATGGATTTCTATTTCAATTACATGTTTTCAAATCTTAAGATATTGAAAATTATACTTAGGTCAAAGTATATGGTATAGGCAATTTTGTTTTTACTTTTTGTTTAGTATCACTTTACTAACAAGAAGACTCCGCCTTCGATGGAAAATTAAAGAAGGATCTTCTTGAGGTTAGTTTAGCATAGATGGAGTTGATAGATGGAAGCCAGTTAAAACCAATGATTTATCTGGACAAGAGTGTGGTTGAGGAGCTGGGTCTTCCTTAGAAGGATGTGTTGGTGGTGAAACTTTTGGGGAAGAAGATTGTGAAGGTGGAAGTAGCACAAGAATGGGGCCTTGAATCATGCTTCTAAAAAAAATTTAAGTGCCTAAAACTTTAAACAAACTTTCTCAAGTCTTTAGACTTGGAATACGGAAGCATTTTGAGTTAGAAACAGAAGTTATTATATTCAAAATAACTTTGTTAGACAGCGAATAAAATAAACACACAGAATAATTCATAGATAATGAAAACTATAAAGAATGATAACGTTAGAAGATCACACAATGAAATATTTATACTGGTTTGACCAAACCACTTGCCTATATCTAGTCTCAACACATTAGTTGAGATTTTGTATACTTGAGTATTTTTTATCCAAGCTTTTCCAAGCTTACAAACAAGTAGTTTCACAAAGCCTCTCCAAGCTAACAATCGAGTAGTATTGACCTAACCTCTCCAAGCGAACAAATGAATAGTATTTTATCTTAGCCTCTCCAATCTCACAACGACTACAACTAGGTCAGGTTACAATGATAAGTTTGAAAGGTTTGTGTTTGAATAACACTCACAGTAAATCACTCAAAGATGTATAGAGTAATTAAATTTAGTGTGTAGTGACCTTTCAATAATCTCATTGAGAGGACATTGACTAACACAAAGTAAAGAGAATATTTTCTTCACGAGAATTTACAACAAGTAATTTTTTGGAAGTTTAGAAGATTGAGAAAGATGAAAGCTTGATAGAATAATCAAAATGCGGAGTTCCAATTACTTCTTCATCATCTTCCCAGTTTATATAGACTTCAAAATCTAGCTATTAAAATTTTGCACCTTAAGCCTAGAGCTTTTTGATCTACTAGTCTAAGATTGGAGAAAGAAGTGGATTGCTTTCTTTCTCAGCAAGCAAGTACATTATCAAAGAAGAAAACTAGCTGCTTGGGTCCACTAGATTTTTAGAGTTGTCGACACTTCTTTTGGATCTCGTCATGTCAAGTTTAATTTTAAGAATGATCCATGAATCATATAGAACAAGCTTTGAGGGTGAAGTACTTCATTTAAATCAACTTTCTAGAGATCACCATTCTGGTAAAAGCCTTCTGGACAGTTCATCCTTCTGATGTGTTTGTGATCCTTCTAATGACTTGATATCCTTTTGATGACATAAATACATCCTTCTGATCCTTCTAATATGCTTTCTTGTGAGAGAAATTTTAGAATCATAGACTTTCTTGTAAAAAAGTTCTTTTCTTTGGATTATATATACAAGATATATAGAAACTTTTAATTTCATATGATCCAATTCTCATCCTTGTATGTATATCAAGATCTAATGCAAATGAGAAAAAAATACTTGAACAAACCATTATTACACATAAAAGATTTTATTAAGAATTGATTTGTTATTCATCAAAACCCTTAACTCGATATAACTCAAACTATTCAGTGGTTTTTGAATGGTATTGGATATTATAGATTGAGGTTTTGATTATGCATGATCGTTCAAAGGCTATTTGGAGATTGGCAGGGGGATTTGAATTACAGACATCAAGTTCAATCTTGATGAGGATAGAGCCAAGGTGATGGAAGGCGGCCCATAGATATATATATATCATTATGTGTCTATCCAAACTTGGACACCAAAGTTTGCTTTCCTATTGGCCCGAATTGAGAAAATCGTGTGGATTAGGTTTCTAGGGTTGAATATGTTGCCTTATATTGAAAGTATCTTGAGATTATTAGCATCAGCTGTGGGTAGACTAGTAAAAGTAGACTTCTATACAACAAATATGCTAGAAGGAAGTTTGTAAGAATGTATCTGGAGGTTGATTTCATTAAGCCTATAATAGGAAAAATGGGATTCGAAGGTGACTAGTACAATGTTGGATATGAAGGTCTTCATATGCTATGCTCGAAATGTGGATGCTATGGCCATTTTTCTAAAGATTGTGGTCATGTAGATGGAAAGACTAGGGCTAGTGGCCAACCAACTGTGGCTACTATAGAGAAGGGTTAGGTGGACGCAGTGTAAGCTGGTAAGATCTCACCAATGCTGGCACAAGAGAATGATGATGACAATTATAAACTGCAATATATGAAAATCTCAAAATGATATTCTTAATCAAATCAAGTCATTGTTGAGAATTTTATGAAAGAGAATCTTCATGGGGATTGGTTGGTGGTTACAATAAAAAAAAGTCTCAAAAAGCAAGATTTAAGGAGAGAAACAAAAAGGGAAGTCTTATCATGTAGGGAATGTGAAATCTAATAGGGGTGACATGCATGCAAAAAAGGGCATAAATATGGCGAGTTCACACACAAAGGAAGTTATTATTAGGCTGGATGAGAAGTAGAACCAAGTAGCAAGTCATATGCAGAAATGGGTCATGAAAAATAGGTCCCACAAGGAACTTCATTATCTACTATTTCTCAACCTGGATTTAGGGAAAAGATATGTTTTAAGCCCTTCAGAAAGGTGGGCCCACAGCATATCTTAAATCCAGCAAGGAACCCTAACTCTAGAAACATGTTTGTTGCATGCACAAAGCTCTACCTGGTGTTTCATCTTCAGTGAATGCCTTCGTGGTAGTCGTTGGTTCCATCAATGATGGAGGTGAGAATGATGATATGGTTGTATGGACCCAAGTTGTGGAGCACAGGAGGCAGATGCAACCATTAGGGAAGCCTTCCTAAAGGGCTCATTCTCTCCATTTTTGCTTATTCCTCATGATGGTGTTTTAAGATTTGTTTATGCTATCCTAGAATATCAAGGGAGCTATATAACAAGGATGTTAAAAGCCAAGTCAGAGAATTGTTGAAGAGGTATAGGCTTAGTGTTTGTTTCATTCTTGAAACACATTTTCAAAGGTGGAAAGGTTCTTGAAACAACAAGGTTTCTCGCTTATTGTAATGAAAGAAGCTCAAGGGCACTTTAATAGGATTTGGATTCTCACAACTCAAAATGATTATAAGTTTAGGGTGCTGGACAAGTTTCATCAAGTTATTTTCATCCAAGTTAAAAAAGCTAGTAAGATGTGGCTTGTTATGCAATCTATGCAAGTCCTATATCCATTTTGCATTCTCAACTTAGGACTCATTTGGTGAACTTGTGATAACAAATTTATATTCTTTGATTTCTTTTGCGGAAAGTTTAATGATATTCTAGTTCCATCAAATTTAGTTGGAGGGTCATTTGGTTAATCTTGAGCTTTGAGGTTTGCTAGAATGCTTGAAGACTATTGTTTAGTGAATTTGAGGTTTGTTGGAGATAGGTTCGCCTAGTTCCTAAGCAGTGTGAATGAGAACCAAATTTGTAAGCAGTTGGATAGAGGGCATGGTGACTGTGAATGGCACATTTTCTTCTCTAAAACTATAGTTGAAACTTTGTAGAGGGGTCCATTCTGACCATAACCCTATTTTGTTGGGGTGCATCACTCCACTAACAAACTCTGGTAGCAAACCTTTTCATTTTTAGGCAACCTAGAATAATTACCCCAATTATTTAGGTCTTGTTCAGAAGGTTTCAGAGAAACAATTGGGATCAATGTGCAGAAAGCTTTATAAAGTGTAGGAAGAATCCGTTATTTTTAATAAAGAAACCTTTAGCAACGTCTTTCATCAAAGGTGATTGCTAGCAGGTAGGGTAAGAGGGGTGCATAAGGAGTTGGTGGTGGCCTTCTCTTCTAATCTAATTTGGTTAGAAAAGCAATTGTAGCAGGACTTGTTAAATGTTTTGCATAGGGAAGAATTGCTTTAGTTCCAAAAGTCTAGGAAGAAGTGGGTGAAATGGGGGGATTGGAAGATCAAATTCTTCTACAATGAGATGATTGTTAAGCACAAAAAGAATATTATTTCAGGCTTGTTCATTGATGATATTTAGTGCTTGGATGCTAAGGTTCTCAAGAATGAGGTAGGTAATTATTTTAAAAACATTTTCTATGGACAAGAGTCTTGTTAGCCTTTCTCTTTATCTTTGCCTAATGTTCCATGTTTGAATTCTTTGGTTGTGGAGCTTCTTTTGAAAATAGTTTCTAAGCATGAAGTCAATTCAACTCTAATGTCTATGGACTCCTATAAAGCTCCTAGGCTAGAAAACTTCCAAGCTATCTTTTTTCATACTTACTGGGATACGATGGGTGATTATGTTTAGTGGGTCTTACGAGGCCTTTAAGATAGGTAGAGTAGATATCAGATTTGTAGAAACATTGGTGGTTTTAATCCCAAAATTCGATCCTCTATACTAGTTTGAGGATATGAGACTAATTAGTTTATGTAATGTGGTTATTGAATTAATCATTAATGTGCTGATTAATTAAATCCATCCTTATCTTGATTGCATTGTAGGTCTTCCCTATAGCAATCTTATTCTTTGGCATGACACTTCTAATAAAGCCATTATTGCTTATAAGGTCATTTATTTTACAAGGAAGCAGAAGGTTAAGAGTGGTACATTGCTTTCCAAAATTGACCTTGAGAAAGCTTGTGACAAGGCAATTGGGACTTTCACTCTTGATGAATTTGGGTTTCCTTCCATCACTATTGAACTCATCATGAATTGTGGACATCTTCTTCCTTGACACTTCCTTGGAATAAGTGTTGGCTCTAGAGTTTTAACCCAACCAGAGGCTTGTAGTAAGGAGACCTCGTTATCTCCTTGTCTTTTTGTGCTATGCATGGAAGCATTATTGCTCTTTATTACTACAAAGGTGCAAGAAGGTCTTTGGCTCCTTGATTAGGGTTTCTAACAATGGTCTAGCTATCTCCCACCTATTCTTTAATGATGATTGTTTGTTGTTTATTAAGGCCAAAGCTTCTCAGGTGAAGGTCTTGAATGTTCTTTGTCTCTTTTCAAAGCATCAAGTCTTAAAAGGTTAACCTTGATAAGTCCAAATTTATGGCTTCGAGGAATATCTCTAAGGTGAAGGCCAACAAGTATGGTTAGATTGCTTCCATTTACTAGGCCGCTAACATAGGGAAATATTTCTCATTCCCTCTTATTAATGGAAGAGCTTCTAAAGAGGGTTCCCAATTTATTGTTGAAAAACTTCATTCTAGGCTTTCTATTGATAACTCCCATAGCCAATCCTTTTGGAAAAATAACAAATTGTTTTTAGAAAGTGTTAAGTTGTGGTTTTGATCTTTGAATTTAAAATATGTTTTGATTTCACAAAAGACTTGTGTTTAATTCACTCCTATGAAAAACTTGCTTTTGTAATGAAAATAAAAAATTCATGTTTTAGTAGTGGTGATCGATCAAATGATGTTGGTAAATGATTAAATACGTTAAAATTTTTAAAAAGTAATTAAAAATGAGTTTTAAGGAGTGGTAATCAATTATCACAAGTTGAGAATTGATTACAAACATCTTGCCTAGATGCAAAATATAACAGTGTTACAATCCATTACATCTTATTTATGCCCAGAAATGCATTTTTACACTTAGCAATTGATTATACCGAGGTATTCGATTACAGACGTCAATAAATCCCTAATAGCTAGCTTTTATATCGTATATCCAATGGGTAAAACACTAATAATGGCTAATAAAATATCAAAGTCTATGAATATTCATTCTTTAACAACATTTGAAGGTTTAAGAATCTCAAACTAACAACGCCTAATTGAATACAATGTAATAAATGCATTTTAAATACATAAAAATAGGAATTATTTGATGATAATATTTTTAATATCCAATTTTGTTTAAATTTGACATAAATGATTAATGTGATAAATAGTTATAATTTAGTGATTGTATTAATAAAATTTATATTATATAAAAAATTATTAAAAACACAGATATATAAAAATTTATCAATACTAATTGATCTCTCTTTATCAAGAAATAGATTTTTTAACATAAAAAACTGGACATAAATTAGGGAAGTGACTACAGCCACTCCTAAATGTCGATTATCATTTCTATTTTAGTGACTTTTATTTGTTTTCTTTAAATTGCCCCTTTTGTTTTATTTATTAACCATGATAGTTAATTTAACATAAGTTTATATTATCACTTATAACTTTATCTAAACTTATTATTTTTTATCTAATATATATTTATTTAAAATTTTAAAAATATTTTCTACTAATATCATTTTTTTAATTTTTACGTAGGCACTAAATATTAAAAGTACTTACATAACTTATTTAATATAAATATTGAAATTTATGTTTTAAATTATTTTATTTAAAGTTTTCTAAATGCAATAGTTACATAAACAATATAAGAGTAAATATTTTAGAAAAAACAATAATAAATAAAAATGAATAATAACAAAGATATTTACTAAATCTGAATGTATAACACTCATATAGATGTTTTACTATTCATTTTTTATATAATTTCAAAAAATCTTGAAATAAATATATGATATTAAAAATTGTTATCTAAAAGTGGTTGGTTGCAATGAAAGTAAATTGTGACTCGAGTCAAATTTGATTTATAATATTAAGGTTTGGATTTTAAAGTTGTCATTTTGGGAAGAGCTTTACTTAACTACCAACCCTAACCCGAAATTGAATAGTTAATAATTTCTAAGACCAAAAAAAATATTAAGATAATTT
Organism: Pterocarpus macrocarpus; assembly: GCA_031439585.1. Lineage (NCBI taxonomy): Eukaryota > Viridiplantae > Streptophyta > Magnoliopsida > Fabales > Fabaceae > Pterocarpus > Pterocarpus macrocarpus. The sequence goes on from CM062515.1 coordinate 34,097,992, forward strand.
TATGCATTAATTAGTTATTTATTTGATTGGTATGTATTCCTATTACTAATGAATTGAAATGCATGCTTGTCAATTCATAATTTTCAATTTCTTTAAAAGTATATAAAGTATAATTTATCTAACAGAAAATAAAAAATTTAGCCTGTATAATATTTGAGTGTTTCTAATGTAGATAAATAACTAACTTAATATATCAAGTTATCTTATTTTATAAGAATAGAAATGAATAAAAAGACTATAATAAAATTTAATTCATCTACAGCGATAAATCCTATATGTTAAAAAATAAGTATGTATATTATATATTATTTTTTTAAAATGTATATTATAATTTATTAGTACACCTTTATTATTATTCATTTTTACTTATTATTTTAAAAAAATATTGTTTTATTTTGATAACTGTTGTATCAAGAAAATTAAAAAAAAATTCAAGATTTTAATCTAAATAATTATCTTGAGCAAGTTAATTATCAACACTTGTAATATCTATATTGACCATATATAATTTAAAAAATGAGATAAATATTAAAGATTTTAAATAATTAAATTAATTTTTAATTAAACTAATAATAATAAATTAATATAAAATTATGATTACTAATAAATAATAGATAATATACTATTATTTTTATTAAAATTAAAGAAAAAGGACATTTTAAAAAAAATAAATAAAAGTCACTAAAATTGGGAGTGATAATAGATATATAGAATATCAATGCTGATTTTTTTTTTCTTCAATAGAAAAAAAGTTAAAAAAAGAAAAATTCCCTCGCGACACCTTTTTGTTAAACTGTGGTATATGTATATTTTATTTTAGTGTCCCCTAGACGGTGCTGAAATAACAATATTCAATTATTTAATAACCTCGTGTTACAATAACCGTACCTACAGAAACCGCACATTTTTCCATGCTGCCATTGTCTTGTTTCAATCTTTCCTTGCCACCTTTTAAGTTTTTCTTCTAATAGACCAAATATCTGAGCCTAGAAACCAGACGTCTTTCTGACGTTTTCCCTCCGGGCGAATGCTCCAAAGCACCCTATTATACAGGGTGCTTCGAGCACCTTAATATGAAACGGAAGGTGCATCCATACGCCGTATTATCTTTAATGCACTATAGTAGGATCCATTTAAACTCTCTCAAGCCCGACACCCAACTGCCCCCGTTCCCCGATCATTCCATTGCCGCCTCGCCGGCTACCGCCCTCCCACCTCCCCCTTGCCGGCGCCGGCTACCGCCCCTTCCCCTTTGCCAGTGCTGGTCACCTTAACTTCGATTTAGTAATAGCACTGAAAACCAACAAGAAGCGAATTAAAAAAAGATAAAAAATAAATAAATAAAAGAAGTCGGAACCCATTTATGGACCAGTTGGTGAGTTGTTTCACCACCATTCAGCTTGAAAACCGAGGCTTGGGAGAGAGGGAGAGAGACCCACAACAGTTCCACCATTTACCGAAGACAAAACTCTTTCCTTTTCTTGCTCCGTTAGGCGTGTTTAGCCGTGACCTCTTTATTCTCAAGCTCTGAAAACTGGAAACTTCCCCTATTATTCAGCACTCATGTTCTTAGTCTTCTGAACTAATAAATAGTGTTTAAGTACAACTGTGCTAAAAAATCATGGCTCAACTTGAATGTTGACAATAATCGAAAGGTGTTATGATACCAGGTGCACTGCTAAGAATCAAAATTTGGTTTGCTTTGGAATCACCCACATAGCTTCTGAAAATATTCAAGTGCTCACGGCGGAGCTGGTGTCGGTGGAGGGTAGGGGAAGTACGGGGAGGGGTGCTGGGAGAGTTTAAATAGATTTCACTATAGTACATCAGTAATAATACGGTGTAGGATACACCCTCCGTCGATGTTAAGGTACTTGAAGCACCCTGTTAAATAGGGTGCTTCAGAGCCTTCGCCCTTCTGGCTATGCAGTAACTCTTTTCTTGGCACCACGTCCTTTTGTTCTCGTGCTTGCACATTGCCCCTTTTTCAGTCTTCACTCGACTATTCACTCGACTAAGTTCTCACCACTTCAAAACGCACAAACCTTTGATCAAGCACACCTCCTAGACTAAATTTTACAGGGACGTTCTCCCATTTTCCCTTGAACCAAACATGTCTTTGCTTCTGTACCTCGTGCTGAAACTTCAACTCTTCCTCCTCTGTGCTTCTCAATCTCTTCCCTCTATGACTGAAATTGACTCTCTCATGGCCATCAAAGACTCTCTAGACCCAGAAAACCGTGTTTTGGTCTCATGGACCCCACATGCTGACCCATGTAGTGGCGCTTTTGAGGGCGTTGCTTGCAATGAGCATGGCCTTGTAACCAATATTTCACTGCAAGGGAAGGGTCTCTCTGGAACGATACCTGCAGCCATGTCTGGGCTCAAGAGCTTGACTGGTCTGTATCTTCACTTCAATGCTCTGAATGGAATATTACCAAAGGAGATTGCAGGCTTGACTGAGCTGAGTGATTTGTATCTGAACGTGAATAGTTTATCTGGTGATATCCCTCGTGAGATTGGAAATATGTCAAATCTTCAAGGCAGGTTGCTAATTTTTTTGTAGAAAAACTACATATTTTGTCAGCGAAATATGGGGTGTAAGGCTGAATTATAGAACACATGCAAATTAGTCTTTAAATTTATCCGCAATAAAACAAGTTAATCTTTTTGGGGACTAATGTTAGATTCAGTGACCAAAATTTTATTTCATTTGGTATAACGTGGGTAAATTCAGAAACCAAATTACATGTATTTTCTAATTTAGAAATGAATTTGTTACACCCCGTGTTTCAGGACAAAATTGTAAAGGATTTTTTTTTTTTTTTTTAAATCTTTGCTCTGGCTGTCTTGCTTTACAATTGTGTTTCTGATACAGATTGCATATTTTGTCACATTTGAGATCCCATAAAATGGACTTCCAGAATTTTTTAACTTTATTATCTGCTAGTAATCTTAACTTGGTTCCTCTCACTATTTTTTGACCATTTGGGTATTTTGAGCAACTCTACATTTGATAGTTTACGATGTCTGGCCATTTCAGTACCCTGGATGTAAATCTTCATCTCTTTCTTTGTCTGTGCCTTCTCAATGTATTTTATTTTTTCTTGTTGTCGAAATTATTGTCATGTACTTGATGGTTTACTTGTTTTCTTCCCACTTTGGGCGTGAATTAATAATTATTTTGATTTACTCAGTCATTTGAACTGTAAAGTTTCGTGGGTGAAAGAGCATGCCTTGTATAACTGAGGAGTGAAACTAAGCATGAACTGATAACAGGAGGAGGGAAAGACAAGAGAGAATAAGAGGAGATTGATTGCATAAGATATGGAAAACTCCGATGTATATGCCTCAACATTTTCTATTCTGAGGCTGATCATTTGCATTTTGCTATTTATAATGTGTTCTTGTCATGTGAATTTTCTCTTCTAGTAGGGTAGAATTACAAGGTCTACTGCAAGTTTCTCTTGTCTCATGTGCTTGACCGTTGCAACAATGCTTTCTTGCACTTATTTCTTTCTTTCCAAAATAGCTCAAAATTTATCTAATATGTTAACTTTCTGCAGTTTTGCAGCTTTCTTATAATGAGTTTACTGGGAGTATGCCTACTGAACTGGGAAATTTGAAGAAGCTTAGTGTTCTCTCACTGCAATATAATCAATTAAATAGTGCAATTCCTGCAAGTTTGGGTGAACTGGAGGCACTTACACGATTGGATCTGAGTTTCAATGGCCTTTTTGGTCCTATTCCAGTGATATTGGCTAATGCACCCAAACTGGAGAGACTAGATGTTCGAAACAATTCTCTCTCGGGGGGTGTCCCTAAAGGTAATCGATCCTAGGGTGCTAAGATGATTTTCGGCTTTTGATTTAGTTTCTAGATTCTTTTTCAGTTTTGATATCTTTTCACGCTTAATTACAAGATTGACAACTTATTTTCATTCTATTCCCTATTTCAATATTTTGTTAAAGAAATGGTAAAAACATCAATATCTTGTTTTCACCTTTTCATCTATGAAAACATGAAAACAGGAAACAAAATGAAACAAGGTGTAATTTTTTGCAATTATGAATAAAAATATATCAACTGAGAATGAAAACATAAAACAAACAGTATGCACTCTAAAATTTGTATGTTGATCTCCTTTGTGTGTTAATGCAGCTCTACAAAGACTGAAAGGTGGGTTCCAGTACATCAACAACCCTGGTTTATGTGGGACTGGATTTGCCAATTTATCTTCTTGTAAAGAAGTATTCAGTTCAGATCCAATTAAACCTGAACCTTATGAGCCGCCTAGTGATCTTTCTACAAAGGATCTTCCAGTAACGGTTGAACCGAAAGCTAAAAATTGCAATGAGGCTCATTGTAAAAAGCAATCAGAATCTTCAAGAATTGGTTTGGTTTTTGGGGTAATTGGAGTTACTTTTGCCTCCACCATTTCTGGACTCTTTATGCTCTTATGGTATCGCCGTCAGAAACAGAAATTTGGAAGCAAAGCTGATATTTCTGATCGTCAGCTTAGTACAGACCAGGTCAAGGCAGTATGCAGGAAAAATGCATCTTCCCTGATAAGTTTGGAGTACTCTAATGGATGGGATCCATTAGCCAAAGGTCAAAGTGGTTATTCCCAGGAATTTCTTGAGAGCTTAATGTTCAATCTTGAAGATGTAGAACGTGCAACTCAGTGCTTCTCAGAGCTAAATTTGTTGGGGAAGAGTAATTTTTCAACTATCTACAGGGGAATATTGAGAGACGGATCTGTTGTGGTCATAAAGTGCATTTCCAAGACCAGCTGCAAGTCTGATGAAACTGAATTCTTGAAAGGGTTGAAGATATTGGCCTCATTAAAGCATGAAAATCTAGTTCGGTTGAGAGGCTTTTGCTGTTCAAAGGGCCGGGGGGAATGTTTTCTGATTTATGATTTTGTATCAAATGGGAGCTTGTTACAGTATCTCGATGTTAAGAGAGGCGCTGCTAAGGTTCTTGAGTGGTCCACCAGAGTATCCATCATCCATGGCATTGCCAAAGGTCAGTTATTTTGTCTCATTCTTTTTGATACATTTACCTGAGTTCGCTCATTTTCCCTTTCATGAAAGGGGACTTCGTGCCCGCAGATTCCCTCCCTACATAACCTCGAAGCTCATAATTGTTAGTGATTCAAGATGACCTTAGATGAGCTTGAATTAATTGACCTTGGCCGTTTCTAAGCACATGCTCTTACAGTGGTCAAGTCATAGCCTGATCATACTGAACCAATTATAAATGTATACTCAATTTTCTATGATGTCCATAACCTGATCTGCTTCTTAATTCTTCTATTCAAATGAGGTGATTATCCCTTGACTGCAATCTTGGTAGTATTTGCATGTAAATATTATTATTTTCTTTTGACGAAACTTCCTATAATATCAAGATTAAAAGTGAAAAAATAATAAGAATGTAAAGCCATCTTTTTAGGCAGTATTTGGCTCCCTACCATGCAGAGCACATTTGCTGATTATTTCATGTCCCAGGTATTGCTTATCTGCATGGAAAGAAAGGAAGCAAAGGCACTCTAGTTCACCAGAATATATCAGCTGAAACGGTGCTCCTAGATGCTCGGTACAATCCCCTACTCGCGTATTCAGGATTGCACAAACTCCTTGCAGATGATGTTGTTTTCTCCACCCTCAAAGCTAGTGCAGCCATGGGATATCTGGCTCCGGAATACACACGAACGGGTCGTCTGACTGAAAAGAGTGATGTATATGCATTTGGGGTGATAGTTTTCCAGCTTATTACTGGAAAAAGTGACATCACTCAGTTAAGTCGCCAAGGGGTAGAAACTTTTGGTTATAAAGATATAGTTGATGAGAATCTTGAAGGGAAGCTCTCAGAAACAGAGGCAGCCAAACTGTGGAGAGTTGCTTTGCTTTGCACCCATGAATCTCCCCATTTCCGACCATTTCTGGACAGCGTAATTCAAGAACTGGGTGATACAGTGTAGCAGTTAATGTCAAGAATGAATAGTGCCTCGCCTCTCTAGTCGAAGGGATAAAGATGGGAATCATTGTAAAATATTACGATTTCCTTGAGGAAGTGACGTTTGTTTCAATAGCTGTGTATTATAGTTGCGAGGTAAAGTATGTTGAAATAGCTGTGTTAATAGTTGAGAAGTGAGGTATGTCGAAATAGCTATGTGTTATAGCTGAGAGCGTGAAGTGTGTTGAAATAGCTGAGAGCGTGAGAGTGTGGAAATCCTCATCTTAAAAAGGAAGGCTGCGTTTTAGGTTCCGAATGTGAATTTTGATTTTGATAGATTGGCTGTTGAAGTTGTTCAGCGTAAACAAAAGTTGGTTCTAGAGTTGATGATATATAATTGCAAATGATAAAGCCATTTGTAATTTCATGTTTTTGCTTCCTTACAAAATTCTAAAACCAAAAAAACAAAATATGACAATAGAAATCAAATAGATCTTAAATTCTTTTAAATAATGTGCCTAAAAATTCTTCTAATATAAAATTTTAGTCACATCTATTAAATACTTTTTAAATATTATATAAATTATAATTCATGTCATTGTGGTAATAATAATAATAATAATAAAATTTTACTCATATTTATTAAATAGTATTTGAATATTATATAAATTACAATTTATGTCATTGTGATAACAATAACAACAACAATAATAATAGACCCCAAAAAAAAGGAAGAAAACACTCAACTTTAAACTTTATCAAAACGAACATAGACCCCAGAAAAATATGAAGAAAAAATGGAGAGAGATGCAAATAAAGAGAAGCAAAAGAGATACTCATATTGTCGGCTGTAATCACTATAAATTGGTTTAGATTGATTCTTATTTTTTAAAAATTGATTGGTTAAATTCAATTTTTGGTTTTATTTTTAAAATCAATCAAATCAAACCGAATCAATGATCTATTAGACAAATATATATATATATATATATATGTGTTACATATTACTTATCTATATGTATATCCATATAAATTTACATATAAGTATAATTTATAATATTTGAGTAAAAGTTCACTTTTGTCTTTGAAATTATATACATGTTTCACTTTAGTGTCTAAAATTAAAAAATTAAGTTTTTAATTCTTGAAATTGCAAAATATGGGTCACATTAGACCTTGACCCCATTTTCGTTAGTTTGTATTTTCTAATATGAACTTAACTTGACAAGTTGGTGTTCCACGTGGCCTCTGAAGTGGTATTGATAATCAGTAGTTTCAAATTACTACCTAAAGTTTCTAAAATATGTCAAATAAATCAAATCCACAAATTTCTTATCTTCACCTTCATAAACCCTAAATTTCCAATCTTCTCTAAGCTCACTCATTTTGCTGCCATTTTTACAACCTCTAGAGATTAGATCCTTCACACCCATTTTGCTTTGTCATCATCATTAGAGTTTCTATCACTCTTGGCTGTCTCTTAGGTACCATTCTTCTTTCTATTTCTCTCTCTTCTCAGTTCCTTTGTTTGTGAATTTCTTTGTGTGTGCTTTTGCTGAATCAACTTAAAATTAACGTTGGATCTTCTTTACAATGACAAGTTTTTTTGTCCAGTTCAATAAATCTGGGTATGATAAACAATGGGTTGTGCCAGTTTTTGAGATAAAGCGTAGGATTTATATGCAATTTGAAACACTTTCACTTTATGCATTGGTAAATAATCTGATAATCTTATGTCATGAAATTCGATTTTTCGTAATTCAGTTGATGTGATTTAGGTTATAGCTTGGCAAAAAGAAATGAGAACTTCCTATAGTTTAAGAAAACTGGGGCTGAAATAAATAATGGGTTGCAAATATGTAAGGGAATTTACTGAAACGAGACATTTTTATTTTTATGTGTCAAAGATTTTCACTTGGAATTACCAAACCATTTTTAATTTTTACCTGTTACTAGCTATTTAATATTCTGAGCTTGGCTTAAGTAGTGGCAGATTTTTACTTAAAACTTCGTCAGAATTGTGGCGCCTAATTTGAAGAAAACCAAATAAATTTCAATTGTATTATGAACAAGAAGATAAAGAAACAGTTGGACGTTGAACTCGTGGTACAATTGTTTTCATTGTAGTTGAAATTTTGTAGTAAGGTTAAGGAGAATGACTATCTAATGTCCTTCTCAATCTAAATCAATAACCCACTGATTTGTTTTTCTCCCTTTATGCCTTTGGCTCCATTGATTTATATGAAATATTATTTCTGATATATTTCTAAAGGATATATATATATATTGAGATGATTTGGCAATCTCCCTCAACCACATAGTTTCATTGGAAGAATAAGAAACACTGAGAAGATAGAGAGTTAGAGTGACAGAGAAGATTGAGGCTGATACTAGTATTCCTTGGCTTATGTTTTGCCCCCTTTTCCCTTGTTCACTATTTTATGCAGATTAGTGAAGTGGGATGCAAATTTAGCAGTGCGGTTGAAGAAAGAGGCCACGATTAGTTGTGGTGGTCCTTGTGTGATGCTCGAGGGTCTAGTTCAAGGTCACGATGTGGTGTGGCGCCATGAGAGTTGAAGTGGCGGTGCACAATGGTGTGACGAGGAACGGTTGCAGGCTTGCGACATGGTCGCGACTAAGCTTGCAGCAGTGATATGGTCTTGTGGGTCTAGTGCAGCAAAGCAAGATAGGGATCGTCAACCCTCAGACTCGTCTTTGAGATGTCCAGGTGGTTGGGCGGCGACTGTGGAAGCCAATGGATCTTCTTAGGAAGCTTGCTGAGAAGTTAAAAGGGTGTAAGAATTTTTCGGTTCAACTAAAATTGGTCTCAAGGTCCCTCGAGCTCATGTATCGTGTTTCAGATTCCGAGTTTAGTGAGTTGTGTTGTCATACTTCGTGTTTAAAGAAGTGTGTATTGCGAGTTGTGCCTTTCATTATGGACTTTTATGTATCATAATTGGTCCTCTTTTTTTAAGAGTTGAGCTTTATCCAATTATCAAAAAAAGATGATAGGATATATCATTTAATGCTTTAAGTTTGACATAAAATGTAATATTGGCAACTTTATAATACATTGAATTGGTGAAAAATTTTTTGTGGAAAATATGTGGATCGATATTTCTTTTCTCCTTAAATCAACATTGTTTGATGCTACTATGCATGGTCTTAACCTCACAATTCATGAGTAATTATACACTTGCTACTATTGGGAATTATAGCGGAGGGGACGCCAGGTCCTATAAAATGTTCTTCTAAATTCTACCTCATCACATTGTTGTAAGTCCCATGTACATTTTTGTTGTAAGATATTTGAACTACTAATAAATGAGAGTAAATGTTTATCTAAGGCTTTTTTTTGTACATGCTTAGTAGTTTTTAGGAACTTATTTGATGTCATATGTATTTTTAATGGATCAAAGCGATATCATATTTTGACTTTTAGGGGCCTATTTGATGCCAACTTTCAAAGACTAGTGTGATGTTATGAGTTAACTTTCAACGACCTAATTGATGTTAAAAATCTTTTAGAAATTAATGGCACACAAATTTTTGAACATCTAAATTGCATATTCACTTTGTTATTTTATGCACAAAATAGGAGTATATATTCAACTTAGTTTATTGAATTTCAATTATACCATGAGGACGCCATTTGTGAGTTGGGTTCTTCCTTACTCATTCTCCCTTACTAATACCTATAATATGCTCCGTTGTCTTTAACAAATAAAGGAAATAACTTAGCTGGGTATTTAGGCTCTGATATCACTCTCTCGAGAGCCTACTCATTCTTACTATACAATCCTTATTTTGGCAAGGCAAGTATTTCGGCATTACTGCAATAGCCTACTTATCTAGCTAGATCTAAAAATAAAGAGGATCGTAAAATTAGATCATCAGTTGGATACTTTTCTGATGCACAGTTTCCTCTAATAGAGGCAAGTGTAGAGCATACTTTATATCTTCTATAGTCCAGTTATTTCCTTTATTTTGATCAAGATTACAAGAACATATCAAGAGGAAGAAGGTAAGAATTTTCAGGAAGAAAGAGAAAGGTTTAGAAACTCATGGTTACAGAAATATTTTCGTAATACTATTTCTAGTGCTCGAAGATAATACAACTAGTAAGCTTCTCCTTTTATAGAAGGAGAAGACACTACTACGGGCTCTTGCTACTTTTTTCATTACAAGCCAGCAAGGATTGGTCTACTTATTGCAAGAGGACACCAAGTATCTGACACTATTTATCATAGAAGGACATTGCATTTACTACAAAGGACTTGACTAGATAAGACTTCTGTAACTTAGTTGGTTACAACTTACTATTATTACAAGAAGACATATTAAGTCTAGACCCCTACTTTAGGATGATAAGGTCTTAGCATTTATTACAAAACGACAAAACAAGGACTAGTATTTATGATGTCTATTTTGTTCCTATTCTTGCCGTGGCTTTGCCTTTGATGTCTTTGGCTATTGGGCCTCTTGTATTGTTGACCGTCTATCATTTAAAGATAGGTTCGTGACTTGGTGACATGTTGGCTCTTATCTCTGCTTTCTCTTTTTCTGTGCTTTCTTAACTCTGCTTCTAGCAGTAGTTCTTCAATATCCATCTCTTCATCTGGATTTTAATTAGGGCTTGTGCTGGTCTGGCCCCACTCAATTCTTCTAGCTGGAGCTCCGCTTGTGTAAGTTACTTCCATTTCCATTTTTTATGGTAGATAGATGATGTCTAAAGGCTTGAGCTTGGTGTAACGTCCCAATTTCCGACCTATTACCAGAATTTTCGATTTCCGACTTAATAGTGGATTAGCCTGATTTTCCCGATTTCCAACGTTATGCCCGACTTCATGGTTGGTTGTTCAAAGAGAATAAGACACAATTCCCGACCTACGAGTTAATGGATGTGAGATCAGATCTCTGAGTTGATCTCTAAGTTCGACCGAAATTTATATGGGTTCCGACCTTGTACTTTATTTCGAAGCTTCACATAAGAAACGGACATGATTTCTGATCTCCAAATTTATATACATGAATGCAACTTATAGGCAAAGGAAGCCATTGTCATTGCATTTGGGTATATATGTATAGAGGAGAGAGAGAGAAGGGGGGGAAGGAGATTACGGATTTTATGGGAGTGTTTTCCAATAAGATCGATCGAGAACAACTAAAACCCATGATCACTTTTAATCTTGGAGACAAGCATATATTTCCGCACGTCACAGTCTCTTCTTCTTCCTTTTTTTTTCTTTCTATTTTTAGGTTTATTATCTTTATTTAGTTTCTAATTTTGGGTATTCATCAATTGCTTTTGAATTTGCTCCTACACAATGCACTTTATTTTAAAAAAAATTTCCATTTCTCTCTCTCTCTCTCTCTCTCTCTCTCTCTTTGTTTGAAATCATACCTATTCATGTTTGGATTTATACATTTTATTTTATGATTCTGTTATTGTATCATAATATTTCAAAATGAAGCAGAGCTATTTCTTTTTTTCTTTTTTGTGTGTATTGGGGGGCGCCGGGGGGTGACATTTATTCAGTTTAGACTGTGATGTGTTGGGTTAGGTATGTAGTTTCACTACAATGATTGGAGCTAACTTGAAATTGAGCACGCTGAAGGGCTAACTGCATGGTTATTATGGGATTAAGCTTTGTTTGAAGTGAAATTGGCAATGAATTAAATCAAGAGAGACATAGATGGATAACAATTCTTATATGGTCGGAATTTATAGATTTCCCCAAGCTATAGTGTGATCTTATGTTGTCGTACTATAAGTCTAGGCCAGTGTCCAATAAGGCTAAAAAATTACGTGAATCAAGCATTTGGGGTTATATAGAAGTGACAAATGAAGATACAAATGACAAATGAATTGTTTTTTGATTCAATGACAAATGAAGTATTTGTTCCATAAGAAGTGACAAATGAAGTACGTAGTATATATTAAGTACTAAGGCAAATTTTGCTATGCTCCTTATCAGTTTGGTGCATTATGCACCGATTTCCACCATAGTACTTTTTCCCGGAGGTGCACCGGTGCAGATCATCCCCTTCTTCTCTGAAATTCGCCTAGAACACAGACCTATCCGGCCAACCCCTCCTTCTTCCACCATGTTCATCAACACCAACCCCTCCTCCTACAGAGCTGCACAAGGTAGAGAATAAGGCGGAGCTGGTGATGGTGTATCCGCCTCCGGGGGAAGGATCTAGCAGCAACAACAAGGTGAAACAAGATGAAGAATGGTGCGGCGGTGTATCCTCCTCCGCCACAGCAGCAACAATATGCGGTGGGATATAGGTACTCATTGACGGTGTAAGGTGGATATCTGCAAGGTCAACTCTGGCACACCGGCGACTTCCTCAACAACAGCTACAGCCCAAAGAAGCTCATGGCAGATCGATAGTACTGGTGTGGTTGTGGATGTGGGTCACATGGTGGAGCTCGTGAGGGTGGTTTCGGGTGATGCTTTGAGCTCGTTGGCACTAAGTGGAGGGCTGCTTGATAGAGATTGTGTTGTGTGTGCAGAGGTAGGAGGAAGCGAAGGATGGATTGGGGAAGGGAAAGTGATAGTTTTACAATGCTATTCCAAATTATGGTGTATCATAAGATCAATAAATTCTAGCCTTTAGATTTCAAGGTGTATCAAACACCATTTTCAACATGGTGCATAACGGATGGACCCTGAGACTAAATCGTATTACAAATGTTATAACCCATGTAAGGCTATACTTTCCTTTTGTAGTTAATTGTGTACTGTTATCAAACTTTGATTCAGATGCTTATGCTCATGCCCACGTAATAATGCTTTCGTGTGTGCAAGTAGTTACCATGCTTATAATATTATGACTCAATTGTCCTTGATCTCATTAAGCAAAACGCAACCTAACTTCTCAATTTTAATAAATAGTAATAGTATATGTATCTGCATTTTATAGGTTTTATTGACGTCTTAGACCATTTGTCTGTCAAATAAAACTGATTTGATCAATTTTTTTAATCCTATAATATAATTTAATTTACAATTTTTTTAACTTCAAGAATTTATTGATAATAAGACATATAAAAAAATGAGAAGAATCCTTAATAGGTGTTTGGACTATTTCTTGGCTATGGCTAAATTATTGTACTTGGTGTGCCAGACTTTGAAATCGGCTAGCTAGAGATCTTCGATTCTAAGAGTCAAATGATTATTCCAAAGAGGGAAATATGCTTCTTAGATATAGATTCCCAAGTCACTCAAAGAAAGTACTTAGTTAAAATTAAACACAAGTGTAACCAAAACCACAAATAAAAAGTATATATAATGCAATCGGCAGAATTTGTATTGAGTTTCTAACCAATTACAATGAGTGTCTTTCTTAAACTCCCATGGCCAAACTGTATGGAAAGCTTAATGAAAGGAATCGGTATAATTGAAAGGCTAAGAGGCTAAAAGGACTAAAACTAAATTGATATGAAACTTAAATGAAAGGGTAAAAGTACAAGTTAAATAAAGTAAAGAAAGATAAAAAGCTATGATTCTAGATTTCTGTTGCGATTCCATGCAATGGCTAAGTCTTGCCCTGTTTCTAGGTAAGACCTCTTCCATAATTGCCCTTTGATAGCATATATAACTCGATGATATCTATATTTCACAATTTTGTGAATGAAATTTGTAAATATCTATCAACATTTATACTTTATAAATTTTAAATATTGACGTGAAATTAATATTTATGTTAATTTTATTGATTTATAATGTTGATGTTTATAAATTTTATAATGTATTACTTTACATGCATGAATTTAATTATATTATTTCCCAAAAAAATAAAAAGGCGGCTTAACAGGCACAAAAGTGCCTATTAAGCCGCTAGTATTCATAATGAAGTTAAATCCTTAATCCACTCTTGGCTTCATTAGCAGCTCATTGCCCATTGATGGAAAAATTAAGAAGAAAAGGATATGTCGGGATAATTAATAATCAACAAAATAGAATAGAATGAAATGGAGTATGGAGTGGACTGAAGTGGCGTAAATTGGAATAGAGATTCTACTAAATTGTTTGGATAACCAAGGATGGAGTGGAGTAAAGTTGTCACTCCATTGTTTAAAAATTAGAGTGGAAATAAATGGAATGAAGATGATTACAATTGAAAAGTAAGGATTTGATCCCCTTCAACCAATCCACACATAGCCAAGGGAGCTCTATTCCTAATTTATACGTGTGCGTGTCTATGGGTGTGCGTTCGTGTGTTCAGTTCTGTTCCTAACATATACATGCGTATGTGTATTGCATGATGTTATTGATTTATCATATTATACTGTTATTCTAAATCCTAATATAAATCTAGTTAAGTTTTTCCTCATATTCATTCAAAAGTCAACAAAGTCCCCATGTTGCCACAAGATCTCACTCCCCTGTCGCTAGACGGTTAAAATCTCACCCAAAATCATATCCCTGTATTTCATAGTTGTTAGTCTTGTATTGTGAGTGGAATTGAGTAAATTGGCTTGAAGTTGGGTGCATTGTAGACTATAGAAAAAGGTGGTCTTTGCAGAGAGACCTATGAATTTGGTGCATTTGGTCTCATGGTGGTTGCTATAGGTAGAGGCTTGGGTGTGACGAGTTTTGGGTTTTATGTTAAGCATGCATGCCGGGTCTTGTTTATTTGGGGTGTTGTGGGATTTGGGTAAGGTTGCTGGTGGGTTTGTTTATCTAGCTCGAGGTGGAAGCTATGTGGCAGTTGGATCTTAGAAATTAGGCATTGGGGTGGTGGAAGATTCTAATTCTGTTTCAAGTTTGTGGAGTTTGGGTCAATTTTTGTACTGGGTTTTTGTTTTGGTTTGGAATGAAAATATGAGCTTTAAGTTTTTGGGTCATGATTTTAAATTGTAATTACATATGCGAATGTGGCCGTGATATACTGTTGTTGTGACCTGAAATTTTTATGTGTCTGCACATAACATAGTATAATGACTTTCATTTTAAAACGTGAGTAAAACCCCCAAAGTGGTTCCTATCAAATTTTTATATCAGATAAATTAGTTTTTAGTAAAAACAAACAAACAACTTAGTCTCTAACTTTTTAATATATTGGATAAATTAGTCCTTAATAAAAATAAATAGATAAATTAATTTTCAATCTTTTAAAATATCAAATAATTTAGTCATTCCATCAAGTTTCTCCATTAAATATTAGGATATGGTTCGTAAAACAATTAACGTGACACCATTATCTTTCATCCTATTATTCTAATCACTCTCATTTATTAAATAACATCATTTTTGCAAAACTTATCTTATTTGCATATTATATCAAAATATAAAATTCAATATATTAGCTTGAAAATCTACAAAAAAAAAAACAACATCATTTTGCGGGAGATAACATGTCATGTCAACTATTTAATAGCTTACGTCATAGTATTTAACGAAAAGACTTGATGAAGAGACTATATTATCTGATTTTTAAAAATTTAGGAGCCAATTTGACAGTTTATTTTTGTTAGAGACTAATTTATTTGACATTTTAAAAAGTTAAAGACCAATTTATCAATTTATTTTTGTTAGAGATTAATTTATCCGATGTAAAAGACAATAAGAACCAGTTTGGGGGGGATTACTCTTGAAATATTTTAACATTATTAATCACTCATAACAACAAAGACCCAATCTACTCATTACCCAACCCAACATGCATGGCAATAAGACACTAGAGAAATGCTAAGAGAACTTGATGTGAGATTGTGAGTAGATACAACAAAAAACTAGTTATAATGCACCCTGATGTAATCTGTTGCGGGCTCATTGTGACTGCATGACCATTATGTTGCGGCAAGGGCGGAGGGAGGGGAGACATGGGTGAACATGACCCCCTTAGGTTTGGAGTTTTAGTGGCTTCTCTTGATAAAAGAAAAATTATTATATCTTATTTTCACTAATATACAAAAGATAAGTCTTCTCTCTTTATAAAAATAAAAATAAAAAAATTAAAAGATAAAAAATAGATTCATATAAAATAAATGAAGAAAAATAAAAGACAAAAGATAATTTTTTTAGGAAGCTTTTTAGCTTTTCTTTGTTAAACAGGTTTAGTATAGTACATATATCTTTCAACTGTAAATAAGCACCTAACCATTACTACTTAAAGTCTTAAATCACTTTCACTTTTGACAAATTGTTAGTAGTGGATCAAATAGAACCTACATAGAGTCATAAACCCATTTGCATTTTTACTTTTAGTCTAAGACCGTTAATTCTCATTTGTCTACTGCTCTTCATTTTTTACTTCATGTTTGTTTGTTTGTATAAATTTTAAAAACTACAAAAAAAATAAAATAAAATAAACACCGTCTTCACTTCTTGTATATTGATTTTCTTCACTCATCTTTATATTTTCATGTATCAACAACAACTACTGAACATATCTTTTCAGTTATGAAAGTTATTAGAACATAGGCCATAAAACAAGAAGAAAGACTATTTTCTAATAGATCATATGTTGGTTTAAATTGAAAAAGAAAATGCCGAAAAATTTACTGCAAATATAATAATAGACGACTTTTATTATATGAAGTATCATAGTCCTGGCCCCCCAGAACTAAAATACTGGCTCTGCCCCTATGTTGCAGTGAATTCTTATTATTTTAAAAAACAATGCAACACTTGGTGATACAATTGTGGTCAATTGCAATAATGCAGCCATGTGATTTGCAATTTAAAACCATAATTTGGTTTGTCAGATTGAGCAGCAATGTCAATTCGAATCTGTTTGATACTATGGTTAAGTTTTAATGGTAGAAATGCAAAATAATTTGTGTTATAGGCATGAACCAAGAAGTTTGGAGGTGTTTCATCTAATAAAGTGGCCCTGGTACCTTGATGCTGGATTGGGTTACAGAGTAACACAAGAGATACGGGTTTTTTGGATTCACAGGAGAAAGAAATAGACAAAGAACAGGAGAGGAAGAAGGAGGGTGATGATTAGGCATCTGTTATTTGAAACTTTAACCATGTCACCGCAATCATCTTAACAGTAGGAATTCTAATAATATAATTTTAAAAAAATTTGGACTAAAATCAAAATTAAAAATAAAGAAGAATTGAAATTAAAAATAAATAAATTTATACCTAAAACTTCTATTAAATAAGATGAATTCGAAACTAATACACCATCTAGGAAGGCTCCAGCCTGGACGTGTATCCCAGTACACCAGACCCTCTGAAATATATCATATATGCAGAGCCCGTCTCACAAAACATTGAGCAGCAGAGTTTGCTATTTTAGGAACACAGGCAAAGACATCATTTCAGAATAGATATAGCATAGAACCATTTTATGTTATGAAATTTTACTTGGACAAAAGGTTTCGGCATTGATACCTCACAAAAGTCATGAGTATTATTGATGGAGTAAAAAATATAAAAGAAAAAATAATAGAGAATAAACGAGGACAGTAATGTAGCTCTTTCTCGTTTTGTTGTTTGCAAAACTAGCAAACAGTACAGTACTGTAACACACTTTATTTTTTACTTTTTTTTAATCTATTTTCATAGATTCTGTTGAATTTTTTTTTTAAAATTTTTTACATAAAATAGAGTCAATTAATAATTTTTTTCTTAATGTGTGCGTCTAATTGTTCATTATTGATGAATTTTTAATACATTGAATTTCTTTGTTATTTATTTATTGAATGTCACTTCATACTATTTTACATAAATAAAGTATTTTCATATTGAAGAAAATAAGTAAATAAACCAATGACAAAAATTAATTTCACTAATATTATTTAAATAAAAAATTGTACCATTTTATAAGATCATGTGATAATGCTCCGTTATCAATTATTTTAGTTAGACTACACAGTTTACAGAGTCAACTCTCACACAAATTGCTAAAACACATCTATGCGGGTTAAAATTATATCAAATTCATATCCCTTTCTTTGATTCAGGTCTTGGAAGAGTCTCAATAATGATACACAAGCTAATAAGTTTCAAAAAATTAGCGAACATATCATCCATTTGGAAGAATAGATTTCATTCACTTACCTTACGTCGTGAACATGGATCTCTTCTTCATATTCACCACTCCACTTTTGTTCCATTGTTTCACTTTGTTCTCCTTCAATTCCTCTTGATAAAAGTATATGAGATGCGTCTCTGTGCAGCTACTGATCAGCTTCATTGTGATTTAATATGTCAGCAACAGATAATCTTCTTTGGCTCATGTCCAACTCGTGCCTCTCCATCTGATCCATATTCTCCCCATTGTTAGCACCTTCAATTGGCCACTTTTCTTGAACTTCAGCACCAAAATCAACCACAACTTGTTGCTGTGAACTTGGCTGGGAACTCTGAATAACTACAACAACATCAATCCTTTGATGGTATTCCAAGGAATTGACAATGATGCTTGCTGGCGCTTCCACCAATGCCGCATCTCTTTGATTTGGAGAAGAATTGGTGGTGGAGGAGATATTGGAACGGCACAAAGGACAACTAGCATGTGATTTCAGCCAAGTATCAATACAAGGAAGATGAAAGGCATGGTTGCATTTTGGCAACAATCTCAAGGTCTCATTCTCTTGGAACTCGCTCAAACAAACAGAACAATCACTACCCTCAACCAACCCATCACCTTTCACGTACTTACAAACAGCGATGGATTTGATTTGAGCCTCATCCAAGCCAGAAGATGAAGAAACTTGAGCCAATTCGTTGTTCACAGCATCACCATCCTCATGATCTATATGTGAAATTGGATCATTGGTTCTTCTTCCTCTACGCTTGCAGAACCTTGAGATAATGGTATAATAGGTGACCAAGATGA
Organism: Pterocarpus macrocarpus; assembly: GCA_031439585.1. Lineage (NCBI taxonomy): Eukaryota > Viridiplantae > Streptophyta > Magnoliopsida > Fabales > Fabaceae > Pterocarpus > Pterocarpus macrocarpus. The sequence continues at coordinate 34,116,766 of CM062515.1, forward strand.
AGGTACTTGCCAAGATTCCAATAACAGCTACTATGAGAGGAGAGAATTGAAAGCCAGAAGAAGGGTCTTCATCTGTGTCATCACCAAGAATGATTGAAGGAGGGGGAGGAGAGTACATGATGTAGCACCACTGGGGACAATAGATGCTGCAAACTCCTTGGGAACAGTCTTTCAAAACAGCATTTGGAGCCCATGGATTTGAGTTACTGACAGAACCCATCATGTAAATCTTTTTTTTTTTTTTCTCTCTTTTTAACTCTATAAATCATGGGCAAGTCTCTGAACTGTTTGATTTTCTGCCATTTTCTCAGATTGAGTTCATTTTTCCATCAAAAGAAGTGGAGAATCAGGAACGTGAGAGAAGGGTAAGTAGGAGATTGGGGTATCCGAGAGAGTAAATAATGGAGCGTGGTTGGAAAGCAAAGCAAAAGTAGGTGGTGGGAAATTGCGTGGCCATCTTTTCGCCGTTCTCCTAAGTTCTCTTCTTGGGTTTATCTCTCTTGACTTTTTTAATATATAAAGTTGTTGAAGCTAATATTTAATCATTATTTGGTCACCGACAGAAAACAATAATTTCTTGACATGCACGAATTTAATTGTGATAAACATTTGGAAGTTGAAAAATTTATTAACGTAATAACACGTAATAATTGCATAATATTATAATCCCGCTGACAATAAATTAGAATTAAAATCCCAACATCAACGTTAATAGTTATAGTTTATTTTAAGGGGTTTAATTTTGATATATTAATTAATTAAATATTATTATATATGTAATTTTTAAAATATTTATTATAAAAATTAAGCATTTTTATTTATATAACATTATATAATTAAATAAATATAAAAAATTTATATTAACAGTATATAAAAATTAAATTATTATTTTAATATCTAAGTCATTATATTTATGAAGGATAAGAAAATCAAATTAGACATCTAACCACTCAAGACACTAATTAAAAAATTTAGAGATCCAATTGGTTTAATTGAATGTTTAATTAAGGTGTAATAAAAAAAATATATATATATATATACATATAATTAATTAGAAAGTAAAAAATTATATTAAGTCATCAACAATAATATAACTAATATAAAATAATATTTATTATAAGACACTTTATTAAATATCTTAAATATAAAATTTATTTACGTTAATTCAATTTTTTATTTTTAAATTAATTTAATAATATATAACAAATAAACATACCAAAAGAATCGATATTTTAAAAGAAATGAGTGTTTGTTATAACTAAGCTTCTTTTTTTTTAAAGAAAAAACAACATTTTATACAAAATGTTAAAAAGAAAAAGAAAAAGAAAAACTGAATAGGTTTAACCGGTTTGGTTCGCACCGATTCACCGATTTTGGCCGGTTCTGGTTGGTTTGTCGCCAATTTTGAGGGCAGCTGATTTAACGATGAAGATCGGATTGGCCTGGGGTCTAGTTCCTGAAAACTCCGCATAGTAAGTTATTTATGTTTTGTTTTATTTCGATTTAGACTTTTATTACATGAATTTACTTGATTATTTTTATTGTTTTTAGTTGGTTACTTTGATTTAGGTTCTTTTCTAGTTTGTTTGTCAATTTCTCATATTTTAGTTAGCTACTTATGTTTTAATTGTGTTTCAATTAGGTACAAGCACTCAAGTGGGGAAGAGGCACTACAAAAAATAAGGTAAGCGGTGGCGGTTTTTAAGTCCATTAGCGGTGGTTCACTAAGCGTCGGAATGGAAAGCATTGGGAGGTCATTTCACAGCTATTTTGGTAAACCGCTGGAACAATCGCCGCGAATCACTCATTTCTTATGGGTAAAATGTAAACTTTATAAAATGGGAAAAAAATGTAATCGAAAAAACAAATTTCAAAAACCAAAAAAACATAGCGGCGGTTGTTGAACTGCCACGCAAAACCAAATTCTAAAAATGAGGATCTGCCGCGAATAAACATTGTGTAAAATTCGTCAAAAAACATTGCGGCAGTTTCTGAACCGCCACGAGTAAACGCAATGTAAAATTCATTAAAAAAATTGCAACATATCGAATTGGAAATTTTTTTACTCCTTTAACAGTTAATTGCCTTTTTATAGTATAACAATAGGTTCATCAAGTTTTGATGGCTGCATTATGAGCCCTATACTTCGAACATATTGATGCTATCGGGTTTTCACCCAAACAGCACTCTACTTCTTTCTTATATCTAGTTTCCTCATTCTAATTTCAATTCTAACTCAAAGTTTCATGTTAAAACAACAATACAGCATCAGCTACACCCAATATATCATCAATGAAATAAAGAAAGTTAAAATTTCATTTAGCCATAGTCCAGAGAAATCAAGAATGGAAATTGAATCCTACCTTTAGTTTAATGCAAGTATGAGCTAGTTTTGAGTTCTAGTGAAAGATATGGGGATAAGATGCTTGGTGGAGGTTGAAAGTGGAAGAAGGAGATGAAGAAGATAGAGAGAAGAAAGGAAGTGCTCTGCTGAAAAAGGGAGGCCGAATGTGTGTTTGGGAGTTGGAAGGAAATAAGATGTTGGTATAATAATGGGGTTATTGGAAAAGTGGCTCCTCATTGGTGCCAATTCTTATGGCTGAAACTCAACCAAATTGCCCCCCTATGTGACTGCCAAGGGCGCCACTTTTAGTGAGGTAGGTGGCTGAATTTTCAGCCATTAGATTGAGGCTTTTGAGTGTATAATTTTATTGGTTCGGTTCTGGCAGTTTAAAATACCAAAATTCCACCGATTTCCTTTAAATTGGTAAAACGATTTGGAAAATCTTGTGAGACTTTTTATGTGTCTATTCTAATTTTCCTAAGTCTAATCTCTCTAAATGATACTTAATTGGCTCTAAATAAATACTTGATTGATTTCTAATTAATCTCACTTATTTGATAAAGCCGAACAAATTGATTAAAAATGATAAGATTTTTTGAACGTTACATTACTATCCTTCTTAAAAAAATTTTGTCCTCAAAATTTTGTACCTGAGAATAAGTCAAGGTACTCTTTCCTCATATCTGATTCTAGTTCCCATGTGTAATCTTCTGTGCCTTTGTTTTCCCATGCTACCTTCACTAATTACATGGCTTTGTTCCGAAGGTGCTTGGTGCTCCTATCTACTGTTTGTGCTGCGGGTACATAAAAGGTTAAATCGTCCTTCAGTTGAATTGATTTAGGTTCTAAGAAGTGTGTGGGGTTAGGTTGATATTTCCTAAGTTGAGAGACATGGAAAACATTGTAAAGATTTGACAGATGTGAAGGTAAAGCGACTCGATATGCAATTGGTCTGATTCGCTTCAAGATTGAAAGGACCGATAAAATGAGGGCTTAGTTTTTTAACCTTAATGGCTCTACCTTCTCCTTTCGCGGGCGTGATCTTCAGAAACACGTGGTCTCCCTCTTAAAATTCTAATAGCTTCCTTCTGATACCCGCATAGCTTTTTTGATGACTCTAGGCTGCAAGTATCTTGTATGCTTTTCAGGATCGAGCTCATTCCTATACAAGATTGTCAGGTTTACTTTCCCTGACTCTCCCACTGATCTATTCCCCTTAATTATATTTCTAGGGCTGGCCTAAGTAAATAGAATCCATATAATCTTTACAGATCATAGGCTTATAACCAATTCAACTTGACTGACATGAGAAATATATACAAGTACATAAATTCTGCCAAAAATTCAATAATATAATGGATCAAGTCCGCTTCCCCATGAATAGTACTAGCACAGCCAAAAAGTCAGTCACCATAGTAGAGCAACATCAGACATCAATATCTCAACTTTGTCATAGGTTTACAATATCTATCATTAATGGTAACTTAGTCATGCATTAAGGTAGCCAATTACTAAATTGGCAATTATGCTCATACCCTTCAAATTTGCCCATTTTTAATTCTTATGCCATAATTTCTACTTAAGTGATTAAATTCTAAATTTTTATTATGTTGAAGTGCTGTTTCTCCAGTTTTTAACCTCTTTGGTCCCACTCAATTTTGTTAAGTATAACTTAAGATATTCAGAGTTTACCTAGGTCTACCCTATGCTAGATAAAACAAGGGTCTAAAATGTAAAAATTTGTTAAAAATAGAAATCTTATTGGATTTGAGTGAATCTTATACCTTGTGAAGTTAACATAACCATACTTCATGTCCAACAAATTTCATTTCATTTAAGTAAGCAAAGCTCAAGTTATAAGTTCGCAAAGTTGGTGGAGTTGGTCGTTCCTATCTCTATCTGGTCAGGACATGGGGCAACTTTGTTGAATGACTAGGAACAACAGGGATCAAATTTGATTTTGAAATTTTTATCGTATGTTACCTTATGTATAAGCTTTCTAAAAAAATTGGTTTCACTTTAATTGAAGTTGTATAGGGCAAGTTATGCCCTACACAACCTACTCTAGTCAGGTCCAACGGCAGAAATCTACTCAATACTAATCCAATGGCCTTATAATTTATATAGGTGGAAATCTCTAAATGTTTAGTTTTATCTAAAAATGGGTTCATCAAGTTTTAATGGTTGTGGTCGAGGCGGTACACTCTGCCAGTACGGATACTGTGGGGTTTCTTAGTCTAGTTCATTCTGTTTGCTTCCTTTTTGATTCCTTCACTAGTTAAGCATTCAAAACTCAATTTATACCTAATAATCCAGCTATAAACATTTACATGAACTCATTATAACATCAAATACATGCATATAGATAAATTTTCTAACAGCCACTAATTCACAATAATATCAAATAAAGAGGTTGAATCCTACCTCTAGATGGTTGTAGGAGTTGGCTAGATGCAAGGTTTGAGGTGGAGAGTGAGTGGGGCTTGAAGGTGGAAGTGGAATGAAGGGAAGTAGGAGAAAAATGATGAGGGCCCAACTATTGGAAGTGGTCGAACCAAAATGGAGGAGATGAGAGAAAATTTTACAATTTTAGTGACATTAGGTAGTTGGAATTCTCAATTCTTATTGGTTGTTGCTTGAATAGTTAATAAGTGAGCCAATCCTACCCATTTCTTATGGCTGAAAGGCGCTAGATAGAGGGGTGAAGTAGCTGAACTCTCAGCCACTAAGTTTAGAGTTTTGCAGTGTTAAATTCGGTTAATTCGATTCTTATAGTGTAAAATACTGAAATTCAATTGATTTCCTTCAAATCATCAAAATGTTACTAATTAACTTTGTAAGATTTTCTATATGTCCATTCTAATTTTAACTAACATCTAATTAACTCTAAATAAATATCTAATTAACATTCAATTAACCTTGCTTATGTAATAGAATCGAATAAATCGATTAATAATGCAAATTGGACGTTTTAAGAATTTTCGGATGTTACAAAAAACATCTATTTTCTTTTCTCTTTCTTTTTTTTTCCTTATGGCCGAATCCATCCCCACAATTTGCCTAAGTTCTTAAATTTTTGTTGCCTTACTACAAGTGTCACTAAGTTTTATGGATAACCAAGATAAACTATATTAAAGTTTCAATTCATTTTTCCCTTGTATTTTTCTTTATAGTGGCTCAAGCCTATATGGTTGCCCTACATCAATTTTTATTTGGTTTTACTTCATGATTTCACTTGTCTATGTCTTATTGAGGCTTATGGACATAAAATCTAAGGTTAAAAAGCTTTACTCTTGAGAAACTTGATAAAAATTAAATCTTTTCCTTAGTTCATGTCTTAAGACTATTTTCTCATGTTCACTTTTCCAACACTCAACCAAACAACTCAAGAAAGCAACTTTATTAAAGATGTGATCACAATAATGTAAAACAAGCTAAAGAATCAAACAAATAAAGGTGGCAACTTTAGACTCTTAGGTAAAAACAAGGAATAAGCCAAGAGCATCATAACCATGGCTAGGGCTCAGTGCTCATAACTAAAAGTGAGTAAAGATCAAAACTTTATACACTCTTTCCAAAGATGAACACATTAGAAAGTCAAAAGGAGTAGTAGAAACATGAAAGATAGTATTTTTTCTCAAGAGGCTAGTAACTTTGTGATAAAGGTTAAAGCCTAAAGCTATGGTCAAGCTTGAGCATTCATGGCTTATCGTAAAAGAAAATAAAGATAGTTAAAGGTTCCTACCCACAAGATAATGAAACCAAGCAAGAAAAGGTTGAAGCTTTGAAGTGAAAATCCTCTTCCTTATGAGACTTTTTGCTTCTTTTGCTTATATGAGAGATTGTATGAGTGTGTTTACAAGAGCTAAAAGTTGTAGCTCTCACAGGGCTTGTGAGGCTGGTTATGGAAGGTTGAAATTCTTGAAGAAGAAGAATAAAAAAGATGGAGAAGTTGAGAGTTTTCTCTTTTGGAGATGAGAGATTTGGAGAGAACTTGAAGAGCAAGGAGTGAGTAAAATGAAAATGTGAATGGATGTGTTTGGGGAGGGTGTGGGTATGGGGTGCTTCTATCTTTAGGGGAGATAATTTTTTTTATTTTTATTGTGATTAAGGAAACAAAATGGATGATTAAGGGGTTTACTTTAGACAAATCTTAGTATTTGTCTTCTACTTTATGCTTTTGGTGATGTTATCCTTACTTTATTGTCTAGTTGATATTTTAATTTGAATTTGATGATGAAATTAAGTGCTCTTGCTACTTAAGTGACTTAATTAATTAAGGATTAGTTATTAACTCATGTTTTCATTATTAGTGAAATTTAAATCTTAATTAAGCTTAATTAACTTTAATTAAGATGGATTAAGCTAATTATGGATAATTAGTGTTTAATTATTCTCTTGGGAATTTGATTCACTTAATTAACAACTTTCTAATGCTAATTAAGTATTCTCTTAATATTTTCCTCCTTAATTACTCATCTTATCCCTTGATTAGGCCTTATTCTTTAATTTTTCATTAAGTGCCTAATTACTCAGAGTCACTGAGATAATTTAGCACAAGAAAAACTGAGGATGTTATATTTTTTAAGATCAAATTGATGTCAATTTCAAAGTGTTAGGACTACTTGATGTCAAAAAAATTTTCGAAAATAGGCTAATGTCAACTTTATAATATTAAGACTAAAAAAAGCTATTTACTCTAGATTTAACATTAATAACAATAATGATGCACCCAAAAGTTTTTAACAGCTCAATATGGTCTTTCCAAGATAAAATAATAGGGACCAAAGCCTCTAATTATAAATGTGTGTTACACAAAATTTGATTTAAGTAAGAATTTTTAATTACAAAAGAGATTTTCTTCAAGGAAAGAAATATAATGACATTAGTTATATAAAGACAAAAAAAAATAAAAATTTTAATTTATGTAATATATACATTTATTCAAACAATAACCACACCATAATTAGGCTTAATTATTATTTAGGAGACTGAAATGTATTAAAAAGTGTTAGAGCACATTTGAATGATCTTAGCATGAGTGAGAGCCACATTTATCCTATGTCAATCTTTGAGCAAAGAAGCGACACGACTTGTTAGGTTTTTGCTAAACCGTACAAAAGATACTAATATGCAATCCTTATCTCTACCCTGTAGTACAAATAGAGAATCGATTTAAGAGGATATATATATATATATATATATATATATATATATATATATATATATATATATATATATATATATACTCAAAAATAAAAAACAAAATGATTGAAAATTTGAAATGAAATGGCAGAAACAAAGTCAAATAAGTTATGCCATAAGTGTTAGTAAAATGTTAAACAAAAAACTATTGAATAAGAGGCTTAACCATGTGAAATTTTGTAGTACATGTTGTACAAAGGCCTAATTAGTAACTAGATATGTCCATCTTATTACCTGGTATTTGTCAATAGTATGTATCTCCAAGGAAGTCATGGAAGCAGCATTCCGGATGAGGTTTGCTTATAAATTATAGGGGATGATAATGCCAATCTGTTATCCTCCAATTCCATTTTTGACCAATTTCTTTGCAACCTGCAATGCAAAATGAATGGATAATTATTTAGCATAGGGGCTAGTCAAACAACATTAATTAAAAATGGAGCATGTCCACTAGAGTGAGTCATGTCAACTTTGGAACATGCCTCAACATCATTCCTTAGCAAGCTCAATTGTCATGTAAAATCTCCCATTACCAATGTTTGTTATGATGTTTGGAGTTTGAGTTGAGTCAATACCAAGTATCTATATTTTGTTACATTCATTGATGAATCTTCTAGATACACTTGGATATTTTTAATGAAAAATCACTTTGAATTGTTTACTAATTTTCAAAACTTTTTCAAAGAACGTCAAACCCAATCTATACAATTCACATTTTGCTTAGTGATAAAGCAAATAAAAAATAAAAAATATTTTTCTGCACCTTTGAAATCTTTTATGGCATCCCATGATATGGTCCATCAGTCTATTTGTTCCCATACTCTATAGCAAAAATGGTATAGCAAAAAGAAAATATCATCATATTATTGAAAGTACTGATACTCTTATTGCATATTAATGCCCTATTTTGGGGTGTGATGTTCTCGCTATTAGTCACTTAATAAATCACATACAATCTATTTTGAAAAATAAGGTGCCGTATTCCCTTCTTTTTCCTAAAGACTCTCTTTACACTATTTCCTTCGTGTTTTTGGTTTCACTTGTTTTGTCAATGATCTCTCTCCAAGTCTTGATAAATTGTCAACTCATGCTATTAAGTGCATTTTCCACGAGTACTCTCTAGTCCAAAGAGGGTATTGGCGGTATTCTTTTTCTACACACTATATTTACATGTCTGCAGATGTTACCTTCTTTAAGGAGACTCCTTACTTCTCTTCTCCCATGGAACTCAATACTTTCTCCTAAGTCTTACCAATTTCCGCACTTTGATTCTATAAGTCTATCGTGTACCGGAGTTTGAGGCTTCCTAGTCCCTTTGTTCCTCTCCTTGTTCACTTATCACTTATAAGCATTGAACATATTTAAAAAATCCAATGGTTATTCCAACTCTAGCTAAAATGATTCATCTCCTGCTCTCTACTCAAGATTTATTAGAACATCCACATCACCTACCCATAGCTTTTCAAATGTAATCATTCTACCTTTGATCTCCATCCTGTTTATATATTTCTGAGCTATCATCATTTATCTTCTTCACACTATGCCTTTTTATCTATCTTGTTGTCCATTTCTATTTCTACAATAGTTCAAGAACCACTTTCCTATCCAAGATGGTGATAAGCTATGATTGTTGAGATAGCAACCTTAGATTCCAGCCACACATGGACTCTTGTTCCACTACCCCATGGCAAGTCTACAACTGGTTATAAATGAGTTTTCATTGTCAAAGTGGGTCCTAATTGACAAGTGGGTTGGATAAAAGCTTGCCTTATGTTAGGTCTGTGCCTAGATTTTTTACCTTGACTATGGAGATACCTTATCTTCTATTGCTAAAATGGTCTTAGTTCATATCCTTTTATCCATGGCTACAACAAACTATTTGCCATTATATCATTTGGATATTAAAAGTGTCTTTCTCAGTGGTGATTTAAAAGGAAAAGCCTACATGGAGTAACAATTTAGCTTTGCTGCTAATGGAGAGTCAAGTCTTGTTTGCAAATCTATCAAATCTCTTTATGATCTTAAATAGTCCCTTCGAGCATGGTTTAGCATATTTAACAAGCTCATACAGCAATTTAGTATAGACTTTGCTAAAGATAAGATGACACATAACCAACAATCCTCCTCCTACCACCTGTTATCCACAATCGATGCCTTTATAAAAATTAAGCCTTTAACCCGATTTGACTTAACCCACTTAGCCTTGCTAGTTTAGAATGTTAGCGTTCCCAGCCCTTACTAGTAGTCAATGCCCATTTGGAAATCAAACTTGTGACCTTGACTTTGATGCCACTTCTTGGATCAAGCACTTAATAGTGAGCCAAAATCTATTGTTGTTAATCATAGTGCAACTCTTCTTACTTACATCCATTACCAAGTGTCACAATCCAATCTAACTCTAACTATATCTAGACCTTGCCAAGATATTGTGCTAACCCACAAGCAACAATCCTAGAGCAAGGCAAATCAAATTATCATTGTCATTATGGATGATATTGTTTTCACAAGAGATGATGAAGAAGGAATTCAAAGCCTCAAACAACACTTGTTTCATCATTTTCAAACTAAGGACTTTGGTTGGCTATAATACTTGCTTGGGATTGAAGTAGCCTAATAAAAAATAGGGATTGTCATCTCCCAAAAGAAGTATGTTGTTGACATTTTGAAAGAAACTAGCATGCTAGATTATTAGCCAATTGATACACTTATGGAGCCAAATGTTAAACTTCTGCCAAATCAGAGGAAGCCTTATTCAAACCTAAGTAGATATCGGAGGTTAGTGGGAAAATTAAATTATCTCATTGCAACTAGGCTAGATATATCTTTTGTTATTTGTATTGTGAGTTAGTTTCTCAATTCTCCATGTAATGATCATTGGAATGTCATGGTGCAAATAGGTATGTTGAAGAATTTCCTGGGAAAGGATTAATCTAGGAAAATAGAGATCATTTTGACGTTATTGCTTATATAGATGCAGATTAGGCAAGATCTCCTAGTTAGAGGAGATTAACTTCTGCATATTGTGTTCTCATTGGTAATATCTCATTTCTTGGAAAAGCAAAAAGTATAATGTTGTTTCTAGGTCAAGTGCATAAGCAGAATATCAAGCAATAGCTCTTACTACATGTGAAATTGTCTAGCTAAAACAACTAACCCAAGAATTAAAGTTTTGCAAGATTGCTCCCATCTGTAATGCACATTGCGTCCAATCCAATCTTGCATGAATAAACCAAACATATTGAGATTGTCACTTCATTAATGAAAGAGTTATTTTTGAAAAGAGAACACTACATCCTTTGTGAACTCAAATGATCAAATACAACATATCTACACCAAATCTCCTTGAGGATCAAGGGTTACATATATTTGTAATAAGTTGGATGCATATGACATATATGCACCGGCTTAAGGGAAAAAACTTACACTTAACATCATGATTTTATCAAAGTAATTTAAGCAAAGGCATGGAAAATTAAATTGGTCTCATTTATGGTAGCAAACTCCTAAACAACCCAAATTTGTGCATTGATTAGTGAATACTCATCCTGATTCATATGGTTTCAAATTTTAGGTAAATTGGAAGTTGAGGATGCCATTCATTTTCGATCCAACTTGTGAGACAACAAAAAGCCAGAAAAGAGAACCAAAACTATAATTAACAGAAAACCAAAATCAAATTTAACGATTAAAAAATAAAATCTAACAAAAAGATAAAGAATGTAGATACCATTCTAGGTAAGAATTTGAAGTGCTTAAGCAACAGAGATTTACAAATATCAGGAGACACCTTAGAAAGGCTTTCTGCCGCATCAATCTTCTATACCACCAAATTATACAGAGTATTCTACAAAGGTGGTTTATCATCCTTGTAACTATTATTACCTTTCACATCATTAGGTTTTTGCAATGGCACAATCATTTCTAAACTCAAATGATTTTTTTTTTTTTGGCTTGGAGAGGAACAGACCCCGATTGAACGACATCCACCAGTAGATTCCATGAGGTTGATGCCCCAGAATCAAAGTAGCTAAGATTTGCATTGTTGCTTTGCAACTCTTATGAGGCAAGGAAAGCAGTGTTTTGGGTGTAGCATTTGAAGAAATGATGGATGCTGAACTTGGAAGGTTAAGGGTTAAGCTTCTCGGAGGTAGAAGAAAAAGAACAAGAAGAAGAAGAAAAGGAAGAGTTGGGCTTCTTCTTAGGTGGCATTTCAATCTTAAACTAATTCTTCCAGTTCTACTTTCATACACAGCCACCATCACGGCCGTGGACACATAGCACTTGTAATGCACTTCCCAACACTGCATTGCATCATAGAATAAGGGGGAAGGAAAGGGCAAAGGAGTTGGATTGGAAGGGTTAGATGTATGGGTGGCTGGTTTTGGATAGTGGAATTGAAAGGAGGTGATGGGTTCATGTAGGAGAATAAAGTGAAGGAGATCAAATGAGGGTGTTGGGGGAGTAGGAGAAGAAAAGGTAATATGAGAGCGTATTTCTATGAAAGACAAGAAAGAAGCAAAGGGGATTTTTTTTTTAATTAAAACCTTTAAGAAACATTCAAAAAAATTGGTCGTAATTGAGTTACCAGAGTAATGTGTCATATTAATAACTCTTGGATGGATAAATGGGTCCTATCACTTTATTTTATCTAACAACTCGCATAATTTTTGTCAAAAATTCTAACAAAAATTATCTGATTGTGTAACTTTATCTTAAAACTAAATTATAATCTTAAACTATAATATTAATTTAATTAATGTTGTTCCTACATGAAATTTAAGAGCGAGTGATGTTTTTTTTTTCTTGGGCCCATTCACTATAAGGTAAAACTCTCTTAGCATTAGGTTCTTTTTATCCACAAGATTCAAATTTGAGACTTTACTTAAGAAAAACAAATGCCAAATAACTTGAATCAATCAAGGGTTTGTTAATAATAAGTGGTGTAATATTATATTTCAACATCACTTACAATATTTACATTTAGGAATAGGTTAGGGCAAGCTAAGATTTGGCTTAAGCTTGTATTTCACATATGCGGCCTCATCCTGCTCTATTACCTGATATAGGCTTTTTAATGGTTAGTTTGACTTGTTTAAAAATTTGGTTTAGCTTGAACAACCTATTTTGAGGATTATTTTGTAATAAGGCCTTTAATCAAGCCAAAAATTTATTCATATATGCCAAAAGTCTATTTGATTCCACAATGATAACAAATAATTAAATTGAAGTAATAAAACGCTCATGAATTAAAAAACAACAACCAAGATTACTAAATACACAAATAACCAGCAACCATTTTAGACAGTAAAGTACTTATGAATGATAAAAACAACCAAGATTAAAAGGAAAACAACTATAATGTTAATTTAGTAAATAATTTTCGTACTTGAAATTTAATAATGAGTGATGTCATTTTAATATTACATTTCAACACCGCATAGAACATCTAGGATAGGAATAAACCTGGTCAAGCTAGACTTTAGTTTAAAAAGACTTGACCTTTATTTCACATAGGGAGAATGAGCTTAGGCCTAACCTATCACCTAATATAGGCTTGTTTTTAAACCTAGGTTGGCTTAAATTTCTATTTAAAAGCTTATTTTGTAATAAAACCTTTAAATAAGTCAAAAAAAAATTGTACTTGAATAGGCCAAAAAGCCTTTCCCGTTCCATAATCATGACAAATATTTAAATTAACAAACAAATTAATACAACAACATGCATATGAATGAGAAAACAAAAACCAAGATTACAAAGTAATAGGGGTGAGCATGATTTGGTTTAGAAAGAACCAAACCATACCGAATTGGTTTTCTAGTTGAAAAACTAAACTAATCCAACTCTAAAACAATCCATGAACAGATGAACCATTTTTAAAAAAAATCAAAATCAAGTGAACTATTTTTGAGCCTACAAATCGGTTCAGAAGTCTAAATTTGGTGAACCTCCCAAAACCAAATCCAATGGTTGCATATGTTCTACCACTTACTTGAACCCGTTCTTCGCATGATTCGACACATTGGATAGTGGTGTCTCTTCAACATTGAACATCTTCATTTCTATTCCATCTCTGAATAACCTCATGCTCTTCACTAATGCTGACATATGATTCTTGATCACCTTAAAATTTGACAAGCACCATTTTCTGGCCAAGAGCTCCTCCATGAACCACGTGCACCTTGTTTGAACTTGTTTATTAGCTCCAGCGTTACTCGTCTCCACAGATAGACTCTAGTTATCACAATACAAATTGTCATTAATGTGGTGAAGAGCATGAGGTTTCATTCACAAGTTAAAGACTATAACATGTTAATAATGGAAACCAGTTCAATTTTAAATTCTATTAAAAAAGTCGGGTTTTTAAGGTGTGTTTTGGTTTGATTACAAAATTGGTTTGGCTTAAGAGTCTTTTTGAATGCTCCTACTAAATAGACAAACAATTAGCAACCATTTTAGAACAATATAATACTTATGAATGAGAAATAGAACAACCAAAATTAAAATTTTTAAAAAATTAATAAAGAACCAACCAACATACCAGTGTTCAACCATGACCCCCTCCCAAGCCATGACCAGTGCATTGGGAGTGTCAACCCCTTAGTAAGCCTCATTAGCACTTCGTGGAAAAACTGACGGAATTTTCCCTATAAGCTAGTCATTTCCAGATTGTTTGGTGCCCTGATAATAGTTCAAACGATTTGAAACATACAGGAGCAATCATAGGGCGGTTAGGCATTCTCAAATTGCCTTCAGGCTTTACCATACATCCATATATCTACGTATGTACATATAGGCAATCATATAGTCACCCTCTATTAAGTTTATTACAACCAACTACTTAACGGAAGCGGGACCCTGCCTGTAGGTCAATGGAGCATCACTAAAGTATTGCCAAATTGAGAAGACAACAAAGCTTTAAGCAGAAGGCCTGTACTCTAGTGCCAAGCTCACCAATAAGAAGACAAGCAGGGATCCTATTGAGAGGACTGGTCTGAAAGTGTACCTATGCCTGTATCTAAAACATGGGAAGATAATGGAGTGAATTATAAACTCAACGAGAGATAACCTATCTATAATTTCACAAATTAGCCAGTTACATATCTTATTCCCCCCTCCTTTTTTTTTTGCAAAGTATACATTTAGAGCTATGAAGTACCTTTCAAATCATTCACACAACACAATCATCATTAAATACAAATTCTCAGAGCATAAGCATATCCACAACTAAGTGCACCCCAGGCTATCCTCAGTGTGACTTGTAAACAGACATATCTAGGACTCAAGAGGTGGCCCCCAAATTCCTTATGATTTGTGGCACGTTGCTCATAGCCCTTCTAGACCTTAAGAGGTGGCCCTCGGATATCTTATAAAATCCATGCACGTTGTACCTAGAAGGTCAAAACACCCACATAACAACATGTAACAATCCTTATTCCAATCCAAATATACAAATCAAAGCTCAATTAACAATTCAAGCTACTTATATAGTCATAACAATATAAATAATACCAAGAGCTATCCGAAATAATAAACAGCAGTAAATCATATAGTCAATTCACTTTCTAACATATTCAACAATATTTCACATATATTTACAGAATTAACCCATTTAAACTTGACAAGTAAAATGATTGATGCAAACAACTACCTTGCCATGGAAAATTTGGCTCTTTAGTCATAGCTTTCACCTTCAATCCTTTGAAAATTTATGTAAAAATAAAATTGGATATTTAATAGAATTATATTTGAGTATATTAAAAAAAAGACTTTATAGATATGTTATCCGCTCACAATACTCCAACTAGAAAGGTGGGAGCTCCTTGGCAAAATCACTATGTCCACTTGTCACTCTAGGAATAGATCTGATATCACAACATGACAATACAACTAAACCTCAATTGTAAAGGTAAAAGATTAACTTAAACTATTATTAAACCTAAAAAATCCCAAGATTCAAGACTCTAAGGCTCCAGATCCTTGCCTAAGACCTACTTCTTTGGGAAAAAGTTTTCTAAACCTTGATTTAGAAACGATTTTAAGCTTAAGAATTACCTTTGAGTACCAAAGAATGGAAAGGAACGTAGTGGAGAGTTTGGGTCTCCTCCCAAGACTTCCCAAAGCTTTCTTTACTTGTTCAAAGGAGAAAATCAATTGGTAAATAGGTTGAGAATATAGTTGATAAGGGTGGTAAGGGTTGAATGGCGATATGAGATGATAGAAATACCAAATAGAGGTAGTTCTAGAGAGAAAAGAGAGAGGGTTTGAGAAAGAGGAGAGAGAAAGTGCTTCTCTCCTTTTGGGGGCTTTACCCCCTTTATTATTTTTTCTTTTATGCCGCCTTTATTGTGTTTGTGCACAGATAGTCGCACTCAATCATGGCCCCTAAAACAGAAACCACCCTTTGTAACATCCACCAAAATTTTTCTTATCATTTTTTGCCTAGTTATTCGGTTTTTATCGAATAATCGAAATTAATTAAAATTCAACTAAATGTTTATTTAGGATCAATTGATTAGCAATTAATTGAGTTTAGATATGAGGGAACTAGGTTAGAAGTATAGAAGATTTCATAGAAATTTTCTTGAAACCGATTTACTGATTTAAAGAAAATCGGTAAGATTTCAGTATTTTAAACTGTCGGAACTGAACTAATAGAATTACATGCCCAAAACCCTATGACTTAAGGCTGAATACTTAGCCATTTAAACCCGTAGGTATGGTGCCACCAAGGCCACAAAAGAGGTAGATATAGCTAGACTTTAGCCACAAAATTTCAGCTAATCAAAACTCACAATTCCAACTACCCTCTTCATGTTTAAATCAGATTTTCTCTCTTCCTTCTCATGCTGATTGCGCCTCCTTCTCCTCTGATTCCAGCCTTCTTCTTCTCTTCTCCTCTCAACCAACTCCATCAAACCTTCAAGCTTGACAAGGTTCAATCAATCCAAACTCCAAAATCTAGCAAAATCACATACAAAGAGGTAGAGGTTCAATTTTGTTCTTGTTATTCTGGTTGTGGTTGGCTGATTATGACTTTATTTTCTCACTTCTTGATGTGATGATTGAATGAATATGATGATCTTTGGCTAGTTTGTTGGTTGTTTTTGATGTTAAAATCGATTATGAAGTAAGGAAGGGTGAAAGTAGGAAGATTTGAGGAGTTGGAAAACCAAAATCCCTCACAAGTTCATACGGCAGATTGTACAGCTCTGCCTACCGCCATTTAAATTTGATAAAACTATTTTTATATGAAACTAGACATTCAGGACTTTCCATACATATATCATATAAGGCCATTGGATTAGGATTGAGAGAGATATGGATTTTGGAAGTTTGACCTAGGTTTTTGAGTTTGATTCTAGGCAGACTAGGTTTTTTAGGGTAAAACTTGCCCTATACAACTTGGAATTGGGTGAAACCAATTTTTATAGAAAGCTTACACATAGGAGAATATCTCATAAAAATTTCAAAGTTAGATATGATTCCGTTTGCTTCCAGTGGTTTGAAGAAGTTGCCCTATATCCAAACTGGGCCAAAATAGGCAGTTCAGGAAGGTCAAATTTCAGGGTTTATAACTTGAGCTCTACTGAAGCAAATGGAATGAAACTTCTTGCAAATGAAAGCTTGTCCTGTCAGCTTTAATATGACATCAATTTTGTATGATTTGAACTAGTTTTTGATTTTTAGTGGAATTTTACTTTTAAGTATGTAATTCTGGCTAACTACAGGGCAGGCCGGGATAAAACTTACATAACTTGAGCTATATTTATCAAAATTAGATGGGACCAAAGATGTTAGAAAATAGACACATAACACTCTAACATATCCAAAATTGAGATTCGGATGAGTTAAATAGAAATTTTAGTTTGATTTACAAAAATCAAGTTAAATGAATGTGCTGGGACAGCAACTATGTGTTAAATGCAAAAATTGAATTTATGAAATTGATGATTGAATTATGAATGAAATATTATGATGTCTCTAAAAAATTGATTTTTTGAGTACTGGCACTATTCATGGGGAAGTGGACACGTTCCGTTATGCTGCCAAAATTTCGATAAAGTCTATGCATGAGTTATGATACACATTCAAATGCATGTGCATTTCGCAAGAAGTCATAAAGGTTATGTTATGATGAACATAAAGGTTATGTTATGATGAAAGTTCCATAATACTTGGGCCAGCCCCAGAATAAAGTTAAAGGGAATAGATCAGTGGGAAGATCAGGGAAAGTAAACCCGGCATTCCTGTATAGGAACGAACTCGATCCTGAAAAGTAGACTATTACCCAGGAGTCTAAATGGCCAAGAACTCCCAATGGACCAAGTAATGGAAAAGTTATGAGGATAAGTTCAAGAA
This sequence comes from Pterocarpus macrocarpus, assembly GCA_031439585.1. Taxonomy (NCBI): domain Eukaryota; kingdom Viridiplantae; phylum Streptophyta; class Magnoliopsida; order Fabales; family Fabaceae; genus Pterocarpus; species Pterocarpus macrocarpus. Next base: position 34,134,674 of record CM062515.1, read on the forward strand.
TGAGTTTTTGCATAGTTGCATTGAATAGTCATTATAAGTTATTTATCGTTTAACTGTGATGTTCACTTATTGCTGTATGTTCGTTTATTCTGCTCATTATTCTGTATATCACTATTTAGTAGCTTATTCTGTTTCTTATGCTGTTTTAAGTAATATGGAACCTTACCTCAGACCAGATGTTTTCTTAAACTTATAAAATGTGGGTAGTTCAATCTGATTCTATGTTTTTATAATTAAATAAAAATCAAGGCAACTGAGAATAAATGTGACGTCAATTGAATACCGTATTCGAATCCTATTGAGAATTTCTTTAAATTCTCACATCGCCTTGTGTTTCTGCATCATTCTCAGACCCTAGTGATGAACTTGATAGCCACCCTGATTATTGAGATCCTGGACCTGCAGCTCCACTGTGATCCCCTAATAGACTCATTGTACATAGCTGGCTCCTACCATTTTCGTCTCTACCTTTTTAGCAATAGGAATTTTGTTGTTCCTTTATTTCACCCGCTTTTGAACCCATATATAAACTGAAGCGTTAGCTTCTAACTTACGTATGTATGTATACGACTAATGATATACTACCTGTCTTTATTTCCTTCTGTAGTGCTTTTTATTAAATTTTGTTACATTCTATAATGCTGATCATGTTTATTATATACAGCACGCCATTCCGTATATATATTCATCAAATATATATATATAAAGAGAATATAATATAATGAATACAGCTTTAGACAGAGAACTAACACGGTAACGAAACCTATCTAATTTCATGCTATGACTTAAGCATAACATTAAGTTGATAGGGTGTTACACCTTTCTCTATTGTCACCGCACTCAAGCGTGGCCTGCTTGAATCCAAATATGCCTAAATGAGTTCAACTTGGTATTCTTGGCTCCATAATCACTTAGATCAAGGTATCCATTAACTTTAAAATATAGATATAAATAAGGGAATACACCCCATTTGAATCAGTAAAAATATCCAAAAAAATAAAATCCTCAAGAATCAAAATCTAACTTTCGAATTTTAGTACAAATTTCTGAAAACTTATTTTTATAAACTTTCAGGCAAAAAATAGAGGGATTACTGACTTCCTAAAATTCATTAAAAATCAGTCTTCAATTCTTTGATATCTAAGGAATAATTACCATGACTTTTAATTTGAAGAAAATGTCCTAACTATATAGCTTTCCTAGGAGGCATAGGGCTCAGAGGACAAAGAACCACAATTTACATGATTGTTGATTGGGGTATTACATCAATAGTCATAATTAGAACCTCAATAGAAAAAACTAAACCTCCTGAGATTAATAGAAAAACAAAATTACTTTTTCCTAAATATGAGACTTTTTAATAGTTAGAAACACAAGTTTTCTCTCCTTGGCTTGGACACCCTAAACCCTATAATATACATCCTTTATGCATAATTTCAGTATTCTCTACAAATGTCATATGCTGAATGACATGATACATCAATGAAACATGTGGAATAACCTTCAAACCACGGCCTATATAAACATTATCACTAATTAAAGTCTACCTTATACTAATTTATATTTGGTGCATCCTAACACCCAATAGCAGGTTTTGGGCTCATGCCCCAACCCCTTTCCCCTTACAAAAAAGAAAAAACAAAAAAAAAAACCAAGACTTACATACCCATATTGCCACACACCCACTTCCACTAGAAGTTCAAAATGGTTAAGTTCCACTAGTACCGGGAAGGCTAAGGATATTGTATGTGCAATTGATGGTGAGGAGAAAGATGGCTTGGGTGTATAATTGAGAATAGGGAGAAAGAGGATGAGAAAGGTTAGGTTTAGATTTTCACATTAGAGTATAAAAAATAAAAATATAATTTAAATTTAAATTATTTATTTAAAATCATTATTATATAAAATATAATAAAAAACATAATATAATAGAAGTATGCCAGGCTATCAAGCCTAATAAGAATTTTTGCTAGCCTAAAGTCTGACATTTTTAGTTATAAAAGCTTTTTAAAAAGTTTTGGCCTAGTTTATTTACTAAACAAGCCACATTATGCCAGGTCTAATACTAGACTAAACCTAATACAAGCTATAGGCCCTTAGACAAGTCATCTGACCTATTTCCATCCTTAATAATGCATCTCTCACATAAATATATACAACATCTCCTTTATCTTGATATATGCATACCTCAATACTTACTTACACTAACATTAATATGCAATATTTATTTTTTTATTAAAAAATATGCCATATCTATACAATAAGGGTTCAGGAAACATTTTCCTTTAATAAGTTATTACTAAATTAGTATTTATTATAAAAATATACTCCCTCGTTTCATAATGATAACCATTTAAGGTGATGACTATAGAATTAACAAAATAATTTAATAGTCTTGATTTTCTTAAAAAATTAATTGAAAATGCTGAATTACCATTTAACTTATTAAAACCTACTCGACTATTTTATTGCACCAAAATTAATGAAGAAAAGGATATAATAAGTATAAAAAATTAAATTATATATTGGAATTTTAAAAAGACAAATAATATAGAACGAATAAATTTTTCTAAAGTGGCTATTTTGCAAAATGGAGGGAGTATTTATAATTATATATTCATATGTTTAATAAAAATATATTTAATTGAGAAATATAATATAAAAATATATATTTGAATTTTATTATACATATAGTATGTTCTTTTACTCTATTTTCTATTCATCCAAAATATAAACCCTCAAACTGATTTTTGAAATTATAGGTCTCGATTAACATTATCTTTGACATTTAAAAGTCACCATTTATTCTTTGATATTATAATGTATTAAATAAATCAATCTCAATGTTAATAGGCGTCAATATTGTTAACATATATGCCTGTGTGGCACTATATCTATCGTTGCCTCCATCCACAACACCTAAGCGACATCATTTTCACTTAAGCAACCTCAATTTTCCTAATCTCTCTTCCCCTTTATGGAAACCCTAAATCATAATCTCCCCAAAAAAGGCTAAGTTGATTAACGGATTACAATATCAGGTCTGAAAAATGGTGATTTTAAACTGTGAGGGACAATTTTGATCGAGGCTTACAATTTTACAGTCCAATCTGAAGGTTGACTCCTTTGCTATTAGACGTTCTGTTAGACAACGAAGGTGATAAGTTATGCTTGCTATTAAAGTATTCGTATCCTATCTATATTCTTTAAATTATTATTTTAGGCCATGTGATGATTTTTTTATAGCAATTACCCCTATAAACACAATAACTATCTTAGTGATATTTTTAGAGCCTAAATTTTCTACAATTCTCACATGGGTTAATGTTTTTAGATAACGTTGTTAAAATGGGCTGAGTTTGACAGGGGTACCTAATCGGCCAACCCAAAAAACCTGACAAACTGCGTCAGCTGGGCAAACAAAATTCATTTCTAAAGGTTGGTCAACTTGTCTCTGGTTAGCCAACACATTGACATGGTATATAATATATTTTTTTTTAACATAAGTTGCCCTCAGCGAAGAGCATATTATCGATACTTGTTTTAACAATCAGTGATTGAAATATGGGCTTGGTGGAAGCATAGTAACCGGGTACATGATGCATTTAATTGACTACAAGTACACTACAAACGATTTTTACTGAATTTTGAAAAAGTCAAGCTTTGTAAAAGACTACAAACAATTTTAATTGATTGCCAACTTCAAACTTGGATATTTAAACAGATGAAACATGTTTTCCAAAAAAAAAAATTTGTTTTATGAAGATCAATTTTCAAGGCCAAAGCCACCTATTTGAGATTTTTGAAAGGATTAAAATTAAAAGATCAAGGAATTAGTATTATGATATACCTAATATCACTTTCAGATAAGATCCTAAGTCTATAAATCTAATGTCTTGAAGCTTCCTTCGACTCGATCTTGGACCTTTATTATCATCAAATCCTTCATGAATTAAATTATTATTTTTTTTGGGTCAATGTGAATCAAATATTCACAAACTGGTGTTTTAAAACAGAAATGTTAAAATGGATTGAGCTCAATAGACCCGCCTGATGAGCCAATCCAAATAAACTGAGAAAATATGTAAGTTGGGCAAACAAAATTCATTTCCAAATTTAGGCCAACTTGGCTTTTGTTGGTCTAGCATATTGGCCTGATGTATAATCATTTTCAATTAAACTTGCTATCAGCTAAGAGCATTCTCTAATTTTTTTCGAAAAATTGAAATCCAATTAGTGATTGAGCTAACTCGCTAATTTATTTGCGGTTGGCCCAAAACCATTTTGCCTAAATATCTTATAGTTCATTCTTTCATTCTTTTTAAAATAGTAAACTCCTTACTTTTTTTAAAAGAAAAAAATGGAAAAGAATTAGCAAACTAGTGGGCTGTCCCACCTACCTTACATCCCGTAATGTGTTGGGCTAGGCTAACAACATGCTAGCCAAAAACTTACTAAACCTAATTAAGCATGGCCCATGGCAGTATGGCCCATTTTGATATCTAGATTTTCAGACTATCAAAATCCTGTTTTGTTTACATTTTTGGAAATGGAAAATGGAAAACTTTGTTTGCCCACCGAGAAGTAAGATTTTTCTTGCTTTCATCTATAGATAATTTGCAAGATATCAACGCCAAAGGGCCACGAGAGGTTACATCACACCGATACATGGTTGCCCTGCATGTCCAGGACTTAATGATCCACTTCTTTTTGTCGAGCATATGTAGTTTTATGTAAACAGGTACTAACTTTTATATGTACTACTTCAAGGGGCATACATTGACCGTGTGGGCATTTACTCCAAAGCTTCAGATATATGGAGCCTTTTTAACACATCAAACTTTTGATTTTGAAGGCACTATGCAATGGTGTAAGTGGAATGAATAGCGCCTTAATTATCTTCCTCTTTGTCTCCCGTATCTTGCCTATTATTTCCTCATTTCGTATTTGGGAGTCTCAATTTCTCGATTAAAGACGCTTTTCTCTCCTTCCCACTTCTAAGGGGGATCGACTAGCATTTTTCAATTGTATAACCTATTAGATTGAATTATGTAGTTCTAGGGAGGCTTCCTTGAGATCTAAAGTTAAATGCACTGCCTGTTTGACCCAATTGTGTTTGATATAGAGGGAAAAATAGGGGAGAATTTTTCATTGATTTATATATAAAATTAAATATAAAACTAATTTATGAAAAATTCTTTCCCAATTTTACCTCCATACCAAACACACCCTAAGTCTCAAAATTTAGGCTGATCTACATTTTAGCATTAACCAGCAATTTCCACAAGTACTGAAGGAAAGACACAGCTTATCATTCTAGCCCCAATTCTTTCCGCTAAGCTTGTCTAAAATTGTAAAGTATTTTATCAGATCTTGATTTTACATATCTTAACGAAATACGCATGAAGACAACTGTAAACTGGGGATATACAAAACAATTCTAAATTTTGATATGTAAGACATGTGAGGAGGATGGCAAGAAGGGCTGTAGAAGATAAACAAGTCCATTCTATCTTGCACTGAAAACTGGTTCTGTTTCAGGCGATGGTTGTGTCCTTCGAGTGTATTTCAATAGCAAGCCTTCTGAAGAAAGGCCTGGTACATTCAGATCCCTGAAACATTCCAAAAGTGAAATTAACTCAAATGTTAAAAGATGATACATTTTAAGGTCAATATATTAGAAGAGATCCAAACCTGATATAGGGCTGCAGATCTTTCCATTCCCATTTTGGCCGCTCTCTGAAAAGAATTGAGAAACGTTCAGCTGGAGTGGATGGCAAAGAAGAGACACTGAAGGCGCGAACCCATGTCTCAACTCCAACTTTCTCTGTCAAGACTTCTCCTTCCACAAGATCAAAAGTGGGCTCCAATCCATCTGGAGTCCTCTGCCTCCATTCATCCATAAAACTCTCCATCTTTCTCTTTCCACCTCTCAGGATTTCTCTTGCAAAATGTACACAGACCCGTTTCCCATCCAACTTCCAGGCACAGCTGTGCATGCTATCATTTACTTTGTTACCATATACATGCAAACAATGCTTTGCAAGTATAGCAGGAAATCCATCTGATTCCAGCATACTTACAACTTCATCTTCATTAAGAGAATTAAGTGACCAATCATTCAACACTGCATTTCTCAAAAGCATTTCCAGAATCATGTTCATATATCTCTCGTCTACTAATCTCCAATAGCCACTAAGCTCCACAGCTGAAAGCGCCTGCAGTCCAGACCTTAATTCCTCATCACTAGCTTGAATATTGGCTATAAGATCCTTCCAATTATATAATCCTGTTCTAGTTTCCTGATTCTCTTCTAAATTTCCCTTGTCATACTCCTCAAGCCTGTAAGGGTTCTGCGAAAGAAGAACTTTAAGTTTATCGAGTCTGGGGGAAACCTCAACAAGCTCCATATTACCAGGTACAACTTTGATCACAGGTGCAACAACTTTCTCCTCACAATTACTACCATCATTCTTTTGTGGATTTTGATAAGATACATATTGATTTGCTGGTGGTACAAGCATAACAGAATTGGAAGTTCCAACAAACTTCATTGCATACGTTTTGGATTGAGTACAAAGAACTGCATCTTCATCAGGCTGTCCTCTTATGACCACCCTAAAGCAGAATAGAAATCATGAAAAAGTAAAACACAAGTTGGGGAACGGGAAAACAGGGAAAGAGTTGCAAACAACTGAATATCAGTCAATGCATACCTTTCATGCAGAACATCTGGGACAAGTTTATCATCAAGCTCTAGAAGGATGAGATCATCATGGGGTCCAAAAAGAGGGTGATATGCAACAGAAACTGATGATTCAGGAGACATATGTAGAAGTGCTTCTGCACCTCTAGAAGCTGTCTGTGGTGGTTCCATTTCTCCCTCTCCCTCAGTATCAAGCAGTAGAAATAAAAATATTGAAGATTACTTCACAGATTACGCAATGCCAGAAGTCAGCAGAATAAATATAACATAAGTTTGCATCTATATCATAGCATAGATGCTTGGTTCCACCATTTCTTTATGCTCCTAGACATTTGTCAGAGACACTGCATACTTCAGAACAAAATTACAGCTTCAATCAAAAGAATAATATTAGTCGAATTTTATGTAATAATATCCTAATAGTTTTTATCTTTGAGTATCAACGCAGGTAAATAACCCGATTGCTTCAAAGCATTAAACAAAACTACGTAAAACTGCAAAGATGTGCATATAACTTCTTCACTCATTTTTCCACACAACTGATTTTGCTCATAAGTAACCTAACATCACTATTTATCACTCATTTTATGAGATTATTACATTGTACAGACTGCTACTGCATATAAACTACTAGCTAGAATGAAGGCTTGTCAGTTTCATTCTACTGGTTCCAATATAATCTTTTAAAGGAGCTACAAGAACTTTGGTGCTGATTAAGTACTTAAGAAGATTATTTTAAGGACCAAAACCCAAAATGTTTCTTCAAATGCTAGACCTTGGCATCAGCTACTTACCATTCTATAATTTGGTCAAACTGTACAGAATGCTTTCAATCCCTATATTATTATTGTTTAACTCATATATCTCTGCTCTACCAATTGAAGAGAAGAAAATAAAAACAAGCCTAGGGTGGTTTGGTTTTGCTGAGAAGAACGAAATAGAAGCTTCAATGAGAATAGTGAATCACATACAATTACAAGAGGTGAAGAAAGACAGAAGAAAACTTAAGGAAAAGCCATTTAACTACACCTTACTATAAATAATTTTATTGAAAAATCAGCTTCTTGATATGACCTAATAGTTCGATCGATTCATGTTCACGACCCAATCTAGTGCTACTCGCACTTTAAGTGTCTCGAGTCTGGTTAGCAATGTTCAAATTCAGTTTGTGTGGGAGCGCAGCCGTGTGCATGTACTAAACCTCGAAGCTTCTGCAGACACAAATTTATAGCTATGCTTTACAAATCAGAACTCAGCTGCTTCAAAAACGGCATTAGTGTGTTACCACTTGGCCACAATTATTGCTTCAATCATCCTAATCCGTACCCAAATACTAGTAATTTCCAACTTAGCAGCAAGAGAGCAATAATACCCACAATCAAGCATTCAACCAACATGCAATGGGTAAAAGAGTGACATTACTATTTTACCCATTTTGCTATAATTATACCTTCACTTAGCAGCAACACAACAAGAAAACCCACAAGCAAGCAAGCATTTATCAAGAATGCAATAAGTGAAAAGAAAAAGGAGGGATTTAAGTTTAGGGGCACCGATTTAAAATCTAATGGAATGAAATTGGCAAACTCGATTTGAACGAAGAAAATGTCTGTGAAATGAGATTTTACCTTGAAATATTAGCGGCGCTGGTGAAATATGGAACGAGATTCGTTCGTTTGTGGATTTCTTGGTTGCCTGCTTCTAATTCGAATGTGACGGTAAAGACGGAGAAGAGGGAAAACTGGGAAACAATGATAACCCTTTCGCGCCCAAATTGATTGCCACTTGTGAACGTTCATTGAATACCACAAAGCAAGTACATCCAAAAAAAGCAAAATTCAAAACATCGCGAGGCCCGTCCTCAAATATCAGCAAAAATAGAGGTGGGCACTAGGTTGCGTCAACCCACCGAGCCACAAGTTTCAATCCATACCAATCTACCAAATATGAGTGGGGTTGGATCAATGGATTAGGTTAGATTGAAAAATTTATAATCGGGTTGTGGGTTTAAAAATTTTAGATTCACACAACTCAACTCATCTATGAAAAATTGATAAAGCGTCTAATAGATTATTGCAATAAGAGTATGGTGGATCATTTGAATGATATTAAATATCTTAGAAAAATTGAAAATAAAATTAATAATTATATCAATTCATATGTTATATGTGATCATACTGATTTCTATGAGCTCACATAGTTTGTTTTGCTTTCAGGGTTATATATTGTTTTGAAAACTACTAGAACATAAACATGTTGTTTTGAAAGCTTCTAAAACTTATGAATTTTTTTAAAATTTATTCATTTAGAGATTGTTATATTTATTAAAAAATTTGATATATATATATATATTTTATATTATATATGTTAAAATTTATTATATATATATATATATATATATATATATCAGACCAATAAGTTTAACCCAACTCAACCTGTTTTGATAAGTAGGTTAGATAAAAAAAAACCTTACAACTCCATCCAATCCAGCTTATGCCCACCCCTGAGTAAAATTGTCAATTAAGAAGGATTTTAATTTTGATAAAGTCTTTCTAGATAGTTATCAAATAACTCTTCTAATTATTATTGTTTTATAATTATTATTTTATAATTATTATTTTATTATTTTAAAAATTACATATATAATACAAAGATAAATTATATTAATCTCTTTAAAATTTAATAAAATTATACTTGATACCACTTTATTTAGAAAACTAAAACTATAGGTCCTCAAACTTGAAAATTTATAACATAATCTGCCCTCACTATTGAAAGTATGTTAATTTGTTAGCTTTATGGACCATTAATGATAATTTTTGCAGTATTTTGGATTTATTTGACATATGAATTGGCTATAATACCCCTTATGTGTCATGAGTTAAAAGCTAACTCCTTGGTTGGCTTTTTTTTTTTTTTTTTCGGGTCAGACCTTAGTTGGCTTTAATCTCCTTCGTTGGTCGATTTGCTTGGCTTTTTGCTGTCATAGGCGTTTGAGGATTTGAGATTGTACAAGGTCGAGCACCATTCGATTTCTTTAAAACTAACAGTGCATTCCGAAATATTCTTCAAAAATAACACTAAACTCCTTAAGCTTAACTAGGCTTCAAAACTTCTATAAAACTAACACCCCACTCCAAACCCCTCTCTAAAAGTAACACTCCACTCTATAGTGAATTATTTTAGGACATATTTTATTTAATAAATTTAAAAGTGGATTAAAAGAAAATAAAATGTGAAACATATATAACAAAAAGATTCGACTTTTGGTGCAACTTTCTCTTAAGTCTTTTGAATGTGCTAAAAGGAAAAAGAATAATAAGATTTTTGACTGAGAAGAAAGAATAATAAATTGTTCATATAAATTATATACTAAAATTCATAGTTATATATTTAATAATGCTAACAACGTGCTCATATAAGTACCTACAAAAAGCAATTTATTGTTACTACAATACAAAATTTAATCACAATTGAGTCATATCACATAATTGTAATCCCATCAAAGGATCTTGAATTACAATGCATGCATAAACTCCCACAAACACCAAAATCATATCCCAAAACTAGTACTAAGAGAATATTGAGAACTCTAAAGATACAATTAAAAATTTATCAAGAATTATATCAATAAAGACAAATTGAAGGATAAGTGCATTATCAACATAATTCTCAATGCAACACTAATAGCAATATTATTTACAAAATATAGCATTTATCACAAATTGATCCCACGAACATAAGCTCACAATCATGAAAATGCCAACAATAATTCCAAAATGTCACAGCAACTCTCAAAATAACATTGCACAATACACAAAATTGTAATGTTCCAAAATTAATATATATACAAAAGAAGCACCAAATTTATTTCAATAGTCAAAATGTATCACCTCTAAGAGTGAACAAAATATGATATGCTTAGAATTGTCATGAATATCCATAAGAATTTTCAAAACAAAATTTGGAATGTATCATATATTTTTAATCAACTTAAGTTTTGGAAAATTCAAAATAAATAAAATATTTTTGGCACTCAAAAAAATTAATAAGATTCCCCAAAAAATCACATTTATTGAAAAATAAAAGCCTATAAAATTTGGTGAATTTTAAGCGAAATTTGGGCCTTACAAGCACCTACATGCGCGAAGACTGTGAGTAGGCCTCGCTAAACAGCCTAAGCGAGTCTTCTCCGTTACCTAGGTGGTTAACCTGTATAACACTCTAATAAATTCATACTATGCTAAAATCGTATTACGATAATTATTAGTTGTTACTTTTGGTTTGCAGAAACTAAACTCATTTATTAAAATACTTTATGATAAAAATAGGGTAAAATATTTTTAAATCTATTACTGAAATTATCTTTTGAAAGCGTGAACCATAAGCACATAATAATCATTGCATAATCGAAGCGTCTCATACATAAATATTTGCATTGCAGTAAATAAATACAAACATAAATAAACATTCACATTTGCATCAACATACATAACCATCACCATAATATAATAACAGCAGTAGCAACAGAATCGATAAACCATATCCGGCAATACAAGTAATCATAGTCAAGGAAGAGATATAAGTACTATGCTAAACAAATAGGAAATACAACTATCCAACCACAATGATCCATAAAATAACATACATGCTAAAGAAGTGCAACCTAAAACAAGATAACAAAAAGAAATCCACACTAGTAATCTAGAGCTCCGCATGTACCACTATACACCCTCCCACCAGTAGCTAGTAGGGAACGAAGTAGTTCCCTAACCCAACAATAGCATCACCACGTCCATCTTCTCGTGCACATCCGCGACCACAGGGCATAGCTCAAGTACGGATGAAGCCATGCCCACGTCTCATGTCGGACACCCAGCTCATTGCAGAAGAAGATGACTTCAAAGTCAATCGGATCACACACGAGTAAGAAGGCTCCGTGGGATTCGATTCTATGGTGTAGGTCAACGTCAGGTGCGTATCCGAATCTATCTCTGCGTCCGACAGGTATATAAGGGGATGAAAAGCAGGATGTATCGTAGCCAAGGTGATGTCATCAAATGGCTTATGAAGGCGAAAGAAAGGACTCTTAATAGAAGAACTAAACTGACGATCATAGAAGATATAAACCCTCATCATAGCCTGTGCCATCCACATAGTTGCATTGAGCAAGGGGTCAAAGTGCTAGTGCCAAGTGAGGAACTCAATGAAGATGGCCACAATGCCCATCGACTTCCTCAGAAGACGACACAAAAATAGAAATAAGAAATAGAATTTCTTAGTAGAACTCGAATTAAATAATTAAATGTCATTGTCATTGTCCCAACCACTTCAGGTTTTCTTATAAAAATGTGAGCATGCATAAGTTCGATTTTAAGGAAATTATTCATTCTCAAAGTGAATTGCTTTTATTTACCCTTTTAAAAGCATAACATAATAGATAATGGAATCATAAGGCATTCATAAGCATGCATAAGGCATTCATAGCATGGGATATAGAAGAAACATAAATGCATGAACACTTTTTTTAATTCCATTGATTTTGACCTTTCTTTAACTATAGCTTACTTTGACTTTTTACTTTACTTTGATTTTTAACTTTATTTTGACTTTCATACTTGCATACTTTCATACTTAGCATGTGCATTAAACTTTTACTTGTCCTTGGATAGGTTGTTATAGCTAATGAGCTCATTCCATGACCATTGTCACACAGTACTAATATAAAATTAGACTTAGCTGACAAGGGGTTCTCATGCCTCTAAATTGAAGGGATCTATCTAAGCCGCCTGCCTCCAAAGTAGAGGGATATCTTGGTGGGTCACCTTCCCTTGCCGAAGTAACTAAAGGATCATACCTAATTATCTTGTCTTTGTGGATCACTTTCCCTACCGAAGTGACTGAAGGATCATATCCAAATGTCTTTCTTTATCAAGAAACTTAGTATTAAGTCTTATGTTATGAGTGTCTTAGATTCAAACTCTCCACTAGCTCAACCTCCTTAACCACCATCAAGGACGTGTGCTATGACTTCTTGACTCAAAACATCTGCCACAATGTTGGCTTCCTAGGATGATAGTTCAGGCCAAACTCGTAATTCTTCAAAAACTCCATCCATCTCCTTTGCCTCATGTTCAACTCTTTTTCATCAAAGAAATACTTCAAGCTCTTATGATAAAAAAATACTTTGAACCTTACCCTATACAAATAATGCCTCTACATTTTCAAGGCAAACACTACGTCCGCTAACTGACTGCTAACTCCAGGTCATAGTTTAGGTAGTTTACTTCGCAAGGCTTTAGCTGCTTAGAGGCGTAAGTCACCATGTTCCGATTTTGCATCAAGACACAACCTAAACCTTTTCCAGAGACATCGTAATAAACCTCAAGTGGTCCATTTGGATCAGGTAACACTAACACAGGAGTTGAGGTCAACTTTACTTTCAACTCTTGGAAACTTTTCTCACACTTAGGAGTCCAAATAAAAAGGACATTCTTCCTTATCAACTTGGTTAAGGGTAGGGACATCTGGGAAAATACTTTTATAGACCTATGGTAATAACCAACCAAACCTAAGAAACTCCTTATCTTTATTATCGAGGTTGGTCTCTCCCAATTCATCACAGCTTCAATCTTATTAGGATTATTGCAATTTCTCTTTGTGACACCACATGTCCTAAGAACTTCACTTCTTCCATCCAGAACTCACAATTTGATAACGTAGCATAAAGCTTTTTGTCCCTCAATATCTTTAGCATGACCTTCAGATGCTCTTCATGCTTCTCCTTAGTTCTCAAATAGATTAGGATATCATCTATGAAAACAACTATAAACTTGTCCACGTAGGGTCTAAAGATACTATTCATATTATCCATGAAAATGGCAAGGGCATTCATCAATCTAAAAGACATTATCATAAACCCATGATGCCCATACCTCGTCCTAAAAGCTGTCTTAGGTATATCTTTCTCCTTCACCCTTATTTGATGATACCCCGATCTTATATCGATTTTTGAGAACACAGCTACTCTTTGCAGTTGGTTTATAAGGTCAACTATCCTAGGTAAGGGATACTTGTTCTTAACTGTCACTTTATTTAATTGCCTATAATCCATACACAATCTTATACTTCTATCTTTCTTCTTTACAAACTACACTAGAGCTTCCCAAGGTGAGGCACTAAGTCTCACTAACTTCTTCTCCAATAACTCCTCTAATTGGCTCTTTAACTTTGCCAACTCCATCAGGGACATTCTATAAGGTGCTATAGAGATTAGTCCCATTCTCAGTACCAAATCTATAAAAAGCTCAATTTCCTTTTCTGGGGGAAACTCAAGTATGTCATCAGGGAACACATCTGGGTATTCCCTAATAATGGGGATCTCGTCTAACACCTATTTGACTTCCACCTTACTTGCTAAAAGGAGAACATATCCTTGATTCTCAGTCTTACAACTCCCTAAGTCTACAAAATTCAAGAATAGAAAGATAGATTTAACAGGTTCAATAGGCTTAGGAGGAAACATAATGGATTTTTCAGAACAATTTATCATAACTCAATTAACTAAAAGCCAATCCATGCCTAGAATCAAATCCAAACTAGATAAAGGAAGACAAATCAAGATCTACGATCAGTTTGGATATGACATTTCAGGCAACATTGACAAGTTCTAACTAGATTCCTAGCGAGAGTAAAAACTATCAACATGTAAGGTAGCTTAGACATAGAAAACACCAATCTACATACGTAGTCATGAGAAATAAAGGAATGCATAGCACCAAACTCATATGGTACAATTAAGGTCGTACTAATAACTTCATACTTACCTTGGATTAGGTTGTTGGATTGAGTGGCCTCCTCAACATTGAGGGTGAAGACTCTCCTTTGATGTTGGGGCTGGTTGGCAGGGGGTAATAACTTGATGGTGCAATCCTTGGCAATATGTCTGGGCTTTCCACAACAAAAACACGTATTCCATCCAGCAAAGAAGGGGCGACCCCCATGGTTCTTGCCACACCTAGGGCAAGGTTGACTTGCAGCACGCTTTGATAGATTCATAGTTAGCTTCTAAGGTTGCTTGCCCTTAAAACTTCCACCTTAAAAAGGCTTCTTTTGGTGTTGTTGCTTGAATTTTTGCCCTTGTGGCGCCAACTTCCTTTGTGGCACCAGCTTTTTCTTATATGCTTTAGACCTTACAACAACTAGCTTCCAATTGCAGTCTTTCACCAGACGGCACTTGTTCACCAACACCACATAGTCACGGATCTTCATGGGTCCTACAGACACCAGGTGCCCTTCTCTCAATCCTCCTTCAAGCTTGACACACTTCCAATTGTCATCAGGATTGCTTTGATAGCTTGTTAAGAAATTACATAGCTCCTCAAACTTGGCCGTGTATCCAGCACTGCTCATAGTCCTCTGTTGCAGCTTCATAAACTTGAGCTCCTTTGCATTCCTCACAAACGCAGGGAAGTATTTCTCATCGAAATACTCCTTGAAGACCTCCCACATGATGTGAGTCTATGCACCTTCCAGTAGACTCTTGGTGCTCGTCCACCAGGACTCAGTATCTGCTTCTAGTATATAGGTAGTGAAAGCCACCTTCTGCTCCTCGGTGCAGGCCAACACTGTAAAGACTTTCTCAATGGCCTTGATCCACTCATCAGCTCGATTGAGATTGTACGTTCCTCTAAAACTTGGTAGATTTGCCTTTCAAAACTCAGCAAACTTGAGGTATTCCAAGTCTACCTCAACTCCACTGTTATGACCTTCTAGGTTCTCTTCAAACCTTTTCTCTATCTATTTATTGTGTCTTGATATCTTTTGAAGTGTAGGGTACCTCTGAGGATCTTCCTATTGGTTCTGAAGTGCCGTTAAGTGGAATTCCCACCTCTTGTTCTTGATTTGTGACTAATAGGACATCTATAACTTATTTAATGTGTTACTTAGTAAGAGCATGTTATTATTAATGATAATGTTTGGATCGTTATAGTAGAATGTGGTTGTTCTATTTAGTGTGCTTATTAAATTTTTTAATGATGCATATTATGGATGTGAATTTGAATTTTGAGAATGGAACAAGCTCTTATGAAATGGTATTGGAATTGCTATCTGAACTTTGATCCATATGACAGTTGAGCTGTGATATCTTGATCAACATGCCATTTTTTTTCATAAATATGTGTGAAGTGTGAATTTTGATATATGGGTTCTATGACCCTCTAGGATGCAAAGTGTCGTGGTTTATAAAATTATCCGAGGGCCACCTCTTGAGATCCTAGAAGGGCTAGGAATAGCAATATGTCAGTTTTGGCACTTAACCTCCTAGGAGCAAAGTGCCATGGACCTAACAAGTGTCCAGGGCCCACCTCTTGAGTTCTAGGAGGGCCAGGAGCAAAGTGTCACGGACCTAACGAGCGTCTGGGAGCCACCACTTGAGTCCTAGGCAGATGATGCCAATTGGTACATTACTTTCAAATTTTATCAATTTATATATCTATATGCGATTATAATGATTTTCCGTGTATTGCTGCTTGGCGTTATTGCTATGTCCATTTTGGGTAAAATGTGTGTCTATTTTGAGAATTTGGTGCTAATTGCTTGTTACTACCCTTGTTATAGATATGTTATTACAGACTAAGTCTGTTTGACTCACCCTTTATCCTTCCCTATTTGAGATTAGGTGCATGTTCACATTTAGTGTTCCTTAGCTAATCAAAGGGTAGGGTCTTTGAAGAAGCCCACACACTTGTTTGTGTGGCTGGAAGGTTATTTCTATGTTTGGATTGCACCTCTTTGAGTATACTTTGTATAGAAAATCTTTAGTAATGCTCTATTAACCTACAGGCAGGATATTGCTTCCGCTATATATTCAATAGTACTAGAGTCAACTTGTAGAATTGTA
The DNA here is from genome assembly GCA_031439585.1 of Pterocarpus macrocarpus. Lineage (NCBI taxonomy): Eukaryota > Viridiplantae > Streptophyta > Magnoliopsida > Fabales > Fabaceae > Pterocarpus > Pterocarpus macrocarpus. The sequence continues at coordinate 34,151,284 of CM062515.1, forward strand.
TCCCAGATTATATAAGACTATATATATGTACTTGGACTCTAGAAGCATTCCAAGAATGCTTGTTTGACTCTGAGGTTGTGTTTGATTATAGTTGATTTATGGATTCCGTGGATGGACTGTATACTGAGCTGTTATAGAAATTTATATATTATAGAAAAGGTTAATTGCATTTTACCCACTACATTATAAGCTATGTGCATTTTAGCCCCTATATTTTAAAAATGTGCAAATCGATACCCTATATTTTTCTGAATGTGTATTTTACCCAAACTAAGTGTACTATACGCCTTTGAACTTTGGGCTATATACAAATCAACCCCTTGAACTTTCTTGAATGTGCGATCTGATACCCTATACTTTCTTGAAATGATAGAAAATTGATGAAAAAAATTAACAATTTGGGTAAAATGCACATTCAAGAAAATGTAGGGTGTCGATTTATATATTTTTAAAATATAAGAACTAAAGTGCACATGGCCTATAATACAAGAGGGTAAAATACAATTAACCCTATGAAAAATGCCAAATTTTAGAGGATATTCTGTCAGTTTTTCATAAAATTTCTTGGTTAGGCTTGCTAAAGAGTCAAGACTCCCTAAGTGCCAGTCATGGCCTAAGTTGGGTTGTGACTAGTGTTATAAAGCTAGCTGCAATAGCAATAAGAAGTTACGAACACGTTACCATTATACAGGTATTCGGTGTGGTTCATTTCTTGTTTATTACGAGGAATCTCATTCCTTCTTTACAAAATTGAAATTACTTCTCTTTACAAGTATTTTTTTGGACTTTGAATTATTAACATTACATAAGTATCTTAATTACATAAGTATCATCATTTTAACTACTCTTTTTATTCGGTGTAATTAATTAGGGATTTAAAAAGTCATATTATCAATTTAAAATTAAATGATGACTATGTGAGATTGTATATTTACTAAAAGTTTAATGACTCTTCGTATGTTTCTATATTTATTTTTCTAATCTTATATCCAAATTAATTATTAAAATTAATTGAAAGTGCATAACTTTTATACTTTTGTTATCTAATGATGGTTAATTTTACGGATAGTTCAAATAAGTGAAATATGTGAGGATACTTTGCGTATCAAAAAAATAAATAAATCTCTCAAGAATAATAAATTTCATTTAGGATTTTAATATTTGCATAAACTTTATGTTCACAAATGTTTCAAATATTTTTTATAAACCTGTGTAAACCATTCACATATGTAATTCTTTACGGTTCAAAATAATTATTACTTTGAGTAAAATTTCTTGATTCATATTATCTATCATTTTCACATTTTTTAATAAAATATTTATTGTAAATTTTTCTATTTTACCCTTCATACAATTTGAAGTACAATAAATAATGAAATATTAATATAATAAATTAGTAATTCAATAAAAATATTTTAGTAAATATATTTATAATTAATTCTTGATTTTAGGGTGTGTTTGGCATGCCGTATTAGGTATGATAGGATAAGGTAATACAATACATTATGACTTTATCCATTGTTTGGTGCAGTCAACGTATTATATAAGTTTATCCATCAAACTTCCCTTATACATCAAAATGATGGATAACTTAATCCAGTCTAGAGAAACTGTATTAGGCCTGATTAATTTTTGATGTATAAGGGTTCTTTTATTTTTTATTTTTTAATATATTTTATTAAAAGAAAAATAATTATTAAATAAATAATAAATAATAAATAATAAAAATCATATAAACAAAAATAATATTATTTAATAAAAATATTTAATAATAAATAAATATTTTTAAAATAATAATTGTAAAATAACTATTCAAACTAATATAAAAATATAAGAATAAAAATTTATTAATAAAATATGTAAATAATATTTAATATAAATTTAATTATATATAATAAAAAATACAACTAAATATAGGAATATGATATTAAGCTTGTTTAAATTTTGATATATAAAAACTTCCTCTCTATTTCTCTCTCTCCCTCTCTCACTCACTCATATTTTTATATTATGAAAAAAATTAAAAATAAATAAATAATTTTAATTATAAAATTATATTTATATATAATAAAAAATAGTAAAATAATTATAATATATATTTAAACAATTATATTAATTTTTAAATTTTAAATTTAATATTCAAAAATTGTATTTATTATAATCATTTTTTTCTGGTTATATTCTACAGAATACAATATCTTATACAATGACCTACCACACACTGTATAGTATTAAATTTTTATCAGGTCTTAATTATACAATCAGGCCTTATACTATCAGGCATACCAAACGGGCCCTTAAATTCCTTAATACTCATGCAAATGACCAAAGTGGCAGTTATTTTAAATTAAAGGGAGTAGTATAATGCAATCAAGGATATTTAATAGCTTGTATGAAAGTTTGTAAATAGTGTCTCAATTTAAGGTGTGTGTGTGGGAACCTTAAAAAACTAAATATCTAGGTAAATGGGATCAGGTTTTAAATAAATATTAACTAACAAAATATTTTAAAATTAATTTTTATGTAACTTAATTTTAACCTAAAATTAATTAAAAAATTAATTTTAAGTTAGCTTTACGCAATTATATATATATTACCTTATCTTTTCCTAATAATTTAAAAAATTAATTAAACTAACTTTTAAGGTAGTTTGAAACCAAACACTATTTTAATTATAAACTAGTAGTTTATTTTTATATAGGTTAATATCACTTTCTGTTAGTTTATATCAGAAACTCGCCTCCTGTACACCTGAAACCATACTTGTATTGATCAATCAGTGAACGGTAGCAGTTAGCTGTTCTCCAAATTAAAATGCATTTAAGGAGATATGGTTTGCAGTTGAACACGTTGTTCTTTCAAAACTATATAAGCAGCCGTCTGCACTCATGCATTATACAATCAGATTTTCACAATATGGCTTCCAAACCGGGCATTCTTACAGATTGGCCTTGGAAGCCTCTTGGAAGTTTCAAGGTTTACTCTGCTTTCATTATAAAAACTGTAGCCTCCATTTTCAATTCCAGTTATTGAAGTAACTCAAGATCTCCCATTTCCTTATTCTCTTTCCCTCTTTATCTTATGTCCTTTAATTTCCTCTCCTTTTGTTTGTCCATTTTTCTTTTGTTTTTCTTTTGGGTGTGTATCTTCTCTATGAAATACTCTTGATGTGCTCAGGAGCTAAATTTAATTAGTACCTGATAAAATATGAAAAATAAAAGTGGACATCATGAAATTTAATCTACATTGCATGTACACATTTATGTCGTTTTTTTAGTGCAACACATGTGCCAGGTTGAAAAATTCTTTCTTCCTTCGGGAGTAAAAGATCTTTTATTTACTCCACAAAACCATCTTCACCATTAAGTTTGTCGTTTTCCCTTTTCTCTCTCACAATTCCATCATAAATCAAGGGTTAAAATATTCCATGGAGAAAAGAAATTTCTTCCTCCAAGAGTATCTATGTATGGCTCAGGCGATGACAGCCTTCCATATTTACATTACTCAAAGACTTAGGCGAATGCTAATTGAGTTACAGTCCCATTGATTTGCCACATGCATGTTTTATCATTGTCCCCATTCTTAATTAGCTACACACTCCTAGTGCTATACGTTATTATTATTATTATTATTATTATTTTTATAAAATAATATTATGTCTACTTCAAATTTATGAACGAATTGAATTCGTGGTTTCTAGTCCAACTTGTCCCTTTCTTATCTCTCGGGTCAGCTCATGTTACTGTACCTAATTTTGTCGTAGTCTTGTTATTCATTATAACACATTTACCCATTCACATGTTGATGCTGACATTTGTCTCTGTCTTATTTGTCTTTTATTTACCATGGCTGGACCCCAAGTTCGTCATTTTAACTCCATGGATTGCACATAGCATGTACTCTCTCAGATCTAATGAACGGGACCCAGTGTATTATCTCATATTCCCATTTATATTGGTGAGGATGCTGCACAACCAGATTTGGGTGTCCGTCTCTCGCTACCGAACTGCTAAAGGCAAAAGCAGGATCGTTGATAGAGGCCTTGAGTTCGATCAAGTTGACAGAGAAAGCAATTGGTTCAATAACTTAATCTATCTTTCTGTCTCTCTTGTGAACTATTTATGGAAAAAACTTCCGATTGAGCACTGAGTGTCTGTCTAAATTCAGTTCGGATAGAAAACAATGTGGTGCATCCTACCACTGTTAGGTTCAGTGGTTAGACCCACCACACATTGTGTCTATCTGGGCTGCATCGATGCAGATATAACTCAAGCTCCGTAAGAGGGCTCTTATTGTGTTGTGTTTAGTTTTTAGAGTAACTTTATTTGTATTGATTTTTTAAGATACATTATGGATACATATTAAGAGAAAAAGACACAAGATAATAGGTTTCTTCACCTGCTTTTTTAACATTTATCATTTTTATGTCTTTCTCTCTCTCTCTAGATATCTACGATGAATTTCGAAAAAGAATGCAAATAATATTTTTCTAATTTTTTATCAATTATTGATATAATTTGTTTATATATTATCGTTTAACTATGTAGTAATATTTTCCTACGATATATTAAAAGAGTTTGATAATAATTGTTATAGTCAAGCTCTTTTAAAAATAGTAACATACATAATTAAATGATAGAAAAAAGGAAATTACTTTAAAATAGGTCAAAATCAAATGCATATTTTAAAAATTTGATTAGAGTGTGACTTGTGGGCGTGTAATACATTGCAGGGATGACCAGATTTTGTTCACTGCGCTCCTATTTTATATAGGGTACATGATATTCCCATTTGCTTCTCACCTGCGCTGGTGGAGAACAGATGGTGTAGTTCTCACAGCTCTACTGCATGCTGGACCAGTGGAGTTCATTTACTACTGGTTACACAGAGCACTTCATCACCATTTTCTCTACTCTCGATACCATTCTCACCATCATTCTTCCATAGTCACTGAGCCTGTCACCTGTATGATGTTTTCTTCACTTTTTCACATGCTCTGCATCCAGAACAGAGAACTGAAGTTGGTTTTAGACATCTCAATATTGAGTGTCTCACGGTCCGCATATACCTTTCTATATGGGGAACAAATTTTCGTCTCGAAAGGGAAATTAGTATTTAATTTTGCTATAAATTTAGTGTTACCAACATGGCAATTCAAAAAATTCTTTATTAATTCTATATATATAAATTGTGTGGAAGGAAAGGAATGATGTTATAAAACGTTTTTATACGACTATGTTATATACAAAAAGGAGACTTTATCATAAATCTAATTTCATGCATTCGTTTGAAATTGCAACATCCATCTATTTATCTATTTATCAAAAAAAAAAAAAAAATCTATCTATCTATTATATAATGTAAAAGTTGTTCCAGTAAAATTGTTATATGACATTATAATGAATTTTGATTTTTTTTATTGAATAACTCTTTAATTTCTGCTATTTATTTTTCATTTTCTCATTCATATTTCTTTTATAACATTTCATCTCTTATAACTTTTTAAATTTATATTTTTATTTTTAAAATTAAATTGTACTTATTTTTTGTAGATTATGTTTAATAAAAAATACACAAGTTATCCAAAATATTAATCTTTAGTAATAAAAAAAGTATACATTAGCAAAATATCTTTTAAATACCATTATTTTACATATTTATATTTTTTATCTTAATCTTGTGAGTATTAATGATAAGGACATTTAAATGATATATATATGTGTATGTGTTATTTGAACACTTTAATTGAATATCATGCAATGGAAAACTATGAAGTTATTATTTTAAAATATTAACAACTTTTCTCTTTCAATTTTTTTATTTTGATTTGCTTTTTCACCCCACTCACTTTATGTTCAAGAAGTTAGTCAATATTCAATATTGATGCACAACAGACATTTATGCTAATAATACTAGCATGATGCATCTAGGTTTTATGAATATATATAACATGACATAGTAAATAAACAACTTGCTTAGTACATAGTAGTTTCAACGAAAAGTCATGAAAATATAATTAAAATTGAGTGAGAAAATTATTTCCTAAAATGAGAAATTTATAAAGTAACAATTTTATGAGTTTTATGTGTTGTAGATATGTAATAGTCCTTTTCATTTAAAGTTATGTATATAAAGTTGATAAATATATATTTAATATTCATACAAACAGATAACATAAAGTCTAGTTATATAATTATTAAATTTTAAATATTTATCTCTATTATATTTTACAAGATTATAGGTATGGTTTTATTGATTTACTTTATATCAAAAACTCTTTAAGCCAACCTTTTTTTTAAAATAATTTTACTCAGAATTTTTTTTAAAGAAATATAAGGTAATTTGAACGTAGATTTCAATTAGATAATTACTTTAACAAATATTTAGTTTAAATAACCTGCAACGTGTATGGATAAGAAGAATAATTTGATATAATAATCAAAATATTATGTTATATAAATATAATTTTCTTAAATACCACTCATCTATTATCAAATAAAATATAGATCCAATATAAATAAAGTGTATATTTTATCTAATAATAAATAAAATATGAATCAAATAATATTAAAAAAATATTATATTCACGTAACAATTTTTATATAGTCAAACCAACCAAAGAAATGGTCAGGTAAAGGCGAAATAACATTGATATTTTGAAAGTTACTGGTTATTTTTAATCCTTTGACAGCTGTTACGCATCCATTTGCTGAGCACTTGGCATATTTCACGTTATTCGCAATACCAATGATGACAACATTGATCATAAGGAGATCCTCCATAGCTGCACTTTATGGCTACATCATATACATCGATTTCATGAACAACTTGGGGCATTGCAACTTTGAGTTCTTTCCGAAGAGACTTTTTTCCTTCTTTCCCCTGTTGAAGTATCTCTCATACACGCCAGTGTAAGTCTGCATTATTGCCTCATCTTAAATTTACTCAGTTTACTCATCTATAAGTTCGTGATTTCGTTAATCAAAATCTTACTTTTTCTTCCCTTCTCGTTTATCTAATGTTCTTGTCAATCTTTACGAAGCAATAGATTAGAGAGAGAGAAAGAGAGGGGGGGGGGGTGGGCTCTTAAACTTTATCATAGTATCTCAAATAACTTGTAGAAGTTGCGACAAAAATAAGTAAGCATGGAATTCTCTATTTATGGTTTTTATATAAAACCATTACTTTTCAGCTTATATATTCTTTATGCCATTGTGCCTCAAATTCAAGGATAACTAGTTTCAATTGGCAACTAAACTATAAGATAGGACTTCCCAAACCTTATTTAAAATAATAATAATAATAACGCATATTCACGTGTCTATGGGTGTGCTGTACAAAGATTTCTAGTAATTGCCATTCATAGATTTTTTTTTTTTTTGAGAGGAGTTTTTTTTTTTGGGGGGGGGGGGGGGGAAGGGCACGGGTCTCTGCCACTGTGAGTATCGAACTCGCGCCCGGCACCGTGCTTTTTCTAAGAGGCAGACTGTTCAGCCATGTGTGTTGGCCTCTGGATGCATATATAGATTCAAAAGATAGATGTATGTGATTTACAATGAAAGGTGCATTTTGGCCCAAATATTTCCAAAGCAAACCCATCTCATTTCCATATTAATAACATAAATTATTTAATTCGTTTGCTTAACTTATATAACAGAACTATAATCGTTTTTGTAACTGTTTTTTGCCAATATCAGAATAATTCAATCTAAAGTTCGTACTCTTAATAGAGAAAACTTATTATTTGTGCTAAGTGGTGCTTCTAGACATGGTTTTTTTTTTTTTTTTTACGGGGTGCCTCTAGACATGTTAATCATTAAAATTATATAAAAACTATATAACTTGGATTATCTTCTTCCTTATTTATTTCAAATTATCTATTATTTATTATTACCACAACTTCATGATGATGTAAGAAATTTTTTTTTTTTTTATAATTTCATATATCTACCTACGATGACAATTTTGAAGGATAAAAATATAAATTTGAAAATGACTCTAAATTAATTGGATAATATATGGAGGTCAAATAGTTTTTTTAATTTCAAACCGTCTAGAAATTTGGGAAATTTAATAGAACTCAAATGTTAACAAGATCATTCTACGTAAAAGCCCTTCAAACGTTTGTGCACAGTGAGATTCATTTAGAATTATTTGTCAATGTCGTACCACAAATTACATTTGAACATTTATAGGAAATTTGGCAATAATTATGGAACAGAGTAGGCATAATGCAATTTAGGGTCAATAAAAAATTATTTTATTACACACACACACATATACAGAATGTAATACAATGATACATTTTTAACATTTTCTAAGTTCATAATTTTATTATGATTTTTTCTTATTGAAGTTAATTAAGAAGAGATTCATTCAATGATGGTTTCGCAGGTTTCACTCGCTGCATCACACCAAATTCAGGACAAATTACTCACTTTTCATGCCTATATATGACTACATTTATGGTACTGTGGATACATCCACAGATGCTACGTACGAAACATGTCTGAAGAAACCAATGGACTCCGCAGATGTAGTGCACTTAACACACTTAACCACGCTAGATTCCATTTATCAACTGCGCTTAGGGATTGCTTCCTTAGCCTCCAAGCCGCAAACATCTAAATGGTACCTAGATTTGATGTGGCCCTTCACAATGTGTTCTATGCTGATGACTTGGGTCCATGGTCGTGCCTTTGTATTAGAAAGCAGCACTTTCAAAAATCTCAAGTTGCAGTCCTGGGTTATACCAAGATTTAAAATACAAGTAAGATTGTTTCCCGTTTGTGATGACATTCTATTTTGCGTTCTCATCAAAAGGAAAACAATAATTTAGTGATTATCAACATGACACCTGTTTGATTTCGCGTTGCAGTACTTGTTAAAATGGCAGAGTATAACATTGAACAACCTAATTGAAGAGGCAATAATGGAGGCTGAGTTAGGTGGTGCGAAAGTGATAAGTCTGGGGCTTCTAAATCAGGTAGGCTCATCTCCCATTTCAATCTTTTAATTAGTTAGTTTACACATCCATCCAATAGTGGGTCTCGCATTCATTCAATGGTGGATGGATGGTATATCAGTCCAAAATATAAGGTGAATTATATCAAAATAATATTACTCTTATAATAATTGAAATCACTTTCTTTTTTTCGAAATAAACTACACAACGAGGTGACTTTGGTGATACATTGAGCAACATGCTTTTAACTACTTGTGCTATTTATTAGTATATGGTTAATAAATCATTCAAAAAGCATTTTAAAAGTTTTGATTTTGACAGCAAACATCTCCTTTACACTTGGATTTTTTCATCATTTGTTACTTGGTGATCTTATAACAATATTTAGTTCAATAATGCGAAAAAAAATATTTTCAAAATATAATTTCTGAAAGGAAAATTACAGCTCTGAAACCCTTTTTAATTAAATATTAAAATGTTAACAGAAGTAATATTTCCTATATAATTTTCAAAGAAAAAATCTTACGTTATTTTATTAATAAAAATCGGAATTTTACAGCAGCATATATAAGTAATATTTAGATTTCAATATTCTTCCATGCGTGCAGAGAGAAGAGCTTAATGCATATGGTGAACTTTACATCAAAAGGTTCCCACAGCTGAAGATAAAGGTTGTTGATGGTAGTGGCTTAGCTGCTGCTATTGTGCTGAACAGCATTCCCATAGGGACAAATCAAGTGCTTCTTCGAGGCAACTTTAACAAGGTTTCTTTTGCTATAGCCAATGCTTTATGCAAAAGAAACATTCAGGTATATATGATTAACATGAATGCAGTACAAAGATTATGCATCCCAGTTCTGAATTAATCTCAAACTAAATTTTTATTATCGTCATGAAATATGAGAATTTGGAGATGCTCTAAACAATTTTTAAATTCACTTGAAAAACTCCTTTTTCTAAAGTGAGCCATTAACGTAATATATATTGGGATACCACTAACTTGTCCTGCAGTGTAACATATCATTTAATTTTTAAGTTTGATTCTGATGATGGATAGAATTGCAAGCAGGTAGCTTTGTTATATAAGGAAGAGCTGAAGACGCTTCAACGAGGAGTCACCAAGTCCAGAGGACGCTTTGCTCTTTCACCAATCAATACTCCAAAGGTTTACCATTTTTCAAAATAAAAGCATAAAAATTTTGTTATCTAATTTCAATTATTTCTTAAAAGGGATTATCTAATTATATTGAATGAAAAAACTTCTATAGAGTATTTTCAGAAATGAAAATACTATACCTTTACATTGGTCCCAAACTGAAAAGAGTTACACTATTATATATTCGTCATATCGATTGTTATTGATTGTGCTATGGATTTATATTTGAAAGCTTTAACGATAAACTACATCAGATGTTTGAAGCTCACATGTGATCTAGCACTACCTTACTCAAAAACTTAGAGCATTTGAAATTTTACTAGCATGTTCGTTTTTTTTTTTCAAAAAGAGAAATGCTTATTATCATAGCCTCAACTTTCAACTTGCTTCTATATATTTTGTTTCCCCGTCCCTTTCCAGGTCTTCGTACACTTTGAATATACATAACATAAAGTAAAGAAAATTATTTGAAAACTGTAACCAAAAAACAAAAAAGAAATATACTTAAAAACTAATATAAGCCCATGAAATAATGAATTTGAATAAACTGATATAATATTTCATCATGTAACGTTATGAATCTAGCAGATATGGATAGTTGGAGATGGATGGGATGAAAATGAACAAATGGCTGCACCAAAGGGATCATTGTTCATACCTTTTTCTCATTTCCCTCCGAAGAAAATTCGAAAAGATTGCTTCTACCACTACACACCAGCAATGAGCACTCCTGCTACATTCATGAATTTGCACTCTTGCGAGGTTTGTGGCTAGCTACATTCATGAATTTTCAGCACATATTATGTTATAATTGGACAAGATCCCACCCTAATGATATGTATATATATTAACATATAATAATTCACCGTAAAATATGTATTTTATAAAAATTACACTTTGCTATTATGTTCATAATGAATATTGAATTTTATAAAAATTAGATAATTGGAAGAATGTTTTCAAGAGATAGATATTTATTTGTCTTGGTAACCTTATAATTTATTTTAAGTCCCATACTGGTTAACAATACGGGCAAAGTAGCTTTTATAAGAACTTCAGTATTGCCGCATCCCTGGTCTATATTTTCGGGTGGAGTTAGGCCAATGTTGAGAATTTAAAATAATAATAAACTAAAATTATATTAAATTAATCTAAAATGCCATGAACGTATTACACACAAAAATTATGAGACGACCATCCAGAAACAATTGGAATGAATATATTGGAAAAATGATTTTAAACAATATGAATTAATATAGTCAAAAAATTATTTTAAAAATAATTAAGAAAGAAACGAAAAGCACCGTAGGTATGGGGTGACAGCCTCCCGGCCTTATAAATTATGATTTAATAAATTAGCAATATAAATCTGTAATTTTTTTAATATATAAAGACTCAATAACGAATCGTCACATTATTACAAAGTTTAACTCATAATATTTATATAAAAAATATGTTCTTTTTTAATACTGCATTAATGCTTGATTAGGTAGTAGTGTAAAAAGTTTTAAATTTGATTTTAAAGCATTATATAATTATTTAATTATATATTGACATATCACCAAAAATATTTAACCTTTTACGATTACTATCTTTAAAAACATGCATAGTATCATATAATTTGATGACTCCTTATACTAATAATGTCTTTATTTTATCAATCTGACAATGTAGAATGCTTTAAATCACACTAATATATGCTAAATAAAACTATTGATAAGTTTAATGTTAAAAGTTTAATTCATATTTTTATCTCATATTCTGCTCCAATTCTTTATAAGAATGCTCATTATTTATTTTTCAAATCATTGAAATGTAGAATCTATCTATCTATGCCTATAATAAAATAGAGTCATTAACAGAAAACTTTTGTTGTGTGTCAATCAATTATTGAGTTGTATAAAAATTGTTCTTTTTCTATTTATTAATAATACAAACTTTTCATCTAAAATTATGAAAAAAAATTTAATTTTAATTTTAATTTGAAAATTTAATTCCTACCCACTATTCCACCATGTCCAATGAAATTGAATCCTTATCCCCTACTTCAATGCATATAATTTATTTCTACTCATATTTCCAATACATTCTTCCTTTCCCGTTATATCTAAACATGAAGCATGATTCATGAAGCAAAATTAAAAAATTAATTTGATTAAATGCCATTTAATGATAGTTATTAACATTAAGTTTTATATATGATACACCTAATACATATAATTAGAGTACAAATACTATAATATAATATATATTAATTGGTGTAGAATAATTAAATTATCAAGAAATTATTATTATTATTTTTTTGCATCACCGACATGTCTACCTTCTTATGTGGTGTAAGCTAATTTAGAATTATGTTATTAAAATATTAAATTGAACTTAAAAATTATAAATTTGTGAAAGAAAGATTTAATTAGTAATAATTCAAATATTTGTAACCATAAATAATTAATAATGATTGAACGTGGTCGTTTTTATTGTTTTGTTCATCCAGAAGATATTATATTATAATTAATAATAAGTATCATAATTAATATTTTTACTTTAATATTCAAAATATAGGAATAAGTTAAAATTTTTATTGACAATAGATATAAATAATTTCCCAAAATAATTGAATACATCTTTGAAAATCATTATACATACATGTTATTATATTTGTAAATTGCAAATGATTAGTGTGAGTTATGGGCTTTGTTTGAGCTTTGGATTTGTAAATTAAAATTTATAATTATTATGTAATTTATAGTGATTCTATGTTATCTTGACAAGGGAGTAATTTATTATTTTTGAGACATTGTTTTCGGTGTTTTGGGATAAATAATAGCTTACTGAAAAGGAAAAATAGTCAAGTGAACACATTTGGTAAATGGATTCTACTCACCTTGAATCCATTTTTTTTCTTCATTCCTAATTATATTATTTACTTATTGAAAACAATAATATTTATTCTTCTTGCAAAGTATGCTCAATTATAGAACACAAGTTGTCTTTTTATTATTTATTTTTAATTCATTATATCAATAATATTCATACTTATTTCATTCCAATATTTTACACAATCATCAAATTTGAATGCCAAGTCAAACATGAAGAACTACTTTATATTAGATTAGACTTTATTATTATGTTGAATAAAGTTGTTATGAAAAAGTATACTAAAATTTTTATATTTAGCATTTGTATTGTAAATTTTATCTCAAATTACATGATGTTTACATTCTATTAATTTGATCAAATTATTCTTATAATTATTTTATTTTAATTTTTTTATACCGTGCTTTGGACGGATTCAAAATACTAGTCTTCATAATATGTGAGCAAACTAATGTACACCACATATTGCAGAACTGGCTTCCGAGAAGAGTACTCAGTGCTTGGCGTATTGCTGGTATACTTCATGCCCTAGAAGGATGGCATGTACACGAGTGTGGGTACACCATACTTAGTATCAAGAAAGTGTGGCAAGCAAGTCTTCGCCATGGCTTCCAGCCTCTGAAGATTCCTACCGATCAAGACTCACTTATCAGTTAAATAAATATATATGGATAAATAAGTCCTTGTGGTTTGTAGTTTTCAGAATGTGTCTTATTTTCTGTATTCTTAAATCATCTAGACTTGTTGGTATGATTCAATAAGTTTATAAAAAAATGCATATTGTCTTCATCTCGTTAAATATAAGAGAACTAATTATTCCGTCGATGTCATTGATCCTAATCTCTTTGGATCATAACGAATTCGTTAGAAAAACAATTTCCAGCAGATACGTTTGACTTCCAAGTAAGAGAACATTTGAAAAACAAAAATAAAAACAAAAAAAAAATTTGGGGGGGGGGTGGGGGGGAACTGAAGGAATGAACCTAGAAGTTTAAGTGCAGTTGAATAAAATTGTACCTTCATTAAGATGCTCTCCAATAATGTGCTCTATGTCACGAAGTACTCAACGATTATATATGATCACCAATGAAATCTGATGTGTTGAGTAACATTGTTTGTACCACTTTTTGGGATATATTTCAAGCGACACTTTGAGGTGTTATGTAAATATTGGTTGAGAAAAAAAAGTGGAATCCACTCTCAACTACTATTAAAAAGATACCTCACGATATCCCTTAAAATATGTCCCAAAATGTGGTACAAATTATATGTCTATTTTATGTTAGCCACAACAAATACACCTAAGCCTAAGGGCTCTACTTTCTCTTTAATCAAAATGATGTCTCACACCACTATCGGGCGTTCAGGAGATGGATTGATTTTTTATTCTTAAGAATACTACATTCCTAATAATAACTTTTCTAGGCATGATGTTTTAGTAGTATTTGGTAGACGAATTAAAATCCCAAAAATTTTACAAAATATGCCTAAGAATAAATATTTATGTGTTTAGTTGATTTGATATTCTTGAGAATGTTATATATTTTTCCAAAAATATCCTTGATAAAATAGCAATTGGCAGTAGTATGGAGTGGGGGATGGTGGTGGTGGTGGATGGCAATAAGCGACGATAACGACTGTAGACCGGTGGTAGTTGTGGGTCAAACCCATTGGGCCAACCCATTTACCTAGAAAAATTAGGTGAGTTGAGCTTAAAAAATAACAACCTATTTAAACTAACTCATTTTTAACTCGACTCATTTAATTTATGGATTAATCAGGCCAGCCCGCGAGGATAAATTGGCCGGTCCATTTACCTGCGTTTCTTTTTTTATTATTTTTTGAGGAAAAGAGGTATAAATTTAGGATTTTTTATTTTTTAATAAAAATAAGAAAATTTACCCTTTTTTAATCAAAATTAATTTTTTAAAACCTATAAAAAAAAGTTAAACGGATTAAGGTAGTAAAATATGACTCGCAGGCTAAACGAGTTGACCTATTTAACCTGTTTGGTTTGTGGGCTTAAACAGGCCGGGCCTAAACTGGTCGGTCCAATCCATTTGACACCCCTAATTTTCACACAATAGCTCCAATATTCCCTTTCCATGGAAATTTAACATCCCATAGGAGGTGGGAATAAAAATTAGGTGTTTTTCATTCTTGAGAATATAACTTATCTAAAAATATTGTTTTGTTAAAATTGTGTATGAGATACGAGAATCTTATATTCCTACAGTCACATATCTAGAAATATAAAAATATTTCATATACCAAACGCCCCTTATATATAAAGATCCTCTCATTTTGGCATATATTATATATCTGACAACCTTGCAACCTCTACACTTCCCACTCTTCGTAAGTTATTGATTTTGAGGCTTATGTAACGTTAGATTTATGAGTCATGGGAACATTTTAAGTCTGGAGAGCTTACCCTTCTGTTTTGAATAAGAACAAAGTCCCATATTGTTTAGATCGATTCCTGAGAAGTCCTTATATACAGAGATGTTTTATAATTTGATGTATTGTGATGTATTGAGAAATACCATCATGAGTTAGGATTGTTGAATTTCATATCTAATGTATTGCACCTTACCTAATGATGTGTATTTTTGTTAATACCTAATTTTGATCAAGCTTTATTTTTTAAAAATAATAGATTTCAAAAATTAAGAAATGGAAAACAAAATGAGAAAAAAAAAATAAAAGAGAATACGAAAAAGGACCCAAATCCAAATTTAAATATTTTTGACCCAAATTAATTTTTATAGAAGTTATCATATCAGCTTCTAATCAAAAGCTAAAAAAATCTATTTTTAATTTTTGAATAAAAATTGAAATAAGTAACTTTTGTGGAAAGTGATTTTTTTTAATAGTTAAAAAATTATTTTTTATTAAAAAAAAGCTGAAATATATACACCGTAAATAACATGAAAAAATAGAAATAAGGGGACGCTTGTTTGATTTGGAAAAATGTTTTTTATTTTTATTTTTATTTTTATTTTTTATTCTTAATATAATCATAAAATTGTTATCGTATTTTCATTCTATTTCATACTTTCAGAATTTTGTGAAATAAACAGTGAAAAATTTTAAAAAAATTATTTTTTGTGTTTCTTTTACAAACTTTTTAAAACATGAATAGAATGAAAACAAGGTGACAATTTATAATTAATATTGAAAATAAAAAATATAAATAAGAAATATTTTCTAAAACTAAACAACCCCTAAGAGTGTCTTTGAATAGAATATTCTCAAAGTTCAAAGAATTTAAAATGCAAAGAAATTTAAATGTTTTAATTTAATTTCCTTCATTTTAAATTTTTTTTGTTTGAATAAAATAATTATATATGGGTAAAGACAAGAGAGGATTTTAGAATTTCTTAAAAAGTGGTAGAAATTGAAATTCACTCTTTTGAAGTTTAGAAAATATCTCCTAAAAATACTTGAAATTTTAAAATTCTTTCATATTATTATCCTAACAAAATAATTTAAGCTAAATCAATTGAAATCTTCTCAAAAAATACATTATCCTTTAAGAATACTCCATCTAAATACACGTTAAATTTTATTATTTTCCCAATATTATTTATTATTTAAGATACTTGATTTTAGTAACATAAGTACTCTACAAACTAACATTCATTTTTTCCTATGCGTACTAGTTGATTCATGTACAAAACATCGAAGTAATGTGAAATCCTACCCCTTTACCAATTGTCAATGAGTTAATGTTCACTTTGGTCCTTGACTTTTTAACCGCCGAGTCACTTTCATAAATCTGACTTTTTGAAATTGTCAAATTAGTCCCTCACTTTATTAAATGTGAGTCACATCAGTCCCTCCTCTAAACTCCATTAGTCCACCGTCACTATTCTTCTGACATGTCATGTGTTATGTTAGTGTCATGTGGCATGCCATGTGTCATCTGACATGGCGCAATTTTACATAAATTCAAATTAGTCCCTAAAATTTCTAAATTATGTAAAAAAAAAAAATCCTAAATCTCCAAATCTCTCCTCTTCACCTTCATTAACTCTAAATCCTCAATTTTTCTTAAATCCACTCATTTCTCTTCCATTTTCACATTTACCTAGACTAAATCCTCGTTACATAGAATAATAGGAATAGAATGTATAGAAAATGAGAGTATTATTATTACCATTATTACAAAAAATAAAAGATGAGAGTTTTCTACTAGATATATTGTATTTATAACTGAAATTTGGCTTACCGATTTAAGTATAAGCAGTGGCAGAAATTTTTCAAAGCTATCAATGTATGCTAATTATTCTCTTAAATTGTTAAGAAACCTTTTATATTAGACTAAAAGTTACAGTTAATGGTAAAGGCATAATCTTTTTGTTGTTTTTTTTTTTTTTTGAGTTTCTAAGCACTATCAATTATAAAGAATCATATCTATTACAAGTGTCATACATTAAAATGTTAAAACTCATCATATCATAGGAGAAATATTGACCAAATAAAGTTATGAGAAAGGTGTTACTATTAGCATGCTTTTTTATGGAAAATGAAAATCTAGGTATAAAAAAATATCATAGCAGAGATGTTGAATGTAATACCTCCTAAACATATACGCTATGCTTAAGTCATCAGGTTATATTTAGAGGTTATTACGGGTTTTGTGAAAACTTTTAAATTGAGAAAAAATGACATGTGGCCCTTATAGTATAGTATTTCATGAATAAATAAGGACTCACAAAAAAATCTGAATTGTGTGATGGAGATATAATTTAAAATGCAAATGTTCAAACTTAATTACTTATACACACAAAATATTTCTTGTTCTACACTTTTCACTTCATTCCATCGATAGTCACCTTGACCCTCGAGCTGGAGTTCTAGGCGTTAGACCCAAGTCCACATCATGCGATTCGTAGAAATCCCAAAATTCTGCTGCAGATTTAAAGGCATGTTCTTTGTACTGGAATATTTACGAAGATATACAAATAGGTAGTAAGAATTAAAAATTCCTAGTAGGTACACTCAATCCACTAAGCACGTAAGGTATCATTGTAAGTATTTCAGCTGCTTCGATTTATTATGAAAACATAGACAAGTACACATAGGCACAGGTTCAATTTTAAGTTTGAAAATATATTTCTCAAAATAGGTTACTTTAACAATCACTTGGCACCTTTTAGGGCAAGTATAATAGTAATAATAGTACAATTTTCAATCATAATAATGGTAATCTACAGTATAATAAAATAATGGAACATGCATATGTAGTTGCACATAAACTGAACCATGCAAATGCACTTGTCTTTTTAGTTCGTTCTTTAACTTATAAGATGAACATCTGTACTTGATCCCCGGGAAGTGGAAGGCTTTTCCAGGGTAATAATCTACTTTTTAGGACCAAGTTTATTCCTATACGTGATTGCTAGATTTACTTTCTTCGACACTCACATCAATCTATTCCCCTTAATCTATTTAAGGGCTGACCCAAGTAATCACTTGTGATGATATCATCCTAGCCCACTACTAGGTGGAGGCTCGATATATCACTTAATTAACTTGTGAGTTCCCATTATTTTATACATTCTTATACATTCTTATACATGGTTATGCACAAGGATGCTATATGCATTTATGCATATGCTTCATAACTTTACTTTCAAAATATTCTTTCTTTAAATATAATGTATGCCCATGACATTAATTATCCATTGTTTGCGACCCTATTGTCCTAACCCACTACTTGGTGGAGGCCTAATACATCATTTCCTTTATACAATTTTTGCATGCATTACACTCTCAAAGGTTAAAGGCAAATAGCACAACATACTTGAAAATAAACAACATTATTGTGAACATATCATTTGTGGCACATTAACCATAGGGATTTGATGTGATTCATCCTTAGGTCAAGCTTAGTTTCAAAACTTAAGTCATTTGCTATAACCATCACATATCTCAGGATTGTCATGACCCAAACTCATAGCTTTATGTCTCGGTTAACACTTGGGTTATAAGCCACTTGAAATCTGTCCTCATTTTAGAAATTCATCATAAATCTATTTCTCATTATATGACCCTTGTATTTTATAGAGGCATTCCTTATCATGTCCTTTACTCAACCTTTTTTATCCCATTACATTTTAATAAGTATAACTTAAGTTATGTTACCTCATGTTTCAACTTCAAACCTGGGCAGCAATGTTACAAAATTCATAGTAATTTCATTTTAGGTCAATAAATTCTAAAACTTTTCAATTTGGTTCTACTTAGATTGAAGCTTCAAATGAACTTTGTCTCACTAAATTTCAAGCTCTAGGAACTGAGATATTAAATACACAAAATAAGGTTTATGGTTTTGATTGGGTCTTGTCTTATTTTACCTAAAAATTCACATCTCATTCAATTGGGCTTGGATGGCCGAGTTTTTTGGTACACATACTCTACTCATCTTAAACTAATAGGGAAAAATGGCTTTAACCTCATAAGATCACCCAAGCAATGCAGTTTTGCTAAATATCATGACTGTCCTATTTTAAACTATTATTTTAGGTAGCTAAATCGTATAAATTCCTAAAAATTCATCTTTAGTTGGAAAATTACCAAATTTTACCAGGGTGTAATAGTATGCCTTAGCTTTCATTTGAATAAGTTTCATTCAAATCCAATCACTACAAGTCCAATATCACTCACGCAACACAAGGTGTTTAGATAGCTCAATTGCTCTCATTGTTGTAACATATCACTTTGAATGGTACCAACTCATAACCTACTGATTCCAATTAAGTGATTCCTTCTTTATTAACTTCAAATTTCATACTTATAATTAAATATGCCCCTGGTTCTACTTATTTAACTCCCTAGCCCAAGATGATATGAGCTTAAACATACTAATCATTGATAGCATTACAAGTTATCCTATGATCAATTTTTGTTCCACTTCTCATAACAACTAATCTTAATCTTTATTTAACTTACTAAATCAACCAAGAGACCCTAATCATTAATTTCCACCCTACATCAACCGCAAGCATTCATACATGTAACAAACCAACCATGCTCATAAACAAGTGCAACACACCTTCATAGGTTCAAAACTATCACATATCGATATCAATCAACAGTAAGCTAGCAAAACCATCATCAAAATCAGATGAAAGACTTAGGGTTTGGGTAGCATATATAACACTATAAATTTGAAGAAAAAAACTAGGATTTGAGCTACCTATCTCAAGGTTCTTGGAGTTGTGGAAGCAAAGGATCCTAGCATATATAACACTATAAATTTGAAGAAAAAAACTAGGATTTGAGCTACCTATCTCAAGGTTCTTGGAGTTGTGGAAGCAAAGGATCCAAAAGCAACTCCTAACTTTCTTCCCCTTTAATGGCTGCAACTTTCAAGGGACTGGAAGAGCTCCAAAGTGACTTGAATCCTTTAATTTTTTGAGGGGTTTTGAAGAAGAAAAGGTGAGAATTAATTTTCATAAAAGGGGCAAACTGTTTTAAGGCCAATAAGGCCATCATACATGAGCTTGAAGCTCATGGCTATGGTGATGGTGAGGAAGAAGATGGAGAATGTGAAGATGGTGTGTGTATGGGTGTGTGGCTGTGGATGAGGGAGAGAAAAGAGATGATAAGAGTGTTGTGATATTTGTTGGAAGGAGTGGTGGTGATTAGTCCATCGATTAAGGGTGGCGTAGCACTCTCACGTCCCCTCTGTTACCTAACATAGGGCGTGGCTTATTTCTGGCACTTACTTTGACTACTCTCACGACATGTTCATATAATCTCTGTAGGATTATTTCCTTTGATTTATCTTGCTCAAAAATAATATGGACCCTTGAGGATTAATTCAAGGTATCTGGTGATTAATTTGGGTGCTTTAAGTCACTCGAGATAATATTCACGTATGTGAGTAATCCCACATTTTATTTAAAATTCTATGCATAAAATATCATTTATAAAGTTATTACATATATATTATTTATCCACTAGTGCTATAAGGCTCGCATTTTCCCAGAATTGGCATTTTTTCCTCAAATGCCCCTCCCGACAACCGTAATCATTTATTTACAATTTTGCCATTATAATCTACTAATTATATTTTCACCCCTTCTTCTACTATAGTTCACCTATTTACTTTTTTGCCATTGTCTTAGGTCTAGGCTTCCTTTTATACTAGCCTTCTTTCATAGTTGGGGATATTACACTGATCAAATAAAGTTGAGAGTCAAAAGAAATGTGCCATGTAACATCCCGAGTTTTGAGGGTAGGCCGAGATAGAAGGAAGTTTGAGCCCGAGATAAGGGCAAATTTGTAATTAGGCACCTCATAGAGAAATTGGGGACGAAATTATCATTATTAGATTATAATGGCAACACTACAATAAAGGCCTTACAATTGTCGAGAAGCGCAACCGTAACAAAATTTCATTCATGAGATTTTTATGGGTATTATGGCACCGGTAAATAATTAAAATACTTGTAATGACATTAAATTGAGATTTTCTATTCACAGTTTTAAATAAAGTGTGGGATTACTCACACAATGTTGTAGGAACTTGGGTAACTTATAATACTCGAATTGATAATTGGACACCTTGAATTGATCCTCAAGGGTCCTATACTGTCTATAGGCATGAGTATCAATTAAAATTCTCTTTACTAGCTCAGGATAAGCCACTCAAAAAGGTCAAGCCTAGTAGAATTTAAATTGTATTCCAAATCCACCAATGAAATTTAACCCACAAGGCTTCCTAAGCAAGCCAACCCAAGCTTACTAAGTAAGCCACCCAAACTTAAATCATAAGCCAACATCTCCTCCCCTTTTCTCAAAAAATTCAGCCACCACCACCACTGTCCCTTCTCCATTTTCTTTCTTCTTTTCTCCACCTCCATGGCCATGAGCTTTAAGCTCATAGTTCATGGTCTTCTTGGCCTCAAAACTATATGCTCCTTTTATAAAAATTGATCCTCATGCTCTCCTCTAAGATATCCCTCTATCATGTTGATGATTAAAACTCAAGAGAAGTCTCTTCTCCTCCCTTTATGTTGCTGCCATGATGAGCAAAGAAGGCTAAGATGTCACCTTGGTCTTCTTTGCTTCACAGTTTTAAGGATTTTGAGGTAGGTAGCTCAAATTCTTAAGTTATTTGATGTATTTTGTGGTTATGTGGCTGATATTATCTCTTTGTGTTATCATGTATTCAATCTTGTATGGTGTTTATATGATTTCTTTTTAGCGATTTAAGATAGAAAAACTTAGTTTGGGTTGGATAATAGCCAAAAAGATCAAAAGAAAACCAAAACATAATAGGCTATGAGAGGAAACCTTGGCTAATGTCTGTATAGTAGAGCTCATGTCTCCCCTTATGGAATTCAACTTTGAACGAAATTAATTTTACAAGAAACTAGACTTAAAGATAAAACCAAGGATATAAATTATAAGGTCATTGGATTTAAAATGAATTAGTTATGAATTTTTAAAGTTTACTGTTAGAATTCATTCTCTGCCCTGACTAGAGAATGATGTGAAGGACATAACTCACCATATATAATTTCAAATTAAGTGAAACTAATTTCATTAGAAAGATAACACATAGAGGATTATGCAATAAAAATTTTAGAGTCAGATCATGAGTATAATTTCCCCAGTAATTCATGAAAGTTGAACCATGCTTTGCTCGAGTAAAGACAAGGCAGCCAAATTGAGGAGTTCATAACTTGAGCTCTAGTTATTCAATTGAGGTGAAACTTGTGAGTTTTTAAAGATGATTCAAATAGCTATATAATGATATAAAATTCAAAATAAAATGATGACTAATGGATTTTTAGTGATTTTCTAAAATCAAGTGTGCAAGTCTATCTTGAAATAGGTAGCCTTGAGTAAAACTTTAATAACTCAAGCTATACATATCAAATTTTAGTGAAACTAAAGATGTTTCAAAATAGACTAACAGAGCTACAACATATTAAATTTTCATATTAAAATGAATTAAAATGGAATTATGGAAGAATTTAGAAAATAGGACAGATTTAAAAGAAAATGGCATAAATTGATAATTGCTTTGAATTAGAGACTCCATAAGCCATAAAGAGTTCAAGAATATAAGTTTTATGTAATGTCACACTGAAATAATGTTGTATTGACCTATTATCTATGGTGAATTCTAATTTCTGGAACTAGTTGACTATTTGTATATTGGAATGTATCCATATTTAGCTGTTATGTTGCCAAAATTTCGGCATAAATATATGAAAGGATATGAATGTTATGATCATTTATATGTTACACTCATGAAACTCATGCATGTAATAAATGTTTGAGAATAAGCTATAAGGCATATGCATAAATATATATAGCATGTGCATGCATGATCATATTCAAGAATGAAGAAAAATATTAAGAACTTGCAAAATGGAACGTACCGAGCCTCTACCTCGTAGTGGGCCAGGGCGGTACTGTCTAAAACTTGGGACAACCCTCGACCAGATTTAAGGAAAATAGATCGGTGCGAGGCAGGAAAAGTAAACCCGTCACTCATGTATAGATACAAGCTCGGACCTGAGAAGCAGGCTATTGCCCAGGGGTGAGAGAGGCCATTCACCTTCGGGGAACAAAGTACAAAGAAGCAAGGTGCAAGTTACAGATAGAAAGAGATAAATAAAGTCAAGTGTACTTGCATAAAGTCAAGTATAAGCATCTGTATATGCATATTTAAATATCTCATTATGTCATAATGTTATTATGATTCTTATTGGAGTGTTATATTATCACTGTTATTATATCTATCGTGGAACATGCTAAGTTGTTGTCAAAATATAACCCGCTTCGAGAAAGATGTTTTCAAACTTAAAATTGAACTAGTGCTTGTGTGCATGTGCTCACATTTTCATTGGAAACTAAAGCGGCTAGAATGTTTATGATGACATCGTATGATTAATGATTTGAGTTTATCTACTAAGGGCTTAAAGTCCTCACTACCTGTTGTATGCTTTTCCATAAACATTTTAGTATATAGAATCGAATTCAAGTCGGCATTGGATGTCTTGGAATACTTACAAGACGCAAGACTTGGACCCTGAGCCCAGTCCGAAAGACCAAGGTGGGCAGCCGATAGCCATGGAGTGAGGACATTAGGCGAGGACAAGATTTATTTACAATATTGGTTAAGTTTCCTTTAAGTTGTAATTATTTTACCTTATATATATGGATATTCGAGGTTATAAACTCTTATTCAGGAAAAGATTTTGAAGTTTCAGGGCCATATATATAATATTTTCTCATTTATAAGTCCTTTATAGTAGCAGTTATAGTATCTAGATATAACTCTATGACTCGAGCACGGCATATATGCTTAGAAGATGTTTCATGCCATTGCTAGCAAACTTCTTCTTTATGCCAAAAGTAAAAAATAAGGTTTGTAGCATGCTGGTTTTGTATAGCATAAAAATCAATATACTTAGATGCTTATCAATATTCAAATATTGTTTGTTTGGTAGATATATAACGAAAATAGTGCATGTACATAGATAATGTCCAGGAAAACTTACTAACAGATAAATATTATATTAACATACCGTATGAAGGCCAAAATGTAAAATGTAAAAGCAAAGCAAATATATCAAAACTCATAATTCATGAAAAAAAAAAACGAACAACTAAAATGGCGAGAGTTTGTAACTAAACGTAGTGTTTGTAACTTTGGAAATAACGCTATAAGAACCTATGGCTTTGATGTTCCTAAAGGTAGTGTTGATAACGCTATAAGAACCTATGGCTCTAATGTTCCTAAAGGTAGTGTTTATAACTAAATAGTAATTGAGATTTGCCAATATGAAGCATCATTTTAAGAGTATTATTATTACTATTCTCGCATTACTGTTGAGATATTAGGGTTACATTATTTCGATTCTTGTATGGGAATATTATCCCATTTATTTAAATGAAGAATTGAATATATGTGAGCTACTAAGAACTAAAACTATAAAATTTTGATTATTTATGTTAAAAAAAGTGTGAAAGAATAATTTCCTTCTAAAGACAAATTAAAAAAGTCATCGATTTTAATTTGCAATTGTAATATGCAATCATATACAAGTCCCTATTTGGAAAATAAAATTAGAGTTGAAAGTATATATAGGTTAAGTTGAAAATTATATTCCATTATTTAGTTGCAAAATATGCATATTGGTACATTAATATAATAATAGGAAAGAAATTATTGAATTTAAGGGAAATTGATAATTTAGAGTTAATGAAAGTCAAGAGGAGAGATTTGGAGATTTGAGACTTTTTTCACATATTTTAAAAATTTTAAAAATATTTTTGACATTTTTTACAATTTTAGGGATTTTTTTTTATCATATTTTAGAAACTTCAGGGACTACTTTAAATCTATATAAAATTGTACTATGTCAGATGACATATGACATTAACATGATATGTCAAAGGCCAAATAATATTTCACGTGTCACTTAATATGATATGTTAGCAGAATAATGATGATGGACTAACGAAATTTGATAATAAATTAAAGTGACTCATATTTTATAAAATGAATGATTAACTTAATAATTTTAAAAAATAAAAAATAAAAGTGACTCGCACATAAAAAGTTAAATTAACTGATAGTCAACCCATTTTAATCTATATTATTCCAACTTCGTTCTTATTCCACGTAATAACAATTTTTTACATATTCATTGGATCTAGAAAATCTTTTATTAAAAGAATTCTTACAAATTTCTGTCACGGCAACTTGACAAAGTTGACCTTTAAATCCCCAAGAAAGATAAGGAAGAATGACTTCCAAGGTTTGACTGGCGACATTTTGTTCAGCTGTCAGTTGAATCGGATCCCTTTAAATCTATCAAAGATGGAGACTTGTCGCTTTCGTTGAAACCAGAAGTAAGCGAGGCAGCCATCATTTTTCTTCAGTCAACTAATCAAACACAACGCTTCCTCGTTTGCGTTCTGCTTCCCGTGACAAAGAGAAATAAGGCAAACAAAAGGCATGCGCCAAATACGCGTGGACCTTCTTCTAGTCAGCAAGGTAACCCTCTAGAACTCATGGCTTAGCTTCTGTCTTAGTTTGTTTTTTTATTTTTGTTTTCCTCTATACATAAATGCGGATTTCTCTTCAATTTCAACACTTTTGCTTTCTTTGTTCAGCTGTTTGTTTTCTACTGGAGGCTTATATGGTTGCCTTAGCAACTTTTCGTTCACTTTAGAGGCGCTATTTTTGTCTGCAAAGGTTTAGTGTTGTGAAGGCTTTTTTTTTTTTTTTTTTTAAATTTATTTTGTCTGGGATTTTTCGTTACTCAATCTTTTTTCCCGTTTTTCTCTCCACCTTGCTATCTGTGGTTGCTGAATTTGTCAACCTTTTTGTCCTCTTGCATTACATATGCGTTTGGGTAACTTATTCTCGAGTATTGACATTTGACATTGATTGGTTGCCTTTTTTTTTTGCCCTCCTTAGGTGGTCATCTGTTCTTTGAATTCACTGTTCTGACGACTTGTTGAATTGAATGATATGCAATGAGTTGCTTTCACTATTTCAAAGACAAATCCAGGAAATGGAAGCGAAGATCAGCACCTGAACTGAAAGAACAAGAGAAATCCAAGTTCACAGGGGTTGAAAGAGTCACCAAGTCTTCAGGGTCTTCGTCCTCTCCTCGTGGCATACCAGAATTGTATGAGGAGAAAGCCCATAATTTGCGGGTTTTCTCCTACAATGAGCTCAGACACGCAACAAATGATTTCAGTAGGCTTTCTAAGATAGGAGAAGGTGGATTTGGGAGTGTATATAAAGGTTCAATTAAACCTGTCAATGGGAATGGTGATCCTATTTTAGTTGCCATCAAAAGGCTTAACCAGAATGGATTACAGGTAAGAGACTCAAAATATCCCCTTTCCTTGGGAAGCAATTTATTAGTGTGTGTTGCAAGGAAACATTCATTGTTGAATATTTATTTTGAATAAATTGCACAAGGGAAATTTTATTGTTATGTCCTCTATTTTCTAGCTATTGCGTTTGCTGGCCTAGGTTAAGGATATTTCATTGTCGCAAAATTAAAGTGTTAACCATTAACCTCATTCTAATATTCGAGTTTCAAAGTGTTATCCTCTGTTTCAGAACATATAAATAACAATAGGAACATGTCGCCTGTTGTTCTACCCTTGGTGTAAGAGCAACCTGTCCTCAATCTATTGCATGTGATTTTCTTATTGCCTTGGTTGATCAGCTTCTTAATCACAGTGGCGGTCTATTTTCACCAAATAGCACTTAAAGATTCACAGTAATGCGAATGCTGTCTGTAGTCACGTAAACTGTTCTTCTAAAAGCTGCCTAAAGGGTCATAAGCCATTTCTTTTTCTTTCATGTGCATTATAATTTATATATGAACTGACATTCTTGGTCCTCAATGGACTTGCCAATTATTGTACTGTACAGATGTTTACATCATCACCTCTATCTTGCCATGCTTTTAAAGATTTATAATAGCTTGGAGATCGGCTAGTAGGAGAGGATAATATTTCCTCCTGGTTATTTAAAATTTTTTATACTACCTCATTACTTTAGTCTATAGTTGACTCCTTTGTCCTTGGACCATAGGTTAAGGAAAAAAGAATGGGTAAGAGATATTTTGCTGATGCATTTGCAGTCTATTTTTCTTCTTGGAAAATTTATTTTCGATTGAACTGAGTGCTTCACATGTAAAGATTTGTTCTACAAAGTCACAGACATCTAGAACATTGTCATGTAACCCCATCGCAATGGGCTTCTGCATGTTAGGTATAGATTTTTAACAATCTGCGCGTTAGGTATAGATTTTTACAACCGGGAATCGCATTTCTTCCTCTGGCAATCTCTTTTATCATAAAGCGCCTTCTGGCAGTTCGGATGTTAAGCAGATATTTTGTGCCTGAAGAATTTGAAGTTTCTGTGCACATTTTAAGGTTCTGAATATTTGAATTTGTAAATAAAAATTCAACTTTTCCTTCTAATTTCATTCTGTGTTTTTTTCTCGTCTCCTGTTTTTATAATGTTTGACTTGGCCTTATTTGGATATATCTTTTAAGTTTTAACCATTTCTTTTATACTTCTGTCATGTAGGGGCATAAGCAATGGTTAGCTGAAGTTCAGTTTCTTGGTGTTGTGCAGCACCAAAATCTTGTCAAACTCATTGGATACTGTGCTGTGGATGGAGAAAGAGGAATCCAAAGGCTACTTGTGTATGAATATATGTCAAATAAAAGCTTAGAATCTCATCTTTTCAATAAAGCCTATGATCCTCTTCCTTGGAAAACAAGACTTGAGATAGCACTTGAAGCAGCTCAAGGGTTAGCTTATCTGCATGAAGAATCAGAAGTTCAGGTTTCAGTTAAAGCATTATCATCATATATTAACCCTGCTTCCCCACTAAGAGATGCTAGAAATTAAAAACCATTCATGTTCACTCACTTAATAGTTTATGCTTTTTGGTGACTCGGCCTTTGAAATGGTAATGACACCTACATGACCATGTGGTAAGGAGTTTGATCCTCTCCGCCCTAATTTTTATAACTAAATTATGATTTCAGCAAAATGTGGAGTGATATGTGCTTTGTCTATGCTCAAAGCCCAAAGGCTTTTGTCTTAATGGACATGTTAAAGATTTGAGATTCATGATTCTTTGTTGAATGGAAAAAAAACCATTTATGTTCTTTCCACAAGTTGCTCAAGCTTCTCTGACATTTGGTCATGGACAGAATGTATCAGTAAAAACACAAAAAGAAACAAAATGAGTTACATCAAACTGTTGACTAAAATGCTAATGCAATTCCAGACACTATATGGTTGAGCACTTGAGCTCCTTAACTCAAAACAATGATAGAGCTAGGGTATTCTTACCATGCATATTTATTTTTAAATTTTTCAGGAAAATCTATATGGATAAGTGAAGCATACTGTCTGCTAATATTATGAGCAAACAGTCTCTATATCTCATGATTATGCAGTCGTTAGCCTGTGTTTTGGTTGTTCAAGAGCTGTTATGACATAATTGCCTTTGAAACAAAATTCTTTCTATTTTATTTTTTACATTGCTTTGAAACAGAGAACTGCCTGATAATATGCAGATGTGCCAGAAAGCAAGAAGATAGAAAATGGATTGTTAACTTAAGAACCTCCTTTTGCAGCTGAATTAGGGCCATAATCCATCCTTATACTTTGTCTAAAATGATTTATTGCACAGGTAGCAATGAATTGTTGCTGGCTTGCACAATCTGATTTATTTCCCTTTGGAATTAGGAACTTACGCCAATTATGTGATCATATACTTAACAACTCCTGAATGTTCTTGCACATTTTGGATCACAATATGAAGCTGTGTTTAATATAAGAATTAGGATGTTTGATGCGACACTTAGTTAGTTACTTGTAATTGTTAGGCAGTAGTTTAGTATAAATTGGATTAAGAGAGGGAGGGAAGGCAGACTGGTAATTGAGTAATTGAGAGAATTTTGGGAGAGTTGAGGGAGCTCTTGATTTATCCCTCACTGTTGTAGAGATTTAGGGTTCTTGGTGACATTGACCAAGAACTCCAAGCAATAAAGCGTTCTTGTAGTTTCTGATCCAATTATAATAATAATGGTACAAATTATGTTGGTATACTTGAAGTATTAAGTTATGGAAATCATTGTAAATAATATGTATTAAAACCTAAAATTAGGTTAACTTTGCCAGAACAAGAGAGCAAGTATTGTGTAATTTGCCAACAAGGCTATGTCAACTTATTTAGAGAGAAATGTCGACACAAGTTGAATACTTCCTTAAAGGACAATAGTGGCAATGACAGAGAATGTCGATCACCAAATAATTTCTCAGTAGTTTTTAGTATTCATGAATTTTTAATGATATCTGCATTTTTGTTTATACTCGTTTTGCATCCAATATTCCAATTTCCTGACTTTAACTTTTTTTCCTTTTTCTTTTAAAATTTTGTTTGCTAAATGCTGTAGGTGATATATCGAGATTTTAAATGCTCAAATATATTACTGGATGAAAATTTTAGGCCAAAACTTTCTGATTTTGGACTTGCTCGGGAGGGACCAGAAGCTGGGCACACTCATGTTTCAACTGCTGTAAGTGTTTATGTGCCTTTCATATATATCGTACATGAGTGCCTTGTATTTATTCAGTAGAATTTGCTCATGGCGTTAATGTAATGGTATTGATGGCATCACAGAATGTTTAATGATGAAGATTTTCATGTTTGATTATTCCAAGGATGTAATTTCGTGTAGCTTTTATTAATTTACAGGAGCTCGTGAATAGAAGTGACCACAACTAGTAATAAATCTAGTAGAGATATAATGAAAGTAGGAAGGAATAAGTTTCACAAAAAAGTTGTGAACACTAACATCTCTTTGTAGATGGAAAAATATTTTACGGTTTTTAATTAGGAGCATGATAACTAGTTGTTCGATAATGTTTCCGTGATTGTTGGTGATATAGCTTCCAATGCACATTGCATATATATTTTGTTAACCTTTTCTTGACTGTATAT
The DNA here is from genome assembly GCA_031439585.1 of Pterocarpus macrocarpus. Lineage (NCBI taxonomy): Eukaryota > Viridiplantae > Streptophyta > Magnoliopsida > Fabales > Fabaceae > Pterocarpus > Pterocarpus macrocarpus. The sequence goes on from CM062515.1 coordinate 34,181,816, forward strand.
TGTTAAATACCTGTAAGTGTTGCATCCCTAATACGTATTTCCAAATACGAGGAATATTTCAATGATGATCAAGATTATGCAGTCCTCATGTAGAATATTTTATGTCAGGTGATGGGAACATATGGTTATGCTGCTCCAGATTATATTGAGACAGGCCATCTCACTACAAAGAGTGATGTGTGGAGTTTTGGTGTGGTGCTTTATGAAATACTTACAGGAAGGCGTTCAATGGAGAGAAACCGGCCCAAAACGGAGCAAAAACTTTTGGAATGGGTGAAACAATATCCTCCTGATACCAAAAGATTTCTCTTGATCATGGATCCAAGACTTGTGGGCCAGTATTCAATTAATGGAGCACGGAAACTTGCCAAGCTTGCAAATAATTGTCTGAGTAGGAGTGCAAAAGAACGACCAACAATGAGTCAAGTGGTAGAGATACTGAAGCAGATAATCCAAGCTTCTGATGACGAAAAATCTGCAGAGGAAAACATTGACATATCAGAAGATGATCCAGTTGAGCCTGAAGAAAAGACGAATCAATCAGCTCCTTCCGAATTATGGAAAAAGAGGATGAACCATCTTGCAAAACTTGGTGAACATGTGGAGAGTGCTAGTCGAAGAAGATTTATGATCCTACAGAGAGCCAAAGTTCCTTAGTAGTTTCATCTCTAGAAACACTGAATACTGTCTCAGTTGAGGTAAACTGGTCCATTCTTAGGCCATGATGTTGGATAACAGAGCAGGATAAATGTATCTGTCATGTATAGAATGGTGAGCAGAAATACATTGGCAACAAACTTCTTGTGTTTAATGGGCACTTATTGTCAATTATATGTGCATGGAAGGGATAAATATAGAAGTGATTAATGCAAGTTGAATTCACACATTAGCTTCTGTAATTTCATGTCTTGAAAACAATAGATACTCCATCCGGTTTATAATAATTGTCAATTTAGTTATTTTTACACATTTTAAGAAACCTAAAATCAATGCATAATTATAATATAGGTTTAATAAAATATTTTTATTAAATTTCATTATATAATGAAAAAATATGATTTTATTATGTAGTGGAAAGTAGCTATTTTTTTCAATCAATAAAGATAAAAGGTAAAATTGGAATATCAATAATAATTATTGCATTGATATATAAGAATGACAACTATTGGGAACGGAAGGAAGTAATAGAGAAGATTTTGAATGAATTACTTAGTGTTCAGCACTTAGTATGCATACTATTTGTATACATCCAAATTGCATCAATTATTTGCATTAAGAATGCATATTCCCTATGTACAATTGTTTTTTATGTACATGGACCTAATTAGTTTCTGATGTTATGTTCAACATACATGAACATGTAGATACATCTTATCTCTTTCCAGTACATCACTAAATACTATAGCCATTTCCGACATAGACAGCACACATCTCATTATAATCAATGTGGGACCTCACAAGAATCCCTCTCAACCTGGAGAATAGATATCGATCATTTCCAACTTGCAAGTGAGGTTCTGAAACCTTTTAGTGAGAAATCCTTTGTTAACACTTCTGTTAGCTAATGATATGAGGGAACAAATGAAGTGGTAACCAGCCCATTATCTAAGTTTTCCTAATGAAATGACGATCTATGTCAATATACTTGGTTCTGGCAAATGTTGAACTGAATTGTGGGCAGCACAAGGATTTGTTATCATAACTTCATGGGAACACAAGATTTTGTCCTTAAATCATCTAAGCTAATCTTCAACCATAACAATTCAAAAATCCCTTGTGCTAAAGCTCAAAATTTTGCGTTTGAGCCACTTTTTGTTTCTTACTTCTCCAAGAGACTAAATTCCCTGCCAGGAACATGCAAAAAACCAAAATTTAATCTCCTATCTGATCCAGCATAATCATGATCACAGTATATTTCAATGGATAAATCTCCACACTTTTTAAATAACAAACCTCTTCCAAGTGTAGCCTTGAGATATTGTACAATTTGATTTACAACTTGTGTCTTTTTTGTGGATCATACACAAATTGACTAATAAATTGATCTTCCCACCCGTCTATGATATTGAACTTTATAAACAGTGGGGCTTTCCTCTCCTCTTCGCTTCCCATTTTATGGTTTTGCTCAATGGGAACTCTAGCATCTCTACATCCTAATATCCTTGTTGCCTTTAATGAATCCAAACATTTTTTTTCGATAGTTGCTAGAAAGCTCTACACTCTCTTAGAAGAGAGGAGCAAGAGCTTGAAACAAGCTTACACATACAAATCTAGGACTCAAAACTCTACTAAAACCCATAAAATAATGACTCCAATACCTCAACGCCACTAGCTTAAATACTAACTCAAAAAAAAACCCCGCATGTTAAATATAGAGAGTTAGAGACTCAACAAACTGGACACAAGTCCAACCCCATTGCATCCGAGAAAACCTCACAAGCTTACATAGAATAGACCTCAACAAACACAGACACATGACTCAAAGAACCCCATATAAAGGTCCTTTCTACTCTATCCTCTTTAATGAATCCAAACATACTTTCTTTGTGATATAAATATGACTTGTTTTGAATAGGCAATCTCAATATCAAGAAAATATTTCAATCTTCACAAGTCTTTTATTTCAAATTTTGTAGATAATTTCTGCTTCAGCATCTCTCTCCATCAAATCTTTTTTTTTTTTTCGGATAGATATCAAATCATCTCTAAAGATAATAATATCATCTAGGTGCACAAGAATAACTGTTATTCTTCCTTCTAGTGAATGTTTAAAGAACAATTTATAACTTTGCCTTGGTGAATCTTCCAAACTATGTCCTAGATGATTGCTTCAAACCATTTTACAACCCTTGTCCCCTCTACAATTGGAAATAAATTGTGGTAGGATCTCCATATATTCTTCTTCTTCCTCCAGGTCATCATGGAAGAAAGCATTTTTTTAATCATCAAATTGTTGTAACTCTCAACCAATATGAGCAGCAAGTAACAATAAAACTCTCATAACATTTATTTTTGCTAGTGGTGCAAATGCCTTAGTAATCAATACCATAAATCTGGGCATATTCTTTTGCCATTAGCCTTACTTTATGTCTATCCAGAGTTCCATTGAACTTGTACTTCAAATTACAAATCCATCGACATCCTACAGGCCCATTTTCTTTGGGCCGATCAACAATATTGGTTTGGCGTGAAAACTCTAAACAATGCAACATATAATTATCCATGACAAATTATAGATTTAAAAAAATGTAACTCTATAAATTCAATTATTGGCTTTGACTTTTGTTTGTTGCTAATAACTGCATAGCACACCTTTACTAGAAATTGTTTCTTTCTTAAAATAAAAGGTGACATTGAGTCATTTATAGTCAAAACTATTAAGGAGATAAGTACTTTTATACCAGCAGTGTTGTAATTATTTTTCTTCTATTGTTCGGTGTCCAAGGTGTACAGTTGGCAGTCTTGTTCCATTGCACGTTATTAATGCGAGATTTATGTTCCTTGGTAGTATAATTGTCATTCTTTCTTTTAGTTGAAAGCAGTGATTTGGAAATCCAGTAAAATTAAAAATATTCAAGAATTTTGAAGGATACATAAGCTCCTTGTAAATAACATAAAATAGTCAATTAAATAAAATATTTGAAAATATTATTGTAATATTATAACACAAAAAATTGCATATTTGAGTAATTGTATAATCACATTAGCTTCTAATATGTATATGTTGACATAAATCTTGGTCGACCTAGATGAAAAGATAGACAACTCTCTTACAATTAATAGCACATTTTGTTGAAATCGAAAGAACATTATAGCTAGCTAAATCGAACACCTTTACTATAAAATATGACATCATAGGATTATACCTCACATATTGCAGATGAACGTTCATGGTATCAATATCTAGTATATTCATCCCTTATTTTTTTCAATTGGGTTTACACCAATAATAACTCCAATCACATCTACTGATTTTTAAAATTAAAATATTTATGCCAACTAGGACCAAAGTATTGATGTAATTATTTAAATTTTAACATAATAAAATTCAAAAAGAAAAGATTAATATTGTTATGTGCAATTAAATAAAATGTTATGTGAACTAATTTTTTCTTAAGTTTGTCAAGGTTGTTTCTTACTTTAAATTTGACTATTAAATAATTTAAAAGTAAAGATATTATATTTTTCTTCTTTAAAAATAAATTTAATTTTAAACGTTTAAAATTTTAAGCAAATTAATTTAAAAATTAAAATCACAAAAGCAATGCTATCATAAGCTAACATATTAATATAATTATTTAAATGTTAAATGGAATTAAATTCAAAGATAAAATTTTTTTTATCCAAAAAGCAAAATATTAACATGTGCAACAATTTAAATAATATTGTTATGAAATTATTTCACGTTAGAGTAAATTTTAATTTAAAACATGTAGATTGATATAATAACTATAAATTATATTGAATATTAATTGCAATCATAATCTTAGCATATTAAGTAATTTATTAGTAAAAATATTTTATTTGACATATTTAGAAATAAGTTTAATTTTATATATTTTTTTAAAATTAAGCAGATTAAAGTTTAAATTTGAAAAATTATGTTATCACTCCGATATTGGCCATGAGCAGTGTGTCACCACTCATCACATTTTTCAGGTTGCTACATAATGGTCAAGACTCAAGACTGTAAAGCCAATTAATTGATATTTACGACATTTCTTCAGGTAATGGTCATCACAAATTGGTCCTTTTACGTGCCAGCTCCCGAGCCATCTCCCTATATATGTCGCTCGACTGATGGTGGCCTTGGTGCCTCTGGTGGATATTCAATGTATGATCCCTGTAACATGATAAGAAGAAAGGAGCAGCATTGTCACGAATAATAGCAATCTTGACCAATGTCTGAGTATGAACAAGCTCGTTTGATGCATTATAAACCACATCAAGAATAGCAAAGAAGCACTAGTGAGTGAGGAAAGACGAAGAAAGCACTGGGTTTCAATAGAGCAGATGGGTTTCCCCAGGACAACGGCAAAGGAGCATTGAGTTTGAATGGAGTCGTTTGTCTAGCTTTGAGGAAGGCGGAAGAAAGTAATGGGTTTGAATAGCAACGCCGTGGGAGAGATGCTTCGACGAAGGAGAAGAAAGTCGCAGCGTTTAATGTTGTGGATTTTTTTTTTAAATTTTTTTTAATTTTGATGGAACCACCTGTATCCGAAATCTATTATTAGAAATTTGATAATCTGAGACTTCTGATTAAATGATCAATATATCTACTATCTTGACTAATCCCGTATTAGTTTAATATTGTAGAATTAGTTATATTTCAATTCTAAAACTCAATTTCATAAATAAAATAATTATCAGAATTGATTCAATGATATATACATCAAATCAAGGGTGATTTTTTTTTAATATGGAATTTTGAAAATGAAATTGAGAATACGTGAGATTTTTGATAAAATTGGAGAAATATGAGATTTTAAAGCAAATCTGATGGAGAGAGAATTGGATTCTATTTTTGTATTATTTTTAAAAAATAAATCTGGTGAAAAGAGAATCAGATTCTATTTTTTATTATTTTTAAAAAGCAAAATCCGATAGAGAGTGAGTGTGTATGTGTGTGATTGTGAGCCTGAAAGGGAGGAGAAGAAAGAGAGAGAGAGAGAGAGAGAGTAGAGTGTGGGGAGGAGAGGAAAGAGGAGAGAGAAAAAAAGGAAGAAAGAGAAAAAAAAAAAGAGAAAGAAAAGAGAAAGAAATGAGAGAAAAAAATAATAAAAAATAAAAACACTACATTCTTTAAATTTTATCAAAAATATCATATTTTACAAATTTTTTCACACAAAAATCATATAAAAAATAAATAATCTCAAATGAAACATTATCTATCACCATCTATAGTAGTTTTTAATATAAATATAACAATCTAAATATCTAAATATTAACAAATATCACGTCTCAATTAACGACTTAAGAGAGGGATTATTAGAAGGGGTGTTAGAAATTTTTTGGTAAAATAATCAAGGTCGAGGAATATTGGAGTTTCTCCGTCGAAAAGGATACCAACTATTTTGGCGCTAGGTTTGACATTAACCATGAAAATTTTTTGATATTATAAAGACATTTTAAATAAAAGACTGATTAAATTTAAATATAATTTATATTAAAAAACTTATTATATAAATAAAATGGATATAAAGGTAACTTATTAGATAACAACAAAATAAAATATAAACCTACAAATAACACAAAGATAAAAATAAACGTATAATTAAGAATAAGATAAAACAAATTGAATTTAAATTCTAGCAAACTAGATATCCCTGAACGTTATTATCCTTGCTTTGTCAAAATGAATCGCTACAAGTTTATCTGCGTGACTTGATCCAGAGTTTCTTAGGAATCACGTCGTCTAAAAGCAATTGACAACGTTCACGCAGTTTCTTCAAATACCGAGCACTTCTTAACTTCTTAACATCTTTCTCTCGAAAGGGTAGTAAATACACCATGTGCAGAAGACGAATATGTCAATCTTAATTGAATTAGGAATTTACATCTGATTTTCACGTTATTCTCTTCGAACTCATTTCTGAAGCAAATTCTAAGGCCTAAAGGAAATACAAGAGGAATCCTTTGACACCATATGGAGATGCTTATCTTGAGTTTATCATTTCTCAACATCATCAGCAGTTTTTCAATAGCAAGAATTCTCAATAGGAAATTCAGGAGAAACAATAGAAAAGTCCACAATAGAATGTTACATAAATATTTTCACCAAAAGGTAAAAACAAAAACAAAAGAACATAAAAGAAATATCATAAACATGACAAAAAAGAAAAAAAAAAAAAGAAATATCATAAAGCATAGCAAGAAAATTTGAACTCATAAATTTTCTGCAAGCAACACCAATCGGTTTGACGGTGTCTATTTATCTGGATTGCAAAAGCCTTCCCTCTATTAGTGGGGTACTCCCTCGAACGTTTGGGACATTCTTCAGTTTGTCGTATAAGTACGGCGCTCCCTTGCGCTTCCTTCTTCCATTGGAGCAGAGCGCCCAGCTCCTGCTGCTTCCATGGAAGCAAAGCGACCATCTCCTGCTGCTTCCATGGCAGCAGCAGCGCGACCAGTTCCAGAAGATTCCATTACAGCAGAGCGACCAGTTCCTGCGGCTTCCATTGGAGCAACATCCACTCCAATCATGTCCGTAGCATTCGCCTTATTAGATTGGTTCTTCGCTATTTCTTTTTCAGCTATTTCCCCTGCCTTCGCCACGTGCCGGTCCATTTCTGCTTCAGCCTCTTTTGCCAACCTTGCCTCGTGAGCTATCTCCATTCTCGCTTTGGCAAGTTCCTTCTCTGCCTGCATAAACACAATGAATATGTCGATATCTGACTGAATTTTGAAGGCACAGTGGCCACTTTTCTTCTTTTTTTTTCCTCTTTTTTTCAAAAAATCTCATATGACAAAATAAGAGATGGATTTAAAAGACTAATGAAATAAATTGAATGGACCTAATGCTCATAATGAAAATTAGAATTGTTAAATTAATGCCTTGTACCACCAACCCATTTATTAACAGTTTGGTTATACCCGGAATTATCAGAGAATTTAAGTCGCTTTGTTTTTTTGTTTTTGCCTCCCTCCCTATGACTAACGTTTTAGTCGTAAAACAGCCTTAGGATCCACAGTAAATTATATGTCCTCATCATAAATGGCTCCTCTTAAACAATTGAGCACCATTTAAGTTTCTTCTTGCAAATTTACGTCGCTTCCCCTGGACAATTTTGCACAGTTGTCTACCTAAGCGATGTGCATCTTGTTTTTCTGTCTCTCCAATCATCTTACCCGTTTATGAACAGAAAAGAGTTAGTGTTCGAAGAGTATTTTTACAAGAAATTCCAGCAAAGATAAACGGCAAGAAACTTTTGAAGAAAAAGAAAGGCTAAATCATATAAATAAAGAGGAATGATAGGTAAATCCCAAAAATTTGACCCTCACTGGCCGACACATTGCTGGCTAAGAAAAGGGGTTGGGGGGGGGGGGGGGGGGTTTGTCAATGCATGCACATTTTAATGGAGAAAGAAGAGGATTTATATACTATAAATCAATTTCTACTTGATATTGTACCTAGGCACAATTAATGAGAGGCGGGTATATTGAAATGCACTGCTTCAGCAATGAGTCGGATACTGTTTCAAATTTTTGAGTTCAAATATCATTTTTCATAAATAAAGTAGCTTCAAAGGCACATTTTTCCTTAAAAAATAAAACCAAAAAAACCCCCTGTATTTATAGTGCTGGACTGCTACAAATTGTGTTTAGTTCAGTATAATATTCAATTAACAGAATAATATTCAAAGTACCTTTTCTTCAGCCTTTAGTTCGGCCTTGGCCTTACGCGCTTCTTTCATATCTTGTATCTTTTCCTTTATAGCCTGCATTTTCACTATTTTTTTTTCTTACTTTCCTATTTCACAATAAAGCGTAAAAGATACTAGTTAATGCTCTCTGTACATATATATAGGCGAAGAAACAATACTAGCTATATTATTATAGGTTCTGATTGTCTCCATTTCTTTCTCATTTTAATGGTTCTTTTTGGCAGCAAGTGTCACCTATAAACACGTTAGGACCATTTTGTGGATCACACTGAGTTGATGAAGTTAAAAGCTATTTTCTGGATCACACCACCTTAGGACCATCATGTGGATAAAAGTAAACGAACTTCAACACGATGTTCATATTTAGATATTGCTCAAATCCGTTGATACTGATAGTTGATTTACCACACTTCTAATATTTTACTAGTCATTGTATTTATTGTATATAAAAATATTTTATATAGATATTTAATTATATATTATGATATTAATAAAATTATTTGACTCTTATATTTATAATATCAAAAATTTTAGATATAATAATATATAATTAAATAATATTATAAAACCTTTTACAATAAATGTAGTGTACTTTTATTTAATGTAAATTTAATATATATACTCCATTCAATAACTGAATTATCTAATATTATATTAATGATTAAATATACTAAATTTTAGAAAAAATACACATTGAAAATAAATAATCTAACAATCGATATTTATTTATATTTTCAAAAATATATTATACGTAAAAATAAAGTAGCCGTAGATATGATATGATCTAGCTCGTATAGCTGCACACTTTTTTTTTTTTTTCACTTTCAATTTGCTTTCATAGTTTAGATATATAGAGGGCTTGTTGTCTATATAGTTATTTGAGACATAACATAAAGATTTATTTTTAAACATTCCAAGACAAAAAAATATAATAAAGAAATAAAAAATAAAAAAGGTTTTAACTAAGAGAATTGGGGAGTGACTATTGTCACTCTTTTTTGTCTATTGCCACTCATACTTAATAAATATATTTATTAATCTCTTTAAAATACCCTTTACTATCTTTCATAGTCAAATTAATAAAAAATGTTCAACTTCACAATTTTTTAAGAAATACATTAGATTAAATTTTTATGTAACAAAAATTAATTAATTAATTAAAATAATTTAGATGCGACATATTTTTATTATCATGATAATAAAAATAGTTTGGAGGATGAATTCAATATTTACTTCACAAATTTCTATACTTTTATGTTGTAATATTAATTAAACATATATGAGAAGAAAATTTAAAATTTTTTTTATTAACATATCAGATTTTGAATTTAAAAGAATAGTGTTTAATAACCTAAAATAATGTAGATGCGACTTATATTTATTATCATGATAATAGAAAAAGTTTGGAGGCCAAAATCATTCCTTACTTTACATATTTTTTAAGATACAGTATTTTTATACTTTATATTATAATATGATTTAAAAAAAATATACAAGAAAAAGTTGAATAAATTTTTATTAGCATATCAAATTTTGAATTGAAAAGATTTGTTTATAATAACATTAATAGATTAATTTATCATACTTTTTGAGGATTTAAAAGACTTAAAATCATGTTAACTTGACATTTTAGGTTTAAATTCATATTAAATAAGTAAATTTACAAATTCATAAAATTTTTAGTTGTCTCAAAAAATTTAAAAATCAAGAGTGATAATAAAAAATTAAAAGACTTTTAAGAATTTAAATAAAATTAGGATTTATAATAAAAATAATTTTAAACAATTTGTTTAATTAACAAATAAAGAAGAGTATTTTAAAAAAATTAAATAAAATTTAATTAAATAGGAACAGCAATAGATATATTCGTATAACAATTGATTCTCTTTAAAAGTATAAAAATTGTTATATCTTAAAAAAATATGAAGTAAAGATTGAATTCACTCTCCAAACTAATTCTATAATCATGATAAAAAATATAGGTTACATTTAAATTATTTTATTATTTTTTATTACTTGAAAATTTAATTTAATGTATTTTAAAAAAATTGTGAAGCTAAACATTTTTGTTTACTATAAAAAATAATGAAGGGTATTATAGAAAAACTAGTAAATAAATTTGTTAAGTGGGAGTGACAATAGATAAAAAGGAGCAATAATAGTCATAGCCAGATAATTGATCCAAATTACTAACCCCTGAGCCAATTTTAAAACCCAAATCGGACAGGCTACTACTCATTGGGTCTAGCTTAGATTGATTTTCCTTTTAACTCATCCTCTGTGGTGCAAATGAGTCTTTGGCTTTGTGGTAGAACTGCACATGTTAAGAGTCTGCATTTGAGGGAATGACCCCACCCCCCCCCCCCCAACCCAAAAACACACACAAAACACACACGCAAAAAAATACCTCCATAGTCTTACTGCTTCTTTGTTCTCTTTTCTCGCCATTGTAACCTCTCAACCCAGGTGATTAGTACAGCATGCACATGGATATTCTATATCATTTTCAAAATTACTTAGATTATAAGAAAATTTGCTTTTAAGTTACCCAAATAGGGAATTAAAGTACTTAGTTAGAGGTTGCATTAATAAATCATAAATTATAATAGGACAAGCAATCATTGGTGATAAATGCTTAGGAGAGTAATTTGGTTATTCCAACATTGGAAAAAAAAGCTTGTTTCTAGCAAGTTGGTTCTGCCTTGGAGATCAAGCAAATCAAGAGCTTATTTCAAGTTACTCGGAAATCAAGGAATCAAGCATAATTAAAGTAACTTGAAGAGCAAGCAATCTGATCATGTTGGAGATATATTTAGATTGTGTCTAGATTCATTTTTTAATTTGTTTTGACTTAGTATAGATTTGTTTAGATTAAAATTGAATCAGTTTATCTTTTAAGATTTAAATCAAATCTGATCTAATCTATAAAGATCAAATCTGATTTAATTTTGTTAGGAATAAATCTTTTAGGATAGAATCGTATCTTTAATTTTAGTTTCAAATCAGATTTTTTACATAGGATTATATAATTTTCATTTTTAGAATTTATGTATAAATAGGCAACTTGGCCTATAGACAAGAGAGAGAATTTATCATATAGTTTTAATCTTAGTTTGACTACCAATATAGTTGTGAGGTTTTCCTCATTTTGTTCTGTATGATGCAGAATTTTCTATCTTTTCCCTGTTATCTATGTTTCTAAGGACAGGTTTCTTGAGGATTTAATAGGGATTTCCCTGTTATCTACATTTCCAAGGACAGGTTTCTTGGGAGTTTAGTAAGGAGGGTCTTTATTTTGCATCTTGTTTTCTATCAAAGTGTGTGCTTGGGATTTCTGGATCTTTATATCCACGGAATTTCCAAGTAACTTGAAATAAGCTCTTGGTTTGCTTGATCTCCAAGGCAAAACTAACTTGCTAGAAACAAGCTCTTTTCCAGTGTTGGAATAACCAAATTACCTTCCTGATCACGTATTAGCTGGTGGTGGAGAGAAAGTGGGGAAGTAAAGGTGGAAGATAATAACAAAGAATGGGGGGGAGAGACGGGTTCTACAGCTTTTTTACGTTAAAGCATTTAAATTTGCAACCGAAAAATCGGTCGCAAATTTCGAGACTTTTTCTCAACGGGCAGTTCAGTGCTTTGCAACTTTGAAACCGATTTTTCAGTCACAAATTTTGTTAAAGCTTTAATTTTGTGACTAATTTTTCGATCGCAAATCTTGTTAGAATGTTAATTTTGCGACCGAAAAATTGGTTGCAAATTTCAATACTTTCCCCAACCTTTACCTTATTGTTTTGCAATTTTGCGACCGATTTTTCAGTCACAAAATTAAATATTTGCGACTGAATTTTCGGTCGCAAAATTCAATAATTCGTTTACGTTAAGATGTTAAATTTTGCAGCCGTTTTTTCGGTCACAAAACTAATGTCTTTAGTCTGTTAAATTTGCGACTGATTTTTCGATCACAAATTTCATTATTTGCCACTGTATTTTCGGTTACAAAATTCAATAATTCTATGTGAGTACTTTCCTAAGAGGAGGAACTGTAATAGAAATTATTTGCTAATGGCAGCAGCATTAGCCTTGGTACATCTCGAATAACCCAGCTAGCAGGGTGATTGTTAGCCTAGCATATTTAGTCGATATGCCTGGAATAAATATGAACACTCTAGGGACGGCGGTACGTAACACCTAGAGGTGATTGATAAAGGAACCATATTTGGGGATGGCGATATATAATACTCAGATGTGGAAAGGATTATAATATAGATTCTGAATAGGATCCTCTCTCATACTTTATTATGATTTGAAGCAAGTATTTACTATTCATGTTATGAGAAAATATTTCTATCTTAAGCCCAGTTTCTATATCCTTATTATATACAATTTATTATAGCTAGTTTTAAAAGTATTATGCTTAGATATGTTTGCCAGAAGTTTTTTTTTGGTATATTATATATATATACAGATGAGTATTTTACCTGAGGAATGACATATGAGGTTCTTAAGAAGCTTTATAACACTTTGCGTTTCTAAAAGCCTATTTGAAAAGAATTCTAGAGCAAATTATGAGATCACAAAGAAGTATTGAAATTTTTTCATAGCTTTAAGTTTTAAGTTTTATAGCAATGATCCCTCAACAATGTATTTTGATAATATGTTTGATGAAAAGGTTATGTTTAATCTTGTCTCACTCTAGGTATAAATGTATTATCTCTTACTGAGTCTATATGACTCACTCTTCTCCTCTCTGCATGTTTTTAGACAGGTACAACTTTATGCATGTGTTCCTCCGGCTAGCTAAAGACATTGGATTCCTAGTCAACCCACACTTTTGTTCATGTGGTTCCAAAGGTTATCTAGATTTATGGTTTAGGTTTATTTGTATACAAATTGTATATATAATCTTAGTCGTGCTCCATTAGTCCACAGGCAGAGTCTTGCTTCCGTTGTGTGGTTAAATGTAGAAATTGATCTCCTAGTTGATTTAAAACTATGTTATGTTGAATCTATGACAGAAAGTTGAAGTTATATTATTGTAACTATTATATGCATGTTGTGGAGTGCAATCAGAGATTGCTAGATCCCCAATGAATGAATGTGTGTACTATCTTCTGCAGGAAAGGATTTAGTTTTTTGGGAATTGACCCAAAAACAAAGAAAACTTTGTTCGTTTCCTAGCGAGAAATTGTATGTCAGGCTTGCTAGGAGACATGTCCCCTATGTGCTGATCACGGTCCTAGTTGGACCGTAACAATTATGCTCCTTAAAAATTAAATTTAACATTAGAAATTTATACACCTAGGAGAGTAATTGATGCAAAAGCTTTTATTTGAAGAATAATTTTGATAAGAAAAGACTTAAAGTAATCTTTTGTCTTAAGAAGAAAATAATTCCTATTAAAAATATAATATGCAATGACAATAGACAAATGTCAAGGCTAATTATTATACTATATGAGGTTATATTTGCTAAAATAAATATTTTATTATAAATAATTATATTTTATATTGTCAAAAGTGACTTCAATAAAAAATCGAGTTCTTACAATTATAGAAGATGAAAGGTATAATAATTACATTAAAAAATGTTATCTATAATAAATTATTCAATATGAACTCTCGAAATATAATTACTTTTGAAATTTTGATCTATTTCATTATGTAGAATAATTAAAAAATTTCACATTTTCTTATCATATCTAACTTTTAAATGCTATCATATTTTTTGGTTAAAAAGTATTCTTATTTAAAAAATTTATAAAAAATATATATATCTGTACAGCGCACTGAAATTATGTAATTTTAACTTTTTGAAGCAACAGCTATATATGTAGTAGTTTGAATAAGTATATAGCATCTGACCTTGTCAAAGTGCATAATAACTACAAAGATTCACAAGCAAGTCTCGATTACTTGACCATACTATCAACCCCCTACGAAGGAGAGTCATGTAAATACATAAAATAACAAGTAATGTATTACGTAGTGTGCTTTAATTTTAAAAACTCATCCAACCAGTTGAAAGCCAATGTCACTTTTAATTAGTAGTTACTAGTATTTATCCTAGTGATTTCACAGGTTAATTTTGACCTCCTTATTTTTTATGTCATATTTTTTATTATTTTTTCATTTTTTTGTTTGTTTGTTTTCTTTTAAATAAAGCACATATTATTTCATTCATTACAAAACCAAAATAAGTTTCTTGCACTGAGATGTATCATGGCCTCTTGATGGCAATTTTGAAATTTAAATGAAACATTAAATGATTTTTTGAACGGTTGAAAAGTAGTAGAATTGTGTATAGAGTAAAAAAAAAATTGATATAAGAAATTTCAGGCATCTAATTGCACAAATTAAAGTGATCGAAGGAAATCTTCTTGAGTCACAATTATGGTTGGAAACATTTTTCAAAGCGAGTCAATCTTATTAACATTTAAACAATCAAACTAAAAACTTGAAACATGTTAGATCAACTAATATTTCTAAAAGTTCCAATAAGAAACTTAAAATAGACAATAAGAAACTTGAATTGTCGTCACAACTCTTATATTAATCATCATGCTAAGCAAAAAATATGTAGTTCTAGCACAATATCTTTAGAAAGGGAAACTACAATACACTTTTAGAAACCAACTTGAGTTTGTGAGTGATACAGTAGACTAATAATCTACCATAAGCAAACTAATTAGGTGAAAGCAAGAAAAAGTAACTTGTCATAAAGTTTCAATCGTTATTGTATGAATCTTATAAAAACATAACTTTGTCTATAAATTTCAAAAATTATAAAGCTAACAAATAATAAGTTATAGAATAGAATTAACATATGTATCAATAAAACTGAAGTAACAACAAAGAAAATGACCTATATAGAATGTTGCTATAGCACCATAAATACAAAGGTAATAAAGATATTCATAAAATCTAAAAAAAAGAAACATTATTTGACATCATGAAATAACAAGAGTTTAGTTTTCAAGTTTTCATTATTCCTTTAATTAAAGATTCTTTATGCAATAATTCAAATTAAAAGGAAGCAAGAAGCAGGAATAGCAAGCATTTAGCATAAAAAACATTCAATATCTTACCTAAAGGGTGAGAAGAGTGAGAACTAAAAGGCGGCAAGAGGTAGTGATAGCAATAAACAAGATGGTGGCAAAGTGATAGAGAAGAGGTGGGATGACAAGAGGAAGAGAAGACAAATCGAGAAAATGAGAAATAATTGGTTTGTATAGCTTATTTCACTTGAATATAAAACGCTCCTAATGTAAGCCAAAAAAAAAAAAAAGGCTAGCCTATAGCAACAATAATAACTATCAATGTCTTGGAGTTAAAGTAGTACTTATTGAAAAATAAATAAATTGGTTATTTGTTTTTTCAAAAGAAAATTGCAAATGGTTTCATAAGGAGGCTCATAAATCCAACAACATTTTAGTAAAGCATTGTTGTCAAAAGTTAAAAAGTAATAAAATACAACAAACCTTATTAGAGATAGCATGGTTAGTTCCTACCTATGTATATAAGTCAGCAACTAAACTAAGCTCCTCGATCATCTCGAGAGAGGCCCTTCTACAAGATGCAATGAGATAAAACATCCTATTCTTGATCCCACTAGCACTGGTCATATTCCCCTTCACTCACTTAACACGTGGCGACTCTTATCTTAGAACGGAGGCTGAGGGGAGACAAGCAGTGGCTCCAAAGGGTGGTGAAGGAGAAGTAAAGGGAGCAGGTGATGGCAGGAAGGAGAAGCAAGAGATTGGTAGGGAGCATTAGGTGAACGGGAGAAGAGAGGAAGGTTCTAAAATGAGATGAAGAAAGTTAAAATTTTCAAGATATTTTAGTAGTAACAATTTTTCTTTAATTGTAATAGATTATCACTTTAATTCAATTTTAATTTTTTTTTATTGATGAGTTATTCATAAATATTTCCATGAACATTTTATGAATTAATAGAAATATTTAAGCTTTAATTAAGATTTTTTTTTTTCGATTCAAAGTTTGAATTATCAAAAATACATTTATCATAATCACATAAAAAAAAGTGTTAATTTTTTACTAACCTTATCACATATTACTTATATAATGGAATTATATATTATTTACTTATAGCTTGATCAAAAGAGTTCTCAAGATTTAAAAATTTTCTAATATCTATTTTTTTTGAGATTAATTTTAATACATTATCAGTGTAAAAAAAAATTATGCTATCATCCAATCATATGATTCTATTTATAAGACTTTTAATGTAGTTACTGATTGAGTCAAATACTTTTACTGATGTGGCAATGCATAATTTATATAAAACTTTTTTATATTCATAATGCATCAAAATTAAATTTAGGCTTAAATATGTTTTTAGTCCCTCTAAATATTTGATTTTTCGAATTTGGTCTCTCAAAAAGTTTTCGCTTGATTTTGGTCCCTTATTTTTCAGACGTTACTAATATTAGTCCCTGCCATCAATTGAGTACTGTTAAATGCTGACGTGGCAACGTGAGATTTTGACAAGTGTTAATGCTTTTAGATCTCACGTTACCACATTAGCACTTAACAGCACTCAGTTGATGGTAGGGACTAATACTAGTAATGTCTGAAAAATAAGGGACCAAAACTAAGCGAAAATTTTTTGAGGGACCAAATCTGAAAAATCAAATATTTAGAAGGACTAAAAATATATTTAAGCCTTAAATTTATTTTTGAATTCTAAACATTCTTCATTTATTTGATTATGAGCTCAAAAATTTTTTTTATCTCAATAGAATTTTAAAATTATACCTATTCTTTCAATATCACCTTATTTTATTTTTTTTATTAAATTCAAGTAAGCTAGTCTAAATATTATTAAACATAGTTAATTATTTTTCATTAATTGATATTTATAAATTTTCATACTTTTATAACTTGTTATTGATGATGGATGATAAATTTACTTGAAATAGTATTTTTTATCATATATTTTTAAATTAAGAAGTAAAAAAGTACTAAAATTAAAACACCAATATTTTTGTTTTATATAAAAACCAGAAAGTTAAAAAATTGAATGCTACACTTTGAAGCAACAACGTGGAGCATGCATGAGTCAAAAAGAAGCGGTGAGGTATGTACGTCATATGCAGAAGCATGATGGGCGGGGAAGACAAGAATCCATGCGCGAATAAAGCTCAATTGGATCAATTTTTAGCGACGCCTTTACCATTTTTTAGCGGGAATAATTTTAGTTTTATTTTAATTAGAGGGTGACAAGTGGTAGTTAGAGGTAGTTAAGTTAATAATAAAATAATAGATTTCCATATTCTAAGAAGAAAAATTATTGTACTGAATAATAAATAAGAATTGCTTCTTTACCTAAAAATGGAGGAAGCACGGTGAAGTCAAAGCCACGCACTTGTTGGCCAAATCTACAAGTAAACTTCCCCTGTGCCTCGAATTCCTTTCAGTTTCTTTGGTTCTTCCCAAAGAAAATCATCCCTCCATCTTCAAAATTCCTTTGAGAGATGGAAAAAAATTGCTCTCCTTCCGATTGGTGAGAAATTTCAATTCTTGTCCTTTTAAAAGGAAGAATTTTCCGTCACGAAGATTAATTGTTGAGAGAAAATGGACTCCAAATACTCAGGCGAGATGGGCATGTGCCGTTTTGGCGAAAGGGGGGTGACAAATTCAAGCGAGAATGGGTATGTACCGTACTTATATATAAGATGGTGCATGCTATGCTGCAACTTACCAAGTATGGTGCACCATGCACCACATGGATAGGTGAAGATTACTCTAGAACTGCTAATGCATTTTAAAATTCAACACTCTCTCTCTCTCTCTCTCTCTCTCTTCGAACTTTCTCCAAACTCCTCCATTTCCAACCTTGATCAACAACTATGCCATCGCCTTCATCGACTCCTTAAACAACAACAAACATGCCACCGTTGGTGCCACCACCACCACTGGTTTACCAAGTCATGTTCGTATGTTCAAGGGATCTCACCGCCTCTCTCTCTCTCTCTCGCTCTATGTGCCAAATTTTGCTGCCAACCACCACCATCGACACACTTTCAATGTTAACCTAAAATAGCTGCACAACCCTCACATGCACCACTGCCACAACCACCCTCACCTACTGCCACAACCACCCTCACCTCCTTACGAACCGGACCGTCATCCACCACTATCACAGTCCAATCTCGCCAACCATTAAGAACCGCACCCCGCCGACACGATAGCTGCACGACCTCGTACCATCCTGTTCTTGCAACATCACGATCACCGCTCTACCTCGCACATAGCGACCCTACCAACTCTGAGCTCAACGGAAATGATGCCAAAGCTTTCCTTCCATATCCTTCCAAATCCTGTTGAACGACGTGCTAGTAGCAGTGGAATGCATTGTTTGTTGGGTAAGGTGGGAAGTATGCTGTACTACATAAATTATATTGCTATAATAGTTTATTATTTTAGAACTTTGGAAAAAAAAGATAGGTGTAGGAAGAGAGTGGGGTGACAATGGGGGCGTTAGCAATGGCATACATGAAGAATAGAGGTGAAGAACGGAAATAGAGGAGTTGGCAGAGTGTTGAGGTGAAGTTTTAAGGTGAATTAGCAACAAGTGGTTGTATATATACATCATTGATCTTCACCGTCAATCATATGGTGCATGATGCACCTTGTTGGTCGAGGTGCATGTTAGACAGCACCAAAATTGTCTTTCCCTTTTCATTTTGGGGTGCAAAAGGCCTGATTGATATGTCTTTGTTTCTATTTTTATTTTTAGTTGTTATGGCATTATTATTAATTATAAAACTTCACTTTATTTTATTTTATTTTTTATTTCTAAAATTTTATAAAAAATATCAAAAATAAAGTTTTTTTTTAATTATTTCTTTTACAAAAAATTAAAAACATAAAAAAAAAAACATTTTTATAATTATTATTAAAAATATATCAACACCTGTAAATGAAAACAGAAAACATAACCTCCGTTCGAAGACATCCTTCACTAAATGACCTGGAACAACGGGTCTGAGTTTGAAATTCTACTTACACTTCTTGGACATCCATAAAGAATTTTGCTTCTAGCACAGTAATTTGATTATTTAATAACAGGATAGACAAATCCAAATTACACTGGTAGACTGGTAATAATGAACTTGATTTTGGCTATTGAAGCAGGGCTTCCTAGTGACTTTGCAGCTGCATTGCAAGGAGCCTCCGGATCAGAAGAGGCACTTGTTAAACAGATCAAATGACGTGCTAAATCAAAACTTATACAGCTTACTAAATAAACATCAAAACTAACCCCAAATTGTTAACCGATGAATAAACCATCTTGATGAGATATCTCTACAAAACCAAGTAGAGTTCCATTTTTGTTTTGAGGGTTTATATATTTGAGGATTCAAATGCGAAGCATATTCCATGTATCTTGGGCGTCACTATATAATATGTTTACTTACAACAAACAGTGAAACAGATAGATTTCAAGAAACGCACTAAACTATGCTACCAGAAAGTACTTGATTGTATCATATACAGGATAAACTATACCTGATTGTGGCAGCCCATGGAGATGATCTATCCACAAAATATTAGGAGTTTAGGACCATTCAGAGAACTCTCCACTACAGTTACGAATGCAGGGAGGGTGGATGTTTACACAATTTTTCCTCATGCTGAAGTACATGTTCCAGAACTAAGCCAGCTCGTTTTCTGGTTTACCAAAGATCAATGGAAATTCATCATCATATTCAGAGAAACTGTGGTCTTTGACCATGCTCTTTAACGAATGATAAACCTGGAACATAGACCACCTATCCTTGGGGTTAGAAACCACACAATTAGATGCAATTTTCAGGAACTTCAGAATCTCCTCATCATGTCCCCTTCCACATATAGCTTTATCAATGCAATCCTTTGCTTGACCTGAACTAGAATGCCTGTTTACCCAATCCACCAAGCTACCCTTAAATTCTTCCTCTCCAACATCAAGAGGCTTGCGACCAGTGGCCAACTCTAAAAGAACAACCCCAAATCCATACACGTCCCCTTTCAAAGAAGCAACCAAAGTAGTCGGATATTCAGGAGCAATGTAGCCAAGCTCCCCCAAATCCCCATTAACATAACTACTCCCATTAGAATCAGATGTCATCAGCCTAGCAAGTCCAAAGTCCATTAACCGCGCATCGAAATCTTCATCAACAAGAATAACATTGGAACAGATGTATTGCTGTATAACTGGAGGATGACACCCATGATGCAGCCATGCGAGACCCCTGGCCGCGCCCAATCCAATCCTGAACCTCATCTCCCAATCCAATGCACTACCATTCTTGTGCAACAAGTTATACAGAGTCCCATTCGACATGTGCTTATACACCAGAAGCTTTTCCTCTTCCACCACACAGAAACCCAAAAGGGGTGCCAAATTCGGGTGCCTAACCTGGCCTAGCCTATTCATCTCCATTCGAAACTGCTTCTCCCCAATCTTACACGTGTTGAGCCGCTTCACCGCGAGTGCTGACCCATCAGGAAGATCTGCTTTATAAGTAGTCCCAGTTCTTGTGGTCATAAGAACATTCTCAGCACTGAAATTATTTGTGGCTGCCATCAAATCCCCCAACTTAACCTTTACAAGTGGCTTCTGAAACAGAGAAACCTGAACAAGCTTGTGTCCCTTCAAATTCAAAGCCCAGTCACCACCATCAGTTCCAAGCCCATACCCTCTCTTCTTCCTACTCAATCCCAAATGGTACCACCACCACAACCCGAAAGCCAACAACAAAGAAGCAGCTGCACCAAACACCCCAGCAGCAATAATAATTGCAAGGTTCTTCTTACTCAACCCACCACACTTGGACCCAAGGGGACCCCCACATAGCCCACTGTTGCCATCAAAGTCTTCCTTATCAAACTTCCCAAAAAACCCAGGGATTGCACCGCTGAGATGATTGTTAGCAACAGAAAACTGATGGAGCCTACTCAAGCTCCCGAGCTCATAAGGAATGGGACCAGAAAGGTCGTTATTCGAGAGCACTAACCCATTCAAATAAGTGCAATTCACTAGCGTAGGGGGTATAGGCCCAGAAAGATCATTATCCGAAAGGTCCAGAGTGACCAAAAAGGGCAACCACTGACAGATCTTAGAAGGGATTGTGCCAGAGAGCGAGTTGGATCCAAGATCAAGTTTTTGGAGGCTCTTACCGCAGTACTTGAGGGACTCGGGGATCCGACCCGAGAGATTCATGTCTCCGAGCTCCAGATTGATGACCCGATTCTCCTGGTCGTTCCAGCACGTGACGCCCCCGAAGTGGCAGATGAAACCGGCGGTGTTGTTGTCGAACTGCCACGACGCGAGCTTCCCTTGAGGGTCACTGAGAGACTCCTTGATGCCTGTGAGGCACCTCACGTCGTCTTCAAACTGCGCAGAAGCAGAAACCCAGAAGCACGTCGAGGTCACGAAGAGTAGCAGAAAGCCGTTCACGAGATCCATCGAAGCTTTCGACATATGCTGGACAAATTGTTAAGCTGGGATTTTTCACGGAGAATTTTTGTAGTGTGGGAATCAAGCGTAGGAAAGTGAGGGAGACCAAGATGCCATTAACTTTTTCAGACGCGTTTGCGCGTAGGGACTAGGGAGTGATTTTAGACCAGAAAGTGAGGGTGGGACTGTTCGTTTTCAACGTTGTGCTCTTTTTCTCTGTTGATTTTTTGGGCTAGAAATAAGTGACAAGTGCATTGTTTATTTTGACTCAGATTGTCTGTTTAGAATATGAATGGTAATAGGCATGGCGGGAGGTATAGTCTCCCCTTGTCCTTATTTAAAAATTTATCTTTTGTATCTTTATTATTATTTCTATCATGCGTCTTTATTTTTGGTGGAGATTTAAATATTTATAGATATTTATAGGTTTATGAAAAAAAATCTTAAAAAAAAAAGAAGAGCAAAATTATATATAAAAAAAATTTTAAATTTAATAAAATATTTATTAATATTTATAATTTATTATAATATTACTAATATAATATAATTCAAATTTAAAATAAAAATATATAATACAAATTTAAGTTATTATAAATTTTATGTTGATCAAAATTAATTTATTATTATAAATTTAATTTTAGTTAAAAATTTATCCTACTATATATTAATTATATTTTGAATCAATTTAATTTTATTATATATATATATACATATATCTCCTCATTTAATAAATAAGAATTTTATCCCATTCTTATGACAATCAAACCAATCCCCCTATTTGTTATCTGCTCCCATCACAAATACCCGCTTCAATAAATTTTTTTGCAATCCGTAATTTGGACAGTACGTTTGACCTGATTCTTTTATTTTGGCTCTTTCATCATGAATTGGTGTTAGTTCGGCATCAATGAGCACTTATCATTTCTATTTTTTAGGTAAACCAACGTGAATTCATGATTAGATAAAATACTGTTTGGTTTGATTCTAGTACTGCTGGGGAGGTTGATGATGCCATGTTTGCATGATTGCAGCTACAGTGCAGGTTTGCGGAATTTTTGAATTGTTGGATTGACAAGTTTTTATTTTATATTATCTATTGTATGCTACTTTTTTGGGTGCGAAAGAAAAATAAACAACTACAATCTAGGAACGCCACGACAGGGCACCTACTTTATGCTAATTTGATTTTAATTTGAGGTTAATTTTGATATACTCTCACTCAATATAAAAGTTTTATATTATTATTTAATTATATATCATTATATATAAAATTTTTAAAATAATATATGTGAAAGTTAAACTTTTTTTCTAATGTATATTTGTCTAAAATTCTTTTAGATCGACAATTTATTTAATAATTAGAGATAGCTCGACTCTCAAAGGAGAAGAGCAAAAGAGTATATCAAATACTTTAAAATAGAAACACGAAACAACATAATCCACTCCACAAACACGATATCCAAAAAACTCGAAATACGAGTTATTCAATACTTGAACTCGATACTCACCACACGAAACTCGAAAACACAACACACAAAAAAGCAACACGAAACACAAAACCAAGGAATATCTCAAGCCACCACAAGCAATCTAAAGGTTGGTAAGGTCCACCACAAAACTCGACATGAGCCACCAACCCACAAAAACTCGACAAGCCCAACACGCAACACGTGATAATCTTGAGCCACCATACGCATTCTTGGGAAAGCAATCACAAAGCATCACAAAACTCACTATGAGGCATCGTCACTAGCACCTACACCACCATGGAAAACGAAACACTATCGTCGACGACCCAAGGCTACTCTCTTGCAATTATGCACTGCGGCAGTTGATCTTCTTGTGGCAACAAAACAAGGGAGGCATCCCCCCACCCAGTGACGAATCCAAAAAGTTTAGGTGATGGGGGCAAAAAATAATGTGGTATCAGAGGAATGAAATTGGACTGGGTTGTAATTTGTTATTTTGTCTCATTTAGAGTTAGAATAAGTACAATAATAAATGGAATGAAAAATAAAAAAGTGGGTTAACTTTTTTCAATTACTTCTTTTTATCTGTCTGTGGTCAAATTTAATAAAATAATAGGGGCAAATATATATCTTCATATATGATTATTAAAAAAATTCAAAATTTTGGTTAGGGCATAGGCCCTCACTTCTTAATACTTACATCTATCCCTGCCTTCACATGCACCTAGTAGAACTTCCTGTTATCCACTCTGTAGACATGCAGAGATCTGTTCTAGTAGAAGGCAAATATTGATGAACCACTTGAACTCAACAAAAGACTTCTGAACCCTCAACAAATCAGTCGCCCGTAACAGCCACCATCCTTTTTGTACCGACAATGCATCAAAACTAAATTATGGGTGCATTTATATTGATTGCATGTGTGTTTATATCTATACACTTTGTCTATTTGAATGAATTTCTCAACATTAGCTGCAATGAATGAATAGCATGCATCTGGTACTCCTTCCATGGTAGGCTCCTTGTCTTCACAATTTCAAGAAAAGCCTTCCATCTTGGACTCATTCTCCTACTATCATCCTTTTCACCAGGTTTATGCTTTACACACCCCATCTGGTTATTGCAATAGTGTGTGACCAAAAATAGAAAACTATGTTAGTAGTTATTACAACTACCATTCCACATACTGTAACACCTTACCGGACAAAATATTATACTTAAGTCATAATATATTACCCAATAAGTTATACGTGCGGGTGTCTCATTTCATTTCATTCTAATCAAATGTTAATTACCCAGAGTAGAATTAGTTGTTTATTCGTTTATTCATTTTGATCGTAGAATGATCTATTGGATTTAACGTCATAATAGAAAAAGAAAATCCGCGGAATAGACAGAACTACAGTAACTAAGTCCTATATATATACATGTGGATATTCATTTTCAGAGTTTGCAAAAAGGAAACATAAACAGTACAGGGTATAAAGATGAGGCGCTAAAACAAAAAAAAATCGACCTGTCTCTATAAATTAGAACCCTATATAGTCCCCATGGGACATTTCATGTACTAACAAGTTTAAGCCTATGGCCCAAAAATGCCAAAAGATGGTCATTCTATACATCATCACGTACTGTACTATATGACTCCCCTAAATGGATTTCGAAGAAAGGAATCCATTCGCCATGCTGGCATCTGTTGGGGTATAATCAACGCCTGGTGCAGAGGATGAAGAAGATGAGCTCGTCACCTCTGATGGATCCTCCTCCTCAGAAAGTAAGATAGAAGGGACATGCTGAGGTGATGCCATTGGGGTTGCTGCTGCTGCTGCTGGAGGTGGAAAGGGGTGAGCCATATATAGTGGAAAGGCAACATAGGGTGCAGAAGGGTCAAATAGAGGATAAGTGGGTGGGACAACAAAGTCTCTGTCGAAGAAGAAATAAAAGCGGAATCTATAACTACCAGCAATATATACAGAGTCCAGGACGGGGTCAAGATGAAGGTGCAGGTCGTGAAACTTAATGAAAAGAACGCCCATCACCGCGTGCTCCATGATTTGAGAATGACGCGATAATACACAGTAGGGTGATAATTTAAAGAAATTCTCAGTAGGAATTCAATACTACACTAATCTGACATCACCGTCATTCCCAGTTGTTTCGGTTTTACTTAATTTAAAAATGTAACATAACTATGACACTTTATTCAATTAATGTCAGGAAAAATTCATAACCCGAAACAAGACTTAATTTTACTTAAAACAACAGGGATAGTAACAAGAAACATGTTCTAACATAGCAGGCAAAATGAACGTGATGTAAACAGTAATATAAGTACAAGAAATATACAGATAATTATGCAATTAATTTAATATTGAATGGACAGACCATGTATATGCAGGAAATGGAAGTGCACTTAACTTTTGGGATCGTCAACTTATTTGACTTATATGGTTTTCCACACTTGGTCCACTGGGAGTTTTTGGCCATATACTCTTGGATGATAGTCTGCTTCTCAAGGTCGAGCCCGTTCCTATCCAGGATCGCCGGGTTTACTTTCCCTGATTTATTCCCTTTAACTTTATTCAGGGGCTGGCCCAAAGTAATATGGAATCATGTATGATCCTCATACATTATATGCACAACTAATTTAACTTGAATGTCACATGCACATATAAACATTTTATTTAGTGGGTGAAATCTCTGCCAGAATTTTGGCAGCATAACGGATCAATTCCGCTTCTCCATGAATAGTGTCAGGCTACCAGAAAGATCAACCAAATAATAAAACCAATAGAGAACATCAAGCCTATAAAAATGATATCAACAATATGACATGCTAACATAAATTGGGTTTCTGCTACCTCTATTCAATTCTGCCCGATTTTGTAAATTCCACCGTAATTTCTATTCAATTCATTTAGCTAAATTTTGGATATGTTAGAGTTCTATTTGTCTAGTTTTCAACCTCTTTGGTCCCATCTCATTTTGATTTGTGTAGCTCAAGTTATTTGAAATTTACCTCGGTCTGCCCTACAATTAGCCAAAGTTGCACACTTAGAAGTAAAAATTCACTAAAAATAGGGAACTAGGTGAAATTATACTAAAATTATATCAAATTAAAGCTAACAGGAAATTTTTTATTTTCAACAAGTTTCATCTCATTTTCATAAGTAGAGCTTGAGTTATATACTCTTGAAGTTGACCATTCTGGGCTATCTTGTCCTAGCCCGAGTTAGACTTAGGGTGATTTCATTGAATTATTGGGAGTAGTTGGGACCAAATCTAACTCTTAAATTTTTATGGAATATTGCCCTATGTGTAAGCTTTCCAAAAAAGTCTGTTGCACTCAATTTAGAGTTATGTGGGGTGAGTTATACCCTTCACAACTCGTACTGCTCAATATAGAACACATAATTCTTAAGTAAAATTTAAAAATTCATAACTCACTCAATACTAATTCAATGACCTTATATTTTATATGGTTGGAAAGCCCTAAATGTCTAGTTTCATATAAAAAGATTGATCAAGTTTTGATGGATATATTTTTGTCCATACAAGACAAATGTACAGACATTGTAGGGTTTCACCCCAAACATCATCTTGCTCATTCCTATTTCCTAAACTTCTCCTTCCAAATTCAATTTTTACTCAAAGACCCAAGTTAAACGAACCATAAACCATCATATACACCCAATTTAACATCAAAGAAATGAAGGAAGATGAAAATTCTATACAAATATAATCCATGAAAACTAAAATAGAAAATAGAAATCCTACCTTTTCTAGGTTTAGAACTTGTTAAATTTGGGTCTTGGGTTGAAGAAATTTGTTGGACCTTGTTGGAGCTTGAAGGTATGATGAAGATGGAGTGAAGATGAGATGAGAGGGAAAGAAAATGAAGAGTAGGTATGCTGTTATTAGGGCCAAAATTATCAAGGGAGTTAGGAGGAAATAGTTGAATGCTTTTGGAGGAAGCTTGGAACATGATTGGTGGATGGATTTTGTGGTGGATAAAAACCCAAGTCTCACCACTCACTTGCATGGCAAGTAGCACCACACTCTTGGGGTAAGGTGGCTGAATCTTCAACCACTCAATTTAGGTTTTGGTTTATGAAATTCTAGTGTTTCGGTTCCGGTAGTTTAAAATACCGAAATCTTACCGATTTTCTTTAAATTGGCAAAACAGTTTTGGAAAAATTCTATAAAGTCTTCTATGCTTCTAATCTAATTCCCTCAAATCTAATCTCTCTAGATGATACTTAATTGGCCTTAAATAAATACTTAATCAAATTCTAATTAGTCTCAATTATTCGATAAAAATCGAACAACTTGGTTAAAAATGATAAGATTTTTCAGATGTTACACATACTATATCACCAAATTCTCCTTGTCTTTTGCTGTCTTTTGCACCACTTTATCATGACTTTACTAAGGAAGGCAGCCACAACATTATCAATGATGCTGACAATATCTAAGTCAACAAGAACTTTGCTAAGCACTAGTCTGCAAAAGTTGCGTATGTTCTATTCCCAACATAGTACCCACCATTTTCTAGGAAAACATCATCCCAGATAGACGATCCCTAATCTGCCTCTTGATATAAGTTAAAGCTTTCAATCTCTTCAAGGCAGTTCGTTCATATGGGTGCTAAACATGCAATGCTTGTTGAAACTTTGGACTAGCTAGCTGCAAGAAGCGGAAGTCCCCAACAACTATACCCCCATGTCCAATTTCTTATGCATAGAAAGCATTCTACATACTTCCCATTTTGAGCAAAGAAACAAAAAAGCAACCTTACTTAGTTTCTAACCCAATTATGGCTTTATTAAGAAAGGCATATAACTTTCTGATTTGTGTACCTCCATTTTCATCCAACCTATCAACAAAAAAAGTCATAGATACTACCATATTTCCAATAAGGCTGCTAAACGCATGTTGTAGATTGATAATTTTTACACCCCCAATGCCTCCAACACCTCTCAGTAAAGTAATGGTGGACATGCCGAAATCATTAGCAATAGGAATGAATGCATCATTAGCGCTCAAAAAAGTCTCTTTTATTCCAAACAATATGCCATACCAAATCTCATATGTTAAATGAAGTTGCTTTCTGTCACGACCCAACTGGGCCATGACCAGTGCATAGGGGTATTGGTCATCTAGCAAGCCTACTTAGAGTCTTTTCTGAAAATTGCTCAATTTCTTTACAAAATTATGTTTAAATAAATAAAATGTTTATTCAACTATGAACTTGGTTTCCATATCGAAAAACCTTAAATACTTGTACATAAACATAATCAACTTTGGGAAAAATTTTGGAAATCATGAACTTAATAAACATAACAGAATCATTTTATAACACAAAATAAGGACCCTGCCTGTGATTCAATGGAGCACAAACTAAACAGTACACATAAGGAATCCAAAGACAAATACTCTAATCTCTTAAGAGTTAGAGGAGCAAGACTTGCATCATCACTTGCATCTAAAATGGAGCAAAAAGGGATGAGTCTAACTGACTCAATGAAGGACAGCATATCCATAGCACACATGAGAAATTTCTAAAATCATAAAACTTAAACTTGACTTGAACACATAATATATAAGTATACAGATATTTATTTATATACATAATATAACTCATAAAACAGTTCATGCTAAAGATAAACTTAGGGAGGTCATCAATCTTAGAAATTCTATCGAGCATTACGGCCTAGCTTTCTATTTAATTGTCCTAGGCATTCACAGGCCTTGCCATAATTTGGTCGCCATGTTGGCTGACAAGCCAAGCTAGCACTACCCTTGCTAGCTAAGGATACTACTATTCATGGTATACCAAGGTTAACGTCTACTATCGTTAACTTACAACTTCTGTTAAAGAATCGCTCCCAAAACATTTTTCTAAAACGTTGAAATGAAACATAACATATGTCAAATGCTTGCTACCATCTAAAACTGTTCTCTGCTAAAAAAGGTCCTTTCCAAAGAATCTTGTAAACTCTCTATCCTATGTCTTTAAAAATTAGATAACAATTCGCAAAAATGGTACCATGTGATAGTTCAAAAATAATTCATGATGTTCATAAACATAATTTCTAAAATAAATCATAAATAATAATAAGGACTAAATTCATAAAAAATTTGATATGCATAAAGTAGAAATAGTGTATAAACTAAGTTATAGACACACTATCGTCTCACCGCAAACACTGCAGGGCATAGAGGATGTTCCTAAGGAGCTGACATTACAACAAATCTTTTAGAAGTATTGGAATTTGATAATTAACCCAAATTTTCCCAATACGTCATAAATTTCTAAATTACTAAGCTTTAGGCTTCCAAAACCCTTCTCATGGAATAATCTTAAGAAAACAACAATAAAAATTTATTGATGCAAAAGGAATTTTGGGTTAGAAATTACCCTTGAAGCCAACAATAGGATTGGGGGGTGAGAACCTTGCATAAAATTTGCCCAAACGTCACCTTCAAGTATAAAGTTTGAACTAAGCAAAAGTTTGCAGGTGGCAAGACCTTCGCGTATACTTTGTTTATATGTAAAGAGAAAATGAGAGGAAAGCTAATAAAGAGAAAAGAAAATAATGAGAAAATTATATTTTCTCTTCATATGTTTGAATAAAGAGAAAATGAAAGAAAAGAAAATGGGACTTGATTTAAAATGACATATATATCCTTACCATAATCAAGTATGAATATGCTTTTTTTTAATTCAATTTTTAAAAACTTTTAAAATATTACATAAATTTATTATTTGATAATTTTATAATAACTAATAAGTTGAAAAATTGATTTATTAATATTAAACTATATTGTGTAAATTGAAATTATTTGTTTAAATAAAAATAAATATAATATAAATTTAATTTATAATATTTTCATGTATAAAGAATATCTAAGTTTTAATCGTTAATTTCTTTTTCTTTTTACTAAAAGCATACTATCCGAAAAAATAAATCGTGATGAGAGATTCTTTTATTCATCATAGAGGGTATATATATCTTTTTCATATTTTCTCTTCTCATGTGCCATTTTCTTCACAAATAGAGAAGAAAAGATATGACATGCGCCCCACATGGTTTCTTTCTTTTCTCTCCATTCTCTGTTGTCTACCAAACAAGAGAAAACTATCTTTTTTCTTCATTTTCTCCTCTTCTATTTTCTATCTCCTTTTTCTCTAGATCCAAATAGCTTGGTAGTGCTAACTTGCACTTAAGACAACATCGCTCTAACATTTGTTACTTGAAAGTGTGCTTAAGAGAAACCCAAAGCTCACTATTTATAAGAGAGTTACTCTCCTCACATCTACTATAAAAGCAATGTGGGACTAAAATAGTGAGTTAATTTTATAAGTAAACATTTGACTTCCAAGTCTTTTACCATTCAATGTGGGACAATAATGGAACATAAACTAAAAAGCAAGGAATATTACATTCTTCCCCTCATAAGAAATTAGGCTACCAAATTTCAACAAAACAAACACATAGAGCCAAGGTATTACATTCTTACCCCTTAAGAAATTCAGTACTTGAATTTAAAAAAGGGGCATGCTTTACAGATTCCTTGAAACTAAACATACTTATTTTGAGTATTTAGGCATTAGGATTTTATATCATCAACTTCTCGCAGCAACTCTCGCTTTAGCTTCATATTTACGTCACTCATACACAAACATACTCATCATCCAAACATATGGTGCACATATTATACAATAGATATAATTCTTGGGTCTTCTAATTTATTTATTTATTTTATCATTTTTCTTTTCACATAACCATTAGTTTCATACATCAGTTCCTTTCATCTCATTAAAACATCCCCATCAAAGCAACAAGAACTACACATAGCACTGCTCACAAGTAGAATCTTGCCTTAAGGGTACACTCACCGTCTACAACTACAGACAAAATGGTAAAGGCATCCACTCATGGGAAGAGTAAATGCAACATACTAAGGACAATCCAAGGTTCTATTCAAGTAATGGCTATACAGACTCTTGGCTTCAAAGAACTAACATTACTACCAACAACTTAAAGTTTTCATTAATGCCTAAAGCTTGCCAAACCCAAGGCATAATTTTCATCATCATTCCCTTGTACTAACATTTCCTAGTTCACAACCTAATAGAAAGGACATGTAAACTTATTTATGTCAATCTTAAGATCCAAGACTAATCCCAAGCAACCTATATTCCAACTACTTCCATCATAAGAAATACTCGAACTTTATCCAATAATGCTTATCAAGATTTAACTAGTTTGTCTTCGACTAGTGAGTTGCACTATAAGTATTATCTTCTGACTTTATTAACACTCAACCTACTTATCAAGATTAAACCCCGTAATAGTTTCTGGACAAAATCAACTATACATTAGTGCCTAGTCACCTAAGATTTTTCGAGCCTTTGACTCATCATTGCATACCAAATGCTATCTCCAGTCATAGTCTATTGTTTAATCACTTGGTTTAGCATTAAAGCTTTCATCCTCAAGACCAGATTTTTTTTTTTTATTTCAAATAAACTACCACTTTTCTCTACATTAAAGAAAATGAAAAAAAAAAAAATGGCCAAACACCCACATATATTACAAGGAGGATTTCTTATCACATCTAAGCTTTAAACTTCAATGCAAAGAACTATCAAACATATTTCATAATTTTAGGCAGAGGAGTAGATTGAAATAACCTCACCCCTATAATCCTAGTCATGGTCGAAAATAGGCAACCCACACAAATACAAGATATATCTCCTTTTTCATCATCTTAATTTTCAAGTTTCAAGAATTATTTTAAACAAAGCAATTTAGCACCAATCATTATAAGACACTTAGTTAAACTATACTCATATTTTAGTTAAATTAATGCAGCCATCTAATCCTTTATCAAGCTAGTTCCAAAAATCCCTCTTTAGAACAAGTTCACATTTTAATGCGTCTATTCTATAGAGTACTACACTTGAAGATCTTTTGATATTATTATTATTATTTTTAATCTATCAAGTAAAAGATTAACTCAATGAGAATGATTCTCATAAACAACTTAGTCAATCCACGTAATATTCATTATTCTTGCACATGTGTATTATAGCTCTAACCACACTTAATATATTGCACACTCTTCACGCTTCTGTATCGACATATTATAACACATTTTATGAAAATATTAATACACACAGTCAATCAATAATCAAGCACACATGTAATTACATAAGTACACAAATCGCAATCTATTCGTATCTTTTTTACACAACCATAATTACTACTACCTTAACAAATACTACACACTATACCTTTCATTAACTAATCAATATCTACATTGCATTTTTTTTTCCAGACGACAACTGTATAACTTAATTATTATCTTGCTTATCTGTTATTTACAATAACTATTATCCCATTTGTGCTCAAGTATTTTCTATAATTTTATATTATAACACATAATATCTTATAACTTCATAAATTTTAAATTCTTTTCATAGACTCACATTGCAACATCATATCATTTAGCATACAAATATAACATTCTAACAAATCTCTAATTCCCTTGTTTTCGTGCTTGTTAATCTTAACAACAACATTTTGAGCAACACCTAGCACTTAAAGTACTACCTTGCACATTCTAACTTCTAAAATAATGTGTTCTTGCTCGGCTCATATGATGCTTCAAAACACAATAACCATTCACATTGTTTGCTTTCACTAATGACTAATACAACATATTAGAAATTGCATTATTAAACATAGTTACACTTTGTTTTCTCAACACATCAATCTCTCGCTACTCAAATAGAGTTACTTGATATCACCAAGAATAAAATAAAAGGCAAAATAATCAAAAAACAAGTATAAGGACACAAACAAGTATGAACCATATGCATGACTTGAAGGAACAGATCGGGTAGCCAATGCATGAAGCACGAGGACCACATTCCTTTGAGCAAAGTTTGTTCATCTATTAGAGAGAATAAATGGATCAAGATAAGAACAACTTTTTCGAATAATGGGAGACATGAAAGGCATCATGAGACATGTTAACATGAATGACATTTCCTACATGCCTCCAATACCATCACATTTTGTGAAAATGGCCCGGCTTCCATTTGCACAATCGTGATCCTATCTAAGGACACTTGCTCCAATATACCACAGGGAAACCTAGGGCTCTGATACCAATTTTGTCACGACCCAACTTGGCCATGACCGACGAATAGGCGATGTTGGTCCTCTAGCAAGCCTACTTAGAGTCTTTTCTAAAAATCGCTTAATTCCTTTGCAAAAATATCTTTAAATAAATTAAATGATTTTTTAACTATAAACTTGGTTTGCATAAAATCTTTGAAAAACCTCAAATACTTGTACATAAACATAATCAACTTGAGGAAAAATTTTGGAAATCATGAACTTAATAAACATAACATAATCCTTTTATAATGCAAATAAGGACCCTGTTTGTGATTTAATAGAGTCCCAACTAAACAGTACACATAAAAAATCCAAACACAAATACTTTAATCTCTTAAAGAGCTGGAGAAATAAGACTTGCGACATCACCTGCATCTAAAATGGAGCAAAGGATGAGTCTACTTGACTTAGTAAAGGACAGTATATCTGTAGCATACATGGGACATTTCTAAAATCATAAAACTTAAACATGGCTTGAACGCTTAATACATAAGTACACAAATATTTATTTATATATATAATATAACTCATAAAATAGTTCATGCCAAAGATAAACTTAGGGAGGTCATCGATCTTGGAAATTCTACTGAGCATTATGGCCTTGCTTTCTATTTAATTATCCCGAGCATTCACGGGCCTTGCCATGCTGGCATGTTGGCCTACATGCTGAGTTAGCGCCACCCCTACTAGTTAAGGATACTATTCATGGTATACCAAGGTTAATGTCTACTATTGTTAACTTACAGCTTCTACTAAAGAATCACTTCGAAAACATTTTTCTAAAACATTGAAATAAAACATAACAGACATCTCACGCTTGCCACCATCTAAAATTGTTTTCTCCCCAAAACAATCCTTTCTAAATAATCTTGCAAACTCTCTATTGTATTTCTTTAAAAATTTATATAACAAATTGTAAAAAGGGTCCCATGCATGTGATAGTTCAAAGATAATTCATGATGCACATAAGCATAATTTCTACAATAAATAAAAATTAATAATAATAAGGACTAAATTCATAAAAATTTCCATATGCATAAAGTAGACATAGTGTATAAACTAAGCTACAAACACACTATCCACTCACAATGGACATTGCAGGGCATAAAGGATGTTCCTAAGTAGCTGAAATGACAGCAAATCTCTCAGAACTATTGGAATTTGAGAAGTAATCCAAATTTTCCCAACACGTCATAAATTTCTAAATTACTACGCCTTAGGGTTCCTAAACCCTTCCCGTGGAATACTCTTAAGAAAACAATAATAAAAATTTATTGACGCGAAAAGAATTTTGGGTTAGAAATTACCTTTGAAGCCAACAAGAGGATTGGATGGTGAGAACTTTACATAAAATTTTCCCAAACATAACCTTCAAGCGTAAAATTTGAACTAAGTGAAAGTCCGCAGGTGGCAAGACCTTCGCGTAGTGTTAACTTGCACTTAAGACAACAATTCTCTTATGCAAGATATTTGTTACTTGAAGGGGTGCCTAAGTGCAACCCAAAGCTCACTATTTATAAGAGAGTTGCTCTACTCACATCTACTACAAAAGCAATGTAGGACTAAAATAATGAGTTAATTTTATAAGTAAACATTTGACTTCCAAATCTTTTACCATTCAATGTGGGACAATAATGGAATAGAAACTAAAAAGCAAGGAATATTACACTTTCCCTACTACACTAAGATTAACCTTTGATTCTAAGGTGGGTGGAAGAGGATGAGACATCTTTTGATTTGGCTTATCAATTGGTACTTGTCGATTTGTGAGAAATCCAACCTACTAACTACCTATTTGGTTCCTCAAAACAGCACTTAAAGTTTCATTTCTCCTAACTTGCCACTTAACATACTAAAGGCTGCCAACAAGATAAAAAAAATCTCCAAAACCCAAGTGGAAGACTTCAGTCGTTACTAAGATGCTCTAAATCTCTCCTATGATCCATCTTCAACAAATCAAAGACTATGGAATTTTTCTTAACCACATTTCTTCCTCAAAGCCCTAGACCTGTTCATTTCCATTACTTGGCTAGTTCAACAACTACCACCTTTACCCTACAAGTTGTCTCTCTTTAGTTAATAAGTGAGGCAGAGAGTTTTGCCACACCCTTGCTTCAAATTATTGTGTTTTATGGGTAATTATAAAACTCCACCCCATGATTGACTTGGCCAAAGCACTGAGTCACTGGGTCACTGATTCAACTAGTGGGTCACTAGTTGAACTAGTTGAATTGGATACTAGTTGAACTAGATATAATTAAAGAAATATATAAATTTACATAGGTTGTAAAATGAAAGACATGTCACTTGCATTAGAAGCTGCTGTAGAAAACAACCTATATGTAGCTTGCTTCCTACTATTTTAGTCCTACATCAAATAGCAGAAGAATTGAAAGCCAAATGTTTAGTTATAAAATAAAATGGCTCAGGCTTGATGTTACTCTCACTTAAAGGCCCAAATGGTTGAATGTTGACTTGGGAAAGTTATCTATTATTTTTTAAAATGTTAAATTTTATAAAGTCATCTATTTTTATAAAAAAAAAAATGTTTTCTTTTTTTTTTTACAAATATGCATAGCCTGCCAGTTTGATTAAACTAGGTCGAGTAACCTGTTCTTTCAAAAATTGATAGAATCAAACCGATTCACATTGGTTCCCAAACAAGTCCGATCTTTTGTGCAACTCAAATTGGTTACTTGGCCTATTCACTGGTCAAATCGACCAATCCGGTCCTAATTTTATAACTATGGTATTATGAGCCTTCTTTTTTCAACATACACCTACTCGAGCTTGGCCTATTAACTTCATAACAAGGTTACCTTCATCAAAACCCTATTCTTCTCCCCTCTAATTTGGGCCTGTCCATTAGGTTAAGGAAGGAGCCCGTAACTTAATTCCAATGTTGCTCCAATCCCCTAACTTATGCAACCTGCAACTCCACTACTACCCATGACTTTGCTGCAGGCTTTCAATCGCTTATTGCCAGTGGGTCTAGGTCTAGCAATTTGGTTGTTGGTGTTTAGGCAGCTTGGCTTCTTTGAACTCAGATTTTTGTGGTCCTCACCCCCTCTTCTACTTTTACTCGACCTCTCACTACTAGAATTTGACGAAAATGCGACCGATTTTACGATTGATTTTTTCGATCACAAAAAAAAGGCTTTTGCGACCGATTTGAGTAAAATGGAACAAATTCACGCTAAAAAAATCGGTCGCAAATTTTAGTTTTGCGACCAATTTTGTAAATGGAAGCAAAAAAAAGTTTGAAAAAATTCTGCCCCAAAATCGGTCACAAAACTAAATTTTGCGACCGATGTGTAAGGTCAATGATAGAGTATGTGTGAAGGCAAAATCGGTCGCAAAACATGAATTTTGCGACCGATTTTTCAATGTCAAGGATTTTGTGTGAAGGCAAAATCAGTCGCAAATTTCAAGTTTTGCGACTGAATTTGCGACCGAGTTTTTAATGTATATGATTTACATGTGAAGGCAAAATCGGTCACAAAACATGAAATTTGCGACCGATTTTTCGATGCAGAGGATTTATGTGTGAATGCAAAATCAGTTGCAAATTTCAAGTTTTGCGACTTAATTTGCGATCGATTTTTCAATGTATATGAATTACGTGTGAAGGCAAAATCGGTCACAAAATCGGTCGCAAATTCAAAATTCAAAATTTAGTTATTTGCAACCGATTTTGCGACCAAAAAATCGGTCGCAAATTCCGATTTCTTTAAAATCAAAATCCCCAAATCAGAACCATTCTTCTTTCTTTCTTCCCCTTCCCCCACCTCTCTACCATCTCCACCACTCC
Source organism: Pterocarpus macrocarpus (assembly GCA_031439585.1). Classification (NCBI taxonomy): domain Eukaryota; kingdom Viridiplantae; phylum Streptophyta; class Magnoliopsida; order Fabales; family Fabaceae; genus Pterocarpus; species Pterocarpus macrocarpus. The sequence continues at coordinate 34,219,143 of CM062515.1, forward strand.
ACCCCTTTCTTCTTCCTTCTTCTTCCCTAACCCCTCCCCTTCCCCCACCTCTCTACCATCTCCACCACTCCACCCTTTTCTTCTTCCTTCTTCTTCCTTAACCTCTCCCCTTCCCCCACCTCTGTCTACCATCTCCACCACTCCACTCTCGCCGCCGCCACCACTGCTACTGTCCACCCGCGCCACCACCGCTCTTCCATCCTGGTTATCTTCCATCCTTTCCTTAGTTCCTCTTTTTTTTTTGTTATTGGCAAATCTGTTCTTTTATAAAATAATGGTAGTTTTGGTGTTGTTGGTTGATTATATTGGTTGGTTGAGGTTGTTGGTTGATTTTTTGATGTTATTGGTTGAGTTTGAGTTTATATTGTTGTTCTTTTTTCTTTTTTCTTAAATTTTAAGATCTATTTTTTAAAAAATAATGGTAGTTTTGGTATTGTTGGTTGATTATATTGATTGGTTGAGGTTGTGAAATTGATTTTTTGATATTATTGGTAGTTTGGTGTTGTTGATTGATTATATTGGTTATGTTGTTGGCAGTTTGATTATATTGATGTAAAGTTAATCTATACTAAATAAATGTAAAATTAATGATTATTAAATATTTGCTTAATTTGTTGAAGATTAAATGGATAGACTTGAAGATAATATAGAGATCATGAAAGATTCAATTGAGCAAGTTAGAGACTCAATTGATTTTGTGGAAAACTCAATAGTTGAAGACTCTATAAATGAAATTGAAGACTCAGTAGAAATAGTTGAAGATTGAATGAAGAAGGTTGAAGATATAACAGAAGTTGATGATGAATCAATGAAAGTTGAAGACTCTATGGAAAGAATTGAAGAACCATGGAAACGAGAACTAGTTAGAAGTATGCTAAAAATTTATCTTTCAAAGTTTTATTGAGAAGAACCTTATAATTTGGTCTATAATATATGTTATTGTAGTTTTATATTGTGGTAGTTTATATATATTGCGTTTAGGATATATGTAATTTGTAACATCCCTACTTTCGTGAACGGAACAAAAGTGCCCCTGTAAACTTTTGTTAATTGTAGTGATGCCAAGAATTTTTAGAAATTATATTTTGACCTCAAAGACTTATTCGCACAATAACCCTAGAACTTTTCATGAAATGACCTTTATGTCCCCACATCTGTAAAATTAGCAGAATGGGATTTTAAGCAGAGCAGAATCACGTGGTGAAACCGTGGAAGTTTAGATCTCTATCAATTGGGCCAGGGAGGCAGTTTGGTATGAAATGACGTGTGGTGTCCCTGGACTTGCTCAAAATTACAGAAATGTCATTAGCTAAAGAAATTAGAAAACAAAAGGCTCCAAATTTACGAAAATGTTTAATTTACGCCGTTAATCTATTTATTCAGTTTCAAGAGTTATGTAAGGACAATTAGAAGTTAAATTAAATATTAATTAGATTTCAATTAGAAGGATTAGGCTTAGGAACAATTAGAATAGAGATATAGAAATTCTCTCAAAGTCGTTTAGTAAAGTTTTGCCGATTTAAAAAAAATCGGTGAAGATTCGGTATTTTAAACTGTCGAATCCAGACCAATAGAAATTTTTATATGAGTACCCTAGGATGAATGGCTAAGATTTAGCCAAACCACCTCCTTATGTGGCGCCTTGATCAGCCATTGAAGGATGGGAAGCCAAAGCAAATTTGAGGGCAAGATGGAATCCACCAATTAACATGAAGCTTGCTTCAAAAATCTTCACTTTTTCTTTCCTTCTCTCCTTGTAATTTCAGCCACCCTAGCTGCTGAAGCTCCCATCATTTCTCTTCTCCTCACTCTCATCTTCACTCCAACTTTATCCTCTCTTCAAGTCTCATCAAAGGTTACTTCCATCTAAGGCACCAAACTAACTAGATTTTAACTAGACAAGGTAGGAAATCCTACTTCTTTTCTTATTTTTCATAGTTTGGAGTTGTGTGTGGGTCTTGTATGCTTTGTGCTACTGATGATATGTGGAGTGATGATGATGTTTTATGGCTGATTTTGCAAGTGTGTTATGATTGAAAATAGAATTGGTATGAAAAAGCTTGTAGAAAAGAAAGGAAACTCAAGAGGCTGTTAGAGTTTTTCCTCGGCAATCCGTACGGCAGAGTGTACGGCTCTGCCTACAGCCGTTTAAACTCCATGAATCTATTTTTATGTGAAACTAGACATTCAGAGCTTTCCATACATATATAATATAAGGCCATTGGATTATTAAAGAGGAAGTTATGAATTTTTTAAATTTGACCTAGAAATCAGGACTTTCATCCGAGCAGTATAAGTTGAGAATGGTGTAACTCACCCTATACAACTCCAAATTGAGTGAAACTAACCTTGTTAGAAAGCTTACACATAGGAGAATATCCCATAAAAATTTCTGAATTAGATGAGGTCCCGTTTGTTCCCAGTGAGTCGAGAAAGTTGCCCTATGTCTAATCTGGGCTAGAATAGGGTAGTCCAGTAGGGTCAAGTTTCAGAGCTTATATCTCGAATTATACTCATTCAAATAATATGAAACTTACTTCATTTGAAAGCTTGTTCTGTTAGCTTTACATGGATATAAATTTCGCATGATTTCACCAAGATTTCTATTTTTAGTGAAATTTACCTTATAAGGGTGCAATTCTAGCTAGAAGTAGGACAAGTCTCGGATAAGACACAAACAACTTGAGTTAATGTCGGAAGTTGGGATTTAGTAAACAGAGAGCTAGGTCGGTACATTTAAAATTGAACTCTAAACTTAGTAAATAAAGGATTAAGTCGGGAATACTTAAGGTTGAAGTCGGGACTCAGTAAAACAGAAAGCTAGGTCGGGGATATTTAAGGTTGAACTCGGAAGGGTATACTTAAGGTTGAACTTGGAAGGGTATACTTAAGACTAAACTCGGAATTTAGTAGAGAGAGCTAGGTCAGGTATATTTGATGTTGAACTCGGACTTAGTGAATAGGAATCCATATCGGGTATGTTTAAGGCTGAACTCGGAATTTAGTAGAGAGAGCTAGATCGGTTATATTTTTGATGTTGAACTCGGGACTGAGCAAATAGAAAACTAGTCGGGCATAGTTAATGTCATAACTCGGAAATTAGGGAGGGCGGGGTATGGTTAATGTCGGGATGTGGGACTTAGGAAAACATTCATAAGAGTTTTGGAAGACCAATTATGGGTTAAAGTCGAAAATCAGAATCGGTACATTGACCCTGCATACATAACCCGAAAGTCGGGAATTAAGATATTGTATACATGATCTCGGAAGACGAGAATCAAAGCATGGACATTATATACGTAACTCCAGAAGTCGGGAATCAAGATATAGACTTATAGCTCCAGAAGTTGAAGCTGATATGATATTGGAACTCGGAAGTCAGTTATGAGCTCAAACTCGGGAAACATCATTAGAAGTTAAAATCTTGCAAGATAGATTAAAACTTAAGATTTTAAAGCTTGCACTTATTGATTTGTTATATTCTTGGAATGATTATAATATTCTATATTGAGTTTGCTGTTTAATTAAAGTTTCCTAGTTGCCTGGCACCATTCATAGGGGAAGCAGACATAATCCGTTAAGCTGCCGAAATTCTGGCAGAAATATGTGAATTATATGACTATTATGAGCATTTATATGTTATGCTCATAAGATTCATATATGCAAGAATGATTTAAGTATGATATGAAGTATATAAATGAATGCATGTAGCATATGCATGTATAATCATGTCAAAAGAAGAATAAGATTTATGAGAACTTGCAAGAAAGACGTATTGAGCTACCACGTGAGGCATGGTATAAACCCAACTAGCATAGGCCAGAGCGGTACTATCTAAGACTTGGGCAAGCCCTCGACCAGATTTAAGGGGAATAGACTGGTGTGAGGGCCGAGGAAAGTAAACCCGTCACCCATGTATAGGTATGAGCTCGGACCTGAAAAGCAGGCTATTACCAAGGGGTGAAAGAGGCTATTCACCTCCGGGGGACCAAGTACAGAATAGCAAGATTAAGTTGCAAGTTAAAGAAAGATACGAATTAAGTCAAGTGCACTTGCATACAGTCAAGTATAAGCATCTATATGTGCATCTTCAATTATCTCGTTAAGTCATACTGTTATTATGATTCTTGTTGAAGCATATTATATTATTAGTATTTCTATGTCTGTCATATAATATAGCAAGTGGTTGTTAAAATATAACCCGCTTCGAGAAAGATGTTTTCAACTTAAATTGAACCACTATTTGAGTATATGTGCTCATATTTTCATAATAAACCGAAGCGGCTGGAATATTTATGATGACACTGTAAGATTGGTATGAGCTTACCTACTGAGAACCTTAGGTTATCACTGCCTACTTGTATATTTTTCTTTTCCGTAAACATTCCAGCACCCAAGTTGGAAATCAAGTGCAAGACGTAGTACTGGGACATTCACTAATCAAGACTCGGGCGCCAACCAGACCAAGAGGCTATTGAAGCTAACTAACGACTAGTCGGAAGCAAATGCTGTGTATTATGTTAGTCACAATTTCTTTTAAATTGTAACTATTCTTTTCTCTATGTATCAGAGACGACGAAGTTTATGAGCTATTAGTCAGTAATAAAGTGTGCAGTTAAAGGGTCAGGTATTATATTTTCCATATTTTAAAGCTTGCTTAGTACAGTGACACCGTTTTAATATAACTCCATGACTCGAGCATAGTTTATATAATAAAGGATGTTACATAATTGACAATGATGTGTATGTTGGATAATTTATATTTCTTATTATCTGTAGTTTGAATTATATATTGTTACTTAAATTTTTATTTGTATGTTCTAAACTTTAGATACTAACTCTTAGTTATATATAATGTTAACTAATTTTGCTTATGGATTACTGGATGCTATTTTCTGGGTTGTTGTAAAATTCAAGTGTATCAAATTTGGATTTGATAAGATTATGATTTTTCATTTTTTTCTGTTTTGAAATTTGCAACCGATTTTGCGACCTTTTATATTTGCGACCAAAAAACCGGTCTCAAAATTCGATATTTGCAATCAAAAAATCGGTCGCAGATTCCGAATTTTGCGACTAAAAAATCGGTGGCAAAAAAGTTAACAAATGACCAAATTAGGCATGTCATAAAATCGGTCGCAAAAAAATTCAGTCGCAAATATATTTGCAACCTACCTAAATGCGACCAACAAAATCGATCGCAAACCGTCTTTGCGACCGATTTGTCTCATTTTGCAACCGAAAAATTGGTCGCAATTAGACAATTTTCTAGTAGTGTCTGTACCTAATGGCCATGACCTTCCTTCGCTCTTTCCTTCTCTCTATCATTTTGAATCAACCATTAGAGTGGTTGCTTATGTCCTGCCTCCACATGACCCATAGGGTGGTTGACCTCCTCACAAACCATGCCTTTATACTCCTTTGTAGCTGGGCTTAGCACTTCTTTCTTTTGCCCCCTTTTTTATTTTCATTTCCCTTCCTTAATCAGGCTCAACCTCCCGTCCAACAATTGTTTGTGTTCTCTCTTGAATTTGGGGGTACCATTAATCCTATCCACTCCATAAGCATCTTCCCCAATTTACTCAGATATTCTTCCTCTGCATTATCTTCATCCTTCTCGTCATCCTGCTTGATTTCAAGATGAGAAACAGGAGAAGTAGGAATTTCATGAGTTGAATCTTACATAACGAAGCTCCTTTTTCTTCTTCTCCACCATCCAGCTTCACCACCGTCCAAGATTGGCATTTGACGTCATTGATATCGACTGCTGGTGTAAGCTACTATCCTCTTGATTTCCTCTAGCCTCTTCACCGTCTCTTCTACCCTTACTTCCATGGCAGCAAATTGGGAGAGCACCATCCACAAGCTCCTTGAGACCTAGAAGCTATGTACTAGTTGTTAGAGACCTAGTATCTACGCACGAGAAATAGAGGAGAAAAACCTCTAAATTTTGCTGAGAAGAGACTTAACTCCGTTGGAGAACTAGCTCCAGAGTCATGTAAACAATAAAGAAAACAAAAGGAAAAATGACTAGGGCAATTCGAGAAGCCATTTACCTCCTAAAGTTCACTCAATAATTTGCGTACCTCCCACAATGTATCCCTCTCCCTACAAATTTGCCAACTTAGCAATTGGTTATACAAGACTGTGTACTTCATTTTCTCTCATTCTTATACGCAGCAATAACAACCAAGGCCCAGTTTATGATTGGTCCAGTTCCTAACAACATACTACGGTTTCATTGAAATTGAATTTCTAGTTTAATGTAATGATTCTCATTGATTATGGCCGAGCACGAACCAAGAAGAGAGGGGGATACCTTACTGTCAGAGCTAATGAAGAATGTTGAAGGCCGCTACATGCTACGGCTAACCCATCAATACTATAATTTCAACAAGACTAGGTTTATCATGAAATGTCATATAATTTCTTTCCTAAATTTCAACAAACCCAGCATTTTCTGGATGTTGGACTGGGAAGGTTAAAGTTAGATGGCAACTGCCTAGGTATAATTAGTACTATACTACTATCGCTGTTGAGAATCAAGATGTATCTTAGCTCTACTGCGGAAAAGTCTTACCAAATAACAGAAAAGATTACTGAATATAAAATTGTGATACTACAGATATTATTGGTCAGTAGCTAATGCAATCTACTGAGAAACAAATATAAGAAAGAACAATCAAAATATTGGGTTCCCAAACTTTTCTCTTCTCTATTTCTATACAAAAACAGGACCTCATTTTGGCTTAGCCAGAATGCAAGGTTTATTCAAATTCAAACCACACAACATGAACAAAGTTCAGCATCATTGCAGTGCAATGATAACATTTTAAATGTTTGGTCAAGAAGTAGACAACTTAAAAGACATCACTTATCCTCAGTTGCCAGAAGAAGTGCACTGACAGCTTCCAAATTGTCCAGCTGACAACTAGGACACACGCATCTTCTTTGAAGTTCCTCACCAAGTGAGTTGTGTGCTGCTTCTAATTTTGATGACTGCTTGATTTCAGTTAAGGACATAACTTCGATGATGAAAATATTTTATCTACATTAATAATACTAAGATCGCAAGAACCAGCATCACCTGTACTGAAAGAAATTAGGGGAGAAAAGCGGAACATACGCATGGCTTTTCTTCTCTTCTATTCTCATTTTTATTTTTTTGTTTTTATTTTTGGAGTGAAATTCACAAAATCGCAAGAATCTCGAAAGCGAACATCTCAATTTTTAGCTAATTATATTCTTATAACTGATCCAATTTGCCCTTCTCCAGTTTCTCTATATTCAATTCAACACAAATATATTGAAATTATAGCTACTAAGAATGGAGCATGCTACCTGATTAATAGATTTTATATGATTATGAACCATATCCATTAGTTTGACAGATGTCGTATACATCTTCAAAGGAGTGTTTTATGGATTGTATAGTGTAACCCGCGAAGCAAAGTATCAAAACAACTGTACCGCTTTAATATTCATAAGGATATATGGTTAGATCCTGCAATGCTTTTGTTTCTGTGACTATCATGTTCAATAAAGACACCTTTCTCTCACAATCAATCAATTCCCGCTGGACCTGCACGTCATCCTTACCTTAAGAAATGGTGAAATAGAAGTAAATAAAGACATGATATGGAAGGAACTTGCGTTTTCCAACATTTGACAGTCAACTTACGTTGTTATGAATTTCCAGTTCTGCTTGGTATTCCTCGTCCTCTTTAGTTATTTGAGATAGTATCTCCGATAGCATACTTTCAAGAGCACTTAAAGCAACTTCAGCATCATTCTCTTTCATAATTACTTGTGGCGCAACTAAAACAAAGTCAAGTGCATCCTCAGTTTCTAGAGACAAGACTTTAAGTAGAAAACTTTAATACTGTAGAAATACAGTGTGTCAAAATTCAAAGATTGAGAAAGACAAAAGGAAGAAGATGAGCGTGAGCCGCAGAAAGAGTTCCTTTATATGTTATTAGATTGAACCAATTCGCCTTTTCATACTCTAATAACAATTTAACCAACGAAACATATGAGCATTAAAATCTTGTTTGTACATCAATATCTTCCGTATTGAGATAGTATTACAAACGTGTGTCAAATGATCAGCAAAAAATTTGGATGAATGATAAGTTCTTGGTATTATATACGAAAGATAAATGGAGATAAACTACTTGCAACCAAATATAATCATTAGGGTAGCAAGTTCTGATATGCAGATGGCAGATCAGATTTGGTACCAATAAAACAGAGAAAATTAAAAATAGCAATAGAGAAGCTAGTAGGTAACTCTCAGGATGAATAACCCTAAGCCTCTAGAGGAAATTCCTTTCCCTAGGACTTGTACAAATTCTGCACTGCCTTATTAGTACCTCGCTGCTCCCTTTTATCCAAACAATCATTATTCTGCCCCCATTTACATTTACCATGATTGTTTTCTGCCCAATTGCATTCAAAATCCTGCTGGCCGCTACTAAGTTGCTATCTGTCCAACTTGCTACTAATAGTGATCTCCTTTTCCTCACTCCCGCCTATCTCTTCTTTGGGATCTCGATGGAACCACTGGTATCCGGGCCCTATTACCAATAATCCAACTAATCTAGCCTGACCCGACGGAGGTCCCTGCAGGGGATAGAGGTCTCCCAACAAAGATGTTTTCTATTCTGAGGGCTTAAACCCAAAACCTCTAGTTAAAGGGTCAAGGCACCTACTATCTTGACCAACCCCATGTTAGTAACCTATCTCTTTTTTATGCCTACTATTTCCTCCCAGCTCTCAGAGTAAATCCACTACCGCATTCTTACTTTTTAAATCCTCACATGAAGTGTGGGCCAAATAGAGAGATGTTATTTAATTTTAAATGATTGGTAAATGAAATTAGTGGTTGAGGTCACCAAAATCAGAACCGGAAAAGACGCACTGCTTAATCATGCCTCGACAAAGTTATTCACTTTGTCAGCAGGAACGGAAACAAAGAAATAAGTAATCTCTCTTTCTTTTATAACAGGTATCCTCTAATCCTTATCTTCTCATGCCCTATTTTTGCAACTGTAATGTATAGGCCTACAGTTATCATTTTTAGCAGTTAAAAGAATCACAGAACCTGTAGAAACTGTACAATCGACTGCATCAATGTTGCAAGTAATGGTGCTCTCATGAAATTTCCTGCATATAATGAGGAAATAGTAACTTTATTGTAAGGTTTCGAAGAAGAAGAATAATAATAAGTGACTAGAGGTACGATGCATGACAGGAACTTATCAGATAAGATCGACAATGACTGGTGTTTTGTTTTTGATATGGCAAAATTTCAAAAACTATGCAATAGCATATTCTTAAACGTGAATTATTAAGTTGCTTTTGGAGGATTTAGGAGGATGTTAGGTAAATTTGAAATCGAAGGCATCAAACATTTTGTCGCAGAGAAATGCAACTATTTGCTTGTAAATAGCCAAAGGATTAGACAAATGTTATAATTTTATGAACATACAGGACAAATTCACAAGATAATCGAATTTCAAAATTTGTAAGAGCAACTTAAACTTTTACCCAAATCATATATATTACGCAGGCATCCTCTTAAGTCTTAATCCATAAGTAGCGTTCAAACCCCACCAACAATCAGCAATATGGGCTCAGAAGGTAGTCAAAAGTTCTAGCAAACAGTGCCAAGACATGAAGCAATTAATAAAAACACTCGGATATATGTTACGAGAGTTCGACTTTCAAAATTGAACATTGCTATTCTATTGAATATTGATGTACCCCAACTTCCACACAAATAAGACAAAAGGATGATCAATTTGGCTAATGCATAATATTTTCATCAACGAGATAAACCTTATCTTGGCATTCAGATCAAGCATGATGTTGATGAATTGCTCACTGCAAAAATGTAACAAAACGTAATACTCACGCAAGACTTGTAAATCTATTAAACCGACAATTTTATTTCCAAAATGATTGAAATGACAAATTTGTTACCGCAGAGCTGCTTCTTCATTCTTCCGTAATGAAAGGCGCAATTTCCAGAAGACACAGTTTCAATGAGAGAAGTTTTAAACATAAGAGTACAAACTCGAAGGACAGGGTTTCGATCAGCGAGTACCTTGAGAGTTTCCAATTCAGATCTCACAGCAGAGATCTCATCTTGAATCAGAGATATCCTCGCCTGTCATCACGATTTTAATTTCAACCCACGAATACAACAACAAATTGAAATTCCATCAAAAGCGACAAAAAAATTGGGAGCAGTAGCTAACCTCCAGCGTTTGAGCTGAAGCTTCATTCATGAATAATTGAACTTCAAAGCCTTTGAGCTCCTGCTCGACGAGTTCTTTGCAGCGCTTGGCATCTTCAAGCTCCGCATTGGCCACGCTCAGCTCCGATGTAAGCTTCTCGATTTGCCTTCTCAGAGTAACTACTCTTCGTTCTTCGCCATTCAAGGAACGGAAAGATTCAAATGATAAATGTTCCTTTGCCAAAGACACATCATTACAGCAAAAGAAAAGAAAATTTTCTGTTTGGTTGCTGAGAAAATGTGCATTTCTAATTAAGGCTAGCTGAGCTTGTCACGGCATGAAATGCGACGGAAAGAAAACGCAGTGGTGATTGTTGATTTTCTCGGGAAATAAACAGGGAAGGAAAAGTAGAGATCGTAGCCAGGGTACCTCCTTGCGATTTCTCAGTAGCGAAATTGCGGATGAGGGTCAAGAGTTGCTTCTGTGAATCCCTTCCCCTTCCCGCCATAGACTTTCCTTCTGGCAGTTTACCGCTTCTGCCAGATATGAAGCTCATTTATAGGCCCCGAGTCCGCGAACTTTGGGGTGAGTTATTTTAATGTGACTATTGATTGTTTTTTTTTATGAGGCTCCACTACAATAATAATAATAATAATAATTAAAAAAAAATGTATTCAATTGTTTATTATTTACACATCGATGGATTAGCGTCCTCTAAAGTAAGTATCCTTGTAAATTAAAAAAATGAGAGGTTATTCATCAGTAAATCAATAATTTTTATTATATATGAGTCTCATTAAATAATCAAAAAATATATAATCTGTTATTTTCTCATTTTACAAGAATTCTCATTTTAGATGATTCAAATCTTATCTTAATAATACACAATCTTACCTCCACAAGAGGGGATGGGAAATTATTTACAATATTTGAATCTATGACTTTCATGTGATAAGACAACAAATTTATCATTATGCAAAGACTTATCCTCAATTATTAAGCATATTAAATTTTAAAAATTGAACATTAATGGATATATAATCTAATAACGTCATAATCAAATGAAACAATAAAAGCATCAAATTATTTTTAAATTGCATTAAATTTTATATACTGAATTTACTTCGTGGAAACTTTCAATTCGGCGATTAGACTAATAAAATTTATTCTTCCTAAAAAATTATTTAATTAAGTAAGTATGCATATAACACTTTGCATGCTTACATCTAATAACTTTTTATATAATATAGTTTTCATCGATCCAGTTATTGAATTATAATTATTTATCATTTTGATCATTTGTGCCAAAATTATTTTAAAAAAATTAATATCAATAAGACTATCATAAACTACTTTTTATTTGTAAACATTTAAGAAGTATTTATTAAGTCGATTTTAATTTATATAAGTATATTACATGATTTTATATTAATGTGAAATTGTTCGTAAATTAATATGCAAGTCCTTATGATTTTAGTGTGTTTTCAAATAGATTCCTATACTTCTATACTCTAAAAGTTTTAATTGGGTCCTTTTACCATAAAAAGTTTGTAATTAGGTCTCTATCATTAATTGGCCATTCAATCTTTATTACACCATGCACAAGTGGTTGTTAACATTGCTGACGTATGAATGGTTTGATGAACTGGCTAGCCACATAATTAAATAGTTCCATGTCATCAACTAAATCAAATCACATAGGTAAAATTAGGGTTTAATAAAATTTGGTAAAATCTTCTCTACCCATGTCTCTCATATTTCTCTCGCTTTGGTTTCTTTTTTAAGCATTGGGTGAAAAGATAACAATGATATTTTTTTTTTCCTGAAAATCCCACCAAAAGATAACTTTTATGTTAGTTTTTTGCCTTTTTAGGATCTTGAACTAGACTTTGGAAGAAAGTTCTCCTAGAATCTGCAACATGTGAAAAGACCTAATCAACCAAGGTAAAAAAGTCCCTTTCCCTTTCTTTTTATGGGTAGTGTGAATAATTGAAAAGAAACAAAAATGACAAGCAGAACTATAATTGTAAATAAATTACTCCTAGACTATCTTCATGCAGCAATGCAAACATTCTCCTTGGTGGATCGTCCCTTTCCCTTTCTTTAATCCTATGTGATGAAAGTTTGTTTTTGTGGATTTGAAATTTTTTTAATGGTTTTAACATAATTTTAGTCCTTACAAAAAAAAAAGGAAAAGAAGAGTGACCAAAACTAATGCAAATATTTTAGAGCGACCAAAACGAAAATAATCTATATTTATAGGGATTAAAAATATATTTAAGCTATTTTCTAATCTTTCAATTTTTTATTGCTTCAGCAATTGTAATGTTTCTATAATAGTGAGATAGATTTTTTTTGTTGGCAGTTATGGCTGAATTGAAATTTGATGTAACTTTACACTGTAGGCATCAATGGATGCATGGAAGGTTTGGGATGGAATATGTTAGCGGAAAAACTTGGCAATTGACATATGACATGGTCCATTGGTCTTTGCAAGAAATTGTAGGAGAGTTAAGAGTGATGGGCCACAAGGGTTTTGTCAAAATATAGAGTTTAGATCTAGGTATAGATATAGGTTGTAGGTTAAGAGAGTTGGAACCTAACAATGAGTGCATGGACTATGCTAAGTTTGTGCTAAGTACCATTAGGAAGGAAGCAGAAGTATTTGTTGTGGCTGGTTTAAATAAAGATGATGGTATTCAACTTAATGCAATGGATGAAAATGAAGAGAAAGATAAGGAGGAAGAAAAGGTGGATGGCAGTGATAGGGACAATGATGAAAGTGATTTTAATGCTAAAAAACATGATAATGCTGATGATGGTGGCCATAAGAAGTTCTTTGACATTAAGGGCATTGAGATATAAATCAAAAAGGCAATGAGACTAATCACCAATAATGCCTATCTAATGCAGAGTGAAATACAACTTATAGGAACAGGAAGCTCAAATTCTACCTTACAATGCTTGGTAACCTTCAACTTGAACTTTCACCCCATGAACCTTGCCCATAGGACCAAATAAAAAAACATTTTTCTATCACTCAAATTGATAGTGATTATGATACTAAACCGTTAGATTCATTTGATGAATCTTCTGATGATGAGTATTATAGATTTAAGTACTTTAAGCATAACCCTGTAGAGATGTGTCATGACTATAATTGGAAAGTAGGGTTGGAATTTTAGTCCATTGATCAATTCAAGGAAGTGATAAAAAGCATATTCTTTATTGAAAGGGAGAGATGTTAGGTATGTGCAAAATGATACACATAAGTGAAAGGTTAAGTGTATCGAGAACAATTGCGAATGGCTTTCATTTTGCAGTAAAGTTGGGGGGTGAGAGTTCTTTGACTTATAGGATGAAATCATACAAAGGGAAGCATACATGTAGGAGAAACTTCAAGGGTATATTTGGCTTCCTTTGATTAGGTTACAGGGAAGCTAGATGAGACCGTTGTTACAATGTACCGGTCCGGCACGGCGCGATGCGGAGGCAACCGAGAAAAAATGTAAATTTCTTTTTTTGATGGTTGCACGGATGGGATGATGAGAGAACCATGTGTTAAGATGGAGTCGCCACCAATCAATTTTTCCATTGAAAATGAAATGGCAGACTGGATGCCAAAAAAAGAAAAGGTTAGCAATACCAGAGTTGAAGTTCGGGGGTTGATTACGAGTAGGGAAGGTATTAGCATCCTACAACGTCCGTTCCAAGAACAGTTATCTGTTAATCTAATGCTATTTGAATATTTGATTATATTGGTCCCTTTTTTTTAATAAAAAAAATTTGTTTTTCTTTTTTAAATGTCCCATTTCGTCAACATATTATCAAGGATAATAAATGATTAAGACAGAAAACGGGTGGTTAAACAACCATTTTTATGGAACACAATTCAGGCACACAATATATTGCATAAAAATGGTGAATTAAGAATATAAAAATTTTAATAATGATTCATGCAAAAGTATGTTTATTATTAGAAAACATTCCTTAGAGAGAAATAAAATTAAAATTTAGAAACTAATAATTTTTTTTATCGTAATAATTATTATTATTTTTATTGAGTTATTCTTTTTTTTTTTTGAGCAAAAAGAAAATTCTAATTTACCATGATTATAATTGTGGCTATATGAATTTGTTCACCATTTTTTTTATTTTGAATAAATATGAAAATATTTTTAAATTATTTTTTGATATTTTGATACTAAACTCTGATTTTGCCAGCGCTCCTAGCAAAGCCAGATATAAAATTTCAGAAAGAGTTTATTTGATCGGTGCTCCGGTTCCTTTCTGATTTTTCTATCATCAACCAGTTTCAAATTATTTTTATCATTATGAAATCCTAAATGGAATAATAAACTAAAAGAAACTGCCATTTAATTTAAGAGGGCAAAAATAAATAAATAAATAAATAGATAATATTATTAGGATTATATAGATTGGTTTACATAAACTTATGAAAATATTTTATTTTATTTTATTTTATTGTTGAAGTCAAATCTCACCAACACTCATAATAAGACCTGATATATAGCCTCAAGAATTTCAGAACAAGTTTATTTGATTGGTACTCCAATCATCTCCTGATGTTTACATCGTTGGCCAATTTCTATTTTATAAATATAAAATCCTAAATAAAATGATGAAATAATTAAAAAAAAGATTATTCTTGTAGTATTTAATTGGGTGTTGAAATATTTCTATAATGGCATCGAAACTATACAAATCAATTTTATTTTGTGTATAATAAAATTCTTAAAATATTTATTTTAATTTTTGCTATTAAAATCAGTTTCACCAACGTTACTAGTAAAATCTGAATTTTAGGAAGAGTCATTTTGATTAGCACTCCAATCCTCTCTTGATTTTTTTTTTTTTATCATTGATCAATTATTTTAATAATATGAATGCAAAAATATCTTAAATAACTAAGTGAATAAATGAAATAAAAAATATTCATAAATTGAAATGGATAAGCATCAAAATATAACATGCAATACAACTGCAATAAGGTTTTATTGAAAAAGTTTATAATCTCACCAGCGCTCCTGGTAAAATTATACAAATTCTCATATCTCATAAAAGTCAAAATATTGTTACCATTGCAATTAGTTTTCATTCTTCATTATTGAAATGCAATAAAAATTTATCTCATGAAAATTATAATTGTAAAAGGAAGCAGCGAGAAGGAAGAAAAGAAAGAAAAATAATTAAAAAAATAAATAAAGATACAAGAAGGAAATCAAACGCATAGCAGATGAAGGGTGTGTTTTCCTTTTGCTTTTTTACTAAATTAGAGGATATCACTAATAAAAGTTGCAAGAAAAACATATGGGCTCCATGAGGCCTCAGCCCATGGGTTTACAATCCAAATCAATATCATTAACAAAGCAATACTAAGATATAAAGAGAAGTGGAGTGTGTCAAATACTAGACGGTCATTCACGGTAGGCTGCTTAGAAGCTTCCAGCACTTTTTGGGATGAGATGCATGCAAATAGAGAGGGGTAGAGAGGGGGACGGCTAATTACCAGGGCCTCGATTAGGGTTGCGGGTACAACCACAAAACCATGGCACGGGGATGAACGTGGAGGTCTGAGGCAGTGTTGCGGGAGCCATTGCATGCGGCTAAGTGTCGTTCCGACAGCGGCGGCGGCAGCAGGAAGAAGATGGTGGTGCTGCGACAGTGATGATGGTGGCTAATAGTTACTCCATTGACGGTGGGTCAAGGTGGAGTGCAGCGGTTTGCGTTGGTGAAAGGAATGGTATTTTGGTTGCTTTCCTTTTGTTCTCTTTATTTTTTTTTTTATTTTTGGCTGTGTATTTGGTATGTGTGGGGTTGAGGATGTGTCGATGGTCAGTAAAGGAAATGGGTGACAAGTTCCATGTTTTGGCTATTTATTTCAATTTTTGAATGGTTGCTAATGCTGTTGATGATTCCTTTTGTATTTTAATTTCAAGCTTGTTCATGTTATATGGAATGAGAGGTGTCTGTTTCAAACTGAATATACAATTGATTCAAACTTAAATTCTTTTTATGTTACAGGACACGGGGTGGTGTGAATTTATTTTGTGTTGGAACTATGGTCTTCTATTCATGATTTGTGAGTTTTTTGCTTGAACATTATGTATATACTATGTGTTTCATTTAAACTTAACAGAAGAAAATGAGTTTTGATTGTTTATTCCATAAACACAGATTCGAAAATCATTTCCATCATAGCAGATAAGCAGAATACAAACAAAACAATATCAGGTAGAATAATTAGATCAAGGATTGAAATAGATCAAATTCAAATGGAGTCAATTGAAACTATTTTCTTACCCTTTTGAAATGTTTAACCGTTTCGTGTTGTGAACCCAACTACTACCTGTCCTACTCTCAGCTTTCTTCTATTCTCACTTCTCTGTTTTTGGGTGTTTCTATATTGCTTTGTGTTATCCCCCCTATGTCTCATTGCACGTCTCTATTTATAGAGCACACCACCACCCAAAATTGATCAACTTGCATCCTTTCGTGATGAAGCCTATGGAGCTACTGATGGCAGGGATCAGAGCAGAGCAAAAGGGGTGGTGATTTTTGATGGACGTAGGTGGTGAATTCTTTCACTTTTCACTATTCTTGATAGCTGGATTTGGGCTCAAATTCTTCCTGGTCTGTGGACTTAGAATGAATAGAACTGACTCTTTTTGGGCTCTTGTATCGACTCTTTCTTTTTTTATTTTTTTTTATTATTGTTTGGATCGTAAAGATCCCCTTTTGGTTGGGCTTCTTTTTCTTCAATAAATAAAATAAACACTTGGCAAAATATATCTATATACATATATATATATATATATATATATATATATATATATATATATATATATTTTGTGATTTTTATTTTCCTTGTGAAATAAATAAGCAAATGTGAAAAAAAAATGTCACAATAAACAAACAAATTTGAACACTACTGGAGTGTTTGAAATATTGAACATTAAACAAGAAATAAATAAATAAATGTAAAACCAAAACAAAATAAAGTTTGAAATGTGGACAAATTTGAGTATCAACAACCATGATACTTGATAAGAAGATGAAGTTATCCCATGTCATTTAGAGTGTGAAAAAAAAAAATACATAGTGGAGATATTTGTTACAAAAGCCTATTGGGCATGGGGAAAGGCAATAGAGAAGATGTAAGGTAAGGCCATTGAGCAATACAATCGATTTGGGATTATTGTGATGAAGTAAGAGATGAGAATCTTGGATCTACTCTTAAGGTACAATTTGACATATAATCACTTACATATACATATAAGAGGTTTTACATGTGTCTTGAAGCATTGAAGAAGGGATTTTCGGCTTTTCGTAGGCCTATCATTAGTCTAGATGGTTGCCACCTCAAGGAACCATATGGACAACAACTCTTTGTGGCTATGGCCTGGCTAAGGACCCTAATGACCACTATTTTACACTAGTTGTAGCTACTATGGATATTGAAATAAGACTCATTAAGCCAAAGAAGATTTGTCTTTATTTCTTACCAACAAAAGGTATTTCCTTGGATTGCTTCTATTTTAATGAATATTTATTTCTAACCAAATTTGTATTGACAACTTTTGTTTTTATTTATCATAGGGATTAGTTCAAGAGTTTGAAGAAATGATCCCTGGCGTGGAGCATAGCATTTTCCTTGGGCATTTACATGCCAATTGTAAAAAAATAAAAATAAAAACAAAAAAGTTTATGGAGGTGGCATTGTCTAATATTAGCTATTGCAAAAGCTCCATATGTGCAAGAGTGGGAAAGAAAAATGAAAGAATTAGAAAACGTGAAAAAGGAATGTCATGACAAGTTGATGAGGCATTAATCAAAATTATGGACAAGGTCTCATTTTAGTTTCTATCAAAAGTGATATGCTAAGGAATAATATCTCAGAGGCATTCAACGGAAGGATTTTGTAAGCTAGGGATAAATCTATACTAACAATGATGGAATGGATTATTAGAGGATAACAATTGTCACTAAAAGTTGAAGGTTATAAGGGAAACATATGTCCATCACCAATGAAAAGGTTGGATGGAAAAGTTGTTAGATCCAAATCTTGGATGGAAAAGTTGTTAGATCCAAATCTTGGATGGCAAAGGTGGTAGTTGCGATGAAATTTGATGTTTCTGACTTCTCAAGGCACATATTTGAGAAGTTTATGCTTGATTTGCATGGTGGTTCATGTAGTTACGGGTCATAGAGTTTAACTAGTTTACCACATCAACATGCTTAACATGTGACTTGAGTGTCGAACTTAAGGATTACAAAAATTGAATTGTAGAAAACTAATAGTAATGGTTGTCCTCTAACTCAACTCACAAGGATCTCACAAGCTATTCGATCTCAAATAGAGGGGTATTTTCGTTAGACAACATATAAATAACAATACAATAAAATGAAAATTCATAATTCCAAAGCACTAATCTAGAAACTCATTGGAAATAGATTATACTATATCACATATCACAAATTAGCATCAAAATTCAACTTTCTGTGATTGATCCTCAATAAACTGAAATCTCTACATTTTGTTCAAAGTTCTAAACAAGAGATCTCATAGAATTTGAATAATATGACATCAATAAGATTTGAGATGTCAAAACCTAATCTATATATATCATTTTAGAGCACCAGATCATAATCAGCTTAGAATTTGGATTTGAACTCTACTTTAATTCAAATGTTAAAATTTACATCAATTAATCAATTATCATGAGTTCAAATACAAAATTCGATCTACAAGCATGAAATCGTAATCATACATTTAAGATCACAAATTGAAGAGAGAGAGAGAGAGAGAGAGAGAGAAGAGAAGAGAAGAGAAGAGAAGAACACAAAGATGAATCTAAATTAATCAACAAAATAGAATCTCAAGAGTATCTATTGATTTCTTCACCTAGCTACAGTTTCTCACACCTCCATGGATAAGAGAACATAAGAAAGGAAGTGAAGAATTGTGCAAAAGAAGAGAAAAGAGAGGGAAAATGAAACTTGCTCTCTAATCTAACTACTCTCTCTACTCTATATTGAAACTTGTTAAAAATAAAAATGAAATAGTGCTCTGATGTGCACGACCTAAGGCTTATATATAGACCCTTCCAATGACTAATTCCTTGATTAGATTAATCCTTATTCTCTTAACTCTAGTTTCACAACTTATTTTTCCTATTTGGTGAGTTGATGTGAAAGTTATGTCAAAAACATGTCATTAAACTGCTCTACCTAGCTCATGAAATTCAAACAGCAATATGACCTCCAAAATGTGGTCTTTTAGGATAAGTGATCTTTTGAAGAATTGTAGTCTTGAGTCTTAACTTTCATTTAACATTGATTTGATGACAATAGAACACCTGAAGCCCAACTTATGGTTCAAATACTAAACTCTAATCAGGATTCAGCAATTAGGAATTCAATAATGATTCAAGGCCAATTATAATTATCAAATCGATTGAATCAACTTTGGGCCTCTTCATAAAAGTTGTAGGAAATTCTCTTAGCATTTCTACAAATCAAATATCACAATTTTTAGTTGCCTATAACCCAAGATATAGCCAAAATACTTAAGCAATTATGAGCCAATCAACAAATATTGTCCTATACCAAACAAATAGGCACAAATGAAGATTAATCCACTTATAAATTCAAGTATGACAATGTCATATTCTTCTAAGGAGAAGACCTTGAAGACTATTATGTAAACTCCAATACCCTTCAGAAGTCATTAAGTGGTCTGAGATATACCTAGCTAAGTGTTTTGTGGATAACAAATCAATCATTAATAAAATCTTTTGTGAGAACTAATAGTTTGTTCAAGTATTTGTTCTTGTTAGCACAAGATCGCACTAAACGTTCGTTGAAGAGAATTGGATCATACAATATTTCATTCTTAAACAAATTCTATAAAGGTTCTTATATATCTCATATATAATCCTAAGGAAAGAACCTTTTTTACAAGAGAATCTATGGTCTAAAAAAAATTCTTTCACAAAAAGGTAATCAGAAGCATTAGAAGGATATTCTTAGGTCATCAAAAGCATATCAAGTCATCAAAAGGACCACAAGCATATCAAAAGGATGATTTGTCCGGAAAGCTTAACTAGAAAGGTGATCTTCAGAAAGTTGATCTGCATGAAGAAGACCTTACTCCAAGCTTTTCTTACATGATTCATAGATCCTTTTAAAGGTCAAAATTGACAAGATAGAGATATAAAAAGAGCGCTAACACTCTGAAAAGTTGGTGGATCTAAACAGCTAGTTTTCCTCTTTGCTGATATACTTACTTGTTGAGAAAGAAAGTAACCTACTTCTCTTTCTAGTCTAAAACCAGTGGATCTAAAAAAGTTCTGGGTTCAAGGGCTGAAGTCTCAACAGCTAATTTTGAAGAGTATATAAATCTTGAAGACGAAGAAGAAGTAGCTAGAATTATGCTAATTGAAAAATCTTAAACCCTTCATCTTTCTCAACCTTCTGAACAATCAAAATGTTACTTTTTGAAGCTTCTTAAAACAAAATCTTCTTATTGATTTGTAATAGCTAATACTCTCTTGGTGAGATTTATGAAAAGTCACTCCACTCTATAACAAATTGATCTATACACTTTGAGTAATTTAGTGTGAGTGTTAATCAAATGCAAACCTTCAATCCTTGATTGTAACCTGACCCAATAATGGTCATTGTTAACTTAGAAAGGCTAAACAATAGTACTCAACTTGTTTAGCTTGGAGAAGGACAATGCTAATTGGCTTATTTAGCTTAGAGAGGCAAAGAAAAGACTACTCTGCTGCAAGCTTGGAGAAGCTTGTACGAGAATACTCGTTGATATAAAATCTCAACTAGTTTGTTGAGGATTGGACATAGGCAAGTGGTTTGGCCGAACTAGTATAAACCTTCTTGAGTGATTTTCTTACTCTATCTCGCTTTTACTATTTTCATATTCATTCTTTTATTCCAAAGTTTTGTGTGCTCAATCTTTTCGTTACATAACAAAGTTATTGTGAATACAATAACTTCAATCACTAATAATCAAATGTTTCCGTAATCCAAGTCCAAAGATGATATAATAGTTTTATCAAAACAATTCAATATGACACAATTAGCTAAAAGCCAGTCCATGCCCAGAATTATATCAAGACTAGATAATGGAAAACAAACTAAATCAACCACAAAGGTCTTATCATCAATCTGAAAGAAAATTTCATACAAACTTGACTAGTTTTAACAAGCTTATTAGTAGGGGTGGAAACGAACAAATCATAAGGCAACTCAAAAATAGGTAATTGCAATTTAGTCACAAAATCAAGAGAGATAAAAGAAGGAGTGACACCCGAATCATACAATACAGTTAGATTTTTATAATTCACTTCACACTTACGTCGAATTAGATATTCAAATTGGGTAGCTTCCTCCGTGCTTAGGGTGAAAACCCATCCTTAGCATCGCAGCTTAGGAGCAAGTCAATGATTCCTTGTTGAGCAGTCATAGAGCTTATGCCCTAGCTTGTCGCAGTCGAAGCATATATTCTTCCCTACCAGACACGGTCGGTCTCCATGGTTCTTCCCATATTGTGGATATTCTTGCCTCACGAAGGGTTTTGAGGGTTGCTTCCCCCTATCGCCACTGGGTTGGAACTTCCTCTTTTGATGGTAAGTAGGTTTAAACTTCGAGCCTTAAGGTGCCAATCCCTTCTTAAAGTCACCTCTAGTGGACTTTGCGATTACTAACTTCCTGTATACTCCTCTATAAGCCTGCTCTGATTCACAAGTATAGCAAAATATATGATCTTCGTGGGTCCCACTGTGGCCAAGATATCCTTTCTCAAACCACCGTTAAACTTAACACACTTCCATACTTCATCTAGATTACGCTGATAAATGGTAGAGAATTTGCAAAGCCCTTCAAATTTGGCAATGGATTATGACATGCTTCTGCCTTCCTGTTGGAGTTGCATAAACTCTAACTATTTAGTGTTTCTAGTCGAAGCGGAGAAATACTTCTGATAAAATGTCTCCTTAAATACTTCCTAGATAATGTCTATCTAAGAACCCTCAAGCAACCTCCTTGCACTAGCCCACCAAAATTCTATGTTTGCCTCCATCATGTAGGTAGCAAATGCCACCTTCTGGTAATCGATACACACCAGTACTGGAAATATCTTCTCCATAGCCTTTATCCACTTTTCAGCATTATTTAGGTTGAAAATTCCTTGAAAATTGGGTGGATTAGCTTTCCTAAACTTTGCAAATTTTAAATATTTTAAATCAATTTCCGCTCTATTTGGATTTCCTCCGTGGCCCTTTTCAGGCTGCCTTCCCATTTTCTCCATCATCCGCAGCCAACTCCCTATAGCATAAGCCATTTCCCGCAAGGTGCCCATAAGTTTGGCGGGATCTTCAGGGGCAAGTTCTTCTCGCGCTCTTTCATGCCTACTGGTAACCATTAGTTTTTTATCACATAAAACAAAAGACATTAAGTTGATCATTCTCAATACTAAGCTCAGTGCATTAGGAACTAATAGCTCACACAACCAAGCAATCATGCACATAAAGATTCAATGCATGATAGTACCTAAAAGATTCAGAGTATGCATAAAGCACAATCAATCCAATCCTCAGGCCTCTACTAAGATGAACTGCTCTGATACCAAAAATGTAACACTCTTCCAACTATAGTACTATGCTTAAGTCATAATGGCATAATTAGAAGTATATCACATGTAAGGGTCTTATTTCTTAGCTCAGTTTTAGTTCGACTCAAGTTTCATTTGTGTTTGCTCTAATAAGCCATATGCGTAATAAGATATTTCAATGTGCTTTATCTATATAAACTTGTGTGTACAAAGATTAGAACATAAATGAAGTGCTAAAGTGAGAAATCATACATGTACTAAAGGTAATTGTAGCAAATAATTTACATAATATCCAATTCAATATTTACATGTCCTATGTATTTCAAGCACAACATCAGGTGTGAGACCTCCATCTAAATCCTATACTCAACCCACATCAAAGCAATCAGAACTAAAAAGGTCCATCTAGGGATACCTGCTGAATACATGAGAGTAAAAGAAATCCTATGTCTACACCTATGGCCTAATTAACATGCAGTTCAAAAGAGGATCACCCTCTATAAGGAACATTAGTTAAACTCCATAGTAGTTGAACTTCCTCCCAAAAGATCCTGCACACACCCCTAATCCAACTCAAGGGTATGGAAGCCGTTTGCTAGGATGCCTCTAGAGCCGGGATCGCTAGGTAGATGCTCCCTATTTCCAGAGTAAGAAGCTGAGGAAGAGGAGGAGCTCATCTTAGAAGGATTAGACTCGATGGATGCTTGGGGGATAAAGGCTAAAGCGATGCAAATGCTGGGTGCACCATAAATAAAGGAATCCTATCAAAATGTGGCTCAAAATCAAAGAAAAGGCTCAAAAAGGAAATTGCAAATGATCACTGGAAAAATAAGTACCATGGGAAACACGAACTAGCGATCAGGTAAAGAGAGTCTAGGGTAGGGTCATAGGGTCGTAGTGCCATTGCCACTGAAGGACATCAGCAACAAAGACTATCGCCACCATTGTTGTCATCTAAGAATGACATCGATACACACACAACAGATATGAGAATTTAAAATTCTTAGTAGGGTCTCCCAAACCATCACATGCATTGACATCATTATTGTAAGCTCTAATGCCCTTCTGAAATTGTTTCATAACTTAAGACATTTCAAACTTTAAGGTTTTGAGAACACCAAATCAAGTTTTAACTAAATCTTTTGTTTGTGAACAATTTGTTAAGGTTAAACGTATTCTTTCATAAGCAAAATCATTTATCTCGTGCTTAAACAGTTTTTGAACCAAACAAAGTGTCTTAATGCATAGTACTTCTCTTAGATATACTTATATTGGAGCAAATGCTTTGTGATTTATATGATTTCACACTTAAGAAGCAGATAGAAAGTTCAAAAGGATAAAATTATAGCATCAGAAAGGAATATGTGTCATGAGAAGGATCACTATTTATTGAGAAGGATAACTTCATCCAGAAGGGTAATTATCAGGAACATGCTTCTCAAGAAGTACCTCACCTTCAAAGCTTCTTCTAGACGATTTATTAATAAATCCAAAAAGTCAAACATGATTTGACAAGATGCAAAAGAAGCCTTGACAAGTCTAAAAAGTTGGTGAATATTTTAACAGCTATTTTTTCTCTTTTGTGTCATTTCTACTTGTTAAAGAAGAAAACTGCATTTCTTTCTTTCCAATCATAGACCAGTGGATCATAGAGGCATAAGGCTCAAGATCTGCAATCTTTAATGGTCATATCTTGAAGTCCATATATGTAACACCCTCCCAAGCACAATATCATACTTAAGTCATAATACCACACTTAAGAGTTGTTACTATTACATAGCAGATCTTGTCTGGTAGCAACCTTCGGCCGTCTTCCAATCTTAAACAACTTTGTCAGTATGACCATACCTCCTGAGCCATCTAGAGATAACATGAAAATTTACACATGGGAGAGAATTATAAATTCTTAATAGGATTTCCTAGACTATCACCTATAGTGTCATCATTATTTTCTCCAATTGCTTCGATTTATTTCAAAAAAGTGAACATACCATGTCAATAATGGATTTCAATTTATATGGTTCAAAAATATCAGTTTTAAAGCAGGTTCATTTTATTCATTCACTTGACAAGCGGAGACGGGATCTAAACATAAGTATGGCATACTAAAGAACAAATAAATAATATGCATATATGAATGCAACTAGACTCTTGATGCAAATGCACATATTTCTCTTTGACTTTCTTTAGTTTCTCTTCCTAGCATACCTAGGCATTACGTATTGCCATCTCTAAGGTGCATTCTTTACTTATCTTTTCTTTACTTGCATCTTGCTTCTCCGTACTTGATCCCCTGGAGGTGAATGGTCTCTATCACCGTTGGGTAATAGCCAGCTTTTCAGGTCTGAGCTTGTACCTATATATGAGTGATGGGTTTACTTTCCCCAACTATTACACTGGTATATTCCCTTTAAATCTAGTTAAAGACTGGCCCAAGTCTTAGACAATACCACCCTAGCCCACTACGAAATGGAGCCTCGATACGTGCATTTGCAAGTTCTTATAGTCTTTTCCTTTTCATACATGATCATGCATGCAAATGCTTTACATTCATACATATGTCTTATATCATATCTCAATCATACTTGCGTGCATGCTCTTTATGGACACAACTTATGTCTTACTTTCAAGCATTATTGCATGAATAACTTTCATATACAACATACGTACTTATAACTTCACATCTCATACTTCTGCTGAAAATTCGGCAACATAACAGCTTAAAAATGGGGATTCCCAAAGTAAACAATTTAGGAAAATAGCCAGCCAGTCATAGCAATTTTCATCATCATGCAATATATCATTATTACATTATTATCATAAGAAAGGAGAATAAATAATTTTGTCATTGAATCCTAATAGTTTAGGGAAGTCCTAAACTCTTAGGTTGCCAAGATATCTCAATTTTCTTAAATCTATCCCTTTTCATAAATTACACTATAATTTCATCTTAACTCATCTAAATTTGAAAATTTAGTACATTGTGGCATTATTAGTCTATTTTCAGTTCTCTTTGGTCCTACTAAGTTTTGATGAGTGTAAATTGAGTTATTAAAATTTTACTTAAGGCTACCTTGATGTTGGGCAAATATAAAAATTCACTAAAAACCCAATATTTATTAATTTTATCCGAAAATCTAAATGAAGCTAACTGAACCATCTTTCTTCCCCACAAGTTTCATTTTGAATGGGTGAGTAGAGCTCAAGTTATGGGCTCCTAAAATAGATTGTTCTATAATGACTTGTCTCAACCCGAGTAAGATATAGGGTAAATTTGAAGAATGTTTGGGAGTAATGCACCTAAGATATGAATATAAAATTTTTATTACATAAACATCTATGTGTTAGCTTTCTAAAAAAATTAGTTGTACTAAATTTGAAGTTGTATAAGGTAAATTATGCCCTACATAATCCATACTAGTTAGAACAATGGATAGGATTCAAGGGTTTATTTTAAAAATTCATAACTATCTCATCTCAGGTCCAATGGAGTTATAATCTATATGGTTGAAAAGCTCTAAATGTCTAGCTTCATCTAAAAATAGTTTTACTCAATTTTGATGCCTATAGATGGAGTCGATAGTTCGCTTACGGATTGCCGCCCTAGGCTATTCTCTTAACTTTTCTATTTGAGTTTTCTTTATGTATTTTGATCAAATCATCAAACCAAACTAATAATTCCTATCTTAAATCACCTAAAACAAGCCATATTAACAATGAACATCAACAAATAAAATGTAACAAAAAAATGCTAATAGCCACTTAGGTTAGAGAAATTAAACAATCTAAGAAATCCTACCTCTATTTCAAAGTTTAAGCTCTCCTACTTGAATCTTTGGTGGCTCTACCTCACTAAAACCTTGGAATTGTGACAAATCTCTTCTTGCTTTTGAAGGGGCTAAGCCTAAATGATCAAAAGGGGAAGAGGATGAGCTTGTGGTGAGTTTTCTTGAGAAGACACAAGAAAGAGTGGAAAAGCTTGATCAAAAGGTAGCTAGATCACCTACGGCTTGGAGGTGGAAATGAGGAGGAAAATGAAGAGAATGAGGTTGAAGAAGAAATATGAGGCTTGGGATGGTGTTATGTTGGCCGAAATTTACATGACAAAGGGGGAAGAATTTGATAGCTTGTAGACAAAATTGGAAAAATGAGAAAAGAATATGATTGGTGGATTCCTATGGCAATTTGAATTTTGTTGAGCTTAGAAATGGAGGGCCACGATTTGGCCAACATACAAGGTGGGTGGCTAGTTTCTAGCTATAACATTTAGGGTTTTTAACTGGTATTCATGTTATCTTATAATATAAATTCCTATCAATTTGGTTCTTGATTTACAAAATACCATAAACAAACCAATTTCCATGAAACCAGCTAAATATTGCTAATTTTCTAATGAAATTTTCTACACATCTAACCCTAATATTTTGCATTTCAATATTGCCTACTCGTATATCTATAATGTACATGAAAATTAAATTCTTTAACAATACTAGTTATGCAAAAATTCGGGATATTACAATATAAAGCTGGAAATCGAAGAAGAGATGATTACACTGTTTGAATATTTCCTACGCTGCAAAAGTTTTCATCCTTCAACCTTCTCAACTTTCTAAGTCTCTAGAAAGTTACATATTATAACTTCTGTTTGAAAATTTTCTCTACTGATTTGTAATAGATAATATTCTCACATTGAGAATCTAGAGAAGACACACTCAATGTACATCATAGATCATACTTTGAAGAGAGATTTAGTGTGAGTATCCAAACACATGCCAACATATCAACTTCTTGTAACTAGACCCAATAGTGATCAGTGTAAGCTTGGAGATGCTAGGATAAATACTACTCATTTAACTTGGAGAGGCTAAGACAAATACTACTTGTTTGTATAAGTTTGGAGATGCTTGAGAAAGACTACTCGGTTGTAAAACTTGAAGAGGCTTGGACAAAGAACACTCATTATATCAAAACTCTCAACAAAGTGTTGGGGACTGAACATAATCAATTGATTGGCCCAACCAGTGTAAACTCAGCTGTGTGATCTCTCTCTCTCTCTCTCTTCTATTTGATTTACTATCTTCACCTTATATATAAATTTGTATGCATGAGATAATCCTACTTGAATAAACTATGTAAGTAAAACAGCTTTTATTACTAACCAAATCGCTTCCGCATTCTAAATCTTGAACTTGAGAAAGTTGTTTTATTAAAGTTTCAAGTATAGAAACTTTTATTTAAAACACAATTCAAACCCCCTTCTCGTGCTACCATTTCCAACAGTTATCATTCTTAGCTACTTCGGTTTATTCCAAAAAGCATTTGTAACAGATAATAGTATAAAGATTTCAATTGGTAAGTTCTTGAAAACTCTTTATCCGAAGTAGTTTCATTTTATTCACACACTTGTCAAATAAAAGAGCAATTTCATAATAGTGACAATGGGTCAACAGGAGAATAGAACTTATGCATATGCAGGTTGTAACAACCTCTATCATATAAGCCATGCTCGAGTCATGGAGTTATATTACAAAGTTGTCACTGTGCTAAGAAATTTTTAAAATATGGAAAATATAATACATGGCCCTTTAACTGCTCACTTTATTCTTGCGTAATAGTCCTACACGATAGAGAATAAAATAATTACACGCTAAAAGAAATTGTGACAGACATTATACATAGCGTCTACTTCCGACTAGTCATTAGCTAGCTTCAATAGTCTCTTGATCTGGCTTACGCCCGATTCTTGCTCAATGAATGACCCTGTACTCCGCCTCGCACTTGATTTCCAACTTAGGTGCTAGAATGTTTACGGAAAAGAAAAACATGCAAGCAGGCAGTGAGAACCTAAGGTTCTCAGTAGGTAAACTCAAACCAATCTTGGAGTGTTATCATAAACATTCCAACCGCTTCGGTTTATTGTGAAAATATGAGCACATATAAACAACTAGTGGTTCAATTTTAAGTTGAAAACACCTTTCTCGAAGTAGGTTATATTTTATCAACCACTGGCCATATCATATGACAGATATAGAAATATGAATAGTATAATATGCTTTAACGAGATAATTGAAGATGCACATATAGATGCTCATACTTGATTGTATGCAAGTGCACTAGACTTAATTCATATCTTTCTTTAACTTGTAACTTAATCTTGTTCTTCTGTACTTGGTCCCTCGGAGGTGAATGGCCTCTCTCACCCCTAGGTAATAGCTTGCTTTCAGGTCCAAACTCGTATCTATACATGAGTGACGGGTTTGCTTTTTTCGACCCTCACATCGGTCTATTCCCTTAAATCTGGTCGAGAGCTGGCCCAAGTCTTAGACAGTACTGCTCTGGCCCATGCTAGTTGGGTCTATGCCATGCCTTATGTAGTAGCTTGGTACGTCTTTCTTGCAAGTTCTCATAAATCTTATTATTCTTTGGACAAGATTATACATGCATATGCTACATGCATTTATTCATATACTTCATATCATACTTAAATCATCCTTGCATATATGAATCTTATGAGCATAACATATAAATATATAACATTCATATAATTCATATATTTATAGGAATTTCAGTATATGAATCAGTCAAGCTTCCCCATGAATAGTACTAGACTACCAGAAGGATCAATCAAGCAACAAAACCAACATAGAGCATCAAGTTTTATAATAATATCAATCATATAACATATTAACATAAATACATAACTTAGACTTTCTGCTTATTCTACTCAATTCTGCCTGATTTTGTAAAATTCACCATACTTTCTATCCAATTCAGTTGGACCTAAATTTTGAATATGTTATAGTGCTATGTGTCTAGTTTCCAACCCTTTTAGTCCCATCTCATTTTGATTTATGTAGCTCAAGTTATTCAAAGTTTACTTCTATCTGCCCTTCAACTAGCCAGAATTGTACTCTT
Organism: Pterocarpus macrocarpus; assembly: GCA_031439585.1. NCBI lineage: Eukaryota > Viridiplantae > Streptophyta > Magnoliopsida > Fabales > Fabaceae > Pterocarpus > Pterocarpus macrocarpus. The sequence continues at coordinate 34,248,954 of CM062515.1, forward strand.
AAAAGTAAAAATTCACTAAAAATAGAAAACTAGGTGAATCATACGAAATTTATATCAAAATAAAGCTAACAGGACAAGCTTTCAAATGAAATAAGTTTCATATCATTTGCATGAGTATATTTTGATATATAAGCCCCAAAACTTGACTACCCTATTCCAACCCGGTTTGAACTTAAGGTAACTTCATTGATGTGAGGGGAATAAATAGCAACGAATCTGACTCTGAAAATTTTATGGGATGTTTCATCAAATAGCATTGGTTGCACTCAATTTAGAGTTGTGTAGAGTGAGTTACACCCTTCTCCATTCATACTGCTTAGATGAGAATCCAAATTTCTAGGTCAAACTTCAAAAATTCATAACTAATTATATACTAATCCAATGGCGTTATATTTTATATGTATGGAAAGTCTTGAATGTCTATTTTCATATAAAAATGGATTCATCAAATTTAAGCGGCTATAGGCAGAGCCGTACACTCCGCCGTACGGACCGTTGAGGGGAAAACCCTACCAGCTTCTTGGATTCTTCTTGAATTCACGTTTTCCTCAAATCAATCCATCCAATCTTCAATTCAAACTCACATATACAACTCGAACCGGCCTTAATTCATCATCCCCACCCATCACAACATCAGAACCATGGATGAATAAGGGACCCTAGGCAGCCCCAATTCAAAGAAAAGAAGGAGAAGTTGAGATTCCTACCTTAGTGGTGTGAAATCTTGGTGGAACTTGATCTTGTAGTGAAGTTGATGGTTGGAGCTTGAGCTTGGGGATGAGAGGAAGTGGAAGAAGATGAAGGAAAGTGGGAAAATGAGGCTGGTTGTGGGGAGGCTAAAAATTTAAAGGGAGAAGGAAGAGAAAAAAAACTGAAAACTTATGAAGGAAGTTAGATTGTGATTGGTGGATTTCATCTCACATTTAAACTCAACTTGGCTGCCCTCTTTCATGGCTGATTGAGGCGCCACTTGTATGGATGTTTTGGCTAAATCTTGGCTATCCATCCTAGGGATTTCACTGTATAATTTCTATTGCTTTGGTTCCGACAGTTTAAAATACTAAAATCTTACCGATTTCCTTTAAATCGGTAAACCGATTTTAGAAAAATCCTATGAAGATTCCTATGGTTCTAATCTAATTCCATTATACCTAATCATTCTAAACCACACTTAATTGGTTTTAAGTGAATGCTTAATCGAATCCTAATTTATCCCAATTATCCAATAAAAACCAAAAACTCGATTAATAATGATAGAATTTTTTTTTTTTGAATGTTACACTCTCCACTCACTTGGCAGCCAATTGGTGCCATCCATTAGGATAGAAGTGGCTCAATTTTCAGCCACTCAAACTAGTGGTGTTAGTGTGAAAATCTACTGATTCGGTTCTGGCGGTTTAAAATACCGAATCTTCGCCGATTTTCTTCAAATTGGAAAAACTTTACAAAACGACTCTGAGAGAATTTATATATCTCTATCCTAATTATTCCTAACCCTCATCCCTCTAATTAACATCTAATTAACTCCTAATTAATATTTAATTAACTCCTAATTGCCCTTACATAACTATTGAAACCGAATAAATAGATTAATGACGTAAATTAGATATTTTCGCAAAATTGGAGCCTTTTTGTTTTCTGTTTTCTATAATTAATGGCATTTCCATAATTTTGAGCAAGTCCAGGGGCATCCCACGTCATTTCACACCAGACTGCCTCCATGGCCCAATCGGCAGAGATTTAAACTTCTACGGTTTCACCATGTGATTCTACTCTGTTTAAAATCCTATTCTGCTAATTTTACAGATGTGGAGACATGAAGGTCATTTATGAAAAGTTCTAGGGTTATTGTGGTAATGTATCTTTGGGGTCAAAATATAATTTCTAAAAATTCTAGGCATCACTGCAATTATCAAAAGTTTACAGTGGTACTTTTATCATTTCCTAATTTTTAACATATGGCAGTGCCATATTTTTTAAATGTGATGTTACACTATTTCTCTGTAATTCCAAGTGTGAGGATGGGTCAATGGCATCTTATTTGCTGAGAAATTCTCACACTGCCTAAGGAAAATAATTCAAAGTTTCTATTACGTTCTGTTTTCGAAAGTGGGGATGTTACATCTTGCACCCATCTTAATGGGTTAAGTGGCTGAGTTTTAAGCCACTTGATTTAGGGTTTTGAGTATATAATTCTGTTGATTCGGTTCTAATAGTTTAAAATACCGAATCTCTGCCAATTTCCTTCAAATCGGCAAAATGATTTTCAAGAATTTTGTGAGGTTTTCTATGCTTCTACTCTAATTGTTTCTAATCCTAATCTCTCTAATTAATACCAAATTGGCTTTAATTAAATGCTTAATTGATTTCTAATTAATTTCACTTATGCGATAAAATCGAATAGATCGATCAATGTCATAATTTAAACATTTTGCAAATTTAGAACTTTTCTGTTTTCTATTTTCCGTCTAAGCAAGTCCAGGGGCACCCTCGTCATTTCACATCAAACTGCCTACACAGCCCAATCGACAGAGATTTAAACTTCTACGATTTCCCCACGTGATTCTGCTCTATTTAAAATTTCATTCTGCTAATTCTACAGATATGGGGACATGAAGGTCATTTCATAAAAAGTTCTAGGGTTATTGTGGGAATAAGTCTTTGGGGTCAAAATATAATTTCTAAAAATCATAGACATCACTGCAATTAACAAAAGTTTATAGGGGCACCTTTATCATTTCCTAATTTTTAACATATGACAGTGCCATATTTTCAATGGCAGTGTTACACTATCCTATAATTCCAAGTGTGACGATCATCACGACATATTTGCACTGAGAAATTCTTTGCTTTGCCTAAGGGAAATAATTCAAAGTTTCCATTATGTTCTGTTTACGAAAGTGGGGATGTTACACAGGTGCAAATAAACTGATTATGCAAGTGCACTTGACTTTCCTATTCATACTTATGTCATGAGCATCTATACTTAGTCCCCTAGGAGTATTTGGCCTTTCTAACTCCTAGATAATAGTCTATTTTTCAGGATCAAGTTTGTTCCTATACATAGTTGTCAGATTTACTTTCTCTGAGCCCCACTCAAATTTATTCCCCTTAACTTATTCCGGGGTTGGCCCAAGTAATATGAAATTATAGTCATCTGATAAGTAATCATATGCATTTTTCATTCGTATTCATGCATAAAAATGCTTGATGTGCTCACGTAGCTTATTTTTCAACATACTTCTACCGATAATTCGGTAACACGATGGCTATGATATGAACATTTTAAAAATTGGCAATAGAGATACCAACCAATTAGTCACAAAAGTAATAATCTCACCATAGCACCAATAGGAATTTAAGCATAATTACCATCATAAAGCATAGAAGTCTCAAGCTTAGAAATTCCAATGCATGGCTACATCATAGCTAATATATCAATATGGTGACAACTCAACACATAATTGCATAATCTCTCATACAAATTAGGTCCCATATAGTTTGGAGACCTAAGGCACTTAACTCACAAGTTTAATTCAATTTTCTCAAATCTGTCTAGAAATTTCAAATTGCACCAAAATTTCGTTTTAATTCATTTTAATCTCAAATTTTAATGAAATGTAGCCTTATTAGTCTACTTTCAACTCTCTCTGGTTTCACTAAATTTTGAGTTGTATAGCTTAAGTTATTAAAGTTTCACTCACTATTGTTGTGTTTCTAGACAAACTTGCACATGTAAAACTAGAAAATTACTAAAATTCCATCTTACCTTCTTTAGCCTCAAAATTTTGCTAGAAGATACCTATATGAACGCTCTTTCAAACTGAACAGGTTTCAACTAAACTTGGATAGGTAGAGCTCAAGTTATGAGTAAGGCTGCTCTATTTTGACCCATATAGAGCATAAGGCAAGTTCAAGAATTTATTGGAAGTAATCCACTAAGAATTTGAATATGAAATTTCATAGGCATGATTTCCTATGTGTTAGCTCCCTAATAAAAGTGGTTGCACTCAAATTAAAGTTATATAGAGCAAGTTATGCCCATTACATCATGTACTAGTCAAGACTATGGATTTTAGCTAATGGCCTACTTTAGAAAATCATAACTTTCTCATCCTAATCCCAATGAACCTAAAATTTCGTGGGTATACTCTTCTATGAGTATATTTTCATTGGTCCCACTTCAATAAGGATTTCCTAGCTTGAGATATTATTTACAAATTGAGCACTGTTCACATGGTCTCAGCAGCAATTTTTTTTTTTATTTTAGGGTTAGTTTAATTTTCTAGCTTATTTCTCAACACCAACCAAGATTCACCAACCTTATATCACTAGGACAAGTTCTGTTAATACCCTATTAACCTCATAATAAATAGAACAATATGAATGAAGAAAAACCCTAGCTATGAAAGAATCACTAGACACCAACAAACTTAGGAGCCTACCTTGGTTCCAAAGCTTCAAACTTTTCAAGTTTGCTTCTTTGTGCTTCTCAACTTTCCCAAAACTCTAAGATGTACTAGGCTCATTCTTTCTGTTATTTGGCCAAAATATGTAGCTCAAAGGGAGGGAGTTTTTGGCTTGTGTATGAGTTCCTTGGTGGTGAATAAGTTAAAGGGTTGGATGGTGTAGATAAAAGCAAGTGAAATACAAGACTTTGGGTAGGTTGAAGTTTAAAAATGGAGGAGCTATGGAGGGAGAAAGTTTTGGCTTTCTTGAAGTGATGAGAGAGATAATGAAGATGATTTTAAGGTTTGATGATCATCTCTTGAATTTTATATTAATTATTCAAAAAGGGTGAATAGTATTTTACTTTAATTATGTGGTACACAATATTTTTGGCTACTTTTGGCTGTGTGGCCCATTGTTAGCCACACACAAAAGATATAATCTCCTGATAATTAAATTATCTTATATTATAATTCCCTATTGAGTCAATTTCTTGTGTTACAAGAAACTGCTTGTAAAGCTTTTTCCGCTCGAGAAAAATATTATTATTTTAATACAGAGAAAACTTATGACCACATTATCCTATGGTTAACATTAGCCTATTATCCTCTTTCACGTTTATAATTTATTCTAATAATTAATTATTTAATAGTGTTGATTATATATATCATTCATTTGAAATGGGCTAGGAATTAGAAAGAGTTCATCTTAATTATTTTTTAATTTAATGAAATAGGAATATGGAATTATAATTCCAATTCTATATACTTCAAATATGAAAATTGAAATTGAGGAGTCCAATTCTAATTCCAAGCTCTAATTCCATACCCAATTTTAGACACCAAATGGGGCATGTTCTTCTATCAGGAGAAATTATTGTATTCTCTAGCCATCGTCATGTAAAATTATACTCATCTCATTCATAGTTTTAATATTCTAGTTTTAATTAATAATATAGTTTACTATTAATTTATATATTTATTTATAATCTTTAATTTTTACTTTTAAAATATAAAAATAACCATTTTTTTGTTACAATAAAAAAAACTATATAAGTTAATGATAGATCTTATCATTAATTAAAGTTAAAATGTTAAGTTGTGAATGAGGCAAACATAATATGTATCACTATAAAATCCGACAATAATTTCTTGTAATATCTACCAAGCCAAAAACAAAGCTTATAAATTTTAGTAGATTTTTTTTAAAACAATATTATGTTGAAAGGGGAGACAAAAATTAAATTTTTTTTACTTTGTTCTATCCTTGCTTAAACAATTTGAAGTCAATACCCTTATGAAGCAATTTTCAATTTCAATAATGAATTGTCAAATAAGACACTTTTGTAAAAATATTTTTTGTTTTAAAGTTCACTTTACTACAAGGCTGAAGAAAGAGGAACATGAGAGGGAAATGAATTAATTTTTTAAATTATTCAATTCTCACTTAAAAATTAGATATAAATATTCTTATAAAATAAATTATACTTTTAATAATGAGTGATTATTTGGATTGGTTCTGTACAACTTTTCTTTAAAATTACATAATTTGGATGTCGGAGAAAGGCAAGAAACATGTAAAAAGAATAAACTTTTTTTCTTTTTTGTGAGTTGTTCTAACCACACTTAAGAAAGGAAAGTAGATATCTTTATAAAATAAATTATACTTTAAATAATGAGTTATTTGAAATGCATCTATATAATTTTTTTCTATTAAATAACAAGGCTAAAGAAATGAAAGTGAAAGGAAGAAATTAATTTCTTTGAGTTGTTCACTTCTTATTTAAAAATTGGAAGTATATTTTTATAAAATAAAAATTACATTTTCAATAATGAGTTATCATGTAAAATGATTTTATAAAAGAATTCTTTAAAAATAATTTATTTATTCAATAAAATTTTTATAATTATACATTTTGGTTATATAATTATTTCATTATGCATATTTTAAATTTTATGATAGAATTTAATTTAAATGCATTGACAGTCAGCCAATAGAAATAATTGAAAAGTACCAACTCATACATATATCTACCTATTATAATGAGGGATCCATTATGATTTTTCACTTTCATCTATTTTTATTGGTTGACAGTATAAAACTGTTTTACATTGTCAATGCATACCAATTAAACTCTTTATAATATTTTAAATTGCTATATATAACTATATTTTAATTCAAATTTTATATTTTTTTTTTGTTAAACCTTTATGATAAAGTAATAAAATTTCAATGATAAGTTATTAAATTAAATTATATTATATATTTCCCGCAATTCACATTAATAAGAAATTAATATGCAATTCTGATTACTGATTGAGATGGAAAAGATTCAACATCTGATATTACTCTGGTAAAACCTAGAATGAACTCAAATGAGTGTAGTATCAAGATGCACTTGTGTGCAGTGCTACGAGGGAAGCAAAATGATCACCTTTGTTGATCAATGTTTCATGGTTTCCTTTCTCGACAATGACCCCAGTCTTAACCACTGCAATCATATCTGCACTCTTAATAGTGGATAACCTATGAGCCACTATGATTGTGGTTCGGTCCACCATTACTCGATCTAGTGCATCCTGAACAACTTTTTCAGACTCAGCATCAAGGGCACTGGTGGCTTCATCGAGCAGTAAAATTTTTGGATTCTTCACTATAGCTCTCGCAATTGCCACACGCTGCTTCTGTCCACCAGATAATTTAGATCCTCGCTCCCCAACAATCGTGTCATACCCCTGCATATATTGTTTACCAAGAAGTTATTTAGTCCTGTGTACACATGGTGTTACGATGGCTAGTAAGAATTCAATTCGAGAAATGTTATTTTGACATCTAAAAATGGACATTTTATAGAGATGGTAGAAAGAGACAAATACAAAATCTTTGATGGTATTAATGTTGAGAGAGAAAAATCAAGAATTTGTGTCTTTCTCTCTGCTATGTCTATAAGTTATGTACTTTTGAATGTACAAATAACTAACATTTCACAATTCAGAAATTTGCAATGCCAATCAGTTGCACTATTCTTTAAGAGAGATTGAGCTTATTGGTCCTTGTGTAATCTACCTGCTGCAAACTACTTATGAACTTGTGGGCATTTGCCATTTCTGCTGCAGCTATAATTTCTGCCTCTGTTGCATGTGTTCCCTTTCCATATGCAATATTGGCTCGTATGGTGTCATTAAACAAAACAGGCTCTTGGCTTACCAGACCCATTTGCTGCCTTAACCATTTAACTTGAATTTTCTGGATATCCATTCCATCAAGTGAAATATGACCTGAATCTGGGTCATAAAATCTTTGTAATAATGAGATCACAGTTGATTTTCCACTTCCACTTTCACCAACCAGTGCAACTGTCTGATATTTTCATTAGTATAAACAGATTGTTAGTTTCTTCCTTCTGGACTAATAGCTTGAAAAATTATTCTTCAGGTGCATAAGACTTGCGCGTTAGTCCACGTACAAATTGGAAAATTACCTTGCCAGAATAAATGGTCAAGCAAAGATCTCTAAATATTTGAACATCAGGTCTGGTGGGGTACTTGAAACTGATATGGTGAAACTCTACTTCTCCCTTCACGTCTTCCAGTGTCAACCCATTGTCATCACTGGGGTCTACTTTTGATTTTCGATCAATAATAGCCAATATTGATGCAGCGGCACTTTTAGCTTTAGTTGAATCAGGGGCCAATGTGCTAGTTTGAGAGATCCCCACAGCAGCCATATTGAGGGCAAAGAAGACCTGCAAGCAAATCAGCAAAACAAAATCATCATTGCTATATACTTAAGCGTTGGACAACTCACCGACCATATGATAATATGGAGAAATTATTGGTGTTCAATTTAACCTTGTATATTATACTCACTTTATTCAGAATTCAACAATTTAATTGTGATCAATGATGGAGTCTATTATTAACTTATATATTTAATTATTACTTAAAAATATATTAGAAAGTAGAGTTTAAATTAATAAATATATAAGTTAGTGCTCCATCAGTGGTAAATTTTACCATTAATTGTTACTAAAATGATAAGATATGATTGAAATGAATATAATTTTACGTGAATTTAGACTTTAGAGGAACATGTAATGATTTTTCAACAATAAGTCAGCAATTCCCATAAGAGAATAGTAAGTCAGCAATAATTCAGGTCCAGGATGTGACAAAACATTACAAGTCTCACAAGATAAAATGATAAGGAGAGTGACTTACGCGGAAAACATCTGAGAATGATGTTTTACCATCCCCTACAAGTTTGGCTCCAGCGTAGAAACTGCATGCATACACTGAAAACAACAGAAAGAACGATAACCCGAAACCAATTCCACTTATTATCCCTTGCTTTATGCCTGCCTTAATCGGTGCCTCACATCTTTTCTTATATAACTCCATCACCTTCTCTTCAGCACAGAAAGAAGCAACTGTCCTACTGCTGCTTACAGCATCACTTGCCACTTGACTTGCTTCCTCATATAACTTCTGTAAAAGCAAAGAGGATTTCGGTATAATTGTGTCAAATGAACATCAATATTGGTGACAGGAAAGTCAACCTTTTATAGCAACTTATCATAACCTTTGATCTATGCTCTTAGTATTTCTTCAAGCCCTCGTACAAAAATATGAAAATAGTTACATATAAATGGATCTGAAAATTTTCACTAGCTTCAAAGTTTCCCTTTACTTAATGAATGGAGTTAGGAACAAACCTTTCCATCCGCAGTGAATCCTTGTAAGAACTTCAGTTGAAGATATCCATTTAGTGCTAATATAGGTAGCAGTACTAGAATTATAAGCGAGAGCTGCCAGTTTGCCCCAAATGCAATTGACAGGCCAGCAACTGCAGTAGCTATATTCTGAACCATTAAACCAAGTGCATCGCCAACCAAAGCTCGAATCGAAGCTGCATCAGTGGACAGCCTTGCTCCAAGTGCTGCACTTGAATGCTCAGCTTCATCAAACCAACTTGCTTCCATATGAATCATCTTCTCGAAACAGATTAGTCGCATTCGTTTTATTAACTTTTCACCAGCAATAGCAAAGAAGTAGGACCTTAAGGGAGTAATTAAGAAGGATGATACACCAAGGGCGACAAAAATTAATGCCCAAAATCTTGAATCTTTACGAAGTTCATCTGCAGGCTCATAGAAAGTATTTACCATTTTGGAAAGCATCAACCCAAAAAAGGGTAATATTGTTCCATTGGCCGCTGCAGCTATAGTCCCTAAGAGTAAGACCGGGATCTCAGGCTTGTTTAGGTAAGCTAAGCGGCGGAGTGGTACTTTTGGAAGAGGAACTTCAAGTTCTTCACCAGCTTTTTCTGAGAGACCAGTTTCTGTAGGCGGTCCATGGGACACTGAGAATGAATGATGACTGCTGTTTCCAACTCCAGAAACTTGGGCTGTAGATTGTCTGATAGAAAATCGTCGACTCGAATGCCTAGAAGAATTTGTAATACTTCCTGGAATGTCTGTTTCAACAGCAAAATTCTGTTCTGTCTCAGTCTGAGTCTCTTGCAAACTAATGAGCTGGCTGTAGGATCCATCAGGGTCCTTAGTGAGCTCAGCATGTGAACCTGATCATCATTCAGAAGATATAAGAATGCAGTAAAGATGTAATCCAACTATAGATAATTTTGTTTGTTGAACCTTCTTTGAATTATCATCTTTCAAGAGTGTAGAATTGGAAAGATATGAAATTCAAGGAAAAAGGAAAAAGGAAAAATGAAAAAGTGAAACCATCTGCACTAGCTTCTATGAGAGATAACTATCTTTACCTTTTTCTACTATTTTTCCTTGATGAATTACGGCTATAGTGGCAGCATTTCTTACTGTGCTTAAGCGATGAGCTACAATAACAGTAGTTCGGTTTATCATGATTTTGTCTAGTGCCTCCTGTACTGTTTTCTCAGATTCCGCATCAAGGGCACTTGTAGCTTCATCAAGTAGTAGAATTCTTGGGTCTTTCAAAATTGCTCTTGCTATAGCAACTCTCTGCTTTTGACCCCCGGACAGCAGGGTTCCGCGTTCACCAACCATTGTGTCCAGTCCCTAAATTTGTTTTGCAAAACAACTAAGATATGTTATATACTAAGAAGCATTTTGGATAGAAAAATATTATTTGGACATATTTTTATGTATGTCAATCAACACATGATGATTTATGTACAAATAAATGGAGAATTCACATACATAACTAAGGAATTAGATGATAATATTATTATTTATCGCAACACCCACTCAATTTGCTAATTATACAAGTGAATTCTCTACTTGTTTATATATGAATTACCATTAATCAATTGACATATAAAAAAGAGTGTCCAAATAACAGGACTCTTGTGGATAATCTAGTAGAGTAAATAGCTAAACAAAATGCTGACAAAGTAAAAGAAAATTCAAGTTCCACCATCCTTACCTGGGGAAGTTTGTCTATGAACTTAGAAGCATTGGCAAGATCTGCTGCGTCTTTGATTTCTTCATCCGTTGCACCATCCTTACCATAGGCAATATTTTCTTTGATGCTGCAAGTAAACAGAACTGGTTCCTGACTGACCAGGCCTATTTTCTGTCTAATCCATTTCAGATTAAACTCTTTAAGATTGACACCATCAATGAGAACCTCACCAGCTTGCGGATCATAATATCTCTCAATCAAGTTAATAACTGTTGATTTTCCACTCCCACTTGGCCCTACCAATGCTACGGTTGTGCCACTTGGTATGGAAAGTGAAAATCCGTTGAAAATAGGCTCATCTGGCCTCGCAGGATAACTAAAGCATACTTCTCTCAGTTCTATGTCACCACAAATATCATCAAGCTGCCGACCAGTTGCGTCGTAAGCATCAATATCTGGTTTCCTGTTAATCGTTTCGAACATCTTATAGGCCGCAGCTTGTCCTGCAGCAAAAGCACTCATGCTAGGAGATGCCAGCCCAAGAGAACTGAAAAATACAATTATGCAAGATCAAGGTGTTATGTTTATACTTACATCATGGAAATTGTTCATTCATGTCACATGATTGAAAAAAAAAAAAAAAAGCGCAAGCGACTTACTGGGATCCTGTCATCAATGCAAAAATTATAGTCACAATTTTCCCTGATGTATATTCTTTGTCTAGTACCAATTTCCCACCAAACCATACGGCCAAACCATAACTGCAGAAAACAATGAGAAGGACTGAACCAAATCCCAAGCCAGAAGCCACTCCTTCTTGCACACCAGTCCTGTAAGCTTTTAGTAATGATTGATTATACTTTGCTACGGCTTGCTTCTCCCCGGTGAATGATGCGACCTGCATCGGAGTTTTGTTCGTTATTTGTACATTATTCGGTTACACAAGGAACAATCAGAAATAATTTCTGTTGGTATGCATAATACAGTTCGGATTGAACCAATTGTCTCTTCTACTACAGATGCTGCTGCAGAATATGCCGCTTGTCTACGGGATGTCACTTTCGCAATAACGATACTCATTACAGCGCTAGCAAAGACAAGAGGTGGAATAGCGGATAGCAAGACAACGGTTAGAAGCCATCCCTTGATGAGCGCTATCACGAAACTTCCAATGAAAGACGCTACTAACTGTACGAACTGTCCGACCTAAAATGAAAGGGGGGAAAACAACAATGAAGTAACATTTATCTTAAATTATAAATTTTGATGGATAGAAAAATTATGATGATTTAAAAAGCTTCCATGGTGGTCCTCTAATACCTTCTCACCCATGGCATCCCGAATTAGCATAGTGTCACTTGACATCCTTCCAACAACCTCACCAGTATTAGTTTCCATATCAAAAAAGCTGGCATCTTGCCTCAGAATTGTTTTAAGGTATAAACTTCTTATTCTCGCTGACTGTCTCTCCCCAGCGACTATCCAGCAAGACACCTCTGGCATATAGCAGCCGTTTTTCTTTTGTCATCATAAACTCATAATAGGCCGAATTAAGTTTTTTAAAAAATAAAAAAAAGTTACAATTAAGGTAAGAATTATCAACACAGAATCTGAAGTACTTACGAAGAAATGATCCTACAAAGGCGCCCACAGCCAAGTATACAAATTTCAGAGCCAGCTGAGCAGAAAATTAATTTAATAAGACATAAAAATTTTGAAAGTTAGAAAAACATAATAAAATTCTTTAGAGGGTATTGCATAGAATACCAGAAACTTGCTCTGAAATGAAATGACTTTGCTTTAGATATGTTTGTGACAGATTGGTGGGGAAGGAAGTACCTCGGAAACATCATGAACCACTTCTCTGGGGTTTGTGGTTCCTCCAAACGCATCAATTAAATTTCCAAAAATAACAGTCATCAAGGGCGTTGCCATTCCATTTGCAATAGCACCGATTGTCCCCATAAACATCAACGTATAATCCAAAGTGTCTGCAAAAGAGAAAATCTTGTAAAAGGGGATTGTGTTGGTGGCTTCACCTTTGGCCATGCCCTTCTTTGAGTCTGGCTGCTTGTCAGCCTCGTTTTGGATAGTTCCAGGAACAACAACTGGTGGATGACTTGCTGAACCTGTGGTCTCAGATGTAATAATATCTCCTTCTAAGCTACTCTCCCCTTCCATTTTCCCAATGCAATGGTAGACTTCTATTACTTACAAAAAATTACCAATTCAGGAAAACGGAAAACAGCTGCAACGAAAGCATAAAAACAATACCAATGCTGGAAAATGGAAAACAGCTGCAAGGAAAACATGCGGGCCCATGTCAGCAACACCCGTCAGAGTGTTTGTTCTCCAAACAGAACAAAAGACCATTAAATTAGCCTTTTTCTTTTGTCTTCTTTGTTTGTGTTTTCAAAATCTTTGCTATATTTGGTCTTGAACTCTTTGAATTTGTTTTGAGTGTACACGAAAATAGACGAAACAATTTACCAGTTAGAGGGAGAAGGCTGTAGTTCGAGTTGTACTCCTACAGGAACTTTTAGAAAACTTCAGATAGATGCGACGCTATCTCTGCATTCATGCAATAAATGGAACAGAACATAATTAGAAACATGTAAGAAGTAATCGATTACTAAGGACTTAAGTGCACCAATGATGATTAAGAGTTTAGCAATGGCTTATACCACTTCATAGAGTGTAGAACATGAGGACTGGTGATACAGACTTACTTCCAGGCAAGTTTCTTTGTTTATACAATCCAATATATATATCAAGCAAGCTCAATGTAGAAGTTACAAATCAACCAAATCATTTGTTTCTTTGGCTATTCATGATGATTATTTAATCGAAAACTTCATAACCTACCAACAACTTTCCATGTCTGGCACCTTCTAGACAACTCAATGAGACAAATATGCAGACAAAATGCCTTAGTGTAAGAAAGAGTTGAAGGTTATCAATTTGAGAATTACACCAGAATTATAAACAAATTTTACATCGTTATTCAGTGAATTTAATTTTCTTGCATAGTAAAGTGTAATTGTAACGGTATTTTATACATTTATTTAATTATGTATTATTACATCGATAAAATTGTTTAACTCTTATCATCATTATTTTGAAAGTCATATAGCGTAAGTGAATATCATAGTGTAAAATTCTTTATATTGCTCTTTGTCAAATTAATCTTTTAGTATAATTCAAAGATATTTTATTAAGGCTATTAAGGGGTGGCTTAGTTAGTCGATTTTTTGCTTATGAATAGCCATAACTTGCCTTAACTCTAGATTGAGACAAGCCTTCTCCTAAACCAATTTTTTTTTATAAAAGCAATCTTTTATTGATCCCTAAATACTCCCTCTAAAATGGCTTTTACTTAATTTTCTTTTCGTGTGACACTAATAAAACTTTAAAGAAGATGGCTACACTTCACTTTGTACTTAAGTGGCCGAAAACTATCCTCATGGTGCTAAACTACCAAACTAAGTTTTAAATTTTTAATTGGAAAATTAATGTCAAGTACCATTAAGAAATAATATATAATTGAAACAGACAAAAGAGGTTAAAATTATTAAGAATAATTCTTTAAATTATATTTAGAGAGAATGCTACTTAATTTTATTTAATAATTAAAATAACTATTAATGAAATTTTAATGAGTAAGCACTTAAAGACAAATTATATGATTTAAAGAGATAAAAGAAGTTAAAATTATTGAGAATAATTAGTTAAATTTTATTTACAGAGAAGAACTAATTAATTTTATTTAATAGTTAAAATTACTTTTAATGAAATTTTCGTGACTATTTTACCACTTATAAATAAATAAAAACTATTCATGTGATAGTCACTCAATAATTTTTACTGATCACCAATCAGATATAGATAAAAATTAAAAATAAATATTGAATTGTTAATCACTTGGTGGTTGTTGACTTGTAAAATATAGGAGTAATAACTATTGCGTGATAACTACCTAGTTGCAATTATTGCCCAGATATATTGTGGGTAATACTCGTTGATAATAAATATTAAACTATCGACTATTTAATTATTTACTATTATTAATCACATTAAGATAAATGGTATTAATTCATGTAATGTTCATATGGTTATTATTATTTGATGACAAATATCACATTATTAACCACTCAATTACTTCTATTAGCCACTCAAAGATGATTGATAATCATTCAAGTAATAGTTATTTTTTTTGTTTATTCAAGTGTCTTGGAACACTTAAGCTTAGTTTAGTATTGCTATAGTTTTTTAAGAACTATTGAGTTTTTTTATCTCTCTAAAAGCTATTCTTACAAAATTATAGTAGTACCGTTTTATAAAATAATATAAAAGTTACTCTGAATAAGTAGAAGCCACAAAATAGTATTTGATAAAATTGGTATTAAAATCTAAATGACTATATTGAACATAAATACTAAAGAAAATAATTTTTATTTTTATTGTCATTAAAGAAAGTAAGGTTATATTAATATTTTAAATTTTAGAGAGTACAAATCATCTCTAAAAAGCGTCCTAAGTTTTTGTTTTACCAAATAAAAAAAAATAACTTATAATTTTTTATAAGATAAAGCATTCCTTCATAAAGCACTACCAAAGTAGACCTTAATTGTGGGCAATTCTCCCAGTTGATATTTGAACTATAGTTCACCACGTTGTGGGGAACTAACCCCTTACCATTAGACCGAACAGTAATTATTAGATTACTAACCATTTAATAACTTATATTAACTACTCATAGCTAAGTTATAACTATCTACACTATATTCATCAAGTGGTTGTTAATAATAAAGATAATTTTGATTATTATATAAAACTCAAGTGTCGTTCTTCGTAATTAAAATTAAAATAATTCTTTTTAGTAATTTTTACTTTTCAACCTTTTATATATGAATATTATTTTTTAATTGTACTTGCTTTTTTTTTATTAACCAAAACAATTCTTTATAAAATAATTATACACATAGAATTTGGCATAATTATTTTTAACACATCTTTTGTTAAGGAAACTAAAACCAGAACTTACTATGTTATTTATTATAGGAAAAATGGAAGGAAACACGCCTCGAGTAAGGGTGATAGGCATAAGTTTTAAAACGGAGTGTCCGGGAGTAAAAATGGACTGAAAATAGGGGGGCAGATAAAATTTTTTGGACCAAAGATGTACTTTTCTTATTTAACTGTGTTGCACGTAATTATTTCAAATGTCGAGAAAAGGGTATTGACTAATGAATACATAGCATTACTACAATGCCAGAATGATTTAAGAATTTTTTATAGAATACATGATAGTTGTTAAATTAAATATAGTGGTTAAACCTACTTTCTTACTTAAAAATTTAGAAATTATCAATAATACCATATTATACATAATTTTTTCATAAAGACACTAATTATCTAACATTTTACCTCTTTCCTTTTTCGATAATTTATTCATAAGACTCAACTCACATGAAAAGTGAGAAGCATTGTACATCAGAAATAGAAAACAGAACATAATAAACTGATCCTAATTAACACATAAACCAAACTAGAAAGATCAGTCCTAAAACACATAACACCTGAACATCAAAGCATAGCTATATAACAAATACATCACATAGTGACTAATCCTTAAAAACACCAAGTAATAGATCGACCTCTGATTACACATTTATTTATGTAAAAGAATGAAAGATGTTGATTGACTTCCATCTAACTATTGATTTGCCAACTCATCAATTTAAGGCTTTTTTATTGAAATAAAATAAAAAAAATAATTAAGTACCAAAATGTCCCATTTCAATTTTATTTTCAAAAATGTCCTCTTTTGGTGGTTTATAAGTAAATCGTGTGAAGTTAGTACGATTTATGAGTAAGTAACTATTGCCCATACATCATGCCAGTCTCACACAATTTATGGCTCAATGCACAACCCAACCATAAATCATGTGAGATAAATCATGTGAGGGTCACATGATTTATGTACAATTTTGGGCAGTTGAATTGCACATAAATCATGTGACTCCTACACGATTTATGGTGATCAACCATAAATTGTGTGAGACTAGCACGATTTGCATAGAAATCCCCTTCTCTACATATACTCAATCTTCACCGTCCAATGTCTTACTTTCCACCGTCCAGTATCTCACTTTCACCATCTAGTGTCAAATACGAGAGTGAAAATACGTATTGAGTGAGATGGCTAAGAGATTTTACATTCTTGTTCATCATAATGGTGAAATCACAAATACAAATGAAGGAGTTACATTTTGCAGTTCAAATCCATTTTGTGTGAACGTTCATCCATCTATTTCTTTATTAGAGTTGCAAAGTAAAATATTGCAGAAGTTGTGCTAACAAAATAACAAGCAAATAACACAAATGGTGTACAGATTGCCTATAATAGTTAGGAAAGATCTGATTTGCTATAACAGTCTTGAGATCAACTGTGATAAAAGATACTGGTGTGATATTCGATTGTCGCATCCAATCTCCGGAGATCTGCATTATGGAGTTATTCGTTGTTTTACAAGACTCGGTGTTAAGTTCCGGAGGATTTGCTCCCGATCTAGCATCTATTGCGTTGTCACTGGCCGAACGTTCACCGACCTTTGCCATGGCTGGTGCTATATAGAATGAAAATATTTGTATAGAAGATACAGATAATTTGATGGGCGAGCCAAGTTTTGCACAACCTGCAATGGAGATAGCGGCACCACTCTCGCAGTACGGTCCCATTGCGGGTTATGACTTTATTGTTGATAATGGAGATGATGAAGATGAGTCGGATGAAATACCAGGTGACAACAATAGCGGCGAGGATGGGGAAGCAGTGCCTGCGACTCAAAGCCAACCATGGAGCAGTCAATCTCAGTTCCGATCCCAATCTCAATCTCAATCACACATGCATGTGTCTCACTATGAGTCTTTAAATTTGGAAGCCATGCACTAGAGTACTTTTGTAGGGATTGGAGGCATTGTAGATAGTGGTGACATTTTGGGATTGGCATAAGAAAATGAGTTGGAAGTTGGGCAATAGTTTGCTGATAAGGAGGCTGTATTATTTGCAGTTAAAACTTACAATATTCGAAGATCAGTTGAGTACAAGGTCTTGGAGTCTGATCATATAAAATACCATGGCAAATGCAAGTAGTTTGGGAATGGATGCAGTTGGAGCATATGTGTGACTTATCGCCGGAAAAAGGGAGTGTGGGAAATTCGAAAGTACAATGGACCACATACGTGTTTGTCTATATCGCTTTCGTAGGATCATCCTCAGTTGGATACTAATGTTATATGTGTCAATATATTCTCCATGGTGCAAGCTGATCTAACAATTTCCATTAAAGTTTTGCAAGGATCAATAGAAGCAAAGTATGGCTTCAAGACTTTGTATAGGAAGGTTTGGCTCATTAAGCAAAAGGTCATTGGTAAGATTTACGGTGATTGGGAAAAGTCTTATAATGAACTTCCTAGATGGCTAAAAGGTCTACAGGAATTCAATCCAGATACAATTATTCAATTGGTGACTCAGCCATACTATATAGGAAATGTTATTGATCATAGCTGTGTGATGTTTCATCGATTATTTTGGACATTTGCTCCTTGCATTGAAGCGTTTAAATATTGCAAGCCACTGATTACAGTTGTAGTACACACTTGTATGGGAAGTATGGTGGAATACTATTAATGGCAATTGCTCAAGATGGTAACTCGAATATTCTGCCAATTGCATTTGCCATGGTTGAGGGGGAGACAAGAGAGGCGTGGTCATTCTTTCTGACTAATCTTCGGCAATATGTGACTCCCCAAGAGGGCATTCTCAATATTTCTGATACGCATGGTGCTATCAAAGCTACTTTAAATGCTGAAAATAGTGGGTGGCATTCTCCGCGGGCCCATCATGCATATTGCATATGGCACATCATCTCGAACTTTGCTCAAGCTTTCAAGAGCAAAGATACAAAAGAGCTTTGATGAATGTGGCCTGTTCAAAGACCCGCCGAGAGTATGTTTATTACCGTAGTTTATTAAGAGATAAGAATCCAGCCATGTGTGATTGAATAGACAGAATTCCCATTGAAAAGTGGGTGCAGCATGCTGATGAAGGACGAAGGTTTGGGCATATGATGACAAATTTGTTTGAATGTATTAATGTTGTTCTTAAGGGCACATGCAATCTTCCAATTATAGCCTTGGTGAAGTCTACCTATTTCCATCTTGCAGTATTGTTTGTTAAGAAAGGGAAGGATGCAGAAGCTCAGCTTGCGAGTGGACAAGTGTTTTCACAAGCCTTGTTACAAGCAATTGACGTCAACAGGCAGCATATAGGCACTATGACTGTTTCGTATTCTCTCGGGCAAACGAGTCTTTTGTGGTGGAAGAGCTCGCACGAATAGGGAACTATAGTCAAGGAAGTTATAAGGTGCGATTGACAGATTGTTGGTGTGACTGTGGATATTTTCAGGTGCTTCATTACCCTTGCCGCCATGTACTTGCTGCATGCGTATATGCATGTCTTGATTGGGGCTCCTTTGTTGATGATGCTTATCGCATGCACACTGTATTTAATGTCTACAGAATGGAGTTCTCATCTATTGCAAATGCAAATTATTGGCCTAAGTACAGTGGACCTCAAATACGTCCAAATCCACAGTTAAGATGAGCTATTGAGGGCCGTCCGGTTTCAACTTGAATTCACAATGAAATGGATGCTGTCAAACATGGACCATCAAAACAGTGTGGCTTGTGTAGACAAGAGGGTCACATTAGATGAAGATGCCCTATTCAGCCTTTTGCATTCTCCAGCTGACCGAGTGAAGGCAATTAGTCTTATGTGTTTATTAATGAGTTAGTTTCCTACTATGATGCATTATTCTGTTAGTTTCCTATTGTTGATTCTAACTTGTTAACTAGATATTGTTAATTTTCTGTTAGTTTTCAGATATGTTGTTAATTTTTACTATAAATATGCATTTCAACTACATCCAATTGGAATTTGTTACTTTTTCGCATATTCTAACCATAAAGCTGTTTATTCATCCAGCATAAACAAAATATTAGAAATAAAAGAACTAAAGAAAATAATTATATGCATGAGTTTATAATAGAAAACGTCCATAGGTAAGTAAACATTATACACATGTCTGTTAACATAAAATAAAAGTTAAAAAAATACAAACACAACTAAAAGACGTAAACATGATATGTGTAGAGAAATGCATTGCAAGGTTCTGTTATCTACCCTCTGTTTTTCCTATAGCATTGAACATAAAAGCTTAGAGAAGATAACAACCGATAATTTTAAAAAATTCATATAAAAATCACATAATGATATACCTTCGTGATATTAAATCTAGTCCCATCTACCTTGGCGAAGGGCCGATAAATGACAACCCGTGTAGCATTGATGGGGATAAATCTCCCTTGTAGGTCGACCCCTCCCATGACCCTGCTCCTACTCTAGCTTTCTCTGCTACTCCTAGTCCTGCTCTGACTCTCTGTGCTAGTCTTGGTTCTGCTTCGACTATTCGTGCTGCTCTTGGTGAGAAGGCATTGGTGTAGTCGGGTTCACATTCAAATCAATACCATCCAATGACGGCCTGTACATGTCTGATGGCATTGTCTCATCCCAAGTATGTGTAACAGTCGGAATAGGAGCATTGAGGAAAGCCTCAAGCTCAGCACACATCACACCCACCTCGGGGCTAAACTGCTGGACTGGACTGGATACAAATTAAGAGCTAAACCTGGTCATATACTGCTGCTGACTAGGAACCCCCATCGTCTGGGAGCTAGGTATGGCATGATACTAATGGCTAGGATCCCCCATCATCTACGAAGTGGTGGCAGCCATACCACCTTGGCTGGATCTACCATACTCAGGCATAGGCTGCCAACTCGGGTTGCGGCAGGAGACTGGGAGTGGTTGTGATCCTGATTATCATTATCACCAAATTAGCAAGGATCTGCATAATCATCTTCATCATCATCATCGTCTCTGCGACGGCCAGAGCGAGTCCCCACTTGTAAACGGCGCTCTCGATGACGCCAATTCGGAGCGTGAGCTAGAAAGGCCACAGCAAGCATGGGTAAAACGTGGTCAGGAACATCTCGAGGCACCTCGATCCATCGAGGGTCACGAAGGACTTGATTTGAATACAGAAACCTCCGTGCAACATTCGAGTACCATCTTATGTGCTCAGTTAATGGACGATCATCGAAAGAGACCTGAAATCCAACTTCCTGGTCCGTCCCAACAATCATGATATGTCCTATATTGGTCAGGCCACCAATGATATGCCCTACGAGCATCCTTACTATGAACCCTATCAATGTTTTGCGGCTCAACTGGTATAGGTTGTTGTCCACCGAACTTCCGGATAACACGATTGGGCTGTTGGAACTCAATCATCGTGAAACAGATCAAGACTATGAAGGATGGCCAAATAGAGGAATCTCGAAAAACAAAGTTTGGTGTGATCTGAGCAATATGTAAGTCTTGGTATGGAGTCCACCTAAACTGCAATGTTTAACAACAATTCATTAGTTTTTTTTATGAGGTCATTCGAAAAGCAACAAATTCACGAGCTAAATAAATATAGGATAACTGAATGCTTCTTACCCTTATGATGCTCAAATGATCAATCTGTCTCTGTAATGTCAACAACCATGTCTTGTGGTTGTCAAATGTGTATCGATAATCCCCCTACCTGGAACAAATTCAAGCACAAATCTTAATGATATTCAAATGCGAAAGGTAAATAAACTTAAAAATAATTTCCTTTTTTTTCAAAACTCTACCTTGCAGCAAGTGGAAAGCTGAGCTCAGCAAGAGGAGGTCTCAACGCTGGGATTCTGAACCAAGCCCATGATTGCAAAAGAGCCAAGCACCCAGAAATATCATGCACTCTCATGTTGATAGCATGACAAAGATTGCGATATAAAATCATAGGCATTGTAGACCCCCAGCTGAAGCTACCAAAGTACTCAAAGTTGTGCAACAGGGGCAGCCACCTCAAATAAACTCTAGACCCTGACTTATTAGCCATCAAAAACCCCCCAAACATCATCATAATATAAGCCCAAGTATGGCGTATAACAGTCTTTGCAAGTGCATCTGCTTCCAAATCACGAAATGTAGTACTGAACCAAGACATAAATACTGAGTATCCATCTCGCTCATCTAAACTTGGCACTGTGCCAAATAAGTCATAACACATGGTCCATATATCCTGACCATGATATCTCCCCCATGAACCCGTGCATCCGCTAACTGCCTGTCTATCGACTCACAGCCCTAACTGATATGCAACATCCTCCAGTGTGATGGTGCACTCTCCGTATGGAAGATGGAACATGTGGGTCTCTGGTTGCCAACGCTTCACTAATGCACTAATAAGCACATTATCATACTCATAAAATGGGACCTGAGTTGCATACCATAATCCGGCCTGCCTCAAGTGTGGCTCCATAAGAGCATGCGGTGGAGGTATGTGGTGAAGCCTAGTGGTCAGCACTCGACGAGGCTGTAAAGTATGAACGTAATATTATTAACATTAAAAAACTGAAACCAAGCTAAATAAAATTATCTAAAAGTAAACTGAATTTATTAAAAATATACTAATTAAATTAAACTTTATAACACTCTATAATAAAGCAAATAAATACTAAAATTCAATTTTATAGTAGAATAACAACTAAGTTACATAAAATTAACTTAATTATATGATACTAAACCCTAAAATGATAATCTTCATTAACATTAATAAAAAATAAACTAAATTATATTGAATTTCTCTGAATTTATATTACATCATGCTCTATAATATAAATAAACATCAAATATTAAATCAATAATTTTGTTTTATATTAAATAACCCTAAATTTAAATACACAAAAAATGATTAAGATAAATCTATAAACTAAAGTTTTCATAAAAAAAAATATTAACTAAACTAACTAAATATTTTTTATACTAATCAAAATTGAACTAAGCTAACCAAAATTTTCTCCACTAATCTAAACTAATTTTTTGTACTAATCAAAACTAAACTAAACTAACCAAATTTTTTTGCCATTAATCTAAATCTAAACTAAACAAATATTTTTTATGCTAATCAAAATTAAACTAAACTAACCAAATATATTTTGCCACTAATCTAAATTAAAGTAACCAAATATTTTCTTTACTAATCCGAATTAAACTAAACTAAATATCTTATTTTCTAAATAAAATTAAATTAAAATATGGTACATATTACCTTTTTATGTATATGTGTAGAAATATGTCTAACTTTATCTAACTGGCGTAAGTTATTTTGTGTCATTCTATATCAAAATTTCCCCTTTTATCTTAATTCCACCTCTCACACGATTTTTGCAAAGTCTCCCCCCACGATTTCTGAATTGAACAGTCCTCACACGATTTCATATTTATAGGCAAACCCTACTATAAATCGTGTAAGGGTTATATGATTTATGTGCAATTCAACTGCACAAAAATCATGCCACCCTCCCACAATTTCTGTGCAGTTGAATTGCATATAAATCGTGTGACTCTCACATAATTTATGGTTAGGTTGTGCACTGAGCCATAAATCGTGTGAGGCTGACATGATTTATGGGCAGTAGCAACTCACTCATAAATTGTGCTAGCCTCACACAATTTTCCTATAAACCATAAAAAAGGATATTTTTGAAAATAAAATTGAAATGGGACATTTTGGTACTTAATTATTTTTTTTATTTTATTTCAATAAAAAGCCATCAATTTAATATAGGTTCTTCATTGTCCTTTACTTTGTCTTATGCTAGTTCATTAATTAGATAGTTTTAAGATATCACGTTTGTGATTGTCTTCCATGTAATTATTGATTTGCCAACTCATCCAGGGTACATGATGTTTTTAATTAGAACAGTCTTTTTCAAAACTAACTTCCTTATAATAGAAATTTGAACCCAGTTAGATCCCTACGTATATTCCTGCATATATACAGATATAGGACAGGGAACGATTCACTCATAAATTATGCTAGCCTCACATAATTTTTCTATAAATCATAAAAAAAGGATATTTTTGAAAATAAAATTAAAATGGAACATTTTGGTACTTAATTATCTTTTTATTTTATTTCAATAAAAAAGCCATCAATTTAATATAAGTTCTTCATTGTCCTTTACTTTGTCTTATGCTTAGTTCATTAGTTAGATAGTTTTAAGATATCACGTTTGTGATTGTCTTCCATGTAATTATTGATTTGCCAACTCATCCAGGGTACATGATGTTTTTAATTGGAACAGTCTTTTTCAAAACTAACTTCCTTATAATAGAAATTTGAACCCAGTTAGATCCCTACGTATATTTCTGCATATATATAGATATAGAATAGGGAATGACTCACTCATAAATTGTGCCAGCCTCACACGATTTTCTTATAAATCATTAAAAAAGATATTTTTGAAAATAAAATTGAAATGGGACATTTTGATACTTAATTATTTTTTTATTTTATTTCAATAAAAAAGCCATCAATTTAATATAGGTTCTTCATTGTCCTTTACTTTGTCTTATGCTTAGTTCATTAGTTAGATAGTTTTAAGATATCAAGTTTGTGATTGTCTTCCATGTAATTATTGATTTGCCAACTCATCCAGGGTACATGATGTTTTTAATTGGAACAGTCTTTTTCAAAACTAACTTCCTTATAATAGAAATTTGAACCCAGATCCCTATGTATATTCCTGCATATATACAGATATAGAATAAGAAATGACTCACTCATAAATTGTGCCAGTCTCACACGATTTTCTTATAAATTATTAAAAAAAGGATATTTTTGAAAATAAAATTGAAATGGAATATTTTGGTACTTAATTATTTTTTTATTTTATTTCAATAAAAAAGCCATCAATTTAATATAGGTTCTTCATTGTCCTTTACTTTGTCTTATGCTTAGTTCATTAGTTAGATAGTTTTAAGATATCACGTTTGTGATTGTCTTCCAAGTAATTATTGATTTGCCAACTCATCCTGGGTACATGATATTTTTAATTGGAACAGTCTTTTTCAAAACTAACTTTCTTATAATAAAAATTTGAACCCAATTAAATTCCTGTGTATATTCCTGCATATATATATAGATATAGGACAGGGAACCTGTTCTGAAATACTAATATATTAGTTTGAACAAACTCAATATTACTCTAAGAACCCACAGGTGGCAAGCATCTTAAAGTAGGACAAATATGCCGGTTCATGAAATGAAAGCACCACAAACCCGAAATATAATGTGTCATGATACCTGTGCTTACATAAGTTATTATTTCCTATAGAATGCGATTCGTAATCACTGACGAAAGCAAAGTTATAGATGGTCGGCAAGATGCCCTTTATACCGTGTAGATGCCCTTTAAAAGCTCATTAGAAAAGCTAGGAACGCTCATTAAACGCAAAAAAAAAAAAAAAAAAAAAAAAAACTATTATATATGTATGCAAATTTGTTTAACATATATGATGTATAATTTATCCCATGTTTATATACTGTTCAGCGTCTACTACTCAGAGACGGATACAGGGGACGATCAGGGGCCATGGCCCCACTCCAAAATTATAAGCATAAGAAGTGACTGAGGGACCCATAAATTATGGACATATACGGATAGTATACTGAAAAATGAGAAAATAATAAAAATATTTGTATAATAGATTTTATATAATTATTGTTATTTTTGTTTTAATTTTTTTTTTTTAGAAACTTATCAACTTAAACAGTGCATACATTAGTATATTTTATCTAATATACACAAAATTTACCGGCATATGCACTATTTATGCTGATAAGTTTTGTTAAAAAAAAAAACTTACCAGTATGAACAATGCATACGTTGGTAAAATTTGTATAATACACTGATAAATTTTGCATAAATGCTAGTAATTTTTGTAAAAAAAAAAAAAAAATTTACTAACGTTTTTTAATAATACGCTAGTAAGTTTTGCATAAACGCCGGTAAGTTTTGTATGAATGATGGTAAGTTTTGCATTAAAAAAAAAACTTACCAGCATTTTTCAACAATATGCTAATGAATTTTATGTAATACGCTGGTAAGTTTTACATAAACGCTGGTAACTTTTGTTAAAAAATAAATAAATTTACCAGCATTTTTTAACAATGCATTGGTAAGTTTTGTATAAATGCTGGTAAGCTTTTAGATAAAAAAAAATTGAACAAAAATAATAATAATTATGTGGGACCAAGTTTTTTTGTCATTTTGCTCACTTTTTTCGTATACATCCCGTATTACGTCCCAAAAAATACATCTCCCAAATATTTTTCTATAAACATCATATAACTGGTGCTACCCACATCATTTGTGCATGGACACCTAGTTCCATCCCCAAACCTTTAAATTTTTTGTTGTCGCAACAGTAATAAAAGGAAAAATCCACCGGCCACCATCCTTAGGTAGTATTTAGTAAAGGGTAATCTATCTAAATTATTAGTAATATTTGATTAAATTATTTGAATATGCAATATTATTTTGTTTGATTAAGTAATATCATTGGCAATTCTCTTATTATTATTATTATTATTATTATTAATTAATTAATTAATTAATTAATTAATTAATAATAATAATTAATATTTATTATTGTTAAAAATTAATATTATTATTAATTATTAATTATTATTATTATTACTAATATTATAGTTAAAATAATAATAATTATTAATAACATTAATTATGATAATCATAATTAATAATTAAATTATTTGATTATTATTAATAATAATTATTAATTATTATTATTAAAAATTAATATTATAATAATATTATTATAACTATAATCAATAATAGTAATTAACTATTATTATTATTATTATTATTATTATTATTATTATTATTATATTGATAAAAGATATATATTACTTAGTAATCTTTCTAATATATCAAATAGAGTAATATGAATTGTCAGTTAAATTATCTATGTATATCAAACACTATATTGTAATATTACTAATAATTTAAAAATGACAATTTTTCCAAGTAATAATCTACATTATTGGCAATCTTAGTAGGTAATATACCAAATGTTACTTTAGCATTTCACCTAACCAGAAAATGCAATGCAGCTATGTAGGTGTATATATTTATCATTTAATAATAAAGTATTTATTTTTTAGTTTTATCTATATTATTCTTATTTAATTTATTTTTAGAAAAAAAAATCTATATTTTTAAAAGATTCAAGAGGGACTAAAAAAGGTAAAAATAAAGTCAAAAGGAAATTTATATTAAAAATATTTTCAGTTTAGAGAGAAATAAAAAATTAATATATTCAATCTTGTAAATTATTAAATTTAATATTTCTATTTATTTCATCTGATGATTCATTTTGATAAACTTAGATGTAAGAGATGGAAGATGAATTTTTTATCGATTGTCTTATAACTTATATTGAGAGGATGATTGATAAAAAAAAAAAAAAAAAACCCACAAATTCTATTGTTGACGAATTTCATGATTTAAAGGAAGTTATGCTCGACTTCGATAAACGTATCAGATATATTATTAAATTTTATACTGTGAATTTTTTTTCTATATTATTACATGCTATATTATTTACTTAATAATTTGTCCCCTCCTATGTGACTTTTTGGATCCATCCCTATCTACTCCTAAACTTGTTTTATCAAAATTAAGTTGGTTGACAAATAGGTTTCTGAAATGTAAAAAATCCCAACATAATTTATAAAAGTTAAAAATGTCAGTCATATTAATTCTTTTAGTTCTTAACTGCTAGACACAATAGTCCTTAAAAAAATAACATAGTCAAAATTTTTAATTCTTACATCATTAGCAAAGAGATATAATAGCTTCGTGTATATAGTATATTCTGATAAGATACTAGGTGAGAGGACCCTTTAGTCCTTGATGTAGTTGTAGGACAAGAGGACCTTAGCCAAAGCATTTTAGCGGGTGAGGAAATACTCCTAATTTGAGATAATAATGATATGAGTCCTGTAAGGTGAAGTTTACTCTCCAACTAGTATATACTCCTTCCATAAGTAACCCCATGTGGATGATTATTTTTTTTTCACAAAACAATATTTTTTTTCCTAAAATTCTTTATAAATACTGGTATTTTAAGAAAGAAAGTGTTTGATTGATTGATTTTATTAATAGCCTCCATTATTTTAGTTGTAACTTGAAGGATCTTGCCATGACTTATTTTCCCTTTTGGTTCACCTTGTACATTATGCCTTCATCGAGTCCATCTGACTCACCCTTTATATATCACCAGATTTGTAGGTAGTTAATTGAATTTGGTCTTGTTCAACTTGATTGATGATATTGTTGGTATGCTTTCAATTTGTTTTGGGTGGATGTCGTTCTTCTTGTTGCAGAGTCTATAGCTTTAGGGTTATCTGTTGATTTATTAGAGCTATTTTAGCTAAATTTGACTGATTAAGCAGCATTATCTTGTAATAATCATAATTTGAGATTAAGAATTAGTTTTGCTTTTGTATGAAATGATGATGACTGGAAAGTAGTTTATCTTGTCAGGCTTGTTAGGTTATATTAGATTTGATATAGTCCACGGCCAGTCACATATCATAAGATAGATCATGACAAAATTGGTATTTGAGTATTGGTTGTAGGTCCTATTTGCTATAGACATAAGTAATAGTAAAACTTTTCTTGCAACTTACAGGTAGTGAGCTGTTATCACCCACTTGTCTTAGAATCATAGGTCTAGTCATGTGGTATTAGTTTTGTTTCGTTTCTTCAATTCGTCGAACGTCCTTGTCCTTCTCTAATATGAGTGTTGGAGAAGACACCCCTCTTACGACTGACGCCCGACACAGCAATTAGGTGTATTATTATTATTGCTTTTGAAGAATACTTGAAAGTGCGAATAAATATTTGTCTCGAAAATATTACGTGTGGCATATATTAAACTATTGAATAAAACTGTTGCATACCATGCTATTGAAACATAAGTAATTAGTCACTTGACATTTATATTTTATTTTGCCAATTTAAATAACATGTGAAGCTTTCGCAAAATAAGAACCCCCTTGGTTTAAATCTTGATGGAGGATTGTTAAGATACGGATATTGAATTGAAGCAATTTTATGTTGCATTTTGTCTAACAAGATTGCTAGTAATATAACTTATCATTCAAAAATATTATCACATTTTAAATTATTGATAATACTATAATACAGTGTTTGATATGCATAAATAATCAACCGGCAATTCACATTACTATATTTGGTATATCAAAAATATTACTAGATAATATATACGTTTTACTAAAACATCCTTAAAACGAAATTGAACATTTTATTTTGAAGTTATAAAAAAAAAAAGAACAATTTTAATAATGAATATAATACTTGGGATCATGCACTAAAATAAAAAAAAATATAATATTAATGTACTATTAATTTTTAAGATAGATTTTGCTACAGATGTTAAGAAAATATAAAAAAAAAATGTTATTTGAAGATAAATGTATTAATTATTTTAAGTATTTAATAAATTTGTTTGAGCGTTTATCATAATATCTAATTAAAGGTACATGTATTTATGGTTGTTTAATTTTTTAAAAAACTCAGTTCGTATATAAAAATAAGGCTAAAATATGTTTATGGTCCCTATAAATATAAGTCATTTTTATTTTAATCCCTCTAAAATTTTTGCTTTGATTTTGGTTCTTCCTTTCTTTTTTTGTTTTTGGTCTCCCATAAATATTTTTAAATATGTGTTTAGTCTTCACAAATATCGAAAATTTTATGTTTTTGGTGTTATTAATATTTTAAAAATCTTCTTTTGATCCTTATAGATATCACATTTTACACTAGGTCTAATTGTACAGATCAAAAACCTAACAATGAAAAAGAGAGGAACCGAAACTAAAGTAAAAATTTTAGAAGAACTAGAATCTAAATAATTTATATTTATAGAGAGTAAAAATATATTTAAACCTAAAGATAATGTTTAGTCTTATGCTTTTTTTTCCAAAAAAAATGGCTAAATAACTAAGATTTTTTTTTTAAATGAGAGAGAAAAATTCATTCAAAAACAAGCTTAATGGCACTCACAAATTAAAAATGAAATATCAAGTCTAAATTTATATAAGAAACGAATACATTCTACATTTTGAATTAACCAATAATCTGTGGCTCTACTCCTTATCTAAAGAGTGTCTATGTTTAAGCATTTTTTATATTGGAGACTAACACGAAAAATATTATAGTTTAAAAAATGTATTATGCCTCTGTTCAAAATAGATTTGAATATTTCTATCATATGTAAGACCATTAAAATAGATATACTCACAAGAAAAACTAAAACATCCACGAAGAGGATGACAAAAACAAAATAAAAGACACAAAATCCTAACAATGAAAAGAAAAAGAAAATGATGGGGCGCCACCAAAGAAGAAAAATGGTAGCCCCCTCAACAATATTCACTCAAGGGAAGATCAAAGAAAGAAGAGAGAAAAAGAAGGATTAGGGCCCACATCCTCTCCTCTCTGCTAGTGCTATGACAAGTTTCTAGGAATATTTTTTTAAAAAAAATTGAATCATTAATAAAATTAATATCAGGTCTTATTTGTTTTTAAAATGACTATAGTTTCTACAAAAGAAATTTTAAAAACTAAATTCATTTATAAAATTAATATCTAGTTTTATTATTTATGTTTTTTAAATATGACTACATAAAAACTAAGAATTTTTTCACTAAATGAACTTATAAATAAATTAATTTTTGGTCTTATAATTATTTTGTAAAAATTACTAAATATAAACTAAGAATATTTTATTAAAAAAATTGAAGTCATATAAGATTAAAGTCTGTTCTTATAATTTTTTTTTAAATGACTACGCATAAACTAAGAATAAATAATATCAAAAAGAAAAAACAATAATGGATACAATAAAGAAGAAAAGAGCAACAAAGAAATTAAAAAATATACAAGTTATCAGTTACTCTAGTAAATTAAATTAAAATTTTAGAGAACATAGCAAGGGAAGACGAGGAGAAGACGGAGGAGGTGGAGACATCAAAGCTAAGGGAGGATGAGATGTGTGGTAGAGAAGGATCGAGTTGGAACCTGTAGAGAAAGATGGTGGCAGATAGAGTTTTAGGGCAATTTTGTGAAAAAAAAAATTTGGAAGGATTGTTGCGTGGATGGTAATCCACATAGGTAACACTGATCAAAGCTATGAACATTGCTAATGTGTAAGTAATGTGGATTATTTTAAAAATTTGAATTGCTAATAATAAGATCCAATTAAACAAAACAATGATGTGGGTCAAGATAATTTAAATTCATATTATCGATAATTCAAATGGACTACTCCACAGCAAATATCTTCTTAGAATTTTAACATAAAGTTTTGCATTGCATGGTGCTAGGGTTGTGACCCCTTTTTTTTTTAGGTTTGTGAACTAGAACTCAATCCAATTTATATACATGTATGCAAATAATACAAGTCCAGCCTAGTTTTACTTTGGGCCAATATTTTATTACCCACCTTGGGAGCAAATTATCTATTTGATTGTTGGGTTGCTTTTCTTGCACTCCCACCAGTTGGCCTACTTAATTATTAGGAGATAACTGGAAAATTAGAAAGAGAAACCCAATTTTTTTAAAAATAAAATCAATATTGTTTAAAAAGAATATGAATACAAATGGATAGATAATTGGAAAATTTAGAAATAGAAACCCAAATTTTAGAAAAAAAATAAAAATTAATATTGGTTTAAAAAAAGAATAAAAAAACCAATATCACTGTAAAAGAATATGAAGAGAGATTGGCATCACTTTGACTCAAGAGTTTAATTTTTATGCACTGGTCATATAAAATAATTGTATACTGTCAATTAATAAAAATTCAAAGATTTGCCAAATTATGGTGGATAATTATCTACTATAATATCAACTATTCGCCATATTTGGTAATCCTTGAATTTTTATTGGTTGACAATGTAAAGTTATTTTATAACGTTAGTGCATAGAGATTAAATTCTTGACAAAATAGATAGATAAATATAATACAAGGAGTGTAACTAATCATAACCCCCTAACTAGCCCCAATTAAAATATATTGGTGCCAGCCAATAAGCTATAGTTTAAGTGGCATCTTCCTTAATCTATGTGACTATACATGTATATGGTATATCATATGAGAAAAATAGTTTATTATAAGAGTGAGAAGAGTAAATATAGGTTATATAATTATATATAAATGGTCAAAATTGAAAATTATTTAAAAGTCGCATGATCACTTAAAAAAGTTTTATAATTTTATATTTTAATCTTAATAATTCATATAAGATCCAATTGTCAAGATTTGCTTATCTTGCTCTCACAATTAATCACTTCTCATTCTCTCCCTATATATATATATATATATATATATATATATATATATATATATATATATATATATATATATATATTGGTACCAATTTGTTACGTTACATACTATATATTTTGTTGAATGAGGTGGTTATGATTTATAACATCAATAATATCTGGTGCCGAAAGACAAACATAATGGGGAGAACATACCAGCGATTAATTATTCTTTTAGGTACTGATAGCATATTGAAAGCTGCAAAAGAATCTAGCCAAAAGAAAATGAAAAAAAAAAAAAAAATCAAAAGTAAGAGAGAGGCTTCAAGTCTCCAAAGAAACCCCTTGAGAACCAGAATCGACAAAGAGAAAAAGAAGTTAATGCGGTACAAGTCTTCAACGGATACATTGAGACCGAGTGGTTTATGCGAAGGTAGAGAAATCTACTTATATAATGGTTATAATGATAACAAATGGATTGTTTATGAGATTTTTCCAAAGAATATACATTTTCTATAAAAACAAAATAACTCACTTTAACTAAATTAGAAGCACTAAATCAGTTAAACTTTGCAAGAAATAAACCCTAAACGAAATAGAGAAATGTTGATATCACACTTCGTCGATCCAAGCAATATTTTTTCCATGCTTCCATCCTTTCTAATACTTTTATTATAAAGCCAATCTATTTATTGTAATGGATGCCTTGTAAGTTTTCCATACAAGTTCCAAACTGGGCAAGAGCCCTTGCAGAGGACCCATCTTGTTTTAATGCATCCGCTGCAGCATCTCTGAGCTCTCCAGCTCTTTGACGAATCCAATTTTTTCCTTCAGCCAACATTAGACATTTTGCCAGCTTAGCAATTTCCTCTCTTTCTACTACACCATTCTCGTTAAATTTTGGCCTTAGTGCCACTTTGAGGCCCTCAGTTAACAAAACAGC
Source organism: Pterocarpus macrocarpus (assembly GCA_031439585.1). Taxonomy (NCBI): domain Eukaryota; kingdom Viridiplantae; phylum Streptophyta; class Magnoliopsida; order Fabales; family Fabaceae; genus Pterocarpus; species Pterocarpus macrocarpus. The sequence goes on from CM062515.1 coordinate 34,282,128, forward strand.
ATTCATTCTCTGCTCAGCAAACAGTGGCCAAGTAATCATTGGCACTCCCATCACAATGCTCTCAAGTGTTGAATTCCAGCCGCAATGAGAAAGGAATCCACCAGTTGAAGTGTGACTGAGGATCTGGGTCTGTGGTGCCCAATTAGGTACAACTAACCCTTGTCCTTTGGTTCTCTCCAAGAACCCATTTGGTAAGAACTTTAAAGGGTCATCATTTTCAGCACCAAGGTAAGCTGCATTTGCCGAATCACTCGGCGCTCTCAAAACCCACAAAAATTTCTGACCACTTAACTCCAAACCCAAAGCCATCTCATTGAGCTGCTCCCGAGAGAGAGTGCCTCCACTTCCAAAGGAAACATACAAAACAGAGTTGGGCCTCTGGTTCTCCAACCACCTCACACACTCTGACCCATTTGAGTCACAACTCGACCCAGTTTGTACAATTGGCCCAATAAAATAAACAGGGGGGTTGGCGTTGCCTCTTCTTTGTCCCTGAATGGCTCTCGCTGTCCCTTCCTCGATTTCCGAGAAGCTGTTGACCAGGAAACCTTCAGCAAGAGACAACCTCTTGGACAATCGAAGAACCAGGTCATAAGCAATACTAGATCTATCACGAAAATGCTCAGGGAGATCGTGGCCGTAAATAGGTATGCAACCCGGAATCAGAATAGCCTCTTTGTGATCTCTGTATTCACATGAAACCTCCTCGTGTAATGTTGGCAATTGCAAGAATAGTGACAGAGTCATGGCAGAATGAGGGAAGTATACATAGGACAAGAGGTTGAACTCCTTTGCTACTTCTAATGCTTGGTTTGCAAAAGGATCAGCTACCAAAGCAACAAAGGGCGTGGTTGACTGCAATGACCCCAACTTGTCACGAAGTGAGGGTATGGATTGAGACACCGCGAGTTGGATTTGCACCGCTGGGGCAACACCTTGTGGTAGGTTATCTCTATTAATTGGAGGTAGAAAAATGTAGTTTATGGTGGAAGGGAGAGATTCGAGGAAGGTGATGGTGGCAGGGGGAGGTGAACCGATGGTGGGGAAGATGCAAGTGACATGGATGTTGTGATGGAGGTGAACAAGTCTCTTGCAGAACTCAGCAATGGAGGCCTGATGGCTAAACGCAGGAATTGAGATTGCTGCTATATGAGTTATTTTGGCCATGAATTCCCTATTGCTTAGATCGGGTTTATGGTTTGGGAATGATGCATATAAATCGGATGTAATTTCACTTGCTGTGGTCGTACATGCAGGCCAACCTTGACTTGATATTCGTAGTACTCAAAGTTGGCTGCTATATATTATATGTTATTAGAAAGAGGGCAGTTCTGACAAGACAGCTAACGCGGAAATTTTGTACACGAATAAATTATACACGATTGAGTTGAAAGGATTATTTCTCGTTTTTCACTTCCACCTTTTATTTTTCTTTGATTTTCGTTTTCCGTCTATTTGTTCATTCACATTATACGTCTCTTCTGAAATAGCAAAATTCTTATATTACATGTTGTTGGCTGTACGAAGCTTCAAAATTTACTTCCTCCCCAGTCAATCTCTTAGGGAAATGATATTTTAACATAATTTACCTTGTATTTCGGATCGATATATTATTTATCTATTATTGAGTGGATGTGTGACCTTCATTTAAATTAGATTCCACATCCATTCAATAATAAATGAGTGATATATTGATCCAAAATATAAGATAAATTATATATAAATAACACATCTCATCTCATTATTAATGGCATGTCCAACATTTAAATGAAGAATAATGCTTTGTAGTACGAAATTTTTTTCGTGCAAAAGGCACGTATGGATATAATTGGTTAAATTTTAAAATTAATTTTTTATCCCAGTCTAACCATGATTTCTGCCCATTTCTTTCTTTACATTCGTACTCCCTCGTTTATTTACGTTGTACGTACGATTTCATTTCGTACTAAATAGCAGCACTGTCAAATGAATGTTGGATTCTATGAACATTAATAGGTGCATGTATGTGTCCCTTATAATTGAATACATCACTCTAAAAATCATAGTAGAATAAGGGCTTGATGAAGACACCAATCGGCCAATATTTTCGAGTTGTAAACATAGAACTAGTCAAATTTGACCTAATCAAAGAATAAAATTGGATCCTTTTAAGTAAACACTCAAATTTAAATATTGTAAAGAGGAAAAATTAGTGTTGGAAGAGCTTTATCTCTATAGTAAATCAGATTAATCGGAGTCTAGTAAATTTTCATATACTAGTCATCCATATAAAAAAAAAAGAATAAAATTGAAGCACATCCCAAATAAATAGAATGTTTGAGATTCCAAAATATGAATTGTTACTACTGGCTAATTGAAGCAATAGATACAAAATAAAGACTCTCGTTATTTGGCCAACTCTCCCCATCAACATTTATCAACACCTAGAGAGGAAAGAAGGAAAAAAAATCAGAAAAGAAAAAAAAAAGGGTGACAAGATAGGTGGAAGAAAAAAATAAAATGGGTGGTTAAGGGTGTGTATAAATTTGGATGTACAAATTCTTTTTTTCCAAAATAAATAACAAAATAAAATATTGCACTAAATCAAGATCTTTTCATGTTTAACAACTTGAGAAACCCATGTAGGCATTTGACATTTAGAAATCACTTCATGGAGGACGTTTGTGGCTTAAGATGGCTCAACTATAAGAAAAAGGCTTTGTGCTGCATATAACTTTTTGCTCATAAAGGGCTGGTCAAATTGAAGCTGGAAAATAATTTAACAATTGTTGGCACTATAAATTAGGATAATTATAGACTGACAAATAACCCAAAATTGGGCCTGGTTAGAGGTTGGAATGGGCTAAGAAAAGCAATTGGATCCAAAGTAAATGTCCATCAGTTGAGAAGTAATGATAGGCTTAAAAGTGCTGCATCAGCTGAATGGAATATTGATCTAAGAAAAATGATCAAGCTCAATAGTTGATAATAGAAGAATAGTTGGAGATTGAAGCTAGGATAAAGCAATAGTTACCACTACTAAGAATGTGGGTGCATGGAGGACCACTATATGCATGAAATAAGGAAGTGGTGAGAGTCAAGGAAGATTATAAAAGGCTCATGCACAGAGAAGAAAAGTATTACTTAGATCAATACACATCATGTCATTTTAATTATCAACTTTTATTTCTCTTTTCATTTCCTTTTTAGCTTTATCTCATTTCTTTAATTTTCATTGTTTATCTTCAAGGCTTTATATGAACTCATGGTTAATTAATAGAAGTTCAAGTTTCTATTTAATTCTTCATTGACTGATCTTGCTTAAAGGCTTGTTCTTGTGAGCCATTTAAAGAGTCCATTTGCTAAGGAGCAGAGTACCCTCCTTAGCCTAAATCGTCTGAATATTGGTAATTTTTGAGATGTTGCTTTTAGGATAAGTTTTTTCTTAGAGATTTAGCCGATTGCATTTTTTCATCCAACAACAGTATTGAAAGTTAATCAAGATGTTACTGTTATATGATTGTCTCTGCTTAAGGCTGTTAGTGACTACAGATATTGCAAGAAATGGTTTTCTTTCATATTTTCATCCAGTCCTCCTCCGTTGATTCACTAATAAAACTTCATTTGTGATAACGATATAATATAATACAATAAGATTATACCGGGCACAATATGGATGAGAAATCCTAATTGGATAAGCAGGGAAATGCAGATCAAGACAATGGAGCTAGAAGGATTGGAAGTCTGGCTTCGTGCAAGGATGGTAGGTCCTACCTGGAAGTGATTTTAAAGGAAGTTAATAAAGAATTGACGCATAAGGATTGTAACAAAAACAGGGGGAAGGTAGTTAACATTAAAAGGGAAGGGGAAAATATGAAGGATGAGGAGAATAAACCAAGGTGATCCTTGGTGAAGTAAGAACTGAAAATTCAGAATGGTTACAACGGCGCAGTAGAGCACCCTACAAAAAATTTATTTGAATCACTTCTGAATATTCTTTCTTTAATTCTTAACATATAGCTGTCAAAGAGCATGAATCCAAATTGTCTAGGCCTCTTTATACCTACGCCACAATATCATATTTTAACTTTCAGTCCATGTTCTATGACTATGATTTTCTCATATTAAAGAAAAAAGGAGCAAAAGAATGTAATCTGAAGTTGTTATTCCACTTACCACACATCTATTCAGTATAAAAACATTAGTTCCTGCCACCATTAACTTTTTTGATTTATTTTTAGTTACTAATCTACTAAGCTAGTCTTTTATCTACAACCCAATTGTAGAAAGCTTGAGGTCTCGGAAAAAGGAATTAATTTAGTGAATTTAATTAGTATGGACTTGCTTTTAATATCTCTCTTATATTAAGAATGTAATTATACTGCTATTACGCTTCCGGTTTTCTTTCTCTCTAAAGCTTAGTTTGTGTTTGATAATGTGTTTGATAAAACTATTGTTTATGCATACAGTTTATTCACTTGATTGGTTTACTTTTAGTTACGCGGACATACTCATTACCAAAAAAGCCATAGATTCTTTTTCATGTAAGTCGTAACCGGTAATGTCAATCCACTCTATGATTCATCAACTTTCTTTAACAAATTAATTATACTAAATTATTGTTGGGTTCATCTGAAAGACTGAGTTTGATTCATCTCTGAAAATAACTACTCCTGTACATTATCTGTCGGCAGCTTCTCTTCTTTAGAAGTCCCTAGGGTGTCAAATAGTTGGGTTCATCTAATGCAGTCTTGTATAATTGATTGCAGAATGTGTCAAATGTTTATTTTCCTTGGTACTTGGCTAGGTAAGGGTGTGTACCCTTTGCAATCCTTTGAATGTCTGAGGAAAAAGGGGAAAAAGGGTATAAGAAAAATGTTGGGGCAACTCGTGCACTTATTTTAATAAAAAGTTAAAGTGTTGAGTGTTTAGAGATGCAAGTAGGTAAGTCGGCCCACCAGGCCTTTGGCTTAACCTATATTTGGCCTAATTTCACTTGACCTTTTTAGTAAATAAGCTAGATTCATAATTTTTAAAAAGCCTTTTTAATCAAATAGATCAGATTACAGGTTATGAAAAAAGCTTATTAGGCCCAACAATTTATTTATACTATATTATTTTTATTATTTTACAAACTTTAATAATAATCGAAGTTTTATGATATATTTTAAATAGACTTTTTAACCTATTTAAAAAGCCTTGTAGCTTATTTAGTAATATATTTTTTGGCATATTTAAAAACCTTTTAGTTTATTTAAGAGTAAATTTATTTGTCTATTTAAAAATTGTATAACCAATTAGGCTTTTAAACAGGTTTTCAAATTAGGCTAAATTTTTAAAAAGGCTAGATTAAAACCTTAAAAAAAACTTATATTAGATAATAGGCTTAGGCTCGGACTGTATATTTGCAATACAGGCCATACTTGTTTAAGTTAAAACCTAGCATAACCTAACCTTTTTCCACCCCTACAAGTGTCTAAAAGAATCTAAATTTATTAATACTCTTTAATAAAGGTAACTAAGGGCCCGTTTGACATGCCTGATAGTATAAAGTTAGATAAAAATTTAATATTATGCAGTGTTTAGTGTATCACTATATAAGATATTGTATTATATATAATATAACCAGAAAAAGAGATTATAATAAATATAATTTTTTAATATTAAATTTAAAATTTAAAAATTAATATAATTATTTAAATATTTATTATAATTATTTTAGCTATTTTTTATTATATATAAATATAATTTTATATTAAAAATTATTTATTTATTTTTAATATTTTTTCATAATATAAAAAGTATGAGTGAGTGTGATAGAGAGATAGAGAAATAGAGAGGGAATTTTTATAAATTAAAATCCAAGCAAATCTAATATCATATTCTTATATTTGGTTATATTTTTATTATATATAATTAAATTTATATTAAATATTATTTATATATTTTATTAATAAATTTTTCCCTTATATTTTTATATTGGTTTGAGTAGTTATTTTATAATTATTATTATTTTGTTTATATATTTTTATTTTTTATTATTTATTTAATAATTATTTTTTTAATAAAATATATTAAAAAATAAAAAAGTAAAAGAACCCTTATATATTAACAGCTAATCAGGCCTAATACGGCCTCCCTAGGCTAGATTAAGTTATCAATTATTTTGACATATAAGGGAGATTTAATGGATAAGCTTATACAATACGTTGGTTGCATCAAACAATGGATAAGATTATAACATATTGTATTACCTTATCCTATCATACCTAATACGATATGCTAAATACACCGTGAAGCATGGATTGGAGGATAAGGATTGCCTATATAGCATATTCAACACTAGGCTTGATAGCCGGATCATTTGCTTCGTATTCCCTTTTATACACGTTTGTGTAATTTAGATACAAATGGTGTCCTTGATTATAAGTGCTAGGCTTGATGGCCTGATATAAACACTAGGCTTTCGATTTCCTTTTATTTTAGCGGTACTGAAAAAGAGGGGAAAAACTATCTCAAAAGTTTAAGACATGCTTATCAAAACCTTGAACAAAAAAAAAAACTCTTTGAAGCCACCGAAAAAAGAAGTCATCTTTGCACAGTTCATTCATTCTTTTTTGTTTAATTATCCTGTAAGCCCCTATAATTTTACTTAATTTTTAATTAAATTTCTATAATTTAAAAATTTGTAATCAAATTCTTAGATTAAACAAAAATTTATAATTAAGTCTATGGAGTTGTCTATCATTACAAAAATATTTGATGGTGCAAGGCGCATTTTATAATGTACTATCTCAAATATAGTGCAACACATACACAGAGCCTTATCTAAAGGTTCAAATTGTGATGGTGCACTCATAGACCAATCACCCTTTATTCACCTTAAAATTATTCATACTCTCTCTTCTCCAATAGCTCAACTCTTTCTCTGCAGTCACAAGCCAAAAATCAATTCCAAACCAAGTTACACCCAAACCCAAAATCAATTTTGAACCAAAAAACAACATATCCCCAAATCACAAAACCAAGCTCCAAACAATCCAATCAAGCACCAAATTAACAAAAAAAAACCATCATTGTTTTGAGCCAAAACCACTGCCACACCGCCTATTGGAGCTATGGGTGCTGGATGGTGGCTCACGATTGGCTTTAGCTTGGGGGCACGTTGCAGGCTTGCGGCGGAACAATGGTGACGGCTAAGGGCTGAGGACACAGTGATTTGCAATGGATTTCAAAGAAGATGAAGGATAACGATATGGTGAGGTTGAAAAAGAAGGTTTGGGGGTTGAAAAAAAATGGTTGATGTTGTTTTGGTTGGAAAAAGAGGGAGAGGGTGATGTTTTGGGAATTTCTATGGAGTTTGAAGAATCATGGTGGGGTCATTAGATGTTGTTTGTCACAACCCATCTTAGATTCCATGACCGGCACATAGACTATGTCAAAATCCAATATAGCCTGGCTAGCCTGGCAAGATAAATTATTTCCCAAATATCAACATTTCTTATAAAAGCTTAACTAATTCTAAATCTCAAACTTATCATCATTGTTAGATAATGCTTACATATCAAGGTTATTTGAAGTAAATAGAATAAGTCAACACATAACCCTATAGCTACAAACTTAAGAATAAGAAGTGATAGTATCCATCCACACCATGTTGGAGGCATATAATCAACAATATTAGTCAATTAAACAAGTCACAACCAAATACAATGAACAACCTGGAAAATATGTTAATTGAGTCACATAGACTGCTCAGTGAGAGTAATATAAATAAAGTGGACATGTAATATCCTGTTCAAAATAAAATACATATCAGAATAAAATATTGGTAACTAGGAATTTTTAAAATTTTTCATAGCTTATACTTTGAGTACTTTTTTTTATTTAATTTTAAGAATATAGGGATAGAGCAATAAAAATTGTGTAGATGAAGTTTTTGAAGTGTCTCCTTAAAAAAAAAAAGGTTTAAGAAGGGAGGGACAATAGACCAAAAAAATAAAAAAAGAGGGAATGGACCATGTAACACCTTAAGTGGTGTTGTGCACCCTAGACCCCTCTCTTCTTTTATCTTCTTCTACGGTGACATATATCACCGTTTCTTTCTTGGGTCAGGATTTGTTGGTCTAACACAACTATTGGACAACGTTGGTTTGGTCAAAATAATCACAAAATGTACCCCGAACGTGTTGTTTTAAAGTTGCAAAAAGGTTCCTAAAGTTATTATTTTGCAAAGAGAGGCAGGAGTCATTTTATCTTTGATGTTGTCGGAGTAGAGTGTTAATGGGATTTTGGGCTTCTCTATGAGCCGAGATTGAGTGACAGTGTGAGATGGTTTAGGGGGTGCGATGGCCATTATGGTTTGGGGATTTGGTGGCACTGCATTGTAGAGGTTGAAGATCTGCCAATAAGGGGTCTTTGGTGCTCGGAGAAAGGTTGAGGGTTTTTGAAGTAGGGATTTGGGAAGAGGGTACTTGGATTTACAAAGTGCCGAAAGGACTGCACTGATACGAGGTCTGAAACGCACAGGAAAGTGGGGCATTGCTGCAGCCTGGGTGAAGAAGGTGGGCCAAAATGCATTGAACCTTTATTATCATTAGTATTTATTTTTTTTTAATGTTGCATTCATGATTTTTTTTCTATAAACCCGTTTGATATGTGATAACTTTTTTTTCCCAAATGGCACAAAACAACATTTAACGAATGCAACCGGTGTGTTGGCAGGTCGCTCGAGCATGTGCTTTCTCTTTTGGCCTTGTTTATGGAAGCATTAAGCTGAAATACCTCAAGGTATTCTCGCAAATCCCTCGTCCTTTGTTTGCATATAATCGTTGACTATTTGTTTTTCGGGGGATAGGGTTCCAATTCTTTTGGCAATTTGTTGATCTACCTTGTTGCATTGTGTTATTTGCAAATTTACTTGTTTGACATATAAAAGTAATAGAAATCAATGTTGATCTGAATTGCAATTCACGCACGTGATTTAATCACTGCATTCATATTGAGTGTGGTTTATTAGTTTGGATTTGGCTCAATTTGATTACTAGTGGTTTGATTATTGACTGCATAAGCAGCGTAGCTTTACTGATGAAAGGGATTTTAAGTATTTTTGACTGAATAACAGATGCTTATTTGGGTTTGATGAATCAAAACTTCAGCTTTCAGATCCTGTCTGATGCCGCTTTTGGTAGGAATTATTGGTTCATAGCTACTTAATGATGATACTGTAAATAATTTGGCTAAAGATCAATTTTTGTTTGGACCATGTCATGAAGAATATCCTTGAATCAGTTGCAATTGTGCAGTATATGTAGGCCCATATTATAGACTTCGATAAGTTTAGAAGTTCAGAGGAAAGAATAGCTAAATTAGAAATTGAGAGTAAGAAATTGCTGGACAAGAAAATTGTTGAATCCGAATTATTAAAAAAACCACAGTAGGATGTTGTAGACTGGATATTGAAGTTGGAGAAATAGAAACTGACTGTAGAGAATTCTAGCTCATCCACTGTGGCCAATGATAAGGTTGATAAACTACAAAAGAAAGTATTGTAATTAGAATCTCGCTTGGGGAGTTCCCGAAAGGAAATCCACGTGTTGGAAGATAAATGGGCTTTGTCAACATACCAATCTTTAAAACCACTAGTGGATATTTAGTTTTCAATAAATGATGCAGCTATTTTACACTAACTTTATGCTTATAGATTCATATGTTTTTTTGAATCTTTTAGATAGTTGCAGTGTTAAATAATGTCGTTCTCTTTTGTTTTGTAGTTTATAATATTAAATATGTTATTATGTTAATTTTTTCATATATTAAACAATAGAATTTGTTAGAAGTTACATTACAAGAGTATATATGTTCCAACAACTGATGATATATTTCCAAGAGAAATATACTATATGCGTGTTGATTTAGAGAGTTTTTGAGGGTCTAATTGTTGTTGAGTTTCTAAGTCGATGTTGATTAACTAGGTGAAAAAATATAGTAATTAAAAATATGTTTTCTATTATTTATGGTTAAACTATATTATTCTTTTGAGTATATTTGTCTATGTGGTTTCATTTTGGCATTTTACTTTATCTATATTTTTAATCAAATGAAACTTTTAAACATGTTTTGTTAATTGAGTTTTGATTTAAAAATTTGTGATTGAACTTTTTATTTTGAATACTAATTTATTTTAACTTTTAGTATGTGATCTGCTGATGTCGGTTGTCTGATTTTTGGTTTACTACCTGACTACCTAACATGCCAAATTACTAGGTAAAATTGCTGATGACTTATTTTTGATATTCAATAATTTTGGGCTATAGATCTGCAGTCTTTGCTTGAATTGAGTCCCTTTGCTAGGTTCATTGCTTGAGTGATATTATGGTCAACGATCTCGATACAAGTGCTAAGTAGTCCCTTGATGCTGGGAAGATAGTTAAATGTTCTCGGAGTAATACTTTAAATGTTCTCGGAGTAATACTCTCAGTGGTTTAGATCTGATATAAATGTTATGCTGTGCTGCATGTTATGTTTTTATGGACTGGTGTAGTACTCTTAGGCTATGTTTGGATATTTCATGGTGAGTGGAATGGAATGGAGTATGCTGCAATGGAAAGACGAAATAAATGTTCTGTTTCATTGTTATTATCATCAAAGAATGAAGTGCCATGGAATGGAATGTGCTGGAATGGAATAAGACAAAATAAATATTGTGAAATGTCGTAGGTCGAAGAGTATTGTGAAATGATAGAGGTGAGTGGACATTGATTTATTTATTTTATTATAATTTAGTAATTACTCACTACAATTGTATTTTGGTTGGATCAATTAACACGTAGCAATGTTTGTTCCATAGTAAAAGAGGTAGTAAATTTTGTTAAAAACTAAGTTCCCACCTATTTAAGATAATTGTGGGTGTCCTGGAAATCGATTAGGAAGATGATGTCTATTCGTGATTTGTATTTGTGTGTAGGTTTTCTATTTATGTGTTTGAAATGGATTGATAATTTTGTTCAGGAAGCGAAGATGGGTGAGCAACGCATGGATTTTGATGCGAGTGAAGAGGAAGCAGTGGAAAAGGAGGTCAGTGAGGAGGAAGGAATAGAGGAAGGAGGTAGTGAACAAGAGGCCAATGCAGAGGAGGCGAGTGAATATGAAGGAATGGAAGAGGAGGCAAATCATGAAGTGGGAAAAGATGATGGCACTGTATTTGTTTATGACAACGATTATGGTATTGATTCAATGCAAGATATTGGCCTAATAGAATTCCTGAATTTAGCGGAAAATGAAGTAGGTAGATTTCATTTTGGAGATCTTGCATTAGCATATGAATTTTACAACGCGTATGCAAAGACAAGGGGTTTTAGTGCCAGAAAAAGTAAGACTAGGAATAACAATAAAGGGGAACGAATGCAGCAATACTTTGTTTGTTTTTGTGAGGGTTATAGACCGAAGAAATATTACAACCTAGCAAATAGGAAAAAGAAGCTAAGAGCAGAGATAAGGTATGGGTGCATTGCTAGGTTGCAGGTTCGTTTAGATTTATCAACTGGTAGATGGGTTGTTGTATTTTTTTCAGATGAGCACAATCACCTGTGCCTGGAGCCAAGGTTTTACAGAATGCTACCAAGTCATAGGAAAATGAAAGAGCCAGACATTGGTCAGATGAATTGCATGAGAAGTGGGGGAATTAGCACAACCCATATATATGGGTCACTAGCTAGTCAATCTGGGGGTTACCAGTATGTTGGGTTTAGGACTAGGGATATGTACAATACAATTGCTAGGCAAAGACATCAAATACCAGGTGATGCCAATTCAGCACTTGCATATCTTCGAGAGAGGTCATTGAAAGATCCATTGTTCTATTTCAATAAGGAGGAAGATGGAGGTGTGTTGCGGAATTTATTTTGGAGTGATGGGATAAGCCAGATGGATTATAAATTGTTTGGGGATGTATTGGCATTTGATGCAACATACAAAAAGAACAAGTATTTGTGTCCTCTTGTGGTCTTCTCTGGTGTAAATCATCACAACCAAACGGTTGTTTTTGCTGCTGCTCTTGTATCAGATGAGAAAGAGGAAACTTATGTATGGTTATTAGAGCAGTTGTTACAAGCAATGAAGGGAAAAGCTCTAGTTTCTGTTATAACTGATGGTGACTCATCAATGAAGAATGCTATAGCAAAAGTGTTCCCTAATGCCCACCACAAATTATGTGCTTGGCACCTGATTAGGAATGCTACGAGTAATGTTGGTAAGCCGAAATTTACATCCATGTTTAAAAAGTGCATGTTAGGGGACTATGAGATAGGAGTGTTTCATCGAAAGTGGGTTGAAATGGTTAAGGAGTTTGGTGTGCAGGATAAGCAGTGGATTATTGACTTGTATGAGAGGAGGCACATGTGGGCAACTGCACATATACGAGGGAAGTTTTTTGCTGGGTTTAGGATGACTTCTCGGTGTGAGGGCTTGCATGCTATTATTGCAAGATATGTGAAATCACGGTACAACTTGTGTGAATTCTTAGAACATTTTAAAAGGTGTCTGGATCATATGCGTCACAAAGAGTTTGAGGCTGACTTTGATTCTGCAAAAGGTGTGCCTGTATTACAAACTAATTTTGAGCCTTTGGAATGGTTTGCTTATGATGTTTACACAAGAGAGGTATTCCTTCTTTTTCGGCCAATTCTTGTAAGAGCCGGCACCATGAAGGTATTGCATTCAAAGGACACAGGGTCATATGTTATTTATGTAGTTGGTAAGTATGGAAAACTGAATAATGTGTGGCATGTGATGTTTTGTGATGAACTAATGATGGTCAAGTGTTCTTGCTTAAAAATGGGACCACTAGGTGTACCATGTGAATAGATAGTTGTTGTTCTGGTCTTCTTAGACATATGCAAGTTGCCAAAATCGTTGGTGTTGGAAAGATGGACGAAGGATGTGAAGGCAAGTGTTTATGCCAATAATGGGTTGTGGGATTCTGTGAAAGATAGTCAATATAATTGTTTGATTGATTGGTTTAGGCAAGTGTCAGGGCTTTCTGCTAGAAGAAGAGTTAGATTCATTGAAATGCGTGATTTTGCAATCAGTACAATTGGTAGGTACATGGCTGAGGATGCGAATGAAACTAATTTGGGAGATGAACCAGTTTGTTCATCTAATGGTGGGCTTAGCAACCCGCGAATTTATAGGACAAAGGGATGCTCTGGTGAGAGGAGTAAGAGGAAAGCCCAGCGTTGTCGTGTGTGTCATATGGAAGGTCACAACCAAACAACATGCCCCATTCGCCAAGAAGTTGGGCAATATGCAGGTACAGATGATGGATTGCTATCTTTAGAGGAGGAAGAGTTGAATGATGAAATGGTAAGCAATTAGTCTTTGAAGTGAAACTTATCATGTCTATTATTGGTTAAGGGTATGTTTGTATGATTTTATGACTGCAAGTTTATTGTATTACAGGGAGCTACTTTTAAGGGAGAGAATGACGATGGGGAATCATTTGCTGATCTAGCATCAGACTCATAATTGAGTCCATGACATTGTGAAATGTTGGCCTGTTTGTATTTTTTATTAATAGAGTTATTTTGTATTGTTGTGTTAGTAAAGATTGTTATGCTATGGAGGTTAACTTTGAAGTTTGGTAATTGTTCTCTAGCAGTGTGGTATTATGAAAGTTTTGTGAGCACCTTCATCGTGCAGGTTTTGAGCTTGCACTTGGTTCTCATGTTAATGTTTAGATGTGTTATTTGTTTGTTTTATTGGTGATATGATTCGGATTGGATATTCGGCAAGAAAATTCTTTTGGTTTGATTATAAATTCAGGTTTAGGGTATGCTAGAGTGTTTTTATTTGTTGATAAATATTGATGGAGATAATAGAAATTTTTTGTTATAGCTGTTTTAGGGTGAGATAATGTTTTGTGCTTATGTGTGGTTTGGGGTATGCGGAATTGACAGGGGCAAGTCTATTGTTATGGACTTTGTGGAAATGATTTATAGTCAACCAATCTTTTTCCACTCATGACTTTCCTGCACTCCTGTTCGACATTTTTTACAAGAATATGGGAAAATGTTAGACATTTTGCCACTGAGGGAGTAGAAATGTATTACACAAATTCCTACTTATTCTAGGGCGAAATTTGACACATAGAAATTACAAAGACTTCCCATAAAGTCTATATGGTGTATGGTGAAATTTGGGTGTGCACAATTCACAAACACCAACCTACAAAAATCAAAAGTTGCAGAACACCAACCTGGATTTCTTCATGGTGGAGGTCAAAATACATGCACAATAAGAATAGAAATTTCACATGCTATTTGTCACGTGCTATGGAATTTAAATACATAAATTAAAATGACATTTAATTTTAAAAAATAAGAATAAAAATTATTATATTTGAAAATTTGCATTGAAATTAATTTTAGTATGTTAATTACTTTAAAATATAAGATAGTTTTTTAAAAATGATTATATATTTTATAAAATACAGGACAATTTGTTTTATAATATATTAATTCATCTTTATTAGTATTCACTTTTGTTCAGTATTTTTTTTATATTCACTATTATATTATTTAGATAACAGTGCAAGAAAAGTGGGAGAAAATTATGGATAATAGTGTAAATATTGTTGTTATTGCACATTTTAATGGTTTTGTTATTAAAAATACAGAGAAAATTGTGATATTTATATCTGATGAACCGCTTATCATTTTCGTTCCTCAAACCATATCATTTGAGGAACTAAATGCTGTACTTTGTCAATGCATAAATACCAGCACTACGAAGAGAGTGGTGAGAATTAAATATAAGTGTCTGATCTCAAATTTGAGCAACAAAATACAATTTCAACCACTTAAAATAAGTAGCGACAGAAACATGCAAATAATGTTTAAGACATATAGGTAGTATTTGCAGCACATTACTGTCGTTGAATTGTACGTCGATTTTGAAAAAATTGTTGCTGAAGCTAGTTGAGCTAGTCTACATCATAATGAAACTGTTCGAAGTGCATATCCCGTTGGACGATACGAAGACACTGTCCCCAATTCATATCACGTGATAGTTTATTATTATTTTTATTTCAAAATTATTTATATAAATAATTTCTTTATTATGATGCAATTTATTTATTAATTATGCAGTAATGTGATTAATAGTTTTAGTTGAATTAAGTTAAATTTTTATGTTAATTAATATAATACATGTATTATTTTTCTTAATATTTTTCAATAATCCTTGTATCAGTATCATGTAAATAAATAAAAATATTAATTGATGATATGTAAATAAATAAAAATATTAATTTATTATAGTTACTTTATTATAATATGTTACACCAAAAAACTATAAACTATTATATATATTAAACAATTAACAAATCATTTTTATCCAAAAAAAAAATAATTCAGTATCATTACACAGTTATTTAGATTTAAATACAAATTCTGTTTAAAATTTTTTCTCAATATAATAATTATCTAAATAATATAATATTGAATATAAAAAAATACTAAACAAAAATAAATACCAATAAAGATGAATTAATATATTATAAAATAAATTATCCTATAATTTATAAAATATATAACCATTTTTAAAAAACTATCTTATATTTTAAAATAATCAACATGCTAAAATTAATTTCAATGCAAATTTTCAAACATAATAATTTTTATGCTTACTTTTTTTAAAATTAAATGTCATTTTAATTTATACATTTAAATTCCACAACACGTGACAAACAGCATGTGAAATTTCTATTCTTACTATGCATGCATTTCGCCCTCTACCATGAAGAAATCACGGTTGATGTTTTGCAACTTTTCCTTTTTGCTGGTTGGTGTTTGTGAGTTGTGCATGCCCAAATTTCACCATGGATCATGTAGACTTCATTAAAAAAATAATAAAAACTAAATTCTACGGTATGTAAGGTGAAATGTGTTAACTTTTCCCATAATTTCGTATTTATGTAAATTATCCCATATTTTCATATTTTTACCACATAATTACCATAAAAAAATTGAAAAGCCTTAAAACAATTACATTACCCGAATAAGTATTTATACACACAAGGCATATTCAAACTCCAACTACATTTAGTTAATAAATTTTTTTTACTACATTATGTATTTTTTTTTGCTAGAAAATTCATAGCATGCCCCAACAGAGAAGCCCAAACGAATAGAACCCAGCCACAAATGGGCAGAAATTTAACATAGATTGGGCCACCAAGCGTCAAACGTTCGGCCAGTAAATCTCTAACCGAGTTCACTCAAATCCCCATTATTTCCCACCAGCCCAAAACATATTTCCCATACCCACTTCCCTTTGGCCAAAAAAATTAATATGACTTTGACCCAAATCCTTTATAATGGACTCCAAACTTCGTGGCTGTGATGGTCCATAACAATGTAGACATTGGTTATTGTTATTGACTAATTTTCCCATTTGCTGCAATAGATAATTAAACATTAGAAATGAATTGTTGCTCAAAGATTCTTTTGGAGGGAAGGGTGAGTAAATAAATTACAAATTTATAATTAAAAGTGTCCAAAGTAAAGTTTATTATTTCTTAAATATTATACATGAGATTATTATGAGCAAAATGTATGAATGACGGAAAGAAAGACCAAATTTGAGATGTTAGTAGACAGTAGATTCAGCACCCAGCTTTAGCAATATCAAATGTTGAACTTTGTTAATTTTACGAATAACGGCAAGCTTATTAGTTATAGTGAGGCATATACCCATGGTCAAAATTGTACAAATTCAAACAAACTATTTTCTGAAATAAAAGGAACAAAGAAATTAGTCTAGACTCTAGATGAAGACTACCATAATAGAGTATTAAATAATAACCTGTGAGAAACTATACCTTCCCCTTGAAAAATTTTGCTGCTTCTTGGAATACTGGAATGAACTTCTTTGAATCTTTCGAAGTTGCAAACAACAACAACAACTAAAAATGGAGTTTCAATCACGTAACAGAGTTAGAAGCTAGTTTTTTGAAGATTATTTCTTCCTAAATTAACAAATATAAAAAGATACACACACAATTACCTGTTTCTTGATTTGACTTTCAAAGATTTATGGGGCACTTTCTCTTGTGAAAGTTGTAACCAAAGGAAGCTTGTTGGAGGATACAAAGTCTACTATTGCAGATTTTACAAATTGACCATCTGCAGAGACAAAGCTTGTTGGAGGATACAAAGCTTCTTTAACCCAAACCCAATCAACCAAATGCACCATGATCCATTCACATTGACATTGCTAGGCCACCAAAATGTTCTGACTCTTAATTAAACTATGAATCACAATTTGCTCACATTGTTGATGACAGTAAGAAACCTCCATGCCAATACCAATTTTAAGCCTGTGATACCAATTCAACAACATCCCCCTCTCAGGTTCCTTGTCAACCGTAGCTCCCATTAGGCAATAGGCAGCAAATCATACACAATCAACAGCTCCCCTTTGTCAACACATCCAACCTTGGAACTGAAACAACTTCTTCTGCCTCAATCATGATCTGGTTAACATCTCATCAAGAAACTCACTTTTGCTTCATGCAAATAATGCCTCCATCTTTTAACAGCAGCAATGATCCACACCGATTCTCAAAGTAGCAACTGCTGCACTCTTATTTGGGAATATGTGAGAAAGCATATAGTTACATGATAGCATATTCCATTAATTTGTCCAACTGCCTCACTAGCACAAAGTGGCATGCTACCTATGTCCTCTACAATTTAATTCAAATTGTAACCAAAACTACCTAATGAAATTAAGATGCAGTGGTCAAATCTACATATGCTGTTACACATCAATGCACACAAAATGACAGATGTTCATAAAAAGAATACATAAACCATATATTCCAAGCAAATAGGTCGATTATTCATAAAAAGCAGGGGTACAAGGGAAGCCATTTCCATATCTTCAATAACTACATATGCAGGCCAAATTGACAAGATACCACAGAACATTCAAAACATATGAATGAAATACTAACATAGTTAAAGCCTATAACCCAACAATATAGCAAACCCACTACAAAATAAATGGTTAATAATAAAAAAAAGTGTCAAAATTTTATGTGATTGAGCTAGAAGACCCAGACTGAAGCTCCTACACTACATAACAACCGCATGAACAAAGCTACTTTCAGCTGCTAACTTGGCAAAACTTGTCAAAGACACCTTAATTTTATCTTCATTTTTGCATCATTGAAACCATTCTAACCAGATAAATGCATGTACAATTCGACAACTAGAATTCAGACAAGTAGCAACCCAATTGCATCAAACCTGTTACAACAACATTTTCAAACCATCAATATCGACAGCAAACTCAATGACCATTAACACAAAATCTACACGAAGTTACAACATAATCAAGCCAAAATTTTAGAAATAATTAGTCAAACTCCTCCTAAAACAAATTTTAAAAAATATAATAGAACATATACGCAAGGGGGAGATTTACAAGCGTTCCTCAAACTAGCTCCCCCAACATAACCATTGAATGGTTGCCACGTAATCAATTCGACAAGGGGGGATTTGCAAAGGAGTGGGGAGGGACGGAAAACCTCACGACCTATATTATTGAAAACGTCCATCATACCTCTCTTCAATCATCTGATTTTGGGACTAGGGTTTAACAAACTCCCCTTCTAAGCCTGGTTTTGCTGCCACCTATAGTCAGTAGTTGTCGCGATCCACTACGTGCAAGCCGTCAACTCATTTCTCCATTAACACACAGTAGGAGAAACTCTGTTTAGCGTTCTTTCAATACCAAGACACACAGTTGAACATGCCGCCGGCGCTCCTAACCCAGCTACAGTCGTCAAACCAAAAAGGACTGATCTGCAAAATATTAAGAGTTGAGCCACTAAAAGCATATCCCATTAATAGAAAGCACGGATGAAAGCAGAGCCGTGCGATATAAAATATACTGCATCTGATGGCCAAACACAAGGCAAGCAAGGGTGGAGCAATGTTAGTCCCAAACATAGACGGGACTAATGAATCGGCACCCTTCTTTCTTTCTTTCTTTTTTGTTCTCACCGCCAGTCTCTCTCAAACCTCTCTTCCTCACTTGCTCTCTCACTTCCCCCCCTCATTGTTTCTCTCAACTGCCGCACTTTCACTATCTTGCGGTCTTTCTCTCTCCTTATCTGCTTCTCTCTCGCCTGTGTCTCTCTCCACCTTCTCTTTCGCTCAATCACTCTCCCTCTATTCGCGTTCTACTTCTTGTGGGTAGTTGGGTCCTTGTTTTGACTTTGCTTCCAAAATTAATCCACAGCCTTAGTGAGTTTTCCCTCCCCTCAAATTGAGTGCTTGTTTTGGTTCTTTTATTATTGAAGACTCAAATAATAACCTCAAGTTTCTTTCTCTGGTTTAAAGTGTATTTTTAGTTATGAAACTCTTATATTTTAGGAAATAAATTATGAGGTTCTTGTCTCAAATTTACATTGAGGACTCTATTTACTGCTTTAATTTATAAGCTATTTTCAAATTCTTTATTTAGAGACTAAAGAACTATACCTTGTGGTTGCCTTAGTTTTAGAAAGAATTTGTTTAACAAGTTACCTCATAGTTCCCAAACTCAATTCCAAATGCTTAGATTATGAAATCAGGTCTTGAGAAATTTTGAGACAATATGATTTAACTTGGGTTATATAGTTGCTATCACAGCCTATGGGTATGGGTATGTAATTGCTTTCGAATTAATTCTTTCAGTTATTCCTTATTTATCGTAGTTTCATTAGTCACTTGGCAATGATTAATCCTTAAAAATAGTTAATCAAAATGACTAAAACCTATATCTTATTTAGAGATATGCTATAATCTATATTCTGAGTAACACGACATGAAAAGTTTGAACAGTGAGTTGATGCGCGGTCAGTTACAGAATTAGGAGGTTGTCTTGAATTAGATATTATAAAAATAAGTTGATCTTGACACAATTTTGAAATGAATTAAAAGCAAGTTTTAGTAAATGGTAGGGAATTAACATTTTATTTTGGTAAAGTTGAAGAGAAAGGATTAGGATTAGATCCTAAACTATAAATTTCGTGTAATTAGGAATAATTGGTCATGTGTTGGTTTCATATTTCCAGGGAAGACCCACCTTCAAGTTCGATGGCCCCTAAGCGTTGATTCGGCGTTTTCGGCTATATGTGAGTGGACAGTGCCTCTATGGCATATGGTTTTATTTTATGTAGTTAATATTGGTTTGATTCTAGCACATTTATTGATAGCTTATATTTTATATATATATCTAGCCAGTTATGAATGCTTTGTTTAGTGATATAATTGTCTTATGGTTTAATATATATATCTAATTAATCATGGACCTTTGATTCAGTTTTGAAAAAATTTTACTAATGTTCAAGTGTTGAATGTTTTGAAAGTTTTTTTGGAAAAGACTATGAATTTTATAAATGCAAGGACAAGCTCTAATCTTTGTTTGGATTATTGAATTGATTTATTAAGTAAATTACATTTTGGACTCTCAAACGTTGATGAATACTTTGTGGTTCAAAAATTGGATTTAATAATTGTTACTTAGTTTTTATTACTATTTATTACTTTAGTTTCTATATACTTTGTGGGAGGATTTTCAGTTAATCGATAGCTAGTGGCCGCTGACGCTAGCCTTGGTGCACCCTGGTTCGAACCCAGCTAACAGAGGTGTTGCTAGCCCGGTGTGTGTGTGTGTGTGTGTGTATGGCCAACGCACACTGTCAACTCTGTTAACTCTGAAGGGGCTAACCTCGATTTGGAAATTTCTCAGAATTGGAAGCCTCCCTGTCTTGGATTTATATTTGAGAATCATGTTGTAAGGTTATGAAATAATGTTACTTCTTTATTTATATACATAGTATTTAATTTTGATTCTTTACATAAATATTGTTTAAAATGATGATTTCTTATTTAAACTTGATTTATGATATTAATTCTTTATTTGAGAATAAATGTTTACTTCTAGAGCTTGTCCTCATATGTTATAGTTTCATTGGCCCTCACTGAGTCGGTTGGACTCACTCCCCTTTCCTTTCCTATTTCAGATTCTAGCACAGCATCCAACTCGGTTCCTCCAACTTCTTAGAGTGCTCCATCATCCACAGACAGGATCTTTCGACTTGATGGTTTATTTTATAAGAATAGTCATAGTAGGCTTGCTAGAGGTCTCCTACCTCTAAGCGCCGGTCATGACTCCAGGGTGGGTCGTGATAGGGTAGGAAGAATAAACAAGTAGACGCTTGAGCTTTTAAAATAAAAGGAGATAGCTTAACAACCACCTAATTCCCTTAAAATAGCCGGTGGAAATTGCAATTCATCAACTCTATGCCTTCATTGTACTTCATGAGTAGAAACTCATACATATCTCCCAGCCATAAATAAAAACTCATAAGTAGGAATTCAGTAGTTCTCCATCTGCCTTAGCAATATTTTCATAAATCATTCTTCTCAAAATAAAATCAAGTCTTTTATCAATTGATTGAAGGTCCTATGAGAGTTGCATAAGAAGAACTAAATCATTTGGGAGGGGGGTAATCTCAATCCATTTAATCATAAGTCTCATGTTATCTCAAGCCGGGGTTTTGCCTCACCCGGTATAGTCATATAATTAGGGTTATCTCATCCTTTATCTTAATGAGTATACTATGTGCATATAGGTCTTTATATCTTTTTTGTTACGGTGAGCAGTAGTGCCATTATATCTCTTTGCTATGGAGAATGGTAGTATTGCTATATCTCTTCGCTATGGCAAGCAATATTTTAATTTAGAACCTATTATGGTTTTCTCAAACAACTTATATCAAAACAGAACTTTCAAATCCATAAATCAATATCAATATAATTCCAATCTTGTAGGTAACAACTTTCACAATCATTTCAGCACAAATATGAAATAAGATGTAACAACATCATGAGGTTATAAAAATAATATGGAAAGCTAGTAAATTTTTAAGCCAATCATCACGTCATAATTTAATTATCCTCTAAGAAGAGAATGATAATTAGAAAAATGAATTAACAAAATAAATTAAATAATATAAAATAAAATCATTAGCTTACTGCATCTCAGTGTAGATTCATTGGAAGCCCCCTCCAATGGATTGGCTTAAGCTCAATATTAATGGAGCTTCAAGAGGCCATCCTAGTGAGGCTAGTTATGGTGGTGTCATCAGAAATAGCTCTAGCAAATGGATTGTGGCATTTGCCTCTACTCTAGATCATGGCTGTGCGCTCATGGTGGAACTTAATGCCATGCTTTTGGGTCTCCAGATTGTGGCTGACAGAAATCTTATGCATATTATTATTGAGAGCGACTCGACCTCAGCTCTCCATATGGTCAGCAAAGCTTTTGCTCTTTACCCCCAATATACTAGAATTATTCGCAGAATTCGACAGCTTCTTCATAACCAACGGCTGACTAGATTAATCCACACCTTTAGGGAAGTTAACAGAGTTGCTAATGCTCTTGCGAACTAGGCTCTCAACAAGGATTGCAAGTTTCAAGTCTAGAACACCCCTTGTAACATCCCGATTTCCAATTTTCGACTTTATCTTCAAGTTTGATCAATTCCATTTCCGACTTCATCTTCGAATTTCACATAAAATGGGATAATTTCCGATTTCCGAGTTTGTCCTGCGTTAGTCAACGACATCCGACTTCCTCTGGCATAATTTCCATGGCTTCCGACTTAATCTTCAACTCCAGACAACCTGGACGTGATTCCCGATATCCGACTTCATGTCTCAAAGACAATGTATCCAAGTTCCGACCTCAGACCTCATGCTTCAAAATAGTATACATGGTTTCCGACATCCGAATTGATAGCTTAACACAATGGTGCAAGTACCAGCCTCCGAGTTGAATGTAACGAGTTCCCGCCTTAGAGTTGAACTCAATTAGAATGGACACGAGTTTGGATCTTTGAGTTGATTTCCAAGTCATACACGAGTTTCGATCTCCGAGTTTATTCCCAGGAGCTTTCCATTTCTGTTGGTATTCCTGGGTTCGAATGGGGAGTTCCGAGATTAAGTTTGGAGTTCCGAGATTCTATAAGTTCTGATTTCCTGGAATATAGGATTAATGATTTGATTCCTGATCTCCGGTGTTATGCTTAGAATCGATTCAAGTTTACCAATATCCCCGACTTCGGGGTTTAAGTGTTTGGTTGCACATCCGACTTTGCTTTCAAGTTTCGAATAAACCAGACATTATTTCTGAGCTCCGATTTCATCTAAATAGATGTGCACGAGTTCCGACTTTAAGAAGAATACGAGTTCCAATGTTATTTTCAGAATACGATGGAAATGAGTTCCACTTTTAGGCGACGTGAAGAGCAATTGTGTCACAAAAAGAGGGCAACGTAGAGAGCAATTTTGTCACAAAAAAGAGGGATATATGGCTGAATTTTACCCACAAAAATGGGGAAGGTTGGCTGAAATTCAGCCTTGTGTTTTGAGGCCAATCAAAACCCTCCAAGTTAACTACCACTCATGTCTATATAACACATTCTCCTCCTCTCATTCAGACCCATTTCTACGTTGCCTTCTCCCTCACTTCAGCTCTCTTTTTCTCTTCTCCACCCACCTAACTTCATCCAGCTTTCAAGTTCCACCAAGTTGCATTTCCAAACTCAAGCCTAATCACATAACAAGAGGTAGGATTCCATTCTGTTCTTGAATTCTTTGCACTAAGGCTGTATGAAATTGTACTCTTCTTCATGTATTTGATGATATATTGGATACATATGATGAATTATGGTTGGATTAATATGAAATCTTGAGTTGAAATTAGAGATAGAAGAAGAAAACTAGGAGAAGTGGAGGATTGGGATGCTGCCTAAGTGAAGAATCCCACGGCAGTCTGTATGACGAAGTGTACGGATCCACCTACAACTGGTTAAATCTGATGAAACTATTTTTAGATGAAATTAGACATTTAGGGCTTTCCATGCATATATAATATAAGGTCATTGGATTAGTATTGAGAGAGATATGAATTTTTGAAGTTTGACCTAGGAATCAGGACTTTTATTCAGCAGTGTAACTTAAGGAGGGTGTAACTCAGTCTACACAACTCCAAATTGAGTGAGACTAACTTTGTTAAAAAGCTTACACATAGGGGAACATCCTAATATGAAATTCTGAGTTTGTTATGATCCCAATTGTCTCCAGTGATTCGAGGAAGTTACCCTATGTCCAAACTGAGCCAAAACAGAGTAGTTCAGAAAGGTGGAATTTCAGAACTTATAACTCGAGCTATACTTAAGCAAATCAAGTGAAACTTGTTGCAAATGAAAGTTGTCCTGTTAGCTTTGATATGGCACCAATTTCATATGAGTTGAGCTTAGTTTCAATTTTTAGTGAATTTTTACTTCTAAGAGTGTAATTCGGACTAGTGACCGAATAGGCTGAGGCAAAATTGAAATATCTTGAGTTATATAGATCAAAATGAGATGGGACTAAAGGGGTTAGAAAGTAGACATATAGAGCTATGACATATCCAAAATTCAGTTTTAAATGAGTTGAATAGAAGTAAAGGTGGATTATATAAAATTCAAGCAGAACTGAATAGAATTGGCAGAAATGGCCAAATTGATGGTTTCATAAGTGTTAGTGGACATATAAGGTTTGAGTTGATGGTTGCACAGTTTATATCGATAGATATGTTAGATTGATTTTACTATTATGACTAAGTTGTCCGTGAGAACTGACACTATTCATGGGGGAATGGAACTGATCCGTTATGCTGCCGAATTTATGGCCGAAGTCTAGGAGACTATGAGTGTGTATATTACAAGGAATTTATGATATAAGTATGATATGAGGTATATGAAGATAAATGAGAAAGCACATGTGTGAGTGTATTCAGCATGTCTATGTTGGATTATGCATGAGAATGAAAAGATATAAGTATATAAGATGTGGGTCCTTTCACTTGGGAGTCAGTTGCACATTAAATTTCTCCTTATGAAGGCAGCTAAAATTATGAGATCCCTCTATCTTGTAGGCACGTGGTCAGATGAGATCCCTCAATTTTGAGGCACGTGACCAGAAGAGATCCCTTCAATTAGAGGCACGTGGCCAGAATGAGATCCCTCCAAGACTAGAGTCATGTGAATCCCCTTGTGGGTGAGTCGGTGTGACGACGGTCACGGGTGGAGCTGACGAGCTCACTCCAAGGCTAGGCTACCTAAGGGCAGTAAAAGCTAAAGACTAAAGACTAAAGATTAAAGCATATGCAGGCACCCCACTCACATGAGGCATGGTATCAACCCAGCTAGTGTGAGTATAGGGGATAGGACTTACATGAGGCATGGCATGACCCAGCTAGTGCAAGTACTGAATGAAGATCCCATATTCCTAGGGAACGTGACATGGCAATCACGCTTTGACGGGGTATGACATGGCGATTATACTCTGGAATGTGGCATCTAAAGATTTTATGATGAAAAGAAAGATGAAGAAAGAGAAGCAAATTTTATGTATATGCATAAGTTCAAGTACAAGTAAAGTTATGTGTAGATGTTATGTATCCAGTATATTTATTGATGCTATTACATTTTATTATTCATAATATAATTCATTCCAAATGCCGAGTGTATGAGTAAAATAAACTTTGCTTCGGATAATATATTTTTGAACTATAAAATTAAACAGTTTATATAGCATGTTCACCTTTTTCATAATAAACCGAAGCAAACTGAAGATGACAACGATGACATTATGTATGATAATTAGAGAATACTACTGAGAATTTATAATTCTCACTCCTATTTCCGTGTTGTCTCCAGATAGTTTCAGAAGTTTCTGAAGGCGGCTAAAGTTGCTGTTAGATAAGGTCCGCTCAGGTAACAGTAATAACTCCAGGGTGTGGTACTATGACTTAAGCATAGTACTGTATTTGGGAGGGTGTTACACCCCTCCTATTGATTTCAATCTTCTGGTTATCTTTGATGTAAGGCGCATCTACACCCCGCCTAGTGAATATTGATTAGTTGTTGTCTCTTTGTTTTGGGCCTTTTGAAGCTCTAGAATACAAAAAAATAGAAAAGAAAAATCATTAGCTTAAACAAGTTTGTTTCTCCTATGGAAATAACTTTTAAAATAATGTCATTAAGTAAATATTCACTCACAACAAAGAAGAAGTCAACTAAGTCGCTCTTCAACAGCTTCGGAAGAAGTAATTACCATAATCCCAAAGGAATCTAACCAATATAAAATTTTTTGACAAATTTAGATAATTTATTTGAATACAAATTAACAATCCGTAAATGTATTGAGCAAAACCCTAAATTTGAGATATGTAGGGTTCATAAGAATCAAAATGAAATTCAAATTTAGGTTTACTCACTTTAACTTATTAATACCCAAATTTTTAACTCATTAGATTTTTACTTAAAACCCTAAACATTACTCACGTCACTATTTTTACTATTCAATAGCCTTGAGAAAAACTATAGAGTTTACCTATAAAAATAAAGTTTGAGATTAGAGATTTATTCCATCGTTTATAGTAGTTAGTGAGTAGGAATGGTAATGGGTACTCATGAGGGCGAGAATATACTCCCCGCCCCCTGTCCTTGTTTACGATTTTGCTCCTCATCCCCGTCCCTATCCTCGTCACGAGTCCCCGTTCCCCGTTCCCTATGGGGATTCAGATCCCCACGGATATACGTAGGTTTCTATCAAAAAAATCTAAAAAAAGGTAAAAATATAAAAAAAAATATTTTTAAGCTTAATAAAACATCCATAAATATTCATAATTCATATTATTATCCAATACAACACAATACAATTTAAATTAAAAATAAAATACATAATTGCAAATCCATTACAAGATAATAAAAATATTCAAATTACAAATTACAAACTCAATTAGTAAATTTCCTAATAAGTGTGTAAGTCAAAGAGAAACATAGTTAGTAAAATCATATATTTAGTTATTATAAGATATATATATATATATATATATATATATATATATATATATATATATATATATATATATATATATAATTTGGTCCTCACAGAGACAGGGGATGTCCCCATTTAGCTAATGGGGGTAGGGGATGTGTAACGTCAGATTTCCGACTTCCGATCTCATTTAATGTTGAAATTTACGATTTCCGAGTTTGTCTTGTAAATTCCGACTTCCGGCTCATTTTTACGATTTCCGACATTATGTAAGTGTGTAAGAATTTCGACCTCATCAGTATGAATTCCAATTTCCGATCTTAATATTTCCGACGTCCGATTTTATCTCGACCAGAAATGGACACGAGATCATATTTTTCTTCCGGTCCAAGTCAAATTTTAACGAGTTCCGACCTCGGGTTTAACACCAAGAGCTCTCATTTCTCTATCCTTCCGAGTTCCGATATCGAGGTCCTACAATTCACGACTTCCGACTTTAAGTGCTTAGCTTCACATCAGGCTTTGCTTTCAAGTTCCAAATAAACTGGATACGCTTCTTCGAGTTCCGACTTCATATGGGATGTTCACGAGTTCCGATTTCATAATGGATACGAGTTCCGACTTCATTTTTCAGAATATACTGGAAACTAGTCCCACTTTAGGCGACGTGGAGAGCAATTCTACCACACAAAGAGGGCAACGTGGAGAGCAAGGCTGGCTGAAACTCAGCCTTATGTTTTGAGGCCAATCAAAACCTTCCAAGTTAACTCCCACTCATGCCTATATAACACTCTCTCCTCCTCTGATTCAGACCCCCTTCTACGTAACTTAGAACTCACTTCAGCTCTCTCTTTTCTTTTTTTCCACTCATCCAACTCCACCCAACTTTGAGATTCACTCAAGTTCCAGCTACAAACTCAACCAAAATCATTCATAGTAAAAGGTAGAGGTTCTAAATTCTTACTTGATTTTTTTGATTCTTGAAGAATTGATAGTGGTCCAATTTCTTAATTTTGATATGTTAATTGAATAATTATGATGAATTATGGCTGAGTTATGGGCTGTTTATGGGATTAACACCGGAATTGAAAGTGAGGAAGAATGAAGATATGAAAAAGTTGGGAGGCTGGAAAACTCAAAAACCCTCGGCAGTCCGTACAGCAGAGTGTACGGCTTCGCCTCCCGCCATTAAAAATTAACGAGACCATTTTTAGGTGAAACTAGACATTTAGGGCTTTCCACACATATATCATAATAGGTCAGTGGATTAGTATTGAGAGAGATACGAATTTTTGAAGTTTGACCTAGGGTTCAGGAATTTCATCCGGGCAGGGTGACTTATGGAGGGTATATCTCGCCCTATACAACTCCAAATTGAGTGAAACCAATTTTGTTAGAAAGCTTACACATAGGGGAACATCCCAATATAAGATTCCGAGTTTGTTATGGTCCCAATTGTCCCCAGTGATTTGAGGAAGTTACCCTATGTTCAACCTAGGCCAAACCAGAGTAGTTCAGGAAGGTCAACTTTCAGGACTTATAACTCGAGGTGTACTTAAGCAAATGGAGTGAAACTTGTGGCAAATGAAAGGTTGTCCTGTTAGCTTCAATATGAGGCCAATTTCGTATGATTTGAGCTTAGTTTCGATTTTTAGTGAATTTTACTCCATAGTAACCCCATTCTGGCTAGGAACAGGACAGGCTGAGATAAAATGTTTATATCTAGAGTTATACACCTCAAAACGAGATGGGACTAAAGAGAGTAGAAAGTAGACATATAAGGCTATAACATATCCAAAAGTGAGAATTTAATGAGTTGAATTGAATAGAAATTGGAGCATGCCAAACTCGGGCAGAGCAGGGAAGGACAAGTTGAAACCTTCTTAATGCTTGATTTGCAATTGTTGAATGATGTTATAAGTGTCTATACATATTTGCTGGTCTATACTGAAATTATTAGTTGTGTGACTGTACTGATTATCTGGCACTATTCATGGGGAAGCGGACTTGATCCGTTATGCCGCCAAAATCTCGGTAAGAAGTTCATATGTTGTGAAACTTTATGATATTTTGAATGCATCATATTCAAGAGACAAACTAGATGTGCATTCTTTTCATGATATTACAAGAAATTCCATATCACTTGGGCCAGCCCCGGAATAAATTAAGGGGAATAGATCAGTGGGAAGGTCGGGGAAAGTAAACCCGGCCATCCTGTATAGGAACGAGCTCGGTCTTGAAAAGCGGACTATTACCCAGGAGTATATGGCCAATGACTCCCAAGGGACCAAGGATGGAAATAAGTTATAAAAGGCAAAAGCCTCCAAGAATAAGATGCATCCTCTCATTGCACATGCATATGTACAGTGTAATACTTTCTATTAATTGTTCTAGATCTCTGTATTTTTTTTATAACATGCTATTGTTCTCTTTGTGATTACTGTTTAAGTACATTAGTATATCTGTTAATTAAAATTAAACTTGTTTCAGTGTATGCTTTACAAATGAGTATTTAAGTTAAATATTATCATTTTATCAGACTATATGAAAATCTTGTACGATCGAAACAACTGGGAATGACAATGATGACAGATGTATAGAAGTTAGAATTTTCTCTTGAGAAATATTCATTTCTCACCCTATTGTATACTCGCGTCATTCTCGGACCATGGAGCACGCCAGAGTCCTATTTATTGAGTTTCCGAGCTTCACATCCACATCGACCCTTTCTAGATTCTATATATATATCAGGTAGATGCCGGTTTAGTTTATATTTCTTCTTCCCAGAGGACTTGCAGTACCCTTGATGCACCCACTGTTTGATCCCACTGTCCCATACATTGCTATCCCACTTCATATGGCCCATCCGTTCCCACCTCCTCCTGCAGCAGCAGCACCAGCAGCAGCCCCTGCTCCTATGGCTCCTCCTGCGTCACCACCACATCCGATGCTTTCTGCCTCGACACCAGAGGAGGACCCATCAGAGGCAGTGAGTTCGTCCTCATCCTCTGCTCCCAGCACAGGCCACCCTCCCGCAGATGCACCCATGGAGAATGGGTTTCTTTCTTCAGATTCTGGTTAGATAGTGGGCGTATCACAGTGGTAGTAGGTGTATAGAATGACCCTCTTTTGGCAGTTTGGGTCATGGCTAGATGGATAGATATTAGTAGATGTACATGAAATGTCCCATGGGGACCACTTAGGGTGCCGTTCATAGATACTGGCCGTTTCATTTTGTATTAGCGGCCTCATTTTGACACCTTGTACCTTTTGACAAACTTTAAAATCAAATATCTATGTACATGTCTATGATGCCGTTTGTAGTTATTCTGTTCTTATTGTGTTTTATTTATGTTAAGTTATTTACAGTTCTGGAATTGATTAGTATTTATTCTGCCATCACGCAGAAAAATTTGTTATGAGACCAGGTATTCTTATGAGAGAAATTGATACTAGTACAGAAAGAGAAATTAAATCAGCATTACACGTAATCTCTTATCAGATAGATTATTATGACTTAAGCATAGTACTTTGTCTGGTGGAGACTTTACGAGTCTCCATGGGACGGGGATCTCATCCCCTGCCCCCATTAGCTAAATGAGGACATCCCCCGTCTCCGTGAGGACCAAATCTGTATCCATCTCAGTCTCCGTTGCTAATACTCCCCACGAGTATCCATTTTAATAGATATTTTTGTCATCCCCATCGCTGAGTGTCAAAATTTTGTGATAAAATAAAAGAAAAAGGAGCCTCGGTGATTCTACGGAGAAGAAGAAGACGAGATGGGGAAAAGAAATTGGGTTGTGGGGGTGTCAGTCGAAGAACGAATATGAGGAGCGGGACGTGCTGCTACGTCACTTAAAAGCACTCCCCTCTCAATTGTTTCTTGTTTTATTATCCTTTTGCAAAATTATAAAATTATCCTTGCTTCTCTCTTTTTTCTTTTTTTCTTTTTTCTTTTTCTTTTCTCCAGAACGCGATATCACATTGTTGTTTAGGTTAGAAAAGGAGAGGGACCTAATTAAAAAGTTTGATATAATATAAAGATTTAATTACCAATTTTCAAATTATAGGGACCTAATTAAAAATTAAGTGAAATTATAGGAACTTACAGGTTAATTAAATATTTTTTTTATTTTAATTTGAAAATCTTATTGCATTTTATTCTTCTCTCTCTTGGGTATTTATGAAGATTAGAAGAATTTAGTGTGCCTAACTTCTATGTTTGAGCTAGTTACTTGAATTATATTCTAAAGTCTAACAACGTCTACTGCTTTGTCTATATGCTTCTGCGTTGGCCAATAGCTATCTAATTATGTTTGAGACATTCCATCTAAGTGCACAGGTCAAATAGGCATTTTTCACTAGCAACATAAAACAAAGTCTTGAGTGCAGTACATGACCTGTGAGCTCTCTTAGAGTGACTTGAGCTTTAAGTGGCGTAATCAATCCAGGGAAAATATACTATTACGAACATATTCTTTTGTTCTTTTGTTACAATTTCTTCTTTTGTGACCGTAAATGGTGGAAGAGAGTTCACATGTGGAAGAACACAATTTTATAAGGATCTTCCACCCGCAACCATTTATTTTGTGTTGACAAATGCATATCGTATGTCCCTGCATTCTAATGCAAGCGCAGGCGTATTGATAGTATACAGATGGGATAGATGTTAACAAGCACCTTCATCTTTCTTTATGCTCTCTCTTTAATTGATACATTGGACACAAATTTAATTGGTTTAGAACCCCAGTGTCACTATATTCTATTTTTGAAGAGATAAACGTCTCATACTCTCATTATAGCCAAGTGGATGACTAGATTTATATCTAAGCATGGTAAAATTTCAATACAATTAAATTAAACAGTTCAGTTGTGAAAATTTCAGCTCTTTGTGAGTAATAACCTGAGTTCTCCAGCCATTATCTCATTACAAGTATGCCCGTTACCTTCTTAGGTCATGTATTGAAGACAATAAGAAGGAATATTGTAGTTATTGAATTTTAACATTGAATGATGTTAAAAGAATGTATACTTTTATGTTTATTGCCAATCCCAATGCGTGCCTATATGTTGTGGAATTGAGTGTCGCCCACAATGGGTCAGTAATTATCGCATCTGATGATACCGACATGCTCTTCTTATTTTAATCATCATTGTTTTGCATGGTTATAAATGCATTTGTATATTTGCGTGGTTAAAAATTGTGATAATCCTATTTCTTCTACTATATTTGCTTTGTCTAGACCAAGTGGTGTCCAGATGGCTACGAATTTGCAGTTACTGTTTAGCATTGCATTTCAGAATATTCTATTACAACTTTACTACTTTTCAACCCTTTTTAACAAACTATTCAATAACTTATTTAATTCTGAAATTGTTATCAAATGCCCATAATCCTAAAGAAAATAACATTTGCTTTATTTGAAAAAGAGTAATGAGAAAAATAATAAAAAATATCAAATTAAAAAATACAAAGGTCAAAATGAATCCATGAAAACACTAGAATAAATACTAATGACCATAAATGAAATAGGAAAATATTAATATCACAATTTGTCCATCCAAGCAATATTTTTTCCATGCTTCGATCCTTTGTTACGCCCCAACTAGATAAAAGGGTGAAAGTGACTCCATCTTGGGCAATAGATTATGTGCATTGACTACCAGAAAATTGTCTCTTATCTTTTCGTAATTTTAATTTGTTATTAGACTTTATCCAAGATTTATCTATAGAGTTATCAAGTAGTTACATAGGTTTATCTATTGAGTATTCAAGTAGTTATGTAGGGCACTATATAAGTCACATTGCAAACTCCTTATGGATTATGGTTATTGAATAATATTTCTTGTTTCACAAGAGTGAAGTTTCATGAGCTTTCCTCAAAAAAGCTTAACATTGGTGCTTTTATTGAGAGGCTTTCATGGCAGAATTGGAAGAGTAATTATCTCCAAAAGCGAAAGCTTGCATAGATAGAATGATGAATGAATTTCTCAAGATAAAGAAAGAACGTCTAGCATTCCAAGAACATATTGCAGGCCAACTTGCGAAGCTGATGGAATTATTGCAGAAATGGAGCCAAAGGCAACGTATCATGATTCCAACAGATCAAGAATCAGAATCACTGAGAACGCCCACTAAAAAATGGGAAGATTTAACAACAAAGCAAGGTTCAAAATCAACAACAAACATTCAAGAATCAACATTAACAATAGATTAGGAGTGATAGATTCTTGCTGCAAAAATTCAAGGAACCTCAATTTCAAGTTCATCCATGAACTTGAGAATGGAATTAAGGGAGCCATTGAAACCACTAGATGCAGTGGTAGGCAAGGCAGCAATCCACAAAGGAGAAGACAAAGGGGATGGTTGGTAGGTGGCAGGTTGCAATGATGGAAGCAAGAAGAGGACAGAGAAAGGAACACTCGAGAATAGCAGCAATGGACATGAATGCATCACCAACAAGGGTCCTTGTGTTGCAGCCAGTGATCCTCTGTAGATAGTGATGGCTGCCACTACACAAAAGGTTGTAGCAAGATTTTATCTAATATTAAGGGGCTCAAAACAATTCCTTATAAGGCAAATTTAGTAATGGGACCCTGGAAGGAAATTATTGGTAAATCTATACATGGACCAGGCCCATGAGGACAAGGTCCTTTTTGCTCGGAGGGGTAATATTATACGCCCCAACTAGATAAAAAGGTGAAAGTGACTCCATCTTGGGCAATAGATTATATTCATTGAGTAACAAAAAGTTGTTTCTTATCTTTTGGTAGTTTTAGTTTGTTATTAGACTTTATCCAACATTTATCTATAGACACTATTAGAAATTCATGAAAAACCGATGGATATTACCGATGAATATTTCGACAGTAAAATTAAATAAATCATTGATATGTGAATTTACTGACGGAAAAAATATCAGTAGGTAAAAATGTCGATAAACCTTCCCGCCATTTTTCATCAAATAATTACCAATGGAAAAATCGTCAATAAATAACATTCATTTTTTTTCAGATGAAATAAAAATATTGTTATTACTTGTCAACGGATTATCCGTCAGTAAAATTGAAATAAATTATTTTTTTTATTTTTTGTCATCAGAAATTTGTATTTTTATATTACCAACGGATAATCCATCGGTATTTGAAAATTAGGTTTCACTGCCATTGTCTGTTCATGTTCCATGTTAGCGACGAATTATTCATCGGTAATATTCGATTAATGAAACGATTCATTTCGTTTTATTATTATCGACAGATAATCCATTGGTAAAATAGAATTAATAAAATGAATCGTTTCATTAATTTTTTACCGAGGGAAAAAGAAAGCAAATCCTTAAAATGCGACCCCACTTCTTTTTCTTCCTCACTTCGTGTTTGCTTCTCCCTTTCTGTTCTCTCTCACTCTCTCTGCCATTTCACCATTAACGAGCCCCCATTTCACGATCCAAGACCGCAATTATATTCTTAGTATGTTTTTTAACATTTTAATCGGTTTAGTTTTTTAGTTGAGCATCTTTTTTTTTTTTCAGTTTCATTTCTTTACTCCAAGTTTTATATTTCTTAGTTAGTTAACTGAGTTATTTTCTTTGTTAAAGATTGAAATTTTCTAGGATAAAATTGTAAGATTGGATTGTATGACCAGGGGAGGGCTTTGAGTTCCTTCCCATTATTTGAATTATGTGCTGTGATGTTATGCACTCTAAAACAGTTATTAGGATTAACTTTAGAATGCTATGATTATGTAATTTATTTTGGTTGTGCTGTGGTGTAGAAATACCGAATTATATTTTGAATTAAAATACTGAATTAATTTTTATGAAGGATCCAAATTTAAAGGGAGACTCTGCCTAAATTTTTTTTCATTAAAATATTATTAGAATTAAATAAATATTGATATGATAGATGTGTTATGCATTTATTTATTTAATATATATCTTATATTTTTAATTTTGTATATACTACATAGATCAGTTATGTCAGGACGGATATCTGATTTTGGACGAGGTAGGGGTAGATTGAGGAAGCATGGTCTGCCCCCCCGTACCCCTGCCCTACCACCGCCTCCACTGTGCTTGTGTCCACCACTTCCACGAGCGATGGCTCCTCCGTCCCTCCTGGTCCACATACCTAGGAGTTTGTTGTGATACCCAACCTTGGGTATCATAACTCAAGGCCTCAGCCTTCAATTCCCCAGCAGACTTTTCTACCTCCACCATGCCTCTAGAAGGTAAGGCCTACAATCAACCTGCTACTGTGCCTTCCCTTATCCCCAATTAGCTTGGTTTGCAAGGTGGTCAGGCCTCCTCGTCCACCCCCATACAAGGCTCCATGAACCAGCGAGTGGAGCTTAGAAACGATGGTAAATTCTGGTAAGTAATCTAAAATTTAAATTTATTATAAATTTTTAATTATGATAGAAGATTTAATTAACAAATATTTGATATAATCTGTTATTTTATGACACAACTGAATTCCACCATGACTAGGGCTATACTATAATATCTCAAGTTTTTGCGTATAACTAGCCTTATCGAATAATTAAAACTTTAGACACATTATAGAATTTTCAGTAATTAATATCGAAATATATTTATTAGGGTTAGATGAATATGAATTTCTTTGAAAAAAAATTATAGATAATTTGTTAGGGTTTACTAGTTTGAAGGAAGTGACAAAAATGCCATTGTTTAAACTTTTGTTAATTGCAATGTTGCCTCATAACTTTTAGTAATTACACATTGACCCGAGGGATTATTTCCACAATGATCCCAAAACTTTTTAGAAAATGACATTGAGGTTCTTGCATTTATTAAATTAGCATAATAGCATTTTAAAAGAAGCATAATCATATAGCGAAATTGTAGAAGCCTAAAACTTAGCCAATTGAACCACGAAAGTATCCAGGAGTGAAATGACCCAGGATGCCCTTAGATTTGCCCAAAATTACAACAATACTGCTAGTTACAAAGAAATAGACAAAATACTAAAGAGATTATGGAAAGCCAAAATTGTAATATCTCGAAGAACAGTATACCTGATTAGCACTGTTAATTGATTTAAATCACCTCAATTAAAGAGATATGACTAACTAGGGTTGAATTATAAATGTTAGAGGAAAAGAAAACTTGAAGTTGCTATATGGAAAATTTAGGAGAAACATAAGCAAAGGTTGCATAGATTTGAAGAAAATTAGTTGAGTTTCGGTATATTAATATACAAGAACCGAATTAGCCGAATTTAACACTACAAAATGCTAAATTTAGTGGCTGAGAATTCAGCCACTTAATCCCTTTAGGATGGTGCTATTTTGAGCCACTAGATAAGGGAGGAGTGGCCAAAGTCTCCACCACCCAAGCCACCAACCACACCATGACTCAAACACCACAAAATTTAACTAACTTCCACTCTTCTCTTTTGATATTTTTGACCCCATCAGCAGATGTCTCTTCTCTACTCTTTCTTCATTCTTCTCCTCCCTCACTTCACGTTGCTGCTACCTTCAAGCTCCATCCCTCTTCCACACCAAGAACTTGTACCTAGCCAACATCTGCAATAATCTAGAGATAAGATTCACCCTTTTTTGATTTTAATGAATTGATGGCTGGTTGGAAATTCTTCTCTATTCATGTATTTGATAATATATTGCATTTATATGAAGGTTTATGGATAGATTAACATGAATTTATTAGGTTTTGATTGAAACTTGAAGGAAAAGCAAAGAGAGTGAATCTAAATCAATAGAGAATCTTACAGCATTCGTACTGGCAGGGTGTACACCTCTGTCTACGACTATCAAAACTTGATGAAATTAGATATTTAAAACTTTCCAACCATATAAATTATAAGGCCATTGGATTAATATTGAGAGAGATATAATTTTTTGAAGTTTACCTAGGAATCTTGTGTTATGTTCTGGGTAGTACATGTTTTGAAGGGTATAACTCACCCTATACAACTCGAAATTGAGTGCGACTAATTTTGATAGGAAGCTAACACATAGGGAAATATGCCATAAAAATTTCAGGTTTAGATTTCAACTGAGATGCTTCTAGTAATTCCTCAAAAATGACCTAAGGTCCTGTTCAGGTGAAATAGGGCAGTTCTCTTTAACCCAGTTTGAGAGCTTATAAGTTCTATCCATTTAAATGAAGTGGAACTTTTTGGAAATAAAAGTCAGTCCAATTAGCTTCAAAATGATATAGGTTTCATATAAATCCAATAAGATTTCCATTTATAGTGAATTTTTACTTCTTAGTATCCAATTCTGCCCACCAATAGGACAGACCTTAGCAAAACCCCAATAACTCACTTTATACTCATCAAAATCAAATGGCACCAAAGAGGCTAAAAATTAGACAAACAAAATTTCAACATATTAAAAATTCAAAATTTAATAACTTAAGTAGAAATTTTGGCATGAGACACAAAATTGAGCAGATTTGGATGCTATAGGCAAAATTGTTATTTGAGTGTTTGGCTATTCTATTGCATGAGTGAATATCAATTAGACCTTGATGATTGTAAACCTATAATATTACTGAGGGACTAATGTATGATGTTAACTCTGCTATTATGACTTAATGTCTGTGTGAGCTAGCACTATTTATGGTAAATTGAACCTGATCTATTATGCTGCCAAAATTTTGGCAGTAATTTGTGATAGTTCTAAATGTTTATGTGTTAATATTTATGTGATATGTGTGAATATCATGCAAGTATGATTATTTGAGAATAAGATACGAAGCACATGCATTCATGATTCTGTGATTAAAGATATAAAGATGAGTCCATATTTCTAAGGAACATGACATGGTGATTACGCTTTGATGGGGTATGACATGGCGATCATACTCTGAGATATGGGAAAATGACCATATCCTAAGGAGTGTGACATGAAAATCACACCCCGATGGAGTATGACATGGCGATCATACTCTGGAATGTGGCAAGAAGAATATATCCTAAGGAGTGTGACACGGCGATCATATTCCGATGGGGTATGACATGGTGATCATACTCTAGATGTGGCATGATGAACACAGTCCTAAGGAGTGACATGGTGATCATACCCCGATAGAGTATGACATGATAATCATACTCTGGAATGTATAAGCACAAAGGCACCCTAGGAATATCGATACATAATGCCTAGGTGTGTCAAGTAAGAAAGTTAAAGAAGGTTAAAGAAACTACAAGTGTAATAGCCTAATCTCAAGTCAAAGTATTTGCATATGTATATTCTGATTTTCTCATTATGCTAAGATTCATTATATCTAAGATTGTTCTATCTAAATGTGTTGTGATTGTTATTTTAATTAAATGTGAATTTATCATTTTACTGCAATGTGACTCAAGTGGATGAATAAAAATGAACTCTGCTTCAGATAATTTTCAAACTTTAAAATCTGGAACTTTTATGTGGCATACTCACATTTTTCATAATAAATCGAAGCAGTTGGAGATAATAATGATGACACTCTATGTGTGATCATTTAAAGAATCCTATTGGAAATTTTATGATTCTCACTCCCAGCTTTCTTTCCATATTATCTCCAGAAAGTTTTCAAGGAAATTCTGAAGATGGCTGAAGGTTGCTGTCAGACAAGGTCCGTTTAGATAATAGTAACAACTCCTAAGCATGGTACTATGACTTAAGCATAGTACTGTGCTTGGAAGGGTGTTACATATGCAAGATTATCAAGGCATTCGAGGAGAATTCCCATGCCCCACATCCCAGTTTTGCGTAGGCCCCTGGTGTCATACAGGAGTTATGGTGGAAAAGTGGAAGCTAAAATAATAATTATTTTTTTATTATTAGTTTTGATTTTTACTTCACTTGCTGACTATTGTGTTACATGTATGCAGCGTATGTTTATTATTAATCCATGTAAGAAAGCTACCATCTACAGGGCGTGGAGGACTAGGGTCGGCAAGTGCTTTCGAGATATGTTTTATGACATTCACGAGAACGACGCGAGCACTCACTAGCTCACAGTGAAGATCCTCCAAGCCTTAAGGGCTCACTGGGACTTACTTGCATTTAAGGCGAAACACGTGAAGGCCTGGACGAGCATAGGATCAGCTTGCAGTGGCTCTTTGCACACTGGAGGCTCCACCACCATTGATGGCATATGGCTACGAATGGTAAATATCATTATCATCTTATTTAGTTTTTCTATTTTCATATTAAATATTATATATATAATTACATGAAAATTCTTTGAAATGTAGGAGAAGGCGATAAATAGGCCGTCAACTCTGGGGAAGTTGTTCGAGGAGATCCACACCCGAAAGCGGGACAAGTCCCAATGAGTTGATACTGGGTCAGAGACCATATATATAAGTACTTATAATTTTAGTTTTCAATATTTTTAATTTATTACATTTATTATTATTTAAATATAAATATTTTTTATTTTTTCAAATTGCAATATGAGTTCACCCAGTGGTTGACTGAGGCCCGATCGCAGTAGTCACAGTAGGGGGATGGGAGCACTCTTGTCGGCCCACCTGTTAATGATAATGAGGTATAGGCTTAGACAGTCAGTGGTCGCTACAAGGGGCAGATCTACGGGATAAAGATCTCTTACTACATGTCATATTCTCCAGGCTTTATGTTAGAAGCTGGGCCTGCTGGGATCAATATGAAGTCTCTCCATGGTTAGGTCCATGCACTGATAAGTTAGTGTAGAGGTAGCTTGAGGAGGCTAACCAAAGGTACATGGAGCTGTATGAGCGCCATGAGAGATATAAGCAGCAGTGGTCACAACAGATATAGCCCATGGAATTAAGGATGATGACTCTGTATAGCTTTTATGAGCAGGTGTGGAGAGGCAGTTCTTCATTCACTGCACCACCTCCTCCACTACCTCCG
Organism: Pterocarpus macrocarpus; assembly: GCA_031439585.1. Lineage (NCBI taxonomy): Eukaryota > Viridiplantae > Streptophyta > Magnoliopsida > Fabales > Fabaceae > Pterocarpus > Pterocarpus macrocarpus. The sequence goes on from CM062515.1 coordinate 34,321,932, forward strand.
CCCCCACCTCCACTACCGCAGCCTTCTCCATACTGCCACCCATCCGAAGTAGGAGACGACGACAATGACGGCGACGTCTCGGATATTGATGATGAACAGTACTCGTAGATTTTAGGTTTTTTTTTTAGAATTGTATTGTAAATATTTTTGAATGATATTATATATTTTTTTATTTAATTAATATTTTTTAATTTCTTCTGTATTTAAAACAAAAAATTAAATTATCTATAGTAATATTTATTAACAATTCAAAAATTAATAAATATTTTTTAAAAAATAAATAATTTTATTTTGCCGATGGATTTTACCACGATAAATTTATAATTAATATTTTATTTTTAAACTTACCGATAGATTATCTATCAGTATATATAAAAAATTATGTCGGTTTTATTCTGTTAGTGATGTTTTTTACGCTATTATTACCGATGTATTTATGTTTGTACTGATGAAATTTATTCGTCAGAAAAATTATAAATTTACCGACAGATAATTCTTCAGTCAGTAATATTATTTTTTTATTACCGAAGCGTCATTTACTGGCATATTTTTTATGTTGGTTAATCTGTCAGTAAAATTAATACTAATAGATTTTTCTTTATTTTCCGTCAGTAAATCCATTGATAGTAAACACATTTCTAGTTATCAAGTAGTTACGTAGGTTTATCTATTGAGTATTCAAGTACTTAAATAGGATAGTATATATGTCACATTACAAACTCCTCATGGATCATGGTTATTGAATAATATTTCTTGTTTGACAAGAGGGTTTCATGAGCTTTCCTCGAAAAAGCTTAACATCCTTCCTTTCTAAACTCTAATTCTATAGCCAATCTATTTAACGTAATGGATGCCTTGTAAGTTCTCCATACGGGTTCCAAATTGGGTAAGAGCCCTTATAGAGGACCCATCTTTTAATGCATCTACTGCAACATCTTTGAGCTCTCCAACTCTATGGGGAAGCCAATTTTTTCCTTCAGCCAACATTAGACATTTCGTCACCTTAGCAATTTCCTCTCTTTCTACTATACCATTCTCATTCAATTTTGGCCTTGGTGCCACTTTGAGGCCCTCGGTTAACAAAACAGCATTCGTTCTCTGTTCAGCAAACAGTGGCCGAGTTATCATTGGCACTCCCATCACAATGCTCTTAAGTGTTGAATTCCAGCCACAATGAGTAAGGAATCCACCAGTTGAAGTGTGACTGAGGATCTGGGTCTGTGGTGCCCAATTAGGAACAACTAACCCTTGTCCTTTGGTTCTCTCCAAGAACCCATTTGGTAAGAACTTTAAAGGGTCATCATTTTCAGCACCAAGGTAAGCTGCATTTACTGAATCACTCGGTGCTCTCAAAACCCACAAAAATTTCTAACCACTTAACTCCAAACCCAAAGCCATCTCATCGAGCTGCTCTTGAGAGAGAGTGCCTCCACTTCCAAAGGAAACATACAAAACAGAGCTGGGCCTCTGGTTCTCCAACCACCTCACACACTCTGACCCATTTGATTCACTAGTCGCCGTAGTTTGTACAATTGGTCCAACCAGATAAACAAGGGTACTCCTATGTTCCTGAATGGCTCTCACTGCCCCTTCCTCGATTTTCGAGAAGCTGTTAACCAAGAAACCAACAGCAAGAGACAACCACTTGGACGATAGAAGAATCAGCTCATAAGCAATACTAGATCTATCACGAAAATCGTCATGGAGATCATGACCGTATATAGGTATGCAACCAGGAATTTGAATAGCATCTGTGTGATATCTGTATTCGCATGAAACATTCTCATGTAATGTTGGCAAATACAACAATAGTGACAGCGCCATGGCGGAAAGAGGGAAGTATACATAGGATAAGAGGTTGAACTCCTTTGCTACTTCTAGTGCTTCGCTTGCGACAAAGCAACGAGGGGCATGGTTGAATGCAATGACCCCAACGTGTCACGGATAGATGGCATGGATTGCGACACTGAGAGTTGGGTTTGCGCCTCTTGGGCACCTTGTGGTAGGTCGTCTTTGTTCACTCGAGGCAGAAAAATGTAGTCTATGGTGGAAGGAAGAGATTGGAGGAAGGTGATGATGGCAGGGTGAGGTGAACCAATAGTGGGGAAGATGCAGGTGACATGGATATTGTGATGAAGATGAACAAGCCTCTTGCAGAACTCAACGATGGAGGCTTGATGGCTAAATGCAGGAATTGAGATTGCTGCTATATGAGTTACTTTGGCGATGGATCCGTTATCCATATTGCTTAGTTCAGCTATGCTTTTGGCAAAGATACATATATAAGATGTAATTTCACTGAGATATGTTATTTTGACCACGTTTTTGTGGACACATACGGTGTCACCGTATATAGAAGGCAGAAGAAGACAAAACATCTGTAGAGGGGGAAAAGGTGAATACGCGGAAGTAGAAATTTCAAAAAGGTAAACCAAAAACCCACCCGCAAACAAACTCTAACTTAACTCTCTGCCTCTTCCCTCTGCCTCTTCCTCGCAAACTCAGTCACTCTCTGAAACTCTATTTCCAACTCTAACTCCCTTCCTATAACAAAGAGTCACCACCTATTCTCTCACCCTCATTGCGCCCCTCCTAACAAATCTTTAACCGCGATCCCGAGGCTGGCACCATCATCGCCATGACATCCGAGCTCGATCGCTCCTTCGTCGACCCTAACGGCGTCGTCTCTGCCCTAAGCCCTAACTCCATGGTTGTCACCACCATCATGGAGGGCCGAGATTCGTTGTCTTCACAGTCGTCAACTGCCACCAACTGCAACACCTCTTCCGTCATCGATGGCGACGATGCCGTCCTCACCGTCACTGTCAAGTTCATCGAATGCGTCGAGGTCTTGAACCAGCTCTTGCAAATAAAGCGGGACGATTCCAAGGTGATTATAATCACTTCCCTTTCCATTTTCTTTCTTTCATTGATGCTGACACAACCGAAAACTTTTCAATTTTGTCACTTTTGTTTACTGTTCTATGCGAGAAATGCTCGATGCTTCTAGGTTTTGATTGATGCTCATTTTTTGTTCTCGGTTTGGTTCTGGCCTTGATTGTAATTGTGATGCTTCAGGTGATTTGATTTGTTGGTTTGGTTTTGTAGATCAAATATCATGAATTGTCTCAAATCAAATGCATAAAAAATGTGACTAATTTATACATTGTCATAATACATCGTTCTCTGATGCTTTCATATTTTATTAATAGGACAAAGGATTTGAAGTTGCAACACCCATAGTTGAAGCGTTAGAAAGTAAAGGACTGCCATTTTATTTGGTGTGCATTAGGTAATAAATCCTTCACAAGGCAAAAGCGATGATTATTGCAGCAGTAGACAACTTGCAATAAATGGTTTGTCCTCCTACTGTTAGCCTCTCTAAAGTCTAAAATTATGTGATCTTCTAGTCTTGGGTATAAAAAATTAAAAGGAATCTTTTTTTGTAGAACAAGTTCAATTCAAGAGCTGCAATTTCACTTGATGGTTATTATTGAACACAATAGAGTGTGCAGGGAATGGTATGAATATGACACTTTATAGTTCTCATATTTTATTACTCAATATCAATGAGTGAGCTATATAGTTTTTTTTTTAAAATGTTATTAAAGGTTTTTTTATTTGACGGTTTAGTTGAACTTGATGGGACCAACACATGATTATTACAAAAATCAGCAGACTCTCAGGAGCTGGTGTATGCAAGAAATTGTCATTAATTTTGTTAAATAATTTGGTGCAAGTGAATTAGGCTACATGATGTCAGTGAATAAGTGATGCCGCCTATGGCAATAACTAACCAATTAGACACATGAGTGTACCCTCATATACTTCATTTATTATTTTTCTCTTCTTAGGATTGATAACAGTATTTTAAATTGCATTATTCCTAGCTTCTTACCTTGGAAATGACGTGGACCACATATAAGTAATAGGCAATTTGCAATCCTCCTTCCAATATCTCTACACGTGTTCTTGTCAATTAAGCTACACTACATCTATATAGCTCTTTTCTTAGGCTATGATATATACATACCTATCACCGTTTGATTATGCATTGTGTTCTTTATGATTTGTTAAGATTGCAAGTATTATTAGGGCATCCTCCATAAAGCTATTGTCCATAAATACTCTACATACTCTACATAATTGCTATGGATGATAAACTAATTATGAGCTTTATGGGTTTCTAGACTTTATGGGCATTGTTTGGACATCGTGAAATAACATTCAAGTGTCCTTATCAATCCAACCAAGTACATGAACCATACCAATATACTTTGAGCTTTAAGATTTGGTTTATATTTTCTTACCCATTATAGTTAGATTAGGTTCTATGCATTTGATGGCTATCATTTCCTAAGAATTAAATGATTTGAAGTCTTAAATTAAATCTTGAAATATATATGTTTCACTGTCTTGTTTAGTATTTACAATATTAAATTATGCAAATTCGTTAACTCTTGCAATGTAAATTTATGATGTTAATTGTGACTGTCAAATTGAAGAGAATTATGCAAACAATATTTTCTTTGGGGAATGCTTTGAACCAAGGAACTATTGGGGTATGTTAAAAACAAAGTATATAGAAGTAAATGGATGCAACATGAATCATGCATTTGGATAGCAAAGAAAAGTACTTAACAAATTGAAGGAGCAATGATATTTTCCTGTACAATAAGACAAAGTTATTTATATTATCTTTGTAGATATAGTCCTCAATTACGTTTGACCTTAAGTTTTGATTTATAATGGTACTAAAAACTAGCCCATGATTTTGTCATTTGATCATTTATATGAAGGCTGGATTTTGAGGGATGTTAGTAAGGACTGATATGGAGAAATGGAGCTCATGAAATTCTATTATTTGGGATTTATTTAGTCAATTGTTCTTTTGGATCACTGCCTTTATGCACTGTGTTGGTTTATGTTGCCTTCATGGTTCCATATGGTTGTCTACCCAACTGAGTCAAATATTATTATTTCCTTAATGAAAAATTAAGACATGATATAGTTGAAATTTATAATTTAGCTGAACTTAGTCTTGTTGTTTAAAGCATAAGGTGATTCTCTGATTTATGTGAATGCAGATTTTCTTACTATCAATGAGTGAAATGGGAATTATAATTATCCTTGGTGTGAGAGAGTCTTGTGAATTTTTCCCATGATCCTTTTAAGGGCAAAAGGTAGTTCCTATGATATGCCTTCTTGTACCTTTATGCATTGTCAATCAAGAACTAGTGCTGGCTTGTTGCTTTGGGGAAACCTTACTAATCTCCATGATTCAATGTAAAAAGGGAATGATATGATGCAGTTTTATGAAAATCTAACTCTGCAAAATACTCTTATTCTTCATTTTTCTTTTCTTAAATAAGGATAAACCTTACTAGTTTTCATGGTCATCTTTCTCCGATTATTCTCTACTTGACTTTTCTCATTGATATGGAGGCATATTGTCAGCTATGGTAGCATATGTATACAGTTAATGTCATCATAACTTATTCCTGTTATTATTCCTAGTAACATTTATTTTACATGACATGTTTCTTGTATCCTACGTCATCCACAGATGCTTAAGAATGCTGGATTTGATGATGTCATTGCTGAGAATCGAATAGATTTGGTTTGTCAGAGCCTATGATTTACTTTGTTTGACATTTTCAGTTCACTGTTTTTCTAGAGCTCTAACAAAATTATTATTTGTGTGCTTACTAAAACAAGAGTTAAATGCCCTTGAGAACAAGAAGCATGATTTCATTAATGACTTTAATGTTGGTGGGTTTCTTATATGCTCTAAATCTTACTTAGGTGCTGCTTATTTTTTATGTACTTATTTCTCTTAATTTCGAAGCATTGATGGCTGGAATCATTACTTTCAGGAAGGCTACAATGAAACTGTTGAGAGATAGAGGCCAACCAAATTAGACATGCAGCTGAGGAGCATATATGGGGCTTGTTCATTGCCAAGAAAATGTGATGCTTGTTTCTCATATATCCTGTTATAGCTATATTTAGTTTAGCATGATTAGAGTGTTCCCAATGATACACTTTGGATAATTATTCTATTGTTATATATTTCCGGTGGTAGCTTCCTTGATGTTGCTCATGCTGTAAGCCCTGCGATCTGGTTGTATTCTTATAATAATAGGTTATAGTAACAAACATTGTCGTGACATCACATTAGATTAGAGTATGTTGGCAATTGTATATCAAATTTAAATCAGTTTCGAATATGATGTACCTCTTTTTTAAATCCCTCACCACAAATTTAAACCCCTTTTTTAGGCTTTACAAGTCAATTCTCACTTGGGATTGAGGCTTCCCTCACCAATGTAGCACAAAGGAGTGTGGTCTTAACTTGTTTGGATGTACCAATCCATTCTGCAAGACTAATAAAACCAAACAATAATTAATTGATAAATTACCAGCTTTTTTGGTGCAGTTACCAATCAAGTGCAAGTCCTCACTTAGGATTTGCAAATCACTTCCCACATGGGTTTGAGACTCCATTTAGCAATGTACCAAGAAACAACTATGGACACTCAATTGTGTCAAGTGCAACAAACAATGATGAAAGTGTAGATGAATTTGAAAAAGATAATGCTACCAACAGAGGAAATGTAGTCAAAGGAGGAAATTATTGTTCTGATGAAGCAACACAATATGAATGCTCTTCTAAGATGATTATTAAAGGAAGTGTGAAGGCTAAAAAGATATCACATCCTTGCAAGACCAAGTGTTCAAAATCACCAAAATCAACATTAAAGATATCAATGGACTTTTGTTGCTTAGAAAGAGAAGGGAAAGTTGTAGATGAACAAAGTTAGTGCAAAAAATTTTTGTTTTTCATATTTTTATATTAATGTAAATTATTTGTATAATCTGAGTTCAGTAATGATTCCATGTTAAGGTGCTGCCCTTTTGTCACCATTATTTTTTAAAAACTATAAATCTATGTTTATTACACGTGGGGAGTAAGTAGCAAAGCCTAAGTGAGGACCTGCACTTGGTTGGTAACTTGACCCAAAAAGCTAGTAACTTTAGTTCAATAAGCTAGTAACTTTTGTAAAAAGCTGGTAACTTATCAGTTAGTTTATGTCTTCGTTCTATTGGCCTTGGGAATAGGTTGGTGCATCCAAACTACACTCATTCATAATAGATTGGTAGGGAAGCCTCATCCCCATGTGGGAAGTAAATAGCAAAGCCTAAGTGAGGACCTGCACTTGGTTGGTAACTTGATCCAAAAAACTAGTAACTTTAGTTCAAAAAGCTAATAACTTTTGTAAAAAGCTGGTAACTTATCAGTTAGTTTATATCTTCATTCTATTGGCTTTGGAAATGGGTTGGTGCGTTCAAACCACACTCATTCATGCTAGATTGGTAGGGAAGCCTCATTCCCATGTGGGAAGTAAGTAGCAAAGCCTAAGTGAGGACCCGCACTTGGTTGGTAACTTGACCCAAAAAGCTAGTAACTTTAGTTCAATAAGCTAGTAACTTTTGTAAAAAGCTGGTAACTTATCAGTTAGTTTATGTCTTCATTCTATTGGCCTTGGGAATGGGTTGGTGCATCCAAACCACACTCATTCATGCTAGATTGGTAGGGAAGCCTCATCCGCATGTGGGAAGTAAGTAGCAAAGCCTAAGTGAGGACCTGCACTTGGTTGGTAACTTGACCCAAAAAGCTAGTAACTTTAGTTCAATAAGCTAGTAACTTTTGTAAAAAGCTGGTAACTTATCAGTTAATTGATGTCTTGGTTTTATTGGCCTCGGGAATGGATTGGTGCATACAAACCACACCCATTCATGCTAGATTGGTAATGGAAGCCTCATCCCCATGTAAGGAGTGAGTAGCAAAGCTTAAGTAAGGACCTGCACTTGGTTGATAACTTGTCCTAAAAAGCTGGTAACTTTAGTTCAATAAGTTAATAACTTTTGCAAAAAGCTGGTAACTTATCAGTTAGTTTATGTCTTGGCTCTATTGACCTTAGAAATGGGTTAGTACATCCAAACCACACTCACTCATGCTAGATTAGTAAGGAAGCCTTATCCCCACGTGGGGAGTAAGTAGCAAAGCCTAAGTGAGGACTTGCACTTGGTTGATAACTTGACCTAAAAAGCTGGTAACTTTAGTTCAATAAGCTAGTAACTTTTGCCAAAAACTGGTAACTTATCAATTAGTTGATGTCTTGGTTCTATTAGCCTTGGGAATGGATTGGTGCATACAAATCACACTCATTCATGCTAGATTGGTAAAGGAAGCTCATCCCCAGGTGGGGAGTGAGTAGCAAAGCCTAAGTGAGGACCTGCACTTGGTTGGTAATTTGACTCAAAAAGCTGGTAAGTTTAGTTCAATAAATTAGTAACTTTTATAAAAAGCTGGTAACTTATCAGTTAGTTGATGTTTTGGTTTTATTGGCCTTGAGAATGGATTGGTGCATTCTAACTACTCTTTAAGGTAGCAAATAAATTAAATATACAATGTACAAACCCACTACAAGATACCAACAAATGGTTCATAAATGAGATTCGGGTCTCAAATTGTCTCATAAATGAGATTTTAACACTACTCACAACACCTTAAGATAACTTTGTATCATTTTTTGCATGAAAGAACACAAAAATAATGGATCATTTGGTCATCAATTTGTAACACTTGTAAAAGGAACCCATAATGCAATAGCAAGATGCTAAATTTCTTGCATTATGAATCTCAAAAACAACATAATGCAATGAAGACCGACGCAGTGGCAATTCTTTTCATAAATGCGTCAAAGAGAACTTAACACAAGTGAACATAGTAGGACTAATCAAATGTAAAGAGCTTGCCAAGTAGTCATTTCAAGGTAAGTGATACAAACAACAAGTGTCCATATCGATCCACCTCATTATTGCTTTTCTTGATAGCTTAAACAAAAGAAACAGACTTTGTTTCTATCAGATTCACAACTTGAAATGCATGAAGTAAACCAATTTTTTAAAATACAACCATTAGTACAGTGTACAGTGAAAATTAGCACAAAACTCATAGTTACTTGATACACAAATCAAAAAGTAACCAAGACTAACACACTTTTCATTTTTTTCAAGCAATTACTCCTATACATACATTGATTGGATAAAAACAAAGTCAAATAATAATAAATACATTGACCGAATAAAAACAAAGTCAAATAACAATAAGTACATTGATTGGAAAAAAACTAAACTAAGTTTGAGAGGCATAGTCGTTCCATATTTGTCTAGCAATGCTATCTCTCATTCTTTCTAATTCTACACCATCAATGTCTGTATGCACTGTTCTTGCATGTTGAAGTTGAAGCTCTCTTTCCATAAGCTCTTTATCAACTTCACAAGTATTTATTCGTGCTCTGCTTCCAATTAGGCGCTGGACTAGTGAGATAGTTTTCTGTTATGTATGTAAGTAAATAATAAATCATATAGAAGCTCAGCAAAATCCCATAAACCAAATAGCAATTCCCAGTGGCTAGCTAATAAACTTACATAAACTAAAAGTTGGATGTTGTAAATCATTAACAAAAATTTCACTACTGGAGAGAACTTAAAGGGAAAAAATTTTAAAAAACACAATGTTCAGTAACATGCTACAAAACAACAATACTGGATGAAGTTTTTTCTTCTTCCAGGTGAATCTTTACCCATCAAGCACTAAAAAACAATAAAGAGAAACAACAATAAAAAATAAATAAAGTTGTTGAGATGCCCTATGGAGGAAGAATTTTCTTCCTCCATGAGCAATGTGGAAAATCTTCTATTCAACTCACTAGTTTCATGTTTTAATATTTATTGTATATGTACAATTTCTTTCTTCTGAGATTACAGAAGTAGTCTTCCATTTTCACTTTAATGATTTGGTTAGCTCAAACTCATGCTACTTATCTGAAAGTTAAGAGCCACACCACGTCTTTGGCAACACCCCCCACAAAAATCACATGTTTATATGCATATCTTTTTGGTAAATTGAAGAACCAAATGGCAAAGTCAACTAAACAATTTAGCTCAAATTAGATACAAATTCTAGAGAGATTTTACACTAACTAAGTTCTATCTAATTATGAATGATCTTAAAATCACCACGACAAGTATCCTTTCCAACATCTCTCTCTTTCATCTTAGTTCCTGTATATGTTTTTAGTTAGGCCTTCAATGTTAATTCTTTTTTATTGGCAGTATACTCAAACTGATTACCATAGATAAACACTTCAACAATTCCAAATTTGTGGACTAAACATTTACACTTATGGTTGTGCAAATCTACATACGTGGTTCCATTTTAAATGTCCCACTTAGACACTTAGACTATTTAGATAGTCACGTACATTTGCACATAATTATTTTATATTAAAAAATTGTGTCTTGGGTTATGATATGAAAGTAAGTAAAATATAAATTTTTTTTCAAGTGATTTGTCAGTGTGAATGATCAAGAAATTCAATGTCCAATGCCAAAATGCCATAGCACATTAACAAAAAATATATTCACCAATTTTTATGCAAAACAACTTTACGGTAGAAAACTAAATCTTTCTACTAAAATGATTATAGTGAATGAATAAATCAATGAATAGTAAGATACAGAATACATATAAGATGATTAGTGATGACAAACATATATCCTATAAATATAAATATGCTTAAACCTCAGAAGCAAGGGGTCATTGCTAAAAAAAGTAAAAAGAAAAAAAAAAAGAAATTGACATCCACTCACAGCATGTTGGCTGATGTTCTTTTTGCAGTTTCTCCCAAAGGCATAGCACCATCCGTGGGCTTTGATAATGGGCAAGTACATAATTTGTTTCACATCCAACATTGTAAAACCTCTCATCATTTACATAATGCACTTCTTTACAGCCATTCTTGAACTATTCAATCCATATGCCCATTGCAACATCTTCTAGTTTAAATAGCTAAGAATATACAGTGACACTATATGTGTCCCCAAAAACGTGGTCAAAATAACATATCTCATAACATAACATGTGTCTACTAATCGAACATAGAGCTTGAATTGATTCTAGCATCATTTGTATCTTTTCTTTTCACATAGAGCCTCCTCATAAATGGACACGCCTGTTTTAGTGTCACCCGTTGTAGAAAGGAAGTGATGTTAATCAATGACAATAACATTTTTTCTTTTTTGATGGAAATGACGATAACATTTAAACCATACATAGTCACAATATCAAATTCATAATTCATTACAATAATTCAACTAAACTTTCTTTTGAGGTTTTCCTAATCAAACATGAAAGAAAATAGAAGAAAGAAGGCTAGAAAACATGGGGAGAGAAAACAAATCAGAACCATCTTCTATGCAGCTCGATAAACTATAGGAACATTATGTTTAGAATGAAGAAGTAACAATTAGAAAGTATACTATTATAGAGAACAAAAAGGAATAAGAATAGACCAACTGAGAAAAGGAAGAATCTGATTTGGTCTATCATTACATCGAAATATGTATATATAGATAGTTTTAGCAGCATAAATTAAATGCACCTCTCAAAATTACCTGTTGAACGTTGAAGAGGATACTCGGGTATCTCAAAAGGTGCAGTAGATGAATCACAATAATGACAGATTATAGTATAACTTACAATGAATATACATTAGATGAAAAGGCACAAACCAAAATAATTAATATCGAAGAAAATAGAAAAACAAATTTAACTGAACACTTCAGAAACTAATTTGATTCCCATCATTTTCAATCACTGAACACATTATAGAAGACGGAAAGAATAAAACAAATTTAACTGGATTTGCTATCAATATTTAAAAGAAATAGAAAAAAAAAAACTTATTGATTGGTTGCCATTAACAACAAAGAACACCTGCAAAGAAGAATGAAATCAGCAATACATGTAAAATGGAACTAGTTATTAAAACAAAGCAGAATGAATAGTTCATTCATCAAAAAAGCCAAACCATAACTGAGGAAAAAAAATTGATTATAAACCTATGACATGCAAGTTGCGGCGTAGAAATTGATGGTAGATGAGCTTGAAATGCATGAAATGGAAGAGGGGATCAGATCCCCAATCTACAAAATGAAACCCAATGCACAAACAGAAAAAGAAAGAGTCATATAGCAGGCATAATAAATAAATGAACCATATGAGAAACATTCATGCCAACGGTATCCAGACTTGTTGAAGCAGTAAACAAAAGTGACAAAATTGAAAAGTTTTCAGTTGTATCAGCATCAATGAAAGAAAGAAAATGGAAAGGGAAGTGATTATAATCACCTTGGAATCGTCCCGTTTTATTTGCAAGAGCTGGTTCAAGACCTCGATGCATTCGATGAACTTGACAGTGACGGTAAGGACGGAATCATCGCCATCGATGACGGAAGAGGTGTTGCAGTTGGTGGCAGTTGACGACGGTGAAGACAACGAATCTCGGCCCTCCATGATGGTGGTGACGACCATGGAGTTAGGGCTTAGGGCGGAGACGACGTCGTTAGGGTCGATGAAGAAGCGATCAATCTCGGACGTCATGGCGGTGATGGTGCCAGCCTCGAGATCGCGGTCGACGATGGTAGTGATGGTGGTGCTGCTGTTGCTCGGTGACAAGGTCCAACTTGAGGGTGGTGAAGTGCTGGTCGTGGGCGAAGATTTGTTAGGAGGGGCGCAATGAGGGTGAGAGAATAGGTGGTGACTCTTTGTTATGGGAAGGGAGTTAGAGTTGGAAAGAAAGTTTCAGAGAGTGACTGAGTTTGCGAGAAAGGGGCAGAGGGAAGAGGCAGAGAGTTAAGTTAGAGTTTGTTCGCGGGTGGGTTTTTGGTTTACCTTTTTGAAATTTCTACTTCCGCGTATTCAACCTTTCCCCCTCTACAAATGTTTTGTCTTCTTCTGCCCTCTATATACGGTGACACCGTATGTGTCCCCAAAAACGTGGTCAAAATAACATATCTCAATTTCACTGGCCTAATGTCGTACTCGCAGGCCAACCTTGTGGACTCGATTTTTAATACTACTCAAAGTTGACAGCTGTAATTTGTTTGTGGACAAGGGAAAATTCTAACATACTCCTAGAAGAATGTTTTTCCTGCTGAATGAATTTTAGCTTTACAAAATTTTATACAGGAGCCATTTGTTATAATTTTTGTACAGATTTTGTGGTGAAAAGAAAAGATGAAAAAGAAAGAATCACTCGCAGATAAGACAACTAACACAAAGACTCAACACGCCAATAAATTATAAATTATAGTGATTTCTGTAGTACCATTTAAAAATGAGGAGTTCCAAATCCCTTTTTAAAAGGTTTAATAAAATTTAGTCGTATATTTAATTTAATTCACTTAAGTATCAATAGAACAATATTTTTAATTTTATGTTTAAACCCATAATAGTTTTACAATTTTACCCCAAAGTTCTCATAAAAATTTAAAAATTTCTCAATACCTAAACCTCAAACCAAGTTCTGTGATTTTAATTTTTAAACATCAAAACAATTTTTTCTAACTAAAAAATATTAAACAACCCTAACTTAAAATCTTAAAAACCCTAAATCTCTAAATTCATTAATCTTCTTTAATCAATATGGTCGAACTCGCTACTTGGTGTAATTCCATCTCCCTTTGCCAGCCATCTTAGCTAGTATCCCTTTAATACTATTACTATATGAACCTTCAATCCTTAAAGGGATATTTAGTATAGGATAATCTATCTGAATTATTGATAATGGATCTTTAAATTACTTGAGTCCACTACATTGCCTTATTTAGTTGAGCCTCATTACTAGCAATCTAAATTTCCAAGGTAATTCGTATTACCTTCAAATTAGTAATATAGATTATCTTATAGAGGTGTCTATCTAAATTACCACCTTTGTAGTAATCCTCCTACTACTATTATTATTATTATTATTATTATTATTATTAAAAATAATAATAATAATTAATACTATAATTAATAATATTAATTATTATAATAACAACTAATAATTAATAATATTAAAAATAATGATGATTAGTATTATTATTTATAATTATTATGAATGATTTAATAATGAGTATTAATTAATATTAATTTTTATTAAGTAATAATATTATTAATAATGAATTATTAATTAATATTATTATTATTAGTTATTATTACTAATTATAATAATTAATACTAGTAATAATTATTAATTTTATTATAATAATAAAATTGTTATTATTAATATTATTATTATTTTTAATAAAAGACATATATTACCTAATAATATTTTTTATATATCAAATAATATAATATAAATTGTCAGTTAGATTACCAAAATAAATCAAATTTTGTATTGTAACATTATCAATAATTTAAAATATCATAATATTTCTAAATAGCAATTTAAATTATCAATAATCTTACTAGGCAATCTACCAAACACTACTTAAGTTCATGAACTCTAAATTTCTCAATCTTCTTCAAACAATATGGTCGAACTCACTAGTTGCTGCAATTCCATCTCCGTTTACCAACCATAGTAGCTAGTATCCCTTTAATATTATTACTATGGCGAGTTCTATCATGCACCTTACAAAGTAAGGTGTGTGATGCACCCTGATGGTGCAGTTGAACCTGTCTTTTGCCCGCATTTACTTAATGTGGGTAAATGAAAATAAGATGTAGCTAAATGAATCTATAAATGTGGTTAAATGGAATTTGTGAATGTGGGTAAAAGATTTCCTGTTCATCTCCTTCCTTTCCCTCCTTCGATCCACCCCGTGACTCCCCCTTCATCGCTGGCGGCTCCAAGAGGCTGCCAATGCACGAACCATTGACCTCCACCAATGGTATCAGTGCTTGATCATGTGGGGTTCTGACCCATTTGGGTCCATATTTGACCACCCATCACATAGGCATAAGCAAGATGGCGTCGTGCCCTCCACCACCATGCTCTACTGCGTAGTGCCCTTTGTCCAGTCCACCACCGTTGCCAAGATCGCGTCCCTCTGCTTAGTCTCAAATCAGCGCACCAACACTCGCAATGACCATGCTCCACCGCGTCGTGCCTTCCGTCTAGTCCGCCACCGTCTCCAAGATCGCCTCCATTTGCTTAGTCACAAACCACTGCTCTTGCTCAACCAAGTCACTCCGTTTATTCGCGTCTCGTCACACCACCACACCCACATCCTCAGCCGCGCACCCACCGTTGCACCTCCGCCCTTGTTCAGCCGCACCACCACCTCTTGCACCACCCACGCGATGGCAATAGTGGCTTCGACGAAGTACAGAGAAGGAGAAAATCGAATAGAAGAGAGGAGCACAATACACCTGACTTTGTGTATAGGGTGCATCACACACCTTACTTTATAAGGTGCATGACAGAACTCGCTTATTACTATATGTAAGCATGTATATAATTCATACCATCCCGTTTCCACATGTCCTCCTTCATAAAGCCTCGCCAACACACAACCATTGTACAATTACAACTGTCATTATCTCCTACCTTATTGGTTCATATTGCTATTCCCTCATTGGCCGCTACAGGAACTCAAAACCCCAAAAGAAAGTAGGATTGTGGACAACAAGCGAGTTCGATCAGATTATTAAGGAAAATCATGAAATTTAGAATTTATGGGTTTAGGAGAAAGAATTATGGTTTTTTTTGTAATTGTGAAAAAAGAATTATGACTCTTAAAATTTTGGATTAGAGTTCTCAATATTTTGGATTCCAAAAAAATATGAGTATTAGAGTTCAGATATTTCAGATCCAATAATCTTTTGGAATAGGAATCGGGTTAATAAGGATCGGGACAAAATTGCAATCAAACAAAAATATTGTAAGTTTGAACATGAAATTAATATGTGGGTGCTTAGGTGACTAAATTAAACACATGATTAGATTTTATTTGGTCACCTAAAAAGGGTTTGAAACCCCTCATTTATGGTGGGTGGATACCATAGACTCCACCATAAATTATTGAGTTGAAATGATTTTTTTATTATTTTTCACTTCCACGTTTTATTCTTCTTTGATTTTCGTTTTCCTTCTATTTGTACATTCACACTATTCGTCTCTTCCAAAATAGCAAAATTCTTATATTAAATGTGGTTGGCTGTTTGAAGCTTCAAAATTTACTTCCTCCCCAAACGATATCGTTTATGATGGCATTTTCCGCTTTCAAATCAAGGTTGGTGTTTTAACCTAATTTCTAGACTATTGTTATTTGGGAGGAGAGAAATTCGTTCATGTCGATCTGTCCCAACACTATTTTCAGTGCAAAATATTTGTAAAGGCCTCCATCATAATGATCTCCTTCTAAAGGGGCCCAAACGAGTCTCTAGTGTTGATAGCCTCTAAATACACTCCTCTGTCATTAACGAGCTTCTCAAGGTATATTATGAAGAGTTTTATTCTTTGTATCTATCCAAATTTTATTTGACTATTATAGTCAGGCATCCGTCCAATCCGACTGGAGACTCTAAATATTAGAGCAAAATATCATTCTCTCATTTGAAAGAATACATTATTATAGTCCTCTTCTCTCTGTTTATAAAATATTTACTTTTTTTCCATAAAAAATTAGAGCAAAATATAACCCTCCTCCCTTGAAAGATAATATTATCTCACTCTTCTCTTCTCAAACATTAGAAAAATTAACGTCTTTGTGACTTAAGTTCTTTGTGAACTTTTTGAGAGTTTTGTGCTTTTTGTACTCAAACTTTCTTCTTCTCATTTTATATTCTAAAATTATTGTAACTCAAGTAAGTGAAGCTTGAGAGAATAAAGAAAATATTGTAAGGTACATAAGTGAAAAAAATATTATTGAGAGAAATCTCTTAATTGATGAGAAAAAAGTAGTTCAAAGTTAAGTAAAAAGTGTAATAGAGCTTGAAGAAACTAGTTATAACAAAGAATACTCATAGAAAAAATTTTCACAAAGTTGTGGGAACTAGACGTAGACTTCAATTTATGGAGATCGAACTAGTATAAATCCTTGGTGTAAACTCCTCTATCCCTTATCTTTTACGTTCATTTTTTTTAAGTTATATCTCTCGAATATGATCTTTGTTTGCTATTTTAGTTTGAGATATTTATTATGCTTTTATTTCGAGTTATTTGATAATAAAGTCTGATAGACACTTATTATATTTCTACTAACTATCAATTAGAAAATTTAGTTATATGAACTTTTTGAATTGTGTGTTTAGTATGCAAAAAAAGTTTTAGTTTATCAAGAATTTGATTCAACCCCTCTTCTCAAGTTATTTGGTACCATCGGTATTGTATTCCTTATCTTAATTTTTTTTAGAGGACAGGAGAATATGTTTTAGATATAGAAGGGATGAAAGCATAATAATGTTATCTCTTAAGGGAGGGAGTTGTACTCTACTCTAAATATTAATAGGTGAATGTATGGGTCTCTTATAATTGAATACATTAGCCTAAAAATCATTGTAGTATATTGCTTGAAGAAGACACCAACCGATATTTTCAAGTTGTTAGCTTAGTAGTTGTAGTTACATTTGACCTGATGAAAGAATAAGATTGGAGCACCCGGCGACTATGGAATATTTGAAATACCAAAATATGAATTGTGAGTATGAAAACTCGAAAATCCCGTGTAGGTGTTTGACGTTTACAAACCAAATCGAATAGAATATTTCAGGCTAAAGACGGCTCAACCATAACAAAAAACACTTTGTGCAGCATATACCTTTATCAAATAAATTTGTGCTGCATATACCTTTATAAAATAATTAAGTTTTGGCTCAGAAAGGGATGTTCAAATTAAAGCTGGAAAATAATAAGTAGCATGGAAAGTCAACCCAGATATTGATCTCTACTTAACGATGTCCAGATATATTGCAAGAAATGGTTTTCTTTCATATTTTCATTCAGATCTCCTCTGTTGTTTCCTAACAAATCTTCATTTGTGATAATGATAAAAATACAATAGAATAAGATTTGCTGCGATTGCGATTGTGACGGGACAACGGAAAAAAAAATATTAAATCAACGGAGTCGCTATCAATTTTATTTGAATTAAAAAAAAATAAAAAAAATGTTAGAATTATGTCCAAAAACCAATTACATGTTCAAATGGATTTGGATAACAAAATTATTCATTTTGGCATCAACCACAATCAAATTTCTAAATCGTTTTTGGATGATAAAATGATATCTTTTACGTGATAAAAGATAAAAAGTGAAATAAGTTTTAAATGCTTTTGGGATAAGACAGCAATAGAATATACTAGAGAAGAGTTCTCTATAGCTGCCACACATAGAGCTGAGCCACATACAGAGAGAAAAAAGCGAGACTTGAGTTTCTATCTTGAGGTGATTGGAGTTACAAGATTTTCCTGGTGTGGATCACCATCGGAGGACATGCACCGTGCATCTAATTGAAGAACCATACAGAATAGTCATTACCCATTTGAAAGGTGTGTCTGAAACTAATCTCTTTGAATTTTAAACCACATCAAGGAAATCATTGGGATTTAAAGCAATTGAATTTTTGTATTTTATTTCCGCTGCATATGCCAAAAATTCCTAACAGTGATATTAGAGCCACCCTTAATTGTAGTTTGGAATTATCATACAATGGTTATGATATTGAATTGTTCTTATCAAACTTTGGACTTTTGCATTTTGCATTCTTACAGGATTATAGAAGCTATGATCCTCGTAATTTTATATATTTGATATAAACATCATCTTATAAATTGTCGTAAGTTTTCTATATATATCATCGTAATCCATATCTATATATTTGATTAATATATAAACATACTTGCTGCATTTTGATGCTTGTTAGATAGAATATATATATATATATATATATATATATTTTGAGAGACTAAAGAAACAGGGTTTACATCAAGAAACGAAATTAAAAAGGAAAGGTGGAGGTTCACCTATATATGTTGCTTTTGATATATATATGATATTCAAGCAACGTGACAAAAGCTGTCACGGGGGCATATGTCCTGCTCTAGTCAATGGGTGTGGGTGAACTTGGTTCTAGGAACAATAACGTTGTGAAGTTATGATTGTTGTTATACATATATGTTTATACTTAATATATATGTATGCCAGTAAGTTATTATAAAAGTTTTGATACTTGTAATTTGCATATATATATATATATATATATATAATATGTTTATCTCATGGCAGTTATTGTGAAACACCGTATTAAATATGGTGCTTCAAGAACCTTGACATCCAATGGATGGTATTGTCACTAATGCACCATAGCACCATAGCAGAGCTCATTTACACTCCCGCCCAGAAGCACGAAACTACCCCCTCCCGTGACGCCACCCATGGCTGCGACCTTTCCATCACCCCCTGCCGACACTTGCCACCACCTTGCCCCCACTCCCCCCTTGCTGGCACTGGCCACTAGCCTACCGTCCACATTGAACTTGGGGAACCCACTCCCACATTTGATCTCCAAGTTAGGCTCACCACAATACTTTGGTCCTTCGTTCCCACTCCAAAATGGAAACATGAGCTTTGTGATGCTTCCACAAATGCCAATCAAGTAAGGAAACGATCATGAATGAAATAGGGAACCAAAATCTATTGATTTTAGGGAGAGAATGAGAGAGAGAAAGGAATATTGGTGTATGTTCCCAGGACTCCACCACCGACAATGATATCGCCACCATCATCTCTGATTGTCTTAAGGCCATCGACATTGTTGCCGCCATAGTCATGCCTTCTCGATTGCCTTACCTCGTATACCTTTGGACCTTCATCTTTGTCTTCTGCCACTGTATCTGGACGCCAAAGCTACTAAGTCCGCCTTTCATAGCACTGCACCTTGGTTCATGTTGTCACTCGACGGTGGGTAGGGCTACCAATGCATGAAGGTGAGCACTACTATGGAGGGGGAAGAAGGAGAGTGATAGCAGGAGTTGATGAAAAGGTTGATGGAGATAAGAGAGAAATGGTGAATGGAAAGTTGTATGGTGCATTATAAGTGGATAGTATATGGATATGCCTTTATAGTTTTTACCATTTGATGATAAGATGCGTCGTGCACCATGTTTAACACAATGCACCGCAGTACGCACCTTATCTTGTACACACACATATAAAAGTTTTGATACTTGTAATTTATATATATGTTTATAAATGTTGACTCATGTGTATGTGATGCATATGATATTGTTTTAACAATTGTTTTTAAAGACCCGCTATATAATATTAAGTAGTAATGGCTATGGTGTTAAGAATGCTAGTCATGCCTTCCATCATTATGAGATGTAGAATATATCAACAAGTGTAACGAGTATGTGGTACATACACAAGGCTCATTGCGGTTGTGGATATGATCTTCTCGTTAAAATATATTTGATATAGTTATACCTCTTGCTTAAATGTTATTACCTTGTTGAGCTACACTCAAGGGTAATTTCTTTTTCATGATGGGTTAACTAAGGCTTTATATGTTGTTCTTCACACACGATGCTATAATAATCTTAGAGGTAGAATTAAATAGAGGTTAGATGAGATGTAATTGGTGAAGAGTTACCTACCTATGTATCCACTTAGGTTTGTCATGTTACATGCGAGACCTTAATTGGACAAATAGGATTCCATAATTTTCGCTTGGAGAACTGCCAATGGGGTCTCCAGTTTTCAATAAGGAGGGCTATGGAATTCGTAAATTTAGTGGGAGCCATGATTAGATAAAAGACCTCCTTAATCATGCATCTTTTATCATGAATATTTGCTCGTGCATATTGGCTTTGAATTATAGATATACTAGGAAGCATGTCTTCACCATTATCTTTGCATAGCATACTTGATGCTAACAAGCTGACAGAACCTAACTATGTGGACTAGTTGTGGAACTTGAGGATTGTCCTCACTTAGGAGAAAGTCTCTTATAGTCTTGATTCTCTTCCTCCTAAATCGGTGGCAAATGATGCTATGGAGTAAGAGATGGTCGCTTATGATAAGTGGGAAGATGATAGCACTATGGTGCAATGCATCATGTTGGCATCCATGTGCAATGAGCGGTAATTGCAACATCAGCAAATGGATCCTCAATCTATTTTGCTTCACCTCAGGGAGTTGTACGGTGAACAAAGTAGGACTGCTAGATATGAATTATCTAAGCAACTCTTCCGTGCTAGGATAGTGGAAGGCACTTTTGTTGAATTCCATGTTTTTAAAATGATCAATCTGATTAAGGATTTGGGAAGATTGGGCTTTGCCATGGATGGAGAATTAAGTCTTGACTTAATTCTCCAATCCCTTCCGGAATTGGTTTCACAATTTATTGTCAAATTCTACATGAACAAGTTGGATTACTCACTACTTGAGCTTTTTTATTTGTTGAAGACCATTGAGGCCTACCTTACGAAGGATAAGGGCTTGGTCTTGTTATTAGGAGGTGCCTCTTAAGAAAAAGCAAAGAAAGACGTTGCAAAAAGGAAACCAAAAGGCAATAAATTTGTCAAATCAAAGAAGAAAATCAAGAAGAAAGAGGTGGTCTCAAACAAAGGCACTTGTTACCATTGTGGGAACGATGACTATTGGAAGAGGAATTGCAAATTTTATATTGCAAAAGTGAAGTAGAAGAAGGGTTCTGAAGCATCTTCTTTAGGTGTATTTATTATTGAAGTTAACATGTTATTAACAAATTCTACTTCATTGTTATTATTTATCAAATGCGGTTCTCATATCTGTAATGTGTTGCAGGTTCTAAGAAGAAATAGAAAGCTGGATTAAGGGGAGTACCACCTATAGTCACAAATGGAGCAATAGTTGCAAGATTAGCAGTATGGACCTTATGTTTGGATCTGCCTTTCTGGCAAAACTATCAAGTTAAATAATGGTTATTAGGTTCCAATTTTAACTAGAAACATTATTTTTGTTCCTATGTTACTTGAACAAGGTTATGAAATAAATTTTAAAGGCAATGGTTGCTCCCTACTTCATTCTAATGAATTTTATGGAATTGGACGAGCCATTGATAGTTTTGGATGTTAATGACAATGTACTTTACATTGAGCAAATGAACAAAGAGAAAAAGAGATAATTAAACTTCACATATATATTCCTATTTCATAACGTTTACGGACAATATATCTAGACTTGGACATGTGTATTTAATGAAATACAAATTCGTGGTTTCTAAAAAGTTCAAGGAATATGAAGCTAGAGTTGAGAAACAAATTGGAAAAGGTATTACAACACTTTGATCAGATTGAGGAGGCAAATACTTGACCAGTGAGTTTCTAGTTTATTTTAAGGAGAACAACATTGTTTATGAATAGACTCATCTTGGCACACCACAACACAATGGTGTGGCCAAAAGGAGAAGTCGCACTTTATTTGATATGATGCAATCAATGTTATGCTTCACTGATCTTCTAATCTCGTTTTGGGATTATGCCCTAGAAATGGCCATTTACCTTTTAAATAAGGCTCCTACTAAGTCTGTATCTAAGATACCATATGAGATATGGAAAGGTAAGAAAGCAAGTCTTAAGCACCTTAAGATTTGGGGTTGTCCAGCTTATGTCAAAAGGTTAGATGTAGATAAACTTAGTGCAAGATTAGAGAAATGCAGGTTTGTGGATTATCCTAAAAACTTTTAGTATATTATTTTTTTCTCCCAAACTAACCAAAAGGTTTTTATCAATAGAGATGCCACTTTCCTCAAAAAAGAGTTTATCGAAGAAAGTGGCAGTAGGAGAATTATTAAGCTCAACAAAGCTTATGATCCACAAAAAATTTCACACCAAGCTAAGAAAACCTCAAACCAATCCATTTACCATAACCTTCTAACTCTCCTAGTAGAACTAAACACGTGCACAAGGCAGTCGAGAGGTTAAATCTGGCCATTGCGAATGATCCAGAACTAAATGTCATAGAGGTAGATGATCCACAATCCTATGACAATGCTATCAAGAGTTCTGATAGTGATAAATGGTGGCATGCCGTGAAAGTTGAGATGTACTCCATGCATTCAAACCATGAATTTGGTTGACGCACCTGATGGAGTGATTGCTATGGGGTGCAAATGGGTCGTTAATACAAAGATCGGAGCATATGGCAAGGTAAAGAATTATAAAGCCAGATTGTTGCAAACAAATGGAAACATGGTATTGACTATGATGAAACCTTTTCACTAGTAGCAATGCTCAAGTTCATTTAGATTTTGTTTACGATTGTTGTATACCATGATTATGAGATATGGTATATGGATGTCAAGGCTGCTTTCCTTAATGGAAACCTTGAGGAAGAAGTCTATATGAGATAACCAGAAGGTTTTGTCTCCTTAGAATGGGGCCAAACAAGGTTGGCAAGTTGCAAAGATCCATTTATGGATTAAAATAAGCTTCGAGGTGTTGGAAATCATTTTGATGAGATAGTCAAAATGTTTGACTTTATCAAAAACAAGGATGAAGCTTGTGTGTATAAAAAGATTAGTGGGAGTGCTATTGTCTTCCAAATGTTATATGTGGATGACTCATTAGGAATAACATATCAATGTTCCAGTCTGGCAAAGCTTGGTTATCCAAGAACTTCTCTATGAAAGATTTGGGAGAAGCATCCTATGTACTAAGTACAAATATCTATAGAGATAGAACTAATAGGATGCTTGGATTATCTCAATCAAGGTATATAGATACTATGTTAAAGAGGTTTAGCATGGATGCCAATAAACAAGGTTACTGGTCTATGAGTCATGACATCCATCTCTCCAAGATGATGTCACCAAAAACACTTGAAGAGAAATGAAGGATGAATAAGATTCCCTATGCTACTACATTGGGATCCATTATGTATGTTATGCTATGTACTAGACCTGAAGTTGTTTATACCTTAGCAATGACAAGCAGATTTTAGGTTGACCTAGGAGAAGAACATTGGAAAGCGATGAAAAACATTCTTAGGTACTTGAGAAGGACTAGAAATGTTTTTCTAGTATATGGTGGATTTGATTTAAAATTGGAAGGATATACCAACTCTAGTTTTTAATCTAATCTATCATTTTGGGGCATATGTTTACCCTAAGTGGTGGAGTAGTGAGTTGGAAAAGTTTGAAATAGTCGACATGAAGAGCAACATTGCAGATTCATTCACTAAGCCTTTATCACAGCAGCAATTTGATCGCCACTTAGGTAGTAAGGGTATAATATATCGAGGTGATTTGCTTTAGTGCAAAGGGAAGATAATTAGAATAATACCCAAAAGCCAATCACATATTGATGTAATTGGATTTATTCCATGTATCTTCATTCATACATAATAATTTTGAGGTGTTGGGCTATTTTTTACTTGTGTTTATATTAAGTTAGGTGCTAAGTGTACCAGACCTTAAAATCAGCTAGCCTTGGGTTAGCCCTTTTTTATTTTAAGTGTCAAATGATTACTCCAAGGAGAGAAATCTACCTCTTGGAGATGGATTTGCAAGTCACTTAATTATAAGCACTTGGCTAAGACCAAAAATGAGTAACCAAGACCATTTAAATTGAACAATGGACCGCAATTGTTAGAAACTTCCATTAACTCTCAAATAAGTTATAATGAAGATCCTCTAGGATCTAATTACAATCTCATTTGGAGGAATGATAGTGTAGAATGGATGCACTGAAGGTAAAAGTAACAAAATGTAAAGGCTTAACAACTTAAAAAATTAAAGATTGAATGTAAAGGTAAAAGTAAAGTAAGTGCAATGAAAAAGATAAATAGGTTGGGTGTTGTCTATTTAGGAATCCTTCACAATTGGTGGGCCTTCTCCTATTTATAGGTGGAATCCTCTCCAAAGTTGCTCTTGGTAACTATTCAAACTGCCACTAGCTTGTCACTTGGGCCCTTGGACTATTGCTTGGACTAAGAGCTTTTTATTGATGTTGCCACATGTCCTCAGCTATGGTGTGGGCAATAACCTCCCTTAATGTACTAAAGCCTTACTCCTCGGCTCACAATTATAACACAGCCAAAGCTGAAGTCATGAGGTAACTTGTTCTTGTCCAAGCCATTCCTCGGCTATTAAAACTTATCCAATTTTGGTGTTAACATATTGCCCCTTACATTAGGCTGGTTGAGTGTCTATGTTTAAGGCTAGGCTAATGTAACAACCTAATTTTACTGTTTGCTTTTATTTTTTTCAACTCTTAAGGCTTTTGACTAGGAAAACAATAGGTTTATCCTTGACCTGACTCTCCAAGACTCGGAGCAAGGGCCAATGATCATTGATTCCTTCATTTCACCACCAAAGTTTGAACTACCATTGCCGCTGCTTGGTTCCATATTTCGAAATGCCCTTTCGAGCTTTCCGCTTAGTTGATGCCCTCACCCACATATGTTTAATGGCTTGATTAGGTCTCCAATAAGAAGGGTGATGAATGAAAGCAGCTAGGAATCTTCGACATAACTATTCTATCGAAGAAGGAGATTCCTCCCAACTTCAGGCTTTTGTATGGCTTCTTGAGCTTCTAAAACATATTCGTCAATGCTTTTGTTTTGATATTGTGGACATGCTGTTGGATGGAGACGAGATTCCTTTCCTCCATGATGTGCTCAACTGTCATTTGGGTTTTCAAGTCAATGAGAAGAATAGTGCCTACTCTACCTTTATCAACACGTTTAACAAGGGAGTGGCCTAATAGGCAAAATCGAGCACAAGGCATTTCTCTTGTTCTAGATCTATCATTTCTTCATTTGCACTAGTTTGGTTACTATGGTGGGGGAATTAGCACCCTACATCACCGCAATCCTTAGCAAGACATATTTGAACATTGGTGGTCTTTTCCTCTCTCTTTTATACAAGGGTCTTTGCACCATGATGACTCGGATATAGAAGTACGAGTCAGTCGAATCGGTATTTGGGCTGTTTCGGATCCTTTAACTTTGGATTCAATAGTATTTTCTAGAGTTATTTGCTGCGGCCAACTTAACTTGCTCTATCCAGCCTGCCATCTATGGGGACCTTTTCACGCGATTCCCGTTCCTGTCCCTTTTGGCTTATGAGGTAGTGAACATACTTATCAAAATGAGGATGCGAACTCTCCTTCAACTATTTCCTTACTAAGACCGAGAGTATAGGCTAACTTGGATTCGACAGCAACTTCTTTATGCCATTGATTTGGAACTTTCACTAGCGGCCCTACAATGGAGTAGCGTGTGAATGGCTCGTGATCTCCTTAATGGAATAAAGCCTAGTTCCAAATACGACTGGACCTTTTTCGAGCCATATAATCCATAGTGTTTGGCTCAGCAATTTGGCTTGGTTCAAGGAATCCTTATTCCCTATGAATCATATGCCAAATTTGATGAAAGGGTCAGCCTTTACACCAGCTAGCAAGCCAGATAGGAGTTGAGTAGAATGGGATGATTAAACAACTTCCAATTCCAAAAGTTTAGGGTAGCCCTCTCGGCTACTCTTAAGTTCGCTACATGGTGGGAGGAAGCCTTTAGAAAATTATTAGTTTAATCTCCTTATTCTTTCTTGCCAAAACTCAAGTAAGCGGGCATCCCTCCAGCATCCACCACCACTTGTTCGATTGGAAGAACCTAGTTCCACAACCTTGCTCAGGATAGGTTCTACAGGGGAGGCCTTGACTGCTAAGAGTAAGCACTTTCTTTATTCTTTGTTTTATTCTTTCTTTAAAATATTTGGTCATATCCCCTACTAATACTCTTTCTCAACCCAGAACCATCCAAGAAGTCCAAAGGCACAAGTGCTGACAAACCATTAGTGCAAGAAGGTAGTGTCCTCAAGCTACGTATGAGCTCTTAGCAACCCTTATCTCTCCAGCTGATCAGTGTGGCCTCTCCTTAGGCAATTACTCCCCTAACAAGGTCTCTTTTAGAGTTAAGAGGTTTGCCTGCATAGTAAGTCTTCCCTTTTTCTCTTTTTTTCTACTAATATGTATTTCCTTCTTCTTGCAAAAACAGAGAAAGTTTTGGTTGAAGTCTCCCTTCCTTAATTGCCTTAGCAAGGCTAAGGCCTATTCACCTCAACATTAGGTAATGAGGCTTCCCTCCTGTAACGTCCCGATTTCCGAGATCCGACTTCGCCATCAGGACGGATCAAATTTCAATTCCCGACTTCATCTTCGAATTCTACACAAAGTGGGATAAATTCTGAGTTCCGAGTTCGTCTTACGTAAGTACATGATTTCCGACTTCATGACATACGATTTCCGATTTCATCTAGTCTTGACTACTCCTGATTTCCGACTTCATCTTATATATTCTCCGATTTCCGAGTTAGTCTCACATATGTCAACGACTTCCGACTTCATCTAAATTACTTCTACATCTTCCGAGTTTAACATTCGAGTCCGAACATGAACTGATTCACCGGTATCCGACTTCATGTCTCAAAGATATTGTGCCCGGTTTCCGATCTCATCTACCGACTTCCGGGTTTAAGTGCTTGGGTTTGGAAATGTGATTCGAATCACCCTCATTCCGACCTTAAGAACCCTCATTCCGACCTCATACCTCATGCTTCATCCGACCTCAGAAGTTATAGTTTAACACAATGATACAAGCACTGAACTCCGAGTTTCATGTAACGAGTTCCGGCCTTGGAGTTGAACTCAATTAGAATGGACCAAGTTCCGATATCCGAGCTTATTACGAGGAGTCCCGACTTTGAACTTGCAGTTCCGAGATTAGTTGATTGTCAGCTGCATGACTTCCGATCTCCGACCTTGAGTCTAAGTCTTGAAATAAACCAGACAAGATTTCCTCAAGTCACAAACAAGATGGTACGAGTTCCGACATACGGCTTCAGCCCCAAGCAATGTAAAAAGGTCAAGAGTTCCGACTTCAAGTATTATGGGGATGATTTCCGATTTTATATCCAGCATTGACATTCCCAAGTTCAAATAGGAGCTTCGAGATCATGTGATTGCGAACAGAATGACTCCCAACTTCCGAGATTGCTCCCAATATTCGAATAAACCAGACGGGACTTCCTCGTCACCAGCAAGCTGGCACGAGTTCCGACTTTAAACATAAATGGGACGAGTTCCGACTTCAGGTAAAGCGGAAGTGTATCCCACTTGTGGGACGACGTGGAGAGTAACTCAGCCACAAAAGCAGGCGACATGGCCAAACTTCAATCACAAAACTTCAACCAATCAACACCCGCAATTCCAACTACCCCCATCTATTTAAGTCAGACCTTTTCCCTCATTTCTGGCTGATCTACGCCACTCTCCCTCTTCCTCTGGTTCCAGCCTTCTCCTCCCCTTCTCTCGATCAACTCCATCATTCCTCCAAGCTTAGCAAGGTTCTAACACTCCAAGTTTCAGCACTTAGCTCAAGTCATACTCCAAAGAGGTAGGATTCAATCTCTAGTCTTAATTTCTCTAGACTGAGGATGCATGAAAGATTACTTTTTATGATTATTTAATGATATATTGGATGTGTATGATTGGATTAATATGGGATTAATATGAAATCTTGAGTGGCAATTAGAATTAGAAGAAGAAAACTAAGAGAAATGGATGGATGAGGGTGCTGTCTTGGTGAAGATTCCACGGCAGTCCGTACGGCGGAGAGTACGGCTCCGCCTACAATCGGTCAAATCCGATGAAACTATTTTTAGATGAAAGTAGACATTCAGGGCTTTTCATAGATATATCATATAAGGTTATTGGATTATTATTGAAGGAGATACGAATTTTTGAAGTTTGACCTAGGGTTTAGGATTTTCATCCGGGCAGGGTGACATGAGGAGGGTATAACTCACCCTATACAACTCCAAATTGAGTGAAACCAATTTTGTTAGAAAGCTTACACATAGAGGAACATCCCAATATGAAATTTCGAGTTTGTTATAGTTCCAATTGTTCCCAGTAATTCGAGAAAGTTACTATATGTCCAATCTAGGCCAAAACAGAGTAGCTCAGAAAGGTAGACTTTCAGGACTTATAACTCGAGGTATACTTAAGCAAATGGAGTGAAACTTGTGGCAAATGAAAGGTGGTCCTGTTAACTTTAATATGAGACCAATTTCGTATGATTTGAGTTGAGTTTCGATTTTTAGTGAATTTATACTTCTAAGAGTGTAATTCGGGCTAGTGGCTGACAAGCTGAGGTAAAAGTTGAATATCTTGAGTTTTATAAATCAAAATGATATGGGACCAAAAAGGTTAGAAAGTAGACACATAGAGCTATGATATACCCAAATTTCAGATTTAAATGAGTTGAATAGTAATAAAGGTGGATCATATGAAATTCGGGCAGAACTGAATAGATGGGCAAAAGTGACCCAATTGATGATTTCACAGGTTTTAGTAAAACATATAAGGTATGAGTTGAGAATTGCCAGTTTGACCTTGATATATATGCGTTAAGTTGATTATGTTGCTATGATTGAATTGTCTGTGAAGACTGGCACTATTCATGGGGAAACGGATATGATCCGTTATGCTGCCGATTTTACGGCAGAAATATGCAAGAATGATATAAGGGTGATATGAGATATATGAGAATAAATCAAGAAGCAGTATGATATGAGCTATATGAGAGATAATGATGAAGCATATGTACAAGTACATTTAGCGTGACTATGCTTGACAATACATGAGAATGAAAGGATATAAGTATATTAAATATGAATATAAAGATGTGAATCCCCTTGTGGGTGAGTCGGTGTGACAATGGTCACGAGTTGAGCTGATAAGCTCATTCCAAGGCCAGGCTACCCAAGGGCAGTAAAGGTTAAAGAGTAAAGACTTAAAGACCAAAGATTTAAGTATATGCCCCACTCACATCAGGCATGGCGTCGACTCAGCTAGTGTGAGTATATGGGGGGTAGGACTTACATGAGGCATGGCATGACCCAGCTAGTGTAAGTACCGAATGAAGGTCCTATATTCCTAAGGAACGTGACATGGCGATCACGCTCTGACGGGGCATGACATGGCGATCATACTCTAGAATATAGCATGAAGATCCCATATTCCTAAAGGACGTGACATGGCGATCACGCTCCGACGGGGTATGACATGGCGATCATACTCTGGAATGTGGCATGCAAAGATATGATGATGAGTCTATATTCCTAAGGAACGTGACATGGCGATCATACTCTGGGATATAGCATGAGGATCCCATATTCCTAAGGAACGTGACATGGCGATCACGCTCTGATGGGGTATGACATGGCGATCATACTCTGGAATGTGGTATGATGCTACACTTGAGGACGGCGATACGTAATGCTCAAGTGTAGACAGATGCAAGCACCCTAGGGACGGCGATACGTAACGCCTAGGCGTGTCGAATGAAAGAAAAGTAAAATTTTATGTATGTGTATGAATTCAAGTGCAAGTTAAGTTATGTACAGAGGTTATGTTCCCAGTAGATTCATGCTATGTGTGTTTTATATGTTGAAGTTATTATCCATGGTATTATTCATGAATTAATCTTGTGTAGACTTCCCCAAATGACCAGTATATGAGTAAAAATGAACTTTGCTTCGGATAAGACATTTTTTAAAATGTAAAATTAAACAGTTTGTGCAGCATGTTCACCTTTTCCATAATAAACCGAAGCAAACTAGAGATGACAACGATGACATTACATGTGTATCATAGAGAATCCTACTGAGAATTTATGATTCTCACTCGTATTTTTCCGTGTTGTCTCTAGAAAGTTCAAGAGGTATCAGAATAGCGCAGCGGAAGTTGCTGTCAGATAAGGTCCATTCAGGTAACCGTAACAACTCCAGGGTGTGGTACTATGACTTAAGCATAGTACTATACTTGGGAGGGTGTTACACCTCCAATGATGAGGAGGGAGGGGAAGCCTAATGAGTCCTTAAACTACACATTGTTACTGAGGCTCTTCAATTTGCTGTACTTGATGTTGATCTAACTACAACCGCTCGGAAGAAGATGTAGAGGTGCTTGCATAAGAATTACAAAGGTATTTCTTCTCACCCTCGGTCAATCAAGCTTCCTCGCCCATCAATAAACATCTATAGATTATGCATGAAGGGCTTGAGGAGACATTCCCTACAGATCCTGTAGCCTTAACATGCTTGCACAAGGCTTTGTTGAAGGTGGCTAAATCAGTTGACTCCTCCATAGCTGCTAAAGTCAAGAAGTTTTGCCACCAACTAGCCATGAGGTTGGAAACATTAGTTTAAACTAAAAAATGTACAAGGCTCAGAGGTCTGCTAGTCTAAGGGATCTAAACTGGTTATCAGAATTGAGAGTGCAAAAGGAAGGTCTTAAGGCCTAGTTCCAACCACTGGACACTAATCAAAAGGCAAAATAACAATAGCAACAAGTAGTGTAAGGTAGAATTGCCAAAATCAACGAGGAAATTGCTAAGCTTCAAGTCAAATTGCACCTACTTGAGCCCAAACTTGTTGCTATCACAGCTAACCTCTAAATCGATTCCAAGAACAAGCTCTAGCTATACAACCAGGCCAAGGCACTAGATGGGGAGATCCATCTCCTCGAGGACAGGGAGCACATCTCAGAAAATGAGGTGGAAAGTAGTGTTTGAGGCCTCTTTGAAGTGGAACTCTTATAGGCTGAATGTAGAAGTCTATTTGCCTTGACCAAAATGAAAGTCACAGACGTTGTTGTGGCCCTGGTGGTTATTGATGTAACATCCCCATATAACGTTATAGGAAATAATGAAAATGTCCTTGGGCAAACTTTGATTATTTACAGCCTTGCTCCTGAACATTTTTGAAAATGACATTTAGGTCCTTATGTTAATTGAATTAGCAGAATAAGGTTTTAAACGAAGTAGAACCACGTAGCGGAAACGTAAAGCCCCAATTCTTGGCCAATTGAGCCACGAAGGTGTCCACATGTGAAATGATGTGGGATGCCCCTAGACTTGCCCATAATTACGAAAATGCCATTAGTCATAGAAAACAGAAAATAAAAAGGCTCCAAATTTGCGAAAATGTCTAATTTACGCCGTTAATCTATTTATTCGGTTTCAATAGTTATGTAAGGGTAATTAGAAGTTAATTAAATATTAATTAGAAATTAATTAGAGGTTAATTAGAGAGATTAGATTAGAAATAATTAAAATAGAAACATAGTAAACTGTCGAAATCGAATCAATAGGATTATTTGATGAAAACCCTAGGATAAGTGTAACACCTTACCAGACAAAGTATTATGCTTAAGTCATAATAATTTATCTGATAAGAGATTACATGTAATACTGATTAAATTTCTCTTTCTGTATTAGTATTAATTTCTCGCATAAGAATACTTGATCTTATAACAAATTTTTTTGTGTGATGGCGGAATAAATACTAATCAATCGGTAAACTGTTAATAACTTAACATAAATAAAAATACAATAAGAACAGAATAACTGCAAACGGCATTATAGACATGTACATAGATATCTGATTTTAAAGTTTGTCAAAAAGTACAAGGTGTCAAAATGAGGCCGCTAATACAAAATGAAATGGCCAGTTTCTATGAACAGCACCCCAAGTGGTCCCCATGGGACATTTCATGTACATCTCCTAATATCTATCCATCTACCCATGACCCAGACTACCAACAGAGGGCCATTCTATACATCTACTACCACTACGGTATGCCCACTATCTAACCAGAATCCGAAGAAAGAAACCCATTCGCCATGGGTACATCTGCAGGAGGGTGGCCCGTGCTGGGAGCAGAGGATGAGGAAGAACTCGCTGCCTTTGATGGGTCCTCCTCTGATGTCGAGGCGGAAAGTATCGGATGTGGTGGTGAAGTAGGAGGAGCCATAGGAGCGGGGGCTGCTGCAGGTGCTACTGCTGCTGCGGGAGGAGGTGGAAATGGATGGGCCATATGAAGTGGAATGGCGATGTACGGGACAGTGGGATCAAACAGGGGGTGCATCAGGGGTACGGCGAAGTCTCTCTGGAAGAAGAAGTATAAACGAAACTGGCACCTGCCAGATATATATACAGAGTCTAGAAATGGGTCGAGGTGTATATGAAGCTCGGGGAACTTAATGAAGAGGACTCTTGTCGCGGCGTGCTCCATAGTCCGAGAATGACGTGGTAATATACAGTAGGGTGAGAAATAGAAATTTCTCAATAGGAACTCCTAGTTCTAAACATGTGTCATCGCTGTTATTCCCAGTTATTTCGATCGTGCAAAAATTTTCAAATAGTATGGTAAAATGATAATGTTTAACTTAAATACTCATTTGTAAAGCATACACCAAAACAAGTTCAATTTTAATTAACAGACATATTAATGTACTCAAACAGTGATCACAGCGGAATAATAGCATGTTGTGAATAGTAACCATAGATCTAGAACAAACAATAGAAAAGTATTACATTGTACATATGCATGTGTAATGAGAAGATGCATTTTATTCGTGAAGGCTTTCGCCTTTTATAACTTATTTCCATCCTTGGTCCTCTGGGAGTCATTGGCCATATACTCCTAGGTAATAGTCCGCTTTTCAGGACCGAGCTCGTTCCTATATAGGATGGCTGGGTTTACTTTCCCCGACTTTCCCACTGATCTATTCCCCTTAATTTATTTTGGGGCTGACCCAAGTGATGTGGAATTCTTTATAATGTCACGAAATGAATACACATCTAGCTTGTCTCTTTACATATGATGTACTCAAGTTGTCATAAATTTTATAACATATGAACTTCTTACCGAAATTTTGGCGGCATAACGGATCGAGTCCGCTTCCCCATGAATAGTGCCAGACAATCAGTATAGTTGCACAACTAATAATTTCAGTATAGACCAGCCAATATGTATATACATTTATAACATCATTCAACAATTGCAGATCAAGCATTAAGAAGGTTTCAGCTTATTCTTCCTTATTCTGCTTGAGTTTGGCATGCTACAATTTTTATTCAATTCAACTCATTTAGTTCTCATTTTTTAATATATTATAGCCTTATATGTCTAGTTTCTAATCCCTTTAGTCCCATCTCATTTTGAATTGTATAACTTTAGATATAGACATTTTATCTCAACATGTCCTGTTCTTAGCTAGAAGTAAGTTCCTATAGAAGAAAATTCACTAAAAATCGAAAACTAGATGAAATCATGCGAATTTTATATCAACATGAAGCTAACACAACAAGCTTTAGAATGAATTAAGTTTCATGTCATTTGCCTAAGTAGATTTTGAGTTATGAGTCTCGAAACATTACCCTACTGGGCTGTCCTGTTCTAGTCCAGTTTAAACCTAAGCCAACTTCATTGATGTGCTGGGAACAAATGACAACGAATTAAATTCTGAAATTTTTATGAGATGTTCTCTCATGTGTTAGCTTTCAAACATCTTTAGTTGCACTTAATTTGAGGTTGTATAGGTGAGATACACCCTTCTCAACCTATGCTGCCCGGGTGAGAACCTAGATTTCTAAGTCTAACTTCAAACATTCATAACTAATTCTATACTAATCCAATGGCCTATTATGATATATTTATGGAAAGCCCTAGGTGTCTAATTTTATATAAAAATAGTTTCATCCAATTTAAACGGCGGGAGGCGGAGCCGTACACTCTGCTGTACGGACCGCCGAGGGAAAACCCTAACAGCTTCTAGATTTAATTTCCTTCTTCAAGCTATTTGCCCTCAAATCCAATTTTAATCACAACATACATACAAAACTAGTCATAAAACATCATCATCACTCTATAAAACATCCAAATCTCATATTATGCATGCTCCTCATATAGCCCCAAATCAGAGAGAATAAAAGAAGAAGTAGGATTTCCTACCTTGTCTTGAGTAGTTTAGGCTGATTTTGTGTCTTGGATGGTGGTGGCTTGGGATGAGACTTGAAGATGGATGAGAATGGAGTAGAAATGAGAGCAAGGAGAAGAGAAAGAAGAGAGCTTCAGCTGATGGAGGGGTCGAATTTTTTGATGAGGAGAAAAGAGAAAAAGTGGAGATATTTGAAGGTTGCTTGATCTTGATTGGTGGACATAAAGTGGTCATGAAATCTGGTTCATTCCCCATCATCAAGGGCTGTCTAGGTGCCACTTGAGGGGGTATTTGGCTAAATCTTAGCCATTGATTCTAGGGTACTCATAGAAAAATTTTACTGATCCGGTTTCGACAATTTGAATTACCGAAATCTTACCGATTTCCATTAAATCGGTAAATTGGCTTGAAATTTTTCTGTGAGGTTTTCTATGCTCCTAATTTAATTCAATCATGCCTAGTCCTCTCAATTCACCCTTAATTGGCTTTAAGTAAGTGTTTAATCAAATTCTGATTAAACCTACTTATTCGATAAAACCAAACAACTCAGTTGTTAACGATAAAATTATTTAGACGTTACAATAAGTGGCTGAAATTTAGCCACCATTCTTCCACCTCAGTGGTGCCAAGTAGCTGCCAAAGAGTGGAGAAACTTGGCTCACTCACCACCACCAAAGCCTCCACCAATCACAAGCCACAAAACCTAACTAACCATGTTTTAAAACATCAAAATCTCTCCTAAGTCCCCTCATTTTCGTGCTCCCTCCATCAGCTGCCCATTCTTCTTTCTCTCTTCTCCAATTCCACTCCTTCTTCCTCCCATCTCCAAGCTCTACCTACTTCCTCCACCAAAAACTCAAATCTAGCTAGTTTCTACATCAATTTGAGGTAGGATTCAACTTTTGTTCTTGATTTCTATGGATTGTGGCTGTTTGAAATTCTACTTTGCTTCATTCATTTGGTGATATAGTGGATGTATTTGATGGTTTATGGTTGGATGATCATGAAATCTTGAGTTGGAATTGAAGTTAGAAAGAGAAAACTAGAAGAAGTGGGAATCAGGATGCTATCTAGGTGAGAAACCCTACGGTAGTCCATACGGCGGAGTGTACGGCTTCGCCTACAGCAATTTAAATATAATGAAATTATTTTTATATGAAACTAGACATCTAGGAATTTCCAACCATATAAATTATAAGGCAATTGAATTAGTATTGAGTGAGATATGAATTTTTGAAATTTACTCTAGAATTCTGACCTCGATTCTAAGTAGACTGGAATTCGAGGGGCATAACTTGCCTTATACTCCTTCAAATTGAATGAAACTAATTTTATTAGAAAGCTAAGACACAGATAAAAGTCCCATAAAAATTTTAGAGCTAGATTCAATCCTAATTGCTCCTAGTAGTTCAAGGAAATTGTCCCAAGTTCAAATTAGGCTAAAATAGGGCAGTCCAAAGGGGTTAAATTTCGGAGCTTATAACTCAAGCTCTACTCAAGAAAATGAAATGGGACTTATGTAAATGAAAGCTCGTCCTGTTAGCTTTGATATGATACAAATTTCTTATGATTTCAACTAGTGTTTGATTTTTAGTGAATTTTTACTTTTGAGTGTATAATTCTGGCTAGCTACAGGGCAGGCCGAGACAGAACTTAAATAACTTGAGCTACATTTATCAAAATTAGATGGAACTAAGGAGGTTAGAGACACATAACACTTCAACATATCCGAAATTCAGATCTAAATGAGTTAAAATGAATTTATGGCCTAAGTTACAAAAATCGGGTAGAATCAAAAGGAAGTGGCAGAAAACTAATTCAAGATCAAGGTTATGAAACTTTGTTTGATTATTGGAGCATCTATACCTTGCATTGAT
This sequence comes from Pterocarpus macrocarpus, assembly GCA_031439585.1. Taxonomy (NCBI): domain Eukaryota; kingdom Viridiplantae; phylum Streptophyta; class Magnoliopsida; order Fabales; family Fabaceae; genus Pterocarpus; species Pterocarpus macrocarpus. Next base: position 34,358,479 of record CM062515.1, read on the forward strand.
TTTTCTATGTGAATGACTGTCTGGTTGACTGGTACTATTCATGGGGAATCGGACTTGATCCATCATGCTGCCGAATTTTCGGCAAAAACATATGAAGTTATGATAGCTTGTGCTAGGAAGATTTAAGTTATGAATATGACATTCTAAAAGCAAGAATGTTTGAAAGTAAGTGCACTATAATGCATACAAACATTGTATGATGATATGATCATGATTCCTTTTATGAAAGATGGCATCTTTGCATGCAAAGGAAGAGATACATAAATATGTAAGGATGAATCCCTTCACTCAGAGGTAGTTATTTGAATCCCTCCCTCTGAAGGCAGTTAAAAGATATGATGAAGGTCCCATATTCCTAAGGAGTGTGACATGGTGATCATACTCTGGAATATGGCATGATGAACACATCCTAAGGGGTGTGAGATGTCAGGGTATGACATGGAGATCATACCCTGATGGGGTATGACATAGAGATCATACTCTAGAATATGGCATGATGAGCACATCTTAAGAAATATGACATAGTAATCACACTCCGATGGAGTATGACATGGCGATCATACTCTGAAATGTGCATGACAAGTAAAGGAAATTAAGAAAAACTACACTTGAGGACGGCGATATGTAACGCCTAAGTGTGTCAAGAAAGAGAGTTATAGAAAAGTAAAGGAAGGTTAAATAAGTGTCTTTGTCTATATATATATATTCCGATATTCTTGTTATGCTAAAATTTACTATATTTGTGAGTATTGTGATTGCCATGCTAATTATGAAACAGGAATTGATCATATAATTGCAATGTGATTCAAGTGCTTGAATAAAATGAACTCTGCTTCGGATAATATATTTTCGAACTATAAAACTAAACAGTCTATATAACATGCTCACCTTTTTCATAATAAACCGAAGCAGCTGGAGATAATAACGATGACACGGTATGAAATTTCTTAGTGAATTCTACTGAGAATTTAAAATTCTTACTCCTGTTTCCATGTTATCTCTAGATAGCTCGAGAAGATTCAAAGACAGCTAAAGTTGCTGTCAAATAAGGTCTACTCAAGTAACAGTAACAACTTTAGAGTATAGCACTATGACTTAAGCATAGTACTATATAGAGGAGGACGTTACATTTGACATCATTAAAACTTCAATTTCCCTCAAACAAATGGCCATTGCAATACTTGGCCCTGAGATAGCTACTCCCCTATTTGAGGCCATCTTTCCCCAGCAAGAACTTCTGAGGGCAAATGAAAAAACTTAGCCTGAAGGGGCACCCCATAGTGGGGAGGGCACCGAGGCTAGAGACTAACCTGCTAATCCTCCTGGGGGTCGACTTCTATAGCTTAAGATTTTTTTTTTTTTTTGTAACCATTGTATTTCCCTTTACCTACCTTGCTTGCTTATGGGTAGCACCTTAATTCTCATGAATGTTAACTTTTTCCCACATTATTGGATAATATTTCTTCAAATACTTATCGTTCAGCTTCCAGTAATTAGTTTATATGTTCTACCATAAATTACTTTGCTAATAATAAAAAGCCCTTTCCAATTTGGAGATCACTTGCTAAGCTTAGCAATTTTAGCTCCAATAAGCAATATAACCTTCCACACTAAGTCACCTTCGGCAAAGCATTTAGTTTGAACCTTTTTATTATATAACTTCAAGATTTTAGCTTTGTTAGCCTGAATATTCTCTAAGGCCATTAGCCTATCTTCATCGGCCAATTTTAGCTCTTGGAATAAGGCTTGGGAGTATTCTTCTAGCTGTAACCCATGTCATTTTGCCACTAAAAGGGAACTCACAGCCAATCCCAATGGTAGAATAGGATCTTGCCCGTATGTCGGCTAATAAAGAGCTAAGCTAGTAGCATTATTCTTAGAGTTCCTATAAGCCCATAGGAACTCAGATAGGACTTCATGCCACTTCCTCAGCTTATCCTCAACAACCTTTTTGATCATATCTATTAGGATCTTGTTGGTAGCTTTTGCTTGTCCATTTGCCTGGGCATAATATGGAGAAGAATGAATCAACAAAAACCAAATTATTGGGCAAAGGCTTTTATCTTTTCCTTAGTGAACATAGTTCCTCGATATATAGTTATCATTCCAAGAACTCCAAACTAATATATAATTTGAGTTGTAATAAGTCTTATCACATCGGCTTGGGTCACATTAACTAATGGTTGATCCTCTATCCATTTTGTAAATTAATCTATTGCCATAATAATAAAAATATGGCCCTTAGATGATGAGGATGACGGGGGATGAATCTTGCCAATTAAATTCATCTACTCATGCATATTTCAAAGCTTTCTGCCTTACTTTATACTCGGCTTTAGTTGAATGATTACCTAAGTATTGCTTAAGCTCTTACCTCCAATCATTTCTTTCACTTGACTTGCTTCACCTGCTTCGATGTGATTAATCTAATTCGAGCTGAGCCTAAAACTAGATGCTTGTTGTGCTAAATCATTGGCAATTTTATTATCATTTCGAGGAACATGAGAAATTGTTACTTTGGTAAATTGTTCCAATAGAGCATGGGCTAATTCTAAGGATTTCATCAATGTTAGGTTATTACACTTGTATTCTCCAATAACTTGTTTAATAACGGGTTAAGAATCACACAAGATCTTAATCACTTTGGCATCCATTGACGATAATTTCAATCCCAAAATTAGAGCTTGATATTCTGCTTGATTATTGGAGCAATGCAAATCCAATGAAGACATGTATTTCCTTTCAACCCCATTTGGACTAGTAATAACAATCTTAGCCCCTGCTCTATTAAGGTGTTTGGATTTATCGAACACCAAGGTCTAGGGTTCTAGCTAAACATACCCTTAATGATTGCCCATTGAGTCTTAGGCATCCACATAAGGATGCTTTATCAGAAAACTGGCTAAGGCTTGTCCCTTAATAGCCCTCAAGAACATATTTCAAGGCAAAAACGTTAAGCTTTGTAGCCTATTTTATAAGTCTCTCTTGCAAGACTAATCGTTTCAAAGTATTTAATAATGTCAATCTTGCACATAACCAAGACTTCTCTTAATAATAAATAATATTCTAGCTCGGTACATGCATGAAACAAGGACAAACACAACTTTTCAATTTGCATGTATCTTGTCTCAGCATCATTAAGTAACCAGCTTAAGTAATATACTGCTTTTTTAGTTCCATCCTCAGCATCTTGTGTGAACAAGCTGCTAATAGAGTCATCAGTGGCTGATATGTATAACTTTAAAGGCTTACCATGAGTTAGAGGAGTAAGCACTAGAGGACTAGCAGGGCTCTCTTTTATTTGATTGAAGGCCTTTTACTATTCTTCTCCCTTCTAGAAACCTTACTACCTTTATACCCTTTTCTAGTGGTAAGTATTGATACCATGTTTATGGACATGCCAAAAGGATTAGTATCCATTGTCATGTCTTCTTTCTTGGCTAATTCGAGCCCGCCTTCCTTCAATGCCTTCTGAATAGCATTCCTAAACATAGTGTAATTATCTGTCGTATGGATCATGCTTGATTTCATTTGTAATACTTTTCCCTTTGGTCTCCTTGGCTGAATGAGTTTTGTGATCTTCTAGGAACTTAGTTTGTTTGTCTTTCATCAAGCAATTAAAAATTTGATCAACCTTGGCAATGTCAAATAAATAAGCTTCCTTATCAGGTTTGGCTACTTCCTTACCCTTGGAAGGTGTTAGAGTAGGACAGGTATATGGCTTGCTTTGTATAAACTCAGCTGCCATTATATTTGCTTGCACATTCGGTTGGTCCTCCCAAGTATCTTCCTTAGTCGAGTCACAGTCTATAACTGAGATGAAGTGTGGTCCCTTTGGCCTAACTCAGTTTGACCTCTATTGCCCTTTCTTTGTGATTCATTGTTCCATTCTTGAAGCCCTGGATGCTAATTGAGCTAGGTCAGAGTATTCTATAGCAACTTGTAACATCCTTAATTTTCTGTGGTGCTAAATTATCTTGGTAATCCTGAGTAATTAGGCACTTAATGAGAAATTAGAGATTAAGGATTAATTAATAAATTCATGTGGCAAATTTGGAAGAGAAAAGTTAAGTAAATACTTAATCAAGATTAAATAATCTCTAATTAAGTGAGTCAGACTCTTAATAGCTTAATCAAGCATTAATCACCCTTAATTAACTTAATCGAGATTAATTAAGGATAATTGAGCTTAATTACAAGTTTAATTTTCCTAATCATGTTCTTGTGTGTTAATCACTAATTCTTGTTTAATCAAGTTAATTAAGTTGCAAGGGCATGTGATCACAACTTTCAATTCAAATTTAGTTAACTAGACAATAAAGTAAAAGTGATATCACTAAAGTACAAAAGCATAAGACAGAAGTGATTTATGTAAGAATAAGCACATGGTTTGTTCTCCCATCATCCAATTTGTTCCCTTAATCCCTGATTAACACAAAGTGAAGTAAAATATCTTCTCCCCACCCTCTTAGAAGTTACGGCCGACACACATGCACACACACTAACTCATTTTTATTTTCACACTTTCATTCTCTCTCTAAACTCTCAAACTCTCCAACTTTTCTCCACATTCTCTCTTCTTCTTCTTCTTTATCTTTTTCTCTATTGTCCACCTTCGTAACCAAACGTTCTTCACTTAGCCCTTCAAAGACTACATCTTTTGGTCTTTGAAGAAAAGATTTAAGCACCACAAGACTCATTTTATCAAGAACTTAAGAGGTTCCATCTTCATCCTCTCAAAACCGCCACCATCATCATCCAAAAAGGAGAGTCTTCATCTTCTTCTTCTCTTGCAAAAATGCCACTTTATTGCCTTCAGTAGTGATCTCTACTCATCTCTTTTGTTTACTCAAAAAACTTGAAGCTTGGTTCCTTTCATGACCAAGATCTTCAAATGAAAGCTTGAGAAAAACTTTCATGCTTTTCATGAGCAAAAGTCTATTTTTGGCAAAATATGTTCATGTTCTTGTTCATGAGTTATTCTTGACTTTTTTTGAAAGTTTCTTTCTTTAAATGCTTCAAAGTTTCTATTTTCCTTCCTTGATGCATGAGATCTTGATGTTTCTTGCAAGTTGTTGAAAAAAGAATGATGTTCTGGGTGGTGTTTGGTATAAAAGTTGTTTATTTTCTTATGATTGGAAAAGTTGTCATCTTTATCATTTTCGCTTCATTTGACAAGACTAAAAACATTCTTGATGCATAAAAATTTCAAAAAGTTCATTTCTTGCAACCTTAAAAGTGGCGCAAGTTTTGTGTCTCCGTAAAGTTTTATTTTGTCCTTCTTGAAGAGAAGAATATGTGTAAAATCTTAAGCTTTTTGGAATATGAAGTTTTATAAGCCATAAAAATGAGAACTTGTCACTTTATGTATTAAAAATAGAATCTTGAATGTAAGACCTTTCACAAAGTTTTAAACTTTAATCAAGAAGGTAATCTTAAGTCATAAAGTTGTAGATTTGCACTCTAATCTTGTAAAGGATGAACCTTGAGATGAAAATGTCGAGTAAATTTCTAAGCTTTCTTCAAGAATGTCATTTTTAGTCATAAAGGTGTTAACTTGCAACTTTTAACTCATAAAGTTTGTATCTTGAGTTAAAATAACATAAAATGTTAAACTTCCTTTTAGAAAAGATTCTTTTAAATAATAAGACCATTTTAACTCATAAAGTTGAGACCTTAATGGTCTTAGAATAATTAAAAGTGTTAGCTTTAATAAAGAATAAGACTTTTAGTTCTAAAGCTAATATCTTGTATCATTGTTTCATAAGAATTGAATCTTTAAGGGACGAACATAATTTTAGAGGCACATACTTTCTTAAAGCATAACAACTCTATAATAAGAAAGGTGAAATCTTGTTGAGCTAATTATAAAAGCTTGAAACTTTGCAACTTGAATAAGTTAAAAATCATTCCTTGATGAGCAGAAGGCACATGGTGTTGATGGGTTTCATGAGTGTGGTTATGCGTTGTCATGACCCAAAGGAGTAGATGGACCTCAAAATCCCTTGGGAATAGAAGTATAATTAAGGACCTTTGAGCATACCATGAATCTAGGAATCACTCAGTGCATTATCTCAAGGAAAGGAAATAATTTTCTAACTTGGTTAATTTGAACATGTGTTCCATAAGACATGTACACAAGTGAAGAGTAATTTAACATGAGGATTAAGTAACAAAAAGACTACATACACATTTATTTTAACTATGTGACTTTCTCATAGGTAACCACGGAAAATCATATGATGGCTCATAAGACTTTCCACGATGAATAACACAACTATGAACCCTCTTAGGGTAAGAATGTATGATGCCATTAGGCATGATATATGATAAGTTTGATTGAGCACTATCTCATAATTGAATAATTGATATGATGATATGAGATAGATATAATGAACTATTGGTTGAAAGTTTCATGATTGGCATTTTGGGGAAGCTCGGGTCTAGCCATCACATTGCTGGATTTCCTTGAAAATTATGGACTTAGTTATATCATTACATGTCCACATAAGTCTTGTCAAGAAGTACTATGCATGTAAGGTATAATGATAAGAAAAGAAAGAATGGGATATGACCCTTCAATCACTTCGGTAAGGGAAGTAAGAGACAGTGATCCACAATGATGCAAGGAACATCTATGGGGGAGGCAAAGGTGACATGGAGGACCCTCCAAATTAGAGGTAATCATTATTAGCTTAGTTTGATTTGGTTAGTATTGCATGATGACGGTCACGGAATGAGCTCATGTCCAAAAATAGTCTATTTCAAAGAAAAAGTAAAGAATGTTAAGCACGTGCTAAGAATGAAAGTAAAGTTAAAGTAAAACCATGGTTAGGTCTGTGAGGTTGCATGTCAGTGCATGTATCTATGTTGTCCATATGCATTTTGAATATTTATTCGATGCTTTTGCATGTATGTTTACTTATGACGATATGATTATGACGTTAAGTTAAAGAGCAACCTGCTTCGAAATTTATGTTTTCAAAATCATTAAAATTGAACCCATGTATGTCCACTCCTTTTATAATTAAACCCAAAGTGGCTGGGACGATGACGATGACATAGTATTTGTCTAGTCACAATCCTATTAGGAAATCTAGTATTTCTCACTCCTACTTTTTCATGTCATCTTCAGAGAATGCCGGTGTCAGGCACAGTAGTGATCTTCATTACATTTCCGGTATGGCATTAGTGCTTTGACCCTGTGCTGAATGCCTCTATGATGTCTGTGAGTACAGCTATGAGGGTCTACATCTTCCACGACTGCCTATTTCAGGTGCCAATTATGAGCTCATGTTTCCGTCCACACCAGCCGTATGGCGACATTACCCTAGATGATATCCGCCTTTACTTTCAACCATTGAGGTACCCTATTGATGGAGAGTCTGACTTGGATACCCTTCTGACACTGACTGTTTCTTTGGATTCTAATCCTTTGGAGCCATCCTATCTGAGCTATCACCATGGAGACTAACCCATCCAAGCCCTTTTACCCTTCAGTGATTCACCTGACATCTGATTCGTTTTCTTTTTTAGTAGCTCCTTATCACGCAGCACCCCTAGTTCATGGTCGCAGGTTCATTCATACCAGTGGTGTGCACTATGGACGTAGGCCTGCTCAGGGAGGAGGACATGGCGATGTTACTCCTGGTGGATTTAGGAATGGTTTCCTTTTGTCCAACGGTTGATTTGGATAGCACATGTGGAGCCGAGCATAAGGATAGCCCCTTTTTAGTTGGTAGTTATGGGGTTATCACTTCCTTTTAGCATGTATGGGCATTTGGGATTTCTAATGTACTTTTCTTTTTAATGTATTCGGTTAGGTTATTTTATAGCGCCGATAGTATATATCAGACCCATTACAATCTTTATGTATGACTCTTGGCATTACAATTATTATATTAACTATGATGGCTGTGGAATGAATGTTATGTTTACCTAAGATAATTGTTATTCATGTTGCCTCTATTTATTTTATTCGCAATGCTTATTTGAGATACATGTTCACGATGCGTTCATGACTGTTGGTTTTCAACATGGTTTACTTGTTATTGTTCAAAAAAAAAAAAGTTACCCCTATTTTCACTTATAAAGTAATTTCAAATGGTAATATTAGTTCCACGAGCAAAAGTAACAATTAATAATTCCATAATATGACTTAAGTATAGCATGGGACTATTAGGGTGTTATATTTTTGTATCAGAGTAGTTCGTCCTTAAAGAGCTTGGGGATGAACTAACTATGCTTTTTAGCATGCGTGTTAGTTAAGTTATGCTTTGAGTCTCGTTTGTATGATGAAATGTAGGGACTAGACATGCATGATCACCTATTTTGAATGTGATTAGTTGCTAGTTCACTTAGTGTAAATATTGAACTTGATCAACTCAATGTCTTATGTTTTGTGTACTAGGAACTAATGGCATTAGAGAGACGTGGTAGACCCTGTAACGAGCCAGAAGGTCCCAAGGAAGTCATGGGGACGCTCTGTGAAATGGTTGCTGCCATGAGGGAGCAAGCTATTGCTGCCCATCCACCGTATAATGGAGCAAATGGATGAAATGAATCCCAAAGGGCATAACGGAGGAGCTGAGGTAGATCTTGAACACCTCAAGTTTACTGAGCTTAGGAAGGCAAATCCGCCGAGCTTCTAAGGAGCCTACAACCTCGACCAAGCTAATGAATAGATTAAGGTCATTGAGAAGATTTTCACAGTGTTGACTTACATTAAGGAGTAGAAGATAGCCTTTGCTACCTACATGCTAGAGGCGGGTACTGAGTTCTGGTGGATAGGCACAAAGAGGCTATTGGATAGAGCCCAAAGCCACATCACTTGGGATGTGTTTAAGATGCATTTTTATAAGAAGTATTTTCCTATTTCCGTGAGGAATGCGAAGGAGTTGGAGTTCATGAGTCTGCATTAAGGGACTATGAATGTTGCTGAGTATACTGCCAAGTTCGAGGTGCTATGCAAGTTCTCGATGATTTACCAAAGGAACTCGGATGAGCAATTAGAGTGTTTCAAGTTTGAAGAGGGACTATGTGAGGAGATCCTGCACTTGAAGGACCCATGGAGATCCGTGACTATGCTGCACTAGTCAACAAGTGCCATTTGGTGGAAGATTGCAACCATAAGCTGGCTGTGGCTAGATCGAAAGCTTACAAGAAAAAGTTGGAGTTGCAAGGGCAGAAGTTCAAGTACTAACCCCTGAAAAGCCATTTCAGGGTGGAGGTTTCAAGGGCAAGCAATCCCAAAACCTACTTGGAATCCACCTAAGCCTGTGAATGGTCAAGCTTGCTCTAAGTGTGGCAGACACCATAGAGGACACCCTTGTTAAGCTGGCCAGAATGCGTGTTTCCAATGTTGAAAGGCTGGACATATGGCTAGAGACTGTATTGCCAAGCTGTTGTCCCTTGCCAACAAGCCTTAAAACCAAGGAAGGGTCTTTGCCCTTAATGCTAAGGAGGCCACTCAGTCTGATGATTTGATCCAAGGTAAGTGCGAGGTTAACAATAAAACCTTAACTGTACTATATGATTCTAGAGCTACATATTCCTTTATTTCTCATAATTGTGTAGATAGATTGGGATTATCTGTGTCTGAATCACTTTATATGTTAATTGTTTCTACTCTTGCTGGGAAACCAATCAAGACTTGTCAGTGTTGTTTAAATTATCGTTTCCAAATTGATGGTAGGTCTTTCATAGCAAATTTGATTTGTTTGCCTTTGTTTGGGTTGTATTTGATTCTTGGCATAGATTGGCTTTCGGCTAACCGTGTTATGATAAATTATTTTGAGAAATCTATTGTACTTCCTCTTGTATCTGTTAAGCTTATTAAACTTATTTGTTTGTTATTAAATTTTGTTAAAGTAGGAAGTAGTGAGTCTAGTGATCATGGATATGTTCTCCTTGTGGCAAGTGAAGTGGAACTTGAGCAGGTATTGGATGAGATCCCTGTAGTTAGGGAATACCCAGATGTGTTTCCTGATGATATACTCCCAGAAAGGAAAATCGAGTTTTCTATAGAATTGGTACTGGGAACGGGGCCGATCTCTATAGCACCCTATAGAATGTCCCCAATAAAGTTGTCAGAGTTGAAGGGAGAACTGGAAGATTTGTTAGAGAAGAGATTCGTAAGACCTAGTGTCTCACCTTTGGGAGCCTCGGTGTTATTTGTGAAAAAGAAATATGGGAGTATGAGGCTATGTGTGGATTATAGATAGTTGAACAAAGTAACCATTAAGAACAAGTATCCTTTGCCTAGGATAGAGGACTTTATGGACCAATTGCAAGGTGTAGCTGTGTTCTCAAAGATCGATCTGAGATCTGGATAGCATTGAATAAGAGGGAAAGAGAAGGATATACCCAAGATAGCTTTTAGGACAAGGTATAGACAGTATGAGTTTACGATAATGTCATTTGGTTTGACTAATGCCCCTGCTATTTTTATGGATTATATGAAAAGAATTTTTTGACCCTACCTGGATAAGTTTGTAGTTATTTTCATAGATGATATTCTCATCTATTCGAGAACAAAAGAGGAACATGAAGAACATTTGAGAGTTGTGTTAGCAATTTTGAGGGAAAAGAAGCTTTATGTTAAGTTATCTAAGTGTGAATTCTAGATGGAAGAAGTGAAGTTCTTGGGACACATGGTGTCACGATGAGTATTGTTGTGGATCCAAGTAAGATTAAGGCTGTGATGAATTGGGAGAGACTAACCTTGGTAATTGAGAGAAGGAGTTTGTTGGGTTTAGCCAGTTACTATCGTAGGTTTATAAAAGGATTTTCCTAGATATTCTTACCCTTAACTAAGCTGACGAGGAAGGATGCCCCATTTGTGTATACTACGGATTGTGAGAAAAGCTTTCAAGAGCTAAAGGAAAAGTTAACCTCAACCCCAATATTAATATTGCTTGACCCAAGTGGACCATTTGAGGTTTACTATAATGCCTCTGGAAGAAGTTTAGGTTGTGTCTTGATACAAAATAGGAACGTGGTAGCTTATGCCTCTAGGCAATTGAGCCTTACGAAGTAAACTACCCAACCCATGACTTAGAGTTAGCGATTGTAGTGTTTGCCCTAAAGATATGGAGGCATTATCTGTATGGTATGAGGTTTGAGGTGTTTTTTGATTATAAGAGTTTGAAGTAACTCTTTGATCAAAAGGAGTTAAATATGAGGCAGCGAAGGTGGATGGAATTTTTAAAGGATTACGAGTTTGGACTAAACTATCATCCTGGGAAGGCTAATGTGGTGGCTAACGCTCTAAGTCGAAAATCTTTACATGCATCATGGATGATGGTCAATGAGGAGGAGCTAGTGAAGAGCTTTAGAGACCTTAGCCTTGGAGTTGTTCTAAACCCCCATAGTTTAAGATTGAATCAGCTTAGGGTGATGAGCGATTTCAAGAGTCAAATTACTCAAGCCCAAAGTGAGGAAGAGGATTTTTGGAAAACCTTAGTGTTGGTGGAAGAAGGAAAGTTGAAGGGTTTTGCTTGAGGTACGAATGGACTATGGAGATTTTAAGGAAGAGTTTGTGTACCCGTGAGTGGTGACCTCTGAAGAAGAATTTTGGAGGAGGCTCATAAGAGCCATTTCACCATACACCTTGGTGTGACAAAGATGTATCAAGATATTAAGAAGATGTTTTGGTGGCCGGGATCGAAGAAGGACAATACAGAGTTGGTAAGTAAGTGTTTAGTTTGCCAAAAGGTGAAGATTGAACACCAAAAGCCCTTTAGTGTGTTACAACTATTGGAGATCCCACAATGGAAATAAGAGAGTATCTCTATGGATTTCATGATAGGTTTACCTAAAACATAAGCTGGTTTTGATGCAATATAAGTAATTGTTGACAGATTAACCAAGTCTACTTACTTTTTATCCATCTGAGCTACCTATCCTTTGAAAAAGTTAGCCCAACTGTATGTTCAAGAGATAGTATGGCTGCATGGTATACTTTTAACCATAATCTCAGATAGGGACCTGAGGTTTACCTCTAAATTCTGGGAAGCCATACAAAAGGCATTTGGGACAAGGCTTTGCCTAAGCACAGCTTATCACCCCTAGACAACCAGGCAGTTAGAGAGGACTATCCAAACTCTACAGGACATGTTGAAAGCTTGTGTATTGGATAATCGAGGAAGTTGGGATAGATACTTACCTTTGATTGAATTTGCTTATAACAATAGTCATCATGCAAGTATTGGTATGTCATCCTATGAAGCTTTGTATGAAAGGAAGTGTTAATCTCCCCTGTGTTAGTCTGAATTGGGTGAGCAAAGCCTATTGACCTGATCTTCTGAGGTAAACCACAGAGCAAGTAAGAAGGATTAGGGATAGAATCCTTACGGCCCAAAGCCGTCAAAAGAAAAGGAGAAAGCCTCTAGAGTTCCAAGAAGGAGAACATGTGTTCCTGAAAATCGCTCCTACAATTAGTATAGGTAGAGCCATGAAGGTCAAAAAGTTAAGCCCATGTTTTCTTAGCCCCTTTCAAACTCTGAAACATCTCGGGTCAATTGCTTATCAAATGCTCTTACTCCGAATTTGTCAAACCTTCATAATGTCTTTCATGTGTCTTAGTTGAGAAAATACCATTCTGATCCTAGTTGTCTACTTGAACTTGAAAGTGTACAGTTAAGGGAGGACTTGACCTACAATCTACCACCATCTCAGATCATGGATTGTGGGGTAAAATAGCTAAGGAATAAGACAGTACCCCCAGTCAAGGTGGCTTGGGGTAGAGGAAATATGGAGGAATATACGTGGGAGCTAGAGTCCAAGATAAAAAATGAGTATCCCAACTTGTTTACAAGTAATGAATTTTGGGGACAAAATTCTTTTTAAAGGTGAGGAGAAATATAACATCCTTAATTTTCTGTAGTGCTAAATTACCTTAATGAGAAATTAGAGACTAAGGCTTAATTAATGCATTCATGTGGTAAATTTGGAAGAGAAAAGTTAAATAAATGCTTAATCGAGATTAGATAATCTTTAATTAAGTGAGTTAGACTCTTAATAGCTTAATTAAATACTAATCACCCTTAATTAGCCTAATCGAGTTTAATTAAGGATATTTGATCTTAATCACAAGTTTAATTTTTCTACTCATGTTCTTGTTTGTTAATCACTAATTCTTGCTTAATTAGATTAATTAAGTTGCAAGAGCATGTAATCACATTATTAAATTCAAATTTAGTCAACTAGACAATAAAGTCAGAGTGATGTCACTAAAGCACAAAAGCATGAGATAGGAGTGTTTTACGTAAGAATAAGTACATGATTTGTTCTCCTATCATCTAATTTGTCTCCTTAATCCTTAATTAATACAAAGTGAAGCAATATATCTCCTCTCCACCTCTTAGAAGTTATGGCTAATACACATGTCATACTCTCTCTAAACTCTAAACTCTCGAACTTCTCTCTACATTCTCTCTTCTTCTTCTTCATCTTCTTCTCCATTCTCCACCTTTATAACCAAACCTTCTTCACTTAGCCCTTCAAAGATCACATCTTTTGGCCTTTGAAGAAAAGATTTAAACACCACAAGACTCATTTCATCAAGAACTCAAGAGCTTCCATCTTCATCCTCTCAAAACCACCACCACCACCATCCACCAAGAAAGAGTCTTCATCTCCTTCTTCTCTTGCAAAAATGCCACTTTTTAGCCTTAGATAGTGATCTCTACTCATCTCTTTTGTTTACTCAAGAAAGGTTGAAGCTTGGTTCCTCTCATAACCAAGATCTTCAAGTGAAAGCTTGAGAAAAACTTTCATGCTCTTCATGAGCAAAAGTTCTATTTTTGGTAAAATATGTTTATGTTCTTGGTCACGAGTTGTTCTTAATTTTTTTGAAAGTTTCATTCTTTAAATGCTTCAAAGTTTCTATTTTCCTTTCTTGATCATGACATCTTGATTTTCTTGTGAGTTGTTAAAAAAAGAGCGATGTTCTTGGTGGTATTTGGGATAAAAGTTGTTTATTTTCTTATGATGATGCTTATGATTGGAAAAGTTGTCATCTTTGTCATTTTCTCTTCATTTGACAAGACTAAAAACATTCTTGATGCATAAAAATTTCAAAAAGTTTATTTCTTGCAACCTTAAAAGTGGCGCGAGTTTTGTGTCTCTGTAAAGTTTTATTTTGTCCTTCTTGACGACAAGAACATGTATAAAAACTTAAGCTTTTTGGAACATGAAGTTTTATAAGTCATAAAAATGATAACTTGTCACTTTATGTATTAAAAAGAAAATCTTGAATGTAAGATCTTTCAAAAAGTTTTAAACTTTAATCCAGAAGGTAACCTTAGGTCATAAAGTTGAAGATTTGCATTCTAATCTTGTAAAGGTTGAACCTTAAGATGAAAATGTTGAGTAAAGTTCTAAGCTTTCTTCAAGAATGTCACTTTTTAGTCATAAAGGTGTTAACTTGCAACTTTTAATTCATAAAGCTTGTATCTTGAATCAAAATAATGCATAAAGTGTTAAACTTTCTTTTAGAAAAAATTCTTTTAAATCATGAGACCACTTTAACTCATAAAGCTGAGACCTTAATCGTCTTAGAATAATTAAAAGTGTAAACTTTCATAAAGAATGAGATTTTTTAGTTCTAAAGCTAATATCTTGTATCATTGTTTCATAAGGATTGAATCTTTAAGGGAAGAACATAATTTTAGAGGCACATACTTTCTTAAAGCATAACAACTCTATAATATTAAAGGTGAAATCTTGTTGAGTTAATTATAAAAGCTTGAAACTTTGTAACTTTGCAACTTGAATAAGTTAAAAATCATTCCTTGATGAATGGAAGGCACACGGTGTTGTTGGGTTCATGAGTGTAGTTATTCGTTGTCATGACCCAAGGGGCTAGAGGGACCTTGAAATCCTTTGGGAACAGAAGTATGATTAGAGCCTCTGAGCATACCATGAACCTAGGAATCACTAAGTGCATTATCTCAAGGAAAGGAAATGATTGCCTAACTTAGTTAACTTGAACATATGTTCCATAAGACATGTATAAAAGTGAAGAGTAATTTCACATGAGGACTAAGTAACAAAAAGACTGTACAGACATTTATTTTAACTATGTAATTCTCTCATGGGTAACCACAAGAAATTATATGATAGTTCATAAGACTTTCCATGAAGATTAACACAACTATGAACCCTCTTAAGGTAATAATGTATGATGCCATTAGGCATGATATATGATAAGTTTGATTGAGTACTGTTTCATGATTGAATAATTGATATGATGATATGAGATGGATATAATGGACTATTGGTTAAAAGTTTCATGATTGGCATTTTGGAAAAGCTCCGATCTAGCCATTATGCTACCAGATTTTCGTCAAAACTATGGACTTATTTATATCATTGCATGCCCACATGAGTCTTGTCAAGAAGTACTATGCATGTAAGGTATAATGATAAGAAAAGAATGAATGGGATATGACCCTTCAATTACTTCGGTAAGGGACGTGAGAGACAGTGATTCACAAAGACTCAAGAAACCTCCATGGGGGAGGCAAGGGTGACATGGAGGACCCACCAACTTAGAGGTAACCATTATCAGCTTAGTTTGATTTGGTTAGTACTACGTGACGATAGTCACGGAATGAGCTCATGTCTAAAAGCAATCTATTTCAAAGAAAAAGTAAATAATGTTAAGCACATATTAAAAATGAAAGTAAAGTTAAAGTAAAACCATGGTTAGGTCTATAAGGGTTGCTTGTCAATGCATGTATCTATGTTGTCCATATGCATTATGAATATTTATTCGATGCTTTCGTATGTATGTTTACTTATGATGATATGATTATAACATTAAGTTTAAAAGCAACCCGCTTTAGGATTTATATTTTTAAAATCATTAAAATTGAACCTATGTTTTGTCCACTGCTTTTATAATTAAACTTTAAGTAGCTGGGACAATGACAATGACATAGTATTTGTCTAGTCGCGATCCTCCTGAGAAATCTAGTATTTCTCACTCCTACTTTTTCGTGTCATCTTCAGAGGATACCGACATTGGGCATAGTGGTGATCTTTATTGAGTTTTCGGTATGGCATTGGCACTTTGACCCAGTGCTAAATGCCTCTGTGATGTCTACGAGCATAGCTATGAAGGTCTATATCTTCCATGACCCCCTGTTTCAGGTGCCAGTTATGAACTTGTTTTGCCGTCTATACCAGCCGTATGGTGAGGTTACCTTGGATGATATTTGCCCCTACTTTCAGCTGCCAAGGTACCCCGCTAATGGAGAGTCTGACTTGGATACCCATATGACGCCGACTGTTTCTTTGGATTCTCAATCCTTCGAAGCCATCCTATCTAAGCTATCATGTGGAGACTGACCCATTCGAGCCCTCTTACCCTTTAGTGATTCATCTGACGTCCAATTCGTCTTCTTCTTCAGCAGCTCCTCATCACGCGCCACCCTTGGTTCATGGTCACGGGTTCATTCATACCCGTTTCACTGGTGAAAAGAACAAGGTGCGTAGGTTGAAAAAGGCATTATACAAAAAAAATCCCCTTATGCCTTATTTGGAAGGCACACAAAAACAACACTAAGACCATATCCTCTTTATTAAATATACACTTTGAAGTAAATTGACTGTTCTACTTGTGCATGTTGATGATATTATTATATCAAGTGATGATTTGGTTGAGTAACAGTTTCTAGCAGAAAACTTAGCAACTGAGTTGGAAATGAAGAATTTTGGGAAATTAAAAAACTTCCTTGGAATTAAGGTTGCCTATTATTAGTATGGTATTGTCATTTCCCAAAGGAAATGCATCCTAGATTTCTTAAGGAGCTAAGAATACTTAGATTCAAGGGTATAGATGTTCTCACAAGGCAAAATTCTCGATTAAGAAGTAATGAAGAGAGTCCTAAGGTTGATAAACAACAATATCTAAGGCTAGTAGGTATAATGATATACCAAGAGCATACTAGACCAAATTTTGCATATTGAGCCATTTGCCACTTCATCCATGACCTAAGGATAACAAATATACAAGTAGTGGATAGGATCTTGTAGTATCCCAAAAACACTCTTATGGGGCTGTTGTATAAAAAGGTAAAAGCTTGTACATGGAAATCTACATTGATGTTGACTATGCTAGTTCTATTATTGACAAATAATCAACATCATGATATTTCATGTTTTTTGAAAAGAAATTCAGTCATTTGGAGGAGTAAGAAGCAAAATATGGTTGCTAGATGTCAGCACCTAATTTTCAATGGAGTTGAAAAATAGTAATTATGGTTGATTTTTTAAAAAAAAAAAAGGAGAAAATGAAATAAAAACAAAAAAATGAAAAAAAAAATCAAATTTGTAGCTCATATCTCGTAACCCTTTTTGTCCCAAAAATTTTAAAAATAAAGAATAAAAAAATCATATCATCAATTAACCTCAATCTAGTCAATTCTCATAAATTAAATCATGATTTAGTCAATTTGCATTAAATCAATGGTTTTTGTAATACATTTCATTTAACACCAAAGTTGAATAAATAAGTGACATTTTTTCCTAAAATGGGGAGAAGGGATTCAGAAAGGATCCAAAACATTGACAGAAAATGGAGAATAAGCATTTTTACTATCCGAGGAAAATGAGGAGACAATCGAGTTTTACTTTAACTATCATATCGTCGTTGCAGTGATTTCCTGATCACTTTGGTTCATTCAAGGTAAATTTCTCCTCATAACTTGGCTTTGACTTTTGTCATATTTCATCAATTAATTGCTTTTGTGTTTTTCATCTATCTGTACATATTATTGATATAAAATACATCAAAAACTCAACCTCTCAACAACCTAATCAGAATCCCCAAAACAAAACACCCATGGCTTAAAACAACACAACCATAAACCAAAAACAAAGTAGTCCCTGTTAGATCTTTAATTCCTTATAACCCCAAAATCTTTTGTGTTAAACCATTAAGAAAATAAAGAGACTAGATGTGGAAGCGTACCTAAATCCATAGGACTTGATTGATGTCTAGGTCTGTGGTTCTTGATTTTCCAAGTTGACAAGTATGAATTCTTTAGAGAAGGTGGCTCTCGCTTTTAATGAAAAGATGTCAAAAAAAGAGACGTATGTATAACTTGGGGACCATAACTTTTTATAATTGTACAAACCTAAGTGTCTAATTTAGCTTATCATAAATTAGTAATTAGGTAATACAGTATCTACACATAGTAAGCTCATACGTAGGCCCAATTAATTTAACCTTATTCGATTCACTTTAGCTTTAGGTCAAACTTTATGATAGATCATAATATACAATTACATATTTATACAAGTCCACGATTCTAACAATCTCCTACTCGATGTATGTATATATACACAAAATTGTATATTAAACTATAACTATATGAGCTCAAAATTTTGCTATTATGACCAAAACATCTCTAAACAATCTCATTCATCAACTATGTCAATATAGGATTACGGTAACCTTTGTCACATGCATCATAACTAAACCCATCCATGGTCACATATAACAACACAACTAAATGACATAGACCAAGTATCGATGTATAGCATGGAAATTACTATAAGCTCTAATGCCCAACTGAAACAATCTTATATCTTTAGACGTTTCAAGCTTTAAGATTTTGATGAATATCAAATCAAGTTTTAAGTAAATTTCTTGGATGGTAAATAATTTGTTTTAGCTAAATGCATTCTTTTGTGAGTAAAATCAACTTTTTTGAAGTTAAATGATTGTTGTTCCAAACAAAACGTCTAAATCCATGTACTTCACTTGAATGTTATATTGGAACAATCGCTTTATGTCCTATACATTTACTCACTCAGGAATGAGATAGAAAGTTTAGAAAGATAGTGATACAGCACTAGATAGGAAAAACATGCCACGAGAATGTCTACACCTCATTCAGAACGATGACTTGATCCAAACAGGTGGCTTCTCACAAAGTATCTTACCTTGAAAACTTCTTCCATATGCCTCATTGAGAAATTCATAAAGTCAAATATGAATTGACAAGTTAAAAAAGAAGCATTAACAAGTCTAAAAAAGTTGGTGAAGACTTCAACGGCTACTTTTCCTCTTCGGTGTCACCTCATCTTGTTGAAAAAGACAATTGTACCTTCTTTTTCCATTCATAGACTAGTGGATCAAAGTAGCACAAGGCTCAAGATTTACAAGCTCCAATGGTAACATCTAGAAGTCTATATAAAGTTGGAATACGAAGAAGATAAAGAAGCTATTCAAATATTTTCTAAGCTGCATAAGTTTCATTCTTCAACCTTCTCGAATTTCAAATCCTCCAAAAAGTTACTCATTGTAACTTCTGTTTTAAAATCTTCTCTATTGATGTGTAATAAATAACATTCTAATATTGAGAAATTAGAGAAGTCACACATTGTACGTATTTGATCAATACTCTATAAAGAGCTTCTAGTGTGAGTGTAAACACAAATTTTTTTTTTTTTGTATCAAATCTCTTGTAACTAGACTCGATAGTGGTCAAAGTGAGCTTAGAGAGGGTAGGATAAATACTACTTGGTTGTAAAACCTGGAGAGGCTAGAGAAAGACTACTCAACTGTAAAAACTTAGAAAAGCTTGGAAAAAGAACACTCGTGGTATAAAAAAATCTCAATGAAGAGTTAGGGACTAGACATAGACATTTGTTTGGCCAAACTAGGATAAACCTTGTTATGTGACCATTCTATCTCTTTCACTTTACTTGCAGTCTTCATTCAATCCTCAAATTTGTACATTCTTCAAATCATTCAAATACATTCTTGCATAAAATAAATACCTATTATTTCTAACCACATTGCTTTTGTATTTCAAATTTTGGACTTGAGAAAGTTGTTTTGAAAAGTTTTCAAGTTCAAAATTTTAGTTAAGGCACGATTCAATCCCCCCTTCTCGTGTTATCTCTTCCAACAATTACATGTAATGTGATCTAACATGCTTATTTCCAACTTATCTAACTTTATTATTTATAAGATCATATAAAACGAGTCAGAGTGAAAAAAAAAAATCAAATACTTTATTTCTATCAAAAATATCCATAAATATAAGGTGTATCTTGATGAACATCCAAAGAACACACTCCTACTAATATGACATTTCATCAAATGATATCACACCCATATGAGCAGGATGCTCATGAAAGACCTTGGGTATAGTCCTTGAGTAAGCGGATCTACAACGATGGAGTTTTTGCCAATATGCTCTATAGATGATCAATTGGATTTTTATATACTTATTTTCCCTCATTCCTAGCTCATTAATCCTCTTTTATGCCTAATTGTTTTGAATTGGACTATTTTGTGTTGTTTGGATTTTGTTTGGGCTTGATTTAATTTTTTCAGCATTAGACTAATTATGACACTGTTTTGGTTTTTGGGCCATATCTTAAGTTATAGAGCTCATTTGATCATGATCTTTGGTTTATAGAAAAGATGAGAGATAGGTCTACAAGTTGTATGAAGAGGTCAGAGGCCAATTCTAGTGTTAAGAGCTAAATTTGGGCCTAGAAGTGAACTGAAGTGGTGCAATCATGGATTCTAAGTAGGGTGTGGTATTTGGGCCATATCTCGATCCACAGACGTCCAATTGAGACTGTTCCAGTGGCATTTTGAAGCTGACATCTAGGACTACAATTCTTCTTCAAAGTGCAAATCCAAAAGGAACCGTTTTCATAGCCAAAATAGTAGAATAACGTTACTTAATAATCTGAGCTTGCAAAGCTACCTCGAGTCAGCCAATGCTTTGCTGAAGTAGTTTGCCAAGGTCATCATAATGCATGCTCCCCAAGTCAGTGACGAAATTGCCAATGATTTGGCATAACAAGCATCTAAATTCAAGCTAGATATGTTTGAAATCAATTAAGATAAGAGAAAATTAGCCAATTAAAGAAGAGATTGGAAGCAAGAACTCAGACGGTATCCCTCTAACTCTTCAATCAAAGCAGATTATAAGCTCAAACTGAAGGCCCTAAAATATGTGTTAACGGATGATAACTTATTCGAAAGGAGTAAGAGGGATTATTATTAAGATATGTTGATAAGCAAGAAGTGAAATGAATTATGCATAAAGTGCATGAAGGAATATGTAAGGCACACAAATCAAGCCCTAGGATGAGATAACTGATCCATCGGTATGAATATTACTGGCTTACCATCTTGGCTAATTGCCTTGCATATGCTAGAGGATGTGAATCTTACCAAATGCATGGACTTGTTCAAAAAGTACCAGCAAAGAAGCTCCATGCTATTATAAAACCTTGGCCTTTTAGAGGTTAAGCCGTGGACCTAACTGGCAAGATCTATCCCCCATCATCTAAGCACCATACATTCATCATTGTGGCCACAGATTACTTTACGAAATGTGTAGACGATTGGTGAATGCAACCCAAGTCGATGTAATTTGGTTCATCAAGGCACAAATCATATATTAGTTTGGGATCCTTGAAGTTATCACAATGGATCAAGGAACAATGTTCACAAGGGAAAAGATGAAGGCCTCTACCCAACAGTTTGGATTTCGGCTAGTCCAATCTTCTCCCTATTATGCTTAAGCCAATGGACGGGGGTCAAAGCCACCAACAAAATATTAATCTAATATGACCAAAAGAACTATCGAGGATAAGCTGAGGAAGTGGCATGAGGTCTTATATAGGGTTTTATGGGCTTATAGAATTCTAAGTAATGCCATAGGATTAACTCCTTATTAGCTAACATATGGCTAGGATGTCATTTTGCCTTTGGGATTGGCTATGAATTCTCTCAGAGTGGCTAAACAACATGGTTTGTAACCAGAGGAGTATTCCTAAGCCATGTTTCAAGAGTTAAAGTTAGCTAATGAAGATAGGTTGATGGTCTTGGAGAATATCTAGGCTAACAAAGCTAAAGTATCCAAGTTATACAATAAGAAGGTTAGACCAAAACAATTTGCCGATGGAGATTTAGTGTGGAAAGTTATATTACCAATCGAAACTAAAATTTCTAAGTTCGGCAAATGGTCCATTAATTGGGAAGGACCTTTTATTATTAGTAAAGTTATATATGGTCGAACATACAAATTAGTCACGTTAAAAGGAGAAAAGTTGGCAAGAAGTATTAGCGATAAATATCTTAAAAGGTCATCCTACTATGTGGAAAGATATTAACATTCATAGTAGCTAAAGGTGGTAGCCACAAGCCGGATAACGAGCTGAAGGAATGCAAAATATAAGAGAGTAACAAAATCCTAAGATACGGAGTCAGGATCAATGGTTATGGTAAGATCCATAGTTTGGTTTTCCACCCTAGCATCAACTAATGTCTCCAGTTAGGACAGTTTGCTCAATAGATAAATCAGCCTAAAAAAATTGATTTAGAATGTCATGTATTCATTGACTTTTCAATCTGATATATATACACGTACAGGTCATATACAATTTGTGCAAACATTCTAAATATAGTTCCCTTAATTTATGCTATTTACACCTAAATATGAGATATGTATAACTGATTGCATGATATGCGGATATCATAATATCTCCATGATATCAACTCATTATAGGTAAGAGATTAGTAAGAGATTAGCCGCCTAAGACCCCCCCTCAAGTTGTAGCATGCAAGTTTTTTATGCCCAACTTGCCCAAAAAATTATCAAATTGTCATTTCCCCAAAGCTTTGATAAACATATCAACCAGTTGAGTATGAGTAGACACATGATGGGTTGAAATGTTGTCGTTGAGAATTTCATTGCGTAAGAAATGACAATCAACTTCAATGTGCTTTATCTGCTTATGAAAAATCGGATTAGTGGCTATATGTAATGCGGCCTGCCTATCATAGTAGATTTTCATGGGGCAAGAGACAGTAACACCTAAAGAAAGTAGGAGTGCTTTCAACCATTTGAGCTCACATATGGTAGTGGCCATGGATCGATATTCTACTTCGACAAAAGAATGTGAGACGACATGTTACTTCTTAGTTTTCCTAGATATAGATAAATTCCTAAGAAAAACAAGCCAACTTGAAAGAGAACGCCGAGTCAATAGACAGCTAGCCCAATCCGAGTCAAACTAAGCATAGAGTTGAAGATCACAATTAGCTTGGAGAAGGATACCTTGGCCTGGGTTGCCTTTGAGATAACGAACAACATGCAAAGCTGCGTTCCAGTGTTCTTGTAAAGGTTGCTACATGAATTGAGGGAGCATATGAATGCAATAAGAAAGTTCTAGTCTAGTGACAATTAAGTAGACCAAACGACCTACTAGTCTTCGATAACGATCTGGATTGGAAAGTGGAGGTCCATTGGCCAAGGGAGGATGATGGTTTGAATCTAGAGGAAAACCAACAAGTTTAGCTCCCAATAAACCTGTCTCAATAAGAATGTCAAGAATGTATTTGAATTGGCACAAGAAAATGCCATCAGGACTGCAAGCCACCTCAATGCTAACAAGGTATTTCAAAGGACTAAGATCTTTCATACGGAAACAGGTGCTCAAGTAGGATTTAACGGACTCAATGGCATTACTGTTGTTGCTAGAAATTATGAGATCATCCACATAAACTTACACATACAGCTCCACACAATCATGATGTAGAGTAAAGAGGGAGTAGTCTGAGTAAGATTGTGTGAAACCATATTACAAGAGAGCACTTTTGAGTTTGGCAAACCAGTAGCAAAGTGCTTATTTCAAGCCATATAAAGACTTTTGCAGTTGGCATACTTGATTTGGTAGGGAGGATCGAAAACTAGAAGGTAGCTTCATGTACACTTGTTCATGAAGCTCACCATGTAAAAAGCCATTGTAAACATCCATCTGATGAAGTTCCCAACACTTGATAGCAACAACAGCAAGAAAAGTTCTAACAGTCACCATTTTCACAACCGTAGCAAAGGTTTTGTGGTAATCTAGCCCCTCAAATTGGTTATTTCCCAAGATAACAAGCCTGACCTTAAAATGTTCAACAATCCCATCTAAATGATATTTAATCCTAAACACCCATTTGCAGCCAATGGCCTTTTTGTTTAGAAGAAGTGTTTCCACAATCCAGGTGCCATTAGTTTCAAGAGCCTCAATTTCATGTTGTATGGCAAGCTGACATCGCTCATCTATTACTACTTCAGTAAAGGTTTGAGGTTCTATCCTTGCAGAGATAGCTGCCAAAAAATGTCTATAGCAAGGAGAAAATTTAACATAGTTCACATATTGGGCTAGAGGATAGGGTGTACCTGAGGAACATGATGGAGAATTAGAACAATGTGAAGGGCATATCTTAGAGATGGTATTTGTCACATAGTCCCGCAACCTAGTAGAAGGAACCTTGGTATGATGCCCATATCTCAAAGCTTCAAAATTCGTTGTCGGTTGTCCCCCTTGGCTTCAACAATCAGCTACACATCATTGGGGCATTCAATGGAACAAGAACCAGGGGCAGACTCACAAACTACTGCATGATCATCAAACGATATAGTTTCATCTATAGGAGTGGAAGAAGGTGCGGTCACAATAAGGACATGTTGACAAATGTCATCGTCATCAACCAGATAAACAAAGGAAGAATTGGGCAAGATCCCGGCACTAGGGAGAGAGGGGCGAGACACAACTTCAGCAAAGGGGAATTCATTTTCACAAAAGACAGCATCTCTAAAGGTAAAGAAAATACCTAGCTCCAAGTCATACATGCACCAACCTTGGGTTCCATAGGGATAGCCCACAAAAACACACTTGTGACTTCAAGTAGCAAATTTGTCGCCCTTGTGATGTTGATTATGCACATAGCTTAAGCAACCAATTACTTGGAGGTGCTCAAGAAAGGGAGCCTTACCGTGTAAGAGTTCATAGGGAGTTTTGCCATTCAAGACCATTGTAAGAGTTCGATTGATCAAGTAACATGCAGCAAGAGCACATTCTCCCCAAAACTGAATTGGAAACTGTGCTTGAAAATGCAAAGCACGGGCAACATTGAGAATATGTCTATGCTTACATTCCATTCTTCCATTTTGCTATGGTGTTCTAGTGCATGAAGTTTCATGTATAATACCATGGTCACGGAAGTATGTTTTCGTGCATTCGGTCTTGTTATCACTACGAATGGTCTTTACTTGAGTATTGAATTGTCATGCAACCATTGCCAAAAATGGACAAAGATATTTAAAGACTTCTATTTTATCAACAAGAATGTATAACCAAACTGCTCTCGAGTAGTCATCAATAATGGTCAAGAAATACCTAGCACCACAAAAAGTTGGAGTGCGATAAGGCCCCATAGGTCACAATGAATTAACTGGAATATAGCTGTTACTTTATTTTCACTAACAAGAAAGCTTTCTCGTGACTATTTTGCTCTAAGTCATATATTACATGCTTGAGTACATAAATTATTATTTCTCCTAGGTCCAACATTTGGAAGTAATTGCAGAACTTTTAAAGATGCATGTCCTAGTCTTCTATGCCACAAATATAAGGAAAGCTCATTGTTGGTCTTCATTATTGTTGCCTTAAGCATTTCTCTAAGATAGTGTGGCCCTACTCTTTGTTCACCAGCTCCAATCAGTGTCCTCGAGATACAGTCCTGTATAAGAAGAAACTTGCCAGTGAACTGAATCATATAGTCAAAATCTTTAAGCAACTGTGATACTAAAACAAGATTGCAATGTAGACTAGGCACATATAGAACATTCGTTAATCTTAGTTTGTCATTGAGCACTACAGTTCCTTCTTTTGTAGCTACTATTTCTTCACCGTTTGGGAGTTCCACAGAACATTCAAGAATGCTGCGCACATTGGTCAGGCACTCTAGTTGACTAGTCATATGGTGTGAAGCACCCATATCGACAATCCATGGCAAAAGAGAACACTTACCATTGAGTTTCTCAGTTGCTCCTAGTTTAACATTGTTCAAAAGACTGACTAGTGTTTGCCATTGTTGACTAGTTAGTCCACTTGAATTAGATTGCTTAGCAGATGCTGTTTCAGGATTCTTGTCTTCCTTATTTGTTGCTGCTTGTGTTGCATGAGCTTTTAACAGGTCGTCCACGTTTTTTATTGTTAAATGCAGGATTAGACTGCTCTGGCTTCCCTTGTCTAGCTCCCTTCACTGTTCCTCATGGTCGATCTCTCCACTATTCTGGATATCCAATCACTTGGAAGCAATTTTCTAATCATGGCCAACTCAGTTGCAGTGACTGCATGTTCCTCGCTTTTCTTTGAGCTTAAAACTGGACTATACTACAAATGTCATAATTTCACCACGTTCTTCTATCATACGAGTCATTATGCGCATTCGTTCCTCCTATACTAGTGTTGAGTACACTTTGTTCAATGTAGGTAGCAGGTCTTGAGCATGAAGATTAGATCAGACTGTCCCATAGAGAGTGTTGTTTAATCCCATGAGAAACTGACGAAATTTCTCCTCTTCTCATTTCTTTTCAAACTCAGAATTAAGATTGCACTTGCAAAGGCCACACTTGCACATAAGTACCTGGTCATAGTTTGCCAATTCTTCCTACAACTTCAATTTGCCATAGTATGTCACAATGGTCAACCCTCTTTGTTTGCATTCAATGAGCTCGGTTTGAGCTGCTGAATTTGTGGTCCATTCACAGAGGAAAATCACTCCTTGATGTTCGCCCAAAGGTCCTTCACCACCTCCATGTGCAATATGGTGGATCGCAATGAAGGTTCAATAGTGTTCATGATCCAAGAAACCAACAAAGAGTTGTTGGTCCACCAATCCTTGAGGTTTACAGAGTCCTCGTCAGGTTTCTTGATTGTTCCATCAACAAAGCCAAATTTCTTTCTTGCTCGTAGAGCAATCTTGAGTGATCAAGCCCATTAGTCATAATTTTCTCCCTTTAATTGTACCTAAGTTATCAAACTCCCTGGATTATCACTTGAAGTGATATCATAAGGAGAAATGGTCTTCCTGATGATCGTTCCATCACCATTGGTGCCTATCTTCTTTGCCTCTTCTTCATTGATCATAGCAGAAGGCTTTTGGTCAACCATTTTTAAATTTGATGTGGCTCTGGCACCATAACAGAGTTGATTTGGAATGTCATGTATTTATTGGCTTTTCAATCTGATATATATACATATACAGGTCATATACAATCTGTGCAAACATTCTAAATATAGTTCCCTTAATTTATGCTATTTACACCTAAATATGAGATATGTAGAGCTAATTGCATGATATGCGGATATCACAATATCTCCATGATATCAGCTCACTATATGCAAGATATCAGCAAGAAATTAGCTGCCTAAGACGACCACCATTGTCGAAAGAGCAAAAACCCCATTAGGGTCTACTAATTCCAAAACTGTGGGAGCTGAAACTATGTTAGCAACTACAAGAGCGATAGTAGCATCGGTTGTTTTCTTCTCCACACCGACTAGTATGTTCCTATACTTAGCCCATGATAGCTTCACCACTGTCAAACCTTGGATGCCACTTTCCACTTCATTTTCTAGAATTTGTTATCTTTAATGGAGCTGATGAATTTCATTATCCAAGGATTTGGCTTGGTTGGACAGTCGAATCTTAGTTTTGGGAGTTTGCCTTGAGATTGGTCATTATAGCAACAGCTCTAGCTCGAACTACTACAACTCAACCTAAAGTCTTGCTTTCTCCTTGTTAATTTCAATGATCCTGTTTTTGACCACTTGTTGTCGATTCTACTTTGCCTTCTAGTTGGTGTTCAATCATTTGGAATTAAACTCTAAAGCCACCTTTCTAAGCCTTGAGTTCTGCTATCCAATTCAAGACTCTTAGGCCAGTAGTCTTTCTGGTCTTGTACATCCTATAGTGACAAGCATGACTGTATTTCTAACTTGACAGCAAGATGGTGACAAGCTTGTTTAACCTCCGGAGTGATTGTAGTGTCCACAAACTTTGCCACCTTTAGCAGAGACTTTTATAGGTTAGCAAGAGTGGCTGAGTCAGTAGGGAAAGTTTGCTCTAGTTCCTTACAAATGACTTGAAGGTATTGGTTGATTAGAGAATGACTTGAAGGTATTGGTTGATTAGAGAGGAACTCTAGGCAATTGATGAAAAGAAAAAGTATTTCTCTAGTTCCTCAAAAGGTATCTTAGGGACTTTTGCCTTAGATGCTAAAGCTTGAAATGTAAGGGGATCAACGGGATCGGCAATCGGCTTCAAATTTAGTTGAACATCTTCTTCCTCCTTATTTTCTGAGAGCAGTATCATGGCTTGGCAATGCTAAGTCTTTGGTTTGGCCTTCTTTTGAGTACTTGTTTGGGGGAGGGATAGAGAAGCCTTAACAGATGCTTTTCTTTTCTTCTAAAAGAAATTAATCTGTATTAAGTGAGGTATGAAAATGATCGCAGTAGCTAAATCTGGTCTAGAAATCGGGCTCTGTAAAGTGTAGCTTGCTAAGGGGAAGCCACACCGATGGGTTGAGGAAATAACGGTTGTTGAGAAGTCCTTTGTAGCTTAGGAGCAGCTTTTTCCTAGGTCTGTTGCTTCTTGGCGACTAAGCTTTAAGACTTCTTTAGTTTTGATAAACAACAAAAAAGCAATTAGATGACAACTAAACAAGAATGAAATTAAAACCTCAGACAACAAACTAGAGGAAAGTAAAGCTTACTTTTAGCTGCTAAGGTTTTGCTAGGTTTATCAACTTTAGATTAAATTTTGATGGAGCCCCCTTCTTCTATGGGCAATAAATGTTGTCGAAGAGACTCAGGAATCCTTTAATGTTTCAGGTTAGCTAATAAGGCATTTGGAAGCTGAGGAAAGAAATTTCTGAGAGCTTGTTCCCACCAAGTTGTGAACTCAAGTGTTGTCGAAGGAGCCACTTGAAATTTTTGAAATTAGGATCCATTGGGCTTGTCACAACCCCACTCAGGATGTGACCGGCGCAGAGGGGACACATCCCCTAGCAAGCCTATGCTAAACCTTTTTCTAAAAAAATTGGGCAGAGTCTCCCTTGTATTTAGGACTATTCCCAAATACGGATCCTCCATCTACACAACAATCCAAACACACAAAAATCATTAGGGATCCAGGCATTCTCCGAATCCACCCCACAGCTCACAATATAGGAGTTTAAAACATAATCATACTTGTGAAAATATATATACATATATATTCTTGAAGCTTAATTCATAAACATTAAAACTCAAGTTGGTCATAACTAAATTAACATACTATTACTGCAAATTATAATTGATACGGAAAGAACCCTACTTGTGGGTTATTGAAGCATTACTAGAGGTTCTACAAATTTTACTCAAATACAATAAATAAAAAAAAGCATCTGAAACCTCACACGAACAAGTGTATGGGAATCCAACACTTCTAACTAGCCGTAGAAATCCGAGGACAAGCTAGCACCTATCTAAAAACATGGAAGGAAGAAAGGGTGAGTCATAAAGACTCAGTGAGGGATAATATATCTATAACAAGAGTGGAACAAGCCTAAACATACAATTTTAGTAACATATAATTTATAAGCATTTTCAAAAACTCATACGTTGTTTCTCAAGTAAAAATACTTTGTCTATGTAGTAAAATTACTATAAAAACTTCTGGTTGATATTTAATCTATCTTTAAAATCTCTCTATGGCTCATTAGAGCACCTTTTAGTTCAACTGAATATAAACCTCATTATATCAACTTATATGTATCCTTGCTCATGACTTCAAACACATGATAACTTCAAGGAATTTCCTTTAATTTCAATTTCAACTAAATATAGTTTCAACTAGTAAATAAGAATCTTAAACATAAATGCATAATATAGAAATACTTTCTCAAAACATAGAAAATAAATACATGTTCAATCTCATGAAAAACTTAAGAGAGAAATAACTGCCTGACTAGGCTTGCCCAACTGTAACTGATCTCATGCCTATGCGTGGCTATATCTACCGGACATGTTGGCCAACATGCCAGGCTAGCAATCACCCTGCTAGCTGGGTTCTACGAAGTGCATCAAGGTTAACGCTGCTGCCATTAGTAAACAATTCTATTACAGTTTTCCCCCTTAGAAAGGCACTCACACTTGCTGGGTCTTTGCCATGCCTCATGTGAGTCCTTGGAAACACATTTCCTTTCTAACTCCTTGACAATAACACTTTTCTTTATTTCAAATCATATAGTTTCTTGCTCATAACTTTAAATGCATAATAAGATTCAAGAATCTTCCGTATTCTTTGCAAACATAATTATCAAAATTCACCAAATATTTAAAATAATTGTACTATCAAATATAGTTTCAAAGTATAGTACTTTCAACTTAAAGTATCTAGAGCTCTTTCTAAATTTATATAAATGTGACTGTACTTTCTATCAAATAGCTCAAAACATTGACTTTAAGAACATAACAATTTCTAATAACTTGAAACTTCATATTATTTAAATACCATACATTAGTTTCTATAAGAGCTTGTCCCATACTTCTATGCTTAAACATATATATATACATATAACTAACATGATTATGTCAAGAGTCCTATGAATACGGAGTAAAACATATTAATTCAATTCTTTGATAAGCTTCACTAAATTATGTAACACCTTACCGGACAATATATTATTTCGTATTAACCCAATGTTATTTACTTGTAAGGAAATTAGCCGTTTATTTGTTTATTCAAGGTAGACGTATGATAAACAGTAAATTTCGCATCAAAACAAAAGAAAATCTGTGGAATAAACTGAAATACAGAAACTCTATCATATATATATAAATGTATACATGAGTATTTATATATGAGTTTTTCAAAACGGAGCATCCAAAGTACAGGGTATAGTAATGAGGCCGCTAAGACAAAAAGACTTGGCCTAACGCTAGAAAGTGTAACCCCTAATTGGTCTCCACAGGACATTTCATGTGCTAACTATCTGTGGGCATCACCTGCTAAGCTAAACCTATGGCCCAAAATGCCAAAAGAGGGCAACTCTGTACATCACATACTGTCAGCTA
Organism: Pterocarpus macrocarpus; assembly: GCA_031439585.1. Classification (NCBI taxonomy): domain Eukaryota; kingdom Viridiplantae; phylum Streptophyta; class Magnoliopsida; order Fabales; family Fabaceae; genus Pterocarpus; species Pterocarpus macrocarpus. The sequence continues at coordinate 34,389,424 of CM062515.1, forward strand.
CAGACATCCCCTAAATGGATTCCGATGAGAGGAATCCATTCGCCATGCTGGCGTCTGCCAGGGCATAGCCGTTACCTGGTGCAGAGGATGAAAAGGATGAACCGGAAGCCTCTGATGGATCCTCCTCCTCAGAGAGTGAAAAGGAAGGGACCTGTTGCGATGGTGACGCTGGAGGTGACACTGGAACCGCGGCTGCTGCTGCTGCTAGAGGTGGAAAAGGATGTGCCACATACATGGGGATAGCGATGTAAGGCGTAGTAGGGTCAAAAAGAGGACGAGAAAGTAGAACTGTGAAGTCTCTACCGAAGAAGAAGTAAAAATGAAAATGATAGCTACTGGTAATATATACAAAGTCCAGCATAGGATCTAGATGGAAATGCAAGTTCAGGAACTCAATGAATAGGACTCCTGTCGCTGCATTCTCCATGATCTGAGAATGATGCAGAAACATACAGTAGAGTGAGAAATAAAAATTTCTCAGTAGGAATTCATCTTTCCACTAATCTGACGTCACTATAATTCTCAGTTGTTTCGGGTTTTAGTTAATTAAAAGAAAATATTATATCAACAGAATATTCTACTCAATTAGTTAGAGAAATCATAGCCCGAAACACAGTTTAGTTTTACTTAAGGAAATAAGGAAAATTAAACAGAGAAATAAGCAGCAAGACATATATTTTGGCATAATTAAGTGGCAACTGTAAAGTAAACAAAAGTACATATTTATAAGATAATAGTGCAATTAAATCAAAGAATGGTATCAGAAACTGTGGATATGCAGAAATGATAATGCACTTGACATTAACTCATATTTTTCCATACTTGGTCCCCTAGGAGTCTATTGGCCATAAAACTCCTGGGTAATAATCTGCTTCTCAGGATCGAACTCGTTCCTACACAGGATCGCCAGGTTTACTTTTCCCTACTTCCCCACTGATCTATTCCCCTTAACTTTGTTCAGGGGCTGGCCCAAGTCATATGGAATCCTTTCTCATTCTTATAAATGGTAACATTGCTTATCTACTTTACTTTGAACAATGCATGCAAAAATTATAGTTTCCAACCCTTTTAGTCCCATCTCATTTTGATGTGTATAGCTCAAGATAATTAGATTCTACCTCGGCTTATTCTATCACTAGCCAGAAATGCACCCTTAAGAGTAAAAATTCACCAAAAATTGAAATCTAAGTGAACCACACAAAACCTATACCAAATTAATGATAATAGGACAAGCTTTCATCTCTCACAAGTTTCATCTCATTTGCATAAGCAGAACTTGAGATATAAGTTTAGAAAAATGACCATTCTGGACTGCCCTGTATAAGTCTGGTTTAGACCTAAGGCAATTTCATTGAATTACTGAGAACGATTGGGAGCAGAGAAAATTCTAAAATTTTTATGGGATGGCCTACTACATGTTAGCTTGCAAACAAGACTAATTTCATTTAATTTGAAGGTGTATGGGATGACTTACATCCCTCTCAATACAGACTGCCCAGCAAAAAACCCATATTTCTAGGTCAACTTCAAAAATTCATAACTAACTCAATACTAATCCAATGACCTTATAATTTATATGTATATAAAGATCTGAATGTCTAGTTTCATATAAAAATGGATTCATTAAATTTAAACAGCTATGGGTAGAGCCATATACTCTGCTGTACAAATCGTCGAGGAAAAACTCTAACAGCATCTTGAACTCATGATTTCCTTAAATCAATCCATCTAATCTTCAATCCTAACTCAATCATACATCTTAAACCACCCATAATCCATCATATCCAACCAATATAAATAAAAAAAAGGGAGAAAGGGGAGCCCTAGGCAGCCCCAAATCAGAGAAAAACAAGAGAAAGGATGAAGTTCCTACCTTAGAGGAGTAGAATAGGGTTGGATCTTGATCTTGGAGTGAAATAAGTGATTGGAGCTTGAATCTATGGGTGAGATGAGATGAAGAAGGATGAAGAGGATGAAGAAAAATGAAACAAAGGGGGGCTGGTTTGCACACTCAAGGCAAAAATCCTTAAGGGAGAAGGAGGGGATTTTTTGTGTTGTTGGAAAAAGCAAACAATATGATTGGTTGATGGTTGAATGGTTGAAATTGAGCCACAACTCTCCACAAAGTTGGCATGTAAGTGGTGCCACTCTTCAAGGGGGAAGTGGCTGAATTTGTGCCATTTGATCTAGGGTTTATATAGTGTAATTTCTATTGGTTCGGTTCTGACAATTTAGAATATCGAAATCTTACCGATTTCTTTTAAATCGGTAAAACGGTTTTGGAAATATCCTATTAGGTCTCTTATATTTCTAATCTAATTTCCTTAAATCTAATCTCTCTAAATGATACTTAGTTGGCTTTGAGTAAATACTTAATCGAATTCTAATTAATCACAATTTTTTGATAAAATCGAACAACTCGGTTAAAAATGATAAAATTTTTCGGACGTCACAAATTACATTTTAGGCATGTAGCTAGGAAATTAAGAATAAGAACAAGCGATAGATATACTAGCACTCACAAATCAAGTTTGGAAAGAAAGGAGCCTAAACTCTACAAAGTCTCAAAGCCACCAAGAGATTTCGGAGAGTATCTAACATCATAAAGAACACAATTCAAGCACTAATTAGTTTCTAGAGCTAAGGATTAACTTAAATTACCTCTCAAAATACAAAATCCCCAAATTGGAAACCTAGGTTCCCAAACCTCCATCTTAAACTTAATCCTCCAAGAAAATCCTTCCATACCTAAGAAATAGAAGAAGATTTGAGCTTAGAAAATTATCTTGGGTTGCCAAAGAAGAAAGAAACTCGATGGAGAACATAGGTCTTCTCCCTCCTTCGTTTCTCTCACTAGAAAGGAAAAGAGAGTGAGCTCCAAAGAGAACTAAGCTAAAGTATGATGATAGTGATGAACGAAGCAGATGAATTTGATGCTGAATTGAGTGAAAAATGGTAAAAGGTTGGTGGAAATCATGTGAGGGAAGAGAAGAATGAGAGAGAAGGAAGAGAGAAAGAGACATGGTGGAAATGAGGGAGATGTGCCGAGCTTTCTCCTTTATTTCCGTCCAGTGGGTGCTTGGGCGCCGCTACCTGGCCGCTTGGGCGCCCACCTACCTAAAAGCAAAATATTCAGTAGTGCAGCCAGCACCTGGGCACTGGCCTTGGACGCCTAGGCGCCCAATCCCTTTTTTTTTTCTCCTCTTCCAACCACTTCTCAAATATCATCATATACTTATTTACAAGCTAATGTCCTCATTTATTTTACTCTCTATTAACTTTAAAATATAAATGTAAATAAGAGAATACTCCCCATTTGAATCCAATAAAAATATTGGAAAAATCAAACTCCTTAAGAATTAAAATCCAACTTTTGGATTTTAGTACAAACTTCCGAAAACTTGCATTTTCTTAAACTTCAAGCTTGAAAACGAAATGGTTAATAACCTCCAAAAATTCATTAAAAATTGCTCTTCAATTCTTTGATATCTAAGGAACAATTATCAGGACTTTTGATCCCATGAAAATATCCCAATGATATAGCCCTCCAAGGAGGCCTAGGGTCCAGACTTGGGATTTCGTAGGGTCCGACAGGGCAGCACATCACGATTCATGTATTCCTATACTTGGTTATTACAGGGCTGTTTGTGGTGCTTAACTCCTAATCAGCCAACTCATTAGCATATAAACTAGCCCATTCTAAATACTTAAGAGTATTATTCAAAAGGAATAGATTTCCCTTAAACCAGGCTGAACTGCCAAGCCAGGCAGTGTAGGTTGTAGGGCTTTATAGATATCCTGTTGTGGGAAGAATTCAGCTTTACACCATTAAGGAGATAACAAGCCTTGAGAATGCTACTTCATTGTAAGGTAACCTGAGACAATTCTAAATCCAAAACTAACATGAAGGGTTAGCGTATCCAAGTTAGTCCATAGTCCCTATTCTGGTATGGACACAATTGACTGAAGGTCCAAGTCCTCAGTTTAATCAGTATATTAGTCACTTGAAAGGTGGAGAGTGGCAATGAAGGAACGTAAGTGTAAAAGTTGCCATAAATTGAAGGTTGTTCTATGTTACCGAAAGGGATAAAACATGGTCCTTATATATCCCTCATTATTTAGCCGATGAATTATAATGAACAAACTCTTGTACAAGAGAGAAAGGTATAGGGCACCCTAGTTGAGGTAATAATAGGTGAGGATGGTGCTGACATAGTAGGAGAACTTACCTACCATGGCCATTGAGCTCTTGCAAATAAAGAAATTGCAGAGCCAATACAAAAAAAAGCTTTGTGTTCAAGATCTTGCACAAAACGTCTCCCCTTATTGAAAAAAGCAATAAAAGTGAAGTAAAGCAAAGTTCTTCTTGGATACCTTGAAGCTAAAGTCTTCAAAAACAAGGTTGTGTATGTCGGGTAACTCGCTCCCATCTATTAGCAAGCCCAAAATAGTAGCTATATCATAAATTGTGGGGCTCATCATGCTGAAAAGGAGAACAAATGCATTGATGAAGGTGTTCCAAAAGCTAAGGAAGCCATAGAGCAAACTGAAGTTAGCAGGGATCTCCTTCTTCGAGAGAATGATCATGTCGAAGATCCCCTACTCCTTCCACTGCTCCCCCTTCTCATTTGCAACCCAATCAAGACAATGAGTGTAGTTCAAGGTAGGCTTTGGCCACGAGCAGATCTCCGAAGGACATCTAGAAATGTTGCATCATGGAGAAGCGATGGGAAGCTTGAACTTGTTAGGCGATAGAAAATAATCAATTAGCTATTACCTTAGCTAAAGGTCTTACAAGGTTGGGTTGAGGATGAACTTACAATTCTCCTTATCTAAAACCCTAAGCATAGAAGCATTGGGAGTGGAATTCCTTGGCAGGAGATTTTGTGCAAAAGAAGAAAAAGATGAAGAAGAGGACAAACTTGTTGAGCAGTTATTGTCACCAAGCAAAATGCTAGGATTTTGGGATTCAAATTTAGAGGAAGAAGACATTATGACTAAAAAGGGAAAATATAAAAGAAGAAAGTTGGATGAGATGTTGAATGCAAAAGTAGAAAGTCAAAGTAAAGACCTTTCTTTTCGCTAGTTGAGCTATAAAAAGTGCAGTAAAAATTAGCTGTTAGAGTGAGCTAGTAAATTCACCAATGGTTAAAAGACGTCGAACGGTAAAATTAGACTGCTACATTATCTTAGCCTCATTAATTGATTTTTAGCTAGCATAATGTAAGGGGCAATATATTGGCACTAAAAATTAGCCAAGTCTAAAGAAATGTTCGAAATCATTGGCCTTGCTAAATGTTGAGCCCTAGCTGAGCAAAGGTTAGTCGAGGAAAGGTATATATATGATAAAGTGTATAAACCATGCTTCAGCTAAGCTAATTATATTATAATGGTAGTCGAGGAAGGCAAGCTTCAGGCCTTATTTCACTAAGTAAGACGAAGTACTTAGGAGTGGACTCCAACCAAGGTATACATGGCAATATTGGAGAAAGATGCCAAATAACATTGAGCGGGAAATAATCCAAAAGTTAAAATGATAGGACAAGGGTAGTTACCAACTGTTGATTCAATCAAGTATGATACTACTTGCTTATAAATAACAGAAGACCCACCAATTGCAAAAGATCCTGGAATTCACATCACATCACTTGTCTTTTCTTGGCTTTGATTACTTATTACTTTTGCCCTTTATCTTTAGCCTTTCAATTTTAAGCCTTGTACTTTCCTTTTTAGTTTGAGTTTCTAGTTTTTTTACTTTGTAACTTCAACTTCTCGAGTTGTAATTAGATCTCATGGGATCTATATTTTAACTTGATCAAGTATTAATAGAATTCTACCTATTACAACTTCTATTCATATCTTTTGCCTTGGTCTTTTAATTGATCTTAGTCAAATGTCTATCATTAAATAACTTGAAGACCCATATATAAGGAGTGGATTTCCCTCCTTCGAGGTCGTTGGATTCTTGGAATTGAGAAGGTTGATTCAAGGTGTCAAGGTCTCCCATACCTAGCACCCAATTTGATACTACCTTAGCCGAAAATAGCCCAACATGATTCATAAACCTATTGTGTTTGAATTGGGATTAAATTATGTAATTTAATTTTTTTTAATTCATATAAATACTATCTTATTGTATTTAGATAGAAATTTCATTAATTATTATTTTTTATTTTTAAAATTTTTTAGATGATTTAACTCATTAAAAATATTAATACATGCTTATTTTTTTTTTAATTTTTTTTTACGGATTAACTCACTAACCCCCCACAAAATGGGGTGAGTTGATATGGCCAACCCATATTATTAAGGTCGATTGGCTTGCCTTGCCTCGTTTTGAGTGGGTTTTTGTTAGTTAGCTTGCTTTTGCCATCTCTACTTTGTTATCTTCAAAAATTGCATAAGCTTTGGGACCCCAAAAAAAAATTGTATAACCTTCCGCAAACAAAAATTATAAAGTTAGGAGAGAATCACCATTGACCCCTTAGAAAAACAATTCATTGAAAAATTAGTTTCTAAAATATTTTTTATCAATCTTTTGGACCCTAACGATAAATTTCGTCATTGTCAATGGGCTCTCTAGTGTTAACAAAAAAATGTTTTAGGGATTAACTTATTAGCACATTGATTTTTTAGAGACTAAATTATCATTGTATTGATTTTGTAGGGAATAATTTGTCAGTATGCTGATCAATGAGATATCACAGGCTAATAAAACATCCTTTAAGGAAAAGTAAAGCCCCAAAATGGTCCTACTGATTTTTATATCGGCAAATTAATCTCTAATAAAAATAAACTAATAAATTAGTCCCTAATATTTTAAAATGTCGGACAAATTAATCTCTAACAAAAATAAACGACAAATTGGTCCTTAATCTTTTCAAAATTTGTCTAATATTTTAAAAGGTTAGAGACAAATTCGTTCAATATGAAAATTGGTGGAACCACTTTGGAAATTTACTCTTTACTATGTTTAGATTGGTGATAAGTAATAAAGTGGAATGGAATGAAGCCTAAAAGAATGGCATGTAATTGAGTAAAATAGAATGATTATTCCACTCTATTGTCTAGATAAAATATCATTCCATCCTAAACCCCCCAAATAATCACTAATGAGGAGAAACAAAAAATAAGGAGTTTTGGTAGAATAGGATGTAATCTATTATATTACTAATCACTCCACTCTATTATAAATTTATCAATTCAAATAATAAAAGTCCATTACATTATCTTAGGTGACATTTGGTACATTACCTATTAAGGTTGCCAGTAATGTAGATTACCAATTAGAAAAATTACCACCTTTTAAATTGCTGGTAATGTTAAATACAATGTTTGGTATGCATAGATAATCTAAGTTACAAATTATATTACCCTATTTAGTATATCAAAAAGATTACTAAGTAATATATATATTAAACTAATATAATAATAATAATAATAATAATAATAAATAGCTAATAATAATAATAATAAATAGTTTATTATTATTAATATTAATTATTAGTTATAATAATATTAATAATTATTAATTAATAAGAATAAGAAAATTTAATTATTAATTATAATTATAATATTTAATTTTATTAATAATTATTATTAAAAAATAATTAATATTATTTCTAATTAATATTAAATAATAATAATTTATATTATTTTTAATTTATATTATTTAATAATAATAAATTATTAATATAATTAATATTTAATCATAATAATAATTATAATAATTAATAATTAATAATAATATTCATTTTTAATAATAATAATAAAATAATTATTATATTAATTATAATCTATATTATCTTAAAAATTTAAATTATTAATAATATTATTAAATTAAATAAAATAATATTATAAATCTAAATAATTTAATTAAATATTACTAATAATTTAAATAAATTATTCCATAGAGAAACGTTATTTGGCCCACGTTTCATTCGACATATATGGTGGACACCGTATAAAGTTGTCACAAAATGACAAAATCAATAGACGGAGAGAGACTCATGATGGACCAGCAAGCAACATATTTTTTCAAATTCAATAACTCTCGTGTAGAAGAGAGAGAAAGAAATTTATAGAGGGAAAACAAACCAGTGAGAGAAAAGGAAACGTCTTTGCTCGACGCCTTCAGTGTCAAGTCCGACCATCACCAACACCACGCAGACGATGGCAGTTTCTCCGGTTACAGTGGCAATCCCTAATTTCTCACTCCCGCATCTCTCACTCATACTGTTGCCATCATTCTCCATACCCCAAGTTAGGGACTTGGTTTGAATGAACAAACAGAAGGGGACTTGGGGCTGGAAAGATGGCAGGGCCGGCAAGGGAACGGTGGTTCGTGGCTTCAATGGCGAACGCCGAACGCACAACGAGAAGGTGGTGGAGGCTCCATGGTTCATGTGCGATGCGAGCTTGATGGCAATGTAGCAGTGTTGCGACTTCAACAGCAACTTGCGAAGGTCATGGGCTACGGAGGTACGTGGTGGATATCCAAGCCGTGGTTAGCCTGTTGAGTGGAGATATAGTGGTGGCTGACAGTTGGGCTAAGGCGTGCGGCTGTTACAGGGCACTCCAAGGGCACGGTGGCTGGGTTCAAAGGCAAAACAGAGCAAGACGTTGTGGTGATTTTTTGCATTGAACTCCTTAATAGCATAAATTGATTTTTCTATTATTGTAGAATTTGTGGCTAATTAGTATTATGCGTAAGTGCTGCTTCACTTTCTATGTTTTGTGATTTGGACTTCAGTTTGCTCTGTTTAGCAGTTGGAAACTATTGCTTTCATATGACTGACTTTGGTTTCTAATGGTATGATGTTGAGCTGGTCAACTAACAGACATTAAACTTGATCAACTGATGGCAGTGGAGCAAGGCTTGCAATCTGTGAGCAATGGCTTTATTGGTGGTTGAAGGAAGGGTTAATGCTTTATTGAGTATAATGCCCCTCAAGTATACTTGTCCTTTCCATTTCTTCCTCAATTCCTCTTTACATTAACATTTTCATGGCTACAATTATGTTGAAAGAGAAACGGTTTATTGCCCCTTACGTAATTTTGTGGAGTGCTTGGTTTATAATGTAATTGAGCTAGCTTTGTGTTCATCTATTTTTATAATGTAATTGAGCTAGCTTTGTGTTCATCTGTTTTGGAATATCATTCTCTTTCTATTAGCTTAATATTTTTTGTGCAGTCTCACCATAAAAAAAAGAAAAGAAAAGAAAAAAAATGCATCTCAGCTATCTTTTTCCTTTTTCTAAGATTTGTGATGGAATATTTGAAGTGTAAAATCAAAGGTTAAATAAAGTTTATGAATATTAGGCTAGGCATTAACTCTAGAAAATGTTGATGACAAATCAATGTCCCTTTGAGATTGCATTACATTTGTCATTATTAATATGTATGATTCGTCATGTCAAGAATTGTGGTGTTAGCTGTGGAAGAACAAAAAACACTATGTATTCCTTTTAAACAGAATATTTATTCAGAGTTATATCTATTTTGCAGGTATGTTTTGGTTTCAGAATTTTATAAAATACCTTTGTCAAATGGGAGATGAGGTATTATAATGCTTATTTTAAATAGCATTGAAGAAACAATGTTTATTTCTTTGTTGCTATTTTGAATGTGTTTTTTTTTTTGGGGGGGGGACTTAAAGCTGCATGTTCAGAAACTTAAAGCTTACAAGGAGTTGAAGAGATCATTGCTGAACTCTGAAGTTAGGAAGCCTTCTAATGAAGACAGTGATACAAAAGAGGAAGATTTCTGGATGCCTCCAATTGATGAACACTAGGACAATGATGTTGGGGGAGATCAATGGGGTTCAGATTGAGAGTCAGAGCAGGAAAGTGAACAAGGAGATGTGGTTAGTATGTATGCCTCTCGCCCTCTCCAATATGATTTAATATCGAAAGCACTTAGTTATTCAATATCATAGACTTTTATAATCGATCTTGAATTGCTATTGATAATAATAAATACTTTACAAGTGACATAAGTACATTCAAAATGAAGAACAAAGAAGTAAAGTAGGAATCTAGACTTCATCAAATTCTTGATTAGAAACTGGGACAATTAGATATCATCACTAAATTACGAACTAAAAATGAATTGCAAAGACAATAATAGTAATTGAATTTGAGTTAACAGTTTTGATTAATGTGTGGGTGGCTCTCATGTGTTATTTGAATTATTATATTATTCTTAATGTGTTTAGCTATTGACCGGTATATTTAATTGGATCAGCTGCAGACTAGTCTTTACTTTGTCATGGTTTTTTTTTTTTTTTTGTCACTTTGTCAATTGAATGATTGTTATATTTAGTTTCTGAATTGTTCCATTGAAGCTATTGTTTGAATTTTTCTGCATTGGGTCTTTTAAATCCTCATCCATTCAAATGCTTAAATGTATTGTTTTAGTCCTGCCAAGCTTTTAATTTGAGTTAGTCTAATCCATGCTCTTAATCATGAGTTTCTTTATGAGTTTCTTTATTTAATGTCACTGAGGCACAGATATATATTAGTGTTTGTACTGTTAATTTTTGTACTAATTATTTGGTGTTCTTTTAGTATGGCCTTATCTTGCTGTTGCTTGTGCTTGTTTTGATTGTATGTTTCTCTCAAGTGTTGTTCAATCTTTCTTTTATGACACTACGATGTTTTTTGCTAATTATGTCTCTTAAATGTGTTATATGTATCTTTATAAAGTGCATGCATTGTAAATGTGCTAATGTACTGTTTTTACTTGATCTTATTTTCAATGTTATGAATTATGAACAAAGCATTTTAAAGCTTCTACTGATTTTGACTTCTATTTTTTTGTGCTGATATCTTTTAAGATTATCTTTTCAATGCTTTTTTTGATATAGGTTCCATATTGCCATTATTTTAAACATACCAAATTGGATTTGATATTCATATTAGTATTCTGAAGCCAACTTTTTAACCAACCAAATGTGAATGTGTTATTCATATCAGTATTCCCTTAGCTTTCAATTATGGAAATTCCTGATTCTCTTCATACTATCTTTAAATTTCTCGTGCTGCTTTTGTTTCATGTTTCTTCTATATACATAAAATAGATATGCCAGTTTTGAGGTTATTTCTTTTTAATTACACTTTACATTACCTGCGTATGCTTATAGTTTATTGAATATCACTAATGCGATTCTTTATTATTCGATAGTCATGCCTTTATATACTATTATATGGAAAACTTCCTTGTTTTGATATTGAAATACCCACGAGCTATATGGAAAAGTGGGACGCATTATATGAGGAGTATAGGAAAGATATGACTAATGCCTGTTCTAAGGCCAAAGATAAAGTCAAACATGAGGCAGCTAAAGTCCTCAATTTATAAGCAGGTGAACTTTTCAGGTCCTCCCCTAGTCTTTACTTTCAGATTTTTCATCATGTTTGATATGCTAATGGGAATCTCCCTTTGTAGAAATTGTATGGTGCGGACAAGATAGAGGATATCAATGATATTTATAATAAGGCTTTAGTTGTGTATCGTGTTACTTATGGCTATGCCATTCAAACAAATTCAGTTGGAAGATGCAGCCTTGCATAGAAGTTGATGGTTCAGCTCTCATGAGTCTCTAGACCATTAAACAAAATTGAAAGGCTTCGAGATGTGTTGTATGTGTAGTGCGCGAGATTTTTGGATCATGAAATACTGTTAAAATGTGTCAAATTTTGTGGCTGTATATATGTCTAGTGTAGCATAGAAAGAAACTCAAAGTAACTGAAAAGTTACTAGCTTTTTGAACTAAAGTTACCAGCTTTTTGGGTGGAGTTACCAACCATGTTCAGTTTCCGAATTAAGCAAATCAAGTCACTCCCCAAGTAGGAGTGAAGCCCCCCTAACCAACCTAGTATGAATGGATGTGGTCTTAACTTGTTTGAATGCACCCATCCTTTCCCCCAAGGAAAATAGAATAAAAAATGAGGAACCTGATAAGTTACTAGCTTTTTAAAAAAGTTACTAGCTTTTTGAACTAAAGTTACCAGCTTTTTGGGTGGAGTTACCAACTATGTTCAGTTTCTGAATTAAGCAAATCAAGTCACTCTCCAAGTGGGAATAAAGCTCCCCTCACCAACCTAGAATGAAGGGGTGTGGTTTTAACTTGTTTGGATACACCCATCCTTTCCCCCAAGGGAAATAGAACCAAAAATGAGAAACCTGATAGGTTACCAGCTTTTTAAAAAAGTTACCAGCTTTTTGAACTAAAGTTACTAGCTTTTTGGATGTAGTTATCAACCATGTTCAGCTTCGTAATTAAGCATATCAAGTCACTCCCCAAGTGGGAATGAAACTCCCCTCACCAACCCAGTATGAAGGGGTGTGGTCTTAACTTGTTTGGATGCATCCATCCTTTTCCCCAAGGGAAATAGAACCAAAAATGAGGAACCTGATAAGTTACCAGCTTTTTAAAAAAGTTACTAGCTTTTTGAACTAAAGTTACCAACTTTTTGGGTGGAGTTACCAACTATGTTTAGTTTCGTAATTAGGCATACGCCATGTTCATTGGTTAAAAGGTACTGGATTCAGGGAATCTTTATGAGCAAAAAGATATGCGCTTTTGCTGCAATGTTAGTTTATCTGGTTGCCTACTGGTTTTGTGTTAGTTTGTTGGTTGCCTACTGGTTTTGCAAGTGCACACCCCTTTTCTTGATGCTAGCAAGTTAAGCTAATTTTTTGGAGTTCTTTAGCCCATAATAGGAGGGTGAAGCGGCTCTAGTGGTATGTAGAGAATTCGAGTAATCTTGAGCATTTATTTTGATTTGGAAGATTCTAATTATCCAAATTCTAAAAACTTTTCTTGCTAGTGGCCCATTTCTTATTCAAAATTGGCTTTTGCATTCTAGAAACCACCATATTTTCATCATTGTTTTGGATTTAGTCGGAATATAGAAGTTCTGTATTCTCATTTGGACTTGTACATGTTAGGTGACTACATTTGCAAAGGGTTTTCTTTAACTAAGAAAGCTGAGGAGTACCTTGCCTCTCATGGGCTTAAGGAAGCCCCTTATTCTATTAATGTTACTAATGTACATGAAGGACTTTTTGAAAGACTTGTTGCTTGTCTGTATGAGGCTAGAGGCAATATTTATTCTTGTTCATGTTATTCTCTAATAGTTCCTCAGATTTTTCCTCATACATAAAACAAAGGCCAATTTGTGTCTAGGGGCTTAATACATTTCATGGTGATGTAATACTTATGGGTCATTTACAATAAACATTATTTATGATAATGCCTTAAACTTCTTTTTTGTGTTTATTGAAATGGTCTAAATGGAGATAAATCTTAATGTTATTTTTAATTGCAACTTGTAGGACTCTATTAATGGACTTGTCATCTAGCTGCATGGAAGCAACCTCTCCATAGATTCCTCGATCGAGGTTGGACCTACAATGAATGTGACCGATGCCAGTTTCATATTGTGTGTGCGCATGGATTTAACATTAAATTTGTAATTTTGGTTTGCATAATATTCATGTACCTTCAAATATACTATTTGTAATTTCAATTAGATTTGTAATAAAAATGAATATTGTATAAGAAAGTATGATTTGGATTATGAAGCATTTCTTGGTATCTTGTAATGGGTTTGTACATTGCATGTTTAATTTATTTGCTACCTCAAAGAGTAGTTTGGATGCACCAATCTATTAATTTATTTGCTACCTTAATTTATTTGCACCTATAACTAACTGATAAGTTACCAGCTTTTTATAAAAGTTACCAGCTTATTGAACTAAAGTTACTAGCTTTTTGGGTCAAATTACCAACTAAGTGCAGGCCCTCACTTAGGTTTTGATATTCACTCCTCATGTGTGGATAAGGGTTACCCCATCAATATAGCATGAATAGGTGTGATTTGGATGCACCAATCCATTCCTAAGGCCAACAGAGCCAAAACATCAATTAACTGATAAGTTATCAGCTTTTTGTAAAAGTTACTAGTTTTTTGAACTGAAGTTACTAGCTTTTTCGGTCAAGTTACCAACCAAGTGCAAATCCTAACTTAGGCTTTACTACTCACTCTTCATATGAAGATAAGGCTTCCCCTCACCAATATAGCATGAATGGGTGTGGTTTGGATGCACCAATCCATCCCCAAAGCCATTAGACCAAGACAATAAGTAACTGATAAGTTACCAGCTTTTTAATAAAGTTACTAGCTTTTTGAACTAAAATTACCAGCTTTTGGGATCAAGTTACCAACCAAGTGCAGATCCTCACCTAGGCTCTGATATTCACTCCCTATGTGTGAATGAGGGTTCCCCCATCAATATAGCATGAATAGGTGTGGTTTCGATGCATCAATCCATTTCTTAAGCCAATAGAACCGAAACATCAACTAACTGAAAAGTTACCAGCTTTTTGTAAAAGTTACTATCTTTTTGAACTGAAGTTACCAGCTTTTTCGGTCAAGTTACCAACCAAGTTGTTTGGATGTGTCAATCCATTCCGCAAGTCCAATAGAACCAAAACTACAATTAGTACTGCGAAGGAGTTTTCTTAACTTGTTATCTATCACAAAAATAGTTTAAAAAAACCCTAATACCTTCCAAATTTTGAACTCATTAAGTTACTAGCATTGTTGACCAGTTACCAATATCTTAAATTATAATTACCAACATTTGCTGAAAGTTGCCAACCTTATGCACAACAATTTGAAGTGGCTTTTCTAGTGTAGCACTAATTCCATCTTATATTTACGTTCACTTGATCATATTTTATTGCCAATAGACCATAGGTTTCTAGTAAATGTGCAATTAAAATTAACTGTCGCATAACTTGTCGCTCAACATTTGGCTAAAAAGAAAAAGAATAGCACATACATTTACTAGTTCTGCATAATTTGTGCATATTTTTTTCACTTTATATGTACATAACCTGTAAAAGTTGTGTCCAACACATAAGACACAAAACCTTGTCCTCATCCCAGTGCCACAAAATCATAGAGAATTATTTTAATAGGATATAATACAAGTTGGGATGTTGAAGCTGCGATTTTGTTATCATAGTACGAAATTTAAAATAAAAAAATAAAACACTAGCTATTTCAATAATCTTATGTATTAATAACATAACGTCTCCAAGTAAGTCTAACCTTTATCAAATCTAAATAAAAGATATAAGATCACTTAACTTTTATACTAGATCAAAAGATGCATAATTAGTTTTATGCTTAATAGTAACACAATTACACTAACATACTGAAAAAAGTCATTATTAATCCCACAACTATTTCATAGAAATTTATGCTAAATAGTAAACAAGAGGAAACACAACATAGTATTTCTTGTATGTCAACTCTTTCACAACTTCAACAAGACTTTTCTCATTCTTAATACCGTAGAACCAATTTGCATTGATATTAATCCACTTAAGGCTCTGCTTTAACTTCTAACAAGTGATAGCTTAGCATGGTTAACAAAGAACTCCTCTACTTCCTTGGCTTTCGTAAAGGAAGCAAACTGCACCGAGGGGAAACTGAAAAAGGATAGAAAATAAAGAATTAGATGATTTTATCAGCAAGTATTTTAAGAACAGCAATAGATAATCAATGAAACAAAAAGAAAAATTTATCAGTAATGCAATATTATCTAGCAAATAACATCAAAGTGTACCTTGAAACCACCCAACAGATATTGTCAAAGCATCTCCTAAAATTGTCCATAATTTGTAAACCTATAAGTTTCTACTTAAAGAATTGTCCAACTTATAAGTTTCTTGTTTTAAAGAAGTCAAATCTACGATAAACTAATGAGGTAACCTACAACACAGGACATATCCTCACTTTAGTCCCTAAGATTATAAGGGCATGTCATAGTAGTCCTTAACTTCAAGAAACTAATTAACGGTAATGAGACAATTATTTGAAAATGTTAAGTGTTTCTCTAATTGTGGAAAAAATAATAAGCATGTAAAATGTCACTGATATGCTGAGAAATATTGAGAAAAGAGGTACTTCCTCTACACTCTAAGACTCTCCTAAATACATTATCTATTATGGGTTTCAATTTACAAAAGTGGACACCATGTCAGTTTTCAAATTCTACTGAATATACTATAGCAGTATAGTAGCATTATGAGACATGTATTACATAGGTTGAGGAGTTCTAACATAGTTCATTGGTCCTAATATCATTGCCACCTATAGATTCCATTCGAGCACATCCATCATAATGCATGCTTCCTGTGACAAGTGTAATGTTCCATCATAATCGTAATCATAATATATATAATAATGATTAAGCAAGTCTTCACAAAGCATAAAATCACCGTAGCCTAAATTGAAATGTGGAAAGAAAAGAAATTAAATTTTCTTAGAGAGTTAATCAAATAAAGATCAAAATTATGTTTCTAGTTCAATTTCAAAGTGGGAAGCATAAGGATGCCTATGGTGATCCCCATGCATGAAACGATTTCATTTCATTTGCTTATACCATATGATATATAAATTGAATGGATCAATGTAAGCATGAAGATGCATTCCAAATTGACGTACTAATACTGTCACATGAATACATAAAAGAATACTCCACAACTATATCTCTCATCAAAGATATTAGTAAACTAGTATTACCCGATATCATATAAAAAAGATATTAATTAAAATAAAAGATGTTCAACTTATCAAAAGAAAAATTATTGCAGTATTGGTGCATCATTGAAGGACCAAAACATGCACCTGATTGGCTATCACTACTAAGAACAAAAGAACAAACCCAAATATGCCCTACATCCTATACTTTTGCATACACATATTGGAACTTTATAGCATATCAATCCATCAGACTGACTGATAAAGTAAAGACTAGTCTGCAGCTGATCCAATTAAATATACCGGTCAATAGCTAAACACATTAAGAATAATATAATAATTCAAATAACACATGAGAGCCACCCACACATTAATCAAAACTTTTAACTCAAATTCAATTACTATTTTTGTCTTTGCAATTCATTTTTAGTTCGTAATTTAGTGATGATATCTAATTGTCCCAATTTCTAATCAAGAATTTGATGAAGTCTAGATTCCTACTTTACTTCTTTGTTCTTCATTTTGAATGTACTTATGTCACTTGTAAAGTATTTATTATTATCAATAGCAATTCAGTATCAGATTATAGAAGTCTATGATATTGAATAACTAAGTGCTTTCGATATTAAATCATATTGGAGAGGGCGAGAGGCATACATACTAACCACATCTCCTTGTTCACTTTCCTGCTCTGACTCTCAATCTGAACCCCATTGATCTCCCCCAACATCATTGTCCTAGTGTTCACCAATTGGAGGCATCCAGAAATCTTCCTCTTTTGTATCACTGTCTTCATTAGAAGGCTTCCTAACTTCAGAGTTCAGCAATGATCTCTTCAACTCCTTGTAAGCTTTAAGTTTCTGAACATGCAGCTTTAAGTCCCCCCCCCAAAAAAAAAACACATTCAAAATAGCAACAAAGAAATAAACATTGTTTCTTCAATGCTATTTAAAATAAGCATTATAATACCTCATCTCCCATTTGACAAAGGTATTTTATAAAATTCTGAAACCAAAACATACACGCAAAATAGATATAACTCTGAATAAATATTCTGTTTAAAAGGAATACATAGTGTTTTTTGTTCTTCCACAGCTAACACCACAATTCTTGACATGATGAATCATACATATTAATAATGACAAATGTAATGCAATCTCAAAGGGACATTGATTTGTCATCAACATTTTCTAGAGTTAATGCCTAGCCTAATATTCATAAACTTTATTTAACCTTTGATTTTACACTTCAAATATTCCATCACAAATCTTAGAAAAAGGAAAAAGATAGCTGAGATGCATTATTTTTCTTTTCTTTTTTTTATGGTGAGACTGCACAAAAAATATTAAGCTAATAGAAAGAGAATGATATTCCAAAACAGATGAACACAAAGCTAACTCAATTACATTATAAAAATAGATGAACACAAAGCTAGCTCAATTACATTATAAACCAAGCACTCCACAAAATTACGTAAGGGGCAATAAACCGTTTCTCTTTCAACATAATTGTAGCCATGAAAATGTTAATGTAAAGAGGAATTGAGGAAGAAATGGAAAGGACAAGTATACCTGAGGGGCATTATACTCAATAAAGCATTAACCCTTCCTTCAACCACCAATAAAGCCATTGCTCACAGATTGCAAGCCTTGCTCCACTACCATCAGTTGATCAAGTTTAACGTCTGTTAGTTGACCAGCTCAACATCATACCATTAGAAACCAAAGTCAGTCATATGAAAGCAATAGTTTCCAACTGCTAAACAGAGCAAACTGAAGTCCAAATCACAAAACATAGAAAGTGAAGCAGCACTTACGCATAATACTAATTAGCCACAAATTCTACAATAATAGAAAAATCAATTTATGCTATTAAGGAGTTCAATGCAAAAAATCACCACAACGTCTTGCTCTGTTTTGCCTTTGAACCCAGCCACCGTGCCCTTGGAGTGCCCTGTAACAGCCGCACGCCTTAGCCCAACTGTCAGCCACCACTATATCTCCACTCAACAGGCTAACCACGGCTTGGATATCCACCACGTACCTCCGTAGCCCATGACCTTCGCAAGTTGCTGTTGAAGTCGCAACACTGCTACATTGCCGTCAAGCTCGCGTCGCACATGAACCATGGAGCCTCCACCACCTTCTCGTTGTGCGTTCGGCGTTCGCCATTGAAGCCACGAACCACCGTTCCCTTGCCGGCCCTGCCATCTTTCCAGCCCCAAGTCCCCTTCTGTTTGTTCATTCAAACCAAGTCCCTAACTTGGGGTATGGAGAATGATGGCAACGGTATGAGTGAGAGATGCGGGAGTGAGAAATTAGGGATTGCCACCGTAACCGGAGAAATTGCCGTCGTCTGCGTGGTGTTGGTGATGGTCGGACTTGACACTGAAGGCGTCGAGCAAAGACGTTTCCTTTTCTCTCACTGGTTTGTTTTCCTTCTATAAATTTCTTTCTCTCTCTTCTACACGAGAGTTATTGAATTTGAAAAAATATGCTGCTTGCTGGTCCATCATGAGTCTCTCTCCGTCTATTGATTTTGTCGTTTTGTGACAACTTTATACGGTGTCCACCGTATATGTCGAATGAAACGTAGGCCAAATAACGTTTCTCTATTCCATACCGAGGGCCATTGCGCTTCCTTCCGCTTATCCCTAATCCGTCAATCCAAACATAGAAAATGTGTTAGGGCATTGATTTTTTAAGAGTTAAAATGGTGCTCATCCGAAAGTCAGCGTACCAGTATTGTACTCTTCTGGGGTATGCTAGGCCGCCGTACACTGGAGCTCTTCATCTATGGCGTTTCGATCTCTCCCACTTCTTCTGCGCTTCGCCAAATTCAGGTACCCTTTTTCCTCCGTGCTCGGTTCCGTTCCCTCATCCCCATTCTCATCCCTCCACCCTCTTCCAAACTCTTTCTATCGGGAAGATCAGTTCCCCGATCGACCAAACATCGCTTCCAATCTCGACGAACGCCTCGTTCTCGAGCAAATCTCGGAGCTCTTACCGATACCTAGATACAACTCACAGAACCCCACCTCGAAAGGCCGCGAATCTGAAGCAGAACAGAAACCCGTTGATGGGTTTTTGTCGTCCGAAGAGAAACTGCGTGGAGTTTTTCTTCAGAAGCTGAAGGGTAAGGCTGCAATTGAACAAGCTTTATCCAATGTTGGTGTTGACGTGAATGTTGATGTTCTTGGTAAGGTAGTTAGCTCAGGGAACCTGGGTGCTGATGCCATGGTTGCGTTTTTTAACTGGGCAGTTAAACAACCAATGTTGCCTAAGGATATTGGTAGTTACCGTGTGATTGTTAAGGCACTCGGAAGAAGGAAATTTTTTAAGCTCATGATTGAGGTATTGCATGACATGAGGGTGAATGGCATAGAAGCTGATTTGTTAATGTTATCTATTGTTATTGATAGTTTTGTTAAGGCTGGTCATGTGTCTAAAGCAATTCAAGTGTTTAGTAACTTGGATGATCTCGGGTTGAGACGCGATACTGAGGCCTTGAATGTGCTTTTGTCGTGCCTTTGTCAACGGTCTCATGTAGGTGCTGCGAGTTCTGTTTTTAATTCGATAAAAGAGAAGATACCGTTTGATGTTGCCACGTACAATGTTGTTGCTGGTGGTTGGTCTAAGCTTGGTAGAGTGAATGAGATTGAGAGGATCATGAAGGAAATGGAAGCTGATGGGTTTTCTCCTGATTGCAGGACTTTCAGTCTACTTATTGAGTGTTTGGGCAGAGTGGGTCGAATGGATGAGGCTGCTGCGGTTTTCTGTAATTTGAAGGAGAAAAATTGCCTGCCTGACACTGCTGCATATAATGCAATGATTTTCAATTTCGTGTCAATTGGAGATTTTGATGAGTGTATGAAGTATTATAATGAAATGTTGAGTAATAATTGTGAACCTAGTCTTGAAACATACACCAGAATTATTACTGGTTTTCTCAGAGCGCGGAAAGTGGCTGATACACTTCAGATGTTTGATGAGATGTTAAGGCGAGGAGTTGTTCCTTCTACTGGGACAATAACCTCCTTCATCAAACATTTATGTAGCTACGGTCCACCGTATGCTGCTTTGATGATTTACAAGAAGACAAGAAAATTAGGGTGTACAATATCACTGGATGCTTATAAGATATTGCTTATGCGTCTTTCTAAGTTTGGAAAATGTGGAACATTGTTAAATATCTGGCAGGAGATGCAAGAATGTGGGTATAGTTCAGATATTGAAGTTTATGAGTACATCATCAGTGGACTTTGCAATGTAGGACAGCTTGAAAATGCTGTTCTTGTTATGGAGGAGTCTTTGCAGAAAGGGTTCTGCCCAAGCAGGCTTGTATATAGTAAACTAAGTAACAGGCTGCTTGCTTCAAATAAAACAGAGATGGCATACAAGCTGTTTTTGAAGATCAAACATGGCCGTTCCCTTAAAAATGCAAGGAGTTATTGGCGTTCTAATGGATGGCACTTTTGAACAGGCGTGCCCATTGGAAGCTCTTGCAGTAAAGCCTCGTTTTTCTTTCAACACATGGTGGGTCTTTAAATCCAAGAAAAATTACTGCTATACGAGTAATTACCAAGAAAAAGTAGTCACGTCACAAAAAAATTAATGGTTTCCAGGTAATGTAATTATTTACTGCTGTGCTATTTGAGTAGTCTCATTTTTGTGTACCGATCCAAAATGTTGAACAGTGAAAAACTTAAATTAAAAAACGAATATGGGTGCTCAACTATAGTGGATTTGCTTTGACTTATGCTTGTCTTCATAACTAAATTTTATGTACGCAATTTACCCCAAGAAGTCCATCAAAAGTATGTACCACATCTGTTGAGACACAAATTTGGGTTGTTGATGGTGTTGATCTGGTTCATTAGTTTAAAGGCATGTAACTAACACTAGTTATGTATCAAGTGAATTTTATTAAGAGAATATACCCAGCTAACTTTCAGCTCTCTTGTCCTTCAGCTTGTTCTTTATCAAAGTGAGGGTTGACCATGTTAAAGCCTTTATCTTAGTTTGCATGTTTCTTTTCCATGCTGTTGCCTAATTGGTTTGTTGTCTTTACAAATTTTTGATATAGGACCTTGGATTGCAAGAGACATATAAATGAGTGGGCTCACAGTTGTTTGCAGCTAGTTTGGTGATTCTCATGCTGAACACCTCCTATAGCAAATTCTAAATCTGCCTCTTCAAGGTGAATCTTCTGCATTTTTGCTACTTGCTTAGCACCATTGGATCCCTTCAAATTATCTATTTCATTTTTGGATATTTATTATAATTTTATTATCATTTGTCGATCGGTGCCGCTTCTGATGCTCGAAGAAACTTAGGAGAAAAACTAATATCTAATTTCTACTGTCTTTTGATGCCAATTTCAAGGTTGAGGTAGTCTGTCTATTCAGTTGATACTTGCACGTACTGACTATTGCTAAGATTTCTTTGTTTGTTATATATTCTTTCATAAAGTTTTACAATCGGCCCATTTTCGTTTACATACATAAATGGGTGCATTTGGATGTGCCTCTCCAAGGGAGAGAAGTACTTTTTTCGAAATTTTTTTGAAAAATAGTACTTCTAGTGTTATTTGTTTGTGTTTCTCCAAAAAAGCAAAAGTAGAAAATAATTAGTTTTTCTGCTTTTTTGGGAAGCAAATAAAGAACTGCTTCTCCCAAAAGCAAAAGCAGTAAAAGAGAGAGAAAATGACCTCGAATTTTGAATCCACTACTTTTTCATACTATTTTACTATTCTATCCTTGATTTTTTTCTTAAAAGCACTACTCCCTATCTACTAAATTGTAATTTTACACTGAAAAGTACTTTTATATTCATCACATCCAAACAATTTAACAACTTATGATTATAATAAAAAATACTTCTACAATTACATCCAAATGGAAAACAATTTTCTACTTCTACCTTTGCTTCTGCTCCTGCTTTTGATTCTGCTTTTGAAGAAATACTTCTCCCAAAATCTTAACCAAATGTGCCCATTATAATTAGTATCTAAATTCATTTTGTACACAAGCTCTCTCTGTGTCTTCTTTTCTCTTTTTCTTTGAAACTCATTCCCCTTTGACGTGGAAAACCTCAGGAAGTGCAATGCTGCATGACATGTATGTTTGATGTTTGTCTTCAATATTTAGTAAGAGATGCATCACCTTCTGTTATGAAATTACTATCACTAAGTACCAAATATGACCCCGTTGTTTCCGTTGATGATTAGTTTTCTTTCAGAACTGTGATGCTTTGAAGGATATACGTGAGTGTTTGTTTAATCAAACAAAGCTTGAGGAAAGTAAATTTCAGTAAACCTGTATTTTTGCTATTGATAACAGTGAATTTATTCACAACGTGCATGGTGTGAAGTGTTATTTGCTTCCCTCCCTCTGCCATTTTCTCCTTCAACTATGTTAATGTTGTCAAGTTAAATGATCAAGCATTAATTTTGGCAAGTTGGTTTATATGCCCTTGTGTTAAGGACAGCTTCATTGTCACTTGATTATTAGGGTTGGCTTAATGGCTGTTGAAGGAAGGTCTCTGGGGAGTGGTGTGCCCAAAGTGAAGAGTTTTTAGCTACTCATGAGAGGGTTTACTGAGCCTCTTTTATTGGAGTTTTTAGAGTTTTTAGGCTTGTTTTCTACTTCACCTCTTTTATTGGACAGTGTTGTTTACTGAGCCTCTTTGTCGGATGCTCACAGGTTGTTTCTAAGAGTGCCTTTTTCTAATATGCCAAGAGGACAGTTTGCTTTCTACCCGAAAAAATAAAAGAAAAATAAATAAATAAATAAAAAAACACACTAAGAGAGAGACCAGTTTTCTTGTTTGAGTTGATTTTCTGCTTTAGGAGGATTCCTTATCCTCCATGTCTTTGTTTCTTTCTTTAAAGGTGGTCGACTAAATAAATGTTGAATGAGAATGTGAGATTCAGGTTGTTTTAGACTTTTGCCAATTTTACATATCTTGAGAATCATGTTCCGCATTTTCTAAATTGACCATCTCTGGATGTTGTTTATTGGGTCGTCCTCATTGAATTTCATGCACTGTATAGAAGAAACTCCAGCGTATTTATAATATGATGATAATTTTAACCTTCAGCCAGAACTAATACAGAACAATTATTTAAGACCGAATTATGATGATAGCTTGGCCTCCGATGAATTCTGATTTTCTTCTTGGAATTTCCTGCAGATATTGTCAACTTCTCGAGGATGGCCTACTGCTGATATTTCCTTTACTTTGAAAATGATGTGCGATACGGTGGGCAATTTGCGGAAGAGGGACAGGGTTGAGTTTATGCATTACTTTGGTTTTTTTGGGAGCTCGAGCTTTTTTGCGTGTTCTAATATCCGCTGTTTCTTTTCTGGACTGATATATTGTAAAATAGCACAGCTTTAACCTAACTGGCGGGCTTGAGTTGGGATTATTGTTAAACCTCTAGAAGACTCCTTGGATTCTTCGAGGATGTCAAACAATATTTGAGCCATATATTTGTGAACTCTGAAGTGACAAGTGAGTCTGCATATATGGACGATGATCTTGATGAAGCTGTTAAATCGAATGCATATTGTCTAGTTAGTTTTGGAATTGACTGGGAACCGTTACCTCCTTGTATATTGATCAATACTGCATTTTTTTGGGCTGACTCTGAAATCTAAATTTTCATTGCATTTCCGTAGAAATGCTTTTCTAGTTTGCGTAACAAAGGACCCTCAGGATATGTACAAGTGCAGGAGACAATAACCCAGCTAAATATCTGAAGAGCGGTTTTGGCCTTAAATGAAACTTACACGGATGAAATGGTCAGGACATGAAGCCAATTTAGCTATTTTCTGCTCTCCATGTCCTTTAAAAAGGAAATATCCATGATCTTAGTCATGCTTTGGCTCAAATTTCTGAAATTTGTCAACGAATTGCTCTTTGCCTTTCCCACCCGCTGCTACGATTTCCAGCTTCTTTCTGTTGTTAACCCTTTTTGTATCTGGTAGAAAATCAAATCACGATTGATCTTCTTGAAGTGAGAAAAAGCTAAAGGGGGAAAAAAAACAATGATCAAGATTTACTTTGGTAGTGGACTAGTTATATGTCATTTTGGCTGAAAAACATAAGGGGGTGTTTGGTTTGCTGTTTTCTATTTTTATTTTCACCAAAAATAGAAAATGAAATTAAAAATATGTTTGGTATCAATTTTTTAAAAATATTTTTAGAAAATATTTCCTAAAATACCCGAAAATTTGAAAAGGATAAATCCACGTTTTCATCATTTTTAGAGTTGGTTGTTAAAAACGTTTTCAATGAAAATGCGATGGCATATTGGTAATAAGTGGAACTTCTTTTCTTTTCGCCCCAATTCGAATCTTGGGTCAAGGGATATGTGCATTTTTTTTTTCCAAATCTTTTCCTTTGTTCTGGTTGCACTCGGTTCAAATCACCAAGAGAAGGGAAGTGCAAATTTTTTTCCCCAACTCTAAAAAAAGAAAAGAAACCTAACCCCTTCTCCCTCAATCATCAACATGACTTCACCCCTCCCTCAACAACTAGCACCTCGCCACCATCGTCGCTCAGCACCTTGTCGTCAAATCACCATCACCACTGCGGGATTCCCTTCCCTTATGTCACCATCGATTTCTACCCTTCCCTCAGAGTGTGAGATTTTGGGTTTTATTTTTCTTTTTTCCTCCCTCAACCAATTTCGTACTGCTCACAGGGACCCTCGCCGCTCACCACCGTTCAGACCTCCACCACCACCGTGGCACTTCCTTTCCCTCACCCCTGGTTTCAACTTCTATTTTGGTATGGATGTACCATTGTTTTTGGCTTCTTCTTCTTCTTTTTTCTTTTTCCTCCCTGAACCATTGTCAGCTACACAGGGACCCTAGCCGCTACTCACTGCCATTTAGGCCACCACTATAACACCCTCTATTATATAAGCCATGCTCGAGTCATAGAGTTATATTAAGAGGTTGTCACTGTGCTAAGAAAATTTTAAAATATGGAAAATATAATACATGGCCCTTTAATTGCTTACTTTATTACCGACTAATAGTCTCTGATACATGGAAAAATATAAAATAATTACACTTTAAAAGAAATTGTGACTGATATAATACATGGGCCTATTTCTGACTAGTCGTTACTAGCTTCAATGATCTCTTGATCTGGCTTACGCCCGATACTTGCTCCATAAATGGCCCTGTACTCTGCCTCGTACTTGGTTTCCAACTTGGGTGCTGGAATGTTTACGAAAAAGGAAAATATACAAGCAAGCAGTGAGAACCTAAGGTTCTCATTAGGTAACTCAGAACAGTCTTATAATGCCATCATAAACATTTCACCTGCTTTCTTATGAAAATATGAGCACATATAAACACACAAGTGGTTCAATTTAAGTTAAAAACACTGTTCTCGACCTGGTCATATTTTAACAACCACTTACCGTTTCATATGACTGACATAGAGATACAGATAGTACAATATGCTTCAGTAAGAGTCATAATAGCATCATGACATAATGAGATGATTAGAAATGCACATATAGATGCTTGTATTTGATTGTATGCAAGTGCACTTGACTTAATTCATTTCTCTCTTTAACTTGCATTTTAACCTTGCTCTTCTGTACTTGGTCCCCCGGAGGTGAATGGCCTCTCTCACCCGTTGGTGATAGCCTGCTTTTCAAGTCCGAGCTCATACCTATACATGAGTGATGGGTTTACTTTCTCCGACCCTCACACCGGTCTATTCCCCTAACTGGTTTCCACAGCCAAGTCTTAGATAGTACCACTTTGGCCCACGCTAGCTGGGTCTATGCCATGCCTCACGTTGGTACGTCTTTCTTGCAAGTTCTTATTATCTTTTTCCTTTTCATATCTTGTCATGCATGCAGACGCTTGGTGCATTCATGAGTATGTCTCATACTTTATATATCATATCATGTTCTAAGCATATACTTGCATGCATGATGTTCATGAATATGACATGTAAACGTAAATACATTCAAAGCATAATCATTCATAGCATAAGTTCTCATAAATCCTTGCCGGAATTTCGGCAGCATAACGGATCGAGTCCGCTTCCCCATGAAAAGTGCCAGACCACCAGTACAATCTTTCAAACTTGTAATTCAATATGGATCAGCCATTATATAGATATTCATAGAATCATTCATCAAGTTCAATTCAAGCATCTATAAGGTTTTCAGTTTACTCCTTCCTATTCTTCCCGATTTTGGTATACTCCACCTTTATTGCAATTCAACTTATTTGAGTCTATTTTTTGGATATGTCATAGCATTATGTGTCTAGTTTCTAACCTTTTTGGTCCCATCTCATTTTGAGTTGTATAACTCAAGATATAAACATTTTATCTTAGCATATCCTGTTCTTAGCCAAAGTTGGGTTCCTATAGAAGAAAATTCACTAAAAATTGAAAACTACGTGAAATCATGCGAATTTTATATCAAACTAAAGCTAACACAACAAGCTTTAAAATGATTTAAGTTTCATGTCATTTGCCTAAGGATTTTGAGTTATGAGTCTTGAAACATTACCCTACTGGTCTGTCCTGTTCTAGGCCAGTTTAAACTTAAGCCAACTTCATTGATGTGCTGGGAACAAATGACAACGAATTAAATTCTGAAATTTTTATGGGATGTTCTCTCATGTGTTAGCTTTCAAAAATCTTTCGTTGCACTCAATTTGAGGTTGTATAGGGTGGGATAAACCCTTCTCAACCCATGCTGCTCGAGTGAGAACCCAGATTTCTAGGTCTAACTTCAAAAATTCATAACTAATTCTATACTAATCCAATGGCCTATTATGATATATGTATGAAAAGCCCTAGATGTCTAGTTTCATTTAAAAATGGTTTCATCCAATTTAAACGGTAATAGGAGGAGCCGTACACTCCACCGTATGGACCGCCGAGGGAAAATCCTAATAGACTCTAGATTTGTCTTCCCCCTTCAAGCTGCTTGCCCTCAAATCCGATTTTAATCACAACATATATACAAAATCAGTCATAAAACATCATCATCACCACTCTATAAAACACCAACATCTTAGAGTATACATGCCCCACATGCAGCCCCAAATCAGAGAAACAAGAGGAGAAGTAGGATTTCCTACCTTGTCTTGTGTAATCTAGGCTGATTTTGTGTCTTTGATGAAAGCAACTTGTGATGAGACTTGAAAATGGATGAGAATAGAGTGGAAATGACAGTAAAGAGAAGAGAAGGAGATGACCTTCAGCAGCTGGAGAGGGAGGACGAAAATAATAAGGGAAGGAAGGAAAAGTTAGAGATATTTGGAAGTAAAGGCATGTGATTGGTGGATCCCTCAAGGCTTTCCATTTTGGTTGAGCTCCCCATCATCAAGGGCTGCCAAGGCGCCACTTGAGGGAGCTATTTGGCTAAATCTTGGCCGTTGATTCTAGGGCACTCATAGAAAAATTCTACTGCTCCAGTTCCGATAGTTTGAAATACCGAAATCTTACCAATTTCCTTTAAATATGTAAATCGATTTTGGAAAAATTCTATGAAGTTTCCTATGCTTCCAATCTAATTCTCTCATATCTAATTTCTCTAAATGATACTTAATTGGCTCTAAGTAAAAATTTAATCGAATGCTAATTAATCTTAAGTAGTTGATAAAACCGAATAACTAGGCGAAAACGATAAAAATCTGATGAAGGTAAAGCCAAGTTTTTCCATTATCTTGAGCAACACTTGGCACCACTCATATGTGGTAGGAGAGACTGAATTTCAGCCACTTAAGTGAGGGATTCCAGTAGAAAATCCTACTGGTTCGGTTCTAGTGGTTTAAAATACCGAATCTTTGCCGATTTTCTCCAAACCGGTCAAACATTACTTAATAATTTTGTAAGATGTCTACATGTTCATTTTTAATTTATCTTAAGCCTAATCTCCCTAACTAATACCTAGTTAACTCTTGATTAATATTCACTTAACCTTTAATTGCCCTTACATAACTGTTGAAACCGAATAAGTGAATTAACGGAGTAAATTAGACAATTTGGTAAACCCGGAGCCTTTCTATTTTCAATTTTCTGTAACTAATGGCATTTTCATAATTTTGAGCATGTCCAGGGGCACCCCACGTCATTTCACACCCGACTGCCTCCATAACCCAATCGGCAGAGATTTAAACTTCTACGCTTTCACCATGCGAATCTGCTCCGTTTAAAACCCTATTATGCTAATCCTATAGATGTGGGGACATAAGGGTCATTTTATAAAAAGTCCAAGGGTTGTTGTGGAAATAATTCTTTGGGGTCAAAATATAATTTCTAAAAATTTTGGGTGTCATTGTAATTGATAAAGGTTTACAAGGGCATCAAGTCATTTCTAATTTTTAACATAGTATGCTATTATATTTTCAACGGCACTGTTACACTACCCTATAATTCTAAGTGTGAAAATCGTCATAGCATAGCGCTGCCTGAGAAATTCTCACACTGCCTAAGAGAAATAATTCAAAATTCC
Source organism: Pterocarpus macrocarpus (assembly GCA_031439585.1). Classification (NCBI taxonomy): domain Eukaryota; kingdom Viridiplantae; phylum Streptophyta; class Magnoliopsida; order Fabales; family Fabaceae; genus Pterocarpus; species Pterocarpus macrocarpus. The sequence goes on from CM062515.1 coordinate 34,418,490, forward strand.
CATTACGTTCTGCTTACGAAAGTGGGGATGTTACAACCACCACACCGATGCTTCCTCCTTCACCCCTGTTTTTGGGTTGTATCTTGGTATGGATGTAACACTATTGCTGGTTTTTTTTCCCCCTTTTGTTTTGGCTTTTTCTATTTTGGTATATTTTGTATGTTAACAATTATGTGTGGACATGTCTTAAACGGCACAGTCACGTTTGAACTGATATGTTTCTGTGAATGGCTCACATGATCAATTGAAATCTCCTGTGAATAGAATAGAGAGCAGGGCACACCAAAATACTTCCCTTGGTCTGATTTCCAATACCAAAGATTCTTGCTCATGGACTAAGAACAAGCCATTTGCATGAAATCTATGATGGGAGCTATTTAATTGAAATGAAATTTATGCTGGTAGATCATATAATCTAAATATGATTGCTCTTTTTTTTTTTTTTTTTTGGGTTGGATTTGATTAAGGATTTGCTTTCAAGGGAATAGACATTTAGGACATGGAGGACCCTTTAAAAGGGTCAAGACAAGCCAAGAAGATAATTAGAGGATACGTTGTCTTTTGTTTTGTTTTGCTTGTAGTCTTTGGGGGTAAAATTGAATCTTAGTTGTGTTAAAGAAGTGAATGAATCACACTCACCAACAAATGGTGGCAGAGGACAAGCCTCTGCTTTTGTTTATGTTATTTGTGTGGATATGCTACCCAATGTACAAAATATTTAAAACTAAAGAAAAGCTATTCTGGGTTTTTTTTATTAACGAACTTGTAATATGAGGTTTTTTTTCCCCAATACATAGTCATTGCTCAAGACTGTTATTGCTTCTGTGTTTTTTTCCTTGCTCAAGACTATTTTTTTCCCCTATGATTATTGTTTATTGCTTCTATTTTGTTGTGATTATTGTCATAGTCATTGTTCATTTTTTACTCTAGCATGGATCCTTCAACATCATCTGCCTTTATAATGCCCTCACTAACATGTTGTGGAACTTTGATCAGGTAAAGTTGCATGATTAGAAAGTTGTTACTACTTGTTTAGTATACAACCATACATGTCTCATCAAGGGATAGATGATGCAATTTTTGGTTCTGTTAATCTAACTTTCACACTTTTTGATTGATTTTGACACTATAAACGTGGGGCTCAGATGGTTGTGCTTGAAGGGAGGTGCCAAAATGTGTGGAACGCCGGCTGGTCTGATTCTTGCTTGGATTTGCATCTGATGTCCTGTGGAGCTGCATGCGCAATGTTTCACGCATGGTTGCTCAACATTCACTCTATTGTTTTTGAAGGCTATGACCTGCCAAAGTTGCTAAGGTATGCATCTACCCACCTAATATCATTGTTGTTTATTTTTTCATTGGAATAGTGAGGACTAATAGATTATATTTCAATTCATTAAAAATGATTAATAGATAGGTTAGACTTATTTATTGAGTTATGGATAAATTGAATTTTATTTTTAATTACTTTTCAAATGGATTATAAATAAATTAATGATTTACTTTACTACTGACCTATCTATTATAATCCAATCTAAAATTCATCCAATTCATTCGTGATAGAGATGCTATATAGTTGGTTCTCATTCTTTAGAGAGTACTATTATAATAAGAGCATCCATCAACACAAAGATCACCCTAAGATGATCATCTCATGGCTATTAAGAACAAATCAAATCAGATGGTTCTATTTCTCGATCTTTACGACCTCGATTCTGTAGGGGCAAGTCATAAAGATTGAGAAAAATCAATGATTCACAACCACTGATGAAGGATTCCTAAAAAAGTTAAAGAGTAGTAATCCTTTTGAAAATTCAAAATTGAATGAATTTGGTCTTACACATACATGAGGAAGGTAATGATAAGAAGAAGAAGAAGAAGAAGAAGAAGTAGAAGAACTCTATTATATGCCACTCCTACCATTAATGTATTCTTCTATATTGTCACACAATGGTTTCCATGAATTCTTGTTTACAATGTCTTCAGGATAAAAATGTTATAGTATAGTTCTATGCATTAAGTCCTCTCTTTAGATTGTGTACTATGTGAAATCGATAATTAATTCTAGTTAGAGTATGGTCGTGGTGGGAGTCCTTCTTAGGAAGTGGAAACAACACAAGCTTTATTGTGGTCACGACCATAATTGCTATGGACTTATAATTCAATAATAGACATATCTAATCATAGTATTCTTTGATGGTGGAAACATCATACCTGATCTCTTTGTCTAGTGCAGTGTATACACAATACATTGAAAAGGGGACATCTAGCATAAAAAGAAACTATAAAAAGATAAAGCAAAAAGAATCATTCAATTCATCTTCTTTTACATTGAAAATGACTCAAGAACCACTCCCAGAAATCCTAGATATCTAGTGGATTTTGTCTACTACTCAATTGCAAGTAGATATATCTCTTTCTAATAATGTTTCTTTTATCCTCTATGCACAGGCTCCAGAGTTGGTTTTGCCCACCCAAGCCACCATAACTACTAATTTGCAACATTATAGGCTCGTAGTATCACCTTCATCTCCTCCACCACCTCTAAGTATGGTGGATGTTTACCCACCACTCCTAATTTTACACTATATGTGTTAGACTTATACTTTTTGTTGCCTAAATAAATTTTCTCCAATAAAAAAATTGCTTAATTAAATTTCTTTGATATTTTACCTTTTACATTTAACAAGAAGACTCAGATTTGAACTTTTCTAACATGAATTTTGGTTTCTTGAATTCCACTGACATGATATAAACTTTTGGATTAGAAGAGGATATGTTTACTAGAGCGGAAACTTTTGAGAATGTCTTACCAAATGTTCCAATTGCTAATAAGGATCATAATCCTCATCCTATTTCTCATATTGGGATGAAATCTTCCTTTGTTAAGGATGTAGAAGTATACTAAAAAGTACTTGCTATAAAAAAGACTTTGCATTTCGTATTCATTCAACTAGGGCAAATTATTGTATTTCTGTTTGTTCTGATGAAGGACAATGCAAAACAAAGAGCGGTGCTATTGAAGAAGTTTGTATTAATATGACTAAGAAAAAAATGGAAATGTTCTACTTTAAAAACCAATTGTAATGCATCACTTGTTGTTTCAAAAGCTGAAAAAGGAAGATAAGTGGATTATCAAAGCCTTTAACAATGATCATAATCATCTCATGGTTAGTCTATAAAGTGTGTCCTTTCTTAGGTGTCATAAAAAAAATGAGTGGAATTGCTAAGGGCCTTCTGAAAAAGTTTAATGAAGAAGGCCTATCTTCTGGAAAGGTTTTCATGATCTCAAATGATGTGGATTTATCTTTTGCTAATAGAGATTGTTGGAACCATTTGAGAAATGTTTGAAGAAAGGATTTAGAGGTTGGTGATGTTCAAGCTGCCTTCAATTTTTGTAAGAAAAAACAAGTTGAAAATTCAAATTATTTTATGCTATCTAGTGCGATGAGGACGATAGAATGGTGAACTTTTGGGTTGATGCAAGATCAAAGTTAGCCAATCAAAAATTTGCGGATGTTGTTACATTTGATATAATATATAAAACCAATATGTACAATGTGCTCTTTGCACCATTTACTAGATTGAATCATCATTACCAGTCAATTTTATTTAGTTGTGCATTGTTACAAGATGAAACTAAGAACTCTTTTGTTTCGTTATTTGAAATGGTTAAGGCATTGAATGGAAAAAAGTTGTGTCAATTATCACTGATCAAGATCTAGTAATTTTAGCTGCAATAGCTAAGGTTATTTTGTATACTCGATATCATTTATGCTTATGACATATCAAAAAAATATTTTAGAGAAGCTTTCATATATATATCATAAAAATTCAACTTTCAAATGTGAGGTCAAAAAGTGCATTTGTGGTTCACCATCCATAGAGCATTTTGAAGAACATTAGGAATGTATCATGACTAACTAAGTTTGATCTAAAAGACATATATATCAAACTGACTCAGATGCCAGCTATTGGGGAAAGGTACCAAATACGTAGCGAAATAAAAACCTTTCCCACTTGAGAGAACCTACGAGAAACATAATATACGGCAACACAAAAATATTCCAAGCAAATATTTCCAAGAGTGCAAAAATAAATAGGCAAAGGCAAGAAGAGCTTACAAGAATTTTTAATGTGGAAACCCCTAGTGTGAGGGACAAAAAATCACAAAACCTAGTCTAGAAAAATTCCACTATGAAAAATACCAATGAGTACAGCAAAAGAGTTCCATCAAAAGGATCTAAAAAATAAGTGCCCTACTTGGTATCAAAATAATGGAAATCACCAAAGTAATGATATCCAAAGACCTACAACGGTTATAGACAATCACACTAAAATAAAGAGAAAACAAAATTCTAAGTATATCTGATAAACGCCCACGGTGTCATGAACAATTGCCTGAAATTTCACCCAAAACAAAGCATAGATGAGTATTCAACAAATAACACAAGTGAGCAAAAACTCTTTCCAAAAGCAAAACACTAGCAACGATGGAAGGAAGAAAGGAAAAGTGCATGAAGTTGCAAACCCTTTTCCCTTTAAATATATACGTCACATAATGTGACATTAAAAGTTACACTTGCCATAATCTTTTTTTATTGTTTTTAATAAATAAAAGTATTGGTGTTGGATAATCACTTGAGAAGGCCCACCCAACACTATGTTAGTGTGGGTTCATATTCCATGTTTAAATGTCGGTTATTATAATCAAAATCTTCTTTTATCAATGGCTAGTATGGTGGGTAAACCTGTCAAGATCAATCTTAACACATCCAATGTTGCTTGTGGAAAATTTGCAAGAGTTTGTGTTGAGATTGATTTGGCCCAATAGGTTGATGGAAAAGTATGGTTAGATGGTCAGTGGTACAAATTAGAATATGATGGTCTTCGCATTATATGTGCTTCGTGTGGCTGTTATGGTCTTTGTTCTAAAGATTGCTGCTGGTGGAGTGAATCCTATTGTGGTGTCAATGGAAGGTCAGGTTTAGATGCAACAAATGATGGTGGAAGGTAGAAAAGGGACTTTTCCTAAACCTAGCATAGGTTGTAAAATTGGAGAGATTGAATCTCATCAGAAACATGATGATTCGCAAACCGTGATGCACAAAAAAGAAAGAAAGAAATCCCAGCAATATTTCATCAAATACATGGTGATTCACTAACCATGATGCACAAAAAAAGAAACAAACCCCAGCAATCTACAAATGAAAAAGTCCAAGGTGATGAAGGGGCCAGGGGGAACCATTTTTAGGATTTGTCTATTGAAGAAAGTGAGTCACATAACAAGATTGTACGAGATAGGATCTTGCATGGAGACAATGGCAAATCTGTTAATAAAGGAAATAAGGAAGGTCAGCTTAAATGGAGACAAAAATTGGTGGAGCCCACTGCTAGTGATTCACATAATGCAACTAAGGTTAATATTTCCAAATCACCAAAAACCTCATTTCAAGGAGGTACAAAAGAGGTAATGCAATTTGCTAGGAGTAATAAAAATAAGGAGGTTTTGATTGAAAGAGTGGTAGAAAAGGGTCATTCTCTTTGACTAAGGTGCAACAAAAAAGTTCCATTGAGAGTAAAATTAAGGAGCCTATGATGCAAGTGCAGACTAAGAAAGATGCCTCTCATATTAAAAAAAAAACACCTAATAGACATCACTTAACTAAGCTTGTTTCTTCATTAAGGGGACTAACGAATGGTATTAGAAAGTTATTTAGTACATCAAAATCTCAAAAGAAACCTCATATAGAGTATAGTCCAAATGACCTTGCATAGGAATCTCTTGCTAATCTTGAGGTTTCTACAAAGGTGTTGCACCTATTAATGAGGAGAATAAGATAATTGATGTGAAATTGCACCCACCTGATCCTTAAGAAGGAGATAATGTGTTAACGGCGTCTAACTTGCACATGTTGGAGGATACAACCATGGAGGATGAAGATGGAAAAATCCTTATTAAAGTGACTGCGTGTCTGTTATAATCTTTCTTTCTACTATTTTAAATGATAATACAACCAAATATCTTTGTTTGGAATTGTAGAAGTGATACAAAGAGATCTTTTGTTGCCATGATGAAGGATCTTTGTAGGAAATATTATTTTTCTTTCTTAACTCTCGTTGAGACCAGAATTAGTGGTGCTCGGGCTGATAGAGTGGTGTGAAAACTTGATTTTCATGGTAATTATAGGATGGAAGCAAAACTAGCAGTATTTGGACTTTATGAAATTCCGCTCTATGGAATGTGAACATTATTTCTAGCACTACTCAACTTATTCACATGGAGGTTTCAGCTCATGGTAGTGGTTCTTGGTTTCTCATGGCTTGCTATGGCTGACCTCAACCTTCTCTTAGGGTATTTTGTGGAGTGACTTAAGGTATTTAGACCCTACGATTTTTGGTCCCTAGTGTATGATTGGAGACTTCAATGATGTGATTTATGACCATTGAGATTTCAGGTGCTTTAAGCAGTCACATTTTAGGTATTGTGTCTTGGCATGTAACTTGTTTGATGCGGACTTTCATGGTCTCAATTATACTTGGAGGAGAAATTCCCTTAGAGAACATTTAGACCGAGTCATTATTAATCATCTTAGGGCTTTGAACTTTCATGATGTGGGGGTTGTTCATTTACCTAACATGAATTTTGATCATTGTCTCCTTTGGGTGTGTGCTAGTAATGAATTTGCTCCTAAGAATCTGAAACCATTTAAATTCATTGCTGCTTGGCTTAATCATGATGGATTTAAGCAACTTGTGTCTCATAGCTAGGGTCAAAATGCTCACTAGTATGATAATATCACTCATTTCTCTCAGGTGGCTTCATCTTGGAATTGTGAGACTTTTGGGAATATTCACAAGAGGAAGAGGAGATTGATAAATAGACTTTAGGGAATTTGATGCTCTTTTCTTAATGATCCGAATCCTTTTCTTGAGGAACTTCAAAACAAGCTTTGGGCAGATTATGAAACTGTTTTATTTGAGGAAGAAACTCTTTGGTGTCAAAAATTTAGGTTCAAGTGGATTTCAATAGGGGATTGCCATACCAAATATTTTCATCTTTCTACTCTTTCTGGAAGAAGGAGGAACTATATTTTGGCATTGAGAGATGCCTCAAATGCTTGGGTTCATGATCTTGAGATCTTAAACTTATAGTGAAAGAGTTTTTATGGATTTATATTGTGAGCACTCCCCATATTCTCCTCTTCCTTTTATTAGTGTTTTCCCTTCAATTGAAAGGAATGATTGGGATTTTATCTATAAACTTCTTTTTGTTGAGGAGATTAAAGATACTTTATTTCATATGGGCAATCTCAAGGCTCCTAGGCCCAATGGGCTTTATGCTTTTTTTTTTTCAAAGTCAATGTAAAGTGCTTGAAGGTTCTGTTTGTGATATAATCTTCAAGATCTTCTAGTATCTAGAAGAGATTTGAGCTATCAATCAGACCTTTATTTCTTTGATTCCCAAAGTGGATGATCCTAAGGTGGTTAGGCATTTTAGGCCTATTAGCTTATGTAATGTGATTTATGGTTACTAGGATCTAGGCTAACCACTTGAAGAGAATCATGCTAGTTATTGTTGCTCCAACTTAGTGTGGATTTATTCCTGGTCACAATAGTGCAAACAATATTGTTGTGGCCTACGAAATTCTTCACAAAATGAGACACTCTTTAGGTAACAAGGGTTTTATGGCAATTAAACTAGGCCTTGAAAAAGTATATGACAGACTTTCTTAGCAATTTGTTGTGAATTCTCTTAAGGAGATTGGTTTAAATAGTCATTTTATTAATATTATCTAGTATTGTATTTCCACTACTATAACACCCTCCAAACATATACACTATGCTCGAGTCATGGGGCTGTATCTAGATGCTGCTACAGGTGTTGTAATATATATATATATATGGCCCTTAAGTTTCATATTTCATTCCTATATAAAGAGTTACAATTACAAAAAGATTTGCTACATGAAAATATAGAATTACAATTTAAAATAAACTTAACTAATCTTATACGCCGGGCACATACTCGACCTAGGATCATCACTTTGTAGACATCAATCGCCCGTTTCCATTTTCCGGACTGATCTGAAGTCTAAGTCTTGCGTGGTGAATGTCCTAAGTCGCTGCTTCATAGTTGGAGTCTAGTCTAGGTACTAGAATGTTTATAGAAAAGCACACAAATAAATAGTGAGAACCTAAAGTTTTAAGTGGGTAAGCTCAAACCACTAATCATATAGAGTATCATCATAAACATTCCAATGGTTTCGGTTTATCACAAAAATGTGGACATATACACATAGGCACTGGTTCAATTTTAAGTTTGAAAACATATTTCTCGAAGTAGGATTACTTTTAGTAATCACTTGGCATTCCTTATGACAAGTATAATAACAATAATAATATATCATTTCAATCATAATGACAATAACATTATAACATAATAAGATGCTTAAATATGCATACGCTAATGCACATTCTTGACATATACAAGTATACTTGACTTTTCTTATCTCTTTCTTTAATTGGTGACTTGATCTTTTGTACTTGGTCCCTTAGAGGTGAGTGGCCTTTCTCACCTCTGTGTAATAGCCTACTTCTCAAGTCTGAGCTTGTACCTATACATGAGTGACGTATTTACTTTTTTTGACCCTTACATCGATCTATTTCCCTTAAATCTGGTTAAGGCTAGCCCAAGTTTTTAGACAATATCGCCTTGGCCCACTATGAGGCAAAGGTTTGGTACATCCCTTTGCAAATTCTTAGTATCCTTTTTTATCATTCTTGTACATAACCATGCATGAACATGCTACATGCACTTATGCACATGCTTCACATCCTACTTTCATACATTCTTAAATGCATGATTTCCGTTAACATAACAAATGAACATTCATAGCATTCACATACTTCTGCCAGAAATTCGGCAGAATAACAATTGAAATATGGAGGGTCCCAAAACAGATAGTGTACTTAGTTAATTAGCTATTCATATCAATCATAATCATGATAGATAATATATCAATATTACATTATATTAGTATGAAATTGCAGTAATCTTATACCTTTGAATCTTTCATGGCTTATGGGATCCTTAGCTCAAGATTTTCTTAAGTTATATCTTTATCCTTAAATCTGCCCTATTCTTATAAATTTCACTAAAATTCTATTTTAATTCATTTTGATTTAAAAATTTAATAGATTGTAATAAATTTCTTTAGTTTTACTAAATTTTGATATATATATAACTTGAGTTATTAAAGTTTTGCTCAAGGCTCCTCTGTCTTAGGATAACCTTGCACGCTTAAATTTAGAACATCACTAAAACTTCGTTTTTAATCATTTTAATATGAAATTTATACCAATGTGTAGCTATTTGGATCATCTTTTAATCCTAATAATTTTCATCCTAATTGGGTAAGTAGAATTCAAGTTATGAGCTCCTCAATTGGGTTGCCTTGTTTCCACCTGAACAAAACATAGGACAACTTCAAGGAATTACTAGGGAAAATCCACTCATGATTTAGACCTGAAATTTTTATGACATAATCTCCTATGTTTTATCTTTCTAAAAAAATTAGTTTCGCTAAATTTGAAGCTATATAGGGTAAGTTATGCTTCTCATATCGCACTCTGGTCAAGACAGAGAGTGGATTTCAATGGCCAACCTCTAAAAATCATAACTAATTCATTTTAAATCCAATGGTCTTATAATTTAGATGGTTGGATTTCTCTTGAAGTCTAGTTTCATCTACAATTAGTTTTGTTTGAATTTGATTTCTATAGATTGAGTTATGAGATCTATTGTACAAACATTGCCTTAGGGTTCCTTCCAACAATTTTCTATTTTGTGTTTCTTATGGTCTTTTGATCTAATCTTCAATCCAAACTAGTATTTTCCTATCTTAAATTACTAGAAGAGAGTCATAACACTACCATACAATCATAAACCAAGGATATCACAAGAGAATCATATCAACCACATAACCACACAAGACATCAAATAGCTAAGAATTTGAGCTACCTACCTCAAAATCCTTTAAATTATGGAAGCAAGAAAGACAAAAGCAACATCCTAGCTTTCCTTCCTCACCATGGCAGTAGCTCACATGGAGGTGGAGAGACTCCACTTGATGGTTGATACTCAAATTGATGGAGGGGTTTTGTAGAGGAGAAGATGAGGATCAATTTTTAAAAAAGGAGTAAATGGATTTGAGGCCAAGAAGGCCTCCAACCTTGAGTTTGAAGCTCTCAACCAAGGAGGTGTAGAATGTAACACCCTCACAAGCATCGTACCATGCTTAAGTCATAGCATCGTACTCAGGAATTATTATTGTTACCTGAACAAACCTTTCCTGACAACAACCTCTGGTAGTTTTCAATATTTCTTGAACTATCTGGAGATAATATAGAAATAAACATAAGAGTGAGAATTTAAAATCTCAGTAGGATTCTCTAAATTGTCACATATAGTGTTATAGTTATTATCTCCAACTGCTTCGATTTATTATGAAAAATGTGAACATATTATATAAAATGTCCAATTTTATAGTTCGAAAACATATTTTCTGAAGCTGAGTTCATTTTTTTTCATACACTTGTTAAACAAAGTAAGAATCATAGCATAAGTATAGCAAATTGAGAGTAATTTTTAATAATAATAATAATAATATAACTTGCATAGCCACAATAATGATAACAAAATATAACTTGTGCATATGTGACTGCTCATCATAAACTCATGCATATGCTTTTATGCTTCCTTTGCTTTCTTTACTTGACACACCTAGGCATTACGTATCGCCCTCCCTAGAGTGTCTGCAAGCATATGTCTTTGTTTGGGTAGCCTAATCTAGGAGTGAACTCAACTCGTGACATAGTACTGACCCACAAAGGGATCCACATGCCTCTAATTTGAAGGGACTCAACTGGCTAACTGCCTCCAACGTAGAGAGACCTAATAGTTTTAGCTGCCTTAACCGAGAGGGATCCAATGTGCACTACCTCCGAGTGAAGGGACCCACAGTTCATCTTTTAACTGCCTTCACAGAGAAGGACCCAAATAACTGCCTCCAAGTGAAGGGACTTCATATATATTTTCTTTATTCATATGTAATTATGCATACTTTCATAAGGATAATCATAACCACCTCATCTTAAAATGGTCATATGTATTTTCTCTCAAACATTTTTGCATGTAGAAGTTTTCTGTATTCATGATTATGTAGATATTCATATCATAACTTCTTATAACATAAACTCTCATATCTCGTGCACTCATGGTCAATTCAACTTAGATGACATGCGAAGTTGCATGCATGACATTTCATGTACATAAGTTTTGCCAAAATTTCGACAGCATAACAAATCAAGTCCGCTTTATCGTGAATAGTTCCATCTTTAATAGACAATCAACCACTCCAGTAGGACCAAAATAATTCACATATCATCATCTCAATAGTATAAGAAAGAGTTTGCACATATAACTCAATAACTTGGCAAGTTATAGTTTAAGGGTTTGAAACCTTGAATAGTTGGCCATCCTACCCTTTATCCCTATTTTTGCCCTGATTTATAAATTATGCCATAAATTCATATTAGCTTGTTTAAACTTGAAATTTGAGTATGTTATAGCATTATGTGTCTATTTTTAACTCTCCTCAGTCCCATTAAGTTTTGATGAGTATAGCTCAAGTTATTAAAGATTAACTTAGGTTTGCCCTGTGTTAGGCAAAATTGGGGTCTAAAATGTAAAAATTCTCCAAAAATAGAAATCTTATTAGATTTGAGTGAATCTTATATCATTGTAAAGATAATAGAATCATCTTTCATTTACAAGAAGTTTCATTTCATTTACGTGAGCAAAGATCAAGTTATAAGCACGCAATATTGGTGGAATTGTTCTACCCTGTCTCTATCCAGTTAGGACATGGGGCAACTTTGATGAATTACTGGGAGTAATAGGGATCGAATTTGACTTTGAAATTTTTATGGCATGTTGCCCTATGTTTAAGATTTCTAAAAAAATTAGTTTCACTCTAATTGAAGTTGTATAGGCAGGTTATGCCCTACACAACCCACTCTGGTCAGGTCTAGAGATAGAAATCTTGGGTAAATTTCAAAAAATCATATCTCACTTAATACTAATCCAATGGCCTTATAATTTATATGTTGGAAAGATCTAAATGTCTAGTTTTATTTAAAATTAGTTTTATCAAATTTTGATGGTTGTGTGCGAAGCCGTATACTTTGCAAGTATGGATCCTGTAGGGTTTTTATTTTCCAGCAACCTATTTTGTTCTTCTTTGAGTTTTGCCCAATTAACCATCCCAAACTAAGAACACCCATCTTTATTCACTTGAAACATGTCATAAGATCATCAAATAAAATCAAAATAAGAAAAAGTAGCTCAGACCCAATCAGCTACACATCATAAGTCAAGCAAAGAGTAAGAATCCTACCTCAGTTAGAATAGACAACTAGCTAGAGTTGGGTTTCTTGATAGAGGGAGTGACTAGGGCTTGGAGATAGGGTGAAGTTGAGCTACTGAAATGGAAGAAGAGAAGGTGAAGAAGGAGCTGCTGAAGAAGGGTGACTAAATGAAAAGCTTAAAGGAAATATGAGATTTTTATAAAGTTAAGTAGTTGAAATCTTGGTCTTGGATTGGCTAATGGTTGGGTGGTTGAGATTCAACCAACATTACTCCCCATCAATGGCTGACATCGCACCATTTAGGTGGGGCTGGTGGCTAAATTTCAACCACCCAATCTAGGGTTTTATCAGTATAAAATCCAACTGATTTGCTTCCAGCAATTTAAAATACCGAATTTCGACTGATTTCCTTTCTAAGGTTTCGTCTACATGTTTATTCAAATTTTTTCTTAATCCTAACCTTCCTAATTAACTTCTAATTAATCTTTAATTACTCTTACATAACTATTAAAATCGAATAAATTGATAAACGGCAGGAATAAATGATTTAAAAATTTCGAGATGTTATATGGAAGAATAAGATGAAGATGGAGAGGAAATGAGGGGCGAAGGGACGAATTTTTGAGGGGCAAAGGAAGAAAGAATGATGACTTATTGGTTAAGTTGGAGTGGCTTGTAGTTTAAGTTTGATAGGTTAAATGTCATTAATGGGTTTGTAGTAAAAATTAAATTCTCCATGGCTAAAATTTGAATGGCTCATTTTTAGTTACCAAGAGGGTTTGTATGGCTAGTTTCCAGTCACACATTCTAGGGTTTTTAATTGCTGCTTATGTCCACAGACAATATAGGACCCTTGAGGATTAATTTAAGGTGTTTGGCTATCAATTTTAATATTTTGAGTTACTTGAGTTAATGTAACATTATGTGAGCAATCTCACACTTTTGTTCAAAACTTTAAATAGAAAACCTCAGTTTAAAGTTATTATAAGTGTTTTAATTGTCTACCCAGCATCGTAAGGCCACAAAATCTCGAAATCGGAATTTTTCTACAATTGCCCTTCTCGACAACTATGAGGTCTTAATTACGATTCTGTCATTACAATCTAATAATTACAATTTTGTCCTTAATTCTTCTACGATTTGCCAATTTATAATTTTGCCCTTGCCTTGGGCCCAAGCTTCCTTCTATCCTAGTCTACCTTTAGAGTTCAGGATATTACCCTATACCCATCTTAAAAGGAATTTTGTCCTCAAAATTCAATCCCTAAGAATGATTTAGGATAATTCTTTCTCACATTTTAGTATATTTTTCCCTATAAGGGAAACTCCTACTCCAAGTCCAAATGATGCTCCAAGCTTGCTTGTCGATAGCTCGCCTCCTTTTACTATTCGCTTTTAACACTGGGTCTCCTAAATTTCCAGGTGCTTCAACTGAAGTCCCTATCACTATCGTGGAGAATTGTAAGGTGTAACACCCTCCCAAGTACGGTACTATGCTTAAGTCATAATACCTCACCTAGGAGTTGTTACTATCACTTAATCGGACCTTGTCTGGCAGCAACCTTCGGCCACCTTCGATCTTACTAGTCAACTCCACCAGTACGAAGGACTTCCTTCAGAACTTCTGAACTATCTGGAGATAACACAGAAATATAGTGAGAATTACAAAATTCTCAGTAGGATTCAATTACCTATCATATGTAGTGTCATCGTTATTATCTCCAGCTGCCAGTTTATTATGAAAAATGTGAGCATGTTAAATAGACTGTTCAGTTTTATAGTTTGAAAATATATTGTCTGAAGCAGAGTTCATTTTATCCTCGTACTTGAGTCTCATTGGCAATTTTTCATATTTAGAATAATAATCACCGCATAAGTAGATGGAACAGTCTCAGCATCAATAAAACATGGGACATAATTATGCAAATACTCGTATTTGAATTCATGCAAATGCACTGATACTTTCCCTTAACTTTCTTTGCTTTCTTTTTTTGGCACACCTAGACATTACATACCGCCATCCCTAGGGTGCTTGCATATGTTTTAATCTTTAGTCTTTACTGCCCTTGGATAGTCTGATCTAGGAGTGAGCTTAACTCGTGACCGTCGTCACACAGAACGACCTACAAGGGGATTCACGTACCTCTAGTCTTAGAGGGATCTCTTTTTGGCCATGTGCCGTCATCACACAGAATTGACCTACAAGGAGATTCACGTGTCTCTAGTCTTGGAGGGATCTCTTTTTGGCTACGTGCCTCTAAATTGACGGGATCTCATCTAGTCACGTGCCTCAAGAATAGAGGGATCTCAGCTGACCACTTGCCTTCAATGTAGAGGGATCTCATCTGACCATGAGCCTCCAAGGTAGAGGGATCTCATAGTTTTATACTACCTTCACATGGAGGGATCCAATTAACTGCTTCCAAGTGAAGGGATCCAATCTTGCTTATTTAACTACCTTCACAAGGAGGAATCTCATAACTGCATCCAGGTGATGGGATTCACATTTAATATGTTCATATCCTTTCATTCTCATACATATTCATGCATGGACATGCTGAATGTACTCATACATATGCTTCATCATTTACTTTCATATACTTCATATCATACTTAAATCATTCTTGCATATAGAATTTCATGTTCATAACAGAAACTATCATAATTTCATAAAATTCTACCTAAAATTTGGCAGCATAACGGATCATATCTGCTTCTCCATAAATAGTACCAGGCAACCAGGAAACTTTAATCAAATAGCAAACTCAAGATTATAATCATACCAAGAATATAGCAATATCAGTATGTGCTAGTTTTAAAATCTTAAGTCTAAATCTATCTTGCAAGCTTTTAACTTTTGCTGATGTTCCAGAGTTTGAGCCCAGGACCGACTTCCGAGTTCCGAGATCATATCGGTTCCAACTTCCGGAGTTATGTATATAAGATCAATGCCTTGATTCCCAACTTCCGGGGTTACATTTAGAATCGATCTCCGAGTTTGATCTTGGATCGAGTTTTGGAATTACGTGTCTAAGAGTTTAAAGCGTCCTAGTTCTCGACTTCCGAGATTCGGGTATAAGGTTTCAGGTTTCGGGTACCAACTTCCGAGTTTATGTTGAAGGACCTCGACTTCCAGGTTTAAGTATTTTAGGTCTTATGTTCTTGTCCCTGACTTTCGATTTCAAAGTGTTTTATGTGCTTGTGATTCCAATTTCTGACTTTAATCCATAATTGGTCTTCCAAGACTCTTATGAATGTTTCCTAAGTCCCATGTTCTGATATTAACCATACCCAGTCTTCACTAATTTCCGAGTTATGACATTAACTATGCCCAACTAGTTTCCTATTTGCTAAGTCCCAAGTTCAGTATTAAGTATACCCAGTCTAGCTCTCTGTTTGCTACTTTCCGAGTTCCGAGTTCCGAGTTCCGGTATTAACTAAACTTGATCTAATATTCATACATGTCTATAGCCAGAATTACACTCTTATAAGAGAAATTCACCAAAAATAAAAATCTGGGTGAAAGCATATGAAATTTACATCACTGTAAAGCTAACAGAGCAAAATTTTAAATGAAAGAAGTTGCATATTATTTGGATGAGTATAATTTGAGATATAAGCCCCAAAACTTGACCTTCTTCCTACATTGCCCTGTTTTGGCGCGATTTGGACATAAGGCAACTTTCTCAAGCCACTGGAAGCAAACAGGATGTTATCTAACTCTGAAATTTTTATGGGATATTCTCCTATGTGTAAGCTTTCTAACAAAGTTAGTTTCATTCAATTCCAAATTGTATAGGGCAAGTTTTGCCTTGAACAACCTAGTCTGCCCAGAATCAAACTCAAAACCCTAGATTGAACTTCAAAAATTCATGTCTCTCTCAATACTAATCCAATGGCCTTATATTATATATGTATGGAAAGCCCTGAATGTCTAGTTTCACATAAAAATAGTTTCATCAAGTTTTGGTGACTATAGGAGGAGCCGTACACTCTCCCAGTACGGACACCATAAGGTTTTTCAAGGTTTCAGCTTCTGTCTTGCATCCCTTCTTGAATTCTCACCCAAGTTCTCATCCAAACTCAACATTTATACATTAATCCAGCCATGAGAATTCATATAAACATCATATATCATCAATCTAATGGAAAGAATAGGAATCCGACATTAGCCACAATAGCACCAATAATAAAGGAAATTGAAGAATCCTACCTCAAAATTGAACCTTAAGCTAATGAGGAAACAAGGCTTGGGTGAAGGCATGAAGGAAGGGTGAAGAAACAAGGATGAAGAGAGGGAGATGAGGAAGAAAATGAGGGAGAGTGTGGCCTAGTATATTGAGGCCGAAAATTGAAAAAGGATTGAGGAGGAATCTGTTGCATTGATATAACTCTAGGTAGTTGGATTCTTGGCTTCTCATTGGTTGCTCTTTGGGTGGCTATGATTCATCCAAGTTTTCTGCTTATGTGTGCTAGCAAGTGGCACCACTTTGTGGGGGTAAGTGGCTGAGTTCTTAGCAACTAAATTTAGTGTTTTCGATGTATAATTCTATTAACTCAGTTTTGGCGGTTTAAAATACCGGATATTTGCCGATTTCCTTCAAAACGGTAAAACGATTTTGAAGAATTTTGTGAGGTTGTCTATGTTTCTATTCTAATTATTTCTAATTCTAATCTCTCTAATTAACATCTAATTAACTCCTAATTAATCCTTAATTAACGTTTAATTAACTTTACAAACTCAATAAAATTGAATAAATCGATTAATGGTGTAACTTAAATGTTTTGCAAAGTTAGGACCTTCTATTTTCTATTTTCCAAGGCTAATGGCATTTTTGAAATTTTAAACAAGTCTGGGGTATCTCACGTCATTTCACATGTGGACACCTCCGTGGCCCAATTGGCCAAGAATTGGGTTTTTATGTTTTTGCTACGTGGTTCTGCTTCGTTTAAAACCTTATTCTGCTAATTCAATTGATATAAGGACCTAAATGTCATTTTTAAAAATGTTCATGGGCAAGGCTGTAAATAATAAAAGTTTGCCCAATGACGTTTTTATTATTTCCTATTACGTTATATGGGGATATTATATAAGGCATATAACAAATTCAATCGGAAGTATTGACCCCTTACCTCCTAGGGTCTGCTTGTTAGTCCCTTCTTATTATTAAGGTCACATCAAGATTCCTCATTTAAAAGAGAGTATGCTCATCCATAAACCTTATCTTCGATCTTGAGGACCACCATTTCTAAATTTCCTCTTGTTTCAATTCTCACAGAGCCCATAGGAGTGTGTACGGTGGTTCATTCCTCTAACTCCCATTGTATGAATTAATTCCTAAGGCTCTTGATTCTTCTTGATCCCATTGGAATATTTCAAGAATTGGTATGTTAACTCATACTAAGTGTTTTGTGAAGTTATCCTTTATTAGTATATGATTACCTCATGGCAAAAAAGAATCCTTAGCCACCTTACCCAGCAAGGTTAATCTAGGGTGCCCGTGCCTATCTATTTTCCACTTGGATGATTCTTGCAGTCAACTCATCGACCTATGGGTGACATGTGGTTGGAAGAATACATACAGAGCTAAGTTGTACAATCCTTGATGGAATCCTTCTGGGTTTGCAGATCCATTCCAATTACCAAGTATGAGATGTTATGATTAGAATAGTAGCCAGTCTAGTAATCCTTCGTTAATTGTCCTTATTGAAAGTTTTGTGCCTGGTTATAGTGCATATGTTATCTCAAAAGATTTTTCCTATTATTGTTCTGGCAAGGTCCCATTCAATTTATAATGCTGGCATCTTCGTCTTGTCTGTTGAGGGATTTTCTTCCATCCTTCCTTCTAAGTCTTGGGGCCAATTCTAAGGAATTCAGCTATCTACGGCATTCCAGTTTAACCCTGTTACTAATCCCAGATGTGTGACACTTATGATAACTTTATTGAGATTCGCTTAGAAGTCACCTCAACTACTTTTTCCTAACCTTTACTTACTTTACCATTTATTGGCTTGAGAATAAGTTGTTGTTCCCTTTGATGTAGCTCTTCTTAGTCTTCTCCTTAACTTACTTCTCCAAATTCTGCTCGCAAATCTTTGCCTTGAAGTCAAATCCCTTGAGGAATTTCCTTTACTTCATCGCTGAATGCCTCAAGCTTTCATTTTCAAATCCAAGTTATCAGGGTATAAATAACTCAGTGTGAATAAGAAAATTAATAGTTTTCCTTCTTTATTGAAGTTGCAAAATCCCATCACTCTATTTTTCTTATGAGGTGGCATCCTAGTATAAGCAGAAGGTCCTCATAGATGATATTGGCACCGACATTCACCTTGTCTCAATAGTGCCTTAATCCATCACTAGGTTCATCAAGAAAATTATTCATCTTTTCCATCATGTATCTGACTAATCTTGCTTGGTGATTGTTGATACGCCTTCCGCTACTTGTGCCCTAGACCTTAGCTACCAACTTAAGAAGTCTTGTGGTCACTAAGGTCACCATTTATATTTGCGGTCAGCTTTACTATGTACTAGCCATAGCAGCCATGTCCCATGTTGCCCTCACTATTGAACCTCTTGATACTTATCATAATATCATGTTCCCAAGATATGATCAGTTCAATGTGAAGGAAGGAAGTGATAATCTGGCTTCCTTGCTAGGGTTGCCAGGGTCTTGCCATCACTTATTCCTTTCAATGTGTTAATAAGGAGAGTTTCTTATCCGCTGCGTTGATGCCCATCTTTTTTCTCGCTTAGTTAATACCTCCATTCATCACTAGTTTTCGTAAGAAGTCTTGTGTGTCTTATCTACCACAGATCTGATCATTCTTCGATGGAGCAGTAGTGTCCGAAGATAACTATTACATCTTCATCTTACCTCTAAACAGCTTTACCTTATGAGTAATAGCATGTCGAAGATGGCACTATCATATGGTTCCTAGGTGGCTAAGGTTGATATAGTCTCAGTATAGCTAAACTTTTCTGATGCTTCCCTTATCCTTAATGGGTAGGAAATGTTTGTCTTACTTTGTATGCCACTATAGCCTAAGAGTCTCCTCACTCCAGATTATTAGAATATGTACCATCCTTCTTCTCAAAAAGTCTTTCAAATCTACTCTTATAACTCTATCATCTTCCCTATACCATGTACAACCCAGCCTGTACTTCGGTATGGTCTGCAAATGAATGAATTCCTTCGAGGTTCATTCATCCATCTTCTTTTTTATTCTAAGGCCTCACCTAGCATTCCTTTGATTCGTAGTCACTAGAGTGTCAACTCCCAGTACCCTTGACGGAGAAGGTCGTTCTGTTCTGTGAATGGAAACTTGGAAAGGTCCTCATCATGCATGCTTGGGGTGTTCATTCTTGACTTCTACCACTTAACCTCTGCCTTACCCAACCAAACACAAAGCTTCTCGAGTAAAGGATCTCACTTTTTCGATGTGGCATCATCACACCCCATTATAGCAAGACCATTGACTAGGCTTGTTGGCGGATTACTTCCATGGTAATCCCACCTACAAAGAAGAATAAGGGTGCTTTCCAGACCACATGATATAACTTCATTGGCAAAAGAATCTTTAGATAAAATCTAGAGAAAATAGCCTAAACTAAGTAAACACTAATGGGCTGAAGATAATCCTTATCAAAGCGAAGGAGATTCTCACCTGGCTCGTCCCAAATTGAGATCTTGCCCTTGACAAATTGAATTTTTCGGCTTCCTGGTAACATCGAATAAAACAACCTTTCTCCTTTATTGCCAAGTTTATTATGTCCATAGTAAACCATCCAACATAATTCCTTAGATTGAATCCCCAGCTTACCGCATTTCCTAGCTTGTCAACCGTCTCCCTCTTTTGGCAACCTTTATCTCACGAAAAGTTTCCTCCGTAATAACTATGTCGAGAAGCATCCCAATAAGCCTGCAGGTGCCATAGGCTTTTGTCTATACCAGACCTTATATTGAGGTGATCAGGCTCAACAAATAGTCCATAACACTCATAGCAAGGCTATCTTGCACAATTATCTATGTTCTCATCATACAAGAACATAAAGCATGGTCTATCTAGACTCTAGATGTATGCCTTAGAAGCATAGTCAATCCACCCCCGGGCTTACATTGGACGAACTACTCTGATACCATAATGTAACACTCTCCAAACACATATGCCATGCTTGAGTTATGGGGCTGTATCTAGAGGATAATAAATAAATAAATAAATAAATATATATATATATGTATGGCCCTTAAATTTCATATTTCACAACATAAGGAGTTGCAATTCCAAAAATATTTGTTACATAAAAATAGAGAATACAATTTAAAAGAAACTTAACTAATCTTATACTCCAGGCACATACTCAGCCTGGGATTGTCATTTTGTAGATACTAGTCTCCCGCTTCCGTTTTCCAAACTGATCTCCAGTCCCGGTCTTGTGTGGTGAATGTCCCAAGATTCTGCTTCATACTTGGAGTCTAGCTTAGGTACTAGAATGTTTACAAAAAAATGCACAAAATTGGTAGTGAGAATCTAAAGTTCTAAGTAGGTAAACTCAAACCACTAATCATATAGAGTGTCATCATAAACATTCCAACTGCTTCAGTTTATTATGAAAATGTGGACACGTACACAGAGGCACTAGTTCAATTTTAAGTTTGAAAACATATTTCTTGAAGTGGGATTACTTTTAGCAATCACTTGGCATATCTCATGACAAGTATAATAACAATAGCAATATATCATTTCAATCATAATCACTATAACATTATAACATAATAAGATGCTTAAATATACATATGCTAATGCACATTCTTGACATATGCAAGTGCACTTGACTTTTCTTATCTTTTTCTTTAATTTGCAACTTGATCTTTTGTTCTTATGCACATGCTTCATATCTTGCTTTCATACATTCTTGCATACAAGATTTCCATGAACGTAACATATAAACATTTATAGGATTCACATACTTTTGCTAAAAATTCAGCAGTATAACAGCTAAAATATAGAGGATACCAAAACAAACAGTGTACTTAGTTAACTAGCCATTCATACCAATCATAACCATGATAGATAATATATCAATATTACAATACATTAGTATGAAATTGCTTTAATCTTATGTCTTTGAATCTTTCATGGCTTATGGAATCCTTAAATCAAGATTTTCTTAAGTCATGTCTTTATCCTTAAATCTGTCATGTTCTTCTAAATTTTACTAAAATTCCATTTTAATTCATTTTGATCTAAAAATTTAATAAATTGTAGCTCTGTTTATCTACTTTTAAACCTTTTTAGTTTCACTAAATTTTGATATATATAACTTGAGTTACTAAAGTTTAACTTAAGGTTGCCTTGTCTCAAAGCAAACTTACACACTTAACTTTAGAAAATCACTAAAAGCCCACCTTTAATCATTTTGATTAATTGGAATTTTTATATATATACTTTCCCTTATATTTAGTTCATTAATCCTCTTTTGTACTAAATTGAATCATTTTTGTTGATTGGGTTTTGGTTGGGGCTTGATTTAATTTTTCTAGCATTATGCTAATTATGACACTACTTTGGTTTTTGGACCATAACTTGAGTTATAAACGTCATTTGATTTTGATTCTTAGTTTGTAGAAAAGATGAGAGGTAGACTTACAACTTTTATGAGAGGTCAAAGGCCAATTCTGAGGCTTTGGAGCTGGAATTGGACCTGGAAGTGGAGTCAAGTGTGTAGCCACAATTTTCTGAGCAGTGTACATTGTAGAGACCATATCTTAGCCTATAGGAGCCCAATTGAGCCTATTCTAGTGGCATTTGAAAGCTGACGTCCAGGGATTCAATTAACCTTCAGAGCACTGATCCAAAAGGAGGCATCTTCATGGCTAAAAATGTAGTGGAAGTCCACTGATAGGTCCAAGGAACCTAATTGGATGCTTTGGACCTAACTTCCCCTCCAAAGTTCCAAAAGATGCAATTAAGGTGTCCAATTGTAGCTTAGGGAAAGAGGATTAATGTAATTAGAGATTAGTGAATTAATTTGTAGATATAAATAGGAAGAGGCCAAATTCATTTGTAGCTCTTGAATCATTTTATCCAGAATTTGAAATATACACATTTTTTTCTTTTTCTCTTTTTCTCTCTTACCTCCTTACGAACTCTTCCTCCTCCTCATCTCTGAATTCTCATTTATGTCTATTCTTGCAGGAGTAGATTCTTTTCTAATCCAAGAATTCAAAGAAGCATTAGCACTCTTGAGAATTGGTGAACCCGGATTGAGCACTTCAATTTGGTTTCATCTATTCTTTCTCTATTCTTGATCTCGTTTTGGAATTGAAGGTTTTCATTTTGAAATCTTAATTAAGAATTCAATTGCTTTGATATTAATTGGTTGATTGTGTGATTCAATTGTTGAAAGAATATGAATTAGATTTCAAATATGAAATTTAAAGTTAATGCATTGGTGCTTAAAATTAACACAAGTCAATTAGGTTTTAGAGGTCTCAGAGCATTGGTTGATTATGTGTTAATCAAATGCATGAAGGTCTTCATGTGAATATTGAATTTGGATTGAGGTTTCATTCAAATTCATGCTTAGCCACTAGATTGGAATGTTGATGTATGCTAGAATATGATGACAGAGTGGTACTTGTTTTCCCTCTTAATTCTTGGATTAGATCTTCAATTCTGTTTTAATCTCTCTTTAATTCTTCACATTTATGTACTATGTATGAGTTGTTTGATATTAAAAACTCTTGTGATTTCTAATCAAATGGCATTAGCATCCTTGTGAGATGACTCGAATTACATATAACACTACAAGTTTGTAATTTGATTTTGAATTGGTAATTTGACCGTGCTTGTCACTCAAATCATATTTTAATACAAAACTTATACCTATGTATAGCTAATTGGATCATATTTTAATCCTAAGAAGTTTCATCCTAATTGGGTAAGTAGAGTTCAAGTTATAAGCTCCTCAAGTGGGCAATCTTGTTTCCACCTGAACAAAGTATAGGTCAACTTCAAGGAATTACTAAGGAAAATCCACTCATGATTTAGACCTGAAATTTTTATGACATAATTTACTATGTATTAGCTTTCTAAAAAAATTAGTTTCACTTAATTTGAAGTTATATAAGATGAGTGATGCCCCTTGAATGACACTACAAATTCTAAAAATCATAAATAATTCATTTTAAATCCAACAGTCTTATAATTTATATGGTTGGATTGCTCTTGAAGTCTAGTTTCATTTAAAATTAGTTTCATTCAAATTTGACTTCTATAGGTCGAGTTATGGCCTCTACCGTATAGATATTGCCTTAGGGTTCCTTCCAATAATTTTTTATTTTGGGTTCCTTTTGGTCTTTTGATCTAATCTTCAATCCAAATCAATATTTTCCTATCTCAAATCACTAGAAGAAAGTCATAACACTGCTATACAATCATAAACTAAGGATATCACAAGAGAATTACATCAACCACATAACCACACAAGACATCAAATAGCTAAGGATTTGAGTTATCTACCTTAAAATCCTTGAAATTATGGAAGTAATAAGAAAGATAAAAGCAACATCCTAGCCTTCCTTCCTCACCATGGCAACAGTTCACATGGAGGTAGAGAGACTCCACTTGATGGTTGATCCTCAAATTGACGGAGGGGTTTTATAGAGGAGGAGGTGAGGATCAATTTTCATAAAAGAAACTAGTGGATTTGAGGCTAAAAAGGCCTCCAACTTTGAGTTTGAAGCTCTAAACCATGGAGGTATAGAAGAAGAAGATGAAGATAGAGAGGAAATAAAGGGGGAAAGGCCGAATTTTTGAGGGGCAAAGCATGAAAGAATGATGACTTATTAGTTAAGTTGGAGTGGCTTGTAGTTTAAGTTTGATAGGTTAAATTTTATTAGTGGGTTTGGAGTAAAAAATAAATTCTCCTAGGTTAAAATTTGAGTAGTTCATTTGTAGTTACCAAGAAGGTTTGTATGGCTAGTTTCTAGTCAAACATACTGGGGTTTTTAACTGCTGCTCATGCCCACAGATAATATAGGACCCTTGAAGATTAATTCAAGGTGTTCAGCTATCAATTCGGGTATTTTGAGTTACCCGAGTTAACGTAATATTATGTGAGTAATCTCACACTTTCATTCAAAACTTTAAGTAGAAAATTTTAGTTTAAAGTTGTCATAGGTGTTTTAATTGTTTATCTAGTGTCGTGGGGCCCACAAAATCTCAAAATCGAGATTTTTCTACAATTGCCTCTCTCAACAACCATAAGGTCTTAATTATAATTCTACCATTTTAACCTAATAATTACAATTTCATCCTTAATTCTTCTACGATTTGCTAATTTACAATTTTACCTTTACCTCGGGTCCGAGCTTCCTTCTATCTTAGTCTACCTTTAGAGTTCGGGATCTTATAACTACTAGTATGAATATTCTTTAGAATGGTGAAAGCATAGGTGATTTTGAACCCTTGAGGGGAATTAGGCAAGGAGACCCCTTTTACCTGTATCTTTTTGTGATCTATATGGAGAGACTATCCACATTATTCAATTGATTGTTTCTCAAGGTCTTTGGAAGCCTATTTCTTTGTCTAGAAGGGGACCCAAAATTACTCATCTTGGCTTTATAGAAGACTTTTGTCTATTTGTTGAATGTATCACCTTACAAGACAAAATACTATGCTTAAGTCATAATATATTACCTAATAAGTTATTACGTGAGGTTACCTGATTACGTTACATTACGATTCAATAATAGTTATCCATAGAATGTCAATTGTTCAATAAGCCATTTAATTTGTCGGTGAGTTTTATATCAGAAATAATAAATCAATAAATAAAGAAAATCTGTAGAATAAACGGAACTATCTGACTACATCATATATATATGCACAATAGATGTCGCTTTTCCAAGTTTTTCAAAAGTACATAACTGGTATAGGGAATAATAATGAGGCTGCTAAAACAAAATAACACCGGCCTACCGCTATAATCAGAACCCTATCTGGTCCCCACGGGACATTTCATGTACTAACTATCTATATATAACATCCACTAAGCTACCGCCTATGGCCCAAAATGCCAAAAGAGGGCCATCCTATACATAATCTACTATTGCGCTGTACAGGCACTCTAGATGGATTCCAAGGAAAAGAATCCATTTGCCATACCGACATCAGCGGCAGTGTAGTCCACGCTCGGGGCAGAAGACGAGGAAGACGAGCTCGTCGCCTCTGATGGATCCTCCTCAGACAGTGAGGCAGAGGGGATCTGCTGCAGCAGTGAAGCTGGCGGAGCCATCAGAGCTGCTGTTGCTGCTACTGGCGGAGGTGGGAACAGATGTGCAATGTGGAGAGGGATGGCAATATAAGGGACGACAGGGTCGAATAGCGGATGCATGAGTGGTACAGCAAAGTCTCTCTGAAAGAAGAAATAAAGGCGAAACTGACATCTACCGGATATATACATAGAGTCTAAGAACGAATCGAGGTGAATATGGAGCTCAAGGAACTTGATGAATAGGACTCCCTGGCCGCATTCTCCATGATCTAAGAATGACGCAGAAAATACAGTAAGGTAAGAAATAAAAATTTCCCAGTAGAAATCCTAATTCTATACACTTCTGTCATCGCTGTCAATCCCAGTTGTTTCAATATTTCATTAAGTGGAAATAGTACACTAAGACAATAATATTCAATCTTATTTTGTAATATGAAAAGTGTAACCCGAAATAAGTTTCATTTTAAATTAGAGCAATAAAAGGACATTTATACCCAACATGTCAACATAACTAAAATAGTGGTCATAGTTAAACAATATATAATATGAGAAACACCGATAACTGTAAAAGCAGTTAGAAATCAACAAACATAGTATATATATATATATATATATCTTGAAAATGTACTTTGTCTCTAAGAGCTTTCAACTCTTGTAACTTATAATTTTCATTCTTGGTCTCTTGGGAGTCATTGGCCATATACTCCTGGGTAATAATCTGCTTTTCAGGACCGAGCTCGTTCCTATACAGGATTACCGGGTTTACTTTCCCCGACTTTTCCACTGATCTATTCCCCTTAAACTTATTCAGGGGCTGGCCCAAGTAAAATGGAATTCTTCATAATATTCATGAATTGCATACACAATTAACTTTATCCTTTCAAACATCATGTGTTCAGGCAATTATAACTTACACAATCATAAGAATTCTTTACCAAAATTTTGGCAGCATAACAGATCAAGTCTCTTTCCCCATGAATAGTGCCAGACTACCAGTAAAATCATTCAAACATGCAACTTAACATGGAACAGCAATTATATATTCACAATATCATTCATCAAAGTCAATACAAACATTAATAGAGTTTTTTGCTTACTTCATCCTATTCAGCCTAAATTTTGTATAATCCACCTTTAGTCCAATTCAACTCATTTAAACCTGGATTTTGGATATGTCATAGCTCTATGTGTCTAGTTTCCAACCCTTTTGGTCCCATCTCATTTTGATTTGTATAATTCAAGGTATTAGTATCTTACCTCAGATTGTCCTATACTTAGCTAGAATTATACCCTTATAAGTGAAAATTCACTAAAAATAGAAATCTCAGTGAAATCATACGAAATTTATATCAAATTAAATCTAATAGAACAATCGTTCAAATGAAATAAGTTGTATATCATTTGCATAAGTATATCTTGAGATATAAGTCCCGTAACTTAACCCTACTGGACTACCATGTTTCAGCCCAATTTGAACTTAAGACAAATTCATTGATGTGCTAGGAATAAAGAGCAATGAATCTGACTCTGAAATTTTGATGGGATATTTCCTTACATGTTAGCTTTCAAACATCATTAGTTTCACTCAATTTAGAGTTGTGTAGGGTGAGTTACACCCTTCTCAACTCATACTGTCCAGATGAGAATCCAGATTTATAGGTCAAGCTTCAAAAATTCATAACTAATTCTATAATAATTCAATGGTCTTATATTTTATATTTATGGAAAGCCCTGAATATCTAGTTTCACATAAAAATGGATTCATCAAATTTAAATTGGCGGAGCCGTACACTCCGCCGTACAGACCGTCGAGAAAAAACCCTAACAGCTTCTTGGGTTCTTCTTGAATTCATGTTTTTCTTAAATTAAACCATCAAGTCTTCAATTCAAACTCATATATACACCTAAAACCAACCTTAATTCATCCTCTCCTAAGCTCACAATATCATATTCTTGGATGAACCAGGAACCCTAGGCAGCCCCAAATCAAAGAAAAGAAGAAGGAAGTTAAGATTCCTACCTTGTCTACTTGAATTCTTAGTGGTTTGGTGTCTTAGATTGACGAGACTCTTGATGAGACTTAAAGAGAGGTTGAAGATAGAGTAAAGATGAGTGTGAATGGAAGAGAAATGAATGGGGGTCGGCTCCTTATGTTGGCCAAAATTCACAAGGGCAAAGAAGGGATTAAACACAAACTTGTGAAGCAAGAATTCATGTGATTGGTGGATGTGTGTTGGAGCTTCAACTTGATTTGTGGCTGCCCTCTATGGGCTGATGTAGCACCACATATGGGGGTGTTTTGGCTAAATCTTAGCCATCCATCCTAGGGCACTCATAGTATAACTTCTATTGGTCCGTTTTCGACAGTTTAAAATACCGAAGTCTTACCGATTTCTCTTAAATCGGTAGATCAATTTTTGAAAAAATCCTATGAAGTTTCCTACGGTTCTCATCTAATTTCATTATGCCTAATCATGTTAAATCACACTTAATTAGATTTAAGTGAATACTAAATCGAATCCTAATTAATCACAATTATTCGATAAAAACCGAACAACTCAGTTAATAATGATAAGATTTCTTTCGGACGTTACATGGAAGTCCCTATGACTCAAGTAGAGGTAATTAATGAGTGTCTCAATGTCTTTTGTGCTAGTTCAGGTCAAAAAGTAAGCCATGAAAAGATCTATTTTTCTAAGAATTTTAATCATGTTAGAGCCCATGCAATTGCCTTAACGGTTAGTTTTCTTTGACTCATAATCTTGGCAAGTATCATGGGGTTCCTCTCCATCACTATTAAGTTACTTCTAATTCTTTTAGTTATGTGACAAAGAGACTTATGCAAAAACTTAGTACATGGAAAGCTTCTTCCTTGTCTCTTGCTAGCCTTCTAGTGTTGTGAAAATTGGTCATTTCATCCATGCCTACTTATGCAGTGCAAACTTCTCTTCTTCCTTCAAAGATTTAGGAGAAAATGGATAGTATTTGTAGATGTTTTCTTTGGGGAAATACAAATGAGAGGAAGAAGCTTCATTTAGTCTCTTGGCCTAGAGTTTCTCAACCAAATTTAGTTGGTGGCTTGGGTTTATGGTAGTCTCGCAATGTTAATCTAGCCCTTCTCAGCAAATTAGGTTGGGGCCTTATTTATCCCAGAGATGAGTTATGGTTGCAAGTTTTTAGGAACTATTACAAATGTGGTGTTGATCTTATTCCTCGTATGCATGCCAACTCTAATAGTTCCTTTAATTGGAAAAGTATTTGTTCAACTTGGCCCTTGGTTGAAACTAATTTGGGTTGGAGATTGGATAATGGTAATTGAATTTCTTTTTGGATTGATAAATGGATTTCTTCTTGTGGCCTTTTGTTGGATTATTCTCTGAGTCAAATTCCGACTCACATGTTGGATGCTAAGATGAATAGTGGGGTTAATGCTTTAGGTAGTTGGGATTGGTCTTTTCTAACCACTATTCTACCATCCAATATGTGCACTAAGATTACAACTATTCCCCCTTCAACGATTGACTCGAATTTGGATTTTCTAGTATGATTACATAGTTCAGATGGGAACTTCAATGTGAAGTCATCTTATACAGCCATTACTCATTCGAATGGTGTGAGCATGAATCCTCTTTTTAGATGTATTTGGAAGTGGTATGGTTTGGAATGTATCAAACTGTTCCTGTGGCTTGTAGCAAATAACCCTCTCCATATGAATACATTTGTCACTAACAACATCTGCCTTTGTCTTGCTCTTGCTTTCATTGCAAAGAAGATGTTCATGAAATCATTCTTCACTCATTAAGAGACTGCCTAGTTTTGGAGGGATTTTGGAATAGATTGGTTCCTCATTCTGACTAGTCTTCTTTCACTACTTTGCCCTTACACTTTTGGTTGTTGTGTAATTTGATGAAGTTTGATATGATCAATGGTCAGCCCTTGAGCTATATTATTAAATCTGCTTACATTTTTTGTGATGCATTAGGAATGAAGAGGTTTTTCAGGCTTTGACGCCTAACTTTGATGAGATGTTTCATAGTTTTTGGCCTATTTTCCATTGTAATCACATTCTTAGTATGCTTAGTGTGTGTGTGTTTTGGGTTCTCTTATGCACCAACTTTCGTTCTTTAGTTGGCTAGCTCCTGATAGCCCCTGGCAAAAGTGTAACATCGATGGTTTAGTGCTTGGGCTCGAGTAGTGTGACATCCACCGAAATTTTCTTATCATTTTTTGCCTCATTGTTATGTTTTTATCGAATAATCGAGATTAATTAAAATTCGGCTAAATAATTATTTAGAATCAATTAATTAGTAATTAATTGAGTTTATATATAAGTTAATTAGGTTAGAAGCATAGAAGATTTCATAGAAATTTTCTTAAAATCGATTTACCGATTTAAAGGAAATTGGTAAGATTACAGTATTTTAAGCTATCAGAACCGAATCAATAGAATTATGCACCCAAATTCTATGGTGTTAGGGCTGATTACTCAACCACTTAACCCATAAAAGTGGGGCAAGGAAGGCCACAAGGATGGAGGGAGTTGGCTGAAAAATTGGCCACAAAATTCCATCCAATCAAAACTCTCCATTCCAACTACCTCATCAATACTTTTATAACACATTTCTTTCTTTCTCCCTTTAGCAAACTTGCGCCACCTTCTCCCTTTGCTTCAGCCTTCTTCTTCTCTTCTCCAACTCACCCAACTCCATCAAACCTTCAAGCTCAACAAGGTTTTATCAATCCAAACTCCAAAATCTAGCAAAATCACATACAAAGAGATAGAGGTTTAATTTTGTTCTTGCTATTCTGGTTGTGGGTGGCTGATGGTGGCTTTATTTTCTCAATCCTTGATGTGATGATTGAATGAATATGATAATATTTGGCTGGTTTGTTGGTTGTTGATGTTAAAATCGATTAGGAAGAAAGAAAAGGTGAAAGTAGGAAGATGTGAGAAGCTGGAAATCCAAAATCCCTTGGTAGTCCGTACAACGGAGTGTATGGCTCTACCTACTGCTATTTAAATTTGATGAAACCATTTTTATATGAAACTAGACATTCAGGGCTTTCCATACATATATCATATATGGCCATTGGATTAGTATTGAGAGATATATGAATTTTCGAAGTTCGACCTAGGTTTTTGAGTTTGATTTTGGGCAGACTAGGTTGTTTAGGGCAAAACTTGCCCTATACTACTTGGAATTAAATGAAAACAACTTTGTTAGAAAGTTTACACGTAGGATAATATCCATAAAAATTTCAGAGTTAGATAAGATCTCGTTTGCTTCCAGTGGTTCGAGAAAGTTGCCTGATATCCAAACCAGACCAAAATAGGGCAGTTCAGGAAGTTCAAATTTCGGGGCTTATAACTCGAGCCCTACTAAGACAAATAGAATGGAACTTTTTGCAAATGAAATATTGTCCTATTAGCTTTAATATGAGACCAATTTAGCATGATTTGAACTAGTTTTCAATTTTTAGTGAATTTTTACTTTTAAGTGTGTAATTTGGCTAGCTACAGGGCAGGCTGGGATAAAACCTAAATAACTTGAGCTATATTTGTCAAAATTAGATGGGACCAAAGAGGTTAGAAAATAGACGCATAACACTTTAACATAACCAAAATTCAAGTCCAAATGAATTAGATAGAAATTTTGGCTTGATTTACAAAAATCGGGTTGAATGAATGTGTTGAGCCAGTAACCCTGTCTTAAATGTAACTAATGCTTCTATGAATTTGATGTTTGAAATATGAATGAAATATTATGACTCTTATGAGAAATTGGTATTCTGAATACTGGCACTATTCTTGGAAAAGCGGACACGCTCTATTATGCCTCCAAAATTTCGGTAAAGTCTATGCATAAGTTATAATATACATTCAGATACATATGCATCTTCAAGAAAGTCATAAAGGTTATGTTATGATGAACCTAAGGATTATGTTATGATGAAAGTTTCATGATACTTGGGCTAGCCCTGGATTAAAGTTAAGGGGAATAGATCAGTGAAAAGGTCGGGGAAAGTAAACCCAGCATTCCTGTATAGGAAGGAGCTCGATCCTGAAAAGCAGACTATTACCCAGGGGACCAAGTAATGGAAAAGTTTATAAAGATAAGTTCAAGAATGAGTTTTGCATGATCACATTGAATAGTCATTATAAGTTGTTTACAGTTTGTTTGTTATGTTTACTTATTACGGTATGT
Organism: Pterocarpus macrocarpus; assembly: GCA_031439585.1. Lineage (NCBI taxonomy): Eukaryota > Viridiplantae > Streptophyta > Magnoliopsida > Fabales > Fabaceae > Pterocarpus > Pterocarpus macrocarpus. The sequence continues at coordinate 34,450,407 of CM062515.1, forward strand.
TCATTTATTCTGCTCATTATTCTATGTATCATTATTAGTAGTTTATTCTATTTTTTATGCTGTCTTAATTAAAATTAGACCTTGCCTCAGACTAGATGTTTTCTTAAACTTATTAAATATGTATAGTTCAGTTTGATCCCATGTTATTATAACTAAATAAAAACCAAAGCAACTGAGAATGAATGTGATGTCAGTTAAACACCATACGTGAACCTTACTGAGAATTTCTTTAAATTCTCACCTCGTTTTGCATTTCCACATCATTCTCAAATGCTGGTGATGGACTCGACGGCCACTCTTTTTATTGAGATTCCAGACCTGCAGTTCCACCATGATCCCATAGTGGACTTGCTGTACATAGCCAATTCCTGCTATTTTCGTCTTTACCTTTTTAGTAATAGAAATTTTGCTGTTCCTTTATTTCACCCCGCTTTTGACCCTGTTGCTCCATACTTTGCAGTCCTGTTACATGTAGCACACCCTTCTCCATTCTCTAGCACCGTAGCACTGCAGCCTCCTCGACTCCTGTGCGCAGTCACCCTTGCAGGTGGTTCTAGATATTTTGTTCAACTCCGAGAGCGACCCTTCTAAGGCCACCAGCTCGTCATCCTCCTCGGGACCTAGTGTAGACTACTCTCTAGCCAAGCCTAGTATGGCCAACGGCTATCTGACTGAATAGGTTCCAGCCGCAGATGATATTGTACAGCATGACCCTCTTTTGGCAGTGCAGCATTGGGTCATAGGCTTTATCGCATGTATATCAGTTAGTTTGAAATGTCCTCTGAGGACCCCATAGGATCGTTTTGACATGACACGGGCCTTATGTCTTTTTGATACACCGGCCCCACTTATGTATCCTGTTTTGAATCTGTACATAAACTGAAGCGTTGGCTTCCGACCTATATATGCACGTATACAGTTGATGTTATATTACTTATTCTTATCTTTTTGTTATGTTTTGTTAAACTCCGTCACGCTCTGCGATGTTGGACACGTTCGTTATATACAGCGCGCTTTTCTTCTATTCAAAAAAAAAAAAAAAAAGAGACATGTTATGATAAATGAAAAATAAGCAGAGTATCAATACGGTAACACAATCTACTTAATTTCATGCTATGACTTAAGCATAACATTGAATTGGTAGGGTGTTACAAGTAGCTCTACTTGTGGAGGTGTGCTTCATGATAACTCGGGTCGTATTTTGCATGTGTTTGCTACCAATGTTGGTTATTGTCCTATGGTGGTTGCCGAGCTATGGAGAGTGCTGTATGCACTAGAGGTAGTTGGGACTATGGGTGTTACTCATCTTATTTTGGAGATGGACTCCTCTAGTGCTGTTTCCTTGATTCACCATTCTTGTGATAATATACATCCCTATTCCTCTTCGATCTTAAAGATTAAGCACCTTATTGCGAGGAACTGAGTTGTTAGAGTGGAGCATATTTATCGAGAGGCTAATTGTGTGGCAAATTTAATGGGGTCTATGGGGCATGGGTTAGCCTTTAGATTGCATGTTTATTGTGAACCCTTAGAGGGTCTTTGTATTGTGCTTTCAAATGACTATCGAGGATAGCTTCAGTTTTTCTTGCATTTTGGGCATTTAGCCTCGATTATTCACCAAAAAAAGAAAAGACAATTATGTGACTTTGCAAAAAGGCAAAGGAAAAATAAGGCAGTAAGAAAAATTAGTTCTAGAGAAAAATAATTAAGATTGGTAGCAATTAAAATGATATCCTTTATTTAAATGCTGATACATCAAAAATCAAGCCATTGATATGTTTTTAATGATAATTAGTGGCTAAAATTGTGAAAACATGACAATGTCTTATTTCCCCCTAACTTGAAAGAATCCAAATCTATTTTCAAATATAGGATGATTAACAACACGAGATGCAATTCTTTTTGGATTTGCACCTAGTTCAAATGCATTGGTGTACACATTCAATGATGTCTTATTAGATATAGAATAAATTACACTCCCTTCACCTAAGAGACTTTAATATATTTTTATATTTTATATTAAATATTAATTTGGATTTAATTTGTATGCATGTCGGTGTAAAAAACTTTTATATAGACATCTAATCATGTATTACTACATCAGCAAAAGTGTTTAACTCAATCACCTATTATTTTAAAAATCTTACAAACACAAATATTTGATTGAATAATAGTATAAAACTTTTTTTATACTATTAATACATATCAATTAAACTCTTTTAATTTTCTTATATTTATTATCTTATTTTTCCGGCAAAAATACCCTTTATTAATATTTACACGTATTGAAATCTTTTTTATAAAATAAAAAATATGTGGCCAATAATAATAAGTAACATCTATATGGAGAGAGAAATAGTTAAAATTTTTAATTGCCATATATTATGGGAGCAAATTATTAACAATAACAATAATTTGTGATGATTATTTATAAAAAGTAATAATTGCGTACTTTTTCAATTTTTTGCAATATTTTTGGTCTATAATATATGATAGTTAATGTTAAAATATGAATGTTAATAAAATATAGTTTGTAATAATTTATTCAAATGAAAATGAAGTGCGAATTTTATATTAAATTTTATATTTTTAAAAATTGGTAAATAAGAATTAAATAATCATAACAACTATATTGTCATTATCATTAGCACATAAGTTCTCAATATTTTATAAAGATAAAATAATTTTAATAATCTTAAATGACAAATAATTAAAATAATAATAAATATTCTGCAAAATATATTAACAATAATTAATAAAGCCCTTTGTATAATAGATAATTCAGTAAATTAACATACATATTTTAATTAATAAATTACTTTAGAATAAAATGTATACATTGAAAATAAAAAAGAGAGTTGTATAATAAGGGTTTCTCTCATGAAAGGGAAATATAATTAATTCTTAAATATGGTACAATGTTTAATTATTTATTACTGATTTTTTTTGGCAAAAAATTATTTTACCCCTCCTGGAGTATAAGTTAGGTGCATTTCAACCCCTATATTTTATAAAGGTTCAAATGGATCCCTTTAAACTTTTCTAGATGTATAAATTGCCCCTTCTGTTAATTTTTTTTATCAACTATTAATGAAAATAGCACACAATCAATAAAATTTAGGATATTAGGTTATATGTTTAGGAAAGTTTATGGGTCAATTTACACATGACCTAAAGTTCAGGCGATATAATACATTTAATTTTGACTAATACATATTTAGAAGAATTCAGAGGATCAATTTATATATTTTTAAAATATAGGGGTTAAAATGCACATGATTTATAATTAGGAGATAAAGTGTATTTTTCTTCTTCTTCTATTTTTCTTTTTCGAGAAAGCATTGATAAATTCTTTAACTTTTAATTTTTATATATTGACAATATAAAATAGTTTACAGTATCAACTAATAAAAATTCAAGAAGACATTAATTTTGATGTGCTATCAGTATATAAGAGTTTTATACTATTATCCAATTACATACTTCTATTTATAAAATTTTTAAAATAATAAATAATTAAAATAAATGCTTTTATTGATGTAAGTAATATATTATTGGATATATATGTAAAACTTTTTTACAATAATAATATATTAAAATTAAATTTATTTAAAAATGGATAATTATTTGACATAATTTGGTTTTTTTTTTAATTTTTATTAATTATTCATACTATTAGTATATAAAAATTAAGGTCTTAACTATAAATCAAATAAAAGAGGTAAGCATATTTTCAAAACCAATATAAAAATTACATTAACGTTAAAAATCAAAGGATTCTCTTAATACTAAAAGAGAACAGCCGGGTGAAGTGTAGCAAGGACTTTCAAAGTATTTAGGTTTGGATTTTCCAAATCAGATCGGATCCCTGTCACTCTCACTCTTCCATTTTCTACCCGTTCGAAACCAAAGACCCCCCCACCATGGCCGATCACCATAATCACCACCACCACCAACATCGACCGCACCGCCTCTCCGTGCCAACGCGCACCACCACGCCCGCCACCTTCGGCGCCACCCCGAGACCCTACCCTACGTTCCCCTACTCATCATCAACCCCAACTACAACCCCATCCAAAACCCGTCGTTCCTCCCTGTCCTCCTTCAATTCCAAATCCTCATCCAAATCCAAATCCTCCCTCTCCTTCCTCTTCCTCCTCCTCCTCTCCCTCCGCTCCCTCTATTCCCTCCTCCCTTTCCTCCGCTCCTCCCCTTCCTTCTCTCTCTTCCCTTTCTCCTTCCTTGTCTCTCTTCTCTCCTTCTTCCTCACCCTCTCATTTTCCCTCTTCTCTTCATACCCTTCCCTCTTTTCTTCTTCTTCTTCTTCTTCTTCTTCTTCTTCTTTGGACCCTTTTAACCAACACAAACCGAAGCAGCCCCTTCTCGGGCTATCCTCAATCACACACTCTCAGCAGAGGATCCTGGTCTCCAAATCAGTCCTTCTGGCTCTGGTCTTTCTCCTTCGGTTCCAAGCCCTCCGATATTGCGGCACTGCGGCCATGATCCTCGCCGAGTTCATGGGAAGCGTAGCTGCTCGGTGTGTCTCCGGACGGAGAAATCAGAACCAGAATCGGTTCCCTAAGGTTCGCGGTTACGTGACACTGTGTGTGGGGTTGTTGATGTTGGCTTTTGGATGGGACCAGGCGGAGTGCTTTCCTTTGTCTAATATATTGGGAAAAATGGTTCTCCCCAGGGAGAATTGCGTGACGATTTGGCCCATGTTGCTTCCTTTTATGTCTGGGTTCCTGGCTTGTTACGAGCGTCTTTCGATGGATTGGGGCACGATTAAGCAGCTTGGTCATAAACGGGTGCGGCTAATTACCTTGTTTTTCACTACAATTGTGCTTCTTGTTCCTGCTGTGGTTAGTTTTTTTGTGTTTGAATCTGAAGAAGATAGTGTTGCCTTTGGGGATTTGGCTTGGCCTTTGGTAAATACTGTTGCTTTCGGTGTGCTTTTGAGTGAGAATTACACCAATGATGAGAAGTTGGTGAGCTCTAAAGACACTCGGAGGGAGTTTTTGGTCACTTTTGTATGTATCCTTGTATTGCAACTTCTCTATTTTCCTGAGCTTTCCCTTTGGGGTTTGTTGCTTTGTGGTTTATTGCTCTATGTCGCTGTTAGAGACTTAGATCCTTTTCAGTACAATGATCTTGGGTCTAGGGAGGAGTCCTCGGAGTTCTTGAGTGACATGATTATGAAGCCTATACGGCATATTTTGAGCGAGAGGAAGTCCCGGAAAATCGCGCTCTTTCTTTTGATCAACACTGGCTATATGGTTGTGGAATTTGTAGCTGGGTTTATGAGCAATAGTCTTGGGCTGATATCAGATGCATGTCACATGTTGTTTGATTGTGCGGCTTTGGCGATCGGGCTGTATGCTTCATATATTTCTCGTTTACCTGCAAATAACTACTACTACTATGGCCGAGGAAGATTTGAGGTTCTGTCAGGGTATGCTAATGCTGTTTTTCTGGTTCTTGTGGGAGCACTCATAGTGGTGGAGTCTTTTGAGAGGATATTGGATCCTCAAGAGATATCAACTAATAGTTTGTTAGTTGTCTCTATAGGAGGGCTTGTAGTCAATGTCATTGGCTTGATATTCTTTCATGAGGAACATCATCATGCCCATGGAGGGTCTGGATCATGCTCGCACTCGCACTCTCAGCTCCATAGTCATCATTCCCATCACGATCATGATCTGCACTGCCATGATAAACATCATCATGTCGGACATGGACGCAATCAAGAACTTGTTTCTGTGTCAAGCGATTGCCAAGACAATTCATGCCATGGTGATTCCAGCCATCACCACCACTGCAGTCATCAGATGAAGGCTGAGTGTCATGCAGATGATCACAGGATTCAGAGCTTTAAGCATCATGATCACACCCACCACCATGACCACCACGATCACATCCACCACCATGACCATCATGAGAACTCCAACGACAATGACCACCATGATTATCATGATCAGAACGATCATCAGGACCACCACCACCATCATCATCATGATGCTAACCATGATTGTCACCAATCTTCACTTGCTCGCCACTTGGACATTAATGATGTTGCCGGATCCCATTGTGAAGGAGTCAGTTCTTCTACAGGGAATTGTGATTCACAGCAGAAGAGAACATCATCTAATGCTAAAGAGCACCAAGAGCACAGCCATCGCCACATTGATCACAATATGGAAGGGATATTCTTGCATGTTCTTGCAGACACGATGGGGAGTGTTGGTGTTGTTATATCTACCTTATTAATTAAGTACAAGGGATGGCTTGTTGCTGATCCTGCCTGCTCAATCTTCATTTCGGTTCTAATTGTATCCTCCGTAATACCTTTACTCAGAAATTCAGCCGAAATTTTGCTCCAAAGAGCTCCTAGGGTGCATGAGCATGAGCTGAAGGACGCGTTAGCTGATGTATTGAAGATAAGGGGTGTCTGTGGCATTCAAAAGTTTCATGTATGGAGCTTCACAAACACAGATGTAGTTGGGACACTACATCTTCATGTGTCCACAGACATTGACAAGGCAACTGCAAGGTCTCAGGTTTCACATTTATTACATAATGTTGGAATCAAAGATTTAACCTTGCAAGTTGAATGTGTTAGGTAACATTTTTCAGGATAGCTCTTATCAGCATCTGTTTATCGTCCTTGACTATGATTGACATTGGAGGCTGTGGATGGATTACTGACACTGTTTGGAATAGAGATCCATGCTTCCTGATCGTTGTCAAATTGAATGCTGTATAAATATCACCACATGACACTCTAGTTTCATTTGTGAAGAATGATGATTTTTGTTGTGGATCTGTTTGTCGGGATCCAACAAATATTGAAGTTGTAATTTATGAAATGCGCAGTGATGTAAAGAAGAAACAAGCATTCACAATGAGCATATCATAATGGATTAGCAAATTTTTGTATTGCTCGTGGCTAATCCGTCTCTTAAGACCCAATTATAGTTCACTTCTTATTATTGTCTAAAGTAGTTGAATGATTCTTTTATAGTTTAAAGATTACGCGCTCCCTGCGTCCTAAATCCTAAAAATTAAGTTCAATTTCATTGAATAATTCCAATTTAAGGTTTGTTACTTAAATAGCTCAGAATTTTCTGAAATTGGACGTCAAAAGTATCTTAATTTGTACAGAGAACGGTAGTAAATAATTTGAACAGAGAACAGTAGTAAATCATTGTTACTGAATCATCTGCTGCGCAAAATTGATAACTAAAGAGATCAAGGAGAAACTCTCTTTCTTTTTAAGGCCGTGCTTTCTTTTTAAGGCCGTGACTAATTTGTTCTTTCCCTTTTGAACGCACTACGGTATAACGTTTCTTGCGGTGAATGTGGATTACATGTTTTGTGCTTCTGAGGATAAAATATCGTTAAAGTACATGCATATGTAACAAATCTGCAAGTGCGTGGCTTGTAAAATAAATAACAAGGTATTAAGTGGAGTATTATTTATACGAGAATTTTGATTAAGCATCGAAAGAAATTGATAGCTTAATTGTGATCTTGTAATTCAATTTCTTCTTGGAGATTTAAAGAATGTGTCGGCACCAAAAAATTGCTGCTAATCAAGGATGGATATCAGTTGAGAAGAAATAGCTAGATAAGACAATATTCGGTCACGATTAGTCGATAGCCGAGAGTAGTTAACCGAAAAATAGGTGATGACCGACGGCTGACAGTTGAATAGTGACATTAGTTGTCGGCTGAGGGCATGAATTTTCTATTAGGTTCTGGGCCTTCAAATAGGTTGTAATCCACAAACCAGTTCTGGACTTTGGTTGAACAAAGAACGTGCTTTAGTAACTAAGGATAAGAATTTAACCAAGTCTGTGGTCACTCCCTAGAAAGTAGGAGCAGTTGAGAAAGGCAATTTCCAATTTAGAAAATGGGGAGAACATATGAAATGTAAAGAGCATTTTAAGTGGTTACCACTATGCTGAGAGGAATGCACTCAAAGAAGACATGGAAGATGGTTACGAGGCAGTTACCAAGAGAAAGTTTGCTGACCATGTTTGTGTGAGATCGTGGCTAACAAATGCCTTAGGATAACTGTTAAGTTTTGTATATGTACAAACAACCTTAAGCACAATCTGTAGAGGCATCCCCAAACAAATGGAATAAACACAAGTTTCTTTTATATTTATCTTTATGGTGTCCTAAGTTTCTTTTTTATTTATCTTTATGATGTCCTGTACTTTATATTCCTTGTCTTTACTTTTCAGTACTTTATAACATTTCTTTACTGCATTTCATTTACAGTATTTCATTTACTTTCTGGCTGTTGAAGTTTCAATTTATTCCATTAGCCTTCAGCCGTTCACCAATATCCTTTTGGTGACCTGATTTGCTGATTTACTGATCTGCTTGCCAAACGCTCTTTGGAATTGTTTGGGGACCTATTTGCCGAGAAATAGAGTCCCTCTCTTGGTATTAATCGGCTAATCATGGGAATTGGTTATGATTTGCATTAGCTGAGCCTCTTGATCATCTTGGAATAGTTTCTTGGCACGCCTTAACTCTCAACCCATTCAGTGAGCCAAATAATTTTGTGCAAAACATATTTTAGCACACCCCATGGGACGATTAGTAGATTAGTTTACTGTTTTGGTAGCCAATGATGATACCTATGACAACACAAGCAATTGCAACCGTGATTCCTTCTAATCAACTTGCAGCAGCAGTAGCAGCCTTGTCTTAGCCAAACCCAATTCCAGGGATTGAGGCCAAACAGGGGTAGCCAATGGTCATGACGACATCTTTCATATGTCAACAGATAGATATGGGGTTGGATGATTTGATATGTTGATTGTTAACGCAATTAGCCAGAATTGTTAAGCCAATAGTCGAAAATGAGGTGCGAAACATGCATGCTCAAGAGCTGATAAGTACTCATCTAGTAAATAAAAGTCAATGTCGTGCCATTTCGGCCATGTTGTTCATCACCGAGGAGCAACCAAGTGTTGATCCTTAGAAAACTACCCATTTAATTTTTCAGCCGAATTGGCATGTTCCAGTGTAGGCCAGTGCGTGGAATGTTGCTCAACCGATGGCTGGCTGCGATATTCAGCCAAGAACCGTGGGAGATTATGCTGGAGGGCAATCATGGACAATTATTCCATTTCTACTAGCCAATCAACCAGTACTCTCAATCTTGCCTATTCACGCGGACTCAACTCTCTTACTTCAGAGAATTTAAAACAAAGCACAGGAAGATTTTGTTGTAGAACAGCCATGGGGATCATCTTCACCCCAAGTAATATAAGTTACTAGTGTATATCATTCCATCAAGATAGCCAGTTGCTCAATAGCAAATTGTGCAGCCAATTAATCAACAGCTGAGAGCTCAATTAGTTAATTAGTCGAATTGTCAACAAAACAGTTCACAATCCACTACTTTGCTGCCAGCTCTCAACCTTTATTGTCTCAGCTGATGGTACAACAACCGATGACTCAGCAACCAAGCTATCAGCAAAATGGCTTATAGTTTGCTTCCCAACGGCTGAATGCTCAATCACTAAGTAATCAACTATTAGCATTTCATCCTATTCTTGCACCACAATAGCAGGCTAGCCAAGTAGCCCCACCGATGCAACCAACTAACAAAAAGTGAGTATAGATCCAAATATGATAGTTGAGACCATCAGAAGGCATTTTGGTCTGCAACTAAGACCACTCAATAGGCTTGTATACCGAAAGCCTTATCTAGAATGGATAGAGAAAACAATGCCTTTGCCGAGGGAATTTGAGATTCTAGATTTCACTATTTTCTCAAGCAAAGCTGAGAAGTCTATTATGGAGCACATTAGCCAATTCATTACTCAATATGGAAAGGTCAACCAAAAAGATTATTATGAGCTCCAACTATTTCCTTTGTCTTTAACTGTGATGCCTTTTACTTGGTAATCGTCTTTGCCTCCTAATTCTATGCAAAGTTGGGCAAACATGGAATGGTTATTCCATGATCGCTTTTATCAGCTTGAGCCAAAGGACATGGTGGCTGATCTAATGAGCCTTAAGCAACAGGATGGCGAGATTGTAGCCAATTTTATGGACAGATTTCTTAAGCTGAGGAGCAAATACAATATCAAATTGCCAGAAGCTGATTATGCCACCATCGCTATAGGAAACATACATCCTAGGCTAAGGAAAAGGCTGATCGTTCTAGAATATGCAAATCTCAATCAGCTAATAACCAAGACCTCTAGAATTGAGCAGTTTATCATGGAGAAAGAGCAGAAGTGGGCCAATGAAATAGGAGGCCTGAGGCCACAATTAACTCAGTCGATGACTATGACTTAGCCAAAGAAGAAATGGTTGATCCCTCAATGGCAGCCGAGATGCTGACAGCTGCAATTTTCAAGAGAAAGCCATATACTTGCCCAGCTCATAGGCTAGCCGGGTAAGGCTTTGAAGGATATCTTGCAACGGCTATCCCTCTTTATAGACGAGGCAGAATAGAGGAATAATATGCTTGGGGGGGGGGGAAGCCGAGAAGGAAGACTAGAAGTCGAATCAAGTCAAGCTTAATTCTGCCAAAACCAAAAGTTTACCAAGTGACAATTCGCAAAACATTGGTGGACTAGTTGGTTAGCGAAAGAATGCATCTTCGGAAGCCTCAAAAGAAAAACAAAAATAGAAGAATTAGGAATCTCTGGAAAATGCATCATTTCAGTTTCTTTGCCTATTACTCAACTGAAGGATGCAGGAGGCATTATATTGGTACCAAAAAATTAAGGCTAGCTGAGGATGGATATCAACTAAGAAGAAATAGCTAGATAAGACAATATTCGATCAAGATTAACCGATAGCTAAGAGTAGTTGGCCGAAGAATAGGTGATGACCGATGACTGACAATTGAATAGTGACATTAGCAGTCTGTCGAGAGCATGAAGTTCCTAGTAGACTTTGGGCCTTCTGATAGATTGTAATCAACAAACCAGTTCTAAGCTTTAGTTGGAGAAAGAACGTGCTTCAACAACTGAGGATAAAAGTTTAACCAAGTCTGTGGCCACTTCCTAGAAAGCAGGAGCAGCTGAGGAGGGTGGTTTCTAGTTTAGAAAGTAAGGAGAATAGATGAAATGCAAAGAGCATTTTAAGCGGTTACCACTATGCTGCAAGGAGTGCATTCAAGGAAGACATGGAAGACGGTTATAAGGCAGTTACAAAGAGAAAGTTTGCTAACCATGTTTGTGTGAGAACGTGGTTAATAGATATCTTAGGATAACTGTTAAATTTTATACGTGTATAAATAGCCTTGAGCACAATCTGTAGAGGCATCGCCGAACAAATGGATCAAACACAAGTTTCTTTTATATTTATCTTTATGTTGTCTTTTACTTTATATTCCTTGCCTTTACTTTTTAGTACTTTACAGTATTTCTTTATCACATTTCGTTTACTGTATTTCATTCATCTTGTTTAAGTTTCAATTTATTGCATTAGCCTTCAACCATTCGTCAATATCTTTTTGGTGACCTGATTTGCTGATTTACCTGCCAAATGCTCTTTGGAGTAGTTTGGGAACCCATTTGCCAAAAGACAGAGTCCCTCTCTTAGTATTAATTGCCTGATAGTGGGAATTAGTTGTGTTTTGTACTACTAGCCAAGCCTCTTGATCATCATGAAATAGTTTCTTGGTACGCCTTGACTCTCAATCTATTCAGCAAGCCAAATAATTTTGTACAAAACAGAATGTTTTAAACTAGGTCAATAACTACTTTTGTAATACAACATTAATTCTAACTCACAGGGTTTTGTGATAGCCGTGACTTCTCAAAAGTGTAAATTCTCCGAATCCTAGCGAACTTGAAAAAGTTGTGAGAAATTTCAATGTCTTTCTAGATTCTTGAAGAAAAGAGACACATCAACCTCTCTTGTACTTCTACCTATCCTACCGGCTGAGGGATGGTAAGACTTTGTCACTCTGTCTATCACTAACGTTACTAGCTCAATACTTCTCCAATTGACCTTCAAACAAACGGATGCAGAAATGGGTTCCACCACCAATAATTATAGATACGAGATTTTCAAACCATGTAGATATGTTTCTCTTGAAGAATTCAGCTGCCACTCTAACATCATTGATTGGTGCTATTACTGATTCTCCCTAGGGGAGACATAATTGACTCCAACCAGAATACACTCGACCCCATATGAGCTTTGGAATAGTCCCACAAAATCAGTTCCCCATTTATTGAAAAGTTCTACCTCTAAATATTACTGACAAGCGTTGGTTGTTATGTTAAACGCTGGCTGGCTCGTTTGCGTGGACTTTTTGTTACCATTCATTCTTGCAATGACACGCAATCTATAACGTTGCCCTATTGGATTAAATGTATGAACTTAAAGAGACAAACGAATCGGAGTAGTTTGATAGAAACCCACTCTGATATTAGTACAGAAAAGCTGGAATTAATCCAAAAATTACAAACGCACAAATAATGAAGAAAACAGAAATGGAAAATTACAATAACTTGCCACTCCTTTACCGAACTCTTGCCTGCCTATTTCTCTCAGTTTCTCCTTACATTTGTTACTCTCCTTTGCTGCCGTAGTGCCATGTGTCTAGGACTCTAGGCAATTACATGAAAATTCCCTATACATAAACCTCACCTCTATTGCTCAAGTGGGCCATTAGTCCGCTGCTTTTCTCTTTATTTCTCCACACATAGGCTTTAGTAATAAAAGGATATTTATCGTAGTTTACCATAACAAATTGATTGAATGAAGAAGAAAAGAACCAAAAAACAGAGTGAGAACTAATTAAAATATGCACAGTTTTATCTTTGTTATACAAACAGGGTTACTATGTTCTTCAGAAGTTACTCCATGTTGCTACTAATAGTAATCGTGCATTAGACTGGCAAGCTATTTTTTTCTCTGCCCATGTGGCTACTTATCATTTCAATGGTTTGACAAAACACCTGATAAAACCATTGGCATATTTCTTCAAAGGAGGCTAGTGTTGCTTTCACAAAACAAATGCTCCAAATGATCAACTTGAAATATCCAAAATAGGGCAGTATGATTATAGTGAGCAAAACAGCAACAAGAGCTCCCATAAGCACAGTGAAGCGTTTGATGATTGAAACGAAACTATATTTACGAACCTCGAGTTTGAATTCACCAATCAACATCACGGCATAAAGGGATAGCGCCACGGAAATTGCCCACATAATCTCGTAGTGTTCTTCAAATGGGGACTTGTTCTTTGATTGGAACTGAACTTGGAGGTAGCCACCTAATGTAGTTATGACAAAGATTACAACGCCGTTCAATGGGGACGGAAAACTCAGGCCCTGAGAAGTTGAGCTCTCTTGACTAGAAAACAGAGATAAATGAGGTTGTTAGATCAATTGAGTAGTTAGTTATATCTTGAAATGTTCCTTTCTCGTCTCTTATTAATATTTAATAGTGCTCCAGTGCATCTGTTTGTTTGGTACATAGTGCATCTGTTTTAATAGTGCAGTATAAGCACAGCATTTTATAATTTTTGTTAAAGAATATATATATATATCAAACTTGCAATCTTTGGAAGACAAGATTGACATCTTAAACAAGGAAGAAATCGCTTGAGTTCAAGAAAAGTTGTGAGCGAGATTGTAAGATGATGAGGTTGAAAAGCATGACCAAGGTACCAACCTTTCAACTGATGCTGGACTCGTTGGACGAATTTCAGGCATTCTCTTCCTTTTCTTTCTCCTATTTTTTTGAAAGTGAGTTTTCTATATTGTTTTTTAGTTTTTGTATATGATCGTGTACGGATTTTGTTTTGAAGTTAGCGTTTGAATTATTGTATATAGTTTGAAACGTACAATTAATTTTGTTCTTTTTATATAAGTAAAGCATATAAAGTGAAGAATCTTTGGCGCCCATTATTAGTTGGACCAGCTTCCTTGGAACTTCTTATGATCTTCCCTGATGCTTCTGATGAGAGGAGATAGGGTGTCTTGTATTGCTTTTACAAATTCTCGGGATGTCTTGGGGAGAAAGAACCGCGCTGAAACTTAGAGGAGAAGTTAGGAAGGAACATAGTAATTTGTTTTTGGTGGTGTAACGGGGCTACATGCCCAACAAAGAATACACAAAAGAAAAAAGATTAAAAAAAACTTACACTAACCTCACATGCTAGGCAAAATTATACACGGTATCCATAATTTTAAAAATATATACACTGATCTCTCTTGATGTTTAAGTAATATTATATTTAATATCTTTATATTTTATAAAATAATATTAAGCATTCTTATAAAATTATACTAAGTATTCCTATAAAAAAATCAGTATTAATATGACAAATTAAAGGATATTATATATAATATTATCTAATTTTAAGATACGTTAGTATAATTTATCCTAACAAAAATAACAAAATACAAAAGAATTATCTAAGCCATGCAGCTTGAGCGGCATCTTCTTTATGCGGAAAATCGATTAACAGAAAAACTAAGGAAAGCACCGAGTGCCGAAAGTTGGGAAAAAGTGGTGCATGAAAACTTGAAACGGCAGAGAGCCTCCAAAGCTAAGCAAGAACAGAATGAAATTGACCGTGTCTCTAAATCGCGAATCTTTAAAAATTTGTGCGAGGGTCATTAGGCTTGTTATTACTTGTTTTGCACGAAAACGAGTATACTGCTCTTGAAATACAATGGAGTATCTAATCCTCGTTTACTTGCTTTAACCAGATGATCATATTAATAAATATCCATTGTTTTAATTGCAGTTAAAATGTTAAATAAACGTTGACTAATCCTGAAGTTGATGCCATGTGTTGTCATTACATCATGATGTTTTAGTCATTTATCGTGGAAAATTGTAGTTTTTGAAGAACTCTCAAATTGGTTCGTCAAAGGTATAAGGCAACACACACTAGTCTCTAAAAAATTCAAATGTCTCTGTTGGTCTTTGAAAACTATAAATATAAGGCATGTTAGTCTTTTTATTAAGTGTGTCTCATGACTATTAAGGATGGAACACAAGCGATAAAATGGCTATCCCTTCATATTTATTGTCTCTGTCACTCTATTAGTGTTTATTTAGTTTTATTAAAATACCGTACTTTTATTATTTCTGGTGATTTACCCAGTTTCTTTTATTCTAATAAAAAAAAGAGTTAACATTAATTATTTATTACTCATCATAATGTTATCAAAATTTATTATTGGTAATTTAATTAAAAACTATTTAATTATTTTAAAATATTTAATATTTAACTCATTTTAAATTTTTATATAGTTACTAGATATTACAAGTACTGATAATTAATTTACTTATATAATTAATTAAATTTAAATATTATTTTTTAATTTTTTGTTACGATAATTATCTAAATAATATAACACTGATTTTAAAAAAAATATAAATAACAATAAAGTTGTATTAATAAATTATGGTATACAACTACATACTATATTTTTTAACATCTAGTGTTCATACAATTAAAAAAATAGAAAATAAACATATGATACAAAGATTTATTATTATTGACCATTACTTTTATTATATATATTTTTTTAATTTTTATCCATCTCCTTAGAAATTAAGGTAGCTAGAATGAAACCCGCACGGCGGGTAAATAAAATATAGGAATGTTTTACTAAATATTATATGAATAATTAGAAATAAAATCACTATGTAATAAAATTAAAATATTATTTATTTATGATAAAATAAAAGTTTAGTAATATAAAGAGAACAAAGTTATATGCCCTATATGTTTAATTTGAATGTATTAAAACTATATAGATATTTGATATTTAAATGTGTTTCATCCTTTCAATGTTATCTTTGTGCTTACTCTTTTTTTGCAATTGTCTCTTTTAGAGCAATTGTGAGCAAGCAAAATCATTTCATTGTTCTTTTCACTGGTCTATATTTAATTATCATTTGCACTTACTATTTCAAATTTTTTATGGTGTAAATTTTTCCATCTTATATCATATGATTGAAATATAAAATCAAAATTTTTGACACTACTACATGTAGAGGAGTTTCATTGGTAATTGTGTAAGAAAATGGAAAAATGATAAATAAGGTAAGAAAGTTTATGTTAATATTATTGAGACAATTTATTTAATCTTATTATTATTAATTTTTTTGTTTAAGTGTTTTTTTTTTTTTGAGGAAATTGTTGGTTAAGTAAAAGAGAATTCCAATGTTACTTCATCATGTAACAAAAAGAAAAACTGTACATGGGAACCAATTGATTAACTCTAAGTGGTAGGTTGATATTTTTGAAAATGTATTTTTTAATATTTAAAATATGTTTTTAATTTTTTTTGTTGATGAAGAATAATTTGAATTTTATATTTGAAAAATGAAAATGTGTTAATAATTTTAAATAAGAAAGTAAAGATATATAATTTTATAATTTAAAGTATATTTATTAGAGTGAATGTTTTAGATAAAGTAAAAGGAATATGAATTAAGGTATTTTTATAGTTGAATAGAATATTAAGAAATGAAATGATATAATTTATATTAATATTAGTTTCATAATGCCACAATCGGAATCGAGACAGGATGGCAAACAAAAGAGAAAATTAAAAATAATGGTTAAATGTAGTCGCAACCAATTTCTTTTTGGAAAAATCGGAAAAACCATTTTATTTTACAATACTAATCTTTTATAAAAAGAGATTATGGATTTGAGAGTTGATTATGCATATGAAAGGACAAAAACTTAATTTTTGCAGCACCCCCTAATACATATGTACTGATATGGTTGCCTTTATTGATTATGCAAATTATTAATAGCTTTTAAAAATATTTATCTTAATTGAAAAAAATTTAACTAAAAAAAATTTATTTTTTTACTATTTAGAAAACTTTTCTTATACTCATTTTTTGAAGAAATATTCAATTGAACAACTTTAACGTATCAAATTATCACAACTCAAATATTCTAAAAAGTATAGAGTTAATAAGCCATAACGGCTCACTTAACATCTTAAAAAATTTATTTAGTAATTAAGCTAGCCTAAAATTAATACTTTTGTTGTTTTTTAAGAAAAGAAAATTTATGACTCACTTAGAAACTCTTTATTATATTTTTAGGATATATAACACTCTAATAGTTCCATACTATACTTAAATCATATTATAGAATTACTAATTATTACTTTTGATAGCGGAACTAACTTTACTGATTGAAATTATTTTATATTGAAAATAGGGTAAATTTTTTTTTTGAACAATAATGAAATAAACCTTTTGAAAATAATGAGAGCCATGAGCGCGTCGTGAGCATATTATATCGAACGCAGTTATCTCATACATGTGATGCGACAAAATAGATAAGGGCATCATAAAGAACAACTATCTCGGTAAACATAATATCATTCCATAACCATCATAGCTAGATATAGTTAATGGTAGCGCAACATGTCTTACACAGTAGATCATGGGTCCAATATTTACTGTCAGCCCTACAAGATAAACTTAACCAGATACATCATAAAAGGAAATACAATATGAATCTCAACTATCCACACATGCCGTGAAGAAAATAATAACCTTATAACTACCAACAAAAAGAGCCATTCTTGTGATCAACTCGGCATGCGCCATCCAAGTCAACAATCGAACGGAAAGTATCCGTTCCCGAACCTACTGGGTACATCATCTCTACGTCCTCCTCCTCGGGCACGCCCACATCCGCAAGGTATGGTACGGGTGCGAATGAATCCACGACCATGAACTGGGGGTGGTGCCTAGCCAAGGGCCGCAGAAAACGAAGACGAATCAGAAGTCAGATGAATCATCGAGGGATAGGAGGGCTCGGATGAATCGAATTCTATAACATACATTGGGCAAGTCAACTCCGAGGGATCTGACTCCACTGAACACTTCAGTGTTAGGCGAGTGTCGGAGTCAGACTCTCCATCAGTAAAGTACCTCGAAAGGTAAAAATGTGGACAGATATCATCCAAGGTGATGTCAGCATATGACTCATAGGGGCGAAAAAACGGGCTCACAACTAGTACACGGAACTTACGGTTGTGGAACTTGTAGATCCTCATCGCTACCTAGGCAATCAACACGGATGCATTCAACACCAGGTCGAAGTGCCAATGCATCATCAGAAACTCAATGAAGATTACCATGCTGCCTGACATTAGCATCCTCTGAAGATGACACGAAAATATGGAAGTAAGAAGTAAAAGATTTCTTTATAAGATCGCGACTAGACAATTACTATGTTATCGTTGTCATCCTAACCACTTTAGGTTTAATTATAAAAATGGTGAACATGCTCTAGGTTCAATTTTAAGGGTTTGAAAATATAAGTTCTTGAAGCAGGTTTCTTTTAAATTTAACCTCATAAACATAACTTGATACACCAAAGGGTCATGAGATAAGAACATACATACCGAAGCATAAGGTAAACATTCATAACTATGCACATAAAGGAATGAAACGTATGTACATTCATGTAACTTTATAGACTTGACCATAGTCTTTCATTAACTTTACTTTCATACTTAGTATGTGCTTAACATTTCTTTACCTTAACTGTCCTTGGAATAGACTGCTATTGGATATGAGCTTATTCCGTGATTGTCATCACACAATACTAATCTAAATCAGACTTAACTAACAAGGGGATTCACATGCCTCTAAATTGGAGGGATTTACTTTTGGTCACATGCCTCCAAGATAGAAGGATTTCAAGTTTTAGTGGATCACCTTCCCTTTTGAAGGATCATGTCCCAACATTCTTTTCTTTTCATAACATGATACTTAATATTACATCATTCATTATAAATGCAATGCATTCAAGGATAACTATATATGAGCAAGAGATATTTCTAAATCCATATTTTTGGCGAAAATCCGACAGCATAACGGCTAGATCGGAGTTTTCCCAAAATTTGCCAAGCATGAAAATTTCAACGAACAACCAATAATATCTATCTCATATCATCATAGAATATCTCATCAAGCATCAATAATCCATCATATCCATAAGTCCATATTCAAATCAATCGCGCCAATCAACAATCATATATGAAATTGATATACACTCATACCCTATTTGGTATCTAGGGTTTTCTTGCACTTTGTGTAACATCTTATGAATCAGGGTAATACTCCTTATGTTTTCTCATGGGAGAATTATATCACTTAAAGTGGATATGTATTATAAACTTTTAATCTATAACTTCCTCAAGTAAGGCCTTACTTTTCATTAGGAATTCATTTTCACCATATACCTTAATAGATTCTTTATGATCACATCTTAAAGAACTCATTCTCCAAGTTAAAGGCTTAATACATGATTGTCTCTTGACTTGGTTCATCATGGCTGAACCCTATTATAGAGGTTTTAGCCGACATTTTTCATTCAAGACCTTTAGTTTTCCCTTGAGATAGTGCACAAATGATTATTAGGTTCATGGTATGCTTAGAGGCCCTAATCATACTTCTGTTCTCAAAGGATTTCAAGATCCCTCTAGCCCCTTAGGTCATGACAACGTATAACCACATTCATGAATCTAACAACACCATATGCTTCCAATCATCAAGAAGTGATTTTTTTACTTACCCACGTTGCAAGATTCCAACTTTTATAATTAACACAACAAGATTTCACCTCTAATATTATAAAGTTGTCATTCTTTATGAAAATAATTATAAAGTCTTGTTCTTAATGAAAGTATGAATTTCTAAATTATATTCATGTCTTAAATATTCAACCTTTATAAAGTAATAATACAAGATGCTAGCTTTATGACTAAAAAGTCTTATTTTTAAGAAAGTTGAAACTTTTAATCATTATTATGCCATCAAGATTCCAACTTAACGACTTAAAGTTACTTTAAAGTTTAAAAGATCCATTCTTGAAGAAGGGTTGAAACTTTACTCAACATTTTTACCTCAAGGTTTAATCTTTACAATATAGAGTTGCAAGTCTACATTTTTATGACTTAAAAATTACATTCTTGCATAAAGTTTGAAACTCTATAGACTGTCTTGTCTTCAAGATCCAATTGTTAAGATATAAAGTGACAAGTTTTTTCTTTTATGTTTAAAAAGCTTCATATCTTGAGAAACTTTGAACCTTTACATATATTCTTGTTTTCAAGAAGAACAAAATAAAACTTTTATGAAACATATAAAAATAGCACCACTAAGTCTTACAAAAAACAACCTTGTCTCATGCTTTATGCTTTAGTGATATTGCTAAATGCTTTATTGTCTAGTTAACTGAATTTGAATTTTTATGATGTAATTAAGTACTCATACAACTCAATTAACTTGATTAAGCAAAATTAGTGATTAACTCACAAGAATATAATTAACAAAAATTAAACTTTTAATTAAACTTAATTACCCTTAATTAAACTCAACTAAGCTAATTATGGATAATCAGTATCTAATTAAGCTATTAAGAGTTTGACTTGCTTAATTAGAGATCCTTTAATCTTAATTAAGCATTCTTACAACTTTTCTTTTCAAAAATTATCTCATAAATGCTTTAATTAAGTCTTGATCCTTTAATTTCTCATTAAACACCTAATTATTCAGGGTTATTGAGATAATTTGACAAAAAAAAAATTGAGGATGTTACAGGCAGCTTTCAATGAGTTCTCTCTGCACCCTATTTTCAAAAACATACTAAAATGAGAAAGTTATTAGACATAATTCTTTTTAATTTATGTTATTAGACATAATGCTCATTATGGAACCAATTTGCCACTATTATCTCAGTAATCTAAAACTATTTAATTCTTTTTTGAGTGAGTCTTCCTATAATTAAATCAAAATTTAATTAAAAAAATTATTGTTTGATAATTATTAGGCACTTATCGGTTAACCCACCCACACTCTTTAATCACACCCACTCTCTTGGTTTATTCAAATGACCCTTTTGATTTCCACCACATGAATGAGATTTCATTTATTAAAATTTTAAAGTCTATTAATAGTGGAGAATGAAGAGTCAAACACTTAGGGTGTGTTTGGTTGGGAGGAAAGAAATTGGAAGGAATAAAGTTAAGAGGGAAGAAGTTAAGTGTAAAGAAATATAGTAAATTTATATTTTTCATAAGTATGTTTGGATGAAAGAAAAAATGGGAGAAAAGGAAAATAGAAGAAAAAATATTTTTCCTTATTTGTTTATGTGGAAAAGTAAAAGGAAAGAAAAAGATAGTGATGCCAAATGACAATTTTAACCTTATGTTGTTATAAAAGTTATTTTAACTATATTAATTAATATCAAATAAAAAATTTTACTATTTTTAATTTAATAGTTTAAAATGATATCAACCTATTAAATCAAACTAATGTTAATAAAAATAAATAATTCAAAATTATTTAAAATAGTTAATCCAATATTTCAAAAATATTATTTAAAAATATATTTTACAAACTAAACAATACAAAAAATATTATTCAGCTATTATTTAAAACTTTTAACATGGCACAAAAGAAAATCAAAACTTATGTAATATCCTATTCAAAATAAAATATCTATCTAAAATAAAATGATGGTAATCAAGAAATTTTAAAATTATATATTACTTGTGCTTTGGGTATTTTTTTTGTATTTATTTTTAATAATATAGTGATAAAAAATTAAAATAATTTAAATAAAAATTTTAGAAGTATTTATATAAAAAAAAAAAAGATAAAAGAGGTGAAGGACCATGTAACACCTTCAATGATGTTGCACATCCAAAACTCCTCCCCCATTATTGTATCATCTTCGGTCCCTCTCTTACAACATAGTAGGCCAAGATGGAATCAGTAACCCATGCCTCCACCCTCCCAATTTTCCACCCAGCAGCAGATAGAAAAAAAACTCTCTATTATTCATGCGGAGCCCACTAAATTTTAATTACTATTTAATATTTTCTTCCCAACTTTTTCTCTCAATGAAATATAGTCATGTTCTTTTTATTTCCTTCCCCTCGTTTTTCTTCCATCCTACATCACTCTAGCCAATCATGACCTTCAAGTTGATATTTCCTTCACTAAACTCAAACCTTCATTTTCCTCCTCTCATGAACTTTCTCTCCATCTCTCTATCTTCTTTTACAAAATCTCTTTTATGACTTTTCTCTCTCAAATGTTTTCTTCCTCTCTTTCATTTGGTTCTTCTCTCTCATTTAGAGCTCCCTCTTCATTTCCCCATTCCCATCATTGTGGATTCTTTTTCGCCAGTGTCTTAGCTATTTCCTCTACAACAATCGAGTTGTCATCAACTTCATGGAGCTCGACAATGTGGCAATTCCATTCAAGGAGGATAAAAGACAAAGAAAGAGATCACGAGGCTTATTGATCAGAGAAAGAGAATTGACTTATTGGACCTATCTGATAAGAACACAGAAATGGATCACGGGACCTAACCTCGATTCCCCCAGTTATTCTTTTTTTTTTTTTAAATTTAATTTCTATGTTAAATGCAATTTCTGGCCATTAATTTATCGGTTCACTAGACTTTGTTTGTGATTAGGAGTGAGATAGCAATTTTTTTGTAAAAGCCGAGAGATGGTTTGGAAAAGTAAATGTCGACTTTGCATTTTTTTCATCTGAGAACACCTATGGAATTGGCATGATATTAAGGGACAGCATGGCACAATTCTGGTATCATGGAATCAAAGATTTAGTGGGTATATCTTCCTAGAACTCAATTGTAAGTAAGACTTTGATACGTGTGAGTTGGTTCAATAGTTGTTTAATAGTTTTGGAAAATATGATGATTATTATCAACTAGCAAATTAGCCAAGATGTTTAATTTGCATATTTTATTTCTTATGATACATGCTTTTAAACAATTAAACGTTATTATGATGACTATTAGTATATATTAGTAATACTTTTAATAATAAAGTGGCTTATATATGTTTTTGGTCCCTAAAAAATAACCAAAGTTTGGTTTTAGTCCCTGTAAATTTATTTTTTTTTTTTTTGGTTTTTATCCAAACTTTTCTAAAATTTTCGTTTTTGGTCCTTGCCATTAGTGAAGATCTGTTAATTGCTGATGTAGTAAATGGAAGTCCAATTGATTGTTGCCACATCATCTATACATTTCTTCTTCCTATTCTCTCTCTTGCCATCATCATCATCAACCATCGTCTCTCTCCATCCCTAACCCCAACCATCATCAACCTCATTCTCCTTTCCAGATCTGGCCACCACCCTTTTTACCCCAATCCCCATCATCATCTTTCTTTAAACTCCACCACCACCACCATCATCAAATCTCTCTAAACTCTGCCACCACCACCACTGCATACTAACCCACCATCATCATCTCTCTCTAAACTCCACTGCCACCACACCCTATCTTCTTTCCTCTTCAAAACCCACCACTCCACTGCCACCATTGAAGCCTTCCTCGAGCTCAAGCGCAAGGCCAGCCACCATGGCGTCACGGCTTCCTCCACCGTCAAACCACCACCCTCAAGATCTCCAAGCTCGCGTGTTTTGAGCTCAAGTGCAAGGCTCGCCACCATGGCGTCATGACTTCCTCCACCGTCAAACCATCACCTTCAAGATCTCCAAGCTCGCGCGTTCCTTACCTTTGTCAATGCCTTCCTCACCTTGGCTTGGGCAAGCGTAGCAGCGAACAACCTTAGAGTAGTGGCAAGATGCATGGTAGCAGCCAGATCTGGGCTAAAAGTTTTGCAACGGCGATGATGCAAGGTGGCCAAGATCCTTGGTGGCAAACGGCAGTGACAACCAGTCACTTCTCCTTGATAAAGTTTTGTTTTTTATTTTTTATTTTTTATTTTTTGGGACGAATCATGTGCTTGAGTTGAGTTCTAGCAAACGGCCAAGATCCTTGCTTGAGTTCTAGGCTTTGCTTGAGTTTTGTGTTGTTTTGAACTTTTAGATAGAAATTTTAAGTTGATTTCTATTTTTGATTTGGATTTGGATTTGTTGTTTTGTGTTGTTGGCTTTTTAATCTTGCTATCATACTATGGTTTTGTGTTGTTCAAGGGGGTGAGGATTTGTTGTGCTGTAATGCGTTTTCAATCTAATAGGGTTAGGGGTTTTGAATTAGTTCTTTGTATTTTTGGGTGATGATGGCTTGAGTGATAGAGAGAAGAGAAGAGGAAGAAAGATAAGGAAAGGGAGGAAGAAGATGAGATGTATGAGGTGGAAGGGGAATGGGTGAGGTAGAATGCCACATGGAGAAGACGAGCTGATGTGTAAAGTATGAGTTGGATTTTCGTTTTCCATATCAGCAGTTAGCAGATCTTCACTAATGGCAGGGACCAAAAATGAAAATTTTAGAAAAGTTTGGATGAAAACCAAAAAAAAAAATTTACAAGGACTAAAATCAAACTTAAGCTATTTTTCAGGAACCAAAAACATATTTAAGCTTAATAAAGTATTCAAAATTTAAACTATTAAAAACATGTATCATATAAGAACACTCCACTCCTTTTAATAGTTACTTTGTAATTAAGTTATGCTATTTTTGTGCCATCAAATTGAGAATAGCTCATGTTTGTTTATGACTAGATCTTTGCTATATGCAGTCAAAGCTTTGTTTATTCATATGCCTCATGGCTCTGGGTAATCATTTGCAACAATCATATAACTTGACAAGCTTATAATCATTCGCTTCTAATGTAAGTTGCCTTTGTTTATGTCACATTTTACTATGTTTTTCCTTTTTTCTTTTGGTTCTTACTCACCAATTGACGTTATCTTCTGTTAAGTATTCTAATCAGCTTTAATAGATATATGAGTTTAGTATATGAGAACCATACTTTCAGTGTGCTTCCCTTGATGCTTTGGATTGTTCTAAGAAATCTTGATCTATACTAATATTATCTATTTTTTAATATGAAATTCTTAAATATTTTTTCTATTTTTTTATTTTAAATTGTAATTATGATGATTTGAGTTTGTTACATTAACACTTAGAGTATATAAGCTTGATGCTTTGAGATTGCTATATTAACACTTAGAATAATATCTGAATGACTTACATCAAATAGAGAATATATGAGTTTCACCATTAAGAACTTTGGAGTAAAGGGTTTGATATGAATCTTATTTTTAACAACGTTTTTGTTCTGCAATAGTTTAATTTGCTTACAATGATCATAAGTATTGAATCTTCTAGACTTGACACTGAAATTATCTTAACATAAGTAGTTTATGAATAAAGTTCTACATACTAGAAAAGGTGCTAAAGGTATTATGGATAGGACCTTTGAGGATTTCCCTTGGCAAATTTGAATTGAAGTGGATGGACTTGAAATTGAGGTCCTTGAGGTGTAAGCAATTTATTCAAATTTTTATAGAAGAACCTCCTTTTTTAATTTTTCATACACTACAACCCTTAGCCCACAACAAATAAGAGCAAGACACAGAGGTAGACCATGATTTACATGATTATGAAGTTTGTAATGGGAGGGGAAACTAACAAAAGCACTATGTTTTGATGGAACTTTTATGTATATATGACTTCATTCTAAGCAACTCTTGAGCTGTCTCATGACTATTTTTCTTCTTCATGCATTATGTGTTGTAGTCATCATCGACAAATATTCTAGGACAGGCGGGAGTTATGCTTACTAATGTATATTTTTGCATGGAATGCCTTCTTACCTGTATTTAGTGGAAGTGGAACTACTGCAGTTGCATTATAGGCAGGCATACCTCAGGCTTGAGTTAAATCCTTGCTACCATACATGCATTATTAGATACAGGATTCTCAGTTGCTTACATGATTTTTAACAACCTTCAGATTATGGACTAGATAGAATAGAAGACATGCTTTGTACTAAGTTGTATATGATATTTGGATATACTCATTATAATGTCGTTTTTTGTTGCGCAATATATTTTCTCCAATGTTTATGCATCATTTGTTCATCTTTCATGAGGTTTGATTTTAAAAGCTCTTGTATTTAGAATTTTTTGAAAAAGGAATAATGAAAGCCAAAGTTATAGTTTTTTGAGGAAAAAATAAAGACTTGACAGACAAAAAGAGAATGACATAAAAGGAGAGCAAGGATGACTTATTTCATTAAAATATCAAAAGTCACGCCTCTCTCTACCAAACATTATTTTTTACTTTTTTTTTTTTTCATAACTTCACAAATTTTCATCTTCCTCCTCTATAATACTATTGACTATGGACAAGATAATGATGCCTTCTTCAATCCAAGCAAGTAAAAATGCAAAGAAAAATAGAGTTATTCCAAAAGTGTGAAGAAAAACAAGAGGTACTTCTGATTTTTATTAATATTATTACAAAGAAATTTGTTTAAGCCATTGCAGTCGCGTTCATGGTTCTTTCTACCCATGTGCATCCAATTTTTGGGCAATTTCAATCCTTATGTCGCCACTTCCACTATACTCACTGGCAATTTTCTTCCTTTTATAATAATTTTAATTTAATATTTTAATTTTTATTCTATAAATTGAATATCTTCTTCTCTTTTAAGTATTGTTAATTTCACATATTCAAAGTGCTTACAAATTAGGAAATATTATTATAGGTGTCATTGTTAGAATAGACAATTATATATTTATATTGGTGAATAAGTTAACATTCTTTAACTATGACCATTGGTAATAGTTAAAGGCTATCTTTTATCTTTGTCTTATGTTAGATTATTTTTAACATACTATGTTTTCGCTTATTGTTAATTTTATGTTATTTAAAGAGTAAAATCTAAAATTACATTGAAAATATGGATTTGGATGAGAATAAAAATTCATGCAATACAATAAAAATATTTAAAGTTCAAGTAACACTTTAATTTTGATATTCTTAGTGCAACAATCATTATATTTATTTATATTTCATTTCATTTCATTTATCATTATGTCATTGTTAATATTTATTTTTGTTTCAATGCATGAAGATCGAATTTTTAATATTACAGTAAACCTGAACAAAACCAGTTACCATCCAATTCTTTTAATATTTTATTGGCTTTCATATTATACTTTATTTTTACTTTGATTGAAGGTATAATAAATTACTATACTTCAAATTTATATTCCATTATTTTGCATGTTTCGCAGCAAATAGGTTAATTTTTGTAATCTAAAAGTTATATCAAATTAACTTTTATAATTATTACACATAAAAATATTCTTTTTTTAATCCGGTGCATTGCACAGGCAAAACACACTAGTAAAATAATTAAGTTAGCCAAAATGAACCAATGAAAAATTTGGGTAAGAAAATGGATGAACTTGCAAGAACACAAAAGCATTTTTTATTTTGCAAAAACTCTCTCTGCCCTCTCTCTACCGATTATATATATATATATATAATTAATATTTTATTAAATTATTATTAAAATATATTTATTTAAAATATAATAATATTATTTTTATTTTAATAACTAATATTTTTTTTTGACAATAGAGTGGAGAAGTGTTTGTTTATTTGTACTTATCTAAAGAAGTATAAGTAAAAAAAAATTTTATTTTTTAATTTTTTTAAAAGTAAATAAAGAGTTATTTCTTTCAAATAATAAAATAAAGAAAAAAAATCTCAAATTTGAATTTATTATTTTACCATTTTATTCTTAATTTTCTTTAAAATAACACTTATTATCCGCTAAATTATAATTTTATATTAAAATATATATTTATATTTATCAATTTCTAAGTCTAATAAAAAAATATTTTTATAATTATATTTAAATATAAAATAATTTTCTACTTCTATATTATCCTTTTAAATAAGTATTTCTTTCAAAAATTTAATTGAATCGACCATAAATTTAAAGTTTAGTGTTTTTTTTTTAAAAATCTTAAAAAGTGTGTTTGGATTAACTAAATTTTAGAGTTGATTTGATTTAAATTGAATTAATTTGAATTAATTTGATTTATAAATTAAATTTTATATTTGAAATGATTATATAAAAATATGATTTGAATTGATTTAAAAAATAATTCTTATGTTTATAATATATTAGATTATATTTAAAATAATTAAGAATATAATTGATTTAATTTAATTTATATTTAAATTTTAAAATTAAATCAATTCTCATCAAATTTTTTTAATTTTAATAAAATTTTAAATTAAAAATAATTAAATATCATAATAATTAAAAATTATTTTATTTTTTATTTTAAAATATTCAAATATAATATTTAATTTTTAAATTAAATTATTTTTATTTTTTTAACATTCTAAATATACTCAAAAGGGTTATTCTACTTTTCTCAAAAGAAAAAAAAAAAAATTGTAAGTTGGAGGTAAACCCTCCATGTTGAAGGGAACCGAGGACTACACCTTAAATTAAGGTAAAGATTTAACTCTAGACTAGGGCTCTCACCATGTAGTTTTCTCTTTGACTCTGCTGCTTCTCATTCTTGTTTCTTCTTCTTAATACAGACAAAATCTCCATTTTCTCTCACCTTCCATGGCGCGCGCAAGGAGGCCGCGACTGAACCCGCTGCTCAATGGTGAACCCCTTCATGCGGATGCAGACGCAATTAATCACGACACGCAAGTCTCGAATTTTGGCGCTCAGAAAGAATGCACCAAAGGTAAAGGTGCCAAAGTGGTGAGATTTGCCGAAAAAGTAGAGTTTTTGAATGGTAACAGTTCGGGTGTGGGAGTGTTGGAGAGTGAAGACGATGACGGAGCCGGAAAGGGGAGAGTATGGAAACGCAAAGCGTTGAAGGGGGCCTTGAAGCCGAAGAAGAACTTGTTGGATGGAGCAAATAGGGTTGCTGCTGCTAGGACTATTGAAACGAGTAGCAGAAGGAGGGCACAGAGTTTGGTCGACAATGGTTTTGATGATGCAGTTGAAAAGGGCAATTTCATGGACAAGGAAGCTGCGCAAGACACGCAACGCTGCTCCATCGAGTTCGAAGCTGACGTGGATAACAACGGGGAAAATGCGGGTGTTCGGAGGAAGAGACGTGGCAGAGAAAGGAAGACCCGGAAGAATGAAGTGTCTAGTGGTGAGAATGCAGAAAATGAAGTTCTGGGAGCTAATGTTGAACTTGAGATGAACGGAGATTATTCAGGAAGCAGCGCTCGGGGTCGTAAAGTCAATGTGCACGAGAAGCCAAAAGTCAACAAGAGAGACCCTAAAGTAACAAGATCACTCTGCTCATTCGTTATTCCCTTTTCGGATAAATGTTTGATTTTTGCGTGGTTGAATTTCTGTTTCTTGATCAACAGTGGATTGAAGAACAGTCCTTAATGTGCCATTAGTGTCAGAGAAATGATAAAGGCGATGTTGTGAGGTGCACAAAGTGTAAGCGGAGAAGATTTTGCTGTCAATGTTTATATAAATGGTATAACTTCGATTCTCTTTTGAGTTTGTTATTTTTCTTCCGTGTATTTCAATTATCATGCTACACGGTATGGTTGTTCAGCTGGGTGAGATCGGTTTTGTTGTTTTCCTCCATGTACCTACTGCAGTGCCAGCTACAAATCTTGGTCCATTTAATATATTTAATTATTGGAAGGAATTGGAAAGTAGGAAAAAATATGTGATGATAAGCCAATGTGCGAATGCAATATTCATTTGTTTACAGAGACTCTTAGTCTGGGAAATTTCAAGAAATCATGTACGCTGTATTTAATCTGTTACTATTTCCTAAATCAGGGAAAATGTCATAATTTCAGAGAAACTATGGCAAGATCATTACCCTGAAAAGTTATTGCAAGTTTTGATTTTGGATGATGAAAACTCGACCAATTTTGTCCGTCATTAATATGTTTGCTGTGTCTGCTTAAGGTATCCTCAGTTGAAGCTGGATGATGCTGCTGAGGCATGTCCGGTGTGTCGTGGTAATTGCAACTGCAAAGCATGCTTGCGATCGGATGCACTTATTAAGGTCAGTACTTTTCCTCTTCTAGATTGGCTTTTCCTGTGAGTTTCTGTATTCTACATTTGAAATGTGGCCATTCGGTTTACTGTAGGCGATGAAGAGAAATGTGGAAATCAATGAGGGTGAGAGATTTGAGCACCCTAAATATTTGCTAAAACAGCTTCTTCCTTATTTAAGACAGTTGGATAAAGAACAAATGATTGAGAAGGATATAGAAGCTAAGAGACAAGGTACTTTTTAGCTTGAGGAGCCTCTGTTGAGGTGACTGATGTGTGGTTCAACATTGCTCTGAAATAAGTCAATTTAGTCCTGATGCAAACTAAGTTTGATTAGTGTATATGTTTTCCAGTACTCATTTTTCTTTACAAGAATATTGTTTTGAAGTGATGCCATGAAGACACAGATCTCTTTGCATTCTGAGGGCTGGCTCCAAAAGGGAAAGAATTCTATGTTTTATAAGCTTTGACAAACTTTTGGCTTTTGAACAGCCTGCCGCCTGCAAACCATGTTGTCCAGTTTTTCTATACCTCTTATTTACATGGTTTGCTTTGTTAATGTTTTCTAATTCCTGATTTTGGTTCTTTATTTTAGAATCAGTTCTTTCATTTTATTTTTATTTTTATTTTTATTTAATTTTTAATTTTAATTTTTTTTATTTTTTCTCTCTCTCTTTGATAAAAGATTCTGAATTACTTACCTTCATGGTATCATAGTTTAAATTATTTTTCTTGTATACACCATAGCAACATAGCTTGAGTTTGTATCTCATCTTATGCCACAGTCAAAATTCAGTATCTATATCTGCTTCATTGTTTAATTTGCTTGTGCAATGTGCATTACCGGGCTCTCACTCTCAGAGCTAAATATTGAAAATTCAGATTATGCTCCAGATGAACGGGTCTACTGGTTGGGATTTTTCTGATTTCTTTTTGTTTTTCAGTTATCCTCATATTATTTAGTTGTTGACCTAACATTCTTTTGTAGTGATAACTGCAGAACGTCAATATTTGATTACCACAGAAACTGTAGAAAATGCTCGTTTGGCCTTTGCCTGATCTGTTGCTCTGAGCTTCGTAGTGGGCAGCTTCTAGGTGGTTCAGATCCAGTTGAGTTGGAGTTTTTCAACCGGGGTCTTTATTATCTGCATGGTGGCGAAGAAGATAAAAGAAGAGTAAAATGGAATGCATCACATGCTAATGCAAAGCCTGAGATTCGTGAATGTTCAAGATCTGGGTGGCATGCAAAGAGTGATGGCAGCATTCCCTGCCCAAAAGTCAATGATGAGTGCTGCAACAGTTTTCTTGAACTGAGAAGTGTACTTGGTCAAAATTTTATCTCAGAGTTAGTAAATAAAGCAGAAGAACTAGCAGAAGCATATAAGCTAGACAATGCAGTTGAGATTCCTGATAGCCATTGTTCATGTTTGAATTTCGGCAGAAATGCAGATGGTAGAAATAATAACACAAGGAAGGCAGCTTCTCGTGAAGATTCCAGTGACAACTGTTTGTATTGTCCCAGGGCTGTAGATCTACAACATGAAGATTTGAAGCATTTTCAATGGCATTGGAACAATGGGGAGCCTGTCATTGTAAGAAATGTGCTTGAATGCTCATCTAGTTTAAGCTGGGAGCCACTTGTCATGTGGCGTGCATTCCGTCGGATAAATAACACCAAGCATGATCAACATTTGAAAGTGAAGGCAATTGATTGCTTAGATTGGCGTGAGGTTTGTTCAATTTCTCAATCTTGAATATTGAGGGCTTTTTATGGAAATTCCATTGTTTACTTTGATTCTCATGATTCTTATTTCTAATTTATTTAAAGTCTATAGTTTATTATTTTTTTTATTGACCTACTTTGTTTGGAATTGCCACGTAGAGAACAATGTAGTTCTGGTAAATTTTTTTTATATTGTTGAATTCCTTCATCTTTTCTGAATTTGATATCGCCATCTTTTCTGTATTGAGAGAAGTTTGAGTGCATTGAAGAAAGTGTTTGGAAATTACTAAAATTATTACAACTTTTTTTGAATGATTTCCTCTCTGTTGTCCTTGTAATATTGAGATGCCAGTCAACTTGGGAATCGGTCAACAGAAAACACACAATAGGGTGGCATGCGTGAAGTTTTATGAGTGAGTGTGATAGGTATGTGTTTGTCACAAACCTTCAGCACTTGTTGCTTGCTGTATGCTGTTTCTCCCAGCATTATCACCAAATGCGGGAAATGTTTGATCAATTTATACTACTGTTATTATTGTCATCTTCCTCTCTCCTCGGTTTTTGCTTTGTATCTTATCATTTTATATTAAAAATTTATCTGAGTTTCTTTCTTTCTGCTGTCCCTGTCTGTTTCCCTGTTTTTGCTTCACTTACCCAGATCTTTTGTTGTTGCCATTTCATCCTCTGCTTTCTGTTTTCCTACTGCTATGTTTGCCAGTTTTTGAGTCATACAACATCTAGCTGATATTGGGTAAGGCATACTTCTTTTTTATGTTTTCTGGTTGAAATTGTTTTCTGGTTGTACTCGTTCTTTTCTATTCTATTTTTTTTTTGGTAAGTTTCTTTTCTGTTCTATGATCAGACTAAAGTAAATCACATGTGGTTTGTTTTATCAATTATTTACAGCTTCTACTTAACATGTCTGTTCTGTTGCTGGTGATTTATACATTTTCTACTTAAATGCAGACAGAGATTAATAGCCACCAATTTTTTACTGGGTACACAAATGGTCGTATGGATTGGCATAATTGGCCTCAGATACTGAAATTAAAAGATTGGCCTCCTTCTAATTTATTGGAGGAACGTTCCCCACGTCACTTTGCCGAGTTTATATCTTCCTTGCCCTACAAGGAATATACAGATCCTTTTAGAGGTGCTCTTAATCTTGCTTTGAAGTTGCCCTCAACTTGTTTGAAGCCTGACATGGGGCCAAAGACATATATTGCATATGGATTTCCTCAGGAGCTTGGGCGTGGCGATTCTGTGACTAAAATCCACTGCAATATTTCTGATGCAGTATGCTTTATTTCCTTAATTCTTAATTGGCATTTTCCCCCTAAGGATATCTTCTGAATTATTTGAATTTTTTCATTGTTATTTTTCAATGCAGTCCCGGATAGGAAGGTTTATTGTTCACATGATGTATACCTTTGCGTCTCTGTAAGACAATGCATTTCTCTTTGCTGTTTTGTATGAGCAGATTGTGGTTTCAAGCCCACGTCATAAATTTTTGCGCATTGTGTTGTCTTCACTCCATGAATTCTCATTTGATCTTATATTTTCTCGAGTGATTGATAATTTGTAAAAGGAATCTATTTATGATTGGTGACATAATCTCATAAGAATTTTGTATTTGTTGCTATATGTGGCTCTATGAGTGCATAAATTATTTGTCTTTTTTCTTTCTTTCTTTTAATAATTTTTTATTAATCTGGCCATTTTAGGTAAATGTGTTAACTCATATTGCTGAAGTGAAGGTTGCATCTTATCAACTTAAAGCCATTGAATGTTTGAAACTAAAGCACCTTAAGCAAGACAAGAGGGAGCTACTTGTAAATGATCTGGAGGGAGAAACTATTGTTGACATGCCTAATACTTCATCTTCTACCATAAATGCTATGGACAAGCAAAATAGTATTCAAATTATGGAACAAGAAAGTGGATTATGTGACGGGAGAGTGGTTGAGCAGTTTCATCAACTCTCTGGTAGTAGTGAGGGTGCTGCTGTAAACTTGGATGGTCATTCATGTGGGTCAGAGTTGAAAGAAGTTGAGAAATTGAAAATAGAACAAGAAAACAGTATATTGGCTGGGGGGGATGCTTCTGAAGGTGTCCTCTGGGATATTTTTCGGAGACAGGATGTTCCTAAGTTGCAGGAATATCTGAAAAAGCATTTCAGAGAGTTCAGACATGTCTATTGCAGCCCTTTAAAGCAGGTAAATTAGTA
The DNA here is from genome assembly GCA_031439585.1 of Pterocarpus macrocarpus. Lineage (NCBI taxonomy): Eukaryota > Viridiplantae > Streptophyta > Magnoliopsida > Fabales > Fabaceae > Pterocarpus > Pterocarpus macrocarpus. Next base: position 34,484,167 of record CM062515.1, read on the forward strand.
TAATAATTATCCATTATTTAACAGGATATTTCAATTTGAGTCATTAATTATGCTTGGCTACTAATGAGTAGTTTTATTGTTGGGAGCATACTCTTAATTCTTATAATCCTCATATTTGTAGTATCTCTAGGTTGGCATCCTGATAGGCTGATAGCATTGACCTCATTCTATCTTTTCTTCCTTAAAAAACTCATTAAATATAATGTAGCAGGGGATTAGGAAAGGATCAAGTTTCTGATAAATAATAGTTCTGAATTGTTACTTTGAAAAGGGAAAGAAATAATCTGCTTAATCAAGGTTACATATTATAGACATTGGTGAACTATATTGTTGTGATCGGCCATATTGAAGCATATCATATATGGTCTGAAACACATTTATTCATTTATGGATATAACAATAGATGCTTCCATCCAGTAACCAAGAGCAGGGAAATGGATTTTTGGTATAGTTGCCAGTTTTCAATGGTCACTGGTTTTTAAATAGATATGGTTTTTATCTTTTGTCATGTGAGTTTTGGATTTTTTATTTGGCCATTCATAGCTAACTAAATTGGTTATTGATCATCTGCTAGTCTCCCGCTCACTATGCATGTATGCTCTTGTTTGAATGGCATTTCCTTTGGTAATGTAGGTTATTCACCCCATCCATGATCAGACCATTTATCTGACTGTGGAGCATAAGAGGAAGCTTAAGGAGGAGTATGGTTAGTAATTTCTGTAAATTTCCAACTTTGTTTGGTGCATGGGGTGGTTTGATTGATTGAACTATACCTACATGTTGATAGTTCTTTATTTTCTTGTAGGAATTGAGCCCTGGACTTTCATTCAGAAGTTAGGAGATGCTGTTTTTATTCCAGCGGGTTGTCCTCACCAAGTCAGAAATCTGAAAGTATGATGAACATACATGGTGAATGCATTTATAATGTTGCTTTATTTGCCTACAAGAGTTTAATTCCCTCTTAGATTTATTCTATTATTCTATTTTCTATAGCTGACCCCAGTACCCCACACAGAGGGACAAGGCTTAGTTGTTGTTGGTTCTTACATACATACTGTGATAAGATCTTGATGTACTTCCTTAAATTAAGAACTATATGTCCTTCATTGGCAAAGCAAGTCTTTGTAGGAATTGATCATGATTGATACATTGAATTCATTGTTTTGGACCACGACTGTGCTTGTTGATTGTTGAGACTTTAAATATGATAGTTTTGAACTTTAGTTTTTAATACAATAACAACATGGAGGTTGGAGCTTTTGATTTTTTACAAACTACTCAAACCCCTTCCCACTAGCTCACTTTTCCTAGCATGATTACTTTTTATTTTTACAACTGCTCGAAATTTTCTCCATGTTAACATCCATCATATGCATCATTCTTTTACAGTCATGCATCAATGTTGCACTTGATTTTGTCTCTCCTGAAAATGTTGGTGAGTGCTTCCGTTTGACAGAGGAATTCCGCACACTTCCGATGAATCACAGGTCTGTCGAGGACAAGTTGGAGGTATATGTAAGAACCGGTATCAGGTAAGTAAGTAAAGAGGAGAAACTGTATGAAATTCCAGGAAGAAGAGCAATACCAGTGTAGTATTAGCTCACTCCCTCTGCTATATGTATTATTCACAAGAAGAAAATAAAAGTGTAAGAGAACCGACTAGGTGTTCGAGAGACCTAGCACCCTCCTAACTTCTGTTCTATACCAACTTTCTGAGCTGCCCCCCACAGCACTCTCCCTCACCCCATATATTTCCCTCCTCTTCCCATAACAGAATTAACAAAGCAGTCCCTCTCCCCCACTAACCTTGCCAGCTAGGCAAAGTTAGTTACAAGTCTCTCCCAACCCCTCTTGGCTACATGCCTTGCCCATGTCAATCTCACTCTTTCTATGCTTTCTACTATAGACCTTAGCATATGGTGAAACAAAATTACTTGGGGAAATATTACCAGTGATGGGGGCAGGGGTAGTAATATTTATGTTTGGGGTCCTAACAACACCCCCCCTTCAAAATCCACCTTGTCCTCAAGGTGGAAAGAAGGGAACATCTTCTGAATGTCTGCTGCCAGCTCCCAAGAATTTTCAAAATCCGGCAAAGCTTGCCACTTAATCAAGACTTCCAGCTGATCTGCTAAGTTGGTGCGGACTGCAAGAACTCTTTCAGGTTGCACTTGAAGTTCCCACCCTTTTGATAGAGCAGCTGGGAGTGGTTGGGCTTGCACATTCGGAGCAACACATTTCTTCAGCAGGGATATGTGAAAGACAGGGTGCACTCTAGAGTCACTTGGAAGCTTCAGCCTGTATGCAACAGGTCCTATCTTCTCCACGATCTCATAAGGTCCATAATATCTCGGGCTTAGTTTTTGGTTGACCCTTTTGGCAAGCGTTTGGAGCCTATAAGGCTGCAGCTTCAAGTAAGTCTTGTCCCCCACTTCAAATTCCACCTCTCTTCTCTTGAGGTCTGCATAAGACTTCATTCGATTCTGAGCCCTTTCCAATTGGAATTTCAGCTCATCCAACATGTGATTACGCTCCTCCATTAGCATCTGTACCTCCTCAACTGTAGACTCCTTACCACCTTTTAAAAGTGTCGGAGGGTCCCTTCCATAAAGTGCCTTGAAGGGGGTCATGCGAATAGCTCCGTGGTAATTAGTATTGTACCAATACTCAGCCCAAGGAAGCCACTTAGGCCACTGTCGAGGTTTAGAACCTGTAAAACAGCGGAGATAAGTTTCAAGGCACTTATTGACTGCTTCACTTTGCCCATCAGTTTGAGGATGATATGCGGAGCTAAATTTCAGTTTAGTCCCCGCCATCCTAAAGAGATCTGTCCAAAAGTTACTCATAAACACTCGGTCACGATCTGAGACAATCAAACTTGGAAACCCATGAAGGCGAACCACTTCATTAACAAAAATGGTAGCCACCTCCTTAGCAGTATACGGATGGGTTAGAGGGCAGAAATGGGCGTATTTTGTCATTCTATCAACCACCACCATGATTGTATCCATTCCTAGCGCTTTAGGCAGCCCTCCTATAAAATCCATGGTCACATCCGTCCATGTGTTGCCCGGAATTGGAAGCGGCTGCAAGAGCCCTGCAGGTGAAAGAGTTTGATGTTTGTTTCTTTGGCAAACATCACACTCTTTGATATATTTCTGGATGCAAGATTTCATGCCCTCCCAATACAACAAGCCCGAAATTCTCTTGTAAGTTCTGAAGAACCCGGAATGACCCCCAGTACTAGAGTCATGGAATTCCTGCAAGATCTGAGGAATTTTCGTTGATTCTTTAGCAATCACCATCCTTCCCTTATAGTACAATCTCCCTTTCCTCAGTTCAAACCCTGGATGAGAGTCCTTTACCTGCAGCAGATCCTGAATAATACCTCGCAGTCTTGCATCTGCTTGAACTTCTGCCTCTAAGTCAGTCCAATCAGCAACACTGACAATGGAAATGGCAGAATATTGAAGCTTCCTTGATAGTGCATCAGCCACCCGATTCTCATTCCCTGCCTTATACTTGATCTCGAAGTCATACCCAAGGAGTTTTGTCACCCATTTCTGCTGGTCTTCACCCACAATTCTCTGATCCAACAAATATTTCAGACTCTTCTGGTCTCAGATGTACCACAAAAATGCTGTCCTAACAAGTAATGACGCCACTTCGACCTTGCCAACACTATGGCCATTAATTCTGTCTCATAAATGGACTTACTTTGGGCTCTTTCAGATAAAACATGGCTCATATATGCGATGGGTCTTCCCTCTTGCATCAAAACCGCACCTAGTCCCTTACCTGACGCATCAGTTTCAATCACAAATTGCTTGGTGAAAGAAGGGACAGCCAACACAGGTAATGATGTCATAGCTTTCTTCAGCCTCTCAAAAGCTATCTGAGTCTCCTCTCCCCACTTAAAGTTGTCTTTCTTAAGGAGTTGGATTAGTGGCCAGGCAATCTTCCCATAGTTCCCCACAAACCTCCTATATTACCCGGTCAACCCCAAGAATCCTCTAAGCCCCTTTAAGTCTGTAGGTGCAGGCCAATCTACCATATCCTGAATCTTTTTGGGGTCAGCAGCCACTCCTTCTCTGGAGATAATGTGCCCCAAATATTCAACCTGGGGTTGTTCAAAACAACATTTTTTCTTGTTGACATACAGTTCATGAATCCTTAAGACCTCAAAAATCTTCTGAAGGTGTGTAAGATGCAACTCAAGATTTGAGCTATATATTAATATGTCATCAAAGAATACTAGAACAAACTTCCTCAAGAAAGGTTTCAACACCTTGTTCATGAGGGCTTGGAAGGTTGAGGGAGCATTTGTGAGCCCAAACGGCATAACTAGGAACTCATAATGCCCTTCGTGCGTCCTAAAAGCTGTTTTTGGGATGTCTTCACTCTTCATCCTAATCTGGTGATAACCAGATTTCAAATCCAACTTGGAGAAAATGCTTGCATCGCCTAACTCATCCAGTAACTCATCAATAACAGGGATTGGGAATTTATCAGGAATGGTAATCTTGTTTAAGGCCCTATAATCCACACAAAAACGCCATCCTCCATCTTTTTTCTTTACTAGAATCACCGGGCTAGAAAAGGGGCTAGTACTAGGCCTTATAATTTCAGATTGCATCATCTCATCTATAATCTTCTCAATTTCAGTTTTCTGGTAATGAGGATACCTGTAAGGGCGGATATGGGGAATCTGAGTTCCTTCCTTCAATACTATGGCGTGATCATGCTCCCTAGCAGGCGGCAAGCCCGTGGGAGGCCGGAAAAGGTCTTCATATTCAGCCAATAAGTTCTGTACCGCCTCTGATAAATCAGAATTTTCCTTCCCTGCTATTTCAGCCTGCACTGGTGTCACTAAATAACCTTCCCCCCAACTGAGAGCCTTCAAAGCTGCTTTCCAAGACGATTTGCTCTTGCATAAAGTGGGATCCCCCTGCAGTGATACACGGCTCCCTTTTTCCACCCAACTTAGAGTCATGTTCTTGTAATTCCCTACAAAATTTCCCAAGCCAGCCAGCCAATCCACCCCCAACACCACTTCTGGTCTGCCTAATTCCAAGACAAAAAAGTCTTGGATAACCCTTATGCCTTGCATTATCAACTCTACTCCCCTACATACTCCAACCCCTTCTTCAATGGCTCCATTACCCACCTCCACCTTGAATCCCTTCACCTTTTCTAATGGCAGCTGTAACTCCTCTACCACCTCAGCCGAAATAAAATTGGCAGTGGCTCCTGAATCTACTAGAACTATCACTTGCTCCCCTTGAATCTCCCCCCACACCTTGAAAGACTTGTTTGAAGTTAGCCCCCAGTAGCTCAGTGAAGACAATTGCAACGCCCTTAGTTCTGCCTCCAGATCTTCTTCTATGGGTGTTCCCGCATCTTCCCCTCCTAAGTCCCCCTCCGCTCCTTCCTCCATCAGGATGAACTGGTGATGGCGTAGCTGGCAGATGTGCTCGGGGTTCCACTTATCCCCACAGCGGAAACACAACCCCTTTCTCTGCCTCTCCTGCCATTCTTCATTGGAGAGCCTCCTAATACCATTTGTTCTGCTTTCCGGCGGCCCATTAACACTGCCGCTCAGTCCATTCCCGCGGGCCCCACCTGAAGCTACTCGCCCCCACCTTGGGGTCTAATAGGGTCTGGGCCAATGTTACTCTTCAATCCACTCCCTTGGGAACTTCCAGCATTGTATCTGATGGGAGGTTGGGTTCGAAATGAGCTTGGACTCCTTGAAGGTCCACCTGCACCCTTCATCCCTGGGTACACTCCAGCTTCCACCCAGGCTAAATTTCTCTGCTCTATTTCAAGAGCACGATTCATCATCGCTGTCAAGTTACGAAACTCTCCCACCGTCATTTCTGCCCTCACCTCTTTCTGAAGTCCATTCATGAAGATGCACATCAGGATCTCGGGGTCCATGTTCTTCTTGGTTCTCGCAACTAGCTCGAACTCTCGCCGGTACTGCATCACGGACCCTGTTTGTTTTACGTCCAACAACGGTCCCATGGGGTTCTGAGCCTCTCCTGGTTGAAATCGTCTGAGCAAGTCTTCCTTAAACCTCCGCCATGAGGGAAACTCGGTCTGCTCCTCCCACCACTCATACCACGTCAAAGCTTCACCCTCCATGGCCATCAACACCAAATCGAGTCTGTCACGCAGACTGACTTGAGTCACCCGAAAGTAGCGCTCTGCTCGCACAAGCCACCCATAGGCGTCTTGGCTGGAAAAAATGGGCAGATCCATTTTCCGACTCACCTCCACTCTCCGTGGTCGTCTGTCTCCGTTCCATCTCACCTCAGATTGGTCATTGTCGTCGTCACTCCCTTCCTGTGACTCCTCATCCCGTTGCGAGCGTGAGTCGTCCTCTCTTTCCCCCCCGCCGCGACGACTCGTTCCTCGCCGGCGATGATGGTTCCGGCGACGCCGATCGCTGTCTCGGCTTCGTGACCCACTTGAGCTCCGATCATGTCTTATCTGTTCGATCTGATGAGCCAAGGTCGTCGTCAGATTCGCCATGGCACGTACATTCTCTTCCTGCATCTCGGCCAGCCTGCGCTCCACATCGTCCAACCTAGCCTCCATTGCAGCTCGCGTGGTAACCATTCACAGAGCTCCCAATATCGAGGGCTCTGATACCAGTTGTAAGAACCGGTATCAGGTAAGTAAGTAAAGAGGAGAAACTGTATGAAATTCCAGGAAGAAGAGCGATACCAGTGTAGTATTAGCTCACTCCCTCTGCTATATGTATTATTCACAAGAAGAAAATAAAAGTGTAAGAGAACCGACTAGGTGTTCGAGAGACCTAGCACCCTCCTAACTTCTGTTCTATACCAACTTTCTGAGCTGCCCCCCACAGCACTCTCCCTCACCCCATATATTTCCCTCCTCTTCCCATAACAGAATTAACAAAGCAGTCCCTCTCCCCCACTAACCTTGCCAGCTAGGCAAAGTTAGTTACAAGTCTCTCCCAACCCCTCTTGGCTACATGCCTTGCCCGTGTCAATCTCACTCTTTCTATGCTTTCTACTATAGACCTTAGCATATGGTGAAACAAAATTACTTGGGGAAATATTACCAGTGATGGGGGCAGGGGTAGTAATATTTATGTTTGGGGTCCTAACAGTATACTGAACAACTTTTTTATTTGTGTTGTTTATATATTTCTCTATTTTGAGATAGCATCTTCTATTTTCTGGTACCTTCTTTCAACTGGTGGTTATACTTTGAACTTAAAATAGCTGTTCTTATTAAAATTGGTCCTTGAATGTCATTTTTGACATCAAATTGGTCTTGAAAGACCATTTTGAAATATTTATCATCGGGGCACCAAAGTGGATGTTAATCTTGGTTTATGGCGATGTAATTGGTTGCATCCAAACTGTGACTTATCTTTCTCAGGTTGCCATGTGTTGAGTTTCAACTGATTAGATATCTGTGTATGAGAAATTTATATTGAACAAATTGATTCCTTTTAAAATTAATTTATTGAAAATGATAAAAGCAGAGAGGACCGAACTTGCCAACCTGTCATGTTGTCATGTCGATAGTTTTTGTTATTGGGGTTTTTAATGTAAATGCTTCTGCCTGATTGCTGCTTCTTCGGAAACAGGTGAAGAAAATGACTGTATTTGCTGTGGATGATGTGGTTGCAAAATTGTGGAAAGCAAGGTTAGTGCTGCAAACTTCTGCCTCTCCGAGTTTGCGTTCTGATACTTGCATTTGCTAAGTACATTGTTCACTCTTCTATCAACGGCATTGATAGATTATCTGTTATGTACTCTGCACATATATTACAAACTTGAGGCTTGTGATTTTGAAATTGCGCTTGTTATACTCCCATTTGGATATATATATATATATATATCCACTTATTTTTTAAAATCAAGTGCTTATAAGCATTTTTAGGTATGTTTGGATACAAGCTTAACAAACAAATAAGAGAAGTTAAAGAAATGTCTATTTAGTACCACTTATTTTAGAAACTGATGATCTTCATGTTATCAAATGAGCAAAAGTATAAGCGGTTTTATTTTATTTTATTTTATTTTTTTGAACAAAAATAACCTTTACAGCTTTACCTTTATTAAAAATTACACCTCATGTCCTGTCTTGTTTTTTTTTTTAACCTGTAAATCCTATTAATAAAATCCCGATTGAACCTTACCCAATCATTGTGCGTCTTTCCTTGACCATCACCACAGATCTTCACTTTCCTTTACCTTAGGTAAGTTTGTTTTCCTCGTTTCTTTACTATTGGTCTACATTTCTCCTTTGCTTTCTTTACGCGCCCTTCCACTGCCTTCTCTATATTTCCTTTATCATTAAATGAAACCAACAGTTTTATTTCTTTCTTTCTTTTTTTTTTTCCTCTGTTTTAAATATCTTTAGCAGTAGTGAGGGTACCAGTGGACCTGACCTTACACATGTACCTTCACTAACTCACTTTCAATGACGAGATATTGAGCAGTTTAATCTAATTATATGTTTTATTAGATAATGGATGTTGTTGCTTTTCCTTGTAATCATTGTATTTGTTGGCTTGCGTCATATATTTTCTTTGTGCATGATTTTGATACACGGAATTAGAGTGAGATTTAATTTTAATGATGCCGTAAACTTTTTTACTTAATTTTACTTTTATTTTATGCTATAAATTTATTTGTAGCTGCTGGCAATTATGTATTTATTTTTTTAACATTATGCTGTAAATTTTCTTGGTATTCAATAATATATTAGAGTGACATAGGTATTACTTTATTTGTGTAAGCACATGCTTTGATTTCTTCTATGTTATTGTGGATTCTAAAATAAAAAAATAAAAAATAAAAAAGGTTATATCTTTAGAAAAAAAATTCTTGATAGATTAAGGTTTTTTGTTAGATGATAAAAAAAATGTTATTTTATTTTTGATGCATTTTATTTACTTGAAAGTATGACTATTATAATAAAAATTGTGCAATATTTTGATATTGGCTCATCGTGTAATCTTTGGCCGAATATAGCATGCCTCTGGAGAAACATAGCATGCCTCCAGAACTGACTCCTAGAAGAGGTATTCAAGAAAAGCAGCCTACGTCAGAAAATGATAAATGGGATGAGTACACTACAGGAGTTTTCTTGGAGGTATGTGTTGAGGAAATAACTGCTACGAATAGGCCTCATACTCACTTCAACGAAGAGGAATGGAACAATGTAATTGCCAAGTTCAATGAAAAAATAGGTCATAACTATGACCGTGGGAAATTGAAAAATAAATGGGACATTCTGAAAAGTGATTTTACTTTATGGGCAAAGCTTGTTGAAAATCGAACTGGTTTAGGATGGGATCCTCTAAAAAGAACCATAAATGCACCTCTAGAGTTTTGGGAAGCTAGAAGAAAGGTATCTCTTCTATCTTAGTGCTATTAATTTAATAATTTTAATTGTTATATATTTATTATCTATTTTCTTATTCTTTCTCTCCTTCGGGTTTAGGAGAACCCAGAATTTTCAAAGTTTAGGCATCAAGGTCCTTCACACTTGGATAAGTTGGAAACACGTTTTAAAGATGTGAAAGCTACTGGTTATTTAGCTATGACAGCATATGCAGATCCATCATCAGATGAGGTGGGGATTTATGATGAAGAGAATGAGGATAATGATGAATTAAGGGCTGCGGGAGGTGTCGGGGACGGTGATGATGTTACTCATGAAGAAGCTTATCCTTCACGTAATGTGGGGATTTATGGTGAAGAGAATGAGGATGATCATGAATTAAGGGCTGCGGGAGAGGGTATTGGGGATGGTGAAGATGTTGCTCATGAAGAAGCTTATCCTTCGCATAATGTGGGGATTTGTGGTGAAGAGAATAAGGATAATCATGAATTAAGGGCTTTGAGAGATGGTGTCGGAGACGGAGATGATGTTGCTCATGAAGAAGCTTATCCTTCGCATAATGTGGAGCCTGTTCCTTCAAATAATAATTCCAAGAAAAGGAAGAGACGGAAGAAAGCTCAAAAACAAGTTGGTAAAGCAGATGAACTTCAACATTCCCTTAATCGCATGCTTGATGAACTGAAAAGTGTGTCAAAGCCAAAAAGTAGGGTGACGGATGATGTATTTAATGTGGATAGCTGTCTGACTTTACTTGATAGTGTGCCTGGTCTTGAGAAAGGAAGTACTTTGTACTTCATTGCCTGTAGAGTTCTTACAAAGGCTGTGAATAGACAAACTTTTATGCACTTAATGCAAGACGATCCTAAGTTGGCATTTGGTTGGCTCAACACTTTCACAGTAGAGGACCTGAAATATTTGACTGGCTGAACTCAATGTTTTTTGAGTGAGGATCTGAAATGGTATGGTTTATGTCTTGTTTGACATTGGACATGTATTGACTTTATCTTTGACTTGTTTAGTTGCACCACTGAAGCATTGATGGTCAATTTGGTAACTATTTCATTTATGATAGTGTGTTTACCGAACTATGTTTATATTGTCATATAATAATATTAGTGATTGCCATGATAATTTACAGGTTTATTTCTAATTTAGACGTAGACACGGATGATGAGAGTTTTGAAAATACAATGTTTCATCAGCGTCAATTTGCAACAATGTAACCAGCTATTACAGTTGAGCGTTATTATTCACAACATGTGAAAGCGAAGGACTGTCAATATTACCAGCGCATATGTGTTCCAAGAATTAAAAGCGGGAAGTGAAAGTCCTATCGTTGAACAATTTTGCACGAGAAAACATGCATATAGGCAACTGATATGTTATTTACTTGAGGAAAAAGAGACTAATTGAAAGTGTAAAATTGGCTTTAGAGAAACTCCCTCAGTACATGACTGTATAGAGGTTGAATATATAATTATGGATATAACCAAATCTCTTAGATTTAGGAAGTGAGCAACTAATTGATGATAAATAGTATTCTATTTACATAACATATCAACTCTATTTACATCCTATTTAATTATATTTATAGAAGAATCAAAACTCCACCTCAAGATGGTGCATATATGTCATATGCATCCATTTTATTGCAAATATATGTAACCCTTGGTCGCCAAAGAGATTTAGTCAAGATAACTGCTAGTTGATCATTAGAGTTAACAAATGATGTAGTGATCTCTCCGGATATATAGAACCTTTTCATGAAAAAAGTGACAACAATTTTGATATGTTTGGTTTCTTCATGAAAGATTGGATTGGATGCAATTTACAATGCGACCTAATTATCACTAATGAGTTTCATGGAACCAGTATTGCAAAACTTTAATTCCTGGCGTAGTCGTTGCAGACAGACAAGTTCACATGTAGTAAAAGCTATAACTCGATAATGCTCTTCTTCACTTGACCTTACAACAATATTCTACTTTTTTGTTTTTCCAACACATAAGATTACCACCAATAGTACACAATACCCAGATGTTCATCTTCAATCACTAGGAGATCCTGCCCAATCTGCATATATATACGCAACAATATTCCTATTTTCATAAATTAACCTTTTCCTAAGAGATCCTTTAATAGGCCACAAGATTCGCACCATAACATTCCAATGATGATCACAAGGAGATTTGGGAAAATGACTCAGAACAATAACAATAAAGGATATATTTGACTTGGTTATAGTGGGATCATTTGACTTTCCCACTAACCTCAGATATCTGTCTACGACTAAATAAGGCTCCCCCTGATCCGATAGAAGTTTAACGTTTAAGTCCAAAAGTGTGATAACTTGTGAAAATAATATATCTTCATGCCATATTTGTTCTTTAATTGTTCAAATTTTGTCCTCAAATAGTCAATTTCCCTAATTAATTTTAATAAAATGAACTTATGAGAGCTATTAGTGAGAAATATAGTTTTTATTGTTTTAGTAGATAAATATTTTCACTTGATTTGTTTTGAAATAAGATAAATATAGCACTAATAAATTGGGAAATAAAGAGAAAAAAAGGGAAAATTTTCAAGATAATTTGAAAAGAAGATCTTGAAAAGACTTGACAACACGACCAAAATAAAGAAGGAAAAGATTTGACAAAAAAAAAATATTATGATAAAGATTTAGATAAAAAGGTTCGAAAGTGGAGCGGATTTGAAAGAAAATCAAATAAGAGATAAGAGTTGGAGTAAAAAATGAAAAGATTCTTTCATCTTCCCAACACAATAGCACCTAGCCAGGGTGATAGCACTAGCGTCATACCCCAATTATAAATTTGTTATAGTTCTTTTTTTTTTGAATGGGCGGAGGGATAGGGAAAGATAGAAATAATGATTCTATAAGGACGTTTGACTTCTCTATTGTTTAGGTTCTATACTTTTTCTATGTTTTTTTTATTTGTCCTTAGGTGTCAAGGCAATGTAACTTGATAGAATAAAGTATATTTTCCTTTTTCTTTTTGATAGGTAAAAGAGAGCTCAAAACACTTCCTTTAAAAGGAAGCTCAAAACAAATTATGTATTCCTTTTTTTAAAAATTTAAATTTCTTTTTCAATTAATTGAGTGATTATTAGAAGTCTTAATGCTATTTTTGGTTTATTCACCCATTAACTAATTTTTTATTTTATATTGTCGATTGAAAAATCACTCGATAAAATAAGTCCTTCCAATAATTGCCATAAATTAAAGTAGAATTCTAGGAAAAGAAGTTCTCATTTGTGTGGTTACATGAATTTTTGTTCTTCATGCTTAGGATATATATATTTAGAATAATATTGAGAAATTAAATTATTCAATTTATCTTAAGAGGATCATAGTCTCAAGGCATTGAACTATGGTTATTAATTTTGAGTAAATTGACCATCCATTTAATTGAATTAGGAAATAGATAATAATTATGTAATGCATGGTTTGGGAAATTAAGTAATCATACCCTAACACCTATCTTTTCATTAATTATTTTATACTCTTTGCATATTTATTTTATTTTTTTTCATTTTCAATCTTCATATTTTTCTTCGCTCGAATAGTAATTATTGTAAACAAATTGAAACTTGATTTATAATCATTGGGGGAATGACATTCCTTTCTCACCTCCTTATTACTTATAATCTAGTATACTTGCCGAAGCTAATTTTCTAAATTGGTCAATAATTTTTGGCGTCATTGTTGGGGATTGTTATAATTTATTTGTTTGTCTTTTAACAAAATGTCAAATATTTGTTCAGCCTTAGTTATGTCAAATGAATGTGACTTATGGAAAGTTAAATTTAATTTTTCTTTTCCTTTGATAGGCCTCAAAGAGGCACACACATAGGGTGGCCCAGCTTGTAATTTAACAATATGAATTTCACTTTCATCAAAGTCTTCTTCATTTATCTTTTCACGTTTGAAACCTCTTTTAAACCTGTCTTTTTCTGCTATTGATTGCTTAATCTATCAAACCTTCTTGGCTAATTGAGCAAGATCTAAAAATTGTTGGTTGACAAGTTTCTTCCTAATCTCATAATCTAAACCGCTCATAACCATTTTGATCACTTCAGCCTCTGGGATTGGGGGTAAAACACTTCTTTTTCATGTTTTTAAACCTAGCAAGGTAATTGTTGATTGGTTCCCCTTGGAACCATCGAATTGAAAACTAGTTAAACTTATTTTTATTCCCTTGCGGAAGCATTATTCATGAAAACTCCTTTCTAATTGCACCCATGAATGAAAAGAATTTGGTCTTAGACTAGCAAACCAAGTGAAAGCATTTTTAGTTAAAGAGGAAGGGAAGAATCTCGTTTTGAGATACTCATTAGCTGCCACCTCTCCTGTCTCGATAGTATAATGAGCAAAGTGCTCAACTGTTGATTCACTATTTTGGAGAAGCGTTGTTCAAATATCTAAAATCAATACATACTCTTAATTTACCATTCTTTTTCTTGACAAGCACAATATTGGAAGTCCCATCAACATACCTAGTAGTCCTAATGAACTTGGCCTTTCTTCCTTAATTTTATAAGGACTCCCTCTGGTGCAAACTGTCGAGGTGGTTGTTTGACATGTCCAATATTAGCTTTTAATGGCATTCTATGCTTGACCAAATCTCTACTTAATCCTGGCATTTCATCATAATTCCAGGCAAAGCAATCTTTATACTCCTTCAAAAGCTCAACCAATTCTTTTTTGAAATTATCGGGTAAAAGCTTACTGACATAAGTGGGACGAGCCTATCCTCCATCTCCAAAGTCAATTTCTTCAAGAAGGTCCTGCATCTCAACTTTCTTAACATTAGTAGTAACATTTTTCTCAAAGCCTAAATGACTTCAATCGTATATACAATCATAAAGTGCCCTCTTCGGAGCGCAACCTTCCCTATCAGCCAAGTAGGCTGATAGTCGAGCCACAGGCTCTCTATATTCATGATCTATGTTTCTTTTGAGGCTAACCCCATCTTGGCGTTAAGCACTATATGAAAACCATTATACTCAATTTGAAACCTTTCGATAGATTCAGGGTCAAAAGTGTCAATGTCAACTGACAAGGGCTTCATCCTTGGATTGTACATCTTGAAATCCATATGTAGCTGCTCATAATAGCAATTACTGTCATCAAGCCTAATCTCTTCAATTTCACCATCTTCATTCCAAAGAATTATCCTTTGGTGAAGGGTGGAGGGAATAGAATCGACATCGTGGATCCAATTCCTTCCCAGTGATAGGTTGTAACTTGCTTTGGATAAAACTACAATAAATATGGTTGGCCTATCAACGCTTCTCACTTTGATATTGAGCAACACCGTGCCTTTGATAGTAGAAGTCTTACTATTGAAATATGTCACAACAACATTGGTTTGGACAAGATCCTTCGGTGTTTTCCCTAGCTTACCTAGCATGCTCATTAGCACCAAGTTTATAGCAGCATCACCATCAATCAGCACACGATTCACTAGCCAACCCTCTACAATTGCTTTAATATGCAACAGTTGAAGGTGACTCTTTGTTACTTTTGTTGGACGCTCAAAGATTTTGCCTCCGCAGAGGTTATCATTAAGAAATAAGCATTCACGCCCAAGGAAAGCATCAAAGCAAACTTCCTGAAAATACTCTATGTTTTACTCTTTTCCAAACTCTAAAGGCAGAATAGAGATAACTCCAATGAAATTCTCCATTCCCAGAATTGTCTCCAAACTATCATTAAAACTAGTCTCAAATTTTTCAGTAAGTCATCTTCATCAATTTCCAGCTTTTGACATTTTACATCTTTTCTCAGGATTAATTAATGACATTTTTTGCCTGAACAAACCTTGTTAATTTGGTTGCAGAAACAAAATCAACATCTGATCCCTTAAAATTTGACAATAGCACATGTTCAGGATATTTGCTTTGAGATTCCTTTGAGGTTTGCAATGGACTTTTTGGAACATAAATGTGATTGACTTGTGGTTGCTTTGGTTGTTGGTGCCGTGGTGGTGGATTCTGGAAATACCTAGGCATGTAATTCTTATTTCTCACTTACTTGTTTTTCTTCCTTATAGGGAATGGCATAGGCGATGCAGAAGCATTCTTGACATTTTGAACCACCTATTGTTTGTAATGTTTGCAGGTGGAACCCTAATCTTCACATGTATACCTTTTGGCATATCGTCTACCATCACTACATTCTTCATTTTTTGTTTGATAGGATGTACTTCAAACGGCTTCAAATATCTTGGATCAAAGGGTCCAAAGTCTAATATCTTTTGTTTGCCTGCTAACTTATGCTTCAACTCACCTCTCTCAGCCTTTTTTCAGCAATTTTCTTTTCAAGCTCTTGCTTCTCTTTGGCCTTTTTAACATCTTTTTGTTTTTCATAAGCTATCGCTTCATTTTTGTTACAGCATTGCAGTGAGGACACATAGCAACATTGGCATTTCCATCCCTTTGCTTGAGAAGGAAATCTAACAAGTCTTCACCTGACTTAGGATAAATTGGCCTTTTAATGTTCTCAAACAAATCCAGGCTTACATAATCTTGTAACTTTCTTTCATCAACCTCCTGACTATCAAGACCAACCATGCCTATAAGCATTGTAATAGGTTCAACATAGTTGGAATCGATGTCAAGAGGCTCAATGTCAACCTTCATAGGATTGGAGTTTTCTTCAAACTTCAATCTCTCATCCTTTATTGCGTTCTGTATCAAATCCTTGAAACGCACACAATTGTTAGTAGAATGACCAATAATTTCATGAAACTTACAAAATTTTCTATTCTTAATTTCATTAATAGAAGGTGTCTTTTGTAAACTTCTTTGTTTGTCTTTTAACAAAACATCAAATATTTGATTAGCCTTAATTATGACAAATAAATATAACTTATGGGAAGTTAAATTTAATTTCTCTTTTCCTTTGACAAGCGTCAAAGAGGCATACACATTGGGTGGCCCAGCCTGTAATTTAGCAACATGAATTTCACTTCCATCAAAGTCTTCTTTAGACTCGGCACACTCTACATAAACTATCTTTTCATATTTGAAGCCTCTTTTAAACCTTTCTATTTTTGCTCCTGATTGCTCAATCTGTTGAACCTTCTCAACTAATTGAGCAAGATCTAAAAGTTGTTGGTTGACAAGTTTCTCCTCAATCCCATAATCTAAACCATTCATAACCATTTTGACCACTTCAGCCTTTGGGATAGGGGTAAAACACCAGTTTTCATGTTCTTAAAACTACCAAGGTAATCATTGATTAGTTCCAATTCCTTGGAACCATCATATCGAAAATAGATTAGTTAAACTTATTTTCATTTCCCCACAAAAGAATTGTTCATTAAAACTCCTTTCTCATTACATCAATAAATGAATAGAATTAGGTCTTAGACCAGCAAATGAAGTGAAAGTAGTTTTAGTAAAAGAGAAAGGGAAGAATCTCATTTTGAGATACTCATTAGCTGCCACCTTTCCTATCCTAGCAGTATAACGAGCAATGTGCTCAACTGTCGATTCACCATTTTTCCCTAGTGAATTTAGTTAAAGACTTAGGAACATTTCATCCTCTGGGCAATTTGGCCTATTGGATGTCAGGAAAGGTTGACACAAAGAACGACTAGTTGGCATAACCAACATTAAAGCCAAAATAGTTAAGAATTTGCTTGACTACTCTAGAAAGATTATGATCCAAGGCCAAGATGAAGAAGAATACTTATCACAATATTTCCCAAAGGAATGACACTAGGGGGAGTAGGAAAAATCCCACTTGGGAGAGTTTGGGACCCAAGGATTGGCATGTTAGCCATGTTAGCCAAGATAGTATCGGCATATGCATTTTGATATAATGGGTTTTAATCTATTGAGCAGAGAGGACTTGTCAAAGCCTGTGTCACAATAGGAGGAGCATGCCCTAGTAGTAGGCTGTATGGTGGCCACGCTCTAGAATTGTTATTTATGGCACTTGATCCCTTAGGGGAATGACTCGTGCCTGTTGTCGACACATTGACATTTTGACAATTTGAGGATTGGAATTCCTTTCCTCCTCATGTCCTTTGATCAGTCTTGCCATCAAAAGATGATGATCTCGTCGACATGTTTGACACTATTGTTCCATTGCGCAAGCACATGGAGGAATGAGACAATTCTTTTAACATTAATCTTTAAAATATAGTCCCATTGGATGTGCCAATTTGTTTTACTTGGTATTTTGCTTACTATTGAAAACAAATAAACAATAGTAACAGTTTGCTTCTAGATCTCAATTTGGGAAATAGAAGCAATTCTTCTTGCAGACTCTCGGGCTTAGAGCTTTTGTCAAAAGATTTTTACCAATCAATTTTTTTTAATCTTTCGAAATATTCCAATGAACCGTTGGTGTAATCAAGTGTCAAATATGTCTCAAATTGAAATAAAGTATAAATTGACATTGAACTTGAAGTAATATAGTGCAGAAAAGATAAAGTTTAAGAGATGAATGAGATGAAAGCTTTGATTAAGTAAAGTTGAAAGTAACTGAGGACAATGAGAAGAAGGAGGAGAAGAGGAATAATGAAACAAAGAACTAAAAAGAAAATAAATGAGTTCAAGGGAATGTACTTGATTTCCTATTGACTCCACATTGTTAGCATGACGAAGAAGTGTTTAGTGTGTTCCCGGATTGAACTCCCTAAAACTAATGACTCATTCCCTATTTATAAACTAAGTGGCTCTTTCATATTTTGCCAAGTGTCCTTGATGATTATTTGATCAAAGCTCTAGAATGCTCTTCATTTGAATTGCCAATAACTATTCTCGCTTTTGGTTTTAGAACCACAGTTCCTCGTCTATAACTGCCATGATTGTCAAATTTGTTCTTGTCATTGACTACCCCATGCTCGTCTCTAGCCATAACTGTCATTGACCCCAAATGTCAAGATGTTACCCCTCACATGCTAAAGGTACGTGCTTTGTGTTAAATTACTCCTTTCAAATTATCGAAGTCCACATCTTGCCTTTGCCCATTAGACCACACTATCAATGTCCACTAGATTTTCGACACTTCAAGTAAATTTTAGTTCCAATAGAGGGACAGGTAATTTGACTTCAAATGGTACCAACTGCTTCAACTAATGAGTAGCAATAACGTTGTTCTTTCTAAGTGGCTTCCACTTTCTCAAACATCATTAAATTGGCCTATCTCTGCAATTTCAACAAATTACACTCTTCAAAGCACATCCCTTGGTCTAGGAAACTCAAACATGCAACTCCCTTGTCTAAGACATCAAATTTTTTGCTAAATTGAAAATTATGATATATGACCTCTTTGATGTTCTTTTAAAATGCAATTGAAATAAATTTCTCCAATCCTCATGGTATGCTAGAACGCAAAATGGATACAACTGTTAGGAACATTGTCCTCTTCTAGAAGAGAGTAAATAGTTTTATACAAATATAGAAAAAAATAAGGTTTAATTATTTTACAGGTCCCTATAGTTTCACTCAATTTTAATTAGGTCCCTATAATTTAAAAATTTGTAATCAAGTCTCTATACTGTATAAAAATTTTCGATCAAGTCCTTGCCTCTTTCCATTGTTACAAAAAAGATAGACTAAACGGAATATTCTTGGAATAATTGTTAAGGTCATCTAATGTGGATGCCATAGGGACCTAATTGAATTTGGTAATGAAATTATGAGGACTTGTTTACAAGTTTTACAAATTATAAAGACCTGCATAATAATTAATTAAGTTAATCATTTATTGGATATTGATATGTTGTGTATGGTGTAAGGCAAGGGGAAGTGTAGGTAATTTCTCATAGTTGAAGGCTGAAGGTATGTGCTCTAAGAATGTGTTAGTACTTGAGAATTATGTAAGCGGTGTATGGAAGGACTTGCTCCTCCTAAGGCTGAATTGCTAACTTGGTTTGCTATTTTTGGAAGATTAAATACAAAAGATAAATTGGTGAAGTTCAACTTGATGCAGTTAGAATGGGCAAGATGCGTTTTTGGTAATTCTAAAGTGGGTTTTGTTTCCCGTTTATTTTTTACATGCTACCATACTTGGAATGTCTGGTATAAATATCTATAGTGGTGGCAATTATCTTGGGCTATTTCAAATGAATCGGGTGTCATTTTTTAGAACTGGATGGAGTGTCCATGAAGTGGATGTCTGAAACAAGTTTAGTCCACTTTATTCCTTGTTATCATTTGGTCTGTTTTGAATCTTCAAAACAAAATCATTTTTGAAGGAGCAAATGCTGAGTGGGACATTCCTGTATTCTAAATAAAATAGAGTTGGGATTTTTGGGTGTCAAGATGGTGTGGTGAACTTCCTTTTTCTCCTGGTTTTACCATTGACACTATGGAAGTGGTAAAGCAATGGCAGAGATACAATGAGAAAGCAAAAAGGAAGGAGATTTCAATCTTAGATTTTAAAGGGAAGATGATTTGATAGGTATGCAGTGAATATAATGCTAAATTGCATAAACATATTATTAGTGTGATGCTTTAGAATAATAGAAGTGACATTAAAGGAGCTTTGTATAATTAGATCAATTATGGTTCAAGTGTATAAGCTGACTTACTTGCGGTTGCTGAGTTGCTAACAGTTGTGGTTAATGAAGAATGGATCCTTAATGCTGAAATAGTTATCTTTGTCAGGTCAAATCAAGTCAAGGCTTGGATGAACAAGAAAGAGGATTATTGCTGGGATCTTAGATTTATTTGGAACAAGTTGGAACATAATAAAACATGTTTAAAAGAATTTGTTTTGTAGCAAACAAGAATACACCAAGAATTATTATGTGGTTCTGGAGGGATTTCATAAACCATCATCAAAGGACATAGGCTTATGCATGGTAGGAAAGCGTAGTGGCATAGCTTTAGCTAGTTTGGTAGGACTTAACTGATATAGGTTTAGAGTAAGGTTAAGAAAACTGGATTGAGCATCGAACTGGTCAAAACATTGGTTCAAAGATTCAAAGGTCCAACTGGTTTAATCGGGGCATTGACCGAGATATATATATATATATATATATATATATATATATATATATATATATATATATATATATATATATATATATATATATATATATATTTACTTCAATACCATCGAACTTTCAAATTAAAATTTGAATGCATATTAATATCATAATTTTTCTACCCTACATAGCAGAGTCAACCCACTCAAATCATATCAATACAGCCCTACACACTATGTCATGACAGCCCGAGCTTTCAGATATGTGGTCCCACTTGTATGTGCGCCCTCCCTCCTTCCCCTCCATTCCATCCTATCCCTGTCCACACTCCCTACTACTCCCTTCTCTATGCATTTGTCACCATTATTGCCATTCTTTTCTCTCTCTCTCTCTCTCTCTCTCTAAAGCATGAAACTTGAAACAACATGAAGCAAAAGCCTTTCATCTTCATCTTCCTCCATGTGTTGTTCCTCTCCCTCACTATCTTTTCACACTCTCGAAACAACACTGCAACAATGCTATCTCTCAAGAACAGCTTCAACCCTCCCGAATCTCTTGGGTGGTTCGACTTGAACCCTGCAAGTGGCGCCATGTCTCATGCTCTGACTCCAACTATGTCATATGGATACAAATCGGGCGATAGGGCCTCACTGGAACACTTCCAACCACCCTTAGCAACCTTACCAAGTTGCATCACCTTGAGCTTCAATACAACAACATTTCGGGTCCTATCCCAAGCTTAAATGGTTTGAACAATCTCTAAGTCCTCATGCTAAGTGGTAATCATTTTTCACAATTCCCGATGATTTTTTCATCGGCATGTTGCAGCACTAAGTGGTGGAGATAGACGACAACTTGTTTTAGCCTTGGGAGATTCCTTAAAGCCTTCGAAATTGTTCTTCAGTTTAGAACTTCTCAGCTAAACCGACTCGGCAAACCAGAAAATGGGTCTAGTTCGTACGATTCAGAGGTTTTGCACTTTTTTTTTTTTCCGATTTCCCATCAATTTTTAAGGCTGGCGATTTAAGGAAGATGACCGGACTGGCTTAGTGTTCGATTCCTGGTTGAATTGGTCTGACCGACTGGTTTAGTCTGATTTTCTTAACCATAGTTTAGAGTCTTTCTTTTCATTTTGGTTATGATTGCTGCCTTTATTTCTTTTGGTGTATTTGCACTTATTTTTGTTTGCTATATTTGTGATAATTCTCTTTGGTGAGTTATATTTTTAACTAGTTTTTATTTAATTTAGGACGTAGTTCTTTAGCTTTGTTGCTATTTTGTTTATTTTAGTTAAGTAGTTTAGATTAGGTAGTATTCTTATTTTCTATTATTTTCTTATCTTTTGGATACTTATTTTGGATTTATTTGATTTATTGTAGGTACAAGTGGGCCCAAAAGAAGTTGAAAAAAGCCAAGCTATGAATTCAGACTCAGCACCTTGCGCTATAGCGCGCTGCCATGTTCAAAGACTCTGTCAACAAATTTTTGTTGCGCTATAGCGCAACCCTGCGCGCTATAGCGTGCCACCGGATTTCGCAAATGAGCCAAGAATTGGGACTTGCGCTATAACGCAACCCCTTGCACTATAGCGCAAGCCCGTCTGCAGCAGATAATTCATTCGAGCTGAGAGTTAAAAGAGGGACATACACACTATATAATGGGGTCACACATATCACAAGGGGATCATTAGACACTTACACACCCTCTCAAAGACAGAAGACTTCTTCCAAGAGATTGAAGGTGAAGATTCAAGAATTTCGGCTCTTAATCATCAACACGGAGAGATCCAAATTTTCCTGAAGTCCTTGTGTCTAGCCAGAATTATCCATGGCTATTTGTTTTTCTATTTTCTCATCTTTATACTCTGTTATTGTTTTCTTTTCTTTAGACATGAACTAAATTTCCTTTGATAGGGCATTAATGGACCCTTTTGTATGACAATTTTCTTTATGGATTAATATTAATCTTGTTTCTATTTCAATTGCTTAGTGTTTTGTTTGTGCTTAATGCTTTTGAGTGATTGGCCACCATTCAATTGATTCGCTGGTTTGCTATAACTAGAGATAGAGTTTGTAAACAAAGTTTCTTAACATAAACACCGTGAGCTGAGTGAAAACTAGAGATAGACAAACGCGGTTCATGCGATCAACATAGGAACCCATAGAACTTCAACCTTTTCCTAGACTAGTTTGTGCTAAGAGATTAGGCAATCAGTTTAGGATAAAGAGTATTGTTTGACCTCGAGAGAGGCTAGGAATAAATTAAGGGGAACCGACCGTGAGTCAATTAGGATAGAACGGATTAACAGAAATTCATAGGCAATGCGTCTACAATAGGTGAAGTTAATTAGCCCTCGCATTCCTTCCATTATATTTGGCCAACCTTTCTTGAATCCGTCTTGGTTACTATTTTTCATATTTATTGAATTCTTATTTTTATTTTAACTTTCTTTACATCCATAATCTCATTCCTTCCAAATAGTCATCCCTTAAACTATCTAATATTTGATCTATCCTCGTGGGAACGATACTTTTCTCATCACTTTATTACTTGTATGATCCGGTATACTTGCCGGAGTCGCACCAAGTTTTTGGTGCCGTTGCCGGGGATAGTATCAATATCATTTTTTTAGTTGACGGGATACTAGATTAGATATTTTATTTTATTTTGTTAGTTATTTCTATTTAACCTTGTTATTTTGTTCACCTGTTCTTGTGTTCCATTTTTTTGCAGTTTATGCGAAGGAGCCAATCTGTTGAAGACTTGCTCTTCGATCCAGAAATCGAGTGTTCCTTGCGTCAACTCAGGAAAGCACAAAGAGCAATTGAAGAAGTCCCTGAAGTTACCATGGCCAATGAAAATGAGTATGATGATAGAGTCATGAAGGACTACTTGGCACCCACTCTTAAAGGGTGCTCATCAAGTATTATGAGACCGCTTGTCCAAGCAAATAACTACGAGATGAAAACATCACTCATTCAGTTCGTGCAACAAAACTGCCAGTTTGCGGGACTACCTAGTGAGGATCCAAACGAACACCTCAGCAACTTCCTGGAAATCTGTGACACCATAAAAATCAATGGTGCCACAGATGATGCTATTCGATTGAGGCTGTTCCATTTTTCATTGAGGGACAAAGCCAGAGCTTGGTTGAAGTCTTTACCACAAGGGACACTCACTACTTAGGATATAGTGGCCAGAAAATTCTTGGAGAAGTACTTCCCTCCTGCCAAGTCTGCTAAGATGAGGAATGACATCACTTCCTTCACCCAAATAGATGGAGAATCCTTCTATGAGTCTTGGGAGAGGTATAAGGAATTATTGGCCAAGTGTCCACATCACGGCATCCCGCTCTGGATGCAAATCCAAACATTCTACAATGGTCTCCTCATGTCCACCCAAATCATGGTCGATGTAGCAGCTGGCGGCTCTCTGAATAATAAGACACCAAAGCAGTCATGGGAGCTATTCGAAACAATGGCTAGCAACAATTACCAGAGGCCTAGTGAGAGAATTCAGAAGAGGGGAGTTTTGGAAGTTGACACTACCACTGCCCTTTTGGCCCAGATGCAAGCTCTCTCTGTCCAAAACGCAGCCATTCAGAAGCAATTAGATATGCTCAATACCACTTCCCCAGCACCGATCTTGCAGTGTGACTTCTGCCAAGGGAATCATCCTAATGGAGAATGTGCCACGGAGCCTACTTCTGATGAACAAGTCAATTACATGAATGGTCAGAGGCACAATTTCCACTCCAATAGCTATGTTCCTGGATACAGAGACTATGGTCATTCCAGTCAGTTCCGTGGGAATCAGGGTACTCCCAGGCATTCATACAACCCATCTGTCCAAGAGAAGAAATCTAACTTGGAAGAAATGTTCCAACAATTCATGCAGACTCATTCTAATTTTGTGGACAGAACTGAAGCACAATTCAAGCACCAAAAGGCTTCCATTAGAAACCTTGAAACTCAATTGGGGCAGATATCCCAACAACTAGCTGAAAGATCACAGGGTACTTTGCCTAGCAACACAGTGAAAAATTGAAGAGAGCAAGTTAAAGCAATTACCCTGCGAAGTGGCAAAGAATTAGAAGATCCTAAGATGCCAAAAGTGGAAGAAGAGCAACCTACTGAGACTGAAGTGCAAACTACCCAAGGAAAGAAATATGAAATTCCTATGAGGCGTAGTAAGGGTGTGGGAGAAGAAGAAAAGATACCAGAGTATGTGGCACTACCTGCCTATGACCCTCCCATTCCCTATCTACAGAGGGTAAAGCAACTGAAGAAAGAAAAGCATGATAAACAATTTGCAAAATTTCTGGAAGTATTCAAGAAGCTACAAATTAATATACCTTTCGTGGAGGCGTTGACTGAGATGCCTAGTTATGCTAAGTTTATGAAGGAAATCCTTTCTCAGAAGAGAAAAATTAGAGATGATAATACTGTCCTACTTACTGAAGAGTGCAGTGCCATCTTACAAAACAAGCTGCCTCCGAAGCTTAAAGATCCAGGGAGTTTTACTATTCCATGTGTCATTGGTGATGTTTATTTTAATAAAGCTCTTTATGATCTTGATGCCAGTATTAATTTAATGCCTTTGTCTATTTTCAAGAAGTTTAGAGTTGGAGAAGTCAAGCCTACCATGATGTCACTATAGCTGGCTGACAGATCAATCAAACATCCAAGAGGCATTATTGAGGATGTTCTGGTGAAAGTGGATAAGCTCATATTCGCTGTGGATTTTGTAGTGCTTGACATGGAGGAAGACAAAGAAGTCTCCCTCATCCTTGGGAGACCCTTCTTAGCCACTGGGAGAGCCTTCATAGATGTCCAAGAGGGAAAGTTAGAGTTGCGGGTACAAGATGAGAAGGTTACCTTCAATGTTTTTGATGCAACTAAGTTTCCCCTGGAAGCTGATTCTTGCTTTAGAGTCGATGTCGTTGAAAAAGTGGTAACCTCTTCCTTTGGAGCTGTTTCCACCACCATTCCGTTAGAGGCATACCTGGTGAATTCTAAAATGGCAGAAGAATTGGAAGACAACAACTTACAGTTGTGCCATGAACTTTTGGAAGCTCAACTGGTAGTTTCCCACCCTCTTTCTGACACTCTGACACGGGATAAGGAATTACAACCAATGAGTGAGGGGCCACCAAAATTAGAGCTCAAGCAACTTCCTATCCATCTGAGATATGCATTCCTTGGTGAGGGTGACACATATCCTGTTATTATTAGTGCCTCACTAAGTAGCGTAGAAGAAGATAAGTTATTAAGGGTACTACAAGATCATAAGGTAGCTATTGGGTGGTAGATTTCAGACTTGAGGGGTATCAGCCCCACCTTTTGCATGCATAAAATCTTCATGGAAGATGACTTTAAGCCACTGGTCCAACCACAAAGGAGGCTGAACCCAACCATGAAAGAGGTTGTGAAGAAGGAAGTGGTGAAGCTCCTAGATGCAGGGATCATATAACCTATCTTAGACAGTGTTTGGGTGAGCCCAGTTCAGGTAATACCCAAGAAAGGAGGAATTACAGTGGTGAAGAATGAGAATAATGAGCTTATTCCAACTCGTACGGTCACCGGGTGGAGGATGTGTATTGATTACCGGAAGCTTAATAATGCCACCCGCAAGGACCATTTTCCACTACCGTTCATGGACCAGATGTTGGAGAGAATAGCTGGCCATGCTTACTATTGCTTCTTGGATGGCTACTCTGGTTACAACTAGATACACATTGCCCCAGAGGATCAAGAGAAGACAATATTTACCTGCCCATATGGGATATTTGCATATAGGAGAATGCCATTTGGGTTGTGCAATGCCCCAGCCACCTTCCAGAGATGCATGCTGGCCATTTTCCATGATATGGTGGAGAGGTTTATAGAGGATTTTATGGATAATTTTTCAGTTTTTATTTCTTCTTTTGATGATTGTTTGTATCATTTATCTTTGGTTTTAAAACGATGTTAGGAAACTAATCTTGTTTTAAATTGGGAGAAGTGTCATTTTATGGTGCAGGAAGGCATAGTTCTTGGACATCAGATCTCAGCTAAAGGAATTGAAGTGGATAGAGCCAAAATTGAAGTCATTGAGAAGTTACCTCCACCAATCAATATGAAGGGAGTTAGAAGTTTCTTAGGCCATGCTGGATTTTATAGGAGATTTATTAGGGACTTTTCTAAAATTGCTAAGCCTTTGAGTAATTTGTTAGTTAGGGATGTCCCTTTTAATTTTGATAATGAATGCTTGTATGTCTTTAAACTTTTGAAGAACAAATTAGTTTCAGCTCCCATTCTTGTTGCACCTAATTGGGATTTGCCATTTGAGCTCATGTGTGATGCTAGTGATTATGCCATAGGTGCTGTTTTAGGACAGAGGAAGAATAAGTTGTTACATGTTATTTATTATGCTAGTAGAACTTTGAATAATGCACAACTAAATTATGCTACCACTGAAAAAGAACTTTTGGCTGTTGTTTTTGCTTTTGACAAATTCCGTTCTTATTTGATAGGTGCTAAGGTGATTATCTACACGGACCATGCAGCCCTAAAGTTCTTGTTGGATAAGAAGGATGCCAAGTCTAGGCTCCTTAGATGGATTCTATTGCTTCAAGAATTTGATTTGGAGATCAGAGATAAAAAGGTAGCAGAGAACTTGGTAGCTGACCACCTTTCTAGATTGACCTCTCCCTTTCTGCATAAGGAAGAAGAGATTAGAGAGATATTTCCTGATGAGCAGCTATGGGTAGCATAAGTAGCACCATGGTTTGCAGACTATGCCAATTACCTAGTGAAGAGACTTCTACCTGAGGGCCTCTCACACTCCCAGAAGAGGAAATTTTTTTCTGACCTCAAGTACTATTTCTGGGAGGACCCATTTCTTTATAGACACTGCTCAGATCAGATTATCAGAAGATGTGTTCCTCAAGAAGAAGTGGCTAGCATTCTTTACCATTGTCACACATCACCAGTTGGGGGTCACTTCGAAGCCACCCGGACAGCTGCTAAGGTCCTCCAGTGTGGGTTCTATTGGCCCACTATTTTCAGAGATGCCTATGACTATGTGAGAAGGTGCAATGATTGCCAAAGGACTGGGAATGTTTCTAGGCGGCATGAGATGCCATTGAATAATATTTTGGTGATTGAGCTATTTGATGTTTGGGGTATTGACTTCATGGGTCCCTTTCCCACTTCCTTTGGCAACAAATATGTATTGGTAGCAGTTGATTATGTGTCTAAATGGGTGGAAGCCATGGCATCTCTTACTAATGATGCTCGGGTCATCACAAAGTTTCTAAAGAAGAATATTTTCTCAAGATTTGGCACCCCAAGAGCAATAATCAGTGATGGAGGTACACACTTCTGCAACCGTTAGTTTGAGCCGTTCTTGCCAAATATGGTGTGAAGCATAAGGTTAGCACCCCCTACCACCCTCAGACAAGTGGCCAAGTGGAGGTGTCCAATAGGGAGTTGAAGAGGATCCTTGAGAAGACTGTTAATTCCTCAAGAAAGGACTAGTCAGTTAAGTTGGATGATGTTCTTTGGGCTTATAGGACAGCTTTCAAGACTCCCATTGGGATGTCTCCATATAGATTGGTCTTTCGGAAGGCTTGTCACTTGCTAGTTGAGTTGGAGCATAAGGCATATTGGGCAACAAAACTGCTCAATTTTGATCTCAAGAAGGCAAGTGAGAAAAGAATGCTACAGCTTAATGAGTTGGATGAGTTTAGACAGGAAGCTTATGAAAATGCCAAGCTCTATAAGGAGAAAACCAAAAAGTGGCATGATAGGAATATACTAAGGAGAGACTTCCACATAGGTCAGAAAGTCCTACTCTTCAATTCTAAGTTGAAGCTATTCCCTGGGAAGCTGAGATCAAGGTGGTCCGGACCATTTGAGATCACTAAAGTATCCTCTTTTGGAGCTATTGAGGTCACACATCCTACCAAAGGCACTTTTAAAGTCAATGGTCAAAGGTTGAAGTCATATGTTGATAAAAGCTATGATAAACTCAAGGCTTTAGCTCTTCTCTCTAATCCATGCTGTTAGATAAAGTCATGTCCAACTTAGAGACATTAAATCAAAGTACTTGTTGGGAGACAACCCAACTTTTTCTAACTTTTCTTTGATTTCCTTTAACTTTTTTTTATTTAGGATCATTTTAGTTTTACTTTATTATTATTGTCATTTTTTTAGGTATAAATTCATTTAGCATCAATTTAATTTATTCAAGTCTGGTGTGTTTTGTTTTTTTTTTTAGGTTCATGGAGCTATTAGGAAGTTCATAAGTGGAGGAAGTGATGACATTGGGTGTGCAGCAGAGAAAATGCAGAAGTTGCAGCAGCCACGGCACGCTATAGCACGCTGCATTGCGCTATAACGCAAGACCGTTTGTGTGATACACCAGAGGAAAATTTTGTTGCGCTATAGCGCAAGCCCACTTTCATGACAGATTTAAAGATCGCGCTGCAGCTTCGCTGCAGCACAAACAGAAACACACACAAACACGAAGTCTCGTCTCTCTTCCCTCCCTTATACACCCAAACACAAACACTCACTTTCCCACTCAATTCCTTCTACTCAAATCCATTCCTCACCTCAAAACCGCCCCTCACCCCTCACATTTCCACCTATTTCTGCATCACAACCATTGGTTTTTCCCCATTTGAACCCTAACTCGCAGAATAGGATTTTCTTGGGTGGGAGGCAGAACTCTCACCATTTTTGGAAAGGAGTTGCTCCACTTGAGTTGTTGAGAGTCATCCATACCTGGTTTGCATCTTCTTACTGCCTCAGTTTTGATTTTTAATGTTGCATGTGCTACCTACATTGCCATGTTTAGTTCTCAGCTTGAATTTATCATAAATAACATGTGCTTTTGTTATGGTAGAATGAATTGATGCTATTTCATTTGATTAAGCATCATCCTTGAGTCAGTTGTGATCATTGTTGCTATATTATGTTATTGGCTTGAGTTATTGGCTGTTTGAATCTGAATTAAGAATATGAGTTGAGCCATTTGGGTGTTTATGAATATTTGAGTTAAGACAATTGGATTTTAAAATAGGATTGGAAGTTTTACTTGCATAATCCATATTCAAATGTGCTTAGGATCCATATCCTCACTGATTATTTTCAAAATCCTTGCATATGCTCTATTAGGTTAGATGGAATTATAGTGCTTGGATTTTGAGTTATTCCCTCTTATGGATTAATTCTGACTGTGCCAGTAAGTAAGTTAGGGGTTATTATTTTAGAATACTCTGTTATGATTTATTGATTACTGACTGGTTGCCTTTGGATTTTTGGTTGTTTTAATTATGTTTTCAGGACCATGGCATCCAGAAAGAGAACCAAGACTACCGAAGCCTCCTCTTCTTCCCAACCCTCTTATGCTGAGGAAGATTTTGACAGACATCGCTTCATCAGGGCGAACTGTCAGCATCGATACCATTCCTCCCTCCACAAATGGGAGTTGGTGATAGAGAAGGGCGTTCAGCTAAGTTCGGGTACATTCCGAGCACATGTGGAAGAGATAGAGAGGAGAGGGTGGCACAGCTTGTTGGATAAGCCACCATTAGGTTGTCTCAACTTAGTGCGAGAATTTTATGCCAACCTGATGGTGGTTGGTGGGGCCAACCAACCTGAAGGCCACGTCTGGGTGAGAGGCCAGTGGGTAGACGTCCGCCCTTCCAGCATCAACTCCTTCATGCACACTCCTGATATCCAGTAGGATGATTTCTCTACATTGAGAGGGCAGAATGTAGATTGGGATGAAATTCTTCAGACCATAGCCCTGCCGAATGGCGAATTGGCTTATTATGATACTCCGTCTACTGGCCCGAAGCATCTGCTAAATAAGTACCTCAACCCAACTGCCAGAGTGTGGGCGCAGATTATGTTTTCTCGTCTCATGCCTAGCAGGCACACCCATTCTATCACTAGGGAGAGGTGCCTGCTACTGTATTGCCTCATCACTCGCCGAGGAGGTGAACTCAGGCGATTGATCAAGGATCAAATATGACCATACCAAGCAGCAACTACTCCTTACCTTACCTATTCTTGATCACTGCATTAGCCTTGCAGGCGGGTGTTGTTGTAGATCCTGCAGAGCGCATGACGGACATAGGTCCAAAGATTTCTGATGAGAGCCTCTCTATGACACTGAACAGAGCGACTCGAAGGACTAGGAGGACGTGACAGGCTGAGAAACAGGGAGATGCGTCATCACCATCGCCACCACCACCACAAGTCGGAGACACTGATGCGTCCCAGCCACCATGGCTTCAGCTTTAGACCCAGATTGATGAGCTACGCCTAGACATGAGGAGCACACGGACCACCTTCCAAAACAGAGCGAGCAGGCAGTATTCCTCTATTTATAGAGGCATCCAGGGTCTGGAGGCACTTATGAGGTAGCAGCTGTCACCAGAGCTCCTCCAGCAGCTACCACCTCTACCTCCACCAGATCCAGAGCTTGAGCGTCTCACGGACGAGGAGGCCTTTGCACAGGAGGAGTCAGAAGAAGAAGCAGAAGATGCAGCTGGGGAGTCCGAGGAAGACTAGATTTGGGGAGTTCCCTTCCTTTCCTTTCCCTTTTTGTTTCTATTCCAATGCATTGGGGACTATGCACAAATTTTAAGTTGGGGGTTGGGAAAATCCATAAATGTACTTTTGCATTTTGCTCTTACTTATTTTCCTTTAGTTATTGTTAGTTTTCTAGTCTTAATTTAAAAAAAAAAAAAGATTCTCATTTTTAGTCTTTTTTTAGTGTCTTTCGTCAGTCAAATAGATGCAATGCCTATGCCTATGATACGAAAAATTGCTCTATTTGTTAACTCTTAAGTGACTTCGGATCCAAATTTAAGTCTTGAAAATCTTCTTGTGCCTTTACTTTTGAATTGAGAAGGATTATTCTCTTGCACTTTGATAAGAGTTAGCAACTTAGGATAGGTGACCTTTATGCTGTTTATGCTTTATTTAGGTTCAGACATGCATTCTTATTTATGTGAATCTCTCTTGAAATATATGTGAGTGAATCTTAGCCTTAGAAGTGATTTAGGCCATATTTGGTAGTCATAATTGAGCCTCATTGCCCACTCTTGGTCATTGATCCTTAGTCACCCTATTTGAGCCTTAAAGCCTATCCTTGGATTGACCCATGTTATGAGCCTAATGTCCTTCCTTACCTTTCCTTTTTGATCCTAGGGTTTACCCTCAAGCCTTAACTTCTAAATTCATTTGAATAGGGTAATATCTTCACTACACCAACCTCATGCTTTCTAAAGCCAAAAGTGGAGTGGGTGAATATTTGAAAGAAAAAAAAATATATAAAGAAAAAGAAAAGGGAAGGAGAAAAAAAAATATAGAGAAAAGTTGGCAATACAAGGAAAATATAATGCTGAGGTTCATCAAGAAAAGCATGATGGTTGCCAAGCAACTAAGTTGGGGGTACCCCAAAGAGAATGAATTAGAGGTGAGGGTTCTTTAAGTTGAGGAGACTAATTGAGCTTAAATGACTACTCCATCATACCTCTTACCTTGGCCTACCATTACAAGCTAAGAAAAGTCCTTTTGATCTTTGGCTAAGTGAGATTCATGTAGAAACAGAGAGAGAGGATCACGGATAGTGTGATATTTTTGTCTTTTCTTAAACATGGCATAAGCATAAGGTGAGTCAATTCTTTGTTGCTTTTCTCTTGTACACACACACACTAGATCCATTCTTTTGACAATGTGATTGCACAATTAGATGGTCTTGGTACTTAGACTTTGATTCTTGGTAACTTTTGAGTTAAGTTATAGAGCAGTGATGAGGAATCCCCTAGACAACAGCTTCTATCTTGACCATTTTTGCCTAGTAAGTCCTTTTGTTTTAAGTGTTTTTGGTTGAGTCTTTTGTTTTTCTATTTTTGAGTCTTTGTTTTGAGTTTTGCTTAGGGACAAGCAAGTACTTAAGTTGGGGGTTGTGATAATTCTCTTTGGTGAGTTATATTTTTAACTAGTTTTTATTTAATTTAGGACGTAGTTCTTTAGCTTTGTTGCTATTTTGTTTATTTTAGTTAAGTAGTTTAGATTAGGTAGTATTATTATTTTCTATTATTTTCTTATCTTTTGGATACTTATTTTGGATTTATTTGATTTATTATAGGTATAAGTGGGCCAAAAGAAGTTGGAAGAAGCCAAGCCATGAATTCAGATTTCAAAGACCTTGCGCTTATAAGAAGCCAAGGCTTACAAACAAGACTGCCACATAAGGAAGAAATTGCCACATTCATGTAACGCTATAGTGCAACCCAACGCGCTATAGCGCGCTCCCGTTTTGTCAAATTTCCAAGGTTTCATGCTGCACTATAGCGCGCTGCAGTGTTCGAAGACTCTGTCAACAAATTTTTGTTGCGCTATAGCGCGCCACCGGATTTCGCAAATGAGCCAAGAATTGGGATTTGCACTATAGCGCAACCCCTTGCACTATAGCGCAAGCCCGTCTGCAGCAGATAATCCATTCGAGCTGAGAGGTAAAAGAGGGACATACACACTATATAATGGGGTCACACATATCACAAGGGGATCCCTAGACACTTACACACCCTCTCCAAGACAGAAGACTTCTTCCAAGAGATTGAAGGTGAAGATTCAAGGATTTTGGCGCTTAATCATCAACACGGAGAGATCCAAATTTTCTTGAAGTCCTTGTGTCTAGCCAGAATTCTCCATGGCTATTTGTTTTTCTGTTTCCTCATCTTTATACTCTGTTATTGTTTTCTTTTCTTTAGACATGAACTAAATTTCCTTTGCTAGGGCGTTAATGGACCCTTTTGTATGACAATTTTCTTTATGGATTAATGTTAATCTTGTTTCTATTTCAATTACTTAGTGTTTTGTTTGTGCTTAATGCTTTTGAGTGATTGGCCACCATTCAATTGATTCGCTGGTTTGCAATAACTAGAGATAGGGTTTGTAAACAAAGTTTCTTAACATAAACACCGTGAGCTGAGTGAAAACTAGAGATAGACAAACACGGTTCATGCGATCAACATAGGAACCCATAGAACTTCAACCTTTTCCTAGACTAGTTTGTGCTAAGAGATTAGGCAATCAGTTTAGGATAAAAGAGTATTGTTTGACCTCGAGAGAGGCTAGGAATAAATTAAGAGGAACCGACCGTGAGTCAATTAGGATAGAACGGATTAACAGAAATTCATAGGCAATGCATCTATAATAGGTGAAGTTAATTAGCCTTGGCATTCCTTCCATTATATTTGGCCAATCTTTCTTGAATCCGTCTTGGTTACTATTTTTCGTATTTATTGAATTCTTATTTTTATTTTAACTTTCTTTACATCCATAATCTCATTTCTTCCAAATAGTCATCCCTTAAACTATCCGGTATTTGATCTATCCTCGTGGGAACGATACTTTTCTTATCATTTTATTACTTGTACGATCCGGTATACTTGCCGGAGTCGCACCAATTTGCTTGCTCCTCTTCATTTTGAAGAGTTTGGAGCCACTTTTATCAGTAAATCATTAGGGAAAAAAGAGTGTTATGAGAAATTAGCAGCATTGCCCCTTTCCTTATATCATACACAGTATATTAATATACAATAAATAGTTGTCTTAATTAATTACTATGCAGATCCTTACAATTTGTAAAATTTGTAATAAGGTCCCTATAATTTTATTACAAAATTTAATTAGATCCCTATTACATCTACATTAGATGAAGAAAGTAGGGACTTGATTGAAAATTTTTATATAGAATAGAGTTTTGATTACAAATTTTTAAACTATAAAGACCTAATTAAAAATTGAGTAAAACTATAGGAACTTGCAGAATAATTAAACAAAAAAAAAAGTGTGTTATTTAAATATTAGGAAACACATATAGAAAAAGTAACAACAACATAGTAGTTTTATTGATCAAACCTAAGATCTCCTTATCAATTTCACAAAATTAATCACATGCATAATTTTATATCAATACTCAAAAAACTAAAAAATATAGGTAAAATAGTATACATCTTTTGGTCCCTTAAATAATTTTTTGTTTATTTTGGTCCTCTTAATGGTAAAGAGTTAGGAAACTAAAATAAATAAAAAAATTAATTAGGAGACCAAAATAAATAAAAAATTAATTAAAAAAATAAAACGAAATATAAAATTAAGTTAAGGGATTAAACGTCCATTTTGCCAAAAATGTTCATATACAATGGATTCCCCCAAGTAATTTGATATCCGAATTTATGTTTTCGCTATTGTCAATTTGTCATACGGAATCAATTAACTACAAATAACGAGGATAAAGTTGTAAAATAATCCTTTACTCAATAATTCTCACTGTTACACTCACTTTACGTTTAACACTTATTTTTAATTTTTTAAAAATTTTAATTAACAAAGTAAAGCAATATTTATATAATAAAAAATTACATTGGTTTTAGGATTTAATTTCTTAAATTTTTTTTTTAATTTACACTAAAAATTACATAAATGTGTAGTGATAGGATAGCAATTCACTAGTTACCTTGAAAAATTTTGACAATAATAATTTAGGGGGACTGAGGGAGGAGACGAGGCAGAGGTCGCAGACATAAGGAAGAAAGGTGTACATCTGTGAGTGTGACAATGGCGACGGTGGCGGAATCATCGCAATCTGAGACACCAGCCCCTGCCCCTGGCAGCAACCACACAAGTGCCCACCCTCGAACCTTAGATGAAACGACGGCGTTTGTTGACTACGTTGTTCGGCAAGCCCAGCTCTATCACGCGGCTCTCAACGACGCCTTTGAATCTGCAATCGACACTTCAAAGTCCCGTTTTTCTCAAATCCGCTCAACTTCTTCCGCTCATTTTCAACAAACTTTGGTAAAATCTCTTTTTTCCCCCTTTTTTTTTTTCATTTTTCTGTTTGTTTCCTGAATTTTTGTTTTTCAATGAAAAATCACTGGTAAAGAGATAACAAGAGAACGAATCATTTGGGGATTTGATTTGTCACGACTCACGACCCAATTCAATTGCATCACGCATTCCATTGGTTCGTTCAAATATGTCTTCAAAAAAATGTCATAAATTTTTGTCGAATAATTGAACTAGATCAAAGATTTTTTATTTTTTATTCTGTTTTCTGTGGCATCTAATCTGCGTGGTCAAGCGAACTAATGGAACTGTTATCCTTTTGATTTCTGTTGAATGTTGTTGATTGCAGTATGCTTTGGATGATCTCAAGTCTCAGTACAATGCTTATGAGGATCTTTTGTTTGGAAAGATCAAAGGTTTGGATTTTGTGGTTATATACTGAAAATAGGTCTTTTGTTTCCAATGTATTAAGTTTCTAAATTTTAGGTTTTTATTTGTTAATCTTCCATTCCAGAGGGTGTCCTTGTTGCAGCTTCACATCCGATGATTACATGTGGGGCCACTGCT
This sequence comes from Pterocarpus macrocarpus, assembly GCA_031439585.1. Lineage (NCBI taxonomy): Eukaryota > Viridiplantae > Streptophyta > Magnoliopsida > Fabales > Fabaceae > Pterocarpus > Pterocarpus macrocarpus. Next base: position 34,519,961 of record CM062515.1, read on the forward strand.
GCCATGGGCCTTGTGGTACTTAAAAGTAAGATTCTATGCTTGTTTTAATGAATGTGATTTGTTTTAGAGATTAATTTTTATGCATAGTCACTGACATCCAATCACAATTTAGCACCTTATTACCTATTCCCATTTCATACTTCAAAAGTTTAATTACAAGAATGCTAAATGATATGAACGTAAATTTGCAAAACGACACACGAATTGATAAAAGGAAATGCTTTTTCTGTGTTTTGACCGGTAATTGTTTTTCTCTCATGACTTTGTGTACTAATCCTTCTTTGGTTGGTTATAATTTATAAGCTGCTTCGGAACACTAGTATGAAATGGTTTTTGTGACTAATAGCACTGCTGATTTAATTATATTAGAAAATTACTCTTTATTAATTTTAAAAACCACAATCGTCTTCTCCTTCTGGATCTACTCCCACCCATAGATGTTGATTCCTCCTCCTTCTCCAATATATTACCATCAAACAGCGTGATGGTCGTTTGTCTTGGTTGAAGAAACTGGAAGTTGCTTCAACCCATAATTGCTTCGAGGCTATGATAGAGCAGCAAAGGCGGCTTTGCAGAGGAGAGGCAGGGAGATGAGATAGCTTCCCATGGCTGCCCTCCATGGGTGCCAGTCCATTGCACCTCACGTGAGAAAGAAGGAAGGGGTCTTTTGCTGGAGAGGGCAGATGCCATAGCCACCATGATGCTGCTGGTCACCAAATTGCAAGAGAGGAAAGCTGCCATGGCTACTTCGCAATTGAGTGTAAGTGCCCAAGCCCAGCACCACCATTAGTTGGCTTCCAGCAGTGAGTGAAAGATAAAGCCTACAAGGTGTAGGAGTCAAAATCCATGGAGAAGGAATAGATTCGTAAATGACGAAGGTGGTTTTGGGTTTCTAATTTACATATATATATGCAACAAAATTAAATTTTTAAAGTATGACATGGAAATAAGTGATGAGGTGTTCAATTGTTATTAGATGTCATGTAAAGTTATTTTACACGGCTTCCAGCAGGGAGTGAAAGATAAAGCCTACAAGGTGTAGGATTCAACATCCATGGAGAAGTAATAGATTCGTAAATGACGAAGGCGGTTTTGGTTTTTGATATATATATATATATATATATATATATATATATACTGCAACAAAATTAAATTGTTATGACACGGAAATAAGTGATGAGGTGTTCAATTGTTATTGGATGTCAATTTAAAATTATTTTACACTAATAGTGCATAGAAATTAATGTCTTTGTTTTAATGTTCAAGTATTGCATTTGATATTTTATTCTTCAATCTTCATGTGGCATGTAAAAGATATTATATTTGAATGAGTTTAATTGCTATGTACTAACAATATAAAAGAGTTTTACACTATCATTCAATCAAATATTTGTGTTTGTAAGACTTTAAGGTAGTGGGTGGTTGAGGCAAACATTTTTGCTGATGTGTAAAATATTTTTACACTGATAGTGCAAACAAATTAAATTCTATTTGAATTTGTTACTTAGTTTTATTCCCATTAAAATAGTCATAATATAACATATGCAATTCATTGGTTTTAAGGCTGTGGCCAACCCATAAACCTTTGTTTCTTTGTTGACGGAACTAAGCTGTTGATCTTATATGTATATCATTCTTCACTGCTACTTATGTTATTGGAGGCAGTGATATTGACCTTATTCTATATATTCAACATGTTATTCGGTTAGCATTATTATTTTTCTTCAAATTTACTTGCTTTGTAGGGCCTCGTCGGATGTTGTACTACAACACTTTGCGTCTTTTTGTTAGTGAAGAGGTGAGTAATCTAATAAGCTGATTATATCTGTTAACAAGGATAAAAATGCAGGATTTGGAGTTCATCTTATCTTTGAACTATATATCTGTATATGTAACCGACAAGGATATGAACACATGTTTGGCATCTCTCATTTTATGCTTTGTTGGAAGTGTTGCCTTGTGAATAAATGCTGGTGAATATAGGTTCAAAATTTGTTGTCTATAGCTTGTCTGCTTGTGACATGGAATCAAGGACAAAATGTGATGATGGAATTCTGTGGATATAAAGATCCCGAAATTCCAGGCACACACTTTGATAGAAAACAAGATTTAGAATAAAGACCCTCCCTATTAAACCCCCAAAAAACCTGTCCTTGAAAATGTAGATAACAAGGAAAAGATAGAATAGAAATTGATTCAATATCACAAGGAACTTATCTTAGGATGAATTCTCTCAATTTCTTAATGCAACAAGCAAAGCAAATCACTCACCTCACTTATACACAAAGGAACTATTTTCTTGAAAGAAAACAAAACAGAATTTCAATTAATCAAAAACTTCTCAACAATGTATTCCTTGAGGTATTTATAACGTCTTACACTAGGTTAGACACTTAAACTAAGTCCAAGCCCAATAAGAAGTGTTCTGATGCTAAATAATATGAATTGGATTGGATAAAATATAAAACATAAAATATGGGCTAAATAAAATAACTAAAAGTTTAGATATCCTAAATATTTAAACTAACTAAACAAGATCAAAATAGGATAATGGCCTAATATCGCCAAAATAAGCTTCTAAGCCCAATTCGCAGCAAATAACAAGATCTTGGGTTGTCCATTAGTATGAGTTGGCATCTTGGTCTCCTTGACCCATTCTTGATACATCTCTTCCACAATTGCTTTAGCCAAGTTTCCAAAGTTTTCTTTTAACCTCTTTGCTCTTGCTCGTGTGATTGGTCCTACTAGCATGGTAAAATCTCCATCTTGGCCCCTTATACTAGAATGTCCAATTTGTCCTCCGGAGCATGTATTATTCTCTCGCTCCTCAAAAAGATTCGTCCTCGAATCTGCATCCATATTAAAAGGAGAAATGTCAGAAACATTAAAAGTAGCTAAAACATTATACTCACTCGGAAGGTCAATCTTGTAGGCATTATCATTGATCCTCTCCATCACTTGAAATGGACCATCACCCCTTGAGTCAAGTTTAGATTTCCTATGAGTGGGAAACCTATCCTTCCTTAAATGAATTCAAACCCAATCACCAGGTTCAAAGACAACTTATTTGCGGCCCTTGTTAACTCTTTGAGCCGTCACCTTGTTTTTCTTTTCAATCAACTCACGTGCCTTCAAGTGTATTGCTTTAACCTTCTCAGCGTTCTCATCACCATCTAAGCTAACAAGATCACTCAAAAGTAAAGGCATCAAGTCTAAAACATTTAAAGGATTAAAGCCATACACAAGCTCAAAAGGAGAAAACCCTGTAAAAGAATGAATGGTTCTATTATATGCAAACTCAATGAAAGGCAAATAATCTTCCCAAGTTTTCAAATTCTTACCAACAACTGCACGCAATAAAGTTCCTAAAGTCCTATTCACCACTTCAGTTTGACCATCAGTTTGTGGGTGACAAGTAGTAGAATATAACAATTTAGTTCCTAATTTACCCCACAACACTTTCCAAAAATGACTCAGAAATTTCACATCACGATCAGAAACAATGGTCCTAGGGACACCATGTAAACGCACTTCTCTAAAGAACAAATCAGCAATGTTTGTTGCATCATCAGTTTTATGGCATGCAATAAAGTGAGCCATTTTACTAAATCTGTCTACTACAACAAAAATGCTGTCTCTACCTTTCCTAATTTTAGGCAATCCAAGCACAAAATCCATAGATATATCAACTCACGGATGAGTAGGAACAGGCAATGGTGTGTATAAATCATGTGGCATAGACTTAGATTTAGCCTGTTTACATGTAATGCATTTAGTACAAATTTTTTCAACATCTTTTCGCATGTGTGGCCAATAAAAATGCTTAGATAATATATCTAAAGTTTTATGCACACCAAAATGACCCATTAAACCACCACTATGTGATTCTTTAACAAACAACTCTCTAATAGAGCAAACAGGTACACAAATTCTATTACCACGAAATAGAAAACCTTCATGCCTATAGAATTTGTTAAATGCACCATGTTCACATGCAGCATAAATATTAAAAAAATCAGAATCAGTAGCATACAATTTTTTCAAATGCTCAAATCCTAACAACTTAGTGGTAAGTGTAGTGATTAAAGCATACCTTCTAGATAAAGCATCAGCAACCACATTCTTTTTTCCTTGCTTATAAGAGATCACATATGGAAAAGTTTCAATAAACTCAACCCATTTAGCATGCCTCTTATTCAGCTTACCTTGTCCCTTTAAGTGCTTGAGAGATTCATGATCAGTATGAATCACGAACTCTTTGGACAGCAAGTAGTGTTGCCACACCTCTAAGGCCCGAACTAAAGCATATAGCTCTTTGTGATAGGTTGAGTACCTAAGTTGAGCTCCATTCAGCTTCTCACTGAAGAATGCAATGGGACGTTTTTCCTACATCAAAACAGCACCTATACCAATCCCAGAAGCATCACATTCTATTTCAAAGGTTTTATCAAAATTAGGCAAAACAAGAATAGGAGCAGAACACAATTTATCTTTCAATGTATTAAAAGCAAGTTTTTGTTCCTTTCCCCATTTAAACCCAACATCCTTTTTAATAATTTCAGTCAATGGAGCAGCAATGGTAGAGAAGTTTTTCACAAATTTTCTATAAAATCTAGCTAAACTATGAAAACTCCTTACCTCAGAAGCACTTTTAGGCGTTGGCCATTCTTGAATAGCCTTCACCTTCTCTTCATCAACCTCAATACTATGAGCACTCACAATAAAACCAAGGAAAATAACTTTATCAATGCAATAGGTGCACTTTTTAAGGTTGGCAAATAACTCTTCCTTCGTAAGCACATCTAAAACAGCCCTAACATGTGATATATGATCATCCAAACATTGGCTATAAATCAGAATATCATCAAAATAAACAACCACAAATTTCCCCAAAAATTCCCTCAAAACATGGTTCATTAAATGCATGAAAGTACTAGGTGCATTAGTTAATCCAAACGGCATAACCAACCACTCATAAAGGCCATATTTTATTTTAAATGTAGTCTTCCATTCATCCCCTGGTTTCATTCTAATTTGGTGATACCCACTTTTCAAATCAATTTTAGTAAATATGCATGCACCATTTAACTCATCAAGCATGTCATCTAACCTAGGGATAGGATGACGATACTTTACCGTTATGTTGTTGACTGCATGACAATCCACACACATTCTCCAAGTACCATCTTTTTTTGGAACCAACAAAACTGGAATGGCACATGGACTCATACTTTCCCTCACATACCCTTTAGCTAGCAGATCATCCACTTGCCTTTGAAGCTCCTTTGTCTCCTCAAGATTACTTCTATAGGCTAGTCTATTTGGAATACTAGCTCCAGGTATAAAATCAATTTGGTGCTCAATCCCTCTCAATGGTGGTAATTCACTTGGCACCTCACTAGGGAACACGTCCTCAAACTTCTGCAACAAAGAAAGAAAACAACTAGGCAAATTTGGGTTAAGCTCAGTTTCAGAGAGTAAAATCTCCTTAAACCGAATCATAATCAAAGCTCTTTTGCCTAACAAAGCACTTTTTAAATCTTTCTCTTTTGCATAAAAACATGATTTCCTCTCACTCTCTTCATTTTTCTCACTCTTCTATTTCTTTTCACTCTTTTCTTTCTTTGCATTTTTCTCACTTTTCTCTTTCTTTTCTTTATTTTCTCTCATCATTGGACCTTGTTCTTTATTCTTTTCTCTTATGGCCTCTTTTCTTTATTTTTCTTTTTCCTCACTTTCCAAATTCCCCACAAAAGTTTGTTGAAGTTTCATTTGGTCAAGATACACCTCCTTGGGTGATAATGGTGCAAGAGTGATCTTGTGGCCATTATACTCAAAGGAATACCTATTCTTGTACCCATCATGTAGCACACGCCTATCAAATTGCCATGGTTTCCCCAACAATAAATGACTAACCTGCATGGGTACTATATCACACACTACTTCATCACTATACTTCCCAATGGAGAATGCAACCACAATTTATCTAGTAACTTTCACTTCCCCACTATTATTCAACCATTGCAACCTATATGGATTAGGATGCTTATCATGCTGCAATCCCAACTTCTCCACTAAGGTGGTACTAGCAACATTGGTGCAACTTCCACCATCAATAATTAAACTGCACACCTTTCCACCAACCAAACATCTAGTGTGAAAGATGTTCTCTTTTTGCTTTAGACTATCCTCCTTAACCTGCATATTCAAAGCACGTCTAGCAACAAGAGATTCACCATGCACAGCATATTCAACATTCTCATCATTATCAAAACAGTTCTCTAATGGTGGCATATCATCACTACCATTAGACTTACCATCATCATCAGATTCAGATACAATTTCACCTCCCCTAATGACCATTGTCCTCTTGTTCGGGCAATTAAATGCATAATGGCCCAAACCGTGGCACTTGAAGCATTTAACATCTCTATGTCTAGAAGTAGCAGTAGAAGAAGATGAATTAGAAGTACCTTTCTTCTTGGCCATGTCTAGTCCCTTCTCCTTGGGGTTTGAGTCCTTATTCTTCTTCGTGTCCTCATACTTAGACCATTTTGAACCCCACTTTGAGTTGGAATTCGAAAATGCCTTAGCTGCCCTTATTTGATTTTGCTGTTTCTCCACCTTCATTGCCATGCTAACCAAATTTTTCATCTCCACATAATGGTGTAATTCTACCACATCTGCAATCTCCTTGTTCAAACCACCTATAAACTGAGCCATAGTTACTTCCATGTCCTCTTCAATGTTGGCTTTAATCATGAGCATTTCCATCTCCTTGTAGTAATCTTCTACTGACTTGGAGCCTTGAATGAGCCTATGTAATTTTTGGTGCACTTTCCTATAGTAGTGGGAAGGAACAAATCTCTTCTTCATTATCTTCTTCATCTCATCCCAAATTTCTATGAGGTATTCCCCATTTCTCCTTCTGGACTTAACTAGCTCATCCCACCAAATTAGAGCATAATCAGAAAATTCCACAGCAGCCAATCTGACCTTCTTCTCTTTAGAATAATTATGACAAGGAAAAATCATCTCCACCTTTCTTTCCCACTCTAAATAAGCTTCAACATCATTCCTACCCTTGAATGGTGGTATCTGCATCTTGATAGTATTAATGTTGCTATCCCAAGCTCTATTTCTAGTTCTCCTATTTCTAGCTGAATCAAATTCATCAGACTCCTCCCCAGATAGCTCTTGGTTGGAATCATGGTGACGTCGATTCCTCAAATCAACCCGTCTACTACCTTTGGACATGCTTTGTGTCATCTCCTTTCTCCATTCATCCATCTTATCAAGTCTATTATTCAACTTCTGAAATTGACTAGTGAAAGCTTGGTACATGACCTTCATGTCAAATATCATATTAGGTTTCTCTTCATAATTTTCGTTTCCTTCCTTTCTTGAGTTGTTAGCCATTGAACGACTTGCAAAATGTTAATAAAAGAAAAAGGACCTCACAAGCACTCTCTCACGTGTTTGCACTCAAAATTGGGTACGCTCGTATTTTCACTCAATTCTTGGTTTTTACCCTCTTTTGTGCTCCCCACTCTTGCCTTTTACCACTCTTGATCACTTTAGAATGTTGCACTTCAGAAATTAAATGAAGTCAAGCAAGGCAAATCCACAAGTAATATTAAAATCAGAATTGATGCCAAGGATTACCAAGAGAAACTCAAGTTTAAGACTTAGAATGGGTTACTTAATTTGCAAGGAAAAAAAAAAAGATACAAAAGACACAAAACTAAGGATTACTTAGACTCCAAGGAATTCAAGATAACACAAAATCTGGTGCAAATCAACTAAATCTGATATAAATCAAATTTAAAAATCAAAATCTAAATTCCAAGGAAAGACAAGATATGTAATCTGATTTGAATCAAAACTGAATTTAAACACAATCGTTTTGAATTTGAAACAAAAGATAATGCAATTTAATATGAATCAAAACTAAATTTGAATATAATCCTTTCAATCTTTTCTAATTTTCCCTTTTTTTTTTTTTGTCCTTTTTTTTCTGGCTTTTTTTTTTCGTTTTTTTTTCTGCACCTTTTTTTTTTTTTTTTTTTTTTTAAATATGAACTAGCAACAGAGATTGAAAGCAAAACAAGAGAAACACAAAGATAGAACAAAGATATGACCGCAACACAAAAGGATAGAATGCAAAACAAGGAAAGAAGACAAAAGATAAACGCAAAAGATGAAGATAGATAAATAGGAATTTATCTAGACCTTGCTCTGAATACCAAATGATGATGGAATTATGCGGATATAAAGATCCCGAAACTCCAGGCACACACTTTGATACAAAACAAGATTTAGAATAAAGACTCTCTCTACTAAACCCCCAAGAAACCTGTCCTTGGAAACGTAGATAACAGGGAAAAGATAGAACAGAAATTGATTGAATATTATAAGGAACTTACCTTAGGATGAATTCTCTCAATTTCTTGATGCAACAAGCAAAACAAATCACTCACCTCACTTGCACACAAAGGAACTGTTTTCTTGAAAGAAAACAAAAAAGAATTTCAATTAATCAAAAACTTCTCAACAATGTGTTCCTTGAGGTATTTATAACCTCTTACACTAGGTTAGACACTTAAACTAAGTCCAAGCCCAATAAGAAGTGTTCTGATGCTAAATAATATGAATTGGGTTGGATAAAACATAAAACATAAAACATGGGTTAAATAAAATAACTAAAAGTTTAGATGTCCTAAATACTTAAACTAACTAAATAAGACCAAAATAGGATAATGACCCAATATCGCCAAAATAAGCTTCTAAGCCCAATTCGCAGCAAATAACAAGATCTTGGGTTGTCTATTAGTATGAGTTGGCATATTGGTCTCCTTGGCCCATTCTTGATACATCTCTTCCACAATTGCTTTAGTCAAGTTCCCAAAGTCTTCTCTTAACCTCTTTGCTCTTGCTCGTGTGATTGGTCCTACTGGCATGATAAAATCTCCATCTTGGCCCCTTATGCTAGAATGTCCAATTTGTCCTCCGGAGCAGGTATCAAAATGTCACACAATCCTAAGAACAAGAAAGAAAAAGGGATAGAAGGGACATAGTTTGCTTGTAGTTGTCCTTTATAAGTCTCTTCTTTTCATGAATTGAATACCATTTATGCGGAAACAGTAGAGAATTAGAAATTCAATATGCAAATGTACAGCCACACATAATATGACTGACAATATTAATCTCTTGATTGAAGTGAATATGCTTCAAACATCTTATTGATTGCAACTCGGGATCTTGATCTTGAGAATCTTGAGATTCAGTCTTGAGATCTAGAACCATATTCTTCGGATGATCTCAAGTCTCATTACAATGCTTATTGAGATCATCCTTTTAACACATATGAATATTATTGAACCCAGTCTTCTTGTTGTAATGTGTTGTGAAAAATGCTTGCATCGCCTCCACCATAAATTCAATGAATATGTGTGGTTAATATGGCTGCACTTTGTGTATTGCTGCTTTGTCTTTGTACTCCCTAATATGCATTTCAGTTGTTTTTTGTAATTGGTTACCGTGCTATGTAGCTGACCTGCCATCCCCCATGTTGCCATTGTGGTCTTGGGGCTTGCTGGCATTGGACATACTAGTGGCCGATGAACTTTAAGATATGAATCATCGTATGTTGCTCTTGCTCTGTAAGCAAAATGTTAAAGTATCAAATACTCTGTGTTATTTATGGTTAGGCAAGGTTCCATCAAAACTGGACATCACTAGACAATTGCTATCAATGCTTGGATATTAAATTGGTCGTTGCATGCTTTTTATTAAGTATTTGACTGCTGTTGCAGTTTTTTTTCTAATTTCTTTTTGGATAGAAAAAGAAATAATATTAGAAGAGAAGAAAATAGTACAAAAAAGGATAATACATCCTTACAAAGATACAAAAATATAAACTAAGTCCTGTAAGGATAAATCGTGCAACAAAGCATGCCGACCCTTTGTATGTTAGCTAAAGGGACATCATTAAACAGATCATGTGCAGAGCACCAAAGAATGCCAAAACTATAATCCTATCCATAAAATCAATAGACAAAAAGAAATCTTTAAAAATCCTAACATTCCTTTCCAGACAAAAACACCAAAGCAAAGCAAAAACAAAAGATTGCCACAAGATCTTTGATTCTTTACGGAAGCCAAAAGCTGTGAACTTAGCGAGAAGAAATTGATGTAAGTCCATAGGACAAATCCACAACTCTAAAGATTGCCAAAAACATGTTCCAAAGAGATCTTGGTGAGCCCCCGGTTTGGAATCTAAACCCCACATTGTACATATTTGGGGACAAAGCGGTGAGAGGCTTGTGCTTTTAGAGCATGTCATTCTTCTGCTGCAGTTTACTCCATCTCTTTCAGTCTTACATCTTTAATCTTTTGGAAATAATGTGTTGTTGGGATAGAATTATTGGTCTTCCTACGACATGATTTTGGGGAAAATGCCTATGATGTTGATGTTGGTTCAAGCATACATTCTTTCCTTAATTAGTTTTTTATTTTAATTCAATTTTTTTATCACATACTGATTTCTCTTTTGGAATGTTCTAGAGTTTGGATTTTTTCCCCCAAAATGTTGTTCGTGTTTCTATTGATATTCACCTAATATTTTGATTAACATATGTTGGATTTTTGAAGTACATGAAATGTTGCATAATAATTGCTTGAATTATTGTTTTGTCGTTTGTTTCTGTATCCAGTCTTTGATTTCCAAAGCCAGTGCTCAAGTGAAAGAGTTGCGGCAATCAATTGATCTTCTAAAGGTGGAAGGTGAAAAGTTGGAGGTAAAAATGTTTCATACCAGTTCTGATTGGAGTAATTTTATGTATCCTCGTATTCAAATTTTAGTCATTTCCTGCATTAAATGCTTCTGTGATAAATGGTAAAAAACCATAGAATAAAATTTTGGGAAAATTGCACTTTACCTCCCTGAACTATAGACTATGTATAAAGCCCCTAAACTTTAAAAATGTGCAAATTAACCCCCTAAACTTTCCTAAATATGCAACCTAATACCTTAAACTTTCTTGAATGTGTGATATTTTTATTAACAAATGATGGAAAAATTAACAGAAGGGTCAATTTACACATTTAGGAAAGTTCTTGGGGTCGATTTGCACATTTTTAAAGTTTAGGGGTTAAAGTGCACATGAGCTATAGTTCATGGGGGAATTGCAATTTTCCCTAAAATCTTTAGCACTTGAGATATTTGGAGAAGAAAAAATAGGCAAAAGATATCTAAAAGACTAAAACACATTCAGCTTAGGCTAGCATTCTGGTTAAACAACCAGGAAAACTAAAAACTTTGTTTACAACTTGGTGGAAATGGAATAATTCTGCTAGAGCCTTCAAACCCCTTTAAATAGGTAATTAGAAATATTGTTATTGTTCACAAATCCTATCCCTTCGTAGGGGTCTAATCTTTACTAACTAAACTATCTTGAGCAGAAAGAAAGTGAAAGACATATGGAGAGGAAAAATATTGGTGCAACAGTACTTGTGGATAGTAACCCGTTTTTCACTCGCTTCGGCATGTTTTTAGCTCCTCTCAAAGATTCTTATCAGTCTAATCCTATTTCGTCCTTCTTCCTTAATAATCAGCATTGTAACAATAGGGGCCTCATTTGACCATAAATTCTTGTCACATGTTAAAAATGATTTAGTAATAATTTTGATGCCTACCAAAATTAAGTGTCTTACTCCTTTCGGATTTCAGAATATTTGGTTTAGTCATAGTGCTTTTGTATCCATTTTGTTAGATATGTGTCAAGATCCTCTTTTGAGGGTTGGGATAGGTGTGCTACTCCACAAGATAAAGCTTCTTTCTTTGAGAGACTTTTTGAAGAAGAGGTGATCAAGAGGGCAATTTGGAGTTTAGAGAAAGATAGAGCTCTAGGACATAATGGTTTTGCATCTTGGTTTTGTCAATGCTGCCTGGGATATCATCATGGAGGATGGCTTGTGCTTTCATTCCCTGGAAGTCTGTGGTCAAGGAACTCATTCCAATTCTTAATGACTTTCCTACCTTGTGTAATGCTTTGATCTCTTAATCTTTTTCCTTGATGGGTCAGTGTCTTGGAGTTCTCTCTTCCGAAATTATCAATCAAGTTACTTATGGTCTAAATCATAGTTCTTGGGACTTTAACTCTTTTCAAAATCGAAATGATAGAGTCTCCTCTGAATTAGTTGGTCTTTTGGGTCTCTTTGATTTTCTTATTTTGTCCTCGACCCTAGGTAAAAGGTTGTGGTCCTTTGATGCCTCTCTAGTGTTTACTTGCATGTCTTATTTTCAGTTCTTAACTCATTCCTCAAGTTCAACCTCTTTCCTGCTTGATAAACCTATTTGGAAGTTTAAAGCTCCCTTTAAGGTGAAATCCTTTATTTGGACAGCTATGCTTAACAGAATTAATACCAATGACATATTGCAGGTTAGATGGCCTCATAAGACTATTTCCCTTGATGTGTGTTATGTGTGGGCCAAATTCAGGATCAGTATCTCACCTATTTTTGCATTGCCCACCCATGGCTGACTTTCTATTTCCCTTTAACTCTTATTTTTTGATATCTTTGGTGAGTGTTGGGTGTGTCCTGCAAGCTTAGATCAGTTCCTTTTGACAAGTTTTGTTAACTTTGGGAAAAAGGAGGAGGCAAAATCTTGGTGGCAATGTTCTATATATGCCACTGTTCGGATTATTTGGCTGGAACATTATTCTCGCACCTTCAATGACAGATTATAAGCAAGTTTTGTGGAATTGGATTAGGCATTTGGCCTCTATTTGGTGTAAAGCACGTAGTCTTTTTAGAGGAATTTTCCTCTCAAATATGTTGAGAGACTGGAAAGCTATGCTTTATTGATAGTTTTTCCTCTAGCTGGTTTTTTGTTCTTGTATAGAGGATCTCTTGTCCTCCTATCTTCTTGTAAATCTCTATCTTCTTCTCAATAATCTTCTTTTATCCCCAAAAAAAGAGTTACTTCTGGTCTAGTTTCATTGAGGGTCATTCTCCTTTCTAATATTCCATGTGCTTGTGCTTGGACTTTAGATCCTTCACGATCGTTTATCAGGAAGTATTCTTATCAACCTATTTTTAATCGGTTCACTCAAAATTCAGCTTTATCTGATTCATTTGGGAATGTTAAGGCTTTTGTGTAGACAGTGATGCGTAATAGGATATTAGGATTAACAGAAATGAGCACAGACCTCATAAGGCCCTCTCTCGCGATGTTGCGTCATGTCCATGAAAAGTTCTGAAACAAACTGTCTCCTCTTTCTGCATTGGAAGGGGCAGATTTGGAGTAAGCTATTTGGGCTGTTTGGAGAATGCCTAGATCTGTCTGCCTAATCTTTAAATCTTTTTTCTCTGCCTATTATAAAGGTTAGGGAGGATAATAAAGTCCTATGTCATAGTATTTTTATAATACAAAATTCAGTAATTTGCTTGTCTTTCCCTGTTTTATATCTCTTCGTCTACAAGTTATGAAAACAGGAAATCTCATGCCTTTTTAGCAAACACTGATACATTTAATATTGTAGCAGGGAGTTTGGTTTTGCACTTGCCTTTTATCCCATTGGATTGATCTTTTACAAATTGAGATCAACAATGCAGCCTGTAATGTTAAAATATGTTCCGAGCAAGTAGTTAAATAATGGCCGCTATTCACGTATTCATGGTATTTTGTTATGCTTGTTATTTTCAGAAGAGGGCATTACATGCAGAAGAGGAATTCTTACGTGGAAGGACAAAACTGAGGTTTGTGACTTACAGATGTATAGATGTAGTATTCATTTTGTATTTATGCGCTGATATTTGTTACTTACAAAACTTTATTACAGACAAGCAGGAAAGCAGATCCGAAATGTGATTCACTCAGCATATAAAATTGAAAGACGGGTAGGAGGTATGTAGAATATTATACCTTGCTTTGATGAGGAAATATTGGGAACCAATTAAATAAGCTGGTGATTGGGCCTTGTGCTTTTGATGATTTGGCTTGATTTTGGTGTATTAGGTTTGAAAGATATCCTTGGAGAACTTCCTAGAAGAGATGCATCTCACTTCCGGTCACAGGTAATTATTCTGTCGGCATGATCCCATCTCACTTCATAGGTCTAAGGAAATATTCTGGAGTAAAACCATGAAATGGCACCGAACAAAATGTAGATCTTATTTTTCTATAACATTCATAATGTGGAATGGTTGGTAATTGCAAAAAATAATAATTTAATCCATCTTTACTAGAGAAATAAAGGTGTATGTAAGTCATAGGATTCAAGCTGGGTGGATGAAATAGAGAAATTCTTCCTATGTTATTTGTGTCCAAAAAGTGCCTCTCAAACTAAAAGGATATTTTAACACAAAGTGACAAGATGAGCCATACTTTATTGTACTAGATGTTGGGTAATAAAGTGCTAACAGGAGCGTAAGATAGTGTTGCAAAGATGAAATTTTTGTAGTGGATGAGTATTTTATTTTATTTTATTTTATTTTTATTTGTATAAAAGAAGAATTTTATTTATAAGAAGAGAAGAGGAATACAAAGATTAGAGGACAAGAGGTCCTCCTTATAGAAACAAGAACTAATACAGGGAAATCCTTCTAAAAAGACAAGGTGCTTTGCACCAAATAGAAGCCAAACACCTAATCTTATCTCACAAGACTTGCTTGTCCAAATATCTTTTATTAAAATATGAGAATTATGCTTCAACCAAATATACCAAATAGGCATAGGCAGCACACTACCACAAAGGTTTGACTTCCTTCCTTTTCCCAAAACCAGCAAAAATAGTTAATAGGAATTGATCCAAAGTCTAGGGCACACCAACGCTCACCAAAGACACCAAACAAAGTATTCCAAAAAAGATCAGCCATAGAACAATGCAAAAGCATATGTGGAGTTGATTTTGAGTTTGCACAACACATTACAAGCAAAAGGAGAAGTAGCCCCATGTGGTCTTCAAATCTGCAACATATCAATGCTGTTAATTCCATTAAGAATAGCTGTCCAAATAAAGGATTTAACTTTCTAGGGAGCTTTGAACTTCCAAATCAGTTTATCAAGATTTATAGAAGTTCTATTCATAGAATAAGATAGGAATTGAAAGTAAGATTTACAAGAGAATACTCTGGAGCAAGGTTGTCAGGAGCGAGATCTTACGTAGGAACGGGAGGGTGATACAAGAGCATAAAATGTAGGATCATAGCACGGAATGTAAGATCCTACCAGAATAGAAAATTTTATATATATATATATATATATATATATATATATATATATATATACATACATAACATAACACAAACAGTCAAATAAAGTCACAAATCACAACTTCAAATTTAAAGATCACATAACTACACATAACTATATCAAGTGCATATGTCATAATTCATAATTGAAAGCATAAAAGCCACAATAACCCACAAGTTTTTGACATCACTTAACATTAAAACATTAAAAACAACCCAACTACTAGAAATAGTATGACATCTAAAGCAAATCATTAAGGCCATGATCATCATATTTATCATCTTCAATAGGATCTCCTCCATCTTCATTGCCATCTCTTTGAAGTTCATCAAAATCATCATCATCAAGGGCAGGAATTTCCAAATCATCTGAAGGACCACCAACTCCACCACCACCTTCTTGAGGGAGCAAGTCAAGATCATCGGGAATTTCCAAATCCTCTAAACCTTCAAACTCATCATCATTTTCCACAATCCATTCTTCATCAGAATCCAAATCATCAAGATTATACTCAACAGGTTCTCTAGATTGCTTCTTCTTGGTCAATCTAGAATTAGCCATCACAAACACTACATTATTCATTGTCTTTTGTTTCAAACGGTTTCTCCTCTTTGTGTGGACCTAAACAAATATCAAATCAATCAACATATATGAATTGGCAACTAATTCTAAAATTGAAATGTAAATTTAAAATTTACCATCTCAAGCGCACTCCAGTTACGCTCGCATCCTGATGAGCTACATGTCAAGCTCAACACACGAATAGCAAATCTTTGGAGCTCTGGATGCTCATCTCTATAAGAATCCCACCATTGTGCTGGAGTTTTGGTTTTAAGGGCAGCCTTAACTACTTCTCTACCAAAAAAATTTGATCTGCTCTTGAAATCTTCAAGTTGAGCATCAATTTTGGTTATTTCCTCCTTATCTCCCACAATTCTTTCCATACAATCATAAAGTCCTTTCTTAACTTCATAATCAATCTTAAATCCAGGACTATAGTGCAACTGAGGATTCAAGTAGTAGCCTGTAGCATGCAAGGGCCTATGGCGTTGATTGTCCCATCTTTCATCAATAATCTCCCATAAAGACACATAACTAAAGAATAGGAAACTAAGATTAGCTACTAAACAAACACCAAAATATTCTAATTTAAAGTAAACTTGAATATTAAATATCTTACCTCTTTTGGATACCTTGAAAGGCTTTTTGTATTTTTTCCTTAGCCCGATCCATTTCCTCATAGATATACCACATGGCTGGCTTCTCTTCTGAATCCACTAAACAAAGCACATGGAGAAGAGGATAAGCACCCCTCAAGCAAATAACAATGTCTCTCCAAAATATCCTATCCAAAACAACATTTTCAATGAACTTTCCATTCTTTGTCTTCACAAACTTGCTTGATTTCCATTCATTAGAAGTAAACATTCTCAACAATGCACCTTTCTTCTCATGGAGGCAACCCAAAGTGAGGTAAGATGTAGCAAAACGAGTTATGCCCGGTCTCACCAAATCTTTTCCTTTGGTGTGATGTTGCAATAAGGAAATGAGAAGACTTCTTGAATAGATATAAGTTGTAATTTTTCTATTCTTAGAAATTGTCTCCTTGTGAAGCTCCAACTTCTTTTCAAAATCCTCCAACATTAAGTCAATGCAATGAGCAGCACAAGGTGTCCAACAAAGCTTCTTCCTTTTTTCCATCAACATCTCTCTAGTAGCATTATAGTTAGTTGCATTGTCTGTGACAACTTAGACTACATTCTCTTCACCAACCTCTTCAACAACATCATCTATCATCTTAAATATCCTGTCGGCAGTTTTGGAAATATGAGAGGCATCAATAGACTTCAAAAAAATAGTCCCCTTAGGGCTATTCACCAAGAAATTTAATATAGTTCGCCTCCTCTTATCTGTCCAACCATTAGTCATAATAGAGCATCCTGTTTTCTTCCAATAAGCTTTATATTCCTCCAATGATTCCATAGTAATATCTACCTTTACTTCAAGTATTTAACTCTTAATTCATGGTAAGAAGGAGGCTTGAATGCTAAACCATGCCTGGCAACCTTTTCAAACATTCTAATGTATTCTTCACTCTTTGCCACATTAAAAGGTATGGCATTATTGTAGAAGAAAGAAGCAATTTCTTGGCATGCTTCTTCCCATAAATTTTTCTTAAATATGCTATTGATGGTGCTTTGAGTGCTAATGCCCCTTCTTTTGAAAAGATTACTAGGTTTCTCCACTTCCTTCGCTTTCCTTTTTTCACCAACAGAACAATCATCACCATCATCATTGGTTGCTCCTCCTTCTTCAACATCTCTTGTTTTTTTTATCAAATTTTGTTGCAAACCAACTACAATATCCCGCATTTGTTTCTTCACACCTCTTCAGGAACTGCCTTACAAGCTCCAACATTTTTTTGTGTTCCAGCCAAATAATGCTTCAATCTATAAACACTCCTAGTTATCACC
This sequence comes from Pterocarpus macrocarpus, assembly GCA_031439585.1. Taxonomy (NCBI): domain Eukaryota; kingdom Viridiplantae; phylum Streptophyta; class Magnoliopsida; order Fabales; family Fabaceae; genus Pterocarpus; species Pterocarpus macrocarpus. The sequence continues at coordinate 34,537,694 of CM062515.1, forward strand.
TTCTCACAGTAATTGCATTTTATTTTTCTTGCATTTCCATCAATACAAGTCCCATGACTCCAAGCAACATCACTCTTATTTCCAGGAGCATTCTTACTAATTTTTCTATTTCCACTTCCACTCACAGCCACACTCCTAGACCCAGATTCAGAATTTGCATGCCTACTATTACCTTCATTAGCTCCTCCACTTGATGACATTTTTTTCTCAAATAGAAAATCAACAAAAACCACATAGGCACACACTCACCAAAAGCAAAAGACTGAAAGAAGCAGGGGCCAACTGCACCCACCGTCCAAAGAGGAAAGAAGGCAGAAGCAGCCACCAGCTGTTCAAAGAGGTGAAGACGCACCCACCCACTGAAGACACACCCAACCACTGAAGACGCACCCAACCAGCAGCGAAGACCACCGTCGAGGTGAAGGCAGATGCGGATGGGGACGAACGAGATTGGTAGGGATGAGGCGGCTGGAGGAGGGGCGGTGACTGTCGATGCTGTGAGAGAGAGAGAAGGGCGTGGTGACTGGCGATGCCGTGAGATCAAACGTGAGTTCGATGTGAGAAGGGTAGAGGCTGAGAGAGACAGAGCTCGATGAGAGTGAGAGAGAGAGAGTGTTCGTGAGAGGGATAGATCGACGTGGGTTTTGTTTCTCAAATGGGTTGGGTTGGAGCGGCGAAGTCATTAGTACGCCCTTGCACGGCGTTGCGGCGGCGTTCCTACAATTGCGTGCTGAAGACCAGGATCGAGCACGCTCACTGCTTCCAGGAGCGTAGGATCGTGCGATCCTGCGTGCAAAAACTTGATCCTGACAACCTTGCTCTGGAGGGATTAAGAGACCAATACCTTTTATCTAGACAAAGAGACAAATGGATAGAATCAAGGGGACCTGTAAGGATTACTAATTTTGAAGACTCCTTATTATTTAAATTTTTGAAAAAGTGGAAGTTTTAACAATAAGTGGAGTTTTGTGCATTATAAAAATTATAGATTGCAGAAATGTGCAAAGAAAATAAACAACATAGACATGGAAAGGCTAGACTAAAAGAGGAATCACCTATCCAGTGGTCCTCCCAAAAGTTGACATGAGAGTCATTACCTACCTTCAAGGAAAGCCAGGTCTTGAAGGTAGTACAACATTGAGAGATGAATTTCCAAGGGCCAGAATGAGAAGCTTGGGTGATTGTCTTACCATTCCCATCCGTTTCTATCAAGGCCATATTTAGTCTAGATAACCAGATGCAATTAGGAATGAGGCTCTAGAGGAAAATATAAGATTTTGAATGAACGTGTTTAAAAAGAAAGGAGGAGTAGCATGTATTGAGGAGAAAATGGTGGAATCATGCCTAAGATAGTTTGGACAAGTATGAAGGAGACCAATAGAAACCTTAGTTGGGGGAGTTGATCAAATGGAGGATGGCCAATAAAGATGGAAAGGGCTGCCACCAAAGGATCGGGGTGGCTGCCCCCATGCAGAAACACCCAAAAGAGGAGATCAAAGCACTACAAAAGGGAGAGAACACCATAGAGAGGGAGAAACTTTTTTCTTTGCCTAGTTCTTGTTTGTTCCAATTGAAATACTTGATAGGTAAGTAGTATGTGGTTCGCTGGTTGAACCTACCAGCCTTGTTTAAGTTGACAATTAGGAGTAACTGCAACTAAGGTTGTTGGAAATGAATGACTCTCTTGCACTTGTGTTGATGACTTTTATCACTTACAACAAATTCAAGAAATTTCTTTATCAGGCTCTACAACTTTAAATAGCTAGAATAGAGAAAAGATGCCAAGACTAATAGATTCTGCTTATACTGACTTAAAAGCTTCTATTGTTAATGTGATAGGGCCAGAGTTAGGCCTCGAATCACAAATGTGTATGTAAGGAAGAGAATGGTATAGGGTCGAAGCCCAATGAGGGACTTGTGAGTGAGGAAAATATGAGGGTCCTTAGGCGGGGAATGAGAATTGTAACTAATTAGTGTTGAGCTAGATGAGAGTGAAAATGTGATTTGGTTAGTGAGATGGGGGTATATACTGAGGGAAGGAAAGAGAGTGAGGTAGGCTGATATTTGGCTAGAATTTGGGAGCGTTGTTGAGTTTCTATACTACGTAGTGTGTTTTTCTTCTGCATTCCTTTGTATTTCCCTAATTTCGGAATAATCCACATTGATTTGTTCTGTGAGATAGTTCAATACAAAAGCATCCTTTTCTGTATCTACTCTATTCTACTTTGTTCTTATCAAGTGGTATTTAGGGCCAGTGTTCCTAGAGGCTATGAATGGTCACTACTTAATCTATGGACACGAGACTTGAAAGAATCGAAGAGAGGCTTGGTGAAATGATCACATTGGAGCGGAGGTTGGAGAATATGACCATCGTGTTGCAGGAGATTCGCTAGCATTAGGGGAGAGGTCGAACACGAAGAGGGTGACACGATCGCGCTCTGGGCAGGGAGGATGATGATTGGAGCAAGGAGGGATGTGGAAGAGCCTGGTGAACAAGGGCGTGTCGGCATCTCAGTCGTGACTCGCGGCAGTCTGAGCGCCATCGCCAGAGTGTGGATTCTTGCAAGAGCAATGAGGAAGAAGATGGCAGGAGTTGGACCGCAATGGTTAAAGGAGACTTGAGCTTCCAATATTTTCAGGGGATGATCCATATGTATGGTTGATTTGCGTGGATCATTGTTATTTGTTTCCAAGTCAATGGAGTTGAAGATGATGAGAAATTGGACTCCATCTTGGTGGCGTTGGAGGGACGAGCTCTAGTCTGGTATCAATGGTGGGAGGACCAGGCGCGTCTTCCAACCTGGAGGAAATTCAAGGGGACGTTGATTCAACGTTTTCAACCTAGAATGACACAAAACCCCTACAGATCGATCTCGCCGTTGAAGCAGACAAGTTCGGTGATGGAGTACTGGGATCAATTTGAATTGGTGAACTTGGGTACCATAAGGAATGTGGATCTTGAGATAGTTAAGGGGATTTTCTTGAATGGGTTGAGGGAGGAGCTGCAAGTTGCGTTGCAGTAGTTTGAACATGAGAGTTTGGCCCAACTAAATGAAAAGGGCCCAAGTTCTAGAGGCCTAAAATTGGGCGAGAATTGGGCTTGGATAGATGGTGGGGTAGGCTCGAGGGAGAAAGTTGGAGGAAATACGTCTGAGGGGGGAGCCTATGGACCCAAGATGATTTAGGGGTATACGTCTGAGGCTGGTAGAAGCTATCTTAGGCAGAGCTGCAAGAGTGGAGTAAGAATGGTCTTTGTTTTAAATGTGGGGAAAGATGGGGCTTAGACCACGTATGTAAGTTTAAGCACTATCAATTGGTGTTAATAGAGGTTGAAGGCGATGAGGAGGTGGCGGGGGTTGAACCTGAGGAAGAGACTACTTTGGACATGAAGTATTTGCAGCTGTCCAAGAAGTTGTTGTTGGGCCTAACCTCCAACAAGTCGTTGAAGCTTTGGGGTCTATAGGAGGAAGGAATGTGGTGATCTTAATAGACTTTGGAGCTTCAACCTTTCATATCTAAAGAATTGGTGGAGGAGCTTCAATTGGCGGTTGATGAGACCCCAAAGTACAGGGTAGAGATGGGAACAGGTAAATTGGAGAAGGGTTGAGGGGTTTGCAAAGGTGTCACATTGGAGCTGGGAGGTATAGAGGTAGTATTGGGGGTCGATTGGTTGCAAAGCTTAAATAGGATAGAAGCGGATTTCCAGTAGATGAGCTTCTTCTCTTGGGGCAAACGGGCAGAAAAGAAGCAGATTTTGGGTGATCCAACACTCTGTAGAATTCAAAGCTCTTGGAAGGCTACTCTTAAGGCCTTGAAGGAGAGTGATGAGGGTTATTGCATCACTCCCCTGTTGTTCGATGGTGAGCATAGGTAGGAAGTCCCCATTTCCACTGAAATTGCGGAGATTTTACAGCTGTTTGAAGACTTATTCCAAGCTGCAATAGGTCTACCACCCAAGAGGGATCAAGACCATGCTATTGTGTTGAAGGAAGGCGCTTCAAACCCCAACATCCGACCCTATAGGTACCCTTACTATCAGAAGAATGAAATAGAGAAGATTATTTCTGAAATGCTTCAAAATGGAGTGATTAGGCCATAGTAGTCAATAGCGGATAGCAGTGCGTAGCGGCTGACTCCAAAAACACTATAGTGGGATAACGGATAACGGGACGGCTGCTATTTGATAAAAAGTATATAATTATCATGCAATTTATATAATATATATAAATGTTAAAAAATAAGAAATTATCCACAATTAAACACATTCATATCAATAATGAAAATTCATAATCCATTCCATAGTCTAAAACCACGCAGTCACTATGAATCCAATGCATAAATATCAAGTCCTAAGGGCAGCAAAAAAACAGCACTATCCAGTAACATAAGGGCAGCAAAATATAAGAGAGTAAAAGACAACACAAGAGGGGGAAAACATAGCCAACAAAAAGGGAAAATAAAAAAAAAGAAAGACTGTAGAAGAAGATAGAAGAGGAGAAACAATCGAACCAAACCAAGGAGGATAGGAAAAAACAGAACAGAGAGTGCAGGAAGGACAAATTGCTGTTGTTGCTGCCGTCGGAAACTTAGACTGTTGGTGCCGGAGGTTGGAGAATTGCCGGAGTAAGGGGTGAGGGGGGAGAGAGAGGCCCATGGATTAGAGAGGAAGAGAATAGAGAACATAGCCCTAGAACCACGCTCAGAACGAAGAAAAGAGGGGGGAAGAGTTCGAAATGACCTTGGTACCCCCCTCAGACTGCCCAGAACGGTCCAAAATAGTGGTATACTCGGTTTTTGGCCGTTGACCTCATTAGCAGCCACAATTTGCCGCCACGCACCGGCAGCTGAGTAGCGTCCACCCTCTGCTCCGCTCGTCTCGGCTGCGATCGCGCTGCTATTGCGTGCGATTGATGACTATGGATTAGGCCTCGTACACATTCTAGTCTAGTCATTTTGGTTAAAAAGAAAGATGGGGGATGGAGATTCTACGTTGAACATAGGGTCTCGAACAAGGTGATAATCCCGGACAAATTCCCTATCCCAATTAATAATGAATTACTTGATGATTTGGGTGGAGCTAGGGTGTTTTCCAAATTGGATCTAAAATCAGGGTATCACCAAATTAGAATGAAGGAGGAAGAGGTCCCCAAAAGAGCTTTTAGAACTCATGAAGGCCATTAGGAGTTCTTGGTTATGCCATTTGGATTGTCCAATGCACCTTCAACCTTCCAAGCCCTCATGAATAGGGTGCTGAAACCCCTCCTAAGAAAATGTGTATTGGTGTTTTTTGATGATATACTCATTTACAGCAGGGATAAGGTTGAACATAGACACCATTTACAGCAAGTTCTTTTGCTGTTAAGGGACAACCGCTTGCTCATCGACTGCAAAAAATGCAGTTTTGAGCAAGAAACTCTTGAATAAGTGGGGCATGTAATCTCTAGGTCGGGGGTGGCAGCGGATCCGAAGAAGGTAGCTGCTGTGGCGAACTGGCCTCCTCCTTCAGATTTAAAGGGGCTTAGAGGGTTTTTTGGCCTTATGCGTTATTACAGGCGATTTGTCAAAAATTATGTCAAAATTGCTTGGCCTTTAACCCAACTCTTGAAGAAAGACAACTTCAAGTGGAATGAAGAGGCCCAAGCAACCTTTGACAAGTTGAAGTTGGTGATGACTACTCTGCCAGTTTTGGCAACACCCTCTTTTGACAAGACTTTTGTAGCGGAAGCCGATGCCTCGGGTAAAGGCGTGGGGGCTGTTTTGATGCAGGAAGGCAGACCTGTGGCTTATGTGAGCCACACTTTACCTGACTGAGCTCAAGGGAAGTCAGTGTGCGAGAAGGAATTGATAGCTATTGTTATGGCTGTGCAAAAGTGGAGGCACTACCTATTGTGGAGGAAATTTGTAGTGCACACTGATCAAAAGAGCCTGTGTTTCCTTATAGACCAGAAGGTTATGAGTGAAGAACAACAGAAATGGGTAGTTGTTGGGATTCGACTTTGAGATCAAGTACAAAGCGAGCAAAAACAATAGGGTAGTAGATGCTTTATCAAGGAAGCTTCAATTTTCAGACATTTCCACTGTACAGACAAACGTTTGGGAAGGTTTGGAAGCTGTGGTAGCAGCAGATCCCAGGCTAAAAGGGATTGTCCAGGACTTCTCAAGGTATCCTAACTTGCATCCGGATTCAGTTTGAAGAAAGGGCTGTTATACTGCAAGGACAGGTTGGTGGTGCCTAGAAGTTCCTCTCGGATCCCTGTAATCTTGAAGGAGTTTCATGACTCAGCTTGGGTAGGACACTCGGATGTTCAGAACTAATAAGAGAATTTCATAGTTAGTCTATTGGGAAGGGATGAAGAGTGTAGTCCAGCAATATGTAAGAGGGTGTGAAGTTTGTCAAAGAAACAAGTATGAGGCTTTAAGCCCAGCGGGTTTACTGCAGCCTCCCCCCATTCCCACTGTGTGACCTGGTTGGATCTATCCATGGATTTTATTGGAGGCCTCCTAAATCTCAGGGCTATGACACTATTATGGTGGTGGTGGACAGATTGAGCAAGTATGCTCATTTCATTCCACTCACTTCCCTGTATATTGCAAAAGGAGTGGCAGAGGTATTCATTAAAGAGATGGCACGATTGCATGGATTTCCAAGATCCATAGTCTCAGACTGAGATCGGGTGTTCCTCAGCTCTTTGGTCCGAATTATTCAAGTTATCAGGGACTAAACTGAAGTACTCAGTTCGGCTTACCATCCATAAACGTTTAGAAACTTACCTCAGATGGTTTACTAGCCACAAGCCTAAGCAGTGGTACAAGTGGTTGAATTGGGCTGAGTTCTGGTTCAATACAACTTACAAGGCATCTTCCAAAGCCACCCTTTTCAAGATCTTGTGTGGGAGAGAACGTGCAGTGCTGATTAGAGGGGACTCCAATCCAACTTCCAATCAGGAAGTGAATCAGATGCTGGAAGACAGAAATAAGATGCTGGATGTCCTGAAGGAACAACTTTGTTTGGCCCCGAAATTGTATGAAGGTTCAAGCTGACAAACACCAGAGGGAGATTGAGTTCCCAGTCGGAGATATGGTCTTCTTGAAGATACAGCCCTACAGGTTCAAGAACTTGTCTAGAAGGAGCAACCAGAAATTGTTGATCCCGGCTACTATGGGCCTTATGAGGTTGTAGAGAGGGTGGGTGCAGCTGCTTATAAGTTGAAGTTACCCGAGGACTCCAGAGTGCATCTGGTATTTTATGTGTCAATCCTCAAGAAGTGTGTTGCCTCGAATGTCACTAGCCGGTCCTTACCTTGATTGACCGAGGAATGGGAGTTGAGGGTGGAACCAAAAGAAATCCCAGCGGTAAGAACCAATCTGCAGGGACAGCAAGAGATCTTGGTGCAGTGGAAGAACTTGCCATCTTTTGAGAACTCTCGAGCTGGTGTCAGACTTTGTGTTTTTTTTTGGGGGGGGGGGGGAGTGTTGATAGGGCCCAAAGAGTTAGGCCTCGGATCACAAATGTGTATGTTACGAAGAGAAGAGGTATAGGGCCGAAGCCCAATGAGGGACCTGTGAGTGAGGAAAACATAAGGGGGGGGGGGTCCTCAGGTGGGGAATGAGAATTGTGACTAACTAGTGCTGAGCTGAATGAGTGAGAGAGTAGGAGAGTGAAAGCGTGATTCGGTTAGTGAAGTGGGGTTATATACTGAAGGAAGGAAAGACAGTGAGGTAGGCTGATATTTGGCTGGAATTTGGGAGGGTTGCTGAGTCTCTGTACTACTCAGTGTCTTTTTCTTCTGCATTCGTTTGTATTTCCCTAATTCCAGAGCAATCCACATTGGGTTGTTCTGTGAGATAGTTCAATACACAAGGATCCTTTTCTGTACTACTCTATTCTGCTTTGTTCTTATCCTAATGCAAAATGCTGAACTCGCATTCTATTGCTGACAGGTTTCCAAACTTGCTTCTGAAGCAAAGCAACAAAAGAATTCCTTGACCAAGGAGATCTCTAAAATCAGCAACTATGGCATCTCGGTTTGAGAACCTTTGCTTCAGCATTCTTTAGTTGAATATCATCAGGAATAATCCAACCCTCAAGTATTTTTTTATGAGACCATCAATGTTCTTTTTACTTTTTTGGCCTCAGAAGTTTACAAGAGGGGGAGGCATCTTGCTCAAAGTTTGAAAGGATTATGGGAAAAATTGTGACAGAAGAAAAACACATTGAGGTTCTATACATAGCATATGAAAAAGTGTACCGCAGATTGATGTTCAACCTTGACCATTCTCAAACTTGTCTTACTTTCTGGTCAAGTGAGTGTAAGTACCTAAACGCGGTTTCTTGAGGTTAGATAATTGCGATGTGATTAATGAACCCAAAAGTGGGAAGTTTATTGTCATTCCTTTGTTTATTGCCGCTATTCTCAATATAGTTTTTGTCGTTTTGTTACTTTTATATATGCCCTTTATTTAATGAGAAATATTTGTTTCACATCATTTTTTTCGCGTTACATTTTTTTTTTTTCAAATCCTTATTAGGTTTTTACAAACCTTTTCCACATTTTTAAATCACTGAAAATGAGATTTTGTCATCTTTTCCATATTTTATTTTATTTATTTATTTTTATCAAAGATAGTGAGATTAATAATTTTTAGGGGATATTTTTTTTTTGGGGGGGGGGGGGAAGGGGAGTCGAATACAAACAAACCAGGGTCAAATGAGACATAGGATATAACTATTAAACTGTAGGTTTAATCGAAAATGAGATTTTGTCATCTTTTCTGAAATAATTGGTACTTCAACTTTCTTCCTAATACATTTGTTTTTAATACTATCTTGTTTTGTATGTCCGCTCTGTCTAATGCAGCATCCACATCCTTGCTTCATCAAGCTTATTTTCTCGATTGTTTTTTATTGCTCAATATCTAGTCTAATGTAACTTCGTTGATACTATATCTGAAATAAAATTTTTCCTTTAATTCTGAATGGCGGCAATAATATAGTGTTAATAAAATAAATGTAACAAAAAATTTATGTTGTTAACTAGATGTAAAATTGATATAAAATTTTGAGGTGGGGATGAGTTATTAAATACTTTGAGTCAAACTGGTCTGTTATAACTTCTTATATGGATTCATGAATACTGATTAATGAAAACGTAGGTCATAAACATGAAAAAGGTATTGTATAAGCAAATCTTGTGCTGGAAACAAGGGAGCAAAGCCCTGGAGAGTATTTGACCAATATGAACAAATTATCTTTTCTTGGTTAGTTAAACAGAATAAAAAACAACAAAAAAAATTTGTTAAAAAAATGTCCTTATACTTTATTAGGTGATTTTCAGTATCTCGACTTGATCATGTATCTCATTATCCGTTTTGCCTTTAGTGGATAACTAGTATTTATGTATGTGATTTTATAGGTTTATTTTGACCTCTCTATTTTTTTTATCTGATGTTTTTTTATTATTTTTGTTTATACTTTTTGAATACAACATATGTTATTTTATTTATTACAAAATCAAAATAAGCTTCTTGTATTAAAATGTATCACGACATATTGATAATAACTTTGAAATTAAATGAGCCACTAAAGGATTTATTGGAGAGGATTGAAAAGTAGTGAGATTATGTATGGAGTGGAAGTATTTTGATATGAAAAATTTGAGACTTTTAATTGCACAAATTAAACTAATAGAAGAAGATTCTTGTAAATTACAACTATGGCTAGAAATAGCGACACCCAAAGAGTTATCTATAACTATGCTCTTCTTTCAATAGGACGGGCAAGGGGCACCGCGTCACAACAAATGATGAGGTGGCAGCTATAATCTAAGAGCGAAGGTTGAGAGAAGGCCTCTAGTGGCTCTAGTGGGTGGCGAAGGACAAGCAGGCATAGGCGGCAATGGAGGGCAAGAAGGTGAGGGATCGATAGGGAACATTGAGGTGGGTGGGAGAAGAGAAGATTTCTAGAAATAAAGAAAGGAATAACATGGTTTTATGTGGGAATAATTCTTTTATTAATTGTAATTAGGAGTTGATACATGACACTTAGAGGTAGTTTATTTAATTATAAATAGATAATAAACAAGAGGGTAATGTTTATAGAAAGAGAGGAAAAGAGTAAAAATTTTAGGTGAGAATAATTTTTCTTCAATTGTAATTAAGAATTGTCATGTGACATTTAAAGGTAGTTTATTTGGTTATAAATAATAGTTGGATAATAGATAATAGAGAAAGGAGAAAAGTTTCTAGAAAGAGAGAGTGAGAATTTTATGCAGGAATAATTTTTTCTTCAATTGTAATTAGAAGTTGTTATGTATTTATAGGTAGCCTATTTAGTTATAAATATTATATTTCAATTGTACTACATTGTTTTTTAGCATTTGCATAAACCTTTTATTTTTTGAATTTGTAGTGTTAAAATTGAAAATCGGGATTTGAAGATAAATTACAAATGCTTGGCGAGATAAAAGTATGCATATTAATTTGTTTTAGAACCGAGCCAGGATTAACAATTATTTTTAGTTCAATTTTTAATTTTTGCAGCAGATAAGCTACAAAGAAAAAGAGAATCAAAGAAAGTTATGCCAAATATATAAAAGAAGAGAAAATTTATTATTCAATCCGATATGAAAAAATCTAATAAAGATATTCTAGTATTTATAAGAAAAAAAAAATTAATTGACTCCAAATTGCTATAAGATCTAATGGCTTTGTTTGGTTGGTTGGGGCTTTCTATGGCACCCTAGAACATTTAAAGGGATTAAAACCCATGTTGAGTAAGACCAATTATATCATGACATATAATTTAAATATATTTTGCATAAAATTTTATAAATTTAATTATTAATAATTATAAATCAATTCTTTCTTTTTTTTGGTTAACACATGCACATCTTTATAGGGAGGAGGGAGGGTTCATATACTACAAAGTCTTTGCTTGGTATCGAACCCAACTGCGGTTAGTGAGAGGCGGACAGATCTACCACCAAGTCAACACCTCAACTATATAAATCAATTCTTTTGAAAAGTTTAACATTTGCTATATATTGACCTGGCCCATTTAATTAGTGGGTTCAAATGGGTCGGGCCTAAATGGTTTGGGCCAACATTATACTAGCTTGTTAACATTTGCTTTTCCTTGCATGACGCATATAACTAGCTGTTTGGGCTTTTTTTGGCTATCAGATTAGTGTCCTAGACATGCTAGACTTTGAAATTGGCTAGCTAAAGCCCTTGATTCCACAAGTCAAATGATTACTCCAAGGAGGGAAATATGCTCCTTTGATATGGGTTCCCAAGTTACTCAAAGAAAGCACTTGGCTAAGATCAATCAATAGCATAACCAAAACTAAGAGTAGAACATAAATATATTGCAATCAATATAATTTGTATTAACTCTTCAACTAATTATAATAAGAAAAACCCTCTTAAGCTTCAAAGAGGGAATCCTTATGGAAAACTTATTGGGACTGGGTAGTACAAACGTATAACACTTGAAACTAGAAGGCTAAAAGTGCTAGAAATAAAGTGCATAAAACTTAAAAGGAAAGGTAAATGTACAAGTAAAGTAAAATAAGGTAAAATGCTAGAGTTCTAGATTTGAGGTGCGGATCCCCTTGCAATGGTTGAGTTTTGCTCTATTTATAGGCAAGGACTTTTCCAAAATTACCCTTTGATAACCGCCATGACTGTGTGCTTGTACCTTGGATGGCTTGTTCTTTAAGGCTATGTCCTAGAGAGGTTGACACATGTTTGCATAATCTGTATTTGCATCCCAAGCACTGAACTTAGAAACCTCCCTATAAGAATCTTCTTAGGATCTTTCAGATCCACTATTTTGTATTCCGGATTTGTTTCTTGTCCTAGCCAACCAATCATTTGAACTTATATTCGACTAATTAGTGCTTGTGCTATGTCCTTGGTAACGATCTTCTTCGACTATACCAGCTTATGACTCTGCTAGTGCTAGGAGTAGAGTTAAAACCACCTCGGCTAAGTTTTGTCCTCGGCCGAGGACACTTAACATTGTTTTGGTGCCAACATATTGGCCCCCTGCATTAGGCTAGCTGATTTTATTGTTGAAGCTAGTTTAATACAATAGCTCAATTTTTACTACCTGTTTATCCAAATAACTGTTAGCTATTTACCCGCTACAGTAATGGCTAATTGGCTGCTTTTATGGCAAGTATAAAATCTAGCCAATAGACATTCTTTATTCTACTTTTACCTTCCACAAACTTCTATCACTTATTAATTTGCCTTAAACTAGCCCTTTTACATTCACCATGTCTTCTGCCTCTTTTGATTTTGCAAACCCTAATATCAACCATGAACCTTCTGCCCGTGAATCACCTTCCCCATCTTCTTTTTCATCTTCTTCCATCGAAATTTTGCTAGTGAAAGAGATGACTTCCTCATCCAAAACTCTAACTTTTCTACGCTTATGATTTTTTGATGAGGAAAAGCAAAGATTCATACTCGACCTCATCCTTCACAATTTGAACCAAGGTATGGTCAAGGCTAACTCCTTGATTTCCCTATCAGGGTATGAATTGCCATTGGCCAGCCCGTGGTTTCACATCCACATGTGCCCTTCGACAAGGTGGCCAACGAGAAGGGAGGATAATGGAAACAATTGGGGATCTATGACATGATCCTCCCTTTTAAGAAGGAAATTTCACTGAATTTTGGGTTACTGTACAACTTATTTGGCTTTTGGAATATGTTATCAAATGCCTTTTACTTGCTGTTCGGCATCATGAGCCCTACGTTGCTTGACATGGTGGCCATCGTCGGCCTGCTAGTGGATGGAGACGAAGTGCCATTCCTCCGTAATGTTCTCAAAACAGACTTAGGTTTCCAAGTCAACAAGAAAAATAATACCTATTACCTACATCAATTCCTTTAATAGGGGAGATGACCCTATAGGTGAGATTGAACACAAGGCTTTCCTCCTGTTCTAGATTTGCTGGTTCTTTGTTTGCATCAGTTTAGTAGATGTGGGTGCAAAATTTATGCCCTATGTATCGGCCATTCTTAATTGGAGCTACCTCAATGTCGGTGCCCTTTTTCTTTCACTGCTATACAAGGGTATTTTTGCCATCTTGTTCCTAATAAAGAATGGGGAATCGGTTAAGTTGATATTTGGCCCGTTTTGGTTCTTACAGCTCTATATTCAACAATATTTCCCAGAGTTTTTTTGTCAAAGCTACTCTTACTTGCACAATCCAACCAGTAGTGTATGGTGATTACTACACACAGTTCCCTTTTTTGTCTCTCTTAGCATATGAAGAGGCCAATATAAAAATAAAGGTTAGGACCTTTACCTAGTTTTGCCCATATTAGAACTGAGAATGTGGGCCAACATGGATTCAATAAAGGCGCCTATCAGCCAATGACTCAGAACTCTCTTAGGTAGCACTGCAGTGGAGCAATGTGCTGACGGCTCTTGACATCATAAACGGGGTGAGGCCAAAATCTAGGTACAATCACACTTCCTTTAAGCCTAACAATCCCGACTATTTGGCTTGGCAGTTTGGCCTGGTGTAAGGAATTCCTCTCCCCTCTGAGTTATATGCCAAGTTTGACAAACGGGCCAACCTATATGCTAATAAGTTGGTCGATTGGGAGCTAAGTAGCAACGAGAGGATTAATAGCTTCTATTTTTAGAAGTTCAGGATAGCTCCCTCAGCTACACCAGAATTTGCCTCATGGTGGGAGGCAATGTTCAAGAAACTGTTAGGCCAGCCACCAAGTGTTCTCCTATTTAAGCTTAAACAAATGGGCGCTTCTGCATTGATTCGGTATTCACCACTACTTATCGACGTAGAGGCCACTGGCCCCTTTACTCATGCTAAGGCAGGCTCTATCAAGGAAGTTCAACTTCAAAGAGGAGGCTCTATCAAGGAAGCTTCGGCTTCAAAGAGTAAGTCCTCTTTGAAGCCAAAGGCACAAGGACTAGCAAGCCTGTAGTTTAGGAAAGCAATGCCCATAAATCGCAAAGGAGTCCTCAATAGCCAATTTCCCCTTAACATGGAGTGTGGCTTTTCCAAAGGTTATTACTCTATCAATTGGGACTCTTCTAACTATAGAATCGGTTGGCATGGTAAATGATTTAGCTTCTCTATTAGACTCGATTAATAGGCTATTGCGTTCCTTCTGACCTGAATTCTGTTTCTCTTTTGGCAGAAAAAATGCAAATCAAAGGTAGAAACTTCTTCACTATAGCTGATCAGGTTGAAGAAAGCCAAAGCCCATTCTCCCCAATAGAGGATAATGATCCTTCCTATCGAAGATGAAGAGGAAGAGGCAACACAACGAGTTCCTATTATTGAGGAACCTACTTAGGCAGCACCTGCAGCTCAGCTGATTTCCACTGCTGTGGAGGAGGAGGAAGATCTAGCTGTGCTTGTAGAAGAGTTGGACAGGTACTTTTTGTCCCCTTTGGCTATTGTAGCTTCCTTTCCTATCTCTAAGCACTTGGAGGCTGTGCACGAGAATCTTAGTGGAACCTTCCTATCGAACTCTATGGTATCTACTCAACTATAGAAGTCTCTATTAAGGGTTACCAAATTGGCAGAAGCTTTAGTAGCTCTTGAGGTCAAAGAAGCTTGTCAAGAACTGGCCATTAAGTTGGGAGACCCTAGCCTTTAATTATAGAGTATATGAAGAGCGCTAGTCTTCTGATCTCCAAGATCTAAATCAGTTGTTTAACTTGTGGGCATAGAAAGAAAGCCTTATGAGCTAATTCCAAACTGTGGACCTCAGCCAACAAGCGAAGCAACAATGGTAACAAGTTGTGCAAGGTTGGATTGCTAAAATTCACACAGAAATTGCCTGGCTATAGGAAGAACTAAACCATCTCCAACTAGAGCTTTCCATGGTCATAGCCGATCTTAAGAATGACTCCAAAAGGAAGCTTCAATTGTATAATCAGGCCAAGGCTCTTGATGGAGAAATCCACATTCTAGAGGAGAGAGAATCAATCTTGTAGCATGAAGTGGAGAGTGGTGTGCAGGGCTTGACTGAGGTAGAACTGTCATGGGTTGAATGTAGAGAATTGCTGGCCTCAGTTGAGAAGAAGGCTGCTGATGCTGCAGTAGCCCATGTGGTCATAGAATCATTACTGCCTCTATCTCTTTTGAGCAAACCTCAGCAGAGGCTCTTAGTTTTGAATTGGCTGCCATCTTACCTAAGCCTATACTTGAGCAACCATATATTACACCAATCGAAGGGAATGAGTGACCTGTGAATGTTCACCTCGAGGAGCCTCCCAGCCCGAAGAGGGTGCTGTAATAAGGACTCGGCTTGTTGATCCTTCTGTCAACCCTGAGTAGTAGTTTAGGCCTTTATGTTTCTTTAATTATTTTGTATCTTTTCTAGCTACTCAATTGGCTTGTGGCTGACACCTTGTTCATCTTTAATATTAACTAGTTCTCCTCTCATTGGGTGATACTTCTTTAAATATTTCCCATTAACATTTCTTGCCAACTCCTCTCTTTCTAGAGTAACTAGCTTTTAAGCATCTCTAGAAATAACTTGAGTAATAATAAAAGGTCCTTTCCAATTAGGTGACCATTTTTTGAATTTAGTAGTTCTAGTTCCAACAGGTAATTTAGCCTTTCACACTAGATCACCTTCAGCAAAGCGTTTCAACCTGACCTTCTTATTATACAATGTTGACACCTTGGCTTTATTAGCATAGGTATTCTCCAAGGCCATCAAGCTATTTTCATTGGTTGATTCTAGCTCTTGAAACATAACTTGGGTATATTTCTCTAGTTGTAGCCCATGTTGTTTTGCTACTCTGAGTGATCTCAAGGCTATTTCTGTAACGTCCGCGATTTTCGATCTCCGACCTCATCATATTCTCGACCTCCGACTTCGTCTGCAAGGTTCAAATGGACTGGCTGGATTTCCGACTTCCGACCTTAGCAATAAAATGTTAGAATTTCCTATTTCCGATTTTATTAAGGCTCTAATGGACTGCTTATGATTTTCCGATTTCCGATCTTATGTACATAATACATGAGTTCCGACCTTAGGTGAATTAGAATGTACACGAAATCCGACATCCGAGTTAATCTCAACCAGAAATGGACGGGAGATCAGGTCTCTGAATTGGTCTCCAAGCTCGACCAAATTTACACGAGTTCCGATATCCGAGTTTATTACCAAAAGCTCTTCATTTCCATTGATGCTCCCGAGTTTGTCTACAACAGACTTCCGAGATTAAATTTGGAGTTCCGAGATTCTATAGGTTCTGATTTCCTGGAATATAGGATTAATGATTTTGAATCCCGATCTCCGGTGTCATGCTTAGAATCGATTCAAGTTTACCAATGTCCCCGACTTCCAGATTTAAGTGTTTGGTTTCACATCCGACTTTGCTTTCAAATTTCGAGTAAACCAGACAATAATTTCGAGTTCCGATTTCGTCTGAATAGATATTCACGAGTTCCGACTTTAAGAAGAGTACGAGTTCTGATGTCATTTTTCAAAATACAATGGAAACGAGTTCCACTTTTAGGCGAGGTGGATAGCAATTTTGTCACATAAAGAGGATGATGTGGAGAGCAGTTTTGACACAAAAGAGGGAGACATGGCTGAACTTTGCCCACAAAAATTTCACCTAATCAAAGCCACCCATTCTAACTATCACTTCAAAGCCTTGTTTATAAATTCTCCTCCGTTCTCTTTAGCCCAAAGTCTATGCCAGTCCTCCTCTCCCTTGCTCAGCCCTCTTCTTCTCCTTTTCACTCACTCAACTCCATCAAAGCTTCAAGCTTAATAAGGTCTTGATAGCCCCAACCCCAAAAACAAGCCGAATCATTCATAGTAAGAGGTAGAGATTTAATTCTTGTCTTGATTTTCTGATCTTGGATGGCTGGTGGTGGTTTAATTTCTCAATTTTTTTGATGTATTGATTGAATGATTATGATGACATATAGCTGAAGTATTGGCTCTTTGTGGGATTAAACTCGAATTGGAAGTAAGAAAGGATGAAGATAGTAAGAGCTGAGAGGCTGGAAAACCCAAAACTCTCAGTAGTTCGTACGGCAGCGTGTACAGCTCTGCCTCCCGCCGTTTAAAATTGATGAAACCTTTTTTATGTGAAACTAGACATCTAGGGCTTTCTATACATATATCATATAAGGCCATTGGATTAATATTGAGAGAGATAAGGAATTTTTGAAGTTTGCCTAGAAATTAGGACACTCACCCGGGCAGTATGGGTTGAAAAGGTTGTAACTCACTCTATACAACTCCAAATTGAGCGAAACCAATTTTTTGGAAAGCTTATACATGGGAGAACATCATACAAAGAAATTCCGAGTTTGTTATTATCTCAGTTGTTCCTAGTGGTTCGAAGAAATTACCCTATGTCTAAACTAGGCCAAAATAGGGTAGTTTAGGAAGGTTAAGTTTCAGGGCTTATAACTTGAGCCCTACTAAGGCAATTGAAATGGAACTTTTTGCATATGAAAGTTTGTCCTGTTAGCTTCGGTAAGAGACCAATTTCATGTAATTTGAGCTAGTTTTCGATTTTTAGTAGATTTTTACTTTTGAGTGTGCAGTTCTGGCTAGTCACAGGGCAGGCCGAGATAAAACCTGAATAACTTGAGTTATAGTTATCAAAATCAGCTGGGACTAAAGAGGTTAGAAAATAGACACATAACACTTTAACATATCCAAAACTGAGGTCCAAATGAGTTAAATAGAAATTATGGCATGATTTACAAAAACAGGGTTGAATGATTATGTTGAGGCTGTAACTCTGCCTTAAGGAGACTAATGCTTCTATGAGTTCCATGATGAATTATGCATGCAATATTGTGACTTCTATGAGAAATTGGTATTCTGATGTATTGGCACTGTTCATGGGGAAGCGGACACATTCCGTTATGCCGCCAAAATTGCGGTAAAGTATATGCATGAGTTATGAGATACATGTAGATGCATGTGCATTTTCAAGAAAGCTATGAAAGTTATGTTATAATGAAAGTTCCATAATACTTGGGCCAGCCCCGGATAAAAAGTTAAGGGGAATAGATCAGTGGGAACGTCGGGGAAAGTAAACCTGGCATTCTTGTATAGGAACGAGCTCGACCCTGAAAAGCAGACTATTACCCAGGAGTCTAAAATGGCCAAGAACTCCCAGGGGACCAAGTAATGGAAAAGTTTATAAGGAATGAGAAAGTTTATGAAGAAAGGTTCAAGAACAAGTTTCCATGATTGCATTAAATGCATAACCACATTGAATGGTCATTATAAGTCATTTACAGTTTGTTTGTTAAATTCACTTACTGCCGTATGCTCATTATTCTGTTTATTGTTGATATTAGTTTATTCTGTTCCTTATGTTGTCTTAAGTAAAACTAGACCTTGCCTCGGACCAGACATTTTCTCAACCTTATTAAATGTGAATAGTTAAGTTTAATCTCATGTTTTTATAATTAAACAAAACCTGAGGCAACTGAGAATGAACGCGACGTCAGTTAAACACCATACGCGAACCCTATTGAGAATTTCTTCAAATTCTCACCTCGTTTTGCATTTCCGCCTCATTCTCAGACGTGGACGATGGACACAATAGCTACCCTCTTCATTGAGATTCCAGACTTGTAGCTCCACCATGACCCTACCGTAGGCTCGTTGTATATAGCTGGCTCTTGCCAGTTCCGTCTTTACCTTTTTAGTGATAGGAATTTTACCATCCCTTTACACCATCTTGCTTTTGATCCTACCACCCCATACTTTGAGGTCCCGCTACATATGGCACACTCTCCGCCAAGACTCCTCGCACTGCAAAGACTGTAGCCCCCGCCGACCCTCGCACTGCAGTCACCTCCACAGGTGGTACCTGACATCCTGCTCAGCTCCAAGAGCGACCCTTCAGAGGCCACCAGCTCATCATCATCCTCCTCCTCAGGACCCAGTATTGATTACTCACCAGTCGGGCCTGGTATGGCCAATGGCTATCTGATTGAGTAGGTCAGCCACAGCAAGGTTGTACAAAGATGACCCTCTTTGGCAAAGATGCAGCTTTGGGTCATAGACCTAGTGGTAGGTTTTGAAATGTCCTCTGAGGACCACATAGAATCATGTTGACTGACATGGGCCTTACGTCTTTTTGGTTCATGGCCCCACTTATGTATCCTGTTTTGAAACTTGTACATAAACTAAAACAGTGGCTTCTTATATATATGTATACATATATACAGTTGACGGCATATGTGTTATTTGTTCTTATCTTTTCTGTTGTGATAAATTAAACTCTGTCACTTTCATTATACAGCGTTCCATTTCTTCTGTTACAAAAAAAAAAAAAATGAAAAAATGATACGGATAAGGAAACGTAAACGGAGTATTAACATGGTAACACAATCTACTTAATTTCATGCTATGACTTAAGCATAACATTAAATTAGTAGGGTGTTAAAATTTCCAAAGTCAATACAGCATCTTGCCCATATGTCAGCCGATAAGGAATTAAACTAATAGCGATATTCTTAGAATTCCTGTAGGCCAATAGGACCTCGGATAAAACCTCATGCCATATTCTTGGATTATTTTCCATGATCTTGATTATGTCGATCAAAACTTTATTAGTAGTCTCTACTTGCCCATTGGCTTGAGCGTAATAGGGAGAAGAGTGAACTAACCGAAAGCCAAATTGTTGGGTGAAAGCTTTCATATTTTCCCCTGTGAACATATTACCCTGATTCGTAGTTATGGTTTTAGAAATTCCAAACCGATATATGATTTGAGACCTAATGAATCTAATCACATTGGTTTGGATTACATTAACTAACAACTAAGGCTCCACCCATTTAGTAAAATAGTCAATAGCCATTATAATGAATACATGACGTTTAGATGATGGAAGATGCATCTTGCCAATTAAATCCATAGTCTAACCCCTGAATGGCCAAAGTTTCACAATTGCATGTAATTCTTTGACTGGCACTCTTTGCTATGCACTTGGCAAGCCTCACATCCTCTTGTAAGTAATACAATTGGTTAAACAAGTAGGCCAATCATATCCATATCTATGGATTAGCCATCTCATCTTTGGACCTGATTTGTGTGCTTTACAACTATCCTCATGCACTTCATGCATGATTCTCTTGGCTTCAATGTCATTTACACACTTTAGTAATAGCCTTTCTTGGCTTTTTTTTGAACAATTCATCATCAATTAATATGTACTTTTAGGGATGGCAAGGGGTCTCCATGGGGGCGGGGACATGCCCCCTGCCCCCGTCCCTTTTTAAGATTTCGACCCTCGTCCCGGTTCCCATCCCCGTCATGGTCTCAGTTCCCACGGATTCGTATCCTATAGATATCTCATGATTTCTATAAAAAATCAAAATAATAAAAAAAAGAAAAATCTAAAGAAAATATTCTTAAACTTAAATAAAACATCCATAAAATATTCATAATTCATATCATTATCCAACACAACACAATACAATTTAAATTAAAAATAAAATACATAGTTACAAATCCATTATAAGATAATAGTAATATCCAAATCACAAAATATAAATAGTCAAATTACAAAGCTTAAATATCCAAATTCCAAATGACAAGCCACTTGCACTTGCTTGCTTCCTTGCTTTCCCTTGTTCCACTTGTTTCCTAACAAAGTTTATTAACAATAACATTAGAAAAATTAGCCAACAATGTAAGAGAACAAAGCTAGAGAGGAAATGTAACATCCCGATTTCCGACCTACTACCTAGGATTTCCGATTTCCGACTTTGTTAATTGTTCCGACTTCCGACCTCATCTCAGCAAGTTGGATTTATTTCCAATCTTCGAATTTCTGTTCGGGTCTCAAATAAGAGGAGCACGAGGTCCTACATCTGACTTCACCTTCGGATTTTAGGTAAAATGGGATAAATTCCGAATTCCGAGTTAGTCTACAAAATTCCAGACTTCATCTGGTATTAACTTCCCGATTTCCGAATTAACTTTGGACTGACGTGATTCACGATATCCGACTTCATGTTTCAAGGAAAATATACCCGGTTTCCGATCTCATCAAACACACTGTATATAAAATACCGACTTTCGGGTTTAAGTACTTGGGTTTGATATTGTGATTCCGAATTCCTGAGTTCCGACCTTTAGCATCCTCATTCCGACTTCGGACTTGAGCCAAGTTGATGCTTTAAACAATGTTACAAGTACCGAACTCTGAGTTTAATGTAACGAGTTCCGGCCTTGGAGTTGAACTTAATTAGAATGGACACGAGTTCATATCTTTAAGATGATTTCCAAGTCATACACGAGTTCTGATCTCCGAGATTACTCCCCAGAGCCTTCCATTTCTGCTGGCGTTCCCGAGTTTGAATTGGGAGTTCTGAGATTAGGTGATTGTAAGCAGTATGACTTCCGACATCCGACCTCGATTCCAAGTTTCGAATAAACCAGACAAGATTTCTTCAAGTCACAAACAAGATGGACGAGTTTCGATATCTGCATTCAGCTCCAAGCTCAAGTACAATAGCACGAGTTCTGACCTCAAGCATAATAGGGATGAGTTCCGATTTCAGGTAGAACGGAAGCGTATCCCATTTTTGGGACGACGTGGAGAGTAGTTTGTGGGATGACGTGGAGAGCAATTTGGCCACAAAAGTAAGAGACATGGCCAAACTTCAACCACAAAATTCCAACCAATCAATACCACAACCCTTATGTATTTAAATCAGACTCTGCTCTCCATTTTGATCTGATTTATGTCCCTCTCTCTCCCCTTACTCCAACCTTCTTCTTCCCTTTCTCTCTCAAGCTACTCCATCAAATCTCCAAGCTTTGCCAAGGCTCCATTCAATCCAAACTCAAATTCAGCAAGATCACACTCCAAAGAGGTAGGATTCTATTTCTGTTCTTGAATTACTTGCACTATGATTGTATGAAATTGTACTCTTCTCCATGTATTTGATGAATTATTGGATGTATTATGATGGATTATGATTGGATTAATAGGAGATCTTGAGTTGGAATTATGGTTAGAAGGAGAAAATTAGAAGGAATGGAGGATTGGGATACTATCGTAGTGAGGAATTCCACAGTAGTCCGTACGACGGAGTGTACAGCTCTGCCTACAACCGGTTAAATCTGATGAAACTATTTTTAGATAAAAGTAGACATTCAGGGCTTTCCATACATCTATCATATAAGGTTATTAGATTAGTATTGAGAGAGATATGAATTTTTAAAGTTTGACCTAGGATTTAGGACTTTCATCCGGGTAGGGTGACTTGAGGAGGGTATATCTCACCCTATACAACTCCAAATTGAGTGAAACCAAATTTGTTAGAAAGCTTACACATAGGGGAACATTTCAATATGAAATTTCGAGTTTGTTACAGTCCCAATTGTTCCCAGTGATTCGAGGAAGTTGCCCTATGCCCAATCTAGGCCAAAACAAGGTAGTTCAGGAAGGTCAACTTTCAGGACTTATAACTCGAGGTATACTTAAGCAACTCAAGTGAAACTTGTTGCAAATGAAAGGTTGTCCTATTAGCTTTGATATGAGACCAGTTTTGTATGATTTGAGCTTAGTTTCGATTTTTAGTGAATTTATACCTCCAAGAGTGTACTTCGGGCCAGTGACTGAACAGGCTGAGGCAAAATTTGAATATCTTGAGTTCTATAAATCAAAATGATATGGGACCAAAGAGGTTATAAAGTAGACATATAGAGCTATGACATATCCAAAATTCAGGTTTTAATGAGTTGAATAGAAGTAAAAGTAGATTATACAAAATTCGGACAGAATTGAATAGAATTGGCAGAATTGCCAAATTGATAGTTTCACAAGTATTAGTGAAACATATTAGGTTTAAGTTAGTGGACATATAAGATTTGAGTTGAGGATTGCTAGTTTGACATTGATATATATGTTAGATTGATTATATTGCTGTGACTGGTTTGTCTGTGAGAACTAGCACTATTCATAGAGAAACGGAACTGATCCATTATGCTGCCGGGATTACGGTAGAAGTTTATGAAACTAGGAACGTTATATGCAAGGATGAATTTAAGCATGATATGAGTTATGAAGTATATGAAAATAAATGATGAAGCATACGTGTGAGCATATTCAGTATGCCTATGCATGACCATGTATGAGAATGAAAAGATATGAGTATATTAAATATGAATCCCTTCACTCGGAGGCAGTTAATTGAGATCCTTTCCTGTGAAGGCAGTTAAATGATAAAATGTGAATCCCTTCACCTGGAGGCAGTTGCACTTTGAATCCCTCCCTGTGAAGGCAGCTACCTTCTACCTTGGAGGCACGTGGTCAGATAAGATCCCTCTATATTGAAGGCATGTGGTCAGATGAGATCCCTCAATTTTGAGGCACGTGACCAGAAGAGATCCCTTCAATTAGAGGCACGTGGCCAGAATGAGATCCCTCCAAGACTAGAGGCACGTGAATCCCCTTGTGGGTGAGTCGGTGTGACGATGGTCACGGGTGAAGCTGACGAGCTCACTCCAAGGCTAGGCTACCCAAGGGTAGTAAAGGCTAAAGACTAAAAAAACTAAAGACTAAAGTCTAAAAATTAAAGACTAAAGCATATGCAAGTACAGAACTTACATGAGACATGGCATGACCCGGCTAGTGAAAGTACCCAATGAAGATCCCATATTCGTAAGGAACGTGACATGGCGATCACGCTCTGATGGGGTATGACATGGCGATCATACTCTGGAATGTGGCATGTAAAGATTTTATGATGAAAAGAAAGAAGAAGAAAGGAAAGTAAATTTTAGTACAAGCATAAATTCAAGGACAAGTAAAGCTATGTGCAGATTTTAGTTGTTCAGTATATTAATGCTAATGTATTTTATTATGTTTCAGTTATTACTCATTAACATTCATGAACTGATTGATTTTGTATGGGCTCTCCCCAGATGACAAGTGTATGATAAAAATAAACTTTGCTTCGGACAAAATATATTTTCGAACTGAAAAATTAAACAGTTTACATAACATGTTCACCTTTTTCATAATAAACCGAAGCAAACTGGAGATGACAACGAAGACATTATATATGATAATTAGAGAATCCTACTGGGAATTTATAATTCTCACTCCTATTTCCGTGTTGTCTCTAGATAGTTTCAGAAGTTTCCGAAGACGACTGAAGCTGCTGTCAGATAAGGTCCATTCAAGTAACAGTAACAACTCCAGGGTGTGGTACTATGACTTAAGCATAGTACTATACTTGAGAGGGTGTTACAGGAAAAACATTAATTTATCACAAATTGATGATGGCACTTCCTGTCACTCCGATACTTGATTCTTGCATTGTCAAATCAATAACAATTAGAACCCTATAACAAAAATTAATTTAGCAATTAGAAATATTGTGCTTTGTGAAATAAATTTATATAAATATACATTTACATCAATACCAGGGACACTAGCCTATACCGTAAAGCACTCAAAATCCACTTTTGTTTTGAAGAACCTAAAATGTGAAAAACAACATAAACTATTAATAAAATTACTCTATCAATATAGTATAAAAAATCAATAATTCAACATATTATTGTAATACATTACCTTGGAACTCACTCCAAAGCCTATCTTGAGAACACATTAAAGCTTCTAAAGTATCTGGTCGCAGCCTACTATGATTTGTAGTAACAAACCGACCACCAATACTAAAAGATGACGCATAGTAGAAATTGGAATAGCAAGAAAATCTCTACCAATTTGTTGCAAGGTTGGGAACTTTAATCCATTTGCTTTCCACCAACCCAAGATATCAAACTCTTCATTTTTTGTTTTAGGCAACACTTTTTCATCTAGATAGTGGTCTAACTTAGATCTTGTGTCAGTAAATGCAGCCTCTTCATTTACATATGTGGCAAAGTCATATTCCCAATCTTCATCCATTATAGTTGAACTTACACTTGTCATAGCTGAATTTGAAGGATTAAATGAACTAACCCTCTCTTTCTCCCTACTTTTGTTCACATATTCCCTAACCAAATCTTGGCAAATGGTTTTCACCTTCTCTATTTCATCAACTGCATTTGCTCCATATATCTTAGGGAAAAAGTAATTCAACAAATACATTTTATACCTAGGATCCACAATAGTTCCCACAGCCATCACCCCATTAATCACACCCCAATACATGTCAAATTTAGCAATCATGTTTGTTGTCATTTGTTCAATTCTCATCACCACAATTTTACCATTCTATTAAATCCAACTTCATTCGACAAATTTTGGGAAAGCAAACATTTGCAGTAGGGTACTTAGTTCTAGAAAATAACTCAGTCACACTATAAAATAATCTCACCTTTTGACATATTTCACTTGCCATATCCCAGTCATCATCACTTGGCAAATATTTATATTGAGGCTCACATGCTGACAATCGATCAAACACATCTTTATATAATATGGCCACATCAAGCATAAAAAAAGTTGAATTCCACTTAGTTTTGCAATCAAGAGCAAGGTTCTTACTATAAAAAATGTTCAATTGTTCACATGTTTCTTTAAACTTTTCCTTCTTCTTAGGTGTTGCGGTCCAATAGTGCATCTTTCACCTTTTCAATAGCATTAGATATAAGAAGCAACCCATCCTTAACAATCAAATTCAATATATGTGCACAACAACGCATGTGAAACAATTTGCTTCCCAAAATAAATTTTCTAGGTGACATTTTGCTCAAAATATGGTCGACCATAACATCATTTGTGCTACAATTGTCGACTGTCAAGGTGGATATTTTTCTATCAAGATTCCAATCCATTAAACATTCTACTAGAACATCAGAAAGTGCATCAGCAATATGAGGAGCAAGCACATAAATAAACCTAAGACAAGTAACAAGCATAAAGTATATAAATTTTATAATTTACAACAAGTTACCAATAACAAGAAGTAGGAAATAGAATTAGAAAAATAGAATATGTTATTACCTCACAATTCGGCTTTGCAAAGTCCAAGAATCATTAATATAATGAGCTGTGACGGCCATGTAACCTCTATTTTGGTTGCTAGAGGTCCACATATCGGTTGTAATTGTAACTCGGCTCTTGTTCTTTTGAAGCAACTTCATTGTCTTTGCTTTCTCATTTTCAAAGAGTTTCATAATGCCACTCTTTACAGTATTACGAGAAACCACCTTAAAGAGAGGTTAAAGAGCATTGCAAAATCTCTTAAAACTAATGTGGTCAACTATGGAGAGTGGATACTTGTGAAGGCAAGTCATCACAAAAGCTCTCTCCTTGTTGTTTCTCGATCAATAGTATATGCACTAACCATGACTGTTTCACCACTAACTGATGGGATTGTCTTAAGCAAACATTGCCTTATATCCCGAGTAGTGCAGAGTTTACAACAATGGAAGTGATCACGCAAGTGTGAAGTTCCTTGCCTAGGTTCACTTAATAGTTTTGACTTCCAATAGTTGCAAATAACTTTCCACTTCCCATCAATTCTTTCCCTTGTGAAGTGATTCCACACATCTGATGTTAGTTTTCTTTTAAGTCCTCCACTTTCATTTGGGGTTGAACATTGAGTTTCTATTGGAGTTTGACTTGCATTTGATGGTTCTTGTGAATTTGCATCGACAACTTCAAGTGGTTCACCAACAATAGGTGTTTCACTCACGATGGTTGATGGAGTCTGATTGTTGACGTCCTCAAATGTAGATAATTGATTGGTAGACATTCTATCACTAGTCATAAAAAAGGAAAATCATATATTTAGTTATTAAAATTTAGAAAAGAATTAGAAAAATTAAGAACAAGACCCACTTTTAGAAAAATACAAATAAAAACTACATAATAATTAGAAAAAAAAGATTAAAACTAACAAGTGTATTTACAAACATTCACTGTACGAAAGGCCTTCCTTTTTTTTTTTTAACATATATGACTCAAATTGATGATTCTGAATAAATATAGGCGAGATTCAATTGTGATTTGTGAACACCATATTTTGTCCGAGACAAAAAAATATAAAAAAAATTAAAAAAAAGGAGAAAGAGACAGAAGAAGAGAGAAAGGAAAAAAGTTGGCCCATTTGCTATTTGGAATAAGAGAATAGCCCAATTATGAAATGTTTTGACAAAAAAAAAAAATCAAATCAGAATAAATGAAAACAAATTTGGACAAATCTCTTTATTTTGGCATTTATATCCAAATCAGATCAAATCCACCAATCTTCATTAAGGCCAAATTCCCAAATAGAATCAATCAGATTAATATCATTTGATCGCTTCAACACTTATAAATAGATCAAATTTGAGAGGGGAGGGGGTCTTTTTTTGGGAAAACAGAGGCAGAGATCATAGCACGAAGCGTGAGTATGGGTACTAGAGCAAGAATAAGAACACAATCAACTTTTGGCTCAGAAAGGTACATCTTTCTTCATGTTGTCATTCATGGCTGCATTGTAAACATTCATTTTACATATCATGCAAATACCTTTCACCCCCACTAGAACACACAATAAACCAAAGAACAAAGCAAAAATTTTCATCACAGCCACCAAAAATTCCAAGTCACCATTGCACAATTCCTTTGGTCACCATCAAAATCACCATTCCATACCTTAATCACCGCAACTCCTCACATTCAGGTAAGCTTACATCATCCCAGCTTAGCAGAATCAAACGCTATACCCAAAAAAAAAAAAAAAAAAACAAGAAAGAAACTCAACACCCAAACCAGAAAAATACAAAAAAAAAAAAAAATATAAGCCACCACCCTCAGCCTAATCCCTTTCACCCTAAACCCAAAAAAAAGAAAAAGAAAAAGAAAAATAGAATCAGCACAGCCTCAAGCCAAATTTGAAAGATTCAATTGTTTGCAATGCGCGGCTCTCCATGTATGCTTACTATTTTAATTGTATAAATTTTTTGGAGTTTAAATCCCTGACTACTGAGTTGGGCCAAGGAATCTAAAAAATTATATAGATTTGCAAGTGATCCTGCATATTTAGTGAGTGAAATGGGTGATGCTGAGCCACTTTTATTTATTCTTATGGTACATTTTTTCTTGAGAGTTTTTTAATGGCATAAATATTTGCAAACAAGCAAGAGAGGTTTATCAAAAGACAAGAAATGGTTAAAATGGTTGTCTTATAGTGTCCAGCTTCATCATTAGCACACCTTTTACTTGTCCATTTCACAACTGAAACACCATAGCTGGTTCAATTCTCCTTACTGCTTCCCTTCTCCATGCTTGTTAAGTCTTCCATTCTTTTTCTCTAAGTGTCGTCTCTTATGTGATTGCTCTTGATTGGATAAACTAAGTGTTTTGGACTCAAGTTCTGGTTCAAGCATTGGCTATTATTGGCTATCTGCAATTGCATTTTGTATTCAAGTTTATCCTTTTCATTAGGTAATCATTTTCCTAAGCTCTTTTGTCTTTCACTTTCTAAGTGCAGCTCTTTCTCTTTTTGACATTTAAGATGTAGAAATCTTTGTTTGATGCCTTGTGTCTTCCTTCATGTGGGTTTCTTTTGATATTGGTAATTGTTGGAGGTGGTGCTTGTCTGAATCAACGATTTCAATTTTTTATGCGACTCTGGTCTTCAAACTTGTGGCTACATAACTCCTTGTTTGTCCTATATTTTACCCAAATTGTGTCTTAATTTGTATTCAGTATGTAAATTTATATACAGTCTGACTAATAAGTGATATCTTAATTCTTAGAAAACTCATATTAAGCTATTTTGTATTCTCTATTTGCAAAGATGATGATGATGGTCAGCATATAAGGTCACTTCTTTTCTTAATTAGCAGTCAGGGAGATCTTAACTTAGAATTGGCTATTAATTACTCAATTAACCTATATACTTGATGCATACACAAAATGAGAGGAATATGGGGTAACGAGGTGATAATTGAGAAATATCATGCTTTTCTAACTCATTCTTCTATCAGTAAGTACAACTTTAGTATAGGGAGGGCAGTCAGCTAAGATGAGGGGAAGATATTTGTACACACTATAAACTGGACTGTAAATTGGCATTGGAATGGAGCACACTTTGTCCAACACTACATTTTAAAGAGCTTAAACTGCATTAATATCATATTTCAATACAAAGCGCAAGATAGAAGTACACTTCGTTTTGTTATTAGTGGACATGTATTATATTGAATATGGTGGAACAATCACATCGATAGACACATTGACCGTTATCTTTAATCTTCTACAATTCCTGAGTTCTTCCAAATTAATGCCACCTGTATAATAGCTTTTACTGAAACTGAAAAATCTTTGTTACGATGTTGATATGATACTTTTCTTGTTTGCTGGTGTGTACATAATTTGACAGATAGTGAAGAAAATTTAGTCTCATCTAAGATTCTTTTTTCCTGCATCTTAATGCATTTGTTTATTTAAAATCGAATTAAATTTCAAATGTGATTATGAATTTCATGTTTATAGAATTTTTACGTTGTTGAAATTGAGTAGATTATATTGGTATCTTCAGGACTAGTTAAGACAAAAAAGTGGAGCTTAGGTAAATGAAGAAAAATGAAAAGTTAAAAACAAACAAACAAGGTCCTATCCCCCTATGCTTCTACCCATATCTTTCTCTTTCATACTATGCTGTTTTCCAATATCTTACTTTTCTTACATAACACCATGTGCCGGCTTTTTTTTTTTTTTTTCCATTATTTTAGGATATCTTGTAGATAAAAATAAATATTCACACTATGTGACTCAATAAAGTTAATGAACTATATTCTTGCTCAAAACATCAAATTCTTGCTTAGTTTTCTACGTGCTATTGTACTCTAAGGTTTAGTATTATATCACCAACAACTTATCAAAGGTAGATGTTTACTTATTATGTTGCTGCTCCCTTTCTGAAAACTAGTTTTGGGATAAAATGCTTTAAAAATATGCATTATGCATATTCCTAGCAGCTTTTACACTCAACTATTTTACTTGTAACTTGTGGCATTTGAAAGCTAAGACATAGACCTCATCGCATATAAAATTTCAGAATTTTTAGAGTTGGTATACAGTGGCAGCTGCTGCATGAAAGAAGTATAAATTTGCTAAAAATGCTGTTCTGGCAGCACATACATAAGAATACATAGCCTAGGCCATAAAGGCTCAAAACATCTAATTCTTGCTTAGTTTTCTATGTGCTATCATACTTTAAGGTTTAGTATTATATCACCAAAAATTTATCAGAGGTAGATGTTTACTTATTATGTTGCTGCTTGTAACACCCTAATAAACCCATACTACGCTTAAGTCGTATTACGGCGTTTTATTAGTTGTTACTTATGCTCGTGGGACACTAATCTTTGCTTGAAATTAAGTTACGTGGAAAATACGATAAGATTTTTCTTTGAAATACGTCGTCGCTTTGCAGCATTTTGAAAAGTAAAGCCTTGAACGAGAAGCTAGACAGAGAAAGAGCGTGTCGCATAAAATACGTACTTCAATATCATAAAACAAGAGAAAGGTAAATGAATAGTAATTCACAAAATACATTGCATTATGTAGCAAAATCATTACATCGATATCGGTTCATAATATATAGACATACATATATATATCAGCATTACATCAAAGGAGGCTCATGGTCGGGCCATGGTCCAAATACTATATACAAACTAAAATCGACATCGTTCATC
Source organism: Pterocarpus macrocarpus (assembly GCA_031439585.1). Classification (NCBI taxonomy): domain Eukaryota; kingdom Viridiplantae; phylum Streptophyta; class Magnoliopsida; order Fabales; family Fabaceae; genus Pterocarpus; species Pterocarpus macrocarpus. The sequence continues at coordinate 34,568,348 of CM062515.1, forward strand.
ACAAAAGAGATGAATGAAGATGCAGAGCTACGGCGACGACAAGTCCACATCAGCAATCATCTGACATCCCACATCATACGCCCGCTCACAGTGTCGGGGATCCATGCTCTGCTCCACCGGATGCGCCATCGAGATCTGGTGACGATACGGGAGAATAACTAGGGTGAGAAATGGAATTTCTCGAGAGGACTCGAACCCGACACGAAAGTGTCATCGTCATCGTCCCAGCCACTTCGGTTTTATTAATGAAAATAGTGAACATTCATAAGGTTTCGTTCTTAGGTTTTCGAAAACATGAATATCCGAAGTGGATTCAATTTTAACATAATCTCTAATTATTTACATCATAACATACATGGGCACAAGTATAATTATATAAAAATGCATAACTGTGCTATAAGTTTTTCTTAACTTCTTCCCTTGCTAGGGTTTAGACCGAGGTCCCTTTTCTTTTCTTAACTTAACTTTATCTTTTCACCCACTAAACATAAGTGGTAATGAGCTCATACCATGGCCGTCGCCACCATAGAATTTCGGTACTTACACTAGCTGGGTCATGCCATGCCTCATGTAAGACCTATCCCCTATACTCACACTAGCTGGGTCATGCCATGCCTCATGTGAGTCGTGGGTGAGGGGAAACTTAAATTAGGTCACCTTCCCTTTTGAAGGATCATACCCTTAGTTTATCTTTTTTCTTATTAAAGCTTATGATGCAAAGTTATTCTAATTCTCTTCCACATTTAGGCGTTACGTATCGCCGTCCCCAAATATGGTTCCTTTATTAATCACCTCTGGGCGTTACGTATCACCGTCCCCAGGGTGTTCATATTTATTAGTCTTTTCGTGTTTAGCATTAAGCATCATATTATCAACGTATCATATTCATATCATCATGATTCATCATAATATCGTCATCATATCATTATCATCCTTATCATCATCATAACACTATCATGATCATCATCATATCACATCATCATCCTCATGATCATCATCATATCATATCATGATCATCATCATCATATCATATCATCATCATTACTTATCATCATCATAGCATCATGCTTTCATATAAACATAGACCTATTCTCAAGCAAAGTTTTATGAGCTTGGCTTAGTAAATTTGGTGCAAGCTTTTAATTGAGATTGCCTCTTGTGTAAGCTTCTTTTATTAGGCTTAGTGCCAATTTTATCTATTACCCTTTTTGACACTTTTAAGTTGAATTATGAAGGTTTTTCCAATGCTTAATATAAGGGTATTAATGTCTTAAAGCTTATTTCTCCTTATTCTTTAACTTTTACCATAACCAGTTTTACTTTTACGGTGGGGCAGTAACTTCAAAAATTCACCATAATTTCATCTTTTACTCTTTTATTTCGAATTTTGGTATGCTTATACTTCTCTGAGTCTATTTTTAAACAAAAGAAGCCCCACTTAAAAATTCATTTTGTAGCTTGAGTTATGCATATTTTATTCTGACTGTTCAGTTTCTAAGTTCACTCCTGGTACAGTGGATTGTTACTTCTCATTATAATTACTCAGAGGGAATCTGAGAAAAATTTTTATTGGTTTGTTCCTCTATGTCTTAGCTTTCAAACAAACTTGGTCTCACTCAAAAATCATTTTTGTACCTCGAGTTATACACATTTTAGTGTAGACTGCCCAGACAGAAACCAATCCGAGAACAGTCCACTTTGAAAAATCATAACTCACTCATTTTAACTCCGAATCTTATGTATTTTATATGTATGGAAAGCTCTTTGAGTCTACTTTCATAGAAAAATAGTTTCGTTCCATTCTGAGTTTTGTAGCAATAAACATACCGCACGCTTTACAGACTGCCAGAATTCCAGATTCACTAGTTTTTAAGTTTTTCACTTCAAGCTTATGAAGAAATTGTTATATCACTTCAAATCACCATTTTCATGTTTTAACTCATCATCACATTCAAAGTTTGAGTCACCAAATCAGTATTTTGAACCAAAATAAAGCAAGATACATAAAAACCATCATACCACAAAATCTCTTTTCAAAACAACATTTTCATCAAGGCAAGAACACTCATAAGGCAAGATGTGGTCATGAGACCTTGAAGCAAGTCCTAAAACCACCTAGCTATGAAGAGCTTAGGGGTTCTAGTTCTTGAAAAACATATGGAGAGGAAGGGCTAGAGTCACTACCAATTGGATTTCTTGAAAGCTTGAAGAGAAAGAAAGATGTTGGAGATGGCCTCCTTCTCCTTGAGCTTGATAGTGAGGCTTGTGTATGAGTGGCTTTGTTTCTCCAAGGACCAAAATGGTAGTCCTTGAAGGGATAGTGATGGTGGTGATGGAAATGGGGTGAGGAGTAGTAGAGAGATTGGAGGAAGAACAAGGAAGATTGAAAGAAGAAGAGAGTGGGTATGAAACTTGGAGAGAGGAGAGAGGAGAGAGCTTTGTGTGTATTCTTGAGAGAGGAAATGAAAATGAATTGAGGAGAGATGGAGGGCTGAAAGTGGCGCACAAATGGGGAGAAAGGTGATGTGATTTTTACTTCTTACACAAGCTAGGGAGTGGGAAAACCATAGGGCAAAAGAGTGTGTTGTGTTTCCTTTGAGTCTTGGCAATTGGGTAAAGACTATGTAGTGTTTTTGTCAAGTGGTTAAAAGCATGAGCTCTCTTAGGATTGGGCATTGGATGGCTAGGATCACACCAAGTGTCATGATCTTGGTGAAGAAGAGTACAACTCTTGTCATGACTTAAGGAAGCTACTAATATGGACTCTTGATCTAAGGGTGCATGATGAGAAGGCAAATGGATGGTTGGATATGGCTCTTGCCTTGACTAAACTTTTAAACCATAATTAAAGAGAAGTTCTATAAATTTTTACCATTGTTACAATTGTCTAAATGCTAATTAATCCAATTGGTTTAATCATACATTAGCACATTTTCAATTGTTGACTTTCACTTATCTTGTTGACTTGCCTTTAATTTACTAAGCTCTTGCTCATCGAGATTAGCCGATTAATTCTCAGTTAATCGTTAACCTCTCTAATTAGTCAGGATCACTGAACTAATTAGCTTAGACAAAAATTGGAGATGTTACACTGCTCCCCTTCTGAAAATTGGTTTTGGGATAAAATGCTTTAAAAATCTGCATTATGTAGATATTTGGCAGCTTATGCACTAAATTATATATATTTTTCTACACTCATCCGTTTTACTCACAACTTGTGGTGTTTAAAGTATCAACTTTGTTTCATTTTTTCACTTGAGTCTTTTGTTTGGTCTTTTATCCAAATATAATTAGTTATGATGGATTTTGAAGTCTCCTATGCCTTGGCATTTTATTACATCATGAAAGTAGTGGTTAAATGAGATTGATCATAAAGTTTTGTTCAAGCAATTGAAAATTTACATTATCTTTATTCCTTTTTTTTTTTCAAGAAGAGATTGATCAAGAACTTTTGGAGAATCTTTGGTGGACACTAAGTGGAGCTGGGGATTGCAAATTGCATCATGACTTCTTAAGAAATTTCTATCTTTTTTCTTTTTGTGTGCTTTCGTTATATGTATTATACTCTTTTGTATTCTGGCTTCATATTGATGTCCTTTTGATATTTGCGCTACCTTTTGATTATAATTATAATTCATTCATCAGCTTTTGAATAAGTTAGTCTTAGGTATTATATCTTTCTTTGTAACAAGGCATTGCTTGATCATAAATTATTGATATACTCGTATAGTCTTGCTAAAGAGAAATTTGGTAATACTATTTTTTTGATGGTATATTTTGAGATTAGTTACAATTGCGACTAAAATATGTAGTTGAATAGTGATATTATTTGAATAATTAGGACTTCTGAAGATGTGTCCAAGAATTAGATGAGTTTACCAAGACATAGCAAAGAGTTTAGTGATGGTGTTAAGAGCTTCTTGGATTGGAAATCCTCAAGGAGAGGAAATCTAATGTCCTTGTGTAAAGTGTTGTAACATTAATTGGTATCGAAGACATGTGATCTATGATCATTTGATATGCTATGGATTTGTTGAAGGCTATACAAGATGGGTTGATCACGGGGAAAGTGTAATCGACATGGATGTTGATAGTGATACTGATGATGAAACAAACTTATATGATGACTTTGAGGGCTTGCTAAATGATAAATTTAGGGATGTGCCACAAGCTGAAGGAGTTCACAAAGGTTTGAATGAAGATGCAAAGAAGTTGTATAACTTGGTTGAAGAGGCTAGCAAAGAACTATATCCTGGTTGTAAAGGATTATCCACATTATCTTTCACCATTCAACTATATTTGTTGAAATGTCTGCATAGGTGGAGCGATGCTTCTTTTACTTCCATTTTGGAGTTACTAAAAGATGCTATTCCTGACTTAAATATTCCTTCTTCTTTCAATAAAGCCAAGGCTATGGTGAAAGACTTACGTCTTGACTATAAAAAGATTGACGCATGTCCAAATGATTGCATGCTATATTGGAAAGAGCATAAGAAGGACACATCTTGCCATGAGTGTGGAGCTTCTCGTTGGATTGTACATCCTTGTCATGACCCTACTCAAGACGTGACTGGCGCATAGGGGACACGTCCCCTAGCAAGCCTACACTAGACCTTTTCAAAAAAAAAATTGGGCAGAGTTTCCCTTGTATTTAGGACTATTCCCAAATACGGATCCTCCACCTGCACAACAATCCAAACACACAAAATCATTGGGGATCCAGGCATTCTCCGAATACATCCCACAGCACACAATATAGAATTTAAAACATAATCATACTTATGAAAATATATACATACGTATCCATCATGAACATTAACCCATAATCATTAAAATGCAACTTGACTTAACTAAAAACAACATGCTTTTTATTACAAATTAAAGCTGATACAGAGAGGACCCTGCCTGTGGACAAATGGAGCACTTCTAGGGATTATATAATTAAGCCTAAATGCTGAATTTTCTAGTTAACTGCGGACTCTTGAACACGGTCCAGCACCTGTCTAAATAAAAATATACAGAGAGAGAAAAGAGTGAGTCATACAGACTCAGTGAGGGATAATATATCTATAACAATAGTAGAACAAGTTTTAACATTAACTTTTAGCAAAAGTATAACTTATACACTGCTTCAAAAACTTATACATCATCTCTTAAGGAAAGGCTTTGTCTATATGTTAACATACTATAAACTTTCTGGCAAAACATACCTGAAATATAATCTGTCCTTAAAACATCCATAGGTCCTTAATCACATTTTTTTCTTTCCATTGGATAAAAACTTCTTACAAACATATATATATAAACATAACACTTTTACAACTAGATGTAATAAATCATATACATAATAATGATATAAGAACTGGGCTTAAAGATAGAAATACTTTCTCATAACATGAAAAGTAAATACTTGTTTCAAAATCATCATAAAGCTTAAGGGAGGATTCTATTTCAGAAATAGCTGCCTGATTGGGTGGCTCTGTGGCCTAACTCCAGTAGTAAAAGATAACTTCACGCTTGTGCGTGTCTATATATTCCGAACATGTTGGTCGACATGCCGGGCTAGCACTCACCCTGCTAGCTGGGTTATTCAAGGTGCACTAATGTTGCTGCCATTAGCAAACAGTTCTGTTACAGTTTCCTCCCCTTAAAAAGGCACTCACACTTGCTAGGTCTTCGCCATGCCTCATGTAAGCCCTTGGTTAAAACTCCTTTGAAACACATTTTCTTTCTTTCAAACATCTCTAGCTTTAAACTAGTTTTAAGACATCACAATTTCTAAAAATATGAAACTTCATCTTTTCTAAGTTCTTGTTATTAAAATTCTTCTTTATATCAATTTATGTGTAATTTAACTGTGCTATTAACCATAGGTTCAAGGCATAATACCTTCAAATCTTTCAAGCTTTAAGTATCTAAAGTTCTTTATCAAAACATTGGATCTAAATTATCTCTTTCCATTGAATCATTCAACGTATTAACTTTAAAACATTGCAATTTCTATACACATGAAACTTTGTCTTTTTCTATCAATTTACTCAATGTCAGAAATCAATTTCTATAAGAGCTTGTCCCACTTAAATATATATACACATGCACATAACTAACATCATTACTTCAAGAGTTCTATAAATATAGAGTAAAACACATTGAATAAACTATTTCATAAAACTTCACTAAAATACATTTTAGGCATGTACTTAAGAAATTAAAGATAAGAAATAAGCTACAGGTGTACTATCACTCACTTATCAAGTTTGGAAAGAAAGGAGCCCAAACTCTACGAAGTCTTAGAGCCACCAGGAGATTTTGGAGAGTATCTAGCATGACAAATACATATGTTAGACTTCCACCACTTAACTATTGCAACAATTTACTAGGATTAGCCCCAAGGGGCAAAACCCCCAATTTCTAAGACCCTAAACCCCCTTCATAACCTTAAACATGGAATTCACAGAAAAACTAGCTAATCTAAGGTCTAATAAGGAGGGTTGAGCTCAAGAATTACCTTAGGAAGTGGAAGCAGGTGGTGGAGCATGAGGAGAGTGGTGGGTCTCCTCCCACCATCACTTTCTCTCACTAGGAGATGAGAGAGAGAGCTCCAAAGAGAAAATCAACCGCCAAGCTTGGATAATGATGAGGAAATGATGGATTTTGAGTAAAAATGGGTGAAGGATGGATGGAATCCATGAGGGAAGAAGAAGGGTGAGAGAGGAAGGAAGAGAGAGAGAGATTGGTGAAGAATGAGAGAGAAGCTTCGAGTTTCTTCTTTTAATTACATCCAGTGCGCCTAGCGCCACGACTGGCTTGGGCGCCCGCCACCGGTCGCATCACTGGCAGACAAGTGCCCTTGGCGCTTTAGGCGCCAGCCACCTCGCTTTTTTTCTTAATGTCCTCATTTATTTTATTCTCCATTAACTTTAAAACATAAATGTAAATAAGAGAATATCCCCCATTTGAATCCAAAAAAAATATTGAAAAAATCAAACTCCTTAAGAATCAAAATCCAACTTTTGAATTTTAGTACAAACTTTTGAAAACTTACATTTTCTTAAACTTCAAGCTTGAAAATGAAAGAGTTAATAACTTCCAAAAATTCGTTAAAAATTGCTCTTCAATTCTTTGATATTTGAGGAACAATTACCGGGACTTTTGATCTCATGAAAATGTCCCAATGATATAGCCCTCCAAGGAGGCTTAGTGTCCAGACTTGGAACTTCATGGGGTCCGACAAGGTAGCGCATCACGATTTATGTATTCCTATACTTGGTTATTACAATCCTGTAGTTGACAATTATGTTGTGCCCTCCAAAAAAGCTCACAACATTCCTATAAAAACTTTGAGACATTTCCCCTTAATTCCTAGGCTTCAAAGACTATTTATGTGTTCAAAGACAGCTAATACCTTGAGTTGGCATGACGAAGAGTGTTTTAAAGATGGGAAGTTGAGGCATCCTACCGACGGCAAGTCATGGAAGGACTTTGATAACTTTCATCCAGAATTTGCCGCTGATTCTCTTAACTTGAGACTTGGCTTAGCAAGTGATGGATTCAATCCATTTCGAACCATAAGCATATCTCATAGCACATGGCCTGTTGTCTTGATGGCATATAATATGCCACCTTGGATGTGCATGAAACCATAATACTATATACTTTCTTTGCTAATGCCTGGATTGTGATCACCTGGAAATGATATTGACATTTATTTGCAACTTTTGATTGAAGAGTTAAAGGAGTTATGGGAGCTTGGTGTAGAAACATATGATGCATAAAAAAATCAAACCTTTCAAATGCAAGTGGCCCTTTTATGTACAATTAGCGATTTCCCAACGTATCCAATGTTGTCTGGTTGGAGTACAAAAGGGAAGTTAGCTTGCCCTTGCTGTAATTATGGGACTTGTTCTACTTATCTAAATTATAGTCGAAAGATGTGTTATATGGATCATTGTGTTTTTTGGCTGACTATCATCCATGGAGAGCTAACAAGAGGTCATTTAATGGGAAATCAGAACATAGGCCTCCTCCACCATTGTTAAAAGGTACTAAAGCTTTTAGTCACTTGAAGAATATGGATAATGTATTTGGAAAAAAGAAAAAAAATCAAAGGATGGTTTGTGGAAGAAAAGGTCAATTATTTTTGAATTACCTTGTTGGTAACACAACACATCATGACACAATCTTGATGTCATGCACATAAAAAAGAACATCATTGACAACATAATTGGAACTCTTTTGGATATTTCTGGTAAGACAAAAAACCATGCAAATGCTCGATATGACTCGCAAGAGATGGGCATTGGAAAAAACCTTCATCCAAAACAAACAAACGATGGTAAGAAAATGAAGTTAGCAAAAGCATGCTTCTCCATGACTAATGCAGAAAAATCAATTTTTTGTGGTGTCTTGAAAATAGCAAAGCTACCTGATGGTACTGCCTTAAACATTTCTTAGTGTGCAACTTGCTGAAAGAAAAATATCCAGTTACAAAACCCATGATGCCCATTTCAGGCTACATTATTTGTTGCAAATACCCATCAAAAGCATACTTCCTGATCAAGTTGCTGTCCCTTTGATTCGACTCGGTTCCTTCTTTCATCGATTATGTCAGAAAGTTATACATTAGAAAAAATAGATCATTTGGAAATAGAGATTGTAGAAACACTTTGCCAATTGGAGAGAACTTTTCCTCCTTCCTTTTTGGACATAATGATTCATTTGCTATGCATTTAGCCAATGAGGTGAGATTAGGTGGCCCGGTTCAATTTCGATGGATGTATCCTCTGGAAAGATACATGTGCACTTTGCAGTCATATGTTTGCAACCAAAGTTGTCCAGAAGGATCTATTGCAGAGGCATATTTGGTTGAAGAATGTTTAACCTTTTGCTCATGTTATGTGCATGAAGGGGTTCAAACAAGATTTAATAGAAGACCCCGAAACATTGATGAAGTTGATCACATTGAAATGGAAACTTCAAATTCATTTCTAGTTTTGTTTCCTAGCAAAGGTTGTCCTTTAGGAGGCAAGAAGGGCGATCCTTTCATTCTAGATGAGAAGTCTCGAAGGTAAGTCCATGCTTAATATTAAATAATTGTGATGAAGTTCTAGACTACATTAGGTACATTATATCAATTGTAATATTTCTTTTATCGCAATTAGTTTTAAATTATAGTAGTTCTTTTCTTCACTAATAAATAACAATGCCTTTCAGTTTAGAGAGCATGTGTGAGGTCAACAATCAGCAAAGAGGATCCAAATGGAGCAAAGCTAAAAACCATAGTTAGAACTTTCCTCGATGGTTTGAAACTCGTGCTTTGCACGAGGATGTTCCAGATTGGATTAAGGAGCTGTCTAGAGGGCCAAACATAGTTACAAAGAGATATTCTGGGTATCTCATCAATCGATATAGATTTTATACTAGGCAGCGTGATGCAAGACTGAAAACACAGAATAGTGGTATCACATTAGTTGTGTTGACTACAAGCTTTGCAAGCTCAAAGGATGCAAACCTAGTTGATGTAAATCTCACTTATTATGGTAGATTAACTGATATAATTGAGTTAGATTACTATGGCAATTTTAAGGTTGTGTTGTTCAAGTGTGATTGGTGTGAGGTTGCAGAAGATGGTTATGGTGTTCATTTCAACAAAAAATGTTATCAGGAAGAGCCTTTTGTGCTGGCATCTCAAGCACACCAATGCTTCTACGTGTAAGATCCATTTGATCAAAATAAACACTATGTTATAAAGACAATTCCAAGGGATTTGTTTAGCATAAGTGACCAAGCTGACAATGATGTCTAGACTATTTATGAAAATAAGCCATTTGATCATTTAATGGGTCCTTCTATGCCCAATGATAATGGTGAAGTTGACTTGAGGAATGATTTACCTGAAGTTCTTGTTGATGTCACAAAAGAAGTGCTTGTTTCCTAAGAATATGAAATAGAATCGGAAGAAGATTATGATTTTGAAGACTTTGATGATTTATTTCTTTCATTGATTGGTACAATTTAAATATATATGATTTGTTTTTGCATTCATACAATTTTACATGATTAATTTTTTATTTTTAACATTGCATTGTGGTTTTCTTGTAGTCATAGTTGAACTTATATTTGTATCTTTTTACGCAGGTGCCTCCCTTGACTAACTTTGGATTTTGCTGCATGTAGATCTCATTTTTTTTTTTAAAACTTGACTCAACAATTCAGGTTGCCTTTTACCTTTCTTTTTCTTACCTTTTGCTTTATGATTATATTAGCATCTTTAGACTATATTTTACTTGGAGATTTTGCTTTGCTTGCAGTGCATATATAGTAAATATAACTCTGGTGGCAGCCTCTTTCCTGTTAAAAGGTTTCTTTACATGTCTTGTGGCAGCCACTTGAAGAATTTAAAAAAGAGGTACATGTCTCCTCTACTTAGTAACTACTAATTATGATTCTAGTTTTGCAATGTATATTCTAGTTTTGGATTTATAATGAGATTTTAGTTTTACAATCTAAATTCTAGTATTGCCTTCATTTTGACTTGAGATTTTAATTTTGCAATCTAAATTCTAGTTTCGGCTTAATAATTACTGGACATTTTAGTTTTTTGTATTCTAAATTCTGGTTTTACCTTCACAATGACTTGAGATTTCTTTTTTTTTTTTTTTTTTATCGTAAATTAATCTAGTTTTGGCTTAATAATGACTTGGGGTTTCTAATTTTTGCTATCTAAATTCTAGTTTTAGCCTCACAATGGAACGCAGAGCTGCTCTTAAGAAGAAAAGGTTGGTCAAGAAATTTCAAAGTCTTATAAAGAACAAAGGAGTTGATTTACATGTCAATGCTCAATCAAGTGCTAAACTAGTTAAAAACTTCATAACTGGAAGCAAGAAAGAAACTATGCATGCTAAAGCACCAGAAACTCATAAAAGGAAGCACCCTATGCCTTCCATGTTGGATGCTAGTCAAGGGCAAAATAGGTCGAGTTCCATGCATTCTAAGCTGCCCACTCAATTGGAAGGGAAGAATAGGCTACTAGTGCGCAAAATTGTGACCCAATCTATAGGGTGTTCTCAAAACCAAGACAATAGCAATGATCAACAAGAATCCAATTTGCCCAACAAAGTAAATGGGACTAGGAATATTACCTATCTAATGCATTTATTCAAGAACAACCATATCCCAAAAAGATCAAAAGGAAGCCAATCTGCCCAACGATGACTATTGATGAATTTTTAGAAAAGCAAGGAATACACAGGGAAGAAGAAGACCAACTTACTATTCAACCAACGGTTGAAGGTGCTAGATCTATGCCATCCATGGATATTGGAGAAAACAATCATATGTTGGATGACGCTGATGAACATGATGAACTTGGCATTTTTGATAGAGATAGAAATCAAGTTATAGAGACTGGCCATGTTGAAGGTGATATAATCTCCACTTTGTTTATTAGTACTTATACATGTTGAAGGTCTGCCATGTGATATTGCTTATTGTTAATTCTTAAGCTAGCTATTATATTACACATTTAAGTGGTAAATCTTGCTGACTTTGACGGTTCTCATTGCATGAATTTCTAAATGTTTTGGCCATGTACCTCAAATAATAGAAAGACTCGGGGAAAAACAACATGCAAACAAATCCATGCAAGATTAGTGGAAGAAAGAGAGGATGTTACTTTTGATAAAGGATAAGCAGTGGGATCAATTGAACAAAGACTGAAGGTTTTAACGAACTTTCTTGGAACAATGGGAAGGAATCCTAATTTCTTAAGTTTGATGTACGTTAATTGGTAAGCTGTGCCAAATGATCCAATAAAAAAACGCATGTGGAACTATGTCAACGTAAGAACGATTTATTTTTAGATGAAATTTTTATTTAATCTTTCTTATCAAATGAAGATTAAGATAATGTATGTTAGATTTTGATTAGTCAAAGTTCATTATTCCGAAAGAGGGAAAGAAATGGGTGATGGATGGTATTCGAGATGCTTGGAAGTGGCACAAGACAACTATCAAGAAGAAACATTTTGACAAGTATGACAACATTGAGGACATGTTAAAAAATTGTCCTCTAGCTATTCCAAAAGTCCAATTCCGAAATTGATTGCATATTGGAGATTTCTTACTATCCAAGTAAGTGGTAGAATGTAGCTTCCATGCTATTTTGGAATTTATTGCATTTGAAGTTTCTTGCTGTTTTGTTTTTCTTTCTCTTATGAAATTATGAAGTTTATTATATTTGATTCCTTTTGTTTTTGTCGGAGCATAGTCCATGTGTCATATAAATTCTGAAAATCGCAAGAAACAAAAATGGAGGCATTGAATGGAGCCTATCAATTTCGGAAGAGTGCATGTTGGATTGTAATATCATATAAACTGCTGAAATTTTGTAACTTTATTTTTTGTTTATAATTTACTAGAGTTAACATATACTTTTTTTTCATTCTTGTAGCGTGAAAACAATGAGAACAAAGAAGAACCAACACAAGCTGATGTGTTTGTTGCAATTCACACAAGACAAAAAAGGAAGGAACTCGATTTAGAAACACAAGTTGTAATTGTAAGTCACTCTAATGATTATGTCAATAATTATTATCTTTATGTTGTGTATTATCAAATGAGTTTCTTATCAACAGGAGGAACTTAAAGATTGCCAAAATGCTGGGGAAACTACTAAGGATGCATTCCAAGCAGTGTTTGGCAAAGAGCAACTAGGACGGGTTCAGTGTTATGGGAGATCAATTACAAAAAGTCCTCTACAAAAAGATGAAGAAATCGGTAAAATTAAACAACAAGCTAAAGAGAAAATGACATCCTTAGAATCTAAACTTAAAGAAACACAAACTAAACTTAAAGAAACAAAAACTGAACTTAAAGAGACAAAAGACAAGATTCAAGGATTAGAGGATCTTTTGAGACTTTTCTTGCAACAAAACTCCCCTGGCTTGAATATTGATGAAGTATTAGCTTTAGTGCGATCTAGACAATCTTCTCCACTTGATGCAAATAGCGCACGAGATCTGATTAGCCAACATTGACATTCGTCTACATCAATTCATGTTCCAAATGAAGACTAGGTATTGAATTGCATGTATCTATAGGGGTTTTTTTTTTTATTTAATTAGTTTATTCTTTTGGAATATTGAATTGCATGCATCTATGGCTGCTTATTTCCCTTATTCTTGAAATCAAACTATAGAATAAATTACTTCTTTTCTATTATGATATTAAACATGTTAAGCTTTGCTGAACTGCTCTCTTATTTCTGATTTCTTTTTACTCTTGGTCTCTGATTTTCTCTTTTCTTTTCTTTTTTGGGGGTCAAATGTGCTTCCTTGTTTTGGTTTTGACATTTCCCTTGTAAGCTTTGATTCCTTTTGCTCTGCATTTCTTTGCCTCTCCATTTTTATGTAAACTTGTTGTCTTTTCTTAGAAATTGCATTGTGTAACATCCCCGATTTCCGAGTTCCGACTTTATCTTCAAGATTGATCAACTCCCATTTCCGACTTCATGGCTGATTGTTCAACCAGATTAAGACATGATTCCCGATCTACGAGTTAATGGACGCGAGATCAGATCTTTGAGTTGGTCTCCAAGTTCGACCGAAATTTATATTGGTTTCGACCTCATACTTTATTCCCAAGGTTCAAATAAAATGGACATGATTTCCGATCTCCAAATTTCTGTCCAAGTCTCAAATAAGGTAAGCACGAGGTCCTACATCCGACTTCACCTTCGAATTTCTGGTAAAATGGGATTATTTTCGACTCACGAGTTTGTCTTCGAATTTCAGCATAATTTCTGACTTCCAACCTTACCCACACCTAGCATTCCTCATTTCCGTGACTTTCGACTTAACCTTCAAGTCCGAACAACATGAACGTGATTCCCGATATTCGACTTAATGTCTCAGAGACAATGTATCCGGTTTCCGACCTCATAATTTATTTCCAAGTTTCAGCAAGATGTACCCTAGTTCTGACCTCAGACCTCATGTTTCAAAATAGTGTACACAGTTTCCGATCTCTGAAGTCATAGTTTAACCAATGATGCAAGTACCAACCTCCGAGTCGAATGTAACAAGTTCCCGCCTTAGAGTTGAACTCAATTAGAATGGACATGAGTTCAGATCTTTGAGTTGATTTCCAAGTCATACACGAGTTCCGATCTCCAAGCTTATTCCCTGGAGCCTTCCATTTCTGCTGGCGTTCCTGAGTTTGAATGGGAATTCCGAGATTAGGTGATTGTAAGCTGTATGACTTCCGATATTCAAATTTACTCCCAAGTGTCAAATAAGGTTGGATGAGTTCTGACATCCGGCTTCAGCTCCAAGCTCAAATAAAAAGGACGCGGGTTTCGACTTTACACATAATAGAGACGAGTTCCGATTTCAGATGAATGGAAGTGAGTCCCACTTTTAGGCGACGTGGAGAGCAAATTTGTCACAAAAAGAGGGATACATGGCTGAACCTTACCCATAAAAATGGGGAAGGTTGGCTGAAATTCAGCCTTGTGTTTCTAGGCCAATCAAAACCCTCCAAGTTAACTACCACCTCAAGCTTATAAACTCATTTCTTTCTCTCCTTCAGCCTCATCTCTACGCTGCCTTTTCCTTTGTTCAGCTCTCTTTTTCTCTTCTCCACTCACGCAACTCCATCACTCCTTCAAGCTTAACAAGGTTCTAACAATTCAAGCTTTAACACTTAGCTTAAATCACACCCCAAAGAGGTAGGATTCCATTTCTGTTCTTGAATTCTTTGCACTATGGTTGCATGAAATTTTACTCTTCTTCATGTATTTGATGATATATTGGATATATATGATGGATTATGATAGGATTAATATGAAATCTTGAGTTGGAATTAGAGTTAGAAGAAAACTAGGAGAAGTAGAGGATTGGGATGCTGCCTAAGTGAGTAATTCCACGGCAGTCCATATGGCGGAGTATACGGATCTGCCTACAACCGGTTAAATCTGATGGAACTATTTTTAGATGAAAGTAGACATTCAGCGATTTCCATACAAGTATCATATAAGGTCATTGGATTAGTATTGAGAGAGATATGAATTTTTGAAGTTTGACCTAGGAATCAGAACTTCCATCCGGGCAGTGTGACTTGAGGAGGGTGTAACTCGCCCTACACAACTCCAAATTGAGTGAAACTAACTTTGTTAGAAAGCTTACACATAGGGAAACATCCTAATATGAAATTTAGAGTTTTTTATGACCCCAATTGATCCCAGTGGTTCGAGGAAATTACCCTATATCCAAACCGAGCCAAAACGGAGTAGTTCAAAAAGGTGGAATTTCAGGACTTACAACTCGATCTATACTAAAGCAAATGGAATGAAACTTCTTGCAAATGAAAGTTTGTCCTGTTAGCTTCAATATGACACCAATTTCGTATGATTTGAGCTTATTTTCGATTTTTAGTGAATTTATACTTCTAGGAGTGTAATTCGGGCCAGTGACTGAATAGGCTGAGGTAAAATTTGAATATCTTGAGTTGTATAAATCAAAATGATATGGGACCAAAGAGGTTAGAAAGTAGACATATAGAGCTATGACATCCAAAATTCAGATATAAATAAGTTGAATAGAAGTAAAGGTGGATTATACAAAATTCAGGCAGAACTAGGTAAGATTGGCAGAAATGACCAAATTGATGGTTTCACAAGTGGTAATGGACATATAAGGTTTGAATTGAGGATTGAAAGTTTTACATTGATAGATATGTTAGATTGATTATATTGCTATGGCTGATTTGTTTGTGAGAACTGGCACTATTCAAGGAGAAACGGATCTGATCCATTATGCTGCCAGATTTACGGCAGAATTCTATGAAACTAGGAATGCTTATATGCAAGGATGAATTTAAATATGATATGAGTTATGAAGTATATGAAAATAAATGATGAAGCATATGTATGAGCACATTCAGCATGCCTATGCATGACCATGAATGAGAATGAAAAGACATTATGTATGATAATTGGAGAATCCTACTGAGAATTTATAATTCTCACTCCTATTTCCGTGTTATCTCCAGATAGTTCAAGAAGTTTCGTAGAAGTTGCTGTCAGATAAGGTCCGCTCAGGTAACAGTAACAACTCTAGGGTGTGATACTATGACTTAAGCATAGAACTGTACTGAGGAGGGTGTTACACATTGCATGCTTATCATTTTTGCCTAAAGTCTTGAAAGGCTCCTGCCATATCTTTAAGCTTTTGAAATAAATCTTTACATTTTTTTTAACTTGTTCGAGGAAAATATCTTTAAATTTTTTATTTTCTTTTTTCTGAGATCTTTTATTAGTTGTGTATATTATTAGTTGTTGTAGTTATGGCACATGTATGCATTTGTAAGTGGCATATCTCTTTCATCTAGACACAAGGACATGGCTAATTTCTAACTGGAATATATATATATAGGCCTTGTGAAATTGTAAAAATATTAAATTCTAATGGCTTACAAGCTTAAATTAAACTATAGTTACTATCCTTTTCCATTTGAATCTGATTTATGTGTGTCATTTTTACTTGATAACTAATTTATTTCTCTTATTTAGCTTGTATGGAAAATGTATACTTATTGACATTGGTTTTTTTCTTTCTTGTTTGTATGCAAGTTATGAATGCTACTTATTAGCTACTATGTGTATTAATCTTTTATAGTTAACTTCTATGCAAATTATGGAGGAGATATGGGAGTAATTTTTTTTTTTGTACATGCACACTTTTTGGGTAATGTTTCTACAACTGCACTTTTATTTTGTTCATTATTTGCTTGGTTAAGTTAGTTTAGTTCATTATCCATACATGATGCCTTTTAAGTTGCCATTATGTATAGCCTTATGTTAAGTATGGTAGGAAATATGTGAGCTTTATGCTTTTCTCTAAGTTTATGTTATAGTCAAAACCTCTATTGGATTTCATGAATGCTTCTATTTAGGATCTTATTGACAATAAGGGTTATTTGGATATCTGATACTGTAACATCCTTATATAACATAATAGAAAATGATGAAAATGTCCTTGGGCAAACTTTTATTATTTACAGCCTTGCCCCTAAACATTTTTGAAAATGACATTTAGGTCCTTATATCAATTGAATTAACGGAATAAGGTTTTAAACGAAGCAGAACCACGTAACGGAAACGTAGAAACCCAATTCTTGGCCAATTAGGCCACGGAGGTGTCCACATGTGAAATGATGTGGGATGCCCCTAGAATTGCCTATAATTACGAAATGCCATTAGTTACGGAAACTAAACAGAAAATATTAAAGGATTTACAAAAAAGTGAAAAGATAACAATCCCAAAGAAACAGTGCAATTGATTTGTGCTGTTAATCAATTTATTAGAAAAATAAGAGTAGCTAGGGATGAATTATAAATACTAGAGCCAAAAGGAATTTAGATTGTTGTGTAAAAGACTATGAGAAATTATTTAGTATAATATCCAAAATTATGCTAAGTTTAATATACGTTATTAATCGATTTATCTGACTTTATTAAATGTGTAGAATTAATTAGAAGTTAATGAAAGGTTAATTAGGAGCTAATTAAATGTTAATTAGAGAGAATTGGATTAGAAACAATTAAAATAGAAACATAGTAAACCTCATAAAATTCTTCATAATCATTTTGCCGATTTGAAAGAAATCGGTAGAATTTCGGTATTTTAAACTGTTGGAACCGACTCAATAGGATTATGTGATGAAAACCCTAGGATAAGTGGCTGAAATTCAGCCACCATTCTCCCACCTAAGTGGTGCCAAGCAGCTACCCAAAGAGTGGAGAAACTTGGCTCACTCACTACCACCAAAGCCTCCACCAATCACAAGCCACAACACCTAACTAACCATGTTTTAAAGGATCAAAATCTCTCCTAACTCCCCTCATTTTCGTTCTCCCTCCATCAGCTGCCCATTCTTCTTTCTCTCTTCTCCAATTCCACTCCTTCTTCCTCCCATCTCCAAGCTCTACCTACTTCCTACACCAAAAACTCAAATCTAGCTAGTTTCTACATCAATTTGAGGTAGGATTCAACTTCTTTGCATGATTTTATTGAATTAATGACTGTTAGGAATACTTTCTTCTCTTATGTAACTGATGATATATGGTGGTGGTGTGATGATTTATGGCTGATTTAGTATGTATTTGCTTGGGTTGATTGAGATTTGAATGAGAAAACACAAAGAGCCACAAAACAAAATCTATTAGGTTAAGGAAACCTACGGCGGTCTATACGGTAGAGTGTACGATTCTGCCTACAGTGGTTGAAACTGAATGAAACTAATTTTATATAAAACTAGACATCTAAGGCATTTCAACCATATAAATTATAAGGCGATTGGATTAGTATTGAGTGAGATATGAATTTTTGAAGTTTACCCTAGAATTCTAACCCCGATTCTGAGCAGACTGGAATTCGAGGGGCATAACTTGCCCTATACTCCTTAAAATTGGGTGAAACTAATTTTATTAGAAAGCTAAGACATAGATAAAAGTCCCATAAAAATTTTACAGTTAGATTCGATCCCAATTGCTCCCAGTAGTTTAAGGAAGTCACCCTAAGTCCAAACTAGGCTAAAACACGGCAGTCCAGAGGGGTCAAATTTCGGAGCTTATAACTCAAGCTCTACTCAAGCAAATGAAATGGGACTTGTTGCAAATGAAAGCTTGTCCTATTAGATTTAATATGATACAAATTTCGTATGATGAACTAGCTTTTGATTTTTAGTGGATTTTTACTTTTAAGTGTGTAATTCTGGCCAGCTATAGCAAGCCGAGATAGAACTTAAATAACTTGAGCTACATTTATCAAAATTAGATGAGACCAAAGAGATTAGAAAATAAACACATAACACTTCAACATATCCAAAATTCAGGTCTAAATGAGTTAAAATGATTTATGGACTAAGTTACAAAAATCAGGTAGAATCAAAAGGAAGTGGCAGAAAACTAATTCAAGATCAAGGTTATGAAACTTTGTTTGATTATTGGAGCATCTATACCTTACATTGATTTTTCTGCATGAATGACTGTCTGGCTGACTGGTACTATTCACAAAAAAGCGGACTTAATCTGTTATGCTGCCAAATTTTCGACAGAATTTTATGAAATTATGATAGTTTCTGTTATGAATATTCATGATATGAACATGAAATTCTATATGCAAGGAAATATGAAAGTAAATGATGAAGCATATGTATGAGTGCATTCAACATGTCTATGCATGATTATGTATGAGAATGAATGGATATGAACATATTAAATGTGGATCCCTTCACCTAGAGGTAGTTATGAGATCCCCCCTTGTGAAGGCAGTTAAATAAGATAAGATTGGGTCCCTTCACTTGGAGGCAGTTAATTGGGTTCCTCCCTGGGAAGGCAGTATAAAACTATGAGATCCCTCTACCTTGGAGGCATGTAGTCAAATGAGATCGCTCTATATTAAAAGCAAGTGGTCAGCTGAGATCCCTCTATTCTTGAGGCACGTGACCAGGAGAGATCCCTCCAAGGCTAGAGGCACGTGGATCCCCTTGCAGGTTAGTATTGTGTGACGACAGTCACGGGTGAGCTCACTCCTAGATTAGATTACCCAAGGGCAGTAAAGACTAAAGATTAAAACATATGCGAGCACCCCAGGGACGGCAATATGTAACGCCTAAGTGTGCTAAGGAAAGGAAGTCAAAGAAAGTTAAAGAAACACAAGTGCATTTTACATGAGCTCAAGTGAACGTATTTGCATATGCATGATCTATCCTATTTCTTCGTTATATTAGAATTATTATATTTGAATATACTGCAATTATTATTTAAGTTGTGAATTGTAAATTTATTTTATAATAACTCTTATATCTTAAATGTATGAATATAAGGAACTCTGCTTCGGACAATATATTTTCAAACTATAAAACTGAACAATTTATTTGGCATGATCACCTTCTTCATAATAAATCGAAGTAGTTGGAGATAATAATGATGACACTACATGTGATAGTTTAGAGAATCCTACTGCAAATTTAAAATTCTCACTCCTATTTCCGTGTTATCTCCAGATAGCTCGAAAGGTTTCGAAGACGGCTGAAGTTGCTGTGAAATAAGGTCTGCTCAGGTAACAGTAACAACTCTTGAGTGTGGTGCTATGACTTAAGCATAGTACTGTACTTGGGAGGGTATTACAGATACAGTCTGAAATAGTGCTTCTTCATCTTAAATCTTAGCAAGTTAGGTGAAGACTTTTTAAGGAAATTACAAAATTAGATGTTAGAGTCTTATCATTAAATGGGAGATGACTTTTTCTGCTTGTTCATTAAGTGTGCCAAAAAAGGATCTTGTGTAGCATGGTCCACAAAAAGCCTTAATTTTCTCTCTTCTAAATTATTCCATGATAGCTTAATTTCTCAAGCAAGTAAACTAACCACTGCTGGGTTCATTATCTGTGTAACTTGGATAGTGAAAATTAGTGGAAAGTATTGCAACTGGAAGTTTAATTTTCTTCATTTCATTAATTGCATGATAGTTACATTTTCATTGAATCGTTTATAACTATTGCTTTCGTACTATGCATGTGTGTCGTTAAGATAGAAGAGGAAAAAGTGAAATGTGTTGAAAAAATTGTCTTTAAGTACTGTTATAGATAGTCTGGTAAAGCTGGTTTTTGGCATTTTTCTGTGCATTAGTTCTTTTGGTGCGGTATACATTAGCTCCTAGCAAATTGTAGGAACTAGATACTCTAGTAAAGCTACATTAGATGCTGCTAATTTGATCTTGATTATGCAAATATAGTAGATATGATTTTTTTTATCATCAATGCTAGTGAGGGCTTGGCATAGTTTGGATCTTCCATTGAACCACTCCAAATTGAACTGAAACTAGAAATTTAGTTCAAATTTTCAAGCCAAACCTATTGAAAACACTCGAACTAGTTTTAAACTGCTTTCAAATCAGTTTTAAATTAGTCCTTCCACTACGACTTGTGCTTGTCAGGCACTTTCAAAGAGGTTTGGTTGCTGCACTCCACCTATGTATTAATGATAGATAGTTGTGGCAATGGTGACTCACTCACTCTTCAAAAGGGAAAAGAAAGAGGGGTGGGGCTACCTTGCACAGCTTTAGAAAGGAGAGAATTTCATAAAGTCACTCCCTCCAACCTTTTCTATCTATCCTTAGAAGCAGGGCGAGATAAAGTCAATATGATATTAGCGGTGGTTTTTCCAACGAAACTAAGCACTTTTTTTTCTTTATCATTTAGAAGGCTCAGTCCCACACTCTAACTTCAATGATGGGAACAACCTTCGCACTCCGGCGCTCCAATGAACAAAAGTTCTCCGCCTTATTTAGAATAGTGGTCGATCCCTCGGGTGTTACATTCGTAACTTAGTGTTATGTTCACGCGGTGATCTTATTTCCAAGAGTACTACCCTGTACGTAGTCTATGTTTGGGAAGCATACTTGATAGGAGATAGACACAGGCGATAGATAGGTCCCCCACTTCGATTCTTGCCCCGTTAGCATCTCCGATCCGAGATAAAGGATTACTCCGTTAGGTTTTTTTGGTCCGAAGCCGGCCGGTAACGGATTTTTTCCTTTGCTTGTGGGCCAGCTGCCAATTCCTTATTCTATTGGTTTGGCGGTTGCTACCAAGATGATTTCTTTATGCCCATCAAAGGACTTCGAGATGCTAATCCACGAAAAACGATACGAGAAATTCGAAAGAACTCATATACAGAACGAAGGCGACTCGTGGAAATACATCGGTTTTTGACTCCTGCAAAGGAACTATTTCTTGGCAACTTGGACAACTTATAACGAAGTTTGTCCTGCATATCACTAGGAAGATTGGAATCTTTACAAAAGGCTTTATAAAGCTTTTGTCTCAATTCATATTTAGTTGCGAGCAATCTATATTTGTGATCTCGTATATTTTGCTTCTCCGACACGAATCTCTTACTCAGAATCTCCCTCATCTTTTTACAAAAAAGCCTCTCCATGGTGGTAAAGTCTCATCTTGAGTGATGGTAGAAGTTACAATAGTCGCATTGAACCCTCAAATATGTTCGAAGATCTCGAAATGATCTTCCAGTTCTGGGGAGAATTCGAACAACTCCATTTCCATCAAGAATTGAATTGAGTTTTGCCGTATTTCGACCAGAGAATCTAACAGAGACATTACTGTCGAGATTCTGACCAAAAAATTAGACATCCCACGCCCTTGGAGAGTGCTTTGTCGTGCTAGGTCACTGACATATCCTTTGTCTTTATTTGACCCCAAGAATGGATTGGATCGAAACGACTTTCTTGTCAAACCCCATTGTGTCTGTATAAATTTCTGACCGTGCAGAATCTCCATTGCCAATTTTCCATTTTTGATTATGAAATCATAGGGTGCCTTTGGTACTGGTCTTATTTCACACGGTCTAGGACCTTCCATAATGTTGGCGTGATTCAGTTTGAGCAACGGATCTTGATGTGATACATCTTCGTAATGAAAATGGAGTGGGAACATAGTAATTGATTGAGAAAAAAAATTCCCTCCAGATAGAAAGAGAGTCTTTCCTATAGGAGTAGTGAAGAACTATATATAGCTGTGCTTTGTTGTTGACCAAAGAAAGAAAAGCATGGGAGAAAGAAGCACAAATGAAAGGAAGAAGGGTGACTTCTTTGATAGATTCTGTCCAGCCCAAATCTGTTTTTAGTTTAATAATGCAATTTTTCACATA
Organism: Pterocarpus macrocarpus; assembly: GCA_031439585.1. Classification (NCBI taxonomy): domain Eukaryota; kingdom Viridiplantae; phylum Streptophyta; class Magnoliopsida; order Fabales; family Fabaceae; genus Pterocarpus; species Pterocarpus macrocarpus. The sequence continues at coordinate 34,591,078 of CM062515.1, forward strand.
TCTCATTGGGGAGTCAAAGCCACACAACAACGACAATTCACTTGAACTCTAACTGTCGACCGCTTACCTACTTAGCTACCGGGATTTCTTCTTACATAGTACCAATTGCTATGAGATTCTCTGAAAGCTTCAATCACATTACATATAGTGATTAAATCAATGCAACATTTCGCGGATCAAAACCCGTCTCAAGTGGCTTAGCTAGGGGGTGGAAAGGACGAACTTCATTTTTAAACAGCGGGATATCTTTTCATTGCTAAGACCGCCTCATTTTGAAACCAGATTCGCTAGCCTTTTAGTCTACCTATGCTACGCTATTCTATATAGGCACCTTTCTTTTGTCCTTGGTTTCTCGATCAAACTCTCTGATGTCGAAGAAAGACTTCGAGGAGCAGGGATGATTTGAAATCTTGTCTTTTACACCAACACAATCCCGATGAGAATCAGTACACGGAACTCGATCCATCCACGAAGGTGTAGCACTTCTCTACCCTTTGCTAGCAGCTTTCTTCTCTTATGAAATTTATAGTTAGAGGGAAAGAGAACTCCCTACAACGAGCACTGAACACTTAACAGAAGCTGGAAGGGCAAGAACAACTACTACTTATGCCTAGGTAGCTACTGCTACAATAGAAATAGTAGGAAGGGGAATTACTCTATGAGCAATTGGGAAAATTCTTGGAACTTCTCCATTAGAAGGTGTTGAACCACAGAAGCCCTTGCCTAGCCTGCTGCTTTTATCACAGGATTTGACTTGCTTTACACCGCCGCATCTCCTGCTTTGATAGAAGTAGCTATAGCTATCCCCTGATCCTTATAGCTTTCCAACAGGCTCTAAGAGTGAAGAGATAAGTACTCGAACTGGAATTGTTTTGCTAGCGTGCTAGCTTAAGTTTACGGTTATGGAATTCTCTTTTGAAAATGAAATGCTTGCATAAAGGACTGCTCTGCTTTCGATTCCTTATGTGAAAACAATACATGGCACTAGTCACATGAGGACAGGGAACTGTGAATATTCACCACTCTACAATAAAAATGGACTAGTACTAGCTCCTAGGGCGAAGGAAATTTCCTCCCAAGTAACTGGCTTGCCTACGATCTGTATCCATAGCTCTATTCTACCGCTTGCCTGACTGGCAAGGAAAATGCTTTGTCTTTTGATGTAGTTCCGAGTCTTCTATGTGCCTTGGAGACTAATGTTGGAGAATCGGTTGTTATAAGATAGAGTACCCGGGCATCCTCTAGTCTTCCTATTCCTCTAGCTCTCATTTCGCGTATGCGCTTGGTGCTCTTGGCTGCCGCCCGCGGATCATGCACTCCCCCAGCATGCCTGATTTTAATATAAAAAGAGCCTAACCTGCTGGGCCACAGGAAGAGAAGAGTAATCTGAATCTCTATGTCTAATCACCGAGTTCCCATGGACCGGATCTGGGACTGTCCGCTTTCTATTATCGCTTCACGCTACTGTAATGGGCATGATCCCATCCCAATTCCCGTACACTGCTGTGGCTTCGTCCCTCTATGTATTGGCTTCTTCCTTCCCTGGGCTCTTAGAAAGCATAGACTGAGACAGGAAAGAGGCTGACTTGGACCGATAAGAGGGAACTAGCTTGCTACCATTTGGCTGACTTGCTTTCCTCTGCTTTCTTGCCTGGAATGCCTTCGGGAAGTTATTCCTTCTCTACGGTCTGTACAATCGGCTTGTGTTCAGCATAGTGAGAGAGCACATTCATCAACTAGTTGTAGTCTAGCGAAGAGGATCTTTGACACTAGGAGTATAGAGAATCGGCTGTTGTAAGCCAGTATCTGTCCTTGCTTCCTATATCCAATTCCTCGTCCGAATTGAATAGTTGCTCATCATCATTGGTCACCTCAATCTTTTTTAACCTTGGGCTTGAAAGAAAGAAGTAGATAAGTTTCTTTCCTTTGTTAGTGAATCTGCTCTTTGAAAGCTTGCTTGATTTGATTAGAGGTCGAATGGGATATCAAATAAGTCAATAGCTTTTGTAACATCCTATTATAAAGGATGGATCTCTCCCTCTTTCTTTAGGAATATGCCTCTAGTCAATATACAAGATAAGCAAGGATCAATCAATAGTAAAGATACCCACAGGCAGTTCTTATCGCCGAATCCGGTGCACAAATTTCATTCTATAGTAATGTCGGCAATTCCGCTGCTTCGGCTCAATGCTAATAGGCTGGCCAGAAGGAGAATTCTATTTCTTCTTCTATTCCCAAGTTCTAGTCCAAAATCCCACTCTTGGGTGACTTATCCATTTGGCGGATTTTACACTGGTCACATCAAAAGAGAATGAAGGGGGTTCTACCTAATGCGTCATAACTCCTTCGAGAACGAGGAAATATAGATTTTGAATTCGCTAATGTGTCTTGAGCCTACGATATGAGTTTTGTCACTGGTCATAGAAACCAAAGATTGGGGGCTCTCCTACCCTGGCTATGGTTGTGCTATGTTAACAGTAAGCGGGCGGAGCAGGGAAAGGGTCATCTCTTACTCAATGGGGCTATTTCCAGATAGTATTCACCAACTACTCGGTTTTGTTACCATTGGGCAAGAGAATGCCATGGGATAGAGAATACCAATAGAATAGCACAACAGAATACCAGCTCTCATCACCACCAGATTGGGGAGTGATCCAAGGATAGGCACTGTTATAACTCTGAGTGTAGTTTTCGAAGCAAGGCTATCCAGTATTTCCAAGGGACTTCCTAACAACCCATTGGACAAATACAGATAGATTAAGATAGGTGACTTAATTTTATGTTCTTAGATGCCGGTGAGTGAGTTCCATGCCTTTTGCAACGAGTATTGCACTAGCATTCAACCGAGGGGGGGAATCCCTTGTAATCTTGGTTAAGCTACCTTATGCATTTAATGGGAGTCGAAGCAGTTACTTGAAAGCTGCTGGTGAAAGGGTGATGTAGTAACCAGTCCGAGCCCTAGGTTAGCATTTCAGTGTTTGCCAAGAAGATGAGTTTGAATCTTCTTTGTTGTATGAAAGGCTCTTTTTTTATTCGGTAGGACTTCCATTTCATATCATGTATTAGAGAATCGGATTATTATGATGAGCGATTTGACTCTGATCCACCAGCATCCACCACCGGATGGAATTACCATACTTACCGCCTGTTCTTACTCCCATCGATATGCCAGGAAACAAGAACTTGATATCTTTTATGCCCTTTAGCTTAAGCTTGACAAAGATAGAATGTTTCACTTCACCTACGGCTTTCATTGCCCGTAAAGACTCTATCTCTACAACCGCCTTCTCCTTCTCCCTTTCATTACAAACAAAGCGATCCGTTTTCATAACTAATAAGGTGTAAAATAAAGAAAGGAGTCTCGGTATTCATTCTAACTTCCGCGCAAAGGAAGAAGATCCAGATTTGACTAGGGCGAGCGCAGTTTACTAGGTGAGTAAAGAGATTTAAGCGAGCTAATAAGGAGAGTCTACTCGCTATTAGCTTCGAAATCGAGTTCCAAAGCGAGGTCGGTTAGCAGGGAAATGAAAGAATTCCCAAAAAATCTGGTCTCATGTCATGTCAACCCTTGACCGACCTGAGGCCAAAAAGCGTCAAAAAAAGGGGAAGGGTACTCCACCGGGTTCTTATTTTTTAAATCATGTAAATAAAAAAAAAAAGAAGGGTTCCAAACCTGTTGCGTGATATCACATGGAGGAAGACAGCTGTGGCGCCCACCCGTGCTAGTCTATGTTTGACTATTGTTCCCTTACATTCCATTCTTTGGACTGAGTTTCCCCTGGTGCCATTTATTTTTCAGCCGAACTGGTATTGGTGATTGGTCTTTCCCGGTGAATGAGTGTGAATATCATTGGCTAAAGAATAAATTTCTATACTGCTTTATTTCATTAAATGGTTTGGAGCTAGACTCAGTTATTTCATTAGCCAATCAATAGTAGTTTTTTTACTTTTTTAGTCTATATTCGCGCATATCTGCGTCTACTATCTACTCAAAATAGCGCATCTACTCTCTTCGGTCTAGGCTCCATAAGGTAAAGATCTCAAGGGCTATTGGTCAAGCACCCTTCTCCATCTCCTACTGATGCTAAGGTTAGCAGCTCTGCCTTTTCCTGGAATCACTCGTTATGGGCTAGTAAGAAGGGACGTGTTCAAGCTCTCCTATAGATGGAAGCTGAAAGAGTGTCTCAAACTTTATTATCGACCAGAATCTCACTTTCTTTAGATCGCAAGTCAGTTTCTTAGAGTCCTTTCCTTAGTAGCAGGATCCTATCCTATCATAGGCGCACTCAGTTGAGTCTACTAGTTCAAGAGTGAAGGAAGGCTCCAAGTCAGTTTATTCAAGCACTGGGAATTTATCGCTTTTGCAAACAAAGAAAGTATTGCGAACAAAGTAAGATAGATGGTCTTTCAAAAGAACTTAAATGCACCATAACTTTTCCAACCAAGAAAATAAATGCTTCTAAAGCATTCGCTTCTTGGTTCAAGAAAGAACAAGAAGTCGAATACGAGGAGATCGACTGGCTATAATTGGAGTTAGGTTCCGTCTTGGGCGCAACCTTTCTTCGAACTTGTCTTTTCAGTGGTAAAGGCGGTATGTCGATCATTCTAATGAAAACATCTCTTTGATCTGATCCAATTTATGCCCGAGGCAGGGGAAAAGCGCTCTTCTGCTAGCTTTTTACTGCAAGACAAAGTGAAAGCCCCATAAAGAGCCATTCAATAGTCCGTATGCTTTCAAGCATCAATCGGCACACCACTTAAAAGTAAAAGTTAGTTTTTACATTCAATCAAGCAGTTGAAGAAAGCACAGTTTAATAGCCAACACAAACTTGAATGAAGCCGGTCGATGTAGCACCTTATGCCTCTACGGATCTCGATTAGCCTCTTCTATGGAAGCAGGTTTTTCCTTCATTCCCCTTCTCTTCCTTTCCCAAGTTACTAGATTGGAATTTAGAATAGCGATTCCAGAGGAGCGTAGTTGATTAAGGAAAGCAGTCTACTCATGTAGTTAAGAAGTCGCTCTTCAAGCATGGTAAGCAGGCATGTATGGAATGCAGGTAGGTCAATCACTCTGACTTTCACCCCTGTGTCCAGCATTGATCCTGTAACATCCCCAATTTTTGTCTAAGCTAATTAGCTCAGTGATCCTGGCTAATTAGAGAAGTTAACGATTAACTGAGGATTAATCGGATAATCTCGATGAGCAAGAGCTTAGTGAATTGAGTCAAGTCAATAATTGAATCATAATGCACTAAATGGTTTAATTAAAACCTAATTATTCGAACCTCATTAATTCGTAACTTAGAAATATAATTAAGCTAATCCAATCTTATTAATTAAGTACAAGACAATTGTTCTACCTTACCAATTGAGATAGATTAATTCTAAAATCTAATTACATAATTCATAAGATCAATTCTTTTAAGACGAAAAACGTCTTAAAGATGTAATTAACCGAAATCGGTTAAAGAGCACTTTAACTAATCAAATTAATTAACATTTAGATAATTGTAACAATTATAAAGATGTAGAAACTTCCCTTTTATTATTGTTTGAAAGTTTGGTCAAGGCAAGAGTCATATCCAACCATCCATTTGCCTTCTCATCATACACCCCTAGATCAAGAGTCCATACTAGTAGTGTTCCTTAAGTCAAGACAAGAAATGTGCTCTCCTCCATCAAGATTGTGACACTTGGAGTGATCACAATCATCCAATACCAATCCTAAGATGGCTCATGCTATTAACCACTTGATAAACACTACAAAATCTTTACCCAAGTGCCAAGACTCAAAGGAAACACAACACTCTCTTTTGCCCCAAGGTTTTTCCCACTCCCTAGCTTGTGTAAGAAGCAAAAATCACATCACCTCCCCCCTCATTTGTGCGCCACCTTCAGCCTCCTTTCTCTCCTTATTTCATTTTTTCACTCCTCTCACAAAGACACACACAAAAAGCTCTCACCTCTCTCTAAACTTTTCTTTATTCTTCCTACTCTCCTTGTTCTTCTTGTTTTCCTACCCTAAGTCTCACTTTTCTACCACCATCACCACACTCACAATCCCTTCAAGGACTACCATTTTTGGTCCTTGGAGAAACAAAGCCACTCATACACAAGCCCCAATATCAAGCTCAAGGAGAAGGAGGCCATCTCCAACCACTTCATTTTTCAAGCTTCCAAGAGAAACCTCATTTGGTAGTGACTCTAACCCTTTTCCCTTCCATGTTTTTCAAGCTCTATAACTCCTAAGCTCTTCATAGCTAGGTGGTTTTGAAGCTTGCTTCAAGGTCTCATGACCATATCTCATTCTATGAGTTTTCTTGCCTTGATGAAAATGTTGTTTTGAAATGAAATTTTGTGGTATGATGGTTTTTTATGTATCTTGCTTTATTTTGTTTTAAAATACTGATTTGGTGACTAAAACTTTGAGTATGATGATGAGATACAACATAAAAATGGTGAGTTGAAGTGGTATAGCAACATTTCCACAAGATTGATATGTAAAACTTAGAAACTAGTAAATCTGGAATTCTGGCAGTCTATAAAGCGTATGGTATAACTCACTCCACAAAACTCAAAATGCAATGAAACTAATTTTATGTGAAAATAGACTCAAAGAGCTTTTCATACATATAAAATATGCAAGATTTGGCCTTAAAACGAGAGAGATATGAATTTTCAAAGTCTGCTGTTCTTGGATGGGTTTCTGTCCGAGCAGTGGGTAATAAAACGTGCATAACTCAAGCTATACATAACATTTTTGAGTGGGACCAAGTTTGTTAGAAAGCTAAGACATAGAAGAACACTCTCATAACAGTTTTGTCAGATTCCACATGAGGAACTCCCAGTGAAGTGGACAAGCCACGGACCCGAGTTGAACTTTCAATCCTAAACAGTCAGAATAAAATGTGCATAACTCAAGCTACAAAATGAATTTTTAAGTGGGGTTTGTTCTGTTTAAAAATAGACTCAGAGAAGTACATCCACACAAAAATTCGAAATAAAAGAGTAAAAGATGAAATTATGGTGAATTTTTGAAGTTACTGCCCCACTGTAAAAGTAAAATTGGTTATGGTAAAATTTAAAGGTTAATGAGAAATAAGCTTTAAAATATTAAGACCCTCACATTAAGTACTGAAAAACCTTCATAATTCAACTTAAAAGTTTCAAAAAGGATAATGGATGAAATTGGCCCTATGCTTAATAAAAGAATTTATGCAAGAAGCAAATCAATTAAAAGCTTGTACCCAAGTTTACTAAGCTAAGCTCATAAGACTTTGTGTGACATGTATGCCTCAATTTGTCAATATGATGACAATGACATGTTGATAATGATGTGATATGATGATGACCATGGTGATGATGATATGATATGATGATGATCATGATGATGATGGTATGATAATGGTAATGATGATATGATATGATGATTATGATAGTGTTATGATGATGATCAGGATAATAATGATATGATGACGATATTATAATGAATCATGATGATATGAATATGATATGTTGATAAGATACTTAATGATATACATGAAAGGATTAATAAATATGAACACCCTGGGGATGGCGATACGTAACGCCCAGAGGAGATTCATAAAGGAACCACATTTGGGGACGGCGATACGTAACGCCTAGATGTGGAAAAGAATTAAAATAATTTTGCATCATAAGCTTTAATAAGAAGAGAAAGTAAACTAAGGGTGTGATCCTTCAAAAGGGAAGGTGACCCAAAGTAAGATCCCTTCACCCACGACTCACCTGAAGTATGGCATGACCCAGCTAGTGTAAGTACCAAAATTCTATGGTGGCGATGGCCACGGTATGAGCTCATTACCACTTATGTTTAGTGGGTGAAAAGATAAAGTCAAGTTAAGAAAAGAAAAGGGACTTCAGTCCAAACCCTAGAAAGGGAAAGAAGTTAAGAGAATCTTATAGCATGGACATGCATGTTTTATATAATTATATTTGTGCTTATGTATGTTATGATATAAATGATTAGAGGTTATGTTAAAATTGAATCCGCTTCAGATATTTATGTTTTCGAAAACCTAAGAACGGAACCTTATGAATGCTCACTATTTTCATTAATAAAACCGAAGTGGCTAGGACGATGACGATGACACTTTCATGTCGGGTTTGAGTCCTACTGAGAAATTCCATTTCTCACCCTAGTTATTCTTCCGTATCGTCACCAGATCCCGACAGCGCCTCCGGTGGAGTGGAGTGTGGATCCCCAACACTGTGAGTGGACGTGTGACGTGGGATGCAAGACGAAGCTGTTTTGGGACTTGTAGCCACCATCGCTCTGCACCTTCGCATATTTCTTTTTGAGTTGGGCTTTGTCATTTAAATTTGTACTTAGTATCTAGTATTTGGATCATGGCCTGACCATGAGCCTCTTTCGCTGTAATGCTGATATGTATGTATATATATATATATTATGAACTCGTATCGATGTAATAATTTGCTATATAATGTAATGTATTTGTGAATTATTATTTGTTTACCTTTCCCATGTTTTACGAATTTGGGGTATGTATTTTATGCGACACGTTCTTTCTCTATCTAGCTTCTCGCTTAAGGCTTTACTTTTCAAAATGCTACAAAGCGACGACGTATTTCAAAAAAAAAAAAAAAAGAAATCTTACTGTATTTTCCGCGTAACTTAATTTCAAGTGAAGTTTAGTTTTCCACGAGCATAAGTAACAACTAATAAATCACCGTAATACGACTTAAGCGTAGTATGGGTTTATTAGGGTGTTACAGATCCCGGAGCTAGAAAGAAGGATTATTTTTCTGTCTAGTTTAGATGGTCTTGTCTATGATGGAGTATAGAAATGTGAGATTTGTTATCTCAAGTATAGATAGCATCAGTAACCACTTCGCCATTCTCTTAAATAGGGCAGGCTTCTCTGATTGCAATAATCGCTCTATTCCCTTTGCCTTTTAGGCGAAAAGAGTAGCTAAAGCTTTAAGAAAGAAAGTTTGCTTACTTCAGGGATGAAGAATCAGTTGAATTCACTCGACTAAGAATCCTAGAAAGCGGTGCCCTTGGTTCAGTCTTTAGAGAAAGTGCTGTTGATTCGGTCCTTTTAGTAGTTGGTGCGTAATATCCATCCCCATCTATTATTGTAACCGACTCTCTCAATAGATGAGCCTTGGTTGTCCTATCCGCAAGAATGGCAAGCGCAGACTAGGAACCTAGGCCAATTGAAAGTCACGGCCGTTTGATAGCCCTTTTCGTGAGATCCCTTATCAATTGTCCTAATAGAGTGATTTACCTAATTAAATGAAGGCGTAGGATTCCTTACCTATTGTAAAATAAGGGAAGTTTCCGTCCACGCCTAGCTGGCATCGAAGAGCATTCATTCCATATCTTCCATTATCCTACTTTCTTTCCTTTGCACTTTCGAAACTAAAGAAAGAAGAAAAAAGCTAGCGCTAAGCAAACGACAAGGATAAGTGCATAGAGAGAGCTTTTAAGTAAAGATGTCAGATCGAAAGCCTCCGGAATTGGATAAGAGGTGAGGTTCACATATTACCCTAGTGGGAAAAGAAGAAGGAGTTTATTCCCTTTGAAGAATAAATGCTTTTAAGCCTCCCTTTGTAAGTGAAGGAAAAAGAGGCTGTCTCAAATCATGGGAAAGTCATCTGTCTAAGGAGAACAGGCGCCAAGATATTAAACAAGGTCTTGTCACGAGCTGTACTCAAACCAGCCTTTTCTAGATGCATGAACCGGATTTCGATCTTTCTGATCGTGAGTTTTTTTAACCCGGTTCGTCTTCGTTCGAAAAAAACAAGACTAATGAAGACTACATCTGGGCTTCTTCTCCCTTCTATGATGAGCTTTCTTCACTTCAGCCTACTAGCGCTTGTTTTACTATCAGAGAGAGGAATAGACATCTCTGAGGTGCTACCAGTAAGTTGTCATTGAGACCTTTATTTAAACCCCCTTTTTATATCTTAAAAACAAGCTAACTGTGGCATTTCGTGATTGAGTTCTCATGCCTACTCTCATCTGAGAAGGAGATGGCCAGACGGTAACCCTTCTTAGCGCTTAGATAGATGGTAGTGAAGAGCAGATGAACTAGACCAAATAGCTCAATGGAAAGGAGAAAGCCAAAACTCTTGCTCTTATCCATAGGTGGCTGTGATCGGTCAAACGGATGCGCTGCCATTACTTTCTAGAATTCTTATGTATCTCAACGAAGAAAGAAAATGAAGCAATTCCCCCTTCAAGGGGCCATTACACGATGCAAGAGCAAATGAGAAAGCAATGCCCTTAGCCACTAGGGGTGATCCACTACTTATCACTCAACTCAAGCTAAAGCAAAGGCACCTTACTAGCACGATGTGGGGTATAGTGCTAAACCCGGACAAGGCAATTTCCCTTGACTTCGACCAATGGTTTGACACCCGAAAAAGCCAGCTCCTCGATATCCTTCAACGAGAGGAACTGAAATCAGTCAAGTAAACCCCTTAGCCGAATCAAAGAAACTGGCAAATGGTTATCTACTTAGAACTTCATAGACTGGCTCCACGACACCGGCAGATGGAAAGAAAGGTCGGTTCCCTAAAAGCTTGGCCAAGAAAGCTAGTGCCAGCTAATGAGACATGCCATCCATCCATAGTCCTACTTCTATTGGATCGAGAATGGATTTGTCATTCTTCTAAATGGATGTCTTAAATGCAAAAATTAAGAAAAGCAAAAAGGTAAAGAATTCGATCAAGAAGGGACAAAAGGGAGTGAAGTCACTTCTAGCTTTTTTCTCTTGCCCAAGCCAGGAGTTAATGCAAAGGCAAAGGCCTTCTTTTCTTTTCGCAACAGAATAGATGGTTCGATCAAAGAAAAGATTGTAGCTAGCTAAGCCGCATCTTCTGCTTTAGTTTTAGTGCAAGTGCTTGAAAGTGACTGTCTTCACTTGGTCCTAAGATAGGGAAAAATGATCTTCCGTCACTAGCCATTGCTCTAGATGCTCTTGTCTCAAAGAGTAAGAGTCATATGCCGATCTTCATTACTAGCTCTGACGACTAGTCCTCCGCTAATCAAATACCTGCAAACAACCCCTCCTAAATAGGGCATTTGTCGTAAGCCCTTTCCTCTTATCTGTTGTTGTCTTACCTGCTCCTCGAACAATTGAATCAATAGTAATTTTTATCACACCCATGCACAAAGAATAGACTGTGAACGTCCGATTCTATTCCTGAAAAGAGCCAAGCAAGGGATTCGTTCAGAAGAGAGGAGGCTCTTCTTTCACATAGAAGGACTCTCTCTGATTGGCTTAGCCTTTCGAGTGGAAGGTACGTCGTTAGGCTCATTCTGGTCTCATTCCTGTTCATAGGCTATTAGGACGAAGGAGCAGCTATTGAATCAGCAAAAGAAGACGAAGCGTTTGTAACTCGTTCTAATTTGTTGAGTAAGGGGCTTAAACGCTTTGATGGTTGACTGCCCTCTACTCGGGGCACCTATCTTTCTTTATATGCCCATTTTGCAAGAAAAAGAGCTTTGTTTACAAAAAGATGATTTTCCCGCTTTCCTTTGTGAGGGACGTTTATGCAAGTGAATCTCTAGTAAGAAGAAAGCTAGTAAAGGCACTGGCATAGTGACTGGACGAGGAGAATTGATAAAAAGAATAAATTGTTCAAGAATCGCTTGTTCGACGAATGGCATCATTTTTAAGTCATTGATAGGCCTTTCCTACTATACAGAAAAAGAATCCTATTATGTTCATTTTGCTCCGCGCTTAGCCCTATATACCCCTCCTTACCCCTTTTGATGCTGCAATGAGAGCAGCAGGAGTTGCTTTACCACAAAAGAGTGAGTGACTCTTTAGACTGGCATGGTCTTAGAATGTACGATAGAAGTGTGGACTAAGAGCTATTTAGCGGCATAAACCTTTTAGGGAAAAGGTCATTTTAAAATAATACATACCTCTCTTTCTTCTCATATGAGATTTCCAGTTAAGATCATCTTTTATACTTAAAAGAAAGCTCTTTCTTATATACGATACCACCAAAAGGGGGGAGGTAAAGACACTTATTGCTACTAAAAATCTCCATACTTTTTTAACTAACTAAATTTTAAATAACATCAGCTTTTTCCTCTAACTAGAAGGGGATCTTGTTCATGATGGATTCAAGATCCTCAAATGTGGCTTTGGCTTCCGCTATAATATTAGTTCTTTTTTTTTTCTTTTGATTGGTAACCTTTTCAGGTTAGTTGAAAGACCAAGAATGGCCTCTTTGAAAGAAGACGACAGACATGCTGGGAAGGAAAAGAAAGGAGATGTGGCCTAAGTAGGTACAACAAAAGGGACTAGTATGGGCACAATATGTGATTGGAAGCTCTTCTTTGGCAGGTTTCATGATTTGCTAATCCGATCTTGTAAGTTGGCTTATCTTACGCCACTGGCTGAGACGATGGCTTGAAACCCGGGTAGAAATAAGACCAATCGAAAACCTTGGAAGCAACAAATCGAGGGGTGTAAGCTATTGAATAAGTTGTGGGTCTTGAGGCAGATGTGGCATCTTCTGAACAACCTTTGTTAGGGGGAAAAAGATAAGGGAGATTCTGAGTAAGAGATGTTATGTATGAATTCTTTGAAGTGGTTCTTCCCTTTATTCAAGGAGGACTCAAAGCTACTGGGCAAGAGGCAGGTGAAAATGCCATTCCGCCACCTCAAGGCAAACCTGTGGCTCCTTCCACAAGGCCTTCCCCTATATGGAGATCTCTTTAATCCTTGAGAATAGGCGGAAGCTTGAGATGTGGGAGTAGTGTCAAAATGTTAAGACTGCTCTCATCAAACTCGAGAAGGTCCAAGGGACCTTTCTGCTAGCCCAACAAAACTTCCCATCGGTTAATGCATCATCTATCTCATTGATCGATGCGATTGATGAGGCACTACTCGAGAATATGATCGGAGAACAGGCTAAAGGGGGTATGAATCCCAATGCCTGTTTGAAGGTTATGCGATGCTATCATGACTGGTTGAGTCGCGCGTATCGCGGAATACGGTGGGAAGAGGAAAACGCCGCGAGATGTCAAAGTCCCACTTTGACGTTTAAACGTCGTTCAGTGGACTTTGCTTTGATATCGCATCCAGTCTATATCGTGTCTATGAAAAAAAGGGGAAGGCAATGAACTTTCTTATGCTAATTCCCATTCATCCAATTCATAAGCGTGAATTGTTTCTATTTGTGCATCAAGTTGGAAGAAAGAAAGAACTACATTTGACCTTATCCCCATCCAAAAAAGGGGTATGTAGGCAGCCTGAAAAAAAAAAAGAAAATAAAATAAGGTTTGGTGAAAAAAGAGGCTTTTCAGCTTCTTTCCCCCTTTCCTGCGCATAGTTGCTTGTTAGCCATTTCAATGTCTTATGTATAGCGGCATGCTCCACAGCTGGAGTAAGAAAGATTCAAGGAGTGCAGGGGGATCCATTTTTAGGACTGAGCTTTCTTGCTTTCTTAAGGAATTTTTAGAGTCATATGGGATGGCTATGGTTTCCATTCTTGTTAGTTCAAATCTTTATCTTTGGTTCGCTTTTCCAAAGAAGAAATCAAGTCTGTCTGGACATTCCCCATAGTAGAGAGCTGAAGACTCGAGAGGGCGGTATATTTGCCACGCTCCTTTATGAACTTTCTTGGCTCACCTTCAGACATGAGGGTCTCCCTTTCTGGACTCCTATTACAGGTTATGCGTTGTATAAGAAAATGAATTCTTATCGCGCATCTTGCAAATGGACTCCTTAGCTTTCATTAAGAAGCTTAGTGAGGAACCCGACATTTGGGGTGCTTCCTCCTTAGTTAGTGCTTTGAAAATATCCATGGAAATGGATCTTTCAGTGCCCGGTTTCCACAATGCATTGCCCTTCATAGCTGCATTAGGGGACATTAGATAGACTCCAGTGATAGACTAAGAGAGTAAGCTAGGTAGTACACAAAGAGGATTCCCTGCCTTACTCACAGTATATGACATGCTAATGATGTCTCCGGAACAGAGGGGTACTTTGGTGGAAGTTTTCTTAGATCGTGAGGAGTATCAGGCTTTCCTTGCAGAACAGTCGATGAAGGAAGCCTTATATGATGATTATATGGCTGCAGTGACGTTTATAGATGGTGATCTATTATTAGGGATGACGGAGCATAATCGTCCTCTTTATGTCATAGGGACCAGCCAAGGAACCACAATCAACATATCTCCCAGGAAAAGATTGTCATCCTCTACTAAGAATCCAATCCCTTTTTTTCGCTTATTCTGGCCTTTTGGCTAGTTAGTTTTCTTTGACTGGCATTTGTCCCTGAGACTAGTGCAACTCCCTGCCTTCCTTTGTATTCATCCCTTCTGAGATCGAATGTGGGTTATTCTTTATACGAAAAGATCTGCAGCGCTTACTGATTCAATCACAGCAGAAAAAAGAACGGCGGATACGCATTCCATTGCTAACATCACACCGGTTACTAATTAACGTCCGACAACAGCTCTTATTCCAATGTCTACTCTTACTTTTTCCACTTCGCATATGGGCTTTCTCTATGGCGTCAACTATAAGTTTGATTACATCGCGTTTAGTTTGAGCTGGGAAGTAAACTAGGTTTTGCTATTCCTTCTCGAGCTTCTATTTCATCCCTTAAAGGAGATTTGGGAAAAGATAGAATAGGAAGACGTGTTTCCAGAACAAACAAGATACGGGTTGAGAGGGGGAAGTTAGCAAAGTTAGACAAGATTGGAATGGGCATAGGAACATGTATTGGTGCACCAAATCGGCTAATGCTCCCAGGTTGATGCAATGTATTCCACCAATTGACTGAAGACTTGATTATTGGTATATCGATTGGTCCAGCATGGATTGAAATAGGAGCCGGTTCGACAAGAAGCTTTTGAAAATGCAGTGTACCTAGGTAAATTAGAAACGAGATGAATACAGAGGTTAAACGAGCATCCACACCCAAAAGGTGCCCCACATAGGTCTTCCCCGAACCCCCTAGTAACTAAGGTAAACAACATAAAAAAAGCACCCATTTCTATACCAGTTCCAGAAGATCGAAGAAAAAAGGGATGTTTTGTTAATAGGAATAAGAAAGTGTTTATAGCCATAGTGATATAAACAAGAATACTCATCTGAGCTGCAGGAACATGTACATACAGAATACGAGAATTTCCACCTTGTTGAAGATCTAACGGTGTTATCGAAGACTTAAATGAATAGCCATCGCTGTTAAGAACAACCGAGATCCAATGAGAATTAGCGCATAGCTTCTGGTCTTTGACATCAAAAAAGAAGGTTGTAATAACAAAAAGGACATATAAGAAATTTGTCCTAGCTAGTGGAACAAGAAAGACATGGATCTATATTCAATATGCAATCAAAGGATTTCTCCCTACGAATAATTCCCCCTGCTTTGTTTTCGCTCCGCTCGTGCGTGGCACTCCTTGCTCATGGAACAACATACTAAAAAAAAGAAAGGTTTTGGAAGAAAAAAAGTAGATTCCCTTTTGTATCCAAGAGCCCATCCTTGATCCAAGCCAAGTTTTCTCCTCCTGAAAAAGCGCATAAGGGCCCACCCTTTTCCCCTTAGCCCTCCTTCTCACTCCCTAACCTAAGGAATGAAAGAAAGGCTATGTCCAGACAACTACCACAAAAAAATAGTAAAATAGTTTTAAAGTAATTTATCTTTGTAGGAGTTGCCCTATGGGAAGAGAATTTCTTTATTGTTTAGTTTAAAGCAATCAATTTCCAAGAATAGTTTTGTAGGGAAAGCAAAAGAAGAAAGAAAGAGAATCGAGACAGGAGCCTTACTCTCTTAGCATAGGCTTGAAGCCCTCATGTCCTATAGGAAGTGGAAGTAAGAAATCCTATCCATCTTTTTATCGAAAAATTTCGAAATCTATAATGAAGAAATAATATCGTGCTTATATTTAGGATCCTCTAAATCCTTAGACATCGAGACTATGGGGAATCCATATTAACGAAAAGATTCCCAAAATCACAAGAAACCATCTTCCCATCTCCGGGCTTAAGAATTTCCAATTGAACTCCTTCAGCCATACAGGAATTCTCTAAAAATAAGAGAACCTTTTTTTTTTTACTTTTCATGCAGTTCTGATTGGAACAAGCATTTTATGAGAGAATCGTGCGAAGGGCAAGTCCGGAAACTTAGAAACAAAATATCTGTAAAAAAAAAGTTAAATAAAATCGAACGAAGAAATTGGACAGGCAGTATTCTTTTGTCGGCCCGGTTTCTCCCTTTCTTGTCTAGTGTATTAGACTCCATTATAGGTCATTCGGAAAGGCTCCGTTTCTATTTTAGGGCATAACATTGTGGTTGTTCCCTCTCCTTTCAGTCGAGTGACTTCGTACCTCTCCTGACTGAGAAAAAGAAGATCCAGAGGCATCCTCCATTCATATCGATTTGGGTTTTTCTGCAACATATTTTGATCTGCCTCTTCTTCAATCTGGAATTCCCAACAAATCCTTGACTCCTTGAATACAATGGGATTTCACACTTGGCCAATCTTTCACTCTACCTCCTCTTATTAAGACCATAGAATGTTCCTACGAATTATGATCTTCGCCCGGAATGTGAGCAAATATATCATGTCGATTGCTCAATCGTACTTTGGCTATCTTACGTGGAGCTGAATTTGGTTTTTTCAATGTTCTCGTTGAAATAAGCGGGCGTAATCCTTGCTTCTGGGGACATTGATCCGAAGCTCGAGTATGGTCCATGCGCCATTTTTCTTCTCTACCATGACAAATCAATTGATTTAATGTAGGCATCGCTCTTTCCTTTGTCCTTCCTCCCTATTTTTGCCCTATCACTAGTGATTACTCCCGATTCGAAGCACCCCTTTTCCATTCATAGAGAGATCCAATCGTCAAAATCAATAAAAAGGCCATCATTGACCAAGATCCAAATGGATCAATCTTGTTGGGAGGTATTGTCCAAGGAAAAGAAAAGGTTACTTTTGGATCAGGAATAATAAATAAAATTGAAACAAGATAAAATCGTATATCGAAACGACTTCTAGCATCACCGAAAGGATCGAAACCACATTCGTAGACCGACAATTTTTTTGGATAGGTCGAACTATTGGAAGCAAAGGGAAAAGGAACACCGAGTAGGATCAAAGAAACTAGCAGACCAATCACTAAATAGTTACAAATAGGTGCAAATTGTGACATGACCACAACCCACTTGGTTCTTTCGCTCCTTGCTTGCAGAGCGACATACCGAAAAAAGAAAAAAGAAAACGTACCAATGAAGCCGACCATTAATGACTAGTTCGAACATCAGGAGCGGTCTGATTCCTGATTTGATCAAATAGACTACACTTAGAAAGATGAAAGAAAAGCAAACTCTCCAAATTGTTGACCAAGCAACACTAGCGGAACAATCTCTTATACTAACCAGTCGGATGGCACGCAATGAAGACCAATCCGTGAGCTAAACTAGAACATCCAATAGCAGACAAGCTTGCATCTCCATCTTGGCTAGAATCCTTCCACTCTTTCTCTTACAGGCCACTCATGCAGTCTAACTCTACTTATTCTACAAGATATCATGTTCTTGGAGCAGCTGAGGAAGGATATTGACATTGCGATGAAGTTGCTCTATGCTCTGGGGAAGGCGAATATGATGACAAGATGGCCATACTATATATATGGTATTCGTGCGATTTAGATTCATTTTTAGCAGAGATCCTTTCATATCGGGTGAAATAAGAGCTTGAGCGTCTGGACTCTAGGCGTTCGAGCTAAATTTATAAAGGGCCTAAAAGGAATATTTTACTTACTTATCCTTTTAGCCCGACGAAGAAGTTATATAGATAGTGGGAAAGCACTCACTCATACTACTACTACCATACGTAATTTTCCCATTGGCTACATTCCGATCACTAAAGAGACCAGGGGAAGGACTTAAGGCTTGTCTTTTTTTTTTTTTTTTTTTTTTTTCAGAACCTTCTTACTTTTTAGCTACCCTTGCCTGAAAGTGCAAGAGACCAAGCAAAGGAATATCAAATGCAGTGCTAGCTTCCCTTTATGCGCCCATGCTTACTAAAAATATATAACAAAAACAACACGACTTGGAATCCCCATTTCAGGAAAAGGTTGTACTAGCACCTCCCATTAAGTTAAGTAAGGCAAGAGCCCATCGCCAGCTCTCCTCCGGGCGAGCCCCCCAAAAGACTCATTTTCTAAGCCTTCGTTTTGAGTTTTCTTCTGAAATGTGGTCAGTTCGTCTCATTAGGTAATTGTTGTCTATCATTTAGATATTTTTGTATCCCCGATCCTGAGAATGATTCCTGAGGACCTTCGAAACAGAGTCAATCAAATGAAGAGCTGTAAAACATAATAGAATCATGGTTGACTAAAGGAACAAGATGATCTTTCTTTCCCATGCTCTTCCAGACCTATCCATAACGAGGGGTCCCTGAGTGGCATCTTCATTCGATAGGTTTCTTCAATTTAATAAGGGCACATGATGAGACTAAGATAGCCTGACTGTTCTTATGAGCGGACTCACTTTATAGGCTTCCATGTATCAATCAGTCCCTCCCTCCCGTCTCGATAGCTCGGTGGTAGAGCAGTTGACAGTTCACGTCGTGATCTGTTGATGAGTGTTAATTCAAATCAAATCTGAGATTTCTAACTATACATATATTGATTAAAAAGTAAGTTCTTCGCTTTCTGAATGAATGTCAGATCAGAACAAAAAGAAGAATCTGGTCATAGGATTTGGTCTCAAATAGATAGATAGATTTGAAATGGCTAGGTATGTAATGGGGCTAGAAGCAATAGGAATAAGACTTGTTGCAAAGAATACTACTGAATTTGAATGCCCAAGTTGGCATCTTCTGCCGGGATCTTTCCTAATGGCTGTATTAGATTTCGAGTCCCTATTTCAGGAAGAGTTTCAGGGCATTCCACTTACAGCAACGAAGGGAAGATTAGTTATGAATCACTTATACCATCTTGGCTTTAAATGCAAATTCTGTCGATTAAATACTCGAATCTTAGTCTCAAACCTGATGATAAGACTTTACAATAATTTGCCTTTATGTGTTGTATCCCAGTGCTGTAATGGGCTCCCTCTGAGGATGATTCTAAGAAACCACAACTGCTGTTACTTAACTTGTAGGCTAGAAGCCCTTTCTTTGCTGCCTGTCTGTGTGAATCGAATAGCCAAACAACCCATAGAAAGGTTCATGCAATGCAAAATGACTATAAACCCTTCCCACTCTAACAATTTGTGAGCAGACATGGCTCTCTCTTTGACGATAACTTCTTGAGATAACTAACAAAAGCGTAAAGCCAGCCGCATAGGAGAACCTGATTCCAGCCATACTATTAGAATATAAAGTCACTTCTATCTTTAGACTTGTTAGGAGTAGACAGGCTTTAGGCATAGGCAACCTAGCTTACTCATTTTGATAGTTTCCGCTATGACTATGTTATGTATGTAATTACGGTCTTTGTTAGATATTGTTTAACTTAACCCATAGACTTTATATTCTCTTTGTCAACCCATTCATAGGACCACCATCTACCGCATTCCTGCCTCGGCCTTTCGGCCGACACTATTCATTTGCCATGGGGAACCCTAGCTTGAGGCTTGCTTGTCTCAATCAATTTGATTGCCTAGTCATGCTATAGAGAATTCCCATTGAGAGCCAACTGCTTCATGCCCTAGATCACGGGGATTCTTATTGTGTGTGGTCATATTTCCTATTCATTGAGTAAAGGGCCGCGTTAGACCTGTAAGGCTTTCATCGGAGCACATCGCTTTTGCTCCTTAGTTTCTCAGTGGAAGAGGACCTTTCTCAATCAACTATCTTACTTGAATAAAGAAAGAAGTCAACTTTCTATACAAAATTTTCTGAATAGCCAAATAAAGGAATTTTTGGCTTGATAGGCACTCCCCTGAAAAATAGCAAAGAAGATGATTCGCTACTTCCGAATCGCAACATCCAGCTCTTCCAGTCTCCTCGATTGGCCCCCTCGCCATTGTGATCCCCTTAGTTAACTATTTTCTTGTATATAGAGTCGAGTACCTGTCTGTGATTTGGGTTTCAATATTCTCCCGTCTTCCCTGCCGAGCAATCCTTCTCTCTTTACCTGCTATTGTGCTCAGGGCTAACAGCAAATAAGCCAGACCCAGCGCTCGAAAGCAAGTAAAGAATTAGCTCAGTTGAATAGAAAGAAGAAAGAATCAAAAGAAGAAGAAGAGATAGTATCCCAAGAAAGAGAATATAGAAAAAGAAAGGTATCCCCCATTGAAGAAGTTGGTAGTTTTTCGGGTGGATTGCTTTGACTATTGGAGATTACCCGTGCTCGGCTAGAACACGTTATGTTATATATAAAGATTAAAGTCCACGGAACTTGCCATTCTCAACCAAGAGGATACCGGTGGAATACTTGGACAAAGGGTGTTTAGCTAGGTAGTCGACTGAGCTCTTATAGTTACAGTAGGGAATGAATGGAACTAGTAAGCTCGGTAGACAAGTAAAGGGAACGGCTAGTAAAGAAAACTCTTTCTCAACCAAGGCTTTAAACTAAGGGTAGCTCGCCTGCAGGTCCTAGTTGGGGAATAACTCCGCTTACAAGTTCCGATTTTCGGAGGGAGAAAGATAGTATCAACAGACCTAAGGAAGACAACTGAGCAAGATAGATGCCACTGAACTAGCTGCTATCATAAAGAGTGAAAAGAATTCGGAGAAAATAAAAGTAAACAGTTCAACTGAAAGAAAGACTCTTTTTAAGCTAAAGAGAATGTCCCAGCTTGGGCTTAAGGTAGTGAAGTGAGCCATTAGCTCTGCTCTGGTTCCGCATCTAAAATCAGTAGCTCTGCTAAGGAATCAAGCACCTGATCCGATAAGAGTATCAAATACGAATCACGGGAGAAATAGCGTAAAAGAAAGCGCATAAACTCATTTCTTCGCAAATGGCACCATAGCCAACGCTATGCTCTATATTATCTAAAACAATTCTTTCTTTCTGGCGATCTTCTGCATGAAAGCAAAAGGAAGTGACCAACCAAGAAATCATAAATACAAAAAGAGAAAGGGAATGGTTAGTGAATCCGAACGAATGGGATCGAGGAAGATAGGGCGTCTGCTTCGAGGTTATGCAGCTAGAATTGGAGTTGCTACAAACTTGATTGCTGAACTCTGGGCTTGGGCTATCCGTACTGGTCTCCGGATTGCCTTGGCTCGAAGCTTCGAAAAGAGATATTCGAAAAAAAAGATAGGGTAGACTAAGACTAAGTTTGCTTTGCTTCCTTTACATGAAAATGAAAAAATGGACAAGCAAATCGAAAACAAAGAATGAGGAGACATTGCCCTCTCTTCTGCCATCTAGTTTTAGGGCCTCTCCCTCCTTTAAGCTAGGGAAAAAAAACTAAGGGAGAGCGGGCTAGACAGCAAGTAAGACAGCTAGGTCAATAGGAGTAATCCATCGAGTGGGAGAAAGACAATTACACTAATCCCGTGAGAAATCCTCTTTGAAGTTGAAGCGGGTAAGCAGGACAGACTCTTGAAAATGTCAGGAAGTAAAATGGGAAATTTTATTGAGGAACTGAGCAAGCAATCCAGTGATAGTCTCTCTTTTTGAAAGCCAACCCAGTTATCGCGCTTTTTAAAGTTGGGATTTTAGGCACAAAAGCAGCGAATTCTCTTGCTGCACTTATGCTTGCTCCAACAACAGATCTATCGGTCACTGGATGCGTGCTAACACAGAAAAGAAGACAGTTCAAAAGTCATCAGGTTGCTAAGCAAGCCGCCCTAGTGCCAAGCTAAGTCCTAAGCTAAAGACAAGGATCACATCGATAAGAGCAAAAGCAAAGACGGCTTATGCTGAATATCTTGAACTCAAAGAAAACCAAGCCTAACTACTTTCATACCAGGAAATCGAAGATATGCCAAATCGTTCTCTATCGAATCGTAGTCTAGAGCCAAATGATATTGATTCCACTTGACTTGAGCAAGAATAATGAAATTTCCCACGGTCAAGCCTAGTAAAGCTCCTAGTCTGACAAGACTAGCAAACATGCTACTATTAACTATGCTACCAGGCCTAGCTACCACAGAAAGGAAGGGAAAGAGATCGGAAAGCACACAACCAAACTGAATGCCAGTGCTTTCACTGGTAAAGTCTCCGTCTTTATCCAAAGATCCGTATTCAAGCCATAGGATGGAAAGCCCAGGGAATGAAATAAGTTACTCTACCCTATGTCGAACAAAAGTTGGCTTCCTTTTTAAAAAAAAGGCCTACTATGCTACCTTTCTTGGCTTGCTACCTTAGCTAGCTCCTTTTCGTACCAATTACCCACGATGTGAATGTGCCCCTTAACCCAGCGCCCGTGGAGATAACGAGATTAACAAAAGATTTTCTCGATGCGAAGAATAGCCCCACTCCTATATCCTAAAATAGAATATTTTAGTTAGCTACTCACTTAGTCTACAGATTCGGATTAGTCAAAATTAAACTAGATAGATCAAGGAGAGAGAAGGCTCATCGATCAGTTTTAGCTATTTTTCCATTTATTTATTCAGTCAGCTAGGCAAAAGTGGAAAATCAAATAGATAGAGTAGATCCTATTCTTGATGGATTAGAAACCTTACATTAATGTGATTCCATGCCTGACTTTCCCAATAGCGAAATCTATTAGATGTTCCCATGGAGCAGTAACTAGGTCCAGTGCCCAAAAAGGGGAGCTTATCGAAGGGAGGAGTGGAAGCTGCTCTGCTAATGCCGTGGCCAACAGATGACTTATATCTACATCCATCCTCATAGTAAGAAAAAGCCAGCGAAAGCTTTCTTCTAGGCGCTTATTCCCACAGCAGACTCAATAGCTGTAGTTACGGATTCAATTGCGACAAGATCGTATTCTTCCTTTTCTAATTCACGTGCAAAACCTTTTTGTCCAATTCTAGGAACTCTCAGTTAAGAACTGATTCACTTCCTCACAACCTAGCATTTTTTGTCCCTGCGTACCTTTACTCTAGTTTCAAAGGTTTGTAGCACTTGCTTACTAAGCTAGGGGGCTCCTGTCCCTTGCTATTGCGGTCACATAAAGGTTAAAAGCGAGGGGATCATTCACTTTGAAAAGCTAAAGGATGAAGACTGATCCTCGTTTATTTTTTTCTATATATATATAGGATAAAGCCATAAGCTACATGCTTATCTAACTCTTGTCTATATAAAGAAGGCTTCTCTTGTGTGAGACAAGAAAGATGACCTCGAGCATTGAATCGAAAAAGGCAGGGCAACCTGTCTTCTTTTTTCTTTTCTTGTTTTTTTTTTGTATAATAAGAGCGAGATACAATAGTCTCCTTAGTTAGCATCCGAGACTCAACTGTCAAAAGCTCAGAAAAAAGGTTCCAAGATGGTGCAAAGACCTAGACCTAAGCCTAAGCCTTCAACTCCGCAAATATCAATAGCCGAATTGAGGGGAATGAGGGAGCAAGATTGGAAAGAGAGAAGGGAAGGAATGAATGGCCTATCAATCTTTTTGTATTCTTTTCCTCGGTGGACAAAAGAAGAAAGTTTGTCTACTAGAATATGACTCGAGCATTGATGAATAGCTTATTCAACAATCTCAAGAGGCATTGTGCCCTTTTCTGATCTTATCCTCTTTTGGGCATGTCTGACTAGTGTAATCAATCTCTTGCTTTCCTTCCC
This sequence comes from Pterocarpus macrocarpus, assembly GCA_031439585.1. Taxonomy (NCBI): domain Eukaryota; kingdom Viridiplantae; phylum Streptophyta; class Magnoliopsida; order Fabales; family Fabaceae; genus Pterocarpus; species Pterocarpus macrocarpus. Next base: position 34,614,768 of record CM062515.1, read on the forward strand.
TTCTGTCACTTCACCGGAAAGAAGTTCCTTCTAATTAGATAAGGGATATGCTTTTGTAATTGCAATTGGATGCTTTCTTAATAGCAGCCGATTCCAAGGCTTATTTAACATCAAGCGCGGTAAGAGTTGCTATTTACTCAAGGCTAGTCTTGCAGCGGCAACTGCTTGAGCTCCTACTCTCACTGCGGTTACGAAGATTGCAAAGGGATATTGAAAAGAGGGAGCACAAGAGCTCTGAGTCATCCAACAAGGCTTACTGAAAAAGAGTATAAGAGTAAGGTCATCATTCCCAGAGCCTATGAGTGCAAACAGCACTGATTCACCAGAAAGACTGTGACGGTTCATGTCCAGCTCCTTTTATTCTATAGTTCCTTCCCCTTTTCCTTTACCACCAGTTAGAGCATAGTCTTCGCCGGTCTCAAGGTTATCAACAAGACCGATAACATGACTATGAGCTCTTTCCTTACTCAGACACCAGGTGGGCACAGTGACAAGACTTTGATGCAAGGTTTGGAAGATAGGCTTGCAACGGATTCAACCGATCGATTCCCCGTGGCGTATAAAGATTGGCGAAGCATAAGGTTAGTAACATCAGTGCTGATAACTTCCCTTTCTCCTTCGGGGGTGGGCTTTGTAGGAGTTGGGCGAGATGCAACACTTTTTCCTCAAGGAGTTAGACCAGAAGTTGTTTACTCGTATAAAAGAATAAGATCGGCTTACCATTCTATTAAATAAAATGAATTGAGAGTGGATTCCTTTCTTCAAAGCATTCTACTGAGGTAACTAGGGCACCTTTTTTGTAAGAGATGCTCATTCAAGCTCAAGCCAACTTCTATCAGTTCAGGCAGAAGGAGGAGTGGTACAATTAGGCCTTCCCTTCGGTATGCAATTTTAGTATGTAAAGTTCATTTCTCTCATAGGCCCAGTCAAATTTGAAAGGGCTAACGAGCATCGATAAGCTGTCGCAAGCAATCAAAGCAATTCCCTTCCTTATTATAAAAGGTAATCCAGCCCCATATCTACAGCTATGCTATCTTTATCACTGGTAAGGTAAGGTTTTTTTAGCTGGATCAAATATGGACATTTCAGCCCTTTTCTTCGTTGTTTGCATTCCAGGTTGGTTTTAAAGAAACAGTTGGAAAATGGAATCAAACAAAAGGTCAGACAGGCCTCCCGTCCCATTCTATTTCCTAAGACAAGATTCGTGGTGGTTTGGAGTCTCGTACTAGCCTCGCCCTATCTAAAAGGCGAATGGAAGATGGCCTTCTTAATGAGCTTTCTCGCTCGGTATAGCATTTCTTGCTAGATCGGATTGAGAGTGACTTCTTCCGCTGTCTATGTTTTCAAAGATTTCATCGGTGTCGACATTTTCTTCATCTCAGCCAGTGTAGGCTTGCTCCGCACACGAAGGCTATATCTGGGCCTTTCATTGATATTCTTTTCAATTCATTTTTGCTTCCTTCACTCTGGGGGTACCACGCCATTTAGATCTATTTCGGCTGCCAATGAAATGGAATATGGGGAACTCTCCGTCTAAGTGGTTAATCCAATGAGTCAATTCTCAATGTGATGTTGTTATCCATTCGACGATCATATTTCTGATGTCACCCCCATCCCAGTGGAATATCAAAACTATTCTCTATCCAATTCCGATCATGAAAGATTTTTTCTTGAGATGCCGATAAGGAACAACCAATTATAAAACTGGGTGGCAAGGGCACTCCTTGGATAGCAAAATATAGAGATTTTTTAGAGCTAGGGGTAGCCATCTATTCCTGGTTTACTTTCTTCAAAGAAGCCTTAGATCTCTTTATCAGTCAAGGTGGGAGTAGGCAGTTCTCTATGAACTAGATGTTGAATTATCAAAAAGATGAGAGGGCTTCTTCGATTAGGTGTCTCGTGGCAAGGGTTGTGCACAATCAAAGAGGGGCGGCTACTTTCCAGCTTGTTGACTTCACTATGACCTTCCCCACCTAATCTTCCTCCATATAGGCAGGGTATAGGAGAAGCCCCAAAACTACGCTTGAACCTTCATTCAGATCGATTCCAGTTGTTGCTACGCCACATCAATCCGTTATGGCTCGACCCTCTTCCTTAGCAGCTACGGATTCTCCAGGCAGCCATATTTGCGTGGAATTACATCAATACATTAGTTAGACGAGCAAGAGTGTATGTACCTCGATTCGCACCAAGTTTTCTCTATCGGGCATGGAGAAAGCTCCAAGGATTAACCCGCTCTACAACCTTAATTCATCGTCATTGGGCTATTCTCTTGAAAGAAGAGTGTGAGAGAAGCATATCCATTTCCACCTAGGGATCAACCTATTAAAAAGTAAGCGCGTATGCAGTCCACCAGTCTTTGACTTTCTTTGAAGGCTTGTTTTCAAGCGGAATGGTTTTGACCTTGAAAGTCTTTAGGTTTCTACCTTCCAAATCAGCCTAGACCTATTCTAATATATTAGGCCTAGATTCGCTAACTCCTACAAAAAAGAATTATTCTCAGAATCGCTATTTTGTTCAATTCAGCAGTAGTAGGAATGGTGTATCCAATAGACGGTCTTTCATTAGTAAGCGATGTGCTAGTCTTTGTTGGTGAATGCCTATCTGGTGTTCAAGTCTCTGTTCCTTGTCCTTCTATTAGTGGTGGTATCCTAAGATTTCGGTTAGAAATGATCTATTTCTGTAACTAGAAATTTCATAAGAGAAGAAAGGTCGTAGCGTAGAAAAGAAAGGCCTTTCCTTCACGGGCTTACTTAGTGCTTGTGCTAAGGTTTGAAGACACTCGACCAACAACGTAAGGAAAGGGGGCTCAAAAGCCATCACGCTAACGTGCATCCTTTTCTTGCTGGGAGAGGAGAAATCATTTTGATTCGAGGCCAATCCTTTTTTTTGTTTGCTTTTACTAGTAATAAACAAGCCTTTCTTGTTATTTAAGGTAAGGTTATAACACTCTAATGACAAAGCATCCGCTCACGTCAAGGTCCAAAGGAAATGTAGTCACTTTGACTTTCTTCAAGATTGGGTTGGTGTTCAGTGTATCGCTTGTGTAGCCTATGCGAAGTGAACAAGCAAGGGATTGAGCTGCATGAAAGCTGTTGAGCTAACGTGCATTCGTTTTCTTGCTGGATACAAGATCAAAAAAATGCATTGGATGGATACCCAGGCATTGAGAAAGAAGGACGCTTTCAAAGGCGAAAGGCCATGAAGAGATACTGTCTGTGATCCATGGATCTCCGATTGGGAAACCGTATCCAAGCTCCGCGGCTAGTTTGCGCTCTTTGGACTTTTAAAACTTAGCGAATTGAAACATATTAGTAGCTAAAGGAAGGGAAATCAACCGAGACCCCATTAGTAGCAACAAGCGAGAGCGGATTAGGTTTTGAAGAAAAACAAACACGAAGCTTCGTTTCTCTTTCGTGTATGAGAAATTCCTTAGCAGCAAAGTGTTCACTTCTTTTTTGCCAGGTTTCATTCGATTTGTTATGGATTGGATGATGGAAAAACCAGCAAGCCCCTTTCATTTAAAGGGTGCAATGAACTGTAATTGTGAAAAGGTTGGAAGATCTGGCCAAAGAAGGTGATAGCCCTATAGATTCATTCCCATGGTTCGATCTTTCCCAGTAAAAGCAGCGTGTTCGAATTCTGATCACTTTTACGTGAGAAAGGGGGACCACCCTCTAAGCCTAAGTATTCCTCAATGACCGATAGTGTACAAGAACCGTGAGGGAAAGGTGAAAAGAATCCTAAATAAGGAGTGCAATAGAGAACCTGAGATATGATGCGAACAATCAGTCGAAGGAGCAGAGCTTAGAGCCTTTACTTTAGATTCTATTAGTAAAGTGCACTCACTCTAACGGCGTACCTTTTGCATGATGGGTAAGCAAGAAAATGGGAATAGCGGCTTAAGCTATTAGGTGTAGGCGCTTTTCAGAGGTGGAATCTTCTAGTTCTTCCTATTTGACCTAAAACCAATCGATCTAGCCATGTGCAGGTTGAAGAGAGCTCTAGTAGGCCTTGGAGGACTGAACCCACGTATGTGGCAAAATACAGGGATGACTTGTGGCTAGGGGTGAAAGGCCAACCAAGATCGGATATAACTGGTTTTCCACGAAATCTATTTCAGTAGAGCGTATGAGGTAGAGCACTCAATGGGCTAGAGTGGCCCCATTTCGCCTTACCAACCTTAGGGAAACTCCGAATATAGGCCTAGATAGTTTGTACGGACAGACTTTTAGGGTGCTAAGATCCAAAGTCGAGAAGGAAATAGCCCAGATCATACGCTAAGGTCCCTAAGCAATCACTTAGTGGAAAAGGAAGTGATCGACCAATGACAACTAGGAGGTTGGCTTGGAAGCAGCCATCCTTTGAAGAAAGTGTAATAGCTCACTAGTCTAGCTCCATGGCACCGAAAATGTATTAGGGCTCAAGTGATTCACTGAAGCAACAAGACCTTGAAAGTTGCTTTTTCAAGTGTCAGTAGCGGGACATTCTGTCAATCGGGGAAGGTTTTTGGTGACAAAACTTGGAGATATCAGAAGTGAGAATGCTGACATGAGTAACGAGAAATCCTGTTAAAAACACGATCGCCTGCCAGTAGAAGGCTTTCTATATTTAGCCAATCCACGCAGAATGAATCAGTCCCTAAGGAAGGCCCGAAAGGGCTGTCGTCCGATGGGTTCACAAAAGTGACAAAGTTGCTTTGACTACAGAACCATGCCTGTCTGTTGGAGTGAATTGGATGATCGGGCCGAGGGCTACCCCCTCTGCCTCTCACTCTCCTTTCCCTAATATGAACCTTGAGTCATCAAAGCCTTTCTGACTTGGCTTGGCTCAATCACCTTACGCGACTGGCGCTTCAAAAGGTGGTTTACTTGCTTACTCGTTAGAGTAGGGGTCGCGAGAGAGCAAAGCGTACTGCCCTGCCATAGTAGTGACTTTGTTTATAGTCGCGACTGTTGTCATAATCAACAAGGTGGAAACTTCTAGGAAAAAACTTTGAATTGGGAAGGCGATCCTCCCGGTGAACTGACTGTACCCCAAATCGACACAGGTGAACAAGTAGAGTATACTACGGTGCTTGAGAGAACCATGTCGAAGGAACTCGGCAAAATGACCCCGTAACTTCGGGAGAAGGGGTGCTCTCCTATCTTTTGATTAGGAAAGGGGCACATACTAGGGGGTAGCGACTATTTATTAAAAACACAGGACTCTGCTAAGTGGTAACACAATGTATAGAGTCTGACACCTACCTAGTGCTGGAAGGTCGGAAGGAGAAGTATTACAAGCTTTGAATGGAAGCCCCGGTAAATGGCGGCAGTAACTCTAGCTATCCTAAGATAGCGAAATTCCTTGTCGCATAAGTAGCAACCTGCACGAATGGTGTAACGACTGCCCCGCTGTCTCTGACATGGACTCGGTGAAATTGAATTCTCCGTGAAGATGCGAAGTACCAACGGCTAGATGGTAAGACCCCGTGCACCTTAACTATAGCTTCATAGTGACAACCTTGATCGAATGTGTAGGATAGGTGGGAGGTGACAAAATGACCAATCCTAAAAGACCACTCTTTCGTCTAAGGATGCCTAACCGCCACACCGAAAATTCGGGGGGGGGGGGACACTGTGAGGTGGGTAGTTTATCTGGGGTGGATGCCTCCTAAAGAGTAACGGAGGTGTGCGAAGGTAAGCTCAAGCTAAGATTCTACTCTTGAGCGTAATGGTATAAGCTTGCCTGACTATGAGACTGACTGGTCGAACAGAGACAAAAGTCGGCCATAGTGATTCGGGAGTCCCATGTGGAAGGGCTCTCGCTCAATGGATCAAAGGTATGCTGGGGATAACAGGCTGATGACTCCCAAGAGCTCTTATCGATGGAGTCGTTTAGTACCTCGAGTCTTGAAGAAGGTCCCAAGGGTTCCGTAGTTCATCGATTCAAGTAGTACGTGAGTTGGGTTTAGAAAATTGTGAGACAGTTTGGTTCCTATCTACCGTTGGTGTTATAGGGAAAACTGCGAGGAGCCAGCCCTAGTACGAGAAGACTGGGTTGGGCCAACCTATGGTGTACTGGTTGTTATGCCAATAGCAGCACCGGGCTGCTAAGTTGGTATGGAAGAACTGATGCGCCACTAGAAATCCTTCTCTATACAAGGTCTTGGATGAGGTTTTTGAACAGAACTTTGATAGGTGAGCAGTGTAAGCACCGCGAGGTGTGAAGCGATCTCATACTAAACGAAACAACTTTCCACAACCAAAAAAATGAAAGAAAGTCAACCTATTCCTCCTTACTCTAACAAGTAAGCAAGTAAACCACCTACAATTGCGGTCAGTCTCACTACCTTTTAGTTGCTACCCCCTACTTGCTCATTCGCAATTACTACCACAAGAAAGTAGCCCCTATCTCTAAAGGGGCTTATGAACTCAACAACTTTCTCTTATGCTATAGGGTCGCGAAGAATTTAGCTGCTAACCCTAGTCAACAAGCTGAAATGAAAAAGTCCTTTCAATAAGGCAAGCTTCATAGCTCCAACATAGGTTAGGGGGTCGTTAGACTGCCGCTTACTTGCTAAGCATTGGTTCTATCCTGGCCAAGCAACCAAAGCTGGGGACCTAGGTGGGAATAATGAAAGAAAAGAAAGAAAGGGGGAAGAAGCGGGGTAGAGTAGTTGGTTAACTCGTCAGGCTCATGACCTGAAGACTGCAGGTTCGAATCCTGCCCCCGCCATGTCTTGATTTCTAAAAGTCTAAACTTGAACCCTAGTTTCTATCAAGCAAAAGCAAGACAGACCATCTTAAGGGAAGAAGGCAGTCTGCCTGATGGCTATGAATGGCGCGGTGACCATCCGAAAGATTTGGAAAAGCTGCCAAGCAATAAAAGAAAGTGAGCATCACAAGTATAAGGACATGGATGCAGAGTTGGAACAGCATGCCATGCATTGTTTTCCAAGAATGACTGCTTTGAATGATCAGGAGCAATAGCCACTCTACTACCACCAGCGGAGATCAAAGCACAAAAGAGAGTCTTCAGTCTGTATCTGAACCATAGCCATATGCTGAAACCATAAAATGAGATGACTGAGACAAGAGAACCATAACCAATAGGAAAGAAAGCTGGCACAAAAGACATACCAAACCGGGTAAAAAGACAGATATCCCTCTGGCTGCATCTCTGAGGAATTCACTTCAACCACATACTTCCATACATCGGAGGTCAAGCCTTCTTAAAGCCCTTACAAAGAAAGCAAAGCCAGCGAGTCAATTCGATTTTCTTGATGTCCGAAGGTGAAGACAAGTAGAGAATTGACCTTAACCGGAGCACCGAGAACGAGAACATAGAGTGCCTTTCTTTTTTCAATTATGCCCGCTGACCGCTTAAGGAAGTTGAACCCCGAAGGAGAGATAGGGTTGAAATTCTCACCTCACTGATGAAGCCTTTAGCAGATATCACATGTGTGGGGCATTCATCCTTTGAAAAGGGGTAAGCCCTGAACACTATTATTCTTACAACATCGATCTGGCCATATGGCCTGTAGTGATTATAAATAGAGAAAAACATCCTCCAGATTAGACCATTGTGCTAAGAGCACCATGAATGAAATGAACAAGGACTGATTTGGAAAGAAGGTATGAATACGAACCTAACCTAGAAAGGGCAAGAGATTTGAGGGAAATCAAACAAAGGAAGAGAAATGTGGGACCTGAAGTGAGGACCACGTAGGGCAGGATCCGACCCAAAGGTTTTGGAGTTGACAGTAGCTTTTCTTCCTCAAAGCCAGCCTCAAGGCACAAAGTTGAGGGCGAAAAGCCTTTTTGAATAAAGAAAGAAGGACTTCGATTGCCATCTAGTGATTTTTCATATACAGATTCTTGGCTTCAGGCCTAATTTCCTAGGAACGGAAGGAATGGCATATACTAAGATGCCGGTGGGAATGGATTCTGGAGCCCCTTATTTACCTGGCGCGAACCTAATAAAAGATCGAAGTACCAAATGCTTAGGTCACCCGAGAGAGGCCTACAGGGCATTACGAGAGAAAAAGCTCCTAGGCCGTGGGTCAAGACCAGAGAGCTACAGGTACACTTGGGGCAACAGAGCACTCAGGCGGGGTCGAGGCAAGGGCAGCACGTCACAGAAGTTCTCAGCTTAATCTTACCAGCACTATATCTTGGGTGCGCGATATGGTGCGACTGTCTAGGATAGACAACCCCAAGCATCCCTGAGTTACAGCAGCTGGCAGAGGTAACGCAAATCGGGGAACTGGCAAGTTCTTCCGCAGAAGTAAGGAAGCAAGTAGACCACCTCAGTGAGCAAGCCAGGGGGTGGCCAATGAAGCTTCAATGGAAAGAACACCCAGAGCTCTTGCAATGTGGATGGCTAGTCTAACGCCAGTATTTGCTATCTCCATAGCCCTTGCTCAAAGGGTCCGAGGTTATACTGGTTATTAATACGAGCCTGGAATTTCTCGTAAAGGGTATACTACGAAAGAAGAGCTCCTCCCCCCTAGATCTTAGCTTAGGAAAAAAAGTCGAGTAATCGTAATTCGAAAAAGATTAAGGTGGGCTGGGTAGTAGCACCGAGATCTCATAGAGGAGGCATTTTTCTCGTGGGCTCCCTTTTAGATGTGGATTTTGGTAGTTTTTTCTTATGCAAGATGATTTAAATGGGAAAAGAAAGGTGGAGGTTGACCTGCTTTGTAACAGATGTGGAATGGAGCTTGAATATACTATTCATGTTTTAAAGGGCTGCCCCTGGGCATCTGGCATTTGGCTACTTTGCCCATTAGCCCTTCATACTTAACAGATGCAGGCTCCCAACTCCTCAGATTGGGTGAAGGAAATGGGGAAATGTCTTGATAAAGAGCAGCTAGCATTGATGCTAGTAGTTACATGGGCTTTATGGAGTGATAGAAATTTGCTGCTGTTCCAAGACATATAGAACTATCTTGCGGATGTGGTGAACAAAGCAATCAGCTTCTTCGAAGAGTATAAGAAGGAGAAGCTCAAAATTGTGCAAACACCTATTGGTGGGCCCCACCCTATGGTGTTTATAAGATTAATACTGAGGTTGCAATTTTTAACCAGCAAAGGATTGGCTGCTTGCTTCATCCCGCCCTTCCTTCCCTCACCTATCCCATGCGCTCTTTGATGCCGAAAATCCTATGTTATGAGTGACCATGAACACACTGCTTGGGACCCTTCTTTCTTGTGAATGGGTACAAAAGAAAGCTATTCTTCACATCACTCCTTCCTTGGATTAGTCAACTACTATCAAAAATTCATGGAGGGTTCTTCAAGGGCCCTAATCGATAGGAATCAAGGATGAGTCTCTACATCTATCTTATATTTGTTAATTTAGGATTCAAAAGGCTTCAGGAAGACAATGAGATCTCAGACTTTCCTGAAAGCTTAGTAAGGGAGTCCTAAGTCAAATAGCCTTTTTCAATAATATTCTTTTTGAGTGAATACCCGAAAGAAAGAATAGACAGCCCACGGGGTAACTCTTTCCTTAAAGACTCATGTTATCGTTCACGCTTCCCGGCCAGGGGTTCAATACCTAAAAGGCAGCTACATTTCTACTATTTATTCATACTTTAGAACTTAAGGACTCCCTCTATCCTGAGTTACTCAACCAGAACTGGACCTTACTCATACTTACTTCCCGGTACTCAAATCCACTATTTCTCAACCGGACTCGAAGACAGTCATTTCAAAGTGCTAGTACTCGAGGAATGGCAGAAGATTGCAAAGACTCGAGAACAGAGAGGGCATTGGCATCGGGGCTAGAAAGCAAGTAGGTAGGAACGCAAGAAAGAAAGGAAAGCTAGAGAGAGATGGCCTTTTTCTAAAGTATATATAACCATTATAAAGGCTTATACTCAAACGGACTCTAAAACCATAAGGCATGGGGTTTGCTTGAAAGTGAAATTCATGAGCTTGTTAACGGTACCTGGGCACCTCTTGCTAGCTGTTCTACCACCATCAAAGATGGCCTGTAGCTTGATTTCGAACAGAGAAATTGCTTCTTTCTATTAAACGATAGACGAGAACACGTACGCGAAAGAAAGCCAAGGAAAGAGCAGCAAAAGCTTTTTCTCCTTTATTTAAAGAAGTAGATGCCATGAGGATGCCCAATAGAGAATAAGATATCAGTTGGGGAATTCAAGCTCTATACCTTACCTCTCCCAAAGGGCAAAGAAAAGGCCTATAATCAACGCAAAGGGGAGCTCTAAGGTTAGGATACAGCCAGGGAGATAAGAAAGAAAAGCAAAGGCCAAGGTTCATTAGCTCCATAGTTGCTAACAGGTAGGGGCTGTTATTAGTCTGTAGATGAACTGCCTTGGGAAACTCAAAGGCAAGGGCATAGAGGTACTATAGCTCCATAACTACAAAGCTCCATCGCAGCCAAGTGGTAGGTTTTTATTCGGATTTAGGGCCTAGCCATATCTTGAGATCGTGGCATTAGCATCATGATCCTAGGGGTGAATGCTTTGGCTAGCATTAGTTCTAGGGGCGCGTTCGGCCGGTTGTAATATTTCTCAGTTGTGGATAGAAAGGGCTCTAACCACAAGGGTCTAGGATGGTAGGACAGAAATTTTAGTATAGTACTCCACTGGTTGGGCCATACTCCATAAGGATACTACTTCTCTCCTACTATCAAACCATATTGAAAAAGGAAGTCTTTATAGCATTGACATAGCTCATGCTCCATAGCCTACTTAATTAACCATGCTCTCGTTTGTGCCCCATGTCTTCCATAAGTCAATGGCTCATAAGACAAGCAAGAATTCAAGCATCATTTCCAGGCGTAAACGTGTAAACTAATAAAGGACGGTCGGGATCGGTCTTTGTGCCTATGGGCATAAATAACTTGGCCTTCGAGCAATTCATGTCTTTCTTTGATTTAGTACTTTATAAAAGGAAGATATTTTCTTTCTTTCCCTGCAGTGCTATAGTGCGCTTGGACTCTATCTCCGCTATCTAGCTTTCATGAAGAAAGATTGAAAGCATCCTCATGTCAAAGATGTTCGTGTACTTTAGAAATAGGACTGCTCTTTCTAGGACTACTAGCGTTGGTCTCTAGCCACCTAGAACTACCAGAGACTCGATCCACCTCAGGAACATTCAAAAGACTAAAGCCACTTGGAACTCACTGATTGTCTCATGCCACCTCAGAAGATAAGACATATTCTCAGACAGAAAAGAAAGGACTTACCACTTGGCCATACTCAAAAGCCGGAGTCTGAGCTAGTAGCTAGCCCCAGGTATAGAACTCGAGTTCTCTATCAGGGAATTCTAGGAGTGAAATAGTATGGTTTGATAGAACCAGGTAGCAGTTGGTAAGAAAGGGAGAGAGAGATACTCCAACGTCCTCAGTTCGGGCTAGATTTAAGGCCAAAGCCACTAGGCATAGAAGGCAAACTCGAAGAGCTCTCGTTAGCTCAAAGGTCCCCAAAAGACTTGTAGTCGAGCGCACGCAAAAGATTCAGGCCTTTTTGTTTGAGTGGGATTTCGCTTCTTTTGATCCTCCGTCTGAGCCATTGGGTGGAAGATCAAAAGTTATTCGGGTGGAGGGACAGAGTAGGTGGTTTTTCCACTTAATCTTACTATACGGCAATGGGAAGTCTTTATTGGGCAAGGTCAAATGGGATTGAATACATCGCTTAGGTACCAGCATATTCTAAATAAGATTCTAAGTCATCAATTTACGAGAATAGAATCCAGCTAGTAAAGCAATAGACCTTAGGGGGGAAGAAGATGCAACACTCATCCCAATGGATGCTGTAACACCCTAATAAACCCATACTACGCTTAAGTCATATTATGGCGTTTTATTAGTTGTTACTTGTGCTCGTGGAAAACTAAACTTCGCTTGAAATTAAATTACATGGAAAATACGGTAAGATTTTTTTTTTTTTGAAATACGTCGTCGCTTTACAGCGTTTTGTAAAGTGAAGCCTTGGGCAAGAAGACAGATAAAGAAAGACCGTGTCGCATAAGATACATAACCTAACATCATAAAACAAGAGAAAGATAAATAAATAGTGATTCACAAATATATTGCATTACATAACTAATCATTACATCCATATGAGTTCATAATATATATATAGATTTATGTATATATAAACATTACATCGAGGTGGGGCTCATGGTCGTGCCATGATCCAAATACTGAATACAAACTTAAATTGACATCATTTGTCACAAAAAGGAATGTATAAAGATGCAGAGCTATGGCAACTTCAAGTCCAAATCAGCATTGTCTGGCATCCCACGTCATACTTCTGCTCACAATGTGGGGGATCCATGGTCCAACACCAGGATCTGGCGCTCGAGATCTGGTGACGATACGGAGGAATAACTAGGGTGAGAAATAAAATTTCTCAGTAGGAGTCGAACCCGACACGGAGGTGTCATCGTCATCGCCCCAGCCACTTCAGTTTTATTAGTGAAAACAGTGAGCATTCATAATGTTTAGTTCTTAGGTTTTCGAAAACATGAATATCCGAAGCGAATTCAATTTTAACATAATCTCTAATCATTTATATCATAACATACATGGGCATAAGTATAATCATATAAAAATACATAACTGTGCTATAAGTTTTTCTTAACTTCTTCCCTTCAAGGGCTTGGACCAAAGTCCCTTTCTTTTCTTTACTTGACCTTAATCTTATGTCTTTTTTCTATTTCTTTTCACCCACTAAATATAAGTGATAATGAACTCATACCATGGCCATCACCACCATAGAATTTCGGTACTTACACTAGCTGGGTCATGCCATGCCTCATGTAAGCCCTATCCCCTATACTCACACTAGCTGGGTCATGCCATGCCTCATGTGAGTTGTGGGTGAGGGGAGCTTACTCCGGGTCACCTTCTGTTTTGAAGGATCACGCCCTTAGTTTACTTTCTCTTCTTATTAAGGCTTATAATGCAAAATTATTCTGATTCTTTTCTACATTTAGGCGTTACGTATCGCCGTCCCCAAATGTGGTTCCTTTATCAATCACCTCTGCACATGATCGCCGTCCCTGCGGTGTTCATATTTATTAATCCTTTCATGTATATCATTAAGCATCATATTATCAACATATTATATTCATATCATCATGATTCATTGTAATATCGTCATCATATCATTATCATCCTTATCATCATCATAACACTATCATAATCCTCATGTCACTATCATAATCATCATATCATATCATCATCACCATTATCATACCATCATCATCATGATCATCATCATATCATATCATCATCATCATATCATTGTCATCATATTGACACATAGAGGCATATATATCACGCAAAGTCTTATGAGCATTTTAAGATATTTGGTCAAGTTTTTAATTAAGGTCGCATTGTATAAATTCTCTTATTGGGCATAGGGCCACTTTCATCCATTATCCTTTTTGAAACTTTTAAGTTGAATTATGAAGGTTTTCCAATACTTAATGTGAGGGTCTTAATGTTTTAAAGCTTATTTCTTATTGACCTTTAAATTTTACCATAACCAGTTTTTACTTTTACAGTGGGACAGTAAATTCAAAAATTCACCATAATTTCACCTTTTACTCTTTTGCTTCGAATTTTGGTATAATTATACCTCTCTGAGTCTATTTTTCAACAAAATAAACCCCACTCAAAAATTCATTTTGTAACTTGAGATATGCAAATTTTATTCTGACTGCTCGGCTTTTAAGTTTATTCTCGGTACAGTGATTTTTAAACTTTACTATGAGCTCCTCACAAGGAATCTGCCACAACTGTTTTATGGGGATGTTCTTCTATGTCTTAGCTTTCTAAAAAACTTAGTCCCACTCAAAAATGTTCTGTATAACTTGAATTATGCACGTTTTATTACATACTGCCCGAACAGAAATCCATCTGGGAACAGCCAACTTTGAAAAATCATATCTCTCTCGTTTTAAGGCCAAATTTCATGTATTTTATATGTATAAAAATCTTTATGAGTCTATTTTAATTTAAAATTAGTTTCGTTCCATTTGGAGTTATATTGAAAGAGTTATTGATCACGCCATACAGGCTGTTAGAATTTTCCAGTTTTCACGGTTTTGGTTTCAAGGAGTTTTCTTGTAGGAACATTAAGTCTTCTCTTCAAGTGACCATTTTACATTTCCAAACCACTTTTATACTTTGAGATCTTGGTAAAAATCAATACTTTGAGTTCTAAAAAGTTGGGTTCAACATAAAACAAAATGCACATCCAAAGTCATTTTCCAAGAGAAGAGCAACAATCACACACAACTTATAACAAGAGCATAGCCATGAGGCCTTTAAAATAAGTCCTAAAACCACCTAGCTATGGAGAGCTTAGGAGTTCTAGAGCTTGAAAAACATAGAAGAGATAGGGGTTAAAGTCACTACCACAAGGATTCTCTTGACAAGCTTGAAAGGTGAAAATGGTTGGATATGGCCTCCTTCCTTTTGAGCTAGCAAATGAGGCTAAATGAGTGTTTGTTTGGCTCTACCAAAGACCAAAGAATGTGATCCTTGATAAGTTAGTGAGGTGATGATAGAAGATGAGGGTGATGGTGATGGAAAAGTGACAAGAACAAGAAGAGAACTAGGAAGAACAAGGAGAGGTTGAGAGGAAAAAGAGTGGCTACTTGGTGTCTTTGGGAAAAAATGGAAATCACAAATGAGAGAGTGAAGGAGGGGCTTAGTTGGCGCAAAAAAGGGGGTGAGGGCTGATTGGTTTTGCTTCTCTAACAAGCAAGGGGAAGTAGGTGAGTTTAACTTCTTTTTCAAGCAAGAAAGCTAGGGACCTTGGGGTAAAAGGGTGGATTGTGTTTTCTTTAAGTCTTGGCATTTGGGTAAAGACCATTTAGTGTTTTCTCAAGTGGTTAAAGGCATGACCACTCTTGGGATTGGCTTGGGTGAATATGATCACTCCAAATGGCATAATCCTAAAGGAGGAAGGTACTTCTCTTATCTTGACTAAAGAGATACTACTAACCTAGACTCTTGATCTAATGGTACATGATGAGAAGACAAATGGATGGTTGGATTTTACTCTTGCCCTTGGCCAAGATTTGGTGTATCAATTAAGAAAAATTTTTAAATCTTCAAAGCTATGAGAATTACTTAAGTTGTTAATTAAATTTGATTAGTTAAATTGCTCTTTAACCGATTTCGGTTAATTACATCTTTAAGACGTTTTTCCTCTTAAAAGAATTGATCTTATGAATTATGTAATTAGGATGTAAGAATTAATCTATCTCAATCGATTAAGGTAGAACAATTGTCTTGTACTTAATTAATAAGATTGGATTAGCTTAATTATATTTCTAAGTTATGAACTAATGAGGTTCGAATAATTAGGTTTTAATTAAAACCTTTAGTGCATTATGAATCAATTATCGACTTGACTCAATTTACTAAGCTCTTGCTCATCGAGATTAGCCAATTAGTCCTCAGTTAATCGTTAACCTCTCTAATTAGCCAGGATCACTGAGCTAATTAGCTTAGACAAAAATTGGGGATGTTACAGATGCGAGACAGCAGATGATGTGATATGGGAGGTTTCTTTCCTTAAGAAGAGAATACAAGAAAAAGAGATCAGCAGCTTTGACTTCACCCTCGCAGCACCAATCTCTGGTTGATTCTGGTCCAATTTTCCCTATTAGCTTGGTCCAATAGAGGAAAAATGTCCTTAATATCTGCCATCTCTTTGTTCAATCTCTCTAAGCAAACATGTTTGTGGAGCAAGCGGACAAGGCCTGATTAGCTTGGCTCATCCCCCTTCCTTTTCATAATCCATAACCACCAGTTGTAGCGGAGGAAGCAGCAGTCAGTCCCTTCTCCCCGAGTAACCCTCACTTTGATAAAGATGCTGCTCATTAACCATCCTCGAAAGCCCGAGCAGAAGGTATTTGTAGAAATGATTTACTGAAAAAAAAAACTTATTAAATTAAAACAAGCCAAAGGGGAACACCAAACTCTACACTGATGTTAGAGGTAAAGAAAGCCAAACATTAGAAGAACCCAATCGTTCTAGCAGCGACAAGAAATCAATAAAAACCACTGACAGGAATGACCCAAATCAAGCAAGATACTGCAGTCCAATTTTCGTTGGAGATTATAGGCTATCCTTCAACTTCTAATCGATTTGCTTCTCTATAGACAGAGGAAGACACTCATGAAGTGGACAAACTGGGTGAAGAATTACTGCAAGGAGCTGAAGGAACCTAGCCCATGAACCAGATTGGAAAGGAAACACCTTATGGTACATTGACTAAGGCTTCTTCCAGGGTATAAGATGCATTGGATAATTTGCATGATAAGTCCAAAGAAATCTCATAGAAAGTTCATTACATAAGTGTGAGGAGGGCACAGTTTTGGTGAAAGAAAATGAGGAGTGAAAGGATAAAATGGTTGCTCTATCCATGAATCAAAGGGGAGGACAGAAGGGCAAAAAGGCAAATCAAAACCTGCTGAAGGTGGTCCGACCAAAGCTACTAGGAGGAATGCCCAAAGGGCGAGTAAAGATTCCATCACTAAGACTGTCTCATGAAGACTGTAGTCTGGAATGTCATGGGGGTTAAACATGAAAGAGAAAGACTTAAGGGATCCCAATATCCTCCTAACAATAAAAGTTATCGAAAAGACTAACCAGATGTGAACTCTTTGCTGTTATATAAAGTAAAAACTAGTACTTGCTCGGGATCTGGTTATGCTACCAAAGAAAATCCCCTTTAGGTTAAGCCGGTACTATGCCGTCGACCACGAAAGCTATGGTCTAAGTTCCCGCACCTGTTAATTTGGAACCTTAAAAAAGAAGCTTATCAGTCGGGGTAGTTGGCTTGGCATCGCCATCATCTGTCGGCATAATAATCTTCCCTGATCGCTTCGGTTGCCATAGAGGCTACATTCTATAGAGTGATAACTAAGACTTGCTTCGAAGAATAGTTGGTTTTTTGAGACAGACTTTCGCTCTAAATAGCAAGGTTTCCCCTAACACCCAGAATGGGCAGCTACGGGCGTATTCAACATTCTTGGATGATTATATACATTCCTAATCCTAACTACTCCCCAGGCGTGGGTAAATAGGGATCAATCTAGAGCAGCACTCAAGACAAATGAATCTAAGTTAGTATGCAAGAAATCAAACTAAAAAGCATTAAGAATTTAGAATAGAAATACAGAATAGCCTGCCCCTTCCCTTAGAGAATTCGGGATTTGTCACAGCATAGATCTTATCAATTATCAGTTTATGCGCAATAAACATAAATATATAGTACATGAAGAATAATAAGTCCCAAGAAGTACTTATCTTAGCCTTTCTCTAGTAGCTCTAATTCCTCACTATGCTTTGCTTGACTTGAGTTGGGAAGAGTCTTATTCTAAAACTCCCCGTAATGCTTGTATTCCCTTTCTGAACAGAAGGAACGGGACAACTCTTCACGTCCGATGTGATAGGTAGAGTAGTTTTGCCGTTGCCGATAGTAGCCGTTTAGTTTAGGCTGCTTGAATCCAAGATTCTTCCTTCGTCCTTTCTTTCTTATTTCCGGAGCTGGATAATAATCTTTTCGTTAGCGGGCTGGCAGATTTTGAGTAAACGTAGTCCAAGGAACAGGTTCAAGTTGGTACGGCTTCTTGTAACCAAAAGCGTTTTGTTTTGGGTATTCTATTCATTACTTTGCTTAAGCTGATGCTTCTTTCATCATGGAGCATGGCAATAGCCAAAGCATGTGAATCGGTGCCTTTTTAAACAACCTGCAAGGGTGTGTCGCATCCCAGCATTGCTAATGGGACCCCTTCCCCGGAGTATTCTGATCACTCTTATCTTATTGGCGGTCGGATTCTGAGATACAGTGAAGAGAGCAGCTACTTCTTTCAAAAATCACATCCTATTTCGTTCACATACGATTTTTAGCTTTCAAAAAGGGCTGACTCGACCTACTGCAGATGGAATTCAAGGACTTCCTCTACCTCGCTTTCTAGCTTCGCCTTCCCTACCCAGTCACCCCTCTAAGACTACTTGATAGCAAAAAACTTTAGTTAATCCGCTTGGGAAGAGAGGAGATCTTTCTAAGAAAAGCCAATAGCTCGGGAGACGCTAATCTTATCTATCAGAAAAGGTAGCATTCTTTGCTTATAAAATTGCAGTTTCTTCTCACTTAAAGAAAAAAACTCCTCCCTGTGAGAACTAGGGATCTAGCTCCCAATGATGCTCCTGTGAAGATAAAACAAAATTTGAAGTGGCAAGAAAAACCAATGGATTGCAGTGGTTTCATAAGGCACTCACCCCTCAAAAAGGGGGTGCTCCTAAGGAAGGAAGTAGCCCCTACTTCTGCCTTTTAAACTGAGAAACTAGCGAAGTCCCCCTTTCAGTTCAAGCCAAGCAGAATAAAATCTAGCTAGTTACAAGGTAATCTTTATATAGGCCCAGTGTCCCTTTACCAGTAAGAATTTTATAGCCTCAATCCTAGTGTAACACCCTGAGAGCTCTCTTGTGAGTTCTTCGTCAGCCAGTGCTAGTTTCATACCAGCTAGTGGTAGTTCTGTTACATCTCGGCCAGCTACTTTCGATGCAGGGGAAAGGTCTCGAGTTTCAGTCTTTTTTTTTGCCATCCCCACTATTTTAGTTGCTTTTTCCTTTTGCCCAGTAGAAATTGGACTTTTTTTTTTATGGCTTTCCTCTCCTTACAGTCGAGTGGCTTTCAACTCTTCTCGAGATTTCTTTTCTTGATCTGACCTGAGAAGGATAGTCAATCTCCGGGCTAATAGAGAGATATCTATAGTAGGGCCTAACAAGAAGATTGTAGAGCTAGGGCTAAGATTCCCCGGTGAGAATATGCTTTCGCTTTCTTTGCAACACTCTCAATCAATATCAATAGGACTAGCAGGAATAGGAATCAAAGAAGAAAAAGCACCTACCCTGTAGTAAATATAAGGCATAACATTAGGGTAATCTAGAAATAACCCGGGATGGAAGGCCTTAAGTAAGACTGTTTGGTTAAAGATATTCTATTTATATTAGTTTATATTAGAAAAGCGCTTAGTAATAGGAGCCTTACAAAAGAATTCCAAAAAGGACAGGGCCTCTATGGAAAGAAAGTCATACTTTCTCGTAAGACATGATAAAAGGCATGAAAAGCCCCTAGGGTCGGGGATTTTCTTATGTGAAGGATTCAAAACAAAAAAGTTCTACTCGAATTCTCCTCTTTTTTCTTAGTCGTGGATTAAAAGATGCTGTAGGCTTTCCCAAGAGGTGAGGCACTGATACTGGAGTGGAGGGACTGGACTAGATGCTACCTTTAGGACTTCAACCTCACATGGTATGATGGATCGAATCAACATTTCCCTCTTTGTGATAGCTGAGAAGCGTTCTAAATACTTTTAGACAAGGAGAGAGTTCCAACAAACACGCGATCTTCTGCAATAGAGCTAACGTGGATGATCCACCAGCACTGGGGTTTGAAGGTCACGATCATCGGAGCAATCAACGGGGTCTTTCCTTCAGTAACGGGAGCAATCCCTTATTCTAAGGTAATGTTTTGGGGCTTTCCATTTCAAACCTTCTGTAAAGTCTTTAAGGTGTAATAAAAGATAGTTCGGTTGCCATGTGGAATAAGGCTACTAAAGAAAAAACAACTACTTAAGTTCTTTCTCAATCAAAAAAGAGAGTTCCTTTCGGAGATGGAGGTATACCATGTTGAAAAGAACCACGTTAGCCTTATGGATGGAAAAAAAGTCTTTGACCCCCCAGCTCCACGGGTCTTGCTTATGCGGATATGCTAATTGTACCTCAATCAAATCCTCATAATTTTCGGACCATGAGTTGTCCTTAACAATGCATGTGGGTCAATGAGAGGCCTAAAGGTTGCTAGTCTAAATGGTATCCTTAACCTAGCCTACACCGTTTTTGTAGTTATGGAGAAAAGACTAAGTACTAGACTTCAGAGTCCTCTTTTTTATGGAGGGAGCAAGGATAGTTTGAATGCCCTGAGCCAAGGTTTCTAAATTCCCTGAGTTCCTATTGTAGGAGTTCCCTTGTGAAAAGCAGCATGCGGAGGCAGAGCAAGAATGGCATTTATTCAAATAGGAGTTGTAGGCCACCAAGGATAGGAGTAAGCTGTTTTGGGTTAGAGGCTTCTCTACTGCTCTCGTACTAATAGGAGCTGTGAACCTGTCACCAAGACTTGTAGCTAATTGCAAACCTTGTCCATCTGGCAATAAGCATTCCACTGTGTGACTTTCCAAAGCTTCGGAAAACTTTTTTTCATGTTTTTCCCGGGGGTTTGGAGAAAATTGCAATTAATAGGATTTTCCAAATCCTTCCTTCCCGAAAAGAAGAACGTGAAATTCTTTTTCCTTTCCATAGGGATTAGGAGATTGGATCTAGCCATAAGAAGAATAGAATACTTGGCTGATAAATAACTCACTTCTTGGTCTTCAATCCCCTCAGTCACTACGAACGCCCCAGATCAGTGCAATGGGATGTGTCTATTTATCTATCTCTTGACTCGAAATAGGAGCAGGTTTGAAAAAGGATCTTAGAGTGTCTAGGGTGGGCCTAAGAGGGTCTCTTAATGCCTTCTTTTTTCTTCTCATCGGAGTTATTTCACAAAGATTTGCCATGGTAAAGAAAAAGGGGGAACAAGCACACTTGGAGAACTCAGTATAGCAAATAGTTGTATGCTGCATTTGGGAAGGATGAATCGCTCCCAA